>CM074720.1:326325952-329220952 GCA_037306005.1 Rhinophrynus dorsalis | reverse complement strand
TCCTTGACTCCGTCTGACTACCCGATTAACCTCCCAGTGGGGTTAAAAGCTATACAAAGGTTTTGGGTTTTCACTAATTATTATAGGACATTTATAAAGAACTTTTCCACGGTGGTCAAACCACTCACTGACATGACACACAAGGGGGCTAACCCGTCTGAATGGTCCCCCAGTGCTATTCGGGCATTTGAGGATTTGAAGTCTGCTTTTGCAAGGGCTCCCATCTTGTCTCATCCCAACCCCGCTCTACCTTTTACTCTGGAAGTCGATGCGTCTGAGTCAGGAATAGGTGCCCTCCTGTCCCAGCGATCAGGGCCTGGTAAAACCCTACTTCCATGTGGGTTTTTTTTATTTTTAAATTGTCTAAAGTTCAGAGTCTGTATAACATTGGTGATGGTGAGCTCCTGGCCATTATCCTCACTCTCCGAGAATGGTGTTACCTACTTGAGGGGACTAGTTCCCCAATCCTGATTTGTCACGGACCATAAGAATCTGACATATCTGTCCGAAGCAAAGAGACTGTCTCCACGACAGGCCAGGTGGGTGTTATTCCTGTACACATTCAACTATGTGGTCTCTCATCTTCCTGGCACCAAGAAGGTGAGAGCAGATGCACTGTCCAGACAGTTCGGGCCTGACCTTGAGGCTGAAAATACGCCAGTACCTATCATTCCGTCTGATCGTATTTTGGTTACTATACGCACTAGTATCACATCTCCCCTGGGAGAGAAGACTCTGGCCTCCCAAGCCTCTGCTCCTGCAGACAAACCCAGCGGTAAATGTTTCGTACCCGAGTCTCTTCGCACCAGATTGCTGGAGACCTATCACTCCTCGAAGGCCGCTGGATATTTTGGCCGTGACCAAATGATTTGGTCTGTCTCCCAGCTCTTTTGGTGGCCTAATCTGAGGGCAGACTGCTCAGCCTTCATAGCAGCATGTTCCACTTGTGCTCGTGCTAAGACCCCGAGACACCTTCCAGTGGGCCATCACCCGTGGCATACCTGCCTTGCCCCGCTTGTGACTCGGCAGCAGTGTGTCCGGTCTCTTCAGCACGCTCTCTATTTTGTAGACTCGGCCTAATTGGCCAATTCATGTCCCGCCTCTCCGGTAGGCTTTATATGCAGCTTTCAGACCTAGCTTCAGTGCCCTTTCGTGGTGTATCTGAGCATTACTTGTATTCCGCTTTTCATTGTGACCCATTCTTGGCTGCTGATTTCGATTCATGTATGACCCTTGGCTCCATCTGACTACCCGATCCGTGTATGACCCCTTGCCTGGCTGACTACCCGCTTCTTGTTAAGTACTCTGGCTCCGTATGACTATCCAATACGTGTTTGACCTTGGCTTTGTCTGACTCTGCTTGTCTTGTACCTTGGGCCTGGCTCGCTGTCTGTGCAGTTTTCTGATCTTAGTCTCTGCCACCATACTACTCCGGGTTTGCCTCTACCCATAGGCCTTGTAGCGCTCTGGTCTTACTGGTATCCTGCTTGGACCCTAGGGTCCTAGGGTGTTGTGTCAGATTGCTGTGGACCTTAGTGTTCTAGGGTATTGTGTCTCTGTGACCCTAGTGTTCTAGGGTATCGCATCTCTGTTGACCCTAGCGTTCTAGGGTACAGATTGGCCGCTTGCTACCCTGCTCCATCACAGGTGGCTCCCAGAACCTTAGGCTAGGGTCTCTTTCTTGCTCCTGGTTCCAGTATTTTGGGCTAAGTTCAGTGTCATCTCCTGGTTACTGAACTGTAGCACTGTCTCCACGCCTGACCCCGGGAAAGGTTGGGGAAGTGCTTAGTTGCTATTATATGTATTATATATTTTAATAATGTGGTGTTGATCTTAACTGTACCTGTCAGAGTCTTTACTTGTCTCCGTTACCGTGGCACTTCCGTGGATCGACCTGGTGGTCACCAGACACAACAGGAAGGTTTCGATGTTTTGCGCCCGATCGTCAGATCCTCTGGCAGTAGCAGTGGATGCTCTGTCGATTCCTTGTCAGTTTACCCTAGCTTACATTTTCCCTCCTCTTCCTTTTCTACCCAGGGTGCTGAGGAGCTGCGTATGGAGATGACTCTGGTCATCCTAGTAGCTCCTTACTGGCCCCGGCAACCTTAGTTCCCGGAGCTACTGGACCTGTCTGTGTGCAAACTGTTTCAGCTTCCATGCAGACCAGACCTCCTCCTCCTGCAGGGTTACCTGTGGAAGGAGAATGTGGAAAGCCTAGGTTTGATGGCTTGGTGGTTGAATCCTCTATTTAAGGAAAGGTTTTTCTCCTGAGGTGGTTGCTACCATGGTTCAGGCTCGGAAGCCTGTTTCATCGAAAGCTTACCGCCAGGTTTGGTCCATCTTCAATTCTTGGTGCGTGGACAGAGATCTGTCCTCTCAGGAATTTGATCTGCTGACTGTCCTATCTTTTTTACAGGACGGAGTGAATAGGGCCTTAGCCAGAGTTCCTTGATGGTCCAGACTTCAGCTCTGTATGTCTTTTTTCAGAGGCGTATTGCCGTTATTCCGGATGTCCAGGTCTTCTTTCAAGGTGTCGCTCATGCTTTCTCTGCCTTTAAGCATCCCACTCCTCAGTGGGACTTTAACTTGGTTCTGGGAGTCTTGCAGCAGCCTCCCTTTGAGTCTTTGGCTGCCATTCTTCTTCGTCTCCTGACTTGGAAGATGGCTTTTCTCTTGGCAGTCATCTCTGTTCGCAGAGTCGCTGAACTGCAGGCCTTGTCCCGGTCTTTCACAAGGACAAGATGGTTCTTTGTACCTCCCAGGAATTTCTTCCTAAGGTGGTTTCTGAGTTCCACATCAGTCAGGAGATTGTTGTGCCTTCCTTTTGTCCTGACCCTAAATCTGACAAGGAGAGGGATCTCCACTTGTTGGATTTGGTGCTGTGTCTGAAGTTCTATGTGCACCCCACTGAGACTGTCTGCCAGACTGATACACTTTTTATCTTCCCTGAGGGTCCCAGGATGGGTAAGGCTGCGTTCAAGGTGACTATTGCGTGTTGGATCAAGTCTACCATTGGCAAGGCCTGTTAGGGCCTCCTGGGTCTACTCATTCCACCAGGTCTATTGGGGCCTCCTGGGTCTATAAGAATCAGGCTTCTTCTGATCAGCTGTGCAAAGCAGCCACTTAGTCGTCTGTGCACACCTTTGCCAAGCACTACAATGTTGATGATCTGGCTTTGGCAGGAAAGTCCTGGAGGCGGCTCTGCCTGTCTAGGACTTTGTTTCCTGTGCCTTAGAGATCTTTAACTGTTGAGCCCTGTTAGCTCTTGTTCAGTGTGCTTTGTTTAGTTACTGGTTTGCTGTTTTTACAGTTCTGTGTCCGTTGATACTTTGATAGTTGGGCTATTCTGTGTCCTGATTAGTCCATGTAGCTCTGGTATCATGGGGACCGGCACACTGGCCCTTGCCGCCTTTCCCACCACTGGGAAGCACAATATTGGCACATCCCAGAGTTACCTGTAAGCTATATTGGATGACAGAGAAAAGAGGATTTTAGTCTTGCATGTTAAATCCTTTTTGCTTAGTCCATATAGCTTATAGGTCTCCCACCATGTCAAGGGACTGTGCTTGGTTTTCCTGTGGATGATTGTGGGAGTCCCTTCGGATTCATGCTCACAGTTTTCCTTGTCTCAAATCTAACTGGAGAGGGGGCTAGCTAGTATCCAGCCAAGGAGGAGAGGAAGGCTCCACCCCTGCTTTCTTTCACAGAATTGTTCCTGCCTGCTTAAAGGGGCTCTCCCCTTCCCCAGTTACCTGTAAGCCATATGGACTAAGAGGAAAGAATTTAACAGGTAATACTAAAATCCTCTTATAGCACAGCAGATGCTTGATGTTCACATACAAAGACTTTGCTCTCTGACATACATGCTGTGTGCTGTTAACCCTTTGAACTCAATGTGTTGGATACTTCTGGCACTCAAAGGGTTAAGGTTACTAACTGTGTTTAGTTTATGTGAAACATGTACAGGGAAAATATTGCGATGCAGGATAGTAGCAGAGTGAATCTATGGCCACTTGGTTTGGTTACCAATGCTGACTACTTATCATCTTTTTGCCACTCGTCACAGATGAATGGGTTTTCTCCAGCCCCGATGATTCTGAAAGCTCTTTCCAATGAAAAAATAATGTGTTAGTCCCACTTTAAGGGCTTAGAATATGTGACATTGGTGTACTCTGGGGATGCAAGGGAAAATAACTTCAGCTACAAATGTAAACTTTTGTGCGATGCAGTGTATATTAACAACACCTTAACTACCTTTAATGGCCTTAACCCTTTGAGTGCCAGAGGGAAATTTGTTGCATATCCCTCTGGCACTAAAAGGGTTAAGGTCACATTTTTGTTGTGTGTTTGATAAGAAATTTCTAGGTTCTATGAACTGCAGCCAAGTACATTTCTTTTGGTACCATATGCAAACATACATCCTCTACTTTATATAGATAATATATATATCTCCCACTATGATATCATTACTGAGAACTAATTCTGTTCTCGTCTTTTTGCATGGTACCCTTCTTATTCAAGCTCAGTGGTGTGAGCTGTTGCTGATAACAGAGATCCCAATCCACTGGGCTGCAATTAGTTATGTTTGGAAGGAAAGTTCAGGGACCTAACTGGACCACCATCCCTGCTCATAGAGAATGCATGGGATGTCTTAACAGTCTGCTCTGGTCTCCCGTAGGCAGGTGGGGAGCTTTAAAGCGATCCCTGACTGAAGTGCTATACAGTTTATAAATGGCACACTGGCAAATAACCAATCCCATTTTGCTGTTTTATTTACTGCTAGACTGTTAGTGTGCAACCTAATTTATTTATTTATTGTTTACAAACCTTAAAGGGAATGTAGTATATAGATGCTTCTAGGAAACTTTTTTTTTTTTTTTTGGTTTAATCTTATACATCTGTCTAATCTGAAATGTGCTAATAAAGCCTATTTTCATGCTACTGCACACTAAACTCTAAAAGTCTGTTACACAAATATACTATATTATACAGGTGGTATTCTATATAAGCACAGATGTCCATAAGAAATCCATAAACCAGTGCAGTGTGGTAAAACAAGAGAAAATGCATGGTAAAATGTACTGATAGTTTAGTTTATATAGTTAGTTAGATGTGACATATTTTTGAACAGAGGGAGATACAGACTCTCTCTGCAAGACTAATGGTATGTAATGCTTTTATTATTACAAGTATAATATTTAATTATACTCTGCTAGTCATACCGGATTTATTCATAATAATTATATATATATAATGTGTGTGTATGTATATATATATATATATATATATATATATATATATATATATGTGTATATATAATAATTTTGTTTCACCTTCACGGCAGTTGCATAATGAGGCAAACTTTGATTCTGTATATAAAGTACTTTATGTAATTAGCTGTGGATCATACACACATGGTGAAACAAACAATAATTCCCAAAATTCCCATTGATTTTCTAGGTTTTTATACATTTGAATGCTAGAAAGGTCTGCAGTGCATTACGTCACAATCTGTTGGAGACCTTATTCAAAGATGAGGTGGTACCATGTTAGCTGTAAAAATACAGGAGGCAAGTATAATCAAGTTGATACCTTTATTGGCTAATTAAGCAGATTAAGATGCTTTCAAGACCTCTTGGGTCTCTTCCTCGGGCAGGTTACCATGATAACATGCCTGTGGAAGCGACCTAAAAGCTTGCATCTTAAATCTTAGTAGGTAGCCAATAAAGGTATCAACTTGACTACATGTGCCTTCTTTAATATTCAAGGAATTAACATTCCATTTAAATCAATGGGAATGGTACAGATAGTTTTCTAAGGCTTTCAGTGGTCTTCATGATAATTTACACTAATGTAATAATCAGAAATGGCATGCAGTATTTTTTATACATTTAGTGATATTTTATGAACTGTAGACTGGATTCAACTGCAATTGATAACATTGTACTTTGTTTTATCTACAAACATATGCAATGTAATCCAGCCTATTTTCAGTAAGACTGAATCAACCAACACAGAATGCTAATTTTTAGATAATAAAATGTTACTTTTATTTTCCTTAACTTCTTGAAACAGTATTTATAAAGTGAAAACTTTTTTGTTTTGTAGATACAGGTCCAAGATATAAGGATTTTCATTCCTCCGGTTCTGCAGAAATGAGTACTAGTTTTCCAGTAAAATCTGTTATTAACTGGGCATCGCTTCGTGAAAATAAATCAAAATATGAAGCCATGAAGTGGGCAGGTTTGTATAATATTTTGTATAAATCTTGTGAAAGGTCACGTACACAATTGTTTGCCATCAGAATTACTTTTTAATTCATTGTCACATGCCTAAAAGTGATTTTATGTACGTATGACATGTAAATTATTTGATTTTCAACACACTTTCCAATTTTATACTGTGCTGAACCACGATGCTGCATGTTTTTCATGTTAGAAAATACTACAAACATATAAAGGTATTTGAACACCTGCATACGTATCTAAATCATCTGTGACATAAGTTTTATGAGATAATTAATGGATGCGTTTGTTGTAAAATGTTGTCAAAATAGCTGTATTAATCATTTGTTGCATTGTGCAATCATTTTAAGATCATGATACTATGGTAGAATGCTTAATTTGTTTGACTCAATCTCCGTAAAAGAATAGTAATTCCTAAGACTAACTTGATTAATTTAAAGTCTGTGTCTGTTGTGTGGGAGAACTGGCAATGTGGAATTAAGTGAAGTGAGAGTGGACTTTGTAGAATTGAGTAATTTGATGCACACACATGTGCAGACAGGTGATTGAGTGCAATCAATATAAGATGGGCCCATGTGTATTTGTTTTTAGTTGAAATTTTCATTGGCTTGGATAATAAGGAGGTTTGTGCATGACAAGAGGAGATTGTTAATGCAGGACAAAAATACCGACTATTAATAAACATTCTCAACATTCATAAAAGGCAACAATCATACGGATAGTACCCCATCGGCAGGAGGGCAGACCAACTGATGAAGCTAGGTCTGCATTGCAAGTCTAAGAGGAGCAAAATAGGAGTCAGAAAAAGAGACCCCCAATACTCCCCTTTGAAGACACAACTCCTTGCGCAAGATAGATTCCTGTGTAGTGCATTTTCCTTACCAATAGACCCTCTTTATTGGGTGGGCTTGAAAGGTGACTGCACACAAACCAAAAGTTTGTGACTGTGAGCCATTGAGATCTGGGTTGTGCTTCAGCGAAGACACCCTTGAATGGCTGATAGGAGTTGTTTTGAGGCAGCACAGTTCAACCCCTGGATTTTTAAAAAGCCTGTACATATAGGAGCAGATTAGTAAGGAACACAAACAACTCCTAATAATAACCTCCATTTTTAGTAATCTTGGAGGAAAACCCATAATGAGTCAATTCTGCGTGGACTGGTTCTACACAATCATCATCATGTCATCATCATATCATCATACAATAATATAAACGGCCAGAAGTATGTTTCTCCAATGCAGTCATGCGCAGTAGAGACTGCCTGAACACTGCCAGTGTACACGGGCTTTTACATTAGTTACATTATCATTTTGTACTAAATATCTTGTCCAACGAGGCATACGTGGCTGTTGTGGGACTCCAGCACTGCCATCTCTCACTGAAGTCTACCTAAGAAGTGTACCTTTAATTTGTTAGCCTTAATTTACACCCCTTGTTTTTCCTTAATAATGTAAGTTTTACAACTTTAATAATATTTCATGTTTTTAAGCGCCATGCTTACGCCACTGATTCTATAAGACTTGCATATAAAAGTGAAGTGGAGAAATTTTGGGCAAACCAACTGCCCCATAGGTAGCAAAACAAATCCCTAAATTTCCATTTATTTTTGATGGGGCTTTTTATCCTCTGGAATGCTAAAGAGGTCTCCATCACACCACTCTGCATTCAAGTGGCTGAAAGCACAATTTAAAGGAGAAGTACACTTTTTAGGAAAAAAATATATATTGTAATGAGTTTCCTCTTGAGTAAAATAAGGGTAATCCCACTGCTGAGAGATGCATATTTCCAGAGTTATTACTGTTTAAACCTGTGCTTTTTTTTTTTTTTTTACATTCTAATGGAGAAGTCCATGCCATACAGTTCTCCACAGAATGTGCTAGAAACTGCAGAGGCACTTCCTGTCAGAACAATCAGAAAGTAAACACCGTAAATTCACTTCCTGGTTATTTGAACTGTTATAAAGTTTAATAAATTCTTTGACAGCTGTGGAAGTGACCTTTCATAAAGGTTTTTATAAAAAAGTTTACTGAGCCTTTAAAACAACAGGAAGTATCACTTGTTGGCTATGGTACACCTGGTTTATCCCAGAATTGTCCTTTGTATTGTTGACACTTCTGCAGTTTTACTTTTTATGCATAATTTTTACTATTTGATTATTTATCAAATTGTCATCCTCCATCATTTTGTGATACTGTTCCTTTCTGTTTTGTAAGATATGCCTCCAATTGAAAAAGCCTTCTACAAAGAATCCCCAGCAATTGCAACAATGCCTCAAGAGGCTGTATCAAAATGGAGGTAACCTTAACTTTAGTAGAACATACACCAGGTGTTTACCAAGTGAGATATTTGCCCCTTTATGTGATAAATAAGAGTGAATTATATAACCATATATAAATGTTTCATTTTGTGCTACTGATGAATAAGATTGAGCCTAACAGTATGAGATTTTCATTTTTTTGCTCATGTCACCTTACAGAATGTAAACCCCACTATTTATAATGAGAAATACAAATTAGAAATACAAATTAGACTGTGAGGCTGATGCGTTGAAAGCAACAGGAGCAAATGTAGAGCAAACCGCTTGCTTTATTGGAGACAAATAGAAATCCCTACTCTGTTACTCTACAGGAAAGAAATAATGGCATAAGCACATCCTCCCAGCTGGAAAGGACCATTCCAAATTGAGGGGATGGATGTTTTGTTACCTCTTCTACTTTTAATTTATTGTTTCTAAATTGCTGTGTCCATTGTGGAACACCGGAACCGTGGGGTAAAGCTCCCCTTCTCTAGAGGACAGGCCAATTAAAAAAAGTCAGGACCTTTTGAGACACTCACTTCTTTCCCCCAGCTTTATCCTCGCCCTCAGTGACCTAGCCTTCTTATTTTTTTACTTTGATATGGGGCTGTATAATCATCCATTAGGCGGGTTCCTATTAACTGGCTTCCCTAGGGTTGAATTGCCCAGTTCACAGCTGTTTTTCTGGACTAATTTCATTGTGGTAGATGACCTCATTGAGGTTCTGTCTGAAGACTGAAGAAGACTGTCTTTAACCCTTTGAGTGCCAGAAGGGTACAGAACGCATTGCAAAGCAATGCTCTCCGTGCCCCTCTGACACTCAAAGGGTTAAGTGCTGTGGTCCTTACTGCTATGTCCCTGATCTTACTTACCACCTGCTTTTAAGTGGTTTTTATTTCCTGTCTAGCACTTAGTCCTTCAAATTTCTGAAGCTCATTATGCTCGCCAAGGTGGCTGCCTTCAGTAGCATCTGTTCTTAACCCTTTCTGCAATGTATGATACTTCAGTCTCTCTTTATAGGCTTCCTCTTATTTACAGATTTCCTTATTTTATTAGTATTTTCTGTTAATTTTCTAAATATTTATGCACCTTTTAGCTTTATTTCTATTCTTATTACTCCCATTTTTGGTATACTGCCCCCTTAAAGCGGATCTATCACATATAGATAAATAATGCTCATTGGATAGAGCATTTAGCGAAAAACTTTAATATGTCACTCATTTTTTAAAAAAACACCGTTATCTGTGCAAACGTTCAGATTTAAAACGTGCCCAGCAGCCTACTTCCGGCTTGCAGCACTGCCTCTGCTCCTGTCCCACTACCCAGCATCCTCCGATGACGGAGGCTTTCTTTCTCTAAGCTGGAGGGATTCAATTGGCAGAGATCGATATCTAGCCAATGAGATCGCTCCAGCTTAGAGACAGACCACCTCAGTCATCGGAGGATACTGGGTAGTGGAATGGAGAGCTGCCTCTGTGCGGCATGCAGCTTGCCGCAGCGGCAAGCGGAAGTAGGCTGCTGGGCACCTTTTTAAACATTAATTTTTGTGCAGATAACGGTGTTTTGTCAAAAATGAGTAACATGTTTAACTTTTTCGCTAAATGTTTTAACTAATGAGCATTACTTTCCTATATGTGATAGATCTACTTTAAGAACAGGAGCCCATGTGACGGCCATCATTTTTTCTTACGATTGCATGGCTTATCTTTGCAGGACCATATCTCTGCAGCCATTTCACATACAAGGATCAGCTGGCTCAACATAAATCAATAGTCATGCTGTATCACATGTCAGACCTCTTATGTTCACCATTTTAAAACCACTGGAGAGCCACAATTTGCTTATATTATGCATTTGATAAACTACACAATCCAGAATCCCTTTTTCCCAGGCTTTTTGTTGAGCATAGAGTGGTGCTCTGCCAGTCATCTTACTTCTCCCATTGCATAGGTTATGCACCGGCACAACTCTCTTCTCTACCTCTATAGTTTAACTCTTTGCTATCAGATAAGTGACTTTTTGGGTAGCTCTGTGTATTTTAGTATACTTTCCTACTACTACTTTGTCCTAGTATTGAGGGGTTTTCTTTGAACATGTCTGATCCCAAGGGACACATGGGGAAAGCCAAACCTAAGGATGCAGGGCCCCTTTAACCCCTCACAGGAATGTCCCTCTAGCACTGTGGTCCCTACTACTTCTTTGGGACCCCACACTACAGAAAAAGAGACAGTTTGGGTTAAGACTGACATCTTCAGTTACTCTTATCCCTGCCTCTATTCAAAGGATTTTCCATTCTTGGTGCCCCATGCCCCCTATGAGACCCATGCCCCCTATGAGACATGTTAACACTGTCTTTAGGGGCCAGTCTCTGTTGGAGATTCTTCTGTGGAGGTCTTGACAATAATGGAAAGGAAATTATTTCCTGTCTTCTGGGGATGCTTATGCCCAGCTGAGGGGCTTATCAGAGCTGTTTTAAAGACTTTGCAGGTCTCTGAGCTGTCTTTCTCAGCTCAAGTCTTATTCCAGTGGGCTACCTCACCCGCTGTTTAGCCCCCTAATCTCTTGCATTGCTGAAAACCCCCTCTCTGCCTTTGACTGATGCCTCGGCCCTTAATGATCAGACTGCTAAGTGCTTATATTGTTTAATGAAGGCAAATTTTGTGGCCAGTGGGACTGTCGTGTGACCCATTTTTGCTACACATGGGTTGTTAGTTACTCACCAAGATAGCCATGTCTCTATCAGATGCTATTAGCGGGAACAGTCATAAAGAGGAATTGCTGGTTATGCTAGACAATATCGTGAAGGCCAGTATATACCTTACTGAGGCAGCCTTTAATGCCTTACGGTTTTAGGGAAATGCTTCAGCCCTTTCAGTAGCTCCCTGTGGCTCAAAATTTAGTCGGCTGACCAATCTTCCAAAAAGTCTTTTGGTGTTCCTTTTTGTGTGAAAACAACATTTTTGTGCCAGACCTAGGCAAGGTCATTATCAACGCTACCGGGGGCAAAAATACACGTTCTTGCCTCAGATTGCACCTTAATATGCTTTTTCCGGGAAGATGTGTGGTTTTCCTTATCCCCTCAATTCAGGACACTTATGATTCAATCTCCATCAGGCCTTTCAGGCCTTCCCCACCCAAAAAGCCAAAAAAGCTTGACAGAACAAGAAGTCAGCTCAGAAACCCAGTTCCAGCACCAGAATGAATCACTGGATTTTACTTCTAAGCATAGTATTCTAATTATGGACACAGTCACCTTCACCACCTGCTCTCACTAAAAATATTACTCACATTTTCTAGAGGCTTCCAATACTGCCTCCAAGTATCCTAGGCTCTCCTGGTATGAACCCCAGGATGGTTGTCTCTGGATTTTCACCACAGGTTCTTCTGGTGTAGGATTCTCTTATTTTATAGGGTTATAGAGGCCTGTTAAAGGTATATAAAGCCTCCTCTGAGAGCCTACATTACCCACACTGAAGTTCCATCAGATAAATTATCTTTTTAGGCACTATAGGGTTGCTGAATATTCCAATTTAGGGTTAAAGAGGTCTGTAAGGGATATATATATAAACCCCCTCCAGAAGCCTTCACTACCCACACAGGAGTGCCACGTTACCGTAGAAAAGAAAAAAGGTTTTATATTATATTAAATTTGTAATAATATATTACTTTTTCAAGAGCAATTTAGCAAACATCCACATTTGTATTTACCTTTCTTTTATATGTTGTTGATATTTCTCATATCACGATCCTCCCATAATGATGTTGCTTAATTCTTGCCAAACTATACTTCTGTTCCAGATGTGAACTGGAAGATGACCCATGCGTTCCATTCCTGGAACGCTACGTAAATTTCGGGTATAATGAATTCTCGTTGAGACCTTAAAAGATTCCCACTACACAAACTCACACATCCATACTGTGGTAGATCTTATTACATATACCTCACTTTTTCTCCCACAGTATCCGAACCCGGAAGTGACGTTGTGCACTCCACACTTGTAGCGCACAAAAACCAAAAACCGATATATCCTATATGGGTTATCATGTTAAGAAACATCGACACATATCGAAGAAACAACATTTTAATATTATGATAAAGATAAAAGTTGATATATTTTGTTCTTACATGTAACTCAAATAATTTTTTTTTGTAAAATGTGTTGTGTTCACGTTTGCACTCGCACATGCGCTTCCTTTACATGTAAGTGTACATCCACATCCACGCACACTCTACTATAACATATAATATCAAAGTTAATTTATTTACAGGTTATAATATTATTCTATGCTGGTTTTTACACTAGTTACTACATTTCCCATAGACACCCGTTTTAGCGGACTGTTTCCTGATTGGCTCTGAATTCAGTCGCCATTTACTCTCTCTCTACATGAGTATCATTTGCAGGGCTTGGACTTCTTTACGCTCCTCCTTAGGTTAACCCTTCATCTGTCAGTGAAGTATTTTTTAGGCTTTTTGGGGGTGATTTTATTGATCTGGGTGACAGTATTTGGGGTCCCTATTACTGTAAGACACTTCCTCCTGTTAGGATGGCGGATCAAAAGGGACATGGGTTTAGATCTGGGACAAATTATTATGGGGCGTCTTGGACCCCCATTGATTATTGTTCCTCCTGCCAAAGAGTATTCAGGACATTTATGTGCTGTGGCCCCTGCCTCTTCACCAGGGCCCTCCAGCATTGTACAAGAGCCATTTTGGGTAAAGTACCTAAAGTGCTATATGACACAGCTTCCTCTTTTACTTCAGGTGGTCTTCCAATCTTGGCCCCCCCCACCTCGCTCAGGTTTGTGGCTCCTAAGGCCCCTGGCAATCTAGATTTGTCTGATTCCTCTGAGGATTCATTTAAAGAGCTAGAGGATGGGGAATGTGCAGAAGGTGCTTCTTCCCATACTTAGGGTGATCCCCTTGAGGCTGACCCAGAACCCTCTGCTGTGGGTCTCATTAACCCAGTTTTACCTACTCTTAACATTCCTGTTAACCCTGTAGAGTCTGTCTACTTCTGATGTCTTTTCACAGTGCAAGAAGTTCTGTACTGTTTTTGTACCTAATCCCACTCTGGATCAAATTATCCTGGATGAGTAGAAGACCCCTGTCAAGTGTTTCACTCTTTCTAAGAGATTCTGTAAGCTGTACCCCTTTGCTGATGCAGCTTTGTCTTAGTGGGATTCCTCTTTCTCTAGGCTCTCAAAATCTACTGCCTTGCCTGTTGCGGATGCTTCGGCACTCAAAGATCTGACAGATAGGAAGGTGGAGGCTATCCTTAAGGCTGTGTTTACTACCATAGGTGTGTCCTTGAGACATACCTTGGCTTCCGCATGGGTTAATAGAGCCATTGCTGTTTGGACTGAACAATTGACTGATGCTGTCCGTAAGGGTGACCCTAAGGAGGACCTTTTGCCCATTTTGGCTAAATTTCTGAGACTTAGCACTGTATTACTGATGCCCTGTTTGATGCCATTAGGCTTGAGGCTAAGACCTCCGCCTTCTAGGTGGCTGCCAGACGTACGCCGTGGCTTAAAATTCCGTCTGTTGACCTGATTTCTTAAAAAAAAAAAAAAAAGTATTGGTTTCTCTACCCTTTCTGGTTACATCCCTCTTTGGTTCTGAACTGAAGAACATTATCTGTGAAGCCACTGTGGGTAAGAGCACCTTGTTGCCTCAGGTTCCTAAGCACAATCCTCAGGTGAGGAAACATCATTTCTTTTGTTCTCGCCAAAGCAAAAAGCAAAGGCCGAACCCAGTGCCACCTCAGACCAGCACCCTGCACTCCACCCCCAAGTCCAGGCAGCGGTGGAGGTCCAAACTTGTCTCCACCAAACTTACTTTGGCATGACTCGCCGAACCCTGGTCCGCACACGAAGGTTGTCTTCATTATTTTTTTCAGTACTTTGGCAGGCTCTGTTGCAGATCAGGGGGGTATTACGAGGTTACAGGATTCCCTTCACATCCCTACCTCACTTCAGATTCTTCCCTTCTCGCTCCCCTCAGGGACAGGAAAAGCTCCGGCTTTTCAGTGGGGCGGTTCAGGCTCTCTTGGACAACGGAGTATTCGCTCCCGTTCCTCAGCCAGAGAGAGGTGTCAGTTTTTATTCCAACCTCTTGTGGTTCCAAAGAAGGATAGAGGCTGCAGTCCTATCCTGGATCTCTAGGATCTCGATTCATTTGTGGTTCATACTCACTACAAGATGAAGTCTTTGTGCTCTGTCCTTTCAGCAATGTGTCCAGAGGAATATCTGGCTTCTTTGGATCTGCAGGATGCGTATCTTCACATTCCAATTCATCCGGACAGAAGTACCTCTGGTTCTCTTCCATCCTAGGGAACTTCTAGTTCACCGCCCTTCCTTTTTCTGATAGAGGACTCCATTCAGCAAATCATGCATCTAGTGTCCCAATCTCTGGAGTGACCCTTAACTTTGGTTCGCAAGCTTATGACTCTAGAGGGTTGCATTGTGTCCACCATGGAGACAGTTCAGTACTCCATGGCCCACACCAGGGAGGTCCAGAGATTCACCATCTACTCTTGTCATGAGAACCCGGATCTCTTGGATCTCGGGGTCTCCCTTCCTCCGGAGGTCAGACAGGATCTGCTCTGGTGGCTAGACTGAACCAGCATGGAGAAAGAAAACCATTTGTGATCCAGACGGATACCAGTCTATGGGGCTGAGGAGTGGTTCTTGGCCACCTGGGGATTCAGGGCAGGGGGACCTTGGAGGAGTCCCTTCAGTCCATCAATTTTCTGGAACACAGGATGATTCAACACTCTCTGGCATATTGGTTCCTTCATTTGAGGGGTTTTCCAGTATGCATCCAGTCTGACAACGCCACGGACATGGCATACATCAAGAAGCAAGAAGGCACAAGAAGAGCTCTGCTTGGTCAGATGTCAATTCTACTGTGGCCTGGGCAGAAGATCATGTTCCAGCTATTTCCACTGTGCACATTCAAGGTTTGGACAACGTCCTGGCAGACTTCCTCAGCTGCCAAAGGGTGGACTCCGGAGAGTGGGAGCTCCATCCCAACGTTTTTAACCTTTTGGTGCAGAGGTGTGGTCTTCCTCAGATAGACCTGATGGCCAACAGAAAAGTACAAACGTTTTGTTTCCATTGGGGGGGGGGGGTCCTCTGGCCTTTGTGGTGGACGCTCTGGTGATTCCATGACACGTTCATCTGGTTTACATCTCCCCACCCCCCAATTCCTCTCATCCCCAGGGTGCTTCGGAAGATTCAGATGGACGGTCCAGCGGTCATCATGTTTACCCCCTGTTGGACCAGGAGGGCATGGTTCCCCGAGTCGGTTGCCCACTCCATTCGGGATGGCTGTTGAAGCCTCCCCTGGGGTTATCTCCACTATGATCCAGGCAAGGAAGCCTGTTTCTTCTAAGACCTACCACAGGGTTTGGCCCATTTTTCATTCCTGTTGTGTAGACCGGGATTTGACTTCACAGGAGTTTGATCTTCCTATGGTCCTGTCCTTTTTGCAGGACAGTGTGAACCAATGGCTTAGCCTTAGATCCTTGAAGATTCAGACTTCGGCTCTCTTGATATTTTTCCAGAGACTCCTTGCCAGATGTCATGGTTTTCTTTCAGGGTGTCGCTCATGCTTTCCCTGCCTAGAAGGCTCCCGATCCCCAGTGGGACTTTAACCTGGTTTTGGGTGTCTTGCAGTGGCCTCCCTTTTAGTCCCTTGCTACCATTTTTCTATACCTTCTGACATGGAAGATGGCCTTTCTTCTGGCTGTGGTCTCTGTCTGCAGAGCTGCCGAATTGCAGGCCTTGTCCTGCAAACCACCTTTCCTGGTGTTTCACAAGGATAAGGCTGTTCTCCATAACTCCCAGGAATTACTTTCTAAGGTGGTCTCTGAGTTCTGTACCGTACTGTGTCTTTGAACAAGACTGATGTCTTATTTGTCATCCCTGAGGGTCCTAGGTCAAGTATGGCTGCATCCAAGGTCACTATTGTGTCCTGGAATTAAGTCTATCATTTGCAAAGCTTAAGAACATTGAGGAATAAACCTGTTGTCCTTCGTGTTACAGCAGGCCTCTGCTGGACAGCTGTGCAAGGCTGCAACATGGTACTCCACTCACACCTTTTCCAAACACTATTGTGTTGATATTCTGGCTTCGGCTGAAGCCAGTTTTGTCAGGAAGGTCCTGCAGGAAGTTCTGCCTTTCTAAGGGCCTGCTACGTCCTGTGCCTTACTGTTCTTTAACTATTTGAACCTGGTTGGCTTTTGTTCCTGTTTGCTGTACTATTGTTATCAGTGTCCGTTGACAGTTATGTTTGGGCTGTTCCTGGTTCTGAATAGTCCTATGGAACTCTGCTATTATGAGGATTGGCGCTTGGTCCTTTCCTTTTGTTTCCACCCTGGGAGCTTAATGTTGGTATAACCCCATGGTACCTGTACGTTCTATTGGATGACAGCGAATCCTTTTCTCTTAGTCCATATGACATACAGGTCTCCCACCCAGTGAAAGGGACCTCGATTGGTCTCACTTGGCTGGACGTGGGAGTCCTCCTGGGTCTTATTGCTCACAGGAGCTTACCTTTTTTTCTCGCTGTCCTGTTTAGTGAGATTGTCTCAAGTCAGTGGGTAGGCAGGGCTAAGGGTAGCCTTATAAGGAGAAGGGAAGGTTCCACCTCCAAAACCTTGTCTTGAAATGTTCCAGCCTACTGGGAGGCTCCGTTGCCTCCCCATGGTACCTGTATCTCATATGGACTAAGAGAAAAGGATTTAACAGGTAAGACTAAAATCCTCTTTTCTTCAATACAAGAGAGCCTGAGCAGACACGTGCTGAATATCTCTGCTAGCCTGCATTTTGGAGTATGGAGTATATGTCGACTCCGACTATTTAACCAAGTGAGTGCTTGACAGCACGTTATTTCTTTTATATATTTTAAGTGTTAAGGCACGATGGCCCCCTCTGTGTTTTTGTTTGTTTTTTGTTTGTTTTTTTGATACATATGTAACCATTCTTGGGTTTAGGTGAGAGAAACAGCCTTATATTGGAAAGAATGTACTGTTGTTGGGGGAGTTTATAATACCTCTTGTATGATATGTGGAATCAACACATATGTGTTTATTCCAGCCACCATCTCTGTGAGTAGCCATCCACTTTGTGCAACTAGTGACGGGGTACTTTTTTTTCCCCCAAGAACATATTACTCTTGGAGTGCCTTTTTTTTTTTTTTTTTTTTTTTAATGTGTGATGTGTTTCATCATTGAATGCCATGCCTTCTGAAGGAGATATCTATAACCCAATGGTCCCTGCGTCACCTAGTTGGCAAGTAAAAAAAAAAAAATAAAAAAATCCCCTTTTTTTAGATTTCTATACAAAGTATTTTAAGAAATGTATTTATAATGGAAAGCTGAGGGGGAAATGCACTATAGATACAATATTGTTGGTGTCCAATTGTTCATTTTGTCTCGTAGAAAGGAAAACAATAATATTATATGTGACGACTTAAAAGAAGATAAGAAAAGATCAATCCCTAATCCAGTTATTCATTTTCAAGATGCATTTCACCCATTTCCTGAAATCATGTCTGCAATAGAAAGAGCTGGATTTGAAAGACCCACCCCAATTCAGGTATAATAAATAAAGACTTAATTTTCATTCACTGATTAGTTTTCTACTCAACCAATATTGTTTCTTTTAGTCACAGGCATGGCCAATCATTCTTCAAGGATTAGATCTCATTGGCATTGCCCAAACTGGCACAGGAAAAACACTGGCATATTTACTGCCTGGATTCATTCATTTGGACCTGCAACCAGTGTAAGCTTCTGTTTTTTTTTGTGAATATTTTTTGAAAGCAAACTGAAGTACTGAGTGTACTCAAAGTGCCAACAATAAGTCTGAAAATGGATCACCGCTCTTTTCATTGAAAGCAACAATAAAGACTTATTTTGCAATATTAAGATATTGGAATATTAACATCTCTTTATATTTTACATGGACAAAAGAGATGCTTCATTTCCAGAATTGTTGTTTTTACATTACATCATGTAAGCCCTCTTTTATCTGAGATTTATTTAGTAGCCTAGAAATCTTTCTTTCAATGAATGTAGAAACATTTGGGTATCAAAACACATCTGTGTACAATATGCAGGTAATTGTGTCTGCCTTTTTTTGGGAAAAATTAAGTACCTATTTATAATGATCGTGATTCCAGTCTGTTTCTTTCTCACTTTCCCTCCCTTGATCTGTCTTTCTGTCTCCCTCTTTCTCTCTTTGTAAATCTCTGTCTCTCACTCTCCTTCGCTCTACCCCTTCCCCTTTCCTTCCATCTCTACCCAACATAAAGCTTAAAATCCGCCCTATGGTGGCAGTGTATTGCTAAAGTGCGCTACTGTGCTACGCAACAATAATGGATATCAATAATTAACAAGAGTAAGCTGCTATAAGATATAATATAAAAGCTAATATCTTATAGCTAACTCTGTACTTTAAATGAACAATTAAAACGTGATCATGAGTAAAGGATGTCCCAAACAGATGTGTCAACTTCGAGTAAAAGATTTATTGAGTAAAGCCAAACCTCAAGATATGGAATATACACTATTGTAACAAACAATGTTAATCAGCCTTCTCCGCAGTGTCAGATGTGTCAGAAAAGGCAAATAATTGTCTCTCCAGTCACAACGGCAGTGCTGGAGGATGCAGAAAAACAATGGGTTAATACACCGGTAAACTAGTTAAAACACACATCCTCACGGTGGGATAGAATTGGT
The DNA here is from genome assembly GCA_037306005.1 of Rhinophrynus dorsalis. NCBI lineage: Eukaryota > Metazoa > Chordata > Amphibia > Anura > Rhinophrynidae > Rhinophrynus > Rhinophrynus dorsalis. The sequence goes on along the minus strand of CM074720.1, from coordinate 329,201,660 downwards.
TAGAAGAGTCTTAAATAAATCTGAATAAATGGTCCGGTGTTCTCACAACAACACAGAATTGCAAAAGCTATATGAAAACAATATAAAAATATATCTTATTCTATATATATAATTTTTAACAATTATGAGGAGAGAAACTTAAGAAAAGGGTCTCAATGTACACTGTTGCCAAATAAACATTCACTATTATGGACTATATTAACTTGTTAGATCCTTATATAGAGTCTCTTCTCTTTATCCTGATAATGGCACCTCCAAGATTTTTAAGGCCAATGGGATTCGTTAATCTGTACACATTAGATTTAATTTGTTTACAATATGGTAATTAGTCTATTTTCCTTCCTTATTGTTGGAACTGACTGCAAGTTTTTTTTTCACTTGGTTTTATATATTTGTTGTCATCCAAGACTTTCAAGTAAGTCAGATTAAGTAAATATGGTATATACCAACTCAGTTGTACACAACTCCGTATTTAGAGGTATAAAAGTCCCAGTGTACTTACCATTGCCGTCTTCACTTTGGGTTAAATATTCATTTGGATCCGTATATTCACTTACTTTTGTTGGCAAAAACAGTGAAAATGAATAGAATTAACAAAGATCTTCTGAGACCTTAATTATGGTTACTTTGCCGCAACATCCAATCTTTTGATCGAGAAAAATGTTTCAAGTTGTCCCTCATAGTTTGAAAGGATGTTTGAATTTATCCCATTCAATATTTCATCTTGAACAACAATTTACTTTTCGTTTAATAATTGCTCTCCTCAATAAAAAAAAATAATAAAACTGCTAATCAAGACACATTTTGGAAAGTTCTGTTTCCTTTCTCAAAGCAGTCAAACAAACAATTCATTGTATTCACCATCTTTAAAAATCTTAAAAGACCACCAAGTTAATTAAAGGGATTTAGTTTCCATAATTCTTAAAGGCAATTATTAAAGAAACATTATTCCATAAGGGAGCTCAGTCCAACATTGTTCCCTTATAATAGAATGTAAATTATAAAACGTTATCAACTAATATATTTAAAAGAATCAACAAAAACTAGCATCCAGATCTTAATCAGCACCTCTGTAGAAAAAAAAAAATCTAAAAATGTAACCCTTTTGGTTGCAATGTATCTAAGTTGAAAATCCATTAAGATTCAGCCCTGGACATAGTTGCAATATGGTCTCCCCCTTTACAGTTTTTTATGATTATGTTCTGTACCAAAAAAGTAAAATTGTCTACTTTAGGCACATTTTGAAATGGGCAGATACACTATGGTTCTCAAAACCTTTTCCTGTATTTCTGATATGTTCAGCTATCCTTACTTTTAATTTTCGTTTAGTTCTCCCTACATATTGTTTTAAGCGACTACATTGCAATACATAAATTACACTTGACGTGTTACATGTAATTAGTGAATTCATTTTAAATTTTTCTTTTGTGCTACATGATACAAAATCAGTGTTTTTTCCAGAAGTGTTATCAGATCTATTGGTTTTCCTACAACAAATAAATTGTCCACATTTTACAAAACCCCTTGAATTTAACCATGTAGTTTGGTTATTTTTCATATAACAGTTCTGCACTGTTGAAGCTATTGAATTACCCAAATTGATTGATTGCTTTTTTTGTAGATCATTTTTGTTTTTTCTGGTAAAATTGAGAATATTAGTATATTATCCTTCAGAATATGTCAATGTTTGTTAATTATATTCACAAAATTCTTGTTATCATTATAATATTGCAAAACCCATGCAAGTTGATAATCCAGAACTGAACTTTGTTCTGTCTTTATTTTTTCTTTCAATAAATCCTCCATGCTAAGTAAATTAACCCTTTCAAGTGCTGTGTCAAAGGTATCTTGAGAACAACCCTTCTCCAAAAATCTCTCATTCAGGGCTGGAAGTTCATCCATAAAAACGTGAGGGTCTGTGCAATTCCTTTTTAAGCTTATTTCCCCATGAAGGATATTCATAAACCACTTCTCAAAATGGCAGCTGTTAGATAGAATAAGGTTATTAGTATCTACTATAATTCCTCATTTTAATTTGGTTATTTTCTACTTATAAATTAATATCCAAAAAATTAATATTACTGGGACTAAAAGTCTCTGAACATTTTAAATTATAACTATTCTTATTAATATATTAAAAGAATAAATTTAAGAAGGTGACGTCCACTCTCGATATGAAAAGGATGTCCTCCATATAGCTCCTCCAGAACACCAGATTTGCACCAAAAGGGTTGCCATTCCAAATGAATCTGTGTTCCCACAGACCTATAAAGAGACTGGCATAATTTGTTGCAAATCTGGGTGCCCATTGCACAGCCCAAAAAAATACAATCAAACCAAAAATAATTATGTGTAAGGATGAACTCAGTGCAATCTGGAGGGACTTGATTTTTTTTAAATGATGAAAAGAGATTTTACACACTTGTTCCATAGATCTTATGAAACTGATAGTTGATTATAGAACATACCAAAAAAAAAAAAATCTTTGGAAAAGTTGGATAAGATCAAAAACGATTTTTAAGGAATTGGAAATAAGAACATAAAATAGTATTGTTAAATTAGAGGATCAAATTGTTGAGAGAGAAAAATAAAAAGTACTTTGTAATGTTCAAACATTAACAAAAATTCCTAGGGAAACAGAACATGAAGACAGTTAAATTATTTTGGCTCATGCTACAAGTTGGGTAGAACGGAAGTCAAATCTGATTCTTTTCTACAAGGCAACAGATTTGAGGTGAACCACCAACACATGAAACACCTTCTTACATCAGTTGAGAATCAGTCTTTCACTGTCATCCAATACAGGTTACTGGTAACTCTGGGAAGCGAAGCCCTCTAGTGGTAGGCAGGAACATTTCACAAAGTGTATGCAGGGGGTGGAGCCTCCCATCCCTCTTTAGGCTGCAGCTAGCCAACCAGCTCCAGAATGAATTGTTCCTCGTTGGAGTAACAAAGCTGAAGGAAAGTTCTACAATAGTTTTAGTTTTTTTTATTATTTTCTGTCAGAATTTGAATACCAACCATTAGGCGGATTACCATGACTGACAAATGCCCCCCACTGTGGCTAGCTCAGTTTCCAGGACTATTTATGTGGACCTTTAGTCCTGAGGGGGAAAATCTTGACTCCAAGTGCTTCCCCAGGAGTTACCCACTGAGGTACTTCTTATCCCATGGTAATCTGAAGACAGGAGACTGCAGGAAAAGGTGAGCTACCCTTTGAGTGCTGTAGGTCCACTTGTCCCACAGTACCCCTCCACACAGGGGTGGATGTTTAGAGTTCTCATTGTGCGCTCCTGCACTTCTTGGGTATATATGTGTGTCTGTCTGGGTGTCTGGAGCACTTTTCTGTGGTAACTTAACCCTTTAGCTGCTTGTCACTTTATTGGGGGGTTTTATGGCTCTATTCCTATTGGATTAGTGTTTATTCTGTATCCTTACATGTTCACTTGCTGTTTTACATGTTTTTATGGTTTATTTTATGAGATGCCAAAATTGTATACTGCACCTTTAAAGGCGCGCTTTACCGTATAGACACCATTGCTCCATTCATTCCTATGGGACTGCACTGTTTGGGACTTATCTCTGCAACCGCTTGTGCTAGCGACTTCAGAGATGGCTCATTTTACTTGTCTACCCTTGCTCTATCATCCGGTTTACAGTTCATGTGATTTGGGGGTCTCAGGGGGCTTCGGGCACTGTTTAGGATACTTATTGGGAAAAACTACATTTCCCATGAGAGCTTGCTTCGTGCCTATTTTCTGATTGGCTCCCATTGCGGCAGCCATTTTGTCAGCGTTTTTGGCGAGTATCCTATGCAGGGCTTGGACTCTCCTTCTCTCCTATACAGATTAACCCTTCGCCTGCCAGATAAGTCTATAGTTAGCCTTTCTGGGCTGAAACTTTAATCTCTAAACACTGTATTGGGTGATTTATTGTTCAGTTGGTTATTTTGACACTGTGAGTATGTCTATACCGCTGGAGCTTAGGGGCTAAACCTAAGTCTAAGGAGGCTGGGGTATCAGTATCCCCCATTGCACACTGCTCTTCCTGTCACTCAGGGCTACCTAGGGAGTTCTCTTGTCATTTATGCCCAGCATGTTCTGAAGTTCCTGCCAGCAACCCAGGGACCTCCAGCCATGCTATTGAGCCAGCTTGGATGCAAGAGTTAAAGGCTGCAACTAGGGACCTTAGGTCCACACTTCAACTCTTTCCATCCCAGATACAAGGGGCCTGGCAGGCCCCCTCTGGTATCAGATCTTCCCTGCCTAAACCCCAGGGAGCCTCTGATGAGGAATTGCTCGTTGACACTGTGTAAAGGTTTTTCAGACACTCAAACAGAGAATTAGAATAAAACGCAGTTTTATTAGAAAAAAAAAAAATATAACAAGATCGCCCTCTACAGGCAGTACAGTGAATAGCAGAATATAGGCTACATATGCCTTCTCAGGACCAGGATACAGAAACAGGGATAATACATATGCTGTCACAGAACAGGCATAAAACAGACTGGCAATGAATAGTTAAGTACAAAGAATCATCAGTCTCAGATGTGGTGTTAGGCACGCCCAAGGTGATAAGAGGCAGCTATAGGTGCTAGATCACACAACACCTTAAGTCCATTTATGTAGAGAGCTGCTGGATAGAGCTGAATCAGAGGCAGAAGCTGCAGGGTAGTTGGTAGATAGCCCCCACAGGCGTATAACGGAGACCAACAGTATCGGGATCGATTGAACCAATAGCCCCCACGGGCGTATAACGGAGACCACCTGTTGCTGCAAGTGCTTGAGCCAATAGCGCCTCCCATGGGCGCGTTAACAGAGACCTACTGCTCTGTAGATGATAACGAGCCGCCGACTAACAGAGGCCCACAATGAGGCCGACTCAGCAGAAGCAGTGGATAAGGTAACGGCTCAGCAAGAGTTAACAATAGCAGCAACGTAGGAGTAAGTGCTACAAGTGATCGGAGGCTCAGTGAGTAGCGGAATAGCACAGCAAGTGCCAAGGAGTCTCAGCTATACTTAGTACAGTGCACCAGAGAAACGGAAGGCTCAGCTCAGGAGACACGGCTCAGCAGGAGTTAATGCAGCAATCTCGATCGGCTCTGACATACACGCTGCAGCGATCAGAATGTCGCCGGGGCAACAACAGGAGCTGGAAACAGGAACAGTAGTAAGCCGGTACAGGTCACGGAGCAGGAAGTCAGCCAGGCCGGGTCAGATCACGGAACAGGAACTCAGAAGCGTAGTCAATACAGGCCAATTCAGTACACAGGAGATCAGGAACACAGCAAAAGCAACACTGGCTCTGGAACACCATGAAAGGGCACCTGACAGGTGCCAGTGGCCAGAATAAAAAGGTCACCAGGGGCAGGCCAAACAAGCTCAACCAATAAGGGAGCAGCACAAGTGAGAGTGACAGATCACGGGAACCGTGATAGTACCCCCCCTCTCAAAGACCCCCTCTCCCTAACGGAGGTCTTGGTTTCTGAGGGTATTTGGAGTGGAAGTTGCGTAACAGTCTGGGTGCATGGAGGTCCTTCTGAATCACCCAGGAGCGTTCCTCAGGGCCATAGCCCTTCCAATGGACCAAATATTGCAACTTCCCTCTAAATCTCCTAGAATCAATGATACTCTGGACTTCGTATTCCTCCTGGCCTTGAACGTCCACCGGCCCAGGAATCACTGGAATGGTAGTGTAGCGGTTGCAAACCAAGGGTTTCAACAGAGATACATGGAACACATTATGTATATGCATAGAGGCTGGGAGTTCCAATGCGTACAAGACGGGATTCACCTCGCGCATGACTTTAAATGGCCCAATGAACCGGGGGGCCAGTTTGTTGGAAGGCACCTGCAATTTGAGATTTCTGGCAGAGAGCCATACCCTATCCCCAACCTGGAAGGAGACCGCTGGCAGCCATCTACGATTGGCATGCCTCTGATGTCGCTGAAATGACTGACTGAGGGTCCTCTGAACCTGTGCCCAAGTGGAGCGAAGCTGCTCAATATGCTCATCCAGAGCTGGGATTTGTTGTGCCTGGAATGAGTCTAGGAGCAGGCACGTCTGGAACCCATAATTAATGAGAAACGGGGAGCTCCCGGACGATGAATTGACTGCACAATTCCTGGCAAACTCTGCCCACGGCAACAGGTCAGCCCAATTGTCATGATGATCGGTTACAAAGCAGCACAAGAACTGCTCCAGTCCTTGATTGGCACGCTCAGCGGCTCCATTGGTCTGGGGATGGTAGGTGGAAGAAAAGGACAACTGGATGCCCATCTGCCCACAAAATGCCCTCCAAAATCTGGACACAAACTGGCTCCCACGATCAGACACCACCACTCTGTGCACCCCGTGCAAACAAAACACTTCCTTGGCAAACACCATAGCCAATTCCTGAGCCAACAGAAGACCAGGGAGGGGCACAAAATGAGCCGTTTTAGAGAACCTATCGATCACCATAAGGATAAACGTGTACCCCCTAGACACTGGCAAGTCTCCCAGAAAGTCAATGGATATATGGGACCATGAACGGTCGCCATTAGGTACTGGTTGGAGTAAGCCTACTGGAAGATGCCTGGGTGTCTTGGCACGAGCACAGGTGGCACAGGCTGCAGTAAAGGCGGAGCAATCGGCTCTAAGGGAGGGCCACCAAAATAACTGAGATAGAGACCAAATTAACTGGCCCCTCCCGATATGCCCAGCAGCCTTAAAAGAGTGGTAAGTTTCCAATAGGCGGGTACGGAATGGCTCATCCACAAAACACTTGCCCACTGGGGTTTCTGGAGGAGCCCTAGCCTGAGAGGCCAAAATTTCTTCCCCCAGTGGCGAAGTGATGCTAGTACGTATAGTGGCCAGAATACGATCTGGCTGAATAATAGGTACTGGTTCTTCCTCCCTCTCAGTGTCTGACGCAAACTGTCTGGACAGAGCGTCTGCCCTAACATTCTTGGAACCCGGTAGATAGGACACCACAAAATTGAACCGGGACAGAAAGAGCGCCCACCAAGCCTGTCGTGAGGAGAGTCTCTTAGCTTTAGAGAGATACGTTAAATTCTTGTGGTCAGTTAGGATTAATACTGGTGTCTTGGTACCTTCCAAAAGGTGACGCCACTCTTTAACTGCCAGAATGATAGCCAAGAGCTCCCTGTCACCAGTCTCATAGTGGCTTTGGGAGCTGGACAGTTTTTTTGAAAAGAACCCACAAGGTCTCAAGGTACCACTTCCCACAGGGCGTTGGGAGAGCACTGCCCCAACCCCAGCCTCAGAGGTATCAACTTCCAGGGTAAATGGCAGAGCTGGGTTAGGGTGGGATAGTACCGGAGCAGAAGCAAAGGCGGATTTCAGTGTCTCAAACGCATTCTCAGCTGCCTCAGACCATTGAGAGGGAGTTGCGCCCTTATGTGTCAAGTCAGACAAAGGTTTCACAATAGTGGAAAAGTTCTGGATAAATTTCCTATAATAGTTGGCAAAGCCCAGAAAGTGCTGAATAGCCATTAACCCTTTGGGACGGGGCCACTGTAGGACTGCTGCCAACTTCTCCTGGTCCATAGCAATGCCATCTTTAGAGATCACGAATCCCAGGAAGGGTACTTGGGAACTGTGAAATTCGCATTTCTCAAGTTTACAGAACAATTTATTTTTGCGTAATCAAAGCAAAACCTCAGAGACATCCTTGATGTGCTGGGGTAAGGGTGGTAGAGTGAATCAATATATCATCTAGATATACCACAACACAGGACTGGAGCATGTCACGAAGGATGTCATTAATAAATTCCTGGAACACCGCAGGAGCATTGCATAGGCCAAATGGCATTACCAGATATTCATAATGCCCTGATCTGGTATTAAATGATCAATTTAGGAGATCATTGAGCTTTATTTTTGTCCCGAACCTTCATCCAAACATGAGGGATCTCCATTTGCTGTATGTTGTAAGTTTCTTTAAAGGGATAGTAATACTTCGTTTTAACTTTATTTTATTTTGTAGGCGTTAAGACTTATATCATTCGTCATGTTTTTTATCTCTCAAACCTTTATGGTTTATGAGATATTCACAAGCAAAGTCTCCCCCTACGGCCCCTTTTACCTAGTGTAAGCAATCTCTTCTCAGATGTAGAATGCAGTCTATAGACCAGACAGATAACAGAAGGGGACACTTATTCCCATGAAAACAATGGAATCCCTGCCCTCCTTGACAAGCGTTTCAGGTTTTTCCCTTATCTTAATTGAAGATTGTCCCTCTCTGCAGTCTACCTGGCCACCTCCCTTCTGCTGTGGCTGAACAGTGTGACATCAGTAAAAGGGGCAGGAGGGGAACACTTTGTCATTGAATTAGTCTGGAACTACAACTCTGACAGAATTGAAATAACACTCTCCAAAGACCAAATACTATGATGATTAATTAGAGCTGCTTTTATTATGAAACATTACTATCCCTTTAAGTGTGCATCACATGCATCCTTTTCATAAGGATGACTCCTCTTTTGTCATCCCTGTGGGACCTAGGGAGGCTCAGGCAGCATCCTAGGCTACCATTGCCTCTTGAATCAAGGCTACCATAGCCAGCAGTATGTGATCAGGAAGAAATATGTTCCTTTCAAGATCACAGTGCATTCCACATGATCTAGGGGAGCTTCCTGGACCTAAAAAAACAGGCTGTGGCTGAACAGCTGTTCAAGGCTGTGAGACGATCCTCCTTGCACACATTTACCAAACCCTACCATGTCAATGTGCTGACCTTGGCTGAGGCCAGCTTTGGTAGGAAAGTCCTTCAGGCAGTTTTGCTTGTCTAATGGCCCTCTCTTTCCTTTTCATCTACTGCCCAGTTGTTAAGTAGTTTGAGCCTGTTGGCCATTGTTTTGTTTGGCGTGCTAGATTGGCACCTGATACAATATGTTATAAGGATCCAGTTTAGTCCTATGGCGTACTGGTATCATTGGATAAGAGCACATTTTTTTCTCTCCTTTCTCTCCCTTGAATCTTTGGGATGCTTTGGTATATCCCCATGGTTCCTGTGTTCCATATTGGCGTATGGATTTTGAGCATTTACAATTACATACTTTTCTCTTTAGTCCATATGGAATGCAGGACTCCCACCTGGAGGAAAACCTACTTGTATTTCCTTCCATGGGCGGAGGAGTCCTCTTAGCATCTTAGTCTTAGGAGCTTTCTTTTCTTCTTACCCACTTAGATTATTTTTTCTGTGGCACTTGTCACATGTGAATCTGGAGTAGGTGTGGAATTGAACTAGAGGAAGAGGAGGGAGTCTTTTTCCCTGTCTTTTTGAAGTGCACTGCCATCCTGGAGGAGAAAGCTCAACCTCCATGGTTCCTAGAATCCTATTGTTAAGCTTATTTGAGTACAGATTGCCATACTTCAAAGTTCTCCATAGAGATATAGTTCAGGTTTCACCATATAGAAGTGTATTTTAAATGTTTCCATAGGAGCTTTTTAGCACAGTAGATATTTACCTCTGCCATTTGCAGCTTGACAATCTTTTGTCAAGTACTGATCACATTAGAACATGTTGATTTAATAGTCTTTCCGATTGAGGATTTACTTCATAGCCGCTCTGTTAGGCTTCCATTGAGATTTCATTTGAAACTTAAGGGCTCAACCACAGCAAAAAAAAAAAAAAAAAAAAAAAAAAAAAAAAAAAATTGGGTTGCAATACATACAATTCACTTCACCACACTATTTATTGGCCGCCATTCTTATTCATCTGACCCATGACTCTTCTGAAATGAAATAGAAAACTAATAAAAATCACCTGTAACATGTTACTATTTTGCATGCATAAAAATAAATTAAAGGCAAGGGAAACAATTTCTCAGACTTGAGCAAAATATGGCGTATATACTTAGGTCCAAATCCTGTACTTTTACGATTTGATTTGGGACACTGTTCTTCCTTTTAAGTCTGAAAACAGTTTGCACTTATAACTGTGTTGCTGTGCAGACAGATTTCTGGTTTTCTTTGCAGCAGAAAAGCAATACATTTGACCAGCTTCATACACAAAGCAGTGGTGTAGCCATATACAGAATGCTCCTTCCAGCTTTCTATAACTATATTTTATTGAATGTGCATTTAAACCCCTCCTTTGCACACTCCTTTGGTCCTCAAGGGTTTAAGCAGTAAAATCTAGGCATGCCTTTTGCCCACTTGTGGCGCTATATAAATAAACCTGTTCATTCATTCATTCACCCTTTTACACCAGCTACATAAGTCGCATAATTGATACACCATGTATCACTCTTCCAGTTCAGTAACTGCAGTGATCTAGTTTTTCCTCTGTTAGGACATCTGTTAGCCTTCATACAATAATAAATCAAAATCTATCCCACACTCCAAGTTTGCAACTCCTGCACACTTCTCTCTTTTGAGCGGTTGCAGAGGTATTTAGTCAGAGAGGATTTGGCAGAAAATGCACTATAACATATTTATAAAACAAAGTAGACAGTAGAAACACACAACTTTGTTTCATTCTGTACAAATGTGCATACGTTAACGTTCTCTATTATTTTTTTCATTTCTTACAGCCCCAGAGATCAGCGTGATGGACCTGGCATGTTGGTCCTTGCTCCAACTCGAGAGTTGGCTCTTCAAGTTAAGGCAGAATGCTCAAAGTACAAATACAAAGGATTTGAAAGGTAAGGAATGCAAATACTAGTGTATTCCCCTTCAAAGTAGTAATTTCTTGTCTTTACAGTTCCACTGGGAATAGGAAGCTACACCATCTTTCTAGTTACCCGCTATGTCACATTATTTGAATCTACTGTACATTTCTCTCTCTGTCTAGCAGTAGAAGCCTATCCTACCCTTCCTGTCTTGATTAATACAGACAGACTAATCGAGTGAAAATAGTCCATACCCAGAAAAAACATTTCAGAATGTATCATACAGCTAAAAGGAAATTACAGACACTGATTAACCTTCCCATGGAAGATTGCTCCAATCTGAGAGATTCCATAGACTCGTATATATATATGTGCCCCAGTGAATGCAGTATGCCACCGTTAAGAACTATCTTTGAATCTTTGCATCTCGCCATAGTGTTCCACCAGTGCAGATGCAATGTGGCCTTCATGGTCCAGAATCAGGGTATTAAATTCTTTCAATGCTATGTCCAAGGATCTAGCCAAAGGACAGCCATGAGCACTAGTCAATCAGGTAAAAAGATGAATTATATCCATGTCTCACATCGTTTTCTGCTTCTAGAAGTACTGAAAGCAGATTTCTGTTTTCTTTCAATCTGGACCATAGAAACCATGGGGGTAAAGCTCCTCTTCCAGAAGGGCAGGACACTTTAAAAAAAAAAAAAAAAAAAAAAAAAAAAAAAAAAAGGTCTCTGAGGCAAAGACTCCCACTTCCCTCCCACTTTGCACTAACCTGCTAAACTCATGTCATGTACGACATTGTGATCAAGAAGGTAGTATGGGCAGAATCTTAGTTAGACCTCCCCACCAATCCATTTCTTAGTATATGGGGCTGTATAATCACATTACTTGGGCTCCTATTCCTGGCTTCCTTTTCCATGGTGTGTCCAGTGCACAGGGTTTATTCCCATAACCACTAACCTGTAGAGGTTTTCGTGTGTTAGCTGTTTTTCTCACTTAAGCTTCTCAGAAGCTTACTTGTATTCATGCCAATAGTCACCTGAATAAAGAAGATTGCTGTAAGTTACCTCATGAGTCCTTTGGTTCTGTATGTCCCTATTTCTTGGCACCCACTGATCGTGTGTGTTGTTACTTTACTTACACCACTATTATCTATTTCTCTTACGTCCAGTATGGAACACAGAAACCATATTGTTGGGCTCCCTTACTACAAACACCTGCCTGCCCAGATTCAATTTGCCTCAGAAACAAAGAGTGGCAAGCCAATGCTTCTCTTAATTTTTAGGTATACTTCTTAATTTTACTTTTTTTTATGTTCGATATGGGGATGTACAATCCCTCATTGGGTGGGCTCCCATTATTGGATTGGATTGCCCAATTCACAGGGGTATTTCTGGACCATTTCCCCAATGAGAATGACTTTATGAGAAGTCTATTTCTCATAGCTGAACTTCTGTGAAGTTCTGCATTTTAAAATGGTAGCCTGAAGAAAGAATGGGAAGTTTAAATTCTTTGGTCCTGTTCAGTTATGTTCCATTACACTTTGGCATTAACTTTTAGTGTGATTTATTGGTACTCTTTTTCTCCTTGTTATTTTCCCTTATAAAGGTGACTGCTATTCTTTCTTCCCTATATTCATCCTTTAAAACTCAGTTTATGCCATTTATTTATTCCTTCACCTACACTTCCCATCTTTACGGCTAGCTTGTTTTACGCACTGTCTGTGTATTTGAGTTTTTTGGTGTTTTTTGTTTTTTTTTTCTCAAAAGCCTGCTTCTCATTTTCCTGCAAACCTCATTATTAATCCAAATTGATCTTGATTTGCTCCTCTTGTGCTTATATATTGAAGTGTTTATTTATCTAAGAGTATTCCATGATTACATCCCACTGAATAGGAGGTATACTTATGTAAAGCAGGTCTTAAAACCTAATATAAGGAAAGATGTAAATTAAGTCCAATGATAAAGTAGAGGCCCTGTGGGTTGAAATAAACACTGGGGATATACATAAGATGTTAATGGGGATTTGCTACAAGCCACCTAATATTGGGAGAGGAAGCCCAGTTTATAGCAAATGGAAAAGACTTCTCATTTAGGAAATGTAATCAACATGGAAGATTTCAACTATCCTCAAATTGACTGGAGAAATATGACTTATAGCACAACAAATGGAAATTATTTTTTAAATATGATTATCAATATAATGTCCCAGCTAGTAGAAGAGCCAACTAGAAAAGATGCCTTGCTTGACCTAGTGCTCTCAAACAATTTTGACATGATAAACCTTATACAGGTAAAGGAACATTTAAGAAGCAGTGACCACAATATGGCATCTTCTGAAAATTATAATAGGCTAATTTTATAAAGCTAAAATCATTATTAAGCCATAGCGTGATATTCAGTGGGATGTAATCATGGAATACTCTTAGATAAATAAACTCTTCAATATATAAGCACAAGAGAAGCAAATTAAGACCAATTTGGATTAATAATGAGGTTTGCAGGAAAATGAGAAGCAGGCTTTTGAAAGTGTTTGTCAGACAGGTCAGATACATAATTTACAAAATATAAAGAAAGTAATAAAATCTGCAAATGAACAATTAGGGTAGCTAAAAGTGAAAATGAGAGAAATATTGCAAAAGAGAGCAAAAAAACCTAAACAATTCTACAAGTATATTAATAACAGATGTTAAGGTTGATATTGGTCCTCTTAATGCTGAGACAGGTGACTTGATTAGTGAGGATAAGACTATGGCTGACATCTTAAAGCGGATCAAATGAATGAGTCTGGATTGCACAACCTATGTGGTAGGGGGATTATTGCCTTGTATTGGTTATCAGCTGAAGGGTGCAGTGGTAAAGGTAATAACTTACAAAAGAAATTCTTCCTTAAAGACAAGGAAAAAAGATTACAACATTTGCATTCCTGTTTCCCCATTGTAGGGATTTTGGTATTTAACTCCTAAAGAAAGGAGATTGCTATTGAGTTTTTTATTAAAAACACATAACCTTTATTTTTTTGTATTAAAAGAAAGGGAAATTAATTGAATTTAAACATTTTACTTTAAATCATCGCTGTATTAATTAATGGAGAACCTAAACCCCTGTTGATGGATATTATTTCCAATTCATTTGAATCCACCAATACATTATACACAGTATTACTTGGATTTCTATGACTTCTCCAGATATGCTATTGTAATATATTGATAAATGAAGATGGTCTCCTCTATTTATTATTTTTTCTACCATCAAATGTTTTCCTCAGAATACAAGTATTTTATTTCTGACTCATAGGTCAAATATGTGACAGACCATCAGACTAACCTTTGTATTGCTGATCTAACACTTACAAATGTATTCAGGGGCAAGAAACATGAGCACATTAAGAAAGGAGCGGTTTTAACTGTGTGTACGGTATTAAAAAACCACTAACACCCTTTTGGATGCAATTAATTCTACTCCTTGATACTCAAAATATTTTTATTTTTGTATGCTCAAATTAGTGTACCGAAACTCTTTAGTGGTGCTTTATAAGTGTGAGTGATTTGCCGTCAGCTACACGCTACAGCCAATTCTTTAAACTCTTTCTACCGCGTGTGCGTTTTTCACTCCCACACTTGCTTTAATGACTGCTTTTTTTATGTGCAGCTTCGACCTATAATCATTCAATGACTGTTATTTTTTGTACAATGCATTTTATTTTTCAAATGTGATCTAGCATTTATCGATCTGCATAATGAGAGAGGCATTAACTGAATCTCATCAGAATTTCTCAGTTACTGTGAGTGTGCCATAATGTTAACCTGATTCTTCCCATGCATGTCCTGTATGCTATGATGAATGTTGCCTGCACCATAAATGGTTACCCGTTTATAATTAGAACGTAAGTATGAGGCAAAGAGACAATTAACTGTAACGGTTTGTTTGACACACAGACACAGTGGTTTAGGATAAAACACAGTTTTATTGAAATCACAGTAATATAATAACCCTCACAGGTCCTGTAGTATTTAAGCAGAATAATACAGACACACGACAGGTTACATATACATATACATATTCAGGTCCAGTATAACCATGAAGTCCATAACAGCATATACTGACACAGGTCAGGCAGAATACGATGAATTCCCAAGAGAAAGGTACTGCATGGGTTAATGGTCTTCAATGAATGTAAACAGTCCCATGTGAAGAGAGGTCTGTGATGGAGCTCACTCCATATAGAGAGCTTAAGGATACGTAACGCCCAGAAATAGGTTAGCAGAGCAAACGTGAACTGCCAGAGTAATATCAGGAATTAAGCAACATATGACACTGCCGTAGCAGTAACGGAGACCAGGCCACTTGCACTCTGCAGGAGCAGTAACGGAGACAAGACTAATGGCACACTGCCGTGGCAGTAACAGAGACAGGCCACTTGCACTCTGCAGGAGCAGTAACGGAGACAAGGCCAGTGGCACACTGCCATAGCAGTAACGGAGGCAGACACTTGCACTCTTCAGGAGCAGTAACGGAGACAAGGCCAATGGCACGCTGCTGTAGCAGTAATGGAGAATAAGCCACTTGCGCTCTGCAGGAGCAGTAACGGAGACAAGGCCAATAGCACACTGCCGTAGCAGTAACGGAGACTAGGCCACTTGCGCTCTGCAGGAGCAGTAACGGAAACAAGACCAATGGCACGCTGCCGTAGCAGTAACGGAGACTAGGCCACTTGAACTCTGCAGGAGCAGTAACGGAAACAAGGCCAATGGCACACTGCCATAGTCGTAACGGAGACTAGGCCACTTGCACTCTGCAGGAGCAGTGCGGAAGCACACAACTGAACACTGCCGTGACCGGACTGACTGGGCAACCGAGCAACTCGCCCTGAGGTCGTAACCAACCGGAAGCGACACAAAGTGCCTGATGGATAGGAATATCGCCAAGGCGACACAGAGGCAACCGGAGTAGGAACGTCAACCAAACTGGGTTGAATCACGTAGCAGGAACGTCAGCC
Source organism: Rhinophrynus dorsalis (assembly GCA_037306005.1). Lineage (NCBI taxonomy): Eukaryota > Metazoa > Chordata > Amphibia > Anura > Rhinophrynidae > Rhinophrynus > Rhinophrynus dorsalis. Next base: position 329,186,043 of record CM074720.1, on the reverse strand, counting down.
AAGCCGGGTCGGTACACAGGAGCAGGAACATCAGCCACGCCGGTTCGGTACACAGAAGCAGGAACGTTCGGATTCAGACAATTTTAAGAAAAGAGCTGAAGAATTGATTTTGAGACTACAAAAAAGAGGTTTACTCAAAGAAAAAAATTAAGGCAGCCTTTTGGAAAGCATCACAGAAACCAAGAACAGATCTTTTACAAATAAAAAGAAAGCTCAAGATACCAAAATTGGATTCATAACCAAATTTGGTTCTCAATACAAAGTAGCTGAAAAGATTCTTAATAAACATCTCCCCATTCTTCATCAAGAACCGATATTCAAGGACATTTTAGGAGAAAAAAATCCTTACGTGCTACAAAAAAGCACCAAATTTAAAAAATGATTTGGTATGGAGTCACTTCCAAACATCAGAAAAACTTATCCCACCGATAAAGGGATCTTATGCTTGTGGAAAGTATAAAATCTGTCCATATATGAAGAAACGTGCCACAGTTGAGGATAGGACTGGAAGAACAATCCCTATAAAAAAAAAAACTTTATTAACTGTCAAAGTAGAAGCATAATTTACTGCCTAGAATGCCCATGCAAACTAAGATACGTAGACATGACTGCACGCAAATTGAAACAGAGAATCCTAGAACATCTAGGTAACATTACACATGCAAGATCTTCCACATCTGAATTCAGACCCCTTGCTAGTGTGGCGAGACATTACTTACAATATCATAATTGTTCAAAAGAAAGAGGCGCCAATAGTGCCTTATCACACTGATACAATGGTAGCAATCTGTAATATAATACATCTTTCTTTCACATTTGTCAGTAGCTATGTGTATGCATATACATAGGCACAGGAATATCCGCTTGCAGAGAAAATCTTACTGTCTCTGCTCTGTTTGTGAGGTGTAGTAACCCAGTTCCTTGCAGATATAAACTTGGCTTGTATATGTGTGATATGCGAGAGAGCGAGAACAGGTCAAGGAAAAATCAAAGAAAGCTCCAGATAATCTTCACATAGTATTAAAACATGATTTATTATAAAAAAAATTAAAACAATTTAATCATAAAATTCACAATTCTACGTAGCGATCCACTCTGCTTTTTCAAGATCTGTATGTTTTTTGCTACCTACATTTGAAAATGGAGAATGGGTGGAGAGAGAGAAATTGATGAGCAGGTGAGAGAACAGAAGGATTTTGCTATTTGGTAAAGGGGCGGTACCAAAAACAATAGTAAGAAAATTACCTGATGTATTATGTGATAAAGCATAACTTCAGCTTACTTTTATAAAGTACATGAATATATGAAATGTATAAGGACTCAGCACTTAACACCCTCTTACCCCATTGTATGTCTCCCTTTATCCATTTAGACTGTAAGCTCCTTGGGGCAGGGAACTCTCTCCCATTGTTTCTATGAATGTCGCACTTATTTCATCCCCTCTTATTTATTGTAACATATGTCTATTGTAAGGCGCTGCGTACACTGTGTGGCGCCATATAAATAAAGATACATACATACATACATACATAAGGAAATATTTCTCTATAGTCCAATATAGCTTACAGGTACCATGGTGAGCCGACAGCTCCTCTTAGTGGTTTGAACAATTCTTCAAGAAGTTGCAGGGTGGAGCCTCCCCCTCCTCCTAGCAGGCTACCCAGCCACTCCCCTCCAGATAAGATTTGTTCCATCACTTAGAAGGAACACTGAGAACAGTTCTGTTTAGTTTTTTTATTATTTTATCTTAGATATAGGGTGTAAAAATTCCCCCTTTAGGCAGGTTACCATTACTAACTAACCCTGGAGAACTGCTTAGTTAACAGGTGCTGATGTGGACCGTTGCAGCCCTGGCAGAGAACCATGTAACCCATGTCCCTGTCTCCAGAGGTAGTCTTTCTGAGGCTTCTTTCAATTCAATGGTAATCTGAAGTAAGAAGACCTGCAAAAACAGGGAGCAACTCATTGAGTACCATGCTCCACTTGTCCCACTGTTCCCCTCCACACGGGGGTTGCATTCTGGAGTTCTGTCATGACTCCTGCACTCATGTTTGGTATAATATTATCCTCTGTTCTGAGTCTGTGGAGCATTTTGGGCTGTTGGCACCTGGCATTACTGATTTATCTTATTCCTCTGAAAGAGAATCACTGGAAGAGTCTGAGGATGGTGTGTTCAGAAGGGGCTTCTTTCCTGTTTCATGGCGACCCCTTTGAGGCTGACCCTGAGTCCTCTGCTGAGGGTCCTATTAAGGTGGTTTTGTCTACCCTTAACATTCCTATTAATCCTGTAGTACCACAGTCTACTTCTGATGTCTTTTCCAGGTGCAAGAAGTCCAGCAATGTTTCTCCACCTAATTCCATTCTGGATCAAATTATCCTGGATGAGTGGAAGACACCTAACAAGCATCTCACTCTTTCTAAGATATTTTCTAAGCTCTACCCCTCTGCAGACTCGGCCTAGGCTCAGTGGGCTACACCGCCTCAGGTTGATTCTCCTATTTCCATGCTAAGTCTACTGCCTTGCCTGTTGTGGATGCTTTGGCACTCAAAGCTTTGACTGAAAGGAAGCTGGAGGCTATCCTCAAAGCTATCTTTGCAGCAATTGCTGCGGCCTTGAGACCCACCTTGGCATCCGCATGGGTTAATAGGTCTATTGCTGCTGAACAGCTGACTGACGCTGTCTGCAAAGGTGCCCCAAAAGAGGACCTTTTGCCCATTTTGGTAAATATATCTGAGGCTCAGCATTATATAATTGATTCCTTGTTTGATGCTATTAGGCTTGAGGCCAAGACCACCACATTCTCTGTTGCTGCCAGGCGCATGCTGTGGCTTAAGATTTGGTCTGCTGACTTGATCTTTAAGAAATCACTGGTCTCTCTTCCCTTTCAGGGTACATCCCTTTCTGGCCCTGAATTGAAGAGCATCAGTGAAGCCACTGGGGGTAAGAGTACTTTGTTACCTCCGGTTCCTAAGCTCAGACCTCAGACGAGGAAACCACGTTCCTTTCGTTCTTGCCAAAGTGAAATGCAGAGGCCGAATAAGGTGCTGCCTCAGGCTAGCACCCACCGCTCCACCCCCAAGTCCAAACCGCAGTGAAGTTTGAAACACACCTCCACTAAATCCACACCTACTTTGGCATGATATGTGTACAAAAAAGTCAGAGATCCTCATCTAGGCTCATGAGCTAGCAAATACATGCAAAAAGCTCACTGGGACTGTGTCCTCGCATTTCGTGGCTGGACTGTCATTTGGCAGGACCAGTATGATATGCTTCAGAAGATTTCCTCTCTGTGTATGGCACTGATGAGCTAAAAGAGATTGCACCCTGGGCGTGAGGACACCGTTGCAGTGAGCTTATTGCATGTATTTGCTAGCTCATGAGCCTAGTTAAGCATCTTTGCCTTTTCTTTCTACTTTGGCATGACTCGCCGGGCCCTGGTCCGCATTCACCCGTGGGTGGTCGCCTGCAACATTTTTTGAGTACTTGGACAGGTTCTGTTGCAGACCAGTGGGTATTACAGGTGGTTCCAGGAGGTTACAGGATTCCCTTCACATCCCTATCTCCCTTCAGATTGTTCCCTTCTTGCTCCCCTCAGGGACAGGAACAGCTCAGTCTTTTCGGTGGAGCAGTTCAGGCTCTCTTGGACAAGGGAGTCCTAGCTCCAGTACCTCATCCAGAAGTAGGCTCAGGTTTCTATTCCAACCCCTTCATCTCAAGGATTTCAATTATTTTGAGGTCCATACTCCCTATAAGATGGAGTCTTTGTGCTCAGTCCTTCCAGTGATGTGTCCAGGAGAATATTTGGCTTCTTTGGAACTGCAGGGTGCGTACCTGCACATTCCGATTCATCCGGACAGTCAGAAGTACCTCAGGTTCCCTTGCATTCTAGGGCACTTCCAGTTCACCTCCCTGTCCTTTGGGCTCACCATGGCTCCTCAGGTGTTTATCTGGGTCTTAGGGACATTGAATGCCTTCCTACACACCAAAGGAATTCAGGTGAATCCATATTTGGACGACCTTCTGCTGAAGGCTTCTTCCAGATCCTCCTCCAACACGGGTGGATGCTGGACATGGACAAGTCTGCTCCGGTCCCTTCTCAGGATCTGGTCTTCCTTGGTCTCTGATTCCACACTTGGCAGGGCATGGTGTTCCTGACAGAAGACTCTGTGCAGCAGATCACGTCCAAGGTGTCTTAAGCTCTGGAGTGGACTTCTGCTCCAGCAAGGAAGTTCTCGTCTCTGGTGGGCAAACTGATGTTTACTGTGGAGGCAGTTCTGTACTCCATGGCCCACACAGGGAGCTTCAGAAGTTTGTAATCCATTTGTGCTGGGGTATCCGGCTCTCCTGGATCACCCTGTCTCTCTCATGATGTGAGACTGGATCTTCGCTGGTGGTTGGACTTCTCAAACTTGAGGAAAGGGGGGCAGTTTGTGATTCCGTTTTGGACCATTCTCACGACCAATGCCAGCCTGTTCGGCTGGGAAGCGGTTCTGGGTATTCACGGTTGTTGGCCGGTGGAGGAAACCCTCCTTCCTATCAAAATCTTGGAGAGGTTGCCCAGTCTGTGTCCAATCAGACAATGTGAGCGCTGTTGCCTACATCAACAAGCAAGGAGGCACCAGAAGTGCTACTGCTTGGTTGGAGGTAAAGGCTGTTTTGGCCTGGGCAGAGGTACATGTTCCTGCCATCTCTGTCTTACACATTCCTGGCATAGAAAACATCTTGGCAGATTTTCAGTCTCCAAACAGTGGACTCTGGGAAGTGGGCACTCCATCCGGAGGTCTTCGACCTGTTGTTGCAGAAATGGGGTCTTCCCTCGATAGACCTGATGGCCTCCAGGAATAACTGGAAGGTCCAGACCTTTTTCTCACACTGGAGGGTTCCTCTGGCGTTCACAGTGAATGCGCTTGTCAATTCCTTTCATCTGGCCTACATCTTTACTCCACTTTCTTTCCTTCCTAGGGTGCTGAGGAAGATTTGGATGGACGGTGCGTCTGTAGTTCTGATCACACCGTATCTGACCAGACAGACTTGGTTTCCGTAATTGCTGGCTCTGGCTGCTCTAGATCTGGTCTGCATGGCAGAGAAAACGGATCTCCTCCTTGAGGGTTACCTCTGGAAGGAGGACGTAGACAGTCTAACTTTGTTGGCTTGGCTGTTGAAGCCTCCATCTTGACGATGAAGGGCTTTTCTCCTGAGGTGGTCTCCACAAAGATCCAGGCCAGGAAACCTGTCTCTTCTAATGCTTCCCACAGGGTTTGGGCTATCTTTCATTCTGGGTGCGTGGACAGGGATCTGTCCCCCCAGGAGTTTGACCTTCCATCTATTTTATCCTTTTTGCAGGATGCTGTGAACAAGGGCCTTAGCCTTCGTTCCTTGAAGGTCCAGACTTCTGCTCTTTCTGTCTTTTGTCAGAGGCACATTGCCATGACGCCGGTTGTCAAAGTCTTCTTTCAGGGTGTCACTCATGCTTTCCCTGCTTACAAGGCTCCCACTCCTCAGTGGGACTTTAATCTTGTCTTGGGAGTATTGCAGCGGCCTCCCTTTGAGTCCTTGGCTACCATTCCTTTACATCTTTTGATGTGGAAGATGGTTTTCTTTTGGCTGTGGTCTCTGTCAGCAGAGTTGCTGAACTGCAGGCATTGTCCTGCAAACTGCCTTTCCTGGTCTTTCACAAGGATAAAGAAGTTGTTCATACCTCCCAGGAATTTCTTCATAAGGATTTCCACATCAATCATGAGATTGTTTTGCCTTCCTTTTGTCCTGACCCTAAATCTGACAGGGAGAAGGATGTCCACTTTGTTGGATGTAGTGCGTTTCCTCAAATCCTGTGTGCACCATACAGAGTCTGTCCTCAAGACTGATGCTCTGTTTGTCATCACTGAGGGTCCCAGGGCTGGTTTGTCTGCTTCAGAGGTGAATATTGCAGTTTTCCATCTGTAAGGTTTATGGGCTCAGAGGGAAACATGTTCCTTTCTGCATTGCAGCACATTCCACCAGGTCTGTTGGGGCCTCCTGAGCCTTCAAGAATTAGGCCTCTGCTGAACAGCTGTACAAGGCGGCCACTTGGTCTTCTGTGCACACATTTGCCAGACACTACCGTGTTGATGTACTGGCTTCTGCTGAAGCCTGGTTTAGCAGGAAAGTCCTGGAGGCCTTTGTGCCTTTCTATGACTTTATGTTCCTGTCCCTTATAGCTGTTTACCTGTTGAGCCCTGTTGACTCTTGTTCTTGTGTGCGCTGTGTTATTTCAGTGTCCTTTGACACTTAGTTTGGGCTCTTCTGTGTCCTGGATAGTCTATGGGAACTCTGGTATCATGGGGACTGGCTCTTGGTCATTTCCTTCCCTTCCCACCCATGGGAGCTCAATGTTGGTACATCCCCATTGTACCTGTAAGCTATATTTGATGACAGAGAAAAGAGGATTTTAGTCTTACCTGTTAAGTTGAAGGCTGGGCCTGCATTTGTGGGAGGGGCTGCAAGCTCTTCAATAGTGGGCTGCAGCCTCTCCCACAGGGAGCATTCGTCTGTTGTGCGTCCTTCACGTTCGTCTGTAGCAGTGGTTCCAGTCTCAAGCAGCAGCCCGTCCTAGTATCAGTCAGCAGCCGACAGGATGTTTGCATTACGTCACTTCTGGTCCTAAGATCCCCCAGCCATCTAGACCGCTCACAGAGGCAAGTGCTGCCTCTTCTAGCATCTACGTTCCTCCAGCCACATTCGGAGACTACGCAAATGTAACTGTCGTTTTCAATTCATATTCAATTAATTCATGATGCCTATCATATAATTCTATGACCCCAGACTAACATCATCCTGCAGTACCGCGATAGTCATTTAAATACTTGCTATCCATCATGTTAGCCACACGAGGTATCATTTACCTTAAAATATACCAACACAGGTACAACGCTCATACTAGGCTTGCCTACCCTGGCTGGTTTCATAACCTCAAGAGCCGCATGACAGAACAGACAAGCTCAACATAGTAAGGTACTCGCTCTACCTTATCCTCTAACACGCAAGGAATACAGCGTTGCAAACTAAAGAGCCCTTTCCCCTACTTTTTAGATTGATTCTCATATCACAACAGTTTGTCTAAAGTTGTAGCAGAACCATTAATACATACGAATTGCTCAGCATCATGGGAATGGTAGTCCTATCCATTCCTCACCACACCGCTCATACATCTCTCCCTGATCAGCAGCACCAAAACGCAGGAATGCTGCTAGACAAATATGTTAGCCGGTGCAATCACTTGCTGAATACTATAATGCAGGAGTCGCCAGTCTGGCAGGCTGTATCTTTGCTGCATTAAGACAGTAGTTGATAGGATATCAGCAGGACAGACTCGCAATCCGGCATCTCTCACCCATCCATGCCCAGTCGTTTATCTCCATATATAATACACTCAGTAACGGCATCGGCATTAGCTTCTACTCACAGATATTGTATGCACACTAGTAATATGCCTCTAGTACACAGCACAGAGCAACAGAGCTCCACTGATGGGAGCAAAGCATAACGTTCCCATTTTCAGCCACCGGTACCAAATATCCTCATTTCATAGCGCTGCCGAATGTTTGAATAAGCTAAGACACCTCCTCCCCCCCCCCAATATAGAGTTTTCATAATTATTCACAATTTATACTACCATAAAAGTAGAACAGCCACAGCAAGGTCTACTGAGAATCATGGGAATGGTAGTCCCACCCGATCCTTCATCACTCCCCTTCTGTAACGTTTTTTTAGACACTCAGACCAGCAGGTTAGAATAAAACAGTTTTATTTAAAAAAGAAATAAAGAGGAAAGATCGCCCTCTACAAGCAACACAAAATAATAGCGATATATTGACAGATATGCCTTCACAGGCCCAGTATACAGAAGCAAAAGTATCACATATACTGTCTCAGGACAGGCACACAGAAACGAGGATACTCAATGGTTAAATACAATAATCAGTCAGTCTCTGTTGTTGTGTTTGGCACGCCCAAGGTGGTGATGAGGCAGCAATTGGTGTTAGATGATGCAACACCTAAAGTTCTTAAGGCTAGAAATCTGCTAGGCAGTACCGGAATTGTGGTAGAGTCTGCAGGGAAGTTGCAGTCAATAGCCCCCACTGGCATAGTAACGGAGACCACTTAAACTGCAGGTGCTTGAGTTAATAGGAGATGGCTACACTGCAAGAGCTTGCCAATAGCCCCCACGGGCGTAATAACGGAAACCAACTGCACAGGATAACTTCAGCCAATTGCCTGCACAGGCGTATACCAGAGACAACCTGCACTGCAAGAGCTTGAGCCAATAGCCCCCACGGGCGTAACGGAGACCACCCTGCGCTGCAAGTGCTAGAGCCAATAGCCCCACTGGGCGTGAGCGGAGAGAACACAGCTAGAGCAAGAGCCAGTAGCGTCTCTCGTGGGCTCGGTAACGGAAACAGACTACTCTGCTAATTGACAATGTGAGCCCCCGTCCAGACAAGGCTTACAACGCTGCCGGCTCAGCAGATGTAGCGGATAAACAGCATCGGCTCTGCAAGTGTAAATGAAGGCTCAGATAAGGAGTCCGCAGCACTGCAAGGGTTAATAGCAGCTCAAAGATCGGAGGCTCAGCAATAGTGGGTATCGCTCTGCAAGTGAAAGGAAGGCTCAGCAGCGGAATTACAGCTGTGCAAGTGTAATGGAGACTCAGCACTGGAGACACGACTCTGCAAGTGTTAAAGAGGCAAATACGAACAGCCCGGTCACGAGCTCAGCGGAAGTCAGAATGTCGCCACGGCGACACCGGGCAGCAGGAACAAAGGCAGGTTCTGAAGCAGGCCGGTTCAGGTCACGGAGCAGGAAGTCAGCCAGGGCGGGTCAGATCACGGAGTTGGTTCTTAGACAAGCCAGATCAGTCATGAGCAGGAACGTCGGACAAGCCAGATCAGTCACGAACAGGAACGTCAGCCAAGCCGGGTCAGATCACGAACCAGGAACTCGGGAGCATAGTCAAAACAGGCCAAATCGGTACACAGGAATCGGGAACACTGGAACACAGCAACAGCCACGAAAGGGCACCTGACAGGTGTCAATGGCCAGGCATAAAAAGGTCACCAGGGGCGGGCCAAACAGACTCAGCCAATTGGATCGCACCACAAGCGAGAGTGACAGAGAGAGATCACGGGCACCGTGATACCTTCTAAGCAAACCTCACATTATTAAGTACCAAAAATACACCATTTGCTATGCTGGAGGATTTACCCCTCACGTTTGTGTCATTTCAAATCTTGGTCACACACACACACTATGCTCCAGCACTAACGTACAGCGCAACTTTAGTACCTTTCGTTCATTCACACATGCTCAGTTACACCATACCGTACGTAGCACCACAACATTCCTACTGTAACCATCAGTTACACCATACTGTATGTACCAATGTCCAGTTACACCATAATGTACCACTACAACATTCCCATTGTAAATGTGTGCTTTAACACCATACTGTATGTAGCAACACAACATTCCCATTGTAACCAGTGCCCAGTTACACCATACAGTATGTACCAATATAACATTCCTATAGTAACCAAATCCAGTTACATCACACTGTATGTACAATACAACATTCCCATTGTAACCAACATCCAGTTACGTCATACTGTATGTACCACTACAACATTCCCATTGTAACCAGTGTCCGGTTACACCATACTGTATGTACCAATACAACATTCCTTTTGTAACCAACGTCCACTTACACCATACTATACGTTCCAATACAACATTCTTATCATAACAAATGTCAAATTTGTATGAACCAATACAATATTCCTATTGTACCAATGTCAGTTACATCATACCGTATGTACCAATACAACATTCCTCTTGTAACCAAATCCAGTTACACCATACTGTATGTACCAATACAACATTCCCATTGTAACCAATGTCCAGTTACCTCATACTGTATGTGCCAATACAATATTCCATTGTAACCAGTATCCAGTAACCCCATACTGTATGTACCAATACAACATTCCCATTGTAAACCAACGTCCAGTTACACCATACTGTATGTACCAATACAACATTCCAGTGGTACCAACGTCCAGTTACCCCATACTGTATGTACGAATACAACATTCCCATTGTAACAAACATCCAGCTACACCATACCGTATGTACCAATACAACATTCCTATCATAAACAACGTCCAGTTATTCCATACCGTAGGTACCACTACAACATTCCTATTGTAACCAATGTCCATTTATACCATACTGTGTACACTGGTACACCATACTGTATGTACCAATACAAGATTCCCATTGTAACCAACGTCCTGTTACCCCATACTGTATGTGCCAATACAACATTCCCTTTGTAACGAATGTCCAGTTACCCAATATTGCATGTACCATTCAACATTACCATTGTAACCAGTGTCCAGTTATCCCATACTGTATGGGCCACTACAACAGTCCCATTTTAACCAGTGTCCAGTTACAACATACTGTATGTATCACTACAACATGCCTATTGTAACCAATGTCCAGTTACACCATACTGTATGTACCACTACAACATTCCTATTTTAAGCAACGTCCAGCTGCACCATACTGTACGTACCAATACATTCCCTCTGTTACCATCGTCCAGTTACCATACTGTATGTACCAATACATCATTCCAAAGTAACCAATGTCCAGTTACACCATACCGTATGTACTAATACTACATTCCCATTGCTTACCATCTCCTCAGTCAACGACCAGGTCACTCACATCACTCATCTCCTGTCAGAGATGGGGTCAACACTCACCGATATCACCCCAATCCTAACATCCTAATTGAAGCAATCCCACACTCCAACCCTTACCTCTTCGCAGAGGCTGGAGGAATCACACTTTCAATCCTTACATCTTCTCAGTGGCCGAAGGAATCACACTTTCAATCCTTAACTCTTCACGGAGACCAAAGGAATCACACTTTCAGTCCTTACCTCTCGCAGAGGCTGGAGGAATCACACTTCAATCCTTACCCCTCTTCGCAGAGGCTGAAGGAATCCCACTTTCAATCCTTAACTCTTCCGAGAGGCCGAAGGAATCACACTTCAATCCTTACCCCTCTTCCCAGAGGCCGAAGGAATCACACTTTCAATCCTTACCCCTCTTCCCAGAGGCCGAAGGAATCACACTTTCAATCCTTACCTCTTCTCAGAGGCCAAAGGAATCACACTTTCAATCCTTACCTCTTCGCAGAGGCCAAAGGAATCGCACTTTCAATCCTTACATATTCGTAGAAGTTGAAGGTTACACACTCTAATCATTACCTCCTAGCAGAGGTTAAAGGGTAACACTCAAATCCTTACTCATTCACTAAGATGGTGATTAACACTCCAGACTTTAGCATAAGAAATCCAAACCTTCTCTGTCAAACTAGATCTCCATCCCTCATAGGCTACTTCAGTCATCATAAATCAATACCCCAAGGGTGATCATTAATTTCCCAAGCAGTATGCCTAGTTTTCTTTGGATTTCTCCACCCGGGCGAGTTCTCCTGTCACACAAGATCTAAGGTTTTGTGCGAAGGGACCAACTCGTCCACCACTCAGATCACTTCACTCTATTATCACTCACTCTAAACCAATCAGTCTCACGCCAGTCTCTTCATCCCATACTTCGCCACTCACAATCAATGGTGCCCCTACAATCCCTAACACAACTCACTACCATCATCCAACAGCACCAAGATGACAGTCCACTTCTATCAGGCCCACTCACCACAACCACATTCACTCATTATATACGCACCATCCTGTCACGTCTAGGCTATAATTTCTATCAGTACTCAGGCCATTCATTCAGGATAGGAGCCGCATCACCAGCCTCTAGGAATCTAGTGCCCGCTCACATCACACAAACTCGGTAGATGGCAATCCGCATGCCTTAATAGGTATATCCTGTCACGGTTTGTTAAGACTCTCAGACGCAAGGTTAGGTAAAAACACAACTTTATTGAAAAGATTAAGATAATCCCATAGGATTTTAAACACATACGTACAATACATAGAATGGCAGATAGTAGGATAATAGCAATACAGACTCTACCGGTCTTGCCAATATACAGGGCAAGACAGCCTGGGCGAGTAAGGAATAAATGGCTCTACCGGCCCTGCCAATATACCGGACAAGGCAGCCTAACGGAAACCCAAGTAGTAGGCTCTACCAGCCTTGCTAATATACCGGGCAAGGCAGCCTAATGGAAACCCAAAGCAGTAGGCTCTACCAGCCTTGCCAATACCGGGTAAGGCAACCTCAAGATGTAAAAATGAAAAGGTTCTACCGGCCTTACCAATATACCGGGCAAGACAGCCAAATGAATATCAATATAGGCTCTACCGGCCTTGCCAATACTGGGTAAGGCAACCTCAGTATGGAATAACGTAAGGTTCTACCGGCCTTACCAATATACTGGGCAAGGCAGCCCAAAAGAGCAGGGATCAACCACAGTGACCTTAATAACTGTCAGATGGCAATGATAGTCTAGTAGTAAACGGTAGGCTACAAGATCCAGTGGTATCACTGTGTAGTCGGTACACTGCAGTACCCGTGTACTGTAGGAATAGCTAGCTGTCTAGGACTGGACAGCGCACAGTGAACCATCAGACCACCTGCGTGAAGAGACAAGGAAGTAAACCAGCGCCCTCACATTGGGAACCATCAAGCAGGATATAAGTTAACCCACAGGTCATGGAGCGAACCAACGCCCTCGCGTAGGTATCCTACAAGCTATAGGTGGTTATAAAGTGGTGGAGCGAACCAGCGTCCGCACGCTGGAAACCAACAGATATCAAGGTATAATGCCGTTAGGCAAGGGGGCAAACCAGCGCCCGCACGCTGGGATCCAACAGAGTTGTGTATATAGCCGCAAGGCTTGTGGAGCGAACCAGCTTCCACACTCTGGAAACCAACAGACAGATAGTATAGCCGCGAGGCTTGTGGAGCAAACCAGCATCCGCACGCTGGGAACCAACAGACAGTATAGTATAGCGCAAGGCTTGTGGAGTGAACCAGCGTCCGCACGCTGGGAACCAACAGACAGTATAATATAGCCGCAAGGCTTGTGGAGTGAACCAGCGTCCTCACACTGGGAACCAACAGACAGTATAGTATAGCTGCAAGGCTTGTGGAGCAAACCAGCGTCCGCACGCTGGGAACCAACAGACAGTATAATATAGCCGCAAGGCTTGGGGAGCGAACCAGCATCCGCACACTGGGAACCAGCAAACAGCATAGTATAGCCGCGAGGCTTAGGGAGCGAACCAGCGTCTGCACGCTGGGGACCAACCAACAGTATAGTATAGCTGCGAGGCTTGTGGAGCGAACCAGCGTCCGCACGCTGGGGACCAACCAACAGCATAGTATATGCGGCTATACCCAAGGAGGCTCTCTGGCGGTGGCTGCACTAGTCGAACCTGGAGCAGGTGAAGCCCTTTGTGATCCCAGAGTGGATTCTGGTCACCACAGAAGCCAGCCTGAAGGGCTGGGGTGTGGTCTTGGGACACCTGGGCATCCAAGTCTGATTAAAAACGTATGAGAACCTGTTGTCCACCAACATTCTGGAGCTTTGGTAGATCTAGCTAGCTCTCCTTCATTGGTCCCCAGTCCTAATGACGTTCAAATAAGGGTACAATCCGACAACGCCATAGCGGTGTCATAAATCCGTCACCAAGGAGGGACTCGCAGTGACATAGCATGGAGGGAGGTGATGGATCTCCTCAGCTGGATGGAGAGCCATGTCCTGCAATCATGGCAGTTCACATAAAACATGCTGGAGGGCTTTGTAAATCACCAAAACATAGATTCTGGAAATTGGGAACGCATTCGCACGTGTTTTATCTCATGGTCCATCACCAGGGAGTGCTTGTGATAGCTCTTGTGGTAACAAGGAAAAACAGGAAGGTTCTATTGTTCTGCTCTCGAACAGGGGATCCCCTGGCTTTTGCAATGGACACATGTGGCTTTTAATCTCTCCTATGTTTTTCCTCATATTCTTCTTATCCTCGGGGTGATCCAGAAGATCAAAATGGACGGGATGGTCATTATTTCTCCTTATTGGCCCAGGAGGGTGTGGTTTACAAAACCTGGTCTTCCCATCTGATCAGTCTACCTCCCAGACCGGATCCTTCTACCTTCTAGACCAGAGCTGCTGTTCCAGAGTCGCCTGTGCCTCACCTCTTGTAAGAGGATGTGGAGAAAGCTGCACATATTATTATTTTTTTTTTTTTTTTAAACTCCCTTGGTACTGTTTTTTCTTCAAGATGGTGTGAACAAGAGACTCAGCTTGAGATCCCTTAAGATTCTGATTTCAACCTTTCTGTTCTCCTTCAGAGATGGATTTCTGCCATCCCAGATGTCAAGTTTTTCTTAAAGGAGTGGCACATGCTTTCTCTTCTTTCAAGTATCCCACTCCTCTGTGGGACCTTAACCTTATCCTATGGGTCTTGCAGAGGCCTCCCTTTGAACCTCTTGTCTCGGGGTCTTTGCCCCAATTAACGCTTAATGTTTTTTCTCTTGGTAGTTGTCTCTGTGTGGTGAGTCATTGAGTTACAAACTCTGTCTTGTGAACCTTCCTTCCTGGTGTTTCATCAGAATAAGGTGGTACTTCATACCTCTCAGGAGCACTGCTTTATGTTTTATGTGCACAGTACTAAGCATTTTAGGCAGCTGATTCTGTTTGTAATCCCTGAGGGTTCCAGGGCTGGTCAGGCTGCTTCCAAGGTAACCATTGCCTCTGGGATCAAGGCTACAATACGCCAAGCATATGGTCTCCTTGCATTCCACCACATCTATGGGTGATTTTTGGGCCTACAAGAATCAGGCCTTGGCAGAACAGCTATAAGACTAGGTCCACCTTGCATACTTTCACCAAACACTACCATGTCAATGTTTTGGCCTTGGTTGTGACCATCTTTGGCCTGAAGGTCCTGCAGGCAGTTCTGTCTGTATAAGCATTTGCTTTTCTTACTGCTATTTTTTCTTAAAGCGGAACTATCACCCTATATTAAGTCCCCCTCCCCAATAATTAGGCATATGGCTTTTAATTTCTTAGCAGCGCTATTATCGGGCACAAGTACCAAGTTATGAAATAATCCTCCTCCTTCTGAGACCGGAGACCAGGCTTGCATGCAGACATCTTGGCTTAGAGACATCTGCGAGCCCGCGCTGTCTGTCCCGGTCCCTTGTAGAAGGCACTGCATGGTATTTTAAGGTACCGGAAGGGACTGACGGCACAGACATGCAAGTGACTTTAAAGCAAGAAGTCTGGCTGTCAGTCTCAGAAAAAGGAGGATTACTTCAGAACTTTGTACTTGTGCCCTATAATAGTGCTGTTAAGAATCTAATCACCATATGCCTAATTATTGGGGGGGGGGGACCTTAATATAGGGTGATAGTTCAGCTTTAAGTAGTTTCTGAGCCATGTTGCCTCGTTTGTTGTGTTGTGCTAGTTCGATATAAGTTGACACTTGTGTGTTATTCAGATACTGAATGGTACTAGGGAACTCATGGTGACGCGTGAGAGGTCTTTTCTCCCTCCATGGAAATCCTAACTTTGGGATATCCTCATGGTACCTGTGTTCAATATTAGATGTAAGAGAAAATAGGATTGTAGCGTTCTTACCTGTTAAATCCTTTTTCTTTTTAGTCCATATGGAACAAAGGTCTCCCACCCAGAGAATAAGATCTTCATGGTGTGATTTTCCTGAGCAGAGGAGTTCTCTTTGTGTCTGTCTTGGAGATTTTCTTCTCTTCCTTCCTGCTTACTTATTTTATGTGGGTTTGGTCACATGATTTCTGGGAGTTAATAAGTGTGAGGGGGGGCAGGGTTTGAGGTGGAGGGAGTCTCCATCCCAAACACAATGTGTTTTATGAGAGCAGGGACTCATCCCTATGGTACCTGTGCTCCAAATGGACTAAAGAGAAAAATATTTAATAGGTAAGAACACTGAAATCCTATTGTCTTGACAAATGGCTGCTTAAAACAAACATCTTCCAACTTGATAAATATGTGTATACTTTTTTCACAGCATATGCATATATGGTGGTGGTGATCGTAAAAACCAAATAAATACTGTTACAAAAGGTGTTGATATTGTTATTGCTACACCTGGGAGATTGAACGATCTTCAGATGAACAACTTTGTAAATCTAAGAAGTATAACATACTTGGTAAGTACCCATTTAAGCTAATCAAAACATTGTTGAAAAAATGGAGTCATGTTCTTCTTGTGTTTGTGGATTTCATTGTAAATTAGATTTCTCCCTAGATAGCAGGGTGCATACTAATTTAAATAAATTAATTGCCTTTGATCTTGCTATTCATTGTAAGGTGTAAAAGAAAAAAAAAAGATGAATACACAGGTCTGGAGCAGTAATTTTCTACACATACGTTTGAATAGTCCATTAAAGATTAGATTTAGGGATCTAAATTGATAGGATATTTTACAAATATTGATAAGTAAGGACAGTATATTAAGATCTCATTTTCATTTAAAGTTGAACTAGAGTTCTACCCTTAAGATCATATAGACTATGAATAATATATCATTCAAATTATATAAATGTATTCAACCCCACATACGCATCTTCCCTTGGACTACAGCCAGATATAGGTTGCCTACCCCTACTTTTGAGTAGAATGAATAAACTAAATATATTAATCTCTCTTTTAGGAGAGTTGTGTCTGCAGGTTTTTAACTTCCTCTCACTAATCCAATACCAGCTTTCACTGCACTGCATTTGCATGTTTTTCATGCGCCCATTATGTGTTCATCAGTACTTCTGGGCTTGAGGCTTTGGAAACCAATGATACTTGAGGGGAGGTGCACTAAGACATGATAAAGAGGTGGTAAAGTGGAGATGACTTCTCCAGTTATATCACTTCTCCAAATCCTATGTTCTATGCAGCCAATGCCCTAATACTTCTCCAACTTCTGAGATATTAGCATCACTGTAATGCTGAACCCCGAGATCAGAGCCATGGCCCAAAACCACAAGAGATAAATACTGGTTGCATGTGTAATGTGTAGTTGCTTTTGCACTGACAGGTGGCTTCAGGTTAAAGAACATTAAACTTTAAATTGATATATTTTCCCTGCTATAGGAAGGTGATATGAGGTTTAGGGAGATGCCTAAATGACTTTCTTTTACTAGGAAGTTTTAAAGAGGTAGATCATGATTTCCCCAATTTTCATACTTTCTATTAACCCTTTGAGTGCTAGTGAGGTATCCAATGCATTGCAACTCAATGCTTTGGATACCCCTCTTGCACTCAGGGTTAACTTAAAGGTGCAATAACATATCCTGATAACCCCCACTTATTTATGTCCAGAAACTTATAATGGCCTCTGTGAATTTTGCTCTTGTGCTTTTGTTCAAGAGGCAGCCTGTTTGATTAGCCCTGAATTCCTTGAACATGAAGGTGGACATGTCAGTAGCTAGCAGAACCACAGGAGACAAACTTTTCCAACTGCACATTTTAACCCTAGTTAGACTGATACATACTGTCTGCTTCAATTCAAACCAACAGTTTTCATGTCCACCTCTACAGACATTATATCCGGGACTGATTCAAGATGTTATAACTTAAAGAAAAGCAAATGACAAAGTTCATAGGATGCAGTAGGATGTTCTAGCTGTAGTAAAGAATGTAGAAAGGTATTTCATAATTTCTCATTTTAACCCCTAGAGTGCCTGGTGGGTACAATGTACGAGTGGGCACAGCTATACCTGCTGTGCCACGCTCGTACATTTGACAGCTAAAATGCGGTCACTGCTTAAGCCGGTATAACCGGCTGGCAGTGGCCGCATTTCAGCTGAAATGCAGCCTGGCACTCTTGGGAGGACATGAGGATTACTCCTCATGTCCTCCCAGGTATTGATCTCCCAGCCGCTTGCGCTGGGAGATCAATATCGCCAAGGGAGAAGCTCTGAGAAACAGAGCTTCTCCCTCCGCCGCTCTCCTACCCCGAACTTCCGGGTAGGAGTGGGCGGGACCGGGGGAAACATGATCACCGATGACGTTAGGGAATTGGGGGGACACCAGGAAGGGGCCCTGATATCCCCCACGAGGTCTGAAAAGAATAAAAAAAATATATATGCCTAAGTAACCCTGTGAGTGCCGCAGGGGTCCCCAGCACATTGCTTTGCAATGTGCTGGAGACCCCTGTGGCACTCACAGGGTCACTTCTTGTGGGGGATTTTTTTTTTTTTTTAAACAAGACCTTATTGGGGGGATCGGGGGGGGGTCCTGATGCCCCTCAATGAGTTCTATAAGTAAAAAAAAAAAAAAAAAAAAAAAAAATTAAAAAAAAAATTAACCCTGTGTGTGCCACAGGGGGGGGGGTCAATGCACCCCCCCTCCTGTGGCGCACACAGGGCTTTTCTCATTCCTTTGTTACTAGAGCTTGTTGGGGGGCCATCAGGATTGATCCTGATGCCCCCCCAACAAGCTCTGATTACAAAGTAATAATAATAATTTTAAAAAAAATTAACCCTTTGAGTGCCACAAGGGTCCAATGCATGGCTTTGCAATGCGCTGGAGACCCCTGTGGCACTCACAGGGTCACTTCTTTTGGGGGGATTTTTTTTTTTTTTTTTTTTTTTTTTTTTGCAAGACCTCATTGGGGGGTTCTGGGGGGGGGTCTTGATGCCCCTCAATGAGGTCTATGAATTAAAAAAAAAAAAAGTTTTAAAAATTAACCCTGTGAGTGCCACAGGGGGGGGTCCAATGCACCCCCCCTCCTGTGGCACACACAGGGCTTTTATCATTCCTTTGTTACTAGAGCTTGTTGGGGGGCCATCAGGATTGGTCCTGATGGCCCCCCAACAAGCTCTGATTACAAAGTAATAATAATAAAAAAAAAAAAATTAACCCTTTGAGTGCCACAAGGGTCCAATGCATGGCTTTGCAATGCGCTGGAGACCCCTGTGGCACTCACAGGGACATTTATTTTGATTCCTTTTTTTTTTTTTTTTTTTTTTTTTTTGTAAGACCTCATTGGGGGGAATCAGAGGGGTCCTGATACCCACCAATGAGGTCCATAATAAAAAAAAAATGTAAAGAAAAAAAAAAATTAACCCTGTGTGTGCCACAAGGGGGGGGCAATGCAACCCCCCTTCTGCAGCACACACAGGACATTTATCATTACTTCGTTATCAGAGATTGTTGGGGGGCCATCAGGATTGGTCCTGATGGCCCCCCAACAAGCTCTGATTACCAAGTGATGATAAAAAAAAAAATAACCATCTGAGTGCCACAAGGATCCAATGCATTGCTTTGCAATGTTCTGGAGATCCCTGTGGCACTCACAGGGTCACTCCGTTTGTGGACATATATATATATATATTTTTTTTTACTAAGACCTCATTGGGGAGGGATCAGGGGGTCCTGATGCCCCTCAATGAGGTATATAATAAAAAAAAAAAAAATTAAAACAAAAATTAACCCTGTGTGTGCCACTGGGAGGGGTGGCAAACACAGGACTTTTTTATCATTACTTTGTGATCAGAGCTTGTTTGGTGGCCATCAGAATACAAAGTAACGATAAAAAAAATGAACCCTTTGTGTGCCACATGGGCCCAAATGCATTGCTTTGCAATCCACTGGACACCCCTGTGGCACACACAGGATTCCCCCCCCCCCTTTATTTTTTATTTAGACCTCATTGTATGGGTTCTGATTCCCCCAACGAGGTCTACACAAAAATATTGGGGGGAAAAGCCCCAAAAAATGCACGTGCCACAGGGGGGGGTCCAACGCAGTGCTTTCTATGAGGGTACATACACTACACACTGGTAGTCACAGATCTCCCATACACACTATCAGACACTGCCCCACCATCACCACCATCCTTGCTCCTCTGCTCATACCCACCCACACTGCCTAATCCCTCACCCTCCCACACACTTTGTTACACTTGTAGTCACAGGTCCGCACGTACACCGGCTGACGCCCTAGCTTCTTTCATCTGTTAGCCATAAAATCACACATACACTGTTTGCTTTCCCATTTCTGTTTCACTGGTAGCTACGCTCCTGTAGCGTAAATTGGTATGTCAACCCACAGCAGTGGGGTACCATTTTTCTTAGGCTGGCAAGAAGTCCTCCTAGGAAATCCCACACCATTGAACCATTTTAGTATCTTTGAAGTGACTGATGTGTAAAACAAAGGTTTTTTTTTTTTTCCTGTAGCACCATATTCTGGAAAAAGTTGTGCCAACTAACTTAGGGGTAAAAAGGCAAGTCACCCCTCATTAGATGCGGCAGGTTGTCTTCTTTCCAAAATGGTACAGTTTATCTACCTTTTCTTCACTTCTGAAGGTGTTGTAGCCATTTTCGTACAGGCAAGTCAGGTTTGAGAAAATGTTAGAAACATCAGAGGTTGTAGTAGGTGTAGTTTTCTACCTCTAGCACCCCCTAAGGTCGTTCATCTCATACCAATGGGGTGTCATTTGACTCCTAAGAGCACTAGCAAACAAATGGTTTTCACAGAGCTCCATACATTTGAAGGGGCAGAAATGTAAAAAAAAATGCAATTTTTTTCCTATATCGCCTCCTTCTGGAAACATTTATACACACCAGTATTGGGGTAAGAAGGCAAGTGACCCCTCATTAGATGCGGCAGGTTGTCTTCTTTCCAAAATGGTATGGTTTATCTACCTTTTCTTCAATTCTGAAGGTGTTCTAGCCATTTTTGTACAGGCAAGTCACATTTGAGAAAATGTTAGAAACATCAGAGGTTGTAGTAGGTGTAGTTTTCTACTTCTAGCACACCCCAAGGTAGGTCAACTCATACCAATGGGGTGTCGTTTGACTCCTAAGAGCACTAGCTAATGAATGCAGTTGAAAATTCCATGGTTTTTACAGAGCTCCATACATTTGAAGGGGCAGAAATGTAAGAAAATGCCTTTTTTTTTTCATTAGTGCCACCTCCTGGAAGCATTTGTTCATACCAGCCTTTGGGTAAGAAGGCAAGTAACCCCTCATTAGATGCGGCAGGTTGTTTTCTTTCCAAAATGGCATTGTTTTCTACCTTTCCTGCATATCTATTATGGTTACAACCATTTTAGTGCAAGCAGATAATTTAAAGAACAAAAGTGTCAGGTTTACGTACATGTTACTAGCACCCACATATTGTATGTTAACCCACACAAATGGGCTACCATTTTTCTCATGTTGGTACTAGGTACTGAATACAGCAGGAAATGTTATGGTTTTCAAAGATTTTAGTATCTTTGAAGTGGTGGAAATGTAAAAAAACATGTATTTATTCCCATAGCGCCACCTTTTGGAAATATTTGTGCACTTCAGCCCAGGGGGTAGAAAGGCAAGTGACCCCTCACTTGATGCGGGAGAATGTCTACTTTCCAAAATGGCATACCTTTTATACCTTTCCTTCATGTCTCTAACAGTTATGAACATTTTAGTACAAGCCGCCATTTTCGACGAAGCAAACAGGTAGGTGTAGTTATGTGCTTCTGGCACCCCTAAGGTAGGTCGACTCATTCCAATGGGGTGTAATTTTTCTCCTAAGAGCACTAGCTAATGAATACAGTTGGAAATTCCATGGTTTTCACAGATTTCCGTACAGATGAAGGGGCAGAAATGTAAGAAAATGCCATTTTTTTCCTATAGTGCCACATTCTGGAAGCATTTGGGCACAACAGGTTTGGGGTAAGAAGGCAATTCACCCCTCATTTGATGCGGCAGGTTGTCTTCTTTCCAAAATGGTATGGTTTGTGTAGCCTTTCTTCACTTCTGTAGTTGTTATAACCATTTGTGTACAGACAAGTAATGTTTGAGAAAATGTTAGCAAAATTAGAGGTTGCAATAGGTGTAATTTGGTACTTGTAGCGCCCCCTAAGGTAGGTGAACTCATACCAATGGGGTGTCATTTTTCTTCTAAGAGCACTAGCTAATGAATACAGTTGAAATGCCATGGTTTTCACAAATTTCTGTACATTTGAAGGGGCAGAAATGTAAGAAAGTGCCTTTTTTTTTCATTAGCGCCACCTTCTGGAGGCATTTGTGCACTCCAGGCTTGGGGTAACAAGGCAAGTCACCCATCATTAGATGCGGCAGGGTGTCTTCTTTTCAAAATGGTATGGTTTGTGTACCCTTTCTTCACTTCTGTAGTTGTTATAACCATTTGTGTACAGACAAGTAATATTTGAGAAAATGTTAGAAAAATTTGAGGTTGTAGTAGGTGTCGTTTTGCACTTCTAGCGTCCCCTGAGGTAGTTAAACTCATACCAATGGGGTGTCATTTTTCTCCTAAGAGCACTAGCTAATGAATACAGTTGGAAATGCCATGGTTTTCAAGCACTTTAGTACATTTGAAGGGGCAGAAATGTAAGAAAATGCCTTTTTTTGCGCTGCTGGTGATTAGGGCTCTACGCTAGCCATGGACGTAGGTAAAACTATACAAATCTGGTATTTTTTTACTCTGGGGACTTGGGGCTTTTTCAAATAATTGAAACTTTTTCAATCAAGGTAAATGTTTTTGATACATATTATGTGATTTTAGCAAAATGAGTAAATTTTCACTTTTTTTTGTCATTATGACATCATAGCTTTTTGTACGATGTAAAATTCTCTTCATGTAAGGTACCACGAGAAAGCTCAATTCGTTCTGAAAAAAACAATATATAGTTTTCCATATTTAACTAAAAATCCCCAGAGGAAATCAAGCATAAACAGAAGGATAGCAAAAATGCTGAAAAAGTGTCTGGCCTGCAGTGTACAGGAAATGGCCCGAGCCTCTGGCACTGAAGGAGTTAATGAGTCACATGCTGGCATCTAGAAGTTATCTTTTGGTGCAGTGATCTACAGACTTGGCCCTACTGTGTTAGGGAAGGTTTTCTTGCACACAGTACCTGTTATGGGCTTCTGCCTGCACAGTAAGTGAAGGGAGAAGTCAATATAACCTACCATGTGAAAATGATGGGAGCGGCAGGCAAACCTTACTGGGCTCGACTCTCAAAGGGTTAATAACTCTACTATGCTTTCTGTTATGCCTAAGGTGCCCTTACACAGGGAGATTTTGTCACAGAAACCTTTACAATCTGGCCCAGACAACCAGATTCTCTGGTTATCATTTTGCGCATGAGCCACCTAAATCAGACTGGGCTAACAAAACTGGTCAGTTAGCCAAGTTTGAAAAAGTTTGTAAACTTTCTAAGTGTCTGTAACTATTATTTTGTATCGATGTTAATATTCTTATAAACCGCTCCTGAAAACCACTACAGACTGACTTTGGCAAATCCATTGTTAATGCCTGAACATATGTCATCAATTTTGTTTCTTATTTTCATCATAGGTTTTGGACGAAGCCGACAGAATGTTAGATATGGGATTTGAACCACAGATTATGAAGATATTAATTGATATACGACCTGATAGGCAAACTGTAATGACAAGGTAATGGTTTTCGTTCCAGTTTTATAGACCATTTAACTGTGAGCAATGGGGAGAGCTAACAATTTTTTCTCTGTCGTCCAATACAGGTTACTGGTAACTCTGGGAGGCGTCAGTCCCTTTAAGTAGACAGGAACATTCTCTAAATGTATGCAGGGGGGTGGAGCCTCCCTTCTCACTCAGGCTGCCGCCCAGCTAGCCACCTCCAGAATTGTTTGTTCCTGGGTGTGAACACACCAGGTGGAGAACATCTCTCGTTTTAGTTTCTTTTTTATTTTTCTGTCAGATATGGAATACCACCATTAGGCGGGTTACCACGACTGACAAATGCCCTTCAAAGCGGCTAGCTCAGTGTCCAGGTGCTTTTTGGTGGACCTTAAGCCCTGAGGAGGAAAATCTTTGGTACAAGTGCTTCCTCATGGATTACCCACTGAGGTAATTCTTACTACATGGTAACCTGAAGACAGAAGATCTGCAGGAAAGGTCAGCTGCCCTTTGAGTGCTGCAGGTCCACTTGTCCCACAGTGCCCCTTTGCTGGGCTTGTATTTGGGAGTTCTCACTGCGCATTCCTGCACTCATTGGGTATATATGTGTATGTCTGTTGGGTATTTGGAGCAGGTTTATGCTGTAACTTAATCCTTTGTCTGCTGGCTTGACATGTTTTGGGGTGTTTTCTGACACTTTCCTTTCTGAGTTAGTGTTTTCTCAGTATGCATACGTTCTCTATATATTTTTAACTTGTAGTTTAACTTTTATTAAAATTGTGTACTGTGCCTTTAAGGCGCGCTTTACCGCATAGACGCCATTGCTCCATTTACTTTCTATGGGACAACACTGTTTGGGATGTATCTCTGCAACCGCTTCACACAGCAACTTCAGAAAGGTCTCATTTTAATTGTCTACCCTTGCTCTATCATCTGGTTTATAGTTCAAGTGTGTTAGGGGACTTGGGGGGCTTCGGGCACTGTTTTGAGGTACTTTTTGGGAAAAACTACATTTCCCATGAGCTATTGATTCGCGCCTTAGGGCCACTCTACAACTCTTTCCATCCCAGGTACAGGGGGCTCTTCAATTATGGCAGACCCCCTCTACAATCAGATGCTCCCTGCCCAAACCTCAGGGGGCGCCTGATGTGTCAGATTATTCTGAAGAAGAATTGTTTCAAGACTCAGATGTTGAGGATGGACAGTTATAGAGTCTTCTAGGTCTGTTGGGGACCCTTTTGAATGTGATCCTGAACCCTCTGCTGAGGGCCTGATCAGAGCTGTATTGACCACTCTTAACATTCCCTTGGTTCAGGAGGTTCCCTCTGATCCCTCTGATGTTTTTCAGGTGCCTACAAAGCCCCTTACTTATTTTTCTCCTAACCCAACTCTTGACCGTTTGGTTTCTGACACATGGAAAAATCCAGACCTCTTCAGTGTCTAGACAGTTTGCTAAACTTATCCCTTTTCTGAAACAGGCTAAATGGGTTCATTCCCCTAAGGTGGACGCATCCATATCTAGACAGTATAAATCTACTGCTTTACCTGTTTCTGATGCTTCTGCACTGCAAGATTGGACTGACAAGAAACTTGAAGTTTCCCTCAAGTCCATTTTCGCTTCTATTGGCACTGCTATGCGTCCAGCCTTTGCTGTTGCATGGGTTAACCGGGCTATTGCAGTCTGGACTGAACAGCTCACTACGGCGGTCCGTCAGGATGCGCCTACTTCGGAGAAATTGCGTCTTCTTGCTGATATAACTGAAGCTCAACATTATGTTTCTGCTGCTGCCTTTGATGCTGTCCGCATGATGGCAAGGGCCTCCACTACTTCTGTGGTGGCTAGGCATGCGCTTTGGCTTAAGATTTGGTCTGCTGACACAGCTTCCAAGAAAGTTTTGCTTTCTTTGCCTTTTCTGGGTACTTCCTTGTTTGGATCTGAACTTAAGGAACTAATTAGCGAGGCCACAGGGGGTAAGAATACTCTTCTGCCCTTGGTCTTTAAGAAAAAGTTGCCGTTTAAGCGTAACCTGTCCTTTCGTTCCTTTCAACTGAGACACGTACGATGAACTAGGCAGATCCATCAGCTCCGCGTCCCTTCTCCAAGCCCAAGCGGCAATGGAAGCCCAAGGCCGCATCCAAGCTCAAGACGTCCAAGACTGCTTTGGCATGACTCACCGAACCCGGGTCCGCATCCTGCTGTGGGTGGTCGTCTCCGCCTCTTCCGCGGGATTTGGGAGGATTCAGTGTCGGACCCATGGGTTTACAGGTGGTGTCAGAGGGATACAAGATCCCTATCTTTTCCCTCCCACCTTTTCGCTTTCATCTTTCTCGTTCTCCTCAGGAAGTCGAGAGCAGCCGTCTGTTCGAAGACGCTATTCAGACTCTTCTGGACAAGGATGTCCTGGAGCCAGTACCTCTTTCAGACAGGGGTTCAGGATTTTATTCAACCCTCTTTGTGGTGACCAAGAAGGACGGCGGATGCCGCCCTATTTTGGATCTGAAAGATCTCAATTCCTTTGTATTGAAGACTCACTATCGTCAGGAGTCTCTGCGCACACTGATCGCTGCCATGTCTCCGGGGGAGTTCCTTGCTTCTCTGGACCTTCAGGATGCGTATTTGCACATCCCAAACCATCTAGAGAGCAGGCAGTATCAGAGGTTTGCCTGTGCCAGAGGTCATTTTCAGTTCTCTGCTCTTCCATTTGGTCTGACAACAGCCCCCCAGGTTTTCCAACTGGTTCTGGGGGCCTTGATATCTGTCCTCCATCAGGGCGGCATCAGAGTGATTCCTTACATGGACGACTTTCTTTTGAAAGCATCATCTGCGGACCTCCATCGGCAGGTCCAGACCTGCATTCAAATCCTTACACATCACGGTTGGATTGGGAACCTGGACGAGTCGGACCTTGTTCCGCCCCAGCAACTGGTCTTCCTGGGTCTTCTGTTCGATACTCAGAAGTGCATGGTGTTTCTACCGGACGAGGTAGCCCATCTCGCGATCGGATCCCGGTTCTGAAGTTGTCTTCTTCTGGGGAAGTTCATTTCCACGATAGAGGTGGTTCCATTTGCCATGGCACACACCAGGGGACTTCAAGATTTGTGATACAGACATGCAGGGACCGATCAATTCATCAGAAATTATCAATCTCACTTCATCCTCATGTCGAGTTGAGCTTGAAGTGGTTGTTGGACCTTTCCAATCTCCTAAAGGGGAGATCCTTCCGGATTCCCTACTAGACCAAGGTCACGACGGTTGCCAGCCTCTTGGGCTGGGGAGCCTGTCTGGGTCGCTTCAGCTCTCAGGGGAAGTGGTCCATGGAGGAGTCCCTTCTTCCCATCAACGTTCTGGAACTTCAAGCAATATTTCATGCTCTTCTCCATTGGGAGTCTCAACTGGAGGACTGTCCAGTCCGAGTGGCGTCCGACAACGCCAACGCAGTGGCTTAGATCAACAGACAGGGCGGGACAAGAAGTCTCGCCGCTTGGTTAGAGGTCAAGGCCATTCTGTCCTGGGCAGAGGTTCATGTTCCTGTCCTGCCTTCAAGAACCCTGCTCCTCAGTGGGATCTTAACTTGGTTTTGGCGTCCTTCAATGCCCTCCATTTGAGTCCTTGGCTACTATTCCTCTGCTTTTCCTGACTTGGAAGATGGCTTTTCTCCTGGCAATAGTCTCTGTTCGCTGAGTCGCTGAATTGCATGCCCTGTCTTGTAAACCACCCTTTTTGGTGTTTCACAAAGACAAGGCTGTTATTCTCACTTCACAGGAGTTTCTCCCGAAGGTGGTCTCTGAGTTCCATATTAATCAGGAAATTGTGGTGCCCTCTTTCTGTCCTGACCATACATCTGACAAGGAAAGGGATCTTCACTTGTTGGATGTGGTGCGATGCCTTAAGTTCTATGTGCACCACAGAGTCCATTCGTCAGTCTAACGCACTTTTCATCATTCCTGAGGGTCCCAGGGCAGGGAGACCGGCATCCAAGGTGACCATAGCGTCTTGGATTAAGTGCACTTATTCGTAAGGCTTACGAACTGAGGAAGAAGCCGGTTCCATTTTGTATCACGGCTCATTCCACCAGATCTATTGGGACATCTTGTGCATACAGGAATCAGGCCTCAGCTGATCAATTTTGCAAGGCAGCTACTTGGTTGTCTGTGCACACCTTCTCTAAAGACTACGGTGTTGATGTGCTGGCATCGGCTGATGCCAGCTTTGTGAAGAAGATCCTGGAGGCACTCTTTCCTGTCTGGGATCTTTTTCGTCTCTTCAGTACTCCTTAACTGTTCAGCCCATTTGGCTCTAGTTCAGTATGCCGTGTTACAGTTCCTGGTGTGATTATACCCCAGTTTTGTGTCCATTGACACTCTGTTGTTACTATAGGGCGACTTTATGATCTGGTGGTTCATATATGCTCTGGTGACTTTGAGGACCTACGTCTGGTCCTTGCCTTACTTCCCACCTCTGGGAAACTCAATGTTTGGACATCCGGAAGTTACCAGTAACCTATATTGGACAACAGAGAAAAGAGGATTTTACCTGTTAAATCCTTTTCTCTTAGTCCATATAGGTTACTGGTCTCCCACCCTGTCAAGGAACCATGCTTGGTTCTCCAGGTAAGACTAAAATCCTCTTCTCAATGCTATACACACTTTTTGTATGCACATCACTTTATTTGAGTGATGTATAAAACCGTTTTGGTGTGCTGTTTGTTCTGAGTTCCCAAAATAGTATATCGGGCCTACAGAGGCCTTGTAAAATAAATACATTTCTCTGTCGTCCAATATAGCTTACAGGTAACTCTGGGAAAGTGACCGCCCGTTTAAGTAGGCAGGAACAATTCTTGGAAAGAAGTGCAGGGTGGAGCCTTCCCTTCTTAGCTAGTCACCAGCCAATCCACAACCAGTTAGATTTGTTCATTGAACAGGAAAGGCAAGAGAACAGTTCTGCTTAGTTTTTAGTTTATTTTATTGTTTTCTGTTACATATGTAGAAATCTCCCATTACCATTACGGACTTCCCAGTGGCGGATTGCTCCATTACCAGACGCTGTTTGTGGACCTTCCAGCCCTGATGGGAAAATCTTGCATGCTGTGTTTTTTTCCCTAGGAGAAGCCCACTGAGGCTTCTTCTTTATCAATGGTAGTCTGGAGATTTTTACGTTGGTTTTCTGGAGCACTTGGGTTTCTGTGGTAAATTAACCCCTTGTTTGCCAAATTGAGCACTTTTAAGGGTTTTGCCACATGTTTCCCTTTGGGATTAGTGTTATTTAGCCTTAATCTGATGATTTCTATGTGTTTCCAACTTTGGACTCACTTTATTAAAAATTACGTTATTTAATACCTTAAGGAACTGCACTTGACTACCATGGGGTTTTTTTTTTTTTATTCCAGTTCAGGGCTACCCCAGCGGCGTGCAGCCGTGCCAGGAGCCCTGAACTCCATGAAGTGCCAGGACCGTCACTGGTCCTTAAGTGCTGGACCGCCGTGACGATCCTGGCAAGTCAGTGGACGTTAAGTTGCGCGCTTTACCACATAGACGCCATGTTCCATTCACCTCTATGGGACTTTACTTCTTGGGATGTATCTCTGCAACCACGCCACGTAGCGAGTTCAGAGATGGCTCATTCTACTTGTCTACCCTTGTCCTATCATCCGGTTCATGTTCTGAGTGTCTTGGGGGGTTCAGGGGCTTTGGGTGCTGTTTTTAGGTTACTTGAAGGGAAACTACAGTTCCCATGAGCTCCCGCTTCGTGGGCTACTTTCTGATTGGTTATTGCCGCGGATGCCATTTTATGGCTTTCCCTTCACAAGTATCCTACGCAGGGCTCTCTCCTCAGCAGATTAACCCTTCGCCTGCCAGTTAAGTGCATTTTTCGCTAATTCTGGGGTAAACAATTAAGCTCAGGCACAGTATTTGGGTTATTCCTTATACTATAAGATGCTTTATATCCTGTTAGGATGTCAGATCCGTAGGGACCTGGGGCTAGACCTAAGACTAAGGATACTGGGGTGTCTGTGACCCCCATTGTGCATTGCTTCTCATGTCAGTCAGGGCTTCCTAGAGAATACTCAGGTCATCTATGCCCTTCATGCACTGTGGCCCCTGACTCTCCACCAGGGCCTTCCAGCCATGTTGTAGAGCCACCGTGGATGCAAGAGTTAGACTACTTTGCAACTACTTCCAACAGATTTACAGAGGGTCCTCCAAGTTTGGAAACCCCCAGCGTTATTCTGGTCTTCGGTGCCCAAGTCACAGGGCGTACCTGATGTGTCAGACTCCTCTGAGGAGGAATTGTTGGTGGACTCAGATGAGGGTGAATGCTGTGAGGGAATTTGCTCCCAATTCTTTGGGGACTCCTTTGAGGCTGACCCTGAACCCTCTACTGAGGGCCTTATCAGGGTAGTCCTCAATACCCTGAACATTCCCCCTGTTTCTGAAGATTCTAAGGATACTTCTGATGTCTGTCAGAGGCCTAAGAAGCAGCGTACCTTTTTTCCACCTAATCCCACTCTTGATCAGATTGTCTTATATGAGTGGAAAACCCCTGACAAACGCCTGACCTTGCCTAAGAAGTTTGCTAAGCTGTACCTCTTCTCAGAGGTGGCACTAGCTCAGTGGGCTCACCCCCCTAAGTTGGATGCCCCCAGTGTCTAAACATTCCAAAACCGTGGCCCTGCCAGTGACGGATGCTTCTGCTCTCAAATATTTGACTGACAGAAAACATGAGGCATTTCTAAAAGCCATCTTTACTACTTTAGGTTCATCTTTGCGACCCATCTTTGCTGCTGCTTGGGTGAATAGGGCCATTGCTGTATGGACAGAACAACTTACTGATGCTGTTTGTCAGGGTGTTCCCTTGACTGACTTGCTGCGATTCTTGGCTAACATTTCAGAAGCTCAGCATTATGTTACTGAAGCTATCTTTGATGCTATAAGGCTTGAAGCTAGGGTTTCAGCTATATCTGTAGCAGCCAGGCGTGTCCTCTGGCTTAAAATCTGGTCTGTGGATACCATGTCCAAGAAATCCTTGATTTCTCTGCCTTTCTTGGGCACTTCCGTATTTGGACCGGAGCTGAAGAGCCTCATCAGCGAGACTACTGTAGGCAAGAGCGCTCTGTGTTGCCCTTGTTTCCCAAGAGGAAACCTCAAGTCCGAAGGCACCGTCTCTTTCGTTCCTTCCAGACTGAAGCACATGCCACAGCCCCAGTGGTTCCTCAGGTTTCCGCACTACTCCTCCTCTAAGCCCAAACAGCAGTGGAGGCCCAAGCAGTCCTCCACCAAACCCAAGGCCACCAAACCTCCTTCGGTATTACTCGCCGAACCCCGGACCCCATGGTCCAGTGGGTGGCAGACTGCGCCGTAGGTTTTACAGATGATTTCCAAAGGGTTCAGGATTCCCTTCACCTCTCTTCCTCCTTTCAGGTTCTTCCTTTCTCATGCTCCTCAGGGATTGGAAAAGCATTGTCTTTTCAATGGTGTTATCCAGACTCTCCTGGACAAGGAAGTTCTGGAACAGTTTCCCGACCTGGAAATCTGTTCCGGTTTCTATTCCAACCTGTTTGTAGTCTCCAAGAAGGATGGCAGCTGCCGTCCCATCCTGGACCTCAAGGATCTCAATTCCTTCATAGTCAAGACTCATTATCACCAAGAGTCCTTAAGATCGGTGATTGCGGCAATGTGCCCTGGGGAGTTTCTGGCTTCTTCGGATCTCCAAGATACCTATCTGCACATAGCCATCCATCCGGAGAGCCGTCAGTACCTCAGGTTCGCTTGCAACAGAGGGCGCTTCCAATTTTCTGCTCTCCTCCCAGGTATTCACTTGTGTCCCCGGTGAGTTCATTTCTGTGATGCATAAAGATGGCATTCGAGTTAATCCGTACATGGACGACTTGCTCTTGAAGGCCCCATCTCCGGAACTCCTTCACTAACAGGTCCAGGACTGTATCAACACTCTCACCCACTCCACTCTCACGAGTGGATCCTGAACATGGACAAGTCGGACCTAGTTCCGTCTCAGAAACTGGTCTTTCTAGGTCTTCTGTTCAACACCCTGAAAGGCATGGTATTTCTGATGGATGAGGTAGTTCACCAGATTGCCCCCGCGGTGTTCTCGGTCCCGGCTTGCGATCCCATTCCAGCCAAGAAGTTGACCCCTCTAGTGGGGAAGTTGATATCCACCATAGAGGCGGTTCCATTTGCCATGGCTTACATGAGGGAACTTCAGAGGTTCGTGATCCAGGTTTGAAAAGGCAACACAGATCTACTGAGGATGCTCCTACACATGGAGCTGAGTCTCTCTTGGTGGCAAGACCTCTCCAACCTGAGGAAGGGCAGGCTCTTCCTGGTATCATTCTGGACCACGGTGACAACAGATGCCAGCCTATCTGGCTGGGAAGCGATCCTGGGTCACCTGAACGCACAGGGTCGATGGTCAGTGGAGGAGAGTCTCCTACCCATCAACGTCTGGGAACTCCGGGCGATATTCCATGCTCTCAGATACTGGTTTTATCAGCTAGAAGGCTGTCCAGTTCGCGTCCAGTGAGACAACACCACGGCCGTGGGTTACATCAACAAGCAAAGCAGAACAAAAAGTCTTGCAGCTTGGTTGGAGGTTAAGGCTATCTTAACCTGGGCAGAAGAACATTTCCTGCCATATCCACAGTTCATATTCCAGGAGTAGACAACTTAAGTCGACTCACGGTAGATAGTGGAGAATCGGAACTCCACCAGGAGGTGTTTGACCTAATCGTCCAGAAATGGGGACTCCCCTGGATCAACCTGATGGCGACCAGACACAACAGGAAGGTTCCAACGTTTTGTTCCCGTTGGAGGGATCCTCTGGCTCTTGCAGTGGATGCCATGTCTATCACGTGGCGATTTCCTCTGGCTTACGTCTTCCCACACATTCCCCTGCTTCCCAGGGTATTGAGGAAATTGTAGTTGGAAGGAACTCCGGTCATTCTAATCACTCCATACTGACACCAACAACCCTGGTTTCTGGAGCTTCTGGACCTCTCTGTGGCAGAACCCTTTCGGCTTTCATGCAGACCGGATCTCCTTCTACAGGGTTATCTGTGGAAGGAGGATGTGGACCGTCTTGGTTTGACGGCCTGGGGGTTGAGTCCTCAATATTGAGGAAGAAAGGTTTGTCTTCAGCGGTCGGAGCCACTATGCTTCATGCTCGGAAGCCTGTTTCCTCTAAGGCATACCAAAGAATCTGGTCTATTTTCCACTCTTGGTGTATGGATAGGGATCTGTCCTCACAGGAGTTCGACCTTCCTACTGTCCTGTCCTTTTTACAGGATGTCGTGAACAAGGGCCTCGGCCTGAGTTTCTTGGAGATTCAAACTTCTGTGCTCTGTCTTTTTTAAGAGATGCATTTTCTTTCAGGGCGTTGCTCATACTCGCCCCGCCTTTAAGAGTCCCGCTCCTCAGTGGGATATTAATTCTCCTTTTGAATCCTTAGCCATCATTCCTCTTTGTTTTCTGACTTGGAAAATGTCTTTCCTGTTGGCAATCATATCTGTTTCAGAGTTGCCGAGCTGCAGGCTTTGTCCTGCAAACTGCCTTTCTTGGCGTTTCAGAAGAACAAGGGGGTTCTTCGCACCTCCCAGGAATTTCTTCCTAAGGTGGTCTCTGAGTTCCACATTAATCAGGAGATTGTCATGCCTTCATTTTGTTCTGACCCTAAATCTGACAAGGAGAGTGGTGCGCTGCCTTAAGTTCAATGTGCACCATACAGAGTCTCTTTGCCAGACTGATGCACTCTTTGTCATCCCTGAGGGACCCAGGGCTGGTAAGGCTGCATCCAAGGTGACTATTGCATCTTGGATCAAGTCTACGATTCGTAACGCTTATGAACTCAGGAAGAAGCCTGTTCCTTTTCGTATCACGGCCCATTCCACCAGGTCTGTTGGGGCTCTTGGGCCTATAAGAATCAGGCCTATGCTGATCAGCTGTGCAAGGCGGCTACTTTTGCTAAACACTATTGTTTTGACGTGCTGGCTTCGGCTGAAGCCAGCTTTGGCAGGAAAGTCCTGGAGGCAGCCTTGCTTGTCTAGGACTTTATACATTGTGCCTCTGTTTTCTATAACTGTTGATCCTGGCTGGCACTAGTTCAGTGTGCTGTGTTCATTTACTAGTGTGTTATTTTCCACTTCAGTGTCTGTTGACACTTTCTCATGTGTCTGATATGATTAGTCCGCATGAGCCCTGGTGACTCTGGGAACCGACGCCTGGTCCTTTCCTTCTTTCCCACCACTGGGAAACTCAATGTTGGTACATCCCAGAGTTACCTGTAAGCTATGTTGGATGACAGACAAAAGATTTTAGTCTTACTTGTTCAATCCTTTTCTCTTAGTCCATATAGCTTACAGGTCTCCCACCCCGTCAAGGGACTATACTTGGTTCTTCTGTGACCAAACTGGGAGTTCCTTCGGGTTCATGGTCACAGGAGATTTCTTTAGTTAGCGTCTCAAATCTAACTGGTTGGTGACCAGCTAAGGAAAGAAGTAAGGCTCCATCCTTCACTTTCCAAGAGAACCTAGAGGCCTACAAATGAAGACTGTGTTCTAAACGAAATGTCTCCATTGAAACAGTGCTATAGTTCAATCAGTAATATAGCAATTACAAGCCAGCCAAACAACCCCTAAATGGTGTACGCTCTGATGGACACCTCTGTTGTGAAACAAGATGATACCCAGTAAAATGCCAGTAGATTCCAGTCCCATGATGTGTCTCTGGCCTCAGGAAGGTCTCCATTGTGTCGTGTGTCTAGTCTAACTGTTGCAAACATCCACCGTATTCCCATTCATATCACTGGTTCATCTGCCCACTTTCTCAAGGGTCATGGAGCACTGTTGTATCCTGGAAAAAGTGGGCAGAACCCACAGTAGTAGTAGGGTTAATGGTGGATGTTTGCATCAGAGTTAGACTAGATAAGCCAGGACTGGGAAGGGTGGGGTTGGTGCAGTGCACAGTCCAAAGCCACTGTCCTGGCAGATACTGGAGAGTTTTGCCGATTTAACTGACAAATTGGGTTACATGTCTGTAATACTTTTGGTCCTTTTTAGGAATGCCTTTTGGGCTGCACTCCCTTCTTGGCCAGGCCTCCAACCACAGGGGAGCGCGATATCTGGATGAATATCAGGATATCAGCCGTTGTTTAACCCCCAGTTTGTGTTGCCACAATATAGCGGGGTTCAATCAACTCTATCCT
Source organism: Rhinophrynus dorsalis (assembly GCA_037306005.1). NCBI lineage: Eukaryota > Metazoa > Chordata > Amphibia > Anura > Rhinophrynidae > Rhinophrynus > Rhinophrynus dorsalis. The sequence continues at coordinate 329,151,379 of CM074720.1, read as the reverse complement.
AGCCTACACATCCGCTATTGTACCCTTGAGAAAGGGGAGGGAGGTGGGAGGAGATCTTCAGAAGAGGGGACAGCCTGCAGACCTGTGGGGTACAGCTTGTACCGCAGCCAGAAGAACTGGTGACATCACTGGGTCCTTTTTAAAAAGCTATTTCTCTTTCACCATATTATATACAGGTACAATAAGGAGGTGACAGCTCCTCCTGTAGGCTGGAACATTTCTAGAAAGAAGATGTGGGTGGAACCTCTCCTCCTCCTTATCAGGCTATCCCACTAGCCCCACCCCAGTTAGACTTGTTCCACAAACTGGATGGAGACTGAGAATTTTTCCGCTTAGTTTTTAGAATGTTATTATTTTCTGTGTTGGATATGGGGTGTCACAATTCCCCCATTAGGTGGATTACCATTCCTGGTTTCCCCTGGAGGATTGTCCAGCTGACAGGTGCTGTTGTGGACCTTTGCAGCCCTGTGGAGAGAATCATGCAACCGTGTTTCTCTCTCCTGACTGGGTCTCTGAGGCTCTCTTCTCTCAATGGTAATCTGAAGAAAGATGCCCAGTAAATGGTGAGTAACCCTTTGAGCACCATGGTCCACTTGTCTGTGTCCCCCTCAATACAGGGGTCTTCTTGGAGTCTGGAACTGCATTCATGTTGGGTATTTTATTTGGTTTGATCCCAGGGCTTTTGGAGCTTCAATGGCTGCATCTTTGTAATTAACACCTTCCCTGCTAGTTTCTCCACATTACCGGTCTCATTTTGACTTTTCCCTTTGGGTTTGCTTGTTTTTATTCGTAGCTACATATTCCCTTGGGTATTTGGGTAAATTTATTCACTTTTGTGAAAGTTGTGATTTTTTTGAGTTCTGCACCATTAAGGCACGCTTACTGCTCGGCCACACTTCCTCCATTGACTTCTGTGGGACAAACTGTTTGGGAAGTGTCTCTGCAAATGTTTGACATAGCGTTGAGAGAGGGCTCATTTATCTTGTCTCCTCTTTCCCTAGGATGTGGTTTACATCCCCGGTGTCAAGGGGACCCCGCAAGTATGGGTTCGAGTGTTGCTAGGTAACATCTCCCAGAATGCCCATTTTGGGGGCTTTCTTCCGATTGGCTGCTACTGTTACAGACTCCATTTTCTCTCTTTGCTGGAGTATACTACGCAGAGGCTTGTCTCCTTTCTCTCCTTCTCAGGTTAACCATTCGCCTGCCAGATAAGTACTTTCTTGGGCTTTATGAGGTAATTTTTTAATCTGTGTTACAGTATTTGGGTTTCCTATACTGTCTAGACACTTTTCTCCTGTTAAGATGTCGTATCCAAATGGACATGGGGCTAGACCTAAGGCAAAGGACTCAGGGGTGTCTTTGACCCCCCTTGCTTACTGTTCCTCATGCCAAATGGGGATCACTAGAACATACTTAGGACATTTATGCCCTTCTTCTGCTGTGGCCCCTACTAAATCACCCAGGCCCTCCAGCATTGACCAAGAGCCACTCTGGGTCAAGGATGTAAAGTCTTCTATGGCACAGTTTACTTTTTCCCTCAAGGTGTTCCTCCATTCCTGGAAACCACCCACTTCTTTCATGTTTGTGGCCCCTAAGGCACCTGGCACAGAAATCTCTGAGGAGGATTCCTTTGAGGAACATATGAAATAAGGGGAGTGCGTGGAAGGGGCTTCTTCATATGATTATGACAACCCCTTTGAAACTGACCCCATGCCCTCTTCTGAGGGACTCATTAAGGCAGTGTTACGGACCCCGAAGCTCACTACTATCCCGATGAGGGACAGTCTTCTTCTGACGTCTGTGTTTCCACCCAATCCTATTCTGGGCCAGGATATTCTGTATGAGTGGAAGACTCCTGACAGGAGCTTATGTCTTTCATAGAGATTTTCAAAGCTGAACCCTTTTCTGAAGCAGCTTTGGCTCAGTGGGCTTCACCTCCTCAGGTTGACCCCCATATCTCCAGACTTTCTAAGTCTACTGCTCTGCTGTTGGCTGACACTACGGCGCTCAAGGATATCACTGATAGAGGCTATCCTAATGTCTAATTTTGCTTCCATTGGTGCTGCCCTGAGGCCTACCTTGGCTCCTGTATGGATCACCAGAGCTACTGCCTTCTTGGGTGAGCAACTTACAGAAGCTGTCATGTATGGTGCCGCTAAGGAGGATGTTTTAGCCCTCTTAGCCAGCCTCTCTGAGCCTCAGACATATGTCACTGGGGCTCTTTGATGCTGTCAAACATGCAGCTAAGGCTTCTGCCTTCTCTGTTTCTGCTAGACGCACATTGTAGCTCAAGATTTGGTCTGCGGACCTCTCTAAGAAGTCACTAATTTCTATCCCTTTTCAGAGCAAATCTCTTTTTGGGCCTGAACTGAAACAGATTATCATCGAAGCCACCGGAGACAAGAGCACTCTGTTGCCTCAGGTCTCAAAAAGCACTTACATGGTGAGAAAACAGTGTATTTTCCATCTCTGCGAAAACGAAGCACAAATGCCGAATCAGAGTACGTCTCAGGTCAGCACCCTGCACCCAACCACCAAGCCCAGGCAGCAGTGGCCAGCAAAGCACTCCATTGCCAATCTGCCTCTGCGTGACTCGCAGAATCCTGGGCCGCAGCTACCTGTGAGTGGGCTTCTGCCCCTCCTCCGTATAGATTAATCCAATACAGAACCCCTCTGGGCATGAAAAAGCTGTGTCTTTTCAATGAGACTCTTCAGGCTCTCTTGGACAAGGAAGTCCTGTTACAGTTTCTCCTCAAGAGAGTGGTTTAGGTTTTTATTCAAACCTATTTGTGGTGGCCAAAAGGGAAAGTGGCAGTCACCCTGTGTTGGACCTCAAGGATCTCAATTCTTTTGTGGAGACTGCACACTTCAAGATGTAGTCCTTGCACACACTTCACAGCTATGTGTCCAAGAGAATGTTTGCCCTCTCTGGATCTGCAGGATTCTTACTCGCATGTCCTGATTCATAGAGAAAGTCAGAAGTACCTCCGTTTCTCCTGCAACTTGGGGCACTTACAGTTTACTTCTCTGGCCTTTGGGCTTACCTCAGCTCCTCAGGTGTTTGCCTGGGTCTTAGGAGCATTTATTGCCTTCCTGCATACCCGGGGGATTCAAGTGACTCCCTATATGGACGACCTTCTGCCGAAGGCTCCGTCCACGGAACTCCTGGACCAGTACATCCAGTACTGTGCTCAGATTCTGCTCCACCATGGGTGGATCCTAAACATGGAGAAATCTGTTCCAGTCCCCTCTCAGGTCCTGTTCTTCCTTGGACTCTGGTTGGATACATTCCAAGGGAAGATTTTTCTGATGGAAGATTCCATCCAGCAGACCATGCATCTGGTATCCCTAGCTCTGGAGTTGCCCTCAGCTATGGTCTGCAGGCTCTTGACCCTTACAGGCCACATGGTGTCCACTTTGGAGGAGGTTCCTTAGTCATGGCTCACACCAGGGAGCTCCAGAGATTCTCTTCACGTTTGTCATGGGAATCCGGACCTCTTGGATCACAGAGTGTCTTTCCCTCCGGAGGTCAGGCAGGACCTGCTCTGGTGGCTGCACAGGTCCAACCTGGAGAAGGGGAAACACTTTGTGATTCAGGACTGGACCTTTGTGATGACTGACACCAGCCTGAGTGGGTCACCTGGGGGTTCAGGGCAGATGGACTGCGGAGGAGACAGTCCATCAATGTTCTGAAACTCCGGGCGATTTGACGTGTTCTGGTCCTCTCCATTGAGGGGCTGTCCAGTCCGCATCCAGTCAGACAATGCCACGGCGGTGGCGTATATCAACAAGCAAGGAGGCACAAGAAGCGATTCTGCTTGGTCCAAAGTCGTCTATTTTGACCTGGGCAGAACATCATGTTCTAGCCATTTCCGCCGTGCACATTCCAGGAGTCGACAACATTCTGGCAGATTTCCTCAGTTGGACCCAGGAGAGTGGAAGTCCCACCCAGATGTTTTTGACCTGTTGGTGCAGCGGTGGGGTCTTCCTCAGATAGACCTGATGTCCACCAGGGACAAAAGGAAGGTTCAGCGGTTTTGCTTCAATTGGAAGGAATCCTCTGGTGTTTGTGGTAAATGCTCTGGCGATTCCATGGCACTTTCATTTAGCTTGCATATTCCTTCCAATCCCTCTCAACCCCAGGGTGCTGAGGAAGATTCTGTTGGACGGTCTGGCGGTCATCATGATTGCTCCTTGCTGGACCAGGAGGCCTTGGTTCCCAGAACTAGTGGCCCTCTCCATTTGGGATCTGTTTCCACTGCCACTCAGACCAGATCTCCTCCTTAAATGTTACCTGTAGAAGGAGGACGTGGAGCGCATGGCTTTGAATGGCATGGCTGTTGAAGCCTCCATCTTAAGGATGATAGGGTTTACTCCTGAGTTGGTCTCCACTATGATCTAGGCTAGGAAACCGGTCTTTTTCAAGGCTTACCACAGAGTTTGGTATTTTTTTCAGTCTTTGTGTGTGCACAGGGACCTGTCCTCATAGGAGTTTGATCTTCTGGTGATCCTGTCCTTTTTACAGGATGATGTGAACAAAGGGCTCATTCGTAGCTCCTTGAAGGTTCAGACATCAGCTCTGTCTTTTTCCAGAGACACATTTCAATCTTGCCATATATCAAGGTCTTCTTTCACTCATTTCTTCCCTGCCTATAAGACTCTCACTCCCCAGCGGGACCTTAATCTGGAGTCCTGCAGCGTCAGAGGATTCCTCCAATGGGAGCACAACAACTGAACCTTCCTTTTGTCCCTGGTGGCCATCAGGTCTACCTGATGCAACAACAGGTATAAAACATCTGGGAGATGCTCCCACTCTCCTTGGTCCACCTGTTGGTGCCTGTGGAAGTCCACCAGAACGGTGACTACCCCTGGAATTTCCACGGCAGAAGTGGCTGGAACGTGTTGTGCCCAGGTCAAAACAGACTTGACCTGGGACCAAGCGGAAGGCTTCTTATGCCTCCTTGCTTGTTGATATACGCCACTACCATGGTGTGAAAGATGGCCTTTCTTCTGGCTGTGGTCTCTGTTCGCAAAGTTGCTGAATTGCGGGCCTTGTCCTGCAAACCAGCTTTCCTGGTGTTTGTCAAGGATAAGGCTGTTCTTCGTACCTCCCAGGAATTCCTTCCTAAGGTGGTCTTTGAGTTCCACATCAATCAGGAGATTTTTGTGCTGACCCCAAATCTGACCAGGAGAGGGATCTCCACTTGTTGTATGTGGTACACTACCTCAAGTTCTACATGCACAGTACTGAGTCTGTACCTAAGACTGATGCCTTATTTGTAATCCCTGAGGGTCCTAGGGCAGGAATGGCTGCATCCAAAGTCACTATTGCATCTTGGATTAAGTTTACCATTCTCAAGGCTTATGAGCTCAGAAAGAAACCTGTTCCTTTCCGCATTACAGCGCAATCCAATCAGGCCTTTGCTGATCAGCTGTGCAAGGTGGCCACTTAGTCTTCTGTGTACACCTTTGCCAAACACTATTGTGTTGATATTCTGGCTTTGGCTGAAGTCAGCTTTGGCCGGAAGGTCCTGGATGAAGTTCTGCCTGTTTAGCCAGGTTGGCTTTTGTTATTGTGTGCTGTGATATTGGTTCTCAGTGTCCATATAGCTTACAGGTCTCCCACTCAGTGAAATGGACCAGGCTTGGTCTCATTTAGCTGGTCGTGGGTGTCCACTTGGGTCTGCTGCTCACGGGAGCTTTCCTTTTCTTCTTTCTTGCTGTCCTACTTAATAGGCCTGTCTCAAGTCTAACTGAGGCGGGGATAGTGGGATAGCCTGATAAGAAGGAGGGGGGGCTCCACCCATACCTTGTGTCTAGAAATGTTCCAGCCTACAGGAGGAGCTGTCGCCTCCCCATGGTACCTGTATGTCATATGAACTAAGATAACAGGTAAGACTAAAATTCTCTTATCAAAGTATTGAGATTTAAAAAAAATAAATATAAAAACCTATAGCCAGTTTTAATAGATAAATCCAATAACCCAAAGTGTATAGAGGGTAAAAGTTCCACTTTAACAAGTAAGAACACTAAAACCCTGTTATCCCTTTAGGGACCACTGTGCATAAATATGACACAGTTATTTATATATTTATTTTGTGTCTGGTTTAATCCATGGGGAAGCTCTGAACTAATGCAACCTCAGCTCTTTCTGTAGTATACACCTAAGAGTCAGACAGGCTAGTTAATGGCCTCTTGTTCTGTGCCCTTACCCAACCTGCTAAGAGGCTCCAGATTTCTGATCAAGGCTGTGTCAGTGAAATCCCTTATTGCTGCTATGGCTAGTATGCCTGTGTCTATCCAGTGTATCCTTTATAGAGAAGAAGGGTCTTCTCATTATTAGAGAGTGACTTGTTTCCCACTAGGATGAGTATTCACTAGAGGAGGGTAGAACAGGAGTCAATGTCACAGATGACTTTCTTTTTTACCCCCAGTGATTCTCTTCAGGATCCTGGGGGCTCCTTAGAGGGATTAATTACGGTGACATTAGAAACTCTTCAGATCTGAGTCTACCTCCATCATCTCCTCCTGACATTTTTAAAAGGTGTAGGATAATGTTCATTTCCTTCCTTGATCAAGGGATTCTGTTGGAATGGAGTCTGACAGAGAAGAGGTGCTTCTTACCAAAGTACTTTTATCTTCTTTACATTTTCACCCACTGTATTACAGCAGTGGGCTTTGCCTCTGACTGTTAAGCCTCCTATTTCTCTCCTCTCCAAGCACACCTGCTTGGTAGCTGCAGATACCAATGTGCTCAAGAATCAGGTGGATTCTCTTACGTCATATATGGAACACCGGTACCATGGGCTTGAGCCCCTCTGTTGGAAGTCAGAACACATCTCCTCCTCCTGCTCAACCGTCCCCCACCTTTAAGCTCCAGAATGAATGTGTTCTGCGAAGAGAGAGGATGGCAGGAAACACTTAGTTTTTAGACATTCATTATTTTTCTGTTAGATAAGGGGCTGTCACAATTCCCCAATTAGGCGGGTTACCATTACTGGGCTTCCCCTGGAGTGAATTGACCAGTGTGCAGGTGTTGTCTTTCCCCAAGGTAGAGTGAACAAAGGCCTCAGTTTGAGCTCCCTTAATGTTCAGATTTCAGTGCTTTCTGTGTTTTTCCAGAGACAGATTGCACACATTCTGTATGTCAAGGTTTTTCTTCAGGGGGTGGCTAATGCTTTCCCTGCCTTGAAGGATCCCACTCCTCTGTGGGACCTTAACTTTGTTTTGGAAGTCTTGCAGAGGCCTCTCTTTGAGCCCCTTGCTTCCATTCTGTCTGGAGAGTCAGTGAATTGCAGGCTTTATCTTGCAAACCTCCTTTCCTGGTGTTTCATAAGGTCATTGTGGCATTTCGAACCTCTCAGGAGTTTCTTCTTAAGGTGGTGTCTGAGTTCCACATCAATCAGTAGATTGTTGTGCCTTCTTTTTGTCTTGACCCCAAGTCTAACAATAGGGATCTCCATTTGTTGGATATTGTGTGTTGCTTAAATTTTATGTGCACTGTACTGAGCCTTTTCGGAAGACTGTTTGACATCTCTGAGAGTCCCTGGGCAGGTCAGGCTACTTCCAAGGTCTCCTTTTGTCTCATGGATTGAGCCTACCATATGCCAGGCATATGAACTCCAGAAGAAACCTGTTCCCTTTAAAGGAGCTGTAAGCTTTTTTTTTTTATGAAAACACAGATATTTTAGGACGTTTCTTGTTGAGTAAAATATGGATACTCACGCTGCTGAGAAATGCATATTTCCAGAGTTATGATTTAAACCTGTGTTTTTTTTTTTTTGTTTTTTTTTTTTTTTTGCATTAGCAATTCCCTCTGTTGGTTAAATTCCAATTGGCTATCTTGTTATATTCTAACGGAGAGGAAAGTCAGTGACTTACAGTTCTCTGTAGAATGTGATAGAAACTGCCTGTCACTTCCTTACAGGAAGTAAATGCACAGTAAATTCACTTACTGATTATCTTGCAAATTTTGAATAAACAACTGACAGCAGTGGGAGTGCCCTTGTTTTACTCAGCAGGAAAAGCTATACAAGAAGATATAGGTTTTCAAAAAAAAAGTACTAGTCCTTTAAGATCACAGTGCATTCCACTAGGTCTGTGGGGGCCTCTTGGACCTACAAGAATCAGGCCTTGGCTGAGTGGTTGTGCAAGGCAGGGACTTGGTCCTCTTTGTATATATTTGCTAAGCACTACTGTGCCGATATTCTAGCCTCGGATGAAGGTCCTGCAGGCTGTCCTGCCTGTTTAGGGACCTGCACACTTGGTTTGCCATACTGTTGTTCAGTTGTTTAAGCCCTGTTGACTCTTGTTTGCTATGTAAGTTCAGTGTCCCTAAAGATAAACTTTTCCACCTTATATAATGCTGCATTGGAAGATTTAGTTCCAGATCTTCAATCTATGATTCAAAAGCTGGCACATGTGGCCTCTCTGTACACATGTCCCACTCCTCCTTGGGTCTTGGTTCTTGAAGGGTTGCATAATCTTCCTTTTTGATTATCTGTCTATATCAACTCTAACAACTCACCTACAAGTGTGTCAGAGCTTGGCTTCCTCCCCTGCAGATCTTCTCACCTTATCTTTCAGCAAGATATAGCAGTCCTGAGGACAGTAACACACTTCCATCTTAAAGGAGCAGTAAACTTTTTTTATGAAAACACATATTTTACAGAGCATGTCCTGCTGAATAAAACAAGGTCACTCCCATCGCTGTCAGATGTTTTATTCAAATATTATAGCAGGTTAAATAACCAGGAAGTGAATTTACTGTGTTTACTACCTGATGGTTCTAACTGACAGGAAGTGACAGGCAGTTTCTATCACATTCTGTGGAGAACTGTATGTCTCTGACTTTTCTGACTTTCCTCTCCTTTAGAATCTAACAGGAAATCTAATTAGCATTTGACCACTAGAGGGCACTGCTAATGTAAAAAAACATGGGTTTAAACTGTAATAACGCTGGAAATCTAAATCTCTCGGCAGTGGGAGTACCCTTATTTTGCTCAATTGGAAAATCCCTACAATATATATTTTTTCATAAAAAAGTTTACTGCTCCTTTAAGGTTGTGTTTGCTTTCACATTAATCAAGGACTAACTCTGTCCCAATCCAAACAACAAGGAGGAGTGACAATTACACACAATGGATGTGGTTAGGTGTATTAAATGATGTGTACAGATAACAAAATCCTTTTGACAAGCTCTGTTCTTTTCAGCATACCGGAAGGACCTAATCTTTCAGACAACTTTTCTTGCTTCATGATTACTGCATGGTATCCTCAAGCATCAGGTTTCAGCAGATCAACTTGATAAGAGTTCCCTTTGACTTTTGTATATGCCTTTATGAAGTTCTACAGAGTTAATGTCCTTGCTTCTGTGAAATCCCATTTCAGAAGCATGTGTTTTGCAAGCCAGGGTTGATTAAACAGTGGATGCAAAAGGGGATTTTTGTATTTACCTGTAAATCATTTTCATTTTAGTCCATTGGGGAAACAGGGTATCCTATCTGGAGGAAAAAATAAATACATCTTACTGTGTCTCGGATTTGAGCTTATGGCCGTTTATTGGCATCTCTGTCCTGGCAACTTTGCCTTCCTTATTCTGAAATATGTAAACAGGAGATGTGGATGTAGCCTGGTTGTAAAGTATTTCAAAGTGGGAGGTCTTCAGTTTTTAGTTTCAAGCTAACTCTAAGTGCATTGCTGCCACATGGAAGGAACTTTATGCCATGGTTCCTATGCCCTTCAGTGGGCTAAGACAAAAGGATTAATGGTAAGTGCAAAAATAGCCTTAAAAGCTACTATGACTATGATCTTTTTTATAATATAAATCATGCATGTTCATGCATAACTGTTTATACCCCTTTGACAATTTTAGTTTCAATATTTTAGCTTAATTTTCAAAATCAATTTCCATGGTTCATTTCCTCTTAGCTCTCAAGCAGTGGCCCACAGGAATGCTGTTTACAAGTGCAGGCAAATTATGTCCTTGCATACAATAAATTATTACATGATGTCACCTACTATATGGCAGTGAAAATCAGACCTTATTCTTCCTTCTGAATACTGGAAAAATAAATTGTCTATTGTGTTGTACAGTAAATGTAAGATTGAAACTGTTCTTGTCCAACAACAAGATACATTTGTCCAAATCTGTTGTTGGTAGCTACCAGGCATATAAAATCAGTGCACTGCTCCGTATAGCAGTGGGGCAGGAGCATGGACTTCTACTGAAAATTATTGTGATGCACAGAGATTGTAGAAGTAGTGCACGCTTTGTTTAGGGCGAGCATGTAAAACAAACAGCCCTTTTTTCTCACAATCATTTTTGTTTTATGGTATGGCCAAGCCCCCTTAACCCTTTGCAGTGCATTCCGTACCCCTCTTGCACTGAAAGGGGTAAATGTCTTTTTTTTTTTTTTTCTTGTCTCCTGCTTGTAACATTTAAGTGTCAGAGGGGTGTGTGTAAGGCTTTGCTTTTATTTAGCAGTCACTCATCTGTACTCTGGTTACAAACTTGCTTCAAATACATATTCGGAGCAAGTCTGAAAATTGCGTGCTGACATGTCTGCTGATTAAAGAAAAGTACAGTATTCAAGGGGAGGACTGCCTCTGAAACTCCAGTACCTTCTCATTCCCCCCCATTCCTCTTTATTTTATTTATACTTTTGCCCCAATACAAATGTATTAGATTATATTTTGAACCTGTTGAGTTACTGTCAACATGGTTTGTTAACCCCTTCACTGCCATCTAGTGGTGGACTGTAATAGTGTAAAAACATTTAACATCAGTTTAAAACAAATAGCAAATAAATGTTGCATTGGATTCTTCTATGAAGCATCGCAAGTCCCTGTGACTTGCACACACCATCTGGCAAGGTAAGCTTTGGACTGCCGTTGTTTGCTGACACGTGTTACTCAACACTTACATGAGAGAGATGCTGATGTCTCGAAACTTAAGCCTGCGACATCAGAATCTCGCCCTTTTCAACCGGGAGCCATATTTAATGCGGCATTTTGTTGGTCGGCCAAAAGTGTATGACATTACTAAAGGATACCATTAACATTCCCCCCAGGTTCCCTGTTTGTTGAAAAAAAAATCTCTATCTTAACTGGTCTAACACTCTGTGTCTATTGGGAGAGTGGTAATGGGACACCAATAGCTCCTAATAATCCCATATGTACCTTAATATTACTAGAAATTCCTACTGACTGCTATCATTGAACCCTTTCTATCACATCTGCTGTACTACAGCAACTGGACCGCCCCCCCCCCCCCCCCAAAAAAAAAAGAAAAGTCAGAACACACAGATCTGGAAAGGTTACCATGTACACTGGTCAGAGTCTGAGTCACGCTAGTACCTATGTGGATATGACATCCAGGTCTATTTGAAGATGTTCCCTTGAAACAAAATTCATAGTAGCCATTAGGATGTTTTGGTCATAGTAAGGTAAGTGGCAGGTGTTTTTGGGAGCTTTTGGTGTTCCTTTAATTGTAGGGAGTGATAATTGTGAATGTGTAAATGTATATGTTCCTCTGTGTTGGTGCATTTAATTGATGGGGGGTAGGTATTTCTGTTTCCTGGTAAAGAGCTTTATATACCTCATTTAGGTCACGTCTACCTTTTTATTATCTACAGTGTAATAAAAAGGCAATCGGATGTGGCAAGGTTACTTGAGTTGATAAGCCATTATAGTTCTTCTCTAAGCATACTACAGATGAGACAGCTATACTCTTGACCAGTTATATTGCATCCTAATGTAAAATATAGTACCAGCTTTCTAAAATTTTTATTTCTTCCTAGTTTACAGAGCTTTGTTTCCCCTTCTTCTATTTTAGTGCTACCTGGCCAGATGGAGTGCGTCGTCTTGCTAAATCTTACTTGAAAGATCCAATGATGGTATATGTTGGAACACTTGATTTAGCTGTGAGTTGGTATTTTGTTATATTTTTTATTGTTAACTATGTAGGTATGACTTAGTATAGACTTGAACCTAGCTACCTTCACTTACACTGGTTCTTATTTCTATGATCTGATCCTGTTTTGTATGAATCAAATTGTGTATTGGGTTCAGTTCTGGTCCTTTCTTTGGTCCTTGGCTTATTCTGATCTATAACTAGAATGTATAGCAACAGTTTAATTAAAATTTCATCATTGCATGGTGTTCCTTATTTTTGTTTTTTATTTTACATAAAAATCCTAAAAAAAATAAGAAATAATGCATAACTGTAAAGTATATTGGTGCTTGTGTCTGTGCTTGTGCTGTGCTTGTACAGCATACAGCTTTAATACCAATGTTTATCCTATATAATAATTCGCTAAGTTGTGTGTAACGCCCGACATGCGCAGTAGACACTGCTGCACGTGCGGCAGTCATGCGCAGTACAGACTGGCCACGCCGCGGCTGATACAGAGCTGGGCGCTCCGAAGGAGCGTCCAGCTCTGTATCAGCAGTGGCGCGGGCAGTCTCTACTGCGCATGACTGCCCCGCGACCGGCTGCCAGAGGCACTGTGGCCCGTGTAACGGGCTGTTCAACTAGTATAGAATATAAAATTAATATATCATTTTGCTACCAGAAGCAAAGGCCTCTATTATCCACCCTCTAGAGAGAGTCCAAATCACTTTTCCACAATTTTTACATATTCTAATGATATTGTACTGCCTTGTTTTCTCATGATATACCATGCATATATGATAACTTTAAGAACATCTGTCAGCTCCAATAAATATGGTTTAACCTTCTAGAAGCTATTATAATGGTCTATATGCTTTGCATTAGTCATCGATAGACACTGTCTGCCCTACTCTTATGGTGTTGGTCACCTGTGGTGATTGTGGATTGAGCGCCAGTTTATTTATTTTGCCATTAAGTGATCCAAGGTTATGAATATGGGTAAAGTGTAGTACTGTGTTAGCCATAGAAAATGCAGGAGACTAGTGACTGAGTGGTTCTAGGATGCAAGCTTTCAAGACAATCAGATTTCTTCTTCAGCCGGCTTACTCGGTTGGGGCGCAGTCCTGGGTCACCTGAGTGTTCAGGTCTCTGGAGCAGACTCTTCTTCCCATCAACGTCTTGGAGCTCATGCTCTGAGGTATTGGTCCTCTCACCTGGCAGGATGCCCGGTCCGAGTCCAGTTAGACAAAGCCACATCAACAAGCAAGTAGGCACAAGAAGCCCTGCGGCTTATTTCGAGGCCAACTGATATTTGGCTAGGGCAGAAGACAATGTGCCTGCTGTCTCCGTCGTGCATATCCCAGGTGTAGAAAACATCCTTGTAGACTTCCTCAGTTGACACACTGTGGATCCCGGAGAGTGGGAACTTCACCCAGCAGTGTTTGACCTCTTCGTATAGAAGTGGGGTCTTGCATAGATCTGATGGTCACAAGGGACAGCCGCAAGGTTCGGATGTTCTGCTCACGATAGCAGGATCCCCTAGCATTCGCAGTGGATGCTCTATTGATTCCTTGGAGATTTCATCTGGCCTACATCTTCCCTCCACTTCTTCTGCTGCCCTGTGTCCTTTGGAAGATTTGGATGGACAACACCTCAGTCATCCTGATTGTGCCCTATTGGACCAGTTCTTCCCAGAACTGTTGGCCTCATCAGCTCAAGAACCATTTCCTCTACCCCACAGACTGGACCTCCTTCTGCAAGGTTATCTGTGGAAGGAGGATGTGGATCAACTGGCTTTGACAGCATGGCTGTTGAAACCTCCATATTGAGAAGGAATGGATTGTCTCCAGTGGTAATTTCCACTATGATCCAGGCCAGGTTATCAAGTTCTTAAGCATGGTGTTGGATCAAGTTCTTAAGCATGGTGTTAGTTCTGGGGCTAGGAGAGGGGTCACCTTAGGTAATATAGTGTCCCCTAGCCTTTTTTCCAGCAAAGACACTTCAGGTGCATGGTTAAATGTTCAAGGCAGCTACAGATGTGGTCACAATACTTGTAAATGTTGCCAAGTGATGAAGATTTCAAAGGAATTTAAATCTACAATAGATCAAAGAGTTTATAAAATCAAGGATTATATTAATTCTACTCATCATGTCATCTATTTATTCACGTTCCCTGCCCTTTCAAGGCATTGAGAGAGTTAAATTGCCTTGGAGGGGAGGGGATTTGCTTACCCTTATCAACAAGCGTGAGGCTTATTGGATCTTTCAGTTACATACTCGTAATCCAGAGGGGTTAAATCTTGAATGGGATATCAGTCATATAGTATGATCTGGTTATATATGGGCTTGTACGAATTAAGATCGGAGCATCGCTTCCACAGTATTATGGGTATATGTTCTCAATTATTTGCAATTATTTTATTTATTTTTCTTTATCTATTATCCATGTTTATTTTTATTTTTGTTTTGTGTCTATATTGCTCTGACATTGGATAGACACTGGAATGTGGGATTTGTTTGTATGTTAATCTTTGTGTCATGTGTTTTGTTTGAACCAGATTCCCAGGTCTTTTCAGCACTAATGTATGATTCAAGGGTTAACTTAGAAGTCCAGTTAGGACGGTTTAAGTAGTTGGCCCAATAGGGAAGCATAACCGACAGGTGATTAGAGTTTTTTAAATATTTATATATCTGGTTTGTTGTGGCACTTTACGTCTATGATTAAGCACTATCGGATGCGCAAAACATGTTAGACGGTGCAACACCTGTCTAAGTTGTCTCACTTGCTGTCTGGGTGAATCTTCAAGCTTGTTTTAATGATTTTGCAATAAAGTTGCTTTTACACAATCTACGCCTGTTCATTGTTGGAGGTGCCGTCTGCCATCCTTCTTTGTATCCATTAAGTACTGGCGTGAGTATTGCCTGTCTAGGATTTTACTTTCCTGTGCCTTATAGCACTTTAACGGTTTGAGCCCTGTTGACTCTTGTTTTTTGTACTGTGCTACTGTTATTCAGTGTCCATTGACACTTTGTTTGGGTTGTTCCGTGTCCTGGATAGTCCCTTGGGAACTCTGGTATCATGGGGGCCGGCACTTGGTCCTTTCCTTATCTTCCCAGCCTGGGAACTTAATGGTGGTACATCCCCATGGTACCTGTAAGCTATATTGGACGACAGAGAAAATAGGATTTTAGCATTATTATTATTATTTAATATTATTATTATTTTTTAGTATTAGTAATCCTTTTCTCTTAGTCCATATAGCTTACAGGTCACCCACCCGGTGAAAGAGACCATGCTTGATTCCTGTGACTAGACGTGCGAGTCTTATTGGGTCCGTACTCACAGGAGTCTCTGCTTCTCGCTTTCTAGCTCAGTAGGTTTTAGTGTCACAAATCTAATTGGATGGGAGTGGCTAGGTAGCCTGCTATGGAGGAGAGTGAGGCTGTACCCCTGCACTTGTTTGAAGAAGTTTTCCAACCTAGTAGGAGGAGCTGTCGTCTCCCCATGGTACCTGTAAGCTATATGGACTAAGAGAAAAGAATTTAACAGATAAGACTAAAATGCTATTTTAATGGCTGTTGATAGGGGTTCCACAAACAGATGTCAAAAGAAGTTAATAGGCACTCTTGTTTTGTCACCTTGGGAATAGAAAAGTATGAGATCTCTGCCTCATGATTCTTATAGCACTGTAAGAATTTGTGCTATAATTTTTATATGCTCTGTCTTTACAAACTGTTGTGAAGAAGGTGGTTCCCAGTTAAGACATTAGTTACTGTCAATTCCTTTAATTATTTTGTAATTGAAAAGGTCTTTCCCACCTTTTTGCTATACATGGTAACTGTATTGTATCCAAATAGTAATTTGATATTTTTATCCATATCTTTGTTTTTAATAAATTCCAAGATTGTAAGAAATGTAATGTTTCTGGGATAGCTCAACTATTTTCTATAGACTTTCAGTTTTATTCTGTTTATGTAGATAGTTTATTTCCTAGGTTCTAATTTGTGTGCCAGGAAGGTATGAGGCCTTCATACTCAATAATAGTACTTTTGACATTTCTTGCAAACATACTCACTTATTTAATACAGTAATTTGTCATTCTTCCTTAACTAAACTCAATATCTATATAAATAGAATTGAGTGGGTATATGTTGGGTTGTTGATTGGAGGCCATTTCCTTATATGTGGATGGAATAATGTCCTCAAAAGCTATACTTTAAAACATATATTTGCTTCGTATCACCACCACATTATATCACATCTTCTCAGCACCCCTCCCCCAGCCTAAAAGGCAGATTTTCTGGATTTCCTCAAGAACACAGGTGGATCAATCAGTGGTTCAGCCATTGTAAAATATTTACATGCGTTATCAACTTTCAACTTGTGTTTGAGTATCCTGAAAACATTCACTACTTGGGTGGCTTGAGAATAGTTTTGAGAACTTTTGGATTGATAGCTAAGGTCCACCTGCTTTTACTCAGATGTGATGGCCTCTTGATAGGCCTCACTTAGAACTATACATGCTCCAGTAACCAACTTTACCTGTCTGTGTGTGTGCGAGTACTCTGACATCTATATCCTTTGTTCCTATTGGGTTATACACAGTCACTTATCTGTGAAAGTGAGGCTATGCTGTAATGTTTTGCTGTATTTGTATATTATGTCTGGGCTGGTATATCCAGTGTTATTGTTATAAAACTATGTGGAAACATTTTCATGTGCAGAAAGAGTCTTATTCCTCAGTTAAGTAAAGTAATGAAAAGGTTTGTGGTTCAAAATCCACCAGAAAGCATAAAAGGGCTTTTGGTGGACAGCTATCATGTAGACTAAAGCTATTAGTTGGGTTTACTGGAGGAACTGTTATATCAGTGGAGGAAGATAAGTAAGAAGCAAAATGATTTGACACTTGCATACTGAGTCTATTGAATAACACAACCTCTGGAGAGCTTTCCTCCTTCTCTTTAGTTCATCTTATCCAACATTTGCCTTGTGCTCATTAATTACTACTTTGCCATGTAATATGTTCATCAGTATTCCACATGGTTATAATTGGAAAGCCATTTGTCATATGTGCTAGAGGATACCCATTGTAACTGAATTTAGCATCCCCATTCTTGAAGTTACATGTAGCTGTATTAGAAAATGTTTGACATTTATACTAAAGACCTATAATTAATTTCTCTTTAAAGTGAACACACATCTGTTTGAATTATTTTTCAGGCTGTTAACACCGTGGAACAAAGAGTTCTGATAATTCCAGAAGAAGAGAAGAGAGCTTTCACATTACACTTCATAGACTCATTAAAACCTGAGGATAAGGTCATAATATTTGTTGGAAAAAAGTTGGTGTATGTATTTCATAGATTTTGTTACCTTATGTAGTATTTGCTTAATATAGGTTCTATATTTTTATATTTTATAATGTTTAGAGATAATTGTATAATTAACATTAACTGTTATACATAGGCTGAAAAAAAGATATGTCCATCAAGTCCAGCCTATGCCAAATCACCCTTGTTGATCCAGTGGAAGGCAAAAAAAATACAACATTGAAGCCATTTCCAATTAAGCCCCAACTGGGTAAAAAAAATCATCCCTGACTCCAAATGGTATTCAGATAGTTCCCTGGATCAACATCCTATCTGTTTGAGGCCAACTATCATAATTTTCAATATTGTTCTGTGCTAGATAGGTATCCATTACTTTTTTGAAATAATTAAACACTTTTACAGCCCTTACTATAAACAATCCCTGCTTTTGTTTAATGGATGACACCATAAGGAGCCCTAGGTGAAATTGTGTGTCTACCAGTTCACAGAATCAAACGCTTTATCTGTATGTAAAGATAACCTCATACAATTTGGGATTTTGTGTTTTGCACATCTAATTTTGTCTGATGTCTGTCTTTCAGGTACAAACTCATATTGCTCTCTTTTAATTAATAATGACATAAAATAAAAAGTTTACAGAGATAAGTTTCAGAAATATTTTCAAATCACAGATTATCAAACTGATAGGCCTATAGTTTCCAGCCTCTCTTTCTGTACTCAACTGTGGTAACTTTACAGAATTAGTTAATGTGCTGTTTTCTCATATTTCTTTAAAAAAAAATTATAAATTACTGAAAAGATCCATATATTAACTTTTCTCTGTCGTCCAATATAGGTTACTGGTAACGTTGGGTAGGCGACCGCCCCTTTAAGTAGGCAGAAACAATTCTTGAAGAGAATGCTGGGTGGAGCCTACCTCCTCTCCTTTGCTGCATCTAGCCACCCCTCTCCAGAAAGGTTTGTTCCTTGATAAAGATACAGGCAAGAGAATAGTTCTGCTATAGTTTTAGCTTATTTTTTGTTTTCTATTAGATATGGAATACCACCATTAGGCGGATTACCATTACTGACATTCCCTAGTGGATAGCTCAGTTTCCAGGCGCTATGGTGGACCTCTTAGCCCTGCTGAAAAGGTGAGCAATCCTTTGAGTGCTGAGGTCCACTTGTCCCACGTTTCCTCTCCGCACAGATGTGTCCTTTGGAGTTCCTACTACATACTCCTGCACTCATTGGGTTTATCTATATGTCTGTGGGGGTTTGGAGCAGAGTTTCTGTGGTAAATTTAACCCTTTGCCAGTTGGCATCCTTTTTGGGGATTTTCACACTTTTCCCTTCTGGGTACAATGTGTAATTGTCTTTTAACGTGTTTTATGGTGTTTTTACAACTTTTTTTTTTTTACCTCACTCTAAAATTTTATAAATTTGAGTTCCGGCGCGCTTTACCACATAGACGCCATTCACCTTTATGGGACTTTACAGTTTGGGACATATCTCTGCAACCGCTCAACGTAGCGACTTCAGAGATGGCTCATTTTGTTTGTCTGCCCTTGCTCTATTATCCGGTCAATGTTCTGTGTGTTTTGGGGGGCTCAGGGGGCTTCGGGCACTGTTGGGGTACTTTTTTTTTTTTTTTTTTTTGGGAAAACTACATTTCCCATGAACTCTTTCTCTTGGTGTGCTGATAAGAATCTTTCCCAGGAATTTGATCTTCCTACGGTCCTGTCCTTTCTGCAGGATGAAGTGGATAAGGGTCTCCGTTTGTGTTCCCTTAAGGTTCAGACTTCTGCGCACTCTGTCTTCTTCCAGAGACGCATTGCTATCCTTCCTGATGTCAAGGTTTTCTTTCAGGGCGTTGCTCATACTCGTCCTGCCTTTCAGAGCCCTACTCCTCAGTGGAATCTTAACATGGTTTTCGGCATCCTTCAGAGCCCTCCATTTGAATCCTTGGCTACTATTCCTCTGCGCATGCTGACTTGGAAAATTGGTTTTCTCCTGGCCATTGTGTCTGTTCGCTGTGTTGCGGAGTTGCATGCCCTGTCTTGTAAACCTCCCTTTTTGGTGTTTCACCAAACCAGGAGGTTCTTTGCACTTCTCAGGAGTTCCTTCCAAAGGTGGTCTCTGAATTCCACATTAATCAAGAGATTGTGGTGCCTTCCTTCTGTCCTGACCCCACATCCGACAAGGAAAGGGATCTTCACTTGTTGGATGTGGTGAGATGTCTCAAGTTCTATGTGCACTGCTCTGAGTCTATTCACCAGTCTGATGCCCTGTTCGTTGTCCCTGACGGTCCCAGGACAAGGAGTCCAGCCTCCAAGGTGACCATAGCGTCATGGATTAAGTCTACTATTAGTAAGGCTTAAGAACTGAGGAAGAAGCCTGTTCCCTTCACGGTTTCAGCTCATTCCACTAGATCCATTGGGGCATCTTGGGCTTACAAGAATCCAGCCTCAGCTGATCAGTTGTGCAAGGCTGCCATTTGGTCGTCTGTGCACACCTTTTCTAAGCACTACCGCGTTGATGTTCTGGTGTCGGCCGATGCCAGCTTGGGACGGAAGATCCTAGAGGCGGTTTTGCCTGTCTAGGTTCTCTCTTTGTCTCCTCAGTGTGCCTTCACTTTTGAGCCCAGTTGGCTTGAGTTTGTGTGCTGTGCTACGTTCCTGCTGTAGTTATGCACCGGTTTTGTGTCCGTTGACACGTCCTTGTTATTGTTGGGCTGTATGTGATCTGATGGTTCATATAGGGTTTGGTGACTTTGGGGGCTCTGCGTCTGGTCCCTGCCTTCCCACCTCTGGGGAAACTCAATGGTTGGACATCCCAAAGTTACCAGTAACCTATATTGGACGACCAAGAAAAGAGGATTTTAGTCTTACATGTTAAATACTTTTCTCTTAGTCCATATAGGTTACTGGTCTCCACCCTGTCAAGAGACCATGCTTGGCTCTCCTGTGATTGAACGTGGGAGTCCTTTCAGGTTCATGTTCACAGGAGTCTTCTTTTCCCTTCTTACTACCTAGTCACTAGTTAGTGTCTCAAATCTTTCTGGAGAGGGGTGGTTAGATGCAGCTAAGGAGAGGAGGTAGGCTCCACCCAGCATTCTCTTCAAGAATTGTTCCTGCCTACCAAAGTTACCAGTAACCTATATAGACTAAGAGAAAAGGATTTTACAGGTAAGACTAAAATCCTCTTTCTGTTATTCAGTGATTTAATTTACTGTCCTTTAATTATTTTTTAATTTAAAAGTTCTCTCCCACATTTTGCTATACTTGGTAACTGTATTGTATACAAATAGTCACTTTTGATATTTTTTATCCTTATCAAGATTGTACGAAATGTACTGTTTGTTACTATAAACAATCCCTGCCTTTGTTTAGGTAAAAGCACCTTTCCTTTAGCCTTAGTGGATGACCACTTGTTCTTAACTCGGCTCTTTAAGTAAATAGTTAATTGGCGAGTTCTTTGTATTGACCACATATATTTTTGTAAATGGTAACCATTTTACCCCTTAGACATCTTTTCTGTAATGTAAACAAAGCCAGTTTTGGCTAGTCTCTATTTATAACTCAGATCGTCCAATCCCTTTGACTGTTTTGTTGCACGTCTCTAAACTTCAATAATGTATTTTTTAAGAACTGGTACCCAAAACTATACTCCACATTCTAGATGAGGCCTTAACAAAGATCTCTATAGAGGTATATTTGCATCATGTGCATCTATACCCTTTTTTATGCAGGATAGTACCTATTTGCTCCTGCATACTGCTGTGGTGTATCAGCAATCCTAAATCTTTCTCTAATGAGGATTCCCAAAGAAGTTTCTCATTTAGTGTATGTGTGGCATGTTTGTTTTTACAGCTCAAATGCATAACATTAGATTTATCTGCATTAAATGGCATCTCCCACTTTTCTGTCCATTCACTCAGTTTATCTAAATCCTTCTGTAGAGGAAAAAAAGCATCCTTCTCTGTATGTATTTCCTTACATAGCTTAGTGTCATTAGCAAAGATTGAGATGCTACTTTCAATTCCCACTTCTAGATCATTAATAAACACATTAAAAAGCTTTTGGCCCTGGTTTGAACCCGGTGGCACCCCCACTTACAACTTTAGACCACCTTGAAAATGTTATATTTACAACAACTCTCTGCCTTCTGCCATTTAAACAGTTCTCTATCCATGCACAGATATCACCTTCCAAACCGAAGCCTTTTAATTTATGAAGTAACCTATTGTGAGGCACAGTATCGAAGGCTTTTGCAGAATACAAGTATTAGTACTGCAACAGCAATCCCTTGTCCAAATTTCTACTTACCCTTTTGTAAAATGCAATTAAATTAGTTTGACATGATCTGTTCTTCATAGAATCATGTTGGCTCCTACTACTATTATTACTGGTCTTCACACAGTTTTGAATAACATTTCTAATATCATACTTACTATGGAAGTCACGCTCACAAGTCTGTAATTTCCTGGTTTTGGTGCTACATCTGCTTTCTTCTAATCACATGGCACTGATCATTATTACTGATTTTGGTAATTACAATTAATTGTAATTAACCCCTTAAGGACCATTTTTTCGCGCATCCGTTTCAGGGTTTCCCAAACGAAGTGCAGCCACACAGGGAGCCCTGAATTCCGTGACGGTCCTGGCATGTCATGGGTCCTTATGGCTCGCCAACCCATGACATGCCAGGACCGTCTAGGGTCCTTAAGAGGTTAATGGAAATCTTTATGTTCATTTCTATGTCATAGCCACATGACCTTCTGTGAATTATTAAAACTAAATGGAAGCACTGGAACTCTGGAGTCCTGTCTTTTCCCTGTGATAATGGTTGAAGGCGGATAGTGCTAAATTGAGAGATGGTTCCTACCATTAAGAAACTGCACTCGCTGTGGCCATATGGAACAGGACACAGATAGTAAAGTAGAAATTTCTATTGTATAGGTGGA
Organism: Rhinophrynus dorsalis; assembly: GCA_037306005.1. Taxonomy (NCBI): domain Eukaryota; kingdom Metazoa; phylum Chordata; class Amphibia; order Anura; family Rhinophrynidae; genus Rhinophrynus; species Rhinophrynus dorsalis. Next base: position 329,129,210 of record CM074720.1, on the reverse strand, counting down.
TTTGGGTGGGGAAAACAGGACTTATTCTTATACCCTTTCTCACTACTGTTAAGGGATGTTCTTGAGGTAAACTATATATTAGTGACATTCAACTTCCTGTTCTTTCATCCAGTGTGGAATGCAGGAACCATGGGGGTAAAGTATTTTGCAGTCAGGAGGGCACTCTTCCTGCAGTGTGTGACACATAAGGTTGGATTCTCCGTCCTTGCCATCTGTGTTGACCTTTTCTGGCAGATACTACAGTTCTGTCCTGTATTCTTCATATGGGGGTCTCCTGGCTTTTTCTGGGCACAAGGGAGACTGGGCAAATCCAAGACCAATCTTCCAAAATGTCTTACATGTCTCTACACTTTGTAGGACAACAACTTTTAGGCCCTGACCTGGTTAAGGTCATAAATGACACTGCTGAAGGCAAAAGAACACTGTTTCTTTAGATTACGCCTAAATATGCCTTTTTCTTATGAAGACTTGCAGTTTTCCCTACCATTTCAGGGTGTCTAGGTTTCAAACACCTCAGGCCTTTCAGGCCGGCTCAACCCCAAAGCCCACACATGCTTGGCAGAACAAGAAGCCTGCTCAGAAGCCCTCTTCTGCATGGCTCTGAGTTCTGGTCTGTCTTTGCCTGTAGGTGGCTGATTCTCTCTTTTTCAAGATGCATGTATGTCTTCTGTGACAGACCAGTGGATTTTGCAGGTTATTTCAGGTTACAGCATAGATCTCAAATCCCTTCCACTTTAAAGTTTCTTTTTTGTCCAGAGTTCCTTGAGATCCGGTTTGAGTGCATCTATTTAAAGCAGCATGTTGTCCCTGTTGGAAAGCATCTTGTGCCCAGGGTAATTCCCTGCCTCCCTGGATCTAAGAAACACATAGATTCAGTTGTCAATTAATCTGAACCATCAGCTTCCTATGCTTTTGCTTTGAGAGCAGTCATTACCAGTTCACCAGTCACCATGGGATGCCAGGGTGTTAGGCTGGGGAGACACCCTGGGTCAACTAATTGCTCTGGATGTCCAGTCCACGCTGTCACAGACTTTCATTATAGAAATACACGAAACAGTACAAGTGAATTTAAACCAGTTTATTGAGCAATAGATAATAAGAATACTAGTAGTAATAATGAACACTTCCTCAGTCAGAGGGGAGATAGACATGAGGACAGTGTCTAGTCCACTACCCAGGAGCTGACACTGAACCACTGTAGGTCCTTGATACTGAGTCTTACAACCAGACTTGGCCCTACCACAACAGGAAGGAATGATAAGACTAGTACAGGACCGTACCCAGCGGAGGCTCAGAGCAAATAGACCACCAATACCAATAGCGTAACTGGTAGCACCACTCGAGGCAGCAGAGTAGGTGCTTAGATAGATGCAGCCAAATAGAAGCGCACTACTGAGGCAAGGAGTGAGACAAGCTGCACTCTATCTTACCGAAGGCAACTAGGAGGCACAGAGTGTAGGTAGCCCCGCAAGTGCTAAGCCAGGCAACAGGTAAGAGTAATAGGAGAGTGCCCAGGAGCGAGACTAAGTTGCACTAGCTACCTGGAGGCAAGCAGAGGTAACCTGCAAGTGACCAGCCTGTGGCTGAGCTACTAGGGCCCTGAATCGGCCTAGTGGTAGTCAGTCAGGAGCAAGGCACAAATGGAGCGTTGGTCAGACAGGCCACGGTCAGGAACCGGATCGGGTAGTCAGCCACAGCAAAGGTCAGCATGGAGCGAGTAGTCAGACAAGCCATACACGGATCAGGAAGTCAGCCACAGCCTAGGTCACAACAGGAGCGAGTAGTCAGACAAGCCAAAGATTGAACACCAGGAGACAATGTAAGCCAAGCAAGGGTCAGAGGTACAAACTAGATATGCACTGGAACACCACGAAAGGGCAACAAGTCCTAGCCTCAATGAGGTTTATAAAGCAGCAGAAGGAGGCGGGACCCAATTAGGCCCAAAAAGTGCCTGAAACATGACCATAGCCATGAGGAAGTGGCCGGAGGCCATGCCACCTGGCGGCCATACAGAGGTAAGAGCAAAGGCTTGCTTTAGGCCCAAAGGGAGATTGTGATACATGTAGATTCCATCTGGTTTATATGTTTCCTCCGATTCCCACTGTGCTGAGAAAGATCAAGATGCAGAGGTCTCAGGTCATTCTAATAGCCTCATTTTGCCCGCATGGTGCCTGGTTCACAGAAAACTGAACCATTTCACCTTCCTATCAGGCCAGATATGCAGACTCAATGTCCGCTTTGTTCCTATCAGGTGAACGGTTGACTTTTGACTGCATGGCTCTTGAAGTCAACATCCTGAAAACAAAATGTTTCTCCAGTGCTTTCATTTCCAGTATAGTTTAGGCTAGGACACTTGTGTTGTCAAAGTCCTATTATAGGAATTGATCTCTGGTTTACCAGTGGTGTGTTCTTCGTAATATGTTACCTCAGTGTTTCAGTCTTCATACTATTCTGGCTTTTCTTCAGAATGGTGTCAACAAGGGTCTCAGTCTGAGTTCTATTAAGATTCAGATCTCAGCCCTCTTTGCTCTTTTTCAGAAGCTGATTGCCTTTCTCTCTGATGTCAAGACCTTTGTTCAGTGGTTGGTTCCCTCCTTCCTTACCTTCAGGGATCTCACTCTTCCAAGGCACTTGAACCTTGCGCTAGAGTTTTCAAGAGGCCTCCTTTTGAGCTTCTTTCATTAGTTTCTTTGTTTGTCTTAATTCTTAAGATGGCCTACCTTTTGGCCATTGTTTCTGTTTGCAGAGTGGCATAGCTACAAGCTCTGTCTTGTAAACCCCCCTTCCTGGTTTCTTACCAGGACAAGGCATCTATTTATTCTGCCAGAGGTTTTCTTTGCCCAAGGTTGTTTCAAATTTTCACATCGACCAGGAAATTTCCTGCCTTCCTTTTTCTCTGGTCTTAAGTGCTATGTTCATTGAATGCAGCCTTTCATGAAATCACTTTTTTTTGTCAGTCGTGGAATCCCCATGTGGGCTAGTTTCTGTCCAAATAACCATTCTTTCCTGTATCAAACACATTATCCCACAGGCATATGTGCTCGAAAAGAAACCTATTCCTTTTTGAGACACTATGCTCTCCACCAGATCTTTGGGTGCCTCTTGGACCTACAGTAATCAGGCCCCTGCTGAGCAACTATGTAAGGTGCCAACCTATTCGTCTTTGCATATTTTCATCTTCAGGTGGTGGTGCCTGTTTAAGGACCTCTTTCTCTCGGCAGAGTTCTGAATCTTGTTTGTTATTGTTCAGTTCTTCGCTGTGCACGTTTGGTGTCCATTGACACCTGAGATTTAAATGGTTCCAGTTAGTCCTGTGAAATACGGTATCCTTTTAAAATGTCGCATGTAAAATATTGTGCGGCTGGAAGCCGCATTAACCATGTGGCCATGTTGAGTCTCGCCCTGCATAAAAGCGCAAGGTTCTCATGTCGCCTCTTTAAACATCATGCCCGCATTAACTCTGTAATAAAATCTTCAGAGCATTTAGTACTTGTCACGGTTTTTGATGAACACTCAGACAAGACTTGTAAGGTTAAAATATCTTTATGCTGTTCATTCTTTATTTTCAATAAACATAAGACCCACACAGGGCCAACATAAGAAAGTACAGTACACAATGGTAGGATGGTACAAGACGTCAGCAAGAATAAACAAGTGGCAGGTTCCCTAGCGAGCTAGGGCGATGGAAAGGCAACAACCTGCTGTTGAGACACAGGACCTTGGAACCCTAGTACACACCAGGGATGATAGGAAGCCCGAGACCAATGGATACTGGCAACTTGGCCCCTAGAACGCTAGGGTAACTACTGGCACACTGACCACGAACACTGGCAGGAGGACCCCTGGAACGCTAGGAGCCTCAAAGCTCTCAACTGGCAACACAGACCCTAGAACACTAGGAGTCCCAAGGCTCTCAACTGGCAACACGGACCCTAGAACACTAGGAGTCCAAAGGCTGTCAACTGGAGACACAGGCCCTAGAACGCTTGGGTTAATCAGAGGCTCCGTAGTGGAGGCTGGCAGCAAGGACCCCAGCGTACAAGAACACAGGGAGACCCAAGACACTGCCACTGGTAGCAGAAACCTTAGAGCGCTAGGGGTGAAATGGAGGCAGCAGAACACGGAAGGCCACTGGTGTCCAGGTACGGGGTACCAAGGCAGTACACCACCCTACAACTGGCTCTTTAGCCCAAAGACTACAGCAGATGTAAAGGCTGGAGAGAAGTGAACCGGACCTAGGGATACTTAGGTACTGCAAGGTTCTCAGATGGTAAGCGCCCAGAGAACATCCTTTAACTCCCCACAGGGAGTGAGCCCAGCTAAGGAAGTGGTATATGAACACGTCTAGAGTAGTAACACGGCCGAACTATAGACAGCCAGAGATCCGGTGCTCCGTGCATGCACACCACCAGAGGCAGTAGATACCAGAATGAATGGCTGAAGCAGCGAGTGCTCAACCCAACAGTTGGCAACGTAACGGGTTAGCTCGTCACAGCCAGCCACAACCGCTGTGTCTTAGCCAGCACGGTCAGCAACGGATACTGATACTCAACCAGTCCAGGCAGCAACGTAACAAGTGCACAGCCAGATCAGTCGGCAGCGTATAGTATCTCAGCCAGACCGTCAGCAACGTAGCGGGTCCTCAGCCAGACCAGTCAGCAATGGAGCGGGTTCTCAGCCAGACCATTCAGCAACAGAGCGGGATCTCAGCTAGATCAGTCAGCAAAGGAGCGGGTTCTCAGCCAGATCCGTCAGCAACTGACCGGGTTCTCAGCCAGATCCGTCAGCAACAGAGCGGGTTCTCAGCCAGATCAGTTAGCAATGGAGCGGATTCTCAGCCAGATCAGTTGGCAACGGAGCGGGTTCTCGGCCAGATCAGTCAGCAACGGAGTGGGTTCTCGGCCAGATCAGTCGGTAATGGAATCAGAACAAACCAGGAACACAGGAACATTGTCAGACAGGCCAGATCATACACGAACAAGCAGCATCAGGAACTAGCGCAAGTACTGGTACACCACGAAAGGGCGCTAGTCTATAGACATGACAGGATATAAATAGGGTTGGACCTGGGTGGAGTCAGTTACAATGACCAATAAGAAATGCGGCATTCAAACAAGGAAGTAAGAATGTCGCCGCCTGCAACCAGGAGCACGGGACACCGTGATACTTGTGCTCCCCTTGTCAGTATGCAGCATCCACAGAAAAATGGTTAATATTATTACTACAGACAGATATTCTTTTAGGGCGCTAGAAACATGCATAAAAGTCCGCAAGCTTAACCTTTTGAGTGCCAGAGTGGTACGCAACGCATTGCAAAGCAATGCGTTGCGTACCACTCTGGCACTCAAAGGGTTAAGTGTCTCTTACTCAAAATGTAGTAGGAGCTGGATTGCCTTCGTGTGCTGCTTAGAGAATAACTTTTCTCTGTCGTACAATACAGGTTACTGGTAACTTTGGGTAGGCGATCATCCCCTTTAAGTAGGCAGGAACAATTCTGAGAAGTGACTGCTGGGTGGAGCGTACCTCCTCTCCTTAGCTTGCAGCTAGCCAATCCCCATCGAGTAAGATTAGTTCCTTGGTCGAGACACAAGACAAGAGAACAGTTCTGCTATAGTTTTATCTTTTTTATTATTTTTCTGTTAGATATGGGATACCACCATTAGGCGAATTACCATCACTGACCATTCCCATCACCCAATTATGGATACCTCAGTTTGCCAGGTGCTTTTGTGGACCTAAGCCCTAGGGGGAAAATCTTGGCTGCAAGTTCCTTCCCCAGGAGTTGCCCACTGAGACTTCTTCTTGATATAAAGTAAACTGAAGACAAAAGATCTGCTGAAAAAGGTGAGCACCCTTTAAGTGCTGAGGTCCACATGTCCCATGCTTCCCATCCGCACAGGAGTCTAATATTGAGTTCCTATTACATACTCATGTATCTGTATGTCTGTGAGGTGTTTAGAGCAAGTTTCTGTGGTAACTTAACCCTTTTGCTGTTGGTTAGCATCTTTTGGGGACGTTGTGGACACTTTCCCTACTGGGACCAGTGTTTATTGGGTCTGCTGACTTCTTCTAGTGGGCTTTTGGGTGGTTTTACAGTTTGGTATTCACCTTGCTAACTTTGTGTTCCGTGCCTTTGTGTTCACCACATAGATGCCATTGCTCCATTCACTTCTATGGGACTTTACAGTTTGGGACATATCTCTGCAACCGCTCCACATAGCGAGGTCAGAGCTGGCTCATTTGGTTGCTCTACCCTTGCTTTGTTATCCGGTCAATGTTCTGGGCATGTTGGGGGGCTTCGGGCACTGTTGGGGTACTTTATCAGTGAAACTACAGTTCCCATGCGCGCTCGCTTCACGCACTCGCTTCTGATTGTCTCCCGCTACGGCAGCCCTTTTTGTGCCTTCGCTGATCGAGTATCCTATGCAGGGCTTGGATTCTCCTTCTCTTCTCAGCAGTTTAACCCTTCGCCTACCAGAAAAGTCTGTTTTAGCGTTTCTGGGGTGATTTTATTTATCATACATACTGTTTTGTGGTTGTTTCTGATACTTTGACCGTTCGGCTCTGTGAGAATATCTACTCTGTTAGACCTTGGGCTTAGGCCTAAGATTAAGGATACTGGGGCGTCTGTATCCCCCATTGCTCATTGCTCCTTATGTCATGCAGGGTTACCTAGAGAATACCCAGGTCATGTTTGCCCAGCATGTGCTGCTGCCCCTGAATCCCCTGCAGTGGCCTCCAGCCATGCACTAGAGCCAGTTTGGATGCAGGAGTTTAAGGCTACTATCAGGGACCTCCGGTCCACCTTACAACTCCTTCCATCCACTTTACAGGGGGTCTTCCACTTGTGGCAGGCCCCAGCCCCTATCAGATCTTTCCTGCTTAAATCGCTGGGTTTACCTGATGTGTATGATTCCTTTGAGGAGGAATTATTGGTGGATTCAGATGATGACTGTTCTGCTGTCCCTTCCTCTCAGTTTTTTGGAGGGCCCTTCAAGGCTGACCCTGTCCCCTCGGCTGAGGGCCTGTGTTGAGCACCCTGAACATTCCCTTGGTACAGGAGGTTTCTTCTGATCCCTCCCATGTGTTTTGAGGAGCCTGTTAGGCCCCATACTTGTTTTCCACCTAACCCCACCCTTGCCTGCTTTGTGTCTGAGGAGTGGAAGTTTCCAGACAGGAAACCTTCTGTATCTAGGATATTTGCTAAGCTTTATCTGTTCTCTGATGTGGCCCTAGCTCAGCAGGTTCATCCCCCCCAAAGTGGATGCCCCTGTCTGGTTCTGCCCTGCACCCCGCATTTGCTGCGGCGTGGGTGAATAGAGCCGTGGCTTTGTGGACTGAGCAGCTCATTTCAGTTGTCCGTCAGGGAGCTCCTACTACGGACATTTTGCAGCTTCTCCCCAACATCTCTGAGGCTCAGCATTATGTTTCTTCTGCCCTGTCTGATGCTGTGTGCATGGTAGCCAGGGCATCAACTATGTCCATGGTAGGCAGACGGGCTCTTTGGCTCAAGATCTGGTCTGCTGACACGGCCTCCTAAAGGGCTCTCCTGTCCTTTCCCTTTCAGGGCACCTCACTGTTTGGGCCTGATCTCAAGGATCTGCTCAGTGAAGCCACTGGAGGGAAGAGTACTCAACTGCCAGTAGTCCAGAGGAAGAAGGAACCTGTCAAAAGGAATCTGCTTTTTTTGTCCCTTTCAGACTGACTCGCGCCAGGCGATCCAAGCAGTGCCTCAGACTCATCCAATCCTAAGCAGCAATGTAGGTCCAGGTCCTCCGCTAAGCCCAAGGCTCCCAAACATCCTTCTACATGACTTGCCGAATCCGTGAATCCGGGTCCCCACCTGCAGGTAAGTGGCCGCTTACGCCACTACCTCTCGGCTTGGGAGGCCTCTGTGGCTGACCTGTGGGTTCTGCAGGTAGTGCCTTCCTCCTTCTCAGACATTCTCTTCTCGCTCTCTGGGAGCGAAAAAGCACCGCGTTTTCGAGGGAACCATTCTGGCCCTTCTGGAGAAGGTGGTCTTGGAATCTGTTCCACCTCAGGAACGGGGATTGGGGTTCTACTCCAACCTCTTTGTGGTTTCCAAGAAAGATGGAGGCTGCTGTTCGACTTTGGATTTGAAGGATCTAAACTCCTTTGTGGTCAGGTCCCAATTCTGCAAGGAGTCACTCCACACAGTGATAGCTGCCATGTCCCCTGGGGAATTTTTGGCCCTGCTGGATGTTCAGGATGCTTATTTGCACATCACCATTCACCCAGAGAGTCAGAAATGTCTTCTTTGCCTACGACTGAGGGTGTTTCCAGTTTTCAGCCCTCCCCTTTGGCCTGACCATGGCTCATCAAGTCTTCAACAGAGTCCTGGGAACATTGATTTCCGTCCTCCATCGGAACGATATCAGAGTTACCCCGTACATGGACAACCTCCTTCTGAAGGCATCTTCTCCGGAACTACTCCATCAGCAGGTGCAGGATTGCATTCATGCTCTGTCCCGTCACTGGTGGATCATCAATCTGGACAAGTCGGACCTTGTTCCTTCACAGAGGATGGTGTTTCTGGGCCTCCTTTTTGACACCCAGAGAGGGATGGTGTTTCTCACGGACAAAGTGGCTCATCAGATTGCACTGAAGGTCCAAGCTGTCCTGCCTCAGGATCCGGTTCCAGCCAAGAAGTTGTCATCCCTGGTGGGGAAGTTCATTTCCACAATAGAAGAGGTTCCATTTACCATGGCCCATACCAGGGAACTTCAGAGGTTTCTAATTCTGGCATGCAGGGGTCGACCAGATCTTCTGGCGTGGTCCCTATCGCACCATCTTAACTGGGAGCTGAGCCTCTCATGGTGGCTTAACCTGAACAATCTCCTGAAAGGCAGGCCCTTCCTGATGCCATCTGGGCAACAGTGACAACAGATGCCAGCCTCTCCGGCTGTGGTGCGGTCATTGGGCACTTGAATGCTCAGGACCAGTGGTCCCAGGAGGAATCTCTCCTTCCCATCAATGTTCCGGAGCTTCGGGTGATTTTTCATGCCCTGCGACACTGGACAAGACAGCTGGAGGATTGCCCGGTGAGGGTACAGTTGAACAATGCCACAGCGGTAGCCTACATCAACAAGCAAGGCGGCACAATAAGTCTCACAGCTTGGCTAGAGATCAAGGCTATTTTGTCCTGGGCAGAGGATCATGTACCTGCCATTTCCGCAGTTCATATTCCTGGCATAGACAACGTTCTGGCAGACTTCCTCAGTCAACACACAGTGGAGAGTGGGAACTGCATCAAGAGGTGTTCAGCCTCATCCAGTTGTGGCATCTTCTGTGCATTGACCTGATGGCAGCAAGACACAGCAGGAAGATTACAATGTTCTGCTCTAGCTGGGAGGATCCCCTGGCTCTAGCAGTGGATGCCTTGTCAATCCCATGGAATTTCCCTTTGGCATACATCTTTCCTCCCATTCCCCTGTTACACAGGGTGCTTCGGAAGCTGAGACTGGAGCGCTGCCCAGTCATTCTGATTGCTCCGTACTGGCCTCGACAGGTGTGGTTTCTAGAGTTTCCGGATCTCTGTGGCAGAACCTGTTCAACTCCCCTCCTGTCTGGATCTTCTTCTCCAGGGTTACCTGTGGAAGGAGGATGTGCATCTTCTGGCTTTGACGGCATGGAGGATGAATCCTCAATCCTGAAGAAAGGATTTTCTTCTGGTGTGGTGGCTACTATGCTTAGTGCCCGTAAGCCTGTTTCCTCTAAGGTCTACCATCGAGTTTGGTCTACCTTTCTCTCTTGGTGTGCTGATAAAGACTTGCCTCAGGATTATAATCTTCCTACGGTCCTTTCCTTCCTCCAGGATGGTGTGGATAAGGGTCTCAGTCTGCTCTCTCTGTTTTCTTTCAGAGATGCCTTGCTATTCTTCCTGATGTCAGGGTTTTCTTCCAGGGTGCTGCTCATACACATCCTGTGTTTAAGGCTCCCGCTCCTCAGTGAGACCATAACTTGGCTTTGGGCATCCTTCAGTGCCCTCCCTTTGAGTCATTGGCCACTATTCCTCTCCGTCTGCTGACATGGAAGATGGCTTTTCTCCTGTCGATCGTGTCTTTTCGCCGTGTTGCAGAGCTGCATGCCTTGTCTTGTAGGCCACCTATCACTGTGCCCATGATTGCTGCCTTTTCCTGTCAGTTATCTGATTGGGCTCTCCATTGGCTGCCTGTCTTCAGCCCGCTCTGTATTGCCTATTTAGACTGGGCTTGGGGACCCTTTGGTTGCCCTTTCGTGGTGTCTCTGTGTCGCTAGCACCTGCACTGTTTTCCTGAGCTTCCTGGGCCATGACTGATTCTACTACGCTCCAGAGATCGCCTGTGTACCTGCCTGACAGCTTCCTTGGTGTCTTGGTTCCTGCTTCCGTTCCTGATCCGGTTTGAGCTGTTGTTCCTGCTGCCATTCCTGATCCGGTTGGCTGTCGTTACTGATCCTGTCCTGACCTGGCTGTGTTCCTGCTCCTGGATCGCATGCAGAGTGTCTCCTCCTTCAGGTCACCTTGGGCGACATTCTTATCATTCAGTGACTTGTGTAGTCCAGTACGCGGGTACTGGTTCGCTCCATATATAACCGGTTGCTTGCTGCGTTCCATACAGTACCGGTAGAGTCTTGTGTAATCCAGTACGCGGGTACTGGTTCGCTCCATGTATAGCCGGTTGCTTGCTGCGTTCCATACAGCACCGGTAGAGTCTTGTGTAATCCTGCACGCGGGTACTGGTTCGCTCCACGTATAACCGGATGCTTGCTGAGTTCCATACAGCACCGGTAGAGTCTTGTGTAATCCAGTACGCGGGTACTGGTTCACTCCATATATACCGGTTGCTCACAGTATCCATATAGCACCGGCAGTGTCATAGTTGGTCCAGTACACGGGTACTGATTTGCTCCATCTTTACCGGGTGCTTTTTGACTACTATACAGCCCCGGCAAGGCCTCTGTGTGCTCAGTATAGGCGACTGGTTTACTCCACCAATATTAAAGTCGCTGAGGCCTTCTCCGCTTATGCACCAGTACTTGCAGTTCTATGGGTCTAGAGAGGCTGCCTTGCCCGGTATCTTGGCAAGGCCGGTAGAGTCTCCTCTCTCATTGTGCCAGTCTAAAGGCTGCCTTGCCTGGTATATTGGCAGGGCCAGTAGAGCCTCCTCTCTCATTTGCCAGTCTAGGCTGCCTTGCCCAGTATATTGGCAAGGCCAGTAGAACCTATTTCCTTATTGTGCCAGTTTTAAGGTTGCCTTACCCGGTATTGGCAAGGCCGGTAGAGCCTTTCTATTATTCACTATACCACGATTCACTATTGCATTGTTCAAATTACGTGTTATATGTGTATGCCAAACCCGCTAGGGTTCTCTTTAAACTTTCAATAAAGTTGTGTTTTTATCTTAACTCTGTGTCTGAGAGTCAAAACAAACTGTGACACCACTCTTTTTGGTGTTTCACAAAGACAAGGAGGTGCTTCGCACTTCACAGGAGTTTCTCCCGAAGGTGGTGTCTGAGTTCCGCATTAATCAGGAGATTGTGGTTCCTTCCTTCTGCCCTAACCCTACTTCTGACAAGGAGAAGGGTCCTCACCTGTTGGATGTTGTGTGTTGTCTCAAGTACTATGTGCATCACACTGAGCCCTTGCGGCAGGCTGACACTCTTTTTGTAATTCCTGAGGGGCCCTGGGCAGGAAAGCCTGCTTCCAAGATAACCGTTGCTTCTTGGATCGTAAAGCTTACAAAATCAGGAAGAAGCCTGTTCCCTTTCGGGTCACGGCTCTTTCTACGAGGTCTATTGGGGCATCTTGGGCCTACAAAAATCAGGCCTCAGCTGATCATTTGTGCAAGGCGGCCACTTTGTTGTCTGTGCATACCTTTTCCAAACACTATTGTGTGGATGTGCTGGCATCGGCTGATGCCAGTTTTGGGAGGAAGATCCTGGAGCAGCCTTGCCTGGCTAGGATTTCCTTCATCTGTTCAGTACTCTTTCACTTTTGAGCCCTGTTAGCTCTAGTTCAGTGTGCTCTGCAACTGTTCCTGGGGTCTGTTTTTTACCCCTGTACGGTGTCAGTTGACACTTTGCTGTTATTGTTGAGCTATTCATGATCTGCTGGTTCAATGGTGCTTTGGTGACTTTGGGGGCCTGCGCCTGGTCCTTGCCTTCTTCCCACCCTGGGAAACTAAATGATTGGACATCCCAAAGTATTGGACAACAGAGAAAAGAGGATTTTAGTCTTACCTGTTAAATCCTTTTCTCTTAGTCCATACAGGTTTCTGGTCTCCCACCCTGTCAATGCTTGGCTCTCGTGTGGCAGAACGTGGGGGTCCTCTCAGGAGTCTTCCTTTATCTTCTTACTACCTAGTCATTAGTTAATTTTCAAATCTTACTGGATGGGGATTGGTTAGCTGCAAACTAAGAAGAGGAGGTAGGCTCCACCCAGCAGTCACTTCTCAGAATTGTTCCTGCCTACTTAAAGGGGCTGATCGCATACCCAAAGTTACCAGTAACCTGTATGGACGAAGAGAAAAGGATTTAACAGGTAAGGCTAAAATCCTCTTATTTTGTTAGATAATGACATAAATTCCTTGTCACGGTTCAAGCCACAGTTCAGAGTGTTAAATTTGGTTATTCTGGGTTATACTCCCAGATACTTCTGTCTCTCTGTGTCCTAAAATTTCCCATCAGTATAGTCACTTTGCGATCTTTAATGCTGTGATACTTTCTGCAGAAATGTCGACCAACTAGGGTATCTCCTTTGCTGTTCACATTTGACCTATGGGAATTCATACTTTTTCTCAAGGTTTGTCCTCTCTCACCCATATATAATCCTGTTGGGGACATTTCACACACATGATGAGGTAAAGAACATTAGATGAGCCGCATGAGAATTTGCCCTTGATATTATAGTTTATGTGGAAATGTGGTATGGGCACCTTATCCTGTGCTACATATGTATACACAGGTTCCACCAGTCCTTTGTAGACAGGGAGAAGTGCCATTTTCTGTTGCACTTGCTTCACTTTGGTAAGTGTTTCTAGGAGAAGAGCTGAGGTCTTGGCAAAACTCTTTGTGATCTGTCATGAGTATGTAGTATTGTTTGGAGCTCTTTTGAGACATTACAAGTACTTCAAGTTCTGGTTTGTAGCTGACTACTAATGGTACTCTGTTCTCTTCCTGTGGATAAGCAAAATGCTTGTGCTTAATAAATTATTGTAATTGCATCAAAGCAGCAAACTTTTGCAGTGATGTGTGACTGCATTATTTTTTAATTTTGGGAGAAATTATGCACATTTATGGTAATGCAACTTGTATAAATGCCCTACCATCCAACTCCAAACATACTTTGTCCCCATACTTTGAAAACATATATTTAATATTATGAGAACTTTTGAGGTTTCAGTGCCATTTTTTAATTTGCTCTCTAGTTGCAGATATGCTGTTGCTTGCTTGCCTTGTATCCTTTGCTACAATAAATAGTACAAGGGATTTGGCACACAACCTTAACCCCTTAAGGACCAGGAAAATCTGAGGTCGTTTTCCCTTAAGGACCGGAGCAATTCTGACCTTTTTGACTATGTCTTTGTTCAAGTGTTTTCCCTCTGTCTTTTATTCCACCCCCATAAATTATATACTGTTTTTTAAGCACAAATAGGGCTTTCTTTTGATACCCCACATATATGGATAACCCACCATTTACTTTATGAAAATGTAAAAAAAAAAGTAAAAAACACCATTTTTGTTTTTTCTCTTGGGATCAATTGGGCACAAAGGGTTACATTTTTATGGAGACTGCATGAAAAGTATGACCGGTCAGTCATACCTACAAAATGCGCAGTTTAAAGTGGCCACTGTCCCCCCGGATGAAAATCCCCATGTCCCTTTTTCCCACCCTATTTTGACACTTTTTTTTATCCCTGACATTTGGCGGTATGTATAAGTGTATTACATGGCTCCACAACAATCACACTTCCAATATTGTTTAATGTTTTGTTTTGTTTTTTTTAAATACATTTTTTTTTTGTTAAAAGTGTTTTTACAAAAAAAAAAAATATATATATCATTGCAGGTCAAAAATTGACCTGCATTTAGCCAGCCTCCTGCACCAGCAGTGTAGGGGTTAATACCCCCCCATGTGCTGTATTTTTTTTTACCACTAGGTGTTTCCGTTACTTTGATAGCAAGGGAGACAGAGGTAGAGGAGATGCTCGGAGTCAGCATGCTTTGCATGTTGCCTCTATTTCTCAGAATGCCTTTACATGTGATCGCTGCTATGGCGATCACATGAGCCGGCACAAGCAAGAAGGGCTGAGACTGAACGGTCTCGGAGCGCTCAGTCTCAGCCTGGAATTAATGATAGCAGCGTGCACGGAGGCACGCTACTATCATTTAAGCCATGACGGTCCTGGACCGTCATGGGTCCTTAAGGAGGTAAAGGACTGCTGCAGAACAGTGCAGCAGATGATGGTGAAAGCAGTTTTCTCAGGAGACGACAATCAGAGTAATGAGACAATTTAGGAGTTTAGCCTTCTGTGGTATAGTAAGAATTTCAACCGTTTTTCTTTAAATTTAGTTCTTGAAATTACTCTGTGCCTGAATTAGTTAATTGTTATAGCAATAAATAAAGTGCATTACAAGTTCCCAACTCTATGTAATTTAACCTGTATTAACATAACTTTTTAGAAATCTTGACATGTCTTCAACAAAGTATATACACATAATGTTCCCACAACATAGTGTAAAGCTGACTTTTTTATATTTACCTTTGCAAAATTATTATATATAGCTTACATTATATCTATGGAAGCCCTATTAATTTTCTATCCTCTACTTTGTCTGAATTGCTCTTTCCTCCAATATAAACGATATTGTCATTGTTTCTATGTGATTATCTAATGTTCTTTTAGATTAACAAAACCTTTTTTATTTTAGTGCTGATGATCTGGCCAGTGATTTTAGTCTGCAAGGAATTCCTGTTCAGTCATTGCATGGCAACAGAGAGCAGTGTGATCGAGAGCAAGCACTGGAAGATTTCAAAAAGGGTACTTTTTTGTGCGTTTTAAAATGTTTGTGTGCATATAAATATATATTAATATATGTATATACAACAATGGTTCTCAACCATTTTTGCTTAAGGGAACCATAAAGGGTTAAAGGATAGAAATGTTTCACAAAAAAGCAGCTCCAATTAATCTTCATAGTACTTGGGCCATGTTGAGTGTTATTTCACTACTGTCAGATTTGTAGTTCAAGAGTAATTGAATGATAAAATATACCCCTCCCGCCCCTTTTACCTAGTGTAAGATGCCTGCCCTCAGATGTAGAATCTGGTCCTGGGACCGGATAGCTCTCATCAAGGGGCAATCTTCCCCCCTTGACAGTTTTTTTTCCTTACAATCACTGAAGATTGTTCCTCTCTGCGATATGTCAGGACAGTCTTGCTGCTCTGAGTGGAGCAGTGTTACATCAGTAAAAGGGGCTGGAGAGGGAGAACACTCTCCACGGCACAAATACTAGAAAGATTAATTGGAGCTACTTTTTTCTTTGTCGTCCAATACAGGTTACTGGTAACTTTGGGTAGGCGCTCCTCCCCTTTAAGTAGGCAGGAACAATTCTGAGAAGTGAGTGCAGGGGTGGAGCCTGCCCTCTAACCTTAGATGCAGCTCCCTGTTATCTCCAGTAAGTTTGTTCCTCGTTGCAAGCAACAAGGCAAGAGAATAGTTCTGTTTAGTTTTAGAATTTTATTATTTTTTGCTAGATATGGAATACCACCATCACTGACAATTCCCATCACCCAAATGTGGATAGCTCAGTTTACCTGGTGCTTATTTGTGGACAGAAGCCCTGGGGGGAAAATCTTGGCTTCAAGTTCTTACCCCAGGAGTTGGCCACCGAGGCTTCTTCTTGATATATGGTAACCTGAAGAATGAAGTCCACCAAAAAAGGTGAGCAGCCATTTGAGTGCTGAGGTTCACATGTCTCATGGAACCCCTCCGCACAGGGGTCTTTATCATTTGAGTTCCTATTGCACAATCTAGCACTCATTGGGTCTATCTGTATGTCTGTCTGGGTGTTTGGAGCAGGTTTCTGAGGAACTTTAACCCTTTCACTGCTGGTTTGGCATGTTGTGGGGGGTTCCCTACTGGGTTTAGTGTTTTTATGCTTTAATTACATGTTCTGGTATAATTTTAGCTAAAAATTTACCTTAATTTTTTGTTGAAATTGTGTACTGCACCTTTAAGACCGCGCTTTACTGCACAGACACCATTGCTCCTTTCACTTCAATGGGAATGTACAGTTGAGACATATCTCTGCAACTGCTTATCACAGCAAGGTCAGAGACGGCTCATTTTTCTTGACTGCACTTGCTCTGTCATCTGGTCAACGTTCTGAACATGCTGGGGGACTTGTGGGGCTTCGGGCACTGTTGGGGTACTTTTGTCAGAAAGTACCTTAACAGTGGCAGACATTTTGTGCCTTTCTGAGAATGAGTATCCTACACAGGGCCTGGACTCTTCCTTTCTCTTCAGCTGTTTAACCTTTTCTTTGCCAGATAAGTTTATTATGATGTTTTCTGGGCTATTTTATAGATCAGTGTATTTATTGACCAGTTGACTTCTGTAAGAATGTCTATTCCACTTGAGGCTGGGGCTAGACTTAAGACTAAGGAATCTGTGGTGTCTGTGTGCCCCATTGCTCCTCATGTCATATGGGGTTAGCTAGAGAATTCTTAGGTCATATTTGCCCAGCATGCGCTGCTACCCCTGAATCTCCTGCAGGAACCTCCAGTCATGCACTAGAGCCAGTATGGATGTAAGAGTTTAAGGCTACTACCAAGGATCCTCCCTGTTTGGGCCTGCGCTCAAGGATCTCATCAACGAGGCCACTGGAGGGAAGAGTACTCATCTGCCAGTGGTCCTGAGGAAGAAGGTGCCTGTCAAAAGGAATCAGCTTTTTCGTCCCTTTCAGGCAGACTTGCTCCAGGCGACCAGATGGTCCATCAGACTCCGTGTTTCTCATCCAAGCCTACACAGCAATGGAGATCTAAGTCCTCCACAATGCCCAAGGCTTCCAAACCACCTCCTGCATGACTCACTGAACCCGGGTCCCCACCCACTGGTAGATGGCTGCCTACGCCACTACCTTTCAGCTTGGTAGGCCTCTGTGGAGGACCCATGGGTTTTACAAGTGGTGGCCTTAGGATACAGGATTCACTTCACCTCTCTTCCTCCTCCAAGGACCTTTGTTTCTCGTTCTCCCTCGGGAGCAGAAAGAGATGCCTTGTCGTTGAAGCCATACAGACCCTTCTGTACAAGGTGGTCCTGGAGCCAGTTCCCCCTCAGGAGAGGGGCTTGGGATTCTGCTCCAACCTCTTTGTGGTTTTCAAGAAGGATGGGGGCTGTCGTCCCATTTTGGATCTGAAGGACCTCAACTCCTTTGTGGTTAGGTCCCAGTACCGCCAGGAGTCTCTGTGCACACTGACAGCAGCCATGTCTCCTGGGGAATTTCTGGACTCTCTGGATCTTCAAGATGCTTATCTGCACATCACAATTCATCCAGAGAGTTGGCAGTATCTCCGCTTTGCCTGCAACCAAGGGCATTTCCAGTTCTCTGCCCTCCCCTTTGGCCTAACCACTGCTCCTCAAGTCTTCAACAGAGTCCTAGGAGCATTGATCTCCGTCCTACATCGTTACGGCATCAGGGTGATGCCATACATGTGCAACCTCCTTCTGAAGGCCTCGTCTCCAGAACTCCTTCACCAGCAGGTGCAGGACTGCATTCATGCTCTCTCCCATCATGGGTGGATCATCAACTTGGACAAGTCAGACCTTGTTCCTTCCCAGAGGATGGTCTTTCTGGGCCTCCTCTTTGACACTCAGAGGGGGATGGTGTTTCTCATGGATGAAGTGGCTCATCAGATAGCACTGAAGGTCCAGGCTATCCTGTCTCTGGATCCAGTTCCAGCCAAGAAGTCGTCTTCGTTGGTGGGGAAGTTCACTTCCATGGCTCAACCTGAACAATTATCACGGTACCCGTGATCCTTGAGCAACATTCTTACTTCCTGGTTTACACTGGCTGCGCTTTTATTGGCTCTGGGCTATTGCTCGTCCCAGGGCTTGCCTTTAAATACTCCCTCCTGTCACTATACTGGTGCCCTTTCGTGGTGTACCCGTGTCTAGCGACTAGTTGTTATTGTTTCCTGTTTCCGTGTATGAACCGGCTCGCCTGACTACGCTTGTTCCTGATGCTCCTGTGATCCGACCCCTTTGCTGACCTGCACTGGCTGACTAACTCCTTGTGTTCCAAACCGGCGTGGCTGAGTATCTGATTCCGTTTCTGACTAGGACTGTCTGACTATCCTTTACACCGATCTGGCTAGGCTAGTGTTGGTGGTCCTCCTCACTGGCTGTGAAGTCCGTGTGTTCTGACCTGGTAGTACTGCTAGTTCCATCCCTTTCTGGACTAGTGTATTTCCTCCATTTGCTATCTGGGCATACACCGGTCCAGGACCGGTTACGTTACGTGCCTATCTCCCGCTTGCTCGCCGCTCCTGCTGTCTCCGGGAGCTTGAGGGGATCCCTGTACTAACCAGTGTCTGTGTTGCCCCCCATAACCCATAATACCTGGGTCTAGCCAATGCCACACTGTTGCCCATGTTGCCTCAGTTAACCCTAGGGACCTAGGGTTGTTACATCGCCAGCATCTGGTGTCTGTTGTCTCAGTTAACCCTAGCGTGCTAGGGTCCCGTTACTGCCGGAGTCCAGTCTTCGTTGCCTCCGCTCACCCTAGCGTACTAGGGTTCAGTCACTATAAATACCACTGCCGTATTGCCTCCGTTAACCCTAGCGTTCTAGGGCCTAGTCGATGCCTGAGTCCATGTCCTGTTGCCTCCGTTAACCCTAGTGATCTAGGGTTTTGCAATTCCAGAGTACTGCCTGTTTTGCCTCAGTTAACCCTAGCGTTCTAGGGTCCCGTTACAGCCAGAGTCCCGTCCGTGTTGCCTCAGTTAACCCTAGCGTGCTAGGGTCCCATTACTGCCAGAGTCCTGCCCTTGTTGCCTCAGTCTACCCTACTCTCTTAGGGTCAGTTCTCTGCCAGTGTTACCCACTTGAACCCTCGTCCACTAGGGATTGCCCTTCAGTCACCCATTGCCTGTGCCACCTATTGCGTTGTTGGACTGTTGAGGATATTGTTGTTCCTGTACCTTGCTGAGAATCTGCCTACAAGTTCAAGATATCTATACTTGTTTGCTGACTATTTCAGTGTTTATAGTATTTCCCTGACCTGCGTCAGATCTGGAAAGTACTTGGTACGGACCTTATCTGGACCTGTGTGGGGTTATTGTACATTATTTTCAGTAAAGCTTTTAACCTTACCAAACTGTCTGAGTGTTCTTTTACAAACAGTAACAAACTGTGAGAACAATCTCCTGAATGGCAGACCCTTCTTGGTGTCCTTCTGGACCTCTGTGACGACAGATGCCAGCCTCTCCGGATGGGAAGCTGTGCTGGAGCACTTGAGTGTTCAGGGCCGGTGGTCTCAGGATAAATCTCTCCTTCCCATCAATGTCTTGGGGCTTCGGGTGATATTTCATGCCCTACATCTCTGGACACGGCAACTGGAGGATTGCTCAGTCAGGGTATAGTCAAACAAAGCCACATCGGTAGCTTACATCAACAAGCAAGGAGGCACAAGAAGTCTTGCAGCTTGGCTAGAGGTCAAGGCTACTTTATCATGGGCAGAGGAGCATGTACCTGCCATTTCCTCAGTTCATCTTCCTGGCGTAGAAAACGTTCTGGCAGACTTCCTCGGTCAGCACACAGTGGACAACGGAGATTGGGAGCTACATCCAGAGGTGTTCATCTTCATATTCCAGCAGTGGGGGCTTCCTTGCATTGACCTGATGGCAACCAAGCACAACAGGAAGGTTCCAATGTTCTGCTCTTACTGGGCAGGTCCCCTGGCTCTGGCAGTGGATGGCTCTGGAGTCTTCTGTTTCCTTGCTGACTACTTGTTGTAGTTTGTTCCAAAACTTACTGAAGATAACAGGAAGCTGCAGCTAAGGTTAGAGTGTATGCTCCATCCCTGCACTCACTTCTCAGAATCGTTCCTGCTTACTTAAAGGGGCAGAGCGCCTACCCAAAGTTACCAGTAACCTGTATGGACTAAGAGAAAAGGATTTAACAGCTAAGACTAAAATCCTATTATTGTGAAACATTGTTATCGTTTTAACTCCCAATTTGGAATTCTGTGGACACTCCTAACATTTTATATCTCGACTATCAAGGGTGCAATGAAATGCCACAACTCCCTGGTTGAGAACCGCTGTGAATGCACCAAAGTCAAGCAAGCTGCATCTTTTCTGCTGTAAAGCCAGACCTTTTACCTGAGCAGTTTTGGAGATTGCAGTGCACCAAATGAAATAAATATATATATAATTTTATAAAAAATAATATAATAATTGACTGGTGCTCGTACAAGCTGGTCTCCAGGGACTCTCCTCCAGTGTCCTTATCAGCACAAGAAAGCAGGAGAAAGGCGAGTTTACAACCGGACAACAGAACTGTATCAGTTCTGTTGCCAGTGTTAAAAAACAAAAGACCTTTAAGCACACAAGCTTCTCAATATTTCCTCTTTCTTCTAGAGTCCTTATCCCAAAGGTTTAACAGAGCATCTTGATAAATGCTCAGAGAGCTGAAATGGTAACCAGCTTGTGGTGGGCTCAGTGAACCCTCCATAAATTTCATGCATGCATGCCTCTTGCGTGCTTCATACTTGGGATTCTTTTAAACACTTGTTTATATTGTAGAGTAGATGTGTTCAAAATCTACTGTTGCTTTTGATTCAAGCTTTCAAGACAACTAGGTCTCTTCTTCAGGCATATAATAAGAATAAAGGCTGAATACACAATACATGACTTTAAAATGCATGCACATAATTTTAACATCTAACCCCCTAACTGCCAAAGAGACGTCCACCACACTGCAACACAATGGATTGGATACCTCTGTGGCACCCAAAGAGTCCAATTCCACACACACCGTGTGGGCCATAAATTATTCTCTAGGCTCTGATACAGCTCTTTGAAGTAGACTGGAAAATGCAAGCAACATTAATTACCCTTTTTATTCTCCAGTAAAATTGACCAGAGATGGGTAGATTAAAATAATGTATGGGTTAACACTCCAAATTCATACAAATCAATGTAATAGGTTGGGCACACTCCTATGAGGACCAATGACCAGTGACGTCTGTAAAGGTGCCCCTTAGGAGGACCTTTTGCCCATTTTGGCAGACCTATCTGAGGCTCAGCATTATATAACTGTTGCCTTGTTTGATGCCATTAGACTTGAGGCTAAGATCTCTGCCTTCTCTGTAGCTGCCAGATGCATGCTGTGGCTTAAGATTTGGTCTGCTGACTTGATATCTAACAAGTCCCTGGTCTCTCTTCCCTTTCAGGCTACATCCCTTTTCAACCCTGAACTGAAGAATATCATCAGTGAAGCCACTGGCAGTAAGAGTACTTTACCTCAGGTTCCTAAGCGCAATCCTCAGACGAGCTAAGTGCTGCTTTCGTTCTCGCCAAAGCGAGATGCAAAGGCCAAACCCAATGCTGACTCAGGCCAGCTCTCCCCGTTCCACACCCAAATCCAGGCAGCAGTGGAGGTTGAAACACACCTCCACCAAACCTTCTTTGGCATGATTTGCCGACCCCTGGTCCACATTTACCTGTGGATGCTCGTCCACAACACTTTTTAGTACTTGGACAGGCTCTGTTGTGGGTCATTGGGTATTACAGGTGGTTTTAGGAGGTTACAGGATTCCCTTGACATCCCTACCTCCCTTCAGATTTATCCCTTCTTGCTCCCCTCAGGGACAGGCTCTCTCAGACAAGGGAGTCCTAGCTCCGGTACCTCAGCCAGAGATAGGTTAAAGTTTCTATTCCAACCTCTTTGTTGTTACCAAGGAGGGTGGTGGCTGCCATCCTATCCTGGATCTCAGTTCATTTGTGGTCCACACTCACTACAAGATAGTCTTTGCTCTCTGTCCTTGCAGCAATGTGTCCAGGGGAATATCTGGCTTCTTTGGATCTTCAGGATACATACCTGCACATTCCAGTTCATCCAGACAGTCAGAAGTATCTCAGGTTCTTTTGCAGCTTGGGACACTACCAATTCACACTCTACCCTTTGGGCTCGCCATGGCTCCTCAGGTATTCTCCCGGGTCTTAGGGGCATTGATTGACTTCCTCCTCACCAAAGGACTTCAAGTGACTCCGTACATGGATGACCTTCTGTTGAAGGCTCCTTCCAGGGATCTCCTGGACTGTCAGGTCCAGGACTGTGCTCAGATCCTCCTCCAACACGGCTGGCTCCTGAACATGGACAAGTCTGCTCCAGTTCCTTCTCAGAACCTAGTCTTCTTTGGTCTCTGCTTCGACACTTGTCATCTATGGTGGGCAAGATGATATCTACTATGGAAGCGCTACCGTACTCCATGGCCCTTACCAGAGAGCTTCAGAGGTTTGTAATCCATGTGTGCTGGGGGGATTCGGCTCTTCTGGATCACCCTGTCTCTCTCCCTCGCAAAGTGAGACTGGAGCAGGTGAACATCGACTTCTCATCACTAAAAAAAAAATCCCGGGAACTTTCAGTTCCTAAACACGTTAGTAAATGCAGCTTTGG
This sequence comes from Rhinophrynus dorsalis, assembly GCA_037306005.1. Taxonomy (NCBI): domain Eukaryota; kingdom Metazoa; phylum Chordata; class Amphibia; order Anura; family Rhinophrynidae; genus Rhinophrynus; species Rhinophrynus dorsalis. The sequence continues at coordinate 329,106,525 of CM074720.1, read as the reverse complement.
GGGAATTAAAAACTTTTGAATTATGGAGTTTGTATGTATTCCAAGAAATGGACACAACAGATATGGCAAGTTGTGTGAGAGAGAAGCCTTCTGAATATTTCAGCTACAAGCATTGAGTCCAGAGGGCTTGAATGATGAACTGGAAGTCAGTAACTTCCTCTGAATGGCTACTATACATTATATGTATATATGCATTGCAGACATATATGTTTTTCAGTTTTCCAGCATTTCCAGTTTTGACCTTTGGCACACACACCAGGCACACGTTTTAGACCATTCCATTGAAGGGATTCCTTGTAAGTAACGAGATCTCGGCACTTCTCAAGTGCCTCAGTGTTGACAGACATGAATCTCCTGCTGACAGCTTTACAGCTGTCAGTAGGAAACAGCGAACTTTAAACGCCTGTATCTCTTAAACCATAGCGGTTTGAGAGATACGTTTTTTTGCATTTAGCTCAGCTTTTTAAAGGGATAGTAGTACTTCATTTTATCTTTATTTTATTTTGTAGGCATTCAAAAAACATGAAGAATGATATGTCTTATCTCTCAAACCTTTATGGTTTAAGAGATATTCACAAGCAAAGTTTCCCCCTCCCGCCCCTTTTTCCTAGTGTAAGCCATCTCTTCTCAGATGTGAATCTGGTTGTAAGACCAGACAGATAACAGCAGGGGACAATCTTCTTTGTATGAAAACAATGAAAGCCCTTCCCCCCTTGACAAGCTTTTCAGCTTTTTCCCTTATCTTAATTGAAGATTGTCCCTCTCTGCAGTCTGCCTGGGCACCTCCCTTCTGATCTGGCTGAACAGGGGGGGATACTTTGCTTGTGAATATCTCTTAAACCATAAAGGTTTGAGAGATAAGACTTATATCGTTCTTCATGTTTTTTTAATGCCTACGAATTAAAATAAAGATAAAATAAAGTATTACTATCCCTTTAAGCTCTTCTAAATGCAAAAAACTTTTGGACATTACTAACACTTTAATATTTTTATGCTCTCTGGTTATCACACTAATAATCCTTGTTCATTTTCTATATCTAGAAATAATTTTTTCATTTACCTTTTTAAATTCATATATGGTCATACTGTCCCATAAGTGAAACAAGTTGTGCATATTCACCGTTACAGACATTATTTAACAGGTCATGTACATATATTTAAGCCTAGATATGAGCAGTGAGCCTTTAGAATTCTGAGAAAGTGTGGATTGTCCCATCGTTCCCTTAACGATTATTTTTGCATCCAGCTTTTTTTGTGTGTATTTGTGTGTGAATGGCCACGTAGTATGTTTGTTTGACAGTAGTGTCGATACACATCATGGCTGTCAGTGAGCTTTGGGAACGAGGTTTGGACAGCAGGACAGAGCGTTCCAACAACTCGTGGCCACACATAATGGAGCCAGATGGAAACACACAGATGATGAGGTATGACGTCTAGACAGAATATTGTGTATATTTTACCCAGCATGGATATGTTACATAAATTATCCTATGAGTCTTTGAAGGGCTAATGAAACACGTTGGGAGTTAGTATTTTTTATAAGATTTTTATATTTATTTCGGTAGTATTTTTTGTGGGATTTTCATATTCATTATAAAATGTTTACACTGTGTCCCCTTTTGCCAGTTATCACAAGACTGTGGACTTCCAGACATATCTCGTGTGATCAAGGCTATTTTCCATCTGCTCTCTGGTAAGCAGGTTTACTTTGGTGCGGTGTAGATATATTGTTGCAAACGTTATTAGCCTTAGAAGGCTTTCTCGCCCAGTGTGTCCTTTAAGCTCCACAAGAGCAGAGTGGGAAAGCTGTATATATAGTTGATGTGGGCATTGCTTGCACCATTGGAAGTACCTGTCATCCTGATGTGAGCTTGATTCTCGGTCTGAATACATATGTTTCTGTGCACCCTAGACTGGAGCTCTAAGACTAATTATTGTTTTGCTCTCTTCTGTTTACCTTTTATACTACTTTGTCCTGTCATCTTGGTTGCATGGGTGTCTAGGGCCACTGCTGTCTATATGGACGTACCTAAAGAGGGTGACGTGACTGTTCTATGGTCATTAAGGCTGAAGCACATCTTGTTGATCTGGCTTTTTGAGTATGCTAAGCTTACAGGAAATGCTTTGACACACTTTGTTGCTGCTCGTCCTTCCCTTTGGCTAAATATATAGTCAGCAGACCAGTCTTCCATGAAGTCTTTGGTATCGCTCATTTGTTGGCATTCAGTTATTTGGCTCAGAATTGAAGGTTAGCTATGCTACTGAGGATAAGAGTGAACTACTAACTCAGGTTACCCCCAAGCATTCAGAGTTCATCTGTGTCTTCCCCAATATGTGCACTTCCTCCATGGTGGTCTATTTGGTTTTGTGGTTGATCATGGAAGGATGTCGTATACATTTCAAATCTCTTCTTCCATGCTTCTTCTTCCTATACACAGTTCCTCATGATCTGGTGAGGTACAGTCTAATTTTTAGATACAGACAACATTCAAAAATAGCAGTGCTCTGTTTGATTACAGGTCTTCAAACTTACAATGTAAACGGTATAATTCAGTGATTGTTGGCTGGTTTGTCTGTGAAGCAAATCCGCATACAGCAACAGGTTTATTTGTATCCCACCCCTGTTTGGCCAACTTCTTGACAAAAATGAGTGTAGTAAAATTAAGCACACCTTTATATTTGATAAAATAGATGCTTTATTGAAGTATCTTAAAAAACTTTGCATCCAACGTTTCAGTCCTTGTTCGGACTTTAATCGGGGACAAACAAAACAGTTTTGTTTGTCCCTGATGAAAGTCCGAACAAGGACTGAAACGTCGGACGCAATGTTTAAGATACTTCAATAGAGCATCTATTTTATCAAATATAAAGGTGTGCTTAATTTTAGCAATATAAAGGTGTGCTCAGCTTTTTGGTGAGAACCTGCGCAATGGAAGTATAGCTTGAAGCACCCGGTAAAAGCTGAAGGTGTGTGCAGCGGCTGAAAGAATATTGTGTTGTAAAATTAAGCCATCCAAACAAATTTATTAAATGTAAAAAATAAATGTGGTTACCCATCGACATCTCTCAATGCAATTTATGCTCCTTTGTCTGAGTATCTGGCCATTAAAACAGATCATCTACCACTTATTGAATTCAAAAAGTATAAGATGATCCGGCTCCTTCACCAACTCGTCACGTAATAGCCCCAATCAAATTTATGATGAGTAAGATGAGTATATTAGTTAAGATATTTGTCCCATTGTATATTGTAACCTTCCCTAGGTTTGGTTAGTAACCAAATAGTGACCACAAAAGTGAGGCTTGTGGATCGTATATTTCTGTAGGCTAGGTTACTAAATAAATAGCAACCATGTGAGCGAGGGTTTGTTCACTTTAGATCATAGCCTTTCTGTGTATGAGTTTGATATTGAAGTTTGGTTCATAACATCCTCTGGTACTGATTAGGTTAGTGTGATCACATGGGACGATTTGGGCCATTACGTTAGTGTTGCATTTGATCCTGTCTGTGATGAAGCAAGTTTATTGGTTAACTTTTGAATCCAATGAACAGTAAATGTTTGTTGTTTTATGACTGGGTACTCCTGAAGAAACAGCATATAGTGCTTTGAAATGTGTTCTGTGTGGCCACTTTTTAACTTTTATTAAATTATAAAAACAAAATTTGAATGGATTGCTTTTCCACCAACCAATATTTGTTGAATACTTGCTCGTACAAGGGCAGGATACGAATAAGCCAATTGCTGTATGTCTGTTTGCATCATACACAAAATAGCCAACAATCTCTGTGAGTATTGTAAACTGTTTAGATTATGGTATTGGAGGTTTTTCAGATTGAGTCCTACTCCATTTTTGTATCATGTCTGCATTGCTGGTGTGTCTTATTTTAAGGTGGCGATATACCTAATGTTTTCTTGGGGATTAGCTGTTAAGTGAGAAGTATCTGTGTCAAAAAAGTACAATATCTTCCATAATCTAATTTTTGCGCACCTTATTCTATCTATTTCGATGTTATTACAGAATAAGGCACCCCCTCTCTTCTTTTTATTGTTAGACATGGGTTTCTTTCCTAGTGGAGGTGCAGTTCTTGGTATCTGTTCCTCCCCAAGAAAGATTAAATGGATTCTCTTCCAACCTTTTCATAGTTCCCAAAATAGACAGCAAATTTCATCCTGTTCTAGACTTGGAGTCTTGGTGATCCGTCATCACCATTGTGTCCTGGGAAGTTTTTAGCCTCCTGATAAGTAAAATACATGTATTTGCATAATCCCATATATTCAGATCTCTGCACTTCTTTTGGCTTTACCTTTCAGACCATCATTTTCAGTTCCACCACCCTTCCTTTTGGACTGGCGTCTGCTTTTCAGGTTTTTTCTAAGGTTTTTGGGAGCCTTGGTTGCTTACATTCATTCTCATCGGATTTCTTACTCCCTGTATGGATGACCTTTTGTTAAGGTCTCCATCAGCAAAGGCTCTGCTCCTACAGATTCAGATTGGAATAACTCAATTGGGTTCTCAATTTCAAGAAATCCTCTCTGGTTCTACGAGGTCCTTCTCTTCTTGTCATGAGACTGAATAATCTTCAGGGATGGGTCTTCCTGTTACAGGACATGATTTAGTCATATTCTTGGCAGGTGTCTCAGGCCTTACTCTGTCCATCGGTACAGTGCGGGAGTACATGAAGATGTTGGGGTATCTGGTCTCTATCTTGTAGGTGGTTCCTTTTGCGCGTCCACACTCAGGAACTGCTGCTGGAGATTCTCAAAAACGAATACTGGCAGCAGTGTTGTTTCTCCCATGTAATGTCTCTGTCTGACCGAACCACTTTACTCAGAGTCCTCTGTGTCGCTCAGAGATGTAGAATATGTGTTTGATGTCTTGGCTCTTGAAACTAGCATCCTGAGGGAAAAAGGTTTCTTTGATCATGTCATCTCAATTATGATGAAGTATCATCCAAGATGTATTGAAGTGTATGAGGTAAGTGTATGAGGTAAGTAAACCAGAGACCATAGCCATGTCCTTTTCATCTTCCAGTTACCTTATCTTACAGGCTTTGTCCTGTAAACATTGCTTTCTGATTTATTTTTTCTTGTAGTGAGGTTTTGAGAATTCCCATAGAGTTTCCCCCAAAGGTTGTTTCTGAGTTTCTCATTAAAGGGATAGTAATACATGAATTAAAGTTGAGGTCCTAGTCTTCTTTATATTATACACATAGCACTCTATTTCAACACTTACAGTTTTGTAGATCAAGCACTATTCAATTGGAAAGTATCCCCTTCTCGCCCCTTCTGTCCACCTCCCATTAGGTCTGGAATTTGGTCGTGGGACCGGATGGATGCAACAAGGCATAATCTTCACTCAGTAAGTATAAGGAAATTTCCTTTTGCTTACTGCAGATTGTCCCTCACCACGTTCTATTCGGACCAGACTGAGGAAGAGTGATTCAGGGGAAAGGGGCGGGAGGGGGATACTTTCTGATTGAATAGCGCTTGAACTACAAAAATGTAAGTGTTGAAATGTAGCACTATGTGTTAAAAAAAAAATATATATATATATAAAGAAGACTCGGACCTCATCTTTAATTCAAGTATAACTATACCTTTAAACCAGAAATTGATTTTTCCTTCTTTTCGTTCAATTACATCGAACAGGCAGGAACAGGAGCTTCATTGCTTGGACATAGTTAGGTGCTTGAAGTTCTGCATTCGTTGCTTGAAGCATCCCATCAATCATATTCCCTTCTTGTCATTCCTGAGGGCTTTTATGATGACTAAGTAGTATCTCAGGTGACCATGGTTTCCTGGACTAAAGCAACCATTCACCAGACCTGCGTCCTTTGGAAAGGAGCCTGTCACCTTTCAGGGTTACAGCTCATTCACCAGAATGGTGGCTACTTCATGAACCTTCAAAAACCAGGCCTCTGCGGAACATTTTTTTTCTCCTGTTAATTGGTTTTATGTGCATGTATTTTCTCTCCCTCCCTGGAATCTTGGTGGATAGCTTTGTTATATCGCCAAGGTTCAGTTAAGTATACTAATAAAGAATGCATCTGCACTCCTTTTGCAATGGAGTTTGAAACCCCTATCCTAGATGGCTCCTACAAAATAATTGGTTCAGAAACTATTGCTATTCAGCTTTAAAATGGAGAGGACTGCTCAAAAATCTCCTTTGTTTTTTCAAGTAAAATTCTGGGTTATTGATTCTGTGTTGAGTAAGGCTTTATATTGACCATCTCATGTATTTATAAATATTGGGTATATTGCAACAGTTATTTTATGAACATTGACTCCTAATAAAAATGTGAAAACTTTTCATGGCCAGAAAATCCCAAGATACACTTCAGTCAGTCCTGAATGTGATGATCATAGAGATGAACATGACTCTCGCTGGCAAAATTCCTGGCCCACAAGCTCCACCCAGCACAGTAATTCCATCTTCTGCTGGCTTGTATACTCTCCCTGAAGTCAAATGAAATAATATGGGTGTTCCACTAGACAGCGTTTGGCATCCACGCGTCCTGCCAGCAAGAGTCCTAGCCATCTCAATGGACATTATGTACAGGATTAATTTTATCTTTTTAACCAAAATTTATGAAGCATTCCTAGTGCAGTCCACTTCATCACTGTGATCTAAATCCAACTGTTCTCCAGCAGTGGTGTCCTACAGATTGTCAAATGTCAATTACCTTTTCTCTCTAACTTTTCAGGCACGGTCAGAATATTAATAGCTACTGATTTAGCTTCTCGTGGACTTGATGTGCTTGATATTACCCATGTTTTCAACTTTGATTTTCCACGGAACATTGAAGAGTATGTGCACAGAGTTGGTCGTACTGGCAGAGCTGGGTGAGTAGATTTGAATGCCTGGATAAAAAAAGTCCACTTTTTTCCTGAATGAAAACTTCAAAAATTGATGATGATGGGGCAGTCTTTTCAACTGGTTTGTATTATTATTATTTTTTTGTTTTGTTTAATTTTATCAGATTTATTGATAATCCAAGTATACATCTACATCAAAAAAAAAAAAAAAAAGAAAAGTTAGAAACATTCAGACCGTTTTGTTTTTGAATTAAATTTGGAAAACTTTTTACAGATATCTTTTTCATGTTACAACTTATAAAAAAAAAAAATAAGCAGTTACATGAAATTAACTTCTCATACTATTAGCACCAGTATGATGGTCTCCCAGAGAATTAAGCAGATCCAAACACTGCACTTAATTATTCTTATATTGTAGTTATACTAATTGTAATATGAATTTTATGTAATAAAGTGTTTATAAAAATCCTGCTAAGGCTTTTATGCGTCAAAGTTTTAATCACTATATTTTTAGTCTTAAGATATGTCAGTCATCTTCAGTGTATGATGGAATCTAGCCTTGTTTAAAGACAGAGATAATCTAGAAATGAAAGTTTGATTAAGCAAATGGGGCCTTAAAAGACATATAAGTCATGACAAAAATGTTAGAGCATTGTGAAGTGGCTCACAAGCCATAAAAATGTATAATTGGCTGAATTTCTCTGCAACTTGTATATCTGATCTTTTTCTTTTGCCCTCTTGTTTTACTTAAATCTTTTACTAATGATCAAAAAGAGCCTACTTTTGAGGATAACATGAGCTGAGAGGGCTGGATGGGATTTGAGCATCTGACATCAGAGAAGAAATGTTTAGGAAATAACATGAGATGTGAAGACAAAAATAAATATCCAGATCTGATTTTTTTTTCTCCCTTTAAAGAGACAGTACAGAGTCAGGCAAATAAGCTTTATAAGTGTAGGACTGACAGTCATGGCAATCAAGTTCTCATAGCTTAAAACTCTTCAGTACTTTTTTAGTTCTTCCTGTAGCTCTAAAGCTCATAGTCTGTGAATTAGTTGGCAGTGGTCTATAACAATAACAATGTTTCTTTTCCTATGAGAGCTCATATCTCCCATATCTCCCATCCCAGAGAACAGAGTATAAGGCAGAATTTCAAGTTATGGGAAACTGTTTCCTATAGTAGTTGGGTAACTTCTTATAGTACCCTGTCCTTTTAACATACTAATACTCGTTTAACATACTACTACTTATTGTTGTTGTAGGATGCGCCAACCCTTTAAAAAACAAGTTGCTCTTATGCAAAAGGATATTGTAACATTTTACAGATATATATGTAAAATTATCTTTCCTTGACTGAAGTTAAAGTAGACCTATAATCTTCATTCAAAGCTGCTTGTATGTCATGTTGGCTTAAAGGACAGGAGATACTTTTTGTGGAGATGATATATGTATTTTTGTATGGATAGCTCTGATTGCTGCACCATATATAATTTATGTAATTTAAGCTATTTGTGCAACACAAAGTTTAATTAGTATATAGTTCTACTCTGAAAAAGACTCACATTTTTCATTATTAAAGTATACATCTACTGGTCTTTAGACAGACATGACATATAGGCAGTTTATGTCCTAAGCCATACATTTTCTGTTTTTTTGCAGACGTTGGATCAAGCTATATGTATTCAAATTTGAATGAAAATTATATGTGTGTTTGTATATAGGCCAAAAAAGAGAGAGGAATTCAGCACCACCAGAAAAAAAGTATATATGGGTACTGTAATGCTAAATAAGCGATGGTGCTTAGTAGTAATATAAATATACCACAAAAAGGAAAAAAAAAAGAAGAAAAAGAAACAATTACTATCAACAGCACACTTAAGCACCCTTAACAATTAATAATAGGAAATATAGGACCAGTTCAACATAATATTGCTGAAAAGTCTGAATTGTGTTTCACGGTATTGGAAATGTGTGAAAAGAAAAAAAAATGTATAAAAATATTATTCTTTATTTAACATGTAATAAACATACAAATTTAAAAATTATTTTGTATAAAGTAGCTAAATGGGTGAAATAGTTCCTGAATAGAATGGGAAATCCCACTATTAATACTACTTATAAGTAGTAGGAAAAATATATATAGGCTTAGGCTAAATACTAGCTTTGTTTGGATGCTGGTATATAATGGCAAAATATTAGGAATTATCCCTCATGGGATACACACTTGCATTGCATCCCAGTAATACACTGGCACAAAGTCTAACTGGTTAGCAATGGCAATCTCAGGAATTATATAGACTAATATCCATAAATGGAAAACAACTCTATATATTGACTGTCACCCCTATTATTCTTGGCTGCCTATACTTAATATGGGAATAGAAAACTTATTGCTAATCATAAGCAGTCTGAGGAGTTATACTATAATAACCATAACCCTACAAGCTGTTCATCCTCTTTCTTTGTGTGCATAAAAAGTAACAATGATATTGTAAAGTGATGTAATAGAGTGTTCCACTAAGTAAATTGCCCCAGCATGAGACCATTGTCCCTCTGCTTATACCAAAAATATACTTTCTTTGTCATCCAATACAGGTTACTGGTAACTTTGGGCAGGCGATCTGCCCCTTTAACTATTCAGGAACAATTTTAGAAGTGAATGCAGGTGGTGGAGCCTACATTCCCTCCTTGGCTACAGCTAGCCAATCAGCTCCATTAAGATTTGTTCCTTGGTGAAGACACAGGCAAGAGAACAGTTCTGCTATAGTTTTAGCTAATTTTTTATTTTTCTGGATATGGAATATCACCATTAGGCGCATTACCATAACTGACAATGCCCTTAGATGTGGCTAGCTCAGTATCCAGGTGCTTTTTGTGGACCTTGAGCCCTGGGGGAAAATCTTGGGTTCAAGTTCTTTCCTCAGGACTTGTCCACTGAGGCTTCTTCTTAATACATGGTAGTCTGAAGACAGAAGATCTGCAGGAAAGGTGAGCAACCCTTTGAGTGCTGCAGGTCCACATGTCCCACAGTGCCCCTCCACACAGGGGTTTTCCTTTGGAGTTCGTATTGCATACTCCTGCACTCATTGGGTTTATCTGTATGTCTGTTGGGTGTTTTGGAGCAAGTTTCTGTGGTACCTTAACCCTTTAGCTGCTGTCTTTTTTGCATCTTTTGGGGGTTTATAGGCACTTTCCCTACTGGGTTCAGTGTTTTTGGGGTCTGCTAACATGTTCTAGTCATGTTTCATGTAATTTTTATTCACAGTTTCTACTTTGCAAAATTTGTGTTCCTGCAAGCTTTACCACATAGACGCCATTGCTCCATTCACTTCTATGGGACTGTACAGTTTGGACATATCTCTGCAACCACTCAATGTAGTGACTTCAGAGATGGCTAATTTTAATTGTCTACCCTTGCTCTGTCATCCGGTTAACGTTTCTATATGTGTTGGGGGGCTCAGAGGGCTTTGGGCACTGTTGGGGTACTTTTTCTGGGAAAACACCATTTCCCATGAGCGCTTGCTTTGTGCGCTCATTTCTGACTGGCTCCCGCCGCGGCAGCCATTTTGTGCCTTTTCCTGAATGCAGGGATTGGAATCTCCTTCTCTCCTCTGCAGATTAACTCTTCGCCTGCCAGATAAGTGCATTTTAGTGATTTCTGGGGTGACATTTTAATCTTACACACTGTATTTGAGTGATTCCTTATACTTTAAATGTTGTGACACTGTGAGAATGTCTAATCCGTTAGAGCTTGGGGCCAGGCCTAAGACTAAGGAAGCTGGGGTCTCTGTGTCCGCTATTGCTCATTGCTCCTCATGTTATTCAGGGTTACCTAGAGACATCTCAGGTCATTTATGCCCAGCATGTTCTGATGTCCCTGAGTCTCTTCCAGGGACCTCCAGCCATGCATTAGAGCCATTTTGGGTGCAAGAGATCAAGGCTGCTACTAGAGACCTCCGGTCTGCATTGCACCTCTTTTCATCCCAGTTACAGAGGGTCTTCCACTCCTGGCAGACCTCTTCTTCCATCAGATCTTCCCTGCTGAAACCGCAGGGAGTACCTGACGTATCCGATTCCTCTGCGGAGGAACTGTTGGTGGATTCGGATGTTGAGGAATGTTGTACTGTGGGCACCTCTCAGTTTTTTAGGGACTCCTTTAAGGCTGATCCTGATCCCTCGGCTGAGGGCTTGATCAGAGCCGTCTTAACTACCCTAAACATTCCCTTAGTTTAGGAGGTTTCTTTGGATCCCTCTGATATATTTCAGGAGCCTAAAAAGGCCCTATACTTGTTTTCCACCTAATCCCACTCTTGACCGCCTTGTGTCTGATGACTAGAAGTCTCTGGACAGGAAACCTTCTGTTTCCAAGAAATTTGCCAAGCTTTACCCCTTCTCTGAGGCGGCGCCTGCTCAGTGGGTTCATCCCCCCAAAGTGGATGCTCCTGTCTCCAGGCTAAGTCCACTGCCTTGTCAGTTGCTGATGCGTCCGCTCTGAAAGACTGTACTGACAAGAAACTTGAGGTCTCCCTCAAGTCTATTTTTGCCACTGCTTGTGCTGCCATGCGTCCAACGTTTGCTGCGGCATGGGTGAACCAAGCCATTGCGGTCTGGACTGAACAGCTCACCCTGGCTGTCCGTCAGGGTGCTCCTACTTCGGATATGTTGCGGCTTCTTGCCAACATTTCTGAGGCCCAGCACTATGTTTCTGCTGCCTTATTTGATGCCATCCTTTTGGTGGCAAGGGTTTCTACCATGTCTGTGGTTACCAGACGAGCTCTTTGGCTCAAGATCTGGTCTGCTGACACTGCTTCCAAGAAAGATTTGCTCTCATTGCCTTTTCAAGGCACCTCTTTGTTTGGGCCAGATCTTAAAGATCTGATTAGTGAGGCCACAGGGGGCAAGAGTACCCTTCTGCCTTTGGTCCTCAGGAGGAAGACTCCTCTCAAACGTAATTGGATTTTTCGTTCCCTCCAGACTGGAGGGAACCAGGCGGTTCCCTCAGTTTCACGTTCCTCCTCCAAGCCCAGACAGCAATGGAAGCCCAAGGTCTCCTCCAAGCCTAAGGTTGCTTCGGCATGACTCACCGAACCCAGGTCCCCACTCGGTTGTGGCTGGCTGACTGTGTCCCTGCCACAGCATCTGGATGGATTCAGTGGCGGACCCATGATTTTTTATAGTGGTGGCGGAAGGGTACAGGATCCCTTTTGCCTCTCTTCCTCCCTTTCGTTTTTTTCCCTCTCATACGCCTCAGTGCATAGAGAAACACCGTCTGTTCAATGGTGCTATCCAGGCCCTTCTGGACAAGGGTGTTCTGGAATCTGTTCCAATTCGGGACAGAGGTATGGGTTTTTACTCAAACCTCTTTGTGGTCTCCAAGAAGGATGGCGGCTGTCATCCCATTTTGGATTTGAAGTATCTCAATCCCTTTGTGATCAGGACTCATCACCAGGAGTCCCTAAGGACAGTGATTGCTGCTTTGTCCCTGGGGGAATTCCTTGCCTCTCTGGATCTTCAGGATGCATATCTACACATCGCCATTCATCCAGAGAGTCGGCAGTATCTCAGATTTGCCTGTGACCAAGGACACTTTCATTTTTCAGCTCTTCCCTTTGGTCTGACTACAGCTCCTCAATTCTTCAACTATGTCCTGGGAGCTTTAGTATCCATCCTCCATCAGGACAGCATCAGAGTTACTCCATACATGGACCACCTGCTTCTGAAAGCCCCTTCTGTGGAACTTCTTCGTCAAAAGGTACAGGACTGCATTCATGCTCTCACCCACCACGGGAGGATCATCAACATGGACAAGTGAGATCTTGTCCCATCGCAGAATCTGGTCTTCCTGGGCCTTCTCTTCTACACTCAGCAGAGCATGGTGTTTCTCACGGACGAGGTGGCTAACCAGATCACCCACAGGGTTTCTGCTGTTCTGGTTCACAATCCAGTTCCAGCCAAGAAGCTGTCATCTCTAGTGGGGAAATTCATTTCCACCATAGAAGCAGTCCCATTTGCCATGGCTCACACCAGGGAACTCCAGAGGTTTGTGATCCAGGTGTGCAGGGGTCAGCCAGACCTTCAGAAGACATCAGTACCCCCCCTCTTCATGTGGAACGGAGTTTGTCATGGTGGCTCTACCACTCCAATCTGCTGTCCTTCCTGGTATCCTTCTGGACCACAGTGATGACTGATGCCAGCCTCTCCGGCTGGGGAGCAGTCCGGGGTCACCTGAGTGCTCAGGGTCGGTGGTATCACGGTGCCCGTGCTCCTGATCGGACGGCGACATTATTATTCTGCCTCATTTCAATACCGTCCTCTTATTGGCCTGGTATTCTTGCTCACCCAGGGCTTCCCTTTATATAACCTGTCTTGTCTATGCTAAGGCGCCCTTTCGTGGTGTATCTGTTCCTGACGTTTGTACTGAGTTGCTATTATTGTGTATGACCTGGCCTGCCTGACCACGTTCCTGTGTTGCTGTTCCATTGCTCACTGCTCTAGCTGAGGACCCGCTCCGTTACTGACTGATCTGGCTGTGGACTCACTCCGTTACCGACTGATCTGGCTGAGGACCCGCTCCGTTGCCGACGGATCTGGCTGAGGACCCGCTCCGTTGCCGACGGATCTGGCTGAGGACCCGCTCCGTTGCCGACGGATATGGCTGAGGACCCGCTCCGTTGCTGACGGATCTGACTGAGGACCCGCTCCGTTGCCGACGGATCTGACTGAGGACCCGCTCCGTTGCCGACGGATCTGACTGAGGACCCGCTCCGTTGCCGACGGATCTGGCTGAGGACCCGCTCCGTTGCCGACGGATCTGGCTGAGGACCCGCTCCGGTGCTGACTGATCTGGCTGAGGACCCGCTCCGGTGCCGACTGATCTGGCTGAGGACCCGCTCCGGTGCCGACTGATCTGGCTGAGGACCCGCTCTGGTGCCGACTGATCTGGCTGAGGACTCGCTCTGGTGCCGACTGATCTGGCTGAGGACCCGCTCTGGTGCCGACTGATCTGGCTGAGGACCCGCTCTGGTGCCGACTGATCTGGCTGAGGACCCGCTCTGGTGCCGACTGATCTGGCTGAGGACCCGCTCTGGTGCCGACTGATCTGGCTGAGGACCCGCTCTGGTGCCGACTGATCTGGCTGAGGACCCGCTCTGGTGCCGACTGATCTGGCTGAGGACCCGCTCTGGTGCCGACTGATCTGGCTGAGGACCCGCTCTGGTGCCGACTGATCTGGCTGAGGACCCGCTCTGGTGCCGACTGATCTGGCTGAGGACCCGCTCTGGTGCCGACTGATCTGGCTGAGGACCCGCTCTGGTGCCGACTGATCTGGCTGAGGACCCGCTCTGGTGCCGACTGATCTGGCTGAGGACCCGCTCTGGTGCCGACTGATCTGGCTGAGGACCCGCTCTGGTGCCGACTGATCTGGCTGAGGACCCGCTCTGGTGCCGACTGATCTGGCTGAGGACCCGCTCTGGTGCCGACTGATCTGGCTGAGGACCCGCTCTGGTGCCGACTGATCTGGCTGAGGACCCGCTCTGGTGCCGACTGATCTGGCTGAGGACCCGCTCTGGTGCCGACTGATCTGGCTGAGGACCCGCTCTGGTGCCGACTGATCTGGCTGAGGACCCGCTCTGGTGCCGACTGATCTGGCTGAGGACCCGCTCTGGTGCCGACTGATCTGGCTGAGGACCCGCTCTGGTGCCGACTGATCTGGCTGAGGACCCGCTCTGGTGCCGACTGATCTGGCTGAGGACCCGCTCTGGTGCCGACTGATCTGGCTGAGGACCCGCTCTGGTGCCGACTGATCTGGCTGAGGACCCGCTCTGGTGCCGACTGATCTGGCTGAGGACCCGCTCTGGTGCCGACTGATCTGGCTGAGGACCCGCTCTGGTGCCGACCGATCTGGCTGAGGACCCGCTCTGGTGCTGACCGATCTGGCTGTTGAGCCTGTTCCGTTGCTACTGACCTGGCTGTGCTCCCGGCACGCTTGGGGCCATCCCTGGCTGAGCACCCGCTCCGTTGCCATCTGTGCATGGCTGTACCACTCGGTTGTCCTTGTCTGGCCAGGGTTATAAGTAGTGGACTTCCAGTTGCCTTGTCTGTTGTGCGTCATGTGGTGCTATTCTTATCTTGTTAACCATAGGCTTGGCATTCGGGCTATAGCTGCTTACTTTAACCACCCCTGGTGGTGTGCACACGCGAAGTACCGGTACAGTGCTATCTAAGTGCTGACTGAGTTATTCAGATCTGTCTGTGTCTTCCTCTGCACTATTGCTGGGCTCACTCCCTGTGGGAGTTGCAGTACATCTCTGGGCATTTCCAGTTAACCCTAGGTTGGGCCAGTACTCCTTCCCTGTTGCAGTAGCTTGGGCTAAGGGCCAGCAGTTGCGTTACATCACACTCGTTAGTGTGAGGGGACACTGGGCTCCATTCTTTGTCGCAGTAGCCTTTGGGCTAAGAGCCAGTGGTTGCGTTACATCACACTCGTTAGTGTGAGGGGGCACTTGTGGACTTAATGTTATCTGCCTCGATCCACCCCTAGCGTTCTAGGGTCTGCCAATTGTAAGTGGTTGCCTCGGTCTTCCTGGGACCCCTGTCCCATGGTCAGTATTGCCTTGTTACCTACTGGGTTCAGTGCAACCCAGGTGTCTGGGTCTCATGCCAGTTACCACCTACTGGACTACCTATCACCTATAGTCCTGCTGTCAGCCCTGGGTTGTGTAGCCTGGTTAACCCTAGTCCGCTAGGATGTGGTTGCCTGGTCTTACGAGCCGCCAGTCCTCAGAGTCCTAGCACAGTACTAATTGAAGCCAGTTGCTGCCTTCTTGACCTGCTATATATCTCTTGTCTGGTTTCTATTGCTATATATCTACTGTTTCATATTGTGGGCCTGTGGCCTTCTTCCTTGTATGCACTTTATCCTAATAAAGTCATTTTAACCTTACCCGTCTGGTCTGACTGTTCATCAAAAACAGTGACAGGTGGTCACCGGAGGAATCTCTCCTTCCCATCAACGTGTTGGACACCCCAGCTGGAAGAATGCCCAGTCCGACAACGCCACGGCCGTGGCTTACATCAACAAGCAGGACGAAACAATAAGTCTCGCCGCTTGGTTAGAGGTCAAGGCTATTTTGTCCTGGGCAGAAGAACATGTTCCTACCATATCCGCAGTGCACATTGCTGGCGTAGACAACATCATGGCAGACTTCCTCAGTCGACACACGGTGGACAGCGGAGAGTTGGAACTGCACCCAGAGGTGTTCACACTCATTGTTCAGAAGTGGGGTCTTCCTTGCATCGACCTGATGGCGACAAGACACAGCTGGAAGGTTCCAAGGTTCTGCTATCGCTGGAGGCATCCTCTAGCTCTAGCGGTGGATGCTATGTCCATTCCTTGGTTATTTCCCCTGGCTTACATCTTTCCTCCCCTTCCCATGTTGTACAGGGTGTTACGGAAATTGAGACTGGAGCGCTGTCCAGTCATTCTGATAGTTCCGTACTGGCCTCGACAGGCTTTGTTTCCGGAGCTTCTGGAGATGTCAGTGGTGGAGCCATTCCACCTCCCTTGCCTTCTGGATCTTCTTCTACAGGGTTACCTGTGGAAGGAAGATGTTAATCGTCTAGCTTTGACGGCTTGGTAATTGAATCCTCATTATTGAAGAAGAGGTTTTTCTTCAAGTGTGGTGGCTACTATGCTCAGTGCCCGCAAACCTGTTTCTTCTAAGGCCTACCATCGTGTCTGGTCGACCTTTTTATCTTGGTGTGCTGATAGGGACCTTTCTCACAATTTTGATCTTCCTACAGTCCTGTCTTTCTTGCAGTACGGTGTGGATAAGAGCCTCAGTTTGAGTTCCCTTAAGGTTCAGACTTCTGCTCTGTCTGTTTTCTATCAGAGGCGCATTGCTATTCTTCCTGATGTCAAGGTTTTCTTCCAGGGCGTTGCTCATACTCATCCTGCTTTTAAGACTCCGCTCCTCAGTGGGATCTTAACTTTGTTTTTGGCATCCTTCAGGCCCTCCCCTTGAGTCCTTGGCTACTATTCCTCTACTCCTGCTGATGTGGAATAAGCAGAGGGACAATGGTCTCGTGCTGGGGCAATTTAGTGGAACGCTCTAACTATTACATCACTTCACAATATAATAGTTTTCTTTTTATGTACACGAAGAAAGATGATGAACAGCTTGTAAGGTTATGGTTATTATACTGTAACTCCTCATACTGCTTATGATTAGCAATAAGTTTTCTATTCCCATTTTAAGTATAGGGAAGCCAAGAATAATTGGGGCGATTAGTCAATATATTAGTCTTTACAATTTCTGAGATTACTGTCGCTAACCAGTTGGACTTTGTGCCAGTGTATTAATGGGATGCAATGCAAGTGTGTATCACATGAGAGATAATTTCTAATATTTTGCCATTATATACCAGCATCCAAACAGAGCTAGTATTAAGCCTTAGCCTAATAGACTTGGCTAACAGAACCTTAGAACATAAGAAACACCTGGTAAATATATATATATACACTAAAATATGTTGCGATCACAACTGAAAATTCCTCACAAAGTAAACTTTTTAAAGACTTACTAAAGTTACTTATTAAACAATCCACGACTTGGTGGAACATCAATTCCTTTGAAAGCTGTATTACAAAAGGTTTGATTCCGAGGGGTCTGAGAGTACAGATCTTTCCCGCATACATACAGGGTGATACTGTATTTAAAGAAAAATGGGAATAATTTTCCAAGGAGCTAATGAATCTCCTGATAGAGTATGATCAATCCAAAATTGAAAAAATACAAAAAAGAGATAGATGAAATAGATCAAAATATGATGGAGGAATCGTTTAAAGAAAGTTTGTTTTTATAATTCTTTTTTTTTCTTTTCTTTTCACACATTTCCAGTACTGTGAAATAGAATTCAAAATTTTCAGCAATATTATGTTGAACTGGTCCTATATTTCCTATTTACGGTTAAGGATACTTTAGTGTGCTGTTGATAGTAGTTTTTTTCTTTTTTGTGTGTATATATGTATATATATATATATATATATATATATATATATATATATATATATATATATGTGTGTGTATGTAGATATATACATATATATATATATATATATATATATATATATATATATATATGTGTGTGTATGTAGATATATACATATATATATAGATATATACATATATATATATATATATATATGTGTGTGTGTGTGTGTATGTAGATATATACATATATATATATATATATATATATGTGTGTGTGTGTATGTAGATATATACATATATATGTATGTGTATGTGTGTGTGTGTATGTAGATATATACATATATATGTATGTGTGTGTGTGTGTGTGTATGTAGATATATACATATATATGTATGTGTGTGTGTGTGTGTGTATGTAGATATATACATATATATGTATGTGTGTGTGTGTGTGTGTATGTAGATATATACATATATATATATGTGTGTGTGTGTGTGTATGTAGATATATACATATATATATATGTGTGTGTGTGTAGATATATACATATATATATATGTGTGTGTATGTAGATATATACATATATATATATATATATATATGTGTGTGTGTGTGTGTGTGTGTAGATATATACATATATATATGTGTGTGTGTGTGTATGTAGATATATACATATATATATATGTGTGTGTATGTAGATATATACATATATATATTAGGGGTTGTCTGTGATTTTTCTGTAGAAATATACCCTCCACCCTGCTGAAAAAAACAGCACAATCACATATATCTTAAGGTGTACCTTTAACTTTGGGTTCAAGTTTGAAAAAAAGAAACCTTCATCCAGGACTGTCTGTTATGTTAGCCAAAAGACCAGAACATGTATAATTTAGGAATCTATTTGTCCTTGCTTACTCTTAATTTGTCTGTAAATGTCCATGTTTTTGTTAACAGAAGCATACTTTTTTAATCTTTCAGTGCAAAGTCTGCACCAGATTAGTGGTTTGGTTTTAAATGTTCACACCTTACTGGGGTCATCGGCATCTTCTCTTGCCCTTTACCCCTTTACGTATTGCCTACCTGCTTTCAGTAGCAGATCAAGTAAAGGTTACAGAAGACACCTGGTACCTTCCCACATCTCCTGATGGTCAAAACATGTTATGTCACCAGTGGCATGTCAGGCTTGCCCCATCTTTCTGCACAAGTTGGAAATTGGTTAGAGATGAGAGGGGGCTGAAGAGACAAACTGTTGATCTCCTACCATGACCAGGAGAATGTCAGGAGAAATTGAGGGATCACAAGGGTCCTGTTTTAGCCCATAAATTTACTAAATTAATCATGATGATAATGGGCATGTAAGCCTTTGAGTACTAGAATGTGTCAGATACCCTGCTGACATTAAAATGTTACCTTTACAAGCTCCCTACACACTGGGAACCATTATAAGTTTGTTGGAGACCCTGATCACAGCCTCCATAGAGAAAATGTGAAAAAAGTGCTTTACTTGTTGGTGCTAGTTTCTTTCAGAGGATCCTAGTTAGGGTCCAGAGTCTGGGGTGGGCAAGAAGGCCTAGCAACTTGTTGACTTTATGGGTAAGAAGGGGTCTGCTCTCCAGATCATGTTGGTGAGCATCAGATCTCTCATTCACTGTGCCTCTTTGGTACAGGATACGATTGAAGGTGGTAAACTACACCTGGCGTTCTTTACTGAAAACCAACTTAAAGCCATCATCGATAAACTATTGTCTGATTTGGTGCCTAATTGGTACAGGTCCCAGGATCAGCTAAGGAAAGAGAAGGTTTGCCATGATTTTCAGATTAGATCTTCTTTGCATCAGTCACCCAGGATTTATACATTGTGCCCTATTGGAGACTCGAGCACTGTTTTTCACCCTAGTGTACAAGCCACTTTGGCACAATCTTGATTTCATGTCCCAGTTGTTGGAGGTGGTCTTGCCTTAAAGGGATAGTATTACTTAAAAATTACTATTCTGCATCTTGTAACCCTTAAAAAACTGAGTAAAATGACACCAGTGGCATCTCTCAAACATTTATGGTTTGAGAGATATCCGCTTTCAAAGTTCCCTCTCCCCTGATGTCAGCATTCTAGCTGACAGAAGGGGAATCCGGTCCCGGGACAGGTGGAGGCTCTGCAGCAGTGCAGAGATCTCGTTAATAGAAAATAAATCCTTAACTTAAAAGGTCTTCTATGCGTGCTTGCAAACCAAACACACGTAGAAGACCATTTTAGTAAAGGATTTCTTTTTTTATTACAGTGATCTCTGCACTGCTGCAGAGCCGCCAGCTGATCCCAGAAGAGGATTTCCCTGCTCTCAGGTAGAACACTGACATCTGGGGAAAGCCAGAAAGAGGGAACTTTGAAAGTGGATATCTCTCAAACCATAAAGGTTTGAGAGATGCCACTGGTGTCATTTTACTCAGTTTTTTAAGGGCTACAAGATGCAGGATAGTAATTTTTAAGTAATACTATCCCTTTAAGTTCAGTTCAACCTTGTAGGTCAGTCTTTTCCCCTTTCTTATTAGGGTTATGGTTGAAGGCTGGGTAGAGCACTAGGATAGGGTGTTCCACTGATTGATCTTCAAGGGCTCTCCCCTGCAGATTGGTATTATGGGGAGCTTGAGCTCTGAGGTGGGAGATCCTCAGGAAAGAGCACTGCTGGTGCAAATTTCAGCTCCCGGCTGACCATCTGGCTTTTTGTAAACCTTCCCTTGTGCCCAACACAGAGACTTCAACTGAAACAGAATGAAGATACAAGAATGTTGAGAGGTGGCTTTAAATATCAGCATATTACTCATGTCCTGTACGCTACATTTCACTCAAAGTACAAGTTGGCCATTATGGCTTATAAGGGTTTGCTTTGCATTGATCCTCAGTACTTGCAGTTTCTGGGTAAGCACAGATTGAGTTATAATTAAAGTCTATGATCCTCAGGGTTGTTCTGTTGATGGAGCCAAACATCTTCCTTTCAAGCTTAGGTGGCAAGGCAATGCTTCACAAGTGCTGTTCCTGTGTTCTGGAACTCCATCACTGAGACGTGGTTACTCCCTAGGCCTTTTGTCTTTCCACTCCCAGTCTTTTCCTTGTATCTTAACTGGTATTATTTGTATATTTATAAAGCATTTTGATGCCCCCTAAAGTGGGGGGCTTATTTCACTATAAATACATTTTTGTTGTATCCTTGAAAACAATGGGTGGATCAGTGATGGCAGGGTGAATGAGGATGGGCTAGCAGTGACTAATAACAGACCTAAAGTTTTAGATATACATTTTTTCAGTTTATTGATAATTACCCATTAATACATTTTTCTTCACAACTCAGATATGTTGGTTTCATATTTTTATGCAGCACACACTATATATTTTTTCGATATTTCAAGAAATGTTATTGTTCAAAGGTAACAAGAGAAACAAAATTCGAGGTTACATTCAGCAAAGACCAGATAAACCTAGTGAGTCTATGTGCCAGTGAGAAAATTGGTAGATTTTACCATTTATACCTGTGATTTAAATTGTACATTTTTAGAATAGTTTTACAGCTATGCTTGCAGTGTTTTGAGAAAACACCACTGAACGGACCTTTAAATTGGAACTTTTACCTTAAAGGGATAGTAATACTTCGTTTTAACTTTATTTTGTAGGCATTAAAAAAACATGAAGAATGATATGTCTTATCTCTCAAACCTTTATGGTTTAAGAGATATTCACAAGCAATTCAGGTTTGCCTATTTGAAAACTGCATTAAAAACTGCCTATATGTAAAAAGTCTAGCAGATTTATAGTTTAGGAGATTTCACACTTTTATTTCTGGACAAAGTGAAACTGAACATTTTTTGGTACTGCTCATTAGCATATGAAACGTCATTGAAACTTTCATTACCATATTAGACACCACTGGAAAGCATATTCAGCTTATGAAACATCACTGGTAACACACAGATATCACAATTAGCATACATTAGCGTATGGTAACAAGTGTGAATATCTACTTAACTGTACATTTGCTGGTCTAACATGGCACATAGGATATTGTTAATGTAGTTTTGAATATGCAAACATGAATTCAGGTGAAAGTTACAATTGTAAATTATTTTATGTAATATTTCATAGTAACTTTTTATTTTGTTTTTACATATATAAACAAAGTGCAAAAGATGTCGTCAGATAGTCTGTGCATTTTATTATTTATATATTTTATTTTTTTAGCTTCATCTATTTTTTTTTTTTTACTCTTATATTTCCCTTACAGTGAGCTCTCTTGATATGTTTCCAGAGCGTTTTCTTGTCATTCACTGTGAAAGCAGGGATAGTGATACAATGTAATATTACGACTGCAAGACTGGGTTCACTATAGGCAATCTTTTTTTGCATTCTGTCTTTTCTTTTTTTTTTTTTTTTTTTTTGAAAGAATGCTGTCCTCTAAACAGATCCAGAGAGCTCACCTTCAGGGCCATAAGTGTGTGTGGGGGGGGGGGCTCCAGAGAGATACTTACTGTTTTTATAATTTTAATAATGTGGCACTACCTGAAATTACTATCTGAATCCAGTTCTATGTAGCATTGCTTCGAGGTAGTGCCGGTGCCATTTGGTGACCAGTGTCCAAAGTTTGGTTGGCGGGATGGGGTTGAATCTGTTATGGCCCTCTGTCTATTTATTTGGTTGAGCCGAAGTCTCTCCATTATAATGACCTGCCTATGTGGTTCTATTTGTTGCTGTCACATAGCCAATTAATAATTTTCTGTCTTGACTTGGATTACTTCTTTGTCTTTATTATAATATTTCTTAATCACTTTCTTTATATTTTTTCTCTTTTGTGGTGTTACATGAGGGAGAGGCCATAATAGGATGCACATGGGTGCTTGGAGCACGTCCCTTTTCTCTTTCATACCATGCGACTGACCATTTAACGTACAGGCAATATTATCATCTGATAAAACACTGTGCTACCTGATTTTATACCCGAATGTTTACATGTGCTGCAGTTATAGTATATGCTGTTCTTGTTTATGTGGAGCTTTATTTTATTTGTACCAGACATGCCTAAGATGCCTCATGTTCTGAATGAGCAATTGTTCCGTATTGTTGAATATGTCATTCTAATTGCACTTTTTGAATTATTAAAGAATGTGAGAATGATTGGACTTGGATTACTCTTCTTTATTTCTATCATCTCTTCTGGAACACAGGAACTATGTGGTAAAGTATTCTTCTTTGTGAGGCAGACACTTGCATAAAGAATTGTTTGGAGGTGGAGACTCCCTCTCTTCTCCACTTTAGGCCCGCCTATCATTTGCTTGCATTTTTATTTTTGTAACTTAAATGGTGGTGTTCAGTCCCCCATTAGAGGGGCTTCTATTCAAATTTCTCCAGGATGGATATGGAATGGTGGGCAGACTTTTACAAGATGTGGGGTCGACTTGGGGATGACTTTCAGAGGTTTATTTATTCACTCTCCATCCTTTGTTTTTTATATTGGAGCCTGAAGAGTGAAGAGGGCTACAGTTTTATAGCTCGCAGGTCCAGTAAGTATGTCCTGTTTGTCTGTCTGGCAGCCAAAATCTGAAGTCTGCAGCACAGATCGTACTCCAGTCCACAGGAATGGCTGACTTTCACCTCCACTGCTCTGTGTCCTTTCTAAAATGTCACTCACATTTCATAGAAGCATTAAATCCACCTTCCCAGTATATAACCAACATTAGATATTCTTTTACTTTTTCTGTTACTCCTCCACCGTCATCTACCACATACTTTGTCTCACGTGGTAAATCCAAATTCTACTGTGTACACTAAAAACACCTTTGCATTAAACTTGGGATAATTTCAACTAGTCTTATCTAGTTTTAGACACTTTCTCCTTGACATGTCTGACTCTAAGGGTTTTATGGGGAAATCAAAGAATAAACATTCAGGGGCTTCCCTTACCCCACTCACTCACTCTTTCTCATGCCATGCTGGGCTTCCAAGGGAAAATTCTGGGCCTCTGTCCCTCATGAACTGTTCCCCCTACCACTCCCCAGGACCCATCTAGCAGTGAACCAAGAGCCTGCTTGCTTTAAAACACTGTTATCTGTGGCAGTTATTCCATTTTCTGTAAAGTGTTTTCTCCATTCCTGGAAAACCTTACCCTGTTTTTAAGGGTCATACTCAATTTACTGGTTTATCTTCTGATGAGGAATTAGATTCAGAAGATAAGATCTCTGAGGCCTCTGATGGAGGGTTCACTTTTCCGGACATTTTACAGAGGCGCAAGAAAGACTCCCCTGTCTTTCCTTTGCATAACACTCTTGAACAGGTTCTTCTGGAAAAATGTAAAACTCCACATTACAGATTTTTCCTCAAAAAACATGTCTCTAAGCTGTGGCTGATGTGCTGACGCAGTTGGCTTCTCCCCCAGCTGTTGACCACCCCAAGACCTCCCTATTTCATGTTTTGCAAAGAACACAGCCCTTCCCATGGCAGATGCGACTGGGCTGAAGGATCTGATAAATGCTTGATCCTACTTAAATCCAACTTTGCAGCCACTGGGGCAGCACTGAGACCTATTTTTGCCTCTGATTGGGTCAATAGAGCTGTTGCTGTGTGGGAAGAACAGCTATCTTCAGTCTTCTCTGTTTCTGCATGCAGCTTAACCCTTTGAGTGCCAGAGGGATGCACTACGCATCGCTTTGTGGTCTGGTCCTCTGACCAATATACTAAGAAATTACTGGTGTCCTTGCTGTTTCAGAGCCTGACCTGAAGCATATCAGTAATGGTGGTACTGGTGGAAAGAGCACCCAGTTTCCCCAGATTTCCACCAAACAGTACTTTCTGGCAAGGAAGACATGGGTTTTGTGGCACCGATTCCAGTCCTGGGTAAGAGGGCTCAAATTCATCGGGCCTCCCAAGTGTGCCCCACAGCCAAGCCCAGACAGACTTGGCAGCACAAGGTACCTTCTGCAAAGTCTATATCTGACAAGCCAACCTCCACTGGTCCGTTGTTGCCTGTAGGGGTCCGTCTCTACCTTTTTATTAATTAATTGTTATTACTATTACTCCGTAATGTATGGGTGGGTTTTGTTGGTGTTATCAGAAAGGTATCACATAGATTTCAGTCCCTTCCTTCCTGTCACTTTTTTGTCACTGGTTCTGCAGAGAGAACGTCTTTTCACAGATGCCATCTGTGAAATTGGTTTTCTCTGTTGTCCAAAATAGCTTACAGGTACCATGGGGAGATGACATCTCCTCCCAGTAGGTTGGAGAAATTTTTCATAGAAGTGCAGGGGTGGAGCCTCCCTCTCCTCCATAGCAGGCTACCTAGCCACTCCCCTCCAGTTAAGATTTGCTCCTCATTATGGAAGGAAGTTTGTGAACAGTTTGGCTTAGTTGTAGTTATTTTATTATTTTTGCTTAGATATGAGGTGTCAAAATTCCCCCATTAGGCGGATTACCATTTCTGGCTTCCCTGGTGAATTGCCCAGTTTACAGGAGCTGCTTGTGGACCTTTTCAGCACTGGGAGAGAACCATGTAACCC
Organism: Rhinophrynus dorsalis; assembly: GCA_037306005.1. Taxonomy (NCBI): domain Eukaryota; kingdom Metazoa; phylum Chordata; class Amphibia; order Anura; family Rhinophrynidae; genus Rhinophrynus; species Rhinophrynus dorsalis. The sequence continues at coordinate 329,081,186 of CM074720.1, read as the reverse complement.
ATGTCTCTTTCTCCAGAGGGCGTCTCTCTGAGGCTTCTTCCTTACAATGGTAATCTGTAGAAAGAAGACCTGCAGGAAAGGTAAGCAACCCTTTGAATGCCGTGGTCTACTGTCCCACAGTTCCCTACTGTACAAGGGTTTCCTTGGAGTTCTTTATAACTCCTGCACTCTTGTTTAGTATTATTTACTGCTGATCTGGGGATCGTTGGTGCATTTTTTTAGCTGTTATGTGGTACTTAACCCCTTCCCTGTTAGTACTGGTCAGTTGGGGGACTTATTTTCTCACTTTCCTTTGTTTATTTCATGTTACTTGGTGTTTTATATGTGTTTTTTACACTTTTTAGACACTTTTTATTTTACAAGTTAAATTTGAATCCTGTGCTTTTAAGAGTGCACTTTACCGCATAACCACAATGCTCCATTGATCTCTGTGGGTCAGCCATTTTGGAATATATCTCTGTAACTGCTCTGTGTACCAAGTTGAGATGGCTAAAACTTCTTTTCTCCCCTTCCCTAACTATCAAGTGGACACTCTGTGTCTTGAGGACTTTGGGGGGATTCAGTTCTGCCTTTGGTTCTCTGTATTGGGAATACGACATTTCCCATAAACACCCATTTCACGGGCCGTTTCCCAATTGGTTCCCTGTGCAGGCGCCATACACAGGGCTTGGTCTTTTCAGCTCTCCTCCTCAGGTTAACCCTTTGCTCGCCAGGTAAGTGCATTTTAGGCTTTCTGGGGTGAAATCTTTAATCTAGGTAACATTATTTGGGTTTTTCTTTGCTGTACTGACACTTCGTCCTATTAGGATGACTAATCCACTTGGACATGGGGCTAGGCCTAAGGCTAAGGACTCGGGGGCGTCTCTGACCCCCCTTACATATTGTTCCTCATACCAATCAGGGCTTCCTATGGTGTATTCTGGGCATTTATGCCCCTCATGCGTTGTGGCCCCTGCGTCTCTGCCAGGGCCTTCCAGCCATGACCAGGAGTCACCTTGGGTCAAGGACTTAAAGTCCTCTATGGCGCAGTTTCTTCTTTCTATCAGAGGAGTTCTCCAGACTTGTAGGACCCCCACTTCCTTCAGGTTTGTGACCCCCAAGGCTCCTGGTATTCCTGATCTGATTCTTCCTTGGACGATTCAGATGGGGACTCTGAGGATGGCATGTGTTCTGAACGGGCTTCTTCCCAATTTCATGGGGACCCCTTTGAAGCTGACCCTGAACCCTCTACTGAGGGTCTCATTAAGGTAGTGTTAACTACTTTGAACATTCCCTCTACTCCCGTAGAGCCGCAGGCTCCTTGTGATGTCTTTCATAGGCACAAAAAGCGCTGTACTGTTTTTCTGCCTAATCCCACTCTGGATGAATGGAAGACTCCTGACAAGCGTCTAGCTCTGTCTAAGAGATTCTTTAAGTTGTATCCCTTTTCTGAAGCTGACGACTCAGTGGGCTACTCCACCTCAGGTTGATTCTCCCATTTCCAGGTTTTCTATGTCCACTGCCGTGGCAGTTCCAGATGCTTCAGCTTTTAAGGACTTAACAGACAGAAAACTTGAAGCTATCTTGCAGGTTAACTTCACTGCATTTGGTTTGTCCATGAGACCCACCTTGGCTTCTGCATGGGTCAACAGGGCCATTGCTGTTTCGACTGAACAGCTGACTGCTGCTCTCCACAAAGGTGCACTTAAGGCTGACCTTTTTTCCCTTTTGGCCAACATTTCTGATGCTCAGCACTATGTTACTGGTGCTCTCTTTGATGCTGTTCAGCTTGAAGCTAAGGCCTCAGCTTTTTCTGTGACTGACAGGCATATGCTGTGGCTGAAGATCTGGTCTGCGGACTTGATCTCCAAGAAATCACTGATTTTTCTTCCCTTTCAGGGTAACTCTTTTTGGCCCTGAACTGAAGAATCTCATCAGTGAGGCTACTGGGGGCAAGAGCACGTTGCTGCCTCAGGTTCCAAAACGCAACCCTCAAGCAAATAAACATTGTCTTTTTCGGCCCAAACAAAGTCAAGCTTTTAGGGCGAACCCAGTGGCGCCTCAGGCCCTGTGTTCCACCCCCAAGTCCAAACAGTAGTGGAGGTCTAAATAAACCTCCACTAAACCTAAATCCCCCAACTACCTTCAGCATGACTCGCCAAACCCTGGTCCGCGTCCAGTGAGGGGGTCACCTACAACACTTTTTGAGTGTTTGGACAGGTTGTATTGCAGATCAGTGGGTTTTACAGGTGGTTTCCGAACGTTACAGGATTCCTTTCTAATCCCTACCACCCTTCAGGTTCTTCCCTTCTCGCTCCCCTCAGGGACAAGAAAAGCTCAGACTTTTCAACAGGGTGGTCCAGTCTCTCTTGGACAAGGGAGTTCTGGCAGCGGTTCCCCAGCAGAAGAGGTTCAGGCTTTTATTCCAACTTTTGTCATTCCCAAGAAGGATGTTGTCTGCTGCCCTATCCTGGACCTCAAGACTCTCAAGTTTGTGGTCAAGACAAGATACAAGATGTAGTCCTTGCTGTCAGTCATCGCAGCGATGTGTCCGGGGCAACTTCTGGCATATTTGGCTCTTCAGGATGCGTATCTCATATCCCTGTGCAGTCAGCAGTACTTCAGGTTTGCCTGTGAAATGGGCCATTTCCAGTTCACTGCTCTCCACGCCCTGTCATGGACCTCAGCTCTGGCAAAGAAGTTCTCCTTTCTGGTGGGAAAGATGAAATCCACCATGGAAGTGGTACCGTTTTCCAAGGCTCATGCCAGTGAACTTCAGAGGTTTGTGATCCAAGTTTGCAGGGGGACCTGGATCATCTGTATCACCCGGTCTCCCTTCTTGCTGAAGTGACACAGAACCTTCACTGGTGGTTGAACCTGTCCAACCTGGAGAACGGGAAGCCATTTGTGATTCCATACTGGACCGTTGTGACTTTGGATGCCTGCCTGCTCGAATGGGGCACAGTCTTAGGTCAGGTCAGTATTCAGGGCCATTGGTCAGAGGAGGAGACCCTTCTACCCATCAACATTTTGGAGCTCAGGGAGATTTCCCATTCTCTGAGGTATTGGTCCCCTCATCTGATGGGGTGCCCGGTCTGAGTCCAGTCCAATAACACTGCGGCCGTGTCTTACCTCAACAAGCAAGGAGGCACCAGAAGTCCCGCTGCTTGGTTTGAGGTCAAGGATATTTTAGCCTGGGCAGAAGACCATGTGCCTGCTATCTCCGCCGTGCACATCCCAGGCGTAGAAAACATCCTAGCAGACTTCCTCAGTCACCACACGGTGGACCCAGGCGAGCAGGAGCCTCACCGAGAAGTGTTTGATCTCCTGGTGCAGAAGTGGGGTCTTCCTGTAGTAGACTTGATGGCTATCAGGAACAACCAAAAGGTTCAGATGTTTTGCTCATGCTGGAGGGATCCCCTAGCATTTGCGGTGGATGCTCTGTCAATCCCATGGAGATCTCATCTGGCCTACATCTTTCCTCCTCTTCCTCTCCTGCCCAGGGTGCTGCAGAAGATACGGATGGATGGAGCTTCAGTCATCCCGATCGCCCCTTATTGGACCAGACAGCCTTGGTTCCCAGAACTACTGGCTTTGTCTGCTCAGGAACCATTTCCTCTGCCATGCAGACCGGACATCCTTCTCCAAGGGTACCTGTGGAAGGAGGATGTGGACCATTTAGCTTTGGCAGCATGAGTGTTGAGGCCTCCATCTTGATGAAGAAAAGATATTCCTCTGCAGTGGTCTCTACTATGATTCAGGCTAGAAAACCAGTTTCTTCTAAAGCCTATCATAGGGTTTTGTCTATTTTCCATGCTTGGTGTGTGGACAGGGATCTGTTCTCACAGGAATTTGATCTTCCAGCTATCCTGTCTTTTTTGTAAGATGGAGTGAACAAGAAGATGCATTTCCATTTTACCAGATGTCTTTCAGGGTATCGCTCATGCTTTCCCTGCTTATAAGGCTCCCTCAGTGGGACCTTAACCTTAACTTGGGGGTTTTGCAGCGGCCTCCTTTTGAGTCCTTGGCTACCATTCCTTTGCGTCTTATAACGTGGAAAGTGCCTTTTTCTCTTGGCAGTGGTCTCTTTCCGCTGAGTTGCAGGCTGTGTCCTGCAAATCGCCATTCCTGGTGTTTCACAAAGATAAGGCTGTTCTCCTTACCTCGCAGGAATTTCTTCCTATGGTGGTCTCAGAGTTCCTCATCAGTCAGGAGATTGTTGTCTTCCTTTTGTCCTGACCCTAAATCTGACAAGGAGAGGGATCTCCACTTATTGGATGTAGTGCATTGTCTCAATTTCTATGTGCACCACACTGAGTCTGTCTGCCAGACTGATGCATTGTTTGTCATCCCTGAGGGTCCTAGGGCAGGTAAGCAGGCATCCAAGGTGACTATTTCATCTTAGATTAAGTCCACAATCTGCAAGGCTTACAAACTCAGGAAGAAAACTGTTCCCTTTCGCATCACAGCGCATTCCACTAGGTCTCTTGGTGCATCTTGGGCCTACAAGAATCAGGCCTCTGCTGATAAGTTGTGTAAGGCAGCCACTTGGTTCTCTCTACACACCTCTGCTGAACACTACCGTGTTGGTGTACTTGGCAGGAAAGTCCTGGAGATGGTCTTGCCTGGTTAGGACTTTACTTTCCTGTGTCTTATAGTTTTTTATACTTTTGAGCCCTGTTGGCTCTTGTGCTGTGTTAGTTATTCAGTGTCCGCTGACACTTTGTTAGTTGGGCTGCTCCATGTTCTGGATAATCCATGGGAGCTCTGGAATCATGGGCACTGGTACTTGGTCCTTTCCCTATCTTCCCACCCTGGCAACTTAATGGTGTTACATCTCCATGGTACCTGTAAGCTATATTGGATGACAGAGAATAGAGGATTTTAGTCTTATCTGTTAAATCCTTTTCTCTTAGTCCATATACCTTACAGGTCTCCGGACAAGTGAAAGGGACCATGCTTGGTTTCCTGTGGCTGGATGTGGGAGTCCGTTTGGGTCCATTCTCACAGGAGTTTTCCTCTTCTTCTTCTTGTTATCTAGCTCAGTAGGTTTAGTGGCACAAATCTAACTGGAGGGGAGTGGCTAAGTAGCCTGCTGTGGAGGAGAGGGAGGCTCCACCCCTGCATTTCTTTGAAGAATTGTTCCAACATCCTGGGAGGAGCTGTCTCATCCCCATGGTACCTGTAATCTATATTGACTAAGAGAAAAGGATTTAACAGGTAAGACTAAAATCCTATTTTATTACCAGTCCTAGCCCAAGATCGTTTTTCAGTTTTTTTATTACAACCTTTTGTGGTTCCCAAAAAAGAATGGCGCCTACACTGGTTTCATGTACTCTTGTGGACACCAGTGGGGTTTCAGACAGACAACTCAATGGGGGTGGCTTACATCAATCATCAAGGAGAAAACTTCAGCAACATGGCATGGAAGGAAGTGAAGGATCATCTTCTGTTGGCGGAGACTTGTGTTCTTGCCATCACAGTCATCCACATTCTAGGAGTGGAAAACGTGATTGCAGACTTCCTTAGTCAGCAAGATGTGGATCCAGGAAATTGGGAGCTGCATTCGGAAATATTCTACATTAATAGTTCAACAATGGGTGTCCCAGGAATAGACCTGATGGCATTCCAGGAGAACAGGAAAGTGCCCACAATCTTTGCATGGACCAAAAGATCCTCTGGCTTTCTTGATGGCCATGATGTCCATTCCATGGAACTTTCACATGTCTTAAATGTTTCCTCCAATTACTCTCATCCCCAGCGTGATCCAGATGATTTGGAGGGAGAAAGCTGTAGTAATCCTGATTGCCCCATTCCGGCCCCAACAGGCTTAGTTTGCACATATTATCAGTCTGTACATTCAGGACCCCTCCATCTGTCACTGAGACTGGACCTCTTGCTTCAGGGTCTCTTGTAGTACAAGAATGTGGAGAGACTGGTTTTGACTGCATGGCTCTTGTGGCCACCATTCTGAGAAGAAAGATTCTCCAATGAAGTAATCTCCACCATAAACCTGTCTCCTCTAATGCATACCAAAGAGTGTTCCACCATGGTGTTCTGACAAACATGGGTATGCTCAGACTTTTGATCTTCCCGCAGTGCTGGCCTTCCTTCAGGATAGTGTCAACAAAGGCCTCCGTACATTTTTCAGCTCTCTATGTTCTCTTTCAGAAACATGTTGCTCTTCTGCCAGGCGATAAGATAGACTTTCCACTTTGATGGGTGGGTGTGTGGGTGGGTGGAGACATTCATAGGGTTTCTCCCTTAGGCTGTCTCTTTTTCACATTAACCAGGAAATTGTCCTTTCCTCTTTCTATCCAGCTCTAACAGACAGGAGCTACATCTCTTGGATGTGATTAGGTGCTTTAAGTACTTTGCTCATCACATGCAGCCTTCTCAAAAATTAGCTGATCAGCTTTTTTGTAATTCCTGAGGTACCTCATTTGTGCCAGGCTGCATCTGTGGTGACAGTGACTTCTTGCAATAAGGCTACCATTGGTGGCTGTTCCTTATTTGGGTCAGAGCAGATTCCACCGAGTCTGTTGATACCTGTTAGGCCTATAAGAATCAGGTCTCTGCTGAACAGCTGTGTAAGAAGGTGATGTGGTTGTCTCTTCACACATTTGTCAAACATAGCTGTGTGTGTACTTAAAGATATATCATTTTTGTCTTAGTCCATGTGGAACACAGAACTTCCCTCCCAGAGAAAAACAAGCTGTTTGAGATCCAGGTTGGGGTGTCCTTTGTGTTCTCTGGTTTAGGGGATCCCCGTTCCTGTCTTGCTTCTGTTTTCTTCAGTCTATGCTTTATATTACAACTGAACATGTCTGGTAGGGGTATGGTGAAGTAGGTAGGAAGTTTCCACCTCAGAGAGCCTTTTAAGGCATGTGCCCTGCCCACCTGGCTGGAGGATGCTTTACCCCATGGTTCCTGTGTTCCACGTGGACTAAGAGAAAATTATACATTACACAAAAAAACCCTCACATAGTTTATGTGGGAGCACTGAACTGGTGAAATTTTCCTTTACAAACACACAGCAAGAAAAAGGAACATTTTGTGAGATCCTTAAAATGGAGCTAACACTTTATAATGACTTGGGAGATTTTGTTTGGGCTTTCAAAATAATCTACATTTTTTAGCCATTCTTTATTTAAATCTATAGATATATTTAACTTTGTCGGTTTTTTCAAACTAGCCGGCATTTCCTGGTAGTATTTGGCAGTTGGGAAGGAGAGTGGCTGTTCCAGCTTGTAGTGGCTAATTTGCATAAACTGACAAAAAATCTATATAGCTCTCAAACTATAGTTTCTAATAAAGAAAGGCTAATTTAAATATAGTTGATTATAAAAACCTCTTTCATAATCCCCCAAGACATTATAAAGTATACCACTTTTACGGTATGAAAGGCTTGGTCCTTAAGGGGTTTATTTTAAAGATAATCCTGTTTAGCCCTGGAGAAAATGCATTATTCACTTAGAGATGTAATGATTAATATTTATTTTATTTATATCTATTCTTTGATGTCAGCCAGACTCTTAAAAATGCTACCTTTAGAGAGACATTTATTTTGTGTCTCCCACTCACCTTTACCTGATGTTGGCCCATTCTCTATTGAACGTACTGGCCAACTGGTTTCCTATGGCATCCCTACTGGCCATTCATCTGTTGACTGGGTCATCCTCTTTGCTGGAGATGGGGCTGGGGTCTGATAAAAGGGAGGGAGGAAGAGAAACAAAATGTTTTGTCTGCAGGCAATTTAAAGAGATGGTAATGTTTCACAATAAAAGCAGCTCCAATTAATCTTCATAGTATTTGGGCCATGGAGAGTGTTATTTCAATACTGTCAGAGTTGTAGTTCAAGAGTAATTGAATGATAAAGTATCCCCCTCCCACCACTTTTACTGATGTAACACTGCTCAGCTCAGAGCAGCAGGGTGGTGTCCAAGTGGATTGCAGAGAGGGACAATCTTCAATTAACATAAGGGAAAAACCTGTCAATGGGGGCAGTGCTTTCATTGTTATCACAGTAAGAGGATTGTCCCTTGCTGTGTGCTGTCTGGTCTTAAAACCAGATACCACATCTGAGGGGAGGTGGCTTACACTAGGTAAAAGAAGCGGGAGGGGGGATACCTTATCATTCAATTACTCTTGAACTACAACTCTGACAGTATTGAATAACACTCTCTATGGCTCAAATACTATGATGATTAATTGAAGCTGTTGGTTTTTGTGAAACATTACTATCCCTTTAACAGTGAACTCTTATCAAACTCATAATTGTCAAATAATAGATTTCAGTAAAATGAGCATTATTGTCTTTTTAAAGCAGTAGTAGCCAACCCTGGTCTTTGAACTACTTGTAGTTCAGGTGTCATGATATCCCAGCTCGTGCATATATGGATTAATAATGACTGAGACACTTTAGAGCAGAGATCCTGAAAATTAGCACTGTTGTTAGTTCTTGAGGACCAGATTTTCTTCCCCTGCTTTAAAGAAACCTATACAGTTTTAAAACTAGCTTTATCATGTGCTCAATATAAGAATACAGATTTGTTTATGAAGCAATCTAACCAAACTAGGAAGCATTCCTAACATGGGTTATACATTTCTGATTTATTTTTTAATTTGACAGTTGGATTTTATTGGAAATCCTAAGTGTAAAAAGTACTGTAAACCCTCAGTAATGTGTAACTATATATATATATATATATATAATAGCAAATGGGTGTAGTGGAGTGATCATTTCCATCACATGACAAAGTATTGACTAAGATATACATTTCTATTATTGAGGTGTGTCTGGATCATGATTTTGTATGCAATTTGTTCAGCTGTGTTTATCTCTGCATTTTAATATATATTGGTAAATTGTCCTGTAGACGCAGTGGGGAATCTGTAACATTGGTTACTAGGAAAGACTGGAAAGTTGCTGGAGAATTGATCAATATCTTGGAGCGAGCAAACCAAGTAAGGCACCTTATTTGTTTTTTCTGTTATGTGTTCTCTTCTGATGGGTTCTATCTACCTAAAAATATGGAAGGAACATCTTCACTTTAATAATGCACTGAGAAAGCTATTTATATGGTCCTAAAAATCAGCATGGACTCAGTGTGGTGCCTGTAAAAAAGGAGCCAGAACTCATCCTGGTTGTTATAAACCAGTAAGCCTGACTTCAGTAATAGAGAAACTGCTTGAAGGCTTATGTATTAGAAATGGATATTACAAAATACAACTGCTTTTGATCTATAAATAAGTACCCAGTTAGCTAAAATGTTGTGTAGTAAAGGTTTTTGATTATTTACTATTAAATACAATGCCATAAAGGAGGTCTGTTTAGATATATCTGCTCTGCTTCACATCCACTCTCTCTCATTTCCCTTTATACGAAAGAAGCCTGAAGACAGAATAAATCAGAAGAGCCAGAATTGCAGATAACGAAGGTCCTTCGAGTATGTCATGTACCTGTCAGTTTGTTGAATCCACAAACTGAGGTCTGTGATGCTACATGGCTTTATTTCTGCATTTTGGGTACTCTCACTCTTTTCTTTACACTTTGTGACTTTAATAATGGGACACTTTGGACATTTAAGGGCCACTGTGATTTGAATACTCAGCATCTGCGTCCGCCATTTTGGTTGGAGGTGAGAGCTCCCTTTTAACTATGGTTTACTTATCTGACTCTTCTATCACAAGTGATGTCCAATCCATTCTTTTTTTCATGCAGTATAGACCGAGATATGTTTTTGAAATTAAGGGAGTGACGTCCATTCAGGACAGGCTGCACTACAGTCCCCCCCCTCCAAATGGCAGGGCATGTCCAAAAAAGCAGGGCCATTGAGGAAGAGACTCCCCGCTTGCCTTCCAGTTTTACCTCCGCCCCTCAGTTTCAAGTGATCTGGCCTCAGGAAAGGCAATCTGGCACTCTTCTTAGTTTCTAGTATTCTTTTATATTTTTCCTTGGATAAGGGGCTGTATAATCCCTCATAAGAGGTGTTTCCATTAACTGGCTTACATGGAGTTTGATTGCCCAGTTCACAGATGTATTTCATTACCCTTTGAGTGCGGGGGTCCTTACTGCTATATCCCTGTTCTTTCTTGGTACCCACTATAAAGTGGTGTTATTTCATGTTTAGCACTCAGTCCTTCATATTTTTAATGCTCCCTGTGCTTGCAAAAATGTGGCTGCCTTCAGTAGTTTGGGTTCTAAACCCTTTCTGCGCTGTGATACTTTATTCTCTGTTTCTAGGCTTCTCCTTATCTTTACAGTTAGCTTTACTTTTCATATTTAAGTTAATTCTCTATATATTTATGCATTTTTCATTTTGTTTTTTACTTTTTGGTACAGAACCTCTTAAAGAAAGGAAGCCTGCACAGAGGCCATCTTTGTTCCATAGACATGCATGAAGAATCTTTGTAGGCCATACTCTATTGCAGTGGTTCTCAACCCGTGGCCACTAACAGGCCAGGATTTGATGATTTCCTTGTTAGAGAACAGGTGAGTTAATCAATGTGAATGAGCCTCTGATCAACTCACCTGTGCTCTAGCCAGGAAATTCCTAAGTCCTGCCCTGTTAGTGGCCACTAAGGGCACGGGTTGAGAACCAGTGCTCTATTGTATGGTCAGAGTGCCGACAGTGTTCAGATAACTTATTTTTGCCATGTTAAAATGGCTTGAGAGTCACTTTAAGTTTATGCAATGGAAAACTGCATTACACAGAAACCCCTTTTTACTAGGCTTTCTGCTTAGGACAGGGTGGTGCTTTGGCAGCCATCTTACTACTCCTACTGCATAGGCTATTCAGAGTCTGGACACTCTTCTCTATCTCTCCAGTGCGACCCTTTGCAGTCAGATAAGTGCCTTTTGGGGTATATCTCTTTCATTATACCTTTCTCCTACTTTATACTACTTTGTCCTAATTTAGAGGGTGTTTCTGTGAACATGTCTGATCCTAAGGGACACCTAGGGAAAACCAAACCTTATGCAGGAGCCCTTTTAACCCCTTAAGCACATTTTCCCTCAAACCAAATATATATATATATATATAATATATATATATAAATATGGGATTGGACATCTGGCTTTGTGGCCAGCACCTATATTTCAACTTAGGCTGCAACAAGAGGAATTTTGTGTGATTGGCAACGATCACTAGCCTCGCACTCTAGCAATGTTCTCTAGCATCTTTTCAGACTACTATCATTATGACAGGAGACCATGTGCTGTATATCCTGCATAAAATAAATAAGCAATATAAATAAGTAAATTCAAGATCATGTACGCAATTTAGGTATGATACACTTTTTTATAGTGAACAGAATTGCTTAAAAGAATCAATTACTCATTCGTGAAACAGTATATGTAATTTTATTTAAAGGTACATGAAATGTGATATGAAATACAATAGTAATCAGTGAATTGGGATATACAATTATGCAAAATAGACTCCGTAATAAATATCAATACAATGCAACCGTTCTAAACTAAGATCTATATGTATATTGTCATGGTTCCCCAGTGATGTTCAGGAGTCAGTACGGTATAGTAAAATTCACTTTATTAAATAGCAATAAAGATGGCATATAATGGAAATACAACAGGAATAAGCAGATGGTCACAGCCAGCAAGCGCTATTATCAGGTACAGTAGACTGCCAAGATTGACCACACTGCTGGAGACTAGGCTGAAGCCACTGGTACTCTCAGCTGGAACCAGGAGCTGGAACAGGAACCGGAACACGTAGTCTTGATCTGATGAGCGAGGATTACTCCTGACTCACGCTTGCAGTCAGTATAGCGAAAGCGGATACTAGACTCACTCCTGCAGTCATTATAGGAAGTGGATCTCTGACTCATGCCTGCAGTCAGTATAAGCTAGTCAACCAGAGCCCCAGGTCTGTACCAGACTGGGTGTCTGCCATGTACAGGGGACAAACAAGAGAATAGTCAAACAGAGCCACAGGTCAGCACCAGAGAGGGTAGTCAGACAAGCAAGGTCATACACAGTTCAGGTAGTCAGCCAGAGCCACAGGTCTGCACCAGATTGGATGGTCAGACAAGTCAGGTCATACACAGAGCCCAAGGACACAGAACTGCTTTGTACAGCAACGCAAGGGCAACTGAGTCAGGACTCAGTCTGCCCTTTAAACCCCATTACAGGAAGTAGATAGGAGGAGTCCACTGACTTCATAGCATAAAGCAAGGCCCTGTGTCATCCTGCCACTTTGCGTCTGCAGATGACGCTCTTGCTAGCCGTGCGACATTTCTCCCCATAGCTCCATCATATGGGGACCGCGAGCGCATAAATGACGCATCTCCGTGATGCATCCATGTACCTGATCATCCCAGCCTCACACACCAGTGGGGGGTTGCCTGCATCACTTTTTAAGTACTTGGACAGGCTCTGTTGCGGATCAGTGGGTATTACATGTGGTTTCTGATGGTTACAAGACTCCCTTTGCATCCCTGCCTCCCTTCAGGCTCTTCCCTTCTCAGTCCCCTCAGGGACAGGAGAAGCTCAGACTTTTCAGTTGGGTGGTTCAGGCTTTCTTGGACAAGGGAGTTCTGGCTCTGGTCCCCCAACTGGTGAGAGGTTCTGGCTTTTATTCCACCTCTTTGTCTTTCCAAAGAAGGATGGCAGCTGCCACCCTATCCTGGACCTGAAGGATCTCAATTCGTTTGTGGTCAAAACTCACTACAAAATGGAGTCCTTGCACTCAGTCATCGCAGCGATGTGTCCAGGGGAAATTTCTGGCGTCTCTGTATCTGCAGGATGCTTACCTGCACGTCCCAATTCACCCAGACAGCCAGAAGTACCTAAAAACACAAAATAAGGAGCACTATTACTGCGATCTTTTAACTGAGATCTTAAAACCATCAAATACTCACTTAGAGTATTTATCCGGCTACAATTACAAGTAACCAGTTGAAAGTCCAGTGGGGATTTGGGATGCTGGTTCTCCCCGCAACAAAATCCAATAGACTCGCATCAGATGTTGATTTCAATGTAGAGTGGTGTACTCTGCAAACTTGTGACCAGAAAGCAGCAGAACAGGTACATCAAGAAATATAAAATTTACTAAAATGTTTCATATGAGGATCATTCTCATATAGATTTATTATCATCCGGGACTTTAAATTGGATTGTTGAACTATAAGGCATTTCATCATAGGAATAGATATTTGAGATTTGATCCAGGTCATGTTATCTATTAGTGTATCTCAACAATTATATATAGTAATTCAGATCGAGCGATTATTAATCTTTCCATTTTATATTAATCCTTCTAATCCCTTGGATGAGACAGTGTTATTCTGTTGATTATCTATATTTGTGTCTGATAGAGTTAAAGGGATAGTAACACTTCGTTTTAACTTTATTTTATTTTGTAGGCATTAAAAAAACATGAAAAATGATATAAGTCTTATCTCTCAAACCTTTATGGTTTATGAGATATTCACAAGCAAAGTTCCCCTCCCCGCCCCTTTTACCTAGTGTAAGCCATCTCTTCAGATGTGAGTCTGGTTGTATGACAGTACAGATAACAGAAGGGGACAATTTTCTTTGTATGAAAACAATGAAAGCCCTTCCCCCCTTGACAAGTTTTTCAGCTTTTTACATTATCTTAATTGAAGATTGTCCCTCTCTGCAGTCTACCTGGGCATCTCCCTTCTGATCTGGTTGAACGGGGGGGGGATACTTTGTGAATATCTCTTAAACCATAAAGGTTTCAGAGATAAGACTTATATCATTCTTCATGTTTTTTTAATGCCTACAAAACAAAATAAAGTTAAAATGAAGTATTACTATCCCTTTAAGTTTGAAAGAAATGAATGTTATGTTATATGATGTCACCCACGTGTGCTGTGGCAACGTCCTATTCATCTATACGAACCCCGAATTTAAAAAAAAAAAAATGTTTTCCAGGGATTGTTAGTTGGATATTCCTAACGGCACATTAGGAGTTAATTTATGTGGTATAGTTTGTTGCATAAGTGCACCTATATACATCACATTTGAATGTATTGATTATATGGGTTGTGAATCTTTCAAATTTAGAAGTCATTGAGTGTTGAAGTAGGGTTTATGACCATGTATATTTATTGCTTTATGATGTTAGTGGGTTAATTGGGAACCTTGAAATCAATTTACCAGATTGGCTAATTAGAATTCGAACGAGCCAATCATAGCTGGATCCCAGTTTGATTACCTGCATAAAAATCAGTATGTTGTTTTAGCAGACCAGTTTGTATATCTTTTTCCTCCTGATGAAGTGGCAAGCCAGCCACTAAACATGTTGAGGATTCTTTTAATGTATATTTTTAATAAATGTTATATTTTTGGATGTACCTGGTCTGCTGCTTTCTGGTCACAAGTTTGCTGAGTACACCGCTCTACACTGAAATCAACATCTGATTCAAGTCTGTTGGGTTTTGTTGCGTGGAGAACCAGCATCCCAAATCCCCTTTGGCCTTTCAACCGGTTACTTGTAATTGTAGCCGGGTAAATATGGTGAGTGACTATTTGATGGTTTTAAGATCTCAATTTATATACTGTTAAAAGATGGCAGTATAGCTATCCTTGTTTTGTATTTCCCTTTAAGTCCCCCTGGGAGGTGTGATTTCTGAAGGAATGAGGACTGAGATATCTGTGTGAAGGCGGTCTTATATCCTTCACAAGCTGGATTTGTCATTGGTAGTTTGCCTATGACAGTAGTCAGATGTGAGTATCATTTTGATCGCTATAATCCTGTGGATGATTTAGATGTCTGCACTATAAGTCTCTCCCCATCCTTTGTGTTTTTTAATTAGTACCTCAGGTTCTCTTGCAGCCTGGGGCTCTTCCAGTTCACCACCCTACCCTTTGGGCTTACCACAGCTCCTCAGGTGTTCGCCCGTGTCTTGGGGGCACTGATTGCCTTCCTGCACACCAAAAGGATTTAAGTAACTCCATACATGGACAACCTTCTCTTGAAGGCTCTCTCGCAGGATCTTATGGACCACCAGGTTCAGGAATGTGCTCAGATCATCCTTCAACACGGATGGATTCTGAATACGCACAAGTCTGTGCCAGTTCCTTCTCAAAACTTGATCTTCCTCGGCCTTCGGTTCAACACTTTGCAGAGTATTGTCTACCTGATGGGAGGATTAAGTTCAGCAGCTCACCTACAAGGTGTCTTCAGCTCTGGCATGGACATCAGTTCCAGCAAGGAAGTTATGTTCTCTGGTGGGGAAGATGATATCCACTATGGAAGCAGCACCATATGCGATGGCCCATGCCAGGCAGCTTCAAAGGTTTGTGATCCGAGTTTGCAGGGGGATCCAGAACTTCTGGATCATGCTGTCTCTCTCCCTGCAGACATGAGACTGGGTCTCCACTGGTGGTTAGACCTCTCCAAACTGGAAAAAGGGAGGCCATTTGTGATTACATACTGGACCATAGTAATGACGGACTCCAGCCTGTTCGGGTGGAGTGCAGTCTTGGGTCACATGGGTGTTCAGGGGCGTTGTTCATCGGAGGAGACTCTTCTTCCAATAAACATCTTGAAGCTCAGAGCAATATTTCATGCTGTGAGAAGTATTGGTCCTCTCATCTCATGGGATGCCCAGTCCGAGTCCAGTCCGACAACTCTACAGCCATAGCTTACATCAACAAGCAAGGAGGCACCAGAAGCTCCGCTGCTTGGTTCGAGGTCAATGCTGTTATGGCTTGTCTGAAGAACATGTACCTGACATTTCCACCGTGCACATCCCAGGCGTAGAAAATATCCTAGCTGACTTCCTCAGTCACTGCACAGTGGACCCTGGGGAGTGGGAACTCCACCTGGAAGTTTTTGACCTCCTAGTGCAGAAGTGGGGTCTTCCTTGGATAGACTTGATGGCCACCAGGGACAACCAGAAAGTTCAGATTTTTTGTTTGTGCTTGAGAGATCCCCTGGCTTTTGCTGTGAATGCCCTGTCAATTCCCTGGCCTACATCTTTCCTCCACTTTCTCTCCTGCCCAGGGTGCTGTGGAAGATTCGAATGGAAAGGGTGTCTGTCATCCTGATAGCTCCTTATTGGACCAGGCAACCTTGGTTCCCAGAATTGTTGGCATTGTCTGCTCAGGAACGGTTTCCTCTGCTACGCAGACCAGATCGGCTCCTTTGGGGTTACCTATGGAAGGAAGATGTGAACCATCTAGTTTTGAAGGCATGGCGGTTGAAACCTCCATGTTGAGGAAGAAGGGCTATTGTTCGGAAGTGGTATCCACTATGATCCAGGCTAGGAAACCAGTCTCTTCTAAGGCCTACCGCAGGGTTTGGTCCATTTTCCATGCGTGGTATGTGGACAAGGATCTATCCTCGAAGGAGTTTGATCTCCCGGCAATCCTTTCCTTTTTTGCAGGATGGCGTGAACAAGGGTCTTATCCTTAGCTCCTTGAAGGTGCAGACCGCAGTGCTGTCTGTCTTCTTTGAGAGACGTATTTCCACCTTGCCAGATGTCAGACTTCTTTCACTGGGTTGCTCATGCTTTCCCTACCTGTAAGGCTCCTACGCCTAAGTGGGACCTTAATTTGGTCCTCCTTTTGAGTCTTTGGCTACTGTTCCTCTACTCCTTCTGACGTGGAAGATGGTTTTTCACTTGGCTGTGGTCTCTGTCTGCAGAGTGGCTGAATTGCAGGCTTTGTCCTGCAAACTGCCTTTTTTAGTGTTTCACAAGGATGAGGCTGTTCTCCGTACCTCCCAGGAATTCCTTCCTAAAGTGGTCTGAGTTCACATCAATCAGATTGTTGTGCCTTCCTTTTGTCCTAACTCTAAATCTGACAAGGAGAGGGATCTCCACTTGTTGGATGTGGTGCACCGCACTGAGTCTGTCCGTCAGACTGATGCATTGTTCATCATCCCTGAGGGCCCCAGGGCTGGTAAAGCGGCGTCCAAGGTGACTTGCATCTTGGATTAAGTCTACCATCCGCAAGGCTTACAAGCTCAGAGGTTAACCTGTTCCCTTCTGTATTACAGCACATTCCACTCGGTCTATTGAGGCCTCCTGGCCCTACAAGAATCAGGCCTCTGCTGATCAGCTCTGCAAGGCGGCTGCTTGGTCTTCTGTGCCCGCTATGACTGAAGCCAGCTTTGGCAGGAAAGTCCTGGAGGCAGTTTTGCCTGTCTAAGACTCTCTCTTTCCTGTGTCTTATAGCTGTTTAACAGTTTGAACCCTGTTGGCTCTTGTTCATGTTCTTGTATGCTGTGTATTGTTTCAGTGTCCGTTGACTTCGTTAGTTTGGCTTGTTCCATGTCTTGGATAGTTCATGGGAACTCTGCTATCATGGGGGTCCGGCGCTTGGTCCTTTCCTTCTCTTCCCACCCATGGGAACTCAATGTTGGTACATCCCCATGGTACCTGTAAGCTATATTGGATGATAGAGAAAAGAAGATTTTAGTCTTACCTGTTAAAACCTTGTCTCTTAGTCCATATAGCTTACAGGTCTTCCTGGTGAAAGGGACCATTCTGGGTCTCCTGTAGCTGGATGTGGGAGTACATTTGGGTCCGTGCTCACTGGAGTTTTCCAGTTCTTCTTATCGCTATCTAATTCAGTAGGTTTAGTGTGACATATCTATCTGGAGGGGAGTGGTTAGGTAGCCTGCTATAGAGGAGGGACAGGCCCCACCCTGCACTTCTTGAAGAATTGTTCCAGCCTACTGGGAGGAGTTGTCGCCTCCCCATGGTACCTGTAAGCTATATGGACTAAGAGAAAAGGTTTTAACAGGTAAGACTAAAATCTTCTTTTTTTGTGCACTTACTAAATACTCTTAACCATCCCTCCCAGAAAAATATACAACTGTCGAGTCCTGGGTTCAGGAGATTCCTTTTCTTGTTCCACTTCTATTTTTTCTTTCATCATTGCTATATGTTAAAACTGAGCATGTCAAGTAGGGGCAGAGTGTATAAGGGAGGGAGTCTCCTCCTCATGTTTAAGTACCCTGCCCTCCTGGAGGAGGGGTCTTTACCCTCATGGTTCCTGTATTCCTCATGGACTAAGAGAAAAAGTATCAGTAAGTACATAAAATCACTTTGTTTTAATCATTGATGTTTATTCACCTTAGCCTTATAGCGTTTAAATAAGAGTGAAATGCTAGTTAAGTAGTGTAACCAGAGCAGGCAATCCTGTGCATCCCACCCTCCATACTTTGCTGAATGGAGAGTGCATTAAAGGGTGATTGTGGGAAAACTGGGTTTTGGTGGCATTCTTGTAAATGTAGTATTTTCTAACCTATAAACTTGCTTAGATGTATATTGTTTTGCATTATACTATTTAGTAGTCTATACAAAATATAACTTCTCATTCTTCTTGGTAAATGTATAGTTTTGTATTTTTTCCTTAGGAAGTTCCAGAGGATCTGTTTGATATGGCTGAGAGGTACAAGCAATTTAAGATGAAAAAAGACAGCGAAAGAGACCTGATACCTCGCAAAGCACGGTGGCGCGAGAACATTTAAGTTTCATGTATGATATTTATATAGATATATATTTATATAAATGTATAATGTATCTATTTTTGAAGAACACATAATAAATAATAAAAACTGCTATTCAGCATAGCTCAAATGTTAGAGAAGATTTCAGTTAAAAATGAAAATGCAAACCTTGAAAGGTGCATGTAGGTATGTGTGTTTAGTTAATGCTCAGGAGGGAAGTTTTTCATAAAAATGAATACTTAATAAGAGGACATGATTTAAAATTAGAGGATGGGAGACTTAGAAGGTTCTGCTATTTTACAGAAAGGGTAACTGATTTATGGAGTAAAAAAATCATGGAATAGCCTATCTTGGGCGGCTAATTTATAGAGGAATTTAAGAATGTGTAGAATTAATCATACTTTGGAAGGTTTTTGTAAGATGATTTTTTAAGTAGTCAAATGGCTATTGTGTGTGTGATATATATGTATGTATGTAATATATATATGTGTGTGTGTGTATATATATTATTTCGAGAGAGAATCTCCCTTTCTCAAGTCTAATACACACTAAATAAGAGACAGGAAGTATACTGAAAATAAAAGGGGGGGGCAGAATATAAGGGAAAGATAGGCGCTGATAGGGCGTGAATACAAAATTATCTGATGTCCATGAATATGATCCATTAATGTTGAATGTCTTGTTGTTTATAAAAATGTGTTGACATGATTTGTAGCGCGGTTTTGGTAAGGTTTAGTCCCATTATCAGTGTTTGCCAATTCATTGGTCCATTTTCTATTAATTCATTTTTGTTTCAGATTCGGTGGTTGCCTGAATGCCAAAATAGGTGGTTGGGGAATATGCCTTTTAGCACCACATCATCTGTTAACAGAGGCTGTAGTTCTTTGATGTGTATTTCTACTATAACGGGGTTGTATGTAGTAACTAGAGGTATATGTTGTACATACATCTCTTTGTATTGCAACAGCTGTTCACATGGTGTTCTCAATGCAGATGCTATTTATTTGTGATTGTCCTTGTTTTATAGGCTTTCTTTTTAAATGATTTCAATAATGTTTTTAGATTGTTGTAGAGCAAATGCGGTGGTATCTGATAGTTCGGCTGTGAATGATGCTTTGTTTAGGTGAAAGCTGGAGTTTTGAAGGAAACTGCAATGGTGTGTGGGTATTCTGTTTAAAGATTATTGTAGATTGTCATTGGTGAAAATTATGGTTGTATCCAGGAAGTGTACGCTTTCTGTAGAGAAATCCATTTAAAGTGGAACTACCACCCAATAATAACATTGTACCACATAATTGCCCATCTGGCGACTAGCTGCTCAGTAGCGCTAGTGACCAGAATTATTACCTGATTAAAGAGAAATCGCTATTCTTCCAAGACTGACAGCAGGACGGAGTGCGGGCATCTTGCCATAGTGACATCCACGCACTTGTGCTGTCAGTCCCTTTTGGAGCCGTCCGGCTCCTAGCAACGCGTCCTAGACCCGGCTGGGACTGACAGCGCAGGCATGCGGACTTCACTATGGCAAGATATCCACGCTCCATCCTGCTGTCAGTCTTGGAAGAATAGCGATTTCTCTTTAATCAGGTAATAATTCTGGCGACTAGCGCTACTGAGCAGCTAGTTGCCAGGTGGGCAATTATGTGGTGCAGTGTTATTATTGGGTTTTAGTTCCGCTTTAATGAATGGATGAAACGTGTTGAAGGATTTATGAAAAATCTTTGATTAATTCTTCACCCTCTGTCCATATGATGAATATATCATCAATATAATGGAAATATTTATAAGTTTTGTAGTGGTATGTATCAGGTCAGCCATAAAAAGGTTCGCATATTGTGGTGCTATCTTTGTACCCATGGCACATTCGATTAACTGTAGGTAGAAATCCTGGTTGATGGTGAAATAATTGTGTGTGAAAATAAATTGTACTAATTTGGTTATTGTTTTGGGCCATATTTTTGATTTAGGGTCTGTGATGACAGGAATTGAAAGTAGGCATTAATACCATCCAGATGCGGAATGTTCCTATAGAGTGATACCACATCCATGGTAGCTAGAATCTTTGTTTTGGTAGAGTTTAAAGGGATAGTAATGCTTCACAATAAAAGCAGCTCCAATTAGTCTTCATAGTATTTTGGCCATGGAGAGTGTTATTTCAATACTGTCAAAGTTGTAGTTCAGGAGAAATTGGATGATAAAGTATCCACCTCCTTTTACTGATGGATCTCAGAGAGGGACAATCTTCAATTAGCATAAGGGAAAAACCTGCCAAGGGGGACATGGTTTTCCTTATGTTCACAGTAAAAAGATTGTCCCTTTCTGTGAGCTGTCTGGTCTCAAGACCAGATTCCACATCTGAGGGGAGGTGGCTTACACTAGGTAAAAGGGGTGGGAGGTGGATACTTTATCATTCAATTACTCTTGAACTGCAACACTAATAGTTTTGAAATAACACTCTCTGTGGCTCAATACTATGAAGTTTAATTGGAGCTGCTATTTTTGTGAAACATTACTATCCCTTTAACTAAGACTGTGGTGTCTTGTGTGAAGGGATTTGTGTAAATGATCAGGGTTTGACACCAGACCCTGAGATCTGCTCAGTCAGATTATCCATACCTGGTCTACCTGGGTTTCCTAGTTTGTGAATTTTTGGAAGCATGCAGAAAGTCCCCACAGCGGGTTTGGTAGATATAAGCTCAGTTCTGATTGGGAGTCTTTTAGGAATGTTTTAATGAGATTCTGGAGTTGCCATGTATGTATATATGTATTGTGTGTGTGTGTGTGTGTGTGTGTGTGTGTGTGTGTGTATGTATATAGATATATATAGATGGATATATATGTGTGTGTGTGGCCTCTTGACTTGAGAGAGATGGACTGAGAGAGAGAGATGGACTAAGAGAGAGAGAGAGAGAGATGGACTAAGAGAGAGAGAGATGGACTAAGAGAGAGAGAGAGATGGACTGAGAGAGAGAGAGAGATGGACTGAGAGAGAGAGAGAGAGATGGACTAAGAGAGAGAGATGGACAGAGAGAGAGAGAGAGAGAGATGGACAGAGAGAGAGAGAGAGATGGACAGAGAGAGAGAGAGAGATGGACAGAGAGAGAGAGAGATGGACAGAGAGAGAGAGAGATGGACTGAGAGAGAGAGAGATGGACTGAGAGAGAGAGAGATGGACTGAGAGAGAGAGAGATGGACTGAGAGAGAGAGAGATGGACTGAGAGAGAGAGAGATGGACTGAGAGAGAGAGAGATGGACTGAGAGAGAGATGGACAGAGAGAGAGAGATGTACAGGGAGCGAGAGAGACGGAGCGAGAGAGAGAGGGGCGGACACGGGGAGAGAGAGAGGGGGGCAGACATGGGGCGAGAGAGACTGGGAAACGGACACAGAGATATAAATGCGGACACGGACATAGAGAGGAGGACATGGAGAGAGACGGAGAGAGAGAGAGAAACGGACACAGAGAGAGAGGTGGACACGGGGAGACGTACACAGGGGAGGGAGAGAGGCAGACACGGGGGGAGGGAGAGAGAGAGACGGACATTACACCTAAAAAATTGAAGTTTGAGCTGCAATAAGTTTTGAATAAAACTCCTCTAAGAAAGGGGAGTTCCCTTGTTTTACTCTGTTGGTTAAACATTACACCATATATATTTTTATATATTAAATGTTACTGTCCCTTATATCATCTCCAGTCAATCATAGAAGTTATTTCCATGATGGTGTATATAATGTTTACTTGTAGGACTCCTAAACACCAAGTTCTGCCCATAAAAGTGTTTTTGTTTGTTTGTTTTTTTGGGGGGAGGTTACACTGGTAAGCAGCTCACACTGGAGAAAGAGTGGGAATATTTTCTTAAATTATATTTTAAACTATTGTTTGTTAAAGTGTTTGACTAACATCCATTACACTCTTTAAAGGAGAACTATACCCCTAGCCTACTGATAAGTGGATCATAATTTAACAGAATTATCTAAATAAGTAATCGTCCTTTGCACAGTTGTCATGTACACCTTTATAGTTTATTTTTGAGTATTTGATCTGTGTTGTAGAGCACACTGCTAGTTTTTTCAGTTGATGATAATAGGACTGAGAGATTCCTGTCATAAATTAGGCTGAGAAACTTGTGTCCCTCACAAATCCATTCAAGTCTATAGAAATCTAATGCTTGTTGTATAGAGGTGTACAATACCATCACAGGGAAAGGAGAGAAAATGACCCCTAAAGTGAGCCCTTTAAATTAGGCACACAACTTTAGTCATATACAGTACTGTGCAAATGTCTTAGGCAGGTGTGAAAAATGCTGTTAAGTAAGAATGCTTTCAAAGATAGACATGTTAATACTTTATTTTTATCAATTAGTGAGTGAACAGAAGAAAGATCTAAATAAAATCAATATTTGGTGTGACCACCCTTTGCCTTCAAAACAACATAAATTTGAATAGTCAGTGATTTTGTAGACATATAGTCAGGTGTATGATTAAACAATTATACCAAACAGGTGCTAATGATCATCAATGTAATATATAGGCTGAAACAGTCATTAACTGAAACAGTGGTGTAAGAGGAATAAAACTGGGTGAGGAACAGCCAAAGTCTGCTAACAAGGTAAGGTTACTGAAGACTTTTTAATGTCAAAAGTAATACACCATGGCAAGACTGAGCACAGCACCAAGACACAAGGTAGTTATACTGCATCAGTAAGGTCCCTCCCAGGCAGAAATTCCAAGGCAGACAGAGGTTTCCAGGTGTGCTGTCCAAACTCTCTTGAAGAAGCAGAAAGAAACAAGCAATGTTGAGGAGAGTAGATGCAGTGGTGGGCCAAGGAAACTTAGTGCAGTAGATGAATGAATGACTTCCCTTTGCAACCTGAAGATGTCCAGCAGTGCCATGAGATCAGAATTGGCAGAAAACAGTGGGATCCTGGTACACCCTTCTACTGTCTGGAGAAGTCTGGTCAGAAGTAGTTTTCATAGCAAACTTGCGGCCAAAAAGCCATACCTCTGATGTGGAAACAAGGCCAAGCTACTCAACTATGCATGAAAGCATAGGAACTGGGGTGCAGAAAAATGGCAGCAGGTGCTCTGGACTGATGAGTATAATTTTAAATATTTGGCTGTAGCAGAAAGCAGTTTGTTCGCCGAAGGGCAGGCGAGTGGTACAAGAATGAGCGAGTGTCTGCAAGCATCAGTGAAGCATGGTGGAGGTTCCTTGCAAGTTTGGGACTGCATTTCTGCAAATGGAGTTGGGGATTTGGTCAGAATGAATGGTCTCCTGAATGCGGAGAAGTGCAGGCTGATACTTATCCATCATGCAGTACCATCAGGGAGACATCTGATTGGCTGCAAATTCATTCTGCAGCATGACGACCTCAAACTTACAGCCAAAGTCATTAAAAACTATCTTCAGCATGAAGGAGAACAAGGAGTCCTGGAAGTGATTGTATGGCCCCACACAGAGCTTGGATCTCAACATCATTGAGTTGGCCTGGGATTACATGAAGAGAGGGAAGCAACTGAGGCTGCCTAAATTCACAGAAGAACTGTTGTTCATTCTCCAAGATGGTTGGAACATCCTACCTGCTGAGTTCCATACCAAACTGTATGCAAGTGTACCATGAAGAATTGATGTTATTTTGAAGGCAAAGGGTGGTCACACCAAATATTGATTTTATTTAGATTTTTCATCTGTTCGCTCACTATCATTTTGTCAATCAATAAAAAATAAACTATTGACATGTCTATTTCTGAAAGCATTCTTACTTTACAGCATTTGTTTCACACCTGCCTAAGACTTTTGCACAGTACTGTGTATGTATGTGTGTGTGTGTGTGTATATATATATATATATATATATATATATATATATATATATATATATATATATAAATACCCAAAAAGTAATCTTTATTAGTACAAAAGATGCAAATCTATAAGCATGGATGATATCCTAAACCAATTAAAAAACCATAGAAGGGGTACGAGTAGGGCCTGTATAAGTACTATGGGTAAACCAATCAAAGTGATCAAACCAAATGGTCAAGTCTGTAACCACTAGATAATATGGACTAATGGTTACCACATATTAAAATATATTGGATCCATACTCAGAAACAAAATTGATCAGAGATGTAAATACATGGTTTAGGTAAGTATCCGTAGAAGCAAAAGTGAAAAAAATCTCTAAAGAAATCTAATAATATACTACCAATTCTTTGGAGATACGTGTGTGATCGGTTGGCTCTGAGAGGGAGTTGCTTGGATTGGTCCCTGTTTCCCAGCTGATTGATCTTCAAACATTAAATGGTTGATAAGTATCTACCAGATGTTTATTTATAATTTGTGCTTATTGGATATATTTCTTCACCTGGGTATTATACGGGTATAATCCTTATTATTAGGTAGTATGATGTTAGATTTCTGTAGGTGTGTTTTCACTTTTGCATGCTCTTGATACTTATCTAGACCGTGTATTTACATCACTGATCTATTTTGTTTCTCAGTGTGGATCCTCCCCTCGTTCGCACTTCTGGTGCTCCTCTCTCCTAGGCTTGTTCATATATAGTTTGCAACCACTTTGCAGTTTGCATTACAAGCCACAATTTTTATCTTTGCTACAGGACTAGGACTGAGACTTTCTATTGTATACCCTGTGGATCTACTCTATCCTGTGTACATTTTAACCCCTTAACGACCGGACGTTATGGGACATTTCCGTCCCATAACGTCCGCATAGGGGCACTTGGACGCGCCGGTACACGTGACCTGTCACGTGTATCGGCGCGTCACTATGGGGCTTGAAACAGATCGCTCCGATCTTGGAGCGGTCTATTTCATGCCCCATTTTTACTTACAGCGCTCCCGGTAGAGCGCTGTAAGTAAAAAGTACGTGACGTACCAGGACCGTCAAGGGTCTTTCAAGCAAGTTTACCCTTGACGGTCCTGGTACGTCAAGGGTCCCTAAGGGGTTAATGCTGTTACACAGCCCAGGAAATGTAGTGTTTCCATACATGGTTTTGTATAATTTCTTGTTTGATATATCTGTATGTGACCAAGATATGCTGTACTTTACTTAATTCTTAATAAAGTATTTTGGAATTATCCAAATATATATATATTTTTTTTTTATGTGGTAACTATTAGTCCATATTATCTAGTGGTTACAGATTTATGACAACTTTGCTTTATCACTTTGATTGGTTTACCCATAGTACTAATACAGACCTGTAACGGTTTGTTTAACACACAGACACAGTGGTTTAGGATAAAACATAGTTTTATTGAAATCACAGTAATATAATAATCCTCACAGGTCCTGTAGTATTTAAGCAGAATAATACAGACACACGACAGGTTACATATACATATGCCTACACAGGTCCAGTATAACCATAGAGTCCTTAACAGCATATACTGACACAGGTCAGGCAGAATACGTTGAATTCCCAGGAGAAAGGTACTGCATGGGTTAATGGTCTTCAATGAGTGTAAATAGTCCCATGTTAAGAGAGGTCTGTCATGGAGCACTCTCAATATAGAGAGCTTAAGGATACGTAACGCCCAGAAATAGGTTAGCAGTACAAACGTGAACTGCCAGAGTAATATCAGGAACCGAGCAACATATGACACTGCCGTAGCAGTAACGGAGACCAAACCACTTGCGCTCTGCAGGAGCAGTAACGGAAACAAGACCAATAGCACACTGCCGTAGCAGTAACGGAGACTAGGCCACTTGCACTCTGCAGGAACAGTAACGGAGACACAACTGAACACTGCAGTGACCAGCCTGACTGGGCAACTCGCCCAGAGGTCGTAACCAACCGGAAGCGTCACAAATGCCTGATGAATAGGAATGTCGCCACGGCGACACTGAGCCAGCCAGAGCTGGAACGTCAACCAAGCCGGGTCGAATCACGGAGCAGGAACGTCAGCCAAGCCGGGTCAGTACACAGGAGCAGGGATGTCAGCCAAGCCGGGTCGGTACACAGGAGCAGGGACATCAGCCAAGCCGGGTCGGTACACAGGAGCAGGCGCAGAAGAATGGTCAGGCAATCCGGGTTGGTACACAGGCAGGAGACGAGATGCAGAGTAGACAGGCAGGCCAAGTCGGTACACTGGGAATCACTGAGAGTAGGAACAAGCACTGGTACAGGAACACCACGAAAGGGCACCGGAGGGGTGCCAGAGCCCAGTATATAAAGGCCATACTGGGCGGGACAAACACAGAATAGCCAATGGGAGCAAAGCACAGTGTAGACTGACAGAAAGTAGCAAGGGGAGAACGGGCACCGTGATAAGGCCCTACTCACACCCCTTCTATGGTGATTTTGTTTTTATGATATCATCTGTGCTTATAGATTTACATCTGTTGTACTAATAAAGATCTTTTTTTTTATTTTTTGTGTGTGTGTGTGTGTGTGTGTGTGTGTGTATATATGAGATTAGGTTTGTGTGTCTCATTTACAGGACTCTCTTTAGGGGTATTTTTCTATCCTTTTCCCTTGATGGTATTGTGTTCATTGTTGGAGTCTTAGAGAGCACCATACTATTGATGATGACTGTTGCCCTAGATATTATGAGTTTATCAGTGCTGACCCTATGCATATAAATGTTCATTGTTGTGAAGTGGTGGACCTAGAGTCAGACCTGAATATTGACAGCTCTAAACCATAAACTGCAAATTCAATGCAAAAAATGCATAGACATACCTGACTGCTGTATTAGCGGCTTGTCCTTAAGTAAGTTAACATGTAGAAGAAGTTAGGATCCACTTATTCCTATGGCATGTTTCACTTTAATGGGTTCCACTACATATATATCTTTAGATTGTAAGCTTTCGAGCAGGGACCTCGCACCCAATGTTTCACTCTACAAAGCACCTGTAACCCTGTATTGTTGTAAAGCACTGCGTACACTTGTGGCGCTATATAAATAAACACATTCATTTATTCATATATCTTTTTGGCCAGTCCGTTTTAACATTTTTTTTTTTCCTGTTCTTTCAGGCAATTTCATGATGACAACAATGTTTACAGATTTCAAACCTATGTTGTATCTACTTAGAGTTGGTAAATTGTTATATCTCTATTGTTAGTAAGAAAAAATGCATTGTATAATTAAAGGAGCAGGCATATTTAATTATAGCTGAGTAAATCAAGGGTGCTGCTGGGGAGATGCTAAGTTCAATAGTAATCATAGCTCAGATTTGCATTTGAGCTATTGTGGCCAACAGGTGACACTTGCTGTCTTTAAAGAGCTTTAATGGTAGGCAGCCCTGGTGCCCAGTGGGTACCAGCAATGCATTGGAGACCTCTCTTGCAATCGAGGGATTAAAAACCCTATTTAAACAATTTGGAATTTTGTTCTCCCCTTGGTGCAGTTGGCTTGCTACATAATTGCACCTGATCAGGTTTCTTAACCAGCTCAACAGGTAACAATGTTGCAAACTGTTTATTTTGAGAGAAAAAAATCAACTATAATAACATTTGAATGATACCTGTCCCTGCAAGCACCCTTGCTAAATTTAATCAGCAGGAAACCTCCTACATTTTTATTTATTTTTTTTTTTTTTAAATAATGAAACAAAACTGCTCCTTTTACATGCTTACTTCTATAACCTTTCAAAGATTTGGATACAAACTAGATTGCTTACCGTATACTGTTCCAAAAACAAATGCATGTGGTCGTGATGAGGTACAGTTTTGGGCAGTGAATAACTGCTAATGTTGATTAAAGGAGAACTATCACCTTCTAATAATAAACCCTCACTTACCTTACTATGTCCAGAAAGTACTAATGTCTCTTGTTCACTGTTCAGTCTGTTGTTATGTCCATGGAGGCAACCGTGACAGTACATGGCAGTATTTTCACGCTGAAGCAGGTAGAGCGCATGAGCCTACAAATAGTGATGCATTTAGGCTTCTGCTGCCTTAGATCGAACCAAGTGCATGCATCCCTCCATCTACACTCAGCTATACTCCCCTTTATCTGACCCCCTTTAAAATACACTGTCACCAATATCAAACTGGAGGGAGGTCCCATGTGGATTATTTATAGTGCAGAACAAGAAAAGAGTAAATTTTGACAAGCGGTGTTTAACCCCTTGGATGCTTGAGTTCACCAACATTCCATATGATCACTTTGGGAAAGAGGTGCCTAAGATGAGGCAATATGAGTTACAAATGTAATAACCTTAGTCTTAAGCATGCATTTCCCAAAGTGAATATACCCCTAAGGTCATAAATCAAATTTTGAATTTTTTACACCTTTGAGCGCCAGAGTGGTACGCAACACATTGCAAAGCAATGAGTTGCACACCACTCTGGCACTCAGAGGGTTAACATCTTTCCAACATGTTGAAGCAATACTGGAGATGCTGGGCAGTGCCTCATCTGAATTATTCTTGGAAGTGTGTGGCATGAAGCACTATTGCGGCACATGATCACACAATGTGTATGAAGGGGTTGAGAGGGGACCAGTCTGTCTTATGACCCATGTAGTCACAAATTTAGAAAATGGTGCATTTTATTGAATAGCTGGATTAGCCCAAACTGACAAAGCCACCCTGTCTGCTGCCCCTGCCAATCTGCTTCCATAGTAATGCATTGCACACCCATCTGGTACATAAAGGGTTATGGTTACCATGAGCAGTGAGCAGAATTTGTGGCTCTGCTAGCAAATATCTTGTCCAGCTCCATGGACATGACATGTAGGACTGAATGTTCAAGAGCTAACATCTCCAAAGACACAGGGGCACCGATCATAGTAGCCATTAGGTTTTTCTGGCCTTAGATAAGTGGTGAACTATTGTTAAGAGGTTTTAGTTGTTCTTTATGTTGTATTATTGCAGTAACTGGGTTTCTGATTAACCTGCAGTTAATATGAATGTTGCAAAAAGAAATGAAAAAAACATACACAATTGTTTGAATATGTACTGTATCATTTGTGGTGCTCAAAATTCATGCCGCTTATGCATTTATGCATCTCCAAACCCTCTCCCGTTACATAGCCATGTAGAATCAGATTCACTTCACCATGAAAGTTGAAAATCTTTTTTATTAACAAAGAAAGTAGGTTGCACACTCAGACTTTTAATAAACTATTTTACTGATGCCTAAAATATGCAACATTTCAGTCCTTGTTTGAGACCTTTGTCAACCCAACAGAAGAATCACAACAAACTGCTTGTCTAACAAACGTGACATCATAAATGCAACTATTGATAAAACCAGAGCAACTGAAACGCATCACCAAACCCATCAGCAAGATATTAAAGAAATTATGAAAATGAATGAGACACCACAGTGATTCCCAGAGGTGGGAGCCATACAAAATAGCACTTATACACTATCAATTAATCTGAAGAGCAACATTAAATACAATGTATTCAAACAAAAACTAGGACTGAATAGACAATAAAAAAGAAAAACATGAAATAAAAAGAAAAAATATTAAAATGAAAGAAATAAATGGGGGAAAAAAGAAAAACCAAAGAAGAAAATAATAAAATCAATGGAAAGAGAAATAAATGGTAAAAGAAAAAAATAAAGAATACAGTAATGATAAAATCATTGGAAAGATAAATAAATGGGAAGAAAAACAAAAGAAAAAATTATAAAATTAATGAAATATAAAATAAATGGGAACAAAATAAGAAAAATGTGTAAAAGAAAAAAACTAAGAGTTTAACGGTCGGCTACTGTATTTCTATGTCTCTGAGGGTTAATATCACTCAGCTTCATAATCCAAAAACATTCTCTTTGAAAGAACAGTGTGGAAAGATTACTGCCCCTTTTCATTGGTGTAACAGGGCCAGTCCCAATGAAATTTATGGGAAAATGATTAGCCATAATATCAGGCTATTGGCTTACCAATTTTTAAATCTCGATACACTGTTTTGATAGCCAATATGCAGCCAGCCATCCTTTCCTCAGAGTATAGTCCGTTTTGCCCACATAACTCAAACAAGGGCAGGTGATCAAATAAACTACAAACTCTGTGGTACAAGTAATTTTGTTTGCATGTGGGTGGGTGAAATTTTCCACATCTCCTTTAGCCACATGTAGTACAGTCACTGCCTCTTCATCAACCAGGAGGGGCTTTGAAGAGCCATGTTCTCAATATAACTTTCTACATGATGCGTATTTACTGATAAGTCTCTCAGATTCAGTCCTCGTTTAAAACCCATTATTGGTATTTACTGAAAGGAGACTTTATCTTTCTTCAAAATTCTCCCAGTCTTGGAAATGGCCCTTCAAATATGTCTTCATGTAGTGGTAAATTCAGTAGTGCATACCATAGTTTTTTCATTTTTTTTTATTAGTTTTTCCCTCCTCTTCCATAGTTAGTTGGCAGCATATCTCATCCAAAACTTTCTTTATGGAATAAATATTTCATATAGTTGTTTTTTTCTATTAAATCTAATTATGAGTAATTGTGGGTAACTCATAAAATTGTGATTTAGCTAAAGCTGCCTTCAATGATGGTGGATGAAAACTGGTACAATATAACACTTTATTCCTATCCGTGTTTTCGGAGTAAAAATTCCACCTCATTTTTACTACAGAAGAACATCAATTTCACTGGAGAATCCAAATAATTGTTGTAATGAGTCAACTTTTTTCAGGACCCCTCCAAATTAACAAGATATTGTCAGTAAAATAATGGAATAAAATTATTCTTCTGCAAATTTTTCTAAGATGTATTCACTTTCAAATGTATTAATATATGTATTTGTGTAAGTTGTATTGCCCCTTAAAGGGGAACATTCACATCTGAAAAACTTTTTAGCACTTGTTTAATCCGATAAGAAGTATTAGGACATGTGCTTTGTTTTTTTGCTTTTTTAAACTTACTACATTAGATATTTCACTTCAAAGTTACTCACTTCCGCATAATGCCGCACGGTGTAGCTGCGGCACTGCTCTCAGGACTTCCCAGCACTATGTCATTCTCTTCCCACCTCCCTCCCAGCTGCCCCAGGGAGCATAGTGCTGGGAAGTCCTGAGAGCAGTGCCACAGCTACACCGTGCCGCATTACGCGGAAGTAAGTAACTTTGAAGTGAAATATCTTAAGAAGCAAGTTTAAAAAAAAAAAAAAAGCACATGTCCTAATACTACTTATCGGATTAAACAAGTGCTAAACAGTTTTTCAGATATGAATGCTCTCCTTTAATGTACTAATAGCTAATCTTTCCTCTTTAGGCAGGGTAGATAGGGTGAAAGACTTAATTGTTATTTTTTCATTCAGAATATTGAGGAACATATATTCTTTTACAGAGAGAACACAAAATTTCACAGTGGTATTAATGGTGTCTCTGAAATTACCTTTCAGGCTCATCACATGTGACAGCTTGTTTTGTTCAAATTCCCTGTCGAATTCCATAATCTTCATATTGTGTATAAAGTAATATTTGGATAAATTATAAATCACTGATGGTATTCCACTTCACCTCTATTGGCCAAGTCTTTGGTTCCACTGCTGATGTCCTTTTTCGACCTGTTCTGATGTAGTTTCTTCGACTGTTCCCTGCTAATTTTGTGACAGTTTTGGAGGTTTCTCAACTTCGTCTTTTCAAATAGGGTTTATTACATGTGGTTAATCATTCTCCCACTAATTTTATTTTAATTAGGATTGACCATGTTCCACTTTTGAAGAGGACATTCTGTTGTTACAAAGAGAATGTTTTAGGATTAAGATGCTGAGTACTGTTAATCCTAATAGACTACGTGAGAACTCCTAAGTTACTTTAACTGGACGTGTAAAATCACTGGTTTTCTCTGTTTTCTTTTTCTGTTTATACATTTTTTCATTCATTATTTCTCACTTTTTATTATTCGGGTTGATTTTTTTTTTCCTTTCCTTATTGTTAACCCCTTAACACAAGTTTTCCCATGACTGTCCTGGCATGTCATTAAGGGGTTAATTTAGTCCTGATTTTTATTTGTTTACATTGTATGCAATGTTGTTTTTAAGATTAATATTGACTGTGGATTTGGTGGTATGTTTCAGTAGTTTGTTTTCTCTCTCTTCAAATCTATGATGTCACTTTCTAGGGATGTTTGGTAGATAATCGGCGAGTATTTCTTTAGTTGTATAAAATTTGTGATTGTTCTTCTGGCTTGCCAAAGGTCCCAAACAAGGACTGAAACGTTGCATATTTTTGACATCCGTAAAATAGTTAATTGAAAAAGTTTCTGAGTGCAGAGTCTGGTTTAATATACAAATATATATATATATATATATATATATATATATATATATATATATATATATATATATATATATATATAATGGAAAAACTATGTTATATGAACGTTCTTGCTGAGTAAAACAAGGTACCCCCACTGCGGTTATTTTATTCAAATGTTAGAGCGGTTCAACTAGTCAGGAATTGAGTAACCGTACAACTACTTCCTAAGGGTTTAACCTGAAACCCCAACTTACCAGTTCCTATAACACTCTGTTGGGAACGGTTTGTCGGGGACTCACATTTCCCATTAAATTAAACAAAACGAATTGAAATTTCAGCACTAATGTTAACGTAACAAAGTACAAACCGTTGTTAACTGGAAAAATGCATCTCCCAAAAGTTTCTATTCATTTAAACTTTGATAAAGTGCCTGTGAGAGTCTACATATGTACTGGAAATGAGTTTGGAGATAACCTGCATTTTGCACAGTAGGCGAAATGTGTTATGCAAATGTTTTGTGTGTTTTTATTATTTCTCAATTATGTCTTCTTCTGTTTTCGTTGGGTTTTCCTCCATTTAAGAAGCCAATCCCTTTGTATTGTCACCTAAACTATTGTGCAATTATTCATACAAAACAGTAGTAACCCCCGTATACTAGAGATGCATCCACTGCATTGAGAAGCAATACACTGTAGATTCTCTAGAATCTAAGGGCTGAATCGAAAAAATGGTTTTATCTGTAATTGTATGAGAAGTGTTAAACTATTTCACAGTGCCTATTAAAGTTTGTGCAAACAGTTTTTTTTCTTTGTGACCCATTTGTTTTGAATTTACTACTGCGTATGTTTTTGCAGTTTGATGTGAGACCATTTCAAATGTTACAGAAGCCTTTTTTTTTTTAATCTTTTTATTAAGACAAAAAATGTTTACAATAACAAGACATTGAGAGTGTACAGATAGATAACACCCTAATGGAACAATGAGTCAAACTACAGAGTAGAATTGTAACAGGTGTCTCTGGACGTAATGAACAATGTTCCCATATAAACTGAAACACTTTGCAATGCTCTCAGAAATCAGTCAGAAGTGCAGAGAGGAAAAAGTGTAAGAGTAGAAAGAGAGAGACAAGAAAGGAGAGAACAGGTGAAAGGGGAGGACACTAATAGGGAACAAAGGATAGGGAAGAGACATAAGGAGGGGAGGAAATAGGGGTACTAGGGGTCCCAAATAAGGATCATATAAAGCCTGGTCCATTAGCATGAGAGTCCACCCATCTCCCACATCGACCAAATCGAGGTGTAGATATCCATATGGAAGATCCCAGCAAAGTGCATCTGTTCCATCATCAAGTTATCGGACACTAACTGCGTTAAGGCACTCCTCTTAGGAACATCCATAGACTTCCACAAGCATGCCAATAAAGACTTTGCTGCGAGCAGGATCTGCCCTGCCAATATTTTTTTGGGCAGAGGAAGAAGAAATCGGAACACATGGAATAGAGCCAATTCCGGCGAACTAGGCAAGTGCACCAAAATAGCAGCTTCCACAACAGAGAAAACCATAGTCCAATAGGACTGCAAACATGGCCAGCACCACCATACATGTAGCATGGTGCCTGTGCCTAAGGAACATCTCCAACAAAGAGAGGATGTAGAGGGATAGATACAAGCCAGACATGCCGGAACAAGATACCACCTATATAATATTTTCCAAGCCAATTCGAAATGATTAGAACAATGTGATAGTTCAAATGGGAGAATGAATGCCTTAGTCCACTGAGAAGAAGACATGCTACCTCCTAATTCCCGCTCCCATTCCAACACGAAGGGCAAAGTCTCCTTTTGGGTCCCAACCACTAAAGTTCGGTAACAGAGATATAAAGAGCCCGTAAAAGGCTGCGGTTGCATACACAACTTCGTCAGGCCAGGTAATGTAGAAAATAATGGAGGCCAAGATCTAGAAGACGATAACAATGCATGACGTCGTCGTAAAAATTTATAAAAGTCAGACTTCAGGAGATCAAATTTGGTTTAGATGTCGCTAAATTGCATCAACATATTCCCTGAAATAATCCCATTTAAAGACTTTATGCAAGCCACATACCAAGATGCATAGTTAGAGTGGGGAATCACACATTCCATGGTACGCAGCTGGGTAGCAGGAGTGAACTGCCGTAATTCCAGAACAATGCAAGCATACGTATCCCAGAAACGGAGGGAAGTTATTGTGCTAAGAAAGAATAGGGACGTTGGCGGACAAAACATAGGCGGTAACCAAAATAGACTGCACACTCTATGGATATAAACCTGAGCATCCTCCAGATCAACCCAAGTGACCTCACCAGGGTCCACATGAAATTGAATGTTCTGTGCCATCCTGGCAGCCTTATAATAGAAAAAAAGTGACAGAATTCCCAGACCACCTGACTTAGCGGACCATGAATAAACTGTAAAATCTCAGACTGGATTTCCTGCAGAAAAGAGTGTGGTATAGGCAGGGTCCGGAAAAGGTACAAAAACTTAGGTAACACCAACATCTTGATCGCTGCTATTTGTCCCAGCCAAGACAACATCAAAGACGACCATTTAATAAGTTCCTGTCTAACTTCTCCCCATAACCACTTCAAATTCATAGAGAGCAAAGTCTCCAGCTTCATTGAAAGCTGGACCTCCAAATATGTGATGCTATCCTTTCTCCTGTCAAAGGGTTAATCAGTCTGCAACTGAAGCAGGACGGGTAAATCAACATTTAATGGGAGAACTTGAGTCTTAATCTGGTTGACCCTATGGTAAGACGCCCTACAGTAGGTCTGCAAAACCTCTGTGAGACAAGGGAGGAAGGAAGCTGGGCGTGTGAGAGTGATCAAAATGTTGTCGGCGAACAGGCCAAGCTTCACTTCCAGATTCCTGAACTTCTAACCGTGTATGAGAGGGTGGGAACTAATCATGGCAGCGAGGGGCTCCAAGGCTAAAACATAAAGGATGGGGGTATCACGGTGCCCGTGATTGCTACCTTTTCCTGTCAGTTATCTGTTAGGCTCTCCATTGGCTGCCTGTCTTGTATCCGCCCAGTATTGCCTATATAGACTGGGTCCTGGCACCCTTTGGTTGCCCTTTCGTGGTGTCTCTATGTCTATAGCCACCTGCATCCTGTTCCTGAGTTCCCTGGACCTTTCCTGCATACATCAGCTTCCAGATTCTGTCTGCTTACCTGCCTGATAGCCTCCTCTGCTGAAGTGGTTCCTGCCTCTGTTCCTGATCCGGTTTGGGCTTACGTTCCTGCTTCCGTTGCTGATCCGGTCGACTGCCGTTACTATTCCAGCTTCCTGTCCCGGGCTGGCTGTTTGTTCCTGCTTCTGGATCGTGTGCAGCATTCTCCATCCTCATGTCACCTGGGCGACATTTTCATCTCTGAGTAGCATTGTGTACTCCAGTACGCGGGTACTGGTTTGCTCCATCTATCACCGGTTGCTTGCTGCTTCCCATACAGCACCAGTAGTGTCATTGTGTACTCCAGTACGCGGGTACTGGTTCGCTCCATCTATCACCGGTTGCTTGCCGTTTCCCTTACAGCACCGGTAGTGTTTGTGTATTCCAGTACGTGGGTACTGGTTCGCTCCATATATCACCGGTTGCTTGCTGCTTCCCATACAGCACCGGTAGTGTTTATGTGTACTCCAGTACGTGGGTACTGGTTCGCTCCATCGATCACCAGTTGCTTGCTGCTTCCCATACAGCACCGGTAGTGTCATTGTGTACTCCAGTACGCGGGTACTGGTTCGCTCCATCTATCACAGGTTGCTTGCTGCTTCCCATACAGCACCGGTAGTGTCATTGTGTACTCGGGTACTGGTTCGCTCCATCTATCACCGGTTGCTTGCTGCTTCCCATACAGCACCAGTAGTGTCATTGTGTACTCCAGTACGAGGATACTGGTTCGCTCCATCTATCACCGGTTGCTTGCCATTTCCATTACAGCACTGGTAGTGTCCATATATCACCGGTTGCTTGCTGCTTCCCATACAGCACCGGTAGTGTCTATGTGTACTCCAGTATGCGGGTACTGGTTCGCTCCATTTAACACCGGTTGCTTGCTGCTTCCCTATAGCACCAGTAGTGTCTATATATCACCGGTTGCTTGCTGCTATCCATACAGCACCGGTAGTGTCATTGTGTAGTCCAGTACGCGGGTACTGGTTTGCTCCTATTCACCGGCTGCTCGCTACATCTATTTAGCACCGGTAGGCCTCTGTGTAGTCCAGTATGTGTGACTGGTTTGCTCCACCTCTTCTCAGTCGCTGAGGCCACTTTTGCTCTTGCACCAGTACTTGTCGCCTCTGGGCTCAAGGCTGCCTTGCACGGTATATTGGCAGGGCCAGTATAGCCTTCTCTTTAGTTGTATCATTCTCCTGGCTGCCTTGCCCGGTATATTGGCAGGGCCGGTAGAGCCTTTTCTCTTGTTGTACCAGTCTCCTGGCTGCCTTGCCCGGTATATTGGCAGGGCCGGTAGAGCCCTCCCTCGTTGTACCAGTCCCTGGCTGTCTTGCCCGGTATATTGGTAAGGCTGGTAGAGCCTAATTCCACATTGTGCCTATTCTAAGGCTGCCTTACCTGGTATTGGCAAGGCCGGTAGAGCCTGTCTAGTATTATTCACTATACCACTGTTCACCATTGCTTTGTACTATTAGGTGTTGAGATATATGTGTAATGTCAAACCCGTGTGTTTTTTATCTTAACTCTGTGTCTGAGAGTCAAAACAAACTGTGACAGGGGGACAGAGGACATCCCTGTCTAGATCCTTTTGATATTTGGAAAGGTTCTGAAACAAACCCAGCATAGGACACCCTGGAGGACGGAGCAGAGTATAAAGAAAAAACTGCTGTAATAAACCTGGGTTGGAAGCCAAATTTCTCCAGTACCGCTCACAGTAAACCCCAGTGCAAGCGGTCAAATGCCTTCTCCGCGTCAACCGCCACAAGAAGACTACAAGTATTATGAACAGTTACAGAGATAATGACATCCACCATTTTCCGAGTGTTGTCCGAAGCCTGTCTGCCCTTAACAAACCCCACATGATCGTAATGAAGTAGAGAGGGCAAGAGATCCCGCACCCTATTCGCCAGTAGTTTAACATAGTTTTATATCCGTATTTGAGAGAGAGATAGGTCTAAAATTGGGGCAATGAGTAGGGGGTTTGCCTGGTTTTGGCAGAATTGTGATATGAGCAGAAAGCATGGATTTCACGGTGCCCCTGCTCCCTGTGCTGCTTTCTGTCAGTTTTTGCTATGCAATGCTCCCATTGGTTAATCTACGTTTGGCCCGCCCAGTATGGCCTTTATATACTGGACTCTGGCACCTATCGGGTGCCCTTTCATGATGTTCCTGTACCAGTGCCTACTTGAGCTTCGTGGATTCCAGTGTACCAGCTTGGCTTGTTTGACTACCCTGCTTCTTGTCTCCTGCTCCCATGATTCGACCCGGTCTGGCTGACGTTCCTGCTCCGTGATCCAACTCGGCTTGGCTGACGTTCCTGCTCCGTGACTTGACCCGGTTTTCCTGTTCCAGTGTTCGCTGTGTCGCTTGGGCGACATTCTGACTTCCGCTGTGCCTGGGGCCTATTATCCATTACTGCTACAGCAGTGAGACAGTTGCTGTGTCCTCCTTTAACTCTTTGCATAGCCTCTGTGTTGCCTCCGTTACTGCTACGGCAGTGTGCCATTGTCTGAGTCCTCCGTTAACTCTTGCAGAGCTTCAGTGTCGCCTCCGTTACTGCTACGGCAGTGTGCCATTGGCTTAACTTTCCGTTAAGCACTTGCAGAGTCTCAGTGTTGCCTCTGTTACTGCTACGGCAGTGTGCCATTGGCTTAACTTTCCGTTAAGCTCTTGCAGAGTCTCAGTGTTGCCTCCGTTACTGCTACAGCAGTGTGCCATTGGCTGAACTCTCCGTTTAGCTCTTGCAGAGTAACAGTGATGCCTCCGTTACTGCTAAGGCAGTGTGCCACTTGTTGAGTCCTCCGTTAAGCTCTTGCAGAGCATCTTTATTGCCTCCGTGACTGCTACAGCAGTGTGTCTTAGTCTCAGTTACTGCTCTGGCGGAGTGCAAGTGCTCTGGTCTCCATTATTGCACTGCATTCTCCTACATGCGCTAGTCTACCATACTGGGCGTTACAAAGAGAACTCACCACAGACTTCTCTGCACAAAGACTGATTACTCCTATTGGAGAACTTTAACCCATGCTGAACTGTCACTCTGGGTATTCACCCTTTCCTGTCTGACCTGTGTCCGTATAAGACCACTCTGAACTTTCTAGTTATACTGGACCTGTGTAGGCATATGCAGAAATAACCTGTCTTGTGTCTGTATTATTCTGCTGTAGTACTACAGGGCCTGTGAAGGTTATCTTATTATTTATGATTTCAATAAAACTGTGTTTTATCCTAAACCACCGTGTCTGAATGTTGAACAAACCGTTAGAATGGAGTTCGGAAAAGCAACCTTTGCACAACATGCTTGAAAAAGTTTCTCCATATGTGGAAGTAGAATCTTTCTGAAAGATCTATAGTGAGAATTAGAAAAACCGTCCAGTCCGGGAGCTTTGTCCCTCGGCAGTGCCTCAATAAGCAATCTGATCTCCTCCAAAGTGATAGGTGCCTGCAGTTTATCTAAATGGGTTGGGGAGATACAGGGCAGGGCTACTCGTTGCAAAAAAGAATCAATATCCTGGGGAGACAGTTGGAAAGTATCTGGATCAGAGCTAAGATTATACAATGATGCATAATATTTCGCAGAGGTTCCGGAATCAAGGCAGGATTCATAATTTTCTCTCCCGTTGAACAATAGATATAGGGAATAGCTCTCATAGAATCCTGCTTCTTAAGACGTCTTGCCAATTCCGTTCCCACTTTATTACCATGAGTATAGTATTTCTGCCAACATTTTTTGAGCATGAGCTGAGTATGAAACAATTGGAGTTCCGAAATTTCCCGTTTTATCGCCGAAATGCGCTTACTCCTAATCCGAGTGAAATTAGTTTTTTGTAGGGTCTCCAACGAATTCAAGTCCTTAGATAGCTGTGCCACTCTCGCATCTCGTTTCCGCTTCTCTCTAACCACAAAGGCCTCGCATCACTGTCTTATGGCTTCTCGAAGGTTCTCCGGGGACACCCCCGAAGCCTCATTCAGAACAAAGTATTCAACCAACAATTTTTCAAAATGATTTCGAACTTCGGTCTTAGCGAGTAAATAATCATTGATCTCCCAATGCCCTTTCCCCACATGACTGTACTGTTTGGCAAGTTCCAAGAGGACCGGGGCATGGTTCGACCACTGAATAGTGCCAATAGAGCAGCACTGTACTCTCTGCAAAGTCAATCTGTCCAAGCAAAAATAATCTAATCTCGAATAGGACAAATGTACCTGGGAGTAAAAAGAATAGTCCCGCACGGTAGCATTAAGAGTTAGCAAAGAATCATACAATCGACATTCCCCTAAAGTCTGCGATAGTACCTTACTCTGCAAGGACAGCGTCTGTAAATACGGCCCGGAATGTGACACCGAGGTATCCATAACGGGGTCCGCTAATGTATTAAAATCCCCACATGCTATTATAGAACCCTGAAGTAAAGGCTCCGCTTTAGTGAGAGTACGTTTAATAAACTGTGCGGAATCTGAATTCAGGGCATAGATATTAATCAAGGTATAGACAATGTTACTGATAGAGACCACAAGTATTAAATACCTCCCCTGTGCATCCTTTTTGAGCCGGAGTACTTGCACTGCCAAAGAATTATGAAACCATATGGAGACTTCTGCCTGCTTGGAGGGAGCAACGGAATGAAAAACAGTAGGATAATGTTTGGTAGTAACAGTGGGAATCCTACCCACAGTGAATTGAGTCTCCTGAATACATAGGATATGTGAAGCACTCCTGCGAGCTTCTTGAAACCGTAAACGTCGCTTATGAGGGGTATTATGTTCATAGAGAGTATCTTTATACCCATCACTAGTGAAGGACAAAAAACACCCTGGGAAATTGCTCATTTAAGCAAAATGAAAGGCGCGGGATCCCAGGACCAGTGAACCAAGAAGAGAGCCAAGTATGACAAATGTAAGCCACATATAGCAAGGTAGGAGGAGAATCATCCACATACTCACAGGGTTGAGCCGGTGGAAACCTAGGCTTGTCTAGACAAGGACTGGTAAAACCAGTAAGGGTGAATACATGGGAGGGAAATACGGAGTCTGAGGAAGAAGGCACAAGGGAAAAGGGGTCGGGGAGAGAGAAACAGAAAAGACACAGCAGGAAGGAGAAAGAAAAGAAAGTTGCTCAGTAGAGCGACATACGAACAGTGCAATCATGTGATAGAAGACGTCAAAGAAAAAAAAATCCAAAGCACCAATCTCATACCCAGATGAGAGTGGGGTGAAACTAACACTCAACAAAGAGTGAGGCAGGGAAGAAGAGATACAACGTGTCGCCAGGGAGCCGATAAACTAATATGAGCGACAAAGTCGCATTGCTTCAGGGTAAGGTAGATAAAAGCTAACTTGCCAATGGACCTAGATATCAAGGTTTTAGTAATGCAATGTATCATATTTTAAGTCGGCTCACACATCAAATAGAGACTGGCATGAAAACAAGCAACAGACCTAAGGGCTAGTAGGGGAGGTTATACATAAGGTCTAATCTCCCATTAACTGTGTATGGGTGAAATCTGGTTATGCAGTACATATCATATCTGCCAGATTAAAGCAAAGTCCACATTTCAGTTACATTATCCCTAAAACACGGTAAACAAACCTCTTGCGTGATTATGCCCAATAGATCCATACATCTCATCTGTACAGCCCAAGACATAGGTTACATAGGACCAGCCCTCCCCCTGTCCCAGATCCCAAGCGAACAGATCTGTGCACAGAGGCAATTCAGAAAATAATGCCGTCATAGTAAATAAGCCAAGGTCTGGCCACTGCACACGTATCAGCCCGCCCGCCCGCCACCCAAGTAGACCCCTTATTGCCAAGTCATATTAACACAGCCCCAGTAGAAGGGGTAAAATTTCTCTGTAACTAAAATTTAAGAGGTCCCCTCTCGTGGAAGAAAAACCTGCATATATACCTATCCACTAATAGGAATTCTAATTGCAAGGGGCAGGATAGACTGTATGCTGGGCAACACCTGGAGTGTGAGAGGCAGAGTCATCTGGCGCCAGTGGAGACCTGGGAAGGTCACTGGGCCAATTGACGAGGAGTAGTGTAAACATAGCACCTCCATGAAGTGCGCATCCCAGCATAGAGCCACGCTACACAGCAGAATACTTTACCATTACTACTCTATCAGTGCATGAAAAATCACTAACATGAATAGAAGTACTAACAAATGACTTGATATAACATGCTTGTGGATACAGTGTCAACAAAGCACATTAAAAAAACAGATGTATGAAACCCCCACAGTTAGGTGCTTTAACAGGATAGGAAACACTTCCAGGAAGATAAACCATTAATGCTCTCGGAACAGGTCCCCATCTCTGGCTGGTAAGAATAGGCGATCCAAGGGGAAAGGGAAGTCCTTTATCCGAGCCCCCGAACCTAGACCATAAGTCCAGGGCAGAAAAAGGTTACCAGAGACCACTTTGAGAGAATCCTCCATGCGAGAATCAGTGAGGGGATATGGATCTCAGCTGAGATATTGCACATGGTACTTGAGAGGCAGTCCAAAGTCTGACAGGCCTTTGGGGTTGCACATTTTGTAATGCTGCTGCAGGGTCGATCGGAACATTCCACGAGCCAAGGATACGTGCGCCTTCCTCTGGGGAGTCGATGGTAGTAACAGCACCCTCTCTGGTGACCAAGATGTTCACCGGGAATCACCGCTTATACTTAATATCTGCTCTTTGTAAAGCCGCAGTGACATGTCAAAATTGTCGACGTTGCATGAGGGTGGATGAAGAAATATCTGCAAACAGTTGAACTCCAGAGTAGGGATCTGGCAAAGGTACTTGTAGCCTACCAGCTCGCAGTTCCTCTTCTTTCACATGAAAGTAGTGTAGTCGCAAGATCACATCCCTTGCTGAGTCCGGAGGGATATTCCTGGGCCTAGGGAGCCTGTGGATGTGGTCGATCAGGAAGTCCTGGTCTGAATAATATGGTAATAGTTTAGCGAAGAAAACTTGGGCCCACGCCTTGAGGCCTGTAGGTTGTACCTCCTCCTGAACCCCCCGGAGCCGGAGATTATTACGCCTGGAGCGATCCTCCAGGTCACACATATTTGCTTTCAGGAATTGAAGTTCCTTCACTAATTCAGCATGATGATCCTCCAGTGCATTGTGCGCATCTATCACCTCGTCCACTTTGTCCTCTACATGAGAGGTTCTCTCTCCAATCTCTTTAATGTCACCACGAAGTTCGTTGGCTATGGCCTGCACATTCCCTTTGATCTGGGCTTGCAGCATTTTAAGCATGGCTTTAATGTCTGCTTGGGAAGTAGCATTACGAGAGGAGGTAGATGCAGCATCATCCATCTCCGAAAGCTCATCCTCCTCAAGTTCCCCATGGGTGCCATTTTGTGACACAGCTCCCGATAGTCTCAGAGCTTTATTCTGCTCTTTTGGAGTAAGATATTTTAGCATTTGATCTTGCTGCCTTTTGTTCCGGTGGTTAGCCATCTCGTTAGTCAAAAATAGAGCCTTCCAACAAGAATCCCTGGTTTGTAGTCTGAGCAATCCCCGGCGTACACAGGAGATCTCCTAATGTGCTGCCATTCCCATCGGGTGCTAGGCCACACCCCCACAGAAGCCTTTTTAAAGTCCTCACAGTAACCTTAATTATAATTTTTTTTTTGTTTTTAATTTCATAACAATTTACTATTCCTTGTTCAG
Organism: Rhinophrynus dorsalis; assembly: GCA_037306005.1. Lineage (NCBI taxonomy): Eukaryota > Metazoa > Chordata > Amphibia > Anura > Rhinophrynidae > Rhinophrynus > Rhinophrynus dorsalis. Next base: position 329,037,683 of record CM074720.1, on the reverse strand, counting down.
TTAATATATACATTTATCAATCCAGCTTACAAACCAATATACAATTATTTGAAATTTCCAGTACCCTCCGCGTACCAGTCGTTCAGTGAGGTATTCAGTTAGTGGGGAGGCTAGCACTTTGCCGGAGCATAGCGCATACGACTGTGCTATTAATTTGACGCCAGGCACGATACCTCCTAAGGATCGCACCTACCCTTTTGTCGGTGGAGGAGCACAGAGCTATGGAGGAATACATTTCTGATGCCTTGGCTAGAGGAATTATCAGGAAGTCTTCTTCGCCCGCGGGGGCAGGATTCTTCTTTGTAAAGAAAAAAGACTGTAGCTTAGACCCTGTATCGATTATAAGGTCTAAGTAAGCTGATGGTAAAAAAATGCAAACCCCATTCCATTGATAACTGAGTTGTTTGACCTCTTGAAGGGCTAAACCGTATCAAAGAAGTCTATGAGTGGAAATCCGCTTTCAATATTCATGCCCTTTGGGCTGTGCAATGCGCCAAAGGTATTCCAAGAATTTATAAATGATGTTCTAAGAGATCTACTATAGTCCTGCATAGTAGTTTACTTGGATGATATCCTGATACACTCTCCTTCCCTTGAGATACATTGGAGAGATGTTACTGCTGTGTTGCAAAAACTGAGAGAAAAACAAACTATATTGTAAACTTGAAAAATGCGAATTCCATAAAGATCGAGTGCCATTCCTGGGGTATGTAATCTCTGCTGACAGCATTGCTGTGGATCAAGAGAAACTCTGGGCAGTACCGCAATGCCCGCGTCCGGTGGGCTTGAAATCCATACAGAGACTTCTAGGATTAGCAAAGTATTATAGAAAATTCATACGAAATTTTTCTACGGTAGTCAAACCCTTGACTCACCTGACGCGTATAGGGGCTAATCCCTCGGCTTGGTCCCCTGAGGCCAACGAGGCATTTGAAGCTTTGAAGTGTGCATTTGCTGTGTTTCCAGTCTTGTCGCATCCTAACCCTGCCGTGCCCTTTACCCTGGAGGTGGATGCATCAGAGACAGGAGTGGGGGCAGTGCTGTCCCAAAGACCCGAGCCTGGGAAGACCCTCATGCCTTGTCGGTTCTTCTCTAAAAAGATGACTAAGGCCCATATATGACATAGGCGATCACGAGTTGTTGACCATTATTCTCGCTCTCCGTGAATGGCGTCACTTCCTGGAAGGGAAGAATGCTCCAATCCTGATCTTGATGGTTCATAAAAATTTTACATACCTGTCTGAGGCTAAGAGACTGTAGCCACAACAGGCCAGGTGGACAGTGTTCGTATCCAGATTTAATTTCGTGGTCTCATATCTTCCAGGGTCCAAGAATGTTCGAGCTGACACCCTGTCTAGGCAATTTGGGCCAGATCACGAGACTGAAAGTGCACCTGTGCCTATTATTCCCTCAGATCGTATATTGGCTACCATACTCACTACTATCACTTCTCCATTAGGCGAGGAGATCTTGGCATTCCAGGGTGGTGCTCCAGCAGAAAAACCTAGTGGCAAATGTTTCGTAGCTGAGCCTCTCCATACCAAACTGCTGGAGACATACCTCCTCGAGGGCGGCTGGACATATTGGACGTTACCAACTAATCTGGTCAGTATCTCAGCTCTTTTGGTGGCCCAGTCTAAGAGCAGATTGTACAGCTTTTGTGGAAGTCTGTTCTATTTGTGCTCGTGCTAAGACCCCAAGACACCTTCCACTGGGGTTGCTCCAGACAGTCCCGAATGGTGAGCGCCCTTGGTCACACGTATCCATAGATTTTTTGGTGGAGCTGCCAGTGTCCAAGGGGTGCATGGCCATACTGATGATAGTGGACCGTTTCTCCAAAATGGCTCATTTGTCCCTCTCCAGGGACTACCTTCCTCCAAAGAATTGGCTGTGGTGTTTGCCCGAGAGGTGTTCCAATTCCACTGAGTACCCAATGTGTTGGTCTCTGACTGTGGGAGTCAGTTCGTGTCTAGGTTCTGGAGGGTCTTCTGTGACCAGATGGGCATCAAACTGTTATTTTCCTCTGCCTACCACCCCCAGACGAATGGTGCTGCTGAAAGATCCAACCAGGGGTTGGAACAATTCTTGCTCTGTTTTATCTCTGACCATCATGATAACTGGGCTGACCTGTTGCTGTGGGCTAAGTTTGCTAGGAATTGTGCCATAAACTCCTCGTCCGGGAGCTCTCCCTTCCTGATCAACTATGGGTTGCAACCATCGCTGCTCCCGAACTCCTTTCAGGAGCAAGACATTTCGGCTCTGGATGAGCATATTAGGCAGCTCTGCTCCACATGAGCACAGTTTCAGAATACCCTGTGAAGGTCCTCAGAGCGCTATCAGAGGCATGCAGACCACAGGAGGCGTCCTGCTCCTGTTTTCCAAGTTGGGGATAAAGTGTGGCTGTCCTCCAGAAACCTGAATCTCCCAGTACCTTGCAATAAGCTGGCTCCACGTTTTGTAGGTCCATTCCGGGTATTTTGCAGAGTGAACCCTGTCACTTATTCGATGGGCCTCCCTGTTTGTATGCGTCTCCACAATGTATTCCATGCTTCCTTGTTGAAGCCGTTGGTCTGTAATCACTACACTTCTACTCCAGTGGTGCCAGGTCCTGAGCGCATTCAAGACCACAAGGAGTATGTAATCCAAAGCATTCTGAACTCCCGTAGAGTCCGTGGGCGCATTCAGTATCCTGTATATTGGAAGGGCTATGGCCCTGAAGAGCGTTCCTGGGTGAATCAGCATGATATTCACTCTCCTGTTCTGCTACGCAGATTTCATGCTAAATTTTCTAATAAAGTTGGTTCTCTTCTGCGGGGGAGAGCTCATTGAAGGGGGTGGGGTAGTATCACGGTGCCCGCAATTGTATTTAGCAACGCTGTGCTTGCAGGCAACATTGCTGTACTTCCTGGTTGTTGCGCTGAAGCACATTCGCTATTCTTATTAGCCACCGCTAATTGCCAGATTGAGTCTCCACCTATTTGCTAGGCCTTATAGGACTCAGCCTGACTTTACTCATTTGCCCTTTGTGGTGTACCTAAGCGCTATAGCTCTTGTGCTATAGTGCATCTAGTTTGTGCCAGAATGACTCCACATTTCTTACCTTTCATCTCCTATTAGGGACCATTGTTCAAAAGAAAAATCGGGAAGTACATGGGAGGCAAATATAAATATACTAGTATGGCAAAATACAGATCTCAAGACTAAATTACAAAAGATGTTCATCACAGGGCTAAATCCCCATTTCAGTCAGTGGCATTTTGTTCATTTTTTTGTTTGTTTTTTTTTTTAATTTGTTCTGGTTTGCCCCAGAATTGCTTAGTTAGTACATCAGCCTCACTGAGAAACTGGAGCAGTTCTGGGGGCAAACCAACTGCACCAAAGGGGACACGTACAAATTCCCATTGCTTTAAATTGGGCTTCTAACATTTTGAATGCTACAGAGGTATCCAAAGTATCCAAAGCAATTCACTGGTAGAGCTGGATGTTTGATTACAATATATTTTAAATCCATGTGATATTCTAATCATGCTTAGACGTTCCAAACATATATATATTTGTTCTGGTTGAGTCCGACCCCTCAGCATGTTGGTCCAACAAAATCTGGCTCTCCATACCAATGAAGTTGTACAGCACTGCCCTAAAGCACTTTGTCTCCCGCGTGTTTCTCATCTACTTCTTTTCTATCAAAGAAGCTATTTTTGAGGGTCACTAAATATGGTGGATCATGCCTGCTGAATTCCAAGGCATCTCTGTCTTCACTAATTTGTCAGCTGCTACATTGGAGAGCACTCTATTCCCTACTGGCAGGGATTCCCAGTCAAACTGATACTGACTAAAAATGGAGTTCTTCATACTGTTGCTGCTGCTGAACAAGCTCTTAAGGTGTTGTTGGAATGGGGCATACCAGTCCAAGTGGAACAGAGGAGAAGATCACTTCCCCAGCTGCGGAGGCCTTTCCCATTGTGGAAATCCATCAAGAAAAAGGTCCAAGCTTTGAGATACTTATACAATTATGTTACTTATTTTTTTCTCTCTTACCTGTTTGTTTGCAGCTATTCTTGGCAGTACTCAAGATTGGGTTAAAACTTTTCTTATACAACTTTTTAGAACACTTTAATGACATTTCCCATTCCTTGCACTTAAATTCCAGCACTCTCCAAATTTATACCAGACCAAGAAGTGCTTGACATGAAATTGGACTGACTAAGAGGAGACCGGTTGCCTCTTAGCTGCAAATCTGTTTGTGCCTTTGCATTGTTACTGTTGTCTTATCTGTTACATGTTACTGCTATCTTTCTTCTTGCATGTGTGGGCCTATTCTTAATTTCCTGTATGTGAGTAGTGTTCTTTACATCTAGGGGAAGTATGCTTTTAGTCTTTTTTTAAGGTGGTTCAAGTATATATATCAGATTGCCATGCCCAGTGGTTTCAAGATAGTAAGCCTTAACATTAAAGGCCTTAATTCCTCCCATAAGCGCTCCTTAGCTCTCAATCAATTCAGAAAAATTAAGGCTGATGTGGTGTGTATACAAGAGACTCATTTCTTTCCTGATAAGTCCATAATCTTCATTCTGAGAGCTTTCCCTAAGGTTTTGTAGCTTTTGTCAATAAAAAAACGCCTGGGGTTGCGATTCTGGTGAGATTTTGCCGCCTTTTTAAATTAATATCTATGTGGCTGGCAAGGGAAGCTATCTTAACCTTATTTGTTTTTTAAATGCTATGTTATATACAGTTATGAAGGTATATTTGCAAAATGTGGGCCAAGTTGACTTTCCGGCTTTTTAGGAAATTGACCCCTGTGGTCCAGGGAGACCTGATTATAGTGGGATGTCAACATGATCCTTGTCCCAAACTTGAACAAGTCATTACCTCATGGACACAAGCCAACAAAGCAACTAGGCAGCTGTCATCTAGGATTTAGATTCTTGTGTCTTGTATGTGGAAACAAACCAGATGGTCAGGAATAGGATGCGTCAACAATAACATTCAATCAAAAGGGGTGATGTGGAGGCCTCTGTTGCTTTTTGCTTCATTGAAGCTGGTATTGTAGACACACTGTTAAGATTTCAAATAACAGATGGGGTTACAAGTCTATGTTGGAGGTGATAAGCAGAGGTTTATATTTCAAAAAGTGGCAACATGTATGAGAGCATTATCTGCTGGGGATGAATAAGTGTCAAGGTTTTGCTGAGCTGCTCCCATTCTGCCTATTGATTCTGCTGTCTGAGCTGATCTAGTGCTCTACTATCCACTGCTGCTGTGTTCTGAGTTTCTGGCTATGGCTGTATCAGCTGATCTCTCTGATTACTCACCTGACTGTTATCAGCCAACCCTCTCAAGGTACTTATAGCAGCTTGGCTGACTGCCTCATTGTCCTTGTGTTTGTTTGCTGACCTGTTGCTGCTGGCTGCTGTGGACTTTTCCTGAGTTCCTGTTTCTGTGTTTCAGACCATCAGCTGACTTCTGTGGTTCTGACCCTCTGCTTGTTCCTGACATCGCAGACTTTTGGTTTCCTGACTCCGGCTCGGCTGAATACCTGCCTTGATTCCTGACCCTGGAGTGTCTTTTGGTTTATGCTTTTGGATCATGCTTCTGTTTTTGTTGCACTAATAAAGGTGTATTGCATTTTACCTTTTTGTGTCCTGTCTGGTTCCTGGTCCCTAACCGTACACAAGGATCATGAACTCATGAGACACAGGCAATCCACCGAATATGTTTTTTCAGGCTGGATCAGATAGACCAGAGCATGGACCAGCGTGCTGCAGCCCTCCAGGCTTTGTCGCCTTTTTGTGTCCTGTCTGGTACCTGGTCCATAACAATAGGGAGGAGAATACGACAACTGAGATGACAGGGTCTTGTGTGTTGCAGGTGTTTAAACATGGCATGTGGGGTGAGATAAATGCTGTGTGATACAACTCCCCTATTCATATGAAGATGATCTGGTCTTGTTGGAGGAATATATGTCTCATGTATTAAGCCTTTTTGATTAGACATTGATAGAACTCTGACCCACTTTACAGACTTGCTTTGACCCCATATGTTAAATATTTGATATATATAAGATGTTGGTCTTGATGGAGTGCCTATTGTATGTTTTTGACTTTTTATGATATCCTGTGATTGACCCAGAGATGTTTGCATGTCATAATCGCTCATGTCTATCATGGGAATAATAAAAGTTTCGATTTAAGTTATCTGATTGGCTGGATGGGCTCCTTCCCCCAGATTTGTAACTGATTTATTTATTTTTGGTAAATGCCTTCCTACTGTTGGCATTGTAGTACCTAGCCCAGGTTTTTTCTTTTTTTCTTTCTTTTAATACGGTTTGCCAATATAGTATACGTTTGGGGTTCTAGATGAGAGGTAAGTGGTGGAAAGCATAGTTGCTAGGATACTTCATGTGGAACTCATAGGTGTTACGATTCTAGTGGACATGATGGAGGATGAGATCCTGCAGGACTTTCCTTTTGTGGAGGATCCTGGAGTTTTTGGGTCTTTCTAATAACTTGAAAAAGAGTGGACAATCCTGGAACATGTTGCTGGCTTATAAATATTTGATTTATAAGGTGGACATTTGACAAAATCTGTTTTGTCTTTTAAAGGTAATAGCCTTATTCCTATGTGTGATCCATTAATATACTTTTGGGATATACAAGAATTGGAGCCATTGATGAAGAAAATATGGTTTCTGTGAAGTAAAAGGAGGTTCTTTAGTACATTAACAGGGACCTTATAGGTTTTCAGATATTTAGGAATATTGTATGGGGTCATGAGGGGTAGAGTTTTAGAGGGGAGGTCTACGTGGTCCTTTGATAATGTCTGCACTAATAAATATATTTTTATTTTTCTATACTGGGTGGTGCAGAGCAACATTGTGTCAGTGCTTTATCTCCCAACACATTTCTCCTTAGCAGCTTAACACTACGTTTGCAGAGAATGCTATCAAAAGAGGCTTATTTAGCATGATGACATGCTACAATATTTCATTTCAAATGCTTTAATGGGATATCTCTTAGATTAAGGAAGACTTTGTGAGATTGAATATAAGGGGGGTTCAAATAACCCTGCAGCTAATGACACAATAAGGGTGTATTAAGAAAACACACAAGGGGTTAAAATCACAGTTTGAAAAAAGATCCATAACAACAAATACAATAGGATTTGTGTTTGTAGCTAATGCGGAGATTCCAAATATAGGTATGCTGAGCAATAATAAGAAATTATTCACCATCATTGATACAAATTTATTCAGAATTGATTTTTTTCTTCACTAGTAACACACGGTGTGAGTAACATCACATGATTAATGAATACTTTGTGTTTTTATTGAATTTTTTCATTGAACTTTTATTAGGAATTATAAATAAAGAGATTTTTAACTGTTAATGGTCAAAAGTGTAGACCTACTGTCCTGTAATTATATGGGAATTTAAGAGCCCTAATTACATTAAAATATATGGACTCTTCCTTTAATTCCTGGGTTCTGGTTATTAAAATAGCGCTGAACTTGTCCCCTCTTTCAAAACAAAGTCTGTGAGACAATCAGTAGTATTGGTATATGGGATTGCCAAAATGGACATTTTTCGCTTTTCTGTCTTCTTTTTTTTTTCTAAATTCAGTTATACTTTTCACTATGGTAAGCTTTTTCAAAGTTTTCAGTCTCTAGGGTAATGAGTGGACATTTTGTAGTTCCAATTTTTTTAATAATGTATTCAATCATTTTTATTTTTTATGTATACACACATGGACAGTATTTTGGTAAGTAATTTTATAGACTATTCATGCATTTTTGTAATTCTTCAGCTATTTTAGGTTTAATATGAAGGGAGTATATACATTTAATGTATTTTTATTATGATTATTTTTTAACTGAATGCTCTATACATGTTTGACCACTAGGTGCCACTATTGGATCACTTGCTGTTTTGGCTTTTAATTTTAATAGTTGTTTTGGCTATACTGCTGTCATTTTTTTGTCTACAAGTAGTTTATATAAGGAAGCAGGGGAAATATTATAGTATAGTCATTGTAGTTAGGAGTAGTATTTGGTGTTAAGATGTGCTTCGAAATGAGCTGTGTTCCATGACAGCTTTTATGCTGTAAATCATATCAGCTTAGTGACCAGTTAAAGTTATACAATTGACTACTGGTAAATGGTTGGGATTGGTGAAAAGTAAATTTGTTTTCCTATGGGAATATTCATGGAAAGCTTGCTGATATTTTCCCCTTGTGAATATTCCTGCAAATAGAATTCCCCCCCCCCCCCAAATACTATCCTTTCCCCTAACCCAAAGATATTTTCTAAGTGGGTCTTTTAACCCTTAGAGTGCTATGAGGGACTCTAATGTGTGAACGTTGTGGGAGACCTTGCTAGCAATTAAAATAAGCTTAGATTAAAGAGTGGGGGTGATATGCCACCAAATAAAGGTAACCTCTTGAGTTCTACAGAGGTCTATAATGCATATTGGCCTTTGAAATGCATTAAGCCCTGACTAGCATTCAAGGGGTGTGAAAGGTAATAACACTAGTGATGCCACAGAGCTTACACTTTAAATGGAGAAATAAAATTGATAACACAGGGCTTACAGTTGAAATAGAGCTACAAATTATACCACCACTCTTACAAGTATAATGGACCTACACTAGTGATACTACTAACTACAATTGCCAAAAAAACACACATACAGACCCAAGTCCTTGTTCCACTACACTGGTAGCCATAGAACCATGTGCACTGATCCTGGCCATGTCCCACTGTACTGGTAGCCATAGAAACACACGTACTGAAACACCCATCAGCGAGTATTGGTGGCAATTGCAAAGGAGTGGCTTGGGGGTCCTGAGTAGGGGTGGCCAAAAGTTTTTGCTGAGTGGTAACATTTTTTACAAAAAGTGCCTTTTTTTCGCCTAGCTTATTGCATTGAAATCAATGGGAAGAATGGATTTCTCCCCAGCAAGTGGCAAGTTTCCCTTCTTTTCCTGCAGGAATATTCTAAAAGGGGACTCACATTCGCACAGCATGTCATTCTGTGTTTGTGAAAGGAAGAAAAAGCAGCACATTTTGGATCTAGAGAAGACAGGCTAATAAAGTGAACTTGAAGCTTAGTTTACAGAGTTTTGGAGCCTGGAAATCTGTTCTGAGTCTAGGGGGCAGGAAGGGAGAAAGGAGGTTGACCCCAAATACCCAAAACTTCGGTATGACTGTTAACACACAGGCAAAGGTGATCCAAGTTTCTTCTTAATTTGGCTGTTATCTCTGTGCTAGAGGAGTCTGGGATTGTGAGAAGGGAGCAAAGGAGGTTTACATCAAATACCCCAAATTTGTGTGATCGAGTAGACACAGGCAGCTGTGATCCAAGTTCCTTCCTGATCTGGCTGTTATCTCTGTGCTAGGTGAGTCTGGGGAAAGAAGTAGCTGAACAGGGAAAGAAGCAGTTCAACAGTGATGGGGATGGGTGGACAATTGATTAAAAAAAAGTCACAGAGACAGGCTATAGTTAGCGTGGTAACAATGGGTTAATGTGATGACATGTCCGTGGTGCATTGGTGTGGAGATGTCTATGTATCCATATTGTTGGGAATGGAGGGGACGCTTTACTACTGTCAGACTGGGGATGGTCCTTCGCTTGATGGTGGTTTAGTAGATTTTTATTGTTAGGGTTATGATTATATATTTATTGGCATTTTGGACACTATTAAGGGTTAACTTATCTATTAACTACTCTTCATATTTCTTATGGTCACCCTATGGACTATTATTCTGGATGTCTAGACCATCAGGTACATGAAGGATTAAGACCTTCATCTATAGTATAATATAAATATCTCATTTGGGGTTCTGCGGGATATATATAGATATTTTATTTTATTTTGTTTGATAGGGGTTTACCCTCATGTTGTATTTTGACAATTGCAGGTGCGATATTATATTTATTTTCATCATCTGGTGAACATAGAGACTATTTATCATTATTAATAACATTTCATATTCTACATATATATATTATAATTTGCTAAGGATGTTTGTCAGAAGCTGTCATGCGCAGTAGAGACGGCTGTGCGCTCTGCAGTCATGCGCAGTAGCTGATCTGGAGCGGGGCGCTCTGAATTCAGACTGCGCAGAGAGGACTACGGTCCGAATTCAGTGCCCTACTCAGTATCAGCCACGGCGCGGGCAGTCAATACTGCACATGACTGCAGCACCGCCAGTGATAGCCCGTGTAAACGGGCTTTAAAACTAGTGTGTGTGTGTATGTATGTATATATATATATATATATATATATATATATATATATATATATATATTTAAACATAATACTTATATTAACCTCGGGGATTATGAATCTTGGAAATGTTTTTATCCTTAAGTACACAAGGGGTTAAAACCTTCATTTAGTATTAACATTTAAATATATGTGGTAGATTGTATTATTTTACCTACTCATCAATGTGTTTTGTAGAATAACTTTACTTAAAGATTGAGGTAGAAGGTAAAAGAAGGGTTAACATCTTCATAGTAAAGGAAGGGTCTTCATTTGTTGCTAATATCCCAATGAAATTTTATACTATAGATATACATGGTGAATTGTATATATTACATATTTGTCTGTTTTCAAATGTACTTTGTAAAAGAATTGCTTCTACACATGGACTGGACATATGCATCCATTTAGACTCTGTTATTTATAAGATAATGTACATGCAATGTTATCATTAAATAATTTAAGAATTTTATATGAAGCCGGTATGGGGGACATCGGTTAGAATGAGTCCGACTTCCATTAGAGGCAACACAATAACAAGTTTCTAACTAATTTGATTTGTCCAGTCAGAGTGAGAAGCAATACTATAACAGTAGGTTAGCTTACTCCTTTTGTTTTATGTTACCCACAGTCTTGCTAAAGCAGTGGAGTAGGCTGTGAAACATGAAGATGTGCAGGTAATACACAATTGTAATTGGTTTTAAGCGTTTTTAAAATAAACATAAAGAAACGTCATATTAGCATTGTAACTTATTCTTGGAGTGGTCAGTCATATGGCTAGAAGACAAATCCCTCACCGAATCTGAACAAAGACTAGGAATTTCTCTGCAAGTCTTGATTACTGTGTATATTCATATGTTATAAGACAGACCTTTGTCAATGTGAGTGTGATTCATTTATATATCATAACTTTTATATCCAGTGTGATAAATCACTATTGGCACACTCCCTTTTTGTTTTTCTTCTTTCATATGCTTGGGTTTGTTAGAGGAGTTTTTGGGGGTGCAGCCTATTATATATGGAAGAGTGGCGAAAGCTATTTTGAGGGAGCAGCCAAAATTCCCTGAGCTCATTAGCTGGTATACATATATGTAAATCCATCAACATATTTTGTGAAGAACCCTCTGTTGCTGGTGGTGTGGTGTTCTATGAAGAGAGTTAAAGATATTGCACAAGAAGTACCTAATTTTCTCTCTTATTTCCCTGCTGGTTACATGCAATAGTGCATCGCTCTTACATACTTGTGCATTGTTACACTGCCCTGCCAGTCTCATATAATACTCTGCTTGTCTCCTGTAGTGTACCTAAGGCCAACAGAGTATTATGTAATACCAACAGGATAATATATCATTACAGCAATGTAGTATACAATGTATAGCCATGCTGGTCTCATTCAATAGTGTATGCACTATTGGTGCTGTGTAATACTCTACTGGTCTAATGTGTATTGTCTTAGCTTCATATAATATTTTTATAGAATTAACTCACAATATTCAGCACTACCCATTAGCATGTAGAGGCCAATGAGTGCGTGTGTGTGTTATTTGCACCTAAAGACAAAAATAAGTTTATACTCCAGGTCTTATAGGCTCTTAATCCAGCACTATTACATCCTCTTTAAAGGGAAAGTAATTTCCCCATGACATTATTTTTTTTTTTTAGAGTTTTGTAGAGATAAAAAATAAGCTAAATGTCACAAATCCTATCTCTCAAACCGCTATGGTTTGAGAGATATCCTCCATTAAAGTTCCGCTCTCCCTTCTCTTTTTCTGACATCAGCTGTAAGCTGACAGCAGGAGTTTCTGGTCTGGGGACCGACAAGCGGCTCTTCAGCAGAGCCGCAATAGCACGATTTAAAAAGAAATACTTCTTTGGACTGGTCTACAAAGTGTGCCTGGTTTTCAAGCACAGTTTTTAGACCATTCCAAAGAAGTAATTATTTTTAAATTGTGCTATTGCGGCTCTGCTGAAGAGCCTCCTCATGTTGGCCAACACGGATCTCCTTCTGTCAGCTTTACAGCTGACATCAGGAGAAGAGGAACTATAGCGGAGGATATGCCTCAAACCATAGGGGTTTGAGATATAGGATTTGTGGCATTTGCTTATTTTTTAATCTCTACAAAACTCTAAACATTTTTTATGGGACATTACTGTCCCTTTAAAAGGAAAGTGGACGTAAAGTGGACCATTCACCTTTAACATATGTTTAGTTCATGGTAATCGTAATTTAAAAACTGTCTATATGGTATATTTTTCATTTATTTGTAAGATGAATCATTTTTGGAAAATTATCCATTATTTGTTTGGCACTTCATGCTGATTAGTTTCTATGATGAGCTGATATTACCACACACTGTGCAATGACTGAATCTAGGCAATGCCCATACACTGGAGGCATTTGTCATAGCACAACAAGTGGTAAATTTGGACTCACAGAACTAATTAGCATCCTGTGCAGGAAATTGGCATACAGTGCAAGACAGCATCACTAAAATGTAAAGGTTACTTTCTCAAATATTTATTTAAAAAAAATTGGCTAGTACAACATACAGAAATATTTGCGTTATCTGTAAAACAAAGAAACGCATCTTGCACTCAAAGGATAATGGTAAAAGAGCTACTTTACTCTCTACCTACATTTAGCATTTTGAATAAAATTCCCCACTACTAAATGTCTGCTATAGTTGGAGTTAGCACTATTCCTACATGGTATTAATATTCATTTGCAACTACATAGTCATCTTTTATTTTGATTTTGTTATGGATGTGCTTTATACTCTGATCAATTAAACAAAATAATTTTTAATGATCATAATAACCAAGGCTTATATTGAGTGAACATGAATTATATTTCTTTTCAAATCTAAGAAATGGACAAGGGTTTCATGTGTGATTGTGTCTGTCATTTACAATGATTGCTAATGTGTGTATACAAGGACATTACTTGTACATCATTATTAACTTATGTGCAAATCAGAAAATTATATATCTGTGTCAATATTTTTCTGTTGTAAGTGATGTTTGCAGATAACTTTCTATATTTTGTTTATTATAATGGTATGAGTTGTCTAACACCACTTCTGTTGGCAGTCCTTAACCCTCTGAGTGCCAGAGGGGTACGCAACGCATTGCTTTGCAATTCGTTGCATACCCCTCTGGCACTCAAGGGGTTAAAGTCTCAAAATATTAAACAGGAATAGTGTTGTTTTCTATTTCAAACAAGTATACTGTGAGATAATTGATGTGTGTCCATTTAATGTGGCATTAATTTGTTTTCAAATGAACATTTTTCTTCACTATTGGTGGTTCTTGAGGATAAACGATTGAAAAACACTGCACTAGAAGAAGAAATCATATTATGAATATCTTGTTTACTTTATGACTATGCTGACTACCAAAGATCCAGGAGTCTTTTCAAGTTCTTTAGTTCATTTAGTCCAGTACAAACTTCCTCAAAATCCACAGCCAACAAGTTCCCCAGCCGAGATATCCATAGCAAAAGTAAGTCCTCACTCTCACCCACACGTTCTGTAGAACCATGCAAGATGATCAATTTGAGCAGTGGACATCTTCAACAATAGACTGGTGCAGATGTTTATGCAAAATAAAAGAATATTATACCTGACTCCTAAATGAATGTTCCCTTCCTATAAATGTTTTTAAGAGCTGCTTATAAATATTAGTATAGCTTTACTTTCACAAATAAATGCACCAACCTAATCTGTTTGACATTGTATTTTATTTATTTTCCTGGGGGATATTTAGGGCAATATACTATTAGTGGGTGAATGGAAGGCACACAGTAAATATGATAGTACTTATTATACAATTATAGGCCATGCAGCATTACTAGTTTTCAATGGGTGTTAGACTGAAAAAAAAAATACATGAAATGTATAAATTCTAGCACCCCCTTAACCCCTTGAGTGCCAGAGAGGTACTCGATGCAGTGCTCTGCAATGCATCTCAAACCCTTCTGGCACTCAAGGGATTAACTTAAATTCAGAAAATATCATGATACCATAAATTATTTAATGAGTTTATCAAAGAGTGGATAATTCTGTGTCTGTTGTGATTTAATTTCTCTATAAAGATCCTTCAGACTTGCTTTCTTCACAAAAGGTTTGCTGAATAGGTTGTAAGAAGGTATAAAAAAGTTGGGAAGTTCAGCATTTTGTAGGCATGTTAGAAAATATTGTATATATCGGTCAAAGCAGATAGCTAAATCCTCAGGTTTCCACTGCTCATCTTTTGGCCACATTGTACAAGATTGCATCATTGCTGTCTTTGCATGGTATGAGCAGAATTCATCTGTTAGTTTTCCTTCATTCTTTAGCAGATCCAATAGGCATTTCAGGAGTTTAAGACATTGTTTCCTGAGGAGGAGTAGATCAAATAATTATCAGTTAATGGTTAAACATACAGAAAACATGCAGAGGAAAAACTCAAAAACCCATAAAGATGAAAGTTAACTCAAAGGAGAAGTAACAAGTTCATGATATAACATAATAGTTTGTTCTTGACGATAATTCCCCTCTGGTATGTATATTTTTTATGTTTTTTGCTTTCTTGTGCTATAATAGAAGGCAGATTTATGTAGTCATATCAGTCTGGCCCCACCCACACAGCCCTGAAATGGGATGGTTCAAAAGGGTGGAACCTTGGTGTCTTATAAAGTGGGAACTAGAATAAGGGGCCTCCACTTCTACAGCATTCTTCTGTGCAATGGATGGAAAGGCAACACACTTTTTTCCTTCTTTACTATCCACTTTCCCAGGCTGTGGGAATGGAATGGGTGAGTTACCGCTTCCTTCCTTTCCATGCTGATTTCTCAGTCTTACAGGCTCTCTTCATAGATGACCAGACTGTTCTTCTGGGTTGCTAATCTCATTCTTTTTAAATCTTTTATTCCCTGCCCTCTAAGACCATTTTTGTGTGGATAAATATGCATGTGAGACCCAAAAAGAGACACAGGGAAACCTAGAAGAAAAACAAACAGGAGGGCGCCCAGTCGTGCCTGTTATCCCAACATCACCAATGTATATGTAGGAAAATAGTTATACTCACAAGATTAGTTGTTACTTGGGGGCTTATGACCACAAATAACCAAACGCGCTTGCAGACATATATACTTGTCTCTGCTCAGGTATCCTCGTTAGTGGAAGCAATCCAAGCCCCCTAATCTTGTGAGTATAACTATTTTCCTACATATATATTGGGATAACGGGCACAGTTGGGCGCCGTCCTGTTTGTATTTCTTCTATGTAATGACTTCCTTTGAGCAGAGGTGAGGAGCAGCCCAAAGCCTGGCAGAGAACCTTCTCTGTTAATGAAACACTACATTTATTTATTTATTTAGAAAATGTTTTACCAGGACGAATACATTGAGATTTCTCTCGTTTTCCGGTATGTCCTGGACAGTATTCAGTAGAGGGTTGCATATTTACATAAATTGAGAAACATTATGTATTACATGTTATTAAATATACGTACACATATGTCTTGTATTGTGGTATACGTAGCGAGTTGTTTGCGGTGGAGCGGAGGTTATACTTAGTATCGAGAGCAGGAGTGAGCAAACTGCTCAGGTAGTGTGGTAGTTTTCCAGAGAAGTGCTTGTGTACTAAGCAAGAAAGGTGAAGGGCACATCTAGATTTGAGTGTTAACCAATTTAGTTCTTTTAACATATCACAGCGATGAGTAGTGTAATTTCATTGAGGCTAAAGCAGCATATTGAATTATACAGGGCGTCCAGTTTACTAAGATGGATTTCTGACGCTGGAGCATAATCTCCATCACCATAGTCTATGACAGGCAGCAACATCTGTTGCACAATACATTTTCTAACCAGGGGACTTAAACATGATTTGTGTCTAAAAAGAGTACTGATTTTGGGATAAAGCTTGGAAGCTAATTTGTCAATATGATGTCCAAAAGTAAGGTTGGGGTCAAGCCACATACGAAGATATTTGTAGGAGTCCACTGGGGCCAATTTATGATTAGACTCCGTTACAATGGATAGGTGGGTATTGCCGAGTTTACGCAGTTTGTGCTTTGTGCCAAATATCATTGTGACAGTTTTGTCTGTGTTTAAGAACAATTTGTTCCTTGCTATCCATCTTTCAACTTCGTAGAGAAAATCCCCTGTGCACAATTGTCAGTGGGCATATAGGTGCTACACTGACTACAATTTCTGAGTATATTTCTATAAGTGGTGAAGGGTGGTGATTACATCTTCCTACAAACGATTTTGAACCAGAAGCGCCGCCTTCTTCTCTTGTCTTCAAAGGGAAACCTAGGAACACCAGAACTGCAGCAGCTTCATTAGCAATAGTTTCCTATGTATCTTGCCAGTCCAGTCTCACTAAGAGTCAACCAGGTCAGCTGTGCCTTTCTTGTTCTGTGCCCCCCATCCAGAGAGATCAATGGGCCTCTGCTCCAGAACAGAAGCCCGCATTGACTAGGGCCTTGGCCTTTTCCTAGGCAGGTCTCCATATTCTAGCCAGTTTGCCTTCTTCCACCATATTTTAGATACACTGGATCAGAGACTTCCCCCCTACTTCCTTCAGAAAGAGGGCCCATTCCCCTACTGAGAGTTACTCTATTCTTCCTCGCGATGATTCCTCGCTAGGATGATCAAACCCAGATTTACATCTCAGGTGCCACTAGGCACAGCAGCTTATGGTGCCCATAGCCTACCTTTGTCCCACACCTTCATATTTAAACACACCCATTTTTGTGGCCACACCTATCTTAGTTCAGTTCTTCACAGTAATGCTTTACTGTTCAAATTAATTGCACCACTTAAATTGGTGCAATTTTGGAGCAATCCAACTGCACCACAGGGATCAAATAAAAAGTCCTGTTGCTTATAACAGGCCTTTTAACCCATTGACTGTCAGAGAGGTCTCACAGTGGGACAGTGTATGCAGGAGTCAGTGACAACCAATGAGCAGTGAAACAAGCCCTTCTCCATGCCAATTTTGTTGAAATCCATAAACTAGTTTGGGGAACATTTATTTTTTAAGCAGTCTGGTACTCTGAAACTGCACAATCAAAATGGGACTGTCAATCAGAACTAGAATTCAAAATTTCAACCAGTTTCATTGCTGCAATCAAAAGTTATGGGCAAAATAAACATTTCTCTGTCGTCCGATATAGGTTACTGGTAACTTTGGGAAGGCAACCGCCCCTTTAAGTAGGCAGGAACAATTCTAGAAGAGAAGTGCAGGGTGGAGCCTTCCTCCTCTACTTAGCTGGTCCCCAGCCAATCCCCATCCAGTAAGATTTGTTCCTTGATGAAGCAAGGCATGAGAACAGTTCTGCTATTGTTTTAGCTTATTTTTCTTTTACATATGGAATACCAACCGTTAGGCGGATTACCATTACTGATATTCCCAAGTGGATAGCTCAGTTTCCAGCTACTGTTGTGGACCTGTCAGCCCTGAGAGGGAAAAGATTGTGTAGCATGTTTTTTACCTGGAAGTTGTCCACTGAGGCTTCTTCTCTGGAAAATGCTAATCTGAAGACAGAAGACCTGCTAAAAAGGTGAGCAACTCTTTGAGTGCTGAAGTCCACATGTCCCATGCTTCCCCTCCATACAGGGGTCTCCTCTGGAGTTCCTACTCCATACTCCTGCACTCATTCAGTTTATCTGTATGTCTATGGGGTTTGCAGCAATTGGGTTTCTGTGGTAAATTTACCCTTTAACTGCTGGTTTTGGCACTTTTGAGGGGTTTATTGCACGTTCCCTACTGGATCCAGTGTTTGTTCCATCCTTTTAATGTTTGCTGATGCCTTTTGCACTGTTCACACACTTTTTGGAATTTTTTGTTTGATTTCTGCACGCTTTGCTCCATTTACCTCTGTGGGACTTTACAGTTTGGGACATATCTGTACAACTGCTCAGCGATTTCAGAGACCACTCATTTTGTTTGTCTGCCCTTGTTCTATCATCCAGTTAATGTTCTGAGTGTTTTTAGGGGCTCAGGGGGCTTCAGGCACTGTTTGAGGTACTTTGAAGGAAAAACTACATTTCACTGTCGTCCAATACAGGTCACTGGTACTCTGGGAGGCGTAAGTCCCCTTTAATAGGCAGGAACAATTATGCAAATAATTTGCAAGGGGCGGAGCCTCCCCTCTTACTTAAGCCACCTTCTGGCCAGAGCCACTTTAGATTGATTTGTTCCTGGTGTGCTTGCACACCAGGCAGAGAACATCTATGCATCTTAGTATTTTATTATTTTTTATTCAAATATGGAATACCACCATTAGGAAGGTGACCATGGCTGTGAATTGCCCTCTTTAAAGTGGCTGGTGCAGCTTCCAGGGATTTTCTGTGGACCTTATGCCCTGAAGAGGGGACAGCTTGTGTTAAGCAGCTCCCCTGTTGGGGAATTTACCTCTGGTTCTTTCCCTCCTTATCATGGTCACCTGAAGACAGAAGTCCAGCAAGGAAGGTGAGTCACCCATTGAGTGCTGAAGGTCCACTTGTCCCCACAGTGTCCCTTTGATGGGCTTGTATTTGGGAGTTTTAATACACTCCAGCACTCATAGGGTGTTTTTATTGCATTATTACTGTTTATGCAATTTCTGTGTTATTCTCTGAGTTTTGGAGCATTGGGTATTCATTTATTTATGTTTCTCATGTATTTCATGCTTGTTTGGGCACTTTTTAATGTTTTACTAAACTTTATTAAAAATGGTGTTCCGCACCTTTAAGCGCGGCTTTTTCCCGCTCAGACGCAAGGGCTCCTTTACTCTCTATGGGAATTCACAGTATGGGACATATCTCTGGAACCGCTTGTCACAGCAACTTCAGAGAGGGCTCATTTTAATTCTAGGCTCCTGATCTATCATCCGGAATGTGTTTTATTCATGTGGGGTGTTCAGGGGGGCTTCGGGCAATGTTTGGGGTACTTGGACAGGAAAACTACATTTCCCATGAGCGCTTGGTTCGCGCTCGTTTCTGTTTGGCTGTCATGACGGCCGCCATTTTGTGGTACTTTTCCTAGGCGAGTACACTACGCAGGGACCGAGCCTTCTCTCTCCTCAACAGATTAACCCTTCGCTGGCCAGATAAGTCCGTTTTTAGAACATTTCTGGGGTGAAACTTTAATCTTTAACACTTTTTCTGGGTGATAGTGTTATTAGTGGGGTATATTGACGCTGTGAGCATGTCTACTTCACTGGAGCTAGGGGCTAGACCCAAGTCTAAGGAGGATGGGGGGTCTGCTACCCCCATGGCGTTTTGCTCCTCTTGCCACATTGGGCTGGATGGCGATAATGTGGGGGATCTCTGCCCTAATTGTACTGGTCAAGATAGCAACCCTGGGCTTCCCAGCCACGCTATTGAGCCATCTTGGGTGAGGGAGTTTAAAGCTGCCACTAGGGATCTCAGATCCACGCTTCAACTCTTTCCCTCTCAGATACAGGGGGCTCTCCAGGTCTGGCAGACCCCCTCTACTATCAGGACCTCCCTGCCTAAGCCACAGGGAGCTCCTGATATCACTGATTCTTCTGAAGAAGAACTTTTACAGGATTCTGATGCTGAGGAACGTACTGTTATTGAATCTAACAGGTCCATTGGGGACCCCTATGAGTGTGACCCTGAAGTTTCGGCTGAGGGTCTGATCAGAGCGGTTCTGAATACGCTCAACCTTCCTCTGACTCAGGAATCCACTTATGATCCTACTGATGTTTTTCAGAAAAAGCCATCTAAAACAGTTGTTTGTTTTCCAACTAACCCTACTCTTGCCCGTCTGGTCTCTGAGGCATGGAAGAATCCTGATAGATCTTCCTCTGTCTCCAAAAAGTTTGCTAAACTTTACCCTTTTCCTGAGGCGGAGCTGGCAAAATGGGTTCATCCTCCCAAAGTGGATGCTCCTGTGTCTAGACTATCCAAATCTACTGCTTTGGCTGTCTCAGATGCCTCTGCCTTGCAGGACTGGACGGATAAGAAACTAGAGCTCTCTCTTAAGTCAATTTTTGCCTCCATTGGCACAGCCATGCGCCCCACTTTTGCTGTGGCATGGGTTAATAGAGCTATTGCGGCCTGGACTGAACGACTGACTGAAGCGGTTCGCCAGGATGCGCCGGTATCTGAACAGTTGCAGCTTCTTGCTAATATCACTGAAGCTCAGAACTATGTTGCTGACGCTGCTTTTGATGCTGTGCGCATGATGGCGAGGGCCTCCACTTCTTCTGTGGTGGCTAGACGCGCTCTTTGGCTGAAAATTTGGTCTGCTGATACAGCCTCCAAGAAAGCCTTGCTTTCCTTGCCCTTTCAGGGGAATTTGCTTTTTGGGTCTGAACTCAAAGAAATGATCAGTGAGGCTACTGGCGGTAAAAGTACTCTTCTACCCTCAGTCTTTAAGAAACAGTTTCCAGCCAAACGCAATCGGTCCTTTCGTTCCTTTCAGACTGAGACACGCTCCTCGGCCCAAACGGGTCCTCCCACTACGCGCTCCTCCTCCAAGCCCAAACAGTCCTGGAAGCCCAAAGTTGCCTCCAAGGCCAAGACCTCCAAGACTGCTTCGGCATGACTCGCCGAACCCGGGTCCGCATCCGGCAGTAGGCGGTCGTCTCCGCATCTTTCGCCGGACTTGGGAGGAGTCAGTGGCGGACCCATGGGTTCTTCAGGTGGTGTCAGAGGGATACAGGATCCCTTTCTCTTCCCTTCCTCCTTTTCGGTTCCATTTTACTCGTCCTTCTCAGGAACCCACAAAAAGGCGTCTGTTCGACGACGCTATTCAGGATCTCTTGGACAAAGAGGTCCTGGAGGCGGTTCCTCAAGGGGACACAGGTTCAGGATTTTATTCCAACCTGTTTGTGGTAGCCAAAAAGGACGGAGGAGCCCGTCCCATTTTGGATCTCAAAGATCTCAATGCCTATGTGGTGACTTCCCACTTCCGCCAGGAGTCCCTGCGCTCTGTGATTGCAGCAATGTCTCCAAGGGAGTTTCTTGCCTCCCTGGACCTTCAGGATGCTTATCTTCACATCCCTATTCATCCAGAGAGCAGGCGGTATCTCAGGATTGCCTGCCACAGGGGACACTTTCAGTTTGCAGCGCTCCCCTTTGGGCTGACTTCAGCCCCTCAGGTCTTCCAGAGGGTGTTGGGCTCCTTGATAGCGGTGCTCCATCAGGATGGGATCAGAGTGACCCCCTACATGGACGATCTCCTACTGAAGGCCTCCTCAGCGGAGCTTCTCCTTCAGCAATTACAGATGTGCATGCACACCCTGAACCGTCATGGCTGGATCCTGAATCTGGACAAGTCGGACTTGCTTCCATCTCAGAGGCTACTGTTCCTGGGTCTCCTGTTCGACACTCGCCAATGCATGGTGTTTCTTCCAGAGGATGTGGCTCACCAGATAGCTGTCAGAGTGGCTGGAATTCTGGACATGGACGAGATTCCAGTACCGAAGTTGTCGTCCTTAGTGGGGAAGTTCATTTCCACAATCGAAGCAGTACCATTTGCCATGGCCCACTCCAGGGATCTCCAGAGATTTGTGATCCAGACGTGCAAGAATCATCCAGATCATCAACATCTGTCTGTTTCTCTTCCTCCTCATGTCGAGTCGAGTCTGCACTGGTGGTTAGATCTCTCTCATCTCCTGAAAGGGAAATCCTTTCTAGTTCCTCCTTGGACCACAGTCACTACGGATGCCAGCCTTCGGGGCTGGGGTGCAGTCTGGGGTCGCTTCAGTGCTCAGGGGATATGGGGTCTGGAGGAATCCATGCTCTCCATCAATGTTCTGGAACTTCGAGCTGTCCGGCTGGCCCTGAGGCACTGGGATTCTCAATTGACCGGTCTTCCAATCAGAGTGGAGTCCGACAACGCCACGGCGGTGGCTTACATCAACAGGCAAGGCGGCACAAGAAGCGGTTCCGCCTGGTGGGAGGTCAAGGATATTTTGTCTTGGGCAGAAGATCACGTGCCTGTCATCTCTGCAGTTCATATTCCAGGCGTGGACAACGTCATGGCAGACTTCCTCAGTCGTCACACCGTCGACAGCGGAGAATGGGCTCTTCACCCAGAGGTGTTTCACATGCTCACTCAACGGTGGGGGATGCCTGTGGTGGATCTGATGGCTACCAGACACAACAGGAAGGTTCCGGTGTTTTGCTCCCGGTTGAGGGACTCCCTGGCTCTAGCAGTGGATGCCCTGTCCATCCCTTGGGACTTCCCCCTGGCTTACATCTTCCCTCCTCTTCCTCTATTGGTCAGAGTTATCCAGAAGTTGAAGAGAGAACGTTGTCCTGTCATCCTGATTGCTCCAAACTGGCCTCGCCAGTCCTGGTTTCCGGAGTTGATGGCCATGTCAGTGAAGGATCCGATCCCACTTCCAGCCCGTCCGGACCTGCTTCTTCAGGGGTATCTGTGGAAGGAGGATGTTCACTCTCTCCATTTGATGGCATGGCGGTTGAATCCTCGATTCTAGCAAAGAAAGGCTTTTCTCCTTCTGTGGTATCGACAATGCTCAGTGCTCGTAAGCCTGTGTCTTCCAAGATCTATCATCGCATATGGTCAACTTTCGTGACATGGTGTTCTGACAAGAATTTGTCACTTGAATTCCATCTTCCCACTGTCCTGGCCTTCTTGCAGGACGGTGTGGATAAGGGGCTCAGTCTGAGTTCCCTCAAAGTTCAGACTTCTGCCTTGTCTGTGTTTTTCCAGGAACGGATTGCTGTCCTTCCTGATGTGAAAGTCTTCTTCCAAGGTGTGACTCATGTTCGACCTGCCTTTAAGAGTCCTGCTCCCCAGTGGGATCTCAATTTGGTGATGGGAGTTCTACAGCGACCACCGTTTGAATCCTTGGCTTCCATTCCATTACGTCTTGTGACTTGGAAGATGGCCTTCCTCTTGGCTGTTGTGTCAGTGCGCCGGGTAGCAGAGTTACAGGCCTTGTCTTGTAAACCTCCTTACCTGGTGTTCCACAAGGATAAGGCTGTGCTTCGCACTACCAAGGAATTCTTACCCAAGGTTGTGTCAGAGTTTCACATCAATCAGGAGATTGTGGTTCCCTCTTTCTGCCCTAATCCTTCATCTGACAAGGAAAGAGATCTCCATCTGTTGGATGTGGTGCGTTGCCTCAAGTTTTATGTTCATCGCACCGAGTCTATCAGGAAGTCTGACGCTCTATTCGTCATTCCTGAGGGGCCTAGGGCAGGGAGACCGGCTTCCAAAGTTACCATTGCCTCTTGGATTAAGGCTACCATCCGTGAAGCCTATAAGTTGAGGAATAAGCATGTTCCCTTCCGGGTGACTGCCCATTCCACCAGATCTATTGGGGCCTCTTGGGCCTACAAGAATCAAGCTTCTGCTGATCAACTGTGCAGAGCGGCCACTTGGTCCTCTGTGCACACTTTTTCAAAGCACTACCGAGTTGATGTACTGGCGTCGGCTGATGCCAGTTTTGGGAGGAAGGTCCTGGAGGCAGTCTTGCCTGTGTAGGTCTTCCGTTCTGTGATCCTTAGTGCTTCTTTACTGTTGAGCCCGGTTGGCTCTGGTTCCGTGTGCTGTGTTAGTTCAGGGATTGTTCCCTTGGTTGGTGTCCGTTGACACTTACAGTTTGGGCTATGTTATCAACTGGTCATAGCAGTTCTAGTGACTTGGGCTTGCGCCTGGTCCTTGCCTTACTTCCCGCCTCTGGATCAGCTCAATGTTTGTACATCCCAGAGTACCAGTGACCTGTATTGGACGACAGTGAAAATAGGATTTTAGTCTTACCTGTTAAATCCTTTTCACTTAGTCCATACAGGTCACTGGTCTCCCACCCTGTCAAGGGACCAGTCTTGGCTCTCCTGTGGCATTCAGTGGGAGACCGTTTGGGCATGCTCACAGGAGTCTTTTTTTTTGCTTACCTGAGGTCAGTTTTAGGGTCTCAAATCAATCTAAAGTGGCTCTGGCCAGAAGGTGGCTTAAGTAAGAGGGGAGGCTCCGCCCCTTGCAAATTATTTGCATAATTGTTCCTGCCTATTAAAGGGGACTTACGCCTCCCAGAGTACCAGTGACCTGTATGGACTAAGTGAAAAGGATTTAACAGGTAAGACTAAAATCCTATTTTCCCATAAGCGCTTGCTTCACGCGCTCATTTCTGATTGGCTCCTGTCGCGGACACAATTTTCTGCCTTCCCTTCATGCAGGGCTTGGACTCTCCTCCTTTTCTCAGCAGATTAACCCTTCGCCCGCCAGATAAGTGCATTTTAGCTATTTCTGAGGTGAAATACTTAGACACTGTATTTGGATTTACCTTATACTTTCAGACGTTTTGATTCTGTGAGGATGTCAGATCCGTTGGAACTTGGAGCTAGGCCTAAGACTAAGGATACTGGGGTGTCTGTGACCCCCATTGTGCATTGCTTCTCATGTCAATCAGGGCTGCCTACAGAATACTCAGGTCATTTATGCCTGTCATGTTCTGCTGCCCCTGCATCTAACCCAGGGACCTCCAGCCATGCATTAGAGCCACTGTGGATGCAAGAGTTTAAGGCCACTACTAGAGACCTGAAGTCTACCTTACAACTCCTTCCATCCCAATTACAGGGGTTCTTCCTTACCTAAGCCGCAGGGTGTACCTGATGTATCAGTTTCCTCTGAGGAGGAACTGTTGGTGGATTCGGATGAGGTTGAACCTTCCGCTGTGGTATCCTACCCAATTCTTTGGGGACCCCCTTTGAGGCTGACCCTGATCCTTCAGCTGAAGGCCTGATCAGGGCAGTACTAGCTACGCTTAACATTTCCTTGGTCTCTGAGACTTCCAAGGACCCTTCTGGTGTGTTTCATGAACCTAAGAAGCACTGTACCTTCTTTCCAACTAATCCCACTCTTGACCAAATTTTGTTAGATGAGTGGAAATCTCCTGGCAAGAAATCTACTGTGTCTAGGAAGTTTGCTAAGCTGTATCCCTTCTCTGAAGCAGCCTTAGCACAGTGGGCTCATCCTCCTAAGGTGGACACCCTGGTTTCTAGACTTTCTAATTCAACTGCTCTGCCTGTTGCAGATACTTCTGTCCTTAAGGAAGCTTGAGGCCTTTCTAAAGGCCACCTTTACTACTGCAGGCACTTCATTGCATCCCCTCCTTTGCCGCTGCTTGGGTGAACAGGGCCATTTCAGTTTGGACTGAACAGCTCACTGTGGCTGTCCGTCGGGGTGCTCCCACTGCTGACCTGCTGCGGCTTCTGGCCAACATCTCTGAAGCTCAGCATTATGTTTCTGCAGCTATCTTTGATGCCATCTGGTTGATGGCTAGGGTTTCTACCATGTCTGTCATAGCCAGACGGGCTCTTTGGCTCAAGATCTGTTTCGCAGATACTGCCTCTAAGAAGGCCTTACTTTTGTTACCTTTTCAGGAAACGTCTCTGTTTGGGCTGGAGCTTAAGGACCTCATCATTGAGGCCACCCAGGGGTAAGAGTACTCTGTTACCCTTAGTACCCAAGAAGAAGCCTCCGTTAAACGGAATTGTCATTTTTGTCCTTTTCAGACTGAAGGGCGTCCCACGAACCAGGCGCTCCCCCAAGCAACATTGAAAGTCCAAGTAGTCCTCCACCAAGCCCAAGACCTCCAAACCTCCTTCGGCATAACTCACCGAATCCCGGTCCCCACGAGCAAGTGGGTGGCCATTTGCACCACTTCCTCAACTTCTGGACAAACACCGTGGTGGATCCATGGGTTTTGCAGGTAATCTCAGAGGGGTACAGGATCCCTTTCACTTCTCTTCCCCCATTCAGGTTCTTTACTTCTCACACTCCTCAGGGAGCAGAGAAGCACCGTCTCTTCAACTGCGCCATCCAGACCCTTTTAGACAAGGAGGTTCTGGAACTGGTCCCGGAGCTGGAACAGGGGTTGGGTTTCTATTCCAACCTGTTCGTGGTTTCCAAGAAAGACGGCAGCTGTTGTACGATTTTGAACCTCAAGAATCTTAATTCCTTTGTGATCTTAAGACTCATTATCACCAGGAGCTCCTGAGAACGGCGATCACGGCCATGTCTCCTGGGGAATTTCTCGCCTCTCTGGACCTTCAGAATGCATACCTGCATATAGCCATACATCCAGAGAGCCAGCAGTACCTCAGGTTTGCTTGCGACCACGGGCACTTTCAGTTTTCTGCTCTTCCCTTTGGTCTGACTACAGCCCCCCAGGTCTTCAATCGTGTCCTGGGAGCTTTAGTATCAGTTCAACACAGGGACGGCATCAGAGTCACTCCATAAATGGACAACTTGCTCCTGAAGGCCCCCTCTCCAGATCTCCTTCACCAACAGGTTGAGGACTGCATTCATGTTTTCACCCGTCATGGGTGGATCCTCAGCATGGACAAGTATGATTTGACTCCATCCCAGAGACTGGTGTTTCTGGGTCTTTTCTTCGACACCAGGCAAGACATGGTGTTTCTTATGGACGAGGTGTGTCCCCAAATCACAAACAAAGTGTCTACGGTCCTGGATTCCGATCCAGTTCTAGTGGGGAAGTTCATATCCACCATAGAGGTGGTTCCATTTGCCATGGCTCAAACGAGGGAACTTTAGAGGTTCGTGATCTAGGTTTGCAAGAGCAAGATGGATCTCCTGTGGATGTCAGTCTCTCTGTCTCTACATGTGGAGCAGAGTCTGTCCTGGTGGCTCAACCTGTCCAGTCTCCTGAAGGGCAGACCCTTCCTGATATCCTCCTGGACAACTGTGATGACGGATGCCAGCCTATTCAGCTGGGGTGCGGTCCTGGGTCACATGAACGCCCAGGGTCGGTGGTCTCCAGAGGAGTGTCTCATTCCTATCAACATCCTGGAACTTTGAGCAATATTTTATGCTCTCTGGTACTGGACGTTCAAGCTGGAGGACTGCCCAGTACGAGATCAGTCTGACAATGCAATGGCCATGGCTTACATCAACAAGCAAGGCAGAACATGATGTCTTGTAGCTTGGTTGGAAGTCAATGCTATTTTGTGTTGGGCAGAAGAACATGTACCTGCCATATCAGCAGTTCATATTCCCGGCTTAGACAACGTTCTGGCAGTGGATAAGGCTTACGAATTGAGGAAGAAGCCTGTTCCATTTTGCATCACGGCTTATTCCACGAGATCTATTTGGGGATCTTGGGCTTACAAGAATCAGGCCTCAGCTGATCAGTTGTGCAAGGCATCTGCTTGATTATCTGTGCACACATTTTCTAAACACTAACGTGTTGATGTGCTGGCATCGGCTGATGCTAGCTTTGGGAGGAAGATCCTGGAGGCAGTCTTGCCTGTCTAGGATTTTCCTTGTCTTTTCAGTACTCCTTGACTGTTGAGCCCAGTTGGCTCTAGTTACGTGTGCTGTGTTACAGTTCCTGGTGTGCTATACCCAGTTTTGTGTCTGTTGACACTTTATTGTTATTGTAGGGCTACTTATGATCTGATGGTTCATATACACTCTGGTGACTTTGGTGACTTGCGCCTGGTCCTTGCCTTCCCACCTCTAGGAAACCCAATGTTTGGACATCCCAAAGTTACCAGTAACCTATATTGGACAACAGAGAAAAGAGGATTTTAGTCTTACCTGTTAAATCCTTTTCTCTTAGTCCAAATAGGTTTCTGGTCTCCCGCCCTGTCAAGGGACCATGCTTGGTTCTCCTGTGACCGAACGTGGGAGTCCTTTCGGGTTCATGCTCATAGGAGTCTTCTTTTCCCTTCTTACTACCTAGTCAATTGTGAGTTTTCAAATCTTACTGGATCGGGATTGGTTGGGGACCAGCTAAGGAGAGGAGGAAGGCTCCACCCTGCACTTCTCTTCAAGAATTGTTCCTGCCTACTTAAAGGGGTGGTCGCCTACCCAAAGTTACCAGTAACCTATATGGACTAAGAGAAAAGGATTTAACAGGTAAGACTAAAATCCTCTTGTCAATGAAACAGAACCTTTGATCAAACTTTACTCTGAGTGCCAGAGGTATGTGTGTGAGATAGGGAATTACCTAGATAGAAATCCATTCTATTGCAGTCTGGTATACATTGCTCTCTCTCCCACACATGTGACTTCCCATCCCTCAAGTCTTTCCCACTGGACAGGCCTTTTTCTCCTCCCCAGCCAGGTTGTACCCCCCAACCACCAGAGGGGAAAGTCAGGTCTTGTCAGACGTATCTATATTATTACTTGTGTAGGACTTACCTAGGTAGTATTATTTTATAAAGGAGTCAGATATGGCTATCTCACCTTCCCACAGATCTCTCCCCATCTCCACATATCTCTACAAACCAACAAGTCGGACATCTCTTACAGGGCTCCATCTCTCCACAAGTTATATCTCACTCTCTCTAACAGTCAGATATTCTACCCCACACACACAAGCAGGTATCATAGAAGTCCCTTTATCCTCACCCTTGTATGCTCAGAGGACTCCAACACTCCCCAGTTAGATATGACACACTAGATATCTCTCCTGTCATCCAATCATCCCCTAGGACACATAAAACGGCCAGATCAGGCAGAAACTTAGGTCACAGCTGCCTGGTTCTTCCCAGTCACAGCGAAATTTGGAATATTTGTGGTAAATCTCCTTTGCTCCCTTCTCACCCCCCCCCCCCCCGACTCCCCAGCACAGAGATAACAGCCAGATCATCAAGGAACATGGATCACAGCTGTTTCTATTTTTAAAGTCAGTCGCACAACATTTTGGTGTATTTGGGTTACACTCCTTTGCTCCCTTCTCCCATCCCAGACTCTCCTAGTACAGCAGTAATAGACAGATCAAGAAGAAAATTGAATCACAGCTGCCTGTGTTTTCCCAGTCAGTCACTCTGAATTTTGGAGTATTTGGGATCAACCTCCTTTCTTCCTTCCTGTCCCTCATACTCCACTAATACAGAGAACAGATTTCCCTTCCTACAAGACTCCCTAAACTATGCTATAACTCCACTTTATTAGCTTAAAAATCTGCTGCTTTCTCTTCCTCTCACAAACACAGAGTGAATTGCTGTGGGAACCTGACAGCCATTTTATACTATGCCATTGATTTCAATGCAATGAGCTAGGCAAAAAAACAGCACCTTTCACAAAAAAAGTTACCTGTTTCTCTTTTGAGGCAAAATATTTTGATCATTTCTAGACAGCAGTAAGCATGTATTTACTGTGGCCAGAGCTTGAGTGCAAGGTTGAAATACCAGGCTGCAGTTCATAAGAGATCTGGTATAGGATGACCATGATTTTACATTGGGTATGGTAGCTGGAAAAGCCTCAGATGTGGCACATATTTAAACAGATAAGAAATACTGCGTAGGACCACTAGATGGCAGACCAATAAATTATGCAGGAACAGAAAATAGACTTCAGAGAAATACTACATTCAGTTACCATTTAGGAATGCTAGAAAACAACAAAAAAAAAAACAAGGAATGCTGCTGATGGGCTCACAAAAGCAGAGCAGAGCTGGACCCAGGAGGCAATGCAAGACACAGCAGGAGGAAGGCAGAGTGTTGCCTAGAGGCTGAAAGGAAGCAGCTCACACGGATGGCTGATCCAATCAATGAATGGAAAACCAAGAGAATAGCTGGGCAACCCGTGTCAGATCCAAATGATTAGTCAGGAAACCAGATACACAGCACCCTAAGCACAAGGCACTTAAGTATATGCAGAAAAACAGAACAGCAGACCAGGATTTAAAGGGAAGGAAGGACCACCCAGAACAAGCTCACTCAAGAGCGAAAAAATAGACATGGACTCAATGGAGTAGTTTCTTGTACACTCTCACTCACATAAGCATACACGCAACAGTCTTTGAATCTCTCTATCTCATCACACATGTACACACATGACAGTCGCGCAAAATCTCTCTCACACACGTCACGTCTGTCTCTTAAACAAAAAACAGTCACACGGTCTGTTTCTTTCACACGCACAAATCATACAATGTCACTCGACAGTCACAATATCTGTTTCTCACATAAATGCACACACACATTTTACAGTCACACGGTCTCAAATACACACGCACAGATACACAAACACCACAGTCAAACAGTCTCTAGCTCTCACATATGTACACAATAGTCACAGGTTCTCTATCCCTCATACAAACACATTTAACAGTCACACACATACACACCAGTCATAAAGTCTCTCTCTTACACACACACACACACACATAATCACTGTTTCTTACACAGACAACAGTCACAGTCTGTTTCTTTCACACACACAAATCACACAACAGTCATACAGTCTCTCACACATAAATTCACACAGACATTTTAGACACACAGTCTCAAATACACAAACACATGCACCAGTCACTAAGGGCTAGATTTAAAGGCAGCCGTTAGTAAAAAAAAAAAAAAATCACTAACGGGTGCGTTAAGTGTCATGTAGCAATTCAAAGATCCCTCTAAAGAACAGCTAACGGCAGTTTCAGAATCCTTACGGCCGATACACTTACGTGCATTCAGACACATTGAACAACATACCCCAGAGCTATTCAAAGGCTTGCGGTACTGGTAACAGCTGAAAAAAAGACACACCTAACGGCAAAAAGTTAAGACCCACTTTTCTTAGCCGTTAGACACTTAACGGTCAAAACAAAACACCCGTTACATAGGAAAATACACAAAATGCTTACCGCACAAGCATGTAAATGGAAAAATTAACCCGTGCAATGCCAAAACAACACAAAAACATGGACACACACCACAAATCACTCTCACACACAACAACAAGCAACACCACAGGGACAACGACACCCAAAAAAACAACAACACAACATGGCACGGAACAATGGGGGTTATCACACAAAGCGGACACCTGCAAATATAAGCTCACCTGTGCAACATCACCACGCGACCTGCACCCCACAACTGCACACCCGCAAATGGCAGACACATACCAAGCACAACACACCACATCTTATAACACACACACACCTGCAAACACTTACCTGGACAAAAACAACTCTCCATTGGTCAGCACTCACCTCATCACCACACCTACACAACGCCCTATCAAGTACTTAAAGGGACAACTCAACACACTCACTTGTGGCTTGTTTTCCACTCAGGGAGGGAGAGAGAGAGAGTGAGCAAACAGTATGCTGGGTTACATATTGTTGTGAAGACTGCGGAGAAGGCGTGCAAGGGAGAGAGCTAGGGAACATCAGCAACCTCCAGGCACGCCTGATCAACAGCCTTCACCTGTTGCAAGTGAGGAGGCTCTGGCTCAGCAGCCACACAGGAGTCCATCCCCACCTGGAGGGCAGAGGATGTATAGACAACCACCAAGGCCCAGGGTATACCTCCCAAGGGTCACCCTCTTTGGAATGACTGATGATGAGGTCATTGATCGCTACAGGTTGAGGACTGACAGCATCATTGCCTTGTATAAGGTCATCAAAGATCAGGTGGATCCCATTTACATCCACAACCATGCCCTAACTGGCCTGCAGAAGCTAATGTGTGCCATACACTTCATGGCAAGTGGGGCCTTCCTGTCCACTGAGGGTTACGCATCTGGCATGTCACAGGCCACATTCTCCAGGGTGCTGGCCCAGGTCCTGCCAGCCCTCAAAAGCCAGGCCAGTACCTATATACATTTTCCCACCACCGACATGGACTGGATACACATCAAGCAGGCCTTTTACGCCAGGAGAGGCATGCCCAGGGTAATGGGTGCTATAGATTGCACCCATGTCTGGATTAAGGCCCCAGCACATGACACACAGCTATTCATCAACAGGAAGAGCTTCCACTCCATCAACGTGCAGATGGTGTGTGACAGCAACATAAGGATAATGAATGTCTGTGCAAAATATCCTGGCAGCTCACATGATGCATACATTCTCCAAAACTCCTCAGTCCACAGAGATTTTGAGAATGGAACCTTTACAGGGGGATGGCTTGTGGGTGAGTTCACAAAACAAAATCACACCACATACACAGGTGTACACACCACGCTGCTCAGCATGCACCTGACCCACAGCTACTACATCCACCACACAAAACATCATTCACACAACATGTGCTCCCTGTCTCACCATGTCACTCACATTACACAGGTGATGCTGGCTATGGATGCAAGTCCTGGCTACTGACCCCTGTGGCCAATCCCCGAACACATGCCCAGGAAAGGTACAACCAGGCTCATGCCAGAACGAGGAATGCTATTGAGTGGACATTTGGGCTCCTCAAGTCAAGATTTCGATGTCTGGACCACTCTGGGGGAGCACTGCAGTATGCACCTGCTAAGGTGTGTGACATCATTGTGGCGTGCGCAATACTGCACAACATTGCAGTGGACACCAGGCTGCTGGATCACATCCCGGACCCCCCCCATACATGAAGTGGCCATGGAAATCAGGAATGTGGAGGAGACCTTGAGAGGGGCACAGATCAGAGACAGGCTCATCACGGAACACTTCACCTGGGAGTATAACACAGGCATGCAAACAATCCATGCAAGTCCCCCATCAGTCCTGTGACACTAACCACACTGCACATTTTGTTTTGTCTCACCCCACAGGAACAGTGACACAGCACTGCACTGGCAGTGGACGTGGCAAATTGTGTGTGTGGATTCAAAAACCATCCTCCATTCCACTCTCCACGTTGACATACAGACCCCCAGGATATCACGCACACCCCCAGGAGAAACAAGGTACAACATATTACCCATGTTCATTACCTTACAGGGCTTGATTGACAGCAACTAACTGGATATGCCATGATCGTAGCCTGAGCAACCATGCTAGCCCAGTAGCGAAAGAGTATTATCTAATGATATGCATTGGATAATACTCAGGCACATCAGGGGTTAAAGGGACATTGGACTCAATATGGGACCTGTACTGTGCTAGAGCTGAGAAGAGCAGCACAGGGGTGGATGTACAGTGGTATTGTCACACAATGTAGAGGTCATGAGACGTAGATCAGATTACCAGGGACTCCATGCTGACCTGTGAGTGTGCAGACAAATGTGCCCCCGACATGAATACACACATCAGCAAATATGTCCTAACAGTTCCATGGAACAAATGACATTGGGCTGCCACTGTCACTTTCACAGTGGCAGCACAATGTCATTACCTCCATGGAACTCTCAGAACACTTGTTAATGTGTGTATACATGTCAGGGGCACATATCCATAGGGCTGGTGCACATGTCCTTAGTTCCCCACAGAATTGGTTACAGATGAGTACACAACACATTGTCAAGCAATGGTTTGTGTACTCACCTGTAACCGTGGCAATTGAGGGGATTAAAAAGACTAAATTGTTGTTGCTTGATGATCAGTTCAGGTCTACTGCTCCAAATCCTGTCCTGTTGTCCCACAGGCATCCGTAACATTATCCATCCTTGAACTGAAGATCTTCCATGTGACTGGATTGATGTCTTGACAACACCTTCATGAAGATCACCCCTTGCTGTTTATGGTGATTGTTTGTTGGTGATGCAGTGTTTGACCTGAGGTTCACACAAACCTCTACAGGAACATTCTCATATAGACACAGAAAACACTAATTCTTGAGTGTTATAACCTGTACAGTTAGTATGCTCATCTACAGAGTTGTCAAACCTTGTGGACAACACATGAGCAGGGCAGCAGTGTTACAGATTTAGTTTCAAAGTACATTTAGTGTTCTCATACAGGTGTTAAATGCATATAGGCAATACACACAGAAAACACATGTACATTCTAATGTACTTTGAGACACAATAAAGATGAACCATCACCATTCTATCTGTGTCTGTATGAGGATATATTTGAGAACACATTTGTCAATGCGTATCCACACCCAGGATAGAGTATCCCCCATACATGGAAAGGCATCACCCACATCACAGGAGTCCACCACTTGTTTGCCAGTGAGTGGACTCTGTGATGTATCCATGCAAACAGATGATGATGGCAGTGATGCACCAATGTGTTGTGGGAGTGATAAAGAGGTGATACAGGGGACATACTTCCACAGTGGATACCTGTCCACAGTATCTGTATTGCTCAGTATAATCAATGTTCTGAGATTTTGCTCCACTTTGACATATCTCAGTACATGGGCTATATCAACGAACAACCAGACTGAGTGGACATGTGTTACCACTGGTGAAGTCTGTTACACCCTTAGGGAAACAGCAACTCAACTTACTGGAGACCCCAATGCTCACCCCAGGATATCAATGTGTGTGCTACACATTGAAATCCTAGGTTAAAAACATTGGCTTCCCCAGTAAGTCAGTTGCACAATGAGTGTGTGAATCCAAGACAATATTGATACATGTCCCATTTATCTGTCCTGCTTGTAATGTCCCCGCTAAGTCACAGAGCTGTTTTTCTGGTTATCCCATTAACCCACTGAGTGCAAGAGTGGTCCCCAACGCATTTCTTAGGGTTAAACACAACATGATGTAGACGAATGTTCAATGTTGTACCATTTGATGTGCTAAGGGGTATGTTTTGTTGTTCAAATTCAACACACAACATCGCCATATAACACAGTGGTATAATATGGCTCCAGGGATGTATTACAAGTTGAATTTGTACAACGGTATGTATGTGTGTGTGAACCCATGTTGTAGCATCCCACAAACATTTCACCCAGGCAGAGGTTGTGTTCACTGCATTGTATGGCAATGCATTGGAGACAACCCTGCCACCCAATCCATAACTGAAGACACAACAGATCAGACTGGAATCCAAAAAAAAGGTTTCTTTATTGAGGGGAAAGTTAACAGGTTGGGCCTTTCATTTTTTCCTTTTTGGGTAGGGGGGCCTTAGCCTGGGTGCCAGAGGTGGATGCCCTTGTTGATCTCCTGGTAACCCTCTGCCCCCTAGGTGTTGCTTCAGGGGTAACACTGGAGGGGGTGGTGGTTGCAGTAGACCCCTCGGTGGAACGCAAGTTCTCCCTCTCCATCCTCAGGTTCTCTCTGCAGTTGATCTCCCTCAACTCCACAAGGACCTGTGTCAACATGTCCATCAGACCAGTCCTTAGCTGGTGGAGTAGTGTGTTCCCCGTGGCCACCTCCGTCTCCAGGGCTTGGATTCTGGTCTCCAGTTGTGCAATGTTCCTCCTGGATCGCCTCCTGCTCCTGGTGATGTTGCTGTCAGTACTTCTGCTCGACCGGAGTAGTCTCCTCTGAAGGGCCGTACACTCCGCCTCCATCCCTGTGAGGCGTGCGGTGCTGGAGGTGGATGTGGTCGGTGTCCCTGGTGCTGCTGATTCTTCTGCTGCCGAGGGTGCTGATTCTTCTGCTGCCGAGGGTGCTGTTTCCTCTGCTGCTGCTGCTGAGGGTGCTGTTTCCTCTGCTGCTGCTGCTGAGGGTGCTGTTTCCTCTGCTGCTGCTGCTGAGGGTGCTGTTTCCTCTGCTGCTGCTACTGAGGGTGCTGTTTCCTCCTCTGCTGCTGCTGAGGGTGCTCTTTCCTCCTCTGCTGCTGCTGAGGGTGCTGTGGCTGCTGTTGGAGTGGCTGGTGCAGATGATGGGCATATGCCCACCACATCAAGTGATCCTGAGCTGCCCAATGATGTGTGTGCTGGTGGAGGTGTGAAAATGTCCCTGGGTAGGGGGCGCTGGGGCTCACCAATCAGGCCCAGGTGTGGGTAGTCCAGTGGCCAAGGGTCATATGGTGGCCACTGATAGGTGCTGGGACCCCACCTCGGATCATACCTTGGGGCATGCTGTGGAGCCATCCAGGAGGGTGTGTTGTGGGAGGCATATGGCCCATATTGGGTGGTGGCCACTGTCCCTGGCAGCCATTGCCTCCCTGGCGGTGGTGGTGCTGCTGATGGAGGGTAGTAGCTGGTGGAGGTGGATGGATATGTCCACCTCTCCTCCTGTGGCATCCAGCCACTGTACTGGGGAGATGCAGCCTGTGGTGGTCCAGCTTGAAGGGGTGGTGCAGCCTGTGGTGGTCCAGCTTGAAGGGGTGGTGCAGCCTGTGGTGGTCCAGCTTGAAGGGGTGCAGCCTGTGGTGGTGCAGTAGGTGGTGGTGGGTAAGGTGACCACCGGCTGGTCCCCTCCTCTGTGTACTCCTCACTGGGGGGTGACATTGCCTCCTCCACTGTCTCCCGCTGGGCCTGAGGGCCGTAAGCTGTGTGGAGAAATAAGATGTTGTGATTAGTGACCTTAGCCATATGTTTGTGGAGACCGTTATACTTTGATATGTGGTGAAGTAAAATATGTGTGTTTGGGTTAATCCCCCTGGGTAAACAAGGGTACTCCCACTGCTGAAAGGTGTTGTTTGAGTTATTACGGGTGAAGGTTTCATTTTGAGGTGCAATTTCACAGTGGCCCGAAATAGTACAGTGGGGCTGTTGCAACACCCTCCCATGTAGATATCTGGTCCCTGTACCAGAGCTGTCCATATGATTGTGTAGTAACAGCACCACTGCGATATTGCCCCTGACATATCCATGTCTGAGCTGTGATACCTTTTGATTCAACACACCTTTCAGCAGTAGGAATACCATTGTTTAACTGGGGGGGGATCCAACAACATATATTTGTCTTCACAACTTGTAGGGATGGCAAAGGTTAAGTCCACCTTGATGTCAGATTGTAGACATTGTGAAAACATATGTTGTTCGCTGTTAGTCCTATCCTTCCTACCCTCATGGTTGTTCAGATATTGCTGTATGTGACAGATGTAGATTTCAGTCATTTGTCCACACGAGGGCTTTTCAGCAGAGCCCAAATTGCCCCATTTAGAGAACAATACTTAATTGGAATGGTGTACAGAGTGTGCATGGTTTGCAAGCACACTCTGTGGACCATTCCAAAGAGGTATTTATCTTGATATGTTGCGACTTTGGCTCTGCTGAAGAGCCTCCGTGTGGTCAAATGATAGATATCTCCACCTGTCACATAGAGCAATATCTGTATAACCATGAGTGTTGGAGGGATGGGACTTAGATGGAGAGAGACTCATCTTTTAACGATGGCAATGATATGACATCATGATGACATTACCCATTGCTATCCCATTACAGTCACACACAAGTAGAAATGGTCATATATGTATGTGGATATGTACCCTTCATATGGATACAGTAATATCCTTCCAAGATGTGAAGCCAGAGAGCAGTTCATTAGGTGTGATTGCCTTACTGGCTATATATGTGCACCAATCCAACAATACATTGGATTGATATGATGGATATGAACATACCTCGTATATCCCATCTACGTAGAGTGTGATATACTATGTATGTGTATTTGGATGGTAGCAATGTAGGTTGATTTGTGATGGGTGCACATATCTGGCCAGTAAGGCAATCACATCCAGTGAACTGATCTCTGTGTTCACATCGTGTTGGAACATATTTAGTAACATTTAATTGAGGCCTGTTTTTTTCTCTGTGTATGAGCCCATCCATCCTTCTGTGTGAGGCAACCGTACTCAATCCTAGATATCCATCAGTCATGGCCTGTTGGTGACCATGGTACAATGTTTGCTATTTGTTTCCCATGTGTATCCTGCAAAGAGCAGCTGGTGTACCATCCATCCATGGCATCAGCACCCCTGTGGATCCATGTGGGAATCAGATATGGGATATGTCATTTCAAGTCAGAGTAAATGATTGCAGCCACAACACCAATGCCTACTTTTTCCAGTTTGAATTCTGTGGAATAGTTTTCGGCCTCTGTGTTGCACATACAAGCATTTATTCTGTGGGACACTGTGATGTGTGACCTGATGCCCCCTTTTTGTGATTCAGTAAGCGGTGATGTTGGACTGATGAAGTGAACATGATATTGACTTCTCCAGTGATCTCCTTTCCCCATTTCCACTGTTTTCCATGGAGTCTGTAAAATGGGACCTTATGAACTTGATTCTTGTTTTTGCATATTCTCCATGGACTAACACTGGTATTGGTGAAGTGAGGGTGTGTAAGGGTTACTTTGTGTCCACCATCTCTTTGTCACCGCTTAGTGAATGTCCCCTGTGTAGCATGTGATCGTTGGCCTATTGACTTGTTTGTTGTCTGGTTAACCCTTTGAGTCCCAGAGGGGTTGCCAACGCATTGTTGATTGATGCATTGATGATCCCTCTAGCACTCAAGGGGTTAGGTGCTGACTTCCCTGTGGGGACATGGGTGACACTGTGTGTGAACAGTGATGATATTTAACAGACGACATTTTGAACATAACGGTTTGTGTATTGTGTGTGATGAGCAGAGCGACAGGAGGGTTGAAGTAGGACTTTGACAGGTTTGTCCCAAGTTGGACCTTGCCATTTGTCCTGGTGTTGTGTCCTTTTCTAACCCTCAGGGTGCTGTGTTGGTGCAGTTGTATGGCTGAGTGATGGACATGTGTTGAGGTGTGACTGTGTATGCAGCTGGTCTTGGTTGCTGTAGTGTGTTGTTCTGTAGTGTTGCACTTACCGGTAGTGTGGAGGCTCCTCTCATCCTCAGTGTCAGTTCCTCCAACGACCCCCTCGATCAGGGTCGGGGACATGGTCTGCCGCACCATCTCCTCCCAGCCGCAGAAGGTGATAGGGACGGCTGGTCCACCTCCAGTGCCTCGGGCGTGCTTGGCGAGCTCGGTCATCTTGTTTTTGACGACCCTCCGGCAGTCGCCCCATCTCTTTTTGATGGACTCCACGTCCCGCCTGCATGGAGCCACCGCGTTGACCCGGCTGCATATCTGGTTACAGGCTGCTTTCCTCCTCGCTGACAGGCCAGGGACCTTCGCTGTTGGGTGGAGAACACTCTGCCTCTCCAGGACAGCTTCCACGAGAGCCATGTTCTCCTCCTCTGTGTATTTGGGGTCCCTGATCCTGGCCTCGTCACCTCCGGCATGGGATGACTCAGAGCCTGAGTGCCCTGCCTGGTCTGACCCTGACTGTGTGGGGTGCTCCCCAGCAACTACCCCTTGTCCCACTGCAGGTTCTGTCCCTGTCCTGCATGTGCCTGCTCTCTTTGGCCGGGTCCCCCTCCTCCCTGCGGATCTCCCTCTCCCACCCCTGCTCTGCTGAGGGATACCCTCCTGACCTTCCTCCTCCTCCACTACTCTCCCCATCCCTCTCTCCTGTCCTCCTCTCCTTGCCATCATTCACCCACTCACACCCAGGCACTCCCACAGGCCCTCACAGACACACTCGATCCACTCACAGATTCACACTGTCAAAATAAAAAGTAAAATGTGTAAGGTGTTATAAAATAAAAGGACTATGTGTATGTATGTGTATGTGTTTGTATGTGTGTATGTAATATGTGCAAAGGTGTGCTATGTGTCGTATTATGTGCAATGCTCTCCTCTCTCCAAACTCCAAAACTCCTCTACCTCCAATGAACGCTCCTGTCTCCCTCTCTCTAATCACTATCCTCCGCTCCTGGGTCCTGATATCTGGCTCTGAAGAACTTGATAACAGACAGTGTGTGACGGTTATTTTTGGGTATATATAGGTGTATTTGAAGTTTTTTGATACATTGGGGCTTTGTGATTGGCTGCGTGTTTGAATTTGTTTTTGCATTAATCATGGTTGCTAGACAACGGCAGCCGTTATGTTACATGTTGTTTTGAGCGATGTTAACGTGTGATTTGGCCGCCCGTTGTGCATTAACATGAGCAACAACGGCTTTTGTGTTACATGTTTTGTGTGTGCCTACGCTCGATAGCTATTCTCGTAGAGTACCTATTGAATCTGCCATAACTCATGTATTATTTGTGAGCGATGTGCCTTTTTCACTTAGCGGCTGGTCTAACGGCTGCCTTTAAATCTAGCCCTAAGTCTCTATCTGTCAATCTCTCACACACACCCATACATACATACACAACAGTAACAGGGTCTGTAACTCTCATGTAAACACACGGTTAACAGTCACACAGTCTCACACATACACACTAGTCATAAAGTCTCTCTCTTACACAACAGCCAGAAAGTCTCTATCACACACACACACACACACAACAGTCTATCACTTGTACAGACCCCCACACCCCAGTTACACAATATTTTGCGGTCTCTCTCTCTTTCTTACACACACAGACAATCTTCTCCAACACTGCCCTGTCCAATCACCTCCCCAGCAAAGTGTCCTATCCCACTCACATTGCTGGAGCTTGGACAAGTCCATATATAGGCTGTATGGGTTAGGAAATTGCTTTTCCCTCTCTACTGCCACCTCTGGTTGTGTTCATCTGTGGACACCAGAACAAGTAACGTGGTTTATATTTTTATAGAGATAGATGAAACCATAGCATTATCATTCCCCTTTGAATTACCCCGCCATCACCACTACTACATACAAACACATGTTTCACTGTTCCTGCCACTGTCAGAAACATTGCTGCAAATTTTTTTTTAAATAGTTTTCAAGTCTGTCATGTTGGATTTGATGATGATCAGGTCCAATTGCATTTTTGTCACCGCATTATCTGAGTAGACCATTATGAGCATCTGATGTATTTCAATCTTGGCAGGTTTAAAACAAAAGTCAATATTTGTATATTGCTCAACTGTGTTCAACAGCAGCAACATCACCAAAGTTTCTGATGCACCTCCTATGTGCTTTTATGTATTTACCATCTGCCTTATTTTACAAATGTCAGACTTATGAGGGTGCTTGTCTTTTCATGTATATGTTGTATGTTCTTTTTAGTAGTTTGATTAATGTCATTAGACATAGCTAGTCTCTTTACCTGCAGCACTTAGTCCCTTCACGTTCACAACAGGTTTTCGCATTTCCATGATTCTCCAGTATATTCTTCTCAATGTGTGAAAATGAGATGCGCCATAATACTGTAAAATTTTAAAAGAATGCAAAAACTTAATGAACACGATATGGTTTTCATCTGAGGCATAGCAGCTCTCCCTTACCAGGTCTGCAAAGAGGAAATCACACCATCCTCAAACATGTATTGATTTGTATGTGTACTCTTGAGGTAATACTAATTAGCATAAATATGGCTGTCTAATTTTGGGAATTCATCTTGAGACACCACCTTTTTTAACTCTGAGCACCAGAGAGGCATACCTCTCTTGCTCTCAAAGGGTTAAAAAAAAGTTTCTCCTTAGTGAAGATAGATATGGTAATTTAGGTTTGCATGAAGAACTGAGGAGAATAAACATTCTGAAAATTCTCATTCATTTAATTGGGATGTTTTACCCTTTGAATGCTAGAGAAGACTGCACTGGGGACTTCTGGCATTCAAGAGGTTAAAAGTCCAATTTAAATCAATGTGGTTTTTCATTTTTCTCCTATGGTACAATTGGTTTGCCACAGAATTGCTTCAATTTTTTTGTGAATATCACTCTTAAAATCAGTCGACCCGAAACTCCCATTT
The DNA here is from genome assembly GCA_037306005.1 of Rhinophrynus dorsalis. Taxonomy (NCBI): domain Eukaryota; kingdom Metazoa; phylum Chordata; class Amphibia; order Anura; family Rhinophrynidae; genus Rhinophrynus; species Rhinophrynus dorsalis. The sequence continues at coordinate 328,996,182 of CM074720.1, read as the reverse complement.
ATTTAGATGGGACTGTTAACCCACTGAGTACTAGAAAGGTCTCCAGTGCATTTATACTAATACTCCTTGCATTTTGTTTGTAATCTATTTGTAAGAAACTAGATCAATATATATTTTTTTCCTTTTCTGAACATATTGCTGAACCAATATGTATATTCCCTCTCTGCAAGCCATCTGGACACCTCCTTTCTGTTCTGAAGTGAGCAGTGTTACATCAGTAAAAGAGGGTGGGAGGGGGATACTTTATCATTACTCTTACATTACTCTTACTTTTACATTACTCTTGAACTACAACTAAGTCTTTGGGATAGTAATGCTTCAAAATAAAAGCAGCTTCAAATAATCTTCACAGTATTTGGGTCATGGAGAGTGTTAATTCAGTACTGTCAGAGCTGTAGTTCGAGTAATTGAATGATAAAATATCCCCCCTCTTGCCCCTTTTACTGAAGCAAGATTGCCCAGATGGATCGCAGAGAGGGACAATCTTCAGTGAGCATAAAGAAAGACCTGAAAAACCTGTCAAGGAGGGCAGGGTTTTCCTTATGCTCACAGTAAGAAGATTTCCCTTGCTGTAAGCTGTCTGGTCTCAAGACCAGATTCCACCTCTGAGGGGAGGCGGCTTACTCTAGGTAAAAGGGGCAGGAGGGGGATACTTTATCATTCAATTAATCTTGAACTTCAACTCTGGCAGTATTGAAATAACTCCCTCCATGACCCAAATACTATAAATATTAATTGAAGCTGCTGTTTTTGTGAAACCTTACTATTCTTTTAAATTCCATTCCATTGAGGAATTTGGGTGCTGCACAGGGGCCTTGCTATGTTCTGGCCAAGGGGACTAAAGCCTCAGGTGTCATACTTAAAGCCATGGGTCTTGTTGCCAAATCTGTTGATAATAACCATTGGTCTTGCCAGCTTGGGGCATGTATCGGTGATAATCTCCCTACTAGTAATGGTATAATTGTGTTTTTACAGTGCATTAATAATGCATTAGGTTGGCCAAAGGCCTGGGTATCTTGGAAACCTATCCAAATGTTGCATTGTGTTCCCATGATAATTTCAGCGAAAACCACAGTTGTTCTCTTTTTTGTTTGAAAATCCATCCTCAACAAAACCCTTAAATTTTTTACCTTTTTTGCCTACCCCCTAAATGCTTTCATTATGTTTTTCAATTGCTACAAACTTCCTTCCTGTTAAGTATGTGTACGTTGCATTCTTGTGCCAAAAACATGTCCAGGAAGTGAAACAGAAAATGAAGCAGCTAGAGAGGGTGCAATGTGATATTTTAGGCATTCAATGAGTGAAATAAAGGCAGCAGTAGTACATTGTGTATGCTATCATACAGGAACACTATGAATACCTGGATTAAAAAGAAATGGAAGAGCCGGAAGGACTCTGATGCATCCAGTAAGTCAGAGGAGGAAGTGACTACTACTAGCATGCGAGGATCTCTGAACTGTGATTCCCCAGACCCAACAATGTCCAGTTCCCCTACATTGTACCTTGGGATCTGGAGGAAAATTGTGATGAAGGCAGAACCTGGTAGCAGTGTGAGCAGCACAGGTCAGCTGCCAGTGCCTGCTGCTACTGCTGCCAGTGTGCCTTGTGATACTCAGGAGGAGATGATGGCAAGTGTGACAGTAGGGGACCCTAAGTCACACTTGTCATTCAAAAGCATTCCCACCACTAACACACAGCAGAGAGTGGTGGGGTTGAGGAAGGGGAGGTGTTTCTGCTAATTGTGAAGCAACTGGTGGGGACTAGTAAGAGTGTTGATCCTCCTAATTCTGACTGGAGGGGGAGTCCACAACATCCTCCTGACCCTGTGATTTTCCTTCCCCCAGCATTTTGCCTCTGGGACATGATGATGAAGAAGGCAGAACTGGCTAGCAGTATTAGCATCCGCACAGATCGGCTGTGTGTGCCTGCTGCTAGTCTGTCTTCTTCACCTAATGAAGAGATGGCAAGTTTGACAGTAGGGGACTGTGTCACATTAGTCATCACTGGCAACCAGTTCATTTCTCATAGAGAGATAGCAGCTTCAAGGAACTGGTGGTGATGAGAGTGATGGTACCCTATCTAAATTAAAAAAAAAAAAATGTGACATCGTATATGCAATTAAAAAACAGGTGGACAAATAATTACATTAAAAAAAGGTGTAAGAATGGACTTACTTGAAATGAGACTCTTATGGCCTGCAGAAAGTGGTAACTGACCAAAGAAGACTGTGAGTCCTTTCGTCATATTTATAGGTCAAAACTTACCACCCCTACAGGCCACATGTGAAATAACAATTGGAGCTGGCAAGGCATATGAGCATAAAAGAGCCAAACATACATGCCTTTAAGAAAAATAAAATGTGAAAATACAATTGTGAATGTCCAAATAATGTGAATTAAACAGAGAAGCAGCTAAAATGAGCAAGGGGAATTTGTTAAAACAAAGAAAAAAGATAATAAGCTCATAGTGCTAACTCACCATAATATATACATTAAATGACTAAATTGAAAGTGATGAATAATAACTGGCATCTGGATAGTAGCAAGAGATAAGAGTGTTCCCCAGAACCCCCAAACACTGGGCTTAACCTAAAGTGCACAGACAAAACATAAAAGTGACCCTGCGCTCCTCCATACCAGAATGTGAATATGTGCCCTACCTAGTGCATATATAATAACTTAATTGATAAATATGAGGATTTAGTCCATCGAATGGCCAAGAGATATTAAGCTTGCCAAAGTACTTCACATTTGGCAAGTAACTACTCTAATATACCTTTGTACCCTATCTAAATTAAAAAAATACAATTGTGAATGTGCAAATAATGTGAATTAAACAGAGAAGCAGCTAAAATGAGCAAGGGGGATTTGTGAAAACAAAGAAAAAAGAAATAACTTAACTGAGCTTAACATCTCTTGGCCATTTGATGGACTAAATCCTCATATTTATCAATTATGTTATTATATATGCACTAGGTAGGGCACATATTCACATTCTGGTATGGAGGAGCGCAGGGTCACTTTTATGTTTTGTCTGTGCACTTTGGGTTAAGCCCAATGTTTGGGGGTTCTGGGGAACACTCTTATCTCTTGCTACTATCTAGATGCCGGTTATTATTCATCACTTTCAATTTAGTCATTAAATGTATATATTATGGTGAGTTAGTGCTATGAGCTTATTTTGTTTTTTTCTCAACTGAGACCCACAGTGGAGATCTTCACACTGTTCTGGGATTTGCTCTTAGTCTTGGACACACTCATGGTTCATCCCTTTGAACCATTCTCTTCCGTGTCCTTGGGTCTATTGTCATTAAAAATCACCCTCCTGATTGCCATCAGTGCAGCTAAGAGAGTATAAGAGATTCATGCCCTTTCTATCAAGGGGCCCATCATCAATTTGCTCCACATCAAGTGGTTCTCAGACATGTGCCTGTATTCTTAAGTGAAGTAGTATCAGATGTCCACCTTGCCTGGGACATTGTGCTCCCCTCCTTCAATCTGACCCTGTTTTCTCTTTGTTTCTGTGTGCTTCTGGTTGTTTTTTTGGGTCTTCCTTCCCATGCTGTTGGGTACTGCTTAGGTACTGCCCTTTGTTGAGTGCTGCCATGCTTACCATGGAAAAATGTAAATGTTAGAAAAGATAAGTCTAAGGGGGATATGATTACTATTTCCATTTAGATTTTTAAATTAGAACTCGGAGTAGTAAGTGATATGTAAAAAGCACAGGGAAGTTATAAATAGTGTAACACTGTTTAATAAATTTAAAAAAAATCAAAAAAATGAATTACATTGTCAAGGATACTCTTGCAGTGAACTCTGTGTAGTTTGTAAGATAATATATTATTTATTTTCTTTATGAATCATTATATATTGTTTCTGTGCTTTTTTTTTTTTTTAATAATTCTATACTACTAATTCTCTCTGAGCCTATAGTGTTGACAGTTGTCACCTCACTAGGTAATCGGATGCTAAAGTATAGATAGGTTCTATACAGCATAGTGTGCTTGAAGACAGCAGGCACGGCAGAGAAAGCCTTTGAATGTCACAAGCCTTGAATTACAACATTGATTCCCAAACTTTCAAAGGTGACATTCCTTTTTGGTCTACACACACGCATGCACATACACTTTTCCAAAGAATATATATTATGTTGCAGAGAAGTACAGGAGTTTGGTGTAAAAACAAATCCTCGCACTTCCCCTCTTAAATACCTCTTGCCCTCAGGTTTGGGTATATTACAGTTTGGGGGAATACATTTTAAGGGAATTTATATTTACCTTTGGTTTTCTTCTCCATCCTCACTTGTTTTGCTACAAAGCAGGGTGGAAGGTATCTCAAATCTTTTTTAACTTTAGTTCCTAACCAGCTATCAATCTTCATTCCATCCTTTGTTTCTTTAGGCCAAGAAATTTGGCCTTCTAATGCAAGTACCAGATCTATGGATATAATGTTAGAATTTTCTTTAACCAGGATGGTGATGGCTGGACTTTTGGGGTCTTCCTCCTCAATAGTAATGTTCATACCTAATAAAAGAATGTATAGATTAATATCAATAGACTCTTACCAGCAACATAGACATCAAATAAAGCATATCAAAGACATTGGTGGGCAACAGGTTTCCTAAGGTGCACATGCTGCCCTCAGAGTTGTTGCCTACATACCATCCTCTGGATCGTATTTTTCTCCCGCATAACATCCATTTTTACCTAAAACACATATATCCTCTTTGTACCCCCTTCCCATGTCATACACTTTCAAATATCATTAATTTTTTGTCGTTTGCACCAATAAGAGTTAAAGGGATAGTAATACTTCGTTTTAACTTTATTTTATTTTGTAGGTATTAAAAAAACATGAAGAATGATATAAGTCTTATCTCTCAAACCTTTATGTTTTGAGAGATATTCACAAGCAAAGTTTCCCCCTCCCGCCCCTTTTACCTACTGTAAACAATCTCTTCTCAGGTGTGGAATGCAGTCTATAGACTGGACAGATAACAGAAGGGGACACTCTTATTCCTATGAAAACACTGAAATCCCTGCCCCCCTTGACAAGCTTTTCAGGTTTTTCCCTTATCTTAATTGAAGATTGTCTCTTTCTGCAGTCTACCTGGGCACCTCCCTTCTGCTCAGGCTGAACAGTGTGACATCAGTAAAAGGGGAAGGAGGGGGACACTTTGTCATTGAATTACTCTGGAACTACAACTCTGACAGAATTGAAATAACACTCTCCAAAGTCCAAATACTATGATGATTAATTAGAGCTGTTTTTATTATGAAACATTACTATCCCTTTAAATATAATGCTCATATGTTTATATTTTTCCCCTCTAGAGTTTCCTCTAGTGCAGTATTATCCCAACTAAGGCTCCAGAGCCATTTATGACCATTGGGCATTGCGAATCTAGCCCTCCATGCAAATTCTATTAAATGAAAAAATGTGACCGGATGCAAATATAATCATCCTTATCTAATCTTTAACAATGGGACAGGCATTTAATGTTGAGTTATGTACGTTTATTTAGCTTGTTAGCCTAGGTATGAATTACACAAAATAGTTGGTATAATTCACTGTATGTATAAACCAACAGAAAAAAACAAACAGCACTGTTTTACTTAGTAAAGTGCACTTTAGCTGGAGGAGCGCAGGTTTATAGTTTTTTTGTGTTTGCACTTTTTGGGGGACTGGAAAACCCTCTTATTCCTTGCTGCACACTTCAGGTACACTTATTTTTCCAATAACACTTTACATATATCAAAAATTATCACTAAATACAATTAAAATTGAACATGTATTATTAATACATACACACATATTCTTAAATACTAAGTGATACAGCGCTGTAAGCTGTTTGTTTTTTTCTGTTGGTTTTCACATATCTCCTTATGCTTACTTATAGCAGCGTTTCACTTTTATTATTATCACATATGTATGCCACACTACACCTTACTCTTTCCCACATTGTGGCCTTTATGGGGTTAATTTAGGCTTTTATATTCTTTGCCTGCTCCAACCAATTGCTCCTCTTGTAGTCTGCTGGTGGTTATATAGAGGCTGAGATAGTCTCAGTCCTTTGTATGGACATCCACAACAGCAGACGTGTGGTAGGAACCCCACTGACCCTGTTTTATCTTTGTGTATTAATTGTTTTTAATTGCATACATTGGCATTCATACATTGTAGAGAACCTATACATTTAAGGGTCCATTTCCAACGCATTACTGCAATATTTCTTCTGGGACAATTTTAATTCATTTATTATTTTTTTGTTATTTTTTTAGACAGGGACTCAACTGTCCAGTGTAGGTTCTTGCCACACTTGAGGTACCTTGGCACGTTTGGCAAGCTTACCCCCCTACTTTGGCCAAAAATGTGGGCAACTAGAGCCTCAAAATTTATTCAAATTATTATAAATGCCCTTTCTAGGGCACACTATTTTTTATTTTTCACTTTAGCTGGAGGAGCACAGGTTTATAGTTTTTTTTTTTTTCCTCATTGTATGTATGTTTGTCTTTCCAGACATATCATTATTTCTATTATTCCATGTTCATTAGTCAGTAGGGCCCTTGTGGAAAAATGTTTATCATCCTGCTTTAAAATGACTGTCGCCTTAAAACAATTTAGGCAATAAAAAAAATTGTGCACCATTACTTCTATGTTGTATTAGAAGTGTTATATTTATAGGGATATATTGTGTTAGAAATTATATTGTGTTAGAAGTGTTATATTTAAAGGGATAGTAATGTTTAAAAAAAAAAAAGCAGTTTCAATTCATCTTCATAGTATTTGGTCCATGGAGAGAGTTATTTCAATACTGTCAGAGTTGCAGTTCAAGAGTAATTGAATGATAAAGTATCCCCTTCCCGCCCCATTTACCTAGTATAAGCCACCTCCCCTCAGATGTGGAATCTGGTCTTGAGGCCAGACAGCTCACAGGAAAGGACAATCATCTTATTGTGAGCATAAGGAAAACCCTGCCCCCCTTGACAGGTTTTTCTCTTATGATAATTGAAGATTGTCCCACTCAGCAAGCCATCTGGTCACCATCTTGCTGCTCTGAGGTGAGCAGTGTTACATCCATTAAAGTGATAGTAATGTTTCACAATAAAAGCAGTTCCAATTAATCTTCATAGTATTTGGGCCATGGGGAGTGTTATTTCAGTACTGTCAGAGTTGTAGTTCAAGAGTAACTGAATGATAAAGTATCCCCCTCCCGCCTCTTTTTTGATCTAACACTGCTCACCTCAGAACAGAAAGGTGGTGTCCAAGTGGATTGCAGAGAGGCACAATCTTCAATTAACATAAGGGAAAAACCTGAAAAGCTTATCAATGGGGGCAGGGCTTTCATTGTTCTCACAGTAAGAAGACAGTCCCTTGCTGTGAGTTGTCTGGTCTGTGGACCAGATTCCACATCTGAGGGGAGGTGGCTTACACTAGGTAAAAGGGGCAGGCGGGGGAAACTTTATCATACAATTACTCTTGAACTACAACTCGGACAGTATTGAAATACAACTCTCTATGACTCAAATACTATGAAGATTAATTGGAGCTACTCTTTTTGTGAAACATTACTATCCCTTTAAAGGGGTGGGAGGTGCATACTTTATCATTCAATTACTCTTGAACTACAACTCTGACAGTAGTGAAATAACACACTCAGTGGCCCAAATACTATGAAGATTAATTGGATCTGCTTTTATTTGAAACATCCCTATGCCTTTAAAACTGTTTTTTAAGCTATTAGCAAATTTCTTTTTTTGTGTCATACAGTTCTCTCTGGCACAGCAGACACAAGTGACTTCTCGTTGCCTACAATGCAACAGTAACCCTTTGTATTCCATTTGTGATATTTTTTGGCACTCCCAAGGTTAAAAATGTTTAGCAAGGGGAGAGGTTTTTCTCACATCCTACTCTCTCTATGTCCACATGCAACGTAGAAACCCCAATTAGGTAAAAAAAATCCTTTCTGAAACAGATAGCATATTTCCTTGGATCAGCATTGAATCTATTTTGAAACCAGCTGTCATAATCCTCAATACTGTTATGAGCTACAAAGATATCCATTATTTTTATAGCATCTACAGTATCTAGAATTATAGCATCAAAGGGCAATGAATTCCATAACTTTACTCCCCTTACTGTAAAAAAAAAAAACATGCCTTTCTTTTAGTCAAAATACCTCTCCTATAGTTTTAATGGATGACCTTGTTTGTGGCTCATATATATCAGCAAATAGTTCCTTCGAGAGTTCTTTACATTGATCTTGAACATATTAGCAAGTGGTAATCCTATCACCCCCTTAGACGTATCTTATCTAATGTAAACAAACCCACTTTGGCTAGTCTCTCTTTTTAACTGAGATCCTCCGATTCCTTTATCCATTTTGTTGCACTTCTCTGCACTTTTTCAAGTTCTATAATTTATTTTTTAAGAACTGGTACCCAAAGCTGTAATCCATACTCCATAAAAGAGACCTTTACCAAGGATTTATATAGAGTTAGAATTGTATTACCATCCTGTCAATTTATACAGTCTAGTACCCTATTATTTCTTGTAACGGCTGAGTGACACTGCAGATTGCTGTGAACTCTATTGTCTATCTGTACTCCTAAATATTTCACCAAGTATTTTCCCATTTATTGTATATGGGTCATGTTTGTTTCTACATCCCAAATGCAAAAACTTATATTTATCTACATTAAACCTCATTTGCCACTTTTTTGCCCATTCATTTAGTTTATCCAGATCTTTCTGCAGAGATAAACATCGTAATCTGTATGTATTGCCTTCTGGTGCAGTAGGGGGTGACAATAATGACGCGAATCACATCAAAAAAGAGCGTGGCTTAACGCGAGTTGAGGGGGCAGGGCTTAAAGGTGTCACACAGAAGGCTGGGGAAGGAGGAACACCGGGAGAAACAGCAGATCTGGGCAGAGTTTCAATAGAAACTCCCCATATCCGGAGGAATCAGCTTCTGCCCCTGAGACCCAGTAAAACTCTGTCAAAACGGAGTCTTCAGGGCAAATATGGAGAGTTCCCAGGTATGTACATTCAGCAGCCACTTCTAGAAGGTAACCTTTTAAAATGTTGCATGCAACTACAGGACGCATTCAGTATGTCGCCATGATTAAAAGGGGTGACATGAGAATCATCAACTGCAGGAAAGCGTAAGATTTTCTTGTCACCTAATGAAATGTCGCTAACTGGCATCGCGTTTTCAAATTGCACAAACCAGAGCCACACAATATGTGGCTCACAACTCACAATATGTGCCAAAGTGGAATATTTAAAGTTCATAAGGGTCCATTTGGCAACATCAGTGGGTCATATTGTGTAACTTATTTGCTACTATATTTGCCCTTTAGTGCCCAATCCAGATTAATATAATGTGGTATGGATTTTGATATTTAGAATAACTTGGGTCAAATTATTCTAAGTAGCATCATCCATGCCTCAGTGTATAAATCCGGGCAACAAATGGGCACACATACAAGTGGAGTGACAAATCAGATACATAATGTGACACTCTGCTATTGCCAAATGTACCAATATGTGTATAAAATGTACCACTTAGACATATATTGTGAATTATACCATAATGCTTTTGTGGGAGGCAGTGAGACACTGTGGTGAAAAATCGTGATGTATTGCTCTGTTGTTGGCATATAACTGGGTATTACACTGGTGGTTGCATATAACTCTGTATTGATGCTCTGGTGACATAACTGTATTGCTCTGGTGGTGGTGTATAACTCTCTATTGATGCTCTGGTGAGAACTGTATTGCTTTGGTGGTGGCATATAACACTGTATTGATGATCTGGTGACATAACTGTATTGCTCTGGTGGTGGCATATAACTCTGTATTGATATGCTTGTGATGTATTGCTGTGTTGGTGGCATAGAATGTCATATTGCTATGCTGGTGGTGGCATAACATGGAGTATTATACTGGTGGTGGCATATAACTATTTATTGATATGCTTGTGACATATAACTATTGCTCTGTTGGTGGCACATTACTCTATATTTTAATTGACTATATTCACCTTAATGAACTGCATATGAATTTAAGTGCTTCCACTAGTACAATATTTTTCAAATTGTAATGATTTGCCTTGTAAAACATGTAATTATGAATTGTACTTGGTGTTGGACTGGGTGATTTTTTAATAAAGACTGCAAGACATTTAAGTAAATTTCTCTGAAACATTTATTGCTGGGGGTGTGTCACAGAGTGACTAGGAAATTACCACACTGACAAGTACAGATGAACTTAATGTAAAACTTTATTAAATAAAATGACTAACAGGAGATCAGGCAACAGGCTGATGACAACAAATGACACAACAGTAGTATGGCAATGACACAAAGGGGCAGTATATAGTGGCACACCTTCACAAGACCAGGAAGGAACAGTGGAGTCACTTTCCTTACCCTTCACCAGGCAGGTGGTCAGAAACGGAATGGCCCTGGGACTACACAGTAGATGTGAGAACAGTGCAGAGCACTCCCGTACCCGGATAGGATGGCACACCTTCACGAGACCAGAGAGGAACAGTATATGCACTTTCCTCACCCTTCACTGGACAGGTGGTTAGAAACGGAATGGCCCTTGGACTACATGGTAGATGTGAGGACAGTGCAGAGAACTCCCATACACGGTCGGCAGAGATAAGGAGCAGACCAATATCCCCGACAGGGGATACACTAGGCGGGTAGCCAGATGGAGGATAGGCAAGGCAGCACAAACCCGTATGGCCTCGGAAGGTCAGACACACGGAGTGACCGACAAGCGCCGCTAATGGAAGTGGGCGCAAAGCGGAAGGCACAGGCAGCACGGGAACCAAACCGAGGCACGGAATGGTTACGGAACACAACATGGAGAGTAAACTAGGAGGCAGCCAATGGTCAGAACCGGATCGGGTTGTCAGACTTCGCCAGTGGTCGTAGCCGGAGCAGGTAGTCAATCGTAGCCAGAAGTCAGCACCGAACGGGTAGCCAGGGGTCCAAACCGGAATGGGTAGTCAGACGAGCCAGGAGTCAGAACAGGAATGGGTTACCAGACGAGACAGGAGTCAGAACCGGAATGGGTAATCAGACGTAGCCAGGTAATACACAGGAACGGTAATGGACTAACACAGCAATAAGCTACACCACGAAAGGGCACTGGAAATGACACAGGCTGAGGTTTAAAAACCCTGACAGGTAGGTGGAGCAATGACCTGATCAGCGTGGTGCCCTATAAGAATAGCGACTCAGCGAGAGCGACAGCTAGGAAGTAAACAATGTCTCTTCAGGGTAACATCCAGCCACAGGCAATCACGGGGCACCGTGATAGTACCCCCGACTCAATGATCTCCCCCCCCCCCCCCGCAGAGGAGACCATACCTTGTTGGGAAATTTCATGTGGAAACTGCGCAGCAGTCTGGGAGCGTGGACATCACCCTGGTCCACCCATGAACGCTCCTCCAGACCATAACCTTTCCAGCGGACAAAATATTGGATGCGCCCCCGCACCCCACGGGAATCCAGGATGCTCTGGATCTCATATTCATCTTGATTCTGAATGCGTACTGGACCTGGGACTACCTGGGTGGAAGTGTAACGGTTGCAAATCAGTGGCTTCAGGAGAGATACATGAAATACGTTGTGGATACGCATATTCCTAGGGAGGTCTAAGACATAAGACACAGGGTTAATTCTATGCAGTACCCGGAAGGATCCTATGAATCGTGGAGCCATCTTATGACATGGTACTTGGAGGTGCAGGTTCTTGGTGGCCAACCAGACTCTGATATCGCTCTGAGGACCTTCGCAAATTATTCTGAACCTATGCCCATGTGGAGCGGAGCTGCTCCATATGCTCATCCAGAGCCGGAATGTCCTGTGCCCGAAATGTATCCGGGAGCAGAGAGGGTTGGAACCCGTAATTGATCAGGAAAGGGGAGCTCCCGGACAAAGCGTTTATGGCACAATTCCTGACAAACTCTGTCCACTGCAACAGATCAACCCAATTATCATGATGGTCAGAAGTTAAACTGCGCAAGAATTGTTCCAGTCCTTGGTTGGCTCTTTCTGCAGCACCATTGGTCTGGGGGTGATAGGCGGATGAAAATAGCAGTTTGATGACCATCTGGTCACAAAAGGCCTTCCAAAACCTCGATACGAACTGACTCCCACGATCAGAGACCACATCTCGAGGTACTCCGTGGAGCCTGAATACTCTTTAGCAAATACCATAGCCAGTTCCTTAGAGGAGGGTAGTCCGGGGAGCGGAACAAAATGTGCCATCTTAGAGAATCTGTCTACTATCATTAGTATGACTGTGCAACCCTTGGATCTAGGCAACTCTACCATAAAGTCTAATGAAATGTGTGACCACAGGTGTTCCCCATTAGTAACAGTCTGGAGTATTCCTAGGGGTAGATGCCTAGGAGTCTTGGCATGGGCACATACGGAACAGGCTTCCACAAAGGCTACACAATCTGCTCTCAGACTAGGCCACCAAAATAGCTGTGAAATTGACCAAATTAGTTGGTCTTGACCAATATGCCCGGCTGCTTTGGATGAATGGTAGGTTTATAGTAGCTTAGTGCGGAGATTGTCAGCTACGAAACATTTCTCACTGGGTTTCTCAACTGGGGCATTATTTTGTGATGCCAGGATCTCCTCACCCAGAGGAGAGGTAATGCTCGTACGAATAGTTGCTAAAATGCGATCAGAAGGGATAATTGGAACAGGTTCACTGTCAGACTCACGCTCTGGACCAAACTGTCTAGACAAGGCGTCAGCTCGAGTGTTCTTGGAACCAGGGAGGTACGAAACTACAAAATTAAATCTAGACAGGAATAACGCACATCTGGCTTGTCTTGGGGACAGTCTCTTGGCCTCTGATAAGTATGATAGATTCTTATGATCCGTTAAAATTAATACATGAGCCTTAGTCCCTTCCAGGAGGTGACGCCACTCCCGAAGGGCAAGGATGATGGCCAGCAACTCACGGTCCCCTATGTCATATAGGCTTTGAGCCTTTGTCATCTTTTTAGAAAAAAACCCGCAAGGCATCAGGGGTTTACCAGGCTCCGCTCTCTGTGATAGAACTGCCCCTACCCCTGTCTTGGAAGCGTCTACCTCAAGGTTGAAGGGCAGAGCAGTGTTTGGATGCACCAGTATAGGAGCCGTCGAAAAGGCAGACTTCAGGGCCTCAAAAGCATTGTTTGCCTCGGGGGACCATAACGATGGGTTAGCGCCCTTATGTGTCATGTCAGTCAAAGGTTTGACCAAGGATGAGAAATTATGAATTAACTTCCTATAATAGTTTGCAAAACCAAGGAATCTTTGTATGGCCTTCAGGCTCATTGGACGTGGCCGTTGTAATACTGCCAACAGTTTTTCCGTATCCATAGCAATTCCGTTAGTTGAGATGACATAACCCAGGAAGGGTACCTGGTCCTTATGAAATTCGCATTTCTCAAGTTTGCAATAAAGTTTGTTCTCCCTCAGTTTTTGCAGTACCGTAATGATATCTCTCCTATGTGTCTCGATATCAGGAGAGTGTATCAAGATATCGTCCAGGTACACTACTACACAGGACTGTAGCAGACTTCGTAAAACATTGTTAATGAACTCCTGGAAGACCGCTGGCGCATTGCACAGCCCAAAAGGCATAACCAGATATTCGTAATGGCCACTACGAGTATTAAAAGTGGTCTTCCACTCATCACCCTCCTTGATCCTAATCAAGTTGTATGCTGCACGCAAATCAAGTTTAAATCGGTCAAACAATTCCGTAATTAGTGGGATGGGGTAAGCATTTTTTACCATTAGTTTGTTTAGCCCTCTATAATCTATACAGGGCCTAAGCTCCCCATTCTTTTCCTTTACAAAAAAAAATCCAGCCCCCACGGGCGAGGAAGATTTCCTTATAATGCCTCTAGATAATGCATCTGAAATGTATTCCTCCATGGCCTTATTCTCCTCTACTGATAGAGGATATGTGCGGCCTTTGGGATGTATTGAACCTGGCGTTAGATTAATAGCACAGTCATACGGCCTATGCTCTGGTAATGTGCTAGCCTCCCCCTTGCTAAACACATCACTGAAAGACTGGTACTTTGAGGGCAACGAGGGGGAGGTACACAAAATTTTAATAGGGTGCTGTAGACAGGTCCCTTTACAATAGTCAGACCACGATATTATGTCACACGTCTCCCAATCCACTCTGGGATTGTTTCTGGAGCCATGGGAAACTCAAAATGACAGAGTAGTGTGGAGACTGGATCACCTGAAATTGTAGTCTCTCCACATGGAGAGCTCCTGCTCTTAGGGTCAGTAGACAGTCTCATGTGTGACATGGGAAGGCTCAAGAGGACGACCGTCAATAGCTTCCACTGCCAATGGAGACTCACGGGGCTTCACTGGAATATTGATTCACCATCAATAAAATACCCAGCCGCACCAGAATCGATCAAGACTGGGGTGGTCACTGAGGAATTAGCCCAAGAAATCGTCACCTGAATAATGGGTTTGCTTGAATCAAGCTCAAGGGAGGTGAGGGGGAGGTATGGGTGGGAGCTCCCTGTTAGGTATTGGGCGCAACTCTTGCCTTGGCCTGTTATTCTTAAAAGTGGACCTTTCTCTGGCTGCCACCAGAGCCTCATTATTCCATCCCACCTCTGCTGCAAATGTGCAAAATTCGATAGCATACTCTGCTACCGTGCGGGTGCCCTGCTGAATTGTCATTAGTGTTTTTGCGGCAGAGATGGACCTACCAGGGACATTGAAAACCCTTCGGAATGCCTCAACGAATTGGGAGAAATCTGAAGTGATGGGTTTCTCTGTCTCCCATAACAGATTGGCCCACGCCAAGGCTTTGCCGGTCAACAGAGAAACTGGAAAGCATGAGGGACCAGTTCCAAAAAAATTCCGAGCTGATTAATGAACCTGCGACATAATGTGGGATCCCCATCGTATCTTAGGGGCAGAGGAGCGGACCCAGACAAGCCCTTGTAACACATATTTTCCACCTGAGTGGTGGTCACTGATGCCGATACGGAGGAGGCCATCAGTGGTTGCCCAACTTTGTCCAAATGCACGGTTCGGTCTAGAAGTGTCTGCAACACTACTGACAACTGATCAAGCCGTTGTTCCTGCATGTCCATCCTGGACATAATACTCAGTGACTGCCCGCTACTGGTGTCAGTACTGTCAGTGTTCATGGCCCTTTCGTACTGTCAAGGAGTGACTAGGAAATTAACACACTAACAAGTGCAGATGAACTTAATGCAAAACTTTATTAAATACAATGACTGACAGGAGATCAGGCAACAGGCTGATGGCAACAAATGACACAACAGTAGTATGGTAATGACACAAAGGGGCATTATATAGTGGCCCACCTTCAGAAGACCAGAGAGGAACAGTGTAGGCACTTTCCTCACCCTTCACTGGACAGGTGGTTAGAAACGGAATGGCCCTGGGACTACACGGTAGATGTGAGAACAGTGCAGAGCACTCCCGTACCCGGATAGGATGGCACACCTTCACGAGACCATAGAGGAACAGTGTAGGCACTTTCCTCACCCTTCACTGGACAGGTGGTTAGAAACGGAATGGCTCTGGGACGTGAGGACAGTGCAGAGCACTCCCATACACACAGTCAGCAGAGATAAGGAGCAGACCAATATCCCCAACAGGGGATGCACTAGGTGGGTAGCCAGATGGAGGATAGGCAAGGCAGCACAAACCCGTACAGCCACGGGAGGTCAGACACACGGAGTGACCAACAAGCGCCGCTAACGGAAGCGGGCGCAAAGCGGAAGGCACAGGCAGAACGGGAACCAAACTGAGGCACAGAATGGTTATGGAGCGCAACACGGAGAGTAAAGTAGGAGGCAGCCAATGGTCAGAACCGAATCAGGTAGTCAGACGTTGCCAGTGGTCATAGCCGGAACGGGTAGTCAGTCGTAGCCAGAAGTCAGCACTAGAACGGGTAGTCAGACGTAGCCAGGGGTCCAAACCGGAACGGGTAGTCAGACGAGCCAGGAGTCAGAACTGGAACGGGTAGTCAGATGAGCCAGGAGTCAAAAACCCTGACAGATAGGTGGAGCAATGACCTCATCAGTGTGGTTCCCTATAAGAATAGCGACTCATCGAGAGCGACAACCAGGAAGTAAACAATGTCGCTTCAGGGCAACATCCAGCCACAGGCAATCACGGGGCACCGTGATAGGGTGTTACGTGGGCAGATGATTTGTGAATGAGCTTTATGGCAAATGGAACAAAGGTGTGACAGTCTGCAGCCGCTGAAGAAACAGCCTTTTGAATTAAAGTTATTGCAAATGGTGGTGTTGCCCTGGTAATGGATTTGTCTGCTGAGTTTGTCTCTTGGATGGTAAACTGATTGGTTTGAGGGTGATGAGGTAAATTGAGTGTTGGAAGCTAGTTGTGGCTTGTTAAACTGGGTTGAAGGGGGGATTTGATGGGCAAAGACTGGGTGAGTGAAACGGCAAGGAGCATGTTTAAAAGACTGGAGCCTTTAGGCCTGTAAAGTGGCAGCAAAAGAGTTCATAATGTAATTGACTCCAGTCTGTCGAGAAATTGAATTTGGGTATTGCGGCTGCTGATTCTGCTGAAAATGCTTTGTGGTAATCAAAGAATGTGGTCCTCCTGTATTTGTGTGCCAGGTCAACTAACATGTACATACGGTAATTATGGTTTACAAGTAACTTTAGTACAAAAAACATACACGGCCTCTGTGAAGAGGTAAGGCCGTGATAACTTCCAGCGATCCTGTGGCTGTTTCCAGTGACTGTCCATACTTCAACTGGTGCATCCAACGGCGCTTATCTGGCGTCGAGAAGGAGAGACCCGAGAATGACGGCGGAAGGCGACGCGGTCCCTTCCCAGATCCGTTACAGGCTATATCCAAAAATATACTTTATTAAAAGGAAAATCTAGAATCATATATCATCATATAAAAACTTGGATTCCAGTAGCAATTAATGTCCCAACTGCTTGTATCACGATCGAAAGGTCTGAGATTGTGATATATGCAGCTGTTAGATTAACTACTATTGGAATCCAAATTTTTATATGCTGATATATGGTTCTAGATTTTCTTTTTAATAAAGTATATAGTTGGATATAGCCCAAAGCTGACTCTCTTATTTTAAGCATAGGCACTTCAAACATATTTTTTGTACAGGCATTGAATATGGCCAAGAAAACTGAATGACATATAATACCATCTTAATAGAATTTGAGCTGTTTTCTTTGGTAGCGCACATCAATGTTTTGGAGTCCAATCCTCAGATCCCTCACCCTACATAACAGATTTTTAGCTCTTTGTTGAAGGGTTTAAATAAAGGTGATAAAATGGATTAAAATAGACTGGTAATGTATGGTGATATTGATTCCCCAAGTATTTAACATAATTTGCTTTACACTTAGTTATTTTTAATATGAGAAGCTTCCAGACCAGGTTAGTCCACTGGGAGACCATCACATTTGTTTTCATATATTTTGTAATCTGAAATGGTTTTAAAGGGATAGTAATGTTTCATAATAAAAGCAGCTCTAATTAATCATCATAGTGTTTGGCCCGCCTTGGAGAGTGTTATTTCATTTCTGTTAGAGTTGTAGTTCAAGAGTAATTGAATGATAAAGTATTCCCCTCCCGCCCCTTTTACTTATGTAAAAGCCAGAGCAGTAGGGTGTGTTCAAGTGGATTGCAGAGAGGGACAATCTTCAACTAAGATAAGGGAACAACCTGAAAAACTTGTCATGGGGGGCATGATTTTCATTGTTCTCATAGTAAGAAGATTGTCCCGTGCTAGGAGCTGTCTGGTCTAGCAACCAGATTCCATATCTGAGGAGAGATGGCTTACACTAAGTAAAAGGGAAACTTTATCATTCAATTACTCTTGAACCACAACTCTGACAGTTTTGAAATAACACTCTCTATGGCTCATATACTATGAAGATTATTTGGAGCTGTTGTTTTTTTACAAGCAGGTGTGTGTGTTTGATAATGGTGGTCAGGTTAGATACAGGCGTGAAAGTGTGAGGATGATGTCAGTGTCAAAGGTGAATTTAGAGAATTTGAATAGCTCATTAATGTCTGAATGTCTCATTATGTAGCTTAATTCATTTGCATGTCAGGAGGATTACATCTGATTTTATCTGGGGATTATGCAGTGAAATTTTATTCCTGTGTTATTCTTTGGAGCCTCTTTTTATGTTGAAGAGAATTTACATGGCAACATAGATGGCGAGTCTGAAGAAGACATGCATCAGTCAAGTTCAGCCCATGCCAAATCACCCCTGTTGATCCAGAGGAAGGAAAAAACCTCTATTGAAGCCATTTCAAATTAAGTCCCTAGTGAGTAAAAAAATTCCTTCCTGACTCGAAATGACATTCAGATATTTTTTTTTGGATCAGCATCCTATCTGCTTTGAAACCAAGTGTCATAATTATAAATATTGTTCTGTGCTAGATAACTATCCGTTGGTTTTTTTGAAAGCAGTTACAGAATCGCCAAGAATTGCATAACTTTACTGCCCTTACTATTAAAAAAAAATCCCTACCTCTTGTTTTGTTGAAAGCGCCTTTCCTCTTGTCTTAATGGATGACTTCTTCTCTGCTCAGCTCTTTGAGTAAATAGTTCCTTCGAGAGTCTTTGTATTGACCTTGAATATGTTTTTATATCCAGTCATATCACCACTTAGAATTCTCTTCTCTATTGTAAAGAAACCCAGTTTGGCTAGTCTCTCTTTATAACTCAGATCCTTCAGTTGCTTTATCAGTTTTATTGCACTTCTCCGCACATTTTCCAGTTTTTAGAACTGGTGCCCAAAACTATACTCCGTATCATAGATGAGGCCTTACCAAGGATTTATGTATAGGCAGAATTGTATTCCCATACAGTGCATCTATATTTTATGTAGGAAAATACCCTATTTGCTCTTGCAGCTGTTGAGTGACACTGCACATTGCTATAAAATCTGTATTTCATTATTCCTAAATCTTTCCCTAACAAGGATTCCCCAAGTAGTTTCCTGTTAAATGTAAATGTACCATGTTTATATATACAGCCCAGATGCCTAACCTTACATTTACCTACATTGTCTCATCTGCCAGTTTTCCACCCATTCACTCAATTTAACCAAAACGTTCTGCAAAGTAAAAACACCCTGCTCTGTATGTATTTCCTTCCACAGCTTAGTGTTATCAGCAAATATTGAGACATTACTTTCAATACCCACTTCTAGATAATTAATAAAGAAGTTATAAAGCATAACAACTTTAGCCCAACTTGAAAGGTTCCATTTAAAATAACTGTCTGCCATCATCATTTAACCACTTCTTTATCCCCATTAACCTCATCAGCACCAGGGAGACACCACTTAAAGTGAAGCAACGGATGTCCCCAGAGAGCCCTCAGTGGGCCGAATGGAGCAAGTCATATTTCATCTGATAAAAATATACACCGATACACTGCATTAATGGGCATAATTATATAAACAAGAATAACATAAAAAAGCACAAAAAAAAGAAGAAAACAAAGGAAGGCCCCCGATGGTGCAGTTTATCTTTTTATACAAAAGTGAAAATATCTTTAGTCAAGAAGATACTCACAAAACTGTTGGTTGTGAAGGCGCTTATACTCAAACACAACAATCAAGCTTACAGAGAATTATCCTGTCTCTGCTCAGGCGACCTTTGAACTTGATTGAGAGGTCCAAAAAACATGCCGCTTGTATGTCTCAATGTTGATTTTAATTATGATTATTACTAAAATATTCTTTAAAGGGATAGTAATACTTAAAATGTAAAAAAAATATGTTGTAGAGTTTATCCCCCTGAGTAAAACAAGGGCACTCCCACTGCTGAAAGGTGTTTCATTCAAAAGTTATTAATTTTCAAATTTGAATTTTTTAGGTGCAATATCACAGTGGCCTGAAATTGTACAGTGGTGCTGTTGCTACACCATCCTATGGAGATTTATGGTCAACTGACCAGAGCTGTCCATAGGATCCATAGGGTCCTTGTGTTTTTCACACCCCAGAAGAAGTGGAGATGTACTTCCACGATACATGTCGGGTTATTCATAGTCATTGTTCTCCCTTCCATTGGTCCCACCTAGTCCCCCTGTGCCCCCTTTCTACAGCCAGTCACACCACCCATAATGGAACGGCATCCTATAGCCACAGAAAACAGAGTCCAGCGTTATAAAGCTATTACACACAAATCGGTTCCAACTTGAACTGTATTTCTTGCTATGGCTCACTTGCTTTCATTATTGTTTCGCCATATCTATCAGTGACATCATAGAACGGAGGATCTACATTGTTGTCATCATCAAGACTAATTTTAGACTCCCTGAACTACAACGCTACAGAGACACCAGGTAAGCAACGAAAGGTGCTCCAGGGACGCAGCTCAAAGGCTACTAGAGGCAGGGACCTAATATAGGCTAAATGTGAGTGCACTGATTGTTATTTTCTTTTATTTGTTTATCATAATTAATATATTACACCTAGATTGGATGTTATCGTCTCTTGTGCTTTTGCCAGCCCCTGGGCAGCTACCTAAATAATACCCTTACTCCACAGAGTACTGGCATAGGCTGGTTATATTCATACCTCTGTTTCCTCTCCAGGGGATTGATGGGGCTATGCTCCGCATCCACCTGAATAGATTCAATATCCACTTCATTATTTTGATGAGAAACTCTCTGGGTAGTTGCACCATACAGGGATCTTGGGCTAGGATACTGTACACATTTTTTTTTGTCTTTCCAGCCTTTTTTCTGAGTTCCTTTTGGAGAGACAGACACTCAGTGATGTGATGAAGAAGGTAAGGCAAGACCATGAGGTATTACCACTTGTTATGATTCATAATTTATTTGCTCTGGCATGTCTCTCCTAAAATGAAAACACTGGGCTGAGTCATTCCAAGTCATATCCACCAAGCAACTCAATCACATATTTAGATACTGAAAATAGAAGTTCAGCAGGGTAGCTTCAGCTACATGACCTCTATTGAGTTAATTTAACAGGCCATGGCTGATGCAAAGTCACAGAGATTCCCCAGGACAGGATGAATATGCTCAGCATAAAAAGAAACCTAGGCCAGGGTATAATTTTGGAATAGTAAAATATTAAGGCCTGTCTTGAACAGACCACTGGCGGGACTGTAAGAACCCAAACCAGGAAGTCCTGCTCTGCTATTACTTCCAGTTTTGCATGTTTACCTGGAATACCAGCTCCACTTATTCTAGCTCTATTACTATTACTATCTGCTTTCCTGAACACAGCCATGAGACCTATATCAAGTAGCCACACTGGTTGTTTTATCCTGTTTTTCTGACTTTTGTTCCAGTGCTTTGATTCCAGTTTAGTGTTTGACCTTGGTTTGCGAATCCTAACCATGTTAGTTTTCTGCTTGCCCTGACCTTAGCTATGTTCTTGACCTTAGCAACCTTAGTTGTGAGCATCTTGTCTTGTTTCTTGAGTGTACTGCTTGCAGTTGCTGCTTCCATCGGCATGCAAGTGAGACCAGTCTGGTCTAATTCTGGCTCATTTGGTCCTGTCTATTTGATCTTGTGGTCGGCAACCTTACCCATGGCTTCTAGCCTCAGCAGGATTACACTTAACAATGCTCACTAGCTATGCACCCCAACTTCACTCACAAGCAAATCTTCAGTGACAGCCTTAATAGATTGTTTTGTTTGCCAACCCATGGTCCAGTGGGGCAGAAGTGTTATTACCAGGGAGAGGAGAGCAGTTTTAGTCAACATCAAGGTGGGTGAGGAACACCGAATTCGTACAGAACTCTTACTACAATGCATGTGGATGTTGCCAAATTGTACTTTAAACCAGAGACCTAGCACTTTATGCCTTGTGCTCCACAATGCATAACATGCTAGATCACTGGTTTGAACTACAATCTGGCAATATCTACATGGGTTGTAGTAAGAGTCCCGCCTCGTTAGGGATTCAAATGCACCAGACTAATATTTTATGTTATCACAAGTTTAGGTGATCTGATTTTTGGGGGTATTTGTGGCAATTGTTAATTAAATTAGTACAGACTATTGCTTGTTTTAGCTGTCCCTCATAAATATTAATGGGAAATTAAAACCAGGTCCTACTGGAAACCTTGTGCTGGTAATTCTAATTCACATGCATGAACTGTCCCACTGATCCAGAGTTTGCTCTCCAGTGTGACTCTAAATAGAGATTTGTTGCAAAGGAGTAGTACTTTTGGAAAGGGCCTTTTTACAAGCATTTCAGGCTGAATGCCTTGTCTACTCCTGCCATTAAGGATAATTGTTATACATTCGACAATAAAATAAGATTTTACTGAGAATAGTGCAACATTTAATAAGATCAAACTGAATCATTCAGAAGTCTTTTCCTATGTGGATTGGTGACAACAAGTTAAAATCTGTATTGTCCGAGGGCTGTAGCTTTGTGGTGCTTAGAGCTCCAAGCTTTGGAAATACGTTCTCTGTCCTATTTTGGATTACTATTTCAGATTCATCCACCTGGCTGCACATGTGTGAATGTTCCAGGAGACGTATTTTCTATTACTATTAATCTCTCTTAACAGCTGATCATTCCGCATTCAGGTAAAAGTTTTCAATCTCAAGAACTATGTTAAAAAAAAGATGTGTTTATCAAGTTCAACCTCAGTTGTAACTTTGTGTTTTGTTGTGCCAGAAGAAGAAAAAAAAAGCCTCTATTGAAGCCATTTCCAGCTATGCCAGAAGTTGGTAAAAAATTAATTCCTTCCTGAATCCAAAAGGCAACTGGATAAGTTATCAGATCAGGTAATTCATCAACTGCAGAACTACTCATAAATAACTATTAACCTGTAAATAAAGGTATGAAACATGGCAGAACAATTACAGCACTAAGATATTATATAAAGGAAGATATGCTTTCTATTATTCCTAATCATTGAAATACTGTTGCTTAACGTTTTTGGATTGCAAGGATGATGACATTTTATGTTTTCTTGCAATGCATTGAAAGTGTTTTTACTTAACCCTTTGAGTGCCAGAGGGGTACGCAATGCATTGCTTTGCAGTGCGTACCTCTCTGGCACTCAAAGGGTTAAGCACTTTGATCTATTCACAAAACTGAATAGAGCAGTATTTAAGTGGATATTTCATCTGAGCACACAGGTGCAGAATGGCTTGGTCTCAGTTTGATAACCGTTATTGCATTTGAAACTGTTTCTTTAACCTAATATCAATTTCATATCTATTTGAATCTCCCTTATCCTATATAATAATTCTCTTAATAGTTTGTAACAACGCAGTCTTGCACAGTAAAGACAGCCCGCGACCGGCTGGCACTTTATCAGCTGCAGCGCGGGCAGTCTCTACTGTGCATGACTGCCCCACGATGGCTGGCACTGTATTAGCCGCAGCGTGGGCAGTCTCTACTGTGCATGACTGCCCCAAGACCAGCTGGCACTGTGGCCCATGTACAGGGGCTCTTAAACTAATATATAATAAAAGGCCGCATTATGTTTGTCCCAATGCAGTGATGCACGTTCAGGCAGTCTCTACTGCAGATGATTGCATCTCATGAGTGAGGCACAGAATGACTGCATCGCGTGGAGCAGTGAGGTAGTGCCGCGGCCTCTTAACCCTTTGAGTGCCAGAGGGGTACGCAACGCATTGCAAAGCAAACCAAAACTCAAAAAAAGCCCTTTTATTTAACTGGAGCTTTTAACACAAATATGCTAGAGAGGTCTCCAAAATATTGTGGAGCAATGCACTGGAGGCTTCTCTAACATGCCAAGGGTTAAACGTGCCATTCAAGTCAATACGTTTTTTTGCCTTTGTCCCCAACGGTGCAGTGAATTTGCCCCAGAATTTCACCGCTTGTCCTTAGTACATCAGCTCAAAATGTTGAACTGCACTCAGGCAACAACGTAACAGTCGTAGATGCGTAAAATCCAGCTTACTTTATTGAAGGTATCTTTAAAACATCAAGACATGTACACGTAATTGTTGCAGATAAGGGGGAAACGTGAGGCATTGTCAAACAAGCAGAGAGCTCATCAGCCCAACATGTTTCGCACTATCTAGCGCTTACTCATGGACTACAAACTTAGACAACTGAGCCACTGAAAAAACCTCAGTCACACGGTAGTTGGTTAAAATTCAAATTCAAAAACCAATAGGGATCCCCCATTGGAAGGAATCAGCCGTCATGAGCTCCTCCTATATCCAAAGCAATACATTATTGTACACAGTCAGGCACGTTCAATCAAAGGAAAGATTCAAACAAAAAGTGACAGTCATGGACAAAAATAGGGCCCTGATATACAGCCATAACATACTTATACAAAAACATATATATAAAGACATATATATATAAAAAGAATAGGGCTGCAACAACTAATCGATATTCTCGATAAAAATCGATTATGAGAGTAGTTGTCAACAATTCTCATAATCGATTAGTTGCAGCCCTAGACTGTTTTAAAGACAATGGACCATTTAGCCCTGCTTCGGGTAAGCAGCGCTGAACCCGGTGAAGCTGCGAGATTTTTTTTTTTTTATTTGACATTTTTTTCCCCCCAATCAATTACGTCGCCAGGGTTCCCCCTGGGCTGCTGCCCTAAGATCCCTGCAGTCCGCTCTGGATCCTGGCGCTTACAGCTCCCTTCACTGAGTCTATTGACTCAATGAAGGGAAGCTATTTTGAACTGTGCATGTGAGTGCTCCCTGTGACTCACTAAGTTTCTGTTCATGACGCATAGCTGCTCCTGCTCCCCACTCCCCAGTTGCCTCTTCCCAGTCCTAGCCGATGCCCTTGTTTGTGGTCAGAATGGAGTGTCAGCAATGTGACTTAACGTTGCTTCATGGGCATAAGCAGCCGCGCACGTGCACTACGGAGCAGCTTGCACGGGCTGCTGCTGGAATATAAACCTGAAACCCGTAGTGTGATGATATCATGATGTGCAGTGGAGTCACTTATTGGCGCAAGTCGCGAGGGAGGCAGAAAACAGCAGCACAGGAGCAGAGCTGAGTACATGTATAACGAATGAGATGTATGTTGTTTGAGTAAATGTGACTCAATTCAAACATTGTCCTACCATTGCAGATAGCATGAAAAAAAAGAATAAAAATGTTGTGCTTTATGCTATTTGTAAAAACCTAAATGATATTACAGTGAAGTGATGGAGGTTTTTTGTTTTTTTGGTGGGGGCTGGGTTTTTTTTTGTCCTTTTTTCGTTATACATTGTATTAGTGTTAATCTTTGGGGCAGACCGATGGGGACATTTTTGGCTACCTACCACTGCAATGATCAACTACTCTGAGCATGTATGGCAATGTTTTTTCCCCTATGGTACCATCTGTTTGATCCTTGCTCCTTTTTTTTTTATTTTGTGAATAAATGCAAGTGAGTACTATACATCTGTATAGTGTTAATCTTTGGGACACACCAGTGAGGATATTTATGGCTACCTACAACTCGGTGTACAGGTTGGTTGTAATTGACATTGATCTCCTGAGAGATGGTCACACAGCCTCTGCCCCCACTCAGTGGTAGTTTGGTAGGCGTGGTTTTGGTGTGGGGGGGCAGCATTTCACCCAGGCAGCACAATGTCTTGGGCCGGCCCTGACTGAGGCCTTACATTAAAGCCTAAAAATGGTATTTCATTTTTTTCTATTTTTATCCGATTAATCAAAAAATTAATTGGCCAACTAATCGATTATGAAAATAATCGTTAGTTGCAGCCCTAAAAAAGAATGCCATAAGGGATGACACACGTCTATAATAATAAAATAAAATATACAAAATTTATAAAATAGTATTGGTTTGGATATAGGAGGAGCTGACTGAGGTTTTTTCAGTGGCTCAGTTGTCTAAGTTTGTAGTCCATGAGTAAGCGTTAGATAGCTCTCTGCTTGTTTGACAATACCTCACGTTCCCCCCTTATTCACAACTAATATGTGTACATGCCTTGATGTTTGATGTTTTAAAGATACCTTCAATAAAGTAAGCTGGATTTTACGCATCTACGACTCTTACATTGTTGCCTGAGTGCAGTTCAACATTTTGAGATTGCAACATTGTATCTTCCGGTTTCAGAGAACCGGACTGCTCGTGCACCGGGCTTTTCAGCAGTACCTGGAGAATTACCAACTGAAAAGGTACCTCTATGTGCATCTGGATACATTGACATTAGTGTGTAGCGTGTAATACTATTATTAGTACATCAGCTGTCACTCCAGCCGTGTTCCACTGTCTGCCATTATTGATATTTGTTCCCTGGAATCCCTTGAGCTATTTCAGAAAACCCTGGGGTTCCACAGTTTGAGTATCAGAGGGGAATGTATGCAATTGTACACCCTTCTGGCACTCAAAGGGTTAAGAACCACAGCTTTTAATTCAAGACAGCTGGTATAATCAACGTTGTAGTAAATTACAGGTTAGCACAGTGGAAGACAACAACTCGTTTAGTCTTTGGGGCCATTTGTAGCTTCACCAACATATGATTATGATTTTAGTATATTGCACTGTCAAAGGTTTTCACTCCCCTCTTCCATGAGTGTGGTGGAATGAGGGAGCGTATATTCATATTCTTTGTAAGAAAACTGTTAAAAAAAAAAAAAAAAAGGATGTTTTGTACATAGAAGTTATGTTTGAAAATGTAACTTACCTGAGTTCTGGATTCCTTCTTTAATAATCTCTCTAAAATTAGATAACATTTTTTTCCCTGAAATATTTCCATCTTTATCTAAATATGTGTATAATGGATGATTTGGTGACCTCCTTTTAGGTGCTATTGTATAAAAACCTCCACATTCATCAAATGGTTTCACATCAATTCTTTCCACGTTTATCTTCAGCATTATGTCAAATTCATTTGGCTTTGAGATCTAAAGAATAAAAGAGGATTTTAGTGAACTTACTGTTAAATCCTTTTCCCTTAGTCAATGTGGAACACAGGAACCATGGGGTAAAGTTCCTGTTGTCTGGAGGGCAGGGGACTTAAAAAAGGCACGGCCTCTGAGGCAAGGACCCCCCACACCTCCTCAGTTGCAATGAATAACAAAGTAACATAAAAAAACAAGTGTGAGAAGAGAAGGAAATCCCCTGAACAGAGAAACCAAGTGGACCACTCTTCCTGAGAACATGGTTATCTGTGATTGGAGTCGTGTGTGCCACATTGACTAAGAGAAAGGGATTTCACAGTAAGTCCACTGAAATCCTTGTTTCTCTTACCGCCAAAGTGGCACACATGAACGATTTGGATTTACCAAAGCATTCACCAAGATTCCTAGGAATGAAAAAGAGAAAAAATTTCCTCCACTGTAGACCAGTATTCCACAGGACTAACTAGAACCAAATAAACCTCAAGTGTCAGCTTACACTGAACGTGCGCACCAAACAACTGAAAAAAGAACAATAACCAACATGATTTAGAACTCTGCATAAAGAAACAGTAGAATGAAATCCTTAATAAGGCACCACAGCCTGAAGAACCATACAGTAAAATGGCCAAGGCCAAGAAATTGACACGGTGCTGTTTAGTAAAGGTGTGCTGAGATGACCACATCACTTCCTTAAACAGCTACTCAGCAGTGGCCTGATTCTTGTAGGCCCAAGAGGTGCCTACTGATCTGGTGGAGTACACTGTGACTTGGAAAGGAACAGGTTTCTTTCTAAGCATGTACATCGGATAGTGGCCTTGATCCAAGAAGCAATAGTAATTATGGAAGCAGCCTGACCCACCAGAGGCCTTCAGGAATGACAAAAAGGGAGTCAGATTTCCTAAAAGGCTGTGTGTGTGATGAATGTAGTACTTTAGACAGCTTACCACATCCGTGCTCCTGCTCTTGCTTTTTAGAATGTTCAGGACAGAAGGAAGGAAGAACAGTTTCCTGGTTGATGTGAAAATTTGAGAAGACCTTCAGCAAAAAACTTCTGGGAGTACAAAAAACCACCTTGTCCAGTGAAAAAACAGGAAAGGGGATTTGTAAAAAAACAACGCTTGTATTTTGGCAACTCTACGAATAGATATGATGTCCAAAATAAAAGCCATCTTGAGTGTCAGAAGATGCAAAGAAGCAGCTGAAAGAGGTTCAAAAGGACTCTTCTTAACGTCAAATTCCATGGCAGAGTGGAATCGGTGTAGGTAGGGCAGGCATGAGCAGCCCCATGAATAAAGGTATTAATATAAGGGAGAAAAGCAATACCCTTTGGAAAAAGAATGGTGAGATCTGAACCTTAATAGAACTCGGACTAAGACCTTTTTCAATAGAGGAAGCCAGAATCCTAGGAAGACAAAGACAATGGGTCTCTATCAGCACACCACTGGTAGATCCTATGATGTGCTTTTGACAAAACTGGCTTCCTAGCTTGGAGCACAGTATATATGGCAGCATCTGAAAAGCCCCTCTTCAAGATTTTTACTTTAAGAGTCATGTCTTCAAAGCTAACCTTACCACCTGTGGATGGCAAACCTAGCCCTGGGTCAGGAGATCCAATACCAGGGGGAGGTGAAAAGGATTTGTAAGGAAGAGTGAGAAGGTCTGAGAATCAGGCCCAAGAGGGTCAAAAGGGGGCTATCAGTATAACTTGAGCACTCTGCATCCTGATCTTCCCCAACAATTGGGGAATCAGGAAACCGAGGAAACATGTATGCCAGAAGAAAATTCTATTGACTGGACATCACATCCATTGTAAATGCTAGAGGATCATTTTGCTTGGTACAGGACAGAGGAACCTGATGGTTCTTGAGGGATGCCATGAGGTTCACTAGTGGAAATCTATAGTGGTGTACGATCTGGTTGAACACACTGAATTTCCAGTTCCCGAGATCAAGATGTTGACAACTTAGAAAGCACAGTTTCCAGGCCTGGGGTGTCAATATGGTTGGCATGTGAGCTGCCGCCCACTGAAAGAGCCCCTGAACCTCCATCTAAGCTGACTCACTTCTGGTTGCTCGATGATTGAACTTTGATTGCATTGTCATATTGGGCCCTCACTGGTGCTCCCATCAGAGCATAGGACCAGTGGTGAAGCGCTGAGGAAATGGCACAATTTCCAGCAGGTTGAATGGAAGAAGGCTCTCATTCCCTGTCAATCAACCCTGTGCCATCAGGGGAGCCAGGATCGTCCCACAACATGTCAGTCTGACATCTGTGCTGACCGCCACCCATTCTTGGATGACAAATGGACATCATAGTATTAGGTGGGGATGGTGGAGCCACCAGCAAAGGGAACGGCTTCCAAAGCTGAGACAAAGGGACCTATTGCTTTCATACATTCCCTCAATGTCTCCAATGACCAGGATCTTGCTTGAGTCACCTGCAGAGGCAAAGCCAGGATCTTGTCTTAATGCAGAATAACCCTCTTTATAACCCTCCCTTGGAAGGTATCTAATCTGATGCCTAAGAAATACAGGACCTGGGAAGGCAGCAGTAACTACTCTCAATACAAAGCTTAGGAAATGCTATTGTTCCAAATTAATTGTGAACTTGAGGTCCAGGGAGGCAAAGAATTCCCCTAGACAGAGGCCTACAATGACAGATCATAGAGATTCCATTTGAATTTGTGGAGCTAGCTCGTTATGATGAGACACTTCAGGTCCAGAATAGAATGGCACCAGCCTTCCTTAGGGACTACAGAAAGACTGGGGTAAAATCCATTGATGCATTCTTGGGCTGGAATGTGGACCAATACCTGCTTTTCCAGTAGTGGGGTTACTGCATCTATGAACAGGTGCCCCAAGGAATTATGTACAAAAAGAAATGGTGAGGTAGAAGGGACTTGAGGTCTTATGTGGTACCCTTCTGAAATAACCTGCAGAACCCACTAGTCCCTTACTGAAGACTCCCACACATTTCTAAAATAGAGAGACCATCTACAGGCAGACATGGGCCAGGACTATGTGAGCTATGTGGAAGTGGGCTTGTCAGCTTTAGGCTTTTGAGCAGACTAGATAGCCTTGGCTCTAGTGACCCAAGCATTAGTGAACATGGATCAGAGTGGACACAAAATTTGCCTTCAGTAAGGAATCTAAGTGTTTATCTGCCTGATTCATAAGTGGTGCAGCATCTGCCAACTGCATGGTGGTGTTTTTGTGAAGACAACATTTTGGGGGTCAACCACAGAGTGGAGAAGCCCACTGTGACAAGGCATCTGCAGAAAAGGGATAGAGGTTGGAAATGCACTCATTAAACAAGAGTCTCTCATCATGCATCTTCCACTCTTCCAGGAGAACCTGATCCAGAGAGTGAGGGGGAAAACTGTAACTCCTTTTTACACTGTTGGAAGATGTACTCTGAGGAAGATCCTAACTCAAAGTCCACAGAAACATGCAGAGACTCTGATGAGCCACTCAACTGAGGTGCAAGGATCTTCCTAATAGGCATCCCCAAAGGACAATGAGGAATCCATATCCTCCTCATCAGGGTCAACTTCCTCCACAGAGGAAGCTCCAACTGACTGAGAATGGCCCCTAAAGACAGGATCAATGTGTTTAACAGGTGGTATGAAGTGCCAATAATGGAGAACCCCTTGAATAGAAGAAGGGATAGAAGCAACTGATGAGATAGTAGTCTAAACCAAAAAAGGCTCTTGTTCTGTATTTATTGGAGGGTCCTGAGGTGTAGTAGGGCGTCACAGTGCAAGAGTGACATAGTGTGCCTGAATATTCCCATGGACGCCCAGACTGGCATGAGTAACAGAGTGTGCTAAAGGGGTTAAAGAGACCTCTGAATCCTTAGGCTTAGATTTCCCCATGTGTCCCTTGGGATCTGATATGCTTAGGGAAATCCCCCCAAAGTAGGACAAATGTAGTCCAAATTAGTAGACAACTCTGAGGAAATACCCAGAAATACCCAAAAGGTACTTCTGACTGCAAGGGGTTAAACTGGTAAAGTAGAGAAGAAAGGTCAACCTCTGCATAGTTGATGCAGTGAGAGAGTAAGATGGCCATCAAAGCACCACCCTGTGCAATCCAGAAAGCCCAGGAAATGGGGATTCTGAGTAATGTAGTTTGTTTGCACTTGCCCAGCAAACAGTAGCTCTCCAGCCACGCAAAAATGGTGATTTTAATTCATCCCCAAGCTGGTGTTGTGTAAGAACAGGTCCAGCTATTCATTGTGAGCCCTCTCTGACCCCCTGTAAAAAAAAAAAAAAACAAAAAAAAAAAAAAAAACAGTGCAGAGATATGCACCTGTAAAGATTATCTATGCATTGCTATGAAACAAAGGTGGCTGCTGAGGGGTCATCTGTTTTTAAAGGGGCCGTGTCAAATATAGTATAAAGAAAATAAAAGTCATAATATATACATAGAAAAATTATACAAAGTATAAACAGAATAAAGCAATCTGCTCTAGAAGGAGGAGAAAGATCAGCTTTAACAGTGCAACAATAGCCCAAGTACAGAAAATGTTAAAACTAAACTCCTTCCTACATAAGCAACCACCCAATTGGTGCCAAGTAATAGCAGGTATAAGAGAGAGGACCATAGCACTCAAATGATTCACTTACCTGTCTTCAGACTCCCATTTTAAATAAAAGAACTTCAGAGAAGTTCAGTGGTGAGGCATAGATGTGTAACATTTTCAACAAGGAAATGGTCCTGAAATACACATGTGAAGTGGTCGGTCCAACTTCAGGAAGCCAGTTAATGGGAGCTCGCCTAATGGGGGACTATACAGTCCCATATCCTAAGAGTAAAAATAAAAAAGAAGTTTAAACTAAGAGAACAGTGCCAACACCCCCTATCTTGAGGCTAAGTCACCTGATACTGAGGAGGCGGAGGGGTAAAGCTGAAGGGAAAGGTAGAGCCTCCACCACAGAGGTTTTTTTTTTTTTTTTTTTTTTAAGCATCCTGTACTCCAGAGGAGGGGAACTTTACCCCATAATTCCTGTGT
Source organism: Rhinophrynus dorsalis (assembly GCA_037306005.1). Taxonomy (NCBI): domain Eukaryota; kingdom Metazoa; phylum Chordata; class Amphibia; order Anura; family Rhinophrynidae; genus Rhinophrynus; species Rhinophrynus dorsalis. The sequence continues at coordinate 328,964,256 of CM074720.1, read as the reverse complement.
TTCACATTGGACATAAGTGAAAAAGTGATACAATCATTGTGTTTTTGTTTAAAATCAGTCATACAATGTTAACAATTATACGATTCACAATTTATCAAGCTTGAAAATGTGAAAAACATGGAGGACCTCCTGCACTTAGTTACCATGCTTTAATCTGGACCATGGCCAATAGGACCATGAAATCCAGAAAGCAAATGGGTACTCCACATGGATCAATGGAAACAGTGAATTGCTGTGCATTGATATTCATGCACAGTACTAAGATGAAATCCTCTCTGACAGCAGCATATAATATCTATCTATCTATATGTATATATATATATATCCTATATAATAATTCGCCAAGTTGTGTGTAACGCCCGACATGCGCAGTAGATACTGCTGCGCGTGCGGCAGTCACACGCAGTGGAGACTGCTCGCGCCGCTGTATCAGCCGAGGCGCGGGCAGTCTCCACCGCGTGTGATTGCCCCGCGACCGGCTGCCAGAGGCTCTGTATCAGCCGAGGCGCGGGCAGTCTCCACTGTGTGACTGCCCCGCGACCGGCTGCCTGAGGCACTGTGGCCCGTGTAACGGGCTGTTCAACTAGTATATACATAAAAGAATAAGCCTTATTGCATAATTTATGGTTCCTCACACACAGAACATAATGTATGTCTCCTCAGAAAACACACACACATTGCACAGAATGCCTCATTACATAATTTATGTCTCGTTAGGAGACACAACTCCCATTAAGCGATTCAATGGGGGCATGTATTTCATACAGAGAGTTGGCCTGCCCCCTCCAGCCCGCCCACCACTATCCAACTGACAAAAAAAAAATATAGCTGCCACTGGCTCCTGAAGTAGGGGATATCAATAACTTCTCCCGGTCCACACACACTCTCACTCAGGATCATGACCCCACAAACACACTGTTTCACCTCCCACAGATAATTGTAACCCTCCATTCACTCTGTTTCAGTACAAGGGTGTAATGTTTCCATAAAATACAAACACGCAGGGATAAACTTAATAGCAACTCTTTTATTTACCTCTTTTCATCTCTTCAGTCAACCTCACTAACTGCCTGTTTTCAACTGTCACTCCTCCACTTCCTGATTCCTGCCCTTTCTCCTGCCCTTTCACCAATACCATGCACAATCTGCCATATTGTGCCACATCATCATGAATATGTGCCAGAGTCACTTAAGAAGGAAGTCTGTGTTGTGGCCAAAGGACAAAAGCTCTCTGCATGCTAACACATTTGTCAAGTTATATGTTGCTGTAGGACTCACAACTTTGACTTTAAGATACTTATTTCTCCATTAGAAGCCTCAGAAAAAATAATATTGTAGTGGGAAATGTTGCTCCGTAGGAAAAAATTGTTGAAGTTGGCAAAAAGGAGTAAAATATTGCATTGGCTAAAAAGAGAGAACGTTCACAAAAAAAAACTATAAATTGTCTGTTTTTCATGAAAAGTAATGCAGGAAATTTTTATCACTTTTCACCCACCCATCGTCATCAGATACCCTAAAACTGTACAGCCACATCTTGTGCAGGCCACAGCACAGGATGATAGGAGCCATTAGTTCACCAGACAATGTCTTTTTTTCTACTGAGAAGCAGGAGATGTCTCTTTAAGAGCATAGACCAATCCTCACTTCTCAGAATGAACCTGTAATACTAAAACATAGTACTGTTGTATACTGAGAAAGGAGCAAAGAAAAAATGTATTTGCAAAGTACATAGATACGTAATAGGGCACTAAATGGTGGTGAGATGTATGTCAATCGGTGAAATAAATAAAATCTAGCTATATATATATAGTATTAAAAAGAAGAAAAGCAAACAAAAGTTATATTCTGTCGAGATTAGCATATTAGGTAAAGAGAAAGTATCTCAATATGGACATTATATTCACTACTATGTAAGACCCCACAATGCTTAGTCTTCGATATATAGAACATAAAGGAATACCCTAGAAGATATGAAGAATGATAGTGTTTAATAAGTGAATGCTTAGAATAGTTGAGAGAAAAATAAAAAAAGAAAAAAGCACATTCAATAATAAAAGGAGTCATAGAGCGCTAGAGGTTGATGTCGCACAGCATCATCGACCTACATTCGGTGATCAAAGATGACGTTGCCCTCATGATGTGTCATTGATGCGGTACTGGACTCATATCTCTCCTGTGGTACTCTGCATTAACTTGTTAACTGGAGGGGTTATGCCGGGCCAGAGGAGCATTCGTGGGTGGTAGCCTCGGATGTCCATGCCACCGGTCCTTTCCATCCAAGCCTTCTATGGCCTCCCAGAGGTAGTCCCTTGGGGGGAAGGGGTAGTGTCATGTTCTTTCCTGCTTTTCCAGGTTTTCCTGGCATTTCTTGCCAGACATTATATTTTTCTTCTGGTTCTTTTTCCCCACCTTGTTATCTGACGCTCTTGCTTAGCCTTTATCACCTTGTGTCAGTGTACAACCAAATCGTTCCTGTTGTGACCTAGTTCAGTATTGTTCTAGTGTTTCCTGTGATTCCAATGTTTGATCCAGCTTTCCCTCGACTTCACTTACGTTTCCTAATTTACCTCTGTATCCATCTTTTTTGGTCTTGACCTCTGCTCTGTTTCACGACTCCTCTTCTGCCTTCTCCTGGTGTACTGCTATTGCCTGACTAGTTTTGATACCGGCTTATTCGACTTTTCTTCTGTCTCATCCCTGGTAATGTTTCTTCTCATTTGTTGCCGACCCGGCTTGTCAACCTTTCTTCCTTCAACTCCAAGGGTTCCCCTGCTCCCTTCTGTTGACTACCTTGTCATGTTCTACTCTATTGTCTACCTGTCAAGTTCAACTACATCTGATCATCGACTTAGTGGTTCATGTACCTTCTGATCTTAGTGTTTCAACAGAGTCAACGATACTGCTGGTAGGTTTACTATTCTGATTCCTGTCTTTGTGAGTAGCTGTCTATATCTAGGGTTATCATCCAGTTATCTGGCTTTACAGCCAGCACCTTTAACTTTGCTTAGGCCGCAGCAAGGCTTCCCTAGAGCAGCCCCTGCCAGCTAGCTATGCTCCCCAGCCAGTGCACCCTAGTACCTTGCTCACTGAGGCCTATTCAGCAGTGTCTCTTGTTTTGCTGTCTGTTGTTATGTTATACATAATAATAGCAGTCTGTTTGCTCTTTTTTGAGACTCCACTCTGCAACGGAACATCCAGGATGCTTACACTGGTCACTCCTTAGTCAGAGCCTCACACTAATGGAGCAGACTAAGGATGGATATACTGTGTTAGTTTTGTCAGAGTAATTATTTGGGAGTCAGGTTGCAAGGCCCACCATTCTGACGTGTGTGTGTGGCACAATGATATTGGCACGTCAACACCCTTTTTATGGGGCTTGGATCATATAGTAGATGATGCATTGCTACAATGTCCCGGTTACATATATATGTGGCTGGTTTGCATCCCCTTGTTCCTAACCTTTTGGCTTCTAGAGGGGTAGACAACCCATTGCAAAGCAATGGGTTGTCTACTTCTCCGGAACACAAAAGGTTAATGGTATAATGATGGTCATTTTTTGCATGACACAGATGGTGCAGTTTCAAATCCTGTCATCCCTTCCCACAGGCATCCATGGCATAACCCATCATAGAACAGGGTAATGTCCAAGTGACCCTGGTGAAACGTTGACTTCACGTTCATGAAGCTTACCACTTGCTGTTCACTAGTCATGGTGTTTATTGATTGCGAAACATGATGGTTTTTAGCAACCACTGCAAAACCTGTCGCATATTAAAATAATGCTCAAGTATATGTGTATGAGTTGGTTATGATCTAAGGGGAAAAACCTGTAACACAATACTTCTCCTCTTCAGAGTTCAAATGCCTTTTGTAGCACCTATGAGCAGCTCAACTTTTTTTTTTCCAGCAGACTGTTTTCATGTGAAATGTATCCTTTGGGTGCTTTTAGAAGTCTTCAATGCATATTGTTACAATACAAACATGTTTATGTATAATGTATTGGTAAACATATTAAAGGAAGTATATCACCATCAAATAGGTGTGCTGATTTTGATGTTGTATTAGCAATTTATTTTGATAACAAAATAATTGAGTTATGTATCCATCATACTTATGTCCCTAATCCCTAGTCTATTAAATGGGTACCAAGAGTGGATTTGGATATGTATTGATGCAAGAAGATGTTCTCCCTGCACAGTGTAATCAATTGACCCGACTATTGGCCTTTTCATGCTCCTGTGTTATAGGCACACAACATTAATCTCAATAATTAGCCTTCGATTACTAGGTGTGTGTGAGTGATTAATTTTCCCTCATCAGAGTGTGAATCCCAGCATGTTTGTTTTGATAATCTATGCTGTCATTGAATAATTTAACCCAAATACATGATTGGCAAACACCTTAATAACCACACCTAATTAGGGACAGCCTGGCACCTACTATGTTAAGGGGTAGGTGTCAGTTCAAGTTCAACATTCAGTATGGACAAACAACACCTTCATGTTGTTTTGCTTTGCTAGTTGGATTGTGAGTTGAAATCAGACAACAGTATATGTACTGTGTGTGCTTACCTATGCTCAAACACCTTACAACCAAGTAATATGTGCAGGAGTTGTGTTCACTGCATTGCTTTGCAATGCATTGGAGACATCTCTGCCACTTAACCTGTTAGGAACCAGAAACATTCACAGACATATATGGGATGAGTAAGTGCTATTTTTATTTGGGGGAAACAATTTTTTTTTTCATGGGGGGGTGCCTTTGGAGGTGGATGCCCTCACTGTCTGTCTCATTACGCTGGGGATTCTTGTGGTTGGTGCAGGGGTCACACTGGAGGGGGAGAGGGTTGCGGTGAACCCCTCTGTGGATTCATGCTTCTTCTCCATTTGCAGATTCTCCCTATGATTGTGTTCCCACATTTCAACCAGCTTCTGACCAATCATGTCCATCATTCCTCTCCGTAATTGTTGGATCTCCTTTGTGAGTATGGCCTACTGGGTTTCGATTGCACACGGGGTGTCTGTGTTCCTCTGCACATGTCTCTGCACCATCTTCATGTACCTGGCTAATCACATGGACTCCCTGAGCTGCCTCCTCTGTATGCTCAGGCACTCAGCCTCCAATCCCATGCTTTGGCTACCTGTGGACAGGAATGTGGCTGGAGATTTTGCAATTACAAGTGCTGGGGATGATTCTCAAACGTCCTCTGTCGCCTCCTGTTGGGCATTGGTTCCCTCCAGCTCCTGTTTGGTTTCCACTGGTGGTGGTGAGGTGTGTTGTGGGGCAGTTGCCAAGGGGTCAGCATGTGAGGAGTCTGAGGATGCCTGTGCCCGCACCACATCTATAGACTCATCCTGTTGTTGAGGCCACTGTGGCTCATTGACTAGGCCCAAATGTTCATAGTCTAGTGGCAATGGGTCATACCTTGGCCACTGGTATCCGGATCCTTCCCAGCTGGCTGTGTGATCACAGGTGGGCTCCTGCTGAATCTGCATCCAGGTGGGTGGCTGTGGTCTTGCAGTGGGGCCATATACCCCATAATGTGGTGTATTCGGCATCCAGTGTCTTTCCAGTGGTAGTGGTGGTGATTGGACCATCCAGTATTGGCCTGTGGTGGTCATTGGCATCCACCTCTCAGGAGGCATCCAGTCTGTGGCTTTCGTGCTTGGCAGACTGAACTCCATAATTGGTGTTGATGGAGATCACCTGCTTGTGGACTGTCCCAGCTCCTTATGGGGTATGTCACTGAGGGGGGATCTCATGTGAATCCTTGAGTGCCAGGATGTTGATACCAGCCTGGCAATCAATGGTTGAGCTTGACAGGATCCTATACATTGATGTAAGCAACCTACAGCAGTTGCATTTTGGTTATCATTTGTATCCTGAGGAGTGTGGATGACAAGAAATAGCTCCTTGCCAACCCTCCTTTTCAGGATACATATGACAAACTGGTTGCATGTATAACACATAGGCCTCAAAAGCAAAAACACTGGGGCCTAGAATACACACATTCTTCTCGTTTCCATCCCCACTACTCAAGATACATATGATAACCAAAACTTTTGTGGGTTCTTGGTTTTGCTTTGCCTGGATGTGCAGCTGATATTGTTTCTACTTCGTTGTCATTGTTTTACAATGATGCATTAACATGCTGAGAGGTGCCAGTGTTGTTGAGTTTGAGGCCTATGTGTTGTGCACACAATCCGTTTGTCTCAGTAGAACTGTGATGTTTGAACTGAGCCCTGTGGACCTGTGCAATGTAACCCTGTTGTTTTCTTCCTCTTTAACCCTTTGATTTCCAGAGGGGTACCAATGCATATTGGAACAATGCATTGCTTATCCTTCTAGCACTCAAGGGGTTTGGTGCTATCCTCCCTATGTCTACATGTTTAAAATTGTGGAGGAACATAACAGAGCTTCATATGACATTGTGATGGCAAGTATTCTGTCCTTGTTTGAACACTCTTTGTGCTGTGTTGGTGAAGTTGTGGAAATCAGTGCTGGCCTTGTGCTCAGGTGTTACTGTGTTGGGCTGTACTAGGTATGAGGGTTTGTATGGTGTCTAGTAATGGAGTGATGTACTTACAAGTAGACTTGTGCGAATTGATTCGGAGACATTTGGATTTCGTCGAAAATGTGGTCATTCGGAGACATTCGACCAATCTGAAACTCAAGGGCCATTCGGCAAAAATGATCCGACTCTGAACAGCCCAGGACCGAAATTTATTGAAACTTTCTGAAGTTTCGGCATTCAACAAATTTCCAAAAGTTTTTTTGTACTTCCTGTGCGCGCTCAATTACTTTCCCTACATAATTTTCCCTGCATGTCTCTAGTCCAATTCCAGTCTCCGTTTCATGCACAGCTTCCCTCTTTTGTCTGTATTCCAATAGCCTTCTTCGTTTCATGATGGGGGTTGGACTAATTACACAGTCACACAGGCAGACAGCCAGCATTTCCTCATTGCGTTGTTGGAGCTCAGAGAGAGAAGAAGAGATTAGAGAGTGTCCAGTTGTTGTGTAGGCAGGCAGGTAGCATTAGGCTAGGCATAGGTAGGCAGCCAGCATTAGTTCCAGTTATTGCCACTGCAAGAGCGAGTGATATTTGTTCCTGTGCAAAATATAAAAAAAAATATTAGGTATTTGTTCGAATAATTTTCAATGTCACATCAACTAGTCTGACAGTCCTATAGGCAGGCAGGGTGCCTTTTCGCCACTGCGAGGGGGTCATCTGTGTTTCTTAAAAAAAAAATATAAAAAGTACAAGTCATTTGTTTGAATACTCTTCAGTCACACTGCCAGTGTCACAGTTGTATAGGCAGGCAGCGTGCCTTTTCGCCACCGCAAGGGAGACCCACATGTGTTGGTTTTAGTAAAAATATAAAAAATAAAAGTTATTTGTTTGAATAATCTTCAGCGTCACACTGCCAGTGTCACAGTTGTATAGGCAGGCAGGGTGCCTTTTTGCCACCGCAAAGGAGAGTCACCTGTGTTGGTTTTATTAAAAACATACAAAATACAAGTGATTTGTCTGAATATTCTTCAGAGTCACACTGCCAGTGTCACAGTTGTATAGGCAGACAGGGTGCCTCTTAGCCACCACAAGAGAGAGTCGCCTGTGTTTGTTTTATTAAATTTATTCCTAATACAAGTTATTTGTTTGAATAACCTTCAGCGTCACACTGCCAGTGTCACAGTTGTATAGGCAGGCAGCGTGCCTTTTCGCCACCGCAAGGGAGAGTCACCTGTGTTTGTTTTATTAAAATTATTCATAATACAAGTTATTAGTTTGAATAATCTTCAGCGTCACAGCTGTATAGGCAGGCAGGGTGCCTTTTCTCCACCGCAAGGGAGACCCACATGTGTTGGTTTTAGTAAAAATATAAAAAATACAAGTGATTTGTTTAAATAATCTTCAGCGTCACACTGCCATTGTCAAAGTTGTATAGGCAGGCAGGGTGCCTTTTAGCCACCGCAAGGGAGAGTCACATGTGTTGATTTTATTAAAAATATAAAAAATACAAGTTATTTGTTTGAATAATCTTCAGCGTCACACTGCCAGTGTCACAGTTGTACAGGCAGGCAGGCACACAGGCGCAAATGGGGTTTGTGGTTACTGATGGTGCAGCTAACATGATCAAGGCTCTCCGGGATGGCAGATTTGTGGGTGTGCGCTGCTCAGCGCATGTTCTGCATCTAGTAGTGAAGGCTGCTCTTGAGGATGGCAGTAACACTGGAAGGTTGTCAGCACTTCTGGAGTCATGCCGACAAATTTCTGGCCACTTCCATCGGAGCGTCAAAGATAGCCAGCTACTCAGGGAGGAACAGAAAAAGGCAAACCTCCCAGAGCACCGCCTAAAACAAGATGTTGGGACCAGGTGGAACTCCACCTTAGATATGCTAGAGCGTATCCTGGAGCAGAAAAAGGCAATGTCATGTCACCATTTCATTGGCAGTAACAGAACACTGGGCAAGGCTGGCTGGGCCCTGATAGAACAGGTAGTGACAGTCCTTACGCCTTTCCATGCTTTGACAGAACTTTTGCACAAAGAGACCGCTAGTCTGGCAGAAGTCATTCCCCTCTTCACGCACCTCTCCTTAAAATTGGATGATATCCTTTCCCATAGGGAACGCTTGCTTGGTGCTGAGGGTAATATACTTCCAGATGTTGCTGCCCTTCTAACGAGGTTGAAGAAGGAACTTACTCGGCGCATGGAAGAGCGCATGGACAATTGTCCCGAGTTAATGCTTGCCACAATTTGCGATCCTCAAATCAAAGGCAAGTTGGCACTTTGTTCCAATTCTGTCAGTCTCTGAGAAGTGTTAAGTGAGGTGATGATTTAGCACAAGATTAACCCCTTAATGACCGTCCGTGCGCGTACGCGTCCGGCACTTAATGACGGATTTTTCTTCTTCTTCATTCTAGAGAATGACTTCCGGGACTTACCAGGTATGTCCTCTGTCACTAAGTGACCGTTTTTGAGGGACGTACCTGGTAAGTCACTTGTCGCAATGGGGTTAATGTATTTTCAATACACAAATTAGTTTAGACGCACATACTGCAGTTTAAACAATCACTGATGTTTATTCTTCATGTAGTATGAAACACTGCAATGTATATACACATAGACTTATCTGATATGAGGGGAAATCAGGATAGGAAAACGAGAGAGAGGAATTTGGGTACTAAAGAGGGACAGTAGGGTAGGAGGCTGGTACCAGAAAATGAAACCTTAACCTTTACCCATGTACTAACATAAAATGTGACATGTAGTTTGTCCATGTTCGAGTCGACCACTTATGTTGAGTAGGATGTGACAGGCATGGGTTTTCGATGTTCAAGCATATGCTAAATTGAATGACAGGCATGGGTTTTTGATGTTCGAGCATATGCTATATTGAATGTCAGGCATGGGGTTTCGATGTTCGAGCATATGCTAAATTGAATGACAGGCATGGGTTCTCGATGTTCGACGTTTGCATTGTGACTGGCATCCCATGCTGGAGTAGAGGTGACATGCACAGACTTGCAATGTACGACAATGTCCATTTTTGGGATGGATCTTTTTTATAAAATGCACACCCTGTCTGCAAAGGATGATAGCAGCGTGCACGGAGGTGCACTGCTATAATTTAACCCATGTTAAATTCGGCCGAATAATTCGGAATGGATCAGAATTTCGTTCGAATCGAATAGGCCCGGTCCGAAATTAGGATCATCCGAATTAGAAAAAAAAAATGTGTCCAAGTTCGAATTAAATTGAAAATTTTGCCCGTGCACAAGTCTACTTAACGGTAGTCTGGAGGATGCTGTCCTTGACAGTGTCACATCCTCCAGGGACCCCTTCAACAGCTGTTGAAGACAACTTCTGCCTCTGCATCTCCTCCCAGGGGTTGAAGGTAATGAGGACAGTGGGAATACCGCCGGTGCCTCTGGGATGTGCATGGCAACTTCTCCCATTTTGTGCTTCACACACCTCTTGCAATCACCCCACCTCTTCTTAATAGACTCTACGGTCCTCTTCCAGGTGGACTGACTGTCTTTTACGGGTACAGGATGCTCTCTGTCTCAATAATGCTGTGTACGAGGACCCTATTCTCTTCGTAGGAGTACTGACCCTGACTGTGTGGGGTGCTCCCCAGGATCTACCAGTCATCCCACTGGCAAAGCTGTTCCTGGCTTTGTTGTGAATCTCCTTGCTCGGGTACCCCTCTGCCCAGCTGGTCTCCCACTACCTCCCTGACCGGGGATGCCCTCCTGCCTTCCTCCTCTCCTTCTCCTCTCCCCATTCCTCTATCCTCCTCTCCCTGCCATCACACACAGATACTTAGGCACTCACACAGGCCCTTGCAGACACTCGATCAGACTCACTCTCTGTCACTCCCTTGTACTCACTGAATCTGTTAAAACAAAAAATGAAACAAAAAAAATGTGTGTTTGTGTTAGTTTTTTCAATGCATGTATGCAAGATGTGCCTGTGTATCAAAAGAGATGTACCAACTCTCTCTGTTCCCAACTCCTTCTACCTCGCTTGAATGTGTGCTCCTCTCTCTCTGGCTATCTTCCACTTCTGGGTCCTGTGCTCTAGCTCGCAAAAACAGTTATTTTCAGGTATATGGAGGTGTATATGAATGTAGTTGATGTGTTGTGATTGACTGTGATGTTGAATTTGTCTTGACAACCATTTCATCCATTATCTTTTTCCTTTGAAGTTGACGTAGCGTACATTAATTGGACTGATTTGGATGCATGTGAGGTGACGCAGGATTTGGCGCTACGTGAATTTTTTAGGCCTGTACTAGTTAGCCATTATGATAGACTGCTTATTGAATGCTACATAAGTCAGACATGGCCAACGAACATTGGGCTTTTTCTTTAAACGCGCTTTTACCATACTTATTTTAATCAAGGCCTTAGTCTGTAAATGGCTGTGTTAGGGAAGAATGCTTTCCATCCTTCTAGCAGTTAAAATACCACCTGCAATCTGTGATTTGTCTGAACTGAGTGCTGTTTTTCTTTTCTTTGCCTGAGAGAAGGATGTTTAATTTTGCTTAGAGGAATTTTTCTCTGTGATCCAATATAGGTTACTGGTAACTTTGCGCAGGCGACCTACCCTTTAAGTAGGCAGGAAAAATTCTTGAAGAGGATGCTAGGTGGAGCCTACCTCCTCTCCTTCGCTGCATCTAGCCACTCCCCTCCAGTAAGATTTGTTCCTTGATGAAGATACAAGGCAAGACAACAGTTCTGGTATAGTTTTAACTTATTTTTTGTTTTCTGTTAGGTATGGAATTACTGACATTCTGTAGTGATTAGCTCAGTTTACAGGCGCTATGGTGGACCCCTCAGCCCTGGTGGGGGAAATCTTGTTTACCAAGTTCTTTCCCTAGGAGTTTCCCACTGAGGCTGCTTCTTTACACATGGTAATCTGAAGACAGAAGACCTGCCGATAAGGTGAGCAACCCTTTGAGTGCTGAGGTCCACGCTTCCCCTCCGCACAGGGGTCTCCTTTGGAGTTCTTAATACATACTCCTGCACTCATTGGGTTTGTCAGTATGTCTGTTGGGGGTTTGGAGCAGAGTTTCTGTGGTAAATTAACCCTTTGTCTGCTGATTTGGCATCTTGTTTGGGGGTTTTAGCACTTTTCCAATCAGGATAGAGTGTTTATTTGCTTTTTGAAATGTTTTGTGATGTTTTTTACAACTTTTTTACTTCACTGTAAAAATTTACAAATTTGAGTTTGCGCACTTTACCGCATAGACGCCATGCTCCATTCACCTCTATGGGACTTTACAGTTTGGGACATATCTCTGAAACCGCTCAATGTAGCAACTTCCGAGGCAGCTCATTTTGATTGTCTGCCCTTGGTTTATCATCCAGTCAATGTTCTGTGTATTTTGGGGGGCTCTGGGGGCTTCGGGCATTGTCTGAGTACTTTTTTTTTTTTTTTTTTTTAAGGAAAACTACATTTCCCATGAGCGCTTGCTTCGCACGCTCTTTTGATTGGCTACCGTTGCGGCAGACATTTTCTGCTTTCTCTTCACGAGTATGCTATGCAGGGCTTGGATTCTCCTTCTCTCCTCAGCAGATTAACCCTTCGCCTGCCAGATAAACGCAAATTAGCTATTTCTGGGGTGAAATTTTAATCTTACACATTGTATTTGATTGTTTCCTTATACTTTGACACTGTGAGAATATCAACTCCGTTGGAACTTGGGGTTACACTAAAACTAAGGATACTGGAGTGTCTGTGTCCCCCATTGCGCACTGCTCATCATGTCAATCAGGGTTACCTAGAGAATACTCAGGTCATTTATGCCCAGCATGCACTGCTGCCCCTGCGTCTCCCCCAGGGACCTCCAGCCATGCACTAGAGCCACTGTGGCTGCAAGACTTTAAGGCCACTACTAGAGAGCTAAGGTCTAATTTACAACACCTTCCATCCCAACTGCAGGGGGTCTTCCAGTCTTGACAGCCCCCTACTCCTATCAGTTCTTCCCTACCAAAACCACAGGCTGTACCTGATGTATCTGACTCCTCTGAGGAGGAACTGGTAGTGGATTCTGATGAGGGGGAATGTTCTGCTGTGGTCTCTTCCCAATTCTTTTGGGACCCCTTTGAAGCTGATCCTGATCCCTCAGCTGAGGGCCTAATCATGGCAGCGTTAAACACGCTAAACATCCCCTTGGTTCCAGAGGTTCCCACGGACCCTCTGATGTGTTTCTGGAGCCTAAGAAGCTGTCTACCTGTTTTCCACCTAACCCCAGTCATGACCACCTTGTGTCTGACGAGTGGAAAGCTCCTGACAAGAAGCCTTCTGTATCTAAGAATTTTGCTAAGTTCTACCCCTTTTCTGAAGCAGCATTAGCTCAATGGGCTCATCCACCTTTGCTTTGCCTGTGGCAGATGCATCTGTCCTCAAGGACTGGAATGACAGGAAGCTTGACATCCCTGAAGACCATCTTTGCTATGGCTGATACTTCATTGCACCCGGTGTTCGCTGCTGCTTGGGTGAACAGGGCCATTGCAGTTTGGACTGAACAGCTGACTGTGCCTGCCTGTCAGGAAGCTCCTACTTCTGATATGTTGCGGCTCCTTACCAACATCTCTGAGGCTCAGCATTATGTTTCTGCTGCTCTCTTTGATGCCATCCGCTTGGTGGCTAGAGTTTCTACCATGTCTGTGGTAGCCAGATGAGCTCTTTGGCCCAAGATCTGGTCTGCAGATACTACCTCTAAGAAAGCCTTGCTTTTGGTTCCTTTTCAGGGAACCTCTCTGTTTGGGCCAGAGCTTAAAGATCTCATTAGTGAGGCCAAATGGAGTAAGAGTAACCTGCTGCCCTTAGTGCCTAGGAAGACGCCTCCAGCAAAGCAGAATCTGCTTTTTCATCCCTCTCAGGCTGAGGAGCTCGCCGAGAACCAGGCGGTTCCCCACTCTCCACGCTCCTCCTCCAAGCCCAAATAACAATGGAGGGCCAAGCAATCCTCCACCAAGCCCAAGGCTTCCAAACCTCCTTTGGCATGACTTTCCAAATCCTGGTCCCCAAGCGCCAGTAGGTGGTCGTTTGCTCCACTTCTTCAGTGTCTGGACAGACATCGTGGTGGATTCGTGGGTTTTGCAGGTTGTGTCAGAGGGGTACAGGATCCCTTTTCCCTCTCTTCCCTTGTTCAGGTTCTTCCCTTCTCACATTCCTCCAGACTCTTTTGGGTAAGGTGGTTCTGGAACCAGTTCCAGTACCAGAAATAGGTTTGGGTTTTTACTCCAACCTGTTTGTGGTTTCCAACAAAGACAGCTGCTGTCATCCAATTTTGGACCTCAAGGACCTCAATTCCTTTGTGGTCAAGACAAAAACAAAATTTAAAAACAATAAAAAAAAACACATATATAGAGAAGACCAAGAATCGCTCCAGCACATAGAAAATATACATAGACAATAAGTTATAAAGTGCATAAATGTATTATTGCACTAACATAAATAATCAAATCCCTTCCAGATGGAATAATAACCCCATAATGTTGGAAAGTATACATCAATATCTCACAAATAAAGTGACCATGTGCAAAACCCTATTACAAAAGCCACGCGTAGGGATTAACTGCTGAGAGGTACCTTGAATTTGCTTCAGCCTTATACTTAGTCTTTTTCTGGATGGGACCCCGTTTTAAACTTGAAGGATAAGTATACTTTCACTTTTGTTATGCACCTTTTGCCCTTATTTTGGCCTTATTTATATGTGTAAGAAGAGTTTTTTGCTTTTGTAATACAGTTTTGCACATGGTCACTTTATTTGTGACCATAATCAATTTATTAGTAAGAGATGCAGAAGGTGTAAGTTGATCAGTTAAAGGTATGGATTTATGTTTTAAGACTTAAAAATGGGTTGAGAAGATACAAAGCATCAATAGTTGGAGACTAGGGGGGCTAATGCAGATGAATCAAAGGCAGCTTACTATTAAAATATAACTAGGGTTTTATATGAACTTAATATCTATACCCATGGCTTGAGAGGGTCCACAAGGCTTAAAGTCAACCTATCATGCCTTATACAATTCCAATGGAGATGGTATAGGAAGCCTAGGAAAGATGAACTGTGCTATTCTGCTGCAAAAAATAAAACCAGGGCATGCAGATTCCAACTTTGCTTGTCTCCCTTTATTGTGTCTCTAAGGGCTGACATTTTCTCTCTTATCACTCCTTGTCACAACACCCATTTTTTTATGGGTGGCGAGATTATATCTCAGCCAGCCTATTTTGGGCAACTCCATTTACACAGTATCATGCAGCTACACTGTCACTGAAATGCAGAAATGGTATCCTGCAGCTACACTGTGACTGAAATGCAAAAATGGTATACGCTGCTCCATGCTTGGAATTTTTTTTCCTAGAGCCCTTGCCTAAAACTCAAATTGAAAATATATTTTCATAATTTGTCTCTATGCATCTTTGTCTCTCCCTTCAGAAACACATACTTGTGTGTCTTTAAAAAAAAAAAAGTTACATCGCAACTCTTTCAGTGCTGGAGAATGTGTGTAATGAAGGTAGACTTCCAAATGGGTGTGCCCAGATCACTGTAATGGATGGTGGTGGTAGCCCACTGACTGTGGGAGATAATGAGACTGGGATAATCTAGGAAGTATGGGAGGTGAATGGTTGGCTATAAAGAACTGCAATAACACTCAGCATTCACTCAGCTTGGAATATGTAATCACTTATAACCTCATTGATAGTTCTGCATCCCTGTCATCAGACCTGCTCATGAAGCCTTGGATGCATTTTGAGCCTCAGAGATCAGAACAAGGGGTCTGAAAAGAGACCCCCGATGCTCCCAGCAGAATACACTGAACTGCAAAGCACAGACACAGATAGATGCAGGTCCACACAGACCCACTGTATTCGCTTGAAAGCCTGAACTAGTGGGTTTATAGAGAATGTGCATGCAACACAGGAGCTTGTGTCTGAGAGCCGCAAACTTTTGGGATGAGCTCCAGCCAAGGCCTCCCCAGACTGCCGATAGGAGCCATTTTTCGGGTTGAACAGTCCCCCCACTATTTAACCAAGTCTGCTCCTAGAAGTAAAAAACTTAAATATATAAACCAGTCCCTCTATGCTTGCGTGTCCCCAGGAGCCCACAACCCATAATACATTTATGTGAAAAAACTGCATGACCACCCCCCCACATGCACGCCACACACACAGGGACTAACCTGAGCACTGTGATATAAATATATCAAAGAATGCTATCCTTATTTACAAATATCTTCAATCCACCAATGTATTGCAATTAGACACAGATGATTGTACTTATATAAGCATTTTATATCTAAAAACGCATATGTAATAATATACAGTTGCACCTAAAAATTAATAATACAATATATTGGAAATATATAGAAATAAAATCTAAAAATTGAAACTCCGAAGACACACTCTAGGAAATTACTGAGAAAAAAACTCAAGAGTCCTTCTTCGTGCATGCACCTAGTCGCATGTATATCCAAGTCAATTAACTCTCCCGACTTCCTTTATGGGATAGCTAAATGTCGTGGTAACCCCAGTCTATATTCCTCGTCTCACCCCTTATGATTTATTATTCAGTCAAGCAGTGATATCATTTGCAGTGGTATAAAAAAAAAATGATAAAAGGAGTCCCACAATACTTTAGTGGTGTAACTGCCAATAGATGGATTGAATGAACACCCCCATAACTGGATAAAAACAGTCACTAAAATATCAGTCAAAAATGTGATGCAAATGTTCAATAAAGGATGGAGATAATGAAATGCCAATGACCCCAATAAATAAGTACCAAAGTAATTATCTAGTTGATGATCGATGATGAATCGGATACACAGAAATAAAGATTAGAATGAAGGGATGGAGATACACGCTGCCCACTTGTAGAGCAAAGTTCCCATAGAACCAATACTAGAGCAGACTGGCTAAAATGCAGCATCCATTCTAGGACCTGACTCTTTGTACAGCACATTAAAAAAAAAAAGCACATGAAATCCAAATCTAAAAAAAACACTATTTTGTTATCTGAAATGCAAGACACACATAATGCATACCACTCACCAGACCTCCTAGTAATACATGCCTATCTGCCTCCCGGGCCTCATAGCCATGGGCTGCCTGCTCTCTCCTGTCTGATGTTATTCAATTACTTTCTGATCCAATTATCCTCCAGTTTCTCTTTTTTTCTCCAATCCTGATTTTACTTCTGTGATACTCTTCTTTCTTTCTCCTCAAAGTCCATAGCCACAGTATAGAAAACAGGAAAAATTGGGAACTCAGCCAGGGAGCTCTGAATAGATGCTTCAGCATCCTGCTACACTAGAGTGTGGGTAACTAGCAGGACATGTGACTGGGAGGGATACACAACTGCAAGGAGGTCCAGTCCCAACAGTCCCAAAGAATATTATGGCTCAATACTAGCCCTTCCTCAGGGGTTGTAGTAGCACTCATCTTGCTTCCTTTTATAGGTACTGGCATTAACAGACCAGCCCAATTTAATCAGACAAATACACAACAGCAATAAAAGAACATAATACACATAAATAGTATACTTTTTACACTTGTTCCTACAAGAGCACATTGCCTAACCAATCATAAAAATCTATAAAGACATGAATAAAACACTTATAAAAATTAGATCATTTAAATAAATAACTTGTACATAATAAAACAAACTCTTAGAAAATCAGTACAAATAAATTATAATAAATAATAAAGGGTATGTATAGGACCCCAATTTCAACAGGCAAATAAAGAAGGTAGAGTAGGGGTTCAAATAGAAAGGTTGCACAGTCCAATGTGTGAAATAATTCACTAGAAATCCCAAAACTGAATTATATAATAAAATCACATACTTCCCACAAGGCAGCATTTATCTAGCTATACACAATATTAGTGGGCAGGTGGGGTGGGGGTCATACCTAGGGGGATGTTCTTCTCCTTTTTAGATTTGGATATATGGAGTCCAGTGAGGTTAAAGGGAATTCAAACAAACCAAAAGGAGTTTAAAGGGAAAGTAATACTTAAAATGTAAAAATATATATGTTGTAGGGTTATCTCCCTGAGAAAAACAAGGGTGCTCCCACTGCTGAGAGATATTTTATTAAAAAATTATAACGACTCAAACTTAAATTTTTTTAGGTGCAACATCACAGTGGCCTGAAAATTTACAGTGGCGCTGTTGCTACACCATCCTATGGACTGCTCTGGTCCATAGACCATAATTCTCCGTAGGATGGTGTAGCAACAGTGCCACTGTAAATTGTCAGACTACTGTGATATTGCACCTAAAAATTTCAAGTTTGAGCTGTTATCATTTTTTAATAAAATATCTCAGCAGTGGGAGTACCCTTGTTTTACTCAGGGGGATAAACCCTACAACATATATTTTTTTATATTTCAAGTATTACTATCCCTTTAAGATTAGAAGAGGGTGCAGAGGAGGAGGTTGATCATAGAAACAAGGTTTTGAGAAGGGAATCTAACATTCAGTAGAAAGTAGAACTTTTAACCTCTCCAATAGGTATCTAAGTTGTGAAGAAGTAAAATTGTTAAGCAAAATGATTATCATTTTCCCCAAGGGTGGGCCTTAATACATTTTAAATGTATATAAATATGGAAAAGTATATACGTTCTGTAACGGTACAAAGGTTTTTGGGTTTTTTTTACTAAAAATAGGGGATGTTACAAAATACCCCTAGTTATAGTGTGGGTGATAAATATTAAAAAATTAGATGTACAAGCCGAGGGCAAGGAAGTACCAAACAAAGAAACATCAATTAATAGTGGGAAATCTATTAAATGTATGTTCTACCTTGTATTAAAGTATTTCAAAAGATGGTCATGAAGGACCTAGAGAGCAGGGATGGGCGAAAAGTGTGGAAAATTTCCCACATGACTTTTCTCAAACTAACAGATTTTTCGCGAAAAATTTTGTCTTTCAGTCTATGGAAAAATGTCCTCCTTTTCACCTATTTTAACACATTTTCTGCCTATATTTCCTATAGGTACTACATTTCCTACTGTAATATTACTTCTTCTGAGGGCTGAAGTTTAGAAATAGGTAGCTGAAAGTCAAAGTTGTGAGTCCTATAGCAACAAATGCCTTGAAAAATTATTTAGCATGCAGAATGCTCTTGTCCTTTGCCCACGACACTAACTTTCTTCTTAAGTGACACTGGCACATATTCATGTTGTCAAGTAATAAAAAAAATAAAGTACAACCTACAATGTGGCAGATGTGTATGGTGGTGGGGGGGGGGGACTGGCATGGCACTATCTGTGTATATATATTGTTTTTACCATTGTCATACGCTATCCTCCTCAGGTTATTGACACACATTACTTGTTGCTCATAGCAGTGGTCCCAAGTGGGGTAGATGGTGGCAACCCTTTTTCACATCCCACCTCCACCTCCTCATATGTGCTGCTGTTAGAATATTTGTCCTGGCTTTGTCTGTCATATGTGATTTCTGCTACCTGATACTCAGATGGTATGAGATGTTGGTTCATTTTTAAGAATGTTAGTCTCCCAACATTGCTGCTTGATAGCCATGTCCTGTGGTCATTAAGAATATAATCACCCTCACTGAAAACCCTCTTAGACTCAACACTTGCTGGAGAACAACTGATGGTTTCCACTGTAGTACGTGTCAATGCTGGCCACACACACTGCTTTGTTTGCCAGTAGTCTATGGGGTCATTGTTTCTGCCTAAAACATAGCTATCCTGCAAGTATGCAGAAACCATCTCACATGCAGTGGGACCACTTCTAGGAGCTACACGGTGTTCCTGTGTATCAGTTACCAACCCATACTCCGGAAGCAAGTCCCAAAGAGATGTTCCGCCGGTGCCACCACCACCACCACTAGCCATGTTGGGTTTTTTTCTGCCCCTGCTGAGACCTATGATGAATTGCCCTGTGTTCCGAATGGGATATTCTGGTTGATGATGTAGTTGCTTCTGCTGGTTGAAATTCTTTGTGGCCTTCCTTTTCACTATACTGCCTAGATGTTTGTTGTGCCCTCACTTTCTCCCTCACATACTCCACAATGCAACCCTCCACTCGATCAATAAGCATGTCTCGATATTCCTTGACAGAATCCGATTCCTCAGAGAGTTGCTGCTGATTGCCATGACTCCTTGATGTAACAAACCGCTGATGGCCTTTTGGCAGAAATTCTGAAATTTTGTGTTTAAAGCAGGAGTCCAGCAAAATGGCAAGAATGTATTCCTCGTTGTTTTTAATAGACACTATGCGAGTATTTTGTTTAAAGCACGCTAACATGTCCTTTACCAGCTGGTGCATGTCTGTATTGTCATACTGTTAAGAATCCTCAGCCATGCGCCAATTTTTTTCTGCAATAAAAATATCAATGGTAGAATTTCACTAATTCCTGCCCCAATGCGACTCACCAGCATGGCTGCCTCCTCAAAGGGTTTCATCAGCTCACATATATCACACATTAGTTGCCATTTGCCTTCCAGTTTTGCATGGTGTACTCACTAATGGCCTTATTCTGCCCGTACAAATGCTCTAGCATATACATGGTGGAATTCCACCTGGTAGGGACCTCCATTTTCAGCTGCTGATGATGCAGGTTGTTACGCTCTTGTATGGAATATAAAGTATTGTGTGCACTGTAGGAGCTACTAAAATGGGCACAGATTTTGCCGGCAATAGTAAGCACCTCTTTGAGGGTTTCGGATTCTGCCAGGAATCTAATCACAACTAAATTTAGCACATGGGCAAAGCAGGGCACATGCACCATACCTATTCTCAAACAGCGATTATGTTGGAGCCATTATCAGCAGACACAAAACCAGCTTTTAAGGAGAGGGGTACAAGCCATTCCTCTATCACCTGTTCTAGCTTACTAAGAACATCTACAGCTTGTGGTATTCTCTCAAAACTCTGCATGCACAAGGTGGTGTAATGCTGGTATAGGCTATCCTGCTGCTGCTGCTGCCTTTTAATCACACTGCCACAACCAGAAGCATGTTTACAGGCTTTCACCAGATGCTGTTAGCTAGTGTTTTCCACTGTTGGTGCTGGGAGGGAAACCCAGTGAGCAGTCAGAGTCATATAGTCTGTGCTCTGTGCACTTGTCCACATATCTGTTGTCAGGTGGATTTTCTTGCCATACACACTTTTAAGTCCTTTGTCCACCACACTAACCACAGCCATCCTAGAAAAATAACTGCAACTTGGGATATTCCAGCATGGAGCTACACATGACATCAGTTCTCTGAAATCTTGGTTTTCTACAAAAGAATACGGCAGCATGTCGATTTCCTTTTTGGCAACCTTGCCAATCCACATGCATACTTTGGGATTGTTTTTGTGAAGTTTTTGACTCCTTCCCAGAACTCAGTCAGTGTGGGTTGGCAGGACATGGCAGAAGAACCCTGAAACTTTATCGCTTTAACATTACTAGAGAAGGTGGTAGTGGTAGAGGCAGCATGTGTGGGCAGTTTGACTCTTGCCATATCCTACAGCAAAGCCAGAGTCATCATACTCCTCAGCAGCAGGAGCCATAGGTGTTATTTGGACTGAACTAACTGTTGGCACTGGCAGTAGCACATTCTCTGACACATAAATAACTTCACTCAGGGCTCAACATTTCCACTCGGCACTAGCCAATGGTGAGTGAAAATGTAGCCCTGGCGAGTAGAAATTCATTAACATTGTGCTTTTTGACATCTGTGCTTGTCCAAGGTCAGACATTCCAATGGCTTTCTCAAACAGTTTATAGACAGGCACAGTGCTTTTTAAAAGTGGTGGAAGATTCAGCTTTTGACTTTCTGCTAACCTTATAGCCCTGTCATAATCCTCACTCTCAACTTCAACTGTATCTGAACAAGAGAAGGATGATGGAGGGATATATCCTAGATCTGCATCATCCTCAGTCATCACTAGGTCATCCTCCGCAGCATCAGCATGCATCACCTGACAGTTCTTGCCCTCTACTACCATTATATTCCTATAAGCTTTTGGAGGTCTCAAACTTATTTTTACTTTTACTGTAACAAAATTCACTACTACTTTGAAGACAGGTGTTTTGGTGCTTGTTTGTCTCACTATCTGATGCAGCAGGCGGTTCAGCTGCCAGTGTCATCAACACTTGAATGAGACTTGTCATCTTCAGTGTTCTTATATAGTTCTTTATTTCTACTGGCACTGGTGATGCTGGAACTCATTTTGCTGGGACATTGACAAACTGCATCCTCCCTTGGAGTAGAGGGATCATCATCATTGATTGCACACACTGCAGCAACCATTGCTGCAGTCAGTTTCTGAACTACTACTTTACTCTCACATCTTCACCCCTTCCCCTTTCCCTTGTGCGTTTGCTGGGCATTACTCAACTACACTGTGTTTTGTTTTACTGTACGGTACACAACACAACTGATGGAGCTCGCCTAAGCCCAGTCAGCTGTCACTGTCAACTAATATATTTAGTTCTTTATTGATTTATTTATTTATTTTTATAAGTTGTCCATCCTGTTTTATCACAGTTTATCCAAAAAAAATTATAACTGAAAAACAAAATCAACAACGTATTTCCCCAGACTTCCCCACCAAGCACAGAGACAAGATCAGCAAGCAAATAGATCGCTAGCTGCCGGTGTCTTGCCAATCAGTCACATGAATTTTGCAGTATTTGGGGGTCAACCTCCTTCTTCTCCCCAGAGTGCCCCACTGACTCTCCTAACAGAATAAATGGCCTACCTAAAAGATTCCCTAAACTAAACTTCAATTCCCCTTTCTGTCTTCTCTAGCTCAAAAAACGTACTACTCTCTCCTCTCACAAACACTAAATGGCATGCTGTGAGAGCCTGACAGCCTCTTATATGACTGTAGAAAACTTTAGTGTGGTGGAGAAATAATTTTCTTCCCATTGATTTTAATGGACAGAAAAGGGGGGAAAAGTGGAAAAATGCCACTTTTCACAGGAAATTATTCGCCAAGAGGAAAGTGCCATTATTCGCCTCTTTCAGTTTGAGGTGAAAATTTTCGCCCATCCCTACAAAAAGAGAGGGAGGCCCTAAAATAGTTAAGGAAGAAGAAAAAAATTGTAATTAGGTAGGTATTTTTGACAAAATTGAGAACATACTTAGCAAAATACAAAAGAGAAATAAGCATCCTCAAATACCAATTTTATATCCTCTTGCTAAATTGTATAAAAGCAATTAAAATCAACCAATAATATCGGGAATTGATTAAATATTTTATGAATATATTGACTTATTTAACAACCATTGATTTACTTTCTTCCTTCCTTATTGAAGGAAACAATACAGGTGATTGATATGTTTGAGAGAAGGGAATGGAAATAGAAGGCTGGGTCTGCATTTGTGGAAGGGGCTGCATGCCTTAAATACCACCTGCAGTCTCTCCCATGGGGCGCTCAATCTGTGTGCCTCTATGTTGACTATGAAGCAGGGTATCCTTTTTGTAAGTATCAAACCTTCCAATGGTACGTCACATCCGGTTCAGCAGTTTTCGTCACTTCCGGTTTTACAATCAGCGCGAGGTAAGAGCTTCCTCTTCACTTGCGCCGTCTCAGCTCGGCAATTGACTAAAGTTCCCGTAATTATTTCAAGCACTATGCAGATGCCAATATAGTAGAGATTTTGGGCCCTTGAATGCTGGAGAAATCCCTGTTACCTTTGGATATTCAAGGATTTTAAATCCTTTAGGACATGGATATTTACAGTATGCAAAGTCTTTTTACAGCATGTCTCAGCCCCCGGTTCAACCATAGTCACGTATCTAGGTACAGTAAGTCACTAGTACATTAATCGTTATTAACCCTACTAGTGCCTGTATGCTACACTCTAGAAGACTCCCCTAGTATTTCCTATAGTCTAATTACCATTCCTACTACTGTGGCTAGATAGAGATAGCAATATAATTTCCTCACAGTAGAACTGTTCCTTAAGAATACTGTGATTCATAGTTCTGGTTTTTCTAGATAATTACAAGTTGACGCAAGTTCAGTCTATCTATCCTACACATTTCATTTTTACTATGCTGCAATTTGACTCTAGCTGTGTTTCTAATTTAGGAACAGTTATTCCTGTATACATGAATTGTGCTTATTACTACATGTAAAGTTCTTTGAACATGCACATTATATGCTACATATCTTCAGTTTATTCCTCTATTCTAGGAATTACAGGACCTACATTGATGGTCCCACCTATTTCTTCACTTAATCTACCTCATTTAAGTAAGCATGCCTGGTTGTTTTTGATAGGATTTAAGCTTTGTTCATGTTGCTAGACTATAAATCCTTTAACACCTCTTCCCCCAATATTCCCCTCCCTTCTACTCTACCACATTCACAACAGCAGGCTTAGCTAATACGATCAGCCAGCAGATCTTCAGGACTCACACATCCTCATTGCAGGTCCTACTTCAGCATTTCTACGCTACCCTGTCCAATGCTCAGCACAATTACATTTATTATCCTACAGGTACCATTTCCTTATTTTGTCCTCCAGTTCTACTACTTATCCTCTTTCTATCAGTTTCTAATACATTTCTATGTTCTTAGTCTAAGTCTGTCCGCCTCATCCAAGGTCAGCTAACCTATATTTAGTTCACTATAGCTTATTTAGGAATCATCATCATCACAATTCACGCCGCCTCAGGATCAGCATAGCAAGAGGCTTTCTTAGTCAACCACTGAGCCCGGGGTGGTTTTCCCCTCATGCCGAGTCCTGCTCCGGTTACTACACCCCCACCCCCATTAGTCAATTTCCTTAGGGAGGCTTGCCTATTCTAAGCAAGCTTCCGCACACGTCAGTTACGCACCAGTTTAATTAGTAGCACCGCAATGTTAAGCATTACCCAGTGAGGCCCTGTCGGCCTCCTGTCCCTTACCTCTGGCATGCCTACGCTAGGTACCGCAGAAATACAGCACTAACTCCACAATCACAGACCCCTTCCTCTCTCTTTGAGGCTAAAGAGTTACCTTGAATTTATACCTGGCCTCTTCTGGGAGACAGAGGTTACACTAGTCCCTTAACTTATCTCACTTCAAGTCAAAGGTACTTCTCAGAGGCTGTAGGTGCGGTACTCCAGCTTCATACCTGACCTCTTTGTAGAGGCTGAAGGTATCTCAGTATCATGCCTTACCTCTTTGTAGAGATGAAGGGGTACTACCGTAGCATCCATTACTTATGTATTAATGCCAAGGAATATCTCTTCTAAGTAGTTTACCTTACCTCTTCATAGAGGCAGGATGTCCCATAGCATTACCTTACCTCTTAGTAGAGGCTAAAGGTTCCTTAGTATCATTCCTTACCTCTTTGTGGAGACCAAAGGTCCCCTAGTATCTTACCTTACCTCTTAGGAAGAGACGGAAGGTCCCATAGTATCTTACCTTGCCTCTTTATAGAGGCCGAAGCACCCCTAGTCTCATACCTTACCTCTTTGTAGAGGCCGAAGGTTCCAAGTATCATACCTTAACTCTTCATAGAGGCCGAAGGTACCCCAGTATCATACGTTACCTCTTCATGGAGCCCGAAGGTGACATAGAACCATACCTTACCTCTTCGTAGTGGCCGAAGGTACCCTGTCTTATACCTTACATCTTCGTAGAGGCCGAAGGTACCTTAATATCAAACCTTACCTCTTTGTAGAGGCCGAAGGTACCGTAGTATCATACCTTACCTCTTCATAAAGGTCGAAGGTACCATAGTATCATACCTTACCTCCTCGTAGAGGCCAAAAGTACCTTAAATATTATACCTTACCTCTGCAATGAGGCTAAAGCTACTCTAAGTATTACTACATTCTTTCTAGATAAACATGGAAAAATGCAGATCGACTCTTATAGTCTGATAGTGAGACACCTCAAGGCACAACTCCAGCTTCTACTTCCATAAGTCCTTCCTTAAAAGGCTGGACCGTGGGGAAACTCATGGCCGAGCTGACCCGCCAACACATCCCCTTTCCTGCATCACCCAGGTAAGCTGAGCTATTCAAGCTCCTGTTCTCCTCCCCCTCTCCAGCTCAAATACCCCATCCCTCTCTCCCCCCTCTTCTGGCAGCCTCAGTCTCAGAACAGTTTGCTTAAATTACGCATCTGTTGGTAGATATTCAAGCCAGAGTACCATCCTTGGAAAACTCTTCTTGCCAACTTCCAACCGCCATTATGATGACAGATCCATCCCATCGAGGTATTTCGATTACAGGGGCTCCTAGAGTATCACCTGCTCATTTGATCCCTTCAAATATTCTAAAAGATATTGTGGAAGGAAGGGACGTTAATTTAGTCACTCTGCTAATAGCCACCCAGGATCTGGCAGAAAGTAAGGTTATTAACTGCAGCGAGGTGTTGGTCACGCTCTGGTCCAAGGATCCTCAGCTCAACAAAAAATTGCCAGTCACGCTTTTGCTGTCTATCAGGGTATTGTCTGCTCTGCCTTCGTAGGCCACTTCTCATCCCCTCCCTTTCCTGTATGGCGCATTAACCCCATTGGTCTAGCTACACATAAATTCTCAGGCAGGAAAGGTTGCTCATTGACCTCTTAGCTCCCCACTCCACTCTCACGCCTAGCATCAACTCTTAAATCCCCTCTGAACCATTCTCCCTCCATTTTGCTACTATTGATGACACCATATGCCTCATTCAGCAATCACTCTCTAACTGATGGCTCTCCAAAACCAATATTCAGGAGGCATTTAAACTCCTCCCCGTCCACCCATCACTCTGGCATCTCAAGGGTATTAAATGGTCTGGTCAGTATTATTTCATCACTACTCTAACCTTTGGATCATGTAGCACCCCCAACAATTTTGACAACTTCGCCGAGGTCTTGTGTTGGCTGCTACTGAATCACTGTCGCTGTCCAAGAGTTCTCCACTACCTGGACAACTTCTTGCTTATAGACAATTCCCCATCCGTGCCAAATAGCCTTCACAAACTTCAGGAATTGTTTGACTTTCTCAATATCCCCTTGTCCCCAGGAAAGTCTTGCGACCCTACTAAAGAACTAGAATTTCTGGGAATAATACTCAATACCATTTACTGGAAGCCAGAATCCCCCAAGCCAAATTAGATAGGAATATTCCCATTGTCACCAAAAGCACTAGTCAAGCTACTATGACCACACTAGAACTTCAAACTTTAATTGGACACTTAAGCTTTGCTATGAGAATCCTCCCCCAAGACCGGGCATTTCTTTTTCACATACTTACTCTCCTCCCATCAGCCCCCATTCCTATTCATCTATTCATATTAGTGCCAAAGCCAAATCAGAATTGCATATGTGGGCCAACTTCTTGGCCAGTTGGAATGGTAGAACCATGTTCCCTCCCTCCCCAGCCATCCCCGCAGTATTTACTGATGTGAATACCAACTTTGGCTTTGCAGCAGTATGGGGCCAAAAATGGATTGCCAACCCATGGCCAATAGAAATGGGATCCTCGGATCACCTCTTCTCCACCCCAGGTGTTTCAGACATCTATGCCATGGTGGCTGCTGCTGCTACATGGGCCCACCAATGGGAAGGGCAGGCAGTAATATTCTACTCCTCATCCGAATTTTCTCTCAAACTCATGCAAAAAGGTAGATCCCTATCCACATTTATCAATAAACTGTTAAAGAAGCTAAACTGGTTACCTTTCACACACAGATTCACTATCCATCCCTCGCATATTTCAATTCATGCTAACTCAGCTACTAACTTTCTCTCACGACTTCAATTTCAGAGCTCCACCGACCCACATCCAGAAGCAGTCTTTCCCCAGTCATTCGTAGAACTAACGTCAATCTAAACTACCTGCTGTCAGAAGCCTCCACAGTTATTCAACATGCACTAGCCCCCAATACAAGGAAATCGTATGACAGGGCCTGGTGGTCCTTCCAATCCTTCTTAGCTTACACCAGATCACCCCTCAACTTCTCTCAGTCCACCATTCTAGCTTTCGCTTCTCACTGTCACTTAGGTCTCAAGCTTTCACCAACGGCTATAAAAACTTATCTTGCTAGTATTCAACACCATCACGTGTTAATGCACCCCTTCTCTCTTTCTATTCTCTCTTTGTATAGTGTTAGACTCTTCCTTAAAGGGATAGTAATACTTCGTTTTAACTTTATTTTATTTTGTAGGCATTAAAAAAACATGAAGAATGATATAAGTCTTATCTCTCAAACCTTTATGGTTTATGAGATATTCACAAGCAAAGTTCCCCTCCCCGCCCCTTTTACCTAGTGTAAGCCATCTCTTCTCAGATGTGAGTCTGGTTGTATGACAGTACAGATAACAGAAGGGGACAGTTTTCTTTGTATGAAAACAATGAAAGCCCTTCCCCCCTTGACAAGTTTTTCAGCTTTTTCCCTTATCTTAATTGAAGATTGTCCCTCTCTGCAGTCTACCTGGGCACCTCCCTTCTGATCTGGTTGAACGGGGGGGGATACTTTGTGAATATCTCTTAAACCATAAAGGTTTCAGAGATAAGCCTTATATCATTCTTCATGTTTTTTTAATGCCTACAAAATAAAATAAAGTTAAAATGAAGTATTACTATCCCTTTAAAGGCTTAGCCCGACTGCAACCATCAGCTCCTTGCTCTAGGCTACCAATTACAGGTGATATATTTAGGAGCATGTATGACCTTTTAAAATCCGCCCCTTTTTCTCTCCTTACTAACACCACTCTCCTTGCTGCAATTTGTCTGGCCTTTTTTGGCTTCATTAGGACGGGTGAGTTCTCCTGCTGCTCGACATCTTTGTGCGCCGGGACCAACTCTTCCAGCACTCCAGCCGCTTCACCCTTTTTCTTGCCCATTCTAAAACAGACCAAGCTCAAGAAGGCCATCACATCCCATACTTGCTACTCACGACCCCTGGTGTCCTTACCAAGTTCTGGTCACCCTCACTTCTAACCAGCAGCACCATGCAGCAGACAGCCCCTTCTTTCACTTCACTCCGGTCCCCTCACTACCTCAGAATTTATTTCCTATATTCGCATCATACTCATACATTTAGGCTTAAACCCCATTCATTTAGAATAGGTGCAGCACCCGCTGCCTCTAAGAACTATGTCCCTGCGCACATCATCCAGCATTTAGGCAGATGACAGTCTTCCTGTTACTCTCGCTAAATACCTAATCCTACTGAAGAAATCCATAAAGCCCTTACAGAACTAGCTAAGTAATGTCTAAATCGGCTCAAGTTTAATAACCCTTTTGAATCAAACTGTCTCTTTGCCTCTATTCAGGCCTACCATGTCAATCGACACCCGATCTTGAAGAAAGCTCAGGGTTATGGCACACCTTATACATTACTATACGCTGGAAGCCCAGACTGCAAATAGAAGGCTGGACCTGCATTTGTGGGAGGGGCTACAGGCCTTAAAGGGATAGTAATACTTCGTTTTAACTTTATTTTATTTTGTAGGCATTAAAAAAACATGAAGAATGGTATAAGTCTTATCTCTCAAACCTTTATGGTTTAAGAGATATTCACAAACAAAGTATCCCCCCCCCGTTCAACCAGATCAGAAGGGAGATGCCCAGGTAGACTGCAGAGAGGGACAATCTTCAATTAAGATAAGGGAAAAAGCTGAAAAACTTGTCAAGGGGGGAAGGGCTTTCATTGTTTTCATACAAAGAAAATTGTCCCCTTCTGTTATCTGTCCTGTCATACAACCAATTCACATCTGAGAAGAGATGGCTTACACTAGGTAAAAGGGGCGGGGAGGGGAACTTTGCTTGTGAATATCTCATAAACCATAAAGGTTTGAGAGATAAGACTTATATCATTCTTCATGTTTTTTTAATGCCTACAAAATAAAATAAAGTTAAAACGAAGTATTACTATCCCTTTAAATACCTCATGCAGTCTCTCCCACGGGGTGTTCGTCTGTGTACCCCCCCCTCTATCACCCCTTTATTTCAACATTTATCCTAGGTGGCCCTCTATTCAGGCCTACCACGTCAATCGATACCAGAGCTTCTGGTAAGCTCAGGGTTATGGCACACCTTATACATTACTATACTCTGGAAGCCCAGACCACAAATATAACTACATCTGGGTCACATGTGATGTAACAGTCTTGTGTACTAATATTCCACATACAAAGGTATCGAAATGCTTAGATATATGTACAGAGATAATATTCTGTCAGAATCCCAATGTAATTTTCTAAATTATGTACACACACAAAATTATTTTCTATTTAAAGATACATTCTATATACAAATGCAGGGAACATCTAGTTGATTTAATTTTGCACATCCCTATGCAAATCTGCATATGGGGAGGTGGAAAGATCAGTATATATGGGCTAATAACCCATACGGAAATAATCTCATCAAATAGAGATGTCACACGATGCCTACTCAATTTTTTTCTAGAATACATTAATAATAAAACATGCGATTGACCTTGAATGTAAGTAAGGAACAAATATAATTTTTGGATGTGGTACTGACTTTATCCCACTCATTCAGCAAGAATGTCTCCAGGTTAGTTTTCCTGAGCTCATTCCTTAAGGATGAAGCCATTGCCTGGGCAATTCTTTTGGTAGAGGAGGGGACTCCTCTGCTGCAAGACTCCGATGCTTTTGTAGCTACATTATGCTCAGTATTTGACTTTCCTGACCAGACAGCAGAGGCTGAAGCCAGTCTATTGGAACTGAGGCAGGGTTCCAGAACCGTTGCTCAGTTCAGAACACTGTCTTACAAAACAAATTGGAAACCTGAAGCTCTAAAGGCAGCTTTCTGTAGGGGTCTCAGTGACCGGATCAAGGATACCCTGACCTGCTGAGAGAGATACTGTACCTAAGGACCTTGAAGGCTTCATAACTCTGTGCCTGAAACTAGATCGCCGCATGCAAGAGTGACAGCTAGAAAGAGACCACAGCTGGTGTTTCCACAGCAGTGGTCTCACTACAGGAGTCCTACATTATGAAAAGGTTCAAGCAGACATCATAGCATCATCTTCAGCACCAGTAATTCTAGGGTTAGCCTGGAAACTCTCTCATAACCCCTCCATAGACTGGGTTTCTGGATAAAAAGCATCTGGGAGTTCCGTATGTCCAAAATCCTGCCTGATATGGATTCACCTCCCCACTTCCTATGGGGTTCATAACGTCAAGACCCTACAGACCCAGGTTTCAACCCCATATTGGGAATTCTTGGATGTCTTTTTCAAGGGCAGCACACAAATTTTGATTTGATTTAGATTTTTCTTCTGTTCACTCACTCTGCATTTTGTTAATTGATAAAAATAAACTATTAACATGTCTATTTTGCAAAGTATTCTTATGTTACAGCATTTTTTCACACCTGCCTAAAACTTTTGCACAGTACTGTGTATGTGTGTATACATAAATATATATATGTATGCACATATGCATAATTTTATGCAATACCGTTTTACTGGAAATTTCAATAGCGAGTACAACAAATCCAGGATTTGAATATCCAAAATCTTGTGATAGCAAATGTTGTAAAAATCATGTCAATCATAGCTTCTTCTTACAATGTTTGAGAGAAAATGCACATAAACATCAAGAGTACAGCATAAAATATAAGACTGGTTATTATAAGTAATCATTTTAAAAGAATACATGAAAACATTTTAATATACCAAAGGAATAGTACTATAATTTACTTTATTAAAGGGATAGTAATGTTTCACAAACACAGCAGCTCCAATTTATCATCATAGTATTTGGGCCAGGGAGAGTGTCATTTCAATACTGTCAGAGTTGAAGTTCAAGAGTAATTGAATGATAAAGTATCCCCTCCCGCCCCTTTTACCTAGTGTAAGCCACCTCCCCTCAGATGTGGAATTTGGTCCTGGGACCAAACAGCTCACAGCAAGGGACAATCTTTTTACTGTGAGCAAAAGGAAAACTCTGCCCCCCTTTACAGGTTTTCCTTATGCTCACTGAAGATTGTCCCTCTCTATGATCCATCTGGACAGTCTTGCTGCTCTGAGGTGAACAGTGTTACATCAGTAAAAGGGGTGGGAGAAGGATACTTTATCATTCAGCTACTCTTGAACTATAACTCTGACAGTACTGAAATAACACTCTCCATTGCCCAAATACTAGATTAATTGGAGCTGCTTTTATTGTGGAATTTAATGATCTCTTCAAGCTTATCAAGGTGGATAAAGTAAATGCCTTCAGGCCTATTTATATTAAGATGTTTGTAATTCAAATTTAGCAATATGTTCTTGGGCACTCTAGGGGCCAGATTCTATTGCAGGTGCTAAATATTAACACTCGTTTTATCAAACATTTTCCTATTGAAGTCCATGGGGAAAACTGGAGATAAACGCAGTGATAAAATTAGCACCTGTAATAAAATCTAGCCCTAGGTCTTTAACAATATCAGACATAATCTTATTCCAACAAAGTGAGATCAGAGGGCAGTTCCACTAAATGTGTCAAAAAACTTGGAGACGTGTTACACATCACCAAAATGTTGCTAATGGTATGGTAAATAACATGAAGACTTGCTGGGAATGCCATACCATCTGGAAATCATTTTATAAATACTATATTTTTGAGGATTTTAAAGTACTGATCAACATCTCTTTCCAATCCTGTTGAGCAAATGTTGTATCACGCTTTTTTTCTCAGATGGATTTCTTATAATCCAAAACATCCTGCTGATTTATTTAGTAGCGTGTAAGTTAGTGATACTCCATTTAGTAGGATTGTCAGTGATGCAAGTCTTTTCAAAATGAAAGGTCTTAAAAAATGTATACAGTTACGATGATAGTTTATAAAGCTTACAGATTGTTCATAAATCGTATGATCATTATAAGGAAGGTTAGGGGAAGACTGTAAACTGGACTAAAAGTTTGTTTTGTCTTTTCCATTGTAGAAGATTAGATTCCCCTAGTCCTAATTGGAACTTTGTTTTATTAATGAAGTAATTGGTGAGTGTGAGGTAGATAGTGTTGTATTTTTTTTTCCATTTTTAAGTGTGGCACCAATAAGTAGAGCAGGGCTGTCCAAATTCAGTTATCAAATGCCATCAAAAGGCCAGGATTTAACCCCTTACCACCCGAGGACGTACATGTACATCCCGAGCGGATGTCCCAGGTGGACAGAGGACGTTCATGTATGTCCCGGAAATCGTTTAAAAAAATGAAAAAAAAAAAAAAAAGTTTGGCGGGCGGCTGTGCACGCGGCCAGTCACTAAGGGGTTAAGGATTTCCCTGATTTAGCACAGGTGAGTTAATCAGTGGCTTATTTATTTTTACTGACTCACCTGTGCTTAATCCGGGAAATTCTTAACCCCTTAAGGACCCTTGACTGTCCTGGTACTTCATGGCTGGATTTGCTTTAAGGACCCATGACGTACCAGGACTGTCATGGAATTCCGGTCTGTCCGCGAGGCTGCCTGCCGTTCGGAGAGTCCGGAATAGGATTCACGAAAAAAAAAATTCTCCATGGTCCTTAAGTGATGGTCGAGTGCGTGTGTGGCCGTCCTTAAGGGGTTAAATCTTAGCCTGTTGGTGGCCCTTGAGAACTGAACTTGGACAGCCCATCAGTAGAGGAATGGTTCTTCTGTCTGGGGTATACAGTTTTAGGACTAGGCCATGAGGGTTGCTAGAGATTTGTTTCTGGTATAAGATCTTGATTTATTTTGACTTAGTTTTTTCAGTCTATCAAATGGAACCAATGCCAGATGTTACTGAAATTGATGGAGTAGTAAAATTTAGTTATGTTGGCGCTTCCAGGTCGTCTTGTTGTTTGAAGCTGAGATACTCAATAATTTTAGTCTAGCTGACTAGTATGACCAAACAAAAGAAAGTATATTGTAAGGACTACAGATGTGATCAGGGTAGGAAAATTGGAATGGTTTGAACTATATTAAATATTTTAGGCACTATTGACATTTTGATAATATTTAGTTTCTTTATCCAAGAAATGGGAAGTCTTTTTTTTTTTTTTTTTTTAAACTGATCCTTTAGTGGCATATATAATTTGCCCTAAATAGCGGAGACATTTCAGGAGTACACCACAAAGTAGTATATTGTTGCTTCACCTGAAAACAGGGTAGATTTTTTTAAGTGAGTTTACTTACTGGATCTGTTAATGTTATGGTTTTCAGATTTATTTAGAATGGTTCTGAAGTAGGAAGCATGGGTGATGCTGTGAAGTTCACTGATCGTTTTAGGCAGTAATGTTAACGGAGGAGATGTCATAAATAACAGGTCATCTGCAAAAAGAGTTATTTTATGTATTGTTTCTGATTCTGTTAGCTAGTGTTTCCAAAAGAAAAATTAAGGTAGAAAGGGGGCAGCCCTGTTTAATACAATTTTAATACAATTTCTCAACTTAAAAGATCCAGATAGGGAGTTGTTAATTTTATATATCAATCCTTTGGCAAGAAATAATTAGTGTTGAGCGAGCGTGCTCGGCCGATGCTCGGATCGGCTCGAGCATCGCTCTGCTCGGCACATGGCGGTACTCGTACGAGTACCGCCATGTGCTCGCCCGACAAGCTCGGGTGAAGAGGATCTGTGCCGGAAGAGGCACAGATCCGAAGAAGCTCCGCTGGACCACCAGGGAATGGAGGTACGGGGGCATTGCGGAGATGAAGGGGGCATTGCGGACATGAAGGGGGACATTGTGGAAGAGGGGCATAGACTCTATGCCCCTCTTCCACAATGTCCCCCTTCATCTCCGCTATGCCCGTCTTACACAATGTCCCCCTTCATGTCCGCTATGCCCCTCTTCCACAATGTCCCCCTTCATCTCCTCTATGCCATAGAGGAGATGAAGGGGGACATTGTGGAAGAGGGGCATAGCGGAGATGAAGGGGGACATTGTGGAAGAGGGGCATAGAGTCTATGCCCCTCTTCCACAATGTCCCCCTTCATCTCCGCTATGCCCCTCTTCCACAATGTCCCCCTTCATCTCCTCTATGGCATAGAGGAGATGAAGGGGGACATTGTGGAAGAGGGGCATAGCGGACATGAAGGGGGACATTGACCAGGCACCCTCCGCTCATCAGAGCAGGGGGTGCCTGGTTTGATGCTCGAGTGCTCCCATTGTATTCAATGGGGCTCGGGTGCTCGGCCGAGCACTCGAGCAGCAGGGGGTGCTCGGTCAGAGCACCCGAGCACCCGAGCATCACGGTGCTCGCTCATCACTAGAAATAATTAATAAACTTTTCTCCTAGACCAATATGTAAGATAGTTTCTCATATAAATGATCACTTAACTCTGTCAAATGCTTTTTCAACATCAATGGAAGATTGATTTAATTTTAGTTTTGTGTGTATGGTCTATTAAAGGTATTACCTTCATTGTCTTACCCTTGGCCTATTTGCCTGGACTAAATATGTATTAATTGTGGGATAAAGGTTTTAATTCTATTAGCTAGGATTTGCTTGAATTTTTTTTTTCAATTCACATCTAATAATGAAGTAGGCCTATAACTTGAACACAATTTCAGGCACTTATCTTCCTTTGGGATTACGGTACATTCATAAAAGATTTGGTTAAATATTGGTTTTTAGCAATATGATGGTGGGAGCTCACTTAAATAATGAGTCAAAAGAGATTCAAAATGTTTTCTGTAAAATGATAAGGGAAGAATATCTGGACCTTGTTTTGTTCAGGGGTATCTGTATAAGTGCTGTTAATATTTATTTTTCTGTTATCTCACCCTCTAACACTTGGGCTTGAGTAAGAGATAATTTAGGAAGTCCAGAATGTTTGAGATAGTCTTTAATTTCTCCTATCATAGATGGGTAGTGCATATCATCTAAATTATAAAGATCCTTAAACAAAGCCTTAAAATATCCAGCAATTTTAGGACATTCTTTAGTTAAGTGACCTTCTGGTAGATTGAATATACAAAGAGCCAAACAATTATTTGGATAGTTGAGAAAGTATGTAGGGAACAATTTTTCTATGTTTGAAAATAATAGTTTTGTCTTATCGAAGATCAGGCAATTCTTTTAAAATAGCCATAATTATTTTATTACTTGATTCAAGGTGAAAATAACTCCCAGGATCCTATCAAGCTCTCGATCTCTCTGTTAATGTTTTCCTGTATGTAGAGATCTTAATTTAAACCCCCCCCCCCACACACACACACACAATACCTATGCCTTGTGTCTTTGAGTGTTCTGTTATTGTACAGAATGTTTATTAAAGTAAAGTAAAGTTTAACCCCTTAAGGGCAATTTGCTGAATACCTCTCTGGCACTTAAAGTATTATAGAAGCTAACACCTTTTGATGGCCAGAAAACCTAATGGCCCCTGTAAATGTCACACTTTTATTTTAGAGAATATTTTAAATCAATCTTAGCTGTCGTGTCCATGGAGGTGGACATGACAGTTGGTGGTAGGAGCACAGAACCTCAAATATTGCTCACTGTACATGGCAATCTTAACCTTTTAGGCCAGAGGGGTGTACAAATCATTAAAGGGTTGTGAGAGTCCCATTATTAATTCAAATATTACACATACATGTCTTTAAATATGTGCCCAATATGATAGCAGATATATTGGAGGTCAAAAAAGATGGTTGCTGCAATCTTTAATATATATATATATATATATATATATATATATATATATATATATATACACATATACAAAATGAAATGGTATGAACCATGGAATCAGTGCACACACAGGGCTTGTGAAAAAAATTAGTTAGTTTATTGTGTCAACGTTTCGGCCCCCTGGAGGGCCTTTCTCTCCGCTAGTCTTTTTATACATATATATATATATATATATATATATATATATATATATATATATATATATATATATATATATATAATTTTTTTTTATTATTTACTTTTTTTTTCATATTCTTTTCTTCTGCATTGGCTGAGAAGTGTACAAAATGTAATTGCCTGAGTTCAGCAATGGGGTTTATTTGTATGTATTTATTTTTGTATCATATGCAAATTTTGGTGGCCTTTTTCTTTGGGGGTGAAGTTAGGACCACGGTTCAGGGATCACTGTGGGATAATACGATTTTTTTTTAATTATTATTTATTTTAGGTGGGTTGTGGATTTTTTTAAATAACTTATTTAGCCTTTCTTCTTGGAGAAGAAGGGAAGGGTTCATGTAACACTTGTCTACTATCGCACATACAACTCATTTTGAAGTAGAGGGTAGAGGGGGTGGTCATTTTTCCAATCTGCAAAAATAATACCTATTATTCCCTCACCCCACAGCCAAGGGGGTGAGTGGTAGTATATGAGAATACCTTATTTACAAGTATGTCGTAGTTCCTTCAGTTAACCCTTTCCAACTGTGAAACAGCAATTATTCATAGGGGCACCCATGCATTCAGGGGACCTCCGCTTGCTTGGAAGATTCTAGGGGAACAGTGGGATATCTGTAGAATTGATTTTACTACATCTTGAGGTGCAATTAAAGGGATAGTAATTTTTCATAATAAAAGCAGCTCTAATTAATCGTCATAGTATTTGGACTTTGGAGAGTGTTATTTCAACTCTGTCAGAGTTGTAGTTCAAGAGTAATTCAATGATAAAGTATCCCCCCTCCCGCCCCTTTTACTGATGTAACACTGCTCAGCCAGAGCAGAAGGGAGGTGCCCAGGTAGACTGCAGAGAGGGACAATCTTCAATTAAGGTAAGGGGGGCAGGGCTTTCATTATTCTCATAGGAAGAAGATTGTCCCCTGCTGTTATCTGTCTGGTCTATGGACTGCATTCCATATCTGAGAAGAGATGGCTTACACTAGGTAAAAGGGGCGGGAAGGGAAAACTTTGCTTCTGAATATCTTTCAAACCATAAAGGTTTCAGAGATAAGACTAATATCATTAATATCATTTTTTTTAATGCCTACAAAATAAAATAAAGATAAAACGAAGTATTACTATCCCTTTAATTGAGTATCTCAGTGTTATGAGTGGCACTAACTATCAAAGGAGGAATAAAAATTGCAATAGCGATTATTATCAGTCACAATAGCCACTTAGAACTGTAATTGAATTGCAAAAGTGCTATTTTTTTATTGCTTAAATAAGAGAACCTCAAAAAACACCGAACAAAACCTATTGTAGCTTATTAAATTGAGCCCACTTATAATATTCCTTCAACTTCCTTTGCTATACAAATAAAAAGCACAATATGGAATAAAACACAGTATATAGTGGTATAAATAATTCAAGTGCTTTTGGTTGAAGGCAAGGCTCTTTTTCCCATTTGTAACCCTTTTATATAAGTGTTGCTTTGTAATGTAATTGAGACCTCTCTAGTACCAGTATCAGAACTAACTTTTCTCAAAGCAAATTTGCTTGTAAATTTGAGATATGACTAATAAGCCTGGAGTGATGAAATTTTTAAGACAAGGATAACCTTCACCTGAATGGCAGTTTACAACAGATCACATTATGTCAAACACACACACACACACACACACACACACACACACACACACACACACACACACACGTATATGTATGTAGGGGACATTGGTAGCCACAGAACCTTGGATACAGTAAGAGAGGGAGATGCAGGCTAATGAGAGCAGGAATGGAAGTTGCGGAGGTGCATGTGGGTGTAGGTTAGAGCAGATTTTCTTATTCTAGAATGCTGTGGAACTGGTGCATATGGATGCTATAGCAGATCATCCTGGACACTTTTTTCCCTGGTTATTGTGGGCATTGTGGAGCTGTATATGATGATATCTTCTGTAATGCCACTGGGATGATGTACTAAGAAAAAAGTGCCACAAATTCCACAATATTTCAGAATAAAATCCCAAAATGATCTGCTTTGACCTGCACCCAGCAGACTGCAAATAATTCTGTCTGGGTTTTAGGAGGTGGGAACCCTAGGCTAAGATAAGGACAGTGGGAGAAGATGCTGGGCCATAGGGCATTTAAAAAGGTTCCCTTTGCGGAAGGCCTCAAGTTGGAAGTCAGGGGTCTGCATGCAGCCTCAGACCCCATTCGACATACCTGCACTAGATACTAAATGGGAGTAATGTAAGTGTGTATGAATAGAGTTTAAATCCCCTTAAAATTTAAACATCTTAGAACTCATTGTTTGTGGTGTTTTTAGATTTAATTGTATTTTCTCAGTATGTTTGGGACTGAAACTTTTTGCCTCATTTATGTAGAGGAACAGTGGAAAATTATGTTTGATACTATAACAAGAATTTAGAAAGTCCTTCTAAATAACAGTTAAAGATTACTCACCTTGACTTTTTCATAGTAGCTGCCAGTTGACATTTTCTCAATATTACTAAACAAAGGGTGCTCTAGAAAGACAGGGAAAAGGAAGTCTTCTAAAATCATATTCACTCTTTCTGCTGCACTTGAGATATCCGTCATTTTCAGTTTCAGCATCTGCACCACACATTTCAGTTTCTTCATACTTTGTCCTTCCGAGGGCTCAGCTTCATCTGATATTATACATATCTTGCTATTGACTGCAGATTGTTCAGTTATCCTCATATCTGCTTCAGGTGAGTCTTCACTTTTGTCACATATGTTGACTCTTTTCTTACTGTTGTTGACTGCAGATTGTCCAGTTGTACTCATATCTGCTCCAGGAAAAGTTTCAGTGTTTTTTATCAGTTTAGTCCCTTTTTCACTGTCCTTTGCTGAGTGTATAGTTGCACTCCTACCTGCATTTGGCGAGTCTTCACTCTTTTGATGCGCTTTGGTTCTTCTCTTACTGTTGAGTGCAGATTGTCCAGTTGCACTTATAGCCACTCCTGGAGAGTCAACACTCTTTTGACGTGCATTGGTTGCTCTCTTACTTTTGAGGATAGATTGTCCAGTTTCACTTATATCCACTCCTGGAGAGTCTTCACTCTTTTGACGTGCATTGGGTTTTCTCTTGGTATTGAGGGTAGATTGCCCGGTTGCACTCATATCCACTCCTGGACAATCTTCACTTTTTTCATTTACATTGGTTCTTCTCTTACTGTTATTGACTGCAGATCGTCCAGCTGCACCCTTATCAGCTACTGGAGGGTTGTTACTGTTTTGACATGCATTTCTGCTTTTTTGACTGTTGACTGCAGCTTTTCCAGTTGCATTCATATCTCTTCCTGAAGATTTTTCAATGTTTTGACTTACTTTGGTGCTTGGCATAATGCTGCTTTGTCTTCTCACCTCCTCCCAATGGGGTGATAATTCACTGGCTTTCTAAATTGTTCTTTGACTTTCTTTACTTGCACTGTACTCAAATTTCTCTCCACTTTCATGCCCAAATTGCCCACTTTCATGCTACAAATTTCTCACACTACTGCAACAGCATTCATAGCTTCTCTTAAATATGTTACTGTAAGAAGAAAGTAACCCTCCCTTTATTTAGAGAAATGAAACTAAAAGCCTAGGGCACATGTGACTCATATATTCCTAACTCATCAGACAGTGAGGCAGTCATTGTTCTCTTTATTGTGAAACTCTGTGGATTTGATTGCTGTACTTTGGTAGAAAATCTGAAGTTGTAATCTTAACCATGCACACAAAAAAGTCAGATTAATAAAACCCCCTTCTAGACCCGCCCTATGTTCGTAAACTCATACATGACATCCGTGGAGTTTCACAAAGGACAGAAAGAAGCTCTTCTTAAAGTGGAACAGTACTTAACCCTTTGAGTGCCAGATGGTTACACACCACATTGCAAAGCCTTATCTCACTGTCTCACAAGTGAAAGTAGTAGCGAATGTTGTAAAACTCCCTCAAAGGGAAGGTAAAATGAAATTGTTTGTGACCAATAAAAACCTAGATGAATATAACAGTAGTGGGGTAGATACTTCGGATGACCTAATAATTACTGATGATGATGTAGATAGCCCTCTTTCATCCTTCTCTTCTTCAGATACAGATGGAGTTGTAAGTGAGAGAGTTGATGGCCAGAAGGTTAGCTGAAAGGCTCAATCTTTCACCACTGAAAAGGAGCACTGTGCCTATCTATAAACTGTTTAAGAAAACAATTGGAAAGTCTGACCCTGCCCAAAAAAATCTTGTAAGTCATCATCACTGCTTCCAAGTCCATCCCTGTCTCAGCTATACATACTAGTGTTGAGTAACCAGCAACAACACAGAACATCAACATCATCAACCCTACTTATGGTGAGTGCCTCGGATGTTGTTGGAAGTGCAGCACCTTTGACACCTAGTATAGTACAATTGCAGCAATATCTAGCCTTAGTAGTAGCAGCCCCTCAGGAACCCTGCAATCTGTGAAGCCCACAGTATGGAGATACTTCACTCATGTTGTTATCTGTTGTCCGTGTAAAAAGCATGTGAGCAGGGGGAAAGCAGGGTCACACCTAGGCACATCCTTATTGAGATCCCACCTGAAGCACAACCACAGGTCTAACTGGGAGACACACCATCAACAGGTCAGAGGTGCCACAACTAGTGTAGCAGATGCACTGCTAAAAGTTTCTGGTGCTCTGGGGCACATAATAGAAGTAAGAATGTTCATGTGTCAGAGTGTGCCAAGATTTTGTTCATTTGATATTATACCTATGGTTCACTGCAGAGCAGTATGACTGAGTCTGCTCTGGGCCGGATTTACATCTCAGTCACTCCTAGGCATAACACCCTCTGGCGCCCTTAGCCCCACCCATAATCACACCCTCACTCAGCCACACCCCCTCTGTTAACCACACTGTCTTGTGGTCACAGCCGTTTCCCAATATTTTTATTCTTCACAGTACTGTGGCAATTTTCCCAGGGGTAGAAAAAAATGTTATATATATTGAGGGCCAGGTGGGGATATACATACAGCATATATACACCACAGGCAACATAATACCTTGGATTATATTATAGTCCTCAAATTGAAATACCAGATTCCCACTGATTGAATTGGGCATTTTAACCCCTTAAAGGGATAGTAATGTTTCATAATAAAAGCAGCTCTAATTAATCATCATAGTATTTGGACTTTGGAGAGTGTTATTTAAATTCTGTCTGAGTTGTAGTTCCAGAGTAATTCAACGACAAAGTGTCCCTCTCTCGCCCCTTTTACTGATGTCACACTGTTCAGCCAGATCAGAAGGGAGGTGCCCAGGTAGACTGCACAGAGGGACAATCTTCAATTAAGATAAGGGAAAAACCTGAAAAGCTTGTCAAGGGGGTCAGGGATTTCATTGTTTTCATAGGAATAAGAGTGTCCCCTTCTGTTATCTGTCTGGTCTATAACAAGCCAAAAATAATGTGAGAGGCTCTGAGCACGAACAGAAGCACAATGGCCTGTTCTCCAGCTAGTCACCGCTCAAGAGCATCACATTTTGGCTCTCTAGTGCCATTACAGAGGAGAAATTTCCACATACATATTAGACTAATCCCACCCATAAGGGCAGTCCAGTACCAAAATGATGGGCAAGTCTCCTCTGCATGGAAAAACCAGCTAACCCCAGAGGTACGTTTCGGCCTTATTTTGGGCATCGTCAGTGAGGTGCAGCTGGCTTCCCTAGGCACTGAGATTGCTTACGCTAGGTAAAAGGGGCGGGGAGGGGAAACTTCGATTGTGAATATCTCATAAACCACAAAGGTCTGAGAGATAAGACTTATATCATTCTTCATGTTTTTTAATGCCTACAAAATAAAATAAAGTTAAAACAAAGTATTACTATCCCTTTAAGTACAAACTATGCTGTGCAACGTGTTGGAGATCTGAGATCTCTCTAGAGCAGAGAGATCACATCTCTAATGTGTTGCAAAGCACAGTAAGCTCTTAAGTGGTTAAAGGCCCAATTCAGTCAATGGGAATTAGGGGCTATACTACTTATCACCAATTCTGTATGCACTGACCGAGGGTTGAAATCGGTGCCCCTGGGGAAAACCGGGCAATCAAAGAAGAGGGCAACACACAAAATGCCATGGTAACATAGCCGTCAAATTCAAATACCAGATTTCCATTGATTGAATTGGGCATTTTAACCCCTTAAGTACAAACTATGCTTTGTACCGCCTTGGAGATCTGAGATCTCTCTGGAGCAGAGAGATCACAGATCTCCAATGTGTTGCAAAAAACAGTAAGCACTTAAAGGGATAGTAATACTTCATTTTAACTTTATTTTATTTTGTTGGCATTAAAAAAACATGAAGAATGATATGTCTTATCTCTCAAACCTTTATGATTTAAGAGAGATTCACAAACAAAGTATCCCCTCTCTGTTCAGCCAGATCAGAAGGGAGGTGCCCAGGTAGACTGCAGAGAGGGACAATCTTCAATTAAGATAAGGGAAAAAGCTGAAAAACTTGTCAAGGGGGGAAGGGTTTTCATTGTTTTCATAAAAAGAAAATTGTCACCTTCTGTTATCTGTCTGGTCATACAACCAGATTCACATCTGAGAAGAGATGGCTTACACTAGGTAAAAGGGGCGGGGAGGGGAAACTTTGCTTGTGAATATCTCAGAAACCATAAAGGTTTGAGGGATAAGACTTGTATCATTCTTCATGTTTTTTTAATGCCTACAAAATAAAATAAAGTTAAAACGAAGCATTACTAGCCCTTTAAGGAGTTGAGCTTCCAATGTGTGCCTTTAACAAAGAGGAAACCATCCTCTTGAACTACAGAGGTTCAACTTTATCTGGGACTGAATTTCTTATCATACTGGTTGGCAGCAGCAGCTATGTGTGAGGTCAGTGGCCCTTAGCTAAGATAGGAATCTGTAAGGGGTAGTAGAGCTGAGTGGGGCACCTTGGATGCTGGGCCTAGTGAGCACAATAAATGACATTTCAAAGGCATCTGGCTGTTTGTGTAAAATATTATATATGGCTCAAAATTTCCACTCGCCTCCTCACATTTTGCGAGGAGAAATTGAGTGAGGGAGAGTGGAAATTTAAGCCCTGAAAATGGCTACCCCTTTCCCTGCATTCCCATGTTATAATGTTGCAGATAATCATTTTGTGGTGAGTTGATTTATCTTCTCAGTTAACAATATGCATCTTTACAAATGATCTGAGTGGCAGTGAAGTGGGCATTGCATTTAAAT
Source organism: Rhinophrynus dorsalis (assembly GCA_037306005.1). Taxonomy (NCBI): domain Eukaryota; kingdom Metazoa; phylum Chordata; class Amphibia; order Anura; family Rhinophrynidae; genus Rhinophrynus; species Rhinophrynus dorsalis. Next base: position 328,920,790 of record CM074720.1, on the reverse strand, counting down.
GTGGGCACCTCATTCCATATAAGGCAGCTGGTAATGTCACACTGCATTAATGAGAAATCAATAAATTTGGCTTGTCAGAGTCTGATGTCTCTCCTGGGAACTGAACCATTGCGGTTTTAGTCAAATACATTCCTTGTTCTGGTAGCTCCATCAGAACATGAACAGTTCATGTTTCAGCATTGTTGCAGTCTCTTGGATTGTTAAATGGCCACTTACATCTTGTTTCGCAATATGCCTACTTCAACCTCCAATAGAGTTGTGGGGTTCATATTGTATGTCGCTTTCCTCACAGCACCAATGGTGCTATGGTATAATTGTTTGTCTCATAGCCACTCTCCTCACAATCCCGCTTTGCTAGTGTCCATCCACACACTCTACAATTTGCTCCCTGTGGGCCTGCAACCGAGGGGGGCCCGCCACTGCCAGGAGATCATCAAAATACATTGATCAGGCCAGCTATGCTGCACTGAACCCACATCAGTGAGCCCAGCAGCCGAGGAGGACTATTGCAGGGATCTACTCTGGCTGCTACCAACCCATACATCCAGGAGCGGAGTTCATCATTGGCAGCATATATCAGATGAAGGAGTGATGTTTGATCTTGTCTTCATCACCGGTGACGCATTCCATCAAGCAGCAGAGTACATTCTGTGTAAATACAGAGCAGAGTAGCTGGCCTGATCAATGTATTTTGGCAGTCTGTGATTGCCTTAATGCAATGGTGAATTTGTAATGACTCTGTAGTCAGGATTAAGTATTGTGAATGTAGAACCAGCTTTGGTGGTCCTGATTTCAGTGATTCAACAGATCTCTGCCTGCAATAAGTGTTTATCCCTATCTCTGTTCCTTAAAGGCACATGAACCTTCTGCAGTACCATAAAGGAAGGGAGGTAAGGATTTCTCATATGAACCTCCCTGAAATGCTGAACACAGTTTAAAGTGGACTCACCCTTCGTAATTGCATCTGTGTTCCTGCACACACTGTCTCATCTGCCTGATCGTTTTCCTTTCATATATAAAATTTCAAGGACAACGTTGTACGTAAACTATATCATTTTTAATTTATATTATACCCCTAAATAGGTTAGGCAGTCAGACGCAATGTGTGCAGGACACAACTGGTACTCACTCTATTCCTCAAGGTTCTCATTCTCCTAAAAATGATTCAGAACATGAAAGCTCCAGAGCTGGGTCTGTTAAAAGAATACCCCAGTATTTCAATATTGTCTTCCTAATATTATCAGCCATTGGCGAATAATGAAACACAAAAGTAACAGGATTATCCAGTTTTGACTCTCTATTTTTATACATAAGTACACTAGATCTAATTTGGGACCAAGATTTGTACAACACACTTTGACAGCCTCTTATTCTAATGCACTGACCATAAGGAATTCTTTTTAACATAAACAGCACTGCAGGTAAGTATGCCTATAAACGTGTCTCCAAATGTTCGTTGCTGCCCCAGCAGTGTGTTTGCAGCACTTTTTTGTGAATCTGTTAACCATTTGAGTGCCAGAGGGGTACGCAACGCATTGCAAAGCAATGGTTAATACATACCTCCCAACATTTCAAAATGCCAGAGAGGTACACCAGTGTTTTAGTGGGTGTTGCTGGGGGCGTGGCTTTGGGGGGGCATTAACGAGAATTTTTAGGTTATCTCATGTTCTATTGACATCTTCTTGTGTACCCTAATAAATGACTTATAACAAGTATTTTATTTACACAGACTAATGTATAAACACATATAATGATGTTTAAACAAACATGAATGTGAGATTTATTGCTGTGGAGCAGTGTGATACATTTATATACACACTACACAGTCTGATCTCCTAAAAAGAGGGACATCTGGGTGGGAAAGAGGGACAGAGGGATTTGGGTCTAAAAGAGTGACTGTCCCTCCTAAAGAGGGACACTTGGGAGTTATGTTAATATTAAAAAAAAACATGTGCCCAGACTGGGCATTGTACCCACGTAAAATATAAGAACCAAAATGTAAGAGATGTAATGTAAGTTCATCCATTTTTTGTGTGTGATCAATAAAAGTTAAGTTTTAGGACTCTCCTCCTTTTCAGTAGCCTGTATTTGAGTGGCAGTTTTGCAGGGTTTTCTTTTCTCTTACATTTTTGGGGCATGGTTATATATGCATAAAAAAATAAATACTGCTCTTAGATCGTGGCTTCTTTGTAATTTTTCCCAGCAGTATCTTAACAATGAAATGATTATTATGTACTCACACTGGGGCTGATATACTAGGTTAATGCTGTACAATTCAGGAACAAATCAAATGCCCCGTAGGGAAAGAGAAAATGGGGCTTGTAACTGTATGAATGCTAGATGGCTTTCCAGAAATGTCTCTAGCATTCAAAGGGTTAAAAGCTCCATTTAAATGAATGGGGAATTAGTGCATTTTTATTTTTTCCCTATGGTGCAGTTTGTTTTCTCCAGAATTGTGCTGCTTTTTTTGTATATTAGCTCCACTCTTTATCCCTCTCCTCTCCCCCTTTAACATAATATTAAGGTAAGGTATTAGATGCTCTCAGTCATGGTAGGTACCATCCTGGCACAGACCCATCTTCCTCCCATCCTTTCTTCTCCCACTGTGCCCTTTCATCCCACTTGCCCTTTCTTTACCCCCTTTCCAAATTTTCTACCTTTCCCTCCTCTTCCCCTTTTGTCCTCTCTTTTCCCCCATTTGAAACATATCAACATTGATGATACCACAGAGCTTTCAATTAAATGACAACCCATTGGTAAGCATATATTTGTACGCTCTGCAGTATCAATAATGTAGCTATATTTCAGTTGACAGTTCTGTATCACTATTTCAGTTGAAATGTCTCTGTATCACTAGTGTAGCTCCAATTCAGTTGTACATTCTGTGGTATCACTGCTGTAGCGCAAGTTCACTTGAGATGGGTGGGGTTAAAGGCAGGGATATGGGTGGAGCTAGGCATGGAAACTGGTGGCGGGTAACTTTTCAGGCCTGGCTAGATATATATATATATATAATTTTTTTTTTTTTTTTACACACACAGCCAGATGCCTTTGAAATGTCATTTATGAACTCTGGTTATTTTATATAATTACTAAATAAATGTCCACTCTATTAAAGTGCAATATATCATATAAATGGCATTGGCATCAGCAGTGAAGCACATGTAAATATATAAATTTATATTATACATGCCTGACTAATTCATTTCTCCTTGCTCTGATCTTCCCTATGCCAATTGCCACCCTCGTACTGAAAATTCGTAGCTGGTCCAATCTCTGCCCTTAGCCAGCCCGCGCCGCTCCGTAGTGCACAACATCGCATGATGCCCGGTCATGTGACGTTGCTTCCAACCAGCTGCAACGCAGCAAAGTAAGAGAGATGCGGCTGGGGACTGGGAAGCAGGCATGCTGGCAGCAAGTCAGTGCAAATACCGAGCCACAGTTAGGCGGGCTGGGTTGCGCAAGAGGCACTGGCACCACAAGGTTAAGAGACTTAGTCACTGTCATCATGGCACCCTTTGTACCGTACCAGCGCAGCATAAAAAAAAAGGGGGCGTGACTGGGCAACTACCAGGCAGCCCAGAATATTGGGCGCCCTAGGCCAGTGCCTAGACGGCCTCTTGATAAACAGAGTTTGCTGTAGGAGATGAAAGGAGTAATACACTGCCAATACATGCTGCCACCACCTCCTCTAGTCATGTTGTTAAAGCAATTAAATTATACAGTTCTCGTGCTGTGTATTTCCAATCCACACTTACGGTGTTCTTTGGAAGGAGTCAAAAACTTCACAAAATAATCCCACAGTGTGCCTGTGGAATAGCAAAGTTTCCAAGATGTTGGCAGTGGACATGCTGACGTATTATTTTGTTGAAAACGGAGGATTTAGTGAACTGATGTCATGTTTAGCTCCTCGCTGGTATATCCCATGCTACAATTATTTTTCCAGGATGGCTGTGCCAGAATTGTACAAACGGGGTTAATGTGGTAGACAAAAGGCTAGAAAGATCATACAGCAAGAAAATCCATCTGACAACAGATATGTGGACAAGCTGGCAGAGTACGGCTATATGACTCTCACTGCTTTTCCCTCCCATCACCAGCATCAACTGACAGCCAGTGGCAGTAATCTTGCCTCTGGTTCTGGCAGTGTGATTAAAAAAACAGCAGCATTCTGCACTTTGTTGAATCCCTTCATGTATTTGAATGTTTCTATCATATCCCCTCTCTCTTTTCTTTTTCCAAACTATACATGTTCAGATCATTTAGTCTATCCTGATATTTCTTTTCCTGTAAACCACTCACCATTTTAGTAGCCCTTCTCTGAATTTTCTCTAGATTATCTATATCTTTCTGGTCGAGATTGGGTCTCTAGTACTGTACACAATAATCTAGTTGAGATCTAACTAGTGATCTGTAGAGTGGCATGACCACTTCCCTTTTTCTGCTACTAATGCCCCTAGCTATACAACCCAGTACCCTGCTTGCATTCCCCACTGCTTTATTACATTGCCTGCCTACCTTTAAGTCATTAGAAATAATTACTCCCAAAACCCTTTCCTTTGTTGTCTCTGACAGCACAGTACCCTTAATAGTATATTTTTCTTTGGATTTTTATGTCCCAAGTGCATTATTTTATATTTATCAACATTAAACTGCAGCTACCACACTCTTGTCCATTCTTCTAATTTACCTAAACCATTCGTCATTTGGCTTATTCCCCCTGGAATGTCTACACTATTGCAGATCTTTGTATCATCTGCAAAAAGGCATACCTTACCTTGAAGACCTTTTGTAATATCACTACTAAAAATATTAAAAATAATGGGCCCCAGTACAGATCCCTAAGGTACCCTACTAGTAACATTCCTTTCTTCCGAATATTCTCCATTGACTACAACCCTCTGTCTCCTGTCACTCAGCCATTGCCTTATCCAGTTAACTATTTTTTCATCCAGACCCAAACACTGCAATTTATTAATGAGTCTTCTATGAGGGACAGTGTCAAATGCTTTACTGAAATCTAGATAAGCTATATCTACTGCTCCCCCTTGGTCTATTATTTTAGTTACCCAGTCAAAAAAAATCTATGAGGTTGTTTTGACAAGATCTCCCTGCTGTAAACCCATGCTGTTTGATATTTTGCAAGCCATTCAAATTCAGATATTCAACAATTCTTTACTTTAGCATAGTCTCCATTAATTTGGTCTGTAGTTACCAGAATCTTCCCTGCTACCTTTTTTTGTGAAGCGGTACTACATTTGCTAACTTCCAATCTTCTGGACCTACTCCTGTCGATAGTGACTGATTGAATAATTCTGTTCAAGGTTTTACCAGGTTTTTATTCTTTTAATAACTTTGGGTGTATCCCATCTGGTCCCATTGACTTATTTGCTTTTACCTTAGAAAGTTGAAGTAGAACTTCTTCCTCTGTAAACATGCATGTTTCCCATGTCTTGCCATTTCTTTTTTCTAACAGAGGTCCTTTCCCTTCATCTTCCTCGGTAAAAACTGAACAAAAATATTCATTGAGACAGTCAGCTAGCCCTTTATTCTCATTTCTCTGTCGTCCAATACAGGTTACTGGTAACTCTGGGAGGCGATCCGCCCCTTAATAGGCAGGAATAAATTCTCAAAGTGTATGCAGGGGGTGGAGCCTCCGTTTCCTCCTTGGCTGCAGCTAGCCAATCAGCTCCAGAAAGATTTGTTTCTCGGTGAAGACAACACCAGGCTGAGAACAGTTCTACTATAGTTTTAGATTTTTTTTTTTATTTTTCTGTTAGAAATGGAATACCCCCATTAGGCGGATTGCCATGACTGACAAATGCCCTTAAATGTGGCTAGCTCAGTATCCAGGTGCTTTTTGTGGACCTTATGCCCTGAGGGGGAAAATCTTGATTTCAAGTGCTTCCCCAGGAGTTACCCACTGAGGTACTTCTTGCACCATGGTAATCTGAAGAGAGAAGATGTGCAGGAAAGGTGAGCTACCCTTTGAGTGCTGCAGGTCCACTTGTCCCACAGTGCCCCTCTGCACAGGGGTGTATTTATGGAGTTCTTATTTCACACATTGGGTATATCTGTATGTCTGTCTGGAGCAGGTTTATGTGGTAACTTAACCCTTTATCTGCTGGTTTGGCACTTTATTGGGGGGGTTTATGGCACTTTTCCTACTGGATTAGTGTTTTATGAGTATCCTAACATGTTCTGTTGATGATTTACACATTTTTATGTTTTACTTTGATATTTGTTAAAAGTGAGTACTGCGCCTTTAGGCCATGCTTTACCACATAGACGCCATTGCTCCATTCACTTCTATGGAACTAGACTGTTTGGGACGTATCTCTGCAATCGTTTAACAAAGCAACTTGAGAGATGGCTCATTTTACTTGTCTACCCTTGCTCTATCATCCGGTTGATGTTTCAAGTGTGTTGGGGGACTCGGGGGGCTTCAGGCACTGTTTTAGGGTACTTTTTGGGAAAACTACCTTTCCCATGAGCACTTGCCTTGCACCCTTGTTTCTGATTGGCTGCCGCCACGGCAGCAATTTTGTGAGCATTTCTGGGCAAGTATCCTACGCAGGGCTTGGACTCTCCTTCTCTCCTCTGCACATTAACCCTTCGTCTGCCAGATAAGTTTATTTTAGCGATTTCTGGGGTGAAACTTTAATCCTACACACTATAATTGGGTGATTTATTGTACAACTGGCTATTCTGACACTGTGAGAATGTCTATACCGCTTGAGCTTGGGGCTAGACCTACGACTAAGGAGGCTGGGTTCTCTGTATCCATCCTCCTTAGACTTGGGTCTAGCCCCTAGCTCCAGTGAAGTAGACATGCTCACAGCGTCAATATACCCCACTAATAACACTATCACCCAGAAAAAGTGTAAAGGATTAAAGTTTCACCCCAGAAATGTCTAAATTCGGACTTATCTGGCCAGCGAAGGGTTAATCTGTAGAGGAGAGAGAAGGCTCGGTCCCTGCGTAGTGTACTCGCATAGGAAAAGTACCACAAAATGGCGGCCGTCATGACAGCCAATCAGAAACGAGCGCGAACCAGGCGCTCATAGGAAATGTAGTTTTCCCCATAGAAGTAGCCTAAACAGTGCCCGAAGCCCCCCTGAACACCCCTCATAAATAAAACACAATCCGGATGATAGAGCAGGAGCCTAGCAGTAAAATGAGCCCTCTCTGGAGTTGCTGTGACAAGCGGTTCCAAAGATATGTCCCACACTGTGAATTCCCATAGAGAGTAAAGGAGCCATTGCGTCTGAGCGGGAAAAGCCGCGCTTAAAGGCGCGGAACTCAATTTTTAATAAAGTTTAAGAAAACTTTAAAAAGTGCTCAAACAAGAATAAAACACATAAGAAACATAAGTAAACGAATATCCCAAGCTCCAAAACCCAGATAATATCACAGAAATTGCATAAACATTAAGAATGCAATAAAAACACCCTATGAGTGCTGGAGTGTATTGAAAACTCCCAAATACAAGCCCATCAAAGGGACACTGTGGGGACAAGTGGACCTTCAGCACTCAATGGGTGACTCACCTTTCTTGCAGGACTTCTGTCTTCAGGTGACCATGATGAATAAGGAATAACCCAGAGGTAAATTCCTCAGTAGGGAAGCTGCTCAACACAAGCTGTTCCCTCTTCAGGGCATAAGGTCCACAGGAATCCCTGGAAGCTGCACCAGCCACTTTAGAGAGGGCAATTCACAGCCATGGTCACCCTCCTAATGGTGGTATTCCATATTTGAAAGAAAAAAAAAAAAATAATAAAACACTAAGATGCATAGATGTTCTCTACCTGGTGTGCAAGGCACTCCAGGAACAAATCAATCTAAGCGGCTCTGGCCAGAAGGTGGCTTAAGTAAGAGGGGAGGCTCCGCCCCTTGCAAATCATTTACATAGTTGTTCCTATTAAAGGGGACTTACGCCTCCCAGAGTACCAGTGACCTGTATTGGACGACAGTGAAAATAATTGGTAGATACAGGAAAAAAAAAAATCCTTTTTTCCTTTCATTCATTGTGGTAAACAGGAACCATAGGGATATAGCAAAGCCATTCCCACCTGATTCCATGGAAAGGGAGAAATACTCACAATCTGTTACTCTCAACAAAGACAAACCAAATACAACTCAACCTAATCAACTGACACAACCACCAAACTGATAAAGTTACTAGAGACACAGACACAAGCAATAACACATGTACAACCTTTCTCCCAGAACTGGCCTCAGCTGAAGAGATGACCATGTCACTACTTTGCAACTGCTCCGCAATGTACTGGTTCTTATAAGCTTGGTAAGCTCCTGCAGGAATGAGCCATTACTCTGAAAAGAACTGGCATCTTCTTAATAACACAGGACTGGTGAATGATCTCCTAGTTCCAAGAGGCCACTGGTACCTTACACATCGCCTGGTCCACAATCAGGAATAACAAAAAGTGAATCTGATTTGTTCAAAGGTTCGGTGAGATCAAATATTAAGATACCAAACTATGTCCACCAGTGAAGCTCCTATTCCTATTAGGTGGAGTAGGGCAAAGAGAAGCATGAGTAATCTCCTGTTTTTTATGGAAATTAGAAGCCACCTTGGGAAGAAAACCAGAGTTAGCACACAGACCTTATTTGCCTGAAAAATCAGAAAGAGGGGTCTAGAATACGAAGTCTGTATTTTGGCCGTGTGACAGACACAATGACTAGAAGGTGAGCTGACAAGAGCTTCACCCTCCACCACAGTACACACCTCCTCCCTCTCATTCGCCTCCTAAAAGACTACAGAACTGGAAATCCAACACTCCCCTTCATCCGTTCAGACACTCACATCCCCTCCCGTCTCCTATTATCACATACTCCACTGTGGCTGTTGTAGCCCAGCAGCCATTGTAACACAGATGGGCAAGTGGTAGCTCCTCAGTTACTGTACTTAGTCAACCTTGTCCGCGAACAGTTGAAATGCCACATCTCCCCCCCCCCCCCCATCTACCTTCAGCATTATAACCAGGATTGGTTCATACAAACTGTCTCAAGTTGCATACACCTCAGTGGTGATATAAGTCTTATCTCCCAAACCTTTATGGTTTGGGAGATATTCATATGTAAAATATAGTATAGTCCACTTTTCCATGCTGTTTCAACCAAGTCTGCCATCTAGTGGACAGAGTTGGAATTCGGTCCACATAGCAACTGGCAGCTCTTTAGCAGTGCCGAGATCATGATCTTTGAAAAGAACTACTTAATTGGAACTGTGTACAAAGTGTACCTGGCTTGAAAGCACACTTTGTAGACCATTCCAATTAAGAAATTATTTTTAAATATTGTGATCTCAGCACTTCTTGAGGCACTGCTGGTCGGGCGACTGGATTCCAAATCTGAAGGGTGGAGCAATGACATCACTCCAGGGGAAACTTTACTTCTGAATATGTCCCAAACCATAAAGGTTTCGGAGATAAGAAATATTTTTCATGTTTTTTTAAGGGCTACAATATAAAATAAACTTAATTTCAGGTATTACTATCCCTTTAAGACAGTTGTACTGCTGAAAGTGCCACAGCAAAGTTCCAATTGGAACAGGTCATACTTACGAGATTCTTTTCATACTCATAGCCCCATGCTCCAGCTGGTCAGATCCTCCTTCAACTGATGTCTGACCTTTCCGTAAACCAATGTTCTTTCTTCATGTATGGGTTATTAAACCATCACCTTTACACCACTCTTGTTAATTACTACAAAAGGTACATTGAATCTCATACTGTAGTAACATGGTACACTCTTATTGCAGAGCAGACCCTCCAGTTGAAACTATATCCAACAGGATGAAAATATTAGTTTCTCTAATCTCCAGCTTTTGTCAGCAGCAGAAGTATTTTCCTCAAGTATCTGTAAACCTGACATTTTACAATGTCACACAGTAGATTTATCTTCCTTATTGGACTAGTCAGAAATTACTTACAGTTAACTGCAACACCACAATAAGCAATACCCCAGCGGGTATCTAAGCCAGATATCTTTACCCAGGCATGGTTTTAAACTTCTGGTTGTTTACCTAAGACACCCATTTAGATGAGAGGGAGGACTCCGTACACTGGCTTGCACTTAAACCCCTTAAGGACCAACCACAGGGATTTTTGTTTTAGAATATATTCTGGGTTCCCTGAATGCCATGCAGGGAGCCCTGCATTCCATGACATGCCAGATTGTGTCCTTATGGCAAGTTTACCCATGCTGATCCTAGTACATCATGGGTACCTAAAAGGTGTTAAAATGAAAGGACAAAAAAACCCCAAAGCTTAAAGGGATAGTAATGTTTCCTAATAAAAGAAGCTCTAATTAATCGTTATAGTATTTGGACTTGAGAGTGTTATTTCTGTCAGTTATAGTTCAAGAGTAATTCAATGACAAAGTATCCCCCTCCCGCCCCTTTTACAGATGTAACACTATTCAGCCAGAGCAGAAGGGAGGTGCCCAGGAAGACTGCAGAGAGGGACATTAAATTAAGATAAGGGAAAAGCTTGTGAAGGGGGCAAGGCTTTCATTGTTCTCATAGTAAGAAGATAGTCCATAGACCAGATAACGGCAGGTGACAGCATTCCACATCTGAGAAGAGATTGCTTACACTAGATAAAAGGGGCGGGGAGTGGAACTTTGCTTGTGAATCTCTCTCAAACCATAAAAAAGGTAATAAATAAAGATAAAACGAAGTATTACTATCCCTTCAAGTAAGACATCAGCAGTCCAAGTACCCTTGTTTTACTCAGGGGAAACACTATATATATATTATTCATATTAAAAAGGGATAGTAATGTTTTAAACACACATCTGCTCTAATTTTCACAGTATGTAGGCCATTTAGTGTTGTATTACAATAACGTATGTAGCAATTAAATTCTAAAGGATTCGCCTCCCATTTCTCCTACTTCACAAATGCCTTGCTAAAGTGTCCCTCACAGTGCGCTGTCTGGTCCCAGGACCAGATCCCACAACAGAGGGGAGGCAGCTAGGAGAGGAAAGAGGGGCAAGAAATGAATCCTTCAGATTTAAAACTAGTACACAAGTTATTGTAATACAGAGCTAAATGGCTCACATACCAAGATCAAATCTGAGCGTGTGTGTGTTTAATAAACATTCCTTTAACCCCTTGAGTGCCAGAGGGGTACGGAACGCATTGCTTTGCAATGTGTTCCATACTCATCCGGCACACAAAGGGTTAAGCCTTTTAATGGTAGACCAGTGAATCAATGCATTGGACACCTGACTAAAAGTGGTTAGATACAAATGTGGAAATTTCTTATGGTTAAATCTTTGCTTAGCTATGTACTGCATACCCACCTAGCACACAAAGGGAGAAAGTCAATAGGATTTACCTGGATAGCGAGAGTACTACGAGTTGAAAGAGTGAGATGTAGGCATGGGCAAATGTTCTGGATGTAGAAGAGAACTATAAGTGGAGGGACAGGTTAGGCTGCTTGCGAGTTAAGGCAGACCTGGACTTGGGGGAGAGAAGCTGGTGAAACAAAACTGGGGTGTCCTACTGAGATGCATACTACACTTTGTTCATATTATCATACACTAGCAGCTGCCTCCAGCTTGACAGGTTTGTGCCAGGTTAAAAAAGTCCAGACCAACTTCAATAGATTAGAAAATAGCACCACCTCTCTCCCACACACAATAAAGGAAGTAATCTGCAGAATGGTTATAGGGACCTCTGTTTTCAGATTATATAAATTCTAATCTAGTCATACTTATCATAGAGTTTAAAAAAAAAAAAAAAAAATCCGCTTTATACATGAGAACATGAACTCTGAGAATAGATGCCCTTTCCTACTGTTACAAATTGTAATTTGTGGGTAAAGTAATGTGTAACTAGTGTTAAAACCTGAATTGTGCACTGACATTTGCTGCACTCCAAACCCCATCAGTAACAACAGCATGGCTTAATTAAAAAGGCACAGTACATAACTCAATTTTTTTTTCTTTTTAATGGTCTCAAATTTGGTGACAGGTTTTGGTCAAGTTGTTTTCATTTAGCAATTACCGATTTAAAAACACTAATAACTTAAAACTGCCACAAATGGTCCACAAAACATTCCTTTCCTTCTGAAGCTTTTACGATGCATTGTAATCATTAACCAGTCTTTAACTATTAAACTTAAATGGTCAATAGAGACAAACAGTTCTGAGACCAATCTTCCACCACTGGTTAAGACTAAGGTGGCTTGTGAGGTTTCAAAGATTCATTTGGCTTTCTGTGCCTTCTGGGCAGACTTTGTAACTTTGCCAGCTCCTGCTGCCTTCTTCTCAACAGCCTTGATTACTCCAACAGCAACAGTCTGTCTCATGTCACGCACAGCAAAACGACCTTTAAGAGGAAACAGACATTTTAATACACTTTTACTTTAGATTCAAGTCTCCCATATAGCTATCATGAGTAAAATCTAGCAAGAAAATATAATAAAGCAAACTTACCAAGAGGAGGATAGTCAGAGAAACTCTCAACACACATTGGTTTTCCTGGGACCATGTCAACAATGGCAGCGTCTCCAGACTTCAGGAATTTTGGATTGTCTTCCAGTTTCTTACCAGAACGGCGATCAATCTTTTCCTTCAGCTCAGCAAACTTGCAAGCTATGTGGGCAGTGTGACAATCAAGCACAGGAGCATATCCAGCACCAATCTGGCCTGGGTGGTTCAAGATGATAACCTGTAAAGATGAATATGCAATGAATAAGCCATACAAACATTTAACAATAAACAGAATGCAATGTCTACAGCAGCCATTTGAAACAAAGGAAGCAAATACATACTTGTGCTGTAAATCCACCAGCTTCCTGTGGAGGGTCATTCTTGCTGTCACCTGCAACATTACCACGACGAACATCCTTGACGGACACGTTCTTTACGTTGAAACCAACGTTGTCGCCTGGCACAGCTTCGGTCAGAGCCTCATGATGCATTTCCACAGACTTTACTTCAGTTGTAACATTAACTGGTGCAAAAGTGACCACCATCCCTGGTTTCAGGACACCAGTTTCCACACGACCAACTGGTACTGTACCAATACCTGGAAGGCAGACAAGACAATACAGTGATCATCAACACTGGCATAGTTTGACATGTACAAGTGTACTGCAAACACTTGGCACTTCCACCCATTTGCATATGTAGTTACAAGTCCTATGCAGTGTAGTCAGTGCAATGGGCCTCATAACTTTTCAAGAGCAAGCTTGTATTGGAGGAAGTTAGGCACTTTGCTCAATGGCTTTGGTATATCTATGCAGTCATTCTACTGAGGTAATATCCATTAAGTACAGCGAATGAGAATTGATGGATGTGAATACATATGCAGCACCACAGAAGTGTTAGTTTCTCAAAACAAACTCAACATGGAAATAGACTGAAGTCACTGTGTGTATGCAATATCTCTCTCAGTGAACAAATAATTTCCCAAAAGTCTGATACACTTGAATGCTAGGGAGTGCATGCTAGGCCTCCAGTACACTGGAGACCTACCATTTAATGGGTTAAAATCTTGTTTTAATTCATTAGCTTTGTCCTCTATGGCACATTTGGTTGACTCCAGTAGGATTTCCAAAGACCATGCAAGTCTGGCCATATTCAGTGGTTTTGATTTCCTTTTGCAGCCAAGTGGCCCCGTTACCATTATTATGGGATAAATACAAGAGATTCAAACAGACTTTCAAATGTATGCAGCAATAGTGTCACCTAGAACTAACAGAATTTAAGAGTTTGAACAGGAAGAGTTCTACCACACATTTAAAAAGTTAAGAGCCACTAGAGATGGGAGGATATAGGACTATATTAAGCCACTTACCACCAATCTTGTAAACGTCCTGCAGAGGCAAACGGAGAGGCTTGTCTGTTGGGCGACTTGGTGGCAGAATGCAATCAAGGGCTTCAAGCAGTGTAGTTCCACTACCGTTGCCTTCCTTACGGGTGATCTTCCACCCCTTGAACCAAGGCATCTACAGGAGGAGCAAATATTTTACTAAACGGTTTTTGTAAGTTTATATATACATATACCCACCAGATTAGAAGTTAGTCATTTTTACTATGTTTTTCTCTCTGCCCTTTAAGCAGAACATAAGTACTTTAATAACTTTCATTGTAGAACTTCATACCAGTTTGGTAATGCTGTCTCAGGATAAGCTCTGTGCTATGAATAAGACAGGCAGAGCCGACAAACTGGGGTCATGCTTACTGGCCAGAGAATTACCATTAAGCAATATATACAAGCCACACACACACACCACAGCAAACTGCAATACCATAAATATAAATCCCTCCATTCTACATCACCATCTGAGCTACTAAGTATACAGTATCAGTCTGATTTAAACATAGGTGGATCATCCATGGCTTAGCCACTTCACCATATGTCTAAATGTACTCGAGACAATATCCTTTAAACAGCATTAATAGCTGGAGAAAGCCTTACATTTGACGCTAGATATTTGCTGAAGACACCAAGTAGTTTTTATGACAGAACTCCTTAAATATATACACATGTATGAGTTAGATCCCATGCATAGCCTTCCTACAATAAAAATAGATTTGTGGCTTAACTTACGTTTGAGCTGGGCTCAAGCATGTTGTCACCATTCCACCCAGAGATTGGGACAAAGGCAACTGTGTCTGGATTGTATCCAATCTTCTTGATGTAAGTGCTGACTTCCTTAACGATTTCCTCGTACCTCTTCTGGCTGTAGGGGGGTTCAGTGGAATCCATCTTGTTAACACCAACAATCAATTGCTTCACACCCAGAGTGTAGGCCAGGAGGGCATGTTCACGGGTTTGTCCATTCTTTGAAATACCAGCTTCAAACTCACCAACACCAGCAGCAACAATCAGGACAGCACAATCAGCCTACAAGAGACCAAAATATGAGTCACTAAACTAGCAACATTAACACTGACATTAAACGTGCTCACATGGGTTCAGGCACCAACCCCCAACCCTTGTTCAGTGGGAAAAAGGAGTCCTGCTAACCATGAAATTACTGTATATTTATGACTGGGAAATGCAAGTTACTGACAAGTTTGAGTTTCACTGGACGTGAAACCCACCACATGTAAAATTACTCTAGACAAAAAAAAAAAAAAAAACCACAGACATTTGTAGCTGGCAAAGTGGTATAAGATTTCCCTTTTGAGGTGTTATTAGCGACAGTTAGTAACTTTACAGAAGTTGGGGCAAGTACGTTTATGAACGTGTCACAATTTAGGCTACAAGATTGATTTCCATGGCAACGTTTAGCAACTTTGTTGACAACACAAGTTTAGTTTAACACCGGCCTGAACCATAACAAAAAACAAAAAGGAGTCTAGAAAACTTGCACTGCAACCCAAACATTCAGTGTGGAATATTTAGGGCATAACCTAGGCATTTTACAGATCATTTGTCTAGAAGTAAGACATACCTGAGAACTCCCAGGATTTGACCCAGACTCAGGGTGAAGGCCAAAACATCAGGGCGAGAAAACCCAATGTTAACTACCATGTGCTGCACAAACAGATCACATGTTTGTGCAGCACATGGTAGTTAACACCGGGTTTTCTCGCCCTGATGTTTTGGCCTTCACCCTACATTTTGGAGAGCATTAAGGGTTAATATTTCAAAGAGCTCAAAAAGCACATACCTGAGAAGTACCGGTGATCATGTTCTTAATGAAATCTCTGTGGCCAGGAGCATCAATGATTGTAACATAGTATTTGCTTGTCTCAAATTTCCACAGGGATATGTCAATGGTAATACCACGTTCACGCTCTGCCTTCAGCTTGTCCAAGACCCAGGCGTACTTAAAGGAGCCTTTTCCCATCTGTTGGATGTAACATGCAAAAGGGTTAAGTGTCTAGTCCTAAGGTTGTTCAGCCACGTGTACATTTGCACAACTAGAGTATTTGTTATGTCACAAAGCCATGTCTACTTGGTGTTAACCCTTTAAGGGACCATGAGCATGCTTCAACTGTTGAGTTATGAAATGGTCAACTCCCACCCAAACACAACATACATGGACTTAACTCTTGAGTGCCAGCGTTGCATACTCTGGCACCTTAATAGGTTAAGGACCCATGACGTGCCAGAACTGCTATGGGAGAACTTCCCTAAAGGACCAGGGACAGTCCTTGCATGTCATTGATTTCAGGGCTCCTCGTGCAGCTGAATGCAGTTCAGGGAGCCCTGAATACAGTCAGGTATATATAGACTGTCTGTCTATGTCTTCTAGGAGTCAAAATATTGCAGCATTCTACTCACCTCAGCAGCTTCCTTCTCGAATTTTTCAATGGTTCTCTTGTCGATACCACCACATTTGTAAATAAGATGACCAGTAGTTGTAGACTTTCCAGAATCTACGTGTCCAATGACGACAATGTTGATGTGAGTCTTTTCCTTTCCCATTGTGGATTATTAGATGTTTGGCGATGGGCACCTATTAAAAATAAAGCGGACATTAATGGGACTCAAATGGCAAAGTATACCAAGTCATTTGAGAGACAAACTCTCAACAGCACAGATGTTAACTATTGCACAACTGTTCACACTATAGCTGAAAACATGTTAAATTGTAGAAGCTTTAGAAGGCGTACATCTCTGTAAAGCCATAGTACAACCCCTCCCCCTAGCGCATATGGCCGTTCCTGCATGTGAACAGGCTGCCGCTAGCTCTTTTGTCTGCAGCTATGACTCATCATCCACCATCTTGTGGAGAAAACTTGATCAGCAGACATAGGAAGAACAGCGGCCATCTTTATATTGTACTATTCGCACGGACAAAATTTAAGAGCAGTTGCAAAATACATATCTAAATATATAAGGAGTGGGAAAAACCACCACAATCACTGACAAAAGACTTTAGAATATGCGTTATAACTTTTTTAGCAATACAACCCAAAGAATAAATGTAGGTCTGAGAAGGGCGTGGACCACAGAAAAGCCTCACTTTTAGCTAGCCCCATTATCTAACGTGTATATACGATCCGTTTAGGTACGACACTGCACATCAGCATAAACTACTACCGATCTGGCCTACCAACAACCCGAGTTTCGGTAGAGTGCATCTGGTTAAATGCCTGCCCACCTAGCACTTAACCCCGAGTACCAGACGGGTAAACAACGCTTTGCATACCCATACGGCACTCGTTATAAATGTATCGTTTATCAGAACTGTACAATCCATTGATAAGCACTTCAAGTCACAGCTCCTTCGGTCTTTAACTCATTGAATACCAGATTACGCAACGCATAGTAATACATTGCTAATCGGTTAACTGACGTATGTGACCATCAATTCGTGCAAAACAAATTAGCATTAGCAGTGGATAACCAACGGCTTTACAGCCACTATATTTTGACTCCCATCCCCAGTTAGCCCATACGTGACTAAGGATCAGAACACTAATATATATATATATATATATATATATATATATATATATATATATATATATATATATATATATAAAAAAGGCCAAAGGAAGATCAAGGATTACCCGCTATATATTAGAGAAAAGTTAAAAGAGCCACTGTAACATTCAAAAGTAAAATTACTAGCCTACTCCCACATCAACGGGAAGGTAAACCAGGCCATAGTCACGAAAATGGCGTAGCCCATTTGCTCCCCCTTGGAAACACGAAATACAGTATTAACTACATGAAACTAAACCCCAATTAAGTAGATATGCGACCTGCGGGATCAGATGGCTTCCACGAAAGCAGATACCACGCGGATTGAAAGTAGGCCGCGAAGCCTTGCCAGGATGGCGCTCCAAGAGAACATCACACCTCGACAAAAATCCTTTCAGCTGCCAGAAAGAATATCACACTACGCTAAGGTTGCGGAGGTACAGTTCTCCCTGGAAGCGGGTGGCGTACATTCAAACCAAAAACACCAGCAACAATATTAAACGGAAGAGACCAATATCAACAGAAATCTACGTGATAGCATAGTCTACCACTCAACACTATCCGCTGACCCGGTTCGCCGCCATGTTCACGCTAAAAAAAAAAAAAAAAAAAAAATCCACGAACCTACCTTGGATACTCGCCGCAGAGCCGGTGAGGAAGAGAGCGAAACGGCAGCGCGTTAGCCTTTATATAAGAGATCTACGGGGTGGAGCTTCTGTCGTCACTACCCAGAATGCCCATGTGCTAGAAGAGGGAAGGGCTCGAGACGCCGATCACGGCGGAATAGGGTTGATAGTGGTTACGTTTTGCTTTAGGCCAGAGAAAGTACTGGTCATAAAGCAATAACGTGGAAGTGCATTGGTATGCTCGCGGTTGGTTTAGTAACGTTCGTGTGTGTTCAGCACTACTGTTATAGTTTATGAAAAAAGTGCCTGGTATGAGAACCCAATCCACACGACAAAGCTATTACAATATTCACATATGTGTAGCCGACGTGAATATACGCAGTAAACTGTCCATGTGTTCGCTGTGCGTTGAAATATTTATTAAATATACAATTATGTATCCGCTAAAACTATGCCCATTCGCAGATTCGGTTCGAATCATGGCCGTGTATCACCACTAGTGACTAACCTGGGCGTGGAGGCTCCAAAACTGCAGGCCAAAGAAGGCGATCCCGAGCTGTTTTATGAACATGGTGGCGAGGGAGTTACTCTTGTATCTGACGTGATCGTATTTTTCGTACTACTACGGCACTGATTAACTCTTCTTCGTAATACTCTTAGGTGGCTCGTCATGTATGAGGCGCTATGTTTTGGGACTTTTGTACTTGTAAACTAGTACTGAGCTCGATCGATGTAAAGGTGTTAACATTTAATTTTGAGTTCGGAAAAGGAATTTAAAAAAACTATTGTAACTTGTTTTCTGTATCTCATCGTATATCCGATACTGGGTTACTTTACTATAATTATAGCGTGATATACTGATTCAATTTGAGTCAGAATAGGCAACCTAGGGCCTACCAAACAAAGACTACAATGACCATCATCCCCCGGCCCACCAACGGCTAGATGGGGATGTTGGGAATTGTAGTGAACATCTGGAAGAACTTAGATTGCATATTCCTGATGTCATTTTGTCCGTATGTTTAATTTCAAAGTAGATAAGTTGTGTCCCACACTGATGTTTCTTAATACACTGACGACATCTATTGTGTTCAGACAATAGTATATTAAATATTGCCGTGTTTTGCCTGTTCATATCTGTGAACTCTCTGGGCTTAACCTAAATCCGTTTGATGGTGGACCAGTGCATCATATTACATCAAGCACAGGCATGATCTGCAGTAACCAGTTGTTTCTTTACTGTCTAACTTAGTTCTTTCTTGTGTGTTCAGGCAGTGATTCTCAACCAGGGTGCCCTATCTTTTCTATAAAGACTTTGATAAAACATGAATACTGTGTTTTAAATGTTTATTTCTGGAAATTGTTATACATGATATTTTTATTTATATTCTGATTGTGAGACCTAAGGAGAGCTATATATTTATGCATTTGTATCATCTGTTATATGCTTGACAAGTCCTCCTATTTAATAATTCGCTAGGATGTTTGTCACGATGCAGTCATGCACAGTAGAGACTGCCCGTGTTCGTGCAGTCTCTGCTGTGCATGATTGCATCTCGTGAGTGAGGCGACGGAAGACTGCATCGCATGGAGCAGTGAGGTAGCAGCCTCTTAACCCTTTTGATGCCGGGGGCTACGCATTGCAAAGCAATCCCTATGGCACTCAAATGGTTAATGTTACCCGGACCTTGGCCCATGTACACAGGCTTTTACACCAGTTACCTATAAAATGTTAGGTGTGCCCCAAAACTTCCATTCTGCATGAACAATAAAAGATTGAGAACCACTGGTTCAGACCATGACATCTATAATTATAACATGTTAAGTGTTCCTTTATGTTTGATTGGAGCAGTTTTGGATTAGATCGAGCAGAGGAATATTGTGAACAGGTGTCTCTGACAAGTACTTAATACTCTACAGAGCTTTTTGGCTACCAGTGAGTAGCTCTTTCCAGTCCAATCAGATATCAAGTTACATGGGTGCAGGTCTCATCCGTGGTGCCCAGCAGTTCTCAATCTGAGAGCTAACTGCAATGTGGATAGAATACCTCACAATATATCCATGGTTTTCCTGCTTCACTGCCATAATACATGCTTACAGATTATACCTCCTGCTTTGTAAAGATGAATTATGATAAAGGGTTGGTAATGATTCCTTATGCAACCAGCTAAGATTGTTCGTCACACTTAAAAGTACTGATGTCAGATGCTGGCACTGTTCAGAACTGCTTAGTTACGCTGTAATTGTATGATTACGTTTACCCCTCCCGTCCATGTTCCCGATGTCTGCATTCTTCAGCTCAGATCTGATAGCAGATCATGGCAAGGGACAATCTTCAGTCAGTATTAGGAAAAACTTGCCCACCTTATCAGGCAGGGTAGGGTTTTCCTTCAGAGGGAAGATTGTCCCTTGTGATCTGTCCAGTCTGTTGACCACATCTGAATGGAGGTGGCTTGCAGTCGTCAAAAAGGGCAGAGGGGTAACCTAGTATATTACAGTGTAACTAGACAGTTCTGAACAGCACCAACATCGGACATCTGTTTTTTTTTTGTGACAAACAATCTTGGCTGCTTGAGTAAGAGAACATTACTAACCCTTTAAAGGGATAGTAATACTTAATATGTAAACATATATATATATATATATTGTAGTGTTTATCCCCCTGAGTAAAAAAAAAAAAGGGTACTCTCACTGCGGAAAGGTGTTTTATTCAAAAGTTGTTACAGCTCAAACTTGAATTTTTTAGGTGCAATATCACAGTGGCCTGAAATTGTACAGTGGTGCTGTTGTTACACCATTCTATGGACAGCTCTGGTCCATAGACCATAAATCTACATAGGATGGTGTAGCAACAACACCACTGTACAATTTCAGGCCACTGTGATACTGCGCCTAAAAAAATCCACTTTGAGCTGTAATAACTTTTGAATAAAACACCTTTCTGCAGTGGGAGTACTCATGTTTTACTCAGGGGGATAAACCCTACAACATATATATATATATATATATATATATATATATATATATATATATATATATATATTTATTTATTTTTTTTTTTTTATTTATTTTTTTTTTTTTTTACATTTTAAGTAGTGCTATCCCTTTAAATATTGTGGTAAAAATGTGGTGTCAGAGTGGGTAAGCACCAAAGTATGATACCATATTCATTCACCCACTGAAAGAAAAGATGGCAGTTTTCTGTTACAGTCTTTAAAGTCATAGTAATGTTTCAGAATAAAATCAACTCCCATTAATCTTCATAGTATTTAAAGGGATAGCAATGTTTCATAATAAAAGCAGCTCTAATTAATCATCATAGTATTTGGACTTTGGAGAGTGTTATTTCAATTCTGTCAGAGTTGTAGTTCAGGAGTAATTCAATGACAAAGTGTCCCCCTCCCTCCCCTTTTACTGATGTAACACTTTTCAGCCAGATCAGAAGGGAGGTGCCCAGGTAGACTGCAGAGAGGGACAATCTTCAATCAAGATAAGGGAAAAACCTGAAAAACTTGTCAAGGGGGGCAGGGCTTTCATTGTTCTAATAGAAATAAAATTGTCCCCTTCTGTTATCTGTCTGGTCTTACAACTAGATTCCCCATCTGAGAAGAGATGGCTTACACTAGGTAAAAGGGGCGGGAGGGGAAACTTTGCTTGTGAATATCTCTTAAACCATAAAGGTTTGAGAGAAAAGACATATCATTCTTCATATTTTTTTAATGTCTACAAAATAAAATAAAGTTAAAACGAAGTATTACTATCCCTTTAAGCCATGGAGAGTGTTATTTCAATACTGACAGAGTTGTAGTTCAAGAGTAATTGAATGATAAAGTATCCCCCCTCCCAACCCTTTTACTGGTGTAACGCTGCTCACCTCAGAACAGAACACCCCAGATGGCTTGCAGGGAGGGACAATCTTCAATTAGCATAAGTGAAAAACCTGTCAAGGGGGGAAGGGTTTTCATTGTTCTCACAGTAAGAAGATTGTCCCTTGCTGTGAGCTGTCTGGCCTCAAAACCAGATTCCACATCTGAGGGGAGGTGACTTACACTAGGTAAAAGGGGCTGGAGGGGGATAATTTATCATTCAATTACTCTTGAATTACAACTCTGACAGTATTGAAATAACACTCTTCATGCCCCAAATACTATGAAGATTAATTGCTTTTGTTTTAAAACATTACTATCCCTTTAAATGTTTTACGACTAATAAATGTGAACATGCACAGTAAAATGGCACTGTCAGTGCCAATCTGTGCTGTACAGTGGAGCCACAGGTTTGTCTTCTATAGTGTTGAGGTAGCTCAGTGGTAAATGCCCTGACTGCAAAGCCTGCTGAAATCTCAGAGTTGCAGGTTCAATTCGTGGCAGGGTCAACTTATCCCTTCATCCTTCCAAGGTCGATAAATGAGCACCATTGATTGGGTAATAACATCTGTTATCCAGCTGTTGATTCAGAGAGCTTACACTTAAAAGCGCTTTGAGTCCCACTGGGAGAAAGGCGATATATAAATACTAGTTATTATTATTAGCAGTTTGGGACTGCGTTGCCCGTCTAATTATTTTTCATGGCTGTATATTGTAATTATGTTTGTAATTTATGTATGCAGTAAATGTTCTGTGACGGTATCCTGGTTCATCTGTATATACAGTTGTTAGGTGTGGTTTTTATAGTGTCAATGTGTGTGCAATGTAGTGTAGTTTGGTTCGTGAAGTAAATGTAAGAGTGGAATGTGGTTTTTTTTTTTGTTTTTTTTTTAAATAGTGAGAACACAGCACCTTGCCCCCTGTGTACACCATTTTTGTCATGGGCAAGAAATTATTTTTAACCTTAGTGTGATATGACACTATCCTATGTAATAATTCGCCAAGTTGTGTGTAACGCCCGACATGCGCAGTAGACACTGCTGCGCGTGCGGCAGTCATGCGCAGTAGAGACTGCCCGCGCCGCGGCTGATACAGAGCTGGGCGCTCCGAAGGAGCGTCCAGCTCTGTATCAGCCGAGGCGCGGGCAGTCTCCACTGCGTGTGACTGCCCCGCGACCGGCTGCCTGAGGCACTGTGGCCCGTGTAACGGGCTGTTCAACTAGTGTTCATATAGAGGAGATCAATACAAGAATGTGTCATACAGGTTCATTGACAAAATGCAGTATGTTGCAAAGAGATCTGTGATGATGTGTAAAACTTGTTGCATGACTTCATTCAGAGGTATGTTGTGGATGCACAATGGATACTTTATATGAATTAACATTAAAATTGTCACTCACTTCTCTCAGGTCTCTTCTCAGTTCCCCTCTCTGTCTCCTTCTGTGTCAGATGCGGACCTGAGAGGAGACTGAGAGCTGTCTGCACAGTGACTGGTAAGCCCTTCGTCTCCTCTCTGCCCTGCATCTGGCACAGAGAGAGACCAAGAGAGGAACTTGAGAAAAGACCTGAGAGAAGCACCCGACAATTGTAAGATTCATGTTTACTTTAAGGAATTAACCCTTTGAATGGCAGAGAGGTATCAGTCGCATTGCTATACAATAATGTGAATACCTCTCTGGCACTGAAACGTTCAGTCCATTACATTTTAGTATATAGTATGTGTGCCAAGGTCTGTATGTCACATGCTTTTTGATTTGGTTTTCTTCAATCACCTGGATTTGGGACATGATTGCTTTGACCCCCTTTGCTGATACAGTTGATGCCATGGGCCTTTGTATCTGGGGGCTATCAAGGATTATCCCTTTGCCCAACATCGTTGCTATCAGTGGGACTTCTCATGGATTCAATAAAGAAGAGTCTCATCCCTTATTACAAGGGAAATGAGACTGTGAGATCACCACTTATTGCACACCCTTATCCCTGTTTTAGTAGTCTGCGGTTAGACACGTGGGGAAGAAATGGACAAAAAGGAGTCTTAGTTAAGCACCTATATACATATAAAAGTGAATCTTTATTAAGAAGTCAATAGTTAAAAAGAAAAACTTAATAAAACCAGTGATGTAGCAAGTGTAATAAATAGTACTACAATTGAATAACCGGGACAGATTTCCCTTAGTAGTCTGATTTTGTTCACTGAATGGAGATCACAAAATCAGAACTATTTCATACATTGTAACATATAGTCGAACCAGAGGGTAAAGGGGATAGGGGAGATAATTCTCTACCTTTCAAGCTGTAACTTAATATAGAATGGGTTTATTTTTATATAACAAGTTTAATTCTGTTCTTTTGCATGGGGACGTTGTTGCAGAGGTGTTGGCAACGACAGTGTTTTAAAAATAACGGGTCCTTCCAGTGCTAAGTAGCACATCAGACAAGAGCAAGATAATTCCCCTGTTATGTGTTAATATATGTATTCTCACTTAGATTATCAGATTCTGTATATGAGTTTTACAGCAAGATTTACTACTGTTCCGATCAACTGATCTGATAGTTTAAGCACATATCAAAAAATCTCAAAATAGCTGGGGCACCATTTAATTATGTAATGTCCACTCTATTCTAATTATAATAAGGATTTCTACTTGGTTATGATTAGTTAGTTGCTCGTAATTCTAGACTGGCTAATGTGATAAGGACAGCTAGATTCAATTGGATTTATCCTATTGATGCATTTGTGTTCTGCCTGCGGGGTAACTGTTGAAATTAACCCATGGATAACTGTTGTGGTACTGTGTATTTATTGTCATCAACTTAAAATAATCAAAATGTGTGGTAATTTTAAATTAAATAATGTAACCCTTGGGTCTTACTGGAGGCAATCTGCTGATTAGAGATTACTGTCTTAGTATCGATATGGCTTGCTCTCCTGGATCCACTTTAAGGGTTAATGTTTGGGGTTGAACATGGAAGGTGATGTGTCTGTAATAGATAATTAAGGGATTCCCGGGAAAATTGAATAGACCCAGTAGAATAGCACTCCAGTGTCAATTGTATTTTGTAATAAAACTGTGAACTACAACTGGATTTCTAAGGGATCATAGGGGTTATGTGTAGCTTGGATGCCACTTGTTGTGCACTGATCAAGCTGTTGGAGTGCTCCCAAGCGTCTTTGAACTACAAATGACCAATATGGCTATTATTATGGTGATATGCTTGCTCATATATTTGTTGGGCCATTATCTCCCCAGACACAGGCCTATAAGTTGTTGCTTAGCCCACTACTGAGCGTCGGTACCGCTCTGCTGGGGTATCACACTCGCATTGTGATGAAGAACCATGCTCTGTGGAGCACCGGCTGGGTCTCAGGCGCATTGCAGAGTATTGTTGGCACTGTAGTGACAGTCACTGACATCGCGGCCATGCGGTCATGATCCATCTATGTGTCACAGAATGAGAACCCGGTTATCTACATGGGTTATATATTACACGGGCTGGTCTCCCATTATTAGGTCTGTGGGCATAACGTCTGGTTCAGCATGTAGTATGGAGGCACTGAGTGGCACCAGAATGACTTTCTGCATCAGTGGGCATCCACTTGGGCACCTTGGGTCAGTGGCCGTGCTTTGGGCATAAATTATTGTCATCTATTTGCTAGGATTTGCATTGCGGCAATGAGCTGGAGAGGATATGTAAGGGAAATAGAGATGATTAATCCTTATAGGTTGTGAGAGTAGGGCTTGAGGATCATGAGATTTATAGTGCAGCATAGGATCATTTAGTAAGGTGGAACGGATTATGATGCTGGCAGGATACAATTAATTGTATAAGGTGAAGAAAGTAATTTTAGTATTTTATGTGTTTAAGGATTGTAAGGAAAGGCAATATGTGAAGGCGGACGGATGTTTGATACCGAGGCAGTGTGTGGAAGCAGAGTAAGTTTTAGCGCTGTGAGTTGGTAGGTGAGGAGGTATGTGGAAGTCAGTAAGGTGATGGGTAATGACATATCTGTAGCAAAAACATATTTGTACAAGAAACATATTTTAAAGAAAAAGACAATCTGGTGGTGGGTGACTTTTTTGATGCCAACAAGTGTGCGGCAGCCATTTTTTTGGTTTCTTTGAACTGTGTAGGAGATATGGTAATCTCCTCCTAAACTGCGTCCTGGGGTGTGTATCTTGGGCTATGGCAGTCTATAGGAGATCTGCAAATATGCTCTCATGTGCCAGCCCCTGGGGTGTATGTATTATAATTTACTCTGTAATACTGGGCTTTGGGAATGGAGGACATATGCAAATATCCTCCTGGCTGCCTTCTGGGGGGGGTGGCGGGTGGCGCAGACATAGAATTTGTGGTCACCTGACCACGTCTTCTTTTATAGTATAAGATTACCAAAAACATGAAAAGTCTTCTAATGGGATTATTTTCATCTTGAGCTTGCTTTCTGTGCAGCACTTTGTAGTACACCATTCCAATTAAGTATTTCTTTTTAGCTAGCGCTATTTCCGCTCCGCTAAATAGCCTCTAGCTGGTCCCGAGACCAGGATCTGCTGCTGTCAGCTAGAGACTGACATCAGTGAAAGGGGAGGGAGGGGAACTTTAAAACCTTATATCTGTCAAACTATAAATGTTTGAGATACTAGACTTGCTCCAGTTAATATATTTTTTTTGATATCTACAATATAACATGTTATTATAATCAGACATTACTAACCCTTTTTTTAAAAAAGCTCACCTTAAAGAAAAGGTTGGAGATCCCTGATGTAGACTCTAGTTATGGGGAATTTTAAGAACTAATATTTCAATTACCTCAGGGTGAGCTTATTTTTTTATGTTCTTAGGTATGTGCATGTTACCTAAGCTTGTGTCCTGGGTGTCTTTTTTCCACTCTTTCAAAATTGAAACCTTTGAATGCCAGAGAGGTAGGCAACGCTTTGCAAAGCAATGCATTGTGTACCCCTCTGGCACTCAAGAGGTTAATTTGTGTTCCAACTAGTTGCATCAGTTCACCTGAGCAGTAACCCATTAGTCTGTCAATTTCTTCATGAACATTTGCATTTTAAACAAAAATGAATTCTAGTGTCCCCATCTCTATTTATAATGCAAGGCACTTAAGGGAATTTTATGATGACTGGCTGTCCACCCCTTCCCCACCAACATAGAAGCACAAGTGAAAAGTGGTGGGAAGGCCGCAGCATTTATTTAAATATATAAATTATTAAATCAAAAACCAACTAACTTAATATGTGCAGATAACCTCCTCTTACCAGTCATACCAGCCTGATAAGTCACCATAAATCTTAAACCCAGCTCCGCCCTGCCAGCCAGGAGCTTAAACGTAAACTTAAACCAACGATCCAGTAAACCCTCCTTGCTGCGACCAAACATTTTTTATTTATTTTTTTTATCTTTATACCAACACTTACATAAGAATATAAAAATCCATCCTACTATATACCTTCCTCGTCTTTTTTTTTTTTTTTTTTTTTTTTTTTTTGGGGGGGGAGGGTGGGAGTGGCAAGTGTTGCCACTGAGCTTCTACAGACAGGTGAGTGCTATATCTGGCATGAGGTAACTTAAAACCAATCATACTACAGGGTGGGAAGAAACATCTATGGAAACTTCTTTAAATTTAGATAACCTTTATTCAAGTAGTTATATTTTAAAGGGATAGTAATACTTAAAATGTAAAAAAAATTGTTGTAGGGTTTATCCCCCTCATTAAAACAAGGGTACTCCCACCGCTGAAAGGTGTTTTATTCAAAAGTAATTACAGGTCAAAGTTGAATTTTTTAGGCGCAATATCACAGTGGCCTGAAATTGTACAGTGATGCTGTTGCTACACCATCCTATAGAGATTTATAGTACTTTTTAAAGTACTTTTTCTAACAGCTATCACGTCTGCTCGCAGAGTGAATGAATTGCAGTCCTTATCCTGCAGCAGTACTTACATGGTATTTCATTAAAACAAGGTAGTCTTGAAACCTAAGCCATCCTTTAGGGGAAAGGTCATCTCTGACTTCCATCTAAACTGGGAGATTGTTTTACCATCCTTTTGTGCTAATCCTCAAACTCCTAAGGAGCAGCAGTTTCATAATTTGGATATGGTAAGAGCTCTTTCAATCTACCTAAAGAGGACTCAGGATTTTAGAAATTCTGATTCTCTCTTCATCTATTTTCAAGGGAAACTCAAAGGAAAGTCAGTCTCCAAGGCTTCAATATCCAGATGGATTACTTCTTGCATTCAGTTGGCTTACAAGGAAGCAGGCCAGCAGGCTCCCAAAAATCTGAAAGCACACTCTACTAGAGCACTATCCACCTCCTGGGCCAGGAAGGCTGATGCTTCCCCTTCTAAGATCTGTAAGGCAGCAACTTGGTCATCATTTTCCACATTTATCAAGCACTATCATCTGGACCTCCAGTCCTCGGCGGATGCCAAGTTCGAGAGGAAGGTGTTGGAGGCAGTCATCCCTTCCTGAACGGGTAGGATCTGTCCTCTTTTTTTTATTAATAACTATTTTTTTCCTTCCTAACTGGAATGCCTTGTCTCCCTCCCCTTGCTATGGGTACTGCTTTTTAAGACCCATTTTCATGCCGGGGAGGGACACAAAAGAAATGGTAAATATTCGTCATTCTTACTGTTATTTGTATTTCTTCTGTGTCCATACACGGCATACCCTACCCATCTTGTTTTCACTATTTTTCTGTTTTCTTACAGCTTGGCCAAAAGGAAACTGAAGCCTCTACCGGACCTGCACTTTTGAAGAGTAGAGGAAGTCCTACCCAGCTGGAGGGCGGAGACATCACCCATTTTCATGCCGTGTATGGACACAGAAGAAATACAAATAACAGTAAGAATGACGAATATTTACCATATCCTAAACATGGGAAAGGGGGGACCTCAGCATCATGAGGTCCTCCTCTCAATAGTCCAGTCCCTATTCATGATGGCCAGAAGTCCACCCCTTCCCCATCAACATAGTAGCCTAAAGAACAACACACAAGACACTTGGATAGTGGTGGGAAGGCCGCATCATTTATTTAAATATATAAATTTATTGAAACAAAAACCAAATAGCTTAATATATGTAGATAACCTCCTCTTACCAGCCATACCAGCCTGATAAGTCACCATAAACCTTAAACCCAGCTCTACCCTACCAGCCTGGAGTTTAAACTTAAACCAGCGAATCCAGTAAACACTCGAGGACACCACTGAGGACTGAGCCCCCCACTACGCATATCGCAGATTCTATCAACGTTTGAAGACCCATATTAAAAATGTCAAGCCCCACATCTGACAAGTGGATGCCATCCATTATGACCAGGCCTGCACCACCACACTCCAAAACCATGTGTCTATACGAAAACCCTCCCAACTGACCAAAAAACTTGGATATAGATCTGTTGAGCTTCCTCCTCATGCACTCAAGAGGTTTAAACATCTTTTCTAAAAGCCAGCATAACCTGGGAACCATTTCTGAGAAACACACTAATACTGATGTATACCATTCTAAAACATGCCTTATAACTCTCTGAACCAGAAAAAGCAGCTTGACAGATTTATGAAAACCTAAATCATTTCTTCTGTGTCCCCTTCCACGGCAATTGACTTCTATGGGCTTGTCTCCTCCTATCCAGCTGGTGTAGGACCAATTGAAAAGTATTTAAAGCCATGTCCCTCCTCCTCCGACAGTCTTCTTTTTGGTCCTACACGAGCTGGAGTAGGAGCTAGTGGCTCCGTTACTAGGAGTCCCTGGTTTAAATTTTTTATTTTTTTATTTTTATTCTTTTCTTTTGTTCGGTACCTTGCATTGCTTATGGCCGCATTCATTGCTGTCCCCGCCGGGAGGATCTGGCTCACGAAGACCAGGCTTCGCTTCACAAGCCGGCCTGGTATTTTGCAGTCCAACAGTTCCTTCATTGAACCGGAAGTCGGCCGCACACCTTCCATGTGACGCACTTCCTCTTTCGGTCTTTCCCTGGGACACCGCGAGGATGATTACCCGGCAGCTGATATTCCTTCAGGCAGTCTAGAGCAGTATGGCAGCAAAGTCGAGAGGAGGGTTACTTCGATTTCGGTAAGTGTCTTTGTAGCTTTGTCTTGGGCATTTTGGCGCAATTCCAAAACTTCCGGTGGGGCCTCTGCGTTCCAAGGTGGAACGCACGCCTAAGCAGGACTGCTATAAATACCCTGTGTCCTTTGGGACAGGTAAGACTGTAGCTTGATTATGAGGATTCTGAATTTCTTATTATTTTTTAAATGCATACATTAAAAGTTATATTTTAAATATTGCTTATTACTATGGCTACTACTCCTAAAACTAGCAAAGAGAAGTCTGTTGCAGAATCCAAAGAGAAGGAGATATCTATTAAAGTAAAAAAATGTGATACATGTGAAGTCAAAGTTTCTCCTGAGCAAAAATTTTGTGCAGAATGTGCAAAGAAATCTGTTTCCACAGAAGTTCCCAATCAATTCCAGGAATTTCTTACCTGGATGAAGTGTTCAATGCAAGAGACATTTACTGCTATGCAATCTCAGCCCAGAAAAAGGATGAGAACAGACGATCCTGATGAGGGTACTTCATCCAGAGCAGAGCACTTAGGGGATGAGAGTATTTTTGAATCTTTTTCTCATGATTCTTCTGAAGAAGAGGGTGAAATTCAGGATGAAGAAGAAGGTGCTTTTAATTTAGATAAAATTGAGTCTTTCCTGAAACATATGAGAAAATCCTTGGGGCTAGTGGAAGAACCCAAGCAGCAGGGAATATTGGACACAGCATTCATGGGAACAAGAAAGGAGCTACCTACTTTCCCAGTGCATCATTCAGTAGCTGAGTTAATCAAAGCAGAATGGTCAAAAGGAGATAAAAGAATATCTTCCTCAAAGCGCCTTCAAAGGATGTATCCGTTTAAGGATGAGGATACTTCTAATTGGATTTCTCCCCCAAAGATTGATGCATCCATAGCTCAGATTGCCAAGAGAACAACCATTCCCATGGAAGATGGATCCTCTCTCAAAGACGCGATGGATAGAAGAATGGAGGGTTCTCTTAAGAAGCAATTTTCTTTAATAGGCCAAAATATGAAAATAGCTACTGCTTTGGCATGCATTGCTCGAACAACCAGAATATGGTTAACAGAGCTTGAAGATCATATAGAATCATCAGTATCGAGATCAAAGCTGCTGAAGGAATTATCTACCATCAAAGAAGCTATTGGTTTTTCCTGTGATGCCTCATTAGATGCTATCAGGTTGGCAGCAAGGTCTTCGGCCCTTTCTGTTACAGCAAGAAGATCCCTTTGGCTAAGAACATGGGGAGCCGACGCCTCATCAAAAAGCAAATTGGTCTCATTGCCATTCACTGGGTCCCTGTTATTTGGAGAACAGCTTGATGATATAATTAAAAAGATCACTGGAGGTAAAAGCTCTTTTCTTCCCCAAGACAGAAGAAGAAGATCTCCACCTGTCAGCACATCTTTCAGAAACAGGAAACAAAATTACAGATATGACAGAAAATATCAGCCATCCAGAGGATATGAAGCAAGAAAGCAATCTACTTCTCAGGCAACCAGAGGCTCCTTCAGAAAGGAGGGGTTTCGCAAAAACCAGTTCAAGAAGGAGTGCTCCTGAAATACAGCGGAACCTGCTTCCAGTCCCAGTAGGAGGTCGCCTGGGACTTCAGTTGTCAGCATGGAAGAAATTGACCAACCTAGACGGTTGGACTCTTCAAATTTTGGAAGCAGGGTGCCCGCTGGAATTCAACAACAGACCTCAAAAGAACATGTTCAGAAGGTCAAAAATCCCAGGGAACGCAGAAAAAGCATCAAAACTGGAGCAAGCAATAAAGGAATTAGCATCAAAGGAAGCCATAGAACAGGTTCCATTAGGAGAAAGGAGGAAGGGTTGGTACTCTCCAATCTTTATGGTTCCAAAATCCACAGGGGGATATCGACCAATCCTGGACTTGAAAGTCTTGAACACATCTATAAGGCATCAGAATTTCAAGATGGAGACTGTAGCATCTATAATTCAAGCCATTCAGCTGAAGAATTATCTGGTGACAATAGATCTACAGGATGCATATTACCACATCAGGATAGCTCCAGAGTTCAGGAAGTATCTCAGATTTTGCTACAGGGATCAACATTGGCAATTCAGAGTGCTGCCATTTGGTCTTACATCGGCACCCAGAATTTTTTCAAAGGTTTTAGCCCTGGCCTTGGAACCATTAAGGAAAAAGGGCATCAAGATAGTACCATACCTCGACGACCTTCTACTGATAGCTCAATCAAGATATCAAGCGGAAGAACACAAGACAATAGTGATCAATCATCTTCAGGAATTAGGATGGTTAATCAACAAGGAAAAGAGCCAGTTGAACCCGTCCCAGAACCTACAGTTCATAGGATTAAACCTGGATACTGCCAAGGAGATAGTGTCATTATCTCCCAACAGAATAAAGTTAATCTCTTCAAAAGTGAGAAAATTCAGGAGATCAACAAGTCACACGGTACAGGATTGCATGACCATTCTAGGGCACATGGTCTCAGCCTCTCAGATAGTTCCCTGGACAAAGCTTCACATGAGGCCCCACCAGAGATGCTTTCTGTCTCATTGGGACAAGAATCCACTCAACACCTTACAGACAATTCCAGTTCATGCATCAATAAAAAAAAGACCTAGAATGGTGGATAACCCAGAAAAATCTAAAGAAGGGATCCTCAATAAACAATCCAAGATGGCAGAAGATCACGACAGACGCAAGTCTGACAGGATGGGGAGGATGGTTTCAGAACAAGTCAGTACAGGGAGTTTGGTCTCTAAAGGAACAAGGGCTCCACATAAACATCTTGGAGTTAAGAGCTGTCTATCTCTGCTTAAAAAGGTTCAAGAAGCTAATCAAGAACAAAGCAGTCCAGGTAATATCGGACAGCATGACTGCTGTCATGTACCTAAAGAACCAGGGGGGCACAAGAAGTCGGACATTAAACACAGAAGCAAGGAGGGTTCTATTATGGGCAGAGACAAACCTGACAGCTCTATCAGCAATTCACATTCCGGGTGTTCAGAATTGCCAGGCAGACTACCTAAGTCGCACCAGGTTAGACCAGGGGGAATGGGCTCTAAACCAGGAGATATTCAATCAGATCAAATCAAGATGGGGTCAACCTCTAATAGACCTGATGGCATCACCAGAAAATGCAAAATGCCAGTTATTCTTTTCCAGGAGAAAACACCACCAGGCGTTAGCAGTGGATGCAATGACCCAGAATTGGCAATTCAGCCTGGCATATCTTTTTCCCCCAATCCCTTTGATTCCAAGGGTTCTCAAGAAAATCAAACAAGAAAGAGTAAATGTCATCTTAATAGCACCGAATTGGCCAAGGAGAGTATGGTACTTGGAACTAATCAACATGTCCATAGAGGAACCATGGATTCTACCTCAAAGGCCAGATTTGCTGAGCCAGGGCCCAGTCTGGCATCCCAATCCAAGTTTTTTGAAGCTAACAGCATGGAAGCTGAAAGGAACTCCTTAAGATCCAGAGGTCTAACAGAATCAGTGATCTCCACTATGATATCTGCAAAGAAGTCATCTACCTCTTGTGTCTACAATAGAGTGTGGAAGACATTTTCAGCATGGTGTTCAGCCAACACGATTGATAGGCATTCTATTTCTACTCCACATGTCTTGAGCTTTCTTCAGCATGGTTTTGAACAGGGATTGAGACCATCATCCCTTAGAGTCCAGGTATCAGCCATCTCTGCATGTTTGGTAAAACAATTTTCAGAGGATGAACTTATTAAAAAATATCTTAAGGCAGTTGATAAGATCAGGCCCAGAATAAAGAACATCATTCCACCATGGGATCTTAATTTAGTACTCAATCAACTGACTACTTCTCAGAAGTTTGAACCAATTGATAAGAGTTCTACAAGATTTCTAACACTCAAGACAGCATTCTTAGTTGCTATTACATCTGCCAGAAGAGTGAGCGAATTGCAGGCCCTCTCTTCAAAAGAACCTTACATCATATTCCATAAGGACAAGATAGTCCTTAGAACAAAAACTGAGTTCAGGTCCAAGGTAGTATCATCATTCCATCTTAATCAAGAAATAATACTACCTTCATTTTTTCCCAATCCTAAGAATTTGGAGGAGGTACGTCTGCACAAATTGGATTTATTAAGATGTGTGTCTGAATATCTAAAAAGAACAGCTTTATTCAGAAAGTCGGACTCCCTTTTTGTGCATTACCAAGGAAAATTCAAAGGTCTTCCTGCTTCCAAGCCTTCTATTGCACGCTGGATTACTGAATGCATTAGAGAAACATATCTGGAGGCAGGCAGAATTCCTCCCAAGACAATCAGAGCTCACTCTACTAGAGCAGTTTCTACATCCTGGGCTGCTAAGAATTCAGCTACCACTGAAGAACTGTGCAAAGCTGCAACTTGGTCATCTATAACAACATTCATAAAGCATTATCATCTGGATGTCCAGTCTGCCAAAGCCTCAAAATTTGGGAAGAAAGTTTTGAAAACCGTTAACATACCTGTTTGGTAAGAATTTCATTACAATTTTTTTTCTTATGTCTATACATATCTGTTGGTCTGAGTTTTTGTCAGGTTCACAGATTGGGCAACTGTGTTCTCTCATTTTTTGTTTGAATTCTTGGGATATCCATGCAGTTCATTATAGCATTTTTATATTATTACCCTCCCTTAATCTTCTAGCTTTGGTATATCCCATAGAAGTCAATTGCCGTGGAAGGGGACACAGAAGAAAGGGAGAAATTTACTTACCGATATTTCCTTTTCTTCTGTGTCCCCCCACGGCACTCCCTGCCCTTTTTTTCGTATAACCTATCTATATTAATCTCTTCTTAGCTCTGACAAAAGTTGACTGTCGGAGGAGGAGGGACATGGCTTTAAATACTTTTCAATTGGTCCTACACCAGCTGGATAGGAGGAGACAAGCCCATAGAAGTCAATTGCCGTGGGGGGACACAGAAGAAAAGGAAATATCGGTAAGTAAATTTCTCCCTTTCCACCTATATGAAAAATAATATCTGGAGAAGAAAGTATAATACAACAGCTCACTAGCTCACTTACTCTCGATCTCATCTAAGCCCTTTCTTGCCATTCCACCATATTCTGCATGTCTCAGGGTCGAAACCTATATTCTCCTTATAAGAACGTACTACTGTCCTTTTCCAGGACCAAAAAAATAAAAGAATGTCCCAAAATCCAAACTTCATAAGGTCTTGTGCTTGAAATAAACAAAATAATTAATGTGTTAATTCTTTAAAGGGATAGTAATACTTCGTTTTAACTTTATTTTATTTTGTAGGCATTAAAAAAACATGAAGAATGATATAAGTCTTATCTCTCAAACCTTTATGGTTTATGAGATATTCACAAGCAAAGTTTCCCCCTCCCACCCCTTTTACCTACTGTAAACAATCTCTTCTCAGATGTGGAATGCAGTCCATAGACTGGACAGATAACAGAAGGGGACACTCTTATTCCTATGAAAACAATGAAATCCCTGCCCCCCTTGACAAGCTTTTCAGGTTTTTCCCTTATCTTAATTGAAGATTGTCCCTCTCTGTAGTCTACCTGGGCAGCTCCCTTCTGCCCTGGTTGAGAAGTGTTACATCAGTAAAAGGGGCGGGAGGGGGACACTTTGCTTGTGAATATCTCTTAAACCATAAAGGTTTGAGAGATAAGACTTATGTCATTCTTCATGTTTTTTTAATGCCTACAAAATAAAATAAAGTTAAAACGAAGTATTACTATCCCTTTAATAGATGAGGATAAATGTAAATTTTATACCCATCAGATCACTATCTTCCTATCTTTTTAATTATATTCTCCTGAACCCCAGGTTGGAAAGGGTGGAGCTATGTCACCTCCTCCGAGGCGGAGAAGGAAGTTCTGGGCGTCGTAGGCGCCAATTATGAAGCATAGGATATAAAAGGTGTGAAGAATTGGCATTTTTCATGCTATACATAGAATTTATATACCCCAGAAGAAGCTATAATAAGTAGCGAAACACGTTGGGTAATCCTATGTTGGATTGTTTGTTTGAAAATATTGTATGATTAGAGATTATTCTAACTAATCTGTACGGAGTTTTACTGGTTAATTTTATATATTTGTAATTAATTAAATTCAATACCAAGAATAATTACCAGACTCCTGAGTATTCCTATAGTGTCCCTTTAAACCTGTGAGCTCGTATTAGTCCTAGATAGAGGACGAGTATAAGTGTTGAACTTATTAACGAAGATACAGGAGGAGAAGCCAGTTGGGACCATAGAGATACACGGAGAAGTGAACCGTCAGATACCGTCACTGGGGGTTACCCAGTGGATGCAAGCATACCTAGAGGCGGGTCTGCCTCAGGAAAAGGTGAGTGAGATACTCACTAAAGTATCGGGTGACTGACACGGTGAAGGAGGTGAACGAAAATAGACCCACACACGGTGGAGGAGTAGAAGAAATAGGAAAAAGGAAAAAATAATCTACACTTAGATTGTGTGCGCTTCTTCTCTTTTTTGTGTTTTCATATATATGGAGACTTTGACTGGAGGTCTACGGGAAGCAAGCTGCACCACTTCGTGGAAGATTTGTCTGGGATCCCATATTGCCCATTATAATAAGGTTATATTTGGATTTGTTACTGGTGTAATAGCGCATAGGAAATTGTGTGTGTTAGTCCAGGAATTCACCCTTCCAAATCCTCTCTTTCATCTGCCTGGACAAGTGAAGACCAATAGGAGAAGCGTCACATGTCAATGCTTCTTTTAAACATAATTCTTCTACACTAGCAATATTGTCTTGCCTAATCACATCACCCTGAGGAGCAGTAACCTGCACATCTCTGCCCTCTGCTTCCATAAAACTGCTCCCAAACAGTGGCTACGTTAGATGTATTATGTGTGTTACAACGATTCAACTGCTCTAAAACTTTCATTAGGGAGCATAAAACTTCCCCCATAGAGACATCACCGGCACTGCTTATGCCAGGTTGTAGACTGGAGCTGCTGGCACCTTTGTCCTCTGTCAGTAGCAATTGTTGCTGTGGAGTAACTGTGTCCATCACTGTTGGCTGTCTGTCCTTTCTGCTCAGTCTTGCTCTAACAAACTTTTGCTCTTATGGCTTATTCTGGGTATTCTCTTCCTCTTTTGGCCACTAGTCCTTGGAACTCATGGAAGGCTCTGCGTTTCAGCACCATCTTGCTCCTCCTCCCTCTCAGCCGGCCGGGCTCTCTCCACTCCTGTCAAATGTATAGGTGGTGACGCTGGCGAAGGATATGATGTCGTGGGCCTGCTGACACAGCCTCTTGATGGCTGCAGCTCAATGAGGGAAGACGCTTGTGCAGATGATGATGGAGCAGCATTCAGGCAGTCTCGCAGCCACGCCGCATCCCCACACTCTTGTGCTTTCTTTTTTAATAACTCGAGGAGTCCTTCCAGCTCTGTGGAGGCACCGCACTCCCTTGACATGGTCAATTACTCAGAAATATTGCAGCGACAAGTGCTTCCACAGATCTTCTTCAGACAGGTGAGTGGTTGAGGAAAAACCTGTCATAGCCCACTTTCCACATAGCCCATTTTCCTGCCCTGCAGCATACCTGGCGCAAGGTATCATACTGCAGGGCTGGCAGAAACAGCTCTGGAAACTTCTTTAAATTTAGATAACTTTATTCATATAGTTATATTTTAACAAGACATCCACCCAACTTTCTATAATACTGTATTATTATTATTATTACCAGTATGGAAGCCCGTATACATGGGCTAAAGTGCCACCCAGCGTCCTCGGCTGCTGCGCCGGAGCCAGAAGCAGAGACAATAGGTGGGCCATTTGGAGCACCCCTCACTGGATCAGCGCATTTGGCCAGTCTCTACCGTGCATGACTGCATCGTTCCGGCAGTCTCTACTGTGCATGTGCTGTTACGCACACAGGGAGCTTTGCAGCCTAGCACTTTATATTATACAGATTATTATTAACATAAACTTACTTTAACCTGAATTACCTAACACCTAAATTAAAAGTTAATATCCTAAACATGGGGAAGGGGGGACATCAGAATCATTAGGTCCCTACCCTCAATAGTCTGGTCCCCATTTGCAGGGTTGTCCATAAACCTGTGCTATGTGTGTGCTTTATTTAACCCCTTAAGGACCAGCATGCGCGGCCGGCACTTAAGGACCATGGAGGTTTTTTTTGTTTTTCTCCTCTGTCCGATTCAGGGCTCCCCGAACGGCATGCAGCAATGCAGGGAGCCCTGAATTCCATGACATGCCAGGACCGTCATTGGTCCTTAAGTGCTGGACAGCCATGATGGTCCTGGCAAGGCAGTGGATGTTAAGGGGTTAATCCTTGTCCCCACTCTAAAATTGAGATCTGTTTACATTAAATCAAAATGAACACCTAAAAAAGGAAAACATGAACTAGGTTGATATAATTTTAAACATTGTACATAGATAGTATGTGTAAAAATGATTTATTATATTCCAAAATGTAATCCTAAACATGTTACTTA
This sequence comes from Rhinophrynus dorsalis, assembly GCA_037306005.1. NCBI lineage: Eukaryota > Metazoa > Chordata > Amphibia > Anura > Rhinophrynidae > Rhinophrynus > Rhinophrynus dorsalis. Next base: position 328,882,316 of record CM074720.1, on the reverse strand, counting down.
AAATGTGTAAATTGTCCTGTTGAGCATATATTGAATGTTGCATTGATCTCTAAGAGACAGTCAGTTAAATTATTGTGCTTACTGCCCACTGTTCTTGGATTCAGGTTATTTTAGCCTTGTTGTAGACAATCCTGGACAATTAATGGAAGTCCTGGAAAAAGCAGGGATGTCTTTTCCCTCAGACCCTATGTAAGACTAGATCATAGGCTTCAGAAAACAAGCATGTTTACAGATGCTAGCATGAAGTACAGGGTGTTTAAGTGTATATATCACTTGTTTTTAGGTACTGGTGTTTAATTCAGGGCAGGCTTTGTGGTAGATTGAATAAAAAACTGTACAATGCAGAACACTCAGAAAAGCTACTAGTTACTCTCAGTCAAGGGTTAATTGGCAGTAGTGAGTTGACGTTATAGACACGTGCTGTGTCTTCACTTCCCTTACTCAAAACCTGCTTTAGACTGGGGAGAAATAGGCATTTGTCTGTGAGGTTTGCTTCGTTACTCAATTTTCCATGCCTTTTTCAAATTAATTCATTGCCAGAGTGTCTGCATCAAGAGTTACAAGTTGCAGTATTTGTATTTTCATCAGTTTATTGTCTTGCTTTTTTATTGTCTCTTTTTGTTTACAATATTCTATAAGCGTTTTAAAATAATCTGATAAATTTTATTGCATGTCAATTGAATACATGACTAATGTGCATGGGAATGCTTGATTCATGCATTAAAGAAACACTAACTCCAAGAAATTAAACAGGTTGATAAGACACTAAATGATACCTACTTATAGGTAGTATATGTAAAATGTAATTATTCATGTTACATCACTAAACATATAATCGTAAACTTTTATTTTTATGCATGTAAATTGTCCTGGTGAGTGAGCATGTATTGAATATCGTATGTGCGGTTTGTACAGAGAGATAAGAACTAATGTTAATTAATTGTGATTGGCCACTACTCACAGATAATCCTGGAGAATCAGTGAGAGCCCTGGAAATGGTAGGAATGCCTACTTTCTGAGCATTTGTAAGATATATATATATATTAGTTTTAAAGCCAGTGTACACGGGCCAACACTGGCGGCTCTGCAGTCATGTGCAGTACTGACTGCCCCCACCGCTGCTGATACGGAGCAGGGCAGGAAAGTGTGCAGAGAAGACTACGGCCTGAATTCTGAGCGCCCCACTCCGTATCAGCCACGGCGCAGGCAGTCTGTACTGCTCATGACTGCAGCACTCACAGCCGTTTCTACTGTGCATGACGGCTTCTGACAAACATCCTTAGCAAATTATAATATAGGATATTATATATATATATATATATATATATATATATATATATATATATATATATACACCTCATATATAAACCACTGTTATGTAAAGTAGAAGTCAGAGATGCTCAGCTAGGCTTATGAGCTTGCATTAGTCCTGTGACCACACACACACACACACACACGGCAGTAAGGAGGCATGGGAACATGATTTTCACAGTGTGGCCACTCCTGGAGGGTGTACTTTCTATTCAGTCATTATCTAAAGTGTGGCCATGGCTTCTGGATTTTGGTCTTAACTACAAATGTTCGCTTTCGCTCTTGTTCCACCACCTCGGTGGTTAGAATGCCAGAATCTGGGCTGAGAGGAACAGTTAGTTCCAGCAGTTGTACTGTGCTGGACCAATGTAGCAGAGGCATTCGGATCTATCCCTTGGTTTGCATGCACATTGCTAAGGTTGTTACTGGTTAATAGCTTCTGGTTGTATTAGGATTAGTGTGAGGGTTACCTCTACCACATAGAGTCGGATTGCCATTTCATCTTTTTTAATACCATCCTCTTTTGAAAGTTGCATAGTGTAGAACGGCCTAGGGACTACATCAACCTTTAGAACAAAGGTGGGCAACGTTTTTACACGCCATCTGTTTGATGACTTCTCCCATAATCGTAACCTTGCCTTGTAGTCCAACATCTGCTGCAAGCCTGCAGAAAGCCCACTATTACTCTAGGGTGGCAGTGGTTCTTATACAATCCTGCAGAATGCACCTTTCATAAGTGTCAGATGTAAAAGAAACACTAACACCTAAAATGATCTAGGGCTATATACACTTATTACCCTGTACCCCATACTAGTGTCTGTAAACATTTTCTGTTTGTTTTCTGAGGCTTAAAATGTAGTCTTGCATAATCTTTCTGGGGGCCATATTCCAATATTCATCTTCTTGGGTATCCCAGAAGTGATGATGCTTTCCATATAGAAGAAAAGTGGGTTGTAGTTTTAGTACTTTAACAGCATGAGGTGTGCAGAAACAATTAACCAACTTGTGCCTAAATAGGATAGTTTAGGATTAGATTTTACAAATGTAACCTAAAATAACTGAATTTGACAGATTCTAGCTGTATTATGTAACCCAATTTTTGTTAGTGCTGCTTTAAAGGAAGAAGTGGTGTGCATTGTATGCTAATTTAAAGTAAGTCTGTGGCCATCTGTAGATGAAGCTCAAAGCTGCACATAATAAGTAGACATTTGATGACAACTACGGCATTTTTGACCTTTATAGTGCCACCATCCTGTTGTCCAATAACATTGTTGGGGCATTTATCAAGTCTGAATCACTGATAGCTTGCACACTGAATAGGGTGCCAAGTGGTTTTGAAATTTCTAACCTGAGAAATCCATAACTTTATAATGTCTAAAAGGTCTGGACCAACCCATCAAGGAGCTGGCGAGCACCTGGTTGACCCTTTGCAAAGCAATATGTTGCATACTCCTCTTATCCTCAGCGTTAAAGTTCAAATATCCCCAAGTTATTGTCCCTTTAGCAGATTTGATTCCCTGCCAATGAACCAGGGGCCTCATACCGAGTCCCAGTGAACCAATGTGGGAGTAGAAAGAAGATCTAAAAATAGCCTCTTTGTGCTTCCTTGTTGATCCCACGGGAACAGACTGAACTGTGAGATTGAAGTCTTGTTGTTCAGTCTACAATAAGATGAACAGATTTTTAAAATTAAATCCGGGGACATCTTTTTTTCCACCTCCACACACTGCCCACACCCGGGCTGCCTCCACACCCTGTCCACACACTGCCCACACTGTGTCCACCCTCACACCCTGTCCACCCTCACCACACCCTGCCCGCAATGTCCACCACTGCCCACCCTTTCCTCCTCCACACACTACACACCCTGTCCACTTCCACACTGCCCTTCTACTCAAACTGTCCACCCTGTCCTCTTCCACACACTGCCCAACTCAGCACTATCCATCCCTCATTACCCACACTGCCCAATGTGACAATGTACACCTCCACACTGCCCTCCTACATAAACTTTTCACCCCATCCTCCTACACACACTGCCCACTTCCACACTGCTCACCTCAGCACTGTCCAACCCACATTGCCCACCCTGTCCAGCTTCACATTGTACACCTCCACACTGCTCACCCTGTCCTCTTCCACACATTGCCCACTTCCACACTGTACACCTCCACACTGCCCTTCTCCTGAAACTGTCCACCCTGTTCTCCTCCACACACTATCCACCCTGTCCCCCTCCACACACTTCCACACTGCCCTCATTGTCCCTCATTATCTACCTCCACACTGCCCAACTTCACACTACCCACCCTCTTCCACACATTGCCAACTTCCAGAATGGCCATTGTCCACTTCCACATTGCCCACTGTCCTCCTCCACACACTGCCCACTTCAGCACTGCCCAACCTTAGTTCAGACTCCCGGCATTATGGCGTGGAGGCTGTGGTGAGGTGAGCCCTGCAGTCTAGCATGCTGTACATGCGCTCTGAAGCAATTTATATGTGCCCTCCCTCAGGGCCGGTGCAAGGATTTTTGCCACCCTAGGCAAAACCTACTTTTGCAGCCCCTTGGCTCCTCCCCTTGTGTCCCACCCCTTTATACCCTGCCTACTTATACCCCACCTCTTTTCTTGCCCCACCAGCTCCACTTTGCCCCCCACCAGCTCCACTTTGCCCCCCACCAGCTCCAACTTTCCCCACCAGCTCCACTTTGCCCCCTCAGCTCCAACTTGCCCCTCATCCGCTCCAACTTGCCCCCCATCTGCTCCACTATGCCCCCTCAGCTCCAACATGCCCCCAGCAGCTCCACTTTGCCCCCCAGCAGCTCCACTTTGCCCCCCAGCAGCTGCACTTTGCCCCCCATCAGCTCCAACTTGCCCCCAATCTGCTCCACTATGCCCCATCAGCTCCACTTTGCCCCCCATCTACTCCAACTTGCCCCCAGCAGCTCCACTATGCCCCCCCATCACATACCTGTAGCTCCCTCGCCGTCTTCTCTTCAGTAATGCAGAGCGCGCCGGGAGATCATGGCTCCCAGCACGTTCTGCATTACTAAAGAGCGACCGCGATAAGGGAGCGCAGTGGCAACACAGACCTGACTGTGTTGCGTTCTGGTGTGGTGGGTGCGGGCGCAGCTTTTCTCCGCTGCATGCCCGCGCCCCCAGTACTTGTGCGCCCTAGGCCGGCGCCTACCTCGCCTATAGGTGGCGCCGGCCCTGCCCTCCCTCCCTTAGTTCATCATCCCACACCCCTGCGGCCCTTGATTACATCATGTGTACCATGCACAGTATTCAACTAGCTTCACTTCACTGAGTCTAATAGACTCAATGAAGAGAAGCAGAATGTCAGTGAGATCCGGGGACGTTTCCGGGGATGTCTGGTCACCCTAGTCTCCAATCCTAACCAGTGCTGTTGCCATAGATCCTCTGTATCATGCTTGAAAGCCTGACACAGGGGGATTGTGCACTAAAATGTGATAGAGGTGATAAAGCAGAGATTACTTCTCCAGTAATATCACTTCTCCAGTTCTTATGTTATTCTATGCAGCCAATTCACTAAATTCTCCAAAGTTCTAGAAATCTTAGTGAATTGGCTCCATAGGATAACATAGGAATTGGAGAAATAATATCACATGGAGAAATTATCTTCGCTTTATCATGCCGTAGTGTATCTCCCCCAGATGGTCTATGCAGAGGGCACATGCAGCCTGCAAAGTCTGTGGAGGAGAACCTCATACTTCCAGATTGTGTTCCAGCTGAGAGGGATCAATTTTCTGAAAACACACACCATTTTGGAGTTGCACAGTAAAAATAAGAACCCTTTAGAAAATCATTTGAATGTTGGAGTATGTTCATTACATTGCAAGGGATAAAATGCATTTTGTTTTTGTAATGTAAAAACCTCAAACCATTTTCATTATTCACTCCTATATTGCTTAGTGTAACTATACATTTTCTGTTGTTTGTTTGTCCCCCCCCCCCAGCTTTCCAATATATGGTGAAAATAGTAAGTTTAGTTACACAGTAACACAACTATTGCTCTCTGGGTTGGCAGCCATGGACGTAGACCACTGTGATCAAGAGTATGTTGTAGTGCTCTTGTTTATATTCAATTAGCAAAGCTTTTGTTAACTGGGATCCTGCTGATAGTGATAGATCGAGAAAGTATGACTGAGTTTCTAATCTCAGAGAACAAAGACCAGTATTTTACATACTCTTTTTATTTACAAATCTCATGAATGTGCAAATAAGCAGACTGGAATTTATATTCTCTTCTGAAATGGTTCATTCTTGTAAAAAAAATAAATAAATAAAGAAGCTATACCACCCAATAACAGATGATTCTATTGTTTTTTACAGTTTAACCCTTTCAAATCACAGTGACATTCAGTGTTTTTAACCCTTTAAGCACCAGAGGGTCCTTAAAGCATCAAAGAACAAATTGCTTCAGCAGTCTTCATTTTACATAAAATGTCACACATGGCGAAAGTTTGTTTTGCACTCTGGTATGTCCCAAGTATTAATAAAGTCACTAACTCTTGAAATGGACTAATGTGCAAAAGCAAAGCTGAGGGATTCTGGAGCAATCTAACTGCACCATCGGGGAGAAGTTAAAAAAAAAACAGTTAATTTTAATGGGACTTCTAGCCCCTTGAATGCTTGAAAGGTATTAAAACCTTTTTTTTTGTGAAGTACTGGAGATTCAGCTGGAATTCAAGTGGTTAAATGCTCATGCAAATCAACGGGAACTTCTATTTCACCCCTGTAGTGCAGTTAATTTTTTCCAGAATTTCTCCTCTTTTCTTTTGAATAGAAGCCCTTTGTGCCCCATTTTAGCACCCTGTAATGCTTGATGAGTTATGTGCCCAAAATATGAAAGATATTTGTGAAAGTGCATTTCATACAGTGTAGGCATGCTATATAATAATTCGCTAATGTATGTTTGTCAGAAGCTATCATGCGCAGTATAGAAGGCAGCGCACGCTGCAGTCTTGCGCAGTACAAACTGCCCGCGCCGTGGCTGATAATGGAATTTGGAGCACCCCGCTCCGTTATCAGCTGTGGCACAGGAAGTTTCTACTGTGCACGACTGCACCGCGGCCGTTGCTGCCTGGCACTGTGGCCTGTGTACACGGGGCTCTTCAACTAGTAGGTTATAATAGACAAGAATGAATACTGCCTATGTTGAGATTAGACCTCTGTAAACACATAAATCATGAATGTCCTGTAGATTTAGAAAGAAAAGGACATATTTGTATACAGGTTGTTATGGTATATGGTGGTAAATTAATCAATGTCAGATAGGCATACCCTAATTGCCAGAAGAGGACCCTTTACCCCCTACTCTGTCCCTTGACAAAACATCACCAGTAGTACATAGTACCGTGTAGCACATCACCAACAGAAACCCTAATACAACAGACTTAGAACTGTACTTGTACACCAGAATATACAGTACAACGCTGAATCCTGTAAATAAGCAATGTTAGCACATTCTGGAAATGCATGTTCTTTAATGACAAGAACATAGACTGTGGGTTAAAAACATGTTAAACCAGGAACAAAAGCTGGGACATCAGTATCCCTGAACTAGAAGCTAAAACCTGGTAGTGTCACTGGATATCTGGGACATCTTGGTGAGTGTATAAATATACCCTGTTTACCAACCTTCGTTTTTAATGCAGGTCACTTATGAAGAACACACCCTTAGAACTGTGCTGTATTCAGTGTAGCTCTGCAGACTGAACATCTCATAGGCATCCTGCATTAAATTCACATTAAGTATGGTAACGTTGATGGCCCTTCTTAATCCTTTGAATGCCAGAGAGTCTGAAGTGCATTGATTTGCAATGGATTGTGTACGCGTCTAGCATTAGGGGAATTTTAATTTAGGAATAAGTAGCTCTTAATTTATATAGCAGTCTATCAATTTTTGCAACATATCTACAGTTTTCCATTTATAGTGATCTCTTTTTAGGTCTGCCTCTATGTCATCTTCCTCATGATAGGCACCAATAGGCTTGAATCAATCATAAGGGCTCGTTCGCATGAGCAACATATCTATTGCAGCCCCTGCAACGTAATTGCTGCCTGTGTTCTTTATTCACACTTCTTCTGTGTTCTACCACAGATCCAGATCTGCACAGCAGCTTAGGGGGGATGCCGGCAGATCTTCTTCACGTGTGGTGTTTGGAGGTTGCAGTGCTCAACTCATCATCCAATGGATGGCTGGCCCACAGGACACTAGCCAATATTTGACTAGTGCTGATGTGGGACAGCCATTCATTGGATGATGAGTTGAGCATCGCAACCTCCAACACCACACGTAAGGAAGATCTGCTGGCATCCACCCAAAGCTGATGGGCAGATCTACCTCGCTACATCTTTACAAAGCCACTGTGTGAGCCCAGATGCAGCTTTCCACATGTTTGTGAATTCATGTTTGGTGATAGTCTTCCATGTGAAAGGTACCATGCATGTCTGGTGATAGTCACCCATGTGAAAGGTACTATAAGTTGCATGTTTCCTCTCACCACAAGCAACATAATCAATACAGCATCATTGCACTGTTATCACCTGTGTAAAAGGGGCCTTGGGAAAAAAATCTGTCTTTATCAGATTGTAAAGCAAAACATCTAGCACTGCAAAACATATGTAAATTGTTAAAAAATAAAAATCATACTTTGCAATATTCACGTATTAAGCATGATGACTCCATTTTAAGCCTGGGTCACACTTCCAATGAACAGCTTTTAATAGAGCCTCATCATTGTGTGGACTTTTATTTCAGTATGCAGCATAGCAGGCAGAAATGGGAATCAGTCATGCCAGAGCTGTGGTGTTTTACACCACAGTCTGGCAGATGGTAGTTTCCTCCACTGAATAGTTTTTCCCTGTTCCTCCTCCCTGTTAGAGCTGCCCATACTACCTCCTATGAATGCCTGAGTGTCAACAAATCACAGCAGCTGGTGGCACATTTCAGTGGTGTCATCACCCTGCTACAGTGATTCCCAACCAGGGTGCCGTGGCACTTTTGTGTGCTGCGGACTTCAAATTAGGGTGCCCCATGTTTTCTATGAAGACTGACAAAAATATGAATATTGTCCTTTTAAATGTAGACACATGGAAATTGTTAATGACAATATGTTTATTTTTATTATTATGATTGTGAAATCTAATAATATCTGTATATTTATGAATTGTACCCTTTATTATGCCTTTGATACAATTTTAGGTGTGCCCCGAATGTTACACATTGCGTGTTAGGGGTGCCTTGAGTAATAAAAGGTTGAGAACCACTGCCCTGCTACAATGTACCACAGAATTGCTCCCAAGATAAGAAATAATTTGAAGGAGAAAGAAGGGAAAAACATTTTCATCAAATCTCTGTCAGTATTTCCCAACATTGTCCATGACAAGTACTCCTACAGTTGTCCACAATTTTAGTACCCTAGACCCTATATTTTATGTACAAACTAGTAAAGCCCCATCATAAGCCTGAAAAAGGACCAGCCACTTATTAGTAGAATGCAGATTCACATTCTTGTACAAAGACATTTACTCTAACATAAAAACTCTTGCACACCCAAACACACACACACACTCCAACACAGGCATGAATACTAGGGCTGCAACTAACGATTATTTTGATAATCGATTAGTTGGCCGATTATTTTTTTGATTAATCGGATAAAAAAAACAATATGCTAATTTTTCATTATTTAAACTGATTTAATGAACAAACAGTGTTAAAAACAAACAGCAGAATAAAAAACTTTACACATTAACATGTGTCATTGTTATTATTTCACCATGGGGTCTATGCACCTCTTTCTCCCCCTTGCGCCTCTATTTCTCCCCCCTTGTACTTCTCTCTCTCTCCTCCCTTGTACTTCTCTCTCTCCCCCTTGTGCTTCTCTTTCTCCCCCCTTGTACTTCTCTTTCTCCCCTCTTGTGCCTCTCTCCCCCCCCCTTGTACTTCTCTCTCTCCCCCTTGTGCCTCTCTTTCTCCCCCCTTGTGCCTCTCTCCCCCTTGTGCCTCTCTCTCTCTTTCCCTTGTGCCTCTCTCCCCCCTTGTACCTCTCTCCCCCTTGTGCCTCTCTCTCTCTCCCCCCTTGTACCTCTGTTTCTCCCCCCTTGTGCCTCTTTCTCCCCCATGTACTTTTCTCTCTCTCCCCCTTGTGCCTCTTTCTCCCCCTTGTGCTTCTCTCTTTCTCTCCCCCTTGTGCCTCTCTTTCTCTCCCCCTTGTTTGTCTCTCCCCCGTACCTCTTTTTCACTTTCCTGCATTGATGACATCTGGGACGCAACCACGCCAAACGCGGAGACGCCGCGTGGAGCGTGCAGGGGTTTTCTTCCTCAGTCTGGGCGCCAGTTTTAAACTGGCCTCAGAACAGAGGAAGAAAATACCTGCAAACTCCACGCCGCGTCTCCGCTTTTGGCGTGGTTGCGCCCCGGATGTCATCAATGCGGGAAGTAAGAAGACAGCATCCGGCAGCTGTGGGGCTGCTGGGCGGCACAACGAATCGCTGCACAACAAATCGATAATGAGAATCGTTGGCAACAATTCTCATTATCGATTTTATCGATTCGTTGTTGCAGCGCTAATGAATACACATCCATGCAGATTCACACCAAATGAATGCAAATACACACAATTTTTCACATGGTTTTATTTTTCACTAATTGAATTTTAAAGTAGTTCATCATCTCTTTACAGGTTTAATAAAATGCAAAAAAATTACTCTCTCTAGTGTCACTAAAGGATGCAGGGTCCATGGGGTTAAGCAGCACGCCTATAGGAGGCAGGGCACTCTAAATAAACAAACGCATCCTGGCTGCTAACTACAACCCCTGCCTAACTGCCTTCAGTTTTTTAAGAGTGTCCCTCAAAGAGGTACAGGGCTTCATTTCTCCTGAAGGAATTCTACAGAAGTTAAATTTTTTTTAATTTTTATTCTCTTCTTAAAGCTTCTGGGGGGCCCTCAATTTATGGGGAGTGTCAAGCTTCTTTTGGAAAATATAACTCAAGCATTCAATACTAGTTTTAAAGCCCGTGTACATGGGCCAACACCGGCGGCACTGCAGTCATGCGCAGTCCTGACTGGCCGAACGTGCTGCGGCTGATACGGTGTGGGGTGCTCCCAATTCAGACAGTAGTCCTCTCTGCGCACCTTCCTGGGACCAAACGGTCCCTGGAAGGTTTGCAGAGAGGATTCCGGTCTGAATTCGGAGCGCCCTGCTCCGTATCAGCTGCAGCGTGGGCAGTCTGTACTGCGCATGACTGCAGTGCCTCCAGTGTTGGCCCGTGTACACGGCTTTAAAACTAGTATTGAATACTTGAGTTATATATGGTCCCTGCATCCCTCAATGGACTAAGAGAAATGGATTTATCAGTAAGTAAAAATTCCTTTTTTGGGAGGGGGTGGGAGAGTAAGAGGGATATCTTGCTTCAATATCAAGATGTTATTGTTTTATTTATTTAGAAAATGTTTTACCTGGAAGAATACACTGAGATTTTTCTCGTTTTCAAGTATGTCCTGGACAGTTTTCAGCAGAGGGTTGCATATTTACACAAATTGAGAAACATTGTATATTACATGTTATTAAATATGCATACACATATGAATATACATACATATCGAAATTTTAAAATTATGAACAGTGACACTGTTTTTAGCTATAAAGAAACATTTACTTTTAAGGATTTTAGACTGGGAGCATATTTGATTATTTCAGTCAGATTGTTCCAGGCCTTTGGAGCTCTGAAGGAGAAGGCAGATCTTCCTGCTTCTTTCTTGTATTGTGGTATACGTAGCGAGTTGTTAGAGGTGGAGTGGAGGTTATACTTGGTATGGAGAGCAGGAGTGAGCAAACTGTTTCAGAAAGACCCATAACAATTTTGTTAAACTATGGTGGTTAAAAGGTTTCAGCATAGCGGAACTTTCATATCTTACTAAGTTGCCATGCATTCATTAAACGCATGGTGACTAGCTTGGAAATAGATGTCTTACCTTTAAAAAATAGCAGAGTGTAAAGAAATCCTTCCCGTTTGGAGACCGGAACCCAGGCTACAGTGCAGACCTCTTGTCTGTGCGCTTGCACTTTTAGTCACGGTCTCCATTGAGTAGCTCTGCAGTGCACCATATGGTTACCGGAAGGGACTGTCAGCGCAGACCGCACTAACTTGCCTGTCAGTCCCCAAATGGGAAGGATTACTTTGCACTCTGCTATTTCCAAGCTAGTCACCATGCGTTTAATGAATGCATGGCAACTTAGTAAGATCTGAAAGTTCCGCTTTAAGGGCATTAATCTACAGTAAACACAAGTGTTATGTTCTCCCTCAAATAATGTGCCTCATTGTTTCCTCTTGATTTTCTTTTTCTTCATTGTGTACAGCATTTTGAGTATGGCACGCGTATTAATAACCTGTCTTTAGGATTTCCCTCCATTAGTACAGGTGAGTTAATCTGAGGCTGTCATTAACCCTCTGGGTGCAAAAGAGAGGAGTCCAACACATTGCAAAGCAATGCATTGGACACCTCTCTGGGAATCAGAGAGTTAAAGCAGGGAAAGCCTAAATATATGGCCTCTTATGGGTCCTGATTGTCAGTTTTAGCCTTTCCCTCAGCGAGCCGGTACATATGATCGCTCATATGTGCCTTCTTGCAAATAAAATGGTTCTGTTCCTCCTTAAGGGGTTAGTTAATTGTGTTCTGAGTAAAAGAGAAATCCATGGGAAATTACCTTGCAAGCAAAGACATCTTTATTTTTGTCTACTACAGTGGTGGGTAACAGGCAGCTATGGAGCTTCATGCAGCACCAGAGGTATCCAAAGCATTGCATAGCAATACGGTTGAAGATTTCTAACATCCAAGGGGTTACTACTGTTTATAATTTTTAAATGAAAATGTGATTATGGCCTTGGATACTGGAGATGGCTTCAGTGCACGGAGCAGTAATGTGTAGGTGATGTCTCTAGGCAATCAAGGGTTTAAAGTGATAGTAATGTTTCACTCCAATTAATATTCATAGTATTTGAGCCATATAGACTGTTGTTTCATTACTGTGAGCGTTTTAGTTCAAGAGTAATTGAATGATAAAGTTTCCCCCTCCCTCCCCTTTTACCTAGTGTAAGCCACCTTCCCTCAGATGTGGAATCCAGTCCATAGACCAGGCAGCTTACATCAAGGGTCAATATTCTTACTGTGAGAAAAATGAAAACCCTGCCCCCCTTGACAGGTTTTTCAGCTTTTTCCCTTACCTTAATTGAAGATTGTTCCTCTCTGCGATCTACCTGGACACTCCCTGCTGCTCTAAGCTGAGCAGTGTTACATCAGTAGAAGGGGCGGGAGGAGGATACTTTATCATTCAGTTACTTTTGAACTACAGCACTGACAGAATTGAAATAACACTCTCCAAGGCCCAAATACTATGATGATTGATTAGAACTGCTTTTATTATGAATCATTACTATCCCTTTAAGAGAGGCATGAGCCTTGCATGAAAATGCACAAAAGCTCTCAGGCTCTGTGTGTTATCTCCATTGTCAGTATAGGAAAGTAGGAAATATGTGAGAATGTTCTCTTTCAATCCGATTTCACTTGTAAAAGGGCATTTTGCCTTTAGTAAATACTGGCCATAATACATTAAACTTACAAACAGGCCAACGTCAGGCCTTGTTATTTTAATCGGTTGTGTGACTATCCCCAGTAAGACAGAGAGAACAGACAGTGTATGGGTCGTTCTGTGGATACTCATGGACCAAGGATGGGGTGTCGGACAGTAAAATCTATAAATGTTGCAGCCCTCCTTTGTGGGAAATGATGGGTATGTGGCCTTCAACTGTATTTAACATGCCTGTTGTGGCACTTAATTTATGACCTGGGCCAATATTATCACACTGTGCTGTGAATGTGACACAATGTGACACAATAGGGGCATTTGTAATAGTATGTCGAGAGATAAGAGTGGCCTCAAACATAGCTAATTAGCATACAATGCAGGGAATTAACATATTTTACAGGGTCCTGGCGAGTTTAACATATAAGCTAAATTTACTTCTCTGTAAAACAAGCTAAATTTGTGTTCGAGTGAGTTTAAATGCTGTTAACAGACTACATGTAAGCACAGCAGTGCCAGTAAAATGGATGCGTTTAAGTACAGGTGCTTCTGATTTGGGAAGGGAGGTAATGTCTCTAATGCAGAGCAGGTTTTTCTAGTTTAACAGCTTCAGTTTGAGCTTGTCCTCTGAGACTGGAGTATGGTGCTCTGGCTTATTTGCTTAGAGGTAACATCTTGAGTATACTGTAAGGTATTACAAGAATACTATATACTTTACATTGTTTATGTAGCGGTGAAGTCACTGTCTAGATAAGAGATGGACAAAATCAGTAGCGTTAGAATTTGTGCAGTGGCACACAACCACACACACACACTCCTGTGTGTCTGTCTGTCTGTCATTTGATACTTCTTTATACATAGAGATGATGTGTATTAGCAAGAATACAGTATGTATACAGAGTTGTGTGTATATGCAAGTCATATGTTCAAAAATCAACATTTTTACATTATGCTAAAAAATAAATATTGAATAAAAATCCTGTGAGTTCCCCACCATTCTATTGCTAGAAAAAGGTGATTGTTGATAGGGTTGTGACCCTTGTGAGGAAACTGCATTGGCCTTCAGCTGTCATTGACTTATCAATGGTTTGTAGCCAGATCATTACCAACCAGCTGATACTTTACCTGCCTGGTGGCAAAGTTAGATGTTGCCCATTCCCCCCACTTATATCATGCATTGCATTTTTTCATCTATAGGTCTTCTTGTGGCCTGCTGGCAGTGTAAGCATAGGAAGGGTCAGTGAGGTCTTCTGACCGATACTTTTCTTAACGTCTCCTGCTCATTATTAAGGTATAGTGCAACAGTGCAACTGATAATGAACACTCCAGTAACAGGCAGACCTCTTTTACTATTTATTCTTAATTACGGTGTTTATTGCTCTTGCCTACCTGACTTTGTCCTGCAGCAGAGTTGTCATCTGGTACCATTTACCTACAGTCAGCTGAATGCACAAATAAATAGGAGCAAAGCAACTGCGCCAAAAATCAGGACACCACACATCCCTTTAATTGTGCACGCTTAAGAAAATTACATTTTGCAGGACACCACTCAAACAAGTGCAACCCTGTAGAGTGGGTCTTTTTATTATTTTTTATAGCCATCCGGCAATAAAATGGCTCTCTTGCTCACCTTAACCAAAGGGGACAAATAAACATTCTCAATTATTTATGAGGATTTTCCCACTTCAATGCTACATAGCTATCCAATGCATTCTGAACCTATGCTATTTCTCTGGCGATCATGGAGCATTTATTTATTTATTTAATTGAATCCGCGGGGATCCCGGAATTCCATGACGGTCCTGGTACGTCATCGGTCCTTAAAGCAAGTCCAGCCATGACGTACCAGGACCATCAAGGGTCATTAAGGGGTTAAATTCCCTTGTTTGTTGTAAACCCTTTGTCTTGAGAAAGGTCCATGTAGGACTGAAATGTTGACCTGACCAATTGCTTTTGTACCTGAATAAACCATTTTGTTGAATCAAGTCCCACTGGTGCTGCCCTCTTCCCAATATATATATATATACACATACAATATAATAATATACCTGAAGTCCTAGTACATGGCCCTGATATGTATGTATGTAACCTTGGGAGGGGGAAAATGTGGTATACTCTTGTTATACACTACTGTCTGGTTTAACTAATGCTGTTGTTATAACCCATTTAACATATGTAAATATTGAGGGAAAGTGTGTTCAAGCACTGCTTGATTATGGAAGTGAGGTTACTTCAGTCAGAAAAACTAGACAAGTAGCATATGCCTGATATTGTGTGTGTTCATAGAGACAGCCACTCTTATCCTACACAGGAGGTGGAAATTGTCACCGATGTTGGGACTGTGAGATACAGAGTGGTGCAATATCCTCATTGCCTTATGATATAGTACTAGGATGTGATTTTCCCCACTTTCGTTAACTATGCAAAGGTTCTTTATCTAACCAGGACAGACCGGTAGAGGAGGAGGAGGTAGGAATGGAGGAAGCAGAGATTATTTTCCCTTTTTCTAATATTGATTGGGAGCAATATAGTGAGAGAGAGCCATCAGTAGTATGCTTGGGTAAAGGAGGGGTATAAGATGAGGCTGAACCCTCCCAACTAGAGGAACCCCCAGAAGAGGTAGCATTGCACAATTTTAGGTGTTAGTCCAAAAAACTTTCAGGCCGCCCAGTGGGAGGATCAAACGTTAGTGGTTGCCTGGGAGAATGTACAGGGAGTAGAAGGAACCCCCCCCCGTAAACCCTGAAAAACCCTTATCCCCCTCCATATTTTGCAGAAAATAACATAGAAACATAGAATCCGATGGCAGATAAAAACCATTCGGCCCATCTAGTCTGCCCATTTTCCTACTGTAAAAAACTCAAACCTTTTTGGTCCTTGGTCTTTTCTTATGTTAAAGGGATAGTAATACCTAAAATGTAAAAAAAAATATGTTGTAGGGTTTATCCCCCTGAGTAAAACAAGAGTACTCCCACTGCTGAAAGATGTTTCATTCAAAAGTTATTAATTTTCAAAGTTGAATTTTTTAGGTGCAATATCACAGTGGCCTGAAATTTTACAGTGGCGCTGTTGCTACACCATCCTATGGAGATTTATGGTCCTGAGACCAGAGCTGTCCATAGGATCGTGTAGCAACAGCGCCACTGTACAATTTCAGGCCACTGTGATATTGCACCTAAAAAATTCAACTTTGAAAATTAATAACTTTTGAATGAAACATCTTTCAGCAGTGGGAGTACTCTTGTTTTACTCAGGGGGATAAACCCTACAACATATTTTTTTTTACATTTTAGGTATTACTATCCCTTTAAGGACAGCCTTATGCCTATCCCACGCTACTTTTCCTGGTAGGCTGTTCCACTTATCTACTACCCTCTCAGTGAAGTAAAACTTTCTTACATTACTTCTAAACCTGTGTCCCACTAGTTTTTGACTATGGCCTCATCTTAACATTTTTACTTAACAATTTGTTTTATAGAGTTGAGAAAAGAGGGGTTGAAGAGGTTGAGCAAAATAGTGTTACCACAATCTTACTGCATCCAAGTTCAAAAATTGGTCCATAGTCATGTGCTAGGGGGACACCTGGGAACTGAAAAAACTAGTGTGAGAAGGTTCTAATGACCATGTATATATTATGCCATAAAGAGATATTGCAAATCATGGCCAGAATGTCAAAGAAAAGCGCCAGATAAAACATTTTGTAGCCCCTTGTACCTCTTCCTATCATAGAGGTCCCATTTGACAGAATGGCACAGTATTGTTTCCCTTACAAGATTCTCCTCCTCTCCTGTAAGTCTCTCTGTTCTTCAGCACCCTCTTACATTTCTGCTCTTATCTCCCACTACACCCCTTCCCATCCCCTACGGTCTTTCCAAGGATTCTTCCTGTCCTCTCCCTACACAACTCGAGCCCTCTCTCGGCTACAAGCTTTTTCACTGGCTGTCCCTCGACTTTGGAATGCCCTCCCTATCACCATTCGCCAATCACCCACACTCATCACTTTCAAGCATCTCCTCAAAACCCACCTGGCATCTCAATAGCAATAGCCTCCTCTTGCACACCGATAGTCACATCAGAATCCTTCTGCACTTCCTTCGCCATACCTTGTACTTGCACTTATAATCATCAGATTCAAACTGTCAATATTGTGAAACTGAACAGAATAGAGGAAGTTTGATGGTAAAACAAAGCTTTCTGCCCACTGGAAACTCATCAATGGTCCCCCACTAATTTAGGGTGTGCCCTGCCAATTTGGGAATCACTGGGTTAAATATGAAAATATTTCACTTTTTATGTGATTATTGCTATTGTAACCCCTTGAATGCTAGGGTGGTTGCAAAGCAATGCATTGGAAATCACTCTAGCAGTCATGGGGTTGAAGGTATTGATCGCTTACAAATAACTTTTGTGGCACATTAGGTGTGCTGGATTATACTCATACCTGGGAACTTCCAGTTGAGGGCTACCCGGAGGTGAGTCCTCTGTTCAGCAGGGGGTGACAAAAATGACACTAATTGCGTCAAAAAGGGGCGGGGCTTAAAGGTGTCACACAGATACTGACGTTTAAACATACATCATTGTGAGTTTTATTGCTGTGGAGTATTGTAATACACTTATATACACACCACACAGTCTGATCTGCTAAAAAGAGGGACATCAGGGTGGGAAAGAGGGACAGAGGGATTTGGGTCTAAAAGAGGGACTGTCCCTCCTAAAGAGGGACACTTGGGAGGTATGGGGAAAGGGGAGGGAGAGGGGAACTTTAAAACGTTGTATCTCTCAAACCATAAAGGTTTCAGAGATAGGACTTGCAACGATCTATTTCTTTCTGCATTACCTACAATATTATTTCTTCTTCTAAGACATTACTAATCCTTTAATCTCTTGAATGCTAGAGATATCTCCAAAGCATTGTAGACCTGTCTAGTATTCAAGGAGTTAAACTTCTTAATTAAATCAATATACATTTTCAAAAGTATTATTTGTGTCCTGTCGTGCAAATGGTTTGCTCCGGAATTGCTCCGATTTTATTTTTCTGCATAAGACCCATAGGGCTGTATTCATTAAGCTAAAGGTGGGCATTTGTGGACTAAACCAGCTGCAACATAGATACAAATAAATAAATGTGGGGGTTATGCACGAAGGTGTGATAAAGAAGTGACAAAGTAGAGATGACTTCTCCTGTGATATCACTTCTCCAGTTCCTATGTTATTCTATGGAGCCAATGCACTAAGATTTCTCCAGCTTTAAATATCTTATTGCATAGGCTCTATAGAACATAGGAACTGGAGAAGTGACATCACTGGATAAGTTCTCTTGGCTTATTCACCTCTTTATCACGCCTTAGTGCATCTTCCCCCCTTGAATGACAGAAAGAGGGGGTTATGGATTATGGCATGATAAAGAGGTGAGAAAGTGGGGCTGACTTCTTCAGTGATATCACTTCTCCAATTCCTATTTTATTCTGTAGAGCATATGCACTCAGTTTGAGAAATCTTAGTGCATTGGCTACATAAAATGACATAGGAACTGGAGAAGTGATATCACTGGAGAAGTCCTCTCCAATCTGTCACCTCATTATAACGACTTGGTGCATCTCCCCATTGGTATGTAGCAGAAAATCTTGTACAACTGACTTAAAGGTGCATTTGTACAGCGAGACAGACATAAAGAACAGTAACACATTTTAGGGTTTATAGATTATTAACTCATTGAGTGCTAGAGGGTTGCCCAAGGACCAGGAGCATTCAAACCTGTCCTCAGGCCCCCCAAGAGTTAAGGTTTTCAGGATCTCGCCACATGAATATTGGTGAATTAATCAGTGGTTCAGTCATTCTGAGGGATCTGTCTGAATTAACAACATTCGGGTGAGAATATCCTGAAAACATGCACTGAAAAGCAAACCCGCAAGTCTTGTGTGTGTTTTCAGGCAGTGATACCTCTAAGTTATTGCCAGAGGGGTATTGGATACCCCTCTTGCCCTCATAGGGTTCAAGGGTAATTGAGGAATGATTGACTCACCTCTGGGTTAGAGCAAGCAGGGTCATTCTGACTATAATCTACGGTATATTATGGGGAGGGCTAAGGGTTAATATCCTAAATATCTCAGGGTCAGTTTATTATATTGAAAGTTCCCAGGTATGCCTTGTCATGACAAAACGTTTTTTGCATAGTCACATATATCTTCACAAAGGCATAAGCAGAACCTTCTGGACATCATCATCCCCTGTAGTTACTCCCTGGATTTACCGTATATAACATTCTAGAATCAGAGACCAAAACAGGAACACCAGGATATAGGGACAAAGAACCAGCACCAGATATTGTCCCAAGAAATCAAGGCCAATTAGCAGGTATATCACTGTGGCAGTGCCACCTCAGTTACATGCCCTATCTCCTCTGTACCAACCATGATGGTGAATTAAAGAATCAGTGACTTTTTTTATGCCATCAATCTGAAATTTTCCAACTTGACTCTTATTTCTAGGGCAAATCAACTGTTACCACAGGAGACAAGTTAACGTTTCCTTTGATTTAAATGGGTGTTTTAACCCCATGAATGCTAGGAAAGTCCCCAGTAATTCCCCAAATTCACATTAATTTATATTGTGATTTTAACTTTGCTGAGTGTTCAGGGGCCTAAAGTGGGAATTTTATTTGGTCCATAAGGTGCAGTTGGTTTGCCTCAACATTGTTCCGCTTTTTTTTTGCTAATTTGTTACTAGGTGAGAATATACTGCCAGGAAGTCAGTGTGGGACATCTAATCGTGCTAATTTAAAGACAAAAAAAGAAAGCGACTCCTTCTTGTTTTGATATGCTAATGGCAGCGAGATAATGGAGAAACTCTGTGGGGGTAGACCATTTGTTGAAATCCCCCATTTGTGTTAGCCAGATTCCAGATAGTTGAAAGCCTCCCTTCCCCCACAAGAAAGACAATTTGCAAACTGCTACAGAAGAGTGTGTTTGTGTGTGTGTGTGTGTGTGTGGGGGGGGGGATATTAAATACAAGTTTCTTTTTAATGAAAAAGCATGTTGTATTTTTTATATATTACATAATAAAATCTAACCCTATGAGTGCCAGACAGGTAATGCATTGGATACCTCTCTGGCACTCAAATGGTTAAACTGTATGACAGTAAATGTTTTGTTGTTCAGCAGGCTTGGGCACTAATTTAACTGGCACTCCCCACTTCCTGCTGCATTTTAATCCATGGAGTTCAGCCTCTTGTTCTTAACAGGAAGTGAGGACAGCAAGCATGGCCAGTATTCCTTTGCAGTTGATTATGTTATTAAGGGTTTTATTTACAAACTTCTCCATATACTTCAATGGGAATCTGTTAAATAAAGCCAGAGATAACACTTACCAATTGCAGTACAGTATGGGCCTAAGTTACTTCTCTTAGCATGCCCATCCTAAAAATAGAACACATCGCCATACCTGGGAACTTTACCGGGTCTCCGGGGCAGAGGCTGATTCCTCCGGATGTGGAGAGTTTCTATTGAAACTCTGCCACATCTGCTTTTATTCCCGTTGTGCCTCCGTCCCCAGCCTTCTGTGTGACACCTTTAACCCTCTGAGTACCAGAGTGGTACGGAATGCATTGCTTTGCAATGCATTCCGTACCACTCTGGCACTCAAAGGGTTAAATCCCCCCAACACTCGAGTTAAGCCCCGCCCCTTTTTGACGCGATTAGCGTAATTTTTGTTACCCCCTGGTGAACAGAGGACTACCCTCCGGGTAGCCCTCAACTGAAAGTTCCCAGGTATGCACATCGCTATATGTTTATTTTATATATAATTGTGTTTTATAGGGAAAAAAACCCAAAACATGCTAAACCTGAGTTGTTGTTTTAACACACACACTGCTTCTTGAGGATTACCTTGGATACTGTACATAAATATATACAATGTTTAGCTATTTTTCCTGTTCAAAAGAGTTAAGTAAGTACAGTGTCTGCTCCCTCCCTGCTGGATCATAAATATCCCACCCTGGAATTTCAATGCATGTTAATGAGCTAATGAAAAGGTTAGGAAACTTTTTTTTTTTGAGGGGGGGAGGGAAGAGACAAACAAACCAAATTAACCCCCCCCCCCAGCTCTCTAAACCAGTTTCTTGCTTTACACATACACCTTTGGTAGAAAACAAAAGATGGGATATTATGGAACGAACCAACTTCCATACATGGGAACATTCAAGATGAGCTGACCCTGGCTGATCCTGAGATATTTCACATACTAACCATTGAATCTTCCCATAATGTAGATTTTAATGCAATATATACCTTCGTGCTCTAAACCAGAGGTGATGCTGTCAATCCGCAACAAACCTTTAACATGCTACATCTCACTGCCTAAATACAAACAAGACAAGCAGGACATCAACCATGCATTTCTGGTATCAATGACACAAATTTAGAGGCTAAAGAAACCTTTAATTTGGCAAATCATATAGTAGGAAACACTATACTCTGTTACCATACCTAGGAACTTTGCAGCAGGTACAACCCGGAGGGTAGCCGCTGGGTGAGCTCTATGACGCGATTCACGTCATAAAAAGGGGGCGCGGCTTAATCGAGACGGGGCGTTTTTTTGACAAAAAAGAAAAACACACACAAAAAAAAAAAATTGACAGAAAAGCCTGGGGAAGTAGAAGAATAGGGCGGGGAGTGGGAGGAACGGGGCGGGATGGAGCACAAGTGGGCAGAATTTCAACAGAAACTCCCCACATCCGGCAAATTATACTCAGCAAAACCGGAGAGTTCACAGCTATGTCTGTTACCCTCATACTTGGGAACTCTCCGGATTTGCCCCGGAGACTCCAGTTTTGGCACTGCTTTACCGGGTCTCTGGGGCAGAGGCTGAGCCCTCCGAATGTGGGGAGTTTCTATTGAAACTCCACCCACTTCCACTTTTTCCCCCGGTGTAGCTCCTTCCCCCCAGCCTTCTTTTAAGCCCTCCCACGGGACTCATGTTAAGACCCGCCCCTTTTTGACGCGATACGCGTCATTCTTCACACCACCCATGGCAGCAGAGGACTCCCCTCCGGGGAGACAACAATAATAAGTTCCCAGGTATGGTTACCCTGCAAATTTGGTACTTCACCCTGAGATATGGGTCAAAACTGTGAGAGTTCCTAAGTATGGAGGGAGCCAGGATTCCCATATATTTGAATGGGGATTTTAACCTCTTTCATGCTAGAGGGGTCTCCCCTTGCATGCTAGAGAGGCCCCCATTCATTACAATGCATTTAAAGGGATTGTAATACTTTAATTTTACTAATCACCATCTTGTAGAACTTAAAAAAAGATTTTTAATGCCCCCAATCACATCTATCAAACCTTTATGGTTTGAGAGAAAATCGACTTCAAAGTTCTCCCCTCCCTCCCCTTTCTCTGAGATCAGTGTTCTAGCTGACTCCAGGAGTATTCTGTCGTACGACCATCCGGGGCTCTGCAGTAGAGCCGAGATCATGTTAATGAAGAAAAAATCCTTCACAGAAATGGTGTTCTACGTGTGCTTGGTGGTTTCCAAGCACACGTAGAACACCATTGCAGTGAAGGATTTTTTCTTCATTAACATGATCTTGGCTGTACTGCAGAGCCGCCAGATGGCCCCAGGATCGGATTCCCCTGCATACAGCTAGACGCGGATGTCAGGGAAAGGGAGGGAGGGGGGGGACTTTGAAATTGATTTTCTCTCAAACCATAAAGGTTTGAGAGATGTGATTGGGGGCATTAAAAAAATGTTTAAGTTCTACAAGATGGGGATTAGTAAAATTAAAGTATTACTATCCCTTTAAGCACCTCCCCAGTATTTCAAGGGTTTAATGTACCATTTAATTCAATGGGAATTGGGGAATTTTTATAGGTCCATATGGTGCACTTATTATGCTCTAGAATTGCTCATCTTTTGGTTTTTTTTTTTGTTTTTTTTTTTTTTTTTTTACAAAAGGCCCTTAATGTTAGTTTATTAAACACATTATTGGTGTACTAAATGTAAAATGATTAAAAATCACACACGAGCTTAGAGCAGGAGTGGGCAGTCTATAGACCCCCATCTGTTGGACTACAATTCCCATTCTCCTCATCCAGCCATAACAGTTGCAGAACAGTAAGTTGCCAGCCCTGGCTTAGATGAAACTTTGGCTCTGTATAGGTCATAGAGTTGGAGGGATATGGTGACGCACCCCTTTCCAATGGCAACAAGCTAACAGGGCATGAAATGTAGTGTACAAACTGACTTATGGCATGTACGAATAGAGAAAATATCAATGCTGAGGGGCATACCAACCAAAGCAACAAGCACCACATAAATAGAATCATACTTGCTGATAAATCCCACAGCCAGGCTCCTCTATTTTTAACAATACCTATTCTGAATTGTGTTGTGAGCTCCTGTACGAAATATATGCATCTTAAAGTGGACTAGTCACAATAAAGGGATAGTAATGTTTCATAATAAAAGCAGCTCTAATTAATCTTCACAGTATTTGGGCCTTGGAGAGTGTTATTTCAATTCTGTCATAGTTGTAGTTCAAGAGTAATTGAATGATAAAGTATCCCCTCCTGCCACTTCTACTGATGTAGCACAGCTCAGCTTAGAGCAGCAGGGAGTGTCCAGGTAGATTGCAGAGAGGGACAATCTTCAATTAAGATAAGGGAAAAAGCTGAAAAAACTGTAAAGGGGGGCAGGGTTTTCATTGGTCTCATAGGAAGAAGATTGTCCCCTGCTGTTATCTGTCTGGTCTATAGACTGGATTCCACATCTGAGGAGTGGGGGCTTACACTAGGAAAAGGGGCGGGAGGGGGAAACTTTATCATTCAATTACTCTTGAACTACAAAGCTCTCAGTAATGAAATAACATTATGGCTCAAATACAATGAAGATTAATTGGAGCTGCTGTTTTTGTGAAACATTACTATCACTTCAAAGTATCTAAGGGTGGGGGTGGTCCATTGATGGACCGCCATCTGTTTGCAGTGATGCCCTATAAATAAATATATATATATATATATATATATATATATATATATATATATATATAATATATCCCATACATTTCTGCTGGGAGATCAATAGAGGCAATGCAGGGAAGCTCTCCTGCTTCCACCCTTCCCGAGCTACTGAGTAGGCTTGGAAAGGATTGGGAAACCCTCTCACATCAATGAGACATTCTGGTGCTGAGCTGGGGCTAACTATCCTCCCAGTGTAGCTTACTCCTAGTGGACATCCTATCTGGTGCAGACCTGTGGCTCTGGCTGACTACCCACTCCGAGTATGAACCTGGCTTGTCTGACTATCCTAGCTGGTGCTGACTTGGTGATCTGTCTGTTTACTCCGCTTGTGGCTCAATTACCTACAGACACCCATCCTGGTGCAGACCTGGGGCTCTGGCAGACTCTGGCCTTACTGACTGCAGGCGTGAATCAGTAGTCTCCATTGTTGCCATCCTTATTGGAGACGAGCTCTTCCATACTGACTGCAGGCATGAGTCAGTAGTCTCCTCTGTTACTCCTTACAGGAGACTGTAGGTTCAGTGTTGCGTTCTCTTTGATTCCTGAGACTACCAGCTGGCTTCGGCCTAGTCTCCAGCAGTGTGGTTGACCTGTCGGCAGGCTCCTTTTGCTGATAGAGTCTCTAGCCTTTCCAGTCACCCTCTGCTTGTACTGTCATACTTACTTGCATTTGCTTATTATTATTATTATTATTAATAAAGGTGTTCTTAACTATACCGTCTGACTCCTTGTCTTGTTTTGCTAACTTTAACAGACGGTGATAGTGATCCACCTTTACAGAAAATATTGGAGAAGATGCAGGTCCAAGATCAACATATTGATCATTTGTCATTGGTTTTGCAGACACTGCTCAATCGAGCTACTCACTTAGAACGCTCTAATCCAGAACCGGTGGCCACTCCAGCTCCTTCCTTGGCACCGGCAGTATCTACCATCTCTGATGCAGGGTTGGTCAGAGGATTGTCTGGATCCGCTCCACTCCCACAACTCTATAGTGGGGAGTCTGAGCTGTGTTGCAGATTCCTGAACCAGTTGGGCATTTACCTAGAAATGCTTCCGCATGCCTTCCCTAATGAGCGCAGTAGGGTTGTCTCCTTTCTGGCAAGGCATTGGCATGGGTGAATCCTTCATGGGAGACAGACAAACCCATAATATATACCTTCAGTGAATTTGTGGCCTCCTTTAGATTTGTATTTGATGTGCCAGGTTGCATGACCTCGACTTCGAAACACCTTATGACCATCCGTCAGGGCAGTCGTACTGTGGCGGAGTACGCTATTGAGTTCAGAACCCTGGCAGCCGAGGTGGGGGTGGAACAATGAGGCTCTTGTAACCGCCTTTCCCAAGGACTTTGTGGTTATATAAAGGATGAAATTGCTGCCTGTGATTTACCTAAAAGTTTGAATTAAGTGATATCCTTTATCATCCAGATTGATACTCAGGTCTGGGAGAGACCCTCGTTTAAGGAGCGCCTGCGGAGGCATCCTGCCAGAATGTCCTCTCACGTAACTTGCCCACCCAGTCCTCCCTCACCTCCCATGCCTCCTGGTTCTGACTCAGTGGATAGTGAACTTATGCAGGTGGGAGCTACCCGGCTCTCAGTGGAGGAGAGGGCTTTTTGGAGGAGGGAGGGACTGCATCTCTACTGCAGTAAACCTGGTCACATATTGAGATCTTGTCCTGTATGTCCGGGAAAACACTCGCACCTAAGATCCTGCCGGGGAGAAGTCTTAGGTGGCATCTCTCAGTCTTCTGAAGCTATTTAGGTTTAACCCATGTTGGAGGTGGCTCTTACATGGGATAATAAGTCTATCTCAGTTGCGGCACTTGTAGACTCTGGTGCGGCTGGATATTTTATGGACGCTGCTTTTGCTAACCGGAATGGTATCCCATTACAATCATACGCCTCTCCCTTGGCAGTTGAGGCCATTGATGGCAGACCCCTGCTGCCATCACACATTACACATGAGACGTCTCCGATAACCCTGAAAGTGGGCGCCCTCCATAAAGAAACCCTGAATTTTCAGATTATCAACTCCCCTCACTATGCCATTGTCCTAGGGTTTCCTTGGTTGCAGACACTTAACCCTAGGATTGATTGGAGTACGTGTGAAAGGGGTCCACACTGTACTGAATCCTGTTTATCACTCCCTATAAGACTGGCAGTTGCTAAGTCTTCTGGCCTACCGGTGGCCTATTCACAGTTCTTGGATGTGTTTAATAAAGTCCAGGCCGGAGCATTACCTCCTCACAGGCCCTACGATTGTTCAATTGACTTATTGCCTGGGACGACCCCACCCAGGGGCTGTATATACCCTCTGTCTGTGGAGGAAAACAAGTCTATGGAGGAGTATGTCACTGATGTTATAGAGAGAGGCATCATCCGCAAATCCACATCCCCTGCGGGTGCTGGATATTTTTTTTGTCAAGAAAGAATACGGAGAGTTATACCCATGTATTGACTTCCGTGTCTTAAATAAATTAATGGTTAAGAACGCTTATCCAGTACCTCTGATTACGGAACTATTTGACTCCTGCCTTACTGACTGCAGGCGTGAGTCAGTAGTCTCCATTGTTTCCATCCTTATTGAAGACGAGCTCTTCCATACTGACTGCAGGTGTGAGTCAGTAGTCTCCTCTGTTGCCCCTTACAGGAGACTGTAGGTTCTCTTTGATTCCTGAGACTACCAGCTGGCTTTGGCCTAGTCTCCAGCAGTGTGGCTGACCCGTCGGCAGGCTCCTATTGCTGATAAGAGTCTCTAGCCTTTCCAGTCACCCTCTGCTTGTACTGTCATACATAACACCTAGGCACAGGATAGATCAGACATACAATGTAACGAAAATTAATTTATAGGACACAAAATGTCATGCAATGTAAAGAACACTTCTTTACTAATTCTATGACCACTAACATGCTGCTGTGTGTTTTGTCTGGCTTTTAACAAATCACTATATACAGAGGATTAGTCTATTAGTAGTTACATGGAGCCATCAACAAATTGTACTTTTTCAGTTATGAAATGTTGGAGGGTGATATATTTTTCTATCCTGTAAAGAAAATCTAATTACAGCATCTGCCTGTGATCACTAGGGATGAACGAAAATTTTCGCCTCAAACTGAAATCAGCAAATAATGGCACTTTCCACTTGGCTATTAATTTCCCACGAAAAGTGCCGTGTTTCTGCTTTTTCCTGCCTTTTCCGCCCATTGAAATCAATGAGACAAAAAATAATTCTCCACCACAGGAAAGTTTTCTACAGCCATATAAAAGGGTGTCAGGCTTTCACAGCATGCCATTCTGTGTTTGTGAGAGGAGAATTTAGCATGTTTTTGAGCTAGAGGAGATAGGCAAATAAAGGGGAATTGAAAGTTAGTTTAGGGAGTCATTTAGGTAGGACATTTGTTCTCTATAGTAGGGGAGTCTGGGGGCACTCTAGGGGATAAGAAGGTAGGAAGGAGGTTGGCCCCCAAATACTCCAAAATTCCATGTGACTGACTGGCAAGACACAGGCAGCTAGAGATCTATTTGCTTGCTGATCTTGCTGTTATTATCGCTGTGCTGGGTGGGGAAGTCTGGGGAAAGATGTTGTTGATTTTGTTTTTTAGTTATAATTTTTTTGGACACACTATGATAAGACAACAGGGTGGACAACTTAAAAAAAAAATAAATAAAAAGAATAAAAAACTAAATATCTTAGGTGACAGTGACAGACAGCTGACTGGGCTTAGGCAAGGCATCATACAGCTGCATCAGTTGAAATGTGTAAAGTACAGTAAAAAAACACAGTGTAGTTGCAGAATGTCCAGCAAACGCACAAGGGGGAGGGGTGGAGCAGTGTAGGGACGTGAGAGTAAAGAAGTAGTTCAAAAACTGAATGCTGCAATGGTTGCTGCAGCGTGTGCAATCAATGGTGATGATTCCTGTACTCCAAGGGAGGATTCAGTTTGTCATGGTCCCAGCAAAACTAGTTTCAGCACCACCAGTGCCAGTAGAAATATAGATACTGGCAATAGCATAATAGAGGAAGGTGTAGCAGCTGAATCGTCTGCTGCATCAGACAGTGAGACAGCCAAGCACCAAAACACCTGTCCTCAAAGTAGTAGGGAATTTTGTTACAGTAAAAGTAAAAAGAAATTGTTTGAGACCTCTAAAAGCTTACAGGAATATAAGGGGAGCAGTGGGCAAGAACTGTCAGGGGATGCTGATGCTGCTGAAGTTGACCTATTGATGACTGATGATGATGATGCAGATCTAGAATATATCCCTCAAGCATCCTTCTTTTGTTCAGATACATATGAAGTTGAGAGTGAGGATGATGACAGGGCTATAAGGTTAGTGGAAAGTCAAAGACTGTATCTTCCACCACTTTTAAGGAGCACTGTGGCTGTCTATAAAGTGTTTGAGAAAACCATTGGAAAGTCTGACCCTGGACAAGTACAAATGTCAAAAAGCACACAGTCAACCTATCAGTCATCATCAGCATCATCGCCTCTTCAACGTCCAAGTCCCACTCAGCCACACACACACACCTGTTTTAAGTACCCAGCAACATCAACACAGGTTAACATCCACAGTGTTAGATTTGATGAGTACCTCTGGTGCTGCTGCTGTAAGTGCTGCACCTTTGACACCTAGTAGTATTGACAGTAGAATTACATTAACATCTAGCTCCAGTAGTATTAGTAGCAGAAACCACACATGATAGACAAAGCCAGTAGAAATATATTAAAAGCAGCACAGATGAGGAGGTGGAGGACTGATGTGAAGAAGGTTTTCCACCATCTACCCCACTTGGAACCACTGCTATGACCGATAAGTAATGTGTGTCAATAATCTGAGAAGGAGGATAGAGTATGACAATGGTAAAAATACATACACAAATCACACCATGCCAGTCCTCCACCACCGCTAGAATACACATCTGCCACATTGTAGGTTTTTTTCATTACTTGACATCATCATGGATATGTGCAAGCGTCACTTAAGTAAGAAGTTAGTGTTGTGGGCAAAGGACAAATGCATTCTGCATGCTAACACATTTTTCAAGCCATATGTTTCAGTAGGACTCACAACTTTGACTTTCAGCCACTTATTTCTAAACTTCAGACCTCAGAAGAAGTAATATTACAGTGGGAAATGTAGTACCTAAAGGAAATATATGCGAAAAATGTGTTAGAATAGGCGAAAAATGTGTTAACATAGGCAGAAAATTTGTTAAAACAGGCGAAAAGGAGGATATTTTTTCATAGGCGGAAAAGAGAAATTTTTCACGGGAAAAGCTGCAAATCGGTACTCTTTCTCAAAAAGTCACGCGGGGCATTTTTCACACTTTTTGCCAACCCCTAGTGATTGCTCCTGTGGCTGGGTTTCTTTCCGTTACTTGCAGAATGTACCCAGCAGTGGTTCTGTATTGCAAAAAAAAGTACAAAATGCTCAAGTGTTTTATAAGGTAATAAAGTTCAAAAAAGATACTGCTGAAAAAGAGCAGTTGGCTGGTATGCCCAACCAGCCACTGGCTTGTTGAAGACAATAAGAGTTTTAATCTCTAACTTCTGGAGGTCCAGTAATTGATGGTACCCTGCCATAAACCAATTTCATTGTAAACTACATTACAAACTACCTGTGTGTAGTACAAGCCATTTGTTTGTAATATTAGTTGTGTTTGAGAAATTAACCTTTGGCACTTTATGCTAATTAATGTATGTGCTGGCCCAGCTGTACCACACACTGTGCAATGAATGAATCTGTGTAGAGCCCACATCCTGAAGGAACTTCTAAACAGCACAGAGAGAGGAACATTTGACCTCAAAGAGGACTAATTATTATGCGATGCAGGGAATTATTATTAAGTGACATACTGTGCCACCAAAATATAAAGGTTAATTTATATAAAAAAATGTATGTTACCCAGGGGAGGATAGAAGCCAGCTCCATTGGACTATAATCCCCAAAACTAAATATCAAAATGAACATTGTGAAGGTTGGATGACTGTTTGATACCATCTTCATATCTATTTGTAATTGTTACAGTTGGAAGTACTTTGTACATTTTATCTTATCTTTATGGGACTCATCTAGCAACTATCTGGAATTTCTAATTTCATTATACTTAATGTTATAATATCGTCCTTCGCGTGACATTTTTTAAAAATTATATATACATTGGTAAGGAATAGGGAACAGGGGATCCACTAATTTCTTTGGGGAACTCAGTGCTATTTTCTTCCACCAAATAATGATAGCGTGTTAAAGTGGTTGTTTGTTTGTTTTTTTCACAAAAACTACTTATTTTACAGACAAATGGCTAGTACATTGGGTGGCACTATAGGCCATTTTTATGCATATTGTTTGAAACCATTTTGAGTTGGTCAGTGAAGGGTCAAGATATTTACAATTTAAGAGCCAAATGGCTCAAAGAAAGGGTTCTTTTCTGCATATACCAAATAATTATTCAGTGTGCAGCACCAACACTATATCCCTGGTAATCCAGCATCACAGAAAAACATCTGCTCAGTGACTTAACACATACACAAAGGGGTGAGTTTATGTATAATGATAGTCATTAAGTGTTTATTTTCTGATATTTTGTTCTCATATGCTAACTTTATATGACTTTTAAATATTTTAATAAATGTATATTTCATTTACACATATGGTGGATGTGTTAAGTCACTGGGCAGATGTTTTTCTCTGATGTTGGATTACCAGGGATATAGTATCTGCACTGCACACTGAATAATTTTTTGGTATAACTTTTTATATTGGTCTCTTACAAGTGGGGGATTTGTGTGCATTAGCAATCTTTTCTGCATATTACTGGTTTATCTCACCCTGGTGCCTGGATGTCTAAGGGCAAACAAGGGATAAAAGCACCTCGCCTAACACACACACACAAACAAATAATCAAACTGTGAGCAATCTCCTAAATGATTCTACCCAGAAGCATTGGCTGCGATGGATACATTGTTTGCACTCTGGGTTTTTACATTTTAAACACGTAAATGTGTAAATTCCTGTTTTTTTATTTTCCAGCAATTCATACATGCACACTAATCAAGCAAACTGCTCTTATAAAGTTGTATTAACCCTTTGAACTACACCCACCTGACACTCAGAAGGGTAAAGCGTACCAGTCACCCTAAATTCTTGGTCATATAGGAGACAAAACTGTTGCAGCCCCCTACAACGGTTCTGCCAAGTTTGTTGTTCCCCAAACCTCCTGAGGGAAAAAGGCTGGAGTGTCAGTGCATGTGTGGTTTTGTGCGTACCATTGGACGGTGGCTCAAGGCTGGGGTATCAGTGTATATGTGCTTGTGTGACTACATCTGGGACAGTGTAACAAGACTGGGATGGGATGTCAGTGTATGTGGTTCTAAGGTGTTAGACAATGTATGCATGGTTCTGTAACAATCAGTGGAGGTTGCAATGAGCGTCACCACTTCCAACATCGCTTGTATGAAAGATCTGCAAGTGACCTCATAGGCCACATTTCAGACCTTCCTTTCTGCATCTTTACTGTGTTTCTGTATAAATGAAGTAAAGATGCAGTATGCTGGAGTTTGGTGTGTTCACATGAGGTGATAGTTACCTGTGTGAAAGGCACTCTTGTCTAGAATAGAACCTTTCACAACAGGCTAAATAACCAATGCACCATTTTTGTGTTGGCATCACTCTTTGGTAAAGGGGCCTAAGATATGTTTAGTTTGTTTTACAGAAAATATAGAGAATGTAGATGTTGCACTAGCCAAACATCGGTTTTGAAAAATCATTTATGGTTTTGTGGCACAATGTGGCACTTTATGCAAATTCACTGCATATTTTGCTGATTAGCTATGTTTCAGACCAAACTTATCACTTATCCTACTATGAAAAATTACCCAAGTGTGCATGGGTTCTGTTTAAATTCATTAATTCCTTCATAGCTTAGTGTATGGTAATTTTGGCCCAGCTTAGCATAAACTGCCACATTGTGCCATCAACAACTAAAGGCTAAATTCCTCAAAATGTACTATATTACAAACAAATGGCTAGCACAACATACAGGCATTTTTAATTACATTAAGTAATTTGCTTAACCATGCTGAGGCACTCCTCAAAATGATCAAAATAAGTGTTGTGCAGTGCTTAGTGGTACAGATCCTTTGTATTTAACATTCAATCATTAGCACCCTAGTTGGATGAGTACTTTACATAATGGGAAATCTGGCCCTGACACTGAGTACAAAGTTGAACCAAAAATAAGGAAAGTTGTAGGGACGTGCATCAATAAACTATTCTAGTGAAAAACAACTGCAGCTTATATCAGACAAAATTAATATGTGCCAGAGAGGTATCCAGTGCACAACGCGTTGAATACGTCTTTGGCACTCAAAGGGTTAAATTAATGATTTTTTTTTTTTTTTTTTTTTTTTTTTTTTTAATTGATTCATATGATGCAGTTATTTTGCCCTGCAATAATACCACTTTTACTTTGAGCCATAAGGGGCCTAATATACAAAATAAACAGATGACTGACTCTGTACCAAGCCAAATGCAGTGCCATAAGGCACAAATTAGAAACCCCCCCCCACACACACACACACACTTATGCCTTCTCATTCAAGGAGTTAAGGGGATAGTAATGTTTCATAATAAAAGCAGGTCTAATTAATCATCACAGTATTTGGGCCTTGGAGAGTGTTATTTCAATTCTGTCAGAGTTGTAGTTCAAGAGTAATTGAATAATAAAGTATCCCCCTCCCTCCCCTTGTCCAGGTAGATTGCAGAGAGGGACAATCTTCAATTAAGATAAGGGAAAAAGCTGAAAAACCTGTTCTCACAGTAAGAAGAGTGTTCCTTGATGTGAGCTGTCTGGTTTATGGACTAGATTCCACATCTGAAGAGAGGGGGCTTACACTAGGTAAAAGGGGCAGGAGGGAGAAACTTTATCATTCAATTACTCTTGAACTACAACTCTGACAGTATTGAAATAGCACTCCCTATGGCTCAAATACTATGAGGATTAATTGGAGCTACTGTTTTTGTGAAACATTACTATCCCTTTAAAAGCCCAATTTAAACTGTTGTTGCCTCAAAGCTGTTCCTCTTTTCTCTTGTAAATGAGGACCATAATGCTGTTTCTTCAGAGAATTGTCTCAGTTTTGCACCCAGGAGACTGTAGTTCAAAACTCTCACATTACCCACTTACTCTGACACAACCACTCATCATACCTCCCAAGTATCCCTCTTTAGGAGGGGCAGTCCCTCTTTGAGGCCCAAATCCCTTTGTCCCTCTTTCCCTCCCTGTTGTCCCTCTTTGTATTAAATCAGTTTGTGTGATGTGTATATAAGTATATCACTTTGCCCTACTGCAATAAAACTCACATCAATGTTTGGTTAAACTACCGTATATGTGTTTATACATTAGTTTGTGTAAACAAAATACTTTGGCCTTGCTCTAAATCAATTATCAGTTATGCAAAGAGGTGCCAGTAGGTCATGAAATAACCAAAAAATTCTTGATAATGCCCTACATACTACAAGCTTTGCCCCCTGCAACTCCACCTAAAACAAAAGTGTCCCTCTTTGGCAATTTGAATGGTTGGGAGGTATGCAGACTTACACATTATTTAGTACAGAATTATTCTTACTAGGCCCAAAACCTAAATTAACACAAATAACAGTATTTATAAGTGAGTATATTTATATGTATGCAATGCTGTGTACAAATCTGTGGCCAAAGTAAAAAAACAATCCCGATTCATATCATGGCCAGTATTATCAAAGTGACATCTACAGTAATTAAAAATGTCTAAGCATGCTAAGTTATCCCGATTGTAAAATACATATTTTCCTTATATTAAGAAGATATGGACTTTTGTACATTCTATACGGGCTTTACAACTTTTCATGAGTAGGCTACCTTTGGTTCTTTAGCAGCTGGAGACTACAACTCCCATCATCCCCACCCTTCCTTTTCTGTAGTTGGTCATGATGAAAGTTGGAGTCCCCAGCAGCTGGAGAGCCAAACCAGAGCTTCTTTTGCTCTAGATCATTGGTAGGCAATTTGAGGCCCTCCAGCTCTCCAGGACTACAATTCCCATCATCTTTAGCCAGCTGTTGGCTGGCTGTGTATTACAGAAATTGCTGTCCTGGATGGCTGTAGGGCCTCAAGTTGCCTAGCCCTGCCAAAATGGTCAATCATGTTGTACATTTAAAGTGTTAGTAATGTCTAAAAAAAAGTTTTTTTTCATTTAGAAGAGCTTAAAAATCTGATCTAAATGCAAAAAAACGTATCTCTCAAATCGCTATGGTTTAAGAGATACGGGCGTTTAAAGTTTGCTGTTTCCTACTGACAGCTGTAAAGCTGTCAGCAGGAGATTCATGTCTGTCGACACGGTGGTGCTTGAGAAGTGCCGAGATCTCATTACTTACACGGAATCCCTTCATTGGAATGGTCTAAAACTTGTGCCTGAACACCAGGCACACGTTTTAGACCATTCCAATGAAGGGATTCCGTGTAAGTAACCAGGTCTCGGCACTTCTCGAGTGCCTCCATGTCGACACGAATCTCCTGCTGACAGCTTTACAGCTGTCAGTAGGAAACAGCAAACTTTAAACGCCTGTATCTCTTAAACCATAGCGGTTTGAGAGATACGTTTTTTTGCATTTAGATCAGCTTTTTAAGCTCTTCTAAATGCAAAAAAACTTTTTTTTAGACATTACTAACACTTCAAATGTACTTCCTTTACATAAATGCAAGCTTCTAGAACATAAGTGTGAAGTCAGAAGTGGAGAAGTTCTGGGTCACACTAATAAGGTGACCACAATTCAATTTGACCATTCAGGGACACCGCAGAGAGAAGAGCACACAACATAGTTCTAAACACAAGAAAATGCACGTCAAGCCCACAGCATTATACTA
This sequence comes from Rhinophrynus dorsalis, assembly GCA_037306005.1. Classification (NCBI taxonomy): domain Eukaryota; kingdom Metazoa; phylum Chordata; class Amphibia; order Anura; family Rhinophrynidae; genus Rhinophrynus; species Rhinophrynus dorsalis. The sequence continues at coordinate 328,847,463 of CM074720.1, read as the reverse complement.
CAAAATAATTGCACTGCAGTTCCTGAATGATGTCAGTATCAACACTCAGCTCTCTCTATTGTTTAGAGCTCTGTCCAAAAGCCATTTTTATGTAGCCCAGCAGAGACATCACTTTGAGACAGTAGTCTATGGCCCATTCTTCTTATAGTGTTTATACCTCTGAGTTCAGGAATCTTCGTTCCAGGACATTGTACTGTACCAGAAGGGGGCTGCCCGGGACAAGGGACAAACATTTAAAATCCAGGACTGTCTGGGGAAATCCAGGACATGTGGTTACCCTACACACCAACTGCACTAGAGGGAAAAAAATATTCCTTTGATTTAAAAGAAATCTTTAAAGGAAAGCTAATACCAACAAATTAAATGGGTTGATATTGCTTTAAATGTCACCTACCTACAGCTAGTATGTGTAACCTTTATTCATACACGTATGTAAATATGATCCTAAACTTGTGCAGATCAGAAAGCAATTACTTAAAGGGACACCAACACCAAACTATATGCTTAGCTTTATGTTTCACTATGAAATTGTTTAGAACATATAAACGTACGTCAGAATGGTGTGTTTAAAATGTTATGGGTGCCAAAATGGCATATTTATATTTTGATGTTTAAAATTTTGCCTTACTCTAACCTAACTACCCTAACCTTACTGGTACTGAATTGGATGGGTACGCTTTTGCAAAGGTGATATTTTAAAGACACCATTTTGACACCCATGCCATTCAGACGCTTACCGTTTACTTGTTGCCTTTGCTAAAGGATACCATCTTTTTTACCTGTTAGTAATGAAGCATCCTGGAGCCTCCTAAAGTGCTCAGGGAACTCAGTGTGCCTGATGGAGCCCCCTGCTGGAACCTCAAAGCTACCACATTCATGGAAGACTAGGTGGACATTTGAAAGACCACCTCTCTCCTTTCTGAAGTAAAAAAGAAAGTGAGGTGCTTCTGGATGTACAGCAATTGCCAGGAGATGCCTGCTGCTTTGGTCTGCACACCACAGCAAGGTTCCAGCAGGGGGCTCATTCAACTACACACAGTACCCCAGAAAACTTCAGGAGGCTCCATGTTGCTACATTTATTACAAACCAGTAATAGAAAAATGTTTATAGTTTGGTATTAGTGTTTGTGTAGTTTGTATTGAGAGGAGGAATAAAGCGATTAGAGCTGACTGCTCTTGTATTTAGAACATCTTCTATTTTATGTCAACCCATACAGGGATTATCTTGGGCCATAAATGAAAGACCCGGAAAAGGGTGGAATGTCAGAGCATATATAAAGCTACATTTTTGCTTCAGAAAACAAACAGGATATTTACGTTTATATACACCTAGTTAACTTTTAGGTGTTGGTGTTACTTTAACTCCCAGCATGCTAGAGATGTCTCCAAAGCATGGAGAAACAATATGATTGAGACCTCACTAGCAGAGAGTGGGTTAAATGCTACAATCTTCAAAACATATTTCACATTTTTACTCTAATCTCTTTGCCCCAGATTTGCTCTGCTTTTGGTTTTATACATATTCCCCTGTCAAAGAAGCCTATCAGTATTGATTATGGTAAATAATGTAACATTTGTGCTTGAAGTTTAGAGCAGTGAAGGATTATATCAAAGTGCTCTCTCTAGTGTTGCAGGTTTCAATAGGCAGCAAGCTAATTACATCACAAAGCAGGGTCTCTACCTCTTTCTAAAGTGATTAGGGTAAAAATTATGCAATATAGCTTAAAGACTGTACTATGGGGCATATGTATAAAGATAGAGGTGAAGCAATTGATAAAGCTGCATATTTCATCTCCCCTTTCCACCCCTCTGCTAAAACCAAATTGATAAGAATGAATAATCATACACATTCTTTCAAGATGGAAATGCCAAATGAGGGAAGGACTTGAGAAGATGATGAGGACTGTTTGAAAAATAAAGGAAATGTTGCCATTTAGAAAAAAAATGTTATAAAGTAAACTTTTTCATTGTAAATGACAGGCAAAGCTGTTTTTAAAGTGATAAGTCTGCCTTAACCCTTTGAATGCCAGAGGGGTATTCAGCACATTGTGAAGCAATGCATTGGATCCCCCTCTTGCATTAAAAGGGTTAAATAATCTCACTGTGCTTCCCCATTGTCAACTCGTATACACAGGGTAGTGCTGATGCAGCCAGGGAAAGGAGGCAGAGCTGCATATGCAGACTTAACCCTGCAGATAGTCACTCCTTTTATGACATCACTTTGGTAGAGAGAGAAAAAAAGCTTAGTCATTCCAGAAGTGAATGTAAAATCACTTCCGTGACACATTTCCTCCACTGTCCAGCTGAACGTCAGAACTGTTAAAGGAACAGTACACCAAAAAATGAAATGGGTTAACATTAAATATCATGTATTGTTAACTGCATATATAAAATGAACTTGATTTGAATACATGTGTAAACTGTCCTACACAAAGAACATTTATGTAATGTTGTTTGCACTGTTTGTATTGAGATAAGTCAGATGATTGTGATTAGTGGCCATTGTTCTTGTATTTGGAATGGCTGTTATCTTATCTGGAAAATGCTGCTCCCTCATAGCATATATGACTAGATTTTAGGCATCAGAGACCAAATAGAGGACTTTTACAGGTGCTAACATGAAGTGAGAGCGTGTTTGTGTGTGAATATATTACACATTCATTTGGTGTACACACGTATATATATATATATATATATGCATAGCCTAGCATATATAGCATATATGACTAGATTTTAGGCATCAGAGAACAAATAGAGGATTTTTACAGGTGCTAACATGAAGTGAGAGCGTGTTTGTGTGTGAATATATTACACATTCATTTGGTGTACATATATATATATGTGTGTGTGTGTAGGAATTCAAATCAGATATACATACTCACTTGACTTGAAAGTAGTGTAATAGGTGAAAGTTTGTTGCTTAATCCGTCTACGTTTCGGTCTGCACTTTCTTGATAAAAGTTCCAGTGCTGTTTTATATATCTGATGTCTGTTGCATGAATTTATGGGGCCCATTGCAGCTCAGTAATAATCAGTGCATCCCTACAGAATGCATTTTTTTTAATGAATGGTCTGGTAACCTTATATATATATATATATATATATATATATATATATATATATATATATATATTTTTTTTTTTTTTTTTTTTTTTACTTAGGCTACCTAGGGGAAAGGGTCATTGGCACATGCTTTCCCTCAATGGCTATAGGAGGGGAGTGGCATTTGTGAAGAACTTTAAGAACTATGAGGAGTCATTCCTCAGATTGATAGCTGAAAATGAAATGTTCCCATGATTTAAACACAATGGGCTGTAATCAATACACTAAAGTGGTGTAATTATGGTGCTCTTCAACTGCACCACTGGGGAGAGATGCACATTCCCAGAATCCTCGCTGATTTAAATGGGAATTTTAAACCCTTGAATAACAGAATTCTTCACCAGTTTGCATAACAATACATTGGAGAGCACTCTGTCATTCAAGGGGTTAAAAACCCAATTTAAGTGATTAAACATGTTCATTTGTACCCTGTGGGGCAGTTGGTTTGCTCTAGAATGGCATCTCTTTAGCTTGTTGGCATGGACCATATGTATAGATACAGCAGTGGAGCACTTGTACTATACTGGACAAATAAATATTCTCATGCATAGAGAAGCAGCAAGACAGACATCTCTAGCATTCAAGGCGGTGAAAGGAGGTAAAAGCCCCGTTAAAAACAGTTGAAATCTAGGGAACTTTTATTTTTTTTCCCTATGATGCAGCTGGTTTGTCACAGAATTACTCCAATTTTATTTGTGCATATGGGCCTAAAAGCCACATTTTATAAGGGTACAAGTCCGATTTAAAGAGAAGGTTGGTAATGCAGTTGTGTGACTTTCACTTAGCTATTAAGCCTGTTAATCCTTATAGTTTTTTATTCTACAATTATGGACCTGTTGTACACCCTAAAAGCCAGACACATAAGAAGCACTACCTACCCTCTACGAGATAAGAAACAGGTTAACAGGCTCTTCTTATCTTTTCAGAAGTGAACACTATCACTTACACACTAGGCACAACAAAAACCTCTTAAAGGGGCATTATCTGCTAAACATTATAGGATTCATACCCTTTTAAATATCTTGTTTTCCTAGCCATCATTTATCTAACTTATTTTGTAGCTGCATAAACCCTAAAATATATTATACATGCGCTTTCCCTATTTACCTGGAGGCAGCTGTGCATGACCATTTGACCCCTTTTTGTTTATACAAATGATAAGGCCAATGCATGGCATGGTTTAGGTAAACAAATATATAAGAAGTAGAAGTTTCATTGAATTAATCCAGGAGGGTGCTTATATTAAAACCATTATCACTGTTTATTGTTTAACCTCTTTTTTTTAACATGCTTGATATAGAGTGGCCAAAAGTAGACACTTTTTACATGTGATTTTGAAAAATGTTAGAATTTTCTCATCAAAGAAAAAACATTAAAAATGCTGTCTGGGTGTACATAATATATTAATGGATTTAAGCCCTATTACATTTTTTTGGAGATAAGGCCCTTTACAACAAGGGTACTATTGTGCTTTGTTTACATAGGTGGCTATGTTCCGCAGCTTCTCCATGCATAGTCACACTAAATAGGGTTAATTGCACACTATGGCACAGTTCACAAAGAGCCAATATGACGTTGATGGGTCACTGGCATACAGCTTGCTGCAACTTCAGGGTGACTAGTGATGGTCACTAGTGAAGTTTTGCATGGAGGCCCATGTGACCACCATGCAGGCTGTGCACACGAGTGACTGAATTGTTGTAATGCTGTTCACAAATATCCAATCACAGGCTGACCCGCATGGGTGCCAGCCATTCAGATAATGTCTGTGTGGGTTGGCAGGTTTAAAGAATATGCCTCCTCCTGCATTTGGCTCACCATGGGTAAAGCAGTGCAGAGGACACAGTTGATACCAGCATAGTAACAGCGTTGCCACTTTGGTATTACCCATGCCATTTATTGTATTTTGCAATATAAATGATTCCTTCTGAAGACAGCATTTAGGTCACATCTCCTCACAGAAGACTGCAATGATCTTTATGGTTCTTTGGAATTCCTTATCTGAACCTAAAGTGTCTAGAAATAGACTACAACAGAGTTTGAATTCAAATGAACAAGTATTATTTTGACAAGTGAAGGATACATATTTAGCAAGTGCTTATGTAAAGCAGATTAAGGGGATAGTAATAGCTGAATAAAAATGCAAGGCCTATTGATACTCATATAACGAGTGAATGAGGGTCATGTAGCACTGTATTTCAATAGTTTACATTTTGTAGTTCAAGAGTAATTAAAGTCTAAAGGATCCCCCTCCCTCCCCATTTAATCTCGTCATGCTACCTCTGTGAGCCGGCTGGATGGAGCGCAGCGAGGGACATCTTCATTGACATACCTGGGAACTTTTGAAGCAGGGCTACCCGGAGGGTAACCCTGTCAGTGCCAACCGGGGAGGAAAATGACGCAAATCGCATCATAAAAAGGGCGGGGCTTAGTCTCGAGGGGGGGTGGCAGGAAAAAAAAAAACAACAACTGCAAAATACCTGGGAATGGAGGGTAAGAGGGTGGGGAGTGGGAGGAACCGGGAGGGATGGAGCACAAGTGGGAAGAGTTTCTACTTAAACTCTGCCCACCCGGAGATTCACACATTGCCCTGGAGACCCGGTAATTCAGTTTGAAATCCGGACTCTCCGGGGCAAAACAGGAGAGTCCCCAGGTATGTTTATTGAGCGTAAGGAAAATCGTCAAGAGGGGCAGGGTTTTACACTCAGTGGATGAAGATTGTCCATCGCTGCGTGCTGTCTGGTACCACAACCAGATTCCACATCTTCGGAGGGAGGAGGCTAAGTGTAGGTAAAAGGGGAAGAATGGGATACTTTATTATTGAATTACTCTTGAACTACAAAAAGTAAACTATTCAAATACAGAGCTACATCCTCGTTATATGAGGATCAATCGTAGCTGCATTTTTATTCAGCTATTACTGTCCCTTTAAAAGCTAGTTATTCTATAGGTAAAGTTCCAACAGGGTGATCTTATAAAAAGAAAGGTATCAGGTCAGCTCATTCTGTAGTGTTTTAGTTTTTAGTTGGTGGCATTTAATGGTGTGATGCTCTGCTGATCTCTTGTATTACCAGGTAAAAAGTATCAGGTCACAGTCTGAGCATGCTGTAGCTTTAAATAAGTCCTGGCTTTTCTTTAACCCTTTGAGCACCAGAGAGCTATCCAATGTATTGCAAAGCAAGTTGTTGGATAGCCTTCTAGCATGTAAAGGGTTAAAGAAGCATATATGTTATAGTGCTTTTCCTGCTGAGTACAACAAGGGTACTCCCACTGCTGAAAGATTTTACATTCAAAAGTTATTACAACTCAGACTTTTTTAATCAAGGCAACAGCACCAACTAGTGTCCAAAAGGAAAACAGATTGTTTTAATAATTTACTTTATGGGAGAAATGCACTCCCACTAAACCTTTTTAGCATGTAGTACCCTTTTTTATTTTTTTTTTTTTAATACTTTAATAAAAATACCATGAACATTTTGTACTATTTCCAGCACAGGAGGAAAGAGCATGTATGCATGTAATGGTTAAGGATAAGCACTATAATGAGGTTTTCTGTACAGAAACATCTGTAATGTAAAGAAAATCTCATTATAATGCCTATGACCACTTCTGTCCACATCCTTCCTGCATGTGTGTTTCTGCCCTTTGATAGAGCAGAATACACAAACATTATTCATCAAGCTAAAGAGGTTATATTTTGGCTACATGGAGGAAATGAAAATTCTACGAATCTCATTTGATCTTAAAATGGGTCTTTCACCTCGATTTTTTTGTTTTGTTTACATATTTGAAAACGTCATTCAAAACTGCTCATGTGTCATGTTGACAAAAAATCCAGCAGATGTATAGTTTAGGGAATATTCACACTTTTATTTTTGGGGAAAGTAAAAGTGAAAGTATCCTGGTTCAACACAAGAGTCATTAGCATATGAAACAACACTGAAAGGCTTAACCCTTTGAGTGCCAGAGGGGTACAGAATACATTGCAAAGCAATGCATTTCATACCTCTCTGGCATTCAAAGTGTTAATTAGCATATGAAACATCACTGGCAAGCTTTATTAGCTTACAAAATACCATTATAAGCATATATTAGTATACAGTGCAAAGTATGGATATCTCCTTACCTGTGCATTTGCTGGTCTTTTGGTTAATTTGACACATAGGTAGTATTTAATAAAGTTTTCAGATATGCAGATTTGAATCAAAGTGATAGTGTTCACTTAAAGTGAACCTATCACCAATACTTTTTCTTTGGAAAATACTAGGGGTGGGTGAAAGTTGTAGCTGTGTTCCCACAGGAAATTTTGCGTAAACCACGTTATCTGTTTTTTCGCGGGAAAATCCTCTTTAAAACTAGCGGTTAACATTTTCGCATGTTTTGCCCATTGGCCAAAATTTTTCACCATTTTTTCACTTCCGCTATAAAAATGTGATGTTTTCGCTGAAGGCAGACACAATAGAAGCAGCTACAGAGCAAGATAGACATGCTCTGCTGTTCTTTTGTGATATTTTGCAAAAAGTGAGGCAGGAGAGGCTCATAGTGACTCCTATCACTATGAGCAGGGTAAAAAATAATCAATGGAGGAGCTGGAAGGACCATTATGTGTCCACTGAGTCTGAGGAGGAAGGGACCACTACTGTACCAATGCTGTCCAGTCCCCCTAAATCACCCCACGGGATCTTGGGGAATTTAATGGGAAGGGAGGGAGAAAAGGGAATGGGAAGGGAGGGAGAAAAGGGTAGTACTAGTGAGAGCAGGACAGGTCAGCTGCCTGTGCCTGCTGCAAGAAGTGGTGCCCCTTCTGCTAGTGCCACCATTGCTGTACCTGCAGCCACTAGTGTTGTACCTGCTGTCAGATGTGCTGCCACTAGTGTTGAACCTGCTGCCAGTGCTGAACCTTCTGCCAGTGCTAAACCTGCTGCCAGTGCTGAACCTTCTGCCAGTGCTAAACCTGCTGCAAGTGCTGAACCTGCTGCCACCAATGCTTTGCCTGCTGCTAGAGTCTCTTGTATTACTCAGGGGGGAAGAAAATTATGCCATGTGTGACAGCAGGGTACCCTCTGTCACATTGCTCATCACCTCCTCCAAGCAGCAGTGAGATGTCTGGAATAGAGCAGCAGAACATAGGAACTAGTGGTGGGGTGGTGTTGGAGAAGCTAGGGTGGAAGAAACATTGATGGCCTTTTTATCAAACTGAGAAGGAGTGGGAGACAGGGATGAGGATGGGCATCACCACCACCACTAACAGCTTTTGAAATTAGCGGAAATTGCAACTGCTCTAACTTCTGCTGCTGCTGAGGTGAAAGGGCAGCAGGGTGCTGAGGAGAAGGCTAGTATGCCACAGACCACCGTGGACACAGTGGTAATGGGGTCAACAAGTAATGTGGGACTAGGACAGGTTCCACTTGCCAGCAGTAGCAATACTCCTCCTGATTCTAGTTGCAGTGCTAAATCCTGAGGCAGTAGCAGCAACATTATCCTCTGCCACAGAAAGTGAAGGGGAATGTGGAGGACAAGAAGAAAAAGGCCATTCTTCTCCACCTGTTCCCTATCCCTCCCCCCACTAGTATTCTCTTCCAACAGGCACAGTGCAGTCATCATCAACAATGGTACAATGCAAAATTTGTGACAAGTTAGTGAGAAGGGGAAAGGAGGGAACACACCTTGGCACAACCACCCCGATAACACACATGAAACACAGACACCATGACATTTACTCCAAAATTGTTAAAACCAAACACCCGCTAAAGAAATCTAGCAGAGCTGTTACTGTACCCCCTGACTCTCCAGAAAGGTAGAGATCAAAGAGGTGGAAGAATAAAGAAACCCAGACAGACACTGGAAGTTCCATGACGAGCGAAACAACTAGCTCGCCATCAACATCACCTTCTTCCTCTAGGGTAACAAGTACATCTCGTGCCAATCCACCTCATTCATCGTTACCTCCCCCACCAAATGATAGCCACTCTGTTAATGTTAGGATATGGCAGTTCATTTCTACCCACTGCAAACTGTGTGGTGCACTGACCACACATGCCAGTGTGGTGGAGGAGAATTGATACCGGGTCATCAGGTGGCATCTAAGGAGATTCCCGCAGAATATGCTAGGATTGTAGCTGGGAGGGTTCATCATTACTATTAAACTTTCAGCAAGTTGTCATGTGTCCTTAGCAGGGTCTGGACAAGGGGTACAGTGACAGCTGCAGTACTTGGTTTCGGGTGTCATGGTGTTTGGATACAGTTGTGCCCCCAGATGTTATTTACCACACACACACTTTGCACATTGCTGTTGATGATGGAAGCCACATTTCCTGTTCTCAAAGGAAAAATATATATTCTAATAACAACACACCCATGATGATTTTGGAGGAGGGTCAGGTGGAGAAGATTTAATGGTCAACTTGTTTTTTTCTCCATTATACTGGGTCTACTTCTTCTGCTACTGCCTCATCACTGGAGCCAGTCATGGCAATTGGAACCTTCATCCATCTTCCATGTTACTGCTATTGTTGATCCCATTCCCTTTCATCTGCCTAATCATCCTTCTGCTTAAACAACTCAGCAGCAGCAGTACGAACAGCAGTTGCAACTCAGGAGGACATTTGACAGTAGCCAATGGCCAACATGACCTGCTGGCATTAGGCCAGTAGGGCATTTTTCTTTTTCTCTCGGGGCTTGTGTTTTGAAAAAAAAAAAAAACTAGTCCTACAAAAATAAACAATTTTTGGGGGGTTTGTTTCTAACAAGCCTAATTCCTACAAATCAATGTTTCCTTAGGGCTTGTGCTAAACTAGCTGAAGTCCTACAAATCAATGTTTCCTTAGGGCTTGTGCCAAACAAGCTTAAGTCCTACAAATCAATGTTTCTTCAGGGCTTGGGCCTCTAATAAGTCTAAATCCTACAAAGGCCTCTAACAACAAATCAAACAAATCATCCTCTACAAAATACTCTATCAAATCAAGTATCAGTCCACCCCAGTGGCAGCTTATGTCAGGGGGTTCCTGTCTCTGTCACTTCCAATACAAATGTCTTATTTTATTTTATTTATTTACTTTTTATTAACTGTCCCCCCAATAGCAGTCAAGAAAGCCCCCCAAAACAAATTCACTGTTCAAATTACTCATTCATTCACCAGCACAGGCACCATTCTCAGACCCATTTATACCATGTCTTATGGTTTTTATTTTAGTTTATTTTATTTAGGATTTGTTTTTTATTAATTGCCCCCAATCCCAGCAAACAACCCACCAAAATCATCCCCTGTTCAACTGATTCTTTCCCCACACCCCAGCAACACAGGCACCCTCATGCCCCTTTTATACAATACCTTTGGGAAATAAAATATTATTTGTAATGTGTTTTGTGTAACTTCTATGCTCCCATTGATTTCAATGGGCGGAAAATCAGCACTTTTCTTGGGAAATTTTTCGCCAAGCGGAAAGCGCCATTTTTCACGGATTTCAGTTTGAGGAGGAAAGTTTCTCCCGTCCCTAGAAAATACATATATTATATATATTTATTTTATTTTTAAGCTAATTTTCAGATGTATAATTTTGGAAAATGTTAAAACTGGGGAAAAATCTAGGATGTGCAAAGCTTAGGACACGATGGGGGTTATTCACTAAGGCGTGATAAAAAGGTAATAAAGAGGAGATAACTTCTCCAGTGATATCACTTCTCCAGTTCCTGTCTTATTCTATGTAGCCAATTCACTAACATTTCTTAAGTTTTGGAGATCTTAGTGCATAGGCCCCATAGAATAACATAGGAACTGGTGAAGTGATATTGCTGGAGAAGTCATCTCCACTTTATCACCTCTTTATCACACCTTAGTGAATAACCTCCATATCTTTTCAGGTGAACCCTAGGCTGCAAGTGCTTTTATCTGCCACCCCTACTACTACTACATGCAGTGTAGAACGATTTAATTAGAATATGTGCAGTAAACAAAGATAATATAGTCACTGTCAAAACAAAATAAAATAAGGCTGATTTAACCCCTGGAGACCTAAATATGTCTTCACTGGAGACCTGTCTAACATCCAGATGGTTAACATTCAATTATACCTGCATTAGCATCAATCTGCTTCATTCAACAGCGCCGACTTAGCAAATATTACTTTTTTTTCTGCAGAGAGTACTGTCACTGCTTGCAGTTGTTTCATTCAAAAATTATTGTTGGGTGCAGTATTTCCCTATTATCTCTCTGCATATATTCCACATAGGCTATTGTGCAGATCTTCAGCGCAGTAGTGTTTGTGGTTTGTGATAACAAATGGAGGTGACAACATGCTACACAGGCTGCATAAAACTGTAGCCCATAGAAAATGCCTGATAGGCAAAACTGAGAACTTTCTAGGTTTGACCCTGGAACTCAGAATTTTGACCCAAATCTCAAGATCTTGGGGTGAAGGGCCATATTCTCATGTGTGATCTCTTTGTGTAATTGCCAGGGCATGCCTGGTTACATATCGGCTGTTTTAACACCTGCCATGTGGCAGATAAGATCAACAGGCTGCAGTTATACAAAACTGTAGCCTATAGGAACTGCCTGATAGGCATAAAGGAGAACTTTCTAAGTGTGACCCTGAAACTCAGAATTTTAACCCAGTCTTAGGATATCGGGGTGAAGGGCCATATTCTCATGGTGAGATAGTCTAATGGTGCCAATTGCTAACAGAATGGCAGAGTGAGAGTTCCTGCTTGTCTCGGGTTTGCTCAAACAGTAAGATCTCTAAGATGGAGAATGCTAATGGTTCCTTGAGGTCTGATTGGAGAACCTCTGGTTAACAGCATGAGGGAACATATTGCCTAGAATCTACATTCTGTGGAATATTAATGGTTAAAATGTCACAAGTCTCAAGGTATGCTGTTTGTGGACCAGCTGCTCACTGCAGGTGTGAAAGCTAAATGTCAGAAATACTGAGCTGATGTTGCCAATGTGAACAGGGTCTATAAAGGACACTTTCCTAGGTAAGTCCTTCTGTCAATGAAATTAAAAGCCATTGTACTTCTTTAATGGGTTCTGCGTTCCCTTTTGCTTCTTTCCACCATCATGCCCATACACAGACAATCCAAATTTTCCTCTGGCTCTAAGGTATGATGCCTGAGGCCCATATATTTTATTTTAATGATATTGCCTTTAGTTCACATTCTTCAGTGGGTTGACCCCTGGAGCCAATGCTCTCTCCCTGTGTGATTGCCAGGGCATGCCTGGTTACATATCAGCTATTTTGGCACCTGCCATGTGGCAGATAAGATCAAGTCTCTTACCAACATTCTACATCATTCATACAATATGAAAGATAGCATCAAGTTTTCTTAAACCCAAGTCCACAATAAATTGTGTTGTAGCTTCCCTTTGCTTTGCAGTAATATATAATGAGATAGAATTGGTATATGATACATTATATTGCAGCAACATACAGTTAAAATTATCATGCAGACCTCATAATTTTCATTGAGACTTAGGAGCTCCAGAATCGCACCTCTCTAGCTTTCTGAATACAGCTCTTTGAAAACTGCATAGCAATGCATAAGAGGATCTCTAGCACTCAGGTGGTTACAAAAGCAAACAACTGATGCTATTGTTTAATCACAGGTAGTCTACATTATCCTTGCTTTTGCAATGTGTTGGAGACATATCTCTAGCATTCAAAGGGTTAAAGGGATAATAATGTTTCACAAAACAGCAGCTCCATAGAGAGTGTAATTTCAATACTGTCAGAGTTGTAGTTGAAGAGTAATTGAATGATAAAGTATCCCCCTCCTTCCCCTTTTACCTAGTGTAAGCCACCTCCCCTCAGATGTAGAATCTGGTCTTGAGACCACAGCTCACAGCAAGGGACAATCTTCTTACTGTGACCATAAGGAAACCCATTGCCCCCTTGACAGGTTTTTCAGGTATTTCCTTATGCTCACTGAAGATTGTCCCTCTCTGAGATCCATCCACACAGTCTTGCCGCTCTGAGGTGAGCAGTGTTACATCAGTAAAAGGGGCGGGAGGGGGAAACTTTATCATTCAGATACTCTTGAACTACAACTATGACAGTACTGAAATAACTGCTGCTTTTATTGTGAAACATTACTATCCCTTTAAGTTAGTTGCTGCTGCAGTAATATCACAGTGCAGTAGTGTCACAGTGGCTAAGATTTTTTTGCTGTCTTCGCAGTGTAGCCATATATTAAATTGTAGTTTACATATCAATGAAAAAAGTCTGATACGTATTACTGAGTTTTAGAACTGTCCCTAGTTATATCACAACAAGCTGACCAATGCATTTTCCAATATCAGCCTTAAAGGGATAGTAATGTTTCATAATAAAAGCAGCTTTAATTAATCATCATAGTATTTGGGCCTTGGAGAGTGTTATTTCAAATTCTGTCAGAGTTATACTTCAAGAGTAATTGAATGATAAAGTATCCTCCTCCCGCCCCTTTTTACTGATATAACACTGCTCACTTAAGAGCAGCAGGGAGTGTCCAGGTAGGCGGCAGAGAGGGACAATCTTCAATTAAGATAAGGAAAAAAGCTGAAAAACCTGTCAAGGGGGGCAGAGTTTTCATTGTTCTCACAGTAGAATTTTAACCCTTGATGTGACCTGTCTGGTCTATGGACTGGATTCCACATCTGAGGTGTGGGGGCTTATAATAGGTAAAAGGGGCGGGAGGGGGAAACCTTATTGTTCAATTACTCTTGAACTACAGCTCTCACAGTATTGAAATAACACTCTCCATGGCTCAATTGCTATGAAGATTAATTGGAGCTGCTGTTTTTGTGAAACATTACTATCACTTTAAGAACTAGTAAAAGAGGCTTTCCTTCATAAACTTCAGCAGCAACATTTGCTTTCTAAAGTTTACTTAAGCATTCCGTTAATGGTAAAGAACTAATTGTTATTCAATGAATAAGGCCTTTCACTCCAATCAATGACATCTGCTATACTATACTAAAAAAACTGCATATAAATTTAGAATATAGACAGCAATATAAATGTGAAAAACCATACATACCAAGCATACCAAGGTCCTATCTGTACATATTTATGTTAAACTAATGTTTGGACCAAAAAGCAACCTCTACAAAATTACTGCAGTGTATCAGGAAATCTTAGTTACATTTTGCCTGTTCTTTTCCAGAATAATACTTTATAAAATAGTTACATGGTCCTAGAGTTTTGTGTCTTAATTGAAATATTACTTGCTATTTTGTATTTCCTTTAACGGTTTGCATGGACTATTTTTTTCCTCAAAATAATGCTTCATATTTTAAACAATATTGAGGCTGCTGTATTAGAAATATTTGAGCAATTTTGGGGTAAGCCAACTATACCATACTAGTTGAACAGCCCGTTACATGGGCCACAGTGCCTCTGGCAGCCGGTCGCGGGGCAGTCACATGCGCTGATACAGAGCTGGGCGCTCCTTCGGAGCGCCCAGCTCTGTATCAGCCGTGGCGCTGGCAGTCTGTACTGCGCATGACTGCCGCACGAGCAGCAGTGTCTACTGCGCATGTCGGTCGTTACACACAACTTAGCGAATTATTATATAGGATGGGACAAACAAATTATCCTTGATTGCATTTAATCTTTCCTGGTCTAGGTGTGGAATGTGGTGGTGAGTGGGAGAGACTAATGCCAGCCTGAGATAGAGAATGGCAGAGTGGCAAGCTAGGTAATCCAACATTAAGGCAAATATTGGTGATTTCCTGAATCCACAGTAAAGGTAGTGATGGAAAATAACTTCTACACATACTGGCATAAGGGAGAGAGTTGGGGTGGGTTATAGAGAGAGGACTGGCTTAAAATACACAGATTGGCTGCTGGCTTATCATCTAGCACCCTTGTTTTGGAGACCAACCTAAGCTTCATTTCAGGAGGTGCAGGATGTCCTATGTGCTTTCCAGAACATACCCACCACATAGCCCAGATTCTGGCAATGCTCCAAGAATCTGTGCACATCTCTGTGGTCATGTCCCATCCTAGAACCGTTCTGGAAGGAGGTGTTGGATATTATAAATAAATTGACATACGTGGAACTACCTGCAGACCTTTGCCTGATTCTGCTGAAAATAAAGTGTAGAAGATATCAGGTTAAACAAAACATCTGAATTAGAACAATCATTTAATTGGGGGGTTATCCCAGTACTTTGGAAATAAATGGAGTGAGTGCTATATTTATTTATTTTCAGATAACTTCTTAACCCTTCCAGTGCCACATGGGAACTGGGTAATGCACATCCCTATGGAAATGAAAGGGTTAGGGAGCAATGCTATTTGTGGTACCAAAGACTGAGAGCATACTCTCAGTTCCCACTGTGGGCAAGTACGGGAACAGAGAGAAAGTTCTCAGGCGTCACTGTTGTCACCTGCTGGCGATGTTTACGTGAGAGCATCCCTTCCACATCTCCCACTGCATGACAGGATGATATGCTTATGAATAAATTCTACCCCTCCCCCTTGCATCCCTAATTCTTAGTGCATATGGTGATGTGTGTTTATATCTCCAAGGAGATTTGATTAAAATAAAATACGTTTGGCTAGTATATAAATATTGCCTCTACCCCATGGATGCTTTTATAGGTTTCTCTAACATAATATACCACAAATTATTAAATCTAATTCAATTCCAACTCAAGTGGCTTTAGGATGTGTTACTATAGTGAATAATTGGTTTTATTGCTAAGCAACCACAACACAAACTTCAGTAAATTATCCACTTGTAGTGTTTGATCCTTAAACTCAATAAACCTAACATATCTATTCTTGCAAGTTCTGTGACCCACACAGCAAAGTGCTGAGATCCTTTCAGAAGATTCTTAACTGTTTGAGTGCCAGAAGGATATTTAGTGCATTGCTGTGCAATACATTAGGGTTGCCACCTTTTCTTAAAAAAAATACCGGCCATGGCATTCTCTCCATAGACTTAACATTGGACAGAAGCCAATTTTTTACCGGCCTGCCGGTAAAATGCCGGCTGGGTGGCAACCCTAAATACATTGAATACCCTTCTGGCACTGAAAGGGTTAACGGACAACTGTTACAGTATGTTTGTATTACTGTGACTAATTTTTTACAAAAAACAGATTACCGTTTATAATATATGGAATTAATACTTGTGTTAAGTATAATAAAAATTATCCATTATATTATTAGCCTTTGACTGCTGTTTCATGGCTTCAGGCTCTCACTGAACACCTTTCTGTTATTTTCAACTGCAATTTATGGGCTGTATGAGATGCTGACAACTGTGAGTTATGTTAGCACAAGCCTTTAAAGGGAGAGTAAATCCTAATCCTAAACTTTTTAAAAATGGCATACGTCTCTGACTACTGCCGTTCTATTCTGGTAGCTCATGGTAGCTTACTGAAACACTCATCTGATCCTGCAACAATTTCTGCTTCCTCCTTAATCAGCCATTGGATAATATGGGGTCTGAAAAGGACAAGCTTCTTGACCTCTCAAACACCATGTTACTACTGCAGTTTCTTAGAGTGGAGTTTTCGGCTTTGAACAACCACTGTAGTGACATGAGGTGTGAAAATCAGGAAGTTTCTTCAAATCCACAGAAAGCAATTAACTGTAGTACAATTCCCTACAGTAGTAAGGCAAACTGAGAGATGGGTGAAAGTACATTTTTCTTCCTATGGTAATTTCCATGGAATGGGAGAGTACTTCTCTTTTCTGCTGTAAGTTCCAGTGGTAAGGAAAATCAAACAGCAATTTCTGTATTATGTGGACAGAAGTTAAAGGAAAACCAGCACCTCCTAATAATAACCCCCATTTACCTTACTGTGGACAGAAAATTCTAATGGCCCCTAATGGACTGATTGAAGATGTTATTTCTTAAATAAAGGCTCAAGGGAAAAATTCAAAAGAGCCATTAGTATTTTTTGGCCACGGTAAAGTAAGTCGGGAGATATTTTTCGGGGGCGTCAGTTCCCCTTTAAGCTCATGGATCTAACCTTTTGGATAGGACACGACACACTCATATACATGCATGCAAACACATTCATGCACTCAGACAAACCTGCGTCATGTGACAGGACCGAGTCAGGGATCCTAAACAGAATCAGTTCAGTAATTCTTACTCAGATAACTAAAGAGCAGGCCAATAAAGCAAACAGGGCTCAATACTATCCCCACTGGTAAACCTGGAAAACAGTAGTTTTGAAAGCCAGTTTGGTACTCTACTAACTGTGCTGTGAAACTACTGACGGATAAAAATGCCCAATGGGCGCAAAATTTGCACGCGTTGGACACAATGAAAAAGTAGTTGAATATGACATTCTACTACATGTGGTGGCTTTAACACACGTTAAGGGACTCACTATTTTTTGAGTAAAAATTCCGCCTACCACACCTAGGCGCTGAGTCCTTAACGTGCGTTAAAAACCACCAACGTGTAGTAGAACAGTGGTTTCTAACACACATACATGAGTGGCTGGTGATTCCTACCCTAGTGATTTGCGAGTGTATTGATATGGGGCTTAGGGCCATGTAACAAAAACAAAAGTGAAAAGAACATTAACCCTATGAGTGCCAGTGGAGTATGCAATGCATTGCAGAGTGTTGCATAGCCCACTGGCACTCACAGGGTTAATCCCCCTAAAGCTAACACGATCCCTTCACAATAAACACTTACCTTTAAGTCTGATGTCCGGTGAGGCCTTCAGCACGCTGATTATCCAATCTCAGTCTTCTTCTGTAATCTTCTATCTGCCGTCTTCTTAACTTCATTCTTCATCATCTTATTGTTGTCTTCTTATCTTTTGTCTTCTTCATTCAGTGAGAATATAACAAATAAAAAAATTACAAATCATAGAACACCACAATGGCCCCCCAATATAGTCCAAGTATAATTGCAAGATAGCACCCCAAAATAGTCCAGTTAGAACCGAAAGATGCCACTGTCACCGCTAATGGCAGTGGCAGGAAACCCACAGCAAGGAACCGCCACCTCAATTACCTCTCGGGCCATTGTCTGAGACGTATTGAGGGAATTTTTAACATTTTAAAAAGGTTAATTTTACAAAGCTAAAGCAGTATTAAATTATATTCAGTGGGATGTAATCTTCAAATATAAAAATGCACAAGAATAATGGAATTTGTTTAAAATGCTCTTAGGCAAATATACACTTTAATATATAACATTGGGGAATAAGCACAAGAGAAGTAAAGTGAAACCAATGTGGCTTGGCAGAGAAATGAGAAATAAGAAACAGGCTTTTAAATGTTTAAGTCAGATGGGTGAAATGCACTCATTAAAAAATATAAAGAAAATAAGAGAAATATTGCAAATAAGAGCAAGAAAAATCCTCAACAATTCTACAAGTATATTAATAACAAAAAGGTTACGGTTGATATTGGTCCTCTTAAGGCTGCGACAGGTGAATTAATTAGTTAGGATACGGCTATGGCTGACACCCTAAATACATTCTTTGCTTCTGTATATACAAAGGAAGCAACAATGACAGGATATGGGCAAATAGACAAAACCACTGTCACGGGCATCTAGGAAAGCTCAGAACTCAGTAAGGTAATGTAATGTAAAATATTTATTAGAACAAATCACAGCAATAAATATGTAGTACAACAAGCAAAGGGTTACTAACTGGCGACACTACTACCAGAAATAGTAGGCCTTACGCTAGACCACAATGCTGGAGACTGGGCCGAAGCCCCTGTGAGTCTCAGCAGGAAACAGGAATGCTAGCTCTTGATCCGTCGACTGGAACACTGGAACCGTAATCTTGATCCGAAGAACAGGAACACAATGACTGCTGGACTGGAGAAGTGACCACGCCTGAAATCACTGCTAAGAGACCCTGTGACTCACGCCTGCAGTCACTATATCGAGACCCTGTGACTCACACCTGCAGTCACTATATCGAGACCCTGTGACTCACGCCTGCAGTCACCAATCAGATTCTCTGTCCACAACAGTGGTCTGTCTTAGGCCAATAGTACAAATTGATCACAGTAAGGGGTACTCGTGATCACTGGGTCATACACAGAGAGGGTTCTCGTACTTAGCTGGGTCATACACACAGAGAGAGGGTTCTCATACGTATCTGGGTCATACACAGAGAGGGTTCTCTTCCTTAGCCGGGTCATACACAGTGCGGGTTCTCATAATTAGCCAGGTCATACACAGAGTGGGTTTTCGTAGATAGCCAAGTCATACACAGAGCCCAAGTACTTCACCTAAGAACAACAATGCAAGGGCATCTGAGTCAGGCCTCAGTCTGCCTTATAAACCCCTCCACAGGAAGTAGGAGGAGCAGCTCAGAGGAAGGAAGAAGGAAGTAGGTAGGAGGAGACTACTGTAAGCAAACAGATAAAACAGAGGCCTGCAGCCTACTTGAAGCCTCGTGCCTGTAATCATGCTGGAGTCAAGGTAAGCTGTGACAACCACAGAATTTTGTTCATTATGTACATGGCTTACTGAGGACAAAGCCCAAACGAAACTGGAAAAGGTTATGGTGAATAAAGTACCTGGACCTGATGGGCTACACCCTAGGGTACTTAAGGAACTTAGGTCAGTAACGGCAATACAATTTTACTTAATATTTATTGATTTACTTTCATCAGGTATAGTGCCCTGTGATTGGAGGAATGATTATGTAGTTCCATTGTTCAAAAAGGGGGCAAGATCCAAACCAGGAAATTATAGACCCGTGAGCTTGACTTCCATAGTGGGTAAGAAGGGTTACCAGCTGACAGTATTCAGAACTATGTGAAGACAAACAATATTATTAGTAGGAGTCACCATGGTTTTATGAAGAATAGATCATGTCAGACTAATTTAATTGCATTTTACAAACAAGGACAAGGGAATTGCTGTTGATGTAGTATGCTTGGATTTTGCAAAAGCCTCACAACAGGTTACTGCATAAATTAAAAGGCTTTGGTGTGGGCGGTTATATGTGTACATGGTTTGAGAACTGATTAAATGATAGATGGTAGAGTAGTTGTAAATGGATACACCAACATGTGAATGAGACCACAAAGGGCGCACTGCAAGTCTAAATGTAATAGGCTCTAATAATGAAAAGAAAAGAAAACAGAGAAGAGATTGACTAGAAAGTCAATATAGGAGGTAAGACCAGTTCAGTGCTGTAACTGTAATATCATGTAAAGGCACCTGAGCGTGCTACAAACACCCTAAACAATCGTGTATATTATCTTTATTAAACAAAATGTAAATAAAACAAGATAAACAATGTGGACTATGAACAATTATGTTCTGTAGTCCTAAAACCGTCACTAGTAATTTGTGACAAAATAGGCTGTCAGCTGATCACTTTACTGAGTAAAGGCTCCTTTAATTAACACCATGTGATGCCAGTATTATATACTCAATGTCGAGTATCTGGCTATTCAGTTTGTATATGAGAAATATATCTGATGTTTGATAATTACCTATGGTCCAACAGTATAAACTCTTAAACTGCAGGGCACCTATATAAGTAAATGGTAATATATCCAATAGGCAATGGTGCTTCTTCACTCTAAACGTGAGTTAAATATATTTGCCATAGTTGGATGATTAAAGCAGTATCTGCATGTCACATTAATCCAAAACATGGATTAAAGAACGCTCCTATATGTAAAATCCCCAATCGTCTTTTGCCCATATAACCTATTTAGAAGCTCTATTCGGATGGATTGGGAGATAGTAATCCCACATCGAGCCGGAGCTTTTTTCCCCATTGGTCCCTAACTGATGACTATGCTGTTTGACCATAATCAACACTGAATGAATCAAAATGGAGTTAATTAACTAATGGCTCTGTTCGGAAGGATTAGTAGTCAATTATCCCACATCGTGCCGGAGCCGAAAGATCAGTCCTGTCTAACTAATACACACAAGGTTGAGGTACGCTGACTGTCAGCCTAAAATAAACTGTATCGCCCAACGTGTTTCATCGGACAAGGCCGATTTCTTCAGGGGCTCATTAGTTAGCTCCATTATCTTTTATTTTCATTATTTGAGCCTAGTTGTAAATGGAACCTTTTCGTGTTGGTCTAAAGTTATAAGGGTTCAATTCTGGGCCCAATGCTTTTTAATTTGTTTATTAATGATTTAGAAGTGGGAATTGAAAGTAGTGTTTCAATTTTTGCTGATGACACTAAGCTGTGCAAGGAAATACATACATGGTTGGATGTTTTTTCTTCTTCAAAGGATTTAGATAAACTGAGCGAAAGGGCAGAAAAGTGGCAGAGGAAACTTAATGCGGATAAATGTAAGGTTATGCATTAACATGCTACATATACTGTAAATGGGAAACAACTTGGGGAGAAACTTGTAGGAGTACTGGTAGACTTCACAGCAGTGTGCAGAGTTGCTCAGCTACTGCAAGAGCATATAGGGTACTAGCCTACATAAAAAGAGGTGTAGATGCATGGGATGCTAATATTCTATATAAATCATTGGTTAGGCCTCATCTAGAATATGGATTGCAGTTTTGGGCACCATTTCTTAAAAAAAGACATTATTGAACTGTAAAAAGTGCAAAGATGTGCAACAAAACTGATAAAGGGATTGAAGTATATGATTTATAAAGATGTTACCCAAACTGGATTTGTTTATATTAGAGAAGATACGTCTAAGGGGTGATACGATTACCATTTACAAATATATTCAAGGTAAATATAAAGAACTATCCAATTAAATATTTATGCAAAAGAGCTGAGCCAAGAATGAGAGATCATGCATTAAGACTAGAGGAAAGGTGCTTTCGACTAAAACAAAGGCAGGGATCTTTTTTTACAGTAAGGGCAGTAAAGCTATGGAATTCTTTTCCTCTGGATGTTGTACTTGCAGATACTGTAACTGCTTTCAAAATAGCAATGGATAACTATCTAGCACAGGACAATAATGAGAATTATGACAGATGGCTTCAATGCAGATAGGCTATTGATCCAGGGAACTATCTGACTGACATTTGGAATCAGGAAGGAATATTTTTACCCACTTGGGGCTAAATTGGAAATGGCTTCAGTAGTTTTTTTTTTTTTGCCTTTCTCTTTATCAACATAGGAGTTTTGGCATGAGCTGGACTTGATGGACACATGTCTTTTTTCAGCCTCTTCAGCTATGTTATGTTACTATACCAATAAAACAATTTGAAGGCATTCTGAATCGTTTTGATATTTTTAAATGCATCATGTTCCTGCACTAGCTGATATTTTGCACACTTCTACTTTGTATGCTTGCATGAAACTTTGGGAGCTGCATCTTGGTTTGGGGCACATCAGGAGTAAGATAGCCTACCTCATTCATTCCTTCATTTCAACACACATGAATGGGAACTCTGTTCAATCAGATACGCTTTTTATTACTGGCTTATGCATTAATCAAATACAGACAGGTTCTTGGTTTCAGTTATTCAGATTTTACTTTCTGAAAACAAATGGATGCAGTTGTTTCTGCAAGGGAGTTTGACTAGATCCATGTCTTGTATAGAACTGTCACTGCTGTACATTGTTCTACAAGCATGTGATAGCTCAGCAGAATTTACTCAGACATTCAAAATCACTTTTTGTTCCTCATGAGCTCAGGACAGCTGCTGTAGTTGATGTTTTGTCTATAATTTACTGCTGTTCCATTGAGTACTATATAAAAAACTTTATTCAACTTGCACATGTCACACGTACATCATTTTTAAAGGGGATTAACAACTGTTTCTAGCTATTTGGTGAAAGTTACCTTTATCTGTTGGTGGACCAGTTTGGCACTAAATGCCAATTAATTTCTCTGCTGGCCCAATATTACCACACAATCTAAACAGAGCCCACACACTTGTAATTTTTGAAAGTGCCACAAGTGAAAAGTTTGGCCTCAAACATAACTAATTTCCATACTTTTGCAGGTAACTAGCATGAAGTGCCACTAAAACATAAAGGCTAATTCCTAAAAAAACACTATGGTCTTGATTCAATTGCCTCAGACACCAAAACAACCAGCCAATAGAAGTTTTTTAAGCATGGTAAGTCATTCAGTTAGCTGTCTTATAAATAGCTAAATCAGTTTTAAAATCACAACGGACGATAATATTTCACCCCTTTGAAAACAATGGAAAGGTACACAGGACCCATTCAATTCTGTGCAGTAGTGCCAATGAAAGATAAACTGATATATTTAACAGCTGAAATTCTAGACCTAGTTTTACTGGCCATACACATATATCCCAACATTTCAAATTGCCAAAGAGGGACACCTGAGTTTTAGGGGGTTTTGCTGTGGGCGTGGCTGGTGGGCAGGGCATTACCGAGAATTTTTAGGCTATTTCATGACCTATTGATACCTCCTTGTATAACCTAATGAATGACTTATAACAAGACCAACATTTTTTTACACAGACTAATTCATAAACACACATACTGATATTTATACAAACAGTAATGTGAGTTTTATTGCTGTGGAGCAATGTGATACACTTATATACACACCACATAGTCTGATCTCCTAAAAAGAGGGACATCAGGGTGGGAAAGAGGGACAGAGGGATTTGGTTCTAAAAGAGGGACTGTCCCTCCTAAAGAGGGACACTTGGGAGGTATGCATACAGCACACAACAGACAAAAAAACCCACTGTTGGACAAAACGAAATCAGGGAAACATCAGCTCACACAACACCCAGCACATAGCACAAGCACACCAATGGCAACATTAACCCCTGCAAAGCTAAGCAAACACATGGAAAATGGTCATGCCCTAAAACAAGTCCCGGACAAACAACAAAATCCTATCAGCCCACATACTATACCCTGGAAAACAACAGGGGTTAACACACAACAGCACATATGTGTACACAACATAAGACGCACACCTGTCTTGTAGAACATCATCAGCCAATAGAGTCCCAAGATGCACCTGATAATGTCATACATGCACCTAACAGGTACACAGCAAATACAACAATTCAGACAGACAAAAACAACCACACCGCAAAATACTTATCTGGACAACACACACCTTCCCACTGGTCACTCCCTACCTCATGACCACGCCTGGACAACACCCTACCACTGTCTTAAAGGGACAACTAACCGTCCTCCTAAGTGGTGTGTTTGTAGTGAGACCATTCAGACAGAGAGACTGAAACAGACAGAGAGGGATTACTACCAGTATGTTTGCATACCTATTCCTGCAAAGACATCATAGACAAAGGCTTGCAAGGGCTAGGGATCACCATCAACCCCCAAGCACACCTGCTGAACAGCCTTCACCTGTTGCAAGTGATGATGTTCAGGCTGAAGAGCCAGTCAGAAGCCCATCCCCACTTGGAGGACAACACCAGGCAGAAGCACCCCAGCTACCGCAACAGGATGTCCCATAGCTACCACAGGGACCTGTGGAGCAGCACAGGGATGACACACTGCTACAAATACCCAGGATACACTGCGCAAGGGTCAAGCTTTTCAGAATGATGGATGCTGTTGTGACTGTCCACTATAGGTTGATGTTACACAGCATTATAAACCTATATGAGGTGATCAAATATGATTCAGCTCCATCCTTGCCCTATCTGGCTTGTAGAAACTGATGCGTGCCATACATTTCAAGGTAAGTGGATCCTTCCAGTCCACAAAAGGCTATGCATCTGGCATGTCCCAGGCCACACAGATGGAGTGAACACATGTAAAACAGGATTTCTATGCAGTGGGAGGCATGCCCAGGGTCATGGGTGTCAAAGACTGCACACATGTATGCACCAAAGCACCAACGTATGAGTGACAAATCTTCATCAAAAGGAATAATTTCCACTCAATCAACGTGCAGAGGGTGTGTGATTCCAACATGAGGATAACCCATGTTTGTGCCTCCTATTCCTGGAGCTTTCATGACTCATACATCCTCAGACACTCCTCCATCCACAGGGACTTTAAGAATGTGTCCATGTATTGTCCATGATCAGCCTTTGGGAATGTGTGCAATCACACTCACACAACACATAATGATCTGTTTTACTCCACAGGGTGACTGATATATACAGCCCTGATATTGCCTGCTATGACATCACAACTGCATAGTTGCTACAGTGTATAACCCATGCAGAAGCTTTTCCATGGATGTGTTATATTGAGGATGTGAATTCAACTGGCATCTGCCATTCGTTTGGGCATGATGACACTGCCACTTCAAGGATATCATCCATCACCCTGTGAACAAAGGTATACCACATTGCCCATGTCCATCATATTCCTGAGCTACACTAACAGCAAACAAAAGAGATTGAGTTGAATGTAGCTATATCAACTATGGAACCCTTGGTCTGATAGAGAGAGATATCCAATGCAATGCATTGGATACTACTCTGTCATTTCAAGGGTTAAAGGGGTATTGGAGATAGCATAAGAACAGCATAGGGATGAATATACTGTGGTAGTGTTTTCTACAGCATCGGAGTAACTATATGGGAGACAAGTTGCAAGTCCCACCATGATAACCTCTGTGTGTGCACCACAATGTCCGTGGCACACCAACACCCTCTGTTTCATGGGGCTCTGTTCGATGATGTGTTGATCCAATGTCCCTGTTACATATACACATGGCTGGTTTGCATTTCCTAACCCTATGGATTCCAGAGGGGTAGACAACCCATTACAAAGCAATGGGTTGTCTACTCCCCTGGAATGCAAAAGGTTAATGGGTGGGGTGAGCTTCATGGACGTGGGGTCAACACTTCAGAGGGGTCAAGTGGACATTCCTCTGTCCATGATGGGTCATGGACAGAGGAATGTCCACTGTTCATGATGGGTCATGCTATGGAGGCCTGTGGGACACGATGACAGGATTTGGAACTGCAACATCTAACTGTCTGTCATGCAACGAATAAACCAATATTATCCCATTAACCTTTGTACATTCCGGGGAAGTAGACACGGACATGCTCTCATTGTTTCATATACTGATATAAAGTTCTGAATTTCACACTGGAAGTCATGTTGCCTAGAAACAGCCCTGACCACGTGGGTCAGCCATTTATTTGAGTTCGTATGAAAAGTATACAAGTGGACCCCGAGGCCCCTGTGCTGAATTTCCTTTCAAGCACTAATTGTAATTTTGTTTCTCAAGCAGTGTGTTATCTCTTGCAGATTAAAAATCTCAGCCTTGATTGTTTGTTTATCTTTGCCTTGCTTTGATAGATTTGTAGGTGTGATGTACAAGTTATATTATATTTTTCTGTTTTGTTCATTGTGGAACACAAGAACCATGGAGTAACGTATCCTATTCCAAGAGGCAGGACACTTGAATAAAGAGTTCTCTGGAGATGGAGTCTTAGTTTTAAACGCGTCCTGATAGGAGATACTCAGGGTGAAGATTCTTTTAGCTTGCTTTTTCATTTTTTGTAGCTTATTTGTAGTTATTTAATTGTCTATTAGGTGGGCTCCTATTCCCTGCTCCTCCAGGATGGATATGTACCAGAGGCAAGACTTTTACAGGACTGGGGTTTGCTTGGGAATGGCTTCAAGAACTTTATTTAGCCACTCTTCCTATTTTCTGTATTTCATAGGAGCCCGAAGGTTGAAGAGGTGCTTTCTGTTTGCCTGTCTAGAAGGCACAATCTGAGGACTATGGTTTCTTTGTTATCTGGCCCCTTTAAACTCATATCGACATCACTTCATGGCAACAACAGATATCCCAGTGTTAGACGTACATCTTTTTTTTTTTTTTAACATTTTATTGTACTATATGTAGTTTTTGGTAAAGTAGTGGGCTGCATCTGGTTGCTATTGAGTTGTTTCCTGCGACATCAGGTGGGTTCCTTTCTGTGGTAATAAGCTGATGGGGCATATTAGGCACACATGTGAGGGGGAACTACCTGAAGAGGCTCCCCTTTTGCCATGGCAGCATGCGAGTGTGGGTGGCTGGAGAGCTACCATGCCATATTCTGTCTTTGGAAGGAACTTGTTTTCTTCTCATGAGGACAGGTTTTCCCTGGGCCTCAGGAAAGGAAGGAGAGGAGATACTGCTTCTCATCTTCCGTATTTGTTTTTGGACCAACTCATCCAATATATAGTTCTCTTACTGGATGACTGAATCTCTCTCCGGCACATTAGCCTTACCCCACAACAGGCAGATAACTGTTTTATTCTTGTCGTCTGCACTGTATTTCTCTTTTTGGGGGTCCCCTTGCTATGTCTGTGCACAAAGGAGATATGGGGAGGTCTAAGACCACCAGGGGCTTGAGTGGTTTCTACAGTAACCCTTTGTTCCTTCTGTCACACTAGTCTCACCCTAGTGTCCCCTAATCAGCCAACTCCAGGCCACACTTCTACTATTAAGGGGGTTCCGGAAGTCAAAATCACCCTGTTTCTCCCTTTTCTATGGAGGGACGAGAAACTGAGGAGGAGGCTATTGCTTCTTTCCTTACCCCTAGTGATTCATTTGAGGGAGACCCTGGGTTATCTGTCTTTCTTTGTGTGAGATTGTCTCTGCAAGTATCTCAGGCCTTAGCTCTCCCATCAGTGATGGTGCAGGAATACATGAGGGTACTGTGGTATTTGGTCTATGCCTTGGAGGCAAATCTGTTTGCCCATATTCTCAGGAACTGGTCCAGATATCAGTGTCCTCTCTCCCAAGTGATGTCTCTATTGAAACATATGAAATTAAGTCTTTGGTGGTGGTTCCAGGACTCCCACCTTATCCTGGGTCATCCATTGGATCATACTGAATTGGCCCATAGTCACGACAGATACCAGTCTGAAGGGCTGTGGGTTTCCTTTTAAAATATCACATTTTTAACAGCGTGCGGCTTGAGGCCACATTAAGCTAGTCGCCATGTTGAAAAGGGCGACATAAGACTCTCGCCCTGCATATAAGCACGAGATTCTCATGTCGCTTCTTTTAACAGTGCTGTCGGATTGTGTTTATCACCTGTGGGGTTGGGTTGAAGTGAACCTTTCACGGTTCCCGTGATCTGGCTGTCATTCTTTGTTGTGGTGCGCTCAGTATGGCCTTAATATACTGGGACTCTGGCACCTGTCAGGGGCCCTTTCGTGGTGTTCCTGTACCAGTGTTACTTTGTTGCTGTGTTCCTGCGTTCCTGTGTAACGACTTGGCCTGTCTGACTACTCTCATTGGTTCCTGCTCCATGATTCGACCCGGCCTGGCTGACGTTCCTGCTCCGTGACCTGATCCGGCTATCCTGATGACCCTGCTTGTGTTCCAGCTGTTATCCTGATCCTGTGTCGCTTGAGCGACATTCTGACTTCCGCTGTGCTGATACAGAAACAGACCGAGTTGTTGCCTCCGATTCACTGGGCCTCCCATTAACTCTTGCAGAGCACTGTTGTCTCAGCTACAGTGAGCCTTCCGTTAACACTTGCAGAGCACTGTTGTCTCAGTTACATTGAGCCTTCCGTTACACTTGCCGAGCACTGTTGCCTCTGTTAACCCTGAGCCTTCCGCTTACACTTGTAGAGCATTGTAGCCTCCGTTACCGAGAGCCTTCCTTTAACACTTGCAGAGCATTGTGGCCTCCGTTTACACTGCACTTCTGTTAACCCTTGCTGTTCGCAGTGATCTCGTTACTGCACCGGTCGAGTGCTATTGGCCCTATACACCTCAGCTCTTGCAGTGTACTTGGTCTCCGTTACTGCACCGGTCGGATGCTATTGGCTCTATACTCCTCAGCTCTGGCAGTGTACTTGGACTCCGTTACCGCACCGGTGGGGTGCTATTGGCTCTAAACGCCTAAGCTCTTGCAGTGTACTTGGTCTCCGTTACAGCACCAGTTGGGTGCTATTGGCTCTGAACACCTCAGCTCTTGCAGTGTACTTGGTCTCTGTTACCGCACTGGTCGGGTGCTATTGGCCCTATACACCTAAGCTCTTGCAGTGTACATAGTCTCCGCTTACCGCACCGGTCGAGTGCTCACGGCTCTACTAGCTCTTGCAGAGTATTGGCCTCAGTTCCCTGCTCAGCACAGTAACAGTCTCAGTTCTGCCTTATTGACTGGTGCTCTTACATCTTGCACCACAGTCTCGCTCCTTTACCATCTTATGGGCGTTGTCAAACACACCACAACAGAGACTGATTGCTTTCCATGAACTTTAACCCATGTTGTACCTGTATGCTTGCTTATGCCTGTCCTGTGACAGTATATGTTAATTTCCCTGTAACTGGGCCTGAGAGGGCATCTGTACATTATTGTCAATTTCCAGACATACTATATTGCCTGTAGGAGACAGGTTTTTCATGTCTTTTAATAAAACTGTGTTTTATTCTAACCTACTGGTCTGAGTGTCTTACAAAACTGTTACAGAAGCGTTGTGAAGCATTAATGTGTTTCTTGGAGTTCACAAAGCCATTTCATCAGGAATATATATTGTTTTGCATGTTATGTACTATAGCCAGGGGAGGGCTGGGAACTTGTGGCCTGGGTGGCAAATACAATCTACTGGCCCATTTCTTCAGTCACTCCAGCCCAGCGTCCCAGCCCATCCCCTTTAGATACTTTTAATATTGGCATTAATGCTGTTAAGTAAGGCAAACGAGACCACATAGCCTACAGCTGAAATGCGGCTACTCTAGTGATACCATAAAGCTTACAATTTAAATACAGCGACATGATTGATCCCATAGATCTTACAAGGGAAATGGGTTATGCTGTTAGTGTAGCTCTATTTGGATTGTAGCTCTGTAGTATCATTTTGTG
This sequence comes from Rhinophrynus dorsalis, assembly GCA_037306005.1. Lineage (NCBI taxonomy): Eukaryota > Metazoa > Chordata > Amphibia > Anura > Rhinophrynidae > Rhinophrynus > Rhinophrynus dorsalis. The sequence goes on along the minus strand of CM074720.1, from coordinate 328,817,687 downwards.
TCGTTCCATTTCAATTGTAGGCTCTGTAGTATCACTAGTGTAGCTCCATTTACAGCCGCAATTAGGAGACTGAGTGAGGCAGTGGCCCGATGGCCCAGACATGTGACCAGCCCAGGGGGCAATTGCCCCTCTGCCCCCCAGGCCAGCCCTCCCCTGACTATAGCCAAAGAGTAAAGCTTCATGAATATGTTGTACATATCTATGGAATAATAAACTGCTTTAGCTTTACAAATTGTTGTGAAAGTTGGTTCTCCATAGAGCTATTTACTCATGTGGAACGAGAAGTTGCTGCGTATTAGTATAAACAGTAAAGAGTCTTACAACTTCAGAATGTCCAGGTTACTGACAGCATACAGAAGTATAGAGGTTTGCCTCTGTGTGTGTCATTAATTAAAAGTAACACTGTCCAATAAAAAAATATGCATATTAACCCTTTTGGCACAGAAAGGGTCATTAACATTTGTTTCTTGTAATATTTTATTAACCCTTTCAGTGGCGAAAGGGTTAATATGCATTTTCTTTAATGGACAGCTTTCCTTTTAATTAATGACACACACAGAGGCACACCTCTATAGCTCTGTATGCTGCCAATAATGTTGATGTGTAATCTGGACATTCTGAACTTGTTGGACTCTGTTAAGAGAAGCGACATGAGAATCTCCTCAGCTTATATGCAGGGAGAGATTCTCATGTTGCCCCTTTCAAGACAGAGACCTGATTAATGTGGCTTCAAGCTGCACGCCGTTAAAAATGCATTTTAAAAGTGAACCAGGGCTGTGGACCCTTGTTTGGCTCTTAGATGGACCACAGCCTTTGGTCCAATAGTGAAAGAGCCTTCTGTCCATCAGTGTATCGGAATTGCAGGTGATTAGCCTTACTCTTCTGCAGTGTTCCCAGCTATTCCAGTGTCTGTCACAGCAGTGGCTTTTGACAGGTGCCAAAAAGGAACCAGAAGAGCAGCCACATGGTCAGAAGTTTGTCTGACTCACTCTTGGGTAGAAGTTCATGTTCTGGTTCTCTCAGCAAATGCACATTCTGGGACAGGACATGCAGTGACAGACTTTCTCAGCTGTCAGAGTCCGGATCCTGGGAACTCAACCAAGACAGTGCTCAAATTCATAGTTCAGGTACGAGGTCTTACGGGTCATCTGATGGCATTGTGGTTCAACTGAAAGTTCCCCTATTTTGCTGTAGAACCTGGGACTCTTAGTGAATGCAAAGGGCATTCTGTGTCAGTTTTCCCTGGTGTATGTGCTCATGCAATCTGATTTCTTCTTAAAGGCCTCACCTGATATGGTTCGCTGATATTCTAAATCTATCTGTTTTCGAACCGATTCGTCTTCCACTTCTTCCGTACCTCTTGACTCAGGGTCCTCTGTGCCGCCCAGAGGTGGAGAGGTTAGCCTTGATGGCTTGGCTCTTGAAGCCAGCATTCAGAGGTAGAAGGATTTCTCTGAACCTTTCCTCTCTACTATGATGAAGGCCCATAAGCCGGTCTCATTCAAAGCATATCATATAATCTGGTGCTTGTGTTTCAAGTGGTGTGTAGACCAGGGGTCACAGCTGTGTCCCTTCTTTCTTCCAGTTGTTTTGGTCTTTATTTAGGATGGGCTTCAGAAAGAACCTAGTCTTAGAGCTCAAATCTGGACCTTGTTAGAACTGAGATGTATTACTTTGCTGCCGGATTTGTAAACCTTTGTGCAAGGGATGTTTTGAGGCCCTGTGGGACTTAAACATAGTCATGGGAGTGCTTCAGAAAGTTTTTTTTTTTGTTTAGCCTTTGGTTTCTGTATCCCTTAATTTCTTGAATCCCAGCTTGCCTGCTTGCAATTGTGTCTGTCCAGAGAATGGCCAAACCACAGGCTTTATCTGGTAGACCTCCCTTTCTGATTTTTCTTACAGATAGGCTGGTTTGTGAACTCCCTTTGGGTTTCTTCCCAAGGTGTTTTCTGAATTACATATTAACCAAGAAATTGTTCTTCCTTTTGTTTGCCTATCTCAGTCTAACAAATGGGAGCAGGAGCTTCACTGTTTGGAGAGAGGTGCCTGAAATACTACATTCATCACACTTAATTTTTCTACAAATTGGGCTCACTTTTCATTATTCCTGTGACAGTGGCTTCCTGGATCAAGATGGCCATTTGGTAGGCTATTGTCCTTGGAGAAAAGCCTGTGGCCTGGTCATTTCACTAGAGTGATGCTTAATGGGCCTCAGACAGCTGTGCAAGGTGGTAACTTCCCTTCATGTTTGCTGAGCATTGCCGGGTTAATATTCTGGCTACGGCCGAGGACAATTTTGGTTGGAAGGTCCTACAGGTTATAATGCATGTGTAGGAGCCTTTCTTGCCTTTATTTTAAGTAACCTATTTGCTATTACTTGTTTTGGTGTGTTGGTGTCCTTTGACACATATGAGGTTCATAATGGTTTCTGGTTTCTCTGTCAAGTTTGTATTTTGAGGGGTTTTTCTCTTTCTCCCTTGAATCCTGATGGAATAGCTTTGGTATAGCCCCACGTTTCATGTGTTTAACAATGGATGAAAGAGGAAAGGAGATTTTAGCATACTTACCAATAAATACTTTTCTCTTAGTCCTTGTGGAACACAGATATGCCACCTGGAGAAAAGCAGGTTGTTTGAGTTTTGGGCAGGGTCGTCCTCTGGGTTATCTGGTACACGTGACCACATTCTTTTTTTAATTCTGTTTTGCTGTATGTTGAAACTGAACATGACTGGTGGGGGTGAAGTGGAGTAGGGAGGGAGTCTCTGCCTCTACAGAACTCTTTATACAAGTGCCCTGCCTTCTGGAGTTTGATACTTTACCCCATAGTTCCTGTTTTCAATATGAAAATGATGTATCTGTTAGTACACAAAATCCCTATCTTTTATAGACCAGGAGGCCTAAATCTCCCTTTTTACATTTGTGAAATGTTAGTATGTTGTTTCCTGTGTGACATAATCAAAGCAGCATTATTGCTTTGGTGTTACCCATGTGAAAGTGGTCTTGGGCTGCTAGAACATATTTTTTTCCATCCCTCTGGTGAAAACTGCTATAATTAGGAGGAATAACCAATGCAAACCCTTTCAAGATGTGAATAGATAACATTTTATCTAGTTGCCTCCAAAGCATTAACTTCAAAGGGGTTAAACAAAACTATGTTTTTTTTAACAGCTTATTAGCAAGGGTACAACACTTTGTCTACAACTTGAAAATATACTCTGCAATGCGAAAATGCATAGTAAACATAGAACTGATGGTGCTGCAGTCACATGTTAGTTATCTTGTAAATACACACTGGTGCAATTGCTATTCTCCACTTTACAATGAAGCAGCTTGGCTGGCAGTTCATACGTCTTGTGCCAGTGCTAAAGGTCAACAGTGGTAAAAGATCCACTTGAGCAATGCAAATGGTCTGCCAGATAAGCTGTGAAAGTTATCACATCCTTGGAGGGAGCATCTGCAGGAGAGCAGATAATTATTTGTTGATTTATGAGACCTATAACTGAAATACTAATATTAAGATTGAGAAAGTATATATTTATTTTAATTTAGTTGAACATATGCATAGGTGTGTTCAGTGACTAACTGGAGAAAATAGGTGTTAACCCCTTGAGAACAACCTTCATTCTGGCCCTCTTAGAGTTAATACAGAAATGAAACCTAAAAAGGAATTGTGTGTCCTATGCTCAAACCAAAAGCGGAGCAATTCTGGGGCATATCAACTGCACCATAGTGGAGTGGAAAAAAAAATTCCATATATTTAAATGGATCTGTTAACCCTCTTGAATGCAAAATAGGTCTCCAACGCATTTCGTAGAAAAAGGGCATATTGCCCTAAGCATTGCAACACTACATTAAAAAGTACTTAGTCACTCACCTAATCTCTTGCCTACTTTTGAAACCTAAACTGAAGCCTTCCTCAACATCCTCTTCTGATCACCAGCTGGGATATGGGATTTGAGCAAGGACAATCTTCCTCCCAACTCAACTTTTCTATCACTTCTGGTCATGTGTCTTTTTTCAACCTAATTTACTATGTTTTCATATGGGAGGAACATGTAAAAATCTAATTGGAGGCATTTTACACATTTATATTAGCTCAGTTTACAATGATGGTGGAAGATAATTTAAAATATATCTAATATATTTTAATAATAAGTTCTCCTACCCTACTTTGGCCAGGAAATTCTAATGGCCCCTACAAATTTTGTATTTGTTCAAAAGATAATCTCTTCCATCAGTCTAAGCTTTTGCCATGCCTTCACCCGGTTTACAGTATCTACTTCAACAATGGCTCATCTGCAGCTTAATGAGCTAGTGTTATATCCCTGTGGATGTATTTTTATATTAATGCAGCTGTTCGGGAAATGCACAAAGCTCCAATAGCTGGCTATACTGTGCATGGTCCCAAGGTCTCCAAACTGCGATAACTTTCTGTGGAGCCAGAGGACAGTGTGCTGTCTATCCTGTAGAGCAGAGACAGTAACTGCCCCTTCTTAAAGGGATAGTAATGTTTCATAATAAAAGCAGCTCTAATTATTCATCATAGTATTTGGACATTGGAGAGTGTTATTTCAATCCTGTCAGAGTTGTAGTTCAAGAGTAATTCAATGACAAAGTATCCCCCTCCCGCCCTTTTTACTGATGTAACACTGCTCAGCTAGAGCAGAAGGGAGTGAGCAGAAGGGAGTGTCCAGGTAGATTGCAGAGAGGGACAATCTTCAATTAAGATAAGGGAAAAACCTGAAAAACTTGTCAAGGGGGGCAGGGCTTTCATTGTTCTCATACGAAGAAGATTGTCCCCTGCTGTTATCTGTCTGGTCTATGGACTGCATTCCACATCTGAGAAGAGATGGCTTACACTAGGTAAAAGGGGCGGGAGGGGAAACTTTGCTTGTGAATATCTCTCAAACTATAAAGGTTTGAGAGATAAGACTGTTACCGTTCTTCATGTTTTTTTAATGCCTACAAAATAAAGATAAAACGAAGTATTACTATCCCTTTAACCACTTAATGACAGACGTGTCTGGACCGTCACCATTTTTTTGCCCCGAAGGACTGGTGACGGTTCTGGCACACCATTTACTTACGGTGCTCCTGCGGGAGCACCGTAAGCACTAGCGGGGTCTGGAATTGACCTCTCAAGAAATAAGAGAAAAGAAGATTCTAAAGTGTTAACGGATTACGTCACATCAGGCCTCACTGTGGTACAGCTGCTTACCGCAGGCTGTCAATCTTCTCCTCCCCTGTTGTGCATCATTCCCTCCTCCAAAAACTCAGAGGGAAAAGGCAGGAGAGAAACCAGTTGATAACTAAAGGGTGTGGTGCTGTCAGGGGATTTGATTTTGACGATATGTGTCACTATGAAATGTTTGTTCTTGGTACCTACTGACAGCCTGGGAAAAATGGTACTGCATTATTATGAACTGACATACTGTAGGGACCCAGGGGGACAAAACTGCACCTTCCACGACCTGTAAATCTTCTTACTTTTTCAGTTATGATATAACTACACTAAAATAGTTGTAACAAACACAGACATGAAAAAAAGGTAGTCAGGGCATTCAGTTTATTGTTTAGCTCCCCCATGAAAATGTATATATTATTTTATTGAGGACAGGATAACCTATATTTTGGTATATTGTAGCAAAATATCCCCCCTACCTCTTTGTAATAAAGAAATAAATACTTATGTGGACCTTTTGATTGACGTGAAAATCTAATTCCTGTAGATCTAAACTGAGCTTGTAACCACTTGAATACTAGAGAGTTTGGCCAGCTTATTGCAAAGCAATGTGTTGGAAACCTCCAACATTGGTGGAATTTACAGTTTCATTTAAGTCAATGGAAATATGAGGAATTTTAATTTGTCCCCTATGGTACAGTTGGTTTGCCCCAGCATTGCTCCTCTTAACCCTTTGAGTGTCAGTGGGGTATGGAACGCATTGCAAAGCAATGTGTTCCATACCCCTCTGGCAATCAAAGGGTTAAGCTCCAGAATAAGGCCCCAGCTCTAGTATCTGAAGTAGGTGACCTTTATAGATGTGCATATACTTAATGCAGACAAATCCAGGAGTCAGATTTGTAATGTTCTAATATTTTAATGTACATTTGGAATAGGCATATACAACTCCTGCTTTGAGGATCACCTGCTCTTCTTACTGCAGAAAGATGGCACAAATAGAATAAACATGGAACGACTGAACAGGCAAAGAAGAAAATATTGTGCAACCTTGAAAAAGAAAGAAAACGTGGTATAAACCATTTCTTAGAAATTATATCAACAGGGAGGCAATAGAAAAGGCACTAAAAAAAGTGGGAGACAGCTGTTGTTGTGCAACGCCTACTCTCATTCAGCCATTTCTGTCTGAACAGGAGAAACATTTTATTCCATAAACTGGAGAGTTACAAGCTGTCTGGAAAAAACTATATATAAACCGCAATACAGCACCACCTTGTGGACAAATTCAATATCTGCTTTACACAACAGAAGTGAAAACATCTTGTGGTTTCCGGTCTCTTACATGCACACAGAAGGCTTTTTATACATTAAAAACGCAGAAAACACACAGCAATGATCACCAGGTAGCCAGTATATTACTAGTTTAAAAAAACACAACGCAATCTCATTGCACAAAAAATATCAGAATATAATGCTTTACACACACAAACTGAGGCTTGCAAATAATTAAGTGTTTTGCATGTCTCCAGTGTATTGCTTCGTAAATCACTGGAGACATCGCTAGCATCCAAGGGGTTAAAATATTAGAAATACACCAGCATAATATGGCATTTCTGTAGCTACCTTTATTCTATGTTCAAAATAAAAGTGGATCCATTGTAGAGCAAATCAAGTGCACCACAGGGAGGAAATAAAAATTCCAGTTGATTTAAATGGGGCTTTTAACCTCTTGAAAACTAAAAAAGGTCTCAAACATATTGTGAATCTATGTATTGGAGAACGTTATAGCATTAAAGCTGTATTTAAGCCAATGTGAATTAGGAAACTTATTTTTTCCCTATAGTGTAGTTGGTGTTCCACATAATTAAAGGGATAGTAATTATTGTATAATCTACTGTGTTGTAGATTTAAAAAAAAAAAAAAAAATTATGTGGAGCAAATCCCATCTCTCAAACCTTTATGGATTGATAGATATTCACATGTAAAGTTCCCCCCCTCCCTCCCCTTCTCCTGACATCTGAGCTCTATTGACAGCAGGAGATCCCGGTCCTGGGACCAGCCGGCGGCTTTTCAGCAGAGCCGAAAGGGCGATATTTAAAAATAATTACTTAATTGGAACCGTCTACAAAGTGTGCTTGCAAACCAGGCACACTTTATAGACCGTTTCATTGGAATAGTTCTTTTTAGATTGCGCAATTCTGCTCTGCTGAAGAGCCGCCTCGAGTCGGCCGACACAGATTTCCTTCTGTCAGCTTTACACCAGGGGAGGAAGGGGCAGACGTTACAGAACGGGAGGACTTTAGAGGCAAATATCTCTCAAACCATAAATGTTTGAGAGATGGAATTTGCTCCACATAATTTATTTTTTTAAATCTACAACAGCATAAAGTTATCATTGGACATTACTATCCCTTTAAAGGGATAAAAATACTTAATTGTACAGTGGGGCTGTTGCTATGCCATCTTATGGATTTTTATAGCAGTCTATAGAATGGTGTAGCAACATCGCCAATGTACAATTTCAGGCCACTGTGAAAATGTGCCTAAAAATTGAAGTTTGACCTATAATAACTTTTGAATAAAACACAGTGGGAGTACCCTTGTTTTAATCAGGCATAAACCCTGCAACATTTTTTTTTACATATTAATATTACATATTAAGTATTGCTATCCACTGTTCTCTTTGTGCATATGACCCTTAAAAGAATAGTAAAGAACAGTAAACCCCTATTATGCATCTTTCTGTTGAGTAAAACAAGGGTACACTCCATGTTGGATGATACTGGTTTCAAAAGTTATTACAGGGCTAACTTCTATGTTTACCATAGCTTGTGTTCTTGATATTTTTTGCAGGTGGAGTGGTTTCTACAGCTGTATATGGAAAGCTTGTGTCTGACATAGGAAGTAATATCCTACAGCACCACCTAGCTGCAAAAGAAGCTTTAACTCTAACCCCCAAAATAGGTTCCCTCTGTAGAAACATTTGACTGAAACCAGCAGTGGATGTAAGTTTTTACTCAGAAGAAAACGGCCTATAGTATTTTTTCATAATAAGAGTTTACTGCCCCTATAATGTTCCTTTCCTTTCTTCATTCTACCTGTGACTCATTGCCCCTGCATTAATATGAAGTGTTACTATGTCCACCACATCATCTACTTTAACTTATAATTTATCTGAGCTATGCATCATCTCTTTTTTAACAGGAGGAGGCCATACACCAAAAGCACAATGCAAAACTGGCAGGACAAATAGCAATTTAGATACACTGAAACCATGATTCCTTTATCCTTTGCATGCCAGAGGGGTACACAATGCATTGCAAAGCAATGTGTTGCATACCCCTCCAGCACTCAAAGGGTTAAGCACAAAGCAAAAAATCAAGATCTCTCTCTTCATCTACAAAGTGGTGGCTGCATTAGGCAGCATAGTGCTATGCTCATGTGTATAGACTTGTGTGACTTTGGATAAGCGCAGCTTCAATGCAACTATAAAGATACGCAATATTCATGCCACCAAACATTATATTCACAGATTACTGCAGATGTAGGGCAGTATTGTATTGGTCAAAAGAAAAGTAGAAGAGTTCTTGCACAAGCCATTTTCACTATAAGGGAGAACTAAAAATTCCCCAAATTCACATTGATTTTAAATGGATATTTTAACCCCTTAAATCCTAGAGAGGTCTCCGATTACAAAACAACGTGTTGGAAACCTCTCACGCATTCAAGGGATTAAAATCCACATTTAAATCAATGGGAATTTTTTGTTTTCCCCTACAGTGAAAATGGTTTGTACCAGAACACCTCCACTTTTCTTTTGAACCTAAGTCATTAATTACAAGCTTGTTCAAACAGAAAATAATCAATATCCCTGCTTGGCTTCATAAATGTGCAGTGGAAGAAGATTATAAGAGGGCTTCTGTATGAAAGAGAAGTATTTTACAGATGCTGGGCGGGAGTACAGAGTATATGATCTGTTTAGATTTTAATGCCTCTTTCACACAGGCGACTTTGTAGTGTAACATTTTTGTAGCACTTTTTTTTTTTTGTAGCAACTGAAAATGTGTTTTTAGTGCTGCAAAGCAGCAATGTTTTCCCAGCATACCATTCACTCAACAAAAACAGAATTCATAATATTGCTGTGAAAATTCAACAAACCGTATCAGTTGTGCAATTATAATGCAATTCCATTGAAATCAATATTAAAATTTGTAAATACATTATTGCACTGTCTGAGGAAAGTTGCAGCATACTGCATCTCTCTGACAACTGCAGTGCATGTTCCCTGTGTGAAATGCCCCAGAGAACACGATTCACAACTCATGAATTTTTTATTTTAGTTTAATTTTTTTTTTAAACAATTTCCTGTCACTACAACAATGTCGCCCATGAGAAAGGGACCGTAGGAGTTGGTTTTGACTAAACATAATTATTTTAATCCAAATATCATTAAAAAGAGTGTTTTATATATAATTTGATTTACTAAGCAGAATTCTGGGGCAAATTAACTGTACCATGGCGATAAATAAAAATTCCCTTTGATTTACATTTCTAGTGTTGGTTACCACCCTTACATCTTAATGTTTAAAGCTCCATTTAAATTAATGGGTATTCTCTGAACTCTTTTGCCCCTGTGGTGCAACTGATTTGTTCCACAATTGTGCAAGTTCTTTTTAGTACATCAACTCATTGTCATTTTATGGATTCCCTAATAGCACCTTAAAAATGCTATATTTTGAGTACATTTCTGAAAATCTGATCATAATGTGCTGTTGTGAACTGTGCATTAAGAGTCGGGTTCCTGTGAAGTGGATATGCAGTTTTCTCTTTTTTGTTTATGCATGCTTGTAATAATAGACAAAATATGAAGCATTTAACCCTTTCAGTGCCAGTGGAGTGCCCAACGCATACCCCTCTGGAACTCAAAAGGGTTAAAGAGGACCTATTACCTTTCAAGTCCTAAATCGAAAATATCTAAAACAATGAACCTGTTTGTAAAACAAAAAAAACAAAAGCACAAAAACAAATAAACACAAGTTATAGGCAGTTTAAATAGGTACATTTAATTAGACTAAAAGCTTTGTAAGTAAGAGGCCTATGTTACGGGTCACATCAAATTTCACATTACTTTCTGTGTGATTGTTAAATGAGGTTTCCTTAGTTTATTTATTAGGGAACCCATGAAAATGTATATATTGTTTTTTCAGGATGTTAGCTGCTTACGTAAGTGGAGAGGGGGTGATTATCTGACTAAATCAGAGAACAAAGCTCTGCTAAGATTAGATCCCTCAGTCACTACAACATCAAAATATTTAATTGTGAAACAGAAAGCACAAGTTAACCTTTTTAGTGCCAGAGGGGTATCCAACGCAATACCCCTCGGGTACTCAAAGGGTTAAACCAACCCTAAAAAGTTGAAAGCCACTTCTACTTACTGTGGCATACACAGCTGGTGCCCTGTGTACCTGAGGAAAGCAATTATGTACAAAGTGGAGCAAAATCCTGGGCCAAACCCAACTAATGTTTTGGGGTCAAACAGAAATTCCCAACAGTTCCACTGATTTAAATGGATCCTTTAACTGTTTGAGTGTCAGAGGGGTATCCAATGCATTGCTCTACAATGTGTTGGATACCCCTCTGGCACTCAAAGGGGTAGCTAGAGAATGAGGTGGAGATAGCCCTCTGGCACTCAAAGGGTGACTGCAGAATGGGGAGGAGACATCTTTAGCAGGCAAGGGGTTAAAGCCCAGGTAAAATCAATGGAAACGTTTACGTAATGTGGATGGTTTGCCTGAGAATGCTCTACTTTTCTCTGTGCTTATAGCCGGTGATACATCCTTGAGACTTTTTTTTTTTTTTTTTTTAAAGGACAAAGCAATACTTCCCCTTTAAAAGTAAAACAGTAAAGGATTTAATTATAATTTCCCTTTAATTTCCAATGCAATTGGTATTGATTACATATCTGCTTACCCCCTTAAGGACCAGAGTGGTGTAAAACACATTGCAAACCAATGCATTGTAAACCCCTCTGGTTTGCAAGGGGTTACAGTACCTGTATGTCCACATGAAACTGTGCAGGGAAGCATGTTGATTGGGTGAGTGCTGTCTAACAGACTCTTATTGTCTACAGGAGCTGGACAGTTATGATTGGATACAGTCTCTCACCTGTGAAAGAACCAGTGTGTACACAGCTTGGGTGTAGCTACTTTCCCTTTATTCCCTCCATTTGGGATATTCAGTCATGTGTAAATGTGTATTTATTACTATTTTCTTTATATATTATCTAAATGGAGCTTATAACCCCTTGGTCTCCAACACATTATGATAGAGATGTCTAGCATTCAAGGGGTTAAAAGCCATATTTAAAATCAATAGGACTTTTTAGTTGTTCCCTGTGGTTCAACTGGATTTCATACAAAATGTGAGGGGCTTCTGAGGATGAACAAACAGCACAATGGCCTGGTCTATGGAAGCATCACATTTTAGCTCTCTAGTGCCATTACAGAGGAGAAATTTCCATGTACATATTAGACTAATCCCACCCAAAAGGGAGGCCCAGTTCCAAAATGACAGGCAGGTCCTCTTTGCATGGGAACACCAGCTAACCACAGACGTTCAACTGGTTGGTCCCAGAATTGCTCCAATTTGTTATACATGTCATTAACCCTTTGAGTGCCAGAGGAGTATATAACGCATTGATTCTCAATGCACTGCACACCCTTCCGGCATTCAAGGGGTTAAAGTGTTTATATAAAAATCACAACATAATGTAAGACATGTTTCATTAGTTTATTTACTTGAATTAGAATAATGGGGAGGCTTATGTATAAAGAGGCTGAATAAACAGGAATGGTCAGGTTTAGCCCTGCTACTTTCCTTTTTTGGAAGATTGAGAGCTGCATTTCTGTGACAAAACCACAAAAAATGCAACTATTTTAGATGAAGGTGCAAAAAAATGTTTCTCTGAGATGGACGGTTCCTGGCGAGTAAAACAGGTGCTCCCATTGCTGAGAGACTTTTTTTTTTATTCAAAAGTTATTACAACCCAAATATGTTTTAATCAAACTCTTAGCAGTAGCACCAGCTGGTGTCCAAAAGGCAATTTTAAATGATGCTGTATATAGCATTGCTTAAAGGGATAGTAATATTTTGTTTTATCTTTATTTTATTTTGTAGGCATTAAAAAACATGAAGAATGATATGTCTTATATCTCAAAACTTTATGATTTGAGAGATATTCATAAGCAAAGTTCCCCCCTGCCCCTTTTACCTACTGTAAGCCATCTCCTCTCAGATGTGCAATCTAGTCCATAGACCAGACAGATAACAGCAGGGGACAATCTTCTTCCTATGAGAACAATGAAAGCCCTGCCCCCCATTGACAAGTTTTTCAGGTTTTTCCCTTATCTTAATTGAAGATTGTAACTCTCTGCAGTCTACCTGGACCCCTCCCTTCTGATCTGGCTGAACAGTGTTACATCAGTAAAAGGGGTGGGAGGGGGATACTTTGTCATTGAATTACTCTTGAACTACAACTCTGAAAGAATTGAAAGAAAACTCTCCAAAGACCAAATACTATGATGATTAATTAGAGCTGCTTTTATTATGAAACATTACTATCCCTTTAATTCACAGACTGTGGTAAGTGATAGGAATGGTACAACCTGGTAACCAGAATAGAAAACTGCAATTGTAGTTGTAATAAAGTTATGAAGGTGTAACCTTGTTTTACTGTGCCAGGAAATTCCTTACTATATTTTGTCATAAACGCATGTACTGCTCCTTTAATACAGTATGTACATTCATACACCCCCTGTGGTGTTTATGTACTGGAATCCTATAAAGCAGGGATGTGCACTCTAAGCCTGGATTTAAGTATTTCCTTTCTTAATGGGATATTAATGGTTAATTTTAAGTTGATTTAATATTGTAGACATTAAAAAAAAGTTAACATCTATGTAAGTCTTATCTCTCAAATCTTTATGGTTTGAGAGATATAACTTGTTAAAGTTAACTTTTCCTGACTGTTTCACTCAAGTCTGCCATCTAGCTGACAGCTGCGGATTCCAGTCATCTGACCAGACAGAGTCTCTTCAGCAGAGCTGAAACCACGCTATTTAGAAATAAATACTTCATTGGAACAGTCTACAAAGTGTGCTTGCAAACCAGGCACACTTTGTAGACTGTTCTAAATGAAGTATTTGTCTTTAGATATCGTTATATAGGCGCTGCTGAAGAGCCGCATCTGGTCAAGCGACCAGAATCTGCTTCTGACAGCTTTACAGCTCGTCGAGCAGAAGGGGGAGGGAGCAGAGAAATTTATTTTCCTATATCTCTCAAACCATAATGGTTTGAGAGATACTAATAAGTGCAAGTACTCTCTTTTAATTGTATCTACCATATAGTTAATACTTTTTTTTTTTCTTACATTACTATCCCTTTAAGAATCAAAATGACTGAGCCTATGATCAACTCACTAGTGATCAAGCAGGGAAATCTGCAAATCCTGGCCTGACATTGTACACACCTTTAACATAATATAAATAAATGTATGTGTTTTAGAGTGTTCTTACACTTTATTACCAAGTTCGTTATATCAATTAAATCTGATAATAGGGTTATTGTGCCTATTACGATATAGGCAATGAAAACATATTGTGCAGTTTCATTTGCACAAGACAAGTGCTCTAAAAAAGGTTTCTGCTGTACTTAACAAGGGCATTAATAAAAACTGAGCCAATCCAACATGAATCCAACAGTTGGAAACAGGTATAGGGCCACATGTAAAAGAAGAAAAAAGCAAAGTTATTCTGGATAAAACAAACTGGGCCATATGGAACAAATGTATTTTCCCCAAATCTCCCCTAATTTAAAGGGCAACTGTCAAGGGGATAATGCCCTGTTGCCATATTTTCTGCCCTGGAAGCATAACTATTGATGAATCCAAGGCTGCATTGTGTGTTCCAGCAGACTACCCGGGAACACACCAAGGGTCTGAAAACAGACACTCCATGATGGGTACTGTGAGAAGTAGTTTCCAGTCCTGCAGTGCAAAAGGTCCCATAGGCCCTCTGTATTAGGCTTGAAAGACAGAAATGGCAGGTCTGTGGGGACTGTGCACATAACCCTACAGGGAGTCAGTTTTCTGATCCCACTGAATAGATGCCAGGATCTGTTTTGGGGCTGTACAGAGAAATGCTGTGCTTTTTACCACATCCACTCATGCAGGAGCAGTAAAATATAATAAATACCCTTTAATTTGTGCTTTTAACCCCTTGAATGCTAAATAGGTCTTTAAAACATTGTGAATAAATGTACTGAAGGCCTCTGTAGCATCCAAAGGGTTTTGAGGCCCAGTAAAATAAGGGGGAACCTGGGGAATTTTTCTTTGTTGCTGCAGTTTGTCTGCACCAGAACTGCTTCACATTTGTCTTTGTGGGTATCACAGAACAGTCCCACCTTCCCTTACTCTATTTATTGTATATATCTATGAGGTAAACTGATGGTGTGTTCGTACTGGATACAGATTTTTTCTTCTTTCATTTGGAAAATCTGCACTTTATTTTCCTTTTTGCCAGCATCCCTCCAGTATCTTTGTTAGGACCCTATGGGCCTTATCAGAAGCAAACTGGAGCATTTCTGCGGCAAACCTCCTGTATGTAGGGAACACACAAAATTATCATTGATCTAAATTGGAGTTTTAACACTACACATGCTAGAGAGTTCTCCAATTCATTGCAAAGCGATGCTGTGGAGATCTCTTCAGTATTCAAGAGCTTAAAAACCCACATTTAACCCTTTGAGCGTAAGTAGGGTACTTAACACATTGCTCTGCAATGCCTTGTGTTCCGCTCTGGCACTCAAAGGGTTAAGTAGATGGGGCTTTTCTTTTTTACAGGTTGCTTTTATACACAAGGTCCAATTTCCAAGAGAAAATTGTAATTGGTTTGCCTTGGAATTTCTCCAATTTTTGTTCGAAAATAAGCCCTAATACATAAAAACAACCTATATATGCCTCCCACTAAAGTGACACATTTATACTATAATGTTCATATGACATTCTAGAACTCATGTAAGACATAGAAGTGCCTGGTTTTCTTTATTCTTTAGTGCATGGTTTTGGAGAGTGACTGATATAAGTCACTATATAAAAACATTTCCATTCATCAGAAAACATTATTTTAAATTTCTCATTCTTGACCCAGAAGGGAGCTGACTTTGGTCTCTCGCAGACTGAATTGGGCTAGCAATGATAACCCTACTGATATTTCCATCGTCTAAATAATTTCACTGTGTACTAAACACGATCTTTTGCTTTAGTCTGTGTTCAGGATTCTGTGAAATCATTCAGATGAGGGAAATATATCACTTATTCCAAACACAGAGTAGGGTTACCATAACTACGTGAGCTCTGTGAGCGGCCAGCATCAGCTCTTTCTGAATGAAGGAGCTGATGTCACTGGAAGGGGGCGTGAGGGAGAGCTGAGTTTTCTGGTGAATGTGTTTTTTAGAGACTGACTCGTATCAGCTACTTTCTAAAATCATGTAACAAAAAAATAAAATAAAAAATAAATTAAAATAGGAGACATTACTATCTCTTGAATAAAGCTGCTTTTTCACATTCACTTATTGTAATTAAATCTATAGCAAAACACTGCAACCATTTTGAGTACAGAAATCTGGAAGCAATGGTCATAAAGTGCTGTCCTTCCTCGCAATACAAAATGGATGGATAAGATGAAAATGTTACAAGGCACTTAATAATGGAGTTGTGATACTGGTCTTAAATATTAATGAATAGTAAGGCAATTGTGAAATGTGTTGGTGATTTTTTAACCCTTTAAGTACCTCGGTAATGTGTTTCTCACCTACCTGGTCCTTAAAGGGTTAAATAAGGAGTATTAATAATCTTTCTTTAATTTATTTTTTGAAAATAGGTATGCAAATATACACATAACCCATAATGCTACATAACCCACAATGCTACCAAGAACATTACAAGAACAAAAATAAAAAAATATCGGCTTAAATTATGAGGTTCAAGGTTTGAAAATAAAATGCAAACTAGAAAGACTGAAATAATTAATTACAAAATTATTTAAAAGTTAATAAAATAATTCCCTTTGATGTAAGCAAAAATGTTAAGATGCAATCATATATGGTTGTATCAAGTCTGTTTCCACTCCAGTTTTACAAAGGCCTCATGCAGCAAAGAGGTAGTTTTGACAAGCATAGTAGGGGTAGTCAACTGCTGAATCTCCAGCTGTTAGGGACTACAACTCCCATTATCTCCAAACAGCCATTATCTGGTTGGGGGTGATGGGAGTTGTAGTCCCCAGTAGCTGGAGGTCCAACAATTGACTGCTCCTGTGTTAAAGGAGCAGTAACCTTTTTTCCCTATGAAAAACCATTTGTTATAGGGCTTTTCCTGCGGATTAAAAGAAAGAAATCCACACTGCTGGCAGATGCCTTTTTTCAAAAGTTATAACTGTTAAACCTGTCAGGAAGTGATGAAGCTATCACTGTCACATTCTATGGAGAACTGTTGTCAGTGACTTACCTCTCTCATAGAATGCAACCGAATAACTGCCTGAACACCAAGTGAACTACAGATTAACTTCAAGTCCACTAAGGGGCACTGTTGTTAATAAAAAAAAAAAAAAAAAGCAACAGTTTTAACTATTTACTTTAGAAATATGCATCACCCAGCAGTGGGAGTACCATTGTTTTACTCAGCAGATATGTTTTTTTTTTAATAAAACATTTACTGCTACTTTAATAAAAGCCAATATGTGAATTCTTTGGATGATACAGAAGTTTCAATCACATTGCCTTAAGCATCGAAGATATAAATGTATATTCAGTTGACTAGTGATGTTAATGTATTAGTGTTTAGACAACACAATGGGGTAAAATAGCCAAGTATGGTATTCCAAGACATTTCCCTGTGGCCATTTACAGGTGCAAAAGATAGGTGTCCTCAGCTGTCCTCTTCCTTATTACTGTTCACTGCCCAGTCTTGTACTGTGCCACTGGCAAATATAGCAAAGAAGATGGCTCCAAAAACATTAATAGCAGCAGCAATGTAGAACACAATTTGCCATTGTTCCACAGTGTTCTGAACAAAAGAAACAATGTTATTAAAAACTGGTAATACAGTCATATAAAACATTAACATTTTATGGCATTTCATCTATATATATAAAAATCTAAGTGAATCTGGTTAGCTGTCATGGGCGTGGCTGAAACACACTGATTGGTTGAGGTCCTCTGCCTCCTAAACCAACCACCGCTGCCACTCTATTTAAAAAAACAAAACAAAAAAGGTTACCTGGCTTAGGAGGAAGCCGGGGCAAAGAAAATGAAAATCAGACCTAGCGGTGGGGCATCAGGACCCTTCTCAATTCCCCGCAGCTACTGATCTCTCAGCTGCTTCAGCTGGAAGATCAATAAAGGCTATGCAGGAAAGCTAGAGAGCTCCCCTATTTCAATTCTACCCTGGGCACATGGGAGGACTGGGCGGTACTTTCCCCACCACTATGTATGACGTTTAATAACGTTTATAAAAAAACAAAAAACACAAGGTTGGCCGCAGGTTGATTTAACTTTTCCCCACAAACATAAACAAAAGAAAAGGTTATGCACTGAAGAGAGATAGGAAGGTGATTAAGTGGAAAACTTCTCCAGTGATACCACTTCTTCAGTTCCCTGTGTTATTCTATACAGCCTATATGATCCATTGAATAACATAGGAATTGGAGATGTGATATCACTGGAGAAATCTTCTCCACTTTATTAGCTTCCTATCACACCTTATACCAGTAAGAATGCAGTCCTATCCACCCGGTGGTCCATAATTATTTTATTGAACTATTTGTAATGAAAAATAAACCATGGGCTTGCCTTCTGCCCACCCATGTGACCATCATACCCTGCAAAATAAATAAATAAATACATATATCAACCATGACTATAGGTAGCTCATGGGATGGCACTGTTGGAGAATCTAGTCAAAACAAGAAAGGGAGTGGTTCAGTGAGTTAAAACTAACACAAAAAAAGAAATAGAACTTTAAATACAATGTACTTACTGTCAGCATATGTAAAATTATTAATTATTAATGTAATTGGCAATGGCCCACTCCTCTGGTTTCCTGCATTGCCCTTTTATATAAGAATACAAAACACACCACCAGCATGTAGCAAATATATAGCAGATACAGAATACAACTGCAAGTCCTGCTACTTAATGTAGTTCAAACACAATATCGTAATACAACAAAGACTTATACAGAATTTTGTTATCCAAAGTGCATGTAATAGGATCTTAGTGAGCTTACTGTTAAATCCTTTTCTCTTTAGTCCATATGAAACACATGAACCATGGAGATTGAATTCCCTCCTCCAGGAGGGCAGGACACTTCAAAAACACAGGATCTTTTGTGGGGGGGACTCCCTCCTCATCCACCAGCTTAACTCCCCACCAGATTCATGTGTGACAAGTACCACAGAACAAAGAACCAAAGAAGAAAAGGAAGCCACCTAGACTAAGATCCTATGAGGACTCCTCTGTCTGGGGATGAAACACAGGACGTTTTTCTCTGGGTGGAAGCCCTGTGTTCCATATGGACTAAAGAGAAAAGGTTCTAATGGTAAGTTCACCAAAATCCTATTTTGTCCTATGCCCAATATGGAACACAGGAACTATGGGGCTCAAATTATGGAATGGAATGTGGCAGCAGGTGTAAAAGAGAGAAGAGAGTCCTTAGATAGGCAACACTGCCTGAAGGAACTTCTGGCCAAAGCTGGGCCAGAACATTGACAAGGTAGTGTTTCTTAAATGTGTGCAAACAGGACCATGTAGCAGTCTTGCACAGTTGTTCACCAGAGGCCTGATTTTTTTGCAGGATCAGGAAGCACCCACAGATTGGGTGCAGTGCAGTATGACTGAATGGAATCAATCTCTTTTGATCACATACGCCTGGTGTGTGTGGTATGCTTGACACTTGGTGTCCTTGACCCAAGAGGCAATGGTGAATTTGGATGCTGCCTGACCCACCCTAGGCCTCTCAGGGATGACAAAAAAGGAATCAGACTTGCGGAAAGGCAGAGTACAATGCACATAATACTTGAGGCATTGCACCACATCCAACAGATGATCTTTCTCCTATTTGGATGAAGGGTCAGGACAGAAGGAAGGCAAGATGATCTCTTGATTGATGTGAAAATCTGAGACAACATTAGGTGAAAACTCCTGGGAGGTAAGAAGTACCAGATTTTCCTGGTGAAAAACCAGAAAAGGAGGTTTGCAAGACATATCTTGTAACTCAGCAACCCTCCGAACAGAGACAATGTCTGAAAGGAATGCTATTTTGAGTTTTAGAAAACTTAACAAGACAGAGGCAAGAGGTTTAAAGGGAGGTCTCTGGGGGACAATTAAGACCAAGTTGAGGTTTCATGGGGGCGTAGGATCCCAGAATGAAGGGAAGGCATGAACCACCCCTTGAACAAAGGTCTTGACATCTGACAGAATGACAATACATCTCTGGAAAAGGGCGGAGGGGGCTCAGATCTGTACCTTAATAGAGCTCAGGCTAAGGCCTTTGTTCACACCATCTTGCGGTAAGACCAAGCTCGTGGGGAGATCAAAGGTCTGCGCAGACACATCCTTGTCAGCACAACACTGGTAGAAAATGAACCAAATTCTGTGTAATGTCTTTGATGAGACAAGGTTCCTAGCCTGGACCCTGGTAGAAATGACCTCATCTGAGAACCCTTTTTATCTTACAATAGCCATGCCGTCAAAGCACGTGTCTCCATGTTCTCGTACCAGATGGGACCCTGGAGAAGGAGATCCAGGCTTGGCGAAAGACTGAACGGCTACTGAATGGTCCACAGAATGGCACAATCAAGATCACTAGAGCTTCCTCCATCCTGATCTTCCAGATTACGATTGTTATGAGTGGAATCAGACGAAATACATACGACAGACGGAAGTTCCATGGAATGGACATTGCGCCCATTGCAAAGGCCAGGGAATCCCTTGTCCTCCTACAAAACAGGGGAACTTAATTACCAGAAAGAACAGGACCTGAGATGGATTCTTTTGGTTGAGAATCGAACCATGATGTACCAGAATGAAGGCACACACTTGGAAATGGAGAGTCAAGATGACTTCTAAACGAGCATTGAGCAGCACATTGTCTAAACATGGAGTCAGAGTAATGCTTTGAGAGTGAATGTGGCCAATGCTGCCATGCTTTGTGAAGATTCTGGAAGCAGAGGCTAGGCTGAAGGACAGTGCAGTGAACTGGTAGTGACTGCATGTGAAAGTAAAATGTAGGAAATGTTGGTGGTCTAGATGAATCAGGATATGTAGATAGGAGTCTTGAAGGTCCAGGGAGGCCAGGAACTCCCCTGAACACGTATCTGAGATGATAGAGTGCAAAGATTCCATCTTGAAGCACGCAGTGTCCATGTATTGGTTGAGAAATTTCAGGTCAAGAATAAGTCGGCAGCTACAGTGCTTTTTTGGGAACCACAAAAAGGTTGGAAGAAAAACCTGAAAAGCACACATGGACTGGGACTAGAACTTGATCGTCCAGCATAGAGGAGATGGCATCTATAAAGAGACATGCATGCTCTGGATCCCGAGGAACCCTTCACAAGAACGATGCACCAGGATTCCACGAGTCATGTGGAGGTTGGCTTGTCAGATTTACATTTTGAGGAAGATTTCTTGTTCTGCTAAGCCTGTTTGGGCATTGAGGTGGGACGCACTTGGGAAACCCAGAGAGATTTGGGTCCTCTGCACTCTGGATTGGCAGGATGAAAAAACAATCCACGTCTTCCTTGCCAGAAAGGACCATTTAAAAGATATCTGTGGTAACAGGGTACTCCTTCCACCAGTGGTATCACTGATGATCTGCTTCAAGTCTGGACCAAATAAGAGGATTTTAGTCTTACCTGTTAAATCCTTTTCTCTTAGTCCATACAGGTTACTGGTAACTCTGGGTAGGCGATCCACCCCTTTAATAGGCAGGAACAATTCTAGAAGTGTATGCAGGGGGTGGAGCCTACCTTCCCTCCTTGGCTGCAGCTAGCCAACCAGCTCCAGAAAGATTTGAGACACTAACTATGACTAGATAGTAGAAGGGAAAGAAGACTCCTGTGAGCATGACCCCGAAGGACCCCCACGGTCTGCCACAGGAGAGCCAAGCATGGTCCCTTGACAGAGTGGGAGACCAGTAATCTGTACGGACTAAGAGAAAAGGATTTAACAGGTAAGACTAAAATCCTCTTTTCTCAATACAGGTTTCAATACAGGTTACTGGTAACTCTGGGATGTCCAACCATTAAGTTTCCCAGAGGCGGGAAGAAGGCAAGGACCAGGCGCAAGGCCCCCAAAAGTCACCAGTGCAGATGTGAACCATCAGATCAGAGATAGCCCAACAAACAACTGAAGTGTCAATGGACACTGAACAGGGGTAACAACACCCCAGGAACTGTTACACATCACAATGAACTAGAGCCAACAGGGCTCAAAAGTGAAGGAAGCACCAAGAACCGAAGGGAATCATAGACAGGCAAGACTTCCTTCAGGATTTTCCTCCGAAAGCTGGCATCAGCCAATGCCAGCACATCAACACGGTAGTGCTTCAAAAAGGTGTGCACAGACGACCATGTGGCCGCCTTGCACAACTGATTTTTGTGAGCCCAAGAGGCCCCAATAGATCTAGTAGAATGAGCCGTGACCCTGAAAGGGACAGGCTTCTTCCGTAGCTCATAAGCCTTACGAATAGTGGACTTGATCCAAGAAGCAATAATCACTTGGATGCAGGTCTTCCTGCTCTAGGACCCTCAGGAATGACGAACAGCACGCCTGATGTCCTGATAGACTCGATGCGATGTACATAAAACTTGAGACAACGCACCAATCCCTCTCCTTGTCAGAGGTAGGGTCAGGGCAGAAAGAAGGCACCACAATCTCCTGATTGATGTGGAACTCAGAGACCACCTTCGGGAGAAACTCCTGAGAAGTGTGAAGCACTGCCTTGTCCTTGTGAAACACCAAATAGGGTGGTTTGCAGTACAGAGCATGCAACTCCACGACACGGCGGACAGACACAATCTCCAGGAGGAAGGCCATTTTCCACGTCAAGAGGCGTAGAGGAATAGTAGCCAAAGACTCAAATGGGGGCGTTGAAGAATGCTCAAAACCAAGTTAAGATCCCACTGAGAAGCAGGAATCTTAAAGGCAGGACGAGCATGAGCAACGACCTGGAAGAAAACCTTGACATCAGGAAGGATGGCAATGCGCCTCTGAAAGAAAACAGAAAGCGCAAAAGTCTGAACCTTAAGGGAACTCAAACTGAGGCCCTTATCCACACCGTACTGCAAAAAGGCCAGGACCGTAGGCAGATCAAAGTCCTGAGACAGGTCCCTGTCAGCACACCAAGACAGAAAAGTCGACAAGACACAATGGTAGATCTTAGAAGAAACATGTTTGAAGGCACTGAGCATAGTGGCCACCACACCAGAAGAGAACCCTTTCTTCCTCAATGTTGAGGATTCAATTTCCAAGCCGTCAAAGCTAGCCATGGAACATCCTCCTTCCACAGGTAACCCTGTAGAAGAAGGTCCGGACGGCATGGGAGCCGGAATGGCTCCGCCACGGACAGATCCAAGAGCTCTGGAACCCAAGACTGATGAGGCCAGTACGGAGCAATCAGGATGACAGGACAACGCTCCAGTGGTAATTTCTGTAACACCCTGTGGAACATAGGGAGGGGAGGAAAGATGTAGGCCAGGGGGAATAACCAAGGAATGGACATCGCATCTACTGCCAAAGCTAGAGGGTCTCTCCACCGAAAGCAGAACCTCGGTACCTTTCTGTTGTGTCTTGTCGCTATCAGGTCGATGTAAGGAGGACCCCATTTCTGAACAATGAGGTGGAACACACCTCTGGGTGTAGCTCCCACTCTCCGCTGTCCACTGTGTGTCGACTGAGGAAGTCCACCATGGCGTTGTCTACGCCAGGAATATACACTGCGGATATAGCAGGAACGTGTTTTTCTGCCCAGGACAAAATAACCTTGACCTCTAACCAAGCGGTGAGACTTCTTGTTCCGCCTTGCTTGTTGATGTAAGCTACGGCCGTGGCGTTGTTGGACTCCACTCAGATCGGACAGTCTTCCAACTGAGATGTCCAATGTCAAAGGGCAAGAAATATCGCCCGAAGCTCCAATATGTTGATCGGAAGGAGGGACTCCTCGGAGACCACTGGCCCTGAGCGCTCAAGTGACCAAGGACCGCTCCCCAGCCGGAGAGGCTGGCATCCCTCATCAGCAGGTTGGAATGGTTGAGCCACCATGACAAACTCCGCTCCACACGAAGAGGAAGATAAATGGACGTCTTCAGAAGATGTGGCTGACCCTTGCACACCTGGATCACAAACCTCTGGAGCTCCCTAGTGTGCGCCATGTCAAATGGAATCCCCTCTATGGTGAAGATGAATTTTCCCACTAGAGATTATAGGATCCAGTTCCAGCCCAGAAGCTGAGACAGAATCATGGAAACCCTGTGGGCAATCTGGTGAGCCAACTCATCCGTGAGGAACACCATGCTCTTCTGAGTCTCGAAGAGAAGGCCCAGGAACACCAGACGCTGGGATGGGATAAGATCTGACTTGTGCAAGTTGATGATCCACCCGTGATGGGTGAGAGCATAAATGCATTGGTGAACCTGCTGATGAAGAAGTTCCACAGAGGGGACTTTCAGAAGCAGGTCATTCAGGTATGGATTAACTCTGATGCTGTTCCGGTAGAGGACGGCTATCAAGGCACCCAGGACACGGACGAAGACCTGAGGAGCAGTCGTCAGACCAAATGGAAGAGCTGAGAACTGAAAATGTCCTCTGTCACAGGCAAACCGGAGGTACTGCTGGCTCTCTGGATGAATGGCAATGTGTAAGAACGCATCCTGAAGATCCAGAGAAGCAAGGAATTCCCCCGGGGACATGGAAGCAGTCACTGTGCGTAGAGACTCCTGGTGATAATGAGTCTGGGTCACAAAGGAATTGTTATCCTTCTTGTCCAAAATAGGGCGACAACCGCTGTCTTTTTTTGGCGACCACAAAGAGGTTTGAGTAAAAACCCACACCCCAGTCCTGGATAGGTACCGGCCTGAACAGCGCTGTTGAACAGACTGCGTTTCTCTGCACCTTGAGGTGTGTGAGAAGGATGAAAATGAAAGGGAGGAAGAGAGACGAAAGGGATCCTGTACCCTTCCGTCACCACCTGTAAAACCCATGGGTCTGCCACTGAACCCTCCCAAATGCTGTGACAGTGTCGCAGACAACCACCCACAGAAGAATGCGCACCCGGGTTCGGTGAGTCATGCCGAAGAAAGCTTGGAAGCCTTGGGCTTGGAGGAAACCTTGGTCTTCCATTGCTGTTTGGGCTTGGAGGAGGTACGTGGCGCTGAGGGAACCGTCTGGTTCGCTGGACATGTCTCATTCTGAAACGAACAAAAATACAGGTTATGCTTAAGCGGCAATTTCTTCCTGGGAACCAAGGGCAGAAGAGTACTCTTACCCCCTGTGGCCTCACTGATCAGATCCTTGATCTGGCCCAAACAAGGAGGTACCCTGAAAAGGTAGGAAAAGTAAGGCTTTCTTAGAAGCAGTGTCAGTAGACCAGATCTTGAGCCAAAGAGTTCGTCTGGCTACCACAGACATGGTGGAGACCCTAGCCACCTAACGGATGGCATCAAATAATGCAGCAGAAACATAGTGCTGTGCCTCAGAAATGTTGGCAAGAAGGCGCAATTTATCTGAAGTAGGTACATCCTGATGGACAGACCGGGTGAGCTGTTCAGTCCAGACCGCAATGGCCCGGTTCACCCATGCTGCGGCAAACACTGGACGCATAGCAGAACCAGCAGTGGCAAAAATGTACTTGAGGGAAACCTCAAGTTTCTTGTCTGTCCAGTCTTTCAGAGCAGAGGTATCAGAGACTGGTAAGGCAGTAGATTTAGATAGCCTGCAAACAAGAGCATCCACTTTGGGGGGATGAACCCACTGAGCAAGCGCAGCTTCAGAAAAAAGATAAAGCTTGGCAAATTTCTAGGACACAGAGGGTTTTTTGTCTGGGGATTTCTACTCCTCAGACACAAGGCAGTCAGGAGTAGGGTTAGGTGGAAAGTAAGTAAGGGGCTTTTTAGGCTCCTGGAACACATCAGAGGGATCAGAAGTGACCTCCTGAATTAAGGGAATGTTAAGAGTAGTTAAGACAGCCCTGAGCAGGCCCTCAGCAGAGGGTTCAGGATCAGCCTCAAAAGGGTCCCCAAAAAACTGAGAAGACCCCAACACAGAACATTCCTCAACATCCGAATCCACCAGCAGTTCTCCCTCAGAGGAATCTGACACGTCAAGTACTCCCTGAGGTTTGGGCAAGGAAGACTTGACTGAGGAGGGGGCTTGACTGAGAAGCCCCCTGCAATTGGGATGTAAAGAGTTGCAGTGTGGACCTAAGGTCCCTAGTCACAGCCTTGAACTCTTGCACCCAAGCTGGCACTATTGCATTGCTGGAGGTCCCTGGAATGCTGTCAGGGACATCAGAACATGCTGGGCATAAGTGACCTGAGAATTCTCTAGGTAGCCCTGAGTGACAGGAAGAGCAATGCGCAATGGGGGATACAGAGACTCCAGCCTCCTTAGTTTTAGGTCTAGCCCCAAGCTCCAGCGGTATAGACATACTCATAATGTCAAATAACCTTACTGTACAATAAATCACCCAATTATAGTGTGTAGGATTAAAGTTTCACCCCAGAAATCGCTAAAAGAAACTTATCTGGCAGGTGAAGGGTTAGTTAGCAGAGGAGAGAAGGAGAGTTCAAGCCCTGCGTAGGATACTCGCTCTGGAAAGATCACAAAATGTCTTCAGGGTCTCATCTAAATGGGGTAGAATCTCTTAGAGATTCAGCCATGAGAAACAGACTTCTCAAAACATCAACGTCCACATGGAAAAAGGTCCATAAAACTCCTGTGAACTGGGAAATCCAACTCAATGGAAGCCAGTGATGGAAGCCCACCTAATGGGGGATTATACAGCCCATATCAAAAGGGAAAAATAACCTGGTGAATTGGGGGTTGAGCTGGAGGATGAGGAGGGAGTCTCCACCCCAAATACCCTGTCCTTTTGAAGTGTCCTGTCCTCCTTTAGGAGGGAGCTCAATCCCCATGGTTCCTGTATTGCATACTGGACATATAAGAAAATGTAAGAACAAAGTTTATTAACACATTTATTAAAAATTCACTATACCAGGCATAGCATAATATAAACAAGACTCGGAGACTGCATCATATATAATACTCTTGTTCTTAGTAAAATATGTATAAATTAGCAATACCGAAAATCTTCTATGACTTATCAATGAATTGTTTATATACTGTAGCCTAGATGCTTGAATCCTATTCTGCTATCATAGATAGCAGCAGCCTCTAGAGCACCGAATATTGCCATTTTAAACAATTCAATAGCAAATAGTTACCTCTACAGTTACATCTATTAGTAGATGCTTAATATCATGCCAGCACATATAAAGTCATAAAATGCAATACAAAAACGAATATTGTTACAAAATAAGTTTTGCACTTCAACGAGTATTTTATCAAGCTGAGACATTTCAGCTCGGTGAAGCAGTCAAAGTGCAAAATGTGTTGTGTTCTTTGAAAAGCATCTATCCCGCCTGGAGGATTTACCAAGTGTGAACCAACTGGTTTTAGTGTAAATTGTAAACTTTTTTTTAATTGCTATTATTAATTTTTTGTATTGCATTTCATGTTTTGAGACCTATTTAAATTAAATTAAGAAGCAATTTTCGCAATTATAATCTATATCTTCTATATATTTGCTAGATATAGGTTATATGTTATTTCTTAATTAACCCTTTGAGTGCCAGACGCCGGAGTCATTTCTTACACCTTGTAGGCCAGACACATTTTCAGCATTTCTGCTACCCATCTCTTTAGGTATTATTCCCGCATGGGCAACTTTCTAGTTACATAAGGGGGCCGGGGGGGGGGGGATTTTATCTACTTATTTATTTGTTTTTTGTTTTTTTTTTAATCAGACTTCGTGAGGGGGAGGCATTCAATTGGATAGGCGATCATTGCCTTCCCTTTCAGTCCTTCTGTTGAACCAGGCAGTTTATGAACGTCCCCCCTACAAGGTCTGATTCTTTTTCTTTTCTTTTTTTTTTTGTCCATAGCATCTTACCCTTCAGTGTAAGGAACCTGCTTCTTCCCTACATGTCTGCTGGGCGCCAGATCCCAATATCTAGGCACTATGTATTTTCCAAGCCCTGCTGTAGGGGGTATCAGAAACACAAAACTACATCTACAACAACCTATCATTTTTCTTACAATTTTTCCAACATGATTGCCTGTACTAAAATGCCTGTACGAACTACAGAAATGAAGAAAAGGTAGACAAAGTATACCATTTTGGAAAGAAAATAACCCACTGCATCAAATAAGGGGTTGTTTCCCTTTCTACTCCTAGTCTGGTGAGCACAAATGTTTCCAGAAGGTGGTCCTAAATGGAAAAAAAACTGAATTTTTTTACATTTCTAACCCTCCAAATGTACTGAAATCTGTGAAAACTATGGAATTTTCAACTATATTAATTAGTTAGTGCTCTTACAAAAAAAATGGCACCCCATTGCTATGAGTTCACAAACTGTAAAGGGTATCAACAGAACACAACTACACCTAATTGTTTTCTATTTTCTTCATGGCTTTTATACCTCTTCCTGTGTTTCCCTTTTGAAGCCCTAGATTATTCAGCCACACCTTAACCAAGTGGTACACGTTTCTAATTTGTTGCTCTCCCAACTCCAAACCTTGGTTCCTACAGGACTGGGAGACAGAATTGAGCATCTTCCTTCCTCTGGTTCACTGGCTTCTCCTTATTCAATGTTTGCTCCTCTCCTCTTGGGATGTCCCCACCAAAAAATACAATTATAAGCTATTCTCACGTTGGTACCGCACTCCCCAAGTTTTACAATCCATTTACCCCATAACATCTCTATTATGTTTACCTTGCTCTTCTGACCCTAGGGGTCCCTCGTACACATATTGTGGGGATACCTGGAACTTCCTTCCTTCTGGCAGTAGATCTGTTTACACGCTAGGGCTATCCTGGGTATACCCCCTGCTTCCGACCCCTTGATGGTTCTGTTTGCACATAATCCCCCAGATGCACTAATTAAACATCCATCTTACAGGAGCTTATACCTCCACTTTACCAATGCAGCCAAAAACAAAACTGATGAATTAATCTGGCTACATCTTGAAAACTAAACTTGCTTTTTAATGTGTAAATTGTCCTGTTCAAGAAGCATTTATTTATTGTGGTTTGTGGTAATTTATTCTCAAATGAGCATTTACTTACGTCAGGAGTTAAACTTTTGGCAATAACAGGACCAACCATCCCAGGAATTGTGGCAAATGTGTTTGTGATCCCAAGTAAAAGTCCAGCAAAACTGTAAAATAAATATTAAAAACTGTTATTGTCACAATTACATACCTATATCAAACCATAGAATTTGGTGCATAAGTACAGATGTAGAAAATTGGTTCCAAGCACTATCCTCGTGGACCTCCTAACAGGCAAAAAGTCTTTAGTATTTATCTGGATGAGCAAAGGTGAGTTAATCCTTTAAAGACCAAAGAGATATTAGGGGTTACGTGAGGATAGGGTTGCGAACCACTGTTGTAGAAGATAGGCAGAAATTTGTCAATATTTAGTAAACAGATATTATTGAAGAAAGTATTTTACCAGGAAGTGTACATTAAGATTGTCTCTCATTTTCAAGTATGTCATTTTCAAGATATATTCTATCTACCTCAGAAGGGTGAAAGGCGGAGTTGACCCTGCCGGTACTATAACCTGTGACCCTGAGGTTTGAACAGATTCTACAGTTGGTACATGATTTAATAAGCAAAACTAGAATAAGTCTTTGGAATATAGCTCAAAAGTACATCAAAATATCCCACTTTACTATGGAGATCATTTATATCTATTCAGTTAAAACTAAGATTAACCCCTTAGTGACCGGCCGCGCGTGCACGCCGCCGGCACTTAACGCCCGCCAAACTTTTTTGTCCATTGCATATAATGGTTTCCGGGACATACATATACGTCCTCTGTCACTAAGTGACAGTTTCTGCGGGACGTACATGTACGTTCATTGTCGGGATGGGGTTAATTGATCTATTATAATAATAAGAGTGAAATTTATGTTGCATTAAAATTACAGTTATATGTACATTATTGAGACAAAGACTGAAAGATTGCTGTATAATTTCACTTAGGATAAATTTGCTTTATACAATGATATAATAGTATACAGTCAAATATATTATACATCTTTCACTAAGGATATATAGATGTTATATTTTTAATACAAAAGTCCCAACGCATGTGTCAGTAATTCGCAGAAAAGTTTCAAACAGAGGCATGTCATTTTTGAGACAAACTTGGCTGATCTAAGTTTAATTGGCTTCTCCACATTTTAGTCAGGTTAGCTGCATCTGAAGATGACAGATTACTGGCAAAACATGCAAGGTGTTAGCGCTCCACTGCGGCATAAAAAAATTCCATTACTCAAGTTATAATATCCGATTTATCGCAATGCACTAATATGAAGCTTTAAGCATGTCCCTACTCTATGTCCATTTGATAATATTAATAAACACTTAAATCACATGAACGGATATTAAAAAAATTGAACAAAATGTTTACAATTTTTTTTTTATAAGATAAAGTGGCACCTAAGATTGGGAGTTCATAATTGCTGTTACAAACATCATACATACTTCATTGTACTTGAATTTAAGAACATGAAATACCAGGGATACTTTTATATCAGATTAGCATAAGGGGCATAAGAGCAATCATAAATAAAGATCGTGATATAAATGTGAAACACATGACATATGGTGATTTAGCTAATATAAAAAATAACTTGTATGAGTAATTTTAATAATATGACCATGTAATTGGGATGAGTTAATATAAAATATTCCATACTGAATTCTAGGAGCCACCACTTGTACAAAAATCTGAATATCTGGCAACAGAGAAATATGCTTATGAAAAAGAATAGTCAAGGCTGAGATTTGGACCTTGACAGAGCCAAGAGAAATCCCCTTGTGAAGGCCATCCTGGAGAAAATCCCAAACCACTAGAAGATGAAAAGGTGTGGGCTTGAGCCACAGTCTTAACACCACTTGAAGGACAACAACCAGACGCTATGCTAAGCCTTAGATGAAAAAGGTTAACTGGCATTAAGCACAAACGCCATACCGGTTTCAGTGAAACCCTTCTCAGGATATTGGTTTCAAGAGCCATGCCATTAGCCAACCTCATACTGATGGATGGCAGAGATAACCCTGAGGAATCAGAAATGGGAGATGCCATGGCTTGTCTTCTGAAAGGGTGATATGGTCTGAGAACCAAGCTCTGTGTGGCAAATAGGCACAAACAGGATGATGTTTTTTTTGAACATTCTTCAGAGTATTCAGGGGAAGAGGAGAAAATACATAGGCCAGGGGAAAACTCAATGGAATTACCATTGTGCCCACCACAAAGGTTAGACGATCCCGGGACCGGGGCTAAAACTGAGGAAACTTGTGGTTCACCTGAGATACCATGAGGTCCATGACTGTCCCCATCTCTGAATTATGCAGTTGAAAATGAACTGCTTTAGTTCCCACTCCCTTTGGACCGTGTGTTGATAAATGGGACAGTCTGCCACACTGTGTCTACCCCTGGAATGCAAATAGCTGATACGGCTGGAACATGAGCTTTCTTTCAGGAGAAAATAAGCCGAAGTTCAGACCACCCAGCTGTGCATCTAAGTCCCTCCATGGTGTTTGACATAAGCCACATCAATCGTACTGTTGGACTGGACCCAAACCAGGAACCTACAAAGCAACCTGGACCAATGCAGAAAAGACAGATTAATTGCCTGAAGTTCTAGCAGACTGACTGACAGCTGCCTCTTGTGACTAGATCAACAATCCTGTGCCAGAGTAGAGTTTAAAGCTAGAGAAAGTACAGACATCTTACCTAGAAACTGTATCATATCTAAAGTTGCTTTACAAACACAGGCATTAGCTTTGTGAATCCTGGAGGTCAAATGAACAAGATACGCCCTATTGACTCCTCCTTACTGCTTCCATTAAGTAATCACACCAAATGGTCATGGTCCTTGCCATCCTGGTTGTAGCCAAGGCTCTGTACTACACAGCCCCTTTGACCATAACTTTAATTCTGAGAAGTTTATCAAGATGTTTATCCACTTGGTCCTTAAATGCTGCTGCATCAGCTACTGGTAGAGCTGTGCTTAGAGAGGTGAGAAACGGGGAATCAATCACAGGAGTATCTTCCCACAGTTGCAATACAAAAAATGGAAAAAAGGTTAGAGAAGGGCAAAACGCTTAGATAGCAAGACTCTCCTACATGGCAACTTCCATTCCTCAAAGATAATCTGATCAAAATAATCATAACAAGGGAAGTGGACAGTCTCCAGTCCATGGCTTTTAAAGATATTGTATGAACATCCCTGGGGAGATCTAATATCACCCAAATCAAGCCTTCCACAGAACCCATTGGGTCCTCCTGTAGGGAATCCCCAGGGGTGAGGATAGAATCATCTGCACCTTCATCTAGCAAGGACACCCCTGTTGCACAGTATCTCTCTCTCCATACGAGATCAAGCCCTCATTCTGGATGGAACAGAAGGACCCTGATTTATCTTATCCAGGATAAACTAAATAGTTGCAGGCAGGCTGGTTGGGGCCTAAAAACCTGCCATAGATGAGATAAAGGACTTAAAGCAGACAGGCTTGTGAGGGATTGGGGCCTTGAGTGGTCTGTGTAGAGGCCACAACACAAGAAGGGTATAGCTGGATTAGCTGACCCTCAGGGAGACTGACATGGCAGGAGAGGTAATTAATTACTACAGGAGAAACTGAAGCAGTTTGTGGTGGTCCCCTTTGAACTCTGACATAGCAAATAATGCAAAACAAAACTAACAAATAGCTAACCCAGATGGACAGAGAAAGCAGAAAAATAAAAGGAAACACTTATCTTCACCATGAGGGTGTTAGTAGCCACAAGGATCCAATCTGGTCACCTGAAGAGAGAGTCTGCTGCAGGGGTGCCTCCTGTGTGTGTTGTAACAAGAGAATGGAAGAGAGAAGAAACTCCCCTCTTCCTGTCCCAAGCCTGGGAATCTGGGCTACAGTGTAAAAAAAAAAACTGGATTGGAGTGGTGACTCTCCAGCCTTTCTCGCTGCATGCCTCCTTTGTGGTGGGGGACCCCAATCCAAAGGTCCCCCTGTGGGAAAACCACAAACTGCCTGAGATGTCATAAATGGACGAAGTCAAAATACAATAAATAAAATAAAAGTAAACAAAAAGAATGGATAAAAGCAATGTACCACAAATAGACCACAGATTGTGGCCAGCTGACAGAAAAACAGACACAAGGACAGAGTATACTGAAAGACCTGGACCCTCTGGCTCCGCTGAAGTGGGGCTGGAGAGTGGCTTAACATAGGGTGGGCTATCAACTTGACAGGCATTATAGAATACAGATTATCATTCAGTGAAATAGTCAGTGTCCAGTTCTGATCTGCATGTAAGAGGAACTGATAGAAACAGAAAGCCATTTGGGGGGATTAAGCCTCCATTAGGAATCAAATAGATGAAAAAATAAATGAAAATCTGAAGAAAATAATTAAGCCCTTGCTTCCCTGAAAGCAGAGCAGTTAAAACTAAAGGCTGCTGCTGCTGAGCAGGGTTAAATGGAGCTGGGAGGGAGTCTCCTTCTTCAGAGAACTTTGATCTACAACTGCCCTGCATCAATGTGGTAACCGTTTACCCCATAGTTCCTGTGTTCCATAATGGTCAAAAGAAAATGTATTAAACAAAAACTAGTAAGTGTCTGAAACTCTGAATCAGGCATGATTCACATTCCTGTTGGGGAAATTAGACCCATATTATGGGGGACACTATCTATGTATCTTAGAGCTTTTCCTATTGAACCAAACAAAGTAATTTCTCTGTTGGAAGATTCTTCATTCAGAAGTTATTAAATTGCACACCAGAGCTTTCATGATCATTTAATTTTTCAATGGTTGTCTATGGAAACCTCTGAGCTATAAGCAGAGCTCACTATAGACAGCAATAGAAACAGTGGCACATGGAGGCCTGGACACATAAACAGTTTTAAACTCCGACAATTAAAAAAAAAGTAAGCTTGCACTATATTATTCTATACAAACTGACATGTATGGAAAAAAATTACAAACTATGGAAGATCTTAACAAATGTTATCATAATTTACTCATAAATTACATAATCTGACATAACTCTTCTGTGACAAAGGATTTTAACCTTTGAGTGCCAGAGTGGTACTCAACGTGTTGCGTATCACTCTGGCACTCAGAAGGTTAACTGAATCTTTGGGCTGGCTTTACTCACTCCAATCCACTCTTTCCACAACTTTACTATAATCTATAATTATCTCATGAAAACCCCAGTCAACCACATAACTTACGAGGGTGCGATGTCTAGATGATTTATACTGTATCCAGATATACTGAAGCCTCCAAGTGTAGTTGACAATGTAAGGAATACAACAGCCATTATATAATTACATCCGGTATAGCCAGCTGCCAATAAAAATACAGCGGGGCCAAGCATTCCTGAAAAAGAAAGGGTATGGCTGATAGACTGGGAAGATGTTTTAATGCATTTCATTCATTAACTACCTATACAAAAGTTAGCACAATAACATAATGGGAAACTAAACCCTGTTACACCAACTGTACCCTCAAATGACATGCTGTGTTGGATCCCACCATCCTTTACCAGGTTTTCGGTGGATCTCTGGTTTCCCCTTGGTGCTTTGTGACCATGTCAGGCCCTAAACTCTGTCTGCCCAGCATAGTCCAACAGTCAGCACTGAGCGTTCAGGATCCACTCAAGCATGAAATATGAATGTCAAATTAAAAGGGGTAGTGCCACATAGGACAAAATGTAGATATATGCTGTAGCATGTTAAGGTATGAAAACAGTTTTTATTTTTGTCCTCACATATTTTTATCGTAAAATGTAAAATAAATAAAAATCTTATGTTGCTACGTCTACTCTGGAAGTCCTTGCTCTCAATCTCTTCTACTCTTGTGAGGTCAGCACTAAAATCCCACCCAGATCTCTCAGCTCATGCTATTCCTTTAAAATTTGCATTATGGGCTTGCAGTTGTTTATTACATGAAAGGAGCAAAAGGAGACCAGCTGAATTTATTGGACCTGGAAAAATTCAGAGAATGGTGAAAATATTACTAGAGTTTTAAGGTTTGCAGGGACACTTGTTAATATTGTGAATAAACTGGCCAAAATGCTATATTTTTAACAAATGTGTTTTATTATTATTATTATTATTATTATTTTCTGCTTTTGGAGTACAGGGAACTGCTCCTTTAACCCTTTGAGTGCCAGAGGGGTACACAACGCATTGCAAAGCAATGCGTTGCATACCCCTCTGGCACTCAAAGGGTTAAGGTAAAGTGGTGGGATTAACTATGATAGAATTCCAATTAATTAGAATACAGTATTCAGTCTTTTCTTACAGATTTCGTACAGATACAGAAAGAGAATACAAAAAAATGACTCATATGAACATGCATACATCTACTACAAATGGAAAATAATCTTACGCCCCAGTCATAAAGGTATTGGATAAATATCATGATTTCTCATAATTGTTAGGAAAAAAGGGGCAGAAATTAGAACAACTTGGATGTTAAATTAAGTGTCATGACGGGAATCCAAGAGGATTACCTCAAACAGAGAAAGTCTGAATGAGATCCACACCACTTTTTTTTGATATTCTCATGCTTGGGGAAAGCTAAAGCAACACTATGCAAACCCTACTAGTCCTTAAAGGCATTTTTCAACAAAGATGCAGTGAAGAGGAGCAATGTAGCATATTAAGTGATCCAATCATAATCACCAGTGCTTTCATGTTGTATACGTCTTCAGAAAACTTTCATAAAAACTTAAATTATTTGAAATCTATGACATGGTATTTATGCCTGAGCCTACGCTGTGTTCACATGGGGTTATGATGCCCTGCATTTCCCCAACAATCATGTTGTATGTGCTTATTTGTTACTAATGCCTCACGTAGATGTCATCCATATATGACTGGCAGACATCTATTAGACACAGACACCGTCTTTGGAGATTGCAAAGAGCATCTCAAATCATGTCTGTCTGCATGAATAGTTTACATAGTGGCCCCACAGGCTGCCGTGCAGATCTAAACAGAATACAAACAAGGCCAACTTACATGCATTCTGTGCTCAATATAGGTAACTTAATAGCATGCTACACACACACAAAGCAGCAGTCATCTGTGTGAACAGTCTGACAGGTGCAGCATGTTATTGTTTTTGCATGTGCACGGATGCTACCCATGTGAACAAAGATTTTAATACTCACTCCGAATACTAAAACTTTGAGTGAAAGAAGGATGTCCTAAGCAATGCAAAAGTATTTGTTGGCCATCCCTTTAGCACTCATAGTGTTAATAGAGCATTGAGAGCTGCCATTTATTCCTCCATCCATCCTCAGGACTACCTAGCCCATTTGCAAAGGATTTTAACAATTTCACTTACCTACTGTGTTAAATATTTTGCGAACCACCACAGTTGAAATGTTTAACCTCTCTCTCATGTAGTCAGCCAGTAGGCCAGTCAAGATCATGCAGACCCAGCATCCAAAGTAAGGGATGGCAGAGAGAAATCCATTCTGCAATCAGACAGATTAAACTGATCAGTGCCAGAAGGATGTCCAATGTATTGCTCCCCTCTGCCACTGAAATGAAAGCAAACTGCACCTGTAGCTTGTGTGACTTCTGTTGACAAGGAGGGGACTGTATCCAGGTACAAGAGAGTTAAAATGTAATATAGGGCTGCAACTAACGATTATTTTGATAATCGATTAGTTGGCCGATTATTTTTTCAATTAATCGGATAAAAAAAAAATATGCTAATTTTTCATTATTTAAAATGATTTAATGAACAAAGTGAGTGTTATAAACAAACAGCAGAATAAAAAACTTTACACATTAACATGTGTCATTGTTATTATTTTACTATGGGGTCTATGCACCTCTCTTTCTCCCCCATGTACTTCTTTCTCCCCCCTTGTCTCTTTCTCCCCCATGTACTTCTTTCTCCCCCCTTGTCTCTTTCTCCTCCTTGTACTTCTTTCTCCTCCTTGTGCCTCTATTTCTCCCCCCTTGTGCCACTCTCTCCCCCATGTACTTCTCCCCCTTTTACCTCTTTCTCCCCCATGTACTTCTTCCCCCCCTGACCTTGTACCTCACTTTCTCCCCCCTTGTAACTCTTTCTCCCTCCATGTACATCTCCCCCCTTAACCTCTTTCACTCGTGCACCTTTCTTCTTCTCCCCACTGCCCGCACTGATGACATCCGGGGCAGAACCACGTCAAATGCGGAGACGCAGCGTGGTGCATGCTGGGGTTTTCTTCCTCAGTCTGGGCGCCAGTTTTAAACTGGCCTCAGAACAGAGGAAGAAAATACTAGCATGCTCCACGCGGCGTCTCCACGCTGTCATCAGTGCGGGCAGTGGGAAGACACAGTAGCATCCGGCAGACATTAAGGCGATTAACTTTTCACAACTTATGGAGGCTGGGGGGGCTGCTGGGCGGCACAACTAATCGATGCACAACTAATCGATAATGAGAATCGTTGGCAACGATTATCATTATCAATGTTTATCGATTTTATTGATTAGTTGCTGCAGCCCTAAAGTAATATGTTGTGTCTTGTGTTTCTCTTTTTGACTTGCACTTATACGTATGCAGTGATTGTGCAGAGTTGATATAGGCTATTGACATACTGAGACATATGTACAAAAGCAAAAGTGAAGCAATCCTGGAGTGAAACAACTACAACCTGGGGACCAAATAAAAACCTTAATTTCTTTAGATGCGACTTGTAAGCACTTAAATGCTAGCAAGGTCTCCAACTCTATCAGGGTAGTAAGGGAAACACAAGAGGAATAATTCTGGAGTAAACTAACTGCACCATAGGACAAATAAAATTCCCATTTATTTCAATAGAGACGTCTCCAACATAATGGTATCCAGTACTGCAGAGCATTTCAATCAATGGGAATTTTTCTTACATCCTCCTATGGTGTAGCCAGTTTGCTTCAGAATTTTTTCCTGCATACAGCCCAAATTGTTCAGCTATTAAAGGGATAGTGTCACTTTATATGGAAAAAATATATATATATAGCAGGATTTCTACAGCTGAGTAAATCAATGCCGATTCCACTGCCAAGATTTGTTTTAGTCAAATGTTCAAATGTTTTAAGGTGTCTCAATTAATTCAGCAGTCTAAGGAAAGCTATTGTCAGTGACAATTACCCACCATAGGCTGTGGTAGCAACATCTCCACTGTAACGTTTTAGACCATGGAATTACTATACTCAAAAAAATACAAGTTTAAGCGGCAATAACATTTGAATAAAACATCTCTTAGCCATGACTGTAACCTCGTTTTACTTAGCATTTAAAAACTGCATAATTTTCTTTTTGTTGAAATGCGACCAACACTATTTCAAACTAAATGGGTGCATAAAAGAAAGTACAACGTCTGCACCTCTCTGGCCCTTGAGGCATTAAAATACAGGAGTCCACTTACATAGTGGCTGCCAGTCTTTTAGATCATCACTAACAAATGTCTTCAGGTTCATCAGCATTATCCACTGAGTGCTAGAGGGGTATGCACTGAACACCACCCCTCTGTCACGTTAAGGGATAAATGTTGCCCTTAAAATCAATGTATGCCCTAGTAATGGAAAAGTACTGCTTATGATAACAAGCACCAACTACACATTGATAATATTTTAAACTTTTGAGAGCCCGAAAGGTCTTGGCACTCTTCTGGCCCTCAAAGGGTGAACAATCAGAAAAACCTGACAGAGGGAGACATCTGCTAATACATATTTATCTCTTTTCCACACCATCTTTCTACTGCATAATCAGGCAAGTGAAAATAGAGCTGGTAAACACATGACATGAGTCACACTGTAGCAATAAAATGCATTATCCTTCTCTTACCTCCTGTGAATTAAAGCGCAGGATCTCCTTCATATATGTAGGTAATAAAGTCAGCAATGTGTAAAATGTCCAGTTATATGAGAAATGAGCTACAATGATTGCCCACAGTGGCAGAGATTTGAGCATTGCACAGCAAGGAACAGACTTCTGTTTAGAAAGCTGGGGAAAGTAAAAACCACAGATATTACATACAATGGTTTAGGGTCTTACTTCCAAAAGAAAGCTGGAGGAATTCTGGTGCAAAACAATTGCATTATAGAGGACAAATAAAATGTTCCCAATCTCCACTGATGTAAATAGGGGTTTTAACCCCTCAAATGCTAGATAAGTGTCCAAAGCACTGCAAAGCAACACCTTAGAGACATTTCTAGCATTTAAGGACTAAAATCTCCATTTACAGATATGAGATTTTTTATTTAATAGGTTAAAAACCAAATTACATCAATAAGAATATTTAATGGGTTGAAAGCCCCTTTTCAATCAATGATGATTTTTATTTAAATGGGTTAGAAGTCACATTTACATCAATGAGAATTTAAAAAAAAATCCCTGTTTACGTCAATGAGAATTTTTATTTTTTCTATTTCTCCTCCGGTGTGGTGCAGCTGGTTTACCAGAATGACTCTAGTTTTCTTTAACACAAAAAGACAACAGTATGACTGATTTTAGTGGTAAAACCTAACCCCACTCTCCAAAAAACAAAGCACAATAGGAATCTATTCCCTTATAGAGTGTTGTAAATAAACGGCTGACATGCAGAGATCTAGAAAAACATAATCAACATATTATCTAAAGTTTAGCATAACAAGAAAATAATTTAGTGCACAGAATGGGGGTAAGGAGTCAGCACCAAGAGAAGCAATTCTGAGGCAAGCTAATTGCATAACAAGGTCAAAATAAAAATTTCCATTGACTTAATGGGGTCTTTAACCCTTTGAATGATAAAGAGGTCTCTAACACTGGGATAGGCCATGCGACTGGATAAGTATTATCCCCCCTGAGTTACTGGCACATGCTAGTGGTAGTCAGGGACACATGATCAAACTTTTAGTTAGAGATTCAAAATTAATTTTATCAAATGTGCAGGTTTTAAAGGGACATGGACTCCAAATAAATTTGCAATTTTATTCAAAAGTTATAAGTATTTGAAAAATCATAGTAACAGTTGATAAGGCCAAAAAAAAAAACAAAAAACAAAAAAAACACTGAAGACATTTCCAATTAAGTCCCAAAAGGGTTGGATAGTTCCCTGGATCAACAACCTATCTGCACTGAAGCCATCTGTCTTAAGTCTCAATAATGTTCTGTGCTA
This sequence comes from Rhinophrynus dorsalis, assembly GCA_037306005.1. Classification (NCBI taxonomy): domain Eukaryota; kingdom Metazoa; phylum Chordata; class Amphibia; order Anura; family Rhinophrynidae; genus Rhinophrynus; species Rhinophrynus dorsalis. The sequence goes on along the minus strand of CM074720.1, from coordinate 328,777,961 downwards.
GATAGGTATCCATTGCTTTTTCGAAAGCAGTTACAGTATCTGCAAGCACAAAATCCCGAGGTAAAGAATTACAAAGCTTTACCTGCCCTTACTGTAAAAAAAATCCCTGCCTTTTTTCTAGTCTTAATGGATGGCCTCTTGTTCTTAACTCAGCTGTTTGCATGAATAATTAATTGGATAGTTCTTTGTATATCAACATTTAACTTAACTATAGCAGCTGCTATAATGACCAGAGCTCTCCACTAAAAGCAAGAGCAACTGCACCACTGTAAAATGGAGTGTAATCATCATGTTACATTATAACTCTCAAAATACAAATTTAAGCTGTAATAACATAAATAGTCTTTCAGCAGTAGGAGTACCACCATCAAATTCAAAAACCCTACAAAATATATTATTTTTGAAGCTTGGCGCATAGAAGAAGGCTAGTTAGTTGCTTGTTAAAAAGGTTACTATGAAAAAAAAAAATAAAAACCAAAAAAAACCCAAACATATTTGTGTATTACGGTTACAGAAGTATGAATACCCATAAATTAGTAATCTTAACTCTTTAGGAGTGCGCAATGCATTACTTTTCAATGTGTTGTGCACCCCTCTGGTCCTTAACGGGTTAATCTTATATCAAAGTAATAAGATATTTTGTAGGTCGAATAAAGAAAATTTCATTCTGCCAAAAGACCACATGCGCAACAATGCGCCAATCTGAGTGTTCAATCGGAATAGACTTACTTGATTTTTAAGAGAGGAAAGGATATATTCTTTTTCAGAATCAGAAATTGTGCTGTGAGATTCTGGATTATCGCTTACAATAAATAGCCACGTTATAAACCAAACAACACCAAGAGCCCCTGTTGGGGAAAAGAAAATATTCCATAAAAACAAGGGCTACAGGTCAAAATGCCTCATTTTAGACACAGAAAAAAATAATTTTTATAAATGGTCTGTTTACAGAAGCGTTAAATGAATGTTATAATTTTTTTTCTTTAACTTTTTTATTGGAAAAGAAGACAGACATTTTGCAATTCACAAAGAATGGAACATATATCCATGCATAGTATACAATGAACAAAGCTGTAATAAAGAACAAAGACATTTAGGATCTCGTGTGGCGCAATTACCATACACCCCTTTAAATAAAAAGGACCTCCCAGGCAGCTGCTATCCTAAAACCCAAATAGTGCAAACAAGGGCTGAAAACAAAAAAATAACAAGGAGAGCGCCTACTTGGTCCGAGAAATAAATACACTTTATTATGGAGTGGACACTATCAAACAAACCATATTCATATATGTAAATCCTATATCAATGAAAATACAAACATTTATTATGGTACCATAATCACTTAAAACATCAAACATAAAACATCTTAAAGGGATAGTAATGGTTAATTTTAAGTTGATTTAATATTGTAGAAATAAAAAAAGGTTGACATCGATGTAAGACTTACCTCTCAAACCTTTATGGTTTGAGAGATATAACTTGCTAAAGTTACCTTTTCCTGGCTGTTTCACTCAAGTCTGCCATCTAGCTGACAGTTGCAGATTCCGGTCATTTGATCAGACAGAGGCTCTTCAGCAGAGCTGAAATCACACTATTTAGAAATGAATACTTCATTGGAACAGTCTACAAAGTGTGCTTGCAAACCAGGCACACTTTGTAGACCATTCTAAATGAAGTACTTGTCTTTAGATATTGTTATATCGGCGCTGCTGAAGAGCTGCATCTGGTCAAGCAACCAGAACCTGCTTCTGACAGCTTTACAGCTCGTCAAGCAGAAAGGGGAGGGACCAGAGAACTTTACTTTCCTATATCTCTCAAACCATAATGGTTTGAGAGATACTAATAAGTGCAAGTACTCTCTTTTACTTGTATTTACCATATAGTTAATACTTTTTTTCTGACATTACTATCCCTTTAATATTTAAAATATCACAAAGGGAAATGTCTCTTATCTCTTTGATGGGTTACGGGTTTTCAGTAAGAGTGCCAATACAATTCTAATGTTGGAATAATCAAACGCCAATATTTAGGATATATATTCTCTTTAAGAAGCTCCTCCAATATTTTAACCTTTCAAGTTGTTACAGGTTTCAGGTTATTGTAATAGGTTGAGTCAATCGCTACACAGTTCGTCAATGTACAAGTACTCCACTCAGTACTATTATCCTTAAGTACAATGGGCACATAGATGTAGTTCAATAACACACACAGCAGTTATGATGAAATGTAGCAGTCTGTTGAAATAAAACAGTTTCCACCTCTCCCGTCTCCTATTTGTAACTGTGGGCAGAGTATATTACCTGGGGTGTTTGTTCCGCCACCAGGTGAGATTCCGTTTTCTCTCTCTCAACTTTCCAAACAATCGCTTATGTGCCGTCTGTGCTGCCACTGATTACTTTGTGTGCCTTTCTTCCTCTTCCTTCCTTCCAGAGATCCCTGAGGAAGTACTGTATTAAGTACAAAACGTGTTGGAAGACAGCACTTCTGCACGTTAATCAGCCCCTCTTAACTCTAAAGACATTGGTTTGGGTACAGGAGACCATTCAGTGAACTCTACCCACAATTATAGGTATATATAGACGGGAGAGGAAGGAAGGCACATAAAGTAATCATTGGCAACACAGACAGCACAAAAGCAATTGTTTGGAAAGTTGAGAGAAAGAACAGAATCGCACCTGGTGGTGAAACAAGCACCTCAGGTAATATACTCTGCCCGCAGTTACAAACAGGAGAAGGAAGAGGTGGAAACGGTTTTATTTCAACAGACTGCTATATTCCAACATACCCTTTAAGTGATGTGTGTGTTACTGAACTACATCTAAGTGCCCATTGTATTTAAAGCAAAACTACCACCGCTAAACAACTTGAGCTCAAATAAGTCCCCATCTGTCGACTAGCTGCTTAGTAGCGCTAGTCGCCAGAATTATTACCTTGTTAAATAGGATTATCCATTCTTCTCGGGCTGACACGCAGGACGGATCGCAGACATCTTCCCATAGTGACGTTGGCAAGCCTGCACTGTCAGTCCCAGCTGGCTCTAGGAGGCGTTCGGCTCCAAAAGAGACTGACAGCACAGGTGTGCAGACGTCACTATGGGAAGATGTCTGCTCTCCGTCCTACATGTCAGCCCGAGAAAAATGGATAATCCTATTTAACAAGGTAATAATTCTGGCGACTAGCGCTACCAAGCAGCTAGTCGCCAGATGGGGAATTATTTGAGCTCAAGTTGTTTAGCGGTGGTAGTTCCGCTTTAAGGATAATAGTACTGAGTGAAGTACTTGTACATTGACGAACTGTGTAGAGATTGACTCAACCTATTACAATAACCTGAAACCAGTAACAACTTGAAAGGTTGAAAGATTGGAGGATCTTCTTAAAAAGAATATATCCTAAATATTGGAGTTTGATTAATTCAACATTAGAATTGTATTGGTACTCTTACTGAAAACCCGTAACCCATCAAAGAGATAAGAGACATTTCCCTTTGTGATATTTTAAATGTGAAGATGTTTTATGTTTGATGTTTTAAGTGATTACGGTACCAGAATACATTTTTGTATTTTTATTGATATAGGATTTACATATATGACTATTGTTTGTTTGATAATGTTCACTCTATAATAAACTGTATTTATTTCTTGGACCAAGTAGGCACTCTCCTTGTTTCTTCTATATAAAGCTGTAATACAGTTGACATTTAAGGCAAACGGGACATTAAATGGTAACAAATCTTCTTTAAGTGTATGTAGATTTACAATTCTGTATAGTTACCAGCTGGTTAAAGTGTAAAGCAATCTGCAACGGAAACATCCACAATGGAAAAAAATGAAAAAGGGAAAGGAGATCTGAAGAGAGGATAAGATAAAAAGGAATAGGGAAACCAAGAACTGGAAAGACAGAAATGAAGAAAGAGAGGAAAGGGATGAAATGAGTTAAAGGAAAAGAGAAGAACAAGAGGTAAGAAGAGTAAAAGAGCGAAAAAAAGAAAGGAGACAGAGACCCTCAATTGTAGTTGACAATATTGTTGTTAGCTGAAAGTGATGACAGGGTAAAACAATACTACCAGCAGCCAAAGATAAATAGTGAGATTAATGTAAAGGGCGTGACCTAAGCTCTTTGTTTGACAACCAACTAGTGTATTGGAAAGCATGCATAAAATACTGCTGTTGACTGTGGGGGAGAGTTGAAATAAAAGGTTCCCATTAAGAAATAAACTTTCTACTGTCCAGAGGAGTCTGTCTGGTTTAAATAAGACTATTATTCGGGCAAGAATAAGGATGTCTGCATTGTGTTTTGAGATACGATTTTGGCAGAAAGCTGTGTAAAAGGTGAAAAAATATGGTCTTTGAGGATCTGGTAGAATTCAGTGGGAAAACAGTTGGGGACAGTTGATTTACGTGTTTTAAAATGGAGAGTTATAGGGCTGTCCAGGAATTCTTTACAACAATTCTTTATTGTGGCCATCTATCTCACTCTTATATAAAGACTGATAGAATTCAACAAAGGTGTCACTTATGTCTAAAGTATCTTCCAAAACTTGGGAATGGCCTTTCAGGATGGATAGGAATCCCATCATGCCTCTTGCAGTTCTAACCACATGGGTAAGTAATTTACCCTACTTAATGACAGAATGAAAATATGTCTGATCATTTATTACAAGAGATCTGGGCTGCTGTTTGAAGGATAGTATCATATATGGATTTAGCATTTAGCTGATAGGCCTTACTAATTTGTGTAGCTAAGCAAACATATGCCTTTGTTAACTTTTGCTCTACAATGTTATGTTTGGTGGCACATTCCCTTCTGAGTTTGGATACATATGAATGATGTGATCTCGGGGGGTGGGCTTGTGTTGTGAATGAGTTCTTTTAAGTTCGAGCCATTGATAAGACTTTTTCTGAAATCCTCTGACTGATAAAGATAAATGGGCATCCTCCAGTTATAAGAAGAGTCGAGTTATGGTGTGATATGATGAGAACATGGATAGTGCACTTGCGTAAATTCATCACCAGTGAGGTATTACAAAAAAAAATATTCAATTCTGGTAATGGTATCATGAACATAGGAATAAAAAATAAGTTATTTCTCTGTTGGATGTTGAAGACATCATATATGGATTAAGGAAAATTATTTTTGAAAAGTTGAATAGAATGTTGCTATGCTCGTGGCATAGTGGGTTGCAGCTTATTCCTGTCTAATTGTAGATCTACAATGTGACTGAAGTCTCCCCCTTATAACCACTTTCAATTGTAGGTTATTGAAAAGATGTTGGACTAGGAGTGCAAAGAAAGAAAAATTGGGGGAGTTAGGGGCATATAAAAATTACAAAGTGCTCTTGGTTTATGAGGCAATGGACAATTAAAGGACTCACCTATCAACAGCGTTATTGAGGGGTTTAAATTGCAGCTTTTTGTGCATGAGAATAGCAACCCTTCTCTTGTTAATAGAGGAAGGAGCAGGTATCCAGTCCCCCACCCATACCACATACACCCAAGGGTGGCAGTCAGGAAGCGTTATCCATAACTCCTCCATACTGCCTCTCCCATTAGTGTAGGCATGTGACAAAGCCTCCCTGCCCAGCCTTGGCTAATCCAGTGAAAAGTAGAATTGGAAAAGAAAACAAAGTCTTTTTACAGCACTATTTTAAATCACTACGGTAATTTAACTCTTGTAACAAAACAAGAAAAGGTGCCCTGTACTTAATGAGAGTGAATAGATAAGGAAACAAAGAAAAAAGAAAAACTGCTCCTTAGGCACTTTTAAATTAATCCATCAAGTATCTAGCATAACCCTATAAGCGGGAGAATGATGTGTTGGTGCGTACTTATATAATCTTTACTGAGATTACGAAAATAAAATTGAGGCATTGGTTTCCCACTTCATCATGAGTTTAACAAGCCATATACAGAAAAATACAATCAAAGGGTACAGGAGCATATTTTAGGGGTAGTTGTGTTCACAGAGTTTACATGTCAAATAAACAGGCCAGTTATATAAGCTGCAACAGGTACAAGCCATTACATGAACCTCCAGCAGTCATAGCAATGTAGATGTAAGGTCACAATGTAATAAGTAAGGGGTTCTATAATATTTGCCACCTTCACACTTCTGAATATGTTGCAGGGTTTGTCATTGTGTTACGGCTGCTTAGATGGCTGGCCATGGTGGAGGCACAGGGCTAGACCTGATCTTTATATAGTGAAAGGGGTCTCAAAATATTCCCCTTGCAATATGGAGCTTTCCCATGGTGAGGGTGAATGCCATATAGGCTAAAACCCAGAGAATGCCACAGGATAAACTTGAGCTCACCAGAGCCACACTGGGTGTGCACAGCCGCATAGGGAGTCAAACCTGAAATCCAATATGTTATAATTTAATCCTTTAAGAACCAGTGGAGTGTGCAACACATTGCTTCTCAATGCAGTCTGCAATGGGAGATATGGGGAACTACCTTGCTTTTTTGTACAGAGGTCACTTATCTGTTCAGTCATGCCTATCTCCCTAAGGGAGAGACAGATAAGCTAGGCCTTTCTTGTGTTGTGTTCTAGCGTTTCAATGACTGTTCAGGAGTTTGCGTGAGTTAGGTCCTTACCCTCTCTATGGCAAATTTTCAGACCTGTGTGTCCTGGATGTTAGTTTGGGGTTCTCTTGCCCCAAACCAGAAAGAGGGTCTACCTCTGGGGGGGTGGAGAATGTGTTACTATATCCTCAGGGGGTGGTGGAGGTGGACATCCCCCCACTTGGGGGAGGAAGATTGGTGAGGGATAAAGATGCGTATGACTCTTCTCTTTCCCCTCTGGGTACCCCTCTTATGGAGGACCCTGAGAGTTCAGTAGGAGCTTGAATTGGGTGGTATCAGACACCAGTTGAAACAGACCATATCTAGTGGCAAACAAATGCTGTTCACTTCTCCTCTTCTGTCTGACTTAATCAGATTATCTTTGGTGACTGAAAGTCACTGGATAGGTGGGTTTTTCACTCCTCCTAACATACCACTGATGCAGATGCTTTTAGGATGAAGCGGATACATGCCAGGATTCTCTTTTCAAAATGAGTTTTCCGTCCATTTCGTCCACCCTTGACTGAAGGCTGGAGTTGAGGCAAGGGACAATTGCCTTTGGGGTGATTACTTAATGAAAGTGGTTCTGATGGAGTCTTCCAGGGGGATCTTGCTTGTATGATCTACCGGATTCATAAAACTTAGATTAAGATGTCCACACTTTCTGTCATGGACTGGATAAGGTAATTCCCTTAGTTCACACCTAAACATCAGTCTGGTTTTTGTTTCCCATGTCACTACTAAGGCTCTTGCCTCTTCATGGAGCCAATCCCATTTTACACTCCAAGCCCAAACAAACTTGGCTGGGTGAGAAGCCCATACAGAAGCCCTCCACTGTTAAGTCATCGTTTGCTGAAGGGAAACTGAGGCATTTCCATGGTGTGGTCCCTATCCATTGAAGATGTAGGGTTTGTGGCTTATTTTGGGGTTATTGCTTAGCCTTTGAGAACATCTACTTGTTTATTAATGTCAAGAGTTCCTCAAGACAAAGAGAGGACTCTTCACCTCCAAGAGTCAGTTCAAGCCTTAACTGAAATACAGGTCGTGATTCCAGTTCCTATTCCACAAAAGATTCCTGGCATTCTATTACAGCCTCTTCACAGTCTTCGACCATGGCAACAGTTGTTGTCTAGCTCTCAGCCTGAAACACTTCAATCATTTCATCATTACTCTTGTCCCTTTATATTCACTCTGTGTCCAGGGGGAGTTTTTGGCTGCTATGAACATAAAGGACACATGCCCTCAAATGCCTATCATGTACTATATCAGTGACTCCTCAGTCTGGCTTTACACAATTGCCATTTGCTATTTATAGTCCTTCCCTTTGATCAGTCCTCTGCTTCACGGGTTGTCACAAATGATAGCAGTTTTGTCCAGTCATATTTGGTAGCAAGAGATCTCCCTTACATCTTCTCTGGTCAACTTCCTGCTAAAGGTATATTTGGTGTAGACCTTGCAGCTCGGTCGCCAGATGTGTGTACATATACTTGAACAGCACGGGTGGGTGATCTACTTCATAAAGTCCTCTTTGTTCTTGTCCCACTCTCTGTTTTCTTTTAAGATTTAGTTTGATAATGCAATTGCCATGGCTTAAGTCAGCCACTGCATGGGAACCAGGTGCACGGCCACGTGGTTCATCAGAATTTCTCCTGTGTGGAAGCTTATGTTCCAGCACTACCAGCCATTCACATTTCTGGGGTAGACAATATGATGGTGGACTATTTTAGTCCTCTGTACCTGGGCCCTGGAGTATGGGAACTAAAGCAGTTTGTTTCAACTACACAATTTGGGAAGTGGGGTCTGTGGTTGTAGACCATATTGCATCTCAGTTGAACATCAAGGTTCCTTAGTTTTTCTCCAGGTCCTGGAACCTTTCTGTGGCATTTCCCTCTGGCATATGCATTTTACTCCTATGCCTTAGATTCCCACGGTGCTGTGAAAGGTCATGATGCACTGGGTCCATGTATTCCCAATTGCTCCTTATTGATTTTGTGGAACTTGGTTCTTAGATTTGTCCATCTGCCAGTAAATGAGTCCTCATGTCTACCTCTTCTTCTGAGCCTCTTTTTTCAGGGCCCTCTGTATCAAATCGCACCGAAAGGCTGGTTTTGACAGCATGGTTCTTGAAACAAATATCCTGAGTAGGAAGGGTTTATTTGGGCCAGTCATCTTGGCCAAGCTAAGAACCCATAAGCTAGTTACTTTGAAGGCTTATCATAGGGTCTGGTCTTCGATCTTCAAGTGGTGTGAAAAACATGGCTTGTGTCTTAGTTATTTTTGTCTTCCATTGGGTTTTGGATTTTCTTCAGATACAATGTTCATCTCACTGAACACTTTCACAGATCATACATGTTTTTTCATTATTCCTGAGGGCCTGCATGTAGGCCAAGTGGCGTCTAAGGTGTCAGTGGCCTCTTTGATCAAGGAAACTATTTGCTAGGCCGATGTCTTTAGAATAAGGCTATTACCTTTTCAGGTAATAGCTCATTCTACTTGAGGGGTGGGTGCTTCCTGGGCCTACAATAACCAGGCCTCTGTGGAGAAGTTGTGCAAGGTGGTCATAGCTTCACACGTTTCCTAATCATTATAGCGTCAACAGACTGGTCTTGTCTGAGACCAGTGTGAGTAAAGTACTCCAAGTGGTAGTGTTGTTACTTCAGTTTTGGGGGGCTGTGTCCATTTAGACCACAGGATCATGGTTGTATCTGATTTTTCTCTGTTTAGACCAGTTTTATTTAATTTTCCCCCTCCCTGGAATCCCACAAGAACAAATAGAAAAATATGTATCAGTGATTACTCAAACATTCCTTTATATTACATAAAGTTAATGATAATCAAATAGTGAAACAGGGTTTGTTTATTATTTTTTTTTACATTTAGCATAATGGCTTCTCCTGATCACATATCATTTATATCAAGTGCCAAAGCATTTTAGATTTCCAGAGGCACGTAAAAAGACAATTATAATTTAATTCCTTAATCATTTATACAACTGGTTATCACTTCTGCCACCCCCCTCCCCAATATTTCCAGGAGCTTGGAAAGGAGCCTACAATTGTAATGCTCAGTTGTAAATTAATTCCTCCGTTGTCAGCACTGAACCATAAAACACGTCTGTGTCATTGTCCCAAAATAATGTATGCATGTATCTTAATTTAGCGCCATGCATGTACTTTACTGAAATAGTAATAGTACAATGAAAAGTACAGGACACGGATAAGAACATCTGGGCTCAAGTACAATCATTGCATTATCAGTGGGGGACGAATTGCAGCAAAGGGAATAATACATTGTAAGGTCTTTGGGGCAGGGTCCTCTTCTCAATCTAATTAGTAATCATGATAACATACAGAAACATTAGGATTAGTATCATAATTGCAAGGCTTTAGTAAGGGAAGTGCAAAATGATTTTGATGTGACTGTCAGTGTGCATAATGACAATATTGTTACTGACATACCTCCCTAAGCAGTTGTGTATTAGGAGATGCTTATAAATGATGAGCATGGATCATTACTGAATGGTGGTAGGCAGAACATTCCAAAGTGGAGGGGCAGCCAGTGAAAGTTACTGCATCCGAAAGATGGCTTGAGTTATGTAAGGAGAAGAAAGAAGGAACCTTTGAGAAGAACTCAGGTGATGGGAAGGGGTGCAGTGGGATATAAGAGGAGAAATGTAAGAGGGTGCTGCAGAAGTGAAGAACTTAAAAGGGAGAAGAAGACTTTTGTAAGAAATAAGAGAACTTTTGGGTAGCCAAGAGAGGGATTTCATAAGCGGATGAGTGTAAAGGTATTTGGGAGCAAGAGTAGTTATTCGTGAAGCTGAACTGAGAACATATTGAAGCGGAGAACAATGAGAGGCAGGAAGACCAGAGAGTAGAATGCTGCAATAATATAATGTACAGATAACCAGGACATGAGTGAGTTTTTGTGATTCGCATACAGAGGAAGGGCTGTATTTTGGCAATATTTTTCAGGAAGAATCAGCAACGTTTGGTTACTGAGTGAATGGTAGAATTGTCAACTGTAATGTAGAAATGGGCTGGGGTGGGATTTAGGAGGAAATACAATTCCTGTTGTGTTTAAGATGCCATTGGACCATCCATGATGAGATTACCAGGAGACATTGAGTGAATTGAGAATGCACAGCCAGAGTGAGGACAGGGAACGAGCCTCCTCGAGTGGTATGACTTGAATTTACTGCTGACATCAGGAAAAGGGGAGGGAGAGGGGAACTTTCAGTGTGAATAGCTCTCAAACCATAGGGTTTGTGGCACATAGTTTATTTTTTAAGCTCTACAAAAGTAGAAGATTTTTTTTTGGGACATTACTGTCCCTTTAACATAAGAGAGACTGCAAAGCATTGCTAATGTCGAAGCTGATACTTCCTGTCTCCCAAAGTGAAGATGCTTTATCAGTAATACTTAGTGAAATTCAGTTTCTACATTGTAACATCTGTAAACATAGTACCCAATAAAGAAATCAGTCTATCAGTTCCTAAAAAACATTTTGAACTCTTACCAAATATGTAGAACACATAAATCCAGTCTATGTAATAGCATATTAACCCTGACAGAGGAAGCGATACCACTGTCCCAAGTTGTGCACCTAAAACACAAAGGTGTAAAAGAGTCATTATTATTTTGATTTTTTGGGAGGGTGATACATCATTCTGTTCTTTATTCAACAATTATTCTTACACAACTATTTTTTTAACCCTTTAAAGGGTTACCATATAAATATGTTTTTTCCTTTCTGGAACACAAGGGATTAAATTGTATCAATGATAATTAATTGCACAGCATCCAAAGTGATAATTACTGTACAATACTAGAACATTAAACAAGTCCTGTGTGTTTTATGTGTCTCTATTGGATTCATAAAACTCTTATGTGCTTTCTATCACAATACACTGTCTTTGTAAATATAAAAATGCAGCATTTGTGTTTATCCTACTAATGTTTCATCGGAGATCTTTATTAACCCTTTGAGTGCCAGAGGGGTATGCACCACATTGCGTAGAAATGCATTTCGCACCCATTTGGCACTCAAAGGGTTAAGGATTTCCTCTCCCTATGCCCATCCTACTACTTTCATTTAACTTCTTCCATCTTAAATCTTTACAATTAAAAGTACCATTCTAAACTGCTCACAAAAGCAAGCTATAAAAAGGCTGAAATGTTAAAAAAAAAAACAATTTCAAATTACATAAACACCCACAAGGGAAGCAAAGTATATAAATGGAAGCATGCCATTAACCCCTTGGATACTAGAGGCAATGACACAACAACAACAAAGTATATAATATTTCAATAACACAGGCAAAGAAAAAAAATCACAGTGGACACCAATATAATCTCCATGGTTGTAGTACTAACTTGAGTACTAACATTTTGACTAAAAACAACCAAAATTCACTCTGGGCATACATACGAAAGCATAATTTTGGAAATTTCCTACACAGAAAAACACTTTATAGCTCATTCTTATTCTATTTTTTACTCTTAAACAGTGGTTCCCACCTCTCATCTCAGAGACCGCCCCCCCAACAGGCCCTTTTGTTAGGATTTCCCTGCTTGAGTTCAGGTGAGTTAATTAACCCTTTAATGACCGGCCGCATGGCTGGCAGTTAAGGACCACAGAGCTTTTTTTTTTTGTGTGAATCTGTTTCAGCCGCAAGGGGATCCCTGAATTCCACTACATGCCAGGGCCGTCACTGGTACATAACGCAATACCCATGACGGTTCTGGAATGAGGCTCAGTCATTTAACCCCTTGATTATCTCACCAGTATACAAGCAGGATCATAAATGCATGGCCTTTCAGGTATTTCTGAGGAGTGAATTTGGAACCACTGGTCTAAAACATGAAAAAACGTTTATGCGTACTTGGAAGCTACAAATGTCTTCAGTGCCCTGATTTAAAATGTCTTAGAGGGCTATCTAGCAACCAAGGGGTTAAAAAGGCTAACAAGAAGAGTCACGTTAACCCTTTTGAGTTCCGGGAAGACATCCAATGCATTGTGCTGCAATACACTAGATATCTCTCTGGCACACAAAATGGTTTGAAATGGTAGGAAACGGATATTAAGTGGTTAAAGAAGTGAACATTACAGTAAATAGAAACGAGTAACTAAACCATCCACCATAAATCTGCAGTGTGTGTTTGTTGAAGAGCGATTGGGATCATACTGGTCATGAGTACAAATCGGCAGGAGCCAAAATGATGAGGCTGCCTATTCTCCTAAAAAGAGGAGTAAACTTTTTATGGTAAACCATAACATTTAGGATTTTTCCTGCTGAGTAAAAATAGGACACTCCAACTGCTGAAAAATGTCGTTGTAGAGTTAAAAGCAGTTTAAATAGTTGTTGTTTTTTTTACATTAGCAGTGCCCTCTAGTGGCCAGAAATTTCACCTTTAGCAGAGGAAGACAATCCTGGTCCTCAAGTGCTACCAACAGTGCATCTTTTCAGGATCTCCAAGCTGGAGCTTAGTTAGATTAATTAGTGTCTCAGTCATTTTAATTAGTCCACCAGTGCCCATTCATGGAAATCCTGAAAATGTGCACTGTTGGTAGTGCATGAAGATCAGGGTGGACCTGTGGTGATCAGACATTTATTCCATTGCATTCTACATGGAATGTGATAGTAACAGTTTCATCACTTACTGTCTCCAGTTCCTGACAATTTCAACTGTTATAACGTTTGACTGAGACAGCCCGAAATAAGAGTACCCTTGTTTTATTTAATAGGAACATTTATCAAACATATTTTTAAATTGAATGCTCCTTTAATGGGACATCCAGCATTAATTCTAAGCTGATTTTTGTATACTTACCAATACATCTTTTTCTTTTAGTCCTTGTGCAACACAGGACATCCCTCACAGGGGTTAAGTAGCTACCACTAGGAGGCAGGGCACTTGCAAACCAAAGCTCTTTGGACAAGAAGACTCCCTTCCAGCTCTACTTAACAGAGACCCAGCAGCAGCCTTCAGTTCTACATATACCAATGCTGCAAGAGAAAAAAAAAAAAGAAAAAAAAAATAGGGCAAGAAGCAGTTACAATACAAGAGATCATGAAAACCCCTGTGAGGACCTCAAACAACATCTTCTCTGGGTGGGACGCCCTGTGTTCCACAAGGACTATGAGAACAGGATTTATTGGCAAGTACACAAAAATCCCCTTTTCTCTTTTGTCCATTATGGAACACAGGTACCAAAGCTATCCTAAACTTAAAGTGGAACTTTCACCTTAATTCAAGTATGCATATTTGAAAATTGAATTAAAAAACTGCTTATATGTCGTGTTAACCAAAAGGCCAGCAGATGTACAGTTCAGGAGATATTCACACTTCTTTCAAATGCTAATTTATGCTAATTGTGGTACCAGTACTGTGCCCATAAACAAAAAGTGTGAATATCTCCTAAACTATACATCTGCTGGACTTTTGTGGAGAGATCAGAGGTCTCCATTGTCACTGCAGATCAGTCCACTATAGCAAACAGGTGGCACAGGTAGGTTTCTTGAAGTCATCAGTAGAGATGTATGCTCTTCCAGAACAAGAGGGACATTGCATAGGAGAGATGACACTGCTGTCTGGAACAGTTTTTCAGAATGTCCAGCTGCAGGATTCACATGCGAAACTGGGAGTACAGCACCACCACCAATGCTGACATCAGAGACCCCAATACCATCATATAGTCCAGCGCTGACAGGTGAGCCAAAAACTGAGACTCATGCCAGGACAATTATTCACGTAAATCGGCGCTAGAAGTAGAAAGAATGTGATGACATCTTTGGACTGAAAGAAACATGTACTTTCAGAAAACACCAATAAATGTATAGGTCCAATTTATTAAAATAGATATCTAACCTCTCATGCGTCCATGAGAGCCTGTTCTAAAAATATAGTATTGAAGATTTGTATCGGTTATAGGAAAGTGTGGAGCACGGTTTCCAAAATCTTAGGCAGCTGAAGGGACTTTGTCTTGCTCTCGAAAACTAGCGCTACTCTTGTTTTTGTGACATGCCAGGACAATGCTTGAACCTATTTCCCTGGCAGGGAGACCTGTCCCAATAGGTTGTCATAACAATGACGAGAAAGAGGTTAGGATGGAATCAATGAGGACTTCTGTAAGTTGACCACCCAGCTATGCTGTTCCAGAATGGACACACCTCTGAAGATAGTGCTGCAAGATCTCCCCCAAAGGTGCCTTTAGCAGGAAATCATCCAAATAAGGAGTAAAGGAGATTCTGTGTGTCTGAATACAGCTGAACAATGCTGCAATATTTTTTGTCCGAACTTGCAGAGAGGAGGCCAGAGCAAAGGGAAGGACCATAAATTGAAAATGCGATCCCGAAAGGCAAAGCAGAAGAATCACTAATGTTGCACGTGAACTGGTACATGAAGATAAGTCTCACTTATGTGCAAAGATGACAAAATCTCCCCCTGGACACAACAGAAATGACAGAATGCAAAGATTCCATCTTGAATCTCAGCGTATGAATGAAATATCTGAGACGTTTTAGGTTTAGAACTGGACAACCTCCATCTTACTTGATGAATATGAAGAGTTTGGAATAGAATCCCAGAAATCCTTCCTGATGAGGGACTGTAATCAAAACTGCCTCCTGTAACTAAAGAACCCCCCTCAGGATCTTGAGGAATGAGTGACATGAAAAAAGCGACAAGGAGGGCTAGGGTTCTTAAAGTCCATGCAATAACCCTCCAAAAGAACCCAGGGCCAGGGCCTGCAATCCTACTCTAGGTGAGATATGGGTCTTAACCAACACTGGCTCCTGTTTAGAAGCATTAGGCCCTTAAGTCGAAAGAATAGGGGACACAAAACAATAAGGGCATAGCTGACCTTGGTAAACCTTAGGGAGAATGGCATGGCAGGATAGACAACTAGCCACTACAGAAGAAGCGAAGGTAGTTCTTGTGGTCTTGGGATTTCCCATGTCCCCTATGGACTCTGACACACAAACCCCCAAAATGCTGACCTAGATAGACAGAGAAATCAGAAATATAAAGAGGAAAACTTATCTTCACCACCGAGGAGGCTTGTAACCACCAGCAATCAATTTGGCCACCTGTGGAGAAAGTCTGCTGAAGATGTGCCTCCTGGGTGTTCCTGTATGAAGGTAATAGGAGGAGGGGAGAAGAAACTCGACCCCTTCCTGTCACAAAGTCTGGAAAACTGGGCTACAGAAGTTAAAAATAGGGTTGCTGCATTAGCTCTCCAGCTATCTATACTGCACACCACCTTCAGGGTGGGGAACCCCAAACTGGATGTCTTCTTTATCTAAGGAGAAGTCCACAACTGTCCAAACCATCCTTGCAGTCAAAAGATCACCCAAAGCTGTGGGGATTGAGTAAGAAACAGCTCAAGCTGCCTAAGCAAGTTAGCAGCCACAAAATAAAGAAAGTTGAAATACAAGTAAAATAAATGTAAGCTAAATATAAAATTAAAGAATAGAGGCCATATACCCCAAACAGACCTCAGACAGTGGTGACCAGACAGACAAACAGACATGCCATACAAACAAAACCTGGACCCTCTCAAATGGGGATGGCCATCAACCTTGTATAATACATGTCCAGTGAAACAGTCTACAACCAGTTCTGGTCTGTATGCAAGAGGAATGGAATTATAAGGAGCTAGTCACATGGGGGTGGGGGATGCTCCCCCAATAAGAGAATCAAATAAATGTAAAAGAGAACAATATATCAAGAGACTAATCAGCCCTGTGATCTCCTGTAGGCAGAGCACTAAAACTGAAGGCCACTGCTTCTGGGCAGGGGGTTAAGTGAGGAAGGAGGTATTCTCCTCCTCCATAGAGCTTTTGTTTGCAAGTATCTTACCTCCTAATGGTAGCTACTTAACCCCATGGTAATGGTGTTCCATAATGGATGAAAGAAGTATTAACATGCTGTATGCTTTAGCTTAAAGCAGGGGTAGTTATCTTTAGCCCCAACAGCTGGAAAGTCCAACAACCCCCATCATTTCAAACAGATGGTTGGTTGGGGATGATGGGAGTTGTAGTCAACAATGTTTGGAGGTCCAACAACTGGGTAACCCCAGCTTAAAGTGTCTTTGAAGTCAAAGACAAATATCTCTTTGGAGGTGTAGTTAAAACATGCCTAAAAGACAAGATAGGTTTACCTAGCATATCTGTATACTGACCTGCATAAGAAAGACTTAACAGCCTACTGCGCTCCAGAGGTGGAGCCCAACACGACCACATTGCATGCATGGCTGGGAAAGTCACACCCTGGAGAGACAGCAATAGTGCAGATTCTTCAATGGAAACATGCAACACAGCAATCTTGTGCATCATGAATTCATTTTCAGCCACATGGCAAATATGACATCTGTTAGTTATCTTACATATCAAAGACATCACTGCCGTACTTTGGAAATATAAAGCATTAGCTTCACAGACAGGGTTAAGTGTTAACATGGTTCATTTCACAGGCACTTTACACCACTGGCATTAAGTGGGATCAGTCTTTGCTCTCAATTTCTCCTACAGTGGTGAAATCAGCTTCTCAAATTCATGCCAGCCTTCTCAGTTACTGCTATTCCTTCAAACTGCTCTCAATGGGATTGGCTTTTTTGTGTGTGCGTGTTCCCGTAGATCATAACTCATTGGTTCACTCTGCTTTGCAGATCACAGAGATTTGCACAGCTGGGTGATGTTATTCTGAGCTCATGTGAACTTATACCCTCCCTACAGAAGTCAATTAACAGTGAATTTTCTGACATGGGACTTTCATTGGAAGGGGAGACATTTCCATGAGTGCAGAGTAATGTTTAAAAGGGTCTTTAACTGACCATATACTACCCCTTTAAAGGAAAGATGGGAGAAAGAAGAGGAAACCAGTATAGAGCCCTGGAGAACTTTAGATAAATATGAAAAACTGTGCAAAGCAACTTAGGAATGTCAGGGATATGCTCCCCAATGCTGTATTACTAAAAAGGGATTTTAGTCTTACTGTTAAATCCTTTTTTCCTTAGTCCATACAGGTTATTGGTAACTTTGGGTAGGTGATCCGCCTCTTTAAGTAGGCAGGAACAATTCTAGAAATGAATGCAGGGGGTGGAGCCTACCTTCCCTCCTTGGCTGCAGCTAGCCAATCAGCTCCAGTAAGATTTGAGACACTATTGACTAGATAGTACAAGGGAAAGAAGACTCTCCTGTGGCAGACCATGGGGGTCCTTTGGGGTCATGCTCACAGGAGACAAGCATGGTCCCTTGACAGGGTGGGAGACCAGGTAAGACTAAAATCCTCTTTTCTCTGTCATCCAATACAGGTTACTGGTAACTTTGGGATGTCCAAACACTGAGTTTCCCAGAGGCGGGAAGTAAGACAAGGACCATGCTCAAGGCCCCCAAATTCACCAGTGCAGATATGAACCATCAGATCAGAGATAGCCCAATAAAACATATGAAGTGTCAACAAACAGTGAACAGGGGTAACAACACCCCACACAGCATATTGAACTAGAGCCAACAAGGCTCAAAAGTGAATGAAGCACCAAAGAACCGAAGAAGATCCTAGAAAAGCAAGACTGCCTCCAGGATTTTCCACCCAAAACTGGCATCAACCGATGCCAGCACATCAACACGGTATTGCTTCGAAAAGGTGTACAGAGACGACCAAGTGGCCGCCTTGCACAACGGATCAGCGGAGGCCTGATTCTTGTAAGCCCAAGAAGCCCCAATAGAGCTAGTAGAATGAGCCGTGACCCAAAAGGGAACAAGCTTCTTCCGTAGCTCGTAAGCCTTACGAATAGTGGACTTGATCCAAGACTCAATAGTCACTTTAGATGCAGGTCTCCCTGCCCTGGGGCCCTCAGGAATGACTAACAGCGCATCAGAATGTCTAATGGGATCAGTGCGATGTACACAAAACTTGAGAAACGCACCACATCTAACAAGTGGAGATCCCTCTCCTTGTTAGAAGTAGGGTCAGGGCAGAAAGAAGGCATCACAATCTCCTGATTAATGTGGAACTCAGAGACCACCTTAGGTAGAAACTCCTGAGAAGTGCGAAGCACCGCCTTGTCTTTGTGAAACACCAAAAAGGGTGGTCTACAAGACAGAGCATGTAACTCCGCGACATGGCGAACAGACACGATCGCCAGGAGAAAGGCCATTTTCCACGTCAGCAGGCATAGAGGAATAGTAGCTAAGGACTCAAAGGGAGGGCTCTGAAGGATGCCAAAAACCAAGTCAAGATCCCTCTGAGGAGCGGGAGTCTTGAAAACAGGAAGAGTATGAGCAATGCCCCGGGGGAAAACCTTGACATCAGGAAGAACAGCAATGTGCCTGTGAAAGAAAACAGAGAGAGCAGAAGTCTGAACCTTAAGAGAACTCAAACGGAGGCCCTTATCCACACCATCCTGCATGAAGGTTAGGACCATAGGCAGATCAAATTCCTGAGAAAGGTCCCTATCAGCACACCAAGAGACAAAGGTCGACCAGACACGATGGTAGACCTTAGAAGAAACAGGTTTGCGGTCACTAAGCATATTAGCCACCACACCAGAAGAAAAAAACTTTTTTCTTCAGTATTGAGGATTCAATTTCCAAGCCGTCAAACCTAGACGATAAACATCCTCCTTCCACAGGTAACCCTGTAGAAGAATATCCGGACAGCAATGGAGCCGGAATGGCTTCGCCACTGACAGATCCAGAAGCTCCGGAAACCAAGCCTGTTGAGGCCAGTACGGAGCAATCAGAATGACTGGACAACGCTCTAGTCTCAATTTCCGTAACACCCTGTGCATCATGGGGAGGGGAGGAAAGATATAAGCCAGAGGAAATAACCAAGGAATGGACATGGTATCCACCGCAAGAGCTAGAAGATCCCTCCAGCGAGAGCAGAACATGGGAACCTTCCGGTTGTGTCTTGTCGCCGTCAGGTTGATGCAAAGAAGATCCCACTTCTGAACAAGGAGGGTGAACACCTCTGGGTACAGTTCCCACTCTCTGCTGTCCACCGTGTGTCGACTGAGGAAGTCTGCCATGACGTTGTCTGCGCCAGGAATGTGCACTGCGGATATGGCAGGAACGTGTTCTTCTGCCCAGGACAAAATAGCCTTGACCTCTAACCAAACGGCGAGACTTCTTGTTCCGCCCTGCTTGTTGATGTAAGCCACGGCCGTGGCATTGTCGGACTGGACCCGGACTGGGCATTCTTCCAGCTGGGGTGTCCAATGGCGAAGGGCATGAAATATCGCCTGAAGCGCCAACACGCTGATGGAAGGAGAAACTCCTCCGCAGACCACCGACCTTCAGCACTCTGGCGACTCACTACCGCTCCCCAGCCGGAGAGGCTGGCATTCGTCATCACCATGGTCCAGAAGGATACCAGGAAGGACTTGCCCTTCAGCAGATTGGAGAGGTCGAGCCCCCACGACAAACTCCACATGAAGAGGGAGGGACATTGACACCTTCAGAATGTCCGGCTGACCCCTGCACACCTGGACCACAAACCTCTGGATTTCCCTGGTGTGAGCCATGGCAAATGGGACAGCTTCTATGGTGGAAATGAACTTCCCCACTAGAGAGGACAGCTTTTTGGCTGGAACTGGATCATTAGCCAGAACAGCAGAAACCCTGTGGGCGATCTGGTGAGCCACCTCGTCCGTGAGAGACACCATGCTCTGCTGAGTGTCGAAGAGAAGGCCCAGGAAGACCAGATGCTGGGATGGTACACAATCTGACTTGTCCATGTTGATGCTCCACCTGTGATGGGTGAGAGCATGAATGCAGTCTTGTACCTTTTGATGAAGAAGTTCCGCAGAAGGGGCTTTCAGAAGCAGGTCGTCCATGTATGGAGTAACTCTGATGCCGTCCCGACAGAGGACGGATACTAAAGCTCCCAGGACACGGTTGACGACTTGAGCAGCTGTAGTCAGACCAAAGGGAAGAGCTGAAAACTGAAAGTGCCCTTGGTCACAGCAAATCTGAGATACTGCCGACTCTCTACATGAATGGCGATGTGTAGATACGCGTCCCGAAGATCCAGAGAGGCAAGGAATTCCCCCGGGGACATAGCAGCAATCATCATCCTTAGGGACTCCTGGTGATAATGAGTCTTGATCACAAAGGAATTGAGATCCTTCAAATCCAAAATGGGATGACAGCCACCGTCCTCCTTGGAGACCACAAAGAGGATTGAGTAAAAACCCATACTTCTGTCCCAAATTGGAACACGTTGCAGAACATCCTTGTCCAGAAGGGCCTGGATAGCTCCATTGAACAGACGGCTTTTCTCTATGCCCTGGGGAGTATGAGAGGGAAAAAACTGAAAGGGAGGAAGAGAGGCGAAAGGGATCCTATACCCTTCCGCCGCCACCTGTAAAACCCACGGGTCCTCCACTGAATCCTCCCAGACACTGTGGTAGTGACGCAGACGGCCACTCACAGCCGAGTGGGGACCTGGGTTCGTTAAGTCATGCCGAAGGAGGCTTGGAAGCCTTAGGCTTGGAGGAGACCTTGGGCTTCCATTGCTTTTTGGGCTTGGAGGAGAAACGCGGAGTTCAGGGAACTGCCTGGTTCGCCGGACGTGTCACAGTCTGGAAGGAACGAAAAAGCCGATTATGCTTGACAGGAGTCTTCTCCCTGGGGACCATAGGCAGAAGGGTACTCTTGCCCCCTGTTGCCTCACTAATCAGATCCTTAAGATTTGGCTCAAATAAAGAGGTGCCTTGAAAAGGCAATGAGAGGAAAGCTTTCTTGGAAGCAGTGTCAGAAAACCAGATCTTGAGCTCGTCTTACAACCACAGACATGGTGGAAACCCTTGCCACCAAATGGATGGCATGAAGTAAGGCAGCAGAAACATAGAGCTGGACCTCAGAAATGTTGGCAAGAAGCCACAACATATCCAAAGTAGGAGCACCCTGACAGACAGCCAGGGTGAGCTGTTCAGTCCAGACCGCAATGGCCAGGTTCAACCACGCCGCAGTGAACACTGGAAGCATGGCAGTACCAGCAGAGGCAAAAATGGACTTGAGCGAGACCTCAAGTTTCTTGTCAGTCCAGTTTTTCAGAACAGATGCATCAGCAACTGGCAAGGCAGTGGACTTACATAGCCTGGAGACAGGAGCATCCACTTTGGGGGGGGGGGGGTGAACCCACTGAGCAAGAGCTGCCTCAGAGAAGGGGTAAAGCTTGGCAAATTTCTTGGAAATAGAAGGTTTCCTGTCCGGAAACTTCCACTCATCAGACACAAGGAGGTCAAGAGTGGGGTTAGGTGGAAAACAAGTATGGGGCCTCTTAGGCTCCTGAAATACATCAGAGGGATCCGAAGAAACCTCTTGAACTAAGGGAATGTTTAGGGTGGTTAAGACAGCCCTGATCAAGCCCTCAGCCGAGGTATCAGGATCAGCCTCAAAGGGGTCCCCAAAAAACTGAGAGGAGCCCACAACAGAACATTCCTCAACATCCGAATCCACCAAAAGTTCCTCCTCAGAGGAATCTGAGACGTCAGGTACTCCTTGCGGTTTCGGCAGGGAAGATCTGACAGAAGTGGGGGTCTGCCAGGATTGAAAGACCCACTGTAACTGGGATGGAAAGAATTCCAATGTACACCGGAGGTCTCTGGTAGCAGCCTAGAATTCTCTAGGTAACCCTGAATGACACGAGGAGCAATGCGCAATAGGGGACACAGAGACTCCAGCGTCCTTAGTCTTAGGTTTGGCCCCAAGCGCCAACGGATTAGACATTCTCACGGTGTCAAAATGTTTGAAGTATAAGGAATCATTAAAATAGTGTGTAAGATTAAAATTTCACCCCAGAAATCACTAAAATGCACTTATCTGGCAGGCGAAGGGTTAATCTGCAGAGGAGAGAAGGAGAGTCCAAGCCCTGTGTAGGATACTCGTTCATGGAAAGGCACAAAATAGATTGCGCAGAGGGAGCCAATCAGAAAAGAGAACGTGAATCAAGCGCACATGGGAAATATAGTTTTCCCAGAAAAAGTACCCCAACAGTGCCGGAAGCCCCCTGAGTCCCCCAACACATAAAACATTAACCGGATGACAGAGCAAGGGCAGACAATTAGAATGAGCCATCTCTGAAGTTGCTACGTTGAGTGGTTGCAGAGATATGGCCCAAACTGTACAGTCCCATAGAAGTGAATGGCACAATGGCGTCTATGCGGTAAAACGCGCCTTAAAGGCGCAGAACACAAATTTTGCAAAGTTGAAACTGTGAATTAAAGTACGTGAAACATCACTAGAACATGTCAGCAGACCCAAAAAACAGTAGGGAAAGTGCCATGAAACCCCCAAAAGATGCAAAACCAGCAGCTAAAAGGTTAAGTTGCCACATAAACTTCCTCCAACACCCAACAGACATACAGATAAACCCAATGAGTGCAGGAGTGTGCAATAGGAACTCCAAAGGAAAACCCCTGTGCGGAGGGTCACTGTGGGACATGTGGACCTGCAGAACTCAAAGGGTTGCTCACCTTTCCTGCAGATCTTCTGTCTTCAGATTACCGTGTATTAAGAAGAAGCCTCAGTGGGCAACTCCTGAGGAACGAACTTGAACCCAAGATTTTCCCCCCATGGCTTAAGGGCCACAAAAAGCACCTGGATACTGAGCTAGCCACATCTAAAGGCGTTGTCAGTTATGGTAATCTGCCTAATAGTGGTATTCCATATCGTCACCAAGGAACAAATCTTACTGGAGATGATTGGCTAGTTGCAGTCAAGGAGGGAAGGTAGGCTCCACCCCCTGCATTCACTTCTAGAATTGTTCCTGCCTAATTAAAGGGGTGGATCGCCTACCCAAAGTTACCAGTAATCTGTATTAGACGACAGAGAAAAGTTTTTCTTTTTTCCTTTTAGGAGGCAATTTTCCTTTATGTCCACCTTTCAAGCAACCGTGGGATTAAGGCAAACAGTACAAGTTTAAAATAAGATATGCTTCTGGGATTTTTGTCCTGAAGGTAGACTGTGTGTGATGTGGTACAGTGAAAGTTTTCTTTACATGTATCACTTCAATCAGGTCTCATGTATCACACACTTTCATAGGGAGGGAAAAGTTACTCGTGGAGACATTTCGCTGAAAGAAGAGATTGGAGAAGAAAACACTGTAATCGGGATGAAAGACCTAGGCCAGGGGTAGGCAACCAGAGATCCTCAAATGTTAGGATTAGAATCCTCCTCATCCCCCCTAGTCACTGGCTGGAAGGGAAAAGAGGGATTGCAGTCCTGAAAAGCTGGAGGGCGTCAGGTTGCCCACCAGTGTACTAAGCTAACATAATCACTGGCCCAAATGTTTGTTATGGGGTTCTCCTGACCATGGAATATTTTGCGGACATTTCCAAAATATCATAAAACCTATAAAATCAGTAATAGGTGGATGTAGGTGGATGGTGGTGTAGTTTAACCCTTTGGATGCTTATGATGGCTAGCAATGTGTTAGAGATGTCATTAGCATTCAAGGGTTTAAATGCACCATTTTATAGGTCATTATTTACATCATCCTCATTTACTTATAAAGTGACAGCAGTTTCTGCAGAGCTGTACACTAGCTTAATTGCTTTTGAATAGACATTTGATATGTACAGATCGATAGTGCAGGTGTCTTTATCAAAGAAGGATTTAAAAAACATGATATTTTATTTGGCTCAACAGCATTTCTCTGTGGCCATGCCAAATTTCCATCAGAACACACACTATTAATTAAAAGCTGGATTTTTCCATCTGTGCTAAGGGTATAACTGGCTTAAGCTACCAATGTCTCCATAGACTACCATAGGATGATTTCAGGAGACATAGCACTACTATAGTAAAGGGATAGTAATGCTTTAATTTTACTAATCCCCATTTTGTAGAACTTAAAAAAGATTTTTAATGCCCCCAATCGATTTCAAAGTCCCCCACTCCTTCCCCTTTCCCTGACATCAGCGTCTAGCTGTATGCAGGGGAATTCAATCTTGGGGCCATCCGGAGCCGAGATCGTGTGAATGAAGAAAAATTCCTTACCAAGCACATGTAGAAGACCATTTCAGTGAAGGATTTTTTCTTCATTAACGCGATCTCGGCTCTGCTGCAGAGCCCCGGATGGTCGTACGATAGAATACTCCTGATGTCAGCTAGAACGCTGATCTCAGAGAAAGGGGGGGGGAATGACTTTGAAATAGATTTGAGAGATGTGATTGGGGGCATTAAAAATCTTTTTTTAAGTTCTACAAGATGGGGATTAGTAAAATTAAAGTATTACTAGCCCTTTAAATCCTTGAATGCTTTGGACTTACCCAATGCATTATTCACAAGGCATCAGAGAACGCTCTCTTGTGTCCAAGAAATTAACAATCATTTTTAAAATCACCTAAGAAAGCCAACATTCCTCTGACCTTATCACACCATAAAAACCAAACTGTTACCTCTCCAAGTCCTTCAAGTGCCCGAACTGCTATAAGGTATCCTGCCCCTAAATCTGCAGCTAGAGGTGTTAGCAGAGTGAATATGGCGGTGCCAAGGATGCCAAATCCTAATAACAGCTTGCCACCTATTTTCCCAGCTACGTATCCACCAGGAATCTGAGTGAGGATGTATCCATAGAAGAAGGAGCCAAGTATCCATCCTTGGGTATCTGGAAGCCAGTCATACTTCCTGCCCTTGAGAGAGGGAGTAAAAAACAGTAAGTATTTAATAAACACTAATGTTCTGTATACAGTTACAGCATAAACCTTTACTCTGTGTGCAGTGGCTATCACTTGTCTCAAGATAGAGGAATTTTGAAAATATCCCAGAAGAACACCTAGGTCCCTAGAGACATTTGCAAAGTACAGTGATTCTATTTAATCTCTTGGATGCTAAAGACTTCTACAAACTGGGGGATGCAAACATCTTCTGCACATTTCTCTGCAAATCTCAGGAGAGGTTTCCAGCATCCAAGCAGTTAAACCATGAAGATGCTCTGCTTAACACAACAGAGATAACACAAAAAAAGATCTTAGTAGTTTGGAACCCAAGCAAGTGATTTTTTAATTAAAAATACATTTTAATGGTAGATAAGTCTCCAGCATTGTAGATCACAATGTACTGGAGACCACATTATCACCTAATTGCATTCTATGGTGTAACAACAGGGTCTGCAACTGTGCAGCGACCCAGGGGCCGGTCAGCTTATCACCTTACTGGGGGCCCTTTCTTCTTCTATTTGAAGATTTTGCACTGGGGCGTAGCAAGGTCTAGCTATGCCCCTGATTGAGCTAAAACTCTTGCAGTCAATGAACAAATGAAGGAGATTATGATGAACACCTAATAAAGATAACTACATAATGTACAGTTTTTCTGTTAACTGAGAAAAAGTAAGGAGCTTGCCAGAGGGGAACTATGTATTGAATTCAGCAGCTAAATGGGGTGCAATTCTGGAGCAATACAGGTGAAAAATGAAAATCTCCACTGATTTAAATTGAGCTCTTAACAATATAATACAGTCAGAATAAGGAAGAGTATCTTTCCGATTAGCAGCACAGTTGATGTGTTCAGACCAAAACATACTGTATTTCTACAAGTTCCTTTGAACAGAGTTGCAAGCTATTGTATCACTGAAGAGTTTGATAAAAATATTCTTACCGTGGAATTGTGGAAGACTTTGGGAGAAACCGTGTGGTCAGGGCAGATGTTGGCACTTGTATTTTCTTGGGAACTTGAACTTGAATTTACCATGTCTACTAATGCAACACTTAGATTAACCCGTAATGCATACAGCATGAAGAAGCCAAGTAAAGCCATGACTGCCAAGTTGTAGCGAGCTGAACAACAAAGGGGCACTGAAACACAAAGAGACATCTTAGCCAGGACGATGGTAGAGAAACAGCAAGGACGAGAAGAGCAGTTTCAGGTACACACAGTAATATCAGTAACAGACTTCTGCTTCAGGTGATTCTGACCTTTTCATTTCCGTGTGCTTTACCCACACACACACACACACAAAACAAACAGTTTAATCTGCTTGGATGCTAGGTGACAGCTTGATTCCAACATACAGAGGCTTATGTACCAAATAAAAATGGAGCAAACCAACTGCACTATAGGGAACAAAAAAATCCCAAATCTTCCAATTAATTTAAATGGCATTTTTAACCCCTTGAATGCAAGAAAGGCCTTGAAAGCATTGATTTGCAAAGTAGTGGACACCCCCTCTATCATTCAAGCTTCAGTGAAATCAGTGGGAATCTGTGCTTGTCCCCTGTGGTGCAGCAGGATTGCTCCAGCTTAATTTTCCTTCGTGAATTAGCCTTGCAGTGTCTTATATAAGACTGGGTACAGTTCAACTGTCAGGCAGTTATATTATATATATGTGTGTGTGTGTGTGTGTGTGTGTGTGTGTGTGTGTGTGTGTGTGTGATAATACCTCTTTTGATTGGACTAAAAGTATTTTTCGTATACTGTGATACTAGTTTGTTTTGCATTTACAGCACTGGACTAATACGGGTACACCTTTTCTGTGCTTTGTAAATAATTGTGATGTAATATATAATGTCAACAACAAAGAACAGAGAGACAGTTTGCAGAAATGTAAGTTTATATATATATATTAGATCCCGCACACCTTAGTAAACGCTCGGGGAATTCACTGTGTATTACATACACAGGGTGCCTACTATCCATAAAAAACATATGTTCAAAAAAAAGTAGAGAAAAAAATATATATATATATATATATATATATATATATATATATATATATATATATACACACACACACACCTCCAAATCACACTCAAAAAACAAACGCTAACACACTTAAAAACAACCTAAAGATGTCCGCATCTATATACCTATAAGTCAATACTGGCCAGTATATAGCAGTATGATCTGTGACTAAGGTATAAGATCTATACAATCTAATTTCTGTTAAAATGAATTTGTGGCTAAATGTAATCCCAGAGATGTCTTAATTTAATTTGACCTTGCTTCTACGCACAGAGCCCTAGCCGAACGTCTCCTGCACTTGATTATATATTATATTATATATATATATTTCAATGATAAAATTGAGAGGAATCTGTGAATCATAGAGCAGGGAGAAATCTCATACTCCCACTGGAAGAAATATCATCCTCTGCTGTTCCTCAGCTTCTCGGTAAGTGTGAATCTGTTCAGTTATTCTATGTACCACAATAAGACTATGCAAAGGTATTCTGTTGTGATCCTGCTGATATACCTGTTAGCTCCAAAAAACAATCCTCGCTATTTACACATATAAGGACATCCCCACTGGAAGCAGATGGGTGTTCTGGGCATTTGCCTTTCCCCATGCTATGTTCCCAAAGGCAACTTTTTTGTAACAATTGATTATTTGCATGAAATCACATGTATAGAGTGCATTATTTTATATATATATATTTAGATGATTCTGCCAATGTTTCAGCCCCGCTTTGCACCTTTGACAAGAGGTTTAAAATCTTGACAAAGGCCGAAAGTGGGGTTGAAACACTGCCAGAATGAATCTACACTGTTTGTCACTGTGGAAAGACCTGTGAATGCAATTCTTCTTTGGACTTTGATGTACTATTTGGAGCAGATTATGGATCAATTTAGTCTGGTGTTTTAAGGTTTGACCTGTCCGCCATGGGGCCTTTATCCTGAAGACATTTACATATATAGAGTGCCCACTTTATTAGGTATATCCAACTAGTACCAGGCAGGATACAATTTTGGCTTCAGAACAGCCTGAATTCTTCATAGAATGTATTCAAAAGGACATGGAAACATTACTTAGGGATTTTGGTACATGCTGACTCAATAGCTTGTTATCCACACATTCATGCTGTGAACCTCCCATTCTACCTCATCCCAAAGGTGTTCTAGTGGACTGAGATCTAGCGACTCTGCAGGCCACTGGCGTAAGCTGAACTGAATACTGGACTGTTGGTAGCTCTTGAGGACTGAACTTGGACACCCCTGCTTTACATATTGAGTTGCAGCCATATGATTCTCTCTTTGGCCATTTGTGTTAACGAGCAGGTGCACCTAATAAAGTGGCCAATGAGTGTGTGTGTGTGTGTGTATATATATATATATATATATATATATAAAAATACATACATACATATATATACACATATTATATATATATATATATATATATATATATATATATATATATAAAATACACTTACAAAAAGATTCCACCAGTAATAATACAAAGTTTACAATGTTCTTATTTAATTCTATGTAACAAGAGGTAGTGAGAGTAAACAGTGTAGTCACTTTTTAGATTCCAAAACCAAAAAATATGGGTCTCTCAGCTTATGTTTGCTGGTTTAGCACATCTTATACAGAAAAACACTGGTTGGATATGAGTGGGACATCAACCTACTCACTGTCACGGTTCCCAGAAATAAACCAGGAGTCAGTACGGTAAAGTAAAACAATCTTTTATTAGAAAAATTACAGTAATGTCTGTAAACAGATAACACACAGAGGGTGATCAAAGAGGCAAGCACTGTATCAGAAATAGCAGTCCGCCAATAAATCCATCACACTGTCTGAGACTAGGCCTCAGCCCAATGGAGCCGAGTAATTCATAACGCCCAAAGGACTAGCACTGACTCAGCCTGCAGTCAGTAAGATAGGAGTCTGATAGAGCCCCAGGTCCGCACTAGGATGGGTGTCTCTGAAGCGGGGACCAACACACGGAGGAAACAGATAGAGCCCCCTAGTCAGCACCAAAAAGGATAGTCATATAAGCCGAGTCATACATGGAGTGGGTAGTCAGCCCGAGCCACAGGTTTGCACCAGATAGGATATCCACTGAAGCGTTGATATGCTGGATGCGCAGTGGACAGAGCCCAGGTCTGCACCAGAGTGGGTAGTCAGACAAGCCAGGTCATACACGGAGCAGGTAGTCAGCCAGAGCTACAGGTTTGCACCAGAAAGGATGTCTAAGCCAAATTGGAACGCATAAGGAGAATGGTCAGACAGAGCCACAGGTCAACACCAGAAAGGATGGACAGACAGACCGGGTCATACACAGTTCAGGTACTCATCCAGAGCCACAGGTCCGTACCAGATTTGGTGTCCACTACACAATGGGAGCAGGCAAAAGAGTAGTCACACAAAGCCACAGGTCAGCACCAGAATGGATGGTCAAACTAGCCAGGTCATACACAGAGCCCAAGGGAAACAGAACAGTATTGTACAACAATGCAAGTCAGGACTCAGACTGCCCTTTAAACCCCTCCTCAGGAAGTAGGCAGGAGGAGCAGGCTCAGAGGAAGGAAGTAGGTAGGGGGAGACTACAGGAAGCATGG
Source organism: Rhinophrynus dorsalis (assembly GCA_037306005.1). NCBI lineage: Eukaryota > Metazoa > Chordata > Amphibia > Anura > Rhinophrynidae > Rhinophrynus > Rhinophrynus dorsalis. The sequence goes on along the minus strand of CM074720.1, from coordinate 328,748,107 downwards.
CATAAAACAGAGGCCTGCTACACTGTGAAGCCTCACGCCTGCAGATGACATATCTTGCTCTGATGTGTCCAGCCGCTGCCATCTTCCTGCCTCATCCGTGTGGCATGAACGGCCACTGAAACCAAGGTAAACTCTGACACTCATAAAACAAACTATTCCAACCCTTCCAACCCACTGGATCTCATCAGGCTAGTAAATCTGGTACACCAGACAATAAATATACAGTAGGTTATTCTGAGTTAAAGTGTGCAAAAATCCCTCTACTGTACTGAGTACAGTCACTATACACGTGTGCTTATATTTACATGACAGAAACATACATTTCAATTGCATTCTCAGAATTCTATGCAACAAGATACAAATAAGAGTACACAATGCAATCACGTTTTAGAATCCTTTAACTTGTGCTTGTTGGTTTCAGGTTTATTTTCCAATGTGCAGACTGGAAATGTATAGGCCAAGGCAACCTATCCAAAGATAGCTGCTTCAACCTGCTGGGTCTTACCATAGTATGACTAGCTGACAGACTCATGCTAGTAAATATGGTAAAGGTGGTATATGCCAGACAGACAATCAATGGGTTATAATGAGAAAAAAAAAATTAGAAAAAGATCCTAAAAGTGTCCTTGTTTTACTCGAAATGTCATATAGGAATTTAACATTTTCAAATTCGGACATACTACAAATGCAGTGATAACTACTAGCAGTGAGTACGGAGTTGATCGTCTACTGTAAGTAACACAAATCTGTTCTTTTTATTTTAGATAACAGAGAAGGCAACCTGTTGCTGGATTACACCTCCCATAATTATAGCCAGTCACCAGCTGTAGCATAACAGCTGGAGGGCCACAGTCTGCTTAGTCCTATTAAACAAACAGGAAAGAAGTGGGTTTAAGGAATCCTGTCTCATTCTTTGCAGAAGCACTAGGGGAGATGGTCCAGGTATCAGGACACATTGTAATTGTATCCTTGTTGCTGTCACTAAATAGAGTAGGATCCCCCATACCCCACCCAAAAAAAAACCCAAAACCAAAAAGCAAGCACATTTAAAGCATTTATTCTCCATCTGCAGTTTCAGTGCTGCAGTTCTATTCACTGAACCACATATACACTGAGACTTAATCCTTTGAGTACCAGAAGGATATGCAGCGCATTACAGAGCAATAATTTGCAGACACCATCTGGCACTCAAAGGGTTAAGTACTAGGAAGAATGGAGCAATGTGGGAGCAAAGCAACTTAACTACAGAGAACAAATGCATATTCCCACATTTCCAACTTTTAACCACTTAAATAAAGATAAAAAAAAGTCTATAAAAGAATCAATTGGAAATTTTGAGTAATCTTAATTTGTCCTCTTTGGTGAACTTTGATTGCTCCAGAATTCCTCCACCATTTGTTTGTACACCTCATTGGCTGCCATTAAAAAATCAGTTCTGTGATATCCCTTTTACTTCTTCAGAATCCAGAAAACACAAGAGGCCTTATTCAGGCAGATGTCTACCATATTCAGATTTTTTTGGTTTCTTTATATTTGCACTATATCCGTGCTGTAATATGAAGCTTAACCCTTTAAGGACCAAAGAGGTTTGCAGCCCTGGTCCTTACAAAGTTAACAGTGGTTTTTAACCACCAGCAAATGCTTAGATGTTTCCACAGAATCATGAGGGGATGTCGTCTATGAATTAATTCACTCATAGGCAACTGCAGATACAGTTATACTAGTCCATACACCAAACTGCTGCATGAAGGGTTTCTACATAGGAAAGATGTTCAATTAAACAGATTAACAGCTACTTATTCTTAAAGATAAAGTTCCCCTTTATGTTCACAACATGATAATTAAAGTATATCAGTGATCTTTGTATAAATATCGAATGGCACAAAAGGTTGAATATTCAATCACAGACAACATAAAATGTTACAATTATACATTTGTTTCCAGTACCTCTGTAGAAAACCAAAGAAAATAAAACATACTTACTTTTTGGACTTGTGTACTTCCCCTTCAATCTTGTCTGCACATTACAATGAGAGACCGCTACTGAGAATCCAAACACGTCTATGTCATACACAGGTTGACTGCTCTGCAATGTGTAGCCTGCCTGCTACAAATTGCAAAGGGCTGGGATACTGTGTTCATATGCAATAGCAAACTAAACTAGCTAACTTGCACATTGTAATCCAACAGGGAAGAAGAAACCACAAATAGGACGTTATGCGGATCTGTACCAAAGCTGCCACAAGTGCGTTTCAAATACACACACTGCAAGTTAATGAAGGTAAAAATATCTTATGCCCTCAACAGGCAGTGTTTTTATTACGTAAGAATATCAGATTCAATTATGGCTGCAGCAAGGAAATTTGATTAAATAAATGAATGTAATGGAACCAAGGAAAGATCTCAACCATTTCTTCACAAAGGTTAGCTGTAACATGTCCATTTCCAGATTCATGGGGACATATGTAAAAAGAAAAAAGGTGTGCAGTTTTGGAGCATTACAACTGCACTACAGAGGCTGAGTAAAAATTCCTACATTTTCCATCAATTTAAATAGAACTTTTAACCAAGGGGCAGAAATCTGAGAACCCCCCCAACTGTGGAGATTTACAACACCAATCGTCTTTTGGTGAGGGATTATGGGAATTGTAGTCTTCTAATCAAAGCAGAAAACAATTAAACAAAAAGTGCTATTGATACCAAAAGATTTACACCTAACTCACAGAGGATCCTTAACCCCTTAAAAACCAGTGGTCCATGGAAATTACCATCCCTTAAGGACTGCTTTGACTATGTACCGGCACACCAAACTGGGCTCTGAGGGAGACCTCTGCTTTCTTTGAGCGGTCAATTTCAGACCCCCATTTTTACTTACAGTGCCCCTGCAGAAGAGCTGTAAGTAAAAAGTATGTGACATGACAGGACCATTTCCGGTTCTTTAGGGAAAAAATGGTGATGGTCCTGGCATGTCGCCAGTCATTAAGGGGTTAAAGTGGATATGTTACCAACATAGCTTTTACTCTCATTAAATGTATCTATTTAAACTGCCTATAACTTGTGCTTTTTGTTTTCCAACAGGTTATTACATCTAGAGATATTGAATTTTGTAGTTGGGGAAACTAAATCACAGAAGAGACTCAATTCTGTTAGCGCAGTTAGGAAAATAACAATGGTGGCGGTAGTTTCGAGTCACAGTGTGGATGTCTATTACCTGTGCTGTGACAAACTACTGCCAGATAAAAATGAACAGCCACCAGGTTAGCACCCATAGAATACAATGTGACAGCACATCAGTTTGAGATTCTTTTATATACGGTGGCTTTTAACATGTTATGGGGATGTATTTTCTGCTGTTAATTCTGCTCCTACTAAACATAGGTGGCGAGTCTGTTAAAAATTACCAGAAACAGAAATAGTACTTACACCATGGTCCGTCTGTTCTCATACATAGTACCATCATTTTCTGTATCTGGTTTTGCCATCTCCGTCAATGGGAAGAAGGCATGGCTTATCTACTGTCATATAATAAGCTAGCAGAGTGGGATGACGTTGCCCGTCATGGATTTGTATTATTTTGTGTTGCAAATGTAATGTGTGGAAAATGTGTTTTATAGGGTCTCTGAATGCATATATGTATAAGTGTATGTTATTGGATGCATATGTGTTGATATGTGTGTCTGTATATATGCGTGTGTAAATGTATACATGTTATTGGGTATGTGTGTGTATATACATGAGTGAGAGGGTGTGTGTATATATATATTTTATATTATATATATGTGTGATAATGTTATTGTGTATGTATGTAGGGTAGAAGTAACCCCTCCCACACCTTACCAAGAAGAGGAATCCGCCTACCCTCTTATTAGGTAACCATCCCATAGTGCAGTTCGTGGACGCCAGCTACTAACCGGTACGAATACTTTTTATATAATATAATTTATTTTATATAATATATGTATTCAGTCCAGTAAATGTAAGACGTCTTTATTTCCTTTAACCCTCTGAGTGGCAGAGGGGTACGCAATGCATTAAAGGGTTAATTGCAATCTGAAAACGGTCCTGCATTAAGATTTGGCTGAAAAATATAGCATAGCTCTAACACATCAACTTTGTTCTTAATAGTCCTTACCACCAGACAACAACTTTTACTTGAGCACCTCAAACCTCTGTCCTTTTCTGATGAGATGACTACAGCAACGCCCTCTTCAGTTCCCGAGCTCACTCGTGTGTTGCTTCTGCTTGCTGATACGCATTCAAGAGCATCTGGTGGGCATGTTCCATAGGGGCACCTTCTCTATCTTCTAATAGTTAATACAATTAATAATATATAAGTATACCTTGTAATCGCGTATACTTAGAAAGGTGGTAGGCTTTTGAATACCAGTAGGATACAGAGTGCAAGGCACGCAAAGAGTTAAATATGAGAGAGAGCTGATTATAAAATGTACATGTGGGTCTCCCAAATTGTACGCAGAATATGCTTACTTTATGTTGCTGATGATATAGTGTTCAAGAGACAGAAGTGTCATTGTAAAGGGGCCTTATAACTCCCCAGTAAATGCCTTATAAAGCAGAATCCACCTTAGCATTGAATGAGTTAAAAGTGCAATAAACGAATAGACACAATTATGGCCCTAGTCAAGTGCACTTTAGGAAAATCACAATTAAAATTTAGGAAATTAGAATTTAAACGGCCCTTATAACTCCCCAACTAACTGCTCTATAGAGAAGTCTAGAAGGCTTTGCTTCCCAGCATGTTGGGATCCACTTTAGCATTCATTGAGTTAAAAGTGCAGTAAAGTGGGTACATGGCAAGAGAAAATAACAGTGCCGCGAGAGTTGAAAGCAACATGGCGCATATGTGTACAGGCCTTCTTGCTGCCCTCCTGCGCTAAGGACTGCCCGGTACCTGCCAATCAATGGCAAAGGCCAGCTCAGGCACCCCCTGCTCTGGGGCAATCAGGGCTGGATTTACATCTCAGGAGCCTGTAGGCACAGAAATTTGAAGCCCCCCCGTGGGCCAGCTGCACTGGATACCTCCACAATGCTCCTAATCTCCACATTGCCCTCACATTGCCCCTCATCAGCTCCTTATTGCCCTCATCAGCTCCACTTTGCTCTCACATTGCCCCCATCAGCTCCACATTGCCCTTACAATGCCCCCCATCAGCTCCATATTGCCCCCATCAGCTCCACATTGCCCTCACATTGCCCCCCCATCAGCTCCACATTGCCCCCATCAGCTCCACATTGCCCCCTATTATATTATAAGATAATGTGAGCGGGTGCTGCCGGCACAGCCAGTGAGGTGGCTAGTTTAAAAAAAAAAAATCCAAATGGCAGGCGCCCCTCAGTGGCGTGCACCTGTAGGCAGGTGCCTACTTTGCCTAATGGCAAATCCGGCCCTGGGGGCAATGTGTGGTCACGCACACCCTCAGATGGACTGGAGGTAGAGGCACACTCCTTCTTCTTGTACCTCATGATCTGCTGTTCGTCAGGAGCAGGAACTGGAGGCACTACTGACCTTGTTGCGATACAACTACAACTACAATGCTTGAGTCTTCCCATATCATGGCAAGGAATAGGTGGCCGGTAAAAGACTGCAGTAGCCGGCGCTTGAGAAAATGTGTCGTTCTGCTGTAAGTTTATAGCTCAACTGTTTGTGCCTATAAGACGTGTGAGGATTCAGAAGCAAGTGGTTCTGCAAATGAGCAGTAATAGTGTGAGTAGCTGAAGTATCCTAAGAGCTATGCAGTGAATGTATGAGAGAGTACATAGGTCGCAAGCATAATTTTTGGCGTGAGGCTCACTGTGAAAATGTGGCTCCAAAGCATTGTGAGAAGAATGCTTGCAACACTTGGCAACATGATATTAACCCTTTCACTGCCAGTGAGTTAGGCAATACATTGGTTTGTATCGCGTTGGTTACCCTCTGGCAGTGAAAAGGTTAAACAATGTTCTCCTAGCCCCCACCTGTCAGATCTGTGCCCCAACATGATCACGGCCCAGTAGTAGAAGTAGAAATGGCAGGACAGGAAGGCGGCTATCGGCAACGCAATCCAGGAGGTGTGCAAGGTGGTGTCCAAGGTAAATGATCAAACAAGTCATGGTTTAATTGCACTACAAGTCCCACAATCTTGACACACCATCAGTGGGCACGATCAAAACGGCGATTTTCATAGTTTTCATGTCGGCCACTGAAAATATGTAAGGATTGTGGGAGTTTAGTTCAGTTAAACTCTAACATGTTTGAAAGGCGACATAAGCAGCACATTGTAATAAAAGCTGTAAGGCCGACGCTTCATGTCCTGAGCAGGTTCTTGCTGGTGGTCGATTTTTTAACCCTTTGAGTGCCAGAGGGGTACGGACCGCATTGCTTTGCAATGCGTTCCGTACCCCTCTGGCGCTCAAAGGGTTAAAGGCTACATAAGCAGCACAAAGTAATTAAAGCTGCAAGGCCGGCAGTTGATGTCCAGAGCAGGTTCTTGATGGCAGGCGACTGTGTCTTTGTTTTCAGTCATAAGCAGGTGGAAGGCCAACGCTTGCTGTCCAGAGCAAGTTAAATGTAGGAGATATGCAAAGTCACTTTGTAAAGTCCTTGGTGTGTGTGAATGGCCCCTGCAAAAATTGGATGTGTGTGGACTGACTTCAGGCATTTTCACAGGAGTAGCATGCCCCCGTGAATGTGTGGAGAGAGGCATAACTCCTTCTCCTGAACAGCTAGGGGTGTTTGTGGCATGTCTGGGGAATAGCTGGTCACATGACCATCTTCTCGTTTATATTATAGTTATGTGTGTAGGGCTATGTCTAAATGGACGACTTGGCTGCACTCAGTTGTAGCTCAGGCCAAGCCAACTGGATGTGGTTACCTCTAACCTCCTGTTTCCTCCAGTGATCCTCTCTCATAGGGTTCATGACAAAGGTATGTTAAAATGCTGGCCCAGTGGGCATTGAAACGCACAAAGAAGAATGTCCATACATGACTGGCTGACCACCACGTGGGTCAACCAGTTATAAGAGGTTATGATGAGAATCACAACATTCTATATCTTTACTGAGATAAGATTTGTGCTGTAGTCCAGTGGGCAGCAATGCAGATCAGGCATGCTGCATCATTTTTCACAAAACAGAATGCATCCAAGTTTCAGTGCATTCTGTGAAGTGTTGATTTCATATGTGAACACTGGGGGACTGTTTTTTAATTTTTGGGTCTTTAGTGTAGTGTTTAAAACCTCAAATTCCCATAGATTAAGCTCATTTCTAAAACAGAATTATATGCAAATGTTACAAGATAGTCTCTCTTATACAACTAAATTGGATTTTAGCATTCATTTTTCTTTAAAGTTGAGAATTGTTAGTGCCAAATACACTGAACACAATATTACAGATTCTGTGTGTAAATAATCGGTTCTAGAAAAGTGAATACGCCACCTTGCTTCATACAGACAGCAAAACAAGTATACTTCATGTTATTGTTTCACATCAAAAACATTTTTTCAGAGAGGCCACAATCAGCCCCATAATGGTCTCAAACTAATCAGTAAGTCTTTCAATTGAATTACAGATCTACAATGTGCTAATGCCTCCTGACACATGGCACTAAAAGAGTTTTAACCATCTTTGTTTTGTGTATTTTATCTATTACTAGTTGAACAGCCCGTTACACGGGCCACAGTGCCTCTGGCAGCCGGTCGCGGGGCAGTCACACGCAATGGAGACTGCCCGCGCCTCGGCTGATACAGAGCCTCTGGCAGCTGGTCGCGGGGCAGTCACACGCAGTGGAGACTGCCCGCGCCTCGGCTGATACAGAGTCTCTGGCAGCCGGTCGCGGGGCAGTCACACGCAGTGGAGACTGCCCGCGCCTCGGCTGATACAGTGCCTCTGGCAGCTGGTCGCGGGGCAGTCACACGCAGTGGAGACTGCCCGCGCCTCGGCTGATACAGAGTCTCTGGCAGCCGGTCGCGGGGCAGTCACACGCAGTGGAGACTGCCCGCGCCTCGGCTGATACAGAGCTGGACGCTCCTTCGGAGAGCCCAGCTCTGTATCAGCCGCGGCGCAGGCAGTCTCCACTGCGCATGACTGCCGCACGCGCAGCAGTGTCTACTGCGCATGTCGGGTGTTACACACAACTTGGCGAATTATTATATAGGATTATATGAATGGTATTAAAGGGTTAAATGTTCTTATTGTATTGTGTGTTTAACCCTTAAGGACGAGCAGACCTGGGGTATGTTTAACCTAAAGGACAACATAGACTACATTCAGGAAGCCAGCACATTTAAGAGATCACATGTACCGGCCTGCTGAAAGAGAGGCTGAAACGGACTGCTTCAGTCTTAGAGCAGTCAGTTTTAGTCTCCTGTCGTGATCACAGAGTGCCTGCAGGAGCACTTTAACCAAAATAAAAAGTCATGATGTGCAGGGACCATCACAGGTCCTTAACGCATGGACACTCATAACGCTCCTGGAACGTCACTGGTCCTTAAGGGGTTAAGCCCTTGCATTCTAGAGCGGTCTCTTAAAGACCATGCTAGCATCCAATAGTCAATTAAATTATTATTCCCAGTTCACATACACTAATTATCAAGTGGGCATTTAAGGAAGTGATTATCTATTTAGAACAATAATCAGTAATTCAGCTTCCTGTCTCATGAACAAATGAGATAAATGCAGGGTTTGTCTTCATTGTCTTTCCATGTAAAATATAAAAAGGAAGAGGAGAGTAAATGCCACAGAGTTATACATGGAAAATATAAGGTCATGTGCAGTCACTGATCAACTGAGGATGATGGGAATTGTATTCCAATAATAGCTGGAGGGACACAGACTGACCATGCCTAGGTTATAGTAACATGGTTGATGAGGATGAGAAAAGACATGCAATTGCCATATCACTCTTGCTGATCCATGGGAAGACAAACCCCCCCAAAAAAACTATTAAAGTTCCAAGTGAGTAAAAAAAAATTCCTTGTGGACTTCAAAAGGCACTGAAACAAATATTGATAATTCTTCATAATGTTCTGAGCTAGAAAGGTATCAAAATAGGATTTTAGCCTTACCTTGTTGAATCCTTTTCTTTTAGTCCGTATGAAACACTAGTCCCCTCTGCCAATCCCTACACTGGCTCTCATTAGCACATAGAATTAAATTAAAAATTCTGGGGCTAACTTAGAGAGCCCTTGCTAACACCTCACCCCCTATATCTCATCTCTCATTTCCAAATACACTCCCACTCGACATCTTCATTCTGCACATGACCTTCTCCTCTCCACAGCTCTTATTACATCCACCCACTCCCACGTACAGGACTTTTCCCGTGCTGCACCCGAGCTCTGGAATTCTCTCCCTTGCCCCATCAGACTCTCCCCTAGCCTTCAGATCTTCAGATGCTCCCTGAAAACACACTTCTTCAGGGAAGCATATCAACTACCTCCATAAATACTATCACCAAGAACCAACCCTTCCCTGGACCACTACACTCAATAGCACTTCTCTCTCCCACCCACTGACCGGAAGCTTATGTGGCAGAAGAAACTTACACGCAAAAGAACGTACACCTTCTGTGTCCAACCCACCTTCCTCTAGACTATAAGCTCTCACGAGCAGGGCCCTCTGATCCTTCTGTTCTCCACATATGATATGTACTATTTAATATCTCTATATGTTTATCCCCTATTGTAAAGCGATGCGGAATAAGTTGGCGCTATATAAAATAGGATTTTAGTCTTACCTGTTAAATCCTTTTCACTTAGTCCATACAGGTCACTGGTACTCTGGGGAGGCGTAAGTCCCCTTTAATAGGCAGGAACAACTATGCAAATAATTTGCAAGGGGCGGAGCCTCCCCTCTTACTTAAGCCACCTTCTGGCCAGAGCCACTTTAGATTGATTTGAGACCCTAAAACTGACCTCAGGTAAGCAAAAAGAAAGACTCCTGTGAGCATGCCCGAACGGTCTCCCACTGAATGCCACAGGAGAGCCAAGACTGGTCCCTTGACAGGGTGGGAGACCAGTGACCTGTATGGACTAAGTGAAAAGGATTTAACAGGTAAGACTAAAATCCTATTTTCACTGTCGTCCAATACAGGTCACTGGTACTCTGGGATGTACAAACATTGAGCTGATCCAGAGGCGGGAAGTAAGGCAAGGACCAGGCGCAAGGCCCAAGTCACTAGAACTGCTATGACCAGTTGATAACATAGCCCAAACTGTAAGTGTCAACGGACACCAACCAAGGGAACAATCCCTGAACTAACACAGCACACGGAACTAGAGCCAACCGGGCTCAACAGTAAAGAAGCACTAAGGATCACAGAGCGGAAGACCTACACAGGCAAGACTGCCTCCAGGACCTTCCTTCCAAAACTGGCATCAGCCGACGCCAGTACATCAACTCGGTAGTGCTTTGAAAAAGTGTGCACAGAGGACCAAGTGGCCGCTCTGCACAGTTGATCAGCAGAAGCTTGATTCTTGTAGGCCCAAGAGGCCCCAATAGATCTGGTGGAATGGGCAGTCACCCGGAAGGGAACATGCTTATTCCTCAACTTATAGGCTTCACGGATGGTAGCCTTAATCCAAGAGGCAATGGTAACTTTGGAAGCCGGTCTCCCTGCCCTAGGCCCCTCAGGAATGACGAATAGAGCGTCAGACTTCCTGATAGACTCGGTGCGATGAACATAAAACTTGAGGCAACGCACCACATCCAACAGATGGAGATCTCTTTCCTTGTCAGATGAAGGATTAGGGCAGAAAGAGGGAACCACAATCTCCTGATTGATGTGAAACTCTGACACAACCTTGGGTAAGAATTCCTTGGTAGTGCGAAGCACAGCCTTATCCTTGTGGAACACCAGGTAAGGAGGTTTACAAGACAAGGCCTGTAACTCTGCTACCCGGCGCACTGACGCAACAGCCAAGAGGAAGGCCATCTTCCAAGTCACAAGACGTAATGGAATGGAAGCCAAGGATTCAAACGGTGGTCGCTGTAGAACTCCCAGCACCAAATTGAGATCCCACTGGGGAGCAGGACTCTTAAAGGCAGGTCGAACATGAGTCACACCTTGGAAGAAGACTTTCACATCAGGAAGGACAGCAATCCGTTCCTGGAAAAACACAGACAAGGCAGAAGTCTGAACTTTGAGGGAACTCAGACTGAGCCCCTTATCCACACCGTCCTGCAAGAAGGCCAGGACAGTGGGAAGATGGAAGTCAAGTGACAACTTCTTGTCAGAACACCAAGTCACGAAAGTTGACCATATGCGATGATAGATCTTGGAAGACACAGGCTTACGAGCACTGAGCATCTTCGAAACCACAGAAGGAGAAAAGCCTTTCTTTGCTAGAATCGAGGATTCAACCGCCATGCCATCAAATGGAGAGAGTGAACATCCTCCTTCCACAGATACCCCTGAAGAAGCAGGTCCGGACGGGCTGGAAGTGGGATCGGATCCTTCACTGACATGGCCATCAACTCCGGAAACCAGGACTGGCGAGGCCAGTTTGGAGCAATCAGGATGACAGGACAACGTTCTCTCTTCAACTTCTGGATAACTCTGACCAATAGAGGAAGAGGAGGGAAGATGTAAGCCAGGGGGAAGTCCCAAGGAATCGACAGGGCATCCACTGCTAGAGCAAGGGAGTCCCTCAACCGGGAGCAAAACACCGGAACCTTCCTGTTGTGTCTGGAAGCCATCAGATCCACCACAGGCATCCCCCACCGTTGAGTGAGCATGTGAAACACCTCTGGGTGAAGAGCCCATTCTCCGCTGTCGACGGTGTGACGACTGAGGAAGTCTGCCATGACGTTGTCCACGCCTGGAATATGAACTGCAGAGATGACAGGCACGTGATCTTCTGCCCAAGACAAAATATCCTTGACCTCCCACCAGGCGGAACCGCTTCTTGTGCCGCCTTGCCTGTTGATGTAAGCCACCGCCGTGGCGTTGTCGGACTCCACTCTGATTGGAAGACCGGTCAATTGAGACTCCCAGTGCCTCAGGGCCAGCCGGACAGCTCGAAGTTCCAGAACATTGATGGAGAGCATGGATTCCTCCAGACCCCATTTCCCCTGAGCACTGAAGCGACCCCAGACTGCGCCCCAGCCCCGAAGGCTGGCATCCGTAGTGACTGTGGTCCAAGGAGGAACTAGAAAGGATTTCCCTTTCAGGAAATGAGAGAGATCTAACCACCAGTGCAGACTCGACTCGACATGAGGAGGAAGAGAAACAGACAGATGTTGATGATCTGGATGATTCTTGCACGTCTGGATCACAAATCTCTGGAGATCCCTGGAGTGGGCCATGGCAAATGGTACTGCTTCGATTGTGGAAATGAACTTCCCCACTAAGGACGACAACTTCGGTACTGGAATCTCGTCCATGTCCAGAATTCCAGCCACTCTGACAGCTATCTGGTGAGCCACATCCTCTGGAAGAAACACCATGCATTGGCGAGTGTCGAACAGGAGACCCAGGAACAGAAGCCTCTGAGATGGAACCAAGTCCGACTTGTCCAGATTCAGGATCCAGCCATGACGGTTCAGGGTGTGCATGCACATCTGTAAGTGCTGAAGGAGAAGCTCCGCTGAGGAGGCCTTCAGTAGGAGATCGTCCATGTAGGGGGTCACTCTGATCCCATCCTGATGGAGCACCGCTATCAAGGAGCCCAACACCCTCTGGAAGACCTGAGGGGCTGAAGTCAGCCCAAAGGGGAGCGCTGCAAACTGAAAGTGTCCCCTGTGGCAGGCAATCCTGAGATACCGCCTGCTCTCTGGATGAATAGGGATGTGAAGATAAGCATCCTGAAGGTCCAGGGAGGCAAGAAACTCCCCTGGAGACATTGCAGCAATCACAGAGCGCAGGGACTCCTGGCGGAAGTGGGAAGTCACCACATAGGCATTGAGATCTTTGAGATCCAAAATGGGACGGGCTCCTCCGTCCTTTTTGGCTACCACAAACAGGTTGGAATAAAATCCTGAACCTGTGTCCCCTTGAGGAACCGCCTCCAGGACCTCTTTGTCCAAGAGATCCTGAATAGCGTCGTCGAACAGACGCCTTTTTGTGGGTTCCTGAGAAGGACGAGTAAAATGGAACCGAAAAAGGAGGAAGGGAAGAGAAAGGGATCCTGTATCCCTCTGACACCACCTGAAGAACCCATGGGTCCGCCACTGACTCCTCCCAAGTCCGGCGAAAGATGCGGAGACGACCGCCTACAGCCGGATGCGGACCCGGGTTCGGCGAGTCATGCCGAAGCAGTCTTGGAGGTCTTGGCCTTGGAGGCAACTTTGGGCCTCCAGGACTGTTTGGGCTTGGAGGAGGAGCGCGTAGTGGGAGGACCCGTTTGGGCCGAGGAGCGTGTCTCAGTCTGAAAGGAACGAAAGGACCGATTGCGTTTGGCTGGAAACTTTTTCTTAAAGACTGAGGGTAGAAGAGTACTTTTACCGCCAGTAGCCTCACTGATCATTTCTTTGAGTTCAGACCCAAAAAGCAAATTCCCCTGAAAGGGCAAGGAAAGCAAGGCTTTCTTAGAGGCTGTATCAGCAGACCAAATTTTCAGCCAAAGGGCGCGTCTAGCCACCACAGAAGAAGTGGAGGCCCTCGCCATCATGCGCACAGCATCAAAAGCAGCGTCAGCAACATAGTTCTGAGCTTCAGTGATGTTAGCAAGAAGCTGCAACTGTTCAGATACCGGCGCATCCTGGCGAACCGCTTCAGTCAGTCGTTCAGTTCAGGCCGCAATAGCTCTATTAACCCATGCCACAGCAAAAGTGGGGCGCATGGCTGTGCCAATGGAGGCAAAAATTGACTTAAGAGAGAGCTCTAGTTTCTTATCCGTCCAGTCCTGCAAGGCAGAGGCATCTGAGACAGCCAAAGCAGTAGATTTGGATAGTCTAGACACAGGAGCATCCACTTTGGGAGGATGAACCCATTTTGCCAGCTCCGCCTCAGGAAAAGGGTAAAGTTTAGCAAACTTTTTGGAGACAGAGGAAGATCTATCAGGATTCTTCCATGCCTCAGAGACCAGACGGGCAAGAGTAGGGTTAGTTGGAAAACAAACAACTGGTTTAGATGGCTTTTTCTGAAAAACATCAGTAGGATCATAAGTGGATTCCTGAGTCATAGGAAGGTTGAGCGTATTCAGAACCGCTCTGATCAGACCCTCAGCCGAAACTTCAGGGTCACACTCATAGGGGTCCCCAATGGACCTGTTAGATTCAATAACAGTACGTTCCTCAGCATCAGAATCCTGTAAAAGTTCTTCTTCAGAAGAATCAGTGATATCAGGAGCTCCCTGTGGCTTAGGCAGGGAGGTCCTGATAGTAGAGGGGGTCTGCCAGACCTGGAGAGCCCCCTGTATCTGAGAGGGAAAGAGTTGAAGCGTGGATCTGAGATCCCTAGTGGCAGCTTTAAACTCCCTCACCCAAGATGGCTCAATAGCGTGGCTGGGAAGCCCAGGGTTGCTATCTTGACCAGTACAAGTAGGGCATAGATCCCCCACATTATCGCCATCCAGCCCAATGTGGCAAGAGGAGCAAAACGCCATGGGGGTAGCAGACCCCCCATCCTCCTTAGACTTGGGTCTAGCCCCTAGCTCCAGTGAAGTAGACATGCTCACAGCGTCAATATACCCCACTAATAACACTATCACCCAGAAAAAGTGTTAAAGATTAAAGTTTCACCCCAGAAATGTTCTAAAAACGGACTTATCTGGCCAGCGAAGGGTTAATCTGTTGAGGAGAGAGAAGGCTCGGTCCCTGCGTAGTGTACTCGCCTAGGAAAAGCACCACAAAATGGCGGCCGTCATGACAGCCAATCAGAAACGAGCGCGAACCAAGCGCTCATGGGAAATGTAGTTTTCCTGTCCAAGTACCCCAAACATTGCCCGAAGCCCCCCTGAACACCCCACATGAATAAAACACATTCCGGATGATAGATCAGGAGCCTAGAATTAAAATGAGCCCTCTCTGAAGTTGCTGTGACAAGCGGTTCCAGAGATATGTCCCATACTGTGAATTCCCATAGAGAGTAAAGGAGCCCTTGCGTCTGAGCGGGAAAAAGCCGCGCTTAAAGGCGCGGAACACCATTTTTAATAAAGTTTAGTAAAACATTAAAAAGTGCGCAAACAAGCATGAAATACATGAGAAACATAAATAAATGAATACCCAATGCTCCAAAACTCAGAGAATAACACAGAAATTGCATAAACAGTAATAATGCAATAAAAAACACCCTATGAGTGCTGGAGTGTATTAAAACTCCCAAATACAAGCCCATCAAAGGGACACTGTGGGGACAAGTGGACCTTCAGCACTCAATGGGTGACTCACCTTCCTTGCTGGACTTCTGTCTTCAGGTGACCATGATAAGGAGGGAAAGAACCAGAGGTAAATTCCCCAACAGGGGAGCTGCTTAACACAAGCTGTCCCCTCTTCAGGGCATAAGGTCCACAGAAAATCCCTGGAAGCTGCACCAGCCACTTTAAAGAGGGCAATTCACAGCCATGGTCACCCTCCTAATGGTGGTATTCCATATTTGAATAAAAAATAATAAAATACTAAGATGCATAGATGTTCTCTACCTGGTGTGCAAGCACACCAGGAACAAATCAATCTAAAGTGGCTCTGGCCAGAAGGTGGCTTAAGTAAGAGGGGAGGCTCCGCCCCTTGCAAATTATTTGCATAGTTGTTCCTGCCTATTAAAGGGGACTTACGCCTCCCCAGAGTACCAGTGACCTGTATTGGACGACAGTGAAATAAAGATTAATAATAATAATAATAAGAGGTACCATGAGAGAAGACTTCCTTAATAGGGCTCCAACATTTCAAAAGACAAAAAGTCTTGAAGGTGGAGCCTTCCCTTATCAGGCTACTCTAGCCCTGACTATCCAGTTTTGATATGATACTAACTCACTAGATAGGACAGCGAGAGAAGAAAATGGCAATCTCCTTTGAGTAAGAAGACCCAAGAAGGACTCTCACGTCCAACCAAGTGAGACCAAGCAAGGTTCCCTTTCTTTGGGTGGGAGACCTATACTTCATATGGACTAAGATAAAAGGATTTACCAAAACAAGACTAAAATTCTATTTTCTCTTTCATCCAATATGAAATATAGGTACCATGGTATGTACCAACAGAAGTAAAAGAAAGGACCTAGCGCCGGTCCCCATGATACCAGAGTTCCCTTGGACTATTCAGAACTAGGAACAGCCCAAACATAAAGTGTCAATGTACACTGAAAAACAATAGCAAAGCACACAAGAACAAGAGTCAACTGGGCTCAAATAGTTAAAGAACAGTAAGGGACAGGAAGGAGTAGGTCCTTAGACAGGCAGAACAGCCTGAAGGACCTTCTTGCCAAAACGGGCTTCAGCTGAAGCCAGAATGTCAGCACAGTAGTGTTTGGTAAAGGTGTGCATGGAGTACCAAGTCGGAGCCTTGCACAGCTGTTCAGCAGAGGCTTTATTCTTGTAGGCCCAGGAGGCACCAACAGACTTGGTGGAGTGTGCTGTAACATGAAAGGGAACAGGTTTCTTCCTGAGTTCGTAAGCCTTGCGAATGGTACACTTAATCCAGGACGGAACAGAGATCCTGGACGCAGCCTTACCTGCCCTAGTACTCTCAGGGATGACAAACAAGGCATCAGTCTTACTTAATACAGAGCACCACATCAAACAAGTGGAGATCCCTCTCCTTGTCAGATGTAGGGTCAGGACAAAAGGAAGGCCCAACAATCTCCTAATTGATGTGGGAGCCTTATAGCCAGGGAAAGCATGGACAACCCCTTGATATCTGGCAAGATAGCAATATGTTTCTGGAAAAATAGAGAGCGTGCGGCAGTCTGAACCTTCAGGGAACTCAGACTGAGTCCTTTGTTCAGGCCATCCTGAAGAAAGGACAAGACCGCCAGGTCAAACTCCTGTGAAGTCCGTCATGATGTTTTCTACTCCTGGAATGTGAAAGACAGAGAAGGCCGGAACGTGAGATTGTGCCAAAGCTAAAATATACTTTAACTTTGACCAAGCAGGAGAGTTTCTAGTGCCACCTTGCTTGTTGATGTAAGCCATAGCCGTGGCGTTGTCCGACTGGACGCATACTGGATGAGCTCTAAGTTGAAGAGACCATCAGAGCGAGTTGGATTGCCCCGAGCTCCAGAACATTGATGGACTGAAGGTAATCCTCCAAAGTCCATCTGCCCTGGATCCCCAGGTGACCCAGAATCGCACCCCAGCCCCTCAGTCTGTCATCCGTTGTGACAAAGGTCCACTCCAGAATCACAAACAGCTTCCCTTGCTCCAGGTTTCTCCTGTGCAACCACCACCGCAGATCCTGCCTGACATCTGAATTTAAGGAGATCTGCTAATCCAGGAGATCCGGATTCCTGTGCCGAGATCAGATGAGAAGTCTCTGGAGTTCCCTGGTGTGTAGTCTACGATTAAGCACTCAGGTGTGAAATGCGTGAGACAGTAATGATTTGTGTAGCGTCCATTATCTAAAAGTTTTCAATAAAGAAGGACTTGGTTTTATACTTTATGCTGGAGTGCGGTTCACTTCTTTGAATTTTGCGTCATATAAGGAGGTTGGAAGCTCTAAGAACCTGCACCGCGATTATGTAGCCTATGAGTGGTGAGCAACATATCACATGAAACTTTGTTACTACTTTACATCTTTTCTTCAGTAGTGCCATTGCTTGATACTTTGTTCCCTGGTGTGGGCCAAAGAATAAGGCACCGCTTTGCGGCCCACAAGTTTCATGACCGGGGCAGAGGACCATTCCAAAGCTTGGGACAGCAGTCACATAATCTGCAGAATGGGAGTCCTCTGTCAGAAAGACCTTCCCCAGACAGGTGTTGAACCTGAGCCCCAGGAAAACCAACTGACATGTTCAGAATCCACCGATGGTTGAATCTGAGCACAGTCCTGGATGTGCTGGGCCAGGAGCTCCTGCGATGGAGCCTTCAGCAGAAGGTTATCCATGTAAGGAGTCACCTGAACCCCTCAGTGTGAATGAAGGCCATCAATGCCCCCAGAACCCTGGTGAACACCCGAAGAGCGGAGGTCAACCAAAGCACAGATTGGTGAACTGGTAGTGCTCCAAGCCGAAAGCAAAAACGGAGATACTGCCGACTCTCCAGGTAGATATGGATAAGCAGGTATGCGTCCTGCAGGTTCAGAGACACCAGGAATTCTACAGGGCACATAGCTGTGATGACAGAGAGCAAGGTCTCCATCTTGAAGTGAGCATTCTCCACATAAGAATTGGGATCCTTAAGATCCAGAATAGGGCGGCTGCACCCGTCCCTCTTGGATGACACCATAGTTTTGTATAAAAACCTGAACCTCTCTTGAAGTAGAACAAGAACTACTTTGTCCAGAAGAGACTGAACCACTATATATCCTATTGGATGTATTATTTTAATACATTTGTTATAGATTCTACTTTGGAGCCGTGCGAGGTATTTTTATTTTTAGTGATTTGAAGTTCCATTGCTACAGAAGTTCCAGCACTATCACCCTGAGCGAGGACAGGATTATCCTCTCCGAATGCGCATTTGTCAGTCTATATTTGAACTGACATTCACCCTTATGAGTATATTTTTATATATACTTTTTCCATTTATTATTGATTGTTAGACTTTACTACACCATTGAGCGCCCTCTCTTCTTCTGCTGTTTTTTTGAGGTAACAGAGTGCTCTTGCCCCCAGTAGCATCACTAATGACCTGCTTTAGCTCAGGACCAAAAATAAATTTTCCCTGAAAGGGCAAGGAAACCACTGACTTTTTGGAAGAGAGGTCTGCCGACCAGATCTTACGCCAGAGAGTGTTGCGCAGTAATGTAAAAGGCAGAAGCCTTAGCTGACAACTTCAAAAAAAGCTTTAGTAACAGATGTCTGAGCTTCTGACATCTTGGCCAAAAGGTTTTCCTTAGGGTCACCATACCTGACGGCGTCAGTAAGTTGCTCTCCCCAAACAGTAATAGCTCTAGTAACCCAGGAAGAGGCAAAAATAGGCCTCAATGCAGCGCAAATTACGGCAAAGTCGGACCTGAGGATGGCTTCAAGCTTCCTATCCGTCACATCCTTAAAGGGATAGTAATGTTTCATAATAAAAGCAGCTCTAATTAATCATCATAGTATTTGGACTTTGGAGAGTGTTATTTCAATTCTGTCAGAGTTGTAGTTCCAGAGTAATTCAATGACAAAGTGTCCCCCTCCCGCCCCTTTTACTGATGTAACACTATTCAGCCTGAGAAGAAGGGAGGTGCCCAGGTAGACTGCAGAGAAGGACAATCTTCAATTAAGATAAGGGAAAAACCTGAAAAGCTTGTCAAGGGGGGCAGGGATTTCATTGTTTTCATAGGAATAAGAGTGTCCCCTTCTGTTATCTGTCCAGTCTATGGACTGCATTCCACTTCTGAGAAGAGATTGCTTACACTAGGTAAAAGGGGCAGGAGGGGGAAAACTTTGCTTGTGAATATCTCATAAACCATAAAGGTTTGAGAGATAAGACTTATATCATTCTTCATGTTTTTTTAATGCCTACAAAATAAAATAAAGTTAAAACGAAGTATTACTATCCCTTTAAGACCTGACGCACGTCTTCTCCCACTGACTAAGGAACAAATCTTACTGGTTGGGGATTGGCTAGCTGGAAGCTAAGAAGGAGGTAGGCTCCACCCAGCAGTCACTTCTCAGAATTGTTCCTGCCTATTAAAGGGGCTGATCGCCTACCCAAAGTTACCAGTAACCTGTATTGGACGACAGAGAAAAATAGATTCCTGGCTGCAACATATCTTAGCAAGGTCTTTTATGCTCTGCATAATTCTCTGTGTCTTCTCAGGATCTGGCATTTAGAATGTATTATTGAGGTGATGGGGTTCCGTATTTGTCTTGTGATTCTAAGCCATTTGAGTCTACAAACCTAAACGGAACACAAGGAACCAGAGAGAAATCAGATGAAGCTGCATTTTAGCCAGTGACATGAGAATCTCGCGCTTTTCATGTAAAAAGCATAGTGTATAAAGGAATGACACAACACCAATGTTGGGCAAGAAACAGGCCATCACTTTATTTAATATGTAATAACAACATATATCATACACATGACTTTAGACAAACTTGCCGAATAATACACTTTTCCATATTATGGATATTTCCATCATGGCCAAACAAAAACCAGGCTCATGCTTTTAAAACTGATACAATCCCCAATGAATTCCTAGAAGGGATTAACCCCAATTTCCCGGACGGGGTCAGACTGAGCCAGCTCAGTGGGTAACATAACTACCCGCAACATAAGTCCGGGGGAATCATTCCCTAGGGTTCTTCTCCCTAGGGAAACCACTCAGTACTTGTCATCCCTTAAACATAACCCAGCACCAAGGCAATTACCCCAGACAAAAAACGTTACACTAACACCCTGCCGGGCGGGAGGGACTCAAGCTTCCTGCCCCTAGATCTCTGGTGAGAAAACGCACTACTTCCTGTCTTACTCCCCCTAGCTTATCCAACTCTCACCCCCAACTACTTCACTTCCTAAACCCTACCCTTTTACATTCCTCCCCCTCTGCTACGCTCTTCAGGGAGTTCTTGCTTTAAGAGATTCTCATGTCACCCTTGCCATCATGGCAATATGGGGAATGTGCCTTTATGTCGCAAGATTTTATGTGTGCAACATTTTAAAAGGATACTATAAAAAAGCATAACTCAGAAGGGAAAACCAAGGAAAAAGCCCCCAGTCCCAGGGAAACCAGAAAGGAAGGGGATCTCTACCCTAAATCAGCCATCCATACTCCATAACTCAGGGACAAACTAGTAATAAAATACACATAATGAGTGCAACAGGTCAAAGACTCCTAAACAACCCCTGCAGGAAGGGGGCCAAGTGGACATGGCACTCAAAGGGTTACTCACCAATCTTCAATGTCAGTCTTCAGGTTACCATTATGAAGAAAACAGAGCCTCAGAGATATTCTGTTGGGAGACAGACTTGGACTGCAAGATTCTCTCCACAGGGCTGCAAGGATCCACAACAGCACCTGGAATTATGGCCAGTTCTCCAGGGGAACTCAGGAACGGTAACCCACCTAATGGGGGAATTGTAACAGCCCCATATCTAATAATACAATACAAAATAAGCTAAAACCTAAGCAGCAATGTTCCAAGCCTCTTCACCCTATGAGGAACATACCAAAACTGGATGAGCGGGGGCAGGGCTAGCTTGATGAAGGAAGGGGAAGGTTCCACCTTCAAGACCTTGTCTTCTAAAAATGTTTTGGCTTCCAAGGAAGGAAGATCACCTCCCATGGTACCTGTATTCCATATTAGACGAAAGAGAACTTGCTCTTGTGTGTAAAAAAGTCCTTGTCACTAAGGGGTTAAAAAAAGTTGTATGTAGACCTAGGATAATACCACTAAACCATCTCACATCCGACTGACGCCGCAAAGGCTTTTGATAAGGTGAATTGGATATACTTAGAGGAGCTTCTTAGGTGTGTTGGTCTGGGCCCACAAGCACTTCACAGCATTATGACCCTCTATTCTACCCCACAACTAGACTGGACTGCTATTTCAAAGACGACTGATACTGTACTATAGGCGCAGGTGCCTTGAGACCCTTTACTGTTTCTGGGGACACCCAACCATGCGCAGCTCTCAAAAACTCACTGCCAACTCCTACACTATTTACTCAGTGCTGCTAGATACCTAATCCCTTTGAACTGGAAAACACATTTGTCACCATCAAGCGAAATGTAATAAGAGGCATCTTTCCCTCAGTCTATGGCCCCAACTTCAACCTAACTACTCATCCTAACCCCCTCCTGCTTCCCCCTCCCCCTATTCATCTTTCCTCTTTTTCTGCCTGTCTTCTTTTCGCTCACTGTCTCTTCTCTCCCTATGGCATATCTCCCCTGTTATTTGCTCTTATGAAATGTTTGGTTCTGCTATATTCCCACTTCAGAAGGGAGACATTGTGTAAATTTCATTCTTCACTCATGACTTTATGTTGTAGTTCCATGTTTACTGGTACATTTCCTAATTGCTGATTACAGATGTCCCATGGTTTCTAATCATATGTCATTGTCATTACGATTATCAATTTTACACTACTAGGATAAGCTGTACCATTACCTTTTCCCCTCCTGTAATTTCTCATATCTTGTATTTGACTATTGGATTTACAATTAAAAAAAGAAGTTGTATGTTGCTCACCCTGGGCAATGCTAGGGCATTTCTGCTAGTGTATATATTTTATATTATATATATATATATAATACGCAGCTGTTATCTTCCATGCCTGTATCACATCCAAACTACAATTAGATACAACCCTGATCTCTAGGTTCCTGATCATATCCCTTTTCCTTATACTTTGTTTTGTTTATTTATTCCTTATGCTGTGGACAACATAATCGCTCACTATTTGGTAACACCATCATTTTGCCAGACGCTCACAGTATATTCCACTTTTAAATGGGCTTTGCAATGATCTGCACTCTTCTTGTGCTATCTCACAGCACTGTGCAATGCGAGTGTGACCACAAGGCTGTACTGCCTTACCTTTCACTGCACACTGGGGGATAGGTGAATATGTGACAGAACAAAGTATGTGTAGAATTTAATAACTGGTACATTTGATACAGTGTCACATAGGAATATAAAATAAGAAAATTGGGACTAGAGGATAACATTTGCAATTGGACAGAAAACTGGTTAAAGGATAAGGAACAGCGGGTGGTTGCAAAATGAACAATTCTCCAATACAGTTAAAGATGAGAGTGGAGTAATTCAGAGTTCAATACTTGGTCCACTGCTTTTAACATGTTTATAAAGAACCTGGAAAAGATATAGAAAGCAAATTATAAATATTTGCAGATGACACTAAATTATGCAGGGTAATAAATTCAGAACAGGATATTAGTGCTCTACAGAGGGATTTACAAAAAATGGCAGATTAGGCAAACAAATGGAATATGAAGTTTCTTATGGGAAAATGTAGTCATACATTTGGGAAGAAAAAAATTGGAATCCATGACCAGTGTCAAACAGCAGTCGCAAAAGCAAACAAAGTCCTGTCTTGCATAAAAAGGGGTAGTGAAGCAAGAGTGGATATCATAATTTTGCCATTGTACAAATCCATGTTAAGACCTCACCTTGAATATGCAGTGCAGTTTTGGGTACCAGTTCTGAAAAAGGATGTTCTAGAACTGGAGAGAGTAAAACGAAAAGCAACAAAATTAAAGGGAAAGTATTGTTTTATAATAAAGCAGATCTAATTAATCATCATAGTATTTAGGCCATTGAGAGTGTTATTTCAATTTTGTCAGAGTTGTAGTTCAAGAGTAATTGAATGATAAAGTATCCCCCTCCTGCCCCTTTTACTGATGTAACACCGCTCAGCTCAGAGCAGCAGGGTGTGTCCAGGTAGACTGCAGAGAGGGACAATCTTCAGCTAAGATAAGGGAAAAAGCTGAAAAATCTGTCAAGGGGGACAGGGTTTTCATTGTTCTCACAGTAAGAATATTGTTCCTTGCTGTGAGCTGTCTGGTCTATGGACCAGATTCCACAACTGAGGAGAAGGGGCTTACACTAGGTAAAAGGGGCAGCAGGGGGAACTTTATAATTCAATTACTCTTGAACTATGACAGTATTGAAGTATCACTCTCTATGGCTCAAATACTATGAAGATTAATTGGAGCTGCTGTTTTTGTGAAACATTACTATCCCCTTTAAGGGAACCGAGGACTTGACATATGAGGAACGACTAGACAAACTTAGTTTATTTACTCTAGAGAAAAGACGACTAATAGGAGTTCTTATCACAATGTACAAGTATATGAGAGGTCAATACAAGGATCTCTCTGGTGAGCTATTCATTCCAAGGCCTGATCAAATAACCAGGGGCCACCCCTTGAGTGCAGCTCCCCCTCTGGCATATAACCAATCACTGAAAAGACAGGGATGGACAGCGTAGGTGACCAGATAACTCTTCGCCAAGATGTCTGCGCTGTCCTACAGATGTAAGTTTCATACAATGTTAGGATTTCAACTCATGCTGGCACTTATGCAACTTTATTACACTATTTCCATTATTAACAGGCTAATAATAATTCATTGAACATAACTTATGTAAGCATGATAGTTCTGCTTTAAGAGAAGATTAGATACATTTATTTTAAAAGGGAACAAACATACTGGGTTATACTGTGTATTAGTCGGCAAAACAGGAAGATCTGAAAAAGAATAACTTATTTGTCATCAAGAAAGTTATACTCCACTGCTCTGATAGCCAAAGATCCCCCATATACACTGTCTGACCCACCACATGGTTCCACTGGTAGTCACAGACCCACCAGACTTGTTCCATTGGTAGCCAAACAAACACACACACATTCTGTCTCTTTCTCTCTCTCTCTCTCTCTCTCTGCTTCCCCAGCCTTTTCCCACTATCCCCCAAGGGAAGATTCTCCTCTAATGCAGAGTCTGGCTCCTAAGTTTTTGGTCTGGCACCTAAAGTCAAACCAAATTTGTCAAGCCCTGTTCTAATATGAACTTTCCGGGGCCATAGTACACCAGCTTACCAAACCGTACAACAATTAAAATCAAAGAAAATGAACAGAAAAATAGTTAATTATATTCCTCTAAAGAAGTCGATGAGCTAGTGTGAAGATTAAGAAGCTTCCTATCTGCAACATTATACACTATAAACTGCATATATTCAGTAAATTGCAAACCACATCCCAATCCATGTATGTGTGCTTGCTGATTAAAGAGCATCAAAATAGGTATGTATAAATGTCATAAATTGTGTATAAGCTGCTCAAAGAAATAAATTCAAATTACTTAAACACGAGTTATGAGGGTAATGCTTTAGTGAGGAGCTATTATAAGTAGCATAAAACCTATATCAGATCCCTTCACATTCTATGGAGCTTTTGCCTATAAAACTTTTCATAATTAACCATCATAAGAAAAAACAGATTAAAAAATGCCTGACCCGTGTTTCACTATACGCTTCTTCCGAGACATAAGAGACACTGCCCTTGATCAGCTTGGGGTGATGGGGAGCAGAGTAGTATAATCCTATATAATGTAAATATATCCAAAAGATGTGTATCACAGAATAATGAATAAAAGATGAAAATTTAACATGACTGATCATTGCATGGTATGAATGGCAAACAAGTATATAAGAAATAAGAAAACTTGAAAAACAGAAGTGGGAATAAGAACCCAAAATTACAATTTGTATTAATGAGTATTGTAAATATCTAGGCAGATGTTGGAGACAGGAATGTTACTACTCCAAAAAATTAGAGCTATGGGTCTCCAATATTTAACATACATTGACCCCAAGATTCCATCATGCTTTATTAACTGCAGTAGTTTGTCACACCACAGGTAGCAGAACACCAAACAGTGACTTAAAACTACCGCTGTTAGTTTAGTTTGACTAATGGCCCTAACAGAATGGAACACTTGAATGTGTTTTATTCTCCATGGCAAAGAGATCTCTACACAATGCATACACATTTCACCACTGTATCTTACATTACCACATATCCCCCCAGGTCTGTTAGTGGTCCTCAAGGACATGGACTGAGAATCAGATATATGGGTCTACAATGCAGACCATTCACATATTGGTTGAAATGGACATTGCAGTCTACAATGAATGGTTGAGCCACATGGACATCAGTCAATCATGTATGGTTGATATGGATTATAAATCTGATATGATACCCCCGCAACAGGATCTTAGAACATAGATGATAAATACAGGTGATTTTAAAAGGACAACATTGTTACACAAGCCTGTAATGAGCAAGAAAGTACAATTATTAAGATTAGAACTTTGAAAATGTATTTTCTTATCTTTCACTGTATAACAAATACTGATGAGGAAGGTACACGATACATGAATGGTTGCATGCACAGGTCACATTTAAAGGGATAGTAATGTTTCACAAAAACAGCAGCTCCAATTAATCTTCATAGTATTTGGGCCATGGACAGTGTTATTTCAATACTGTCAGAGATGTAGTTCAAGAGGAATTGAATGATAAAGTATCCCCCTCCCACCCCTTTTACCTAGTGTAAGTCATCTCCCCTCAGATGTGGAATCTGGTCCTGGGACCAGACAGCTCACAGCAAGGGACAGTCTTCTTACTGTGAGTATAAGGAAAACCCTTCCCCCTTTGACAGGTTTTTCCTTGTGCTCACTGAAGATTGCCCCTCTCTGGGATCCATCCACACAGTCTTGCTGTTCTGAGGTGAGCAGTGTTGCATCAGTAAAAGGGGCGGAAGCGGATATTTTATCATTCAGTTATTCTTGAACTACAACTCTGACTGTATTGAAATAACACTCTTCATGGCCCAAATACTATGAAGATTAATCAGAGCTGCTTTTATTCTGAAACATCAATATCCCTTTAAGAATAAATCTAAGGTACTAGCTATAAGAGTTTTTACAGAAACTAGTATGAGCACAAAGTTTAAGTACATAATCTGGGCCATTTTTGTTCCTTAATTTGCTTCATTTATATTTTTAGCTATCAACACATCTCTGGGGCCTAGACAATCCAAAGTTTCAACCTCCCAGATTGTTAGCACCAGCAAGTATTAGGACTAAAAGAAAGAAAAAAATGACATGTTTTGGGAATTAATGCTTCGGATGATAGAGAAGTAATGTGTTGGAGATATCTCTAGCATCTATGGAACTAACTCATTGAGTACCAGAGAACTGGATAACACTTTGTAGATCAAGGAGTTGGACACCACTCTAGCACTGAAATGGTTAAACAGATATGCAGTAAGTGGAGTAGTGAATGTGACAAAACATGCATGAATTGAGCAATGCCAGATTATACAGGAAGACTTTAGATTTAGGTGTTCTCTTGTGCAAGGTAATTAACATTTATAAATAAAAAGTCACATGAGGATGGACTGAGTAACCAAATTGAAAACAGCAAGCAAAAAAATAATTTTCCAAATAGGAAGTTCTGTAGAACATAGGATAGTGTTTCCATTTACTTCCCTTCTTCTTTGGAGCTCAGCTGACCTGCCAGTGCAAGGTTTCCTGTTCTCAAAGGCCCACAATCAGCAGTACAACAGTGTAATAAAAATAGCACTGGATTAACAGCATAAGTAATTTATAAATGAATTTTGAATCTTAAACCTTTTAGACTAGCAGGCAAGTGGAATGCATTAAAAAGCAATGCCTAGTGCTCTGTTCCTCAAATATTAGCATTTAGAAACAGAGACATAAGTATTGATTTAACATTCATAAGCATGCAAGTCATACATAATAAATCAGGTTATGTACATGCAAGTACCCTGCACACCAACATGGCATCAGTAAAAATTATATGGAAGCAGTGGTCTAAATAGTAAAAAGGGAAATCTCTCATAGGAATAAATTACTCTTAGTTTGTTTAAAAGAAGTACTACCGTAGGCATGCATTCTTGGCAGAGCAGTCTGCTATAGCTACATACTTTTTCCATTTGATTTCTACTGAGGTCTCCTGCTAGCTAGTTTCAGTCTACAAACTGCCCCTTACAAACTATTTAGGAGATCTGTAGACTAGTGTTTGTTGTGAGTCGGTATAAACAATGCAAGAAAAATATAAATAGATCTAATGGACTGCTGTCTGAAGAAATCCGAAACACATAAGCTCTTCTGCTACACATATTAATATAATCTTATCTCTAGGGTTCCTCTTTTAAATATGCCCGGTGAGGGTCCAGTCATACTTTATGCAAGACCTTAAAATGTCAGAAAAGAGGTGTAAAGGCCTTTCAAATGATAGGTAGTGTTTTTACTTAAAAGTTTTAAAACCCACTCATTTCCTCTCCAATTACTCTGCAGATCTCCGCTATCTGCAAAACCTAGGTGAAATCAGCACCTCAGTTGGCTTTTATAGGAGATTTCTATCCTCTTCATTCATGGCTAGTGACGGTGAAAATGCCAACATGGGGCATTCTATGGAGAGAGTAGCAATATTGCGTTTTAAACTATGGGAATATCAAATCCAAAACGTAACAAAATGCATGCATGTACATATAAACATGCACACACCCGCATGCGAACACTCTTACCAAACCAGAACAAAAAATAAATACAATTAAATATAACCCAGGGACACAAACAATCATAACAAAATGAGAAACTGATGTGTAATATCTAAGAGAAACAATATAATCCTACTGCTCAGGGGCTCCAAGTCTACACATACTCCTACTACACATAATTGTAGAGTAAAAGTACTACAGCATTCGGTATGCCTTTTATTAGTCTGCCATCAATCACACTATGAAGGGCAAGTGCCAGGGAGAGCTGTGAGGAGCTAGTGATGGGACTATGTATACATGTCCAAGAGAAGCAGCTAAACATGAGACAAACTACGGAGAATAAGACATTTGTGAGAGCAGCACAGACCCAGAAAAGCAAGACTACATTCACAGTCTGGACAGGGGATTGTGCAAGTATATCTCAACAATGGTGCCTACATTTAATGATCACTATGGGTGCATTCTAGCCATAGAATAAGTTGTGCTTTCTGTTTGTCCTCATAGTCTCTCACATTTTTGTATGCAACTGAGAACATAGAAAGTCCATTAAGGTTGCTTCTTCAGGCATGGGTTATCCAGTTGTTAACCCATGCCTGAAGAAGAGACCTTAATGTCCTGAAAGCTTGCACTTTCTGGACAAGCTTTCAGTTAGTCATTAAAAGATTTCACCTTTACATCACTTGGAAGTTCTTTGTTATAAACTTATTTTGAATCCCAACTATTTATTTCGTTTAAGCTTACCTACACATCTATGGCATAAGTTGATGACTTAATTGTCCCTTTGCTAAAGAATAATAATGACATATCATTAAATAAATAAATAATCATTATAGTTTGCAGTTAAGGTTAGACACATACCTTATATTACCATAAAATCTCGGGAATAACATGCACCGTTTTTACGCCATTTCACCTTATGTGAAGTGGGTGTGTGGGAGGGATATATTATGCAAGTTAATAAAAAATATAAAAACTATCAAAATAGTCGCCTCCCGTTGACCCCTTTTCACACCCTCCCTCTGTTCACCTCAAATAAATTATCTGGAGACTCACTTTCCCCCCTCAATGCACCTCCATGCCCACGAGTCCTGGAGCCCCCAAATTAGGCACCTGGGAGCTCCATCCAGTGGGTGGCATGCTTGCTTTTGCTGTTAAACTTCCTCTACTGCTGCTCTATCCTGCCAGATCCTCTCCCCATTTGAAGATGCCTGATTTGCCCTGTTAGGAATTTAGCAGGTCAGAACTCTAGTTCCAATCTGCAGAAAAGATTTTTTTTTGTTGGTAGAGGGTGACAGAAAGGGGTGTGTGTTATACACAGACATGTTCTATTATTTTCCTTAAAATCTTGGATATAATTTACACTTATGTATTATACAGAGGTGGGTATTATACCCAAGATTTTATGGTATATATACAGGGTCGTTCATATTTGTCAATGTGTGCACATTCATTGATTATAGTGTAGTTTTCATATACAGTGATTATTTTGGGATATACATACACATCTGGAATTTGTGGCACACACATTCCAACAGGTCATGAATATAAGGTTTCAGTGTTGGTTTTATAGGCACACCAGACCGTATGTTTTAGGATACTGTTTCTATTATTACATTTACTCCATTATAATATGTAATGGGCGGGCCTGAGGGTTATATGTATTTTTTTTAGATGTGGAATGTGGTTGTTTGGCTGCTAGTGGAACAAGGCTGAGCTGTCAGACAATGTAATGTGGTACTGTGGCTTCCAGTGGAACAAGACCAGACTGGCATACAGTGTAGTGTAGTTCCGTGGCTACCAATGGGACATGGCTGGACGTGTGTAGCAGAAAGAACGTACCAGTATAAAACAAGGATGACAGAAAACAAGGGAGAGTAGGGAAAAATGCAAAAACTGGGGGGGGGGGGACATACTAAGTGTAGTATTACACCAATATGATAAAGTACAATAATTTATTAAAGCGGAACTAACACCCCTACGAGATTTAGCCTCAATTAGAGTACTATCATCCGTGATAACTCGCTATGTAATTATTATTTTTTTTTTAAAACGTGTTACTAAAGAATAATCCGTAATTCCAAAAAAGTACCTGGTGACGTCTACCCCCCAGAAAAGCGTATTGCGCATGTCAGCAAAGAGCCTATCGGCTATCTTGTAACTCCCCCCGGCTACATGAAAACACCTACGTCATCAGCTTTAGATTCTCCTGCTGGTCTGAGAATCTAAAGCTGATGACGCAGGTGTTTTCGTGTAGCCGGGGGGAGTTACAAGAGAGCCGATCGGCTCTGTGCTGACATGCGCAATACGCTTTTCTGGGGGGAAGACGTCACCAGGTACTTTTTGGAATTACGGATTATTCTTTAATAACACATTTAAAAAAAATAATATTTACACAGCGATTTATCATGGATTATAGCACTCTAATTGAGGCTAAATCTTGTAGGGGTGTTAGTTCCGCTTTAAACTAACATAAAATTGCAATGGAAAGAGAATGTAGTGTATAATCAATCAACAGCCCTATACTGTAAACACTGTAAATACCAATAATAATTCATATACAGGTGAACAATACACATACAGAACATGAAAAAATAAACAAACATATGTCCTTATATAAGAATATATAGAAATAACCTAGGTGAATAATGGATAGTCCACTTGTCTTTGCATTGATCTTAAGGAGACTAATAAATTGATGTCCTAGCTAATGTAAGGTATACCTGTACCAGAATTTATTTACTAGTCTCCTTAAGATCAGACCATATACAAGTGGACTATCCATTATTCACCTATATTATCTATATGCATTCATGTAAGATATAGGTTTTCCATTTTGTTCTTCATGTTCTAGATGTGTATTATCCTATATAATAATTCGCTAAAATGTGTGTAACGCCGCGACATGCGCAGTAGACACTGCTGCGCGTGCTGCAGTCATGCTCAGTAGAGACTGCCCGCACCGCGGCAGATACAGAGCTTCAGCAGTGGTGCGGGCAGTCTCTACTGCGCGTGACTGCCCCGCGACCGGGTGGCTGTGGCACTGTGGCCCGTGTAATGGGCTGTTCAACTAGTCCACCTATATAGGAATATTTATTGATATCTATAGTGTCTACAATATAGGGCTTTTCACCATCTAATTAGTAATTGATACACTGATTAGATACTACATTCTCGCTCCATTACAATTTTATATTGGTTTAATAAATTATTGTGCGGTTTTATATTGGTGTAATACTACACATGGCTGGACTGACAGACACTGTTGTGTGGTTTGTTGGCTGGGGTGTCTGGCAGTGTATTGAAGTTGTGTGGATACTAGTGGAATAAGGCTGGAGGGAGTGAATAGTGTGCTTCTTTGGCTACCAGTGGAACAAGACTGAGGTACCACACAATGTATGTGTGTGGTTCTTTGACTACCAAAGGACAATGGACTCTCTCTCCCTCCCCAGCCTCTTCTTGCATGAGCAATGCCATGCTTCTTTAGCTAGTTTTATATATTACACTAGTAAAAGGGGCACGGTGTTGCCTTCAATTTCACAGGACAAATGGAAATTCAGGGTAGAGGAGAAGCAAATGGTGTTGCTTGATTTGTTTGCTTTAGATTTTTATCAGCTGAGCACAGTCACAGACGACAAACAACAAAATATGATAAAATTAAAGCAACTGTTCATTTTTACTAGAGCCCCCCTCTACTCTGTTCAGAGTGGATGTGCACAGGTGCCCTCTGCAGAACAGGAAAGTAGGATGAGAACTGCACCATTTCCTTCCCTTTCTCCTTCTTATTTAACTTTAGCTCAGCACATTCCACACAATATTATCTGACATAATGGACTGCTAAAACTGCAGACAGGCACTATTACAATGAAACAATTTCCTACTGAAAATCATAACCAAGAGATTTGACATTAGAAGTATGTCCGTGTGTGTTTTAGTTTATATGGGTAACTAAATTATAGTGGAATAGAAGATTAAGTGATTGGTGGAGAGAGTAAGAGAGAGACATTGGGCAGGTGGAAACAGATGGGGGTAAGTGAGAAAAGGAAGGAATAAGAGGGAAAGTGAGAAAAAGTGTGATTTTGGGTGACAGTTTACAGAAAGAGAGGCATCTGTATAAAGACTAAAACTGAGCAATTACAGGGCAAATTAAATGAACCATAAGAAAAAAATACAAATTATCAACTATTTAAATGAGGCTTTTAAATGGCATATATTACATCTTAATAAGTCTGCAGATAGGGAACAAATTAGCAGCCCCATAAGAGTTCCGGTCAGAACTTGGGGTGTCAGAAAACAGACTCTCTCCATCTGATGGGGGTGGAAGGATAGAACTTAGCGGTCCCTAGCCCAAAACCATAGGTTACTCTGGCTGTGAGAGGAGCCACATACCCTGGTAAGATCATATTAGAAATTTTGTCTAGCAGTTTAATGGGACTGAGGTTGTGGTCCCAAATAACTGAACTGCAAGACCTGAAATTTTTCAGTTCAGTTTTTCTCTCTCTTTGGATCAGAAGGAGAGAACTAAGATCACTTTAATCATCTGAGTGTCTGTAAGGTATCCAGTGTATTGTGTTGCAATACATTGGATACTTCCCTGGCACTCAAAGGGTTAACAATCTCCATGCAGCTCTCCCACTGATGCCCTGGACTCTCAATGCAGTCCAGGCTGCCTCTGTATGCCTGCCCCAGAGATGCA
Source organism: Rhinophrynus dorsalis (assembly GCA_037306005.1). NCBI lineage: Eukaryota > Metazoa > Chordata > Amphibia > Anura > Rhinophrynidae > Rhinophrynus > Rhinophrynus dorsalis. Next base: position 328,715,344 of record CM074720.1, on the reverse strand, counting down.
GACAAACCAAGAGGGACCTATATTTGTGACAGCTGCCATTTAATATATGGAATGAAATACATTGGCAACCTTACCAGGAAGTCAAGAGGTTTGACCATTTGAGTGCCAGAGAGGTATCAAACACTCTCACATGCAAAGGGTTCAAACATTATTTAAATTGATGTGAATTTTCATGTCTCCCCTATGCTGCAGTAGGATTGTTACTCTTGCTTTTATGCATATGCCCCATTGAACTGAAAGGTCTGTGTAAAGCCAGAAGTCTGTGTCTACAATTTCCAGAACTTATTTTAACACTAACTTCCCTGAACTTACTTAGAGAACTGGTATTTGGACTCCATTACTATTTCATTTTAACCCCTCAATGACTAATATACATATTCTGATACTGATTTTGCAAACCTTGCAAGTTGCTCAGTAAATGTATCCACCCAATTTACCAGGGGTAAGTCTACACCGTATGTCATCTGTAAGTGATGTTTTTTATTTGTTAGGCTACATGGGATTTTAGCTACTGTAAGTCAACATTGCCTTGCCTACCTGGGAGAAAATGAACTATCAGTGCAACTACCGTATTAAAGGAGAGATTATATAGTTTTAATGCAAGGTATGATGAATATCAATGCCAATTCTATTAAACTGGTCGAGCATGTTTAGATGCCAGGCTCACTTTAATACATGCAAATTATCCCTCGGGTAGTCTAATCAACTGCAAAGCCAAAATGTGCTTATCCTTGGCATATTATGCAGGTACAACAATCCTATTCTGCCCTTCTTCCTGGTTCAAATAAGAGGATCATTCAGTTTCCCCGCCTACATCCACACATATTGGTAGATCCTGCTGTCAAACACTAACTGAGACCAAGCCCAAACCTATAACAGGTCTCCTCAGGACCTTAGGGCTCCTTCCGGCCTGCTATAATTGTGTATTTCGTGCTAAAGCACTGGCTATTTTCTATAGTAGCACAATCGTTTATGAATTGTATAGAACCGTCGTGGACTAAAGGTTGTACGATTAGAGGAGATATAGTCCAAGCACAGCTGAAGAGCCACATATTTATCCATTTGGGGAGAGTATGCAGATTAGCTTTACCGTTCGCAGGGTACCGCTGAATGTTACACTTGAGTTCATCCTGCTCTCCCAGCAGTGGGCTCCGGTCTTCTGTAGCGCTGTCATCTTCCCACTGCCGCATCTTGCTGTGAAGCCTGGCTCTGTGCATTTAGATAAATAACCGGCTATAAAACTCCTTCATGTCTCGTGATAGGAAACCACCATCCTGCAAAACATCGCAGGCTCCGCCTAGTTACAAAGCAGCATCACGCGAAAGCAACCCCTCCTCTTGTCTGATTATCTTGTTAGCCATGTTTTGGAACTGACAAGCATTCAAAGATAATACATTTGTTTTCGGGTGCCTAAAATCTAATCTTACAAAAGGTGTAGTATTTAGGTGGGACACTGTATAGTTATAGAAGTGTAGATTTAAATATGATGCATGAGGTTTTTTTGCTGGTGTGTTGTTAGATGTAGTATGTCACTGCCAACGGGAAAAGTATCACTGGGATTGTTTTTCAAATGTTTGTAAGTTTAACTATTAATAGGGTGTCTTAAAAGTGATTGAGTTTTAGTGTCTGTAAATTGGATCAGGTACTGTACTAGCATGTCGGAATAGAAGAACAGTGGGTGCTATTACCAGTACATTTACAGCAATAGTCCTATACACAAACCATTAACCAAATAATGTTTATATAGGATAGTCTACACTGTTATAGGACTGCACTTATCCTCGAACCTAACCTCTTCAACCTACCAGTTATGAATGAAATAAGTTACATTTCAGAATCAGTTGCTGAACTGCAGGTTCCTTCAAGGGATGTCTAGTTAAATCCTTGTCTAGGGTCCCTATCTGTCCCAGTCCTATATACCTCAGGTAAGTGGTAGGCAGCCTCTAGCTTGCCAGCTGTTAGAGCAGTCCTTTTCAAAGTTAGTCCTTGGCACACACAAACAGTTCATGTTTTCAATATATCTGTACCTGGGAACTCTCTGGTTTTGCCCCGGAGACTCCGGATTTCAAAGTAAATTACCGGGTCTTCGGGGCAATGTGTGACTCACCGGGTGGGCGGAGTTTAAGTAGAAACTCTGCCCACTTGTGCTCCATCCCGCCCAGTTCCTCCCACTCCCCGCCCTCTTACATCCATTTTGCAGGGGGTTTTTGAGGGTTTTTTTGTCCTGCCCCCTGTGACTAAGCCCTGCCCCTTTTATGATGCGATTCGCATCATTTTCCTCCCCCTGGGCACTGACAGGGTTACCCTCCGGGTAGCCCTGTTTCAAAAGTTCCCAGGTATGAATATATCACAGGTAGATTATCAGTGATTCACTCATTCTGATTGAGCTGCCTATGCTTAAAGGAGCAGTAAACTTTTTTTTATGAAAACACATATTTTACAGAACATTTCTTGCTGAATAAAACAAGGTCACTCCCACCGCTGTCAGATGTTTTATTCAAAAATTATAGCAGTTTAAATAATCAGGAAGTGAATTTACTGTGTTTACTTCCTGATAGTTCTAACTGACAGGAAGTGACAGGCAGTTTCTATCACATTCTATGGAGAACTGTGTGTCTCTGACTTTTCTCTCCATTAGAATCTAACAGGAAATCTAATTAGAATTTGACCACTAGAGGACACTGCTAATGTAAAAAACATGGGTTTAAACTGTAATAACTCTGGAAATATAAATCTCGGCAGTGGGAGTACCCTTATTTTACTCAATAGGAAAATCCCTACAATATATATTTTTTCATAAAAAAGTTTACTACTCCTTTAATTACCTGTCATTTGTGTGTCCAAAGGACTGGAGCAGACCATCACTGTATTAGACACTACAATTCCCTTCATACACAACCAGACAACATATGATAGTTAAAGAGTAGACTAGACCAGTGGTTCTCAACTCCTGTCCTCAGGACCCACTAACAGGCCAGGATTTGATGATTTCCTTGTTAGAGCACAGGTGAGTTAATCGATGTGAGTGAGCCTCTGATCACCACACCTGTGCTCTAGCAGAGAGGAGTTGAGAACCACTGGACTAGACTAGACTCCCTACAGCTGGAGAGCCAAAGGTTACCCAATCCTTCCTTATGTGAAATGTCCTTTGGGACAGCACTGTGTGTGCTTGCCATTAAAGGGTTAGTAATGTTTCAAATCAAGTGAAGCTGCGATCCCCCCCTTATAATGTGTACTAATGCTTTGTTATCTTCCTAATTGCTATGTTTTCTTAGAAATTATATTATTAATTTTTCCCCTCACTCCTCCTTTCATGTGGGCAAGCCACCTCCCCTTGGATCTGCAGTCCAGTTGCTTGACCGGACAGATCACAACATGGGACAATCATCCTTCATCCAGTATAAGGAAAATCCTGCCCTCCTGGAGTAAGGAGGACAGGCTTTCCCTTATACTGTAAGAAGACTGTCACACTTCCCAATCCTCCATCAGTTCTGAGTCAAAGAAGACTGATGTTACATAAGGGCCGTGTGGGGGACAATTTGATATCATTTCAACGGTAATATAGTGATGTTAGCATTAGGAAGGTAACAGAGTATTAGTATACAGTATAAGGTGGGATTGTAGCTTCATTTGATTTGAAACAAGGCTGTCCAATTTAAGTCCTTAAGGGCCACCAACAGGCCAGAATTTAAAGGTGATGTATCGCCTAAAAAACATTTTTGCCCATAGGTTTTGTTAGTAAAGTATTATTAGGAAGCTTTTTTTGTAATCCTTTTGCAGATATTTAATCTGTAAAGGAACAGTAAACTTTTTAATGAAAAAATATGTATTGTAGGGATTTTCCTATTGAGTAAAATAAGGGTACTCCAACTGCCGAGAGATTTATATTTCCAGAGTTATTACAGTTTAAACCCATGTTTTTTTACACTAGCAGTGCCCTCTAGTGGTCAAATTCTAATTAGATTTCCTGTTAGTTGTGTACTGCAGACATGGACCAACCAATCCAGCCAGCAGAAAAATCACAGGCTTGCAGAGAGAAGTGACAGAGTGTAACCAGGAATGAGTGATACAGGTAGGGACGTTCGAGAGAGGACCGAGCTATGTAAAGCTCTAACGTATATATCTATGGGGACGATAGCTGCAGGACAGTTAAGCCAGTCTGCCTAGATCTTCTCAGATTTCCACGGACATCCTTTGTGAAGGATGGTTAAATTTATAAAAGTCTAACTTTTTTTTTTTTGTTTACCAGAGACAACTATTGCTTAAAGTAGAGAGGACTGGGCAATTTCTATTTTCAAGAACATTCCCTTCAATGCAGAGAAGAGCAGTATGTGGATAAAGAATCTTGGTGGACGGAGGAGCCAAATCATCTACTAGACCCAGAGTATTGAGTAATGGCTTTTGAATAATAGGAATTTAAAATTTTAGGTCCAGAAAACAAATAATTTTATTCCAAAAGGGCAGTAAGGCAGGATATTACCGGATTGCATGCAGAAGAATAACTATATGGCTGCAGCATTTGTAGAACAAAAATATGACAGTAGTCCAATTTTAAACAAATGCGAGAGAAAAAAGTAAATAGTATTCCAAAGTCTCAAGAATTTAATTCTGTCTGTAGAAGAAATCTAGAGAAGAAGTCCTCATCAGTCAAGGCAGAAAGATCTCTCCGTCATAGTTAGTTTTGCCTCCAAGACCACTACTGTATTATCAACGTCTGGGAGGTTCCAAAATCTAACAAAAGTTAGTTGGGAAGCTGCGAGGCAAGTGTATGTAAATATGGATCCAATTGTTGTAGACAGATGTCCAAGTTCAGTCCTCAAGGGCTGCCAACGGGTCAGGATTTAATTATTTGCCTAATTAAGCCCAGGTGTGTTAATCAGTGGCTCATTCATTTTGACTGACTCACCTGTGCTTAATCAGGGAAATCTCTAAATCTTGTACTGTTGGTGGCCCCTGAGGACTGAAGTTGGACAGCCCTGATCTAGACCACCACAATGAACAGGATATTGGAGAGTGTAGAGTGAGAATAGAGTTATCCCATTATTACCTTAGATTATAGGATAAACTATTGTTTTACATAAAAATAAATTATTTTATAGCTCTTTCAAAACCACCTATTTATTACAAAGTGATAGTTCTACTTTAATGGATAAATTATATGTAATCTAGGAAAAGAGAGACTTTGGGGCCTATGTTCAAAAAGTGGCTATTTTGAATTTCTGGTTTTGATATAATTTCCCGATCCACTGGTCTGATTTCTAGATCGATAGTTGCGTTTCAGCATTGGAATGCACAACCATTTTGTGGGCTGATTGTCTCTCTCATCCCAGATGCGTTCCATCAATTGTTGGAGAGCACAGCCATATTAGCAGAGGTCTGCAAAGTTAGATTATATTAGGGTAGGTTCCGAGTTGTGGTTGGGAGTTTTTTCCATATTGGAAAGGCTGTTAATTTATACTATGATTCAGTAGCAACTGTCAATAGATAGCTGGTAATGAGTCTCACTAGTTCATTTATGTAAATTTTAATGTTACAAGGGTTCTTATAGGCCAGTGATTCTGGGTTATAACAGTAGGTAAGTTGTGACATCACTTCCGGTTTTCAAGATCGAGATTTTGTGCATTTCCGGTTTTGATATTTGATTGTTTTATGTTGCTATCTGTTCTAAAATAGCAGGTGAACACATGAGAAAACCAATATTAGTATATACCACGTGTTCAATATTTGCCAATAAGGTTTGTTGTATTGTTTGGACCAATTTCAAGAAATATACCAATCATTCAATCAGAGAGGATGGTGGAATTTTTAATCGTTGCTGTTACATACCGTTTTGTCTTTTTTTCCTTGGTTATAGCTGGATTTGAGAAAGTGGTTGAGTGACTACGAAATGTCATCAAGTTAAACTTGCATTTATTTTTATTGTTTAAATTGAATAGAGATTTATCATTTTATTTCACTTGATTTTTGTCATATTTTGGATAAATTAAAATTTTTTTTAAAGACCAAAAATGGGATGTCGTGGACCTTTTAAATTACAGACTGGGTTCACCTGAACAGAGACAGGAACATTTCTCTTTAGGCTTGTTTGTTGTGTCCGGACGTATGTCCTTCACAACCATCACTCTTGTGAGTATAATTTTGGTTACTTAAAAGATTTGTTTTGAAAGGTAACATGCAATATCGGTTGCCCTCTCCTGTGTTTCTTTTGCATGTTGTACCTCTGGTGTGTTGCATTGAGGAGCTGCCTGATCGTCTGATACTGTTGGGGGACAGTTAATATACCCCAGAAGCACACATCTCGGCTGACACATACGTGTTGAGTTGAGCAAACCGCTTTGTGAGTATAGTTCCTCTGATGGTGATGGGTTGGTGAATTGAAGCCTAATTAAGACTATATTGCACTAGGAACGCCTTCTATTTGTTTCTTTCTAGGGATTGCAAACCAGACACACTTTGTAGACCTTTCCAATGGAGTAACTCTTTTTAAATAACAAGATTTCGGCTGCAGAGACGCCGGCTGGTCCTTGGACCGGGATCTCCTGCTGTCAGCACAGCGCTGACATCAGGAGAAGGGGAGGGAGGGAGGAACTTTACGGTTTGAGAGATATTCACCTGTAAAGGTTTGAGAGAGAGGATTTGTGCAACATAATTTATTTTTTTTAACCTCTATAAAACAAGAATAATTTTTTTATGGGACATTAGTGTCCCTGTAATGATTCAAAAACACAGATCAGCTGTTATATGCATTTGTGTCATGACTTTTAGATGGTATAGGGCATGCAGTGCATTACAGAGCAATGCGTTGCACATCTCTGTTGCACTTAAGGACTGGTGACATGCCAGGACAGTCAAATATTTTTTTCCCCTTAAGGACCTGTGACGGTCCTGGCATGTCACATACTTTTTACTTGCATCACTCCTGCGGGAGTGCTGTAAGTAAAAATGGGGTCTGAAATTGACTGCTCCAAGACTGGACTGGAACTCCTCTCTCTCTGTTCTCCAGTAGACACCACAAACTGTCATGTGTGGCTGCATAGAAAACTATGGGAAGATCAAAACTTCACCATCTGAGGCTGTGAACTCTGACAGCATAAACAGCTATTGGAGCTTCGTGCATGTGGCCAGTAGCAACATTAACATATAAATACACCCACAGGAATAAAACACTGGCTGATGAAGCTGTTTTTCAATATACAAATGAGCCTTTGTCGATCTAGATACAGCAACATCATTAATCTGGCAGAAAGCATGGTAATGTCTGCATATTTGCAGCACATTCACAGGGATATGATGGTGCAGACATCTTAATGCATACCAAAGATTTAATTGGTGCAAATACTCCAAAATATTGCCATCCTGGACCCTTACTGAACCGTAGTACATCTAGCATTAGAACTGACAATTTTTTAACATATACTTTGTTTTAATGTTACGTTTGACCCACTTTTAATGCCATTTCTCTAAAATTGTATTTCATGGTATTAGCTGGTAAAATAAATGCCTTTATCTATTTGAAATTTTGTCATTTTAAAGACAAAATAAAATTCTTACATTTAAAATGTCTTTTTAGATTGCTTTTTGTTTTGAACATCCCATCAGTTGATTTATTCATGACCATACCTGGGAACTTTCAGAAATGGCTCACCCTGAGATTCCCCTCCAACCCCCCCTGCCAAAAAAGACACCATTGCTACTGTTTAAAGTGTATTAAGACACTGATAATTCAGCAAGTTGGAGCTAGCCAGGGGGACAACCTGTTTTTAGCAGGGCCCTGGCTGTCTGGTGGTTAATAGTACTTACTGGTTTGGTCCTTTAAGCTAGGCATTTGAAATGCAGGCAGTTGAGGGTCACTCACACATATACTCAACACTATAATAAATATAATTTATTTATCTATTGTGCAACTAAATAAAATTGACCAAAAGTACTGATACTGTTCATCAGATGAAGAATGAATGAACAGTATGTTACTTTTGGTCCATTTTCTTTAGTAGCATAATAGATATAATTTATTACATATTTATAGTGTTGAGTCTATATGTCAGTGACCCTGAACTGTCTGCATTTCAAATTGCCTATCTTAAAAGGAACACAGACCAATAAGTAAGCCATCACCAGACAGGGGCACTGGAGAACTCTGCTAAACAGGTTGTCCCCCTATCTAGCTCCAAAGCCTCAACCTTCCCAGCCAGCCCATGATCAGATCTGAGATTCATCATCACCAGATTCATCATCAAGTCAACTCCCCCAGCCCCAGGTATGCAATAATTTGATCATTGTCCACCCATAAAATACATTGAATGTACCAACACAGTACTGTTATGGCAAAACACCTTTATTAAAATAACTAAAGCAAAATCGTGATCCAGAAGTGTAAAACAAGCTGGGGTCAGGAACCAAGACAGGTGCTCAGCTAAGCCGGGGTCAGGAATACGGAGATCAGCGAAGTCAGGAACAATCCAGGAGCCAGAAGGGAAGTCAGAGGAAGCCAGGTCATAGACACGTAGTCAGCAACGCAGTAGAACACTCTTGCAGCCAGAAGCAAACACAAGGGCCATCAGGTAGTGAGCCAAGCTGCTTTAAATACCCTGGGAAGGTTGGCTGTTGGCTGATAGCAGTCAGGTGAGCAAACACAGAAAGATCAGCTGATTCAGCCTGATCCAGCAAAGGAGCAGCAGGAATGCATCGCAAAGCACTGGATTAGCTCAGACAGCAGAATCGAGCAGCAGAGTGGAGCAGCTCAGCCAAACCTTGACAAGTACACAGTCAAAGATTTTTTTTCCCAGCTTGTTCCACTTACACGAGCTCTGCGGCACTTACTGTGCTCTGCCTCCAGCCTTCCACTAACTGGTGCTTCTGCTTTGTGCGGTTTCCCTGCGACAACAACGTCATCACTTGGCTCGCAGCATTATGTCACTCAGTCAGGTGGTAGGGTGACAGGTAAATCGGGTCACATGGCAATAACAGAGGTGAGTGCACTGTAAAAAGTGTGCAGGCAAGCTGCAAGGACATCCGGCAGCAGCACAGTACTATTTATTACATTGTAGGTATACTTTAGGGTTGCGAAATGCCGCATTATAAATTTACTCAGCATAATGATGAGCCTACCTGGATAATTTAAGGTTTCACCCAGAGACATTGCTCTAAATCTGGAGTCTCCGGGTGAAACATGGCAAGTTCCCAGCTATGTTCATGACCTTACCATGAGACACACGGATACGAAGGAAACTCACAAGTCTATACACTCTTCGGAGATATGTAAGAACATCATAGGTGAAGAAGAGAACAAAGTATAGCTTTTATACACACAATGTACAAAGAGCTTTATTCAAGATGATACAAAATCTTTTGAAAAAGCCATTAAGCTAGACAACATATAATGTTTCTCTACCATCAATAGCTTACAAAAATATTGTATAACTATTGGGATACAGTGAAAAAAAAGCTCAATAGATGATTTAGTGCTGCTACAAACCTACACATGCACATATGTTTTCCTCATAGTCCTGAAGTGTGAATAGTAAACAGTTGTATACAGTTAACATAGAAAAGTGAATGGTGATCAGTTCCATACCTGAGTGAGGCCTAGTTCACACTGGAGATTTTGTTGCAGCAAAAGTTTCACAGGATAGGTATAGCTGTTTTCTATGGCACCGTTCATGTAGGCAACTTTTTCAGCTACAATAATTTTTAACAGTTATCTTGTATAGCTGTAATATCTTGTAGCAAAGTTGCTAGTGTGAATTAAGCCACATGGCTATTGGTCTGAGAAAAATAAGGGTTTTCCCATTGATGGGATAGTTTTCATTTAAATGGTATTCTACCTCAAACTTTTTGTTATCCCTGTGTGGTACTGTTCCTGTCACTTACTGTGAAGAGTTGTAGTTAGTGACTAAGACTCATTCATAGAATGCAGTATAAAACACCTTATTGATGCAACTTGGCACTGCTTCTGATAGTAGGAGCTGTAATAACTTTTAAATGTATCATCTCACAGCAGTGACAGTATCCTTGTTCTACTTAGAAGAAAATACCCTATAACTCATACTTAATAAATAAATAAAAATAGTTTATTGTTCTTGTCAAGTTAATTTTTATACACTTGCATGAAAAACATTTTCCTTTCACAGTATTGGGATTCACAATCCCCGGTAATGCATATATCAATAATTGTGGGAAAATCCCAGTGAAGTTCAGAAAAGACCACCTTCTTGGGGGACTTAGGTCCCTAAAAATATACTATTGGTAATTTATATCACAGTGGCAAAGTCCACCTTGCTAAAATTAAGTGTGCAACAAGTAAACAATCAAACCGAACACTGCTAAAATCAAAGATGTAAGGCACAATCCAGTTGCCAGAGACCATCTCTTATCCTGCAACTGTTAGTAGGCACATAGCCATAATGTCTGTGGATTTCTTATAGTTACTTTTATGCATTGTCTCTTCCTTAATGTATATATCCAGGAAATGAATTGATTCCTCACTTATGTGACTCATCAGCAATAAGATACCTCTACTTTTATTAATATTCAAGATAACTTGCCCCAGTGATTTCTTGGTGCCTTTACAAGTGAAAAGACAGTCATCAATATATCTTTTGCATGATTTAATATATCCTGGTAAAACTGTTGGTAGGGCAAAAACGGATACTGAATAGTACACAGATAGTGGTACTGTCAGAATCCAATAGCCCTACCCAGAGGAACTATGACGAGCATTGGGCCACAGATCCCAACTTGTGGCACACTGTTCGTTGTATGTTTTTTGTTCACAAACCTCACACTAAATAGTATGAGAAATGGGAACTTCAAAGGAGAACAGCTAATGCTCCGTGTTTTACTCATGGTCAAAACGAGTACGAGCTCAAACAGTCACTTTTCCAAATACCTGCATTACCCCTAACATGAACAATAAAGTGTACCCATCTAGCCCTAACACTATCCTATCACCCAGTGTTACAACACCTTTCTGTCGTCATGACATCCATATGTCATCGTCATCTTCCTTCATCTGTGCTCCATTTCATCTTCTGTAAACTTATTGTGGAACCTGTAAATAAAAAATAAAGGTCAGTAATTAATCACACAAAGAGGCACGAATTCTATTGAGTCTGTTATATATCCTAGCCCTGATAGCCTTGAATTGTGTGAGGCTACATTTTTAGATTACTGCAAGACAAACTAACTCTGGCATAAATATCTAACCTAATTTAGGTATTATGTGGCAATTTAAAATGAATGTATCATAATCCTTATATAGCTATGGTTCAATTACTTTAAAGTATATCTAGCTTAGTACGGCTTTAGACTTTCAAGTTATACAGATAAAACATCCCTATCAAGTGTTAACATATGTTCATCATTTACCAGTTTCTTTTCCTTCAATTTGACACATTGAGGAAAGGATAGTTGGTGAGGTCTGTGTCCATGAACATGATGTACATCTTATTTTCCTGTCACGGATGTACGTGATATTGTTATAACTCGACTCCTTACTATCCCAGTAGTCGAGATTAATGACAATTTTCATTTTCTTAATCATTGTTTTAATGATAAATACAATAAAGCATTAATATTTAACAGATAATTTCTGATAAATACCTTTTTCTCTTCCTGGGGATCGCCAGCCCAGATCCTTATTCAAGGGAATAATGATAGGAGTGCAATATAGGTAATTCTTTCTGCCATGTGTGTTTATTACCTCTGCACCCTTAGCCCATTTCAGGATAGGTCTTAAAGGGATAGTAATACTTAAAATGTAAAAAAAATATGTTGTAGGGTTTATCCCCCTGAGTAAAACAAGGGTACTCCCACTGCTGAAAGGTTTTCTATTCAAAAGTTATTACAAATCAAAGTTGAATTTTTTAGGTGCAATATCACAGTGGCCTGAAATTGTACAGTGGCGCAGTTGCTACACGATCCTATGGACAGCTCTGGTCCCGGGACCATAAATCTCCATAGGATGGTGTAGCAACAGCGCCACTGTACAATTTTAGGCCACTGTGATATTGCACCTAAAAAATTCAACTTTGAAAATTAATAACTTTTGAATGAAACACCTGTCAGCAGTGGGAGTACTCTTGTTTTACTCAGGGGGATAAACCCTACAACATATTTTTTTTTACATTTTAAGTATTACTATCCCTTTAATCCTTTGTATTTTAGGTAGTGCAATCTTTGACCCCAGGAGTCATTGCAGTTCAGAAGAAGACCTGCCAGCAGAAGACCCATTTGGCCATCAGGATTACTGGTAAATGTTACTTTTTTTTGAGTGTTATATTTTGTGACTGATTAACCCCTTGAGGGCCAGTGTGGTATGCAAAGCTGTGCATACCCTACTGGCACTTGAAGGGTTAATCCTTTTTTTTTTTAACCATTCACACACATTTGTTAGAACCCTTTCAGTGCCAGGGGGTATGTAACGTATTGTTTAACAATGCTTTGCATACCCCCTAGCATTGAAAGGGTTACTTATTTGTGCTTAATTTGAAAACCCTTTGAGAATCAGGTGGGAATGCAACGCATTGCATACCCCTCTGGCACTGAAGGGTGACTCATTGTTATATTGCACACTTTTTTCAGTACTTTGGATGTATTAATATGGGGCTTAGGGCCCCATACCAATATATCTTAGCTTTTTTTCTTAGATTTTGTGCTTTTCAATTCCAGCTTCAGTGGTTTTAAAGGAATAGTAATGTCCACTTATAAGTTGCTGCTATATTGTATATTTAAAAAAAAATAAAGTATCTTGAGCAAGTCCCATCTCTCAAACCTTTATGGTTTGAGAGATATGCGAAGCTAAATTCCCCCCCCCCTCCCTTTGCACTGATGTCAGAGCTCTACTGACAGCAGGAGATCCTGGTCCTGTGACCAGCAGTGGGTCTGCAAAGCCGAAATAGCAATATTTAAAAAGAAATACTTCATTGGAACAGTCTACAAAGTGTGCCTGGTTTGCAAGTACAGTTTGTAGACCGGTCCAAAGAAGTAGTTCTTTTTACATATCGCTATTTTTGCTCTGCTGAAGAGCCACCTCGAGTGGGCCGACATGGATCTCCTTCTGTCAGCTTTAAAGCTGATATCAGGGAAATAGGAGGGAGGGGGGAACATTAGCTGCTAATATCTTTCAAACCGTAAAGGTCTGAGAGGTGGGATTTGCTCAAGATACTTTTTTTTTTTTAAATCTACAATATAGCAGCAACTTCTAAGCAGGCATTACTAACCCTTTAAACACATGTTAGGGACTCAGTGCCTGCTTTTTGTAGGAGCAGATTTTTAGAGATAAAGTGGAGTCCCTTAACGCATGTTACCACCCAAAGCGTTGAACTGAATCAAGAGTCCAAAATCTTTTTCATTGCTTCCAATGGGCGCAACATTAGCTCCCAACGTGTTTTTATTTCCTTGGGTAGTTTGTCACAGCACAGGTTATTGGATTGCTTACTGTGTTTTTTTTTAATGGTGTGAATTGATTCGAGCCCCAGGTTAACTTCCAAGTTAAAGTGATATTGGAAGCACACATTGTAGACTTGGACGGTCTACAATGTGTGCTTGAAAACCAGGCACACATTATAGACCATTCAAATGAAGTATTTCTTTGTAACTACCACGATCATGGCTCTGCTGAAGAGCCGCAGGACAGTCTTTGGACTGCAATCTCCATCTGTAACATTGAAAGCTGACGTCAGCACACAGGAGGGAAGGGGGAACTTTGCAGACTGATATCTCCCAAACCATAAAGGTTTGGGAGCTCAGAAACGGTGCAATTAATTTATTTTTTAAATATCTACAGAACTAAATCTATTGAATTTTAAGTATTACTATCACTTTAAGTACTAGACTGATGGTTAACAGTTCCCAAAAGCCTCTAAATAGATTTGCATAGTATGGGGCTCTTTTTAAACTTGAAGTCACGTCTCTTTGCCAACCAATGGTAAGGCTTCACATGTTGAAAAACATGTATCCTTTAAAAGCGAGCAAATAAATTAATAGTGCCACACTTATAGCAAATAAAAATAGTATGTTAGGACAGAATACTAATGTGCACATCAAATCTATTCTAAATAACAGAACAAATGAACCATAAAAATACAGTAGTCCCTGACTGCACAAATCATTTAAGTCTACACCAAATATATATCTGGAAAATCAAAGGGTAAGCATTGATCAAAAAGTAACATTTTGAGGATGAGCGATATGATCGCAGAAATGAATGCATACACACAGGAACGCTGCATAGAACAAAATACACTGGGGACCAGAAAGTCTACAATAATTTCAAACGAGGCGGATATTTAATTTCCATTCTTCATTTAATGGAAAAAGTTTATTCAAGAGGAAAATCCATCAATTTCATATCCATCTAACTTTTGAGCAAAATATGATCCAAAATTTCCTCCTCTAACACTCCACTGTTTTCTGTAGCCCCAGGCTCTAAGGCCTCTAGAGTTGGCACCATTTTTGTCCACAAATGTGAGACGCTACTTTTTGCCTACTATCTGGCTGCATTGTGAATGTTATCTGCATGTTCTCTTACTTGCGTCTTCAATTTTCTGGTTCTTTTGTCCACATACCAAAGACCACATGGACATTCTAGTCAATATATTATAGACGTGCTCTGACAATTGATATGGTATTTTTTTACCAAATCTGGCTATAGTAACCATTTGATAGTATCCTACACCACAGGGCATATAAACCATTTTACTGTTGGTGACTATATACTAATTTGTCATGAGGGTTGGGTGCCCTGCGACTACATATGGCAACTCTGTCACCAGTTTTGGTCACGTAAGTCAGAGTCACAAGGTAAAATGTGCCAGTGTTTGTTTTATCTTTATACTGTATCTGATTCCTCTCTGGGTTTTCCTTACAATAGGGAGCCATTATAGTATATAGTGTGGTCAATGTGCATGTGGTTATTTTTCTTTTCTAAAATGATGAGTGACAACAAGCAGAAAAGTGCTGGATAAACATTGATATATTATTCAAAATGATTCATATTTACTAGAGCGTTTAATAAAAAAAAGATAATATGATAGCCAGAAGAGCCAAATGCTTGGATGATTTACAGACTCACAGTAATTTTAAAAAACCCGGTCAAGAAGGAAAAATAACAGTTTTACAACTGTGTTTCCGTTCGGGGAGGTCTACACCAACAAAAGTAAAGGGGACATACACTGTTTGAAATGTAGCTGACCAAAACTAAGATGAACGGTTATAGAACATGTGAACAATATATTCAATATGGAATCTATACCACCAACTTGTGTGGGAAAACACACAATATGGAATCTATACCACCAACTTGTGTGGGAAAACACACAATATGGAATCTATACCACCAAATAAAATTACTTGTGTGGGAAAACACTATTGGGGAGATTCACTAAGCGGTGATAAAGAGGTGATAAAGTGGAGATGACTTCTCCAGTTCTTATGTTATTCAACGGAGCCTATTCACTAAGATCTCCAAAGTTGAAGAAATCTTAGTGCATAGAATAACATAGGAATTGGAGAAGTGATAAACTGGAGAAGTCATCTCCACTTTATCACCTTTTTATCATCGCTTATTGAATCTCCTCCACAGTGGAGATGACTTATTTAGTTTATCACTTCTCCAGTTCCTATGTTATTCTATGGAGTCTATGCACTAAGATCTCCAAAGCTGAAGAAATATTAGTGCATAGGCTCCATAGAATAACATAAGAGTTGGAGAAGTGAGATGAAAAGTCATCTCTACTTTATCACCACTTAGTGAATCTTCCCCCATGGGATGTTCAATAAGAGTAACCCAATTTCCTTGGTGTCTTATTTCTGTGTGTATTAAGTGTTTGCTGCTATAATAAACTGTGTACATTTTCATGAGCATAGGTGAGTGCTTTTAAACAAATTCCCTACTGAGACCGTAATTTTCTCTTGCCCCCTTCTTTTGTATCTTTGATAACTGGTTTGCTACCTTCTCATTGCATCAAACATTTAGGCCTTAACTTTTATATCTAATTTCAAAAAGAAAACATTAAACCTCACAGCCATTAACTGTCACCACATTGTGGTTTATTTAGCAGATGGAAGCAGTCACTTGTCACATGATTAGATCACAAGCAAGCCATAAAGAATAGCATAAATACAGTTAACACTGCACTATACTAAATGTTACATGAAATTTAAAGCGGAACTACCACCTTTAAACAATTTTAGCTTCAATAACTCCCCATCTGGCGACTAGCTGCTTAGTAGCGCTAGTCGCCAGAATTATTGCCTTGTTTAATAGATTTATTAATTCTTCCGGGGCTGACAGGCAGGACAGATCGAAAACATCTTGCCATAATGACGTCCGCGTGCCTGCTCTGTCAGTCTCTTCCGGAGCCGAATGGCTCCTACCAACGTCTACTAGAGCCGGCTGGGACTGACAGAGCAGGCGCTCGGACGTCATTATGGCAAGATGTCTGAGATCCGTCCTGCTTGTCAGCCCTGGAAGAATTGATAAATCTATTAAACAAGGTAGTAATTCTGGTGACTAGAGCTACTAAGCAGATAGTCGCCATATAGGGAGTTATTGAAGTTAAAGTTGTTTAAAGGTGGTAGTTATGCTTTAAAGAGTCAGTGAGCCTGATGCACTAAGAAGAACTGGAAGAATTCTGGGCCAATTCAAATCCATCCAAGCTGACAAAATTCCCGAAAATCACATTGATTTTAATAATCTTTTAACCCTTTTTGCTAGATATTGCTAGATATGTCTGTAATCCACTGCAATCACATTCAAGGCACTAAAAGGTCAATTTTAACCAAATTTTTTTGTCCAGTATAGAGCAGCGGAGGAAGCAACCAAAAATCATTAACCCCTGATGAAGTGGACAGCAAAAGTACATGATATGCTTAGTAGTGATGAGCGAGCACCCCAATGCTCGGGTGTTCGGGTGCTCTGACCGAGCGCCCCCGGAGGCTCGAGTGCTCGGCCGAGCACCCGAGCCCCATTGAAGTCAATGGGAGGACTCGAGCATTACACCAGGCACCCCCTGCTCTGATGAGGGGAGGGTGCCTGGTCCATAGGAAAAGGGCAGAAAAGGATGGAAACACCACAGAAATGGTTCAGGGACAGCATAGGGAGGATGTCTGGATGCATCTTGGACTCCAACATCGCTGCTGGGAACGATCTTTCGCCCGTAGTACGCCATTTTTACAGACTGACCATAAAACACACAAAAAGGAAAATAAAAACGACTTTAGGCGAAAAATTGTTACCAAACAATATTTGCTGTATATTTACTTGTATATTATCTGCAAATTATCCCAAAAATTTCCTTGATTTTCTGAAGTGAGGCCATGATTAAGAGGGAAACGTGCGCAGAGGCAAATTATCCCAAAAATTTCCTTGATTTTCTGAAGTGAGGCCATGATTAAGAGGGAAACGTGCGCAGAGGCAAATTCTCCCAAAAATTTCCTTGATTTTCTGAAGTGAGGCCATGATTAAGAGGGAAACGTGCGCAGAGGCAAATTCTCCCAAAAATGTCCTTGATTTTCTGAAGTGAGGCCATGATTAAGAGGGAAACGTGCGCAGAGGCAAATTCTCCCAAAAATTTCCTTGATTTTATTGAACTGAGGCCATGATTAAGAGGGAAACGTGCGCTGAGCTGACCATCTAAAACATTATGGGTGAGGGTCTGCTGCAGAGCTGACCATCCTAAACATTATATGCGAAGGCCCGCTAGTGAGCTGACGCTATAAAACATTATATGAGAGGGCCTGTTAGAGAGCTGACCCAATAAAACATTATATGAGAAGGCCCGCTGGTGAGCTGACCTATATAAAAATTGTCAAACAGGGCCCGCTGGTGAGCTGGCCCTATATAAAAATTATATCACAGGGCCTGCTGGTTAGCTGGCCCTATATAAAAATTATAGCACAGGGCATATGGAAGAGGAGGAGGAGGATGAGAAGATTAAGAGTCAACCATATACCCATTTTTTGGGTGGAAGGGGTGAATGGGAATACAGAGTATTCCCATCATTGTAAATAACATATATAAAGTGAGTTTATGTTCCCCCGGGGCTTTCCTCCAGTGGAGTGGAGAAGTCAGGGGAAATCCAGGCCTTGTTCATTTTTATAAGTGTCAACCTATCAGCATTGTCGGTGGAAAGGCGGATACGCTTATCTGTTATGATGCCACCAGCAGCACTAAATACCCGCTCAGACAGAACGCTGGCGGCAGGGCAGGCCAGCACCTCCAAGGCGTAGAGTGCCAGTTCATACCACGTGTCCAGCTTGGACACCCAGTAGTTGTAAGGCACAGAGGGATCATTGAGGACGCTGACACGGTCTGCTACGTACTCCTTCACCATCTTCCAAAACTTTTCCCTCCTTGTGACACTAGGCTGCGCATCAGAGTGAGGGTGCAGCGGGGTGTCATGAAGGTGTCCCACGCCTTGGAGAGTGTTGCCCTGCCTTTGTCGGAACTGCTGTGTGCTCCCCTTTTCTCCCCTTCTCGGATGGCCAAGGTAGCACGTACTCTGCCGCCAGCGTTGTCAGATGGAAAATTTTGGAGCAATTTTTCAACAAGAACCTTCTGGTATTGCACCATTTTGCTTGTCCTCTCCACCGGAGGAATGAGAGATGAGAAATTCTCTTTGTAGCGGGGGTCCAGAAGGGTGAACACCCAGTAATCCGTGTTGTCTAAAATGCGTACAACGCGTGGGTCACGGGAAAGGCAGCCTAACATAAAGTCAGCCATGTGTGCCAGAGTACCAACAGTCAAGATTTCGCTGTCCTCACCAGGAGGATGACTCTCAATATCCTCATCCTCTTCCTCCTCTTCTGCCCACCCACGCTGAAGAGATGGAACTAAAGTTCCATGGCTACCCTCTGTAGCGGAGGCAACCGTGTCTTCCTCCTCCGCCTCCTCCAATTGTCGCTGAGAAGACGAAGTGAGGGTGCTCTGGCTATCACCTTGTGTAAGCTCTTCCTCCCCCATTTCCACCTCTTCCACATGCAAAGCGTCGGTTTTAATTGTGAGCAGCGAGCGTTTCAGTAGACACAGAAGTGGGATGGTTACACTGATAATAGCGTTATCGCCGCTCACCATCTGTGTCGATTCCTCAAAATTGCGTAAAACCTCGCAGAGGTCTGACATCCATTCCCACTCCTCACTTCTGATTACAGGAAGTTGAACGGAGAGGCAACGACCGTGTAACAGCTGGTACTCCACTACTGCCCTCTGCTGCTCACAAAGCCGGGCCAACATGTGGAAGGTGGAGTTCCAGCGCGTGCTCACGTCACACAGCAGCCGGTGAGCTGGCAATTGTAAGCGCTGCTGCAGCTTCAACAGGCCGGCCGAAGCTGTAGATGACTTACGGAAATGTGCACACACGCGGCGCACCTTGGTCAAGAGATCATGCACATTGGGGTAGGTTTTTAGAAATCGCTGAACCACTAAATTAAATACATGCGCTAGGCATGGTACGTGTGTGAGCTTGCCGAGCTCCAAAGCCGCCACCAAGTTACGCCCATTATCACACACAACCATGCCTGGTTGCAGGTTGAGTGGCGAGAGCCACTGCTCGGTCTGGTGACTAATCCCCTGCAACAGCTCTGAGGCCGTGTGCTGTTTGTCCCCAAGGCAGATCAGCTTCAGCACGGCCTGTTGACGCTTCCCCACTGCAGTGCTACACTGCTTCCAGCTACTGGCTGATGGGGGAGTGGCGCTGCGTGTAGAGAATTCGGAGGTGGAAACGGAGGAGGAGGAGCCAATAATGTAGGTGCTGGCGGAAACCCTGATGGAGGTAGGGCCCGCAATCCTCGGCGTGGGTAGCACCCGTGCCATCCCAGGGTCCGAGTCGCTCCCAGCCTCCACGACATTCACCCAGTGTGCCGTCAGGGAAATGTAGCGTCCCTGGCCACAAGCACTTGTCCATGTGTCAGTCGTTAAGTGGACCTTCCCAGTAACTGCGTTGGTCAGGGCACGGGTGATGTTACGGGACACATGGTGGTGTAATGCGGGGATGGCACACCGGGAAAAGTAGTGGCGGCTGGGGACCGCGTACCGAAGGACAGCTGCTGCCATCAGGCTGCGGAAGGACTCAGTCTCCACAAGCCTAAATGGCAGCATTTCGATGGCCAGTAATTTGGAAAGGTGTGAGGTTAGTGCTATGGCCTGTGGGTGGGTGGCTGGGTATTTTCGCTTGCGCTCAAATGCCTGGGGTAACGACATTTGGACGCTGTGATGGGACAGGGAAGTGGATGTGGTCGCTGATGGTGCTTCAGATGCTACAGGTGCAGGGCGGGAGGTATGCGGGCCTGCGCCTTCGACAGGCGATTGGCCGGCACCGAAAACAGGGGAAGAGGAGGCAGTGGTGTGGCCTGCAGACACAGATGGGCGATCCAGGTGTTCCTCCCACTTATTACGGTGCTTGGATGCCATGTGTCGGATCATGCTGGTGGTGGTGAGGTTTCTAGTGTTCATGCCTCGGCTCATTCTGGTGTGGCACAGGTTGCAAACTACAATTCTTTTGTCGTCCGCACTTTCCTTAAAAAAACGCCATACCGCGGAACACCTACCCTTTGGCAAGGTAGATTTACGCAAGGGGGTGCTCCGTGGAACATTTGCGGGCCGGTTTGGTGCGGTCCGCCTTCTTTCTGTAGCCACACCACTGCCTCTTCCAGCCTGTTGCGGTGCTGCAGATGGCTCACCCTCAGGACTGCTGTCATCGCTCGGCTCTACACCTTCCCAGGTGGGGTCAGTCACCTCATCGTCCACCAAGTCCTCCTCCACTTCCTCACTCTGATCATCCTCCTCATGTCTTGATCCCACCACATACTCAGTCATTGACAACTGTATAACATTCTCCTCAACAAGGTCTTGAGACGGAAATAGTGGTTGATTTAATGGCAACTGTGTCTCATCATCATCATCATCATCCACTACTTCCTTTGACCTTAAATGCCGTTCACATCTGTCATCTTCTTGTGATTGGGTACCCTCTAGAGGTTGTGAATCAGGGCACAAGATGTCATGTTCCTCTGCAAGCGTGCTTGGAGAGAGGGTCAAATGAAGGATTGGTGATGAGACGAGCTCCTCACTATATCCCAGTGTGGGATCACTTCTTTGACCAGACCGTGTATGGTGGGAGGAAGGATGATCAGAGTGAGGATTATGTTGACCAGACTCTTGGCTACTGAGAGTGGACTTGGTGGAAGACAGGGTGGTGCTTAACCGACTGGAAGCAGTATCAGCTGACATCCAACCGACCACCTGTTCGCAGTGGTCGGACCTCGAGAGTGATGTCCTGCGACGCCCTGTGAAATGAGACATGAAGCTAGGTATGGTGGATGTCTTTCTTTCTTGTGCTCTGGCACCAGGCACAGTTTCTCCGCGTCCTGACCCGCGCCCTGAACTATCAGGATCACGTCCACTTCCCCGTCCCTTTTTACCCGCCTTCTTCATCTTACACGGAATATGTGACTTTAATATTTGAGTTTGAAAACTTAACAGTATTTCTTCCTATTCTGCAACTGTGCAGAGTACACAGAATAGGCTGCTAAACTGCGGTGACACACACTGAATGGAATATGTGACTTTAATATTTGAGTTTGAAAACTTAACAGTATTTCTTCCTATTCTGCAACTGTGCAGAGTACACAGAATAGGCTGCTAAACTGCGGTGACACACACTGAATGGAATATGTGACTTTAATATTTGAGTTTGAAAACTTAACAGTATTTCTTCCTATTCTGCAACTGTGCAGAGTACACAGAATAGGCTGCTAAACTGCGGTGACACACACTGAATGGAATATGTGACTTTAATATTTGAGTTTGAAAACTTAACAGTATTTCTTCCTATTCTGCAACTGTGCAGAGTACACAGAATAGGCTGCTAAACTGCGGTGACACACACTGAATGGAATATGTGACTTTAATATTTGAGTTTGAAAACTTAACAGTATTTCTTCCTATTCTGCAACTGTGCAGAGTACACAGAATAGGCTGCTAAACTGTGGTGACACACACTGAATGGAATATGTGACTTTAATATTTGAGTTTGAAAACTTAACAGTATTTCTTCCTATTCTGCAACTGTGCAGAGTACACAGAATAGGCTGCTAAACTGCGGTGACACACACTGAATGGAATATGTGACTTTAATATTTGAGTTTGAAAACTTAACAGTATTTCTTCCTATTCTGCAACTGTGCAGAGTACACAGAATAGGCTGCTAAACTGCGGTGACACACACTGAATGGAATATGTGACTTTAATATTTGAGTTTGAAAACTTAACAGTATTTCTTCCTATTCTGCAACTGTGCAGAGTACACAGAATAGGCTGCTAAACTGCGGTGACACACACTGAATGGAATATGTGACTTTAATATTTGAGTTTGAAAACTTAACAGTATTTCTTCCTATTCTGCAACTGTGCAGAGTACACAGAATAGGCTGCTAAACTGCGGTGACACACACTGAATGGAATATGTGACTTTAATATTTGAGTTTGAAAACTTAACAGTATTTCTTCCTATTCTGCAACTGTGCAGAGTACACAGAATAGGCTGCTAAACTGCGGTGACACACACTGAATGGAATATGTGACTTTAATATTTGAGTTTGAAAACTTAACAGTATTTCTTCCTATTCTGCAACTGTGCAGAATACACAGAATAGGCTGCTAAACTGCGGTGACACACACTGAATGGAATATGTCACTTTGATATTTTAGTTTGAAGACTTAACAGTATTTCTTCCTATTCTGCAACTCTGCACAGTACACAGAATGTGCTGCTAAAGTGCGGCGAAGCACACTGAATGGAATATGTGACTTTGATATTTTAGTTTGAAGACTTAACAGTATTTCTTCCTATTCTGCAACTCTGCACAGTACACAGAATGTGCTGCTAAACTGCGGCGAAGCACACTGAATGGAATATGTGACTTTGATATTTTAGTTTGAAGACTTAACAGTATTTCTTCCTATTCTGCAACTCTGCACAGTACACAGAATGTGCTGCTAAACTGCGGCGACGCACACTGAA
Organism: Rhinophrynus dorsalis; assembly: GCA_037306005.1. NCBI lineage: Eukaryota > Metazoa > Chordata > Amphibia > Anura > Rhinophrynidae > Rhinophrynus > Rhinophrynus dorsalis. The sequence goes on along the minus strand of CM074720.1, from coordinate 328,692,323 downwards.
TGGAATATGTGACTTTGATATTTTAGTTTGAAGACTTAACAGAATGTGCTCTAATCTGCAACTTTGCACACTAAACAGAATGTGCTCTAATCTGCAACTTTGCACACTAAACAGAATGTGCTCTAATCTGCAACTTTGCACACTAAACAGAATGTGCTCTAATCTGCAACTGTGCACACTAAACAGAATGTGCTCTAATCTGCAACTTTGCACACTAAACAGAATATATGTTTTGTTTTGTTTTTTTTTCCCCCCACACAAAATAACCTGCTGCCCCCACACACAGTAGTCCTAAAAAGGACTTTTGGTTCTTTTTTTTTCACAATTTTGCTTTTTTTCCTCCCTACACTGACTTTCCCTTCCTATCCTCAGCTCTCCCTGGCTAAGACTGAGCCGAACTCGCTGGTCAGGTGCTATACAGCACCCGACCACGGGTTCTGGCCAGCCAATCAGTGTAATGCCAGCAGCCAACATGGCTGCTGGCATTACACTGATGTCAGAGCCTCCCTGCACGTTTATTGGCTGCGCAGCAGCCGCAAAACGTGCGGGGAGGAGACCCGAACATGGCGGGCGAGCACATGCGGTACTCGTACGAGTACCGCCATGTGCCGAGCAGAGCGATGCTCGAGCCGATCCGAGCATCGGCCGAGCATGCTCGCTCAACACTAATGCTTAGGGATTTTAATAGAATGCAGAAAATCTAATCTCTCCTGGTCCCACCCCTTGTGATTTTACCTGTGTTTCTGTTAAGTCAGGTCACATCTCCTACTGGAATTAATATCCAGTATATAGTATACATCTTAAGGAAGGGTACCCCATAACGAAATAAACAGGACAAAGCCTGGGGATTTCTTATACTGACAGCTACAATACAGGAGAAGAGTAGTGAAAAGGATCCTAAGTATACAACTATAAGAAGATGATGAAGATTGTAGTAATGGGGAGAGAGCATAAAAAAGAGGTGTGTGAAACTGGGAGTGTGAAGGCTATTGATTATTGGCTATCTAAGTGCAATATTGTTACATGTCATATTAATAATAAATATTATAGTGTTTTTAGATGGCTCTATTTTGATCTCATGTTTGATATGTCTGCAGTATTCAAGCTTGAGGCATTTTTATGCAGATTGCATTATGAAGCATATCAATTAATAACTTAGCTTGATATAATTCATCAGGATCAACTCCATCTCATATATCGATTGTTAAGAGATAACTGGACACTGTATAAATAGAGACTATCATTATTATTTCTTTCCATCCATTTACATCTCTTTGCTATCGTCATTCCATCATCTTAAAAAAGCTGCAAGTACTTCTGAATGTAATTGTTTTTTCTAACTGAATAAAGGGTTGTATTGAGAAAGGTCTATAACATGGATATCTAATATAAAATGACACTAAGGTATTATAATTGTGTATTTTTATGTATGTTGGTTTATATACCTGGGTATTGGATGCTGTGAACAGATGGTAAGCGTTGAAAATATAGATTTATGTAATGGTGTAATACTCTGCTGAACTCTATCTAGTTAGATTGATGCATTTAAGTTATGCAGTTCGCCAACATTGCTCCAGGTCCTTTGTCTAATCAGGAACCCCCCTGCAGCAGTAGTATGGATAACTGTCTCTCTTAACACTGTGCATAGCTGGAATATATTTTCTGTGTGAACCAGCTTTCAGCTGTGGTTATGAGTACCCCTTATTTAAAGGAAACGGAGTCATATGTAATAAGAATAACTGAAATTATTCTGGGGTACAGCAAGTGCACAATAGGAGGAAATAGAAAAATCCCCAAATTCTCATTGATTTAAATTAGACTTTTAACCTTTTGAATGCTTCTTTCCTGTGGTGCAGTTGGATTTCTCCTGAATTATTCTTGTTCTTCTGTATATCAATCTCCCTGTTGAGGTAACTAGTAAACAAGCTACACATCACTCCCTTACTGTCCTCTACCTTCTGGATATGATCTGCAATCTCTCAGTAACCAACAATGCCTACCTTGTGTGTGAAGCATTTCCTATGGCTCACAGATCCTCAGAAACCTGACCTTGATGAAACCTGATCGTATGTCCTCATCTGGTAAGATCAGAAGTGACCTGTCCAGAGATCCCCATTGGCACTTAGGCTAGGTGAACTGCTGAAGCTCCGGCCTACACTATTTCCTGCATAGGGAACCCAAAATGCCACCCCCCAGATAATTTATTTTGTCTGACCAGATATCCTATTTTTCTTCTGTTTAATGTTCATGATTAGAATTAGGACCTTCAACCTTATATTTGTTTCTTCAGCCATTGATTATGTCCATGTGCCCATGTCCCTATAGTTACGTTGGCCTCATCTTTGTGCTATAATCCTACTGACAGAAAGCTTGCCAGAAAACGAGGTATATCTGAAGTTCCCACTGATGGTGATAGGGACTAGCTGGGCCTAATATTCTGCAGTTGCCTCCATTTAGGATGGGTGACACTGTGGGTCTACAGTCCCTCCTAGCACAAAATAACAACTCATTTTAACTACAGAGAATACATATAGGAAAGTCAAAATACAACACAATGATACTGACAATAACATCTAATAACAACAAGATTATATTGTGCAAGGATAATTTTCCTTAGGGTAATCTAATATCCCATTCAAGAGTTCAAATCCCTGTGAGTGGGTGTACTGGTGTAGTTAGGACCAGTGTTTAGCTAGTAAGCCTTGGAGTGGGACCATTCTAAAGAGTCTGCAGAAACTGGTTCCCATTTGGGATACCTCCAGACACCCAGCAACTGGCATGCTCCAGTGCCGCAACAGGGACCACTCTACATTCTCTCATGAGTACAGGATGTCCAACCTCACCTGGACTCAGGTAGAAAGGAATCACACTTCTAGTGAGTCTGATGCCATTACCCACTTGCTGATTCTACCATGCCTGAATCAAGAACCTTAGCCTTCCTCTAATATGCAGACCCTACTAACTCTCCATCTCCTCTTATTTCCAGTGTTGATCTGCTTCCACCTACCCCACACTTCTCTTTGGCCACACTGGAAAGATCACACATGCCATGCAGCACAGCACACTGCCTCCACACTCTTTAACACCTCACCTCTTCTTCCCAGACTACCCTGGGGACAATCCAAAGACTCCAAGCCTCATTGAAGGATCCACATAGCTGTTTTGAAATAAAAGAGGGTGCCAGCTGAGTTACTCAAAAGAAATGATCTATGTTCTGTTTAAAATTATATAAAATTTGTGTAATTTTATACAGTTGCATGAGCTTCAGAAAGGGATGCTATTATGTTGTGTTAATGCCTGAAAGCAATAGTAATTCTTTTTTTACTATTTATTTTATTGTTAAGGAATTGTAAAGCATTTAAGACTGACTGATGGACAATTCTTTTAGTAAGAGCAAGAACGGCAAAAAAAATATTTTGTTGCAGCAGTGACACCATGTGGTTATTTTGAGTAAGTACATTAGCTATGTGTTTTACAAATTCAAATAAGTAGAGGGAGCTAATTTGTAGTTTAGCAAATGTGAAACATACTATTGATTGAGGGCTAAATTACATTGCAATTGATAAGTGTCACTACCTCCACTGCTGCAGGGAGTTTCCAGGTCCAGCTTCTGTGGATGGTGTGGGTATGAGTTAATTCCATTCGATATGAACGATATGCGTTGGGATGGCTGTGTTTAGAGAGGGTTCTGCGACCGGAATTCTACTTTAATTATTGTTGATGATAAGTATATTTCTTTTTCTTGTTATCGGCATAGTATTTATTTATATTTATCACCTCATGCTTGCTTTATTATTTAGTCTATTCATTCTTGGGAACAGGAATCTTGGATTACCATTGTTTGGTGATCCTGGCTTTGATTCCTGTTTCCATGTATCGATGGGACATTATTACTAGCATAGCTAGACATGTGGGTGATGTTTGGATATTTGTAGGTTCTGGGTGTGGTCCCTCTCTAACATTCATTTTTAATTGTTTTTATTACACCGTGCTTTGTAATGTATCATTTCACCAATAAAATGATTTTGTATTTTTTCATTACTCCTGTATAGAGTGCCTCTTTGTAATGACTCGCTTTTGTATGGTATGGGCATATCTTTTGGCATTCCATCCTTTTTTTGTTCATATCCTTTCTTACAATAGACTTTTTCCTCCACTTTCTTTGTTAGGTATGTGGCCCTTGTCATGGGGGTGAGATTGTTATGTCGACATTTTCAACTTGGCGACATATTAAATGCTCCCATTCTACACTGAGGTGTCCATGATGGACAGCATGCATCTTTTCTGCTCCTCTATCAGTCTACTCAATGGGAGATGTCTTCATGAGCAGGTGCCAGTAACAACAGATCAACTTGTTTCATGTGTATGAACGCTTAACCATGATCAAGACTTTCAAAATGTTGCACACAAAAGAGCGTGCAACATAAAGGTGCTTTAACCAGGTTGCCATAATGAAAAGGGTGACATGAGAATCTCGCCCTGCATCAAAGCATGAGATTTTCATGTCGCCATACCCTAGCATAGCATAGAGAGAAAGAGGAACCTCCTGTAGGAAGAACTCATCCACAGCTTAAAATTTAAATTTTATTAGTTTTATTAAAACTAAAGGAAAAGTTGGGGGTGTACAGACAAAACATGAAAATAAAAGAAATTAACTTGTCTTCTTCTGTATTTTAGACACTAAAATCAGCCAACTATACGCCCACACATCCACTAGGATTTTGATGACCCCTAGTGACCTTATTTTCTTTTAATTTCTTTTGTTTTTACTTTTTGTGTGCACACCCTAACACCCTAACATTTCCTTTAATTTTAATAAAACTTATAAAACTTAGGTTTTAAACTGTGGATTAGTGCCACAAATACAGGTTCTTCCTTCAGAGAGTTCCTCTTTCTCTCTCTTTTTCCCAAGGGATATTTTGTAGAGGATGATTTGAAGGACTTATTGTAAGAACTTAGACCTATTAGAGGCACAAGTCCTGAGGAAACATTGATTAGTTGTAGGGAATTAGACCTGTCTTAGGCCCAAACATTGATTTGTAGGACTTAGGCTTGTTAGAAACAAGACCCCCCCCCATTTTTTTTTTTTTTTAAAGAACAAGCACTGGGGAAAAAACAAAATGCCCTACTGGCCTAATGCCAGCAGGTCATGTTGTGTTGGCCAATGGTCATTGGTCATTGTCAAATGCCCCAGTGTAATTATGGAATTTGTTGTTCTTGCTGTTGCTGCTGAGTTGTTTAAACAGCAGGATGATTAGGCAGCTAATAGGCAATGGGATCAACATCAGCATTAACATGAGTTATTGATTATGAAGGTTCCACTTGCCACTAATAGCTCCAGTGATGCTCCTGAGGCAGTAGCGGCACCATAACAAGTCCCCACCACTTCAGGTATATGTGGAGAAAAGAAGAAGTTGGCCAATATTGCTTCTCCACCTGCCCCTCCTCCAAAATTATGGATGTATTGTTAGAACGGAAATGTTTCCCTTGAGAGCAGGAACTGTGCCACTCATCAGCAACTGCAATGTGCACAGTATGTGATAAATAAGGGAAGGATTGGAAACAATGGGCACATTTGGACTCACATTAAACACCTGGCATAACTGTAAGCAAACACCATGACACTTAGGGTCTCCAATGTGAAATCATCCCACGAGACACCAAATACTGCTGCTGTCACTATACCCTTTGTCCACTTCCCACTAAGTACACATGACAGCTTGTACTGTGCCTGCCCCAAGAGAAAAATAGTCCCACACCCAGGGACTCAGGGGGAGGGGAAAGGTGGAGAAAAATGGCCTCTTTCTTCTTTTCCTCCACATTCCCAGTCACTGGCTGAGGCAGAGGATGATGTTGCTGCTGCCTCAGAGTCAGCACTGCACCTAGGATCAGGAATATTGCTGTTGGCAAATGGAACCTATCCTAGTCCCGCATCACAGGACCCAATTTCCACTGTGTCCACTGTGGTCTGTGACACACTAGCCTACTCCTCAGCATCCTGCTGCCTTTTCAACTCAGCATCAGCAAGAATTACAGCAGCAGCAAACTACACAAATTCCAAAAGCTCACTGGGGGTTTTTGCATCAGGTAAGCCTGCTGTTTACATCTTTACATCTTTTTTATTACAATATATGTCTTCTGTTTTTAATTGTACCACACTGGGACCCGCAAAACAAAAATATTGCTGCTAGCATAGAGCCTTCCAAGCGTAACACATCCCTTTATAAACAAATCGGATGAAGACGGGATAAAAATGAATGATATTTATTGAATAATCAGACACATAGCATAAAAATGGCAGCAAAACAGGACTTACATACATAAACGACAGTCCATTCCTAACGCGTTTCAGAGACACATGGCCTCCTTCATCAGAGGATAGGACCGCCCTCCTCAAATGAACTTTATATAGACACACATCTCATGACATCACATTATCTCTGGAGCAGCCGCGGGGCCCCTCAATATACCACCAGGGATGCCTCTCTCCAGGTAAAAAACCTGAAGAGACCAGAAAAGCATGCCGGGCAGCAACAGAGCTCCCCACGACTACCACACAGATATACAAAAATAGAATTTTACAATACAGTGTTATATAGAACTACAAAACACTGATTATAATAAAAACAGAATATAAAATAATGTGTTACAAAACCAACAAGGGAGGTGAGAGGACTTGCAACTTTATCCAACATAACTGTCTAAATCCCATTCTACATTGAGACCAAAGGGTCTCCTAGTCTGGAGCTGGAAAATCCAAAAAACTTCCCTCCTATTTAATATTGCAAGCCTATCACCTCCTCTCTGTGGAACTGTACACTTTTCTATTCCCTGAAAAGAAAAGAACGATCTGTCAGCATCATGTTCTTTCACTATATGGTTAGCAACTTGTGATCTGCCATCCTTTCTATCTAAAGAATTCAAATGTTCTCTAATTCTTGTTTTTAAGGGACGTATAGTGCGGCCCACATATTGCTTACCGCACTTACATGTTACCAAATACACAACGAATCTTGAGTTACAGTTAATAAAATCATTTACATGATATACCTTTCCTGCAACCTTTGACTCAAATGTGTCTGATTTTACCACATAAGCACAGCACATACATCTATTTTGTGCACAACAAAACATTCCTTTTGTCCTTAACCATTGTACTGGTTTTTTAGATTGAAACATACTGGGAGAAACTATATTAGCTATACTCCTCCCTTTTTTAAAAACCACTTTGGGAAAACAATATTTCAAATGTACCAATTTCTCATCTTGGCACAATACTCGCCAATGTTTCTTAATAATACTCTGAATCTGTCGTGCATTATTGCTGTACTTCGTGATAAAACCAGGCACATCTTGTTTACCACTTAGATTACGAGAATGTCTACCTCTAGGTTTCTTAGATATTAACAAATCCTGTCTAGGTGTATATTTTGCTCTCTCATATGCTCGTTCAATGTCACCCAACGAATAGCCTCTGTTCTTCAATTTATTCCTTAAAACATCTGCATGAATTTCAAAATCATCAACAGTAGAGCAATTACGTCTAACACGCAAAAATTGCCCCACTGGTAAATTGACAATCAGACTTCGGGGATGACATGAAGTAGCATATAAGAGAGCATTTCCTGCATTCGGCTTATAATACATAGTAGTTTTAACCATACCATCCTCTCCGACATACAAATTGAGGTCTAAGAAATGTATATTTAACTTATGAAAATTCAACGTAAAAGTCAAATTATAAGAATTATCATTAAGAGCCTTCACAAAATGCAGCAAATCATCCTCTGTACCATCCCAAACCATTAATATATCATCCACATATCTCAGATACTTCTTAATACACTTCTGATGGGACCCCTCTCCAAAAACGTGGCACCGCTCCCACCAACCCATAACAAGGTTGGCATATGAGGGCGCAAAACGCGCCCCCATAGAGGTGCCACGCTTCTGAAGAAAAAATATCCCATCAAAAGTGAAAAAATTATGATGTAACAAATACTTGACACAGTCAAGAAGATAGAGTTGCTGCACTCGAGGAAGAGCTCCCAAAATAGTAAACCAATAATCTAATGCTCCTAGACCTACAGTATGCAAAATGGATGAATAAAGAGCCACCACGTCTAGAGTTACCCACAAATACGTATCCTTCCATAAAAAGCCATCAAAAGCCCTCAAAACATCTCTAGTATCCTGCAAATATGATGGCAACTCTAAAACCATAGGAAATAAGAACTCGTCGACATATCCGGATAGGCCCTCATTCAGAGAACCAATCCCTGAAACGATGGGCCTACCCGGAGGGTCGACAAGTGTCCTATGAACTTTAGGCAACATATGAAAAATCGGAATAACCGGCTCTTCACAATATAAATACTCAAATTCTTCCTTAGATAAAATATCCAAGTCTATACCTTGTTGCAAAAGTTGTCTCAAAATTACCTGAAAACGCTTAGTAGGATCACCGGTCAACTCCTCATAATCTTCAGGACTGGTGAGTTGCCTCATTGCCTCATCCCTATATCTCCGCGCGTCCAAAACAACAACTGAGCCTCCCTTATCAGAATTCCTGACTACTATATCCCTGTTGTCAGAAATAGATTTCAGAGCTTGACGATGCATAAAACTCATATTGCTGTACATGGACGTGCGAGAGACCTTACGGGACAACTCCACGAGATCACACTCCACCAGTCTCTGATATAGATCAATATAAGGGCCTCTCTGTTGTATAGGATAGAAGGCGGACTTGGACTTGAACCCAGTATGTACAACACTAGATTCTGCCCCCGTCCGCCTCATATCCAACAAATCCATCAAACAACATTGTTCCTCATAGTCAAGTAAGACATTATCAACTCTAGAAAGACCTGTAGATATATAGTGGTGTTCGGGCTCAGAATTAACACTACAATCAACTGAACTCGACCCACCATTATTGTGAAAAACATCCTCATCTAGAGGTAGTGAATTACGTGAAAAAAATTTGTGCAAAGTGAGTTTACGAATAAACCTATTTAAATCCACAATTGTATCAAACAAAGAAAAATTATTAGAAGGTACAAACGACAACCCTCTACTTAAAACATAAATCTGTGCCTCTGTGAGTATAGTGTTAGAAAGATTAATAACATTTAAATTCATCTCCTTATCCGTGTACTGGTGTTGATAACTTGATGTCTTCCTACGTCTACGTGCGTGTTAGACGTAATTGCTCTACTGTTGATGATTTTGAAATTCATGCAGATGTTTTAAGGAATAAATTGAAGAACAGAGGCTATTCGTTGGGTGACATTGAACGAGCATATGAGAGAGCAAAATATACACCTAGACAGGATTTGTTAATATCTAAGAAACCTAGAGGTAGACATTCTCGTAATCTAAGTGGTAAACAAGATGTGCCTGGTTTTATCACGAAGTACAGCAATAATGCACGACAGATTCAGAGTATTATTAAGAAACATTGGCGAGTATTGTGCCAAGATGAGAAATTGGTACATTTGAAATATTGTTTTCCCAAAGTGGTTTTTAAAAAAGGGAGGAGTATAGCTAATATAGTTTCTCCCAGTATGTTTCAATCTAAAAAACCAGTACAATGGTTAAGGACAAAAGGAATGTTTTGTTGTGCACAAAATAGATGTATGTGCTGTGCTTATGTGGTAAAATCAGACACATTTGAGTCAAAGGTTGCAGGAAAGGTATATCATGTAAATGATTTTATTAACTGTAACTCAAGATTCGTTGTGTATTTGGTAACATGTAAGTGCGGTAAGCAATATGTGGGCCGCACTATACGTCCCTTAAAAACAAGAATTAGAGAACATTTGAATTCTTTAGATAGAAAGGATGGCAGATCACAAGTTGCTAACCATATAGTGAAAGAACATGATGCTGACAGATCGTTCTTTTCTTTTCAGGGAATAGAAAAGTGTACAGTTCCACAGAGAGGAGGTGATAGGCTTGCAATATTAAATAGGAGGGAAGTTTTTTGGATTTTCCAGCTCCAGACTAGGAGACCCTTTGGTCTCAATGTAGAATGGGATTTAGACAGTTATGTTGGATAAAGTTGCAAGTCCTCTCACCTCCCTTGTTGGTTTTGTAACACATTATTTTATATTCTGTTTTTATTATAATCAGTGTTTTGTAGTTCTATATAACACTGTATTGTAAAATTCTATTTTTGTATTTTTGTATATCTGTGTGGTAGTCGTGGGGAGCTCTGTTGCTGCCCGGCATGCTTTTCTGGTCTCTTCAGGTTTTTTACCTGGAGAGAGGCATCCCTGGTGGTATATTGAGGGGCCCCGCGGCTGCTCCAGAGATAATGTGATGTCATGAGATGTGTGTCTATATAAAGTTCATTTGAGGAGGGCGGTCCTATCCTCTGATGAAGGAGGCCATGTGTCTCTGAAACGCGTTAGGAATGGACTGTCGTTTGTGTATGTAAGTCCTGTTTTGCTGCCATTTTTATGCTATGTGTCTGATTATTCAATAAATATCATTCATTTTTATCCCGTCTTCATCCGATTTGTTTATAAAGGGATGTGTTACACTTGGAAGGCTCTATGCTAGCAGCAATATTTTTGTTTTGCCGGTTTGAAAGGTGGCGCTGTGGGTGACGCCACGCTGCTAGGCCTCAGCGTAACTTTATTTTCACATATGTGGAGTCCGGAAGTGTATTGTTTGTATATGGACACTCGAGCCTGAACCGGTTGTTTGTGTCGCAGTTGCTGTACTATATCCCACAGACGGATCAGCTTGGTGTGGATACAGTGATCTCCTATTAGAACGTAAGTTCAATACTCCCCGTTGATAATATGGATGAAATAGAAGAAATTGAATGTATCGAGGATGTGTTTGAAAACGACACTAGCATTGATATTGAACATATAGAGCAAACAGGCATTACTTATTCTTTACATGATGTCTTTTCAGCCACTGAAAAGAGAAGAAATGTGGATTCTATATTTTCACTAACCACACAATACATTTGTATTGATACGCATGATTTGAAGATTTGCTTTAAAGAGTTCAAGCGTCTGTTATCAATAGAAGTCCGACTATGGTGGGATATTGCATCTTTGCAGAACTATATTAAGATATCTCGTGTACCTAGAGGGCTACGTATAAAAAAGTTTCCAACTTTTAGAACATATGATGAGACTTTTAAACAGACCTGGAATAAAGAGCTAACGGATTGTTCTTTGAAGCTCATGCAATTGGTAATAAACCATAAGAACATGGAATTGGAGATGGTTACAGTACAAATTAAGGATCTGCAAGAGAAGATTCGATTATATCAAGCTACTGTCCCATTTAAGGAAATGGATGACAAATTGAAAATTCAAATAGCGAGATTAGAGAATCAGATCTCTAGTAATAAACAACGGAAGTTCCAGAGGGATGGAGGAGATTATGAGAGTGGGAATGTTTACCTTTGGCCTGCAAGACAACATGATTTTATGCAAAGTAAAAAATCACGTCCCAAATCAATATTAAAGAGAGAGGGACAGAGATCATTTCAGACCTCTACGGATGTGGAATCTACAGATGGGGAGGCAAGATCTGTTTCTTTTTTGGGTTCAAGAAATATGAACCTTTTGGAAGATTTGGAGCATACTCCTCTTATGTATCCACGGAGAAACCAAGGGAGATACAAGAGATCACGAACTGTGCATGGAGAAGTGGAGCCTTCTGTGTACAGGACAAGGCAAATAATAAATACTTCGAGAAGGATAAAATCACAGAACAAAAGGTCAAGAAGAGACGACGACGTAGACGTAGGAAGACATCAAGTTATCAACACCAGTACACGGATAAGGAGATGAATTTAAATGTTATTAATCTTTCTAACACTATACTCACAGAGGCACAGATTTATGTTTTAAGTAGAGGGTTGTCGTTTGTACCTTCTAATAATTTTTCTTTGTTTGATACAATTGTGGATTTAAATAGGTTTATTCGTAAACTCACTTTGCACAAATTTTTTTCACGTAATTCACTACCTCTAGATGAGGATGTTTTTCACAATAATGGTGGGTCGAGTTCAGTTGATTGTAGTGTTAATTCTGAGCCCGAACACCACTATATATCTACAGGTCTTTCTAGAGTTGATAATGTCTTACTTGACTATGAGGAACAATGTTGTTTGATGGATTTGTTGGATATGAGGCGGACGGGGGCAGAATCTAGTGTTGTACATACTGGGTTCAAGTTCAAGTCCGCCTTCTATCCTATACAACAGAGAGGCCCTTATATTGATCTATATCAGAGACTGGTGGAGTGTGATCTCGTGGAGTTGTCCCGTAAGGTCTCTCGCACGTCCATGTACAGCAATATGAGTTTTATGCATCGTCAAGCTCTGAAATCTATTTCTGACAACAGGGATATAGTAGTCAGGAATTCTGATAAGGGAGGCTCAGTTGTTGTTTTGGACGCGCGGAGATATAGGGATGAGGCAATGAGGCAACTCACCAGTCCTGAAGATTATGAGGAGTTGACCTGTGATCCTACTAAGCGTTTTCAGGTAATTTTGAGACAACTTTTGCAACAAGGTATAGACTTGGATATTTTATCTAAGGAAGAATTTGAGTATTTATATTGTGAAGAGCCGGTTATTCCGATTTTTCATATGTTGCCTAAAGTTCATAGGACACTTGTCGACCCTCCGGGTAGGCCCATCGTTTCAGGGATTGGTTCTCTGAACGAGGGCCTATCCGGATATGTCGACGAGTTCTTATTTCCTATGGTTTTAGAGTTGCCATCATATTTGCAGGATACTAGAGATGTTTTGAGGGCTTTTGATGGCTTTTTATGGAAGGATACGTATTTGTGGGTAACTCTAGACGTGGTGGCTCTTTATTCATCCATTTTGCATACTGTAGGTCTAGGAGCATTAGATTATTGGTTTACTATTTTGGGAGCTCTTCCTCGAGTGCAGCAACTCTATCTTCTTGACTGTGTCAAGTATTTGTTACATCATAATTTTTTCACTTTTGATGGGATGTTTTTTCTTCAGAAGCGTGGCACCTCTATGGGGGCGCGTTTTGCGCCCTCATATGCCAACCTTGTTATGGGTTGGTGGGAGCGGTGCCACGTTTTTGGAGAGGGGTCCCATCAGAAGTGTATTAAGAAGTATCTGAGATATGTGGATGATATATTAATGGTTTGGGATGGTACAGAGGATGATTTGCTGCATTTTGTGAAGGCTCTTAATGATAATTCTTATAATTTGACTTTTACGTTGAATTTTCATAAGTTAAATATACATTTCTTAGACCTCAATTTGTATGTCGGAGAGGATGGTATGGTTAAAACTACTATGTATTATAAGCCGAATGCAGGAAATGCTCTCTTATATGCTACTTCATGTCATCCCCGAAGTCTGATTGTCAATTTACCAGTGGGGCAATTTTTGCGTGTTAGACGTAATTGCTCTACTGTTGATGATTTTGAAATTCATGCAGATGTTTTAAGGAATAAATTGAAGAACAGAGGCTATTCGTTGGGTGACATTGAACGAGCATATGAGAGAGCAAAATATACACCTAGACAGGATTTGTTAATATCTAAGAAACCTAGAGGTAGACATTCTCGTAATCTAAGTGGTAAACAAGATGTGCCTGGTTTTATCACGAAGTACAGCAATAATGCACGACAGATTCAGAGTATTATTAAGAAACATTGGCGAGTATTGTGCCAAGATGAGAAATTGGTACATTTGAAATATTGTTTTCCCAAAGTGGTTTTTAAAAAAGGGAGGAGTATAGCTAATATAGTTTCTCCCAGTATGTTTCAATCTAAAAAACCAGTACAATGGTTAAGGACAAAAGGAATGTTTTGTTGTGCACAAAATAGATGTATGTGCTGTGCTTATGTGGTAAAATCAGACACATTTGAGTCAAAGGTTGCAGGAAAGGTATATCATGTAAATGATTTTATTAACTGTAACTCAAGATTCGTTGTGTATTTGGTAACATGTAAGTGCGGTAAGCAATATGTGGGCCGCACTATACGTCCCTTAAAAACAAGAATTAGAGAACATTTGAATTCTTTAGATAGAAAGGATGGCAGATCACAAGTTGCTAACCATATAGTGAAAGAACATGATGCTGACAGATCGTTCTTTTCTTTTCAGGGAATAGAAAAGTGTACAGTTCCACAGAGAGGAGGTGATAGGCTTGCAATATTAAATAGGAGGGAAGTTTTTTGGATTTTCCAGCTCCAGACTAGGAGACCCTTTGGTCTCAATGTAGAATGGGATTTAGACAGTTATGTTGGATAAAGTTGCAAGTCCTCTCACCTCCCTTGTTGGTTTTGTAACACATTATTTTATATTCTGTTTTTATTATAATCAGTGTTTTGTAGTTCTATATAACACTGTATTGTAAAATTCTATTTTTGTATTTTTGTATATCTGTGTGGTAGTCGTGGGGAGCTCTGTTGCTGCCCGGCATGCTTTTCTGGTCTCTTCAGGTTTTTTACCTGGAGAGAGGCATCCCTGGTGGTATATTGAGGGGCCCCGCGGCTGCTCCAGAGATAATGTGATGTCATGAGATGTGTGTCTATATAAAGTTCATTTGAGGAGGGCGGTCCTATCCTCTGATGAAGGAGGCCATGTGTCTCTGAAACGCGTTAGGAATGGACTGTCGTTTGTGTATGTAAGTCCTGTTTTGCTGCCATTTTTATGCTATGTGTCTGATTATTCAATAAATATCATTCATTTTTATCCCGTCTTCATCCGATTTGTTTATAAAGGGATGTGTTACGCTTGGAAGGCTCTATGCTAGCAGCAATATTTTTGTTTTGCCGGTTTGAAAGGTGGCGCTGTGGGTGACGCCACGCTGCTAGGCCTCAGCGTAACTTTATTTTCACATATGTGGAGTCCGGAAGTGTATTGTTTGTATATGGACACTCGAGCCTGAACCGGTTGTTTGTGTCGCAACCACACTGGGACCCACAAACACTACAAAGAGCATATTTAAAGGGTTCCTTGACTCAAATTGAGATACCTTGACGGGATGGCAAGCTTATACACAACTTACCCAATTTGTGAAAAACAAAATCTCACTTATTTACTAAGAAATATTATATATGCCCAATACAGGGCACATACTGGTTCTTTATATAGAGGAGTGCTGGTTTGTCTTTCTGTCTGTGTTTGCACTTTGGGTCTTGGCCTAATGTTGGGGGGCTGGAGAACCCTCTCAATCCTAGCTGCTATCTATATATATTTCTATATTCACATTAAAATTTTAATTATTATATTGATATGTTATGGTGAGTTGGCACTGTGTACTTTCTCTCTCTCTGTTCACACAGTTGAGCAATGAAGACTGTAGAGTAAATATAATTCGATTTTTCTTTTAAATTAAATTAACACACACAGGAACAAAAAGAATATTTTATGGAGGCAACAGAAGAGTCTGGATGGAACAATGTGTGTGAACACTGTGCAGTGTTCACCGAGGTTTAAATACAATAAGACTTTTTAAAAATTAAATTAACACACCCAAAAATAACAGGTCTAGTTGCTGGAGACAGCAGTTGCATCTGGAAAGAACAGTGTTTATGCACTTTTTTGTGCACAATTGTCCACTGAGGTTTAGACTTTTTTTAAATTTAATTACACAGGAATAACAAGCATATTTGCTGGAGACAAAATTGGAGTCTGAATGGAACAACACATGTGCACACTGTTGTTTTTGTGTTTACAGTTGTGCTTTGAAGTTTGAAAAGTAAATATAATTAGACTTTTTTATACAATTAACAAAAGCAGGAACAACAAGTGTAGTTGCTGGAGACATAGGGCCCATTAGAATTTTCTTGGGGAGGGAAGGCATTATTAGTAGGTGTTAGTTCTTTTAAAGCGGAACTTTCATGGTCCTACAACTAAAACTTGTATGTTAAATAACCCCCCCCCCCCAGATAACAAGAAAACATTAGGCAATCTTCTTAAAAGTATTTAGTTATTTTGTAATCTGACCTGTTATTTGTTTAGCTACTGCGATCAGGCCACCTCCATCTTGGCAAAACATGTCCACTACGCATGCTTGAGTTGTCCGTGTGAAGTGTCCGTCCTGCCCCTGAATCCTACGTCAGTCACTGCTAAACCATGTGACCTGACGCGCTCCTTGAATCCTGCTCATCCAGGTCACGCCAGTGAGGTGCGAGCGTGTACATGCTAAAAAAAAAAGAGAAGAAGACGGCTGTGGGCAGGGACATCCTGCTTGAGTGACATGAACACGGACAACTCAAGCATGCGCAGTGGACATTTTTCGCCAAGATGGCAGCGGCCTGATCACAGTACCTAAACAAATAACGGGTCAGATTACAAAATAATTAAATACTTTTAAGACGACTGCCTAATGTTTTCTTGTTACCTGGGGGGGGGGGGGGTATTTAACATACAAGCTTAGTTGTAGGACCATGAAAGTTCCGCTTTAAAAATAGACCCAAGAACAAGAAAGTAATATTCATTTTTTCTATGTGACCTCTTTTTCCCACTTTACATTGTTGTCACTGTCATCATTTCATCCACCTCCTCAACCCAAAAATGTAATCACAATCTGGGGCTGACCAACTGCCACCATGCACAAAGCCTGGAAAGTGGCTAGCGTTGTGCCAATCCACAAAAGTGGTGATAAAAATGTAGTATTAAATTACAGACCAATATTGCTAAAGTCCTGGAGTGCAGTGATGCAGACTGTGATTATAGACTGGCAAACTGGTAAGGATAGCATATATTGGATCCCTTATTATTTGATCCTAAGAATGCTGTCAATAGCATGTAAAAGATCCCTTTTATTTAAATTGTGAGAATGCTGCCAAAGCATGCATAGTAGCCAGCTAATCATTCAGTAAGGATGTCTATATACACCAGTCACAACACAGTAATAGCATGTCCTCAGGGATTTGACTAATCTGTCTATGTTTGACTTACCTGCTAGTATACACACTGTGATAAGAGCTTGATTAAGCTGAAGCTAACCTGATTCACTTAAAAATACATAATGCTTTATAACAAAATACCGGGGCTCTTCCAGCTTGCCAGAAACAACTCACAGATACTGCATACAAATAGGGTTGCCACCTTTCCCTAAAAAAAATACCGGCCATAGCTGTGTGAGGGCGGAGTCACAAAAGGGAGGAGCCACAAAAGGGGCAGAACCACTCAATGGTGCATGACCACTCTCAGACTAAGCACTCTGTCTCAGACTAAGCATGCACACGCACTCTCTCAGAGACTAAGCACTCACACTCTCTCTCAGACTAAGCACTCACACTCCCTCTCAGACTAAGCACTGTCTCTCTCAGACTAAGCACTCACTCTCTCTCTCTCTCTCAAACTAAGCTCTTCCAGGCCAGTGTGGTGAAGGATCCCCTACACACAAAGGTGATCAGACTTCCCAATTAAGCCTTTGAGGCCAAGATGGGAATGAAACACATTTCCAAGCAATGTGTTGCATGTCACCCTGGTTCTCATGGAAGTTAATGCAGAATACCTTTGTAAAAATATCATAAAGGCCGCCCTGGAACCAAAGTGAACCCACAAGAGTATTTCCTGCTGATTAAAACAAAGGTGTTCCCACTGCTGGAAGACTTGAAGTTTAATATAAAAATATATATTTCAACTATGTAACCATGTTAAAAAATATATATATTTTTTAGCATTAAACTTCACATTTCTACTGTGGTCACTAGGTGTTCCTATCACTGTGTGTGTTAAAACTGAAGAGACTTTTCAATGAAAAACATGCCAGCAATTGAGCACACTCCTGCTTCACTCTACAGGAAACTGCATGCAACTACTTCATTAACCCTTGAGGGACAAGGCACAATTCATTGTGAATCAATGCTTTACACAGAGATTTTAGCTACAGAGATGCACGTTTTACTCTTGTGGAGACCTCTATTTCCTCACCACCAAGTAGTTCTGACACTGAGCACAACAGCCCTCCTTCAACATCCATCAGAATGCATCCCCTGTAACACCTCTCCTGCTCCAGGATTCAGAAATATGTCTGTGTCTGGGAACAGAGCTCGAACTTCCTGTGTCTCCAAGCCTGGAGCAAAGGCTCCTTCTCCAACCCCCATCCTACCTGCAACATCCAGCCCACAGCAGACAGACTGCGGTCGGGAGGGGACTGCTTCACTACAGCATTAGTAAAGCATCAGTGTCGTCCGACTCTTCCTGCTTAGCAGCCACTTCATTGTGGTCCTGCAGCTGGTGACTGGGCTGTCTACCCAATTGCCGGAAAAATGAAGTGGTTCTGGCATCCTATAAAACATATTCAAACTGACAGATAGGGTTGCAGTTGGCGAATAGGACTGCCTTACAGGAAAGAGCAGGGCTGTATAATCTACTTCCACATATTAGAAGAACATGTACTGCACACACACAAATACCGGTTTTCAGTTGCCGGTATAGTAGTTATACCGGCACCGGCTCCAGAGTTCTAATTACCGGCTGTGCCGGTAAAATACCGGCCGGGTGGCAACCCTACATACAAAGGCACTGATGCAGTCAATGATTCACTAAGTAAATTTTCTGAGATTGCCTGTCCCAGACAATCTACTTATCAATAATGTAGGTTCATATGATTGATACCGGGGCATGAAGAGAACTGGCTTGCCATTCTAGAAGTAGATTTGTGACATCAATTGCAAGTCAGTTACAGATATTTTGTTATAAAGCATTATGTGTTTTTAAGTGATTGGTGTATATAAACATCCTTACTGGAAGATTAGCTGGCTACTATGCATGCTTTGGCAGCATTCTCACTATTTAAATACAAGGGATCTTTTACATGCTATTGACAGCATTCTTAGGATCAAATAATAAGGGATCCAATATATGCTATACTTATCAATTTGCCATTCTATAATCACAGTCTGCATCACTGCACTACCATATCTTGGCATTTAACTGTGATTGTTTCTCTTTCACTAATCGTTCCAGCCTACTATTTTTGTTTGTGTTTGTCATTTTTATTAATTTGTAATAAAGGTTAAGTTTTATATTAGAGTAGGCCCACCATCAGGTTAGCTGCTCTCATGTAAAGTTTTACCTTGAGTGCTAACACAGCAGGGTGATAACTACTAATCTGTAAAGCTACCAGACCACCTACCTGAGCAGTATGTTCACTCCAGCTCTCTGTACTAAGTGATGTTCCACTGCTAACAACTCATTGAGTTTTCCACATTACAAGAAAGAAGCTGGTCAATCTGCTTTCTCCTTCAGAGCTTCAAAAGCCTGGAATAGCCTACCTGAAAAAAAATCAGATCATCTTCCAGCCTAAAATCCCTAAAAATAACTGCTTTTTTGTATAAACATTTGGCATGAATGTTTATTTTGTATATATCAGTGTATTTATATTATTTCACTATATGTGTAAATATGTAACTTTTTACTGTAAAGGCTCTCCAGGACATACTTGAAAAGAGAGAAATATCAAAGTATTCGACCATGTAAAACATTTTCTAAATAAATAAATACATAAATAGAATGTTGAGCTCCACCAGTAATCTGGAGCAAAGGTCTGATGGGCCTGGGGATTTTAATCAGACCTATAAAGTATATGTGGTCTCAGGTATGGGAATAGGAAAAGAGAATATAAGTAGGGCCGATGCCCCTTAGGAAGAGGCTCGAGGTGAGGTTGCAACCAGTATCTAATTTGACTCATTATATTTGATGGAAAAATGGTGCCAAGAGTTCTCAGTACCTAGACAAACTAACCAAATTATATGGTCCCCATAATACTCTGTGTGAGATCTCAGTGACATGAATAAGTATGCAGGTTGACCTTCTGCATTCTCAGGTGGAGTTAGTGGGACACTATTCTCAGACATTACCTAAATTGAATGTGATCCCTCTCTCACTGTCTCATTAGGAACTTGCTTTAATAGACCCTGGTAAAAAAAACAAACAAAAATAAAAAACAGCCAACGGTAGTTTCTCAAGCACAGAAAGCCATCCAATTACCTGTGCTGTGAAAAATAACAGAAAAAAAAAAACACGTCAGGCTCTATATTTTGCACCCATTTGAAGCAATGAAGAATATACTGAATTAGTGATTAAATTCCATGCATTGGTCAGTAACATGCGTTAAGGCACCAAACTTTATCACCAAAAATCTGCACCATGAAAAGTTGGTGCAGCGTACTCTGATGCATGTTTTAAACTACAAACACTGGAATTGTAGTGGGAAAAAAAGCTTAAAAAATCTGTTACTAGTGGATGTATTAATAAGGGGCCATAACACCCATATCAATACATCCAAAGTACTGATTTTTTTTTTAATGTAAGATAAATTAACCCTATGACTGCCAATGGAGTATGCAACACATTGCAGAGGATTGCACAACCCATCGGCACTCACAAGGTTAATTCCAGTAAAACTAACACCATCCCCTGCAAATAAACACTTACCTGTAAGTCTGCTGTCCAGAGGGGTATCTAAGGGAGGGGGAATTTTGCTCTGCCCTCCTATTGCACCCACCAGGGGCGGCAGTATCTCCGGTGCCAGCTTACATTTATGGCATATTTTTGGGTGCATTTCATATTTCAACATGGATATTCTTTTTATTTCTAGTGGCATACTATTTCGGGAGATAAGAAGAAAGAAGATGAGAAGATAAGGAGAAAGATGAACATGGAAGATAGAAGATTAAAGAATAAGTGGATGACAGGTAAATGTTACAGCTCTGGGTTGTGGGTGTTAGGATAGTGTTAGGGCTAATATTTTTTCACTTTATTGTTAGGGGTAGTGTAGGTTTACTGTTTGGGCAGGTGACTGTGTTTTAGCTCATGCTCTGTGTTTGACACTGTCAAACATTGAACGTTAGCCGTATTCCTTTACTGTAGACATTTCTAATGCTATTTAGCGTGAGATTTGGGAACAAAAAACCCATATCAAACGTTTGGCCAAATGTCTAGTTCTGAATCCCAACATATGATGTGGTTCCTGTTGGTAGGGGATTTGAATTCCGATGGTACCACTGTGTGTGTACCATTCATGTTCATTTTTGCCATACCGACAGTTTCACTGGTGACTATTAAATCGAACCCCAGATCGGTGGTGGAAACTAAGTGATGGGGTTAATCGTAATGGGTGCCCTGAGTATTGTTGTAGGAGTAGATTACTTTCTGGTACAGAACTGTATTTAAAAGAGGGGCGAGACAAAATCTTTTGTTTTAGATTTTTAATATCAATAAAGTTGTTGGCTTGATACTAACAATCTCGACTAAGAGTCTGGCTGCCCTGGAACACACAGTAACAGATAAGTGGTTTCATGAGATAAATAGAGGCAATGTAGAGTTATAAGAAGTATGTATTCATAATAAAGGGGATGTTCAAACTGTATCATGGACCTTTATGAAAAATGATTTTGCTTTTAATTTGCATTTACTATCATGAAACTAGTGCTTGGAGTTGAAATAGACACTAGAGTGAGAAGGTGTCAAAGTCTTCTTTAGGGAAAGGAATCCAGTAGGTACTACTGCAGTTCTTCACCCATGCACCTGAGGGGACTGGCATAAGAACACCTGGTGTACACAGGAAGCAGAGAGATGGCATATTTAAACAAAACAGTAGAAGGTATTATGTAGTCAGGCTGAGCAGGTGTTGTAGCTAGAAGTGAGGAGCAATATAAGTTAAATGAGCAAAGGTAGGCAGTAGAGAGCAGTCATATTCAGGACCAAGGAGGGTCTGTTACTCAGGAGACAAGGCAAGGAATGCTAGATCATTAAATTAAACCACAATTATCTTGCATACATACCCCAGGATTGATCAGGGTAACATTGCAAAATTAAAACATTACTGACAAAAAGGGTTGCCCAGCATCCAAGATAGCACAGTGATCAGAGCTGCTGCCTACTATGCCAGTAGACCAAGGCTTAAATACTGACAGAAAGAGTCCAAAGCATTAAAGAATTTAGAATTAAATAGTGAAATGGCAAAGAGAACACATAAAGAACACTAAGCAGTGGAAGAGAGAGGTAGACTAGAAAAGGTGATTGAAAGATTGTCTATGATATAGCATTCGAATGCTATGGAGACATTTCTAGCATCCCTTGGGTTATAGGCACTGTAAATTAACTGTACATGCACAAACAACACCATCATGACTGGAAGGATTTCTCATGCTAATGAGATGGATTCAGTTACAGGTAATACATGTTTTAAAACTGGTTTATATCACAGAATTCAATTCAAAATATTGAGAAATATAGAGACACAACCAGTGATAAAGTTGTCACCTTAAATGCAATCCAGTCCTATGACTAAGCACGTCTGGGGTGTTAATTCCTAGAAAAGTAAATACATGCTGTCCTTAAATCTGTTTCTACAGCTCAAATCCTTTAATTGTAGTAAGGAAATGTTGCAACATTTTCACAATAAATTCCCATGACATGTACCTACTTACTTTAGCAATTACATCTTAACTATATCTGTTATGGTATGTGAATGAATTGGATACTCTGTACATTGTTTTCAGTATTTTGCTTGGAACACTTTGACTAATGTTAGCTCAATCAATGAGTTTTTACATGGTGTCATATGATTTTCAAATGATGCAATAAAACATTGAGTAACATAGGTCTTTATAGAAACACAGTCTCAATTTCTTGTGAAGTACTAAACTGGAAAATTGAAAACTCAGTTATAGGAAATTATCTGCAGATGGACTTAGACAAGTGGATGAATTTACAAGTTCAACAATGCAGATACACTGACATTAGTCCAGAGGTTACACTTCATGGTTTACACTACAGGGTATGATCACTGTAATACGTAGTGGTGGACAATTTTGTTACTAATATTAGGACTCCCTGTACACCACTCCCCTCCCATCACATGCACAGGGAAATGGCTTATACTCACACAATTACTGCAACACCTTATGTAGTGCATAGTCACCAACAAGGTGTAAAGGAAGGGAATGCCAGGAAATTTTCAGACTGCCATGTTGTTCTTCCCTTGGAGCAAGCAGTATTAATGGGAGGAATTCTGGTGTATATAGCTTAGAAAATAGATTTTATGAAGGAGCAGGTCCAAAAAAATCTATCTTAGCACCTGATTAATGCAAAATGCACCAATGCACATTCATTGCTGGTTTTTAGCTTATCATTATCAGTGACTTTCCATTAACACCACTCTTTGCATTCAGTCTTTCAGCCAGTTTCCAATCTATGCACAGATGTTTGCTCCAAGCCTATTTAATTCAATTTGTATGGTAATCTTTTATGTAGAACTTTATCAAATGCCTTAGCAGAGTCTAAATAAATCACATCAACAGCCACACCTAAATCTATATTTTTACTCACTTTTTCATAAAATGCAATTATTTTATTGTCCCATAAACAGAACTTGGTATGCATACTTGGCTTCTCCAATAAGCAGTGGGGCCAAGCTGGTTGCCCAGATATCTCTGGTCCAGCCTTGAGCAGTGGCCACCCTCTAAAATGTCAAGAGGAAAGATTTTGTACTGTCTTCTGTTTTCATCTTGACCAGGGACACTGGTAGGTTGCCTGAAGGTTCTGTTCTCACAGGTAAAGCATCATGGGCCAACATCTGTTCAAATTTCTCATGAGTGGCTTGCTGTGAAATTGCTCCATCTTCCTTTTTTACAAGTGTGGCCCCTAGAATGCAGGGGCTCCACTGTTCCCACTTCTGACACCATTTCTAAGGGATATCAGCAGAAAAGAATACTGGGAGCCAGAGCCAGATATGTTTAAAAAGAAAGGTAGGGTTTATTCAGCCAGAAACCACAAATACAAAACACCTTTAAGTAAAATCAAATGTCCTTTTTTCATTTCAGACAAGGAAAAGCAAAAAATAGCATTCAGTGCAGTTTAATCACAATTTGCATGTTGTAGTTGGACTGTTATCAGGATTTAAAGCATTCTCCCTTAACATAGACACATATTGAGTTCTCAAACACTTATAACTGGTTAATGAGCAGATGCTACAGCAGGGTTACACACAAGTTTTAACTCAGTAGTAACCGTAATCTAACATGGTTATACCCAAGTGGTAACCCTATAACAACTAGTAACCCTGTTAGAGGGCCCTTCAGAAGGCCTAGTTGCTTCTCAGATGCCAATGGTTTACTGAGTTAAGGCAACCATTCATCAGGCCTACATTCTCAGAAACAGCTCTGTATCTTTTAGGGTTACAGCTCATGCCACCCGCAGGATGGGTTCTTCTTGGGCACACAAGAACCAAGCCTTTGTGGAGAACTTGTGCCCTGTGGGGACATATCTGTGCTTTCACATGTTTGTTAAACAGTACCATGTCAATGTACTGCATCTGCTGCAAACATTTTTCAACAGGAGGCCCTACAGTGGCTTGGGCCTGTGTGGGTATCCTTCTTTTCTTTTCTTTTCCTCTAATAACATGTTTTTTTCCAGTCCCTTTCTTTGGTGTGTAGGTATCCATTGACACCTGTGGTTGCATCTGTTGCAGTTCATTTCTATTAGAACTGGTCTGTGTTTTGAGGGGTTTTTCTCTTTCCCTTCCTGGAATCTTGGTGAATAGCCTTGGTACATCCCCATGGTTCCTGTGTTCCACATTGGATGAAAGAGAAAAGTGGATTTTTGTGGAACACAAGACTTCCCTCCCAGATAAAATTAAGTTGCTTTGAGTTCCGGGCAGGTGGTCCTTTGGGTTCTCTGGTTGAGGTGACCCCCTTTCCTGTCTCACTTCTCTTTTTTTCTATCTTTGCTATTCATTAGAACTGAGCTGGATTGTTGGGCATAAATTGGATTAGGGTATGGAATGCGACGGATGCCCGTACTCAGACTGAGTAGCTCCGCCAAAACTGTGCTGCCTTAACCCAGGACAACACTCAGGAACTTCCACCAGTCAGGAACCAGGATCATAGCTCCATTCACCCAGTCACTTAGACAGGACTCAGTTTATGGTGAACGCACTCTGGATACAGCAAGCTTTACCCCACCAGACAACACCAGTGTAGGTTAGAATAACAACTGCCTTTATTTCACATTTTTACAAAGGGTCGATGGGTGGAGGCTGGTTTCAGTTTAAACATAGAGTACAATGAACAATAACCCTCACGGGTCCAGCAATATATATACAAAATAAAGTACTGACACAGGACAGGTTACAGTAATATATACCCACACGGGTCCAGTATATGTACACTACAGCAACAACAACAGCAACACAGGTCAGGTAAAGTTTGTGTGATACTCAACCGAGACAGCAATGAATGGGTTACTATTAGGCCAGGAAGACTGACAGGCCCTAATAGCGCGAGGCCCTTAAAGGGATAGTAAATACTTAAAATGTAAAAAAAAATATGTTGTAGGGTTTATCCCCCTGAGTAAAACAAGAGTACTCCCACTGCTGAAAGGTGTTTCATTCAAAAGTTATTCATTTTCGAAGTTGCATTTTTTAGGTGCAATATCACAGTGGCCTGAAATTGTACAACTAATCCTCTAACTTGAGAAAGGGGACCAGTTCCCCGAAACGCGTTGATCAGAGTAATATTAAATATTATATCCACTATTTACTTGTGAACAAATTAAAGGCTACAATAAGAGGGAAATGGAATATCCTTAATTCACGATGGATCATCCAGTTGGAAGACAGAGAACGGGGAAATAGAAGATTGACCAGAACAAGTAGAAGATAGCTGTGACGAGGATACTTGCTATGGGCCTATCACGGTGCCCGTGATTGGTGCTATCCAGTGTCTATCACCTGCAGGGGGCTCCCATTGGCTGCCTGCTGTCAGCCCGCCTCACGTTGCCTTTTTAAACTCAGTCCAGGCACCCTTTGGTTGCCCTTTCGTGGTGTCTCTGACAGTATCTTTTCTGTCCTGCCTGCCATGCTGATTGGGCTTGAGTTCCAGAGTACCAGAGTTCCAGTGTTTCAGAGTTCCTGAGTTCCTCAGTCTACCTGTTCCTGTGTACCTGCCTGCTTGTCGTTCCAGTCGGTTCCGGTTGTTCTCCGTGGTTGCTGATGTTCCGGTTGCCTGTCAGTTCAGCGGTGCTCGTTCCGGTTTGGTCCTCTGCCTGGTCTCAGTGGTTCCCTGTCTGCAGTCGCTGAGGCAACATTGCTCTCATTTCGCTCCGGCGATATTCCTACTGTAGGCTCCAGCGTGCGGATGCTGGTTTACTCCATTAAACCTGGTGGCCTATACTATTGTTGGTTCCAGCGTGCGGACGCTGGTTTACTCCATTAAACTTGGAGGTGCATACTATTGTTGATTCCAGCGTGCGGACGCTGGTTTACTCCATTATACCTGGTGGCTTATATTACTGTTGGTTCCAGCGTGCGGACGCTGGTTTACTCCATTTAACCTGGTGGCTTATACTACTGTTGGTTCCAGCGTGCGGACGCTGGTTTGCTCCATTATACCTGGTGGCTTATATTACTGTTGGTTCCAGCGTGCGGACGCTGGTTTACTCCATTAAACCTGGTGGCTTATACTATTGTTGGTTCCAGAGTGCGGACCCTGGTTTACTCCATTAAACCTCGTGGCCTTTACACTGTTGGTTCCAGCGTGCAGACGCTGGTTTACTCCATTCAACCTGGTGGCTCATACTACTGTTGGTCCCAGTGTGCGGACGCTGGTTTACTCCACTAAACCTGGTGGCTCATACTATTGTTGGTCCCAGTGTGCGGACGCTGGTTTACTCCATTAACCTTGTACCATTACTCCTGTTGGTTTACTCCAGTACGCCTTGCGGTTCACATTCCTGTCAGTTGGTCCCAGCGTACGGACGCTGGTTTGCTCCCTGACTGTAGTCAGGTACTGTGAGGTCCGAGTTGCTGTCCAGTCCCTATGCAGTTCTCTTGTAGTTCTCTGGCATGAGACTTCTGCTTGAGCGAGTCAGCTTATCCTAGTTGCTACCTCTTCCATCCTACTGTCATTGTCACCTGACAGTCAGTTGGTTCCAGGAAGGTCTCCTCTCTTGGGCTGCCCTGCCCGGTATTGGTAAGGCCGGTAGAACCTATTCACATTGCCATCCTTTAGGTTGCCTTACCCGTTATTGGCAGGGCCGGTACAGCCTACTCACGGTATTCCCTCAGGCTGCTTTGCCCGGTATTGGTAAGGCCGGTAGAACCAGTACGTTACCATCTCACGGTTGCCTTACCCGGTATTGGCAAGGCCTACTACTGCTATTTCGTCTAGTCGACTGGGTTGCCTTGCCCGGTAATATTGGCAAGGCCGGTAGAACCTATTCATATGGTCATTTGCTTATTTGTATTGTTTGTATGTGTATGATAGCCCTATGGGATTGCCTTAACTTTTCAATAAAGTTGTGTTTTTACCTAAACCTTAAGTCTGAGAGTCTTAACTAACCATGACAGGGCCCTTGAGCAAGAATTAATCTGGTGAGCAGTTAGCACTACTATATTCTCTTAGTGAGCAAGGTTCTATCTACTCATGCACCGCTAAGCACAAAGTATCCATCTCTCATGGTGCAACAAAGTTACCGAGTATAGAGGGTTGATACATTTCAACATATTCTTTGACTCTGAGAATACACCACCTATGCTCTATAGTGCAGTGAGATTTTTGATCTTAGTATACCGCTACACTTCTATTATATTCCTCTAATAGGTCCTGTCTCCATCACTCTCTTTTGGCCATTCACATCATACAGGATTTTCTAATTCACACTATCAGTATATGGTGTATTCATGTGGCTATTTTGGTTGTTTTATTGATAACTAGCAGTTTGGGACGGCGTTGCCCGTCATGTTATGCAGGAAATGTTTATTTTTTTTAAAATAAATGTTATGATAGTGAATTATAGCATAGGGTGTACGTGTCAGAAAGGTACACACAGTGATAGACAGAGACACATGCAACACACACATATACACACACATGCACTGACAACACAAACAGTGACACACAGCTGCAAATCAGAACATAAATACATACAGTGTGAGCAGTGTAAGTAACATACCTCCCAACATTTCATATGGCCAAAGAGGGACACTTGTGTTTTCGGTGGTGTTACTGGGGGCGTGGCTGGTGGTGTATTTTAGAGAATTTTTAACCCTTTGAGTGCCAGGGGGTAAGCAATGCATTGCATACCCTCTGGCACTGAAATGGTTAAGTTACTCTTTCTGTAAGTGAATGATTTAGAAGAAGATGAAAGTATTTTTTTTACACAGACTAATTTAACAGATATATACAGAAGTTTATTCCCACATTACTGTGGGTTTTATTGATGTGGAGCAATCTGATACACTGGTATATACACCACACAATGTGATCTCCTAAATAGAGGAGCAGAGGGATTTGGGTGTCAAACAGGGACTGTCCCTCCTATACTGTATAGTGCCAGTCCTTATACACAGACACATGCAGACTGTATACTATACAGCAGAGGTTCTCAGCCCATGCCCTCAGTGGCCACTAACAGGCCAGGACTTAGGAATTTCACTGCTAGAACACAAGTGTGTTGATCAGAGGCTCAGTCATATTGATTAACTCACCTGTGCTCTTAAAAGGAAATTCTAAAATCCTGGCCTGTTAATAGCCACTGAGGGCACAGATTGAGAACCACTGCTATACAGTGCCAGACCATTGTAGAGAATTTTTAACCCTTTGAGTGCCAGGGGGTAAGCAATGCATTGCATCTCCTCTGGCACTGAAATGGTTAAGTTACTCTTTCTGTAAGTGAATGATTTAGAAGAAGATGAAAGTATTTTTTTACACAGACTAATTTAACAGATATATACAGAAGTTTATACCCACATTACCGTGGGTTTTACTGATGTGGAGCAATCTGATACACTTGTACATTAGGCTGACCAGACCTCACCTTTAACCAGTGACACATATGAAAAATGCATACTGCAGGGCTGCTTTGATTTTGGTGCACTCCTGAAATATGCTTATTTCCTATGTGTCCCCGGTTAAAGGTGAGGTCTGGTCAGCCTACTGTATATACACCACACCGTGTGATCTCCTAAATAGAGGAGCAGAGGGATTTGGGTGTCAAACAGGGACTGTCCCTCCTATACTGTATAGTGCCAGTCCTTATACACAGACTGTATACTATACAATGCCAGACCATATATAAATAGTTTGTCATACATGCTATACAGTGAGCTATGTACAGCATGGAGATGATTGCAGGAACTGGCACCTCTACTTACAGACAGACTGACAAACAACCTGCTCTCTTTCTCTCTCTTTGTGCAATATATAAATACAGTCACATACATGTCTCTGCCATTTACCAGCTCAGCTGAAGCCTTGCTCTGCACTGCCTGATCACCTCTCTGCCGTTGTTTCCACTTTCTCAGCAAGCCAGTATCCTCCTGCTGATTGTTTAGAAATCAGCTCACTTGTAGTAATTAGCAGAGCTGTGTAGGCTCAAAGACAGGGAATGAAGAAGCTGCATAATACAGATTGGACCATGGCCTTCCAGCTGTAGCTTGAACATTGTTCCCATCATCCTCAGCGTGCGTGTGTGTATATGTGTGTATGTGTCTGCTAGTGTGTGTGTGGGAGGGCATGTGCATGTGTCTGTGGTGTAGGAGTGTGTGGCAGCCATTTTTTTTTTCAGCCTTAGATAGTGGTGGGCGGGCTGGATAGTGGGGGCAGGCCAAAAATCACACTCCCACAGAATCACCCAATGGCAGCAGTAATCCTTTTTACTGCCGCCCCTGGGTGTGTTTTGCCAGGCACAAAGTCTTCTTTTATATATATAGATTTAAAACATTTTTTTACTTTTTGATGCATTTTTAAGTTGTATTAATGATTATTTTTTTAAATAAATATATTTTTGTGTATATTCATGTCTTTTTCTGAATTACTACACTTAGAAGGCTCCTGTGCACTATTTTTTTCTCTTTTTTTACACATGCATTATACGAACCCGAGAGGAATTCGGGACGATTAATAGCAGCCGGAGCACTACTTCTAAGAACTAATCACAGTGAGATTGTGATTTTCATCAAATATAAAACTGAGTCTAAAATGGCGATTATTTGAGGAGTATAAAACACCTAACTTTAAGGGACACTGTTCGGAGCAAGTTAACCCAATCAAGATCCCAGAAAGGAAAATCCTTAAATACAAGGGGGTGAATACTTGAATACGGCGAACTGTACGTACTATTCATTGTATGACATCATTTGACTTTGTGGATTTAACCATCAATATTTGTCCATATAGTGGACGTGACATACACAGAAGTATTTGTTACTACGAAAGAACTTCCTCTCGCTCCAATATATATAATTGTGGTAAAGTAGGTATACACCTATGAGTAGGAGATAGTTCAATGTGTAACTCCACTATCAACTGATGACTTTGAATAACTATATTGCAGTGTGCACTTTGTGTATTTGATGTAACAAAAAGGAATCTCCTATGTTTATTAGATATTGTTATACATGTTTTTGAAGTCTATCTATGCACATATCCTTTTGCTTTATGTACTTTTATTAAGTGACTTTTTATTATTGGATTCTATATAAAACTTGTTTCATTCACAATAATTGTACGAACAACACGCACTTCTGTTTACATTATCGTGCCAGATCGCTTGCTTTATTTATAACAACCACATTAATAGCATATACACTGCTTATATTATTGTGAACTGAGAACGGGTCCGTTACACTATGTAAACGTAAAAGTGTTTTTTACCTGTCTCTAATTTATACCACTTTCCTTGTGAACGCTGCTTATTTTTTATTATTTTTTACATTTCTGATATATCCTATATAATAATTCGCTAGGATGTTTGTCACAATGCAGTTATGCGAAGTAGAGACTGTCCGCATTTGGCCAGTCTCTACTGCACATGATTGCATCGCTTGAGTGAGGCAACGCAAGACTACATCGCATGGAGTAGTGAGGTAGCGGCCACTTAACCCTTTGAGTGGCAGAGGTACCCCTCTAGCACTCAAAGGGTTAACATTACCCAGACCTTGGCCCTTGTACACGGGCATTTACATTAGTATATACTTGCAATGTGGGACGGCGTTGCCCGTCATGATATGACCGTTGGGCGTACATTTGTGAAATGTAGACACACTGATAAACACAGACATGTGGCACTAATATCTCCTAAAGAGAGACACTTGGGAGGTATGAAGCAGTAATATCTCCTAAAGAGGGAGACTTGGGAGGTACGCCATTACATCAATGTTGTTTTATTTCTCCTTTACTGTAGGCCAGAATTGCAGTATTTTTTCTGTGTGTGTTTGGGTTTGCAAATGGAAATCAGAAAATAAAAGGCGCATTATAGCAGCATGTTAACCCTTTAAATGCCAGAGTGTGTTGCAATGCGTTGTGGACCCCTCTGGCACTCAAAGGGTTAAGGTATAGAGAGGCATGTCAGAGTTAAATAGCAGTGGGAAGTGTATTCATACCTGGGATCTTTGACATGTGGAGTCCCTGGAGGGAACTCATGTGGTGCTGATGTGGAGAGATCAATTTGGACAAAAGTGGGCAGGCCTTAATTGTGAGTAGGGGCCAGAGCTTAACATAAATGCGGGAAAGTGTTAGTAATAGGCTGGGAAAGGAGGAGAAGTGGGAGGGAAATGCAAGTTTACAGTGTGAGGGGTTTGAACACACTCCCTGAGGGGTAAAACGTGATACACAACCCTGTGGCAGTCACGGGGTCAAGTGTGGACCTGATGGCTGCCTGTACTCTGTGCTGTATGGCAAATGATGACAGTGAAGAAATAATTCAGCAATGAGGACCTACCTTAACCCTTTGAGTGCCATTTTGTTTCCCTTGTGCTGCAGCTTCCCTTCAGTGGCTGTACTACAGGTCCTGCTGAGGCCACTGGGAGTCAGAGTGAGTGAGTATGTGTGTGTGTGCGCGCCATATTTCTTTCTGGTTTTGTGTGTGTGGTGCTGTGTGAGTGGGGCATGTGTGTATTAGGGTGGTGTAGGAGCAAGTGGCAGCCATTTTAATTTTTTCCTCGGTTAGATAGTGGTGGTCAGTGGGAAGTGTATTCATACCTGGGAACTTTGTCTAGTGGAGTCCCTGGAGGGGACTCATGTGGTGCTGATGTGGAGAGACCAATGTGTCAATTTGGGGTAAAAGTGGGCGGGGCTTAATTGTGAGTAGGGGCGGGGGTTTAACAAAAATGTTGAAACATGTTAGTAATAGGCTGGGGAAGGAGGAGAAGTGGGAGGGAAATGCAAGTTTACAGTGTGAGGGGTTTCAACACACTCCCTGAGGGGTAAAAGTTAATAGACAACCCTGTGGCAGTCAGTGTGTTAAGTGTGTACCTGATGGCTGCCTGTCCTCTGTGTTGTATAGCAAATGATGATAGTCAAGAAATAAATGAGCAGTGAGGACCTACCTTAACCCTTTGAGTGCCATTTTGTTCCCCTGGTGCTGCAGCTTCCCTTCAGTGGCTGTACTACAGGTCCTGCTGAGGCCACTGGGAGTTTGAGTGAGTGACTGTGTGTGTGTTTGTCACAGTATATATGTGTGTGTGTGTGTGTGCGCGCTTTGTGCTTTTTCTTTCCTGAGTTGGATAGTATATGTGTGTTTGCCTGTGGTGTAGGATCAAGTGGCAGCCATTTTGTTTTTTTGGTAAGTTGTATAGTTGTGGGCGGGCTGGATAATGAGGGCAGGCCAACTCCCTACATGATGAATCACCCAATGGGATCAGTAATGCCTCCTTACTGCCGCCCCTGGATGTGTGTGTCTCCTAAGGAGACAAATTATGGAATGAGCTATTCTGTTCTATATGTGTGTGTCTTCTGAGGAGACATAAATTATGTTCTGTGTCCTGAGGAAACATAAATTATGCAATGAGGCTTTCTTTTTTATATATATAAATATAAAGCAGGACAAAGCCACCAGCTGTGGAGGGGGATTAGGCAAATCAATTCCTGTTGCAAAGGGAAGAGAACTGTGGGGAGACTTTATTATGGTGGATTGAGACTATATAGCTCCTAGAAAAGACCATTTAAGAACCCTCAAAAAAAAAAATCAAAATCAAAACTAGTATGAAGATTTTGCTGTGCTATTCCAACATCAAGACATTTTGAAGGGCATAAGGGACTGCAAATCAATATTTTGGAGACTTGTCTAGCATTCATGTACTTAAAAGTCCCATTTTAATTAATGGAATTTTGTATTTGTCCCCCAGAACTGTGCATCTTTAGGTTTAGCATAAGGGCCAAATTCCAGAAGATGAAGAGGTGCAGATTTGGGGCAAAGCAACTGCATCATACAGGACGAACAAAAATTCCCAAACTTCCAGCTGATTTTACTGGGGATTTTAACCTCTTGAATCCTAGAGAGATCCTTATATATTGCTATGCAACATACTGGATATATCTCTAGAATTCAAATAATCAAAAGCCTCCTTTAAATCAATAGGAATGTTCATTTGTCTCCTATGGTGCGGTTGGCTTGCTCCAAAATTGCTCCTCTTTACTCTCTTGAATACATCTCTAACGTGTCCTCTGAGATTGGTTTGGGTCTTTTTTTGTGATTTTTTTTCCTCAGTTTTCTGCTTCAGAGAAATATTACATGATGTTTATCTTGTTTTCAAGTTTGGAACAACTGTAGGGTGGAGGCAGAAAAAAAATGTATCACACACTAAAATTAGAGCCATCAGAGGTTCCCAACCCTCTCCTCAGCGGCACCTAACATGCCGGGTGTTTAGGTTTCAACCCAAGTACGTTAATCAGACGTGCAATAATTTATTTAAAGGAACATTATCATCTAAAAAGATCTGGGGTCACAAACATTTAAACCTTTGAGTGCCAGAGGGGTATGCAATGCATTGTACTCCATGCTACCCTCTGTAAAAATTCTTCATATAGTTTCTGAGGCCTAAAAATATACTCTTACATATGATGTGTGAGGGGCTCCCATTTCTGCTTTTTCCAGGGCTCCTGGGATTTCATTACTTTAGCAGCCCTGGGTTATGCATTTTTCATATGTGTCCCCAGTTAAAGGTGAGATCTGGTCAGCTTGTGATAAGGTAACAGCCTTTCTGAATATATGGGTGCTAATCTCAATACATTAACAGTATTACCTCTGCACAAACAATTAACCAAAATGTTTCTATATATGATAGACAACACATGTATTAAAATGCAAGTATGGGATTATATTTTAGGTATATAAGAAAAAAATAACAACACTTTACAGAGGTTAGCTAAAAATAAATTATTCACTGCCCAAAATGCATCAGACTGGAATGGAGATCTGAATTTAATACTTACCATAGAAGGGGACTTATTTAACAGGGCCGAAGAGACTGAATTAAATTATCTTTTATTTCCCCATAGCTGATGCAATTGATTTATTTATGGATTATTTCATAATATTTTGAATTCTATGCTCTGCTCATTGACAGGAACTATATTTCCTATTTTGGGGTTAATTATATGGTTTGGGTGCTGGTGCTGCCACTGCTGGATGATTTTTCATTCACAAGCTAATAATGCTGAAAACGTTTTAAAATGAAACTGCAATTTTCTACTGTGGTCACTAGGTGGCATTGTTCATTGTTCATCTTCTATGAAGAGTTTTAGTACATAACTTAAAGGGATAGTAATGTATTATAATAAAATCAGCTCTAATTAATCATCATAGTATTTGGACCTTGGAGAGTGTTATTTCAATTCTGACAGAGTTGTAGTTCAAGAGTAATTGAATGATAAAGTATCCCCCTCTCACCCATTTTACTGATGTAACACTGCTCAGCCAGAGCAGCAGGGTGTGTCCAAGTGGATTGCAGAGAGGGACAATCTTCAATTAAGGTAAGGGAAAAACCTGAAAAACTTGTCATGGGGGCAGGGTTTTCATTGTTCTCATAGTAAGAAGGTTGTCCCCTGCTGTTATCTGTCTGGTCTAGCAACCAGATTCCACATCTGAGGTGAGCAGTGTTACGCTAGGTAAAAGGGGCGGGAGAGGAAAACTTTATCATTTAATTACTCTTGAACCACAGCTCTGACAGTACTGAAATAACACTCTCCATGGCCCAAATACTATGAAGATTAATGGGAGCTGCTGTTTTTGTGAAACATTACTATCCCTTTAAGCTTTTCAATAGAACGCACTATACTATTTTGAGACCAATTGAGGCTGCCACTAATAGTTTGATTAGAAAAACTTTGAGCTATAAAATGAATGAAAAATATCTCAGTAATGGGAGTACCCTTGCACCATAACATATAATTTTCTAATAAAAAAGTTTAGTATTTAGATTTGTAATTGGAGCATTGCATGCATGAGTCAGAATAAACCCATGGGAATACATTAGAGATGTCTCTAGCATTCAGTGAATTAAACCACTCTACTTTGCATTCCAGAGTTTTATCACTACACAGGAACATTAAGCCCCAATTATCTTAATCTAACCAGAAAATCCTAGTGGCCCCAATAAATCAACTGGTCTTGTTGTCCAGTCTGTTTTAAATTGTACTGAATATCATGTCAGTGGATACAGATTTTTTTGCATGATTCTTTGTGGAAGACTTCAGCGGGAGGAGTCTTGGAATCCAAAAACAAAGAGCCATGTCTGTCTCCATGCTCACAATATTCAGTGCTAAATGAAACTTTTTATTCTGCAGAACAAAAAAAAAAAAAGGAAACAAGAAAGAGCGTAGTATACTATTTTTTAAACATAGCCTAATCCAACCTCTGAGAAATACCAGCATAAGTAGCATAAGCATGAGTGCAGTCTCTCACCACTGGGTCTCTTTGTCACAGGACCCCAATACTCCCTTGGCAACCTCTAGCATCCCTGTGGATATTAGTTGATTGAGGAAAAAGGTCAGATGCAGTTGACTGGATAACCCTGAGGAAGTGACAAGTGACAAGAGGAGTCATAAAACTCATAGGTTTATATCATCACGTCTGGTTAGTCTGCATTTGAGCTTTGTCCTGCTTGGGCTAACATTCACAGGGATTCCAGTGTCTAATAGAGACAGGGAAGATATCACAAAAGAAACACATTTGCTCAGAGGGAGGATATCCAGTAGTTAGAGTCTGTACCCATGTTTATGCTACTATGCTGATTTTCCGAGAATCTGGATTTGCATCTGTTTAAATTGAGTGAGAAATTTCGAGATTACTTTTTATATGAACACTATATATAAATTCCCTTCCAGATACAAGAAAGGTCAGAAACCAAGAAAATATATCCTGTGTCATTGAATCATCTCTCTGCATTGAGGTCTAGCAGAGAAGGTTCTGATTCCTCAAGTGCTCAGTGTGTGCCCCATGAGGCCAGTGGCAACTTCGTGTGAGGCAGAGGCAGCAGTTCTCCCTGAATACACTTGTAGGACAGAAGTTCGGTCTTCTGTGTCCACCTATGTTAGACACTATCACCCGGATGTCTGATGTGCTGTCCTCCCCTCCTTTGCTTATGTGTTTTTGCATGATCATTGGGATCATCTGGTGTGGAGTCCAACTTCATGTTTTACAAGTGACAAGCTGCAAAGGAGATAAAAATATATTCTGCAAGGACCACTATAGGGAAAGACAGGACTTAATATTGTATCAAGAAACTCATTAGGAATTATCTATCTGTGGACTTTTATATTTTTGATCTCTCAATCCCATTCACTGTTGTCCTAGTGGTGGTGCTGCATTTTTTCCTCATTTTTTTTCACCATCATCTCGATGTCTAATGAGTGGAGGCTGTGGTCTTTGGTTCTTCAAATGGAACTTTCACCTTAATTTAAATTTTCAAAAACTGCAATAAAATTGCCTAAATGTCATGCTAGACAAAATATCAACACATTTACAGTTAAAGGGATAGTAATACTTCATTTTAACTTTATTTTATTTTGTAGGCATTAAAAAAACATGAAGAATGATATAAGTCTTATCTCTGAAACTTTTATGGTTTAAGAGATATTCACAAACAAAGTATCCCCCCCCTCTTCAACCAGATCAGAAGGGAGATGCCCAAGTAGACTGCAGAGAGGGACAATCTTCAATTAAGATAATGGAAAAAGCTGAAAAACTTGTCAAGGGGGGAAGGGCTTTCATTGTTTTCATACAAAGAAAATTGTCCCCTTGCTAATTAAGATTATCAGTGATGTTTCATATGCTAATTAAGCATTTTCAGAGATATGCTAATTAAGGTTATCAGTGATGTTTCATATGTTAATGAAGGTTTCAAGTACACTACATATGCTAATGACGCTTTTGGAATTGTTTAGTTTCACATTTCCCAGAAAAAAAAGTGTGAATATATTATAAACTGTATATCTGCTGGAATTTTTAATTAACATGACATATAGGTAGTTTTTAATGCAGTTTTCAAATATGCAAACTTGAATTTAGGTGAAAGTTCCACTTTAAATCTGCATCTGATTTTCACTAAAGTCTCGCTAACATCATTCTGGTGAATGTTGCCAATGATGATCAGGAAAATAGAAAATTGTGTTGAATTTTATTTTTCAATGGTAGCATTTACCAATGTCTCGCCTAGCTTCTGATCTCATTGTGTGGGCTTGGTACAGGAACTAGATCCTATCCTAGGATATATGGGTAAGGCCTTTACTATTTTTTTGTTTCCTATTAAATCAAATTAGATACAAGGCTAATTCACTGGTGAATTTTGCCATGTAAAATGACTAGTAAAAGAAAATCATAAAAAGCCAATACCATTTTCTGTTAACTTATCTCAAAGTAACATGTTAACATAGTAACATAGTTGATGATGCTGAAAAAAGACATCCGTCCATTATGGTCAGCCCTTAACATATCAACATTGTGTCAAGGTTTTGCTGAGCAGCTCTATTCTGCCTATTGATTCTAACGTCTGAGCTAATCTAGTGCTCTGCTATCCACTGCTGCTGTCTTCTGAGGTTCTGGCTCAGGCTGATCATCTGAACTCCCTGATTGCTCACCTGACTGTTATCAGCCATCCCTCCCAGGGTATTTAAAGCAGCTTGGCTCACTTCCCCATTGTCCTTGTGTTTGTTTTCTAACCTGTTGCGGCTGGTTGCTGTGGATTTTCCTGCATTCCTGTTTGCTGTGTTCTAGACCCTTGGCTTGTTCCAGACTTCTATGACTTCTGTGCTTCTGGCCCTTGGCTTGTTCCTGACATCGCGGACTCTGTGACTCCGTGTGCTCCTGACTCCGGCTTGGCTGATTACCTGTCCTGGTTCCTGACCCTGGCTTGTCATTTGATTTATTCTCCTGGATCACAATTCTATTTGTTGATTTCTTTAATAAAGGTGTTTTGCATTTTTACCTTTTTGTGTCCTGTCTGGTTCCTGGTCCATAACAGTACACAAGGACCATGAATTCAGAAGGCCGAGGTTGGTTGGAATAATGAGGTTCTCATGGTTGCTTTCTCTAATGGGCTTTCGGATACGGTTAAAGATGAGATTGCAGCCCGGGACCTTCCCAGTGGAACTGATCTCAAATTGTATTTTGATTGACTCCCGAATTGGTGAGAGACCTTCCTTTAGGGAGCGCCTGCGGAGGCATCCCATCCATTTAACTCAGAGCCTTTCATCCCCACCCGTACCTCCCTCTCCTCCCGCACCTCCTAGTCTCGAAACCTCAGGAGATGTGGAGCCCATGCAGATTGGGTTCACTAGACTTTCAGTTGCGGAAAGGGCCTTGAGGAGGAGGGGGAGCCTGTGCCTTTACTGCGGTAAGGCAGGGCATCTACTGTGAAACTGTCCTACACATCTGGAATGACTGCACCTAAGGTCTTATAGGGGACAGATCTTAAGTGGCGTCTCAGCATCCCCCGGATATTCATACTGATAAACCACTAGTCTCCGTTGGGCTTTCTTGGGACAAAAGTTCCATTACTTTAGAGGCACTTATTGACTCCGGTGTAGCGGGCCTCTTTGTTGACAGTGACTTTGCCCAGAAGCACTCCATTCCATTGCAGCTCCGTACCACTCCACTCGAGGCGATTGATGGTCAAAGAGGTCTATAGGTCATAGTTTCAGACCGGGGTAGCCAGTTTGTCTCGAGATTCTGGAGGGCATTCTGTGCGCAACAAGGTATCCAACTCTCCTTCTTCTCGGCCTATTACCTGCAGTCAAATGCCGCAGAAAGGCATAATCAGGCCTTGGAGCAATTCCTGCTGTGTTACATCTCAGACCATCAGAACAACTGGTCGGACCTGCTACCTTGGGCGGAGTTTGCTCATAACAGTGCTGTCTCAGCTTCTACCCAGCTCTCCCCTTTCATGGTGAATTATGGGTATCAACCCTCCATAATTCTAGATTCATTCACTCCCCAGGGGATCCCGGCATGGGATGGTCATCTCCAGCGAATCCTTTCCACATGGGTGCAGGTCCAAGAGTTGTTGCGACGCTAACAACAATCCCAGGAGCACCAGGCCAATCATAAACGCCTGCCCGCACCCTGATACCAGGTCGGGGAGAGGGTCTGGTTGTCCTCCCGGAATCTTCACCTCCGAGTGCCCTCTCAGAAACTGGCTACCTGTTTTGTGGGGCTTTTCCATATCCTCCGACGTGTGAACCCTGTGACCTATGCCCTAGACCTTCCTCGCAATATGCGGATACACAATGTGTTCCATGTCTCACTGCTGAAACCTCTGGTATGCAATCATTTCACTACAGTCACTCCTCAATCTCATTTGGTGCCCACTGATGGCCATGAGGAGTACGAGGTCCAATCCATAGTTGACTCTCGTAGGTTCAGAGGGAGCCTTCAATATTTGGTCCATTGTTAGGGTTACGGTCCAGAAGAACGTTCTTGGGTTCCAGCCGCAGACATGCATGCCCCCGCCCTCCTCCGTGCTTTCCATGCACGCTTTCCCATAAACCTGGTCCTTCCCTGTGGTGTGTAGGGGGGTACTGTCAAGGTTTTGCTGAGCAGCTCTATTCTGCCTATTGATTCTGATGTCTGAGCTAATCTAGTGCTCTGCTATCCATTGCTGCTGTCTTCTGAGGTTCTGGCTCAGGCTGATCAGCTGAGCTCTCTGATTGCTCACCTGACTGTTATCAACCAAGCCTTTAAAGCAGCTTGGCTCACTTCCCCATTATCCTTGTGTTTGTTTGCTGACCTGTTGCTGCTGGTTGCTGTGGATTTTCCTGCTTTCCTGTTTGCTGTGTTCCAGACCCTTGGCTTGTTCCAGACTTCGCTGACTTCTGTGCTTCTGACCCTTGGCTTGTTCCTGACATCACAGACTTCTGTGCTCCTGACTCCGGCTTGGCTAATTACCTGTCCTGGTTCCTGACCCTGGCTTGTCTATTGATTTATGCTCCTGGATCACAATTCTGTTTGTTTATTTCTTTAATAAAGGTGTTTTGCATTTTTACCTTTTTGTGTAATGTCTGGTTCCTGGTCCATAACACATTGGCAGTTTGATATTGCCCTGGATCAACATAATTTTTGCTTTTTCAATATTTATCCCTTTAAGTACTAGAGGGGTTGTGCAACACATTGCAAATCAATGCACTGTACATCCCTTTGGCCCTTAAAAGGGCTAAGCTTTTTTCTTATACACTGCATGTGTCCTGATGAAAGTTACGTTTCAATAAGCATAACATCAATAAAAATAACTTGTTGAACTCATCAAGCTGCCTCGTAGTGTGATGCATTCTTACTCGTACTAAACACGTTCTACAGTATGTGGCACCCACCAATAGAACAGAAGAGAACAGCAAAAATCAGGCTTCTTTGTTTAATGAATCATTACTGTGCCATTGACTGCAACACAGGATTGAAAAGCCAAGAGTATATTTTTGGTAATGATCTGTACTAAAATGAATCATATCACATCAGAGTAGTAGCCACATTCTGACACATATGGACATAGGAACCAGGAGGGACAATCCTTTGGACAGGCCAGTCACTTTTGTATGCACTACTGAGGAATATTTGTTGTATTAACTCTTTGAGTGCTAGAGGGGTACGCAACTCATTGCAAAGCAATGAGACTATTGCACTCTATACGTTGTAGTTTATTAATGATTCTCAGGGCCGTATTTACATCTCAGGAGCCTGTAGGCACAGAAATATGATGCGACCCCCCCCCCCAATTGGCCATCCCCACAATGCTCCAAATCTCCACATTACCCCCCATATCCATATTGCCCTCACATTGCCCCCCATCAGCTCCATATTGCCCCCATCAGCTCCAACTTATCCCACATCAACTCCATATTGCACTCACAATGCTCCCATCAGCTCCAACTTATCCCCATCAACTTCATATTGCCCTCACATTGCCACAATCAGCTCCAACTTGCCCTTACATTGCCATCAGCTGCACATTGCCTCCATCATCTTCACATTGCTCCCATCAGCTCCAACTTATCTCCCATCAACTCCATATTGCCCGCACATTGCTCCCATCAGCTCCAACTTGCCCTATCAGCTCCAACTTGCCCTCACATTGCCCCATCAGCTCCAACTTGCACTCACATTGCCATCAGCTGCACATTGCCCCCATCATCTTCCCATTGCCCCATCAACTCCATATTGCCCCCATCAGCTCCAACGTATCCCCATCAACTCCATATTGCCCTCACATTGCCCCATCAGCTCCAACTTGCCCCATCAGCTCCAACTTGCCCTCACATTGCCCCCATCAGCTCCAACTTGCCCCATCAGCTCCAACTTGCCCTCACATTGCCCCCATCAGCTCCAACTTGCCCCCATCAGCTCCAACTTGCCCTTACATTGCCCCCCATAATCTCCACATTGCCCCCATCAGCTCCAACTTGCCCTCACATTGCCATCAGCTCAACATTGCCCCCATCATCTTCACTTTGCCCCCCCATCCGTTTCCTACCTCCCTGATGGTCCAGCGGCAGGATGTGTCTGTGCCGCCTTCTTCACAGACCTGCAGCTGCTGTTCCACCCGTCTTCTATTTAGGAATGCAGAGCGCTGGGAGATGATGTCGTCTCCCAGCGCTCTGCATTAGAGCCGATGAGAGGGAGCAACTGCAGCTACAGGTCTGTGTTACCATGCGACGAGTGGGCCGGGGCGGCGGGTTACTGTGTGCAGCTCTGTGAAAATTAAAACCAAAATAAAAAATAAAGAAACAAAAAAAAACGCTGTGAATATATATATATATATATATATATATATATATATATATATATATAAATGTATTTCAATGACAGGCGCCTACTCTACTTTATGGCAAATCCGGCCCTGATGATGCTTTCAGTTCTATTTTCTTCCTGTGTTGCACCTGAGGTATTAAATGTAAAAGAATAATGTACCACCCATCACATGCCTTAGATACATTACATTCCCTCTGTCACCTGAGGCAACTGCATTTCAGAGCAAAACAAAGCTTTACTTCCACATTGCAGAAGTATAGATTTTTGTCACCAAGGTGGTATGTTCAAAAGTGGTGTGTCTGTTGGGACAAACCGATCACGATACAAGGGAGAACTAAAAATCCCTATTGCTTTAAATGGGGCTTCTAACCGCCTAAATGTTGGAGAGGGCTCCAGCCCATTGTTTTGCAATGTGTTGGGGACCTCTCTAGCATTCAAAGGGTAAAAGCCCTTTTAAATCAATGGGAATGTTTATTTGGTCCTGATATTGCAGTTGATGTGTCCCACAGTTGCTTTACTTTTTGCATTTATACATAAGGAGATGAGGACCCTGCTCACAAAACCAATATTTCTTGTTCATCAAGTAGAAATCTTTGGGCAGCTCACTGTAATTTGATAGGTTAACAAAAGTATCACTGACCCTCAAACAATTCTCTTTCACAATAATGTACTATCAGCCGCGAAAGATCTAACTACAGCACAGGATGTAAGGATGTCTACTGTACCTCAGGTTGTAAGGCCTCTCTAGCATTGAAGAGGTTAAAAGCCCTGTTTAAATCAATGGACATTTTTTTGTTCAACCAGTTGACTGGCCTCAGAATTCCTCAACTTTCAATTTTGAACATACTGTTTTAAGAATAAAAAATAAATCTACAACACCCTCCTCCTAACATTTCAAATTGCCAAAGAGGGATACTTGCCTCTTTGCATAACTGATAATTGATTTAGAGCAAGGCCAAAATATTTTGTTTACAC
Organism: Rhinophrynus dorsalis; assembly: GCA_037306005.1. Taxonomy (NCBI): domain Eukaryota; kingdom Metazoa; phylum Chordata; class Amphibia; order Anura; family Rhinophrynidae; genus Rhinophrynus; species Rhinophrynus dorsalis. The sequence goes on along the minus strand of CM074720.1, from coordinate 328,649,335 downwards.
AAACTAATGCATACACACATATACTGTAGTTTAACCAAACATTGATGTTAGTTTTATTGCAGTAGGACAAAGTGATATACTTATATACACATCACACAGACTGATTTCCTAAAAAGAGGGACACCAGGGAGGGAAAGAGGGACAAAGGGATTTGGGCCTCAAAGAGGGACACTTGGGAGTTTAATCTCCTGAGTAAAACAAAGATACTCCCACTGCTGAAAGGAAACCTGCTTCAGTACAGGTGAGCTTTGGGTTGGATACCACTCTGGCACTCAGAAGGTTAACTCAATGGACATTTTTAGTGTTGCAGTTGATTTGCCCCATATTTGCTGCAACTCTTCTTAGTGCTTCAGTCAGCTGTCTTTACCCCTTGAGTGCTAGAGAGGTCTCCAGTACAATGCTTTGTAATATGTTGGAGACCTCTCTCGCATTCAAGGGGTTAATGGCATTATCACGAGTGAAGACTTTACTGAGCAATACTGTACACCATCTAAAGCTCCCGAACTGTATCTTTTTACTCAAAGTACATAAATATGATAACCTCTAATGCAGGCCCAATACTTCTTGAGTTAATTCTCTACTTTACTTATACTGTAAACTTTACGGTGCAAGAACACTGTATATATATATCTTACGGCACTAAGTGAAAAAGTAGCATTGTATTGTTTTTAGCTTTATGTTATTGTTCTACAGTCACTTGGGATTTTCATTGTATCATGAACACTATTCATTTTTTCAGCATATTATCTACTGTGTACTACTGGCATAATGGAATTGTACATGTGTGACACACAATGAAGGCATTCTTTCTGTTATAAAATAACTTGACGTATCTGGTTCAAGTCTCCAAGAGTTCAAATTTGATTGTATGCATTTGCATCTTGTTATGACAGTGTTGTAAGTGCTCATTAGGGGTTCTGGTGCAAGTATTTTTGGGCCCCACTAACGCAAATATATTTTACCAGGGAGTAACTAGAACCTATTGGGCCTTAGGATCGATGGGCACACTTGGATGCTGGGACCCATCACAACTGCTCCCTCTGTACCCCTGCACCCCCTGTAGTTATACTCCTGGTTAGGAATAGAATATATTCTAAGTTACAAGATCATTTCTTTCAGGAACTGCAATTAGCTTTATATAGAGCCAAACAATTAAAGAGGCCCTTTAATAGTGTAAATCAGGTATTTTTCCGAATACTATCTTGAAATGTCCGGGTGGACATAAACTCACTCACACACACCATGATACTAAGGATAGTGACACTGACCGCCTATCTAGGATGTGGTTGCCTCCACACAGAAACTCCAGTTCCTTGTTTCCCTTATTAGATATTTGACTGCTGCTTGAAAGGATAGTAATGTTTCATAATAAAAGCAGCTCTAATTAATCATCATAGTATTTGGACTTTGGAGAGTGTTATTTCAATACTGTCAGAGTTATAGTGCAAGAGTAATTCAATGACAAAGTATCCCCCTCCCGCCCCTTTTACTGATGTAACACTGCTCAGCCAGAGCAGAAGGGAGGTGCCCAGGTAGACTGCAGAGAGCGACAATCTTCAATTAAGATAAGGGAAAAAGCTGAAATGCTTGTCAAGGGGGGCAGGGCTTTCATTGTTCTGATAGGAAGAATATTGCCCCTTGCTGTTATCTGTCTGGTCTATGGACTGCATTCCACATCTGAGAAGAGATGGCTTACACTAGGTAAAAGGAGCGGGAGGGGAAACTTTGCTTGTGAATATCTCTCAAACAATAATGGTTTAAGAGATAAGACTTATATCGTTCTTCATGTTTTTTTAATAACTACACAATAAAATAAAGATAAAACAAAGTATTACTATCCCTTTAACAATCCAGACCCAGCAAGCACAACCTCTATGAAATACAAAATACATGCAGATGTGGAGGAGAACAACAGAAGTTTCGGCAGGATAAATACAGTGGAAACATCCAATTGTTAGCCAACTGATCTTAACCACTGAGTACTAACAGTGTCTGTAGCTAAAGCACAGGTATAAAATGTCAAGGCTAGAATTAACCCGTCTACACCTGGGGCGGTCTGGGGCCAGTTGCCGACACACCCAGGAAGATAGATGCTAAATAAAATCCTTATATTTTTAAATAACAAAGACTCTTAGAAACATTAAACAGCTCTATTCATTTCTTGGTCCTGCTGGGACAGTTTAACAAGGAGCAAAATCAAAAATCCCAATACATCCTGGTCCTATTTAGAGCATCCATATTGACCAGATTTTATACTTCCATAAACATATCCTATATTATAATTCACTAAGGATGTTTGTCAGAAGCCATCATGCACAGTAGAGATGGATGAGCGTGCTGCAGTCATGCTCAGTACAGACTGCCCACTCCGCGGCTGACACGGAGCAGGGAGCTCCGAATTCAGACTGGAATCTTCTCTGTGCACCTGAAGGTAGGAGGTGTAATGTCTCTGTGGCAAAAAAAAAATGTGTTCATCCTAAGTCATCATGTCTCTTTTTCTGTATAAAAAAAAATTAAGAAAACATTTTGCATTGTGATATTGTAACGGTTTTTCAGACACTCAGACAGCAGGTTTGAATAAAACACAGTTTTAATAACAAAAGGTAATGAACAAGATCGCCCTCAATAGGCACACAGTGTATAGCAAGGAATCGGTGCCTAGACCCTCACAGGGCCAGTATACAGGATACAGATGGAGTATTTACTGTCGCAGGACAGGCTCAACTTGATATAAGCAATCAATAGTTAACACATAGAACTCGTCAGTCTCTGTTGTGGTGTTGTCACGCCCAAGGTGATGAGAAGGCTGTATAAGTGCGAAAAGTCCAGCACTAGCAGTCCATAGATGTAGCAAGCTGCTTGGAAAATGCAGAGACTGACCCAGAACACTTAGAGCAATAGCGAATAGCCCCCACGGGCGTATAACGGAGACCACCAGTAATATGGAAGAGTGAGTCGTTAGCCCCCACGGGCGTATAACGGAGACTACTAAGCTAGAAGAGCGTGAATCGTTAGCCCCCTCGGGCGTGTAAATGAGACCAACCGTATAATGATAGCTAGAGCCAAGTAGCCCCCATGGGCGTATAATGGATCCACCGGTGTATAAACATCACAGCACTGAAAGGGTTAAGCACAGCACCCGGTTGGAGATAAGGCACAGCAAGTAATCAGCGGCTCAGCATATCGGTATCGCCCTGATGGTACAGCTCTGCAAGCTTAAAAGGAGACTCAGCTAGTAGTACAGCTCATCAAGCGTAACCGGAGACTCAGCAGTAGCGCCACTCTGCAAGCAAAACTGGCAACACAGCAGATCAAGGGTTAAGGTGCAGTCTCGAACAACAGGCGCGACTCAGCAGGAATCAGAATGTCGCCCAGCGACACAGCAGCAGAAACGTAGCCGGACTGGATCAAATCACAGTGGAGATTCTTCAGACAAGCTAGATCAGCAGCGGGCAGGAACAACAGCCAGGCCCTGTCGGATCACAGAGGAGGTTCGCAGACAAGCCGGATCAGCAACGCGCAGGAACGTCAGCCAGGCCGGGTCAGATCACAGAGGAGGTTTGCAGACAAGCCGGATCAGTAACGAGCAGGAACGTCAGCCAGGCCGGGTCAGATCACAGAGGAGGTTCGCAGACAAGCCGGATCAGTAACGAGCAGGAACACAGAAGAGTCATCAATACAGGCCAAATCGGTACATCAGAAATCAGGAACACAGCGAACAACAACTCAGGCTCAGGAACACCACAAAAGGGCACCTGACAAGTGCCAATGGCCAGAATAAAAAGGTCACCAGGGGCGGGCCAACACAGCTCAACCAATAAGGGAGCAGCACAAGAGAGAGTGACAGAACTGATCACGGGAACCGTGACAGTTATCAAAGTGGCAGAACTGTTACTCTCAAGCTCTACTAATTAGATCCCACCTAGATCTCTCAAGACCCCATATGTTAAAAATATAATATATGCCACTTGCCTCTATGTTCAATATTCAGTTTGACAGCCATGATGCATAGTGGCAGAATGCGGAGCTCCTACACTTGAGATATTAAATCGAATTCCATCCAGCACTTCAGCTGGAATCTGCTTTCTACCATCCTTTTGTTATTCACACACACTTTCTGTATCCAAATGCCCCCTGTATTTGTAATCTTGCCTACTTTAGCCTCCATGGTATTTGGGCCCAGGGGCACAACAAACCTACTTCTTAAATGTTGTTGCAACCTGATCCATGACTGCATTTACACGACACGTCATGTGGAACAGTCTTGGCTTGGACTTCAGGAGCCTACTTACCAGTTAACCTAGCTTATTCTACTGAGTCCTGATCCCACCTTCTGGGACTACACGGTGACAACTCTTGGTGGAAGAGAATCTATTCTACATGGATCAATCTTGTCAGGTTGAAAAACCAGTCCTCAAGAGACACCTCTATGCCTTGCCATCTTAAACTTCTATGTGCTTAAAGTTAACATGGATCTACAATAGACTAATGCTCAAATATTCTGCAGCATCTGGTATGTAGGCATTCCATGTCAGTATAGGAGCAATATCTTGCTACTTCACACCCTTCACCCTTGTATACTATTCTTCTTCTGGGAAACATTTTCAAGTTGCAACACATAGAAAAATATCTGGCAATACCAGACACGCTTAAGACACCCAAACCTACATGGGAAAAAGAGACAAAGAAAATGCAGTCTCAAATCTCCTGATGCCACATTTGACTCTATCCAACATTCCATCAAAGCGATGCTTGATAAAGATAAAGATAAGTTCATGAAGACCAGGATAGCTGGATGTAAACCTCAGTAGATACCATGCAACAGGTCACCCAGAAGCTTGAAGCAAAACACTATCCCTAAAGAAAAAACTTGGTGACTTACAAAACAGTAGCCTTAGAAACAATGTTTACTGATTTGTCTTCCTGAAAACATCAGGGCTGTGAAATGTGGGAGTGTTATGCATCAGTCTCCCCCAAAATTATTCCTGGTGGCCAATAATCCAAAAGTATCCATAGAGAGAGCCCATAGGATTGGTGCCTCCAACACATCTGCAAAACAAAAGAATATACCTGTTATATTCAAACTACTACTAGATACTATGATGAAGAAAAAAATCTTATCATATAGAAGACTCAAGAACATACATTGTAATGTTGCTAAACTCCTTATTTTCCAAGATTTTTCCGCTACAGTATCCGCAAAACAAAGGGAAAACTCTGAAGTATGCAAGCATCAAAAGGGTGTGAAGTTTGCTCTTATGTACCCAGCTCGCCTCTACATAAAGTCTAATGATGCAACTCACTGGTTTGACTAACCCAGGGATGCAACTGTCTCCTTGGAATCTCTATCTCCCTCCCTGTCTCAAAGATAGATATTTACCTACTCATGCTAGCATGTTTTTAAAATTATTGACTGTTCATAAACCCACGCAACAAGGCTTACAATTTGTCTTTATTCACAGCTACCCCATCAAAATCCTTTTTTCTATATTCTCTTAGTGATTGTTTTTCAGCTATATACTGATTGCTATATCAATTGTATCATCTTGATGGACGTATTGTTCCACATAGCTGACAAATTGGAACCCCTGAATGATGGCTGTTAAGGACCACGGGTCACTTTTTTTTGTCTTAATTGATTCTGGAATTCCATGATGTGCCAGGATCATCACCGGTCCTTAAGTGCTGGAACCGACATGACGGTCCTGGCATGTCAAGGGTCATTAAGGGGTTAATGGATTTTGTTTCAGCAGCTACTGGTATATAATCTCTGACGCTACTTTTATCTATGCATTATGACTGAGTTGGCAAAATCTTTGCATTTGTGAACAGGTGTTTTGACTTATGTCGGGGACAATTGTCTCTTCCATTAGTGCATTGATAGACAAGATCGGGATGGATTTTTTGTCAGTTTGACAATAACCTAAAGTCTGTGCCTGTGGAGGATTTTGGTTGTCTGTCTCTCTCTCTCATTTCTCCCTTTTTTACCCTATCTCCTACTGATATTAACCTATGTCTATTAGATCTTGAATACAACTTATTGACTGTTTAATGACCAGCCACTAGACAGGCAAATGCAGCTGCCTCTTACTCATCTAAGGGTGCCCACTCACGGACACAAACAATTCCACCATTTGCACTGGAATGCATCTCACAACTGTATATGGTGCTCCAATTTTGTTTTGCTTTGTCTATAAGAAGGTTACAACATATAATCACCGGTGCTGAGTGATGCATAATACTTAGAACTATACAGGTCTTTTACTTGCAATATTGTGCCATAAATCATGCCGTTCTATATTTTGATCCAACTTTTATTGTTACTGAAAGTTATGGTTATTTGCCTCCTCCCTTTTTTGCTACTTAGTTGTTCTTTCCATTACTAGATACTATTGAGATGCCTGCATCTCTTCATGTTGCATGAAATGCTGCTCTACTACATACTCCAGGTCCTCCTCACTGGGAGGACTTTGGATACACCTTTGCAATTCTGAACATTTATAAATCCTTATCCTTATTGCCATTTAATAATTCAAACTCCCCAGCAAACCCTCATCCTCCCCATTAAATAGTCACAACTTTTAATGGGGGTGGGGCATAATCAAAAAGAAAAAATATTTACCACCTTAAGATTTGAAAACCAAAATAGCCTTTCTACAGGAGACCCACTTACTTGAACAATAAAAACTATGCAAAGACTTAGGGGTGGGGAGGGGACTTCACTCATGTTATAGACCCACATTTAGGTCACAGAATCATTAAGGAAACAACCATATTTGATAAAAAAAATCATCTTAACATTTTAAAAACTTCTTTCCCTAACAGATATTTGATACATCTTCACCCGACAGAAGGGTATTATAGCTTTTACTCCAATGTCCATGACTCATTCAGCACAACTTACTTCTTCTTAAACTCCATTCCCTTAGTGACATACATACAAGATTATTCCATCCAAGATATAATCCTATCTGACCATGCTTCATCTCTAACATTATCCTTTAAGCCTCCTAACCATCGCTCAGTTAATTGAAGCAACACTTGTATCTAACACAGAGGATTTCCAATCCAGTGTGTCAATGTCTTGGTTGGTCTCCGAAAACACTAACTCACAACACAGATCAGTCCCCATACTCTTCTGGCAACCGGAAAAGGTAGTTCTTAGGGGCCATGTCATCTCTTATACCATTAAAATAAAGAAGTAGACTACAGATTGTGCAGAGGTTCCTAACAAGATCATACAAATCATATACCAGATTACTTCACTTAGTAAACCCACATACCTTATGCTATATCTACTTATGGCTCTATTTTACCAAACAGCAGTCCAATTTTATATTAACACAGATAGGCTGGAACATATTTTCAACATGCTAACAAACAAGGTAAATTATTAGCCAATCTCATTAAAACTGGAATATCTTCTACCCTGAGAGATGACTATTGTTCATCTACACATAACCAAGTGATAAATAAAACGTTTGTTCAATACTAACTACACAGCAAAAATAATGGTGACCAGTAGAAAGGTATGACATTCTTATGTGAAGCTAATCTTCACAGTCTCTCCTGTTCCTGAAGAGAATCCTTTAATGGTCCCATAAACATCAAGCAGGTGGACTCTATACTTTAAAATCTTTAGAACCAGAAATCCCCAGGACCCTACTGTCTTCCCAATAAACTGTATAAAATCCTCAAAGCAAACATTTCCCATTCCTTATCATCCCTATTTAACAATATAATCTTCAAAAATATTCTTCCAGACCACTTTAATCTAACTAGAATTATAGTATTGCCTAAACCGGGAAGAACCCATATCATGTATCATTGTACAGGCCAATCACACTTCACACTGACATTAAATTGCTTATCAAAATGATGGCAGCCAGACTAAATAGGATTCTACTCTAACTAATATCCCAAAAACAGATGGGTTTTGTTCCAGGCAGGTACTCAGTCACCAGCGTACGTACAGTGATATCAAACATTCTGAAAATTAACCAAACCCTACTGCTCTGTTTGGATGCTGAGAAGGCATTTGATAAAATCTTGTGTACCTTCAAAAAATGTGGTACACATTTCTGCACTTTTGTCAAATTAATGTGTATTACATTAACCACAGAAAATTATAATTCAGCTTGTTTGACCAGTGTGGTTAGCCAATTGACCACCTACTTCAGATTCAACTAGATTCCCTTTCAAGTGGTCTTACTGCTCAATTAAATTCCCAGGTATTCACCTACCTACATCCATAGATCAACTGTATGATATAAACATTATACAACTCTAGATCAATTATTCTTAGACCCCAACATGGAAAGACTTTCCCTTCAACTGTATAGGATAAATCAACCTTATAAAAATTATCTCCTTACCTTGGTTGTTGTGTAAATTACAAATGTTACATCTCTGCATCACAAATGCAGATGTGAAGAACACAAACTGCAAATTTCAGCCTTTCAATTGAAATGGCAAGTGATCCATAATAAGTTTAAGCAAACAACACCAAAACTAAATCAAAGGGAGGTTTTCACCTTATTCATATTAGACTTTTCAGTGTAGCTAGACTTTTGAGATACTCAAGTAACTTAATTAATCAAACTAACATCTATGATGATTATTGTAGAGATTAGAATTTCATGCCACACATCAATCTTTCAAATTTATGAAATGCCCTCTTAGACAATTCCCAATGTATTGTCTGTCTAATGCTTTAATTTTCAAAACAATAAACAAAACAACACCTCTTTAGATCCAAATATAAATCAGTGTTCCTCCAATTCTTAAACAATCTAGAATTTCAAAATGGTCAACTGAAAACTAGATTTCATTATTGACAGGTAAAGGTGTATGTTATGCTGGCCGTATAATAAATACTGAAGCAAACAAAATATTCCCCTTCAATGAACTTAGATACAAGTATGACCTTCTTTCAAACTACCTGTTTACTTATTAAAAAACTAAACATTACAGTCTCTCATCGGGACATAAAAACCCTTTCAATTGTGCTGTAAGCTAATATCAACAGTTCTACAACCTATAAACCATGATCACCACCTGATTGGCTTGGAAAAATGGCTCATAGATATTCCGAGCACCACAATCACAAACATTTTAGCTGCCTTTGTCAAATGTGTAATAAGTTCCCTGACTACTTACTTCAATGAGTTCTCCTATATAACATTACACAGATCTTTGCCTTCCCCCTAGTATTGCTAAAGCTATAGGACTAGCACAATTGGATCAATGCTCTAAGTGTAAAATACTGGGAGCCAGTTTACTACATATGCTCTTTTCTTGTCTGCTGATCCAGGACTTTTAGTAGTCTGTCTCACAGTTCATTAACACTTTAATCACTATCTTGACATATCTAATTGCTCCTTTATTCTGGGTGTATATGATTTTGAAATTAACCCAACTAAATAAGTGATCCAATATTGACAATTTGGACAGACCCGCCCTATGACAGCTTCAGAAAAAAAAACAACACTTTAGAAACATTCATTGGACCATAGCATCTCAAAATAAGAAATTCCTGACTTTAGGGGAACTGTTCATCAATACCCTCCTACACAGCCAAAAAAGAGACCTACTATGTATCTTCTGATATACTAGTTGAATAGGTACTAGGGAACTTAGAAACCCTCTCACATTACATATTCAAGATTAGTGATGGATGGCATGCAGGACCTTGGTCTACTATTTCATAACAAATTAGAAATAAGAAGCATACCTTTTCCCAGTCTCCCTCACTAAGTTCAACTCTCTATTCCAGTTACTAATTATTCTATTGGAAACTGGTTTCTAAGATAATTGTTTGTTAATTGTAACAACAAGACACAATGTAATATTTTACACTTCAGGCAATCTCAAACTAATTTGAGATGATGCAGCTTGCAACATTGCAGATACACCTCATAATGTGTGTTTGTAAATGCAATCTACTTTTTCTTTTAAGAATGGATATGCATGATTATTTTTTTGCATTCTACTGTATGATGTCAAAAATACCTTTAATAAAAAGTATTAAAAAAAACAACTTGGCCTGCTTACCAGATTTTTAGTAGAACACATGCAACTACAATTTGAACAGTTAAAATAGGAGTTAGTGACCTGTGGTTCTCCAGCTGTGATTGGACCTCAGCTACCATTGTACTCTTCCAGAGAGGAGAGAGGGGGGAGAAAGAGTGAGATAAAGAGTCATAGACAAAGAGTAAGAGATCTATGCATGCAGACACAAAGACAATCCATGACAAACATAGAAAAATTCATACAGAGCCAGAGAAAGTGGGTGCAAACACACACAAACACACACGCACACACACACACACACACACACACACATACACACACACACACACAAAGAGAGAGACATGCAGAGAAAGTGATGGACACTTATGAAAAATGTCACAGGGCATGAGCTGGACTAACACATAATTTCACAAATGGAGAGCCAATATTGCTTCAGCCTTATCACATAAAACTGATCCCATGTACTATGTACACAGACATAATACATCCAGGTCAACACCTAGAAATGACTATACAAGGTCAGTGTGCATGGAGCAGGTGATTGGTACCATGTGGTTATTTGTTAACTTCTGAACACCACCACACTAGAGAAAATTATACTGCAGGAACTTGGAGGGAAATAAATGTTTTGGGTACTTGTATTGCAAGGGGAGACTGCTAGCCCTCCTTACTTACTGTAGTTATAGGACTAACACAATTGGATCAGTTCCCTAAGTGTAAAATACTGGGTGCTACTTTACTACATATGCTCTCTTCTTGTCCATTGATTCAGGACGTTTGGCAGTCTGTCTCACAGTACATTAATATGCCCTTTAATCCCGATCTTGACATGTCTAATTCCTTCTTTATCCTGGGTGTATATGATTTTGCAATTAATCCAACCAAATAATTAATCCAACTGTTAAATATAATTATTCTGCTTGCTGTAAAATGTATTTTGACACTTTGGACAGACTCCCTCGTGTTTACCTCCTGACAGCTTTGGGTAAAACCCTATACTTTACAAAAATGTATTGGATCATAGAATCTCACAATAAGAAAAGACATAAGAGAAATTTCTGACTTTTGAGGAGTTATTGATCAATACCCTTCCACACAGACAAATAAAAAATACTCTGTATCTTCTGGTATACTAGTTAGATGACTAGTAAGGAATTTAGAAATCCTCTCACATAAATATACAAGAATAGTGATGAACTGCATGGCATGCAGGATCTTGGTTTACTACTCCCTCATGAACCATTAATGAGAAACATACCTTTCCCCCCTCTCCCTCTCCAAATTTCACTCTCCCCTGGTTACTAATTGTTCTGTTGGGAATTGTTTTCTAAACTTTCTGTTTGTTAATCGTAGCAACCAGAAATCTTGCAATACCTTATGCTCCAGGCACAATAAAACTAAATTGAGGTGATGTCATTTATAACACTGGAGATCCACTGCATAATGTGTCTTAAAGGGATAGTAATGTTTCACAAAAACAGTAGCTCCAATTAATCTTCATAGTATGTGAGCCACAGAGAATGTTATTTCAGTACTGTCAGAGTTGTGGTTCAAGAGTAATTAAATAATAAAGTATCCCCGCTCCTGCCCCTTTTACCTAGTGTAACACTGCTTCCTCAGATGTGGAATCTGGTTGTAAGACCAGACAGATAACAGCAGTGGACAATCTTCTTACAGTGAGAACAATGAAAGCCCTGCCCCCCTTGACAGGTTTTTCAGCTTTTTCCCTTATCTTAATTGAAGATTGTCCCTCTCTGCAATCCACCTGGGCACCTCCCAGCTGTTCTGAGGTGAGCAGTGTTACATCAGTAAAAGGGGCAGAGTTGAACTACAACTCTGACAGAACTGAAGAACACTCTCCAAGGCCCAAATACTATGATGATTAATTAGAGATGCTTTTATTATGAAACATTACTATCCCTTTAAAGAAACCTCAACAACTTGGCATACTTATCAGATAGTAGAACACAGCTACAGTGTGCATAGTTAAAGTAGGCTTTACCAACCTGTCACTCTCCAGCTGTGGTTAGACCCCAGCTCCCATTGTTCTCTGACAAAGAGGAGAGGGGGGAAGGAAAGAGTGAGAGAAATTGTCACAGAAAAGTGTAAGAGAGATATGCATGCAGGCACAAAGGTAAACCACTACACACTACAAACATAGAAGAAAAAGACATACAGAGTCAGAGAAGACAGAGAGAGACACACACACACATATACCGAGAAAGTGATTTGAAACAATGTCACAGGGCATGAGCTGGGCTAATAGAAAAGAGAAACTCACAGTGCTAACTCACCATTATATTTACATATAGTATGCAAATATAAAATACTAGTTGAACAGCCCGTTACACGGGCCACAGTGCCTCTGGCAGCCGGTCGCGGGGCAGTCACACGCAGTGGAGACTGCCTGCGCCTCGGCTGATACAGAGCCTCTGGCAGCCATTCGCGGGGCAGTCACACGCAGTGGAGACTACCCGCGCCTCGGCTGATACAGAGCTGGACGCTCCTTCGGAGCGCCCAGCTCTGTATCAGCCGCGGCGCGGGCAGTCTCTACTGCTTATGACTGCCGCACGCGCAGCAGTGTCTACTGCGCATGTCGGGCGTTACACACAACTTGGCGAATTATTATATAGGATTAACCCAAGTGAATATATATAGATAGCAGCAAATAATGAGGGAGTTCTCCAGGCTCCCAAAAGTAAGTCTGAAACCTAAATCAAGATCTAAAACAAAAGACAAGCCTGTGCTCCTCTATATATTATAATTTTAACCCTTTGAGTGCCAGAGGGGTACGCATCGCATTGCTTTGCAATGCGTTGCGTACCCCTCTGGCACTCAAAGGGTTAAGGACAATATTCATCAAGCTCAACTTAATGCTGTTTTTAATTCCTTCAACACATTTTTCAAAAGTGATGTGTCTACTTCTAAAATTCTAGTCCTGCTACCATGATCTGACATTTTTTCCATTATGATGACTTTTTGAACATCACGTCCCTAGTCTATGGTCAGTGACTCTTTTGAGAGTTTAATTATGATTCTGGTTTTCTAAATGTTATAAGTGTTTTTGTGGTGTGTGTGGTTAATAACCCTTTTTAGTGCCAGAGGAATACGCAATGCATTGCAGAGCAATGCATTGTGTACCCCTCTGGCACTCAAAGGGTTACAAAAAAGTATGATATAGGGTCTTATACGCAAAAGACAAGGGGAGCAATTCTTTACCATAGGGGACCAATAAAATGTCTCGTTGATTTAAATGGGTCTTTTAACCCCTTGAATGCTAGAGATGTCTGCAGTACATTGGAAAACTCTCTAGTATTGATGAAACTAAATTCTACATTTAAATCATTGGGAGTTGTGGTAATTTTTATTTCTCCCCTTTACAAAGTGCAGTTTCCCTGCAGAATTTACTGAGCAGCAACAGAATATCAAGGAAATTCCAATGAAAATATTTCGCAACATGTCGTGTTCAGTGATTGGGAAATGTTTCTTGGAGAGACAAGTTATATATAAAGAACAATGTGAAATTAAAGCACCTGCTTACTGAGGGTGACACCCTTGCTTCAAGTTTCTGTTTTTGTAAGGATAACTAAGTATCAGTTAATTCAAGTCAATATATGGTTACACTGAGAGAGAGAGAGAGAGAGAGAGAGAGAAGCAAAAAAGTACAAATTACAAAATTTAGTGCACAATACTAATGATATAAAGGCTTTAAAACATATTTGAATGTAAACTGCTGGTTGCACTCCTGCCAATTCTAAATAATACTGGACACTTGGTGACATCTGAAAAATCATTTCCAGTCAATCTTTCCCATAGGCAGTCAAAATACAGCATCACTAGAGCTCCATATGCTCTTAGAAAGAAAAAAGAAGGCCAATTGTGGAGCTTATTACCTGCACCATTGGGGGGGGGGGTATTGTCCACTAATTCACAGTGTCTCAGTCTTTCATACAGCGTCCAGATATCAGATTTAAATTTTCATTGTATCTCTAGTTACCTATGTTGGCTGATACCCATGTTAGTTCTTTCAAGGGATACTAATATCCAATAATAATTTTATGTGGTATTGCGGATTTTTAAAAACTAAATTATGTGCAGCAAATCCCATCTCTCAAACCTTTATGGTTTGAGAGATATTTGCATCTAAAGTTCCCCCCTCCCTCCCCTTCTCCTGATGTCAGCGCTCTACTGACAGCAGAAGATCCCGGTCCTGGGACCAGTCTTTAAAAATAATTACTTGACTGGATTCCAATGAAGTAATTCTTTTTAAATATCGCTATTTTGGCTTTACTGAAGAGCCTCCTCGAGTCCACTGACTGGGATCTCCTGTTGTCAGCTTTGCAGTCTGACATCTGGAGAAGGTGAGGGAGGGGAGAGCTTTAGCGGTGTATATTTCTCAAACCTGGGATTTGCTGCACATAATTTATTTTTTTTAATCTACAATACCAAAAAAATTATTATTGGACATTACCCTCTCATAATAAAAAATAGACTATATAAGGGGTAGTGAATTTTTGGACCTGCAGTTGTTCAGGTCTATAACTTCCATCATCCCCAAGCAGCTGGAGGTCCAACAGTCGGCTTCCCCTGGATCATATGGATCTGAATAAGAGTAGCCATAATAAATGAACCCCACCGATGGCCCTTTAGAACTATTTAAACATACTCAGTCACTGTCCAGCTACAGACTGAAGAAGAGTTCCAGTTTAAAAAAATGGTAAATATGTATGCCTGACATCGCTATGAAGTTGACATAAATAAGTACATCCTTTTTTTGAAAGAACTAGGAACCCTTTATTTTAACTTTAAATTTAATTAAAGTACATGATATGCACCGCTGAAATACCTATTCATTTTATTATTATTATTATTTTTTTTTAATCTTCAGCTTTTTTTATGCTTTTATGTCCTTTACAATGAGCTACCTGAATTTCAGTTTCCAGAGAGTTTACTGGTAGATAGACCATCAAAACTGCATGTTCCAACCTCTCTCTATAGTACTGAATGCTCTGTGTTATATCTTGTATACATTTTATATATTTTTTACGTTATATCACTAGACCAGGTTTTATGTTCACTGACAGAAAGCGATCTGTAAACAAATCTAGGAAGCTCATAATCAAGGACATAAAAGGCATAAAAAATAAGTGAAGAAGAAACAAAAAATAAATAAATAAATAAAAAGTATAGGTATTTTGAATGTACGTATTATATACTTTTCAGAATATGTAAATTCAAAATAAAAAGTTACTATTTCTTTATCCCCTTAACCCCTTAAGGATCAGTGGTCCAGGGAAGTTACCTTCCCTTAAAGACCACTTTGATCCTTGCACACGTGCCGTTACACATGACCTGTTACGCGTACCGGTGCGCCTCTTTGGGGCCTAAGAGATCGTTCCAGTATTGTATGGGTCAATTTTAGGCCCCGTTTTTACTTATAGCGCTCCTGGTAGAGCGCTGTAAGTATAAAGTATGTGACGTGTTATGCCCATCACCGGTCCTTAAGGGTATAAGAACCATGACGGTCATAGCACGTCATCTGGTCCTTAAGGAGTTAAGGACCGGCTGGTCGAGCAAGCGGCCGGCACTTAAGGACCACGGGCTATTTTAGTTTTTTTTCACAATTCTGTTTCAGGACTCCCCAAACTACATGCAGGCACGAGGACCGTCAAGGGTCCTTAAGGGGTTAAGCAGATTGAGAGCCACAGCTTCCAAGTGTACAGTTCCGCTTGAACCCTTTGAGTGCTAGAGGGGTATGCAATGCGTTGCTCTGCTATACTTTGTTTATCCCTCTGGCACTCAAAGGGTTAAACACACACATTTTGTATATATGCTTTTCAAGGTAGTATTTTCAACCATTTAAAGTAATACAATTCTTCCGGGTGTTAGGAATTACTGATACAAGGCGTATAGTTACGAAATAAAAAATGAAAACTTGCAGAACTGGAAGAGTGACAAGATGTACATTAAAATGGGTGTAAAGCAATTCAGAGAATAACTAACAATAATAGTAATACTTAGACTTTAAGGAATGTCAGTGACGTGTTATTACTTGTCAGAACTTACATTACTTGTATTTATTTATAATCATATAAGTAAGGATCAAATGTACAGTAGCAAAAGTGGCACAATTCGGGGGCCAACCAAGAATTATTATTTTAAAATGGGGGGGTCTCAGTGCACTGGAGACATCTCTACCACTCATGCGGACCAAGGCCCTAATTAACCCTTAAGGACCATAGAGGTGTTAAATCAGTGGGAATGTGTTTGTGTTTTATATTTTGCACTTGGTTTGCACTGTGTACATATGGCTCCAAATAACCAAATTCAATCAGGCATATTTAGCAAAAGTAAGTTCTGATCCTTGCAAATCTAGCCTCTTGTTTATGCCTATCACACAACATCTTGCAGGCAGGTGTGGGATAATGCAAACAGCAGTTATAGTGATCGTGTCATCCTGAGAAGTGTAGTTAACTTTAAATCAAATTAAAGTGATAGTAATAATTATTATGCAAAGAAAAAATATTGTAGGGTTTATTCTCCTAAGTAAACCAAGGGTACCTCTACTGATCAGAGGTGTTTAATTCAAAAGTTATTACAGCTTAGACTTGATGATTAAGGTGCAGTATTTTAGTGGCCTGAAATTGTACAGTGATGTTGTTGCTACACCATCCTACAGAGATTTATGGTCAACTGAGCTGCCCATAGGATGGTGTAGCAGCAGAGCCACTGTACAATTTCAGGCTACTGTGAACCGCAAAAAAAAAAGGGGGAGGCTAAAAGATAAGTGATAAGTGCACTAAGTGATAGTGTGCAGTCACCGTGATTCCAGTGTATTTTGTTAATCAAGTAAAAATAAATGTAACCTTATTGAAATATAACATAATAAAGGACCAACAAACAAACAAAAAATATATTGATTCTGGTACATGTTTAGAGGAGATATGTATCAAAAGAAACAAAAAGAATTCCAGATTAATATGTAAAATATAATCACTAATGTTAGTTAGTAAATGGAACTATATTCTGAGTCAAGAAGGAAGGAAACTCCTGTGTTAAAGCTGCCTAAAAAATTAATGCACTAAAATTATCTCTATCCTTTAATTATACTGCCGTTGGCCAGAAAATCAACACATATCAATATTAACATATCTCTTATTCGTACCATTCAAGTGATGGTTTTAAAATATCTAAAGAAGCACAAGAACAGTTCCCTCTTCATATATAAATATATAATTACTCTGGGGCATAATGGCAGGGAACTCCTATACTAAAGTGCAACAAAAGGTGATGCACCGAAGTTAACTGTCTTTGTCCCTTAAATTTCTGCCCTAGTCTAGAGTATTTCAGAAAAAAAAATGTGTATCAAATTCTTCTCCTCATTATAGCCAAAACAATTTCACCTAGCATGTTTAAAACAACGTCTCACTACGCACACAGTGACGTGCGATCACTAGAGTGTAAGGTGACATCGATAGTCTGCAGATGGTTCAGTACTTGTGTATCTACTTTTTTAAGTTTCATCACACATGATGTTTATGTGTTTAAGATGAAACAATTCTCAGATGAAACATTACTGTGAAATGGGATAAAATGCCAATTTTTTGTACAATTTCAGGTCACTGTGATAAGGCACCTAAAAAAATTCAGATTTGAGCTGTAATAACTTTTGAATAAAACACCTTTCAGCAGTGGGAGTATCCTTATTTTACTCATGGGAATAAACCCTAAAACGTATTTGATTTACATCTTAAGTATTACTATCCCTTTAAAAGCTGTCTTTAGGTTGTACTAGCCTTTTGTTTGTAATTTTAATTCCTCAAAAACTATTTATCTTTGTTTGTGGTAGAGTCTGGCACGTTAGGCTAATTAGTTTATGTGCTGGCCTAATTCTTCTACACACTAAGGCAATGTAATCAAGAAAAGTGGTTTCATTCTGGAGCAAACCATCTGCACCATAGGGAACAAATAATAATAAAAAAACAATTGTTTGATTTAAATGGGCCTTTTAAGTTCCAGAGGTATGCCTAGTGCATTGTGGAGTGAAGGTTTGGACACACTGCTGGCACTCAAAGGGTTAACCCTTTGAATTTAAGGAGATATCAAGAGAATTCAAGGGGTTAAACCCCCCTTCAAATTAATGGGAATGTGGGAATTTTGTTTGACCACTATGGTAAGTGCATTCAAACCTATCCTCAAGCCCAACAGTGCATGTTTTCAGAATACCCCTACCTTCATGAGATTCAAGGCCCAGTTTAGATAAATGGGAATTTTCTGGTCCTTACGGTGCAGATGGTTTGCCCCATGTTTGCTCCAGTTTGCCTTTATTCATAAGGATCATAGGCAGGGCCAGATTTACATCTCAGGAGCCTGTAGGCACAGATATCTGAAGCGCTCCCCCCTTGGCCATCTCCACAATGCTCCAAATCTCCATATTGGCCTCACATTGCCCCCCATCACCTTCACATTGCCCCCCATCACCTTCACATTGCATCCCATCAGCTCCACATTGCCCTCATATTGCCCCATCATCTCAACATTGCCCTCACATTGCCCCTCATCAGCTCCACATTGACCCATCAACTCCACATTGACCCCATCAGCTCCACATTGCCCTCATATTGCCCCATCATCTCAACATTGCCCCATTCAACTCCATATTGCCCTCACATTGCCCCCATATCAGCTCCACATTGCCCTTACATTGCCCCCCCATCAGCTCCGCATCGCTTGCCCCCCATCATCCCCATATTGACCTCACATTGCCCCCATTATCTCCAAATTAAGCCTCATTCTCTCCCCCACATCCGTTTCCTACCTCTCTGGTGGTCCAGTGGCAGGAGAGAACTGTGCTTCTGCACAGACCTGCAGCTGCTGGAGCTCCCGCGCGGTCTTCTCTTTAGTAATGCAGAGCGTTGGGAGATTTCATCAGCATCTAAAGGCACAGCTTATAATGCGGCGGTGGGCGGCTCGTCGGGGCATGGCAAGCTGCGCCACATCAAAAAAAAAAAAAAAAAATCAATTGCAGTAGCAGGCTCCCCTCTGTAGGGTGCGCCTGTAGGCAGATGCCGACTCTGCCTTACGGAAAATCCGGCCCTGATCATAGGCCCAGATTTATAAAAGAATTATTCTGTAGTAAAATAGGGGACACATATAGTATCCAAAATTTCCATGCACTTTAATAGAGATTTTTAACTCCTTTGCAATGAACTGGGGTCCTCTCTCGCATTCATATTTAATTTTACAGGAATTTGTACTTGTCCCCTAGTTGATTTATTCTACAATAACACCAGTTTGTTTTTCTATATCTGGGCCATCATACTTTATGTATACCATGCATCTCTTGTAAAAATCTTCACTGTTTTTGAAGATCTTAATATTAACCGTTTATGGACCAGAGGGGTGAGCATTGACTTGCTTTTTTGATGCGTTGCTCAACCCTCCTGTCCTTAAAGAGTTAAAAAAGGCCTTTAGGGTCTTCAGCGTTAAAAAAAGTGTGCTGCTCTTACTGCCAAACATATATGTGGTGTCCTATTTCCCAATGTGCTCACGTGCAATCAAGCCAACTTAATGTACATAGAGTAGATCATCCGTATGACTGAACAGGGCTAAACAGGATACTGTGTGTGCAGTATAAAAAGCTTCTCTGTTGCTCTTGTGAAACATGTAGATTATTTGCAAAAACATATGCACCACTATATTCATATCTGACAAAAAGCCCAGTGTTAAAAACAGCAAACACTTTATTCACAAATAGCCATAAAAATATACCTTACAGCTTCATATGTCCATAAACAAGGGCAAATAGGAGAGATTTTCCAGATCAGGCACAAGGATTGGTGCTACCGAAAGCCATGAGAACACTGATCAATACGTTTCACACTACCGGCGCTTACTCATGATTGAGAACATCATGATCATGAGTAAGTGCAGGTAGCGCAAAATAAGTTGATCAGTGTTCTCATGGCTTTCTATAACACCAGTCCTTGCACCTGATCTGGAAAGTCTCTCTTATCTGCACTTGTTTATGGACATATGAAGCTGTAAGGTATCTTTTTTTATGCCTATTTGTGAATAAAGTTGATGTTTTTAACACTGGGCTTTTTGTCAGATATGAATATAGTGGTGCGTATGTTTTTGCAAATAATCTTTAGCGTCTGCTCATAACACAGGAATCACATCAACGGCGGCTGCCACAAGAGGACTATGGGAAATATACAAAAGTAAAAAGAATATCAGTTCTCAGGAAAAACAACTGAGCCATAGGAACAACAAATCCCCAAATGCCCATTGATTTAAATAGGGTTTTTAACTGCTTGAATGCTAGAGAGGTCTCCAATGCATTGCGAAGCAATGCAGTGGAAACCTCACTCGCATGGAAGGAGTTAGAAATTGCTCCACATTGTCCTTGTGCTGATGGCTAATGTTTCTGCAAGATAAACTGTGATGAGTGGTTCAAGTGATAATCAGAAAGCTGAGGGCCATCTGAGAGGAGATGCACTAAGGTTTGATAAGGGCTATGGATGGCAGTGTTGTGTTGGATCTGTGTCAAAGGCAAATCGACAATATGAACTAAGATGTCTTCGCCATCATATCCCAGTCATTCCAAAACCAATTCACTGTCATCACCATGAATCTGCCATGTCTTCAACAGGTTTATGATGAAACATTTCTGTATGGAAACGCAGGTTAATAAGCCATTTCTGTATTCACTGGGCGTGTTTATATGTTAATGTAGCTGTTTGCCACATGCACTAAGCTCCAATAGCTGCCTCTGCTGTCGGAGTTCACAGTCCCAACATCACCTACCCAAGGTTAGCAATGTTGGGATCTCACTGTAGCTCTCTATTCAGCTAAATCCATGGTCACAACCCCCTTAACCCTTTGCTTTGCAATGCATTATATACCTCTCTGACATTCAAAGGGTGAATATTTGTACAAATGCATGAATATCCTATTAAAATTAGTATATAAACATAGTGTGCATGGATGTGGGTGTGCTTACATATATTTGTATTGGCTTCAACACAGATATACTTAGTAAAACAGATTGATATGCACACCATTATACACGTGACCAGGTAAACAGATTTAGTAAACAGTGCAGGTAGAATTTTATTCAAATTTTTTGTACTTTTTTACATACAAAGGGGGAGAAGACTTACTTGTTCTCACTGACATTCCACATTTATTTAAACTAAAGTCTTTGCAGATTTCTGTGTGAGACCTAGTCAATATAAATCATAATGTAGCTCTGTGTCTGATTGTAGTGCTTGCATAGATAATCATGTTGGATCATGAGGCAGCCATTGTTGCTTCTGACTTTCACTGAACATCACCATATCTCATGCGCTGCTTCCCTGCTTCTTTGGTCTGGTCAGCTTCCACTTAGAGAGACTGATCAACCAATATGCTTGTAAGAGCCACTAGTGGAGCACATGCACAATTATGTTAATTGCTGAGAATAGTAGGTAAATGTAAAACCAGGAAGGTGAAGCAGCTTTACTTTTTATGTCGTTTTAAGTATGAAGAGCATACTTCTGAAGAAGGATTTAGGGAAGATCGGAGTCAGTGGTTGGCAGCAGCAGTGTTTGGCAAAGTCATCAGCTCATATTGCCAGACACACTCCACAAGCTAGCAGTCTCAGAGGATTCCAGGATCTCTTAGTGAAGTCTTAACACATCGCCAGGCACACTGCACAAAGCCAGAGCACAAAGAAACCTGCAAATTATTTTGCACCTGGCCCAGGAAACAATGCAACTGGCCCCGGGGATGCATGCTTGCTGTTTGCCACAGGCAGTATGCATGTGGGTCTGTCGACCAAGTAACTTGTGAGTGTGTGAGGCTGATAGTAGAAATGTGCCAAAAGATTGTACTTGCTCCGTGGGCCAAATGTTGCCCATGGTCCCCACACATCATCAAACACACATCACCATAGCATCGACCCTTAGTGCATCCTGTTATCCTTTTAAAAGATCGCAAGCGAAAGAGCGTGCAACCACATAAATCATTAACCATGGCGACATGACAATCTCGCGCTGCATGGCAGTGCGAGATTCTCATGTTGCCTACCGAAAGGGAGCATTACAGTCTTGCATTTCTTGGACTACAATATCCATCAAACTAAGTTGGCCGATGAGAGCTGTCATTCAACAACTGCTGGAGAGACAATTACCCACCTCTTTTCTTACTGCGGGTTGCCAGCTGTTGTCTATGACAGTTGTAGTTGAACACCAGTGGGGAAATCTACCCTGTTATATTTATAAAAAAAAAAAAAAGCCCCCCCCCAAAAAAAAAACTGTGTTCCTGGAGGCGGTTCTCTGGCCCGGCTCTATCTCCCCTCAGTAGGAGGGTTAAATCAGTGATTTAAATTAAAATAGCATATAAGGGGAGATAGAGCCAGCCAGCAAGACCAGGATGTGCCCTTTCAGTAGGTGACATTTTAATCTTCTCAACATGGTTAATGGTTTATGTTTTAAAAGTAAACTGTAAAGTGGAGCAAATGGGACAAGGAGTTTGAGCAATCTAGAAAAGACACAATGGCACATATGCATAATGGGAAGAATTGATCAATTCTGTGTCAAGCCAAGTGCTTCATAAGTAACAAATGAATGTTTCCAAAAGTCACAAAAAGGGACTTTGAAGCCCATGAATTTTAGAGAGGTCTCCAATGCATTGTTTTGTATTGCATTGGAAACCTTTCTAGCATTCAAGGGGTGAAAAGCCCTTTTAAATCAATGGGGATGTTTCATTGTTCCTTATAGTGCAGCTGATGTGTCCCACAGTTGCTTCACTTTTGCATTTATAAATATAAGGACATGAGGGCCTTACTCACAAGATTAATCCATTTGCTTAGCAATGTGATGGACACCCCTCTGATCACTTAAGAGGTTAATATTTATTGTTCATGAAGTACAGATCTTAGGACAGTCCTTTGTTACTCAAAATGTTAAAGTATCACTGACCCTCAAACAGGTCTCTTTCACAATAATGTACTTTATGCTGAAGGAGATCAAACTACAGCAGAACAGGATGTAAGGATGACTAGCTGTGCCTCAGGCTGTAGGACAGGTAGAGTTTATGCAATAGCGACTAGATCATAAAGAGGTTTTATCCCTGATGTCTTTGTACAGAGATTTGTTAACAAGGTGTGCTCTATCAGTGTCAAATTCTCCGGGGCAGGGCTTCTAAGCATCCAAAATTGATAAAGCCGCATTTCAGGCAATACTGCATTATTTTCCAAGGATCTATCAAGTATTCAGTATCCAGGTCTATAATCTCCTAGGAACCAAGATGCAGCTGTTTTGGCCTCCCTGCCTGAAGGTCATTGTTTTCTTGGTCTGTAGCTTGTACAGTGTGGATGCTCGGTAAGTAGTTATTAAGTTTATCATTTCCACTGGCAGGGATGTTCTTGGATGTCAAGACTACTTACTTACTATTTGCTTTCATATTACAGCATTTGGTTATTTTACTGACAAAACCCTTGCACATTTAAATCTTTTAGGCTATTTTAAAAAGAATTGTAGCAATTATGAAGCAAACCATTTGCACCATAGGAGACAAATAATTGCCCAGATTGCTATTGATTCCAATGGGGCTTGGCTTTTAACCCCTTAGATGTCTCAACGCATTGCAAAGCCCCATTTAAATCAATGGGAATTTCTATGCTCCCTGTGGTTTGCTATAAAATTGCTCCTCTTGCTTTGTGCATAAGGTCCTTATGATCTGCGATTCAATTGCCTAGCACTGCCATCTATCTATACCCTAGATTAGTCTCTAGCATTCAAGATGGTACAAATCTAAGTTAAAATTGTTACTTCTTATTAAAACCTAGATTACACTGCAGGTGATATGTGCATGTTTTCTCTATTTTATCTCAGGAAATGTCTAGATAAAACCCAGTGATAAAGTTATCACCTGCAATGGGATCCAGTCGTAAATCAGCTTCTTTGAGTGCCAGAAGGGTGAGCAATACATTGCTTAAGTCCCACCCTGACACTAAGCTCTCATTACAGTTAGGACCGAGACATCAATTTTGAATTTTATTATCCCACTATTTATATATTAGATGTTTTCCTGAACATTATGGGCCATATGATCAAAACAAGAGGAAAAATGTTGTGACAAGTCAGTGCACCACAGGGGAGACTTAAGCACATGTGTATAAATGCAGTGGTATAATTCTGGAGCAAACTAACTGCACCATAGGGGAGACATGGGTTACATAACATATTGAATGTTAGTGAGAGATATCAAAAGCATTACTTGTCTATGCTTTAGAGACTTCTCTAGTGTTCAAGGGGTTAAAATCCTCATTTAAATCAGTGAGAAATATAATTTGTCCCCTACAGTTTGATCCAGATTTGTTCTTCTTTTTTTTGTTATACATAGACCCCATAAAAATCCGTATTCATTTGAATTTACCGCTTGAATACTGTTGATGTTGCAGTGAGTTGGCAACATTTCCAGCATTTAAAAGCCCTAATCCTTTGAGTACTAGAGTATCCAAAGCATTGTGTTGCAATGTATTTGGTATTTGATACCTCTCTGGAACTCAAAGGGTCAATAGGAAATTTGTGAATTTGTAGTTATTCCTTATGGTGCAGTTGATTTGCTTCAGAATTGCTCCTGTGCTTATGATGCCATGTCTATAGCAATTGGAACATATATTACTTTCAATAATCTATGTCTTGCTGCTGAATCTATGTTTCTTTTTCTATCCAAAAGGAATTTATCTATCTTGAAAGAGTAAGTGTACATATTGTGAGTGAACTATAGTATTGGAAGTAATGAATTATGGTTAAAACAATAGAAAGAAGCAACCCAGTAGTGTCATATTCACACCAAGAAAGCTTATAGCATCATTGCTATCTGTTGCTACATACATATTTTTAGTGCACTAACTAAAATAAAAAGCCAGTGGCCTGGGTGCTGTTGAAAAGGTAAAGTATACATAGAGTTCCTTGTAGAGAACTTGATTCATTATTAAGAAATCCTGTGAGTGTGGTTTATCTACACGGAAGTGTTTTTACTAATAGATGTAGCCTGAGTTATCTTTTCCCTTGATGAGAGAGAGGAATTTTGGCAAGAATGAGCTGGATAACTCTCTGGTACTCAAAGGGTTAAATACTTACACTAGGTGCGAGCATTATTACTATTATTCTTTATTTATGGAGTGCTAACGTAGTTCACAGCACTGTACAATAGGGAATAGACATGCAGAGATATTAAATAGTACAAATGGAACATGGAAAACAAAATGATCAGACGGCCCTGCTTGTGAGAGCTTACAGTCTAGAGGAAGGTAAGCTGGCCACAGATGGAGTAAGTATTATGGGGTGTAACTGCCTCATGCCACATGAACTTCTGGACATTAGGTGGGAGAAAGAAGTGCTTTTAAGTGCAGCGGTCCAGGTAAGTAGTGGTTTTGTTTGGGAGACAAACTATGTGAACAATGAGGTTGTGATGGGATTGTAGGCGGGAGGGTGATTTTAGAATGGAATGAGAGTGAGCAGAGTTTGGAAAGGCTGTTTATCTGACCTTGCTCATAATGGTTATGGAGGTAGTTGATAGGCTTCCCTGAAGAGGTGCGATTTCAGGGAGCGACTGAAGATCTGAAGGCTGGGGGAGTATATCATACTTTATTAGACAGCCAGGGAGGGGGTATGTGTGCTACCTGCCACATCTGAAAGAAAATAAATTCCCCCATTCCTTCAGGTTATCCTGAGCAGCACACCAAGACAGAGAAGAAAAAGCTAAACTAGGGAGGGATACTAACAGCCTGCAGGACTTTATGTCCAAACCCAGCAATAGTGTCTAGCAAAGGTGAGTACATTTTGCCAGGTAGCGGCTGTACAAATCTGTTACGAGGAAGTATGAGCTTTCTCTTTCCATGATGCTGAAATGGCTCTAGTGGAATGAGCTCCACTAGAGGCTGTTATATGTTTGCTGATTTTTCCTTCAAATAAAGCTTTTTTGAAAATAAATAAATAAATAAATAAATAAATAAATAAATAAATAAATAAAAAACCGACAATGGTCGCCTGCATGGATAACCTATTCAAATGTATAGGTTATCCATGATAGGGGGTGTCTGGTCCTGATGACCCCCTCGAGGTCTGAATTATAGTTTTTAAATTAATATACTAATATACATTATAAGAAAGTCCATATAACATATGTTACACATATGTTATGTGGGCTTTAGTGAAAATGCCGGCAATTGCCGCCTGCATTGCTCACCTATCCTTCTGGATAGTTGTTCAGTGCTAGGGGGTGTCAGGAGGGGTCCTGATACTCCCTCTTAAGGTCTGAACTATTTATCTGACAGACAATTAAAATTTAAAATAAATAAATAAATAATAATACACATATACAGGCAAGGTATGCAGCAGCATACCTTGTCTATTAACCCTATGAGTACCAGAGGGGTAGCAAATACATTGCAATGAGTTGCTACCTCTCTGGTACTCATAGGGTTAATCATGCAATACAAATACAATGAGGGCATGTCAAAAAAAATTGTAAAAGAACAATGTCAAATTTTAAAGGGAGGGGGTTAAAATGTTGAATGTGAACAATATTGTCAAATTAAAATGGTGAAAGAAAGCACTATAATTTGTATATCAAAGGGGGGGGTTTAATATGTTGATGGGGGCACTCTATGTTGGATTTTGATAATGTGGGGAACACATCTAACGCAAAACCTGATTTTTCTGTCATCAAAAGTGTGCCTATTTCCTTGGACTTTGACATTTTGTGTGTTAGGAGGTAGTTTAATAAAAGCAGATGGCTCCAAATGTATTAGTTCATAGAAATGTGCTGTCTATACCAGTTTTGTTTTACCATGGTTCTGCAATAGAATACCGGTGTAACACATGTTTGCAGAATACACGTTACTTGTTTTTAATGTAACGCTGGTTTTAGCACAGGTAATAGAATCGAGCGCCTGATAACCAATCCATTTGTATTTTATTTGGATGTGTGATATATTATGAGGACAGAATGATGTGGAGTAGATCTTTTATTCCATTTGTCCAATAGAATTGTGGATTATGCCTTTTGTATGTTGACTGTTTTTACTGATGTATCAGAATTTATTCATGCATTTGTTGGTCATATGTGATTACAAAGAAGTTGTATAATATCAGGTAGATATTGTGTTTCTTGAGGAACACTTCAGATACACTGGTATCATATGTGGATTCGCAATTAGGATATAGTATGTGTGTTTGATTGCGGACATACTCACGTTACGTCACAGAGTAGATATCTGGGCAGCAACAGGGGTTGATACGCATAAATACACATATATCCCTGTGTAATAATCCACTTTTTTGATACAGCTGTAGGTCTGGTGAGATCCAATATAGAAATAAATGTTCAAGATGATTTTTTTTTTAATCAACCCTCTGCTAGGGGGGATTTACAAAGCAGACACAAGACAAGGCTGGCTTCCATCAGAAATACAATCCAAAAATAGGAAAAATACACTTTTAAGAATAAAAAATCTAAATGCACAGAAATAAGCAAATAGAAAACATGTGAAAATATACATAAGGATAGCCAGCAAATAAATAAACTTCCTTGCAGGTAGAAGAAAGGTGCTTCAAGCCACCAAGCCAGAAATCTGTCCACTGGAGGCTAGGGGGACAGGAGATGCCAGAATACCACTTACAAGGATTGAAAAATGCTAAAGAGGGGAGTTCACCCTCTTCTAAGGCTAGGAATGATGAGTTCCAGACTGTGGAACACACAGACTGATAGCAAGATGGCTGCTGCAACCTATGCTTTCCAGCAGTGGACAGCGGCTGAAAGAATGCAGTAGCTGTTGCAAGGCATTTTATTCCAGTCTCAGCGAGGACCTTAATTGCGAATGGGGGGGGATAACTAGTCTTTTCTCCTGGACTGGCCACTATGGCACTAACCAGGAAACAAAAAGAAGTCCAGCTGGACCCTTCTTAAAACAAAAAACAATTACCGAGTACCTCATGTGGTGAGGACAGGTGAAACACTGAAGCTGGTAGGGGGGCTTTTTTTATAAGTGTACCTGCCCTGATTGGGAGGCAGGGCTCTCTCCTGGTGTGCTACCAAGTAGACACTGAAGAAATTTTATTTGTCCTCCCTGATGAAGTTGGTTTGTCCCAGAATTGCTCCACTTCTTCATATTAAACTAGCCTCCTTGAATTCTAGCGTATAGACTACACATGTATTTATAATTAATTTGACTGGGTTTAAGACAATGATCTGATGTTCTCCAGTTTGGTGAAATTTAGCTGCTAGCTAATGGAGCAGAAACTTCCTGATCGGGAGAAAACCTGTCTGACAAAGTTCCTTTTTTCTCTAGATCAGGCAGTTTCTACTCCAATAGCTAGAGGCTGCCATAGCAGCTACATTTCGCAGATCGGAAGATAAAATAAAGCCTTTACACATGTTTAAACAATACTTGGTATTACAGCAGTTAGGAAAAAAAATTTAAAAAAGGAGTGTATAATACGCAGATGTAAATTATACCCAATATTTTAGGTCAAAATTTAAGTGGGCTTGTATAATACTCACCCCCTTTCTCTCCCTCTACCCACAAAAAATAACATAAAATGCTGGTTTCCTCTCAATCCCTATCTCTCTTCCTCTAAGTACAGAAGAGCAGCTCAGGATGCAGGCTCAAATTGAAGCATTCTGCTCACTGAACGGAGCTCCAAGCTGCATCCTAAGGAGCTTATAATGTCTATGTATAGAGGTATGGCGGGTAGAGAGAGGGAAAGTGGGTGATGTCTGCTATCTTGCCTTGCTAAGAATACTGTTTTGCCATTGGTGGATACTGTAGCCCTCATGGATCAGGTGGACAAGCACATGGAATTCTTCTTGAAGGTGAATCTTGTGGCCTCTTTGCCACCTTAATCCTATCTTTTGTCGCTGCATGGGTTATTAGGGCTATGACTGTCTCAGGGTTCAGTTTTTGGATGCTCTCCACACGGATGCACCCAAAGAGGACCTTATGGTCCTCATTTCTAAGATCCTTGAAGCTGAGGCTTATCTTATGGAAGTAGCCTTTGATATTGCTAAGTTTACAGAAAAAGCCTCTGCTTTTTCAGTGGCTGTGCATTACACCTTGTGGCTTAAGATTTGTTCTCCAAGTCATTGTTTCTCTTCCTTTTTTGATAAAAACAAACCCTGTTATCCAGTAGAAATTCTCTTCCCTGGAATGTATCAAATCTCAGTGAAGGACCTGGAACAGAACCAGAGATTATTGATTGAGAATGAGCACCTAACCATGCTGTTTCAGAATGGATATGCAGCCTTTAGTGAAAAGTCATACATGTAGTCCATTTCTGCTAACTGAAATGGACAAAGTTATCAGTCATACCACTGGAGGCATGAGTGTTATATTACCTCAGGTCACTCCCAAACAATCCTTTTCTCCTCAGCAGATATGTTTCTTTTGTTCCACTCACCCATTTGGGTACACTTCCAGGGCTCTGCTACACTCTATGAACAAGGTGTGTTGCACTCCAAAACCCAAACAGGCTTGGGTGGGCAAAAAAGCCATTGTAGAAGCCCAAAACTGAGAAACCTACCTCTGTGTGACTCACGAGGGCCTGGGCTATCACACTCATCTCTGTCTTTTCTGCAGCGCATCGGCTATTTAAGTGACAGACCAGTGGGTTTTGAGAGTAATCTCAGAAGGGTAGAGCATAGATTTCAAGTCCCTTCCTTCATGTTGTTTCTTTTTGTCCAGGGTTCCTCACGTTCCCAAACAGTGACTTCCCTGCTAGATATGCAGGTAGTGGTACCAGTTCCTTCACTGGAAAGGTCCATGGGGTTCCATTCCAACCCATTCATAGCATTCAAAAAGTATGGTACCTGTCATCCTATTCTGGGCTTAAAACATCTCAACCTTCTTATGTGAGCCACATCTTTGCTCCCCATCATTGTGGAAATGTGTCCACAGGAGTTTCTGGATTCCTTAGACATAAAGGGTACCTATCTTTGCATTCCTATCCATGCAGATCATCAGCTTTTTCCTGTGGTTGGCCTTCCAAGACAGTCATTTTCAGTTCACCTCGCTTCCTTTTGGAATGGTGTCCGGTCCGTGGATATTAACAAATGTCATGTCAGATCTGACGGTTCACATGTGCTCAAGGGATTCCTTTGATTCCCTACATGTATGACTTTTCACTAAAGGCTGCAGTCCTGCATATCCATTCTGAAACAGTATGGTTAGGTGCTCATTCTCAATCAATAAGCTCTGGTTCTGTTCCAGGTCCTTCACTGAGATTTGATACTTTCCAGGGAAGAGAATTTCTACTGGATAACAGGGTTTGTTTTTATCTCTTCAGATGTCTCAGACTATTTTCTGTCTGTCTGTGATATTGCAGGGATACAAGCAGATGCTGGGATATCTAGTCTTGGCCCTGGAGACAATCCTGTTTGCGCAATTCCACACTCAGGATTTGCAACTGGAAATTCTCAGGAATTGTTCCAATCAACAGTGTCACCTTTACTGTGTCATGTCTCTGTTCACAAGGACAAAAGCAGACCTTCATTGGTGGCTTTGGGGCTGCCCCTACTTATCCTGGGTCATAGTTATGATGGACACCTGATAGACTGGGGATACACTGTGGGTCACATAACCATGCAGTGTCTTTGGACTGATGCAGAGAACACTCTGTCTATAATGCTCTGGAGCTGCGGGCAATACCCTAGCTCTGAGACATTGGTGTCTGTCCCTCCAGGTACCCCGGTGCTGATAGAGTTAGAAAGCAATAGTGGTTGCTTACATCACCGGCCAGAGAGGGACCAGGAGTGCAGCCACATGGACTGAGACGCAGTGGATTTTCACATGCAGGCTGTCTCCGCCATTCAAATTCTGAGGGCAGACAATGTCAGGGCAAAGTTGTCAAAGTTGCCAGCGCCTGGAACCTGGTAATTGGGAGCTCAGTCATAGTGTCTTTGACTCCATAGTTTGTCCCTCGGTCCGCTGGTTGTGGACCTAATGGCCTGTCCGGCCTATAGGGAGCCAAGTCCTCCATGAAGTTTGAATCTGGTTCTAGGAGTACTTCAGAAGACTTCATTTGAGCCATTGTCTTCAGCTTTCAAGACCACCTTTCTCTTGTTGTCTATATTCGGTGAGTGATCAAACTGAATGTTTTGTCTTGCAAACCACCTTTCATGGTCTTCCATCCTGACAAGATGGTTCTAAGAACTCCCATAGGGTTTTTCTCGTAAAGTTTTTTCAGAGTTTCATAGCAACATTCTCCCCTGCTTCTACTCCTACCTGAACTGGTAGGAGTGGGCTGGATCGGGGAAAGCCTTCTCATGTCACTGGTGATCAGGTCATTAATGATGTGAGGAGGCTTTCTCCAATCCCTCGACTCCTAACCAAAAGTAGGGGTGGGGGTGGGGGGTGGCATCAGGAGGTATCCTGGTGCCCCCCCCTCATGAGGTCTAATTTAAAAAAATTTTTTAACTATAAATATATAAATGAATAAGCCTGTGCTTACCACTGGGCTGTCCAACACATTGCTTTGCAATGTGTTGAACACCCCTGTGACATAAGCACTGGCAATATCTCAGAAGTGCCCCTCTGACACCCAAATCCTCCTTTCCCCCCAAAAAAAGGGGTCAATGGAGTTGATACCCACTATGTCTGGAGCACGGGCTTGTCCATGCAGGTACACATGGTCAAGCCTGTGCTCTACATGTGGCTGGAACAGAAGGGGTTAAAGACACAAAAAGTCTGATGAATTAAGATAAAGTGGAGGAATTCTGGGGCAAACACATTGTAGCATAGAGGATAAATAAATATTCGCTTTGATTTAAGTGGGGATTTTAACGTCTTTTTAAACCTCAGACTTACAAGACTGAGAGCAAGATACCCATAGGGATTAAAAATAGAGAGCTAAATAGGGATATTTCTGAGTGGTAGCAAGACAAAGAACAAGTAAATTATGTGCTTTTATTCAGTCTCAATCAATATTCGCTTCTGTGCTTCTTTATGTATACCGTATATGTTTATTTAGATGGGGACTCAAGTGCACATTGTTCTTAGGCTTCAAGTGCCTGCTATATATCTTACACAGCAGTGCTATTCTGTTGGTTAGATCTGACCCATTATGTTAACCACACTTCCATTCTGACATTCAGAGATACCATGGAGATCTTAATACTTTGATTTAAGTTTGGCTTTTACACTATTGAATACAAGAGCGGTCTGAAATGCATTGCAATGCTATGGAGGGTTTTAGAGACATCTGTAACATTTAAGGTGTTGAAAACCCCAGTGAAATGACTGGAAATTGTAGAAACGTGTATTTGTCACTTATTCTGTAGTTGGTTTGCTCCAGAATTGACCTGTCTCTCCTTGGCACATCAGCCTCCAGTTCACATACTAGTCTATGGCAAGTTACATCAATTACACATTTCTGAGAGAAAAAAAAAAATAGAAAATGAATCAAGATTACCTAACAGTAGTAGTAATGGCTGTCACATTCATTGCTGAAATGAACTCACTTATTTTGTAGGCCATCATACTACATTTCAGTACCTCCTTCTATTATCCCTGGAGCCAATACAACACTTGCTGTTCACTGGTTTGGCCAAACCTACTCTGAAGTCACAGTCACAGCTCAGATTCTACAGCAAAGACAACCATTAGTGAATGCAAGCAATGTCTTCCAGAATGGTGAGTATTTCTTTCTCATAATCCTAACTTTTTTTTTTCACAAGCTTTACCATTACATCTGGCCACATGGTCACTCATAGATGCCCACACACACACGGAAGAGTATGCTTATGACCAAGTTTACAGCTCCAGCACTAAATAAATATTTTTTGAATTGATGGCACCAAAATGACATGAATATAAATCCTTATAATTTTATGTCATACTGAGGAGTATGTTTGAATAGACATTTGAGCTGTTTTTATGTGCTGTGCCTACCTAATGTCTATGTACTAAACCATTTACATGAAACAATGGCTCCTTCTATACCCTAATAAAGCCAAAGATAACTGTAACAATATATGTTATGTATTAGCAGGTGGGGAAACATTTCTTCCTTATGCCCCCACTTTCTGACCAGGACTGTGATCTATTGTACTAGACACAGGAGGAAATGAAGAGTACAAATGGAAATAGTTCCTCGCAAGTGGCTGGAAAAACAGTACATGCACTATATCAGATATAGTGCATGTATTGTCAGGGAAACGTAACGCTTGTAGAGTGTTACACCACCACATTTTATTTAAAACTAACTTGTATTTTAGCATAGCCTTTTCTTTAACCCTTTGAGTACCAGAGAGGCAGCCAAAGCATTGCGTTGCAATGCGTTGGATGCCGCTCTGGCACTAAAAGGGTTAAAGGGCATGCAAGTTAAAGCCACGAGTTAAAACTGATTTTTCAGTATTATAGTTAAGCAGTGCAGAGAGTGAGACTGAGAAAGCAGAGCAGCATGTGAAGAGCATGAAATAAGCAAGGTAGATTAGTGTGGCCCAACTCAAATGGTTTCCAAAGTAACTTCAAAGCAGAAGAAAATCTATCAGGAACACATTTTAAAAGCATGAGATTATTTCTATCCTCAAAGTAAAGCACAGAACAGCTATTATGGGTAGACAATTACTGTGTAAGTGTAAAGGTATAACATCTTCAATCAGTCCTGGACCTTAAACTCTTCTCACTACACATAATATTGACCCTTTAAAGTGCAGACAGGTGTGCAATGCAGGCACCTGCACACATAGACACCAAGGGGGGCTTGAGCACCTGCCCTTTTTGTCCAAAGTGCCCTTGTGCCCTTTTAACAAAAAATAAATAAATAATTATGAGAAGTGCCCTTTTTTTTCATTTGAGCCCCTGCCCCCCAAAATGTCTGTGCACGTCCCTGGTGCAATGCATTGTTTTAGGCACCCTGCCTGCTTTATTTTGAACAAATTGTAATGTCAGCCTACATGGACATGGCATTCAGGACTGACTGGAGATCTTACCTTTTGAATAAATTCATATGGTCAGATTTAATGGGGACAGTCAGGATTTTCTGGCTATATTAAAGAGATAGTAATACTTCATATGTAAAAAATATATGTTGGAGGGTTTATCCCCCTGAGAAAAACAAGTATACTACCACTGCTGAAAGTTGTTTTATTCAAATATTTTAAAGCTTAAATTTGAGTTTGAACTGTAATAACTTTTGAATAAAACACCTCTTAGCAGTAGGGGTACCCTTGTTTTAGTCAGGGGAATACACCCTACAATATAAATGTATTACGTATTAACATATTACTATCACTTTATGGAAAGTGATGTTTAATATGAGAATGTATTAATTCTCCTTTAACCCTTTATGTACAAGAGAGGTATGCATTGGACACCTCTCTGGCACTCAAATGGTTAAGGGCCTCTACCAAACTCGGTTATAAAGATCTTATATGCTTGCTTGCAAATATTTCTGTTGATTAATAATGTAGTCACTTTGATTTACACTTGTTCAAGCAGAAATATGTCAAGATCAGACTAGTAAGGCTGGAGACAAACAAACTGATATCATACAGTATATCACAACGCATTCTTGTTTTGGCTTACAGTGTAATGCTTGTACTATAACAGGGGCTTTGTTTTTTCAGATACTATTGGAATACTCACTCTTCCTGCAGTAAGTACTGTTTTATATACATACCTGTTTTTTATTGCGCTTAAAGATTGAAACAGTATTATGCGTAAAAATTATATCAGGCTTTTTTTTTAGAAAACATTATTCAAGACATGAAAAATCTATACATTATAATTTAAATATAAAGACATGTTCACATATTATGATGGAAGTATAACTTTGTAACAAGTTGTTTTTCAAAATTATTTATATTTTTCTTAGCCTTTTTTTTATTCCAAACAGTAGTTTATGATATATTTAGCTTTATTTATTTGGCAGTTTATGCAAATGATCTAGTGTTTTTTGTAGGAATTGACAGTTGGTAATGTAAATTAGTGTGGAATGTTAGTATCTGCTAGGCACACTGAACAGATTTGTATTAACTGATAAATAATTAAATGACATTTATCACACTTTTACATGTCTTTCTAGTAAACAAGTGCACATGATTGCGTAATGCTCTCCAACATGGCGGCTCAAGGTTTTTGGGGTTCTCTAAGGGAAAAATTCACATGGGTCCCTCCTTTACTTCTGCTTTAGTATTTCTAATAAGACATCTGATTTTGTTTATATGCAGTTGGAGTACTGTTTAAGCACACTGCAGGCCTTCTGACCAAATGGGGGCTCTAATCAGCTGCTCATTCTGCTTGTATTGTAGCGCTACCACTGCTCTTCAGTGATAGATAGATAGATATTTCAGGTGCGGCTTTGCAAGGTACCCAGGTGCCCCCAGTACTATCAATGGGCACACCGTTACTCCTCGATAATTTCACCTCTCAGCCTCAGTCAGATTTGTCCACCACAAAATAGTTTTAGGCTATGAAATAGAAACAAAAAACAAGATCTGGAAATAATTGGTCAATACAAGAGTAAATATATTGGTAATAAATCTGTTAATATTAATATATAGAGTTGACATTTAAGAAGCATACAGTTTACTAAATAAATTGTCCATTATGAAGCAGGAGCAGGTTTCTAGTGCAGGGGGATTGGGATTATCCTGGCTACTCCCACAACTCTGCACTGGGGAGTGTCTGTCACAGCTGAGGCCGCTTTCTCAAAACAGAGGCATTAATTACTATATATAATGGGAAAATAGGGTATAGGCACAGTGTATAGTAAACTAGAAGTTGTGAACAGTATTGTCAGAACCAGGGGAGGGCTGGCAACTTTTGGCCTGGGAGGCAATTAAGTGGCCTATTTCTTTTACCGCTCCAGCCCAATGTCCCAGCCCAACCCCTTTTGTTAATGTTATAGCTGGCATTAAAGTTATGGATTAAGTCAAGTGATACCTCAGAGTTTATAACTGAAATGGTAGTACACAACTGATATCACAGAGATGACAATTGAAATGGATCTACATTAGTGATACCACAGAGCTTACAATTGAAATGGAGCAACACTAGTGATACCACAGAGCTTACAATTGAAATGGAACTACAATACTAGTGTAGCTCCTTAAATTCTGTTTACTCTATTTACAGCTGCAAATGGGAAATCGAGTGAGGCAGTGGCCCACTGGCCCATATTCATGACCAGCCTGGGGGGCAATTGCCCCCTTGCCCCCCAGGCCAGCCCTCCCCTGGTCAGAACCCATATTTGTTTCAATACGACCTTATTTGTGTTGTTTAAACTTTTACATGCTTTGAGAGTAAGGGTAAATAGGAGAAATAAAATTAAGAAAAAAAATGAAACATATATGAGTAGCCATGTGAAATGCCATATGCTTTTTTTAAAGTAGAAATTCATGCAGGAGAGACCAGAATCTTAAAGGCACAGAAAGCATTCATCATCAACAAATCTATGTTTAAAGTTTCCTTATCTCAATACATATATATATATATATATATATATATATATATATATATATATATATATATCAAATTGACTTTGCTGTTTGACAACAGGCTTGGGGAACATATTAAAAATGTCCGTTTTCTGTGTTACTAGCAAATGCTACAGAGTTAGACTGATAAAGGGATATTAATACTTCTTTTCTGTAAGCTTTAATATTGTAGTTATGAAATAAATAAAGCAAAGCATCAAAGTCTTTTTGCTATAACTTTCATAATTTTAGTGTAATATTGATCTAAAGTTTCCACCTCCCACCCCTTTTAGCTACGTCAGCGCTCTACCTGACAAACTTGGATTCTGGTCCAGCGACCGGACGGCTCATCTGTGCATACACAGCAACATGACAACAGTCTACAAAATGTGCCTGGTTTGAGGCAGTAGTCCACTGTCATGAAGATTTGCTGTGTATTCTCTGCTAGTTCAGCTCTCCAGATGAGCTGTCCCGTTGCAGAACTAGAATCCCAGTTTGTCAGCTAGAGAGCTGACATAGCTAAAAGGATGGGAGGGGAAAACTTTAAATCGATATTACACTAAAAGTATGAAAGTTCTAGCAAAAATACTTTGATGCTTTTCTTGATTTATTTTATAATTACAATATTAAAGCTTACAGAAAACAAGTATTGCTATCCCTTTAAGACAGCGTGCCCTTTCAAATTAGAGCAAATGTAATTTCTCTGTCGTCCAATACAGGTTACTGGTAACTTTGGGTAGGCGATCAGCCCCTTTAAGTAGGCAGGAACTGCTGGATGGAGCCTACCTTAGCTTGCAGCTAGCCAGTCACCATCCAGTAAGATTTGTTCCTTGGTCAAGACACAAGGCAAGAGAATGGTTCTGCTATAGTTTGAGAAACTACAATTCCCATGAGTGCTTGCTTCGCGTGCTCATTTCTGATTGGCTGCCACCCCAGCCGCCATTTTTTGCCTTCTCTGAACGAGTATCCTATGCCAGTCTAGGACTCTCCTTATCTCCTCAGCAGTTTAACCCTTCACCTGCCAGATAAGTCTATTTTAGTGTTTCTAGGGTGAATAATCTATCATATACATTGTTATTTTGACCGTTTGACTCTGTGAGCATGTCTATTTCATTAGACCTTGAGGCTAAACCTAAGAGTAAGGACACTGGGGCATCTGTGTCCCCTATTGCTCATTGTTCCTCATGTCACTCAGGGTTACCTAGAGAATACTCAGGTCATGTTTGCCCAGCATGCGCTGCTGCCCCTGAGTCCCCTGCAGGGACCTCCAGCCATGCACTAGAGCCAGTTTGGATGCAAGAGTTTAAGGCTACTACCAGGGACCTTCGGTCTACCTTACAAATCCTTCCATCCACTTTGCAGGGGGTCTTCCACTCATGGCAGGCCCCCACCCCTATCAGGTCTTCCCTGTCTAAACCGCCAGGTGTACCTAATGTGTCTGATTCCTCTGTGGAGGAATTAGAGGAATCATTGGTGGATTCCGATGATGACGACTGCTCTGCTGTTCCTTCCTCTCAGTTTTTTGGGGACCCCTTTGAGGCTGATCCTGTTCCCTCAGCCAAGGGCCTGATCAGGGCTGTGTTGAACACCCTGAACATTTCCGTGGTACAGGAGGTTTCCTCTGATCCCTCTGATTTGTTTCAGAAGCCTGTCCGAACCCATACTTGTTTTCAACCTAACCCCACTCTTGACCGCTTGGTGTCTGAGGAGTGGAAGTATCCAGACAGGAAACCGTCTGTCTCTAGGAAATTTGCTAAGCTTTATCCGTTCTCTGAAGCGGCCCTAGCTCAGTGGGTTCATCCTCCTAAGGTGGACGCCCCTGTCTCCAGGCTTTCTAAGTCCACTGCCTTGCCTGTGGCTGATGCATCTGCTCTGAAAGACTGGACTGACAAAAGCTTGAGACCTCTCTCAAGGCCATTTTTGTGATGGCTGGTTGTGCCCTGTGCCCCGCATTTGCTGCGGCATGGGTGAATAGGGCTGTGGCTGTTAGGACTGAACAGCTCACCTTAGCTGTCCGTCATGGAGCTCCTACTGCTGACATGTTGCAGCTTCTCGCCAGGCCCAGCATTATGTTTCTGCTACGCTGTTTGATGCCGTCCGTATGGTGGCCAGGGCATCCACCATGTCTGTGGTAGCCAAATGTGCTTTTTGGCTCAAGATCTGGTCTGCTGACACTGCCTCCAAGAGGGCTCTCCTGTCTTTGCCCTTTCAGGGCACCTCTCTGTTTGGGCCTGATCTCAAGGATCTGATCAGTGAAGCCACTGGGGGGAAGTGCACTCACCTGCCAGTGGTTCCTAGGAAACGGAATCGTTTTTTTTTATCCCTTCCAGGCTGATTCGCATCCGGCGACCCAGGCGGTGCCTCAGGCTCAGCACACCTCATCCAAGCCTAAGCAGCAATGGAGGCCCAAGTCCTCCGCTAAGCCCAAGGCTTCCAAACCTTCTTCTGCATGACTCACCAAATCCGTGTCCCCACCCGCAGGTGGGTGGCCGTTTATGGACCCGTGGGTTTTGCAAGTGGTGGCTGTGGGGTACAGAATTCCCTCCACCTCCCTCCCTCCCAGACCTTCTCTTCTCGCTCTCCTCTGGGTGCAGAAAAGCTGCGCCTTTTCGAGGGAGCCATTCAGGCCCTTCTGGACAAGGCGGTCTTAAAACCAGTTTCTCCGCAGGAAAGGGGGTTGGGATTCTTCTCCAACCTCTTTCTGGTTTCCGAGAAGGACGACGGCTATCGTCCCATTTTGGATTTGAAGGACCTAAACTCCTTTGTGGTCAGGTCCCAGTATCGCCAGGAGTCACTGCACACAGTGATCTCTGCCATGTCCCCTGGGGAATATCTAGTTTCTCTGGATCTTCAGGGTGCATACTTGCACATAACCATTCATCCAGAAGCCAGCAATATCTCCGCTTTGCCTGCGACTGAGGGCATTTCCAGTTCTCTGCCCTCCCCTTTGGCCTGACCATGGCTTGTCAAGTCTTCAACAGAGTCCTGGGAGTCATGATTTCTGTCCTCCATCGGGATGGCATAATAGTTACCCCGTACATGGACGACCTCCTTCTGAAGGCATCTTCTCCAGAACTCCTTCATCAGCAGGTGCAGGTCTGCATTCATGCTCTGTCCCGTCACGGGTGGATCATCAATCTGGACAGCGGCAGGGGGCGGGGTTTTGTTGTAGCTTCTTTTTCTTCCCACCACGTGATCGGCGAGGTTTCTCTCGCTTAGCGTGAAGGGATCCAGCGTCCCTCTCTTCTCATTCTTGCCCGTGTGACCGGGGCAGGAGAGACCCGTCTGGATCCACATTGTGTGAAACCGAGTGGAGTCAAACGCTTGACATAGCAGCGCATGGATACGGGCGGTTTACACTGACATACCTGTGGATCTCTAACATTATTCTACTGGAGAGGTATCGTTGGAGGAGGAGGATCGGTGTCGTAGGATTACTACGAGGTGGAGATTGAGACATTGGGTGAACCATAAAGAATTTACATGTGAGTGGATATTTTTGTTATTCTTGTGCATTGAGATTGATATTGATGTATGCCTTCTGATTTCCATTTCATGTGGCGGGAGTTCGGGTCCACTGGGTCATAAACAACCACTGGTTAACTTAAACAGCCGAAAAAGTTTTGGAACTCTTCAAAGGATTTTTAAAGGACATTTTGTATTTTAAAGTATATAAGATGTATTTTTGTGTTGTAACATATAATTGATATTGTGTTTCAACTTTAATTCTTCTCTGTTATGTATCACTAGAATATAATAGCATCGCCTGAGGGTTTTTGGTTACGTTTGGATGTAAATTCTGTAGAGTAGGATTTATACTTGGGCAGAAGCTAAACAAAAATTTGATTATTCATGTGATACAATAGTCTATTTGATTTGAGACCGTAATATCCAATACTTGTACATACTATTGGTAAGAGCGCCGAAGTTTTTATTTCTTCTTTTCTTTTTAAATCTGAACAAGTCGGCTGGGGATCAGTCCTGGGGCACTTGAATGCTTAAGGCCGGTGGTCCCAGGAAGAATCTCTCCTTCCCATCCTTGTTTTGGAGCTTCGGGTGGTATTTCATGCCCTGTGCCACTGGACGCTCCAACTGGAGGATTGCCCGGTCAGGGTCCAGACGGACAACGCCACAGCGGTAGCCTACATCAACAAACAAGGTGGCACAAGAAGTCTCACAGCTTTGTTAGAGGTCAAGGCTATTTTGTCCTGGGCAGAGGAGCATGTCCCTGCCATTTCCGCAGTTCATATTCCTGGTGTAGACAACGTTCTGGCAGACTTCCTCATTTGAGACTCAGTGGACACTGGAGAGTGAGACCTGCATCAAGAGGTGTTCAACCTCATTGTCCAGCGGTGGGGTCTTCCGTGCATCGACCTGATGGCGACAAGACACAACAGGAAGTTCCCAACATTCTGCTCTTGCTGGGCGGACCCCCTGGCTCTAGCAGTGGATGTCTTGTCGATCCCGTGGATTTTTCCTCTGGCATACCTTTTTCCTCCCATTCCCCTGTTGCATGGGGTGATAAGGAAACTGAGACTGGAGTGCTGCCCAGTCATTCAGATTGCTCCTTACTGGCCTCGACAGGCTTGGCTTCCAGGGCTTCTGGATCTCTCTTCAGCTCACCTCCCATCCGGATCTTCTATTGCAGGGTTACCTCTGGAAGGAGGATGTTCATCGTCTGGCTTTGATGGCATGGAGGTTGACTCCTCAATTTTGAAGAAAAAGGGTTTTTCTTCTGGTGTGGTGGCTACTATGCTTAGTGCACGTAAGCCTGTTTCCTCTAAGGCATACCATCGAGTTTTGTCTACCTTTCTCTCTTGGTGTGCTGCTAGGGACCTGTCTCAGGAATTTGATCTTCCTACGGTCCTTTCTTTCCTCCAGGATGGTGTGGATAAGGGTCTCAGTTTGAGTTCTCTTAAAGTGCAGACCTCTGCTCTTTCTGTCTTCTTTCAGAAGCGCCTTGCTATTCTTCCTGATGTCAAGGTTTTCCTCCAAGGTGTTGCTCATACCCGTCCTGTGTTTAAGACTCCCGCTCCTCAGTGGGACCTTAACTTGGTTTTGGGCATCCTATAGTGCCCTTCCTTTGAGTCCTTGGCCACTATTCCTCTACTTATGCTGATGTGGAAGATGGCCTTTCTCCTGGCGATCGTGTCTGTTCGCTGTGTTGCGGAGCTGCATGCCCTGTCTTGTAGGCCACCCTTTTTTGGTGTTTCACAAGGACAAGGCAGTGCTTCGCACTTCCAAGAGTTTCTCCCGAAGGTTGTGTCTGAGTTCCACATGAATCAGGAGATTGTGGTTCCTTCCTTCTGCCCTAACTCTACTTCTGACAAGGAGAAGGATCTTCACCTGTTGGATGTTGTTCATTGTCTCAAGTTCTATGTGCATCACACTGAGCCCTTGCGGCAGTCTGACACTTTTTGTCATTCCTGAGGGTCCCAGGGCAGAGAAGCCTGCTTCCAAGGTAACCATTGCTTCTTGGATTAAGTCCACTATAAGTAAGGCTTATGAACTTAGGAAGAAGCCTGTTCCCTTTCGGGTCACGGCTCATTCTACGAGGTCTATTGGGGCATCTTGGGCCTACAAAAATCAGGCCTCTGCTGATCAATTCTGCTAGGCGGCCACTTGGTTGTCTGTGCATACCTTTTCCAAACACTGTTGTGTAGATGTGCTGGCATCGGCTGCTGCCAGTTTTGGGAGGAAGATCCTGGAGGCAGCCTTGCCTGTCTAGGATCTCCTTAGTCTTTTCAGTACTTTTTCACTTTTGAGCCCTGTTGGCTGTAGTTCATTGTGCTGTGTAACAGTTCCTGTTCGGTGTCCGTTGACACTTTACAGTTATTGTTGAACTATTCATGATCTGTTGGTTCATTGGTGCTCTGGTGACTTTGGGGGCCTGCGCCTGGTCCTTGCCTTTCTTCCCGCCCTGGAAAACTTAATGGTTGGGCATTGCAAATTTACCAGTAACCTGTATTGGACAACAGGGAAAAGAGGATTCTAGTCTTACCTGTTAAATCCTTTTTTATTAGTCCATACAGGTTACTTGTCTCCCACGCTGTCAAGGGACCATGCTTGGCTCTCCTGTGGCAGAATGTGGGGGTCCTTTCAGGTTCATGCTCACAGGAGTCTTCCTTTACCTTCTTACTACCAAGTCAATAGATAGTTTTCAAATCTTACTGGAAGGGGATTGGCTAGCTGCAAGCTAAGGAGAGGAGGTAGGCTCCACCCAGCAGTCACTTCTCAGAATTGTTCCTGCCTACTTAAAGGGGCTGATCACCTACCCAAAGTTACCATTAACCTGTATGGACGAAGAAAAAAGGATTTAACAGGTAAGACTAAAATCCTCTTTTTTCTAATAAGTAGCAAACATGCTTCCTTTCTCCCTGCTCTGACTCAGAGTACAATGACATGTTTGCCATTTGTTAACCCTTTGAGTGCCAGAGGTACCTCTCTGGCACTCAAAGCTTTAATAAACAGGCAACTGGCACTCAAAGGTTTATTAAATATGCAAATTGTCCTAAGAAGAACTGTTCCATTTCTGGGGAAATCCAGCTGCACAATATGGGACAAGTAAGAAAGCCCATTGATTAACATGGGATTTTATGCCACTGAATATGAGACATCTCTAATGCATTGCAAAGCAATTTATTGTAAATATTTATATCACTCAAGGGATTCAAAGCCCCATTTAAAACCAATGGTAACTTTGGGAACATCTAATTTGTCCCTCATGGTGTGGTTGGTTTTCTCCTGAAGATCTCCAGTTCCTCAGTTTGTTTTAGACACAGCAGAAGGTAAGGAGTGCAGGTTCCCCCCAACTCTGCTGAAAAACAGAACAGACATTGTCATGCATCTCAAGTTTTATCAAGACAAGAGGACATTTACATATGTATCTATGAATGTCCTTTCATGTAAGAGCATCTTGTTTCCAAGCCATATTGTCCCTTTAACCACTTTCTATAATATTGTATCCTTATTTCAGTTTTTTTGTTCTGTGTTACTTTTGTGTGTACATCATTTAACAAACACTGATACCAGGGTTGCTTTAAACCTGGACAAAGTATAATGTAGCAGGACCTTTTAACCCCTAGGATGCTAGACACATCTCCATCTCAATCATAAGAGACCTTTATAGTGTCTCAGGAGTTAAGTAGAACATACAACTTTTTCCCGTACTGCTGAAAGTGAGTATCTTCAAAGAATTTTGACCCTACACTAACATTATTGAATGCTTTAGGCTTACACCTAGGCTGAAATAATACTGAGTGTTTACACCTACAAGAGTATAACATTTCATACCCATCTTCCAACAATGCTGAGCTTTCACGCCTGATTTCACACACTGAGCTGAATGAATTTGACCTAGATCATCAGGGAGAGGTAGACCCAGAGGGCTCTGAACACTTAATTATATGGCAATCAGAGTTTTCCTTGCTTGTGGGGGGCTCTTCTGCCAGTGGGCCCTGGGCCACTGCCTGCTTTTCCCTATTATTATATGGCTCTGACCGATACTTCATAATAACCCCCCACCACTCCTTAATCTAGACAGAAATGCTAATAGCCTCAATGAATAGTTTCTGTTTATACTGGTTCCCCAAAATTAATATTGTAACATCTGAGGCTGGCACACATTTTTGTTGATTGACTCTAGGGGGGTTATGCACTAAGGCATGATAAAGAGGAGATAAGCTCTACAGTGTCATCAATTCTCCAGTTCTATGCTATTCAATGGAGTCTCTGAACTAATATTTTCATATACTGGGTCTCCCTTAGCGAATCTCCCCAGAACCCCAAACCTCCTTCCAATCATGGTTCAATCAGTGGGTGAAGTTTAGGGTTTTGTAGTCCAGCAACAAATAATCGTGTCTTCTTCCATTCCATATACATGATATCTAGTACTAATTAAAGATTCATTTTGGGGAACCAATCCAAGCACAACTGAGTCATAATGGTCATTAGAATTGTCTGCCCATATAAAATTAAATGGGGATTTATTATTTGGAAGTGTT
The DNA here is from genome assembly GCA_037306005.1 of Rhinophrynus dorsalis. Taxonomy (NCBI): domain Eukaryota; kingdom Metazoa; phylum Chordata; class Amphibia; order Anura; family Rhinophrynidae; genus Rhinophrynus; species Rhinophrynus dorsalis. Next base: position 328,604,828 of record CM074720.1, on the reverse strand, counting down.
AATGTTGTTTAATACCTTACATTAGCAATATCTGTAATGCTTTGTAAAGTAATGTGATGGAGATCTCTCAACCATCCAAACGTTTAATGTAAATATATGTACATCATCAATGTTTACTCTACATATAACAGATGCACATATTTTGATTGCTTTATGTCATTGGGTGTCTTCAGTAACTTTTCAAAATTTTCTGATTGTAGATTCCAGCAAACTCTGTTTCAAATTCCTATGAAGTCAAAGTGAACATATCTGCTGGAAATGTATTACTTTTCTCCAAATCTGTTAAATTGGAAATGGAGAGAAAAAATGTATCTGTATTCATACAAACAGACAAAGCTGTTTACAAGCCTGGACAAACTGTCAAAATCAGAATCATCTCTGTCAATCAAGACCTGAGACCACATCAAGGACACGTGGACATTTTTGTAAGAGTATGTATCGGAATAAAGTCATTCCACAGTAGCTTTCCATCTCCTTTTTTTCATTTTGGGTTGTAGCTGTCCATCCTCTCTCACTCTGGAGAAAAAAATAAATTAGGGATAAGTGGAGACCATCCCATGTAGGAGACAGAGCACTCAGAGAGCACAGACCACAGTCTCCTTGTTGGTCTCTTCTCAGTATCAATTCTTAAAGATGTTAAGTAATCAGAATAATAAAATGATAAATATGGTCTTCCAAGAGACTGTTTTATGTTTTTCCAATGGAAGACAAAACTGAAAAGTGGCAAGCAAAGTATCAGTTAAGGAAATTGAGAGAGGCTTCCTCCTCCAGAGGTTTTTATAAAGTTTCCTACCTCCTAAAATGAGCTACTATAAACCATATGGTCCTTGTCCAACAACAAGATGATAGAGAAATAGTGATATAGTATTGTGCATCAAACGATAGTTGTGCCAGTCCTTCAGTAGAAGTGCTAAGAAGTCAGACCTCTCACTATTCACTATTAAAAAAAGGCCTATAAGTGCAAAATCTACAAAGCATTATCAGATACTTGACCCTTATCTCTATTACTGAAAGATAGGTATCCAAAGCAGACTTTTCTAGTTTTCAGAAAGTGATTAACCCTTTGAGTGCCAGAGGGGTACGCAACACATTGCTTTGCAATGTGTTGCGTACCCCTCTGGCACTCAAAGGGTTAATGTTTACTCGTGTTTTTTGTGCCCCAGGTGGAGAGACATTCCGAAGAATGAGTCTATTAATGGTCATTCTCTAGGTTAGAAAACATCACACTTTTATATAAGCCATGGGCGTCCAACGTGCTGCCTGGGGGCCAAAACCAGCACACCAGAACCCAGGATGCGGCTATTTTTAACAACAACATTTTTACCTAATTACCTAGCACACCCAAACTAATAGGCTGGTAGGCTACAGATCAGTTTGCAAATAGTTGCCTGTTTTTTATATATATATATATATATATATATATATATATATATATATATATATTATATATATCAGTGTTCTCCTCATTGACTTGATCAATGACTAGTACTAGGCCTATAACTTCACCTTTACAGGTATAAAGCTGATTAAACTTATATCCTTGTATTGCTACTAAAAACTGCATATTTTTGAACAGCCGACAGGCTGTAAATCACCATTGTTAGCAATACAGAAAGTAATGCGGCCCTTACACATAATGATTTCTGATCATGCGGCCCACAATTGAAAAAACTTGGATGTCCCAGGTCAAATGTTTTAACATATAAAACATGTAGAAATAATCTTATGCAAGTGTTAGAGTATTTTATCCTACATTATAATTCTGGAGTAACATTTTGAGATTGCTTTTATTTCTATTGTTTACATTTTCAATTTTATATTTATTAATTAATATTGCACGTTTTTCTCAACGGTAGGATCCTCAAAATAATATTGTCCAGCAGTGGCTAAGTATGGAAACTGACCTGGGAGTTGTTTCTGCTGAATTTTTACTTTCTGCTAATCCTATGCTAGGTTTCTGGAAAATACAGACTGTAAGTAGACCTTTTACATGATTTTACCATTGACCCTTAGATACAAAGCATTGCTTTAGAGACATCTCTTGCATCCATGGGGTTAACTAGAAGTATGTGTATATTTATTATGCAGAGGAGATTGAAGTATATCAAATATGCTGTTCTCTGCTACATTTTGCAGTGATCCCTGACAAACATAATAAATTAAGGAAAAGAGAGGAAAAAGGACATCCGCTAATGAAGGCACGCACTGATGCTGATATAACAATTATTTATTGGTCACAATGCTATAAAATATATAAAATCAACAGATACACACAACAGACACTTAAAATCATACTTGGGACGAGTATCATTCATTATATAAAATAGTGTAGATGCCCTATGATGTTCAATACAGATCATCAAAGAGGGAAAGATGCATATCCCAACACACAAGAAATGACAAATAAACACAGTAACATATCAGTGCAATAGTAATACTCCTCCACAAAATAGTACATAAATGCAACAAGACATATACATTTGCAAACTAGTCCTGGGAATGAGCCGTCAAATCAAAACTGAAGAGGGAAACAAGTCCAAGGTGTCCCAACACCCAACACGCATTTTGCATGTCCCACCAGACCCTTCAACAGGGGTAAAGTTACAGAGCCTTCTGGCTATCTTTATTGGAAATCATCTTCATCAATTAACCAATTAATGCAGTCATTGCCTGGACGTTATCCAAGCTTCTGTGTGAATGCAGGCATTTGCTAAATTGACACACCATCGGAACTACAGTCTCAAATTCCTAACATAGCCATCTTGAACTCCATTCACCACCGAAAAGGAGGCATTGAGTTCTATTAATCCCATCATAATAAAGTGTATCCACATAAGTGATTCCATTTTGTCTAACACCATGAATGTCTCTTCATTCAGTTACAATGTCTCCATGTAAACAAACATTAGGCAAAATGTAAACAATGAATTCACACATTAGAATAAATAATTGTTATATCAGCATCGGTGTGTGCTTTCATTAGCAGGAGTCCTGTTTCACTTTTTTTTCCTTACTTTACTATGTTATATATTAATACCTCTGGTAGTGTACCCCCTCTCCTGGGATTGTTTATTTATGTTTTACATTTTGATACAATGAGAGGTTGCTGTTTATAATATATTTATTTGAGCAGTGGTTGTTCTTTTTGTGGGTGTTGTTGATCCCTGATAAAAACCTTTGGGTGTTTATCACAAATTTTCATGAGTGGCATAAACAGATATTTAAAGTGGACCTGTTACCTTAAAGGGGATCTATCACCAGCCTCCTCTGATGATGGAGGCTATCTGCCTGTAAGCTGGAGTGGTCTCATGCTTACAGGTACAGATCTCATGCTTACAAGCTGTATAAAGGGAGGGGAGCAGAGACAGCATAATAGGCTGCGGTTACAGAGCAGGTAACCGCTGTCTATCCAGAAATAGATGCAGGGCACCGTTTATTCCTTCAGTTTTGGCCAAACAGAGCTTTAAAAAAACTAAATATACTTTTACACATATTTTCTATATAATCTATTAAGACTAATTTATATAGGGGTGATAGATCCCTTTAAGATAAGATTAGTTAGTTAATTTTAAAGAGAAATATAAACTGCTTATGTGTAGTACCAGCTGTTTGTTATATAAATAGCTTTTGTAAAATAAACCTTTTTTCTTGGTGGCATTTTGCATTAATTTGTTTCTGTGCTAGGCCAATATTCCCTCGCACTGTGCTATGAATGAATCTAGGCAGAGCCAACAGTCATTGGGCACAATTCTAATAACACACGAGTGGAAAGTTTTTCCTGGAACATAACTAATTAGCAGTCTGTGTAGGGACTTAGCAAAAAGGGCCACACTGTACTATACTGGTTCTCAAAAATGAGTTACTTTACAGAAATATGGCAAGTACAACATAAAGGCAGATTTTAATTCTCCATAAAACAAATGTAATGTGTCTTAAGATTACAGGCCCGCTGTAAATAAATATGGAAAGTAACAAACATAAGTAGAAAAAATAAGCCAGATGAGTGAAAATGCACATATTTCCGTGTATTTGCTTATTGATACACCAATAACATGAATAAATAAACAGATGGAAAATATAGACTTGGCATATGTTCTTACATAGTTGCAAAGCAGCTCCAATAGAAAATAACCCCCAGTTTACTTAAAATGATTGAAAACTAATAATTATAATTTATTAATTCTCAGACCAGGGAATACTTCATAGAAGGGGCTGTGGTTGTAGCGTGCCAGTTTAGCTCTGGAGCAGCAATTTCACAGGGTCATTAATAATATTAATTTAGGTTCTTTCTATAGTTATCATACAGCCTGTTCAGTATCAGGGATTTACACTGAACCTAAAGGCCCTGATTTAATCTGAATCCAAACCGGTATACAGGTGACTTGCTTGGCCTGGATTTTCAGGAGAAATCAAGCCTACACTTTGTACCTTGTCAATTTGACCTTTCATTGTCAGTTGTGTCCTACTGATGTCATAAACTCACTTCTGGTATTTCACAGTCACATGGGAGATCTTACCAGATCTCTCTGGCATTAGATCCCCTACCCAATGACCCCATTTGTAGCCATAATGAAATGTCCCCCTCACCCTTTCCTAGTGTAAGGGGTTCCCTCTATTCCCTGGACTAAGTGGGTATGATGTATGAAGATATTCCAAAGGCTAAACATGCAGAAACAGCAATTTCTAAGTGTAAAGCTGGTATTTCACTAGTTTAACACTTACATACATAGTTGTTGCTTGTATAAATGCTTAATTAAGTGTGCACCAAGAGGTGGGCATCAGTTGATGTAGAAGGTGGTGACCATGAAAATAGGTGCAGAACTAATTCTTATCTGTATGCCTCCTTCAGGGGAGAAGTAATCAGGTTGCGTTATTTGCAACATGTGGCCAGTTGTCCCTTCAGCCCAGAATCACGGGATTACATGCCCCATTTGATCAATGGGATTTTTTTCTCAGTCACTTTAACCCTCTGAATGCCAGAAAGATGTCCAGAGCACTACTTTGCAATGCGTTGGACACTTCTCTGGTACTCAAAGGTTTAATTGATGGACCCTTTAGTAAGAGAGAGAGAGCAGATGGTTCTTTGGATTCCAGCAGACAGTGCCAGACAGTTTATCATTGTTCCACACACACAGATTTAACTTTAGTTCTGTTTTTGAACGTGCCTTGTACAGGTGGAATTAATAGAAGCCCAGAATGTATAATTCCCAGTAATCCCAAACACACATTTCAACAGAACTTAGATTTCAGTTTGTCTATCCTTAGAATATCTTACTTAAAGTGTAATGTGAATTCTGATACCGAGTAAAGTCCGAAGGCTGAAATATTTATTTTCATCTTCTTATTGTTCGGTTACCATCTTGATTAAATGTATTTTTTTTATTTTTTTGTAGAACACACAAAGCACATATTTCTCTGTCCAAGAATATGGTAAGTAGCCTATATTTGTTTATATATTTGCCTAGACACTGAAGTTAGATAGAAACCATCATAAAAGTTCATACCCAAACAGGGCCATGACTACAGGGCGTACAGAGGACGTAGTTGTGATGGTGTCCAGCATTCAAGAGGGCCTATTGTCTTTGCCCTATTCTGTAACCTCTTACAGTCAAAAAACAAGAAAGGAGAGCACAAAGCATCTGAGAGCACAAATCTAAATGGGAATATATAACTTGTCTGATGTGCTTATACTCACAGGGACAAGATATAAAGACGATATAATCATTTATATCATTAAAACACTGGGCTTAAATCATAGCTAAAGTGGTGTTTTATGGAGCAAACAATTTGCATAATTGGTGTGTGTGTGTGTGTGAAAATGTCTGTTAATTTAAATGGGAATTTGAACCCATTGGCCTAGATTCACTAAAGTTTGAAGAGGGCTGAAAATGTCGTTGTTCTGTCGGAGCAGTGTCAAAAGCACATCGATAGTATTCACTAAAGTGTCTTCGAGATCACATAACCATCAGTCTGACAAAAAACTGCCAACATCGATATCCATCCAACAGGTTTATAAATGTCCACTCATCACATCGACAATGGTCTATTTCCATATGGAAATGAAGCATAATGACTAATTTCCATATGGAAATGCAGGTTAACGAGCCATTATCGTATTCAAGGGTGTGTGTTAATACGTTAATGTGACACTTCGACACATTCACTAAACTCCGATAGCAGCCTCTGCTTGACCCCCTCCGAGATATACTGCCCACCTTTGTTCAGTACGACATATACTGCTAAGCTCCGACATATACTGCTCCCCCTTGTTCAGTATGAGATACACTGCTAAGCTCCGATATATACTGCCCCCCCTTGTTCAATACAACATACACTGCCAAGCTCCGACATATACTGCCCCCACCTTATACAATACAACATACACTGCCAAGCTCCGACATATACTGCCTCCCCTTGTTCAATACAACATACACTGCCAAGCTCCGACATATACTGCCCCCCCTTGTTCAATACAACATACACTGCCAAGCTCCGATATATACTGCCCCCCCTTGTTCAATACAACATACACTGCCAAGCTCCGACATATACTGCCCCCCCTTGTTCAATACAACATACGCTGCCCTCTCCAACATATACTGCCCCCCCTTGTTCAATAAAACATACCCTGCCCTTTCCGACATATACTGCCCCCACCTTGTTCAATTCGACATACACTGCCCTCCTCCAACATACACTGCCCCCCTGTTCAATCCAACATGCTGCCCCCGCTCTGGTACTCAAATGGTTAACAGGCAATGTATGTGGCTACATACCGTTTGCCATCAAGTGTTTAAAAAATGCTCATTATTTAAAAATATAAATAAGACCTCACGAGGGGCATCAAGATTCCTCCTGATGCCCCCCAGTCATTGATCATCTATCCAGTAGGATAGGTGATCAATGCAGAGACAAGGAAGGCAATTGCCTCTTTCCTTTTCTACCTACTCGAGCTGGCTGCTTATCATGAATGAATGAATCAAATGACCGGGTTCACTAGGGGGGAGTCCTATTTGAGCCGGGATTACAGAACAAGCAAGCGGCTTTAGTAGGTAGAAAAGGAAGGCAGCAGTTGTTTTCCATGTCTCCTCATTGATTACCTATCCTACTAGATAGGCGAACAATGCCAGGGGGGCATCAGGAGGGGTCCTGATGCCCCTTGCGAGGTCTGATATATATTTTTAATCAATGAGCATTTTTTAAACACTTAAAGGCAAACAGTATGCAGCCACATACTTTGCCTATTAACCCTTTGAGTACCAGAGGGTACGCAAACGCATTGCTAAGCAATGCAATGGGTACCACTCTGGTACTCAAAGGGTTAACTGTGAACAGCAGTACATGTCGTATAGAAAAAGGGGTGGGAGCATATCAGATTGAACAAGGGGGGGCAGTATATGTCGGAGGGGGGCAGTGTATGTCGAATTGAACGAGGGGGTGCAGCATATGTCGGAGGGGGGCATTGTATGTTGAATTGAACAGGAGGAAGTATATCTTGGAGAGGTGCAGTGAATGTCGAATTGAACAAGGGGGGCAGCATGTTGGATGTATAGAATGTTGGGCAGCATGGAGAACACCATTATGTGTTAGCCCCACATACACTGCCTGACACCCCCAGCCTTCTTCCTTTGCCCAGGCAGTACCCATGGGAATGTGTGGCTAGCAGTGGGCAAGGGAAAAGGTTGGAGAGGGTCACACAGTGTACATGGGGATATGTGGTTACCAGTGGTCAATGGAACAAGCCTGGGGGCCAAGCATTGTATATAGGGTTCTATGGCTTCCACTGGGCAAGGGAACAAGGCTGGGGGGCAACTGGTAGCCACAAATTCCCATGGACACTGCCTGACCCCCAGCCTTGTTACCCTTGGGGTTGCACAACATGTATCATATATGATACAGAGCTAAGGGGATAATTGTGTAGTACTTGATGTACTTTTTTTTAACCCTTTGAGTGCCACAGGGGTGAGCAATGCACATCTCTATGGCACTCATAGTTATAAGGGAGTGATGCTATCCATGATGCTGAAAGCATTCTCTTCACTTCACTACTGGCCAAGTGGGGAAGCAGAGAGAATGCTCTTCAACTTCAGAATTGTCATAATGTTGGTGATGTGTGAAGGGAGGGCATCCATTTCACATCCACAGGACTTCAACAATCCTGTATACTAATAGGGACCTTTTCCACCTTTCCACTTGCATCTGAACATTTTTGTGAACATGTCGATGTGTGTGTGTGTGTGTGTGTGTGTGTGTGTGTGTGTGTGTGTGTGCATCAAAATGTCAAAGTGTTTTGAACACATCAACAAAATCATATTGACCTTTAGTGAATCTAGGTCCTTGAATGCTAGTGAGGTATCAAATGCACCAAAAACAATGCTTTTGGAAACCTCTATTGCATTCAAGGGGTTAAAGATCCCATTTAGATCAATGGGAACTTATTTAATTTGAACCTTAGGGGTGCAGTTGTTTTGGTGTAGAATTGTGCTTCTTCAGCTTGAGGGATAACTGTTACAATGCGAAGCCACTTGATTTTAGAGTCTACATTACAGATGCTGTAATGCTATATTGTCTTTATTTGTAAACTACCGTTACATTATGTTTCCTTTCAGTTACACCCAAATTTGAAGTCACATTAAATGTTCCATCCTTCTACATTTTCCCAAAGCAATTAAACCTTTCTGGGACAGTTATGGCAAAGTAAGTAACAATATAAAAAATGTGTGGCTTAAACCTTTCAGTTCCCAAGGGGAATGGAAAGCAATGCGTTGCGTATCCCTCTGGCACTGAAAGGGTTAAATAGTAGTATATTGACCTCTCAGGTGTAGAGAAGTCTACAACATATCACAAAACAATACACTGGAAAACTCTCTGTTATGCAATAGGTTAAATCAGATGGGTAACAATGGTAGGTTGCAATTGATACCATTGGATGAGTGAGAAATCGCATATCAAACTGAGACCTCTAGGGCACTATCCCAGATACAGAAGTCCTTCAACCTCTTGAGGATGTGAGGGGGAGCATAATACATTGTGCAAAGACATACATTTCCTAACATGTTCTTGATGAAACACTGGAGCAGAATTTACCCATGAGAAGAAATCTAGAGAAACCCAAACACCCTAGCAATGTCTGCATATTTTGTTTTATTTCATACCCATATTTATGAAGCATTAACCAATGATAAACTGAGTGGAATTCTTATTGCCCAGATACCCATTTTTATGCTACTATCTCAATCAGATCACTAAAAGACACTAGCTTGCCAGTAATGAGAAACTTTTGTTGCTGTTGTGCATGTGTCTGTTCCAGGTGTGGACAACCTGGCTGCGGCTACAGGCAGACTGATGATGATGGGAGTTGTATTTTGACAAGAGCTGAAAGGCCTGGTTGCCCATCCTTCACCAATGTACAGGAAACTGCAATGCATTTTGGATGCAGAATAACACAAAGCACATTTTAGCTACTGTTATAGTATGCTTTTTTAATTTTTGAAAATCCTGAATTTAATCAGTATACAGGGCTGGATTTTCAAAAAGGCATACTAAGGTAACAGTCTCACATGAGTCACTGTGAGGGGTCATGATTTCGGGAACCTGGTACATGGGAAATACTCTAAACATGGAGGAAAACTAAAACAGTCACTTTATTATAATTTGGTTAAAAGGGGACATCCGAGGTATTACTGGACAGACATCATTTCACACCAATGGTCTTAATTTGATTAAGCAACATTAGAAAGTAGACAGTCAGTGTGTCTCCAAGTTAACACACAAATGTCCTCTTCCACTGCATTTTCCTGTGTTCCATGTTCCTGAATGACTGACTTATTTGAGGACTGAATGGCTTTTCATCCACTGCTCTGATGTCTAGCGTACCTGTCAGTTATGACCATGATTCTGTTGTTGTGAGTACCCAGTCTATTTAGAAGCAATGGTTTCTACATTGTATCAGTGTGAGTGGTACACTGGCCTTGTCACTCCTACTATGCAGTTTTATGGGTGCCAGTACAGTTCCAATGTCCCTGCAGCTCTGGATGGGGTTTTGGACTAGGGATGTCTGATAACTGAGGGTTTGCCCACCTTGCCTAGATTATAGCTAAGTGAGCCTACTGTGTCTTGTCTAGGAGCATCGGCAATGTAAATCTGCATTTCACACTTTTTAATGTATACAGTTTGCTTCTATAATTCCTCATCTGAGATCACTTCAGTTTCACAAGAATGTTTAAAGGAGAAGTATGAATTTTACCCTTGTGCCTTTGATCTAGAGGTAACCTCTTCCATTAGTCCTGGATGTCATGTCTCGGAGGCAAACATAGTTGATAGCAGGATCACAGGACATCAAGCTCTGTTCAAAGCACAGGCTAATCTTAACAGCTTACATTATACATAGCTTACCCCACTAGCCCTTAAAGGGTTAAATAAGCATATGCACTCTGCTGCTTTAATTAAAAAAACAAACAAAAAAAAACAAAAAAACGCCAGCAACTAGCATGTCTGCCTTCATGGACATGCCATCCAAGAATGATTTGAAGAGAATATCTCTTTAAAAAAAGCACAAGAGAAAAATGGATCAGGGCCATTAAGATTGTTTGGCATAAAAAGGTAAGTGGAATGGTATTACTAGTTGTTATTTATTCTTTAAGATATTGTGGGCAACAAGCAAGGAAGAAGAGCATTAGCTGTTTTTTTAAAAGCCATACAGTAAATACATGCGCTATTAGATATTGCACATATTTTGATGCAACAAATATGCTAACTCCTTGATGATGAATAGCATATGCTCCTGAATTAGCAGCACAGTTAGCTAGTCTCATGAAAATTAGTGCTAATTGCTTGGCTGATTTAGGTTCAAATCACTAATCCTCACATAATGCTGCAGATATTTTAGCCAAGCCCAGTTTCTGAAACAACTTGCCAAATAGAGTGCAAATATTATGGGCTAATAATGTTTCCTTCAAAACTGCAAATGCAGCACTTTCTTGCTTGCCAGTCTATGCAGGGCTGGTCCTTACATGGGTCCCGGTGGGTCCATGGACCCAGGCGGCACTTTGGTAAAGGCATGTTGTTTTTGTGTGCCGCGATTCTATTTTCTGTAGGTAGCAGTTATGCTTCCCTTTAAATGTGGAGATGATTGCTCAGCACTGCCTCTGCTTTTACTTCAGGATGCACTGAGGTGTAGGGTGACCAGACGTCCCCGGTTCCTGGGGATAGTCCCCGGATTGTGGGAACTGTCCCTGGATAGAATGTGTCCCCGTATGAGCCCACAGGTTCAGCCACATTGCTAACTCAACGACATGCAGAAAATTAATTGGTTGCATCATTAGAAGCACACGCAGTGCCTTACTCGGCATAATGATCCACCCTGCCTTCCTCTTTAGCACCGGTGACTGAGCATGCTGCAGTGTTCAGAGTGGGAACAGGAATGCCTGGCAGAATCTAGTCATCTCCTGACCAGGTACTGACATATATTCCTTTTGATTTAATTTGAGTAGATAGACCTACATACATACAAGAAACATTCTACTCTGCACGGAGTGATGTTAATCACTGGGGTGCAGAGTGCAGACCATGTTTGTTCCCAAATCCTGGTATAAATAAGGAAAATAAGAGGATAGGTTTAAGCTTCGGCCGTTGAATCTCCAAGGGAAGGAAGGCGATGTAGTTCTTCCTGGTCCTCGATCCCACAATCCCCAACAGATTGAAGGTACTGGGAATACAGAGGAGAGCTGTATTATTACCTCATGGTGCTGGGGATACAGAGGAGAGCTGTATTATTACCTCACGGTACTGGGGATACAGAGGAGAGCTCTATTATCACCTCATGGTACTGGGGATACAGAGGAGAGCTGTATTATCACCTCACGGTACTGTGGATACAGAGGAGAGCTGTATTAATACTTCATAGTACTGGAGATACAGGGGAGAGCTGTATTATCACCTCACAGTACTGGGGATACAGAGGAGAGCTGTATTAATTCCTCACGGTACTGGGGATACAGAGGAGTGCTGTATTATTACTGCAATTGTAAAAAATAGACAGTTCTAAAATATCACATAATGAATGTGAGCGTTTTTTGGGGGCGTGGTTTGGTGGGGGGCAGCATTTCATCCTTGGACCCAGGCAGCACAATGTTTTGGGCCGGCACTGAGTATATGCCATTGCTTTATTTTCATTATGTAATTCATACACAAGTATTTTCACATTTGCGGTTTAACAGGCACATTATAAAACAGCAGCTTCTCAATTGTCACAAGTCACTGATTCTTCACCACACATCATTTTTTTCTTACGGATAATTAACCCATTGGGGGCTAGAAATATCTGCAGCACATTATGCAGGGTTAATTATTCACTTTTAATTTTAATTAGATATAGTTATTTATACTCGTTGCATTTAGAACATCTTCCTTATATGTGTAAATTGTCTGGTTTTGTTGCAGTTAAGCAACATTTATGAGTAATTTCTTGGAAAGAATTTGACTTTCTGAATTGTACATTTTTGATTGTCCACTAGGGCGCAGTGTTATTTTTTCTTTATTAAATGTCAGCTTAGAGAAGAATTTGCAAACTGTGAAGGTGAACTCTTTGTGCTGTGTTGACTTTTATACATGCAATATTTATTGATTATATTAGGGGTTAATTAAACATAATAATAAAAACCTCATTTTTTTGAGCAACACATTTGTTCCCATAAAATACATATTGCATGCCAAAATTATGAAGCAAATCAGGGAGGGGACGGGGGTTCACTAAGCGGTGATAAAACGGAGAATCTTAGTGCATAGGCTCCATAGAATAACAGAGGACTTGGAGAAGTGATAAATTGAAGAAGTCATCTCCACTCTGTTGCCACTTTATCACCTCTTTGTCACCGCTTAGTGAATCTCTCCCCATGTGTAGTAGCCACAGCATTACAAGTCCTTTGTATTTCTGTCACTAAACTACAGGCTAGTTCTGTTTAAGCTAATGCTATTTGAGCTTCAGATGAAGGTGGCCTGTTGCAGGTGTACTCCATGCTATGACTCATGTATTGTATTCCTGTACCCCTGTAGATAGTGGCCTTCAGATCTCCAAGCATAGTTGCTTGAGGTACCTGGAGATGCATAATGTTTAATAACTGTTTCTGTTTTATTCTAGTTATACCTATGGAAGACCTCTGATGGGCAATGTAACAATATCTCTGAATCCATTTAGCTATGGATTTTCCAATGGAATTACTAAAGCATTTGATGTAAGCCATCATTTTACATTTCTTAAATATCGCTCACCATTTCAGTGGCCTGCTTTTTTCCCATTAACAAAAATCCTGCCATGTTTTTCTTTTTTGTGTTCTTCTCCTAATCACTTTTTTAAATTATAATTCCTTGATTTATATGAATTAACCCATTTGATGCTAGTGGGGTTCCCAGTGCGTAGTAAACCACTGTTGTAGATCTCTCTAGCACACAAGGGGTTAAATATACATAAATAAAAATGAACAGTGTTGATTATCTTTTCACAATAAAGAACATATATAAATGTATGCAATTAAACATTTATTATAAAACATCGTATGTAAATGTTACAATATATCAGAGGGTTATGTTTACAATATATCATAAGGAACTATGTTTTACCGTTCAAAATGTTTTCCATATTTTTTTAACTTTTTAATGAATGCAGCAGAAAGTGAACAAAAAATAAACACTAACAAATCAGTAAAATAATCAAATCTAGCATAGAGTAGATTTTCTTTAATTTTTGAGTAAGGCAAAGGTGAGAAAATAGGTCTGATCTATCATAGATCAACTGGTGTTGAAGGCCCGTGTACACGGGCCAAATTGCCAGCCAGCGGCCTCGTCTGCTGCCTCGGAGCCAGGGGTGGTGGGCCGTTCGGAGCGCCCTGCTCCAGGTCAGCAGTACCTCCGACTGGAAGCCGGCACATTCGTGCAGTCTCTACTGCGCATGACTGCATCGTTCGGGCAGTCTCTACTGCACACGTGTGGTTAAGCACACAGGGAACAACACATTCTTGCACTTTATGTTATTTGGATAGAAAGTGGAGAAATTGGGTGTGCAACATTATTATTCTCACCACACCTGTCAGCTGTAGAGGCTTCAGCAGCTGAACCATTTATAAAGTGAACCAAGTTGTATACTGAAAATAATCTATAAGAAGGGTCAGGGTCAGATGGATGAAGTAACAATACTAGGTTTTAAAGAATGTTTTAGTTTAGTATTATCCTTTAAGTGAGGTTTCTGCCCTGGAAGAGTCTACCAGTGGCCATCAGTGCTGCCATCAGATATCTTGGGGCCACTTATAAAGCCAGGGCCCAACCCCATACATTACACTCACCTACTGCTCCATCCCTGCCATGCCTATACCATACACTGTATAACACCCCAGTCTTGTACCACTTACCTCTGGTAGTCGCAGACACAATATATACTGTTTGACATCTCAACTTTGTTACACTGTCCCTGCATAGTCACAGATCCATCCCACTCTTGTTCCACTGTCAGCTGGTAGTCACAGGTTCACACATACACTGTTTGACACTGAACCTTGTTCCACTGGTAATCTCAGATCCCCTCATACACTGTCTGATTCACCAGCCTGGTGCCACTGGTAGTCACAAATTTCCGAATACATTGTTTTCCCACCTCTAGCTTAGTTCCACTGGTAATCACAGATTCCCACATATGCTGTTTTTCCAAGCTTGGCCCAGCTGGTAGTAACACATCCCCACATATACTATCTGAACCCCAGCTTGGTTTCACTGTTTAGCACAGATTCACAGATACATTGTATGACCCACAACTTTGTTCTACTGGCCAACACGGTTCCTGATATACATTGTCTGACCCCCAGCTTGGTTCCACCGGTTAGCAGTGTTCTCCATATACATTGTCTGACTCCCAGGCTGACTACATTGATAGTCAAATTCCCCATATACATTGTCTGCCCTCAGCCTAGTTCCACTGGTAGTCACAGCCTCCACATACTTTGACATACCACCACAGCCTGACTCCGGTGGTAGCCACAGTCTCTATGTGCACTACCCCTTAGCCTGGTTTCACTGGCAGTCACAGTCCCTACATATATTTCTGCCCTTCAGCCTGCTTCAACTGGATTTCAGTTTCCACATACACTGTCTTAACTCCCCTCCCACCTGTTTCTACTGGTCAGCATAATCTCCAGATACATTTCTGACCCACAGTCTGGTTCCACTTTTTGTTACACACCCATATACATTGTGTGCCCGCCGGCTTGGTTTCATTGGTATTCACAGTTCCCGCATACATTGTTTGACCCTCACCCTGGGTCCACTGGTAGTCACAGACCCCAAATACAGTGCCTGGCCACCAGCCTGATTCCACTGGTAGTCACAGTCCCCACATACATTATCTGCCCTCAGGCCTGCTTTCACTGGTAGTCACATTCCCCACATGTATAGGGCTAGGCCAAGCGGGGTCACCTCGGTGCAACCTGGGAGTATTGGATAAGAGGGAGGTGGCTGCAAAACTGCTTCACCATGGTGCTAGATGAAACAAAGTAGAGAACAATGTGGCCGCATTTCGCCCAAGTTCTCCACCCCCCCAAAAAATATACTGGTGTCTGGATGCCTGGGGTCCCTTTTGATTCAGGGGATCCATGCATTGCGTGGGCCTCTGTTCTACCCCTGCACTGTGGAGAGGTGGGCTGCCTGCTTGGCTGGGCCCCTTATATGGGTACTACATGTTCCCCCTTATGGCGGCCCTGCTGGCCATTGAGAGAGGGAGTGCTGTTGTTTATCCCTTGTGAAAGAATAGCTTTTTTTCTGGAGGAAGCTAAAAACATGATGAGTTGGTGACAGGGATTATTCCCTTTTCTTAGAGATGTAAATTCTTTGGCATTAAAGGCATGAATCAATATTAATTATGTTTTTTTCAAAGGTTAATCTTAGTTATTTAAGCATAATTGTTGTATTTAATGTGAAATAACACATATTTGCATCTGGTATGTCACATCTGAGGCAGTGGCTACTGGAGGAATCAACATTTTGGAGGGTACTATGTTCCTTAAAAAGCTTTTTAAATCATTTCATAGGAGAGCAGGGGTGGGGGAGAGGGGGATGAAGCACAAAAAAGAGATGGGTGAGATCATGCTAAAATAGGAGAGAGAAGTGACAGATGGAGAGTGAGGGTGAGGGAGAAGTGGAGAGAGAGGGAGAGTGAATTGGAAAGAAAGAGTGGGGAGAAGGGGAGAGAGAAAGTGGTTGTGAGTGAGAGAACAACAAGAAAGCAATCAACAGCACATATATCTCCTTTTGAGAAAACATACCAATGCTATATTTGGCACAATAAATTTAAGAAAACAAAAATATGACCATCTATATTTTTCTTCTTTTATAGATCTCAGGTTCAGCAAACTTCAGTTTTACATATGCTGAAATCTCAAATGTAGTAACTTGGGGATTCATAAATATAACAGCTACAGTGACAGAAGAACTCACAGGTAATTAAAATGAGCACTCTGAATTCCATTAAATCTGTTCAATTTCAGTTTATCTGCTTGAATGCTAAATATATTTTTATCACATTGTGAAGCAATACATTTGAGACACATTTAGCATCTGAAAGGTTAATTCTGAATGCTAAAATATAATAATACATATCAGGGTGTCACAAACTGCATTTCTCAAGTACTGATACAGTACAGCTTATAGGGATATCCCACCCTGACTAAGTATGCGTTCATATGATAATGAACTACTTGTGCAAAATAAAGGATTTCACAAAAACCTGCACAGTCTCAGCCCTCCAGGAGTGCAATTTGATTCACCATTATGATATATACATGCACACACAAACAAATAAATGTATATAGTAATTCATTGAACATGAGCCACAAAGAACCATTCTACTGCCTCTAGATGCACATATATCACAATGACCCCATGCTACAGTGTCAAAGCATGCATGTGCTACAATACATCTGAGTGTACATGTGCCACAGTGACACAGAGAGCACATGCACCATACATTACGAAAACTGAACACGTGGCTCATGGTGTGTGCACCACAGTGCTTCAAAGAGCACACATACCTCATTGTTACAAAGAGCACATGTGTCACAAAATTCATATAAGGGCACATGTATCATAGAGGACACATAACAGTGCAGAAAAGATTGCAAGCACAGAAAAAAACCACATGCCTTTATATATCAGAATCTACACTTTCCATATCACACTTGCCACAATGCATAACAGTGCATAACCTCAATACATGGCACCAAAATACAAATACTACATACCAAGTTTCAGAGCACACTCACGTGATACAGAGCATTAAAGCTCTCACACACAAGAACAAAGCGTCAAATCGCACATGTGCAATACAGAGTATCCAGCACATATGTGCAATACAGAATATCAGAGTGCATACCACCACAATGCATCAAGACATACATGCAGCCAAGACATGGGTCAAGTCAATAGGATACTAGGTGGTATAGGAAGAGGCATTAGTAGCAGGAAAAGAGAGACCCTAATGGCACGTTACAGATTACTAGCTCTAAATCACATTGATTGTAATGTACAGTTTTGGTGACCACAACTTCAGTAGGACATTAATGAATTAGAGACTAAAATGGTACATGTGATAAATAACAAAACATGTTAGGAAGACAGTGGACTCTAGGACCTTTATGTGTATAGCGTAGAGGAGAGACGGGAGAGGGTGATAGGACTGTAACCATCAAATTTAATAAGTTATTTAATAATGTTCAGGATCAACTTTTAAGCATAAAACAATAGAAAAAGTGGAAGTCCTAAAATCAGAGGGTAGATAGATAAGTGGAAATGTAAGAAAAAAATATGTTATGGAAAGAGTGATCGATAAGCAGACTAAAACTAAGACTACCAGCAATAGTAGGTAAGGCTAAAACATTAAATGAATTCAAGAACTCTCAGGATAGAGAGATGGCTGTATTTAGAATAAAATAAGCCTGAGATGAATAGCTACAGAAATAGACAGACTAGCTGGGCCAATTGGTTCTCATCTGCTGTCAAATTGTATCTTTCTATGTAAAGTGCCTGCTTGCCACACTGCATCAAAGCGAATATGGTAAGTAAAGCACACAAGCCTCAGTGTATCAAAGCGCACATGAATCCCAGTGAATCAAAGCGCACATGAATCCCAGTGCATCAAAGCGCACATGAATCCCAGTGCATCAAAGCTAACATGAGCCCCAGTGCATCAAAGCTAACATAAGCCCCAGTGCAACAAAGCTAACATGAGCCCCAGTGCATCAAAGCACACATGAGTCCCAGTGCATCAAAGCTAACATGAGCCTCAGTGCATCAAAGCTAACATGAGCCCCAGTGCATCAAAGTGCATATGAGCCCCAGTGCATCAAAGCTAACATGAGCCTTAGTGCATCAAAGCTAACATGAGCCCCAGTGCATCAAACCGCACATAAACCCCAGTGCATCAAATTGCACATGAGCCCCAGTTCATCAAAGTGCACATGAGCCCCAGTGCATCAAAGCGCACATGAGCCCCAGTGCATCAAAGCTAACATGAGCCTCAGTGCATCAAAGCTAACATGAGCCCCAGTACATCAAAGCGCACATAAGCCCCAGTGCATCAAAGTGCACATGAGCCCCATTGCATCAAAGTGCACGAGCCCCAGTGCATCAAAGTGCACATGAGCCCCAGTGCATCAAAGCACAAATGAGCCCCAGTGCATCAAAGCGCACATGAGCCCCAGTGCATCAAAGCGCACATGCTATATAAAAAGCACACCCTCATCATAATGTGCCAAATCACAAGTTGCATCAAAGCACACAAATCATAGTGTGCCAAATGTGCACACGTCACAATGTACCAAAGTAAATACATTACATCAAAGTACTAATGCATTACAGTGTATAAAAGTACATACAAAAATGCATATCAAAGCACAAATAGTGCTTCAAAACATTCATGCACCACAGTGAGTCATACCACATACATCATAGTGAGTAAAAATGTGCATGTTAACATACAGATAGGAATATCCTGAAATAAGTCACTGCTGGAAGCCCAGATTTGGCTACACTTAATGTTGACAGAGTTACTTGACTGCTGTATGATCACACCTACCTAATTAACTCAGCCTGATAAAGAAATGAAGAGCCACTTATTATTAGATCATAGTTCCCTTTTAAAGATGTTGTATTATAAAGTATCATTTTAAAGTGATTTAATATTTTTTCAGTATAGTAAAAATGTTAATTTGGGTATCCATTTGGAGTATCGCCCACTATTGGTCGAACAACCAAATGGTTCTTATTTGTTCCTTATGGTGTAGTTGGTTTGCTCCTGAAATGCATACACCTTTGTAGCTTTTTGAATATGACCCATGGCCCATCCTATATTATAATTCGCTAAGGATGTTTGTCAGAAGCCGTCATGCTCTTGGTCCCAGGAAGGTGCGCAGAGAGGACTACGGTCTGAATTCAGAGAGCCCCGCTCCGTATCAGCCGTGGCATGGACTGTCTGTACTGCAGCGCTGCCAGTGTTGGCCCGTGTAAACTAGTACTTTATAAAAAGTTATTCTGGATTAAACCAACTGCACCATAGAGGACATGTACAAATTCCTGTTAAAATAACATGGGTTTTTAACCCCTTGAATGCTAGACAGGTCTCCAATGTTTTGTGAAGCAAAGCATTGGAGACCTCTTCAGTATTCCAGAGGTTAAAAAGATCTATCAAGTATATGGGAATTTGGGAATTTCTATTTGTCCACTATGGTGTGGCTAGTTTACTCCATATTAACTCCACTTTGCTTTTATAAACATGGGCCATAGGGGATTATGATAGCTGAGAACTCCCCGGATTTGCCCCGGAGACTCCGGTTTTGACTCTGCATTACCAGGTCTCTGGGGCAGAGTTTGATTCTCCGGATGTGGGGAGATTCTGATGAAACGCTGCCCGCATGTGCTGCTTCCAACCCTGTTCCTTCCACTCCGCGCCCTCTTTTCCTCCTTCCCCAGTCTATTATGGCAAATTTTTTAATGCTTTACAAGTCCTGCCCCCTCATGACTAAGCCCCACCCCTTTTATGACACAAATCTCATCACTTCTATTCCCTCAGCACCACCATGGGACTTCCCTCTGGGGAGCCCAGACAAAAATGCTCCCAGGGGATATATAAAAAGCCTTCTTAGTGTATACTTAAGAATTGTCTCTACAATTCATAACGCCTGGTTATATTTATAAAGTAGTAAAGTCACGTTTATAAATATGTCTATTTGAGAATATTCTGAGAAAATTTGCACCTGCGAATATATTTTTGCACACATTTGCTTTACTATATACTTCCATTAAGAACAGGTTATACCTGGCTTTAAGATTTAATCACTTAAACTGCCTTTATTTTTGGTGCAATTACCGAATTTCTTTATAAATACACTGGGACACAATTCTTATTTGGTCAAGACCATTTCTACTCCGCTCTTCTAAAAAGTCAACTAACTGGAGTTAGCGCTTAGCAAAATGTCGTTAGATGTTTATACATATACTTATGTCACTTTGAGACAATTTAACAGACACTTATTTTGAAACTACAGTTTTATACATGTCCCATAGTTCTTTAAAGTATAACACTACTGGATTTAACCCTTTGAGTGCCAGAGCAATGCTTTGCGTACCCCTCTGGTGCTCAAATTGTTAACAGAAGCAATTGTCAGTTCTAGATTTTTTTTTCATAAATACAGCCTTATTGTTGAAATTACTCCATACTTCATAAAATAAACAATTTGTATATCATTCATAGAAAAAAACATCTTTAGTGTTGTATCAATAGGTTAATATGTTAACACACTGATAATAAATAATATTATTTCTTTACAGGTATTGAAATGAGTACCACATCATATGTCAAAATAGAATATTCTTCGTACAGACTATTTATAGTCAGCCAGCCACCAGCTGTATCACCTGGTCTGAATTTTACAACAAAGGCAAGTTAACATAAATAACTATGACGAACAGTTCCTGAAGGGAACTCTCCATTTATATGTGTGAACTATTCTTTTAACAGCTGAGGTCATTATCTCTCTCTCTCTTTTTCTGTGACTGGTACATACTGAATGTGTTTCTTTATGATATTTTACTTGTGTAAGTGCATGACAAGACAAGTAGAGCCATATTTACATGCTCCTAGGTAAGGCATCTTTCGATTCATACCATCGCCAATGATCACATTCCAACCATGACCCACACACACTAGGCTTCTTCAGCATTGCCTAGAATAGAAAATACAAGCATAAAAATACAGGCATAAAAAGTTCTGAACCTCTTATCTGCATCACAATGTATTGGAGAGTCCTCTAGAATCCAAGGGGTTAAATATGTAAAATACTTATATAAACCTGTAAATTAACCTGGCATCCTAAAGCGTGAGCTGGTGATTGGTGAAGAGGCACTGGGATTGTTCTGGCCACACCCATAACTCAGAATGTGGCTGTTGGCAGCACAGCTATGGACTTTGTGTTGAGGGTAGTTGCCAACTCTGTATAATGAAAAATCCATCTCTGAAGACAAAATAACATTTTCCATTCACATAAAGGCTCTAGTCACTTTTCTATCCATCTGTATGTATAACATTTATATTCAGTTAAACGTTACCAAATTAAGGAAAATTTTGCTTTTATTTAACTCCTTGAGTGACAGAGAGTTATTCATATTAGTCATGTTTCCTTTCTGGCACTCGGAAGGTTTAAAGTATAACAGAGCAATAGTAAATATTGCCCTGCCTGGTTTTGCACAGAATCATATTTGTGCGTCTCCCAGAAAGTGAAATGGATCAATTCCAATAGATTTGGGGTTTTTAAACATTTGAATGCTAGAGACCCACTGTCCAAGCTGGCAATATGAGGGGATGCCAGCAGCGCAGCTTGGTGAAGTGTCTGCATAGCTTCTGTTCAAAGCAAACATGACACAATGTGTATGCATAAGTCATGCACAAGTCTTATAACTCTCTTGGTGATATGATTACCGTTTACAAATATACTCAAGGTCAATTCAAACAACCATCCAATTAATTATTATGCAAAGAGCTTAGCTAAGAACGAGAGGTCATCCATTAGGAGTAGAGGAAAAGGTTATTTCTACTAAAACAAAAATATGGATTTTTTTTTACAGTAAGGGAGATAAAGTGATGGAATTATTTGTCTTGGGATGTTGTGCTTGCAGATACTGTAACTGCTTTCAAAAAAGCAATGGATACATATCTAGCACAAAACAATAATGAGAATTATGACAGATGGCTTCAACGCAGATAGTTTGTTTATCCAGGGAATTATCTGACTGCCATTTGGAGTCAGGAAGGATTTTTTTTACCCACTTGGGGCTTAATTGTTTTTTTTTGCCTTCCTCTGTATCAACAGGGATGTTTTAGCATATGCTGGACTTGATGGATGCATGTATTTTTCAGCCTTGTCAAGTATTTTACTGTGTTACTATATGATACATTTCACAGGCAAACAGTGCGGATATTCTTGAAGTGGAATCCCTGTTTTACGGAGGCTCCCAATTGTGCACTGTACATGTTACTGAGTCCCCTATCTAATTTCTCAGCTTCAACTTTTAACACAACTTTTTTAACCCTTTCACTACCACATTGTTATGCATTGCACATCCCTATGGAACTGAAAAGGTTTGTGGTGCTGTTTGTGCTGCTGAATATTAAGCATATCCTCTCTGCTCCCCCCCAGTGGGGAAGCAGAGAGAATGCACTCAGGCTTCAGGTTTTTGAACTGATGGTGATGTGTAAGAGAGAGCATCCCTTCTACATTGCCAACAGTTTGACAATATATGCTAATAATTAATTTTCACCCACTTTCCCTTGCATCCATAATTCTTAGTACATATGACGATGTGCGTCTCTATCGCCAAGGCGTTGTTTTTGCCACACTTGAGATGCATATCACCATATCATTGACTCCTGGTGCTTCTCCCCTAGTTCTTCTTACTGCATCAAGAGGGAGATGCATTAACCCCTTGATGACCAGTGGTCCTGGGAAATTAGCTTCCCTTAAGGGCCACTTTGATCATTGTCAGCGAGCCGGCTCATGTGACTAATTAAGTGAATAGACAAGCTGAACTGGGATCTGAGAGAGACCGCTCTGGCTTTGGAGCAGTCAGTTTCAGACCCTGTTAGTGCTTAGAGTGCTCCAGCAAGAGTGCAGTAAGCACAAAATACGGGACATGCCAGGACCGTCACTGGTCCTTCAGGGAAAGAAATGGCGATGGTCCTGCCATGTCACCAGTCATTAAGTGGTTAAGTTGTGAGCGGAAGGAGGATTGGAGGTGACTTCTCTAGTGATATCACTTCTCCAATTCCTATGTTATTCTATGAAGCCAATGCAGTACGATTTCTCCAGCTTTGGAGATCAGAGTGCATAAGGTTATAGAATAACATAGGAACTGGTGAAGTTAAATCACTGGAGCAGTCATAAACCCCCTCCTTCTGTAGTCCAATACACTTTGTATTACATTTATCTTGTATGCCACTGTATTGAGTGGAGAAACATCACCAGCAACACACTGGCCTATGTGTACTATGAGTACACACTGGGTTTTTGTGTAATTTAAATAACAATAATAAAAATATATATAATTTTCAGCTCTAACATTTATTAATGGTGTTAGCCAGAACCATTTGTTTTAATTTTTAAATCCTTGGATGGTAGAGAGATCTCCAGTTGCACTGCTTTGTAATTCGCTGGACATCGCAATATCATCCAAAGGGTTAAAAGCTTTATTGTGCTTGTGCTTTATAAGTTAAGAGTAGTTTCTTTGCCAGGAGAAAATAGATGAGGCTGGAGTGTGGTCATGCATGGTGGGATGGGATGGGGCCATGGCCAAGAGCACCTATGATGCCTTGCCTAGAGGTGCCTGAAATTTAAGTCCAGTCTGGGTGAAACATATGCTGGTTTTCAGAGGTTAACCTTATGTGATTGGATGATATATTTTCTGAAATTCACTTTTTTCAAAAAGAGTACGCATAGATTAACAGTAGCTATTGAGAGCTCTCTTGCTGCTTCATACAGCTTCTCCGATTGGCTGTTTAACCCTTTGAAAAATGAGTTGCGTACCCCTCTGGCACTCAAAGGGTTAATGTTTTGGGTGCCAGAGGGGTATAAAACACATGCGTTGGGTACCCCTCTGGCACTCAAAGGGTTAAACTTTATAGAACATACCCCAAGTTATCTGCAAAAATATAATAAAAGGTGCATGCAATTCAAAATAATATAGTTCACTTCCATTTCTATAATAGTTACCCAGTCATAATTGGGTACATTTTTTTTCATGGAAAAATATCAGTTAATATGTGAGTTGACTAGTTTTTTATTTATTATCTTTTTCCTGTTAAAGGGGAAGTAACACTTCCTTGTAATAACCCCAACTTTCTGTACTATGGCTCAAAAAGGGACACCTCTGAAATGAATTTGATGTCTAAAACAACATTTATTCTCTACTTTTACAGATTCAGATATTACGAATTGATAATTCATTTCTTACAAACGAGGAAAGAAGTAACAACATTTCTATTATAGTAACTCAGTCACCTATCGTGTATACTCTGGCAAATGATATAAAAGAAGATAGTAGCAGTTCAGTCATGCCAACCTCAAACTCTGACAGTGTAGTTTTGCTACAACAAACCATACCAGATTCTGGTATTATCAGCATTAATCTTCCTGTGATACAGTCATTTCAACGGATAACAATTGAGGTAGGTATAAGACTTAAAAGTGTTTTTCTAAAACATACAACTTTATCTCATTTATGTTATATTCTATACTAGCAAAAGATGGACGATGTTACTCTTGCAACCCTTCCTCTACACAATGGAGCGTGTATCGAGTCTGACAATATAAAGCTACTGAAGAATGTACAGCACTGTGTTTACATAGACACAGCAGATCAATGCACTGGCAATTGAAACACTTCTATGCATCTATAGTGGCAGGATGCATGCAGGCTGTAGTTAGTAAGAGGAGAGCTGTGAACATTTCTAAAGCATTATATTGTCAGAAGGAGCTGTAAACAGGCTCCATTGGCCTCCAGCTGCTACCAGACTATAATTTCCGTAATTCCCCTAAAGCCCATGGCTGGTGATAAATTATGGGATTTGTAGTCTATTAGCAGCTGGAGAGACTCATGATGTCCACCATTTGTGTAGCAGTGTGTACTTGACAGATAAGTTCTTTAGTATGTAAACTGACAGCTATGGAAACCTCAGAACTGTTATGTTATCTGTATCTCAGTTCAGACAGATGGGTGGAGTAAGACATGCCCAAGGCAGGTTTAGTGTGACTGGGCAATGAATGGGCTGTGCTAGGGATGGGTTTTAAACTTAACTGGCTGCTGAGAGTATGGAGTCATTATTTGCAGACATGGACTTGAAGGATTAGAGACAAACACAAATATTTTGTGACTCATGCAGGTACAGGACCCTCCCCAGTTACACACACCATAGTAACACTCCCCTAGGTCTCCGCTTCTAATGAGCTGATCAGCAGCTCATAATCAACAAATAGACTAAAATTGTATTAAACCTCCTTCCTGAAGGACCCTTCACCCCCTGCCTCCCAAACTTCCCATCTTCATGCCCACTCCGTGCCATTTTCTAGAGGCAGGGACAGACTTTGTTGTTGTTGTGTATTCAGGCTATAATTGCCTCAGAGCAATCTTAGTATGCTAATGAGGAACACTTGGGTCAGCTCAAACTCTTAATACACTTGACTGGAACACAACTCAAGAGTACAGGAGGCTCTAGTGGTGAGAGGACATACTTGGTGGTTACAAGGGGATAGCTACATCTTACAGGCACTGGAAAGACAACTAGGCCATGTAACTCTACAGTAGGCCATGGGAGGGAAAAGCAACTTTAGCTGTCACCAAAGGCATGGCAACAGTAGGTGCACTGATTCTGCAAACCTCTTGAAGAAGACTGAAAAATAAGAAGCCCAGCCCTCCAAATGGCATCATATGATGAGAGGAGCAACAGCTATATTTGAAGGAAGAAGTGACTTGGGGTAAGGAGGGGTTTGAAGTTGTGGTAAAGTGACATGAGGCTGTATGATAATATTGTCCCTTGATGTGAGCTGTCTGGTCTATGGACTGGATTCCACATCTGAGGAGTGGGGGCTTACACTAGGTAAAAAGGGCGGGAGGGGGACACTTTATCATTCAATTACTCTTGAACTACAACACTAACTAATGAAATAACACTCTCTATGTCTCAAATACTATGAAGATTAATTGGAGCTGCTGTTTTTGTGAAACATTACTATCACTTTAAACTGTTCAGCCAGTATCAGAAAGGAAGTATTGGATAGAATCCTCGGAGATGCAGCTTCTTTTAAGGTGAATCTGCAAAGCTAAATGTAAGACCAAGAGAAACAAAATTGCATATTTGAAGTCTGAATAAACTAATATTGCTAACCAAAATCTCTTTGCAGGCTGTTTATCAAGACACCACTCAGAGCTGGTTCTTGGATAACTGGTATGAAACCATGACTTATATTCAGATACAGATCCCAGACTCACAAATTGAGGTAATGCTTTATCTTGGAATAAAACATACAATTCTCTAAGCAATTCTGGTGCAAACCTGCACCCTAAAGGACAAATAAAAATTCCCCAAATTCTCATTAATCTAAATTGGACTTTTAACACCTTGAATGCTAGAAAGTTCTCCAATGCATTTCAAAGCAATGTGTTGGACATCTAATTGTAATTGACGGGGTTCAAGCCCCAGTTAAATATATGAGAATTTTCATGTACTGTAAATCCTATATTGCAGTTGATGATGTGCTCCTCATTATTAACCCTTTGAGTGCCAGAGGGGTACACAACGCATTGCAAATCAATACGTTGCGTAACCCGCTGGCACTCAAAGGGTTAATTTGAATTACTCATTTAGGGCTATATGCACAAACATAAAAGTGGTGCACTTCAGGCAGTGGCATAATTAGTAATTGAAGGGTAAACATTTTTGGGCATCTAACACAAATATTTTCCTAGTGGTTGAACTGGGCCCTGTGACAGATGCTCTCCGTGTCAAAACTACACCCTTCGCACCCCCTGTAGTTACACCCAGGGCAGGGCTAGACGTACATTCCAGGCACCACTAGGCAGGGTATGCTAGGCACCCTTAGCGCTGCCCATGACCACACCCCATTCCTCACATGATCCGACCCCCAGTCTCATCCACTGTTTCCTGGCACAGAAAATACCCTTGGCCTAGAAAAAGCAAAGCTTTAACCCCTTGGTTACTAGAGAGCTCTCCAGTGCATTGCTCTGGAATGAGATGATTTCTCTAGCATCCAAGAGGTTAAATAATATCTTTTAAAGGGGAATAATGGTGCAAGGACATTGGGATTGCTCTGACCACATCTACACTTCAGAATGTGGATTTGGCCAGCACAGCCAAAGAGCCCCTCAACATTTTAAGCTCTAGATAGTAGCTTACTCTCCCTTTTGGAAAATCTGGCCTTATCCTGGGGCAAATTAACAGCAGCATATGGATCAGGTAAGCATTCTCTTTGATTTAATAAGGGCTTACATGTACTTTGAACCCCTTTATTGCTAAAGAGGCCACCAACTCATTGTGAAGCAATGTGTTAAAGACCTCTCTAGTCTTGAAAGGTTTAAAAGTCCTATTTTAAAGGGGAACTATCACCCCAACTAAAGTCCACCCCACCTAATTAGGCATCTAACAATAAGCTTAACAATCAAACTGTTATGCAGGATAAAGACCTAATTAATCAGAAATCCTTCCTCAGCCGACACTGATAGCCAGGCAACAGCGCTCTAGAGGCATCTGCGCCCCTCCCTTCTGGTACCTTAAGGTACCATGCAACACCTCCTAGAGAAGACCGGGCCTGATGGCGCAGGAGCGCAGACATCTGTAAGCAAAGATGTCTGCGCTGTTGCCTGGCCATCAGGTAGGATTTTTGATTTACGCTGTCTTTATTCTACATAACGGTTTGATTGTTACGCTTATCACTAGATGCCTAATAAGGTGGGGTGGACTTTAGCTGGGGTGATAGTTCCCCTTTAATCAATGCAAATTTATATTTATTGCCAAACTTCCAGTTGCTTTGTCATAGAATTGCTCCATATTTCTTTTTGTGCAAATGGTGCATAGGATGTTACACATTCTGTAAAAATGTTTTATGATGATGATTTGCAATTTTTCTTTAATTTTCCAGGTTGGAACACCATTTAACGTACAGGTTAGAACAAACCCGAGCGTTCAAGGCCTGTATTATGTGGTATGTATGAGTTTAGTTTATTAAACAAGTGCTTTGTGTTTAACCCCTTGATTAGAAGAGACCACTCCATAATAGTCTTGTTGTACCCTAATTACTAAAAGATGGTGAATTTTTATGAAGCTTTTTGACATTAAAATGAAAAATAAAATATTGGATAAAGCAGCATTTAGTACTGCAGCCACGCTTTTGAAGGCAAAGCTCCTTCAAGACAGTTAGCTCTGCTTTGTATGTATAATCTGATTCCAATGGCTGGAGTATGGTTCTTCTACTTCCTGCTTTCCTAAATGAGGTATGTCTGTTCATTGTGGATGATAACATGTATAGGTTACATGAAAGGGAGAAAAGAGTAATATTCTGGAGAAAACCAAATGCACTACAGGTGACAATGAAAATCACTATTGACTTAAATGAGGATTCAGAGCACTTGCATGATATTTTATCACACCGCCACTGTGTTCTTCTTTATGCTTCCTAAACCCTTAAAGACCAGAGGAGTTTCAACTCATTGCTTTGCTTACTCCTCTGGTTCATAAGGGATTAAAACAACTCTTAACATCACAGTCACATTTTGTAAGGAATTGTTACATCATTAAGTGACCCACATCATTAAGTTATAATACATAAAGCTCTTCCATATTCCAGTTCATAATAGAAATGCAAGTTTCTGTTTGTGCTTAATTTGAAGACCCAGATAAATTTAGCTCTGTGTCAGGGCCAGATTTTTCAGTAGGCTGAGTAGGCAACTGCCTGGCACATGGATATCTGAGTTTAATCCACCACCAAGTAAGGATGTCACTGATTAAGCATAGGTAGGTTAATCAGTGGCTCATTCATTTTGATTGGCCCACCTGTGCTCAAACAGGGAACCCCTTAAATCCTGGGCTGTTGGTAGCTCTTCAAAACTGATCCTGGACACCCCTGGCCTTGAGCAATTGATGGGACTGGGGGAAGGTCATGTAGTAGGGGTGTGGACATAGTTGGAGCGAAGGGCACCTAGAGTGTCTTGCCTAGGGGGTCCTGGGATTTAAATCCAGCCCAGCTCAGTGCAACTCTATCAAGTTCCTGAATCTAATGTAAACTGCCGATTCTAGCAGTACCCTAAGCTGTGGGTAGAGGTAGCATAAACTGTATGTTACATTATATTCACTGTGGGGCATGTGCATTCTAGTTTTACATATGTACTAAGTTGGCCAAACTTGTCTTCTAAGAGATTGGATGTTTCAAATTCCCATTGATTAAAATGTGGCTTTTAACCCATTGAATGCTAGGGAGGTCTCAAGGTAATGCAAAACATTATGTTGGATATTACTCTAGCATTCAAGTGATTACAGTCCCATTTCCCAGCTCCTTATCTTCCCTCCTAAATCCTGCACAACACCTCAATTTTCTATAACTGTCGAAGGCTCCACTTTTTACCTGTAGACAAGGCCCTCTGCCTCGGGGTTACCTTGGACTCTTCTCTTTCCTTCACCACCCACATTAATGAAGTAATCAAAACCTGTCATCTCTTTCTTTGGAATATAGCAAAAATCCAGCCATTCCTTTCTCACTCTACAATAGAAACCCTCACGCATGCTCTTATCCTCTCTTGCCTGGACTACTGCAACTCTTTACTTATTGGTCTTCCTGCTAACCATTTCACTCCTCTTCAATCTGTTCTTAATTCAGCCACCAGAAAAGTCCTACTCTCCTCCAGATCAGTACTCACCCCACCACTCTTGAAATCACTGTCATGGCTTCGCATAAAGCAGCATATCACATTCAAAATCCTCCTCATTACCTTCAAGGCTCTCCATCACTTGTCCCTGCCTTATATTTCATCTTTGATATCCCGCCATATTCCTGCACGTCTACTATGCACCACTCATGGTGGACAACTCTCTGCCCCTTTAACCACTATCGCTGTTTCACAACTGAAGGCTTTCTCCCTTGCTGCTCCCTACCTCAGGAACACCCTACCACCCAGTATTCACCAAGCCTCAACCCTCAACAACTTTAAATCCAAACTAAAAGATCACCTTTTATATAGCAACAGCTTAATATGGAAACATTATAATTATCAAACATTATCATCATAAGCCAAACACTGCACTTCCTCCTCTACCAGATAGTATCTGTATGTCACCCATCCTATACTTAGATTATAAGCTCTACGGGGCAGGGACCTTTTATCCTAATGTATACTCACCTGTTGTTCCCCTTATGACTGCCTATATAAGCACGTAATCACTGCACTTATTGTACCCATTCTATATTAAATGTAATCTGTAAAGTGCCAAGTACACTGGTTGGCGCTAAATAAATAAAAATATACAATACAAAAAGTTAATGGTAAGGATGTTTTATTTGCCTACTACGGTGCATTTGGTTTGTTCCAGAATTATGTTACTTGCATAAGGCCCTAAAGCCCATAAATCAGGGATAATCAATTGTTGATTACAAGTCTCATGTTCCCTAACCATTCATCAATAGCTTACCCCTGCCTTAAATCATCCAAGTCTTAGGAGAAATGCATATAAAGCCCCTGATTCCTTTTGATTTAGTTATGTGAATCAGTACAAATCAATCTCATCCTTTATTCAATTTGCTAAATCCAAAATTAGGGTGCTCTATCTAGTAGCACCTTAGTGGTAGGCTTGGGCTTGGTAAACTGTGATGTCAATGTACATATTCCCAGTATAACTCCATTTTCATTAGTCTCCAACACCACTGGCTTCACATCAGGGTATGTACTAGAGTGTATGATTGCTGTAGTGTATACTGGCAAAAACTATGCCATCATTAAGACTTCAATGCCAGCAAACCCCATAGCATTTGCAGGACAATGTTGTAAAAAATCACACAATTTACTTTATGCTTTGTTTAATATATGGACTAAGTAAGGCGTAAAGGAAAGGAATGCCTTGGTATGGCCATAGACTGCCCCAAGTGGCATTATGGAGAGAGATTTGGCATAAGTAGCTTAGTAAGTTTGGTTTAGACATGTTTTTTAGTCATGATAATCGATTGTAGCACTTTTTTTGAGAATTGTAATCATACATTCATTCCTCTGTTGCATGGTCCTCTCTGTAGCTTATGTATAGTCACATTTTTCTTCTCTTCACAAATAGGAGCAGTTCTGTAGAAAACCAGCTGCATTATGGGGGAAATGGAATTTCTAACAGATTTTAAATGAACCTTTAAACCATTTGAATGTTGGCAGTCAAATAGTTAAAATTTCCCATGAAACCTTTAAAGACCAAAGGGGTGTGCAGTGCATTGCTTTGTATGGCACTGCACACCTCTTTGATTCTTAAAGGTCAAAATCATTGGAACTCTGGGGAAATTACATTTTTCCCCCCGGTGCAGTTAACTTTCTCCAGAATTTCTCTTCTATATCTTATTGAATTGCACCGTATATGTTGTATCTTGCTATAGTTAGCACACTGGGTAGACTGTAGAGGTCTCCAACACTGACCACAGACCACATGGTTTGCCCCAGAACTCCTCCACTTTTCTTTTGAACATACAGCCATTGAGTCTTATGTATAAAGGTAAAGGGGAACACATAAAATTCCCCAAACTTTCATTGAGCTAAGTTGGACATTTAAACTGTTGAATGCAAGTGAGGTCTCTAACTCATTGCAAAGAAATGCATTGGAAACCTCTCTAGCATTCAAGGGGTTAAAATGCCAATTTAAATCAATGGGAATCTTTATTTGCTCCCCGTGGGTACAGTTGGATTTCTCCAAAAATGGTGCACTTTGCCTTTAAATAAATAAATATATATATATATATATATATATATATATATATATATATATATATATATATATATAAGGCCCATTGGAGAATAACCTACGGCACAGTGTTAACTACAGAGGCAGGAAGTATATATATTTATATCCGATGTTACATTTATTTTGATTTTAAATGTTAGTGTAACAAATATGACTTTATGCATGACTCTCCAGAAATTAAGTGTTACAAGCTTTTTTGCAGGTTATGGCTAAAGGAATGATAGTATCCACTGGGAAGACAAGTGACACATCATTCACCCTCACACCAGGACGCTCGTGGGCACCCTCTGCTATGATTATTGCTTACTTTATTTATGTTAATGGCAATAATAGTTATATTGTGCAGGCAACCCAGAGAATTTACGTCAAAGGCATATTTGAAAATAAGGTAAATTTTATAACATTAAATTTGTCTTTTCAGGATTACAAGATTAAATATTAAAGGGAAGCTATACCAATACGAACATTGTACCTGAATGTGTTTAAGTTAAATTTCTTGAATTGTATCTGTATTTAGTGGTAATAGTGGCTCTGCTGAAGTCTGAATTTAGTTCAAACCTCTATGTAACAGACAGTCAGCAGCATTCTAAGCAATGCATTCCATGCTTTTTGGTTTATCAGATATGTAAGAGGATCAGATTGTGAAATGAAAGTAAACAGCTTTAGAGATGAGAGTACTAATGCAGAAATATAGACTGCTAATGGATGGTATTTACCAATATAAATTTTCATGTTAAAGGCATAGTCATTTTCATTAGGAAAAAAATACATCTAGTGTAAAGCATTTTGGTGAGTAAAACAAGGGACTCCCACTGGAGGGGTGTTGATGTTATTACAGCTCAAACTTGTTTGTTCTCGTTTGATGCCAAGTCCACAGGGGAAGGAGACTGTGGATGATTGTAAGAGTGGAGTGTGAGGAGTTGGTGAATGACTGTGAGAGTTGGCTTTATAGGATGGGGGGATGGAAAAGCAGGCAGATGATGCAGGAGACAAGTTATAGTGTTGTGTAAATGGAGGGAACAGGTGAATATGCTGGTGGTGGGTGAGGATTTCTAATGGGATGAGTGACTGTTTTGGTTTTATTAAATGGGATTTTGACCCCAACCATATCTGCTGGTTCAAGAAGGTAACAGTACAGAGTATTTACATAGGTCTCCTCACTACTGCCTCCCCAGTGGTGTGGCTGACAGTGATGCAGGATTAACTGGGCAAATATATATATATAAATATACAGAGAGAGAGAGAGAGAGAGAGAATACGGCTATTCAGACAACTTACAGTAAATGCCCTGCTGCTCAATTACAAGGTCCTACATCACTACAAGATGAGTGGGCCGGGGGAGGCAGCTGGCACCAGTGAGATTATATACTTTCCATTTTGCATAGCACTGGAGAGGAATCCTGAAGAATGTGGGAGATTTAGGGAGGTGAAGGACCAGATTTCTTGCCTTAGGCAACCTCCTAGACAATAGATGCTCAAAACTGTCCACAAGCCCCAATGCAAGTTTCACATGAAGACAGGCAAATCAATCAGTTGGTCAATAATTCTGCAGGGTTTACCCGAGCTAATAACGTGCACTTGTATGTAGTGGACAATACCCTGAAAACCTGTCCTAATGAAGGAGATTTTGAGGGACACTTCAGCTGTGCACTTCTGCCCACTTTATGATTTCTAAGTGTGGACAGAGCAATCCCAGTGCCAGTGCAGCAGACAACATACACCTTTAGTGACAATTATTTAACTTCTTGAATGTGAGTAAGATCTCCAGTGCATTACAATGCTCTCAAAGGAGCAGAGGTAGTAAAGCATAATAATGACCATTTAACATCTGGGTTGGTATAGAGGTCTCCAGTGCATTGCTGGGGTGATTTTTATAAATTGTGTGCAGTTGTTTTGACCCCCAAATACTCCACTTTTGTCCTTATACATATGCTCCTAAATATTTAACCCTTTGAGTGGCATAGGGATAAGCAACACATACCCCTCTGCCACTCAAAGGTTAAACCCTTAGTTGACTGAAAGGTTGTCAATGTTTTCTAATGCAATGTGTTTGAAACCTCCCTCTAGCATCCAAGTAGTTAAATTAGGTCATCATAGCAAATAAATTGTATCCTCCAAGTTTAAAAGTTAATTTTGTGACTGTTATGTATAGGTTTCTTTGGCATGGAGTAAAAACCAAGCAGAGCCATCAGAAAATGTGTCTTTGGCTATTCATGTGAGTGAAACTCGCTCTCTGGTTGGATTACGAGTTGTCGATATAAGTGACAAACTTCTTGGTGGTGGAAATGATTTAGCTGCTAGAGTAAGTATTCATTTGTATGCTTTCTCCAATTCTGAGCTAATGATTTTTTTTTAGCTGTTGTGAGTAGGAATGTTAACCCTTTGAGTGCTTTGCAATGCGTTGCACAATCCTCAGGCATTCAAAGGGTTACATTTGCTATTTATAGAGGGGTACGTTAGCGTATGCAATCCTTTTAACTGTTGAAATAGTTTGTCAAATAACATTTTTAGAGTTACGTTGTATTTAAACGGTACCTTCACAACTCCATTCAAAAGTTATTATTGTATTTGTTTCTAATTATTTGGCCAGGTGATATTTATTCTGTTGCAGTCTATGAGAGCTTTGGTCACATAAAAACATTCCATATACTGTAATAAAAACAGCATCATGTTGCTAAAAAATATTAAACTGAAAAAATTAGAAGTTTGTGTAGTAATAACATTTGAAATAAGTATCTCATTAAATTTCTTCTATGTTCTCATATCAATCAAAGAAATGTACTTATTAGTAAATATTATTTGAACCATTAATGTGTAAAATTGTGTCTTACTTTTTTCACAGGTGGAAAATGAATTTCTGTCTGATGGCGAGGTATGCTTGTAGCCTAAATTTTATTACAAAAAAGGAAAACTCACTAAAATGGCAGTGTTGTGCACTTTTTGATTCCTACATATAAATTGTTTGATTTTGCTTAAGAGTGCTAAGAGTATAAGACATACCTAGTTTATCATATCACATGACATATCAGATAACAATCTCTGATACTTTACTGCCACCATGAAGTCGGTATTATTATTATTTATTTCCTTTTTGCGTACCTGAATAAATTATTGAGACCAAGCATTTTATTTATACAGACTAATTTGTAACACATACTGAAGCTTAAAGAAAACATCAATGTGATTTGTATTGCTGTTGGGCAATGTGATACACAGTCTGATCTCCTAAAAAGAGAGATGGGAAACAGAGACACAGGAATTTGCGTCTCAAAGAGGGACACGGGAGGTATCGGTTCTAACCCTCATTAATTAACCTTTTGATGACCTGAGGGGTGTGCAACACATTGCAAAAGGGTTAATAAAAAGAGCCTGTATCGTTTATGAAAACAAATATTTTCATTTTCCCACCAGGCTTTGGGTTACAGTATAACTGATGGAGAGGTTTCCTACAATAATATTCCATATGTGGGTAAGTCTTAAGTCATCATTCTTATAATGTAGTTTACCTATAAAGAACCACAGAAGCTGATGCACTACGTAGACTTGGGTCAGTTCTGGGGCAATACAACTGCACCACAGGGGAAATAACTTCCCCATTTATTTAAATGTTTTTTAAACCACTATATGCTAGAGAGGTGTCCAGTGCATCTCTCCACAGTGCATTGGAAACTGCTCTACCATTCAAGGTTTAGAAGGTCCATGTAAATCAATAGGATTTGGAATATATAATTTTGAATGAAAATGACCAGCACATTGGTTTGCAATGCATTTCAGACCTCCCTAGCATTTTTATGGGTTAAAAGACTCTATAATAGGGATTTGAGAATTATTTTTCTCATCTATGTATGTTTGTACGTATGTATCTTTATTTACATAGCACCATATATGTACACAGCGCTTTACAGAAGTTGAAATAGTATAATACAAAATACAGAACAGGGTTAAGAGCATTAAGCTAAAGTAAGATCATTGCATTATTTGTGGGCAAAAGTGCAGCAAGGGAATCATACACTGGGAAAGGGATCCTGCCCCAAGGAGCTTACAATCTAATTAGAGTTCATGATGACATGCAGAGACAGTAGTAGGAGGATTATAATTGCAAGTACAAGGTGTGGTAAAGGAATGCAGAAGGATTCTGA
Source organism: Rhinophrynus dorsalis (assembly GCA_037306005.1). Lineage (NCBI taxonomy): Eukaryota > Metazoa > Chordata > Amphibia > Anura > Rhinophrynidae > Rhinophrynus > Rhinophrynus dorsalis. Next base: position 328,568,609 of record CM074720.1, on the reverse strand, counting down.
TGTCACTATCGTTGTGCAAGGAGGAGGATATTGCTATTGAGATGCCAGGTGGGTTTTGAGGAGATGCTTGAAAGTGATGAGTGTGGATGATTGGCGAATGGTGATAGGGAGGGCATTCCAAAATTGAGGGGCAGCCAGTGAAAAAGATTGTAGCTGAGAGATGACTCGAGTTGTGTAGGGAGAGGACAGGAAGAACCCTTGAGAAGACTGTAGGTGATGGGAAGCGGTGTAGCGGGATATAAGAGCAGAAATATAAGAGGATGCTGAAGAACAGAGAGACTTACAGGAGAGGAGGAGAATCTTGTAAGAAATACGATACTTTATAGGTAGCCAATTGAGGGATTTCAGGAGGAGATGAGAAGGAAAGTATCTGGGAGCAAATGTGGTGATTGTGTCATTACGAAGCATTAATCAGTTAATGGATACTGAATAGAAACAGAAAGTAGCAGAACTTCAGACCAGTACAAGTCTCAGTGCTTGGGAACACGTCCAATATGATCAGGAGCCAAGAAGAGTGAATGCCAGTCAAAGAAAATGTCAGCTATATGTTATCAACTGATACATCAAAGTATAATTGTAAGACGTAAGACATTCACTTGTGTCTACTCAGATGCATTCAGTGCAATGTTTTATGTACCACACCTGACTAAAAAAGGATTATTCTTGGTCCACATTCAGGAAAAGGAGCAATACCCCATTATAAAAGACAATGAAAATTCCTACTGAAAAATAAACATTTCTAAAATTCCCAATGACTTGCATGGGACATTCAGTCCAATTCATTCTAGAGAAGGATTTATTTAACGGTCAATGTGCTAAAAACCAATGTAAATCAATGGGAATTTCTGAAACATTTATTTTCTCCAACAATTGTTCATCTTTAGTTCTGGAATATGGCCTATAAGGCCTTTGCAGAAAACTAAAGGATTTGCAATTCAGGAGCAAAATCAAGTACACTACAAGGGGAAATACAAAATTCCATTTATGTAGGTAGCTTTTTAACCCTTAGAAAGCAAGAGAGGGTTCACCCCAAAGTGCAGCTGGTTTGCTCCTGTGGTTCAGTTATGGAGCAAACAAACTGAATGAAATGAAACAGTTCATTTTTAAATGAAGGGAATTATTATTGTCTCCTATGGTGCAGATGTTTTGGTGCAGAACCGCACCTCTTTAGCTTCCTAAGTACAGCACTAAGACTGAACCTTTCCTATTCCCTGTTCTGATGGACTCCATAAACTCCTATGTACCAGTTCTCATCTTGGTGTATAATTTCCCCCCAGCCTTTAGTGGAATTTATGGAGACATTTGGGAACACTGTAATGGTATTAACTGACACTGATGTACTAGGAAAAAGTGGTCCAATTCATCATGGGAAACAAATAAAAATACTGTTAATTTAAATGGTGCTTTTACCCCTTTGAATGCTGGAAAGGTCTCCAAAACTTTGCTTCTAACATGCTAGGGTTTAAATACACTATTTAAATCTGACAGTTGTTAGAATGTTTAACCCTTTGAGTGCCAGAGTGGTATGGAATGCACTGCAAAGCAATGCATTCTGTACCACTCTGACACTGAAAGGTTTAATTATTCCTAGTGGTGCTTTTGGTTTTCATCAGATTTGCACCTGTTTTTTCGTTAGTACATCCGATTTATTTAGTAAAAGACAAATCACTAAGGGCAGAATGCAAGAAACGTGTGTGGGCTTGATTCTATTACCAGTGCTAAAAAGAAAGCAGGCGTTGTTTTTTTTAAGTCAGGTTTTAGTATCCTATTACCCGACTTGTGAAAACAAAACCAGCTGTAATTATACTTACTGCCAGTCAAAAAAAGCCCATAGGAAACAACTAAAAACAATGTGCAATTAGTATCCTATTACTCACACTCAGTATTACCGCCTGTTTTGTGGTTACATTTAAGTTGGAAATTCTGCTCCTCAGAGGTTGAGGCATAGAAGCCACAACGACAGTTTCAAAACCACTGTTGGTTGAAGAAAAGCAGCGCAGAAAAATGCCTTTAGAGCATACAGGGCTCAATTCTATTACCAGCGTTAAAACTAGCTTTACAAGAAAAACAAGCAACGTGAATTTTGCAAACACGTGTTACGTTGGTATTCTATTGAAGAACCACTAAAACAAAACTGGCGTAGACAGCACATTTCAGAGAACTAACAAAACTGACGATGTCTACTTTTATTCGACTACCGCCTAAAAAGAAATGTGCAAAATGTAAAAGTCCAAGGAAATAGGCGTACGTTTGACGACAGAATGATCAAGTTCAGTGTTAGATGTGTTCCACTCATTATCAAAATCCAACATAGAGTGCCCCCTTAGACATATTAACCCCCCCTTTTAAAAGTCGACTTGCAGTGCTTTCTTTCACCCCTTTAAAGGGATAGTAATGTTTCATAATAAATGCAGCTCTAATTAATCATCATAGTATTTGGACTTTGGAGAGTGTTATTTCAGTTCTGTCAGAGTTGTAGTTCCAGAGTAATTCAATGACAAAGTGTCCCCCTCCCACCCCTTTTACTGATGTCACACTGTTCAGCCACAGCAGAAGGGAGGTGCCCAGGTAGACTGCAGAGAGGGACAATCTTCAATTAACATAAGGGAAAAACCTGAAAAGCTTGTCAAGGGGGGCAGGGATTTCATTGTTTTCATAGGAATAAGATTGTCCCCTTCTGTTATCTGTCTGGTCTATGGACTGCATTCCACATCTGAGAAGAGATGGCTTACACTAGGTAAAAGGGGCGGGAGGGGGAAACTTTGCTTGTGAATATCTCGTAAACCATAAAGGTTTGAGAGATAAGACTTATATCATTCTTCATGTTTTTTTAATGCCTGCAAAATAAAATAAAGTTAAAACGAAGCATTACTATCCCTTTAATTTGACTAATATTGTTCACATTCCACATTTTAACCCTTCCCCTTCAAAATTCTATTTACAATGCTTTCTTTCACCACATTAATTCGACAAATATTATAAATTTGACATTTTAACCCTTCCCCTTAAAAATTCGACTGCAGTGCTCCCATGACTTTGTTTCGCCATTTAAATTTGACATATATTGTTCACATTTCACATTTTAACCCCTCCCCCTTTAAAATTTGACTGCAGTGCTCCTATGACTTTCTTTCACCGTTTAAATCGACAAATATACTGTAAGAAGTGATACTAACCCCTTCTTTACTTTTGTAAGAAAAGTTACTGAATAAGTGTGACCCAATTTACATAACAATAAGTGAAAGTATTCTAAATAGGAGTCTCCTTTTTAGAATAGTTTCACTTATTGCTATGGGTCACACTTATTCAGTAACCTTCCTTACAAATGTAAAGGAGGGGTTAGTACCACTTTTTACTGTAGCATTAACACATCAAATGGGTTTAGCCATCAAATAGTAGGAGTGAGAGGTCTTTCACACTTAGCACAGCAAGTTATACATTCTTGCACAGGAATCACTGTGACACATAAAGAGTCTGTATTTTGCAGTAAAATTGGAGAGTAAACAGTGTTGAATGGGAGCAACATTATTTAAATTAAAATGGAGAAAGAAGGTCATAGGAACACTATAAGTCGAATTTTAAAGGGGAAGGGTTAAAATGTTGAATGTGAACAATATTTGTCGAATTTAAATGGTGAAAGAAAGTCATGGGAGCACTGTAGTTGAATTTTCAAGGGAAAGGGTTAAAATGTTGAATGTATAATATTTGTCAAATTAATGTGGTGAAAGAAAGCACTGTAAGTCGAATTTTTAAGGGGAAGGGTTAAAATGTGGAATGTAAACAATATTAGTCGAATTAAAGTGGTGAAAGAGAGCACTGCAAGTCGACTTTTAAAAGGGGGGGTTGATATGTCGAAGGGGCACACTTTATGTCAGATTTCTCTGCTGTATACTGTATTTCTGTACATAGTGAGAATGCTTTAATCCAGGAGGCCATATAATGAACGCTTCTTGAATAGTGCATAAAAATTAGGTTTTACAACATTGCTACAAAGACTTATAAAATCGATAATAATAGCACTTCCTGCATTAGGCGCATTAGCTATTCCACTTAGATTCTTTAATCCTGACCACGCCCACAAAAATAATATGTGCAGCTGTTTGCTAATCTCGATTTTTCATGCACAAAATCGTGTGCAAACCTATTCGCCAGTGGTTTTCACACAGGAAATGCATGCACATGTTTCTAGCATTCCACTCTTATTTTATTCCTATTGTTAAACTGAGACATAATATAAATTGCACATTCTGGCCTAGATTACATTGTAGCTGGGAAATTATTTCAGTGGTTTTATCAAATTCTCATTGAAGCTTATGGGGAAATTTGTAGATAAAAGCCATTGATAAAGTTATGTTATTAATGTAATCCAGACCTCTATTTGCTAACTGATTACATACTGAATTTATATTTTTTCAGGATTCATCCCAAATATGTTCAAAGAAGAAATAATTTTACCTGACCAATTCGAGATCGCCTTCCCAGAAACATGGATTTGGCTTGAAACCAACATTAGGTACTGTAATAAAAAAGTATATTTTTTTATAAATATCTGATTAGAAATAAATATCTTCTTAACAGTATTCTTCTTGTAGTCTCATTGACTAATAACAATAGGGCTCAATAACTCCTTGAATGCTGGAGAGTTTGGCAAGGTTTGACCTGTCTAGCACTGCCTGTTTTCCAATAACCTGTGATAAAGTATGACTGTCTGTATGTTAAAATTAAAGTGAACCTTTTTTGTTGGAGTTAAGGGACATTAACCTTTGAGTGCCAGAGATCTTCAATAAAGCTTGTCCTTTTGATTTTTGCAGCTCAGGCCTCAGTTCCAATCTGCAGGTAACAGTGCCTGACACACTTATTGGAACGTCCTGGCTGGCCAGTGCTTTTGTCATTTCTGAGGGACTTGGACTGGGAGTAACAAATGAATCTGTTGAGGTAATATCCTGTCTCTGAAGCTACATTTTAATTGTTGCAAAAACATCTAAATTACATAGGTGGTCTTTCACTGATTAGGTATTAGTAAAGATGTCTACGCTGTTGTCTGGCCGTCATTCTTGCCATAAGTAGGATTTCTCAGTAACGCAGTGATTATGCTGGCTAATACTACAATTGTTAAGCTTATTGTTAGATAGGTAATTGTTGGGAGGAGACTTTATTTGGGTCATAGTTCCCATTTAAATTTGTACGTAAATAAATACTACTATTTGTATCAAACTACCAGCATACTATCCTAAAAATACAAATAGTGTACTCTAGTGAAAAACAATAAGTAAAAAAGCAATTGCTCTGACAGCGACATACAAATGCAGACTTAATTGTGCCTCAGCTAATAAAGTCATACAGGGAAAGAATGAAATACACACTAGTTCTGCTACAACACAGTTCGATGTGACAATAGCAAAACCGTAAAAAAATCCTTATATGACTTCCAGTGAGACTTTAAAACAGTGTATCTATAAATAAAGAAAAATAACACAATGATGGTTAAAAGCTGTAAAGCAATTCCATTCCCTGACCCAGAACCCTATTTGTATAAGTAGCACCAAATGCTCCACCCCTTTATTCCTAAAGTCATGCACTCAAGGTGAGCAAAAACCAAAGTCTATTGCTGGAAATGTCCTCACTTCCTATATTATTTTGGAGTATATGAATGACAGTGCATATTCCAGAAATGCCTGAATGAATGAGCTACACTGTGGCCCACCTTGCAGATCAGCTGATTGTGTTGTGAAAGGCAGACAATTGTACATTTACCTCAGCATTCTTAAAGCTGCAATAAAGTTGTCCTTGTAAACAGTGCCAAAAGCAGGGAAGTTTCAGTATCCTGCTCTAGATTCATGCAAGGTGATACCTGACAGTATAAACAACTCTAACAGTCTGCCAGTCTATGTTTTACAGGGGCAACATATTGATGTTGCCTGTGCAAACTAAGTCACGTCTAAGTGCTTTTGTCATTTCTGAGGGACTTGGACTGGGAGTAACAAATGAATCTGTTGAGGTAATATCCTGTCTCTGAAGCTACATTTTAATTGTTGCAAAAACATCTAAATTACATAGGTGGTCTTTCACTGATTAGGTATTAGTAAAGATGTCTACGCTGTTGTCTGGCCGTCATTCTTGCCATAAGTAGGATTTCTCAGTAACGCAGTGATTATGCTGGCTAATACTACAATTGTTAAGCTTATTGTTAGATAGGTAATTGTTGGGAGGAGACTTTATTTGGGTCATAGTTCCGATTTAAATTTGTACGTAAATAAATACTACTATTTGTATCAAACTACCAGCATACTATCCTAAAAATACAAATAGTGTACTCTAGTGAAAAACAATAAGTAAAAAAGCAATTGCTCTGACAGCGACATACAAATGCAGACTTAATTGTGCCTCAGCTAATAAAGTCATACAGGGAAAGAATGAAATACACACTAGTTCTGCTACAACACAGTTCGATGTGACAATAGCAAAACTGTAAAAAAATCCTTATATGACTTCCAGTGAGACTTTAAAACAGTGTATCTATGAATAAAGAAAAATAACACAATGATGGTTAAAAGCTGTAAAGCAATTCCATTCCCTGACCCAGAACCCTATTTGTATAAGTAGCACCAAATGCTCCACCCCTTTATTCCTAAAGTCATGCACTCAAGGTGAGCAAAAACCAAAGTCTATTGCTGGAAATGTCCTCACTTCCTATATTATTTTGGAGTATATGAATGACAGTGCATATTCCAGAAATGCCTGAATGAATGAGCTACACTGTGGCCCACCTTGCAGATCAGCTGATTGTGTTGTGAAAGGCAGACAATTGTACATTTACCTCAGCATTCTTAAAGCTGCAATAAAGTTGTCCTTGTAAACAGTGCCAAAAGCAGGGAAGTTTCAGTATCCTGCTCTAGATTCATGCAAGGTGATACCTGACAGTATAAACAACTCTAACAGTCTGCCAGTCTATGTTTTACAGGGGCAACATATTGATGTTGCCTGTGCAAACTAAGTCACGTCTAAGTAAATTCTACCATTAATTGTCCCAAATGTTCATGCACAGTCTGTGATTTTGCCTCCCTGTCTCTGGGTCCTGTTATCCTTTCAGGATTCCCCATTAGATGTAATGGTAACATTATAAAACATAATTGGCTATAGTGTAATATATACTGGGCAATTTTCCCCTTTTATTTATTAATAAATACATATTTTATATGAGGGTGTCCTGCTTATTACTATCATTCTCCTTGGTAAAGAGTGATACCGTGTTAGCCATAGAAAATGAAGGAGACTAGTACAAATTATACCTTTATTGGCTGAGTGGCTTTGGATACAAGCTTTCAAGAGAAAAAGTTCTGTTCTCCAGGCATAATAAGAATGAAGGCTGAATGCACAATACATAACAAAGGAGGAAGGTTGAGGTAGAAAAGTTCCACCCAGGGGTCCTGTGGGAGAGTGATTTGTAAGCTAAGTTCAATGTGTTTTATGCACTCAGACCAAAAATGAGCTAGACCACCATATGTGTGTGTGTGGGAGTGACAATTCCTTTGTGACATCTCCAGCAAAGTGGAGAAGAGGTGGATGCTAATTTGTGAAGCTGGTACAGAGTGTGTACCATCATAAAAAAAATTGTAATGGGTGTCCAAGATTTGGGCAGATATGGAAGAGGAATAGGCCATCTTCCAGATTTTACACCACTCTTCCCGAAATAAAGCATTGTTAAGTTCCCTTTCCCATGCCAAAATGTAACTTTGTTTCCGGAAAGTAGTGGGAGTGATCAATAGTGCATAAATCCGACCTAATGCCCCCTTAGGATGATTGGTGGATAAAAGCATGTTTTCAAATTTAGTGGGAGAAGCAGACCAGCTGGAACCCTCTGTGGTGGCCTCCAAAAATTGTTTAATTCGGAAGTTTTCCAAAATTCATGGGAGGTTATAGAAAGCTTTTCCTGGAGAACTTCGAAAGCGATAGGTTTCCCCAGATGGATGCAAGGGAAGTCATGGGTAAGTAGGGAAAATTGGGTTTCCAGTTCACCAACAAATATGGGTGAAGCCCAAGTGGGAGTGGATGAGAGTAAACCATGTCCGTTGCAAGAATGCAGAGATGTCAACACTGTTGACAATATTGGGTGAGATTTCATGTGTCGGGATTGTGAGGAGAGTATGAAGGAGGAGACCTGTGTCTTTCCATCTTGGTCCAAAGTTTGGAGTCAGTATTGTGAGTACAGTTATAAACATAAGAGAGAAGGGTGACCTGGTGGTATTTTTGCAAATTGGGAAGGAAGGCCACCATATTCTTTAGGCAGGTATAAAGTGGTATGACAGATCTGAGGCACCTTGGAACTCCAAATGAAGTCAGAAAATGCTTTATTGAGTTGGATAAAAAAGTATTGAGGGATCTTCACAGGTAAAGTTTGAAAGAGGTATAGAAGATGATGTAAGTTATTCATCTTAAGAACATTTATCCGACTTGTCTATGAAACACACAAGTGTTCCCAACGTTGCAAATCCGCTTTGATTTTAGTCAGTAATGTGATGAAATTGACAGAGAAAACTTCCTCCAAAGAGGCCAGCAAAAAGACACCCAAATATTTAATAAATGAAGAGGTCCTACAGATAGAGAGGAAGCCCCATCATTGCAGTGGGTTTAAGATAAGCCCCCTAGAATAATCATACTTATAAAAATCCACTCATTAATGGAATCGTGGACCTGTGAAACTTGACTACTACCTAAACCTCAACATTGACTGGTGTCAGAACTCCCTCCTTACACCCCCCCACCACCATCTGTATGGAGTGACATAGAGCCAGATTCGGCCATACATTGCCCTGGATAGTGAATGGGGGCCTAAATCCCACTGATGTAAAAATGGAAATTTAACTAAGTTAAGCAAAAGAAAAAACAGATTTATTCTCGAATATTACAGTAATATCTGATTGAAAAGTGACCACACAGCAAAAAACCTCAATGACTGGGGTGGGGCAAGCATCACAAGTGTGTAGCAAAAGATATGCTGGGGAAACTGGAACCCCACAACCCCAATTAAAACAAAGAACAGTATAACTCAAAAGGAGTGCTGGGTAGAGGGCAGACGAGCAACAACTCCACAGGGAAAACCCTTAGATGGGGACAAAGCTGGTTCCAAGATACTGATGGTTTTGTGGGTGATACAGTGCAAAGAGGAGAAAGGTAGAAATAATCCCTGAGAATAGAGGCCAGTCTGATCTCAATCCAAGGCCAGTCCAACCTAGAAACATTCAGCTAGAGAAGGCATACTAATTAGAGAATTTGCACAGGGGGATAGCTACCAACCTCAATATCTCACCCAAAGTCTGAAAATAGCCCATCCCACTCCCTATTGCATAGGAATGTACAATGCAGAACCAAGATCAAAACCAAAGCAAGACCTATAGACTGCAATGAGGTCTCCAGTATGCAAGTTAACTTCTGAATGTCTGATAGGTGTCACCATTAGTACCCCTTCGGTGGTGGGGAGAGTATCGCAAAATACTATGTAGTATAAACATAGGATATTGAAAATTAAACAAAATATTAAGACATAGTACAATAACATTCAATATCTATATTCTACTGAGAGCAATACCTGAGAGGATATAGAGATTCTAGAGATGGAGCTGGATAGTCAGACTGGTTGCCAACATCGTTCTTCCGCCACAGGGGGCAGAGCCATAATGCAACAGCAGCTGGGGTAAATTTAGATCCTTTTCCTTTTAAACCTCCCGATGTAAAACCAAAACAAAGCTTTAGAAAGGTTAATACTACAATAGTAGGACCCTAACATAAGGCCAAACAATCAGGCCACCATAAGAAATACCTTCCAGGACAAACAGTCTGACCAATAGTCCCATCTCGATTGGGTCCGGACCCCCTGAAAAAAATGAGAGCCATGGTCTGAGGCCTTGTAAGCAATGAACAAGAGAAAGTCAGGGCCCTATGGAGGGCTTCATAGGTATCAAACCCGGGGAATCCACACATGGAGCATGTAATGCACAAGTAAAAAAAAAGGAGAAAAGAAAAAAAAAGCACAGTGTATCAGTGGGTCTGTGAGTACCAGTGAGAGCATGTAACAACACTGAGGTGTTACACAGTTTACACAGATTATGTGTTGTTCTGTGACTAGCGTTGGAGCTGTGGGTCAAGGCTGGGGTGCCACACAGTCTCTTTGGGTCTGTCACTACTTTCGCACTGCCAACACAGACATTCTTGTGCTGGCTTAGCAATACTGATGTAATCTCTCTGCTCCATGCACTGACTATGTCTACCTGTGTGTGCTGGTCTATGATCTCACCCTTGGCACAAGACATGAAACTCATAGTTCTGCAGGCCAGCTCACAGAGGTAGGCATAGACTGTGCACTAATTGGGGAGACAACATTATTATTACTACATCTCACACTGCTTTTGCTCCATCTACCCACCTCCAGAGACAGCCACCAGAGAAGCACAGCAGGCGCCATGATTCAATTGACACCCATTTCCTCTGCTATTGTGCATCCTCCTTGCAGGACCTGTTGCACTCAGCATGGGTACATGCTCTTTCAGGACCTTCAGGCTTTGATAGGGCACTACCATTGTTTCATTGTGCATACTCCTGTGCATTTAAACTATTGTAGTGCACTGTCAGAACTTATGCATCTTCAGTCCAACAGCTCCTGCAAAGAGGAAACAGCCTCCATTTCTACCATGCTGCCCATTGCTCTGATCCACTGGCTGCCTGATGCCTCCAGAGGTGGATCCAATCTTCTGATTGCAGATGGGTAACACCCTACATGGGGAGAGGATGGGATAGCAGAATAGCAGCTGGAAGCACCCTCTTTAACCCTTTGAGGTCCAGAGGGCTAGCACTGTGTATCACTCGGTTAAGCCCCCTCACCCATAACAAAACAAAAAACATACTTTGGCTGTAAAAAAGATGGAAATAAGTGGAGCAGGGAAATATATTTATTCACCTATTAGGTTTGTAGCACAGAAACCACTTCTATACATACTTTTGCTCTAACAAAATGCTGTTTTTTAAATTTATGAATGACAAATCTATAGAATTTACATATATATATGTAAATTATCTGTGGTAATGCTCAAAAAGTAGATCAGGGTGTGAAGAATCCTAAGGAAATGGCTATAGTGTATTACATCAAATGGAAGCATAAACCATACAATTAAATCATCAATTCCACCCCTTTGATACTGGCACATCATGCATTAAAGGGCAATTATTGTGTTATACCAAGTCTGCTCTTTTGGGTGCAAACTTTGTAAAAAGCCTGAGGCTGAACGGTGCTGAATGTTCAGCAATGCTCACAAACCCATACACTATTTGGACTGACATTAGGGTTGCCACTTTTTCTATAAAATAAATACCGGCCATGGCATTCTCGCCATAGACTTAACATTGGACAGAAGCCAATTTTATACCGGCCTGCCGGTAAAATACCGGCTGGGTGGCAACCCTAACTGACATACAGTAGAAATCCCATCCATATAAATCTGTGGGGACTGCAGGATCATGCCCCCTTCTAACTCTGAACTATGATAGGAGAACATCCATTCAGTTGGCTCTATCTGAGCTTTAATTTAATAGCTTATATACACTGGGAGAAGGCTGAGTGATGGGGAGCTCCCTCTTTAACTCTTTTAGGGCCAAAATGCTGAGCACATTTGTCCCTGACTACAGGTCCATATATCTTACTTCCAAGCATTTATTGCATGGGCAAAGCTGTGCTTATTTTTCTAGTATATGTATATAGGGAACATATCCTTTACATTTGTTAATTAGGCTGTTTATCTATTGTTATCATAAGGGATTATACTTATATGTGTCAGTTACAATGTCTCAGTAGGTGAGTGCTTAACTCTTTGAGTGCCAGAGAGGTATGTAGTGCATTGCTGCGCAATGTATTTGACACCTTTCTGGCACTCAAAGGGTTAAGCATTGTGATATATTTTGTCCCTGGTTTTAAAATTTCATTTCAATCCCATGTTCTATGTGACATTACTAGGTTAATAGTTTATAATCTTCCCTGCATGTTAATGTTGCTTATTTATAGAATTCAATGTGGACAATATCTATACTGCTGTATAAGTGCAGTCTAAGTCTGCTGTACCATGTTTTCTGCTGGTGTCTTGTTAACAGTGTTATTGATTATTAGTGCTGCTCTGTAATGTGACTGCCTAACGTCCCTTGATTTATTTTTTTTAATTTTGGCAAATTTGTATTGGCCTAGTTCACATGGCTGGCATTATTATTATTATTATTATTGTTATTATTATTATTATTTTTAGCTAAAACAATAAGTTTCACATAGTAGATATAAAATATCTCATTATTATAATTCACATGGGAGACTTTTACAGTAATTTTAAATGCAACCTTGTGTTGCTACAACATTTTGCAACAAAGTTGCTGCTGCATAATTATCCATGTGAACTAGGACCAATGGTCATATTTAAAAAATAAATGTTGAGTAATTGGGCTCTTTTGAGCAGCAAAGTATGTTTCCAAGAGTGTTGTTACATTCACTGAAATATACCAATACATATTGCTAACACAGTATTTGCTATTATTGGAATGACTATGACTAATGTTTAAAACTTTATTTTAAGAGATCTTGGTAGTCTCATTTGTTTACATTACTCGTTAGTTAGTTGTGTAAAATTTAAATGTGTTTATTATAGTTAATTCATTTTCTTTTCTTTCTCCAGCTGAAGGTTTTCAAACCATTCTTTACTTCTCTGAATCTTCCCTACTCAGTGACTAGAGGGGAACAATTAATTGTTGAAGTTATCGTGTTCAATTACTTATCAGAAAACTTGCAGGTACATGCTAAGATTTTTTGTAATAACACATAGCTAAAGTTTCCATATGTAGGTGTAACTGACAGAATGGACACCCACTGGCTCAGTAGTAGCTTACCTTCAAGATTTCACATGATTGGCATTGGTATATAATTGGTTAAACAGGCTATGCTGACACCTCTAGTGAAACCCCACTACATGATGTGAAACATAAAAGGAAGATGTGAGGTGTATCTCATCATTTATTCCAAGGCTGTTCTCCAATAGAATTTTGTTTCAATAAGCAATGTTTTAATATAATATCTCCTAGATTCCATTTGGATTTATTCAGTGTGCTTGTTTGTGTATGCTAACAATCTAAATCGATAGAGACTCTGAATCTAAAGGTTACCTGTTTGTACCTTTGTATTAGATTGTTGTTTCTTACTTTAGATGATAGAGTTGTCTTCAATATATTGTTCTGCAATGTGCTGGAGATGTATCTAGCATTTAAAGGCCTAATATTTAATATATTAATAAGGCATTTAGGCATTATACTGTGCCAGTGCTTGCAATCACATATCTTAGCGACTTTTTAGGTAACATACAGGTATAGTTACGTAGTCATATCTGTATACAGTAAAGGGTGCAAAAGTGTTTTCTTATAGTATGTTTCACTTGTGTATTTGTAGGTCACTGTAACGCTGGAACCGAGTGCTTTATTTGACATAATTGTACCAAATAATGTCACCAACACCGTAGCAGGGCAACAGAATGTTGTTGTCCCAAGTCAGAAAGCACAAACTGTTCTGATTCCAATAAACCCAAAACAACTGGGTGAGATCCCAATCACAGTGAAAGCAACTTCACCATCAGCATCTCATAATGTTACCCAAAAAGTAATAGTAAAGGTAGGTAATACGCAAACTCAGTACGTGTATGCATGAAGTTTAACACATTGTTTTAGCTAAAAAGTGATCAGCCCTTTCCTAAATGCAGAACATTTATGAAAAACACATGCTGCAGGATAGCAATGGTTCATTTTCAGTCCTGCAGAATGAAAACTTGATAAGCTTCTTGCATTACAAGGAAAGCCTGGTCACCTTAAATTTGGGTCACAAGATTTTACGTGTCAAGTAAAACAATTGCTGACTTAATTCATTGGTGCTTATCAGCTACCTGTTTCTGTTTGGCGTTTTCTATCGTTATTGTAAGCAAGAGATAAATGAGAATTTGGCACTCAAATTCTCGCAGAAGTATGCTATTTCTGTGCAAAATATATTTTATTGAAATATGATTGTAGTCTTTGGGAGTTATGCACTAAAGGTGTAATAAAAGCGAGATCAGTTCTCCAGTGATAGAAACTCTCCAATTCCTATGCCATTTTATGTAGGTTCTGTTTCAGATTGGAGAGATCTAAGTGCACAAGCTCCATGAACTTGGAGAATTTTGAACTGGAGAGTTTTTCACTGGAGAGTTTATCTTTTACGTCTCCATAGTGCATGCCACCCTTGTGTCTGTCAGCCTGAATTTGATCATTCATAGTCAATCTTTATTAATGATTTATTGACAGTGGTATTTTTTTAGTTTAGTAAATTGTTTCTTGAAAATGGTAAGGTAATGAGTCCCAACAATTTCCTTAAAAGGGCAGCAACAACTAAAAATGTAAATGTGCCATTTAATATCATCTCAGGATATAAGAGTTCTAAAATGTCATAAACTTGCTTAGTTTATGAACGTAATGTGCCTGGTATCTAAATTTCTTATCAAGCTTGTTAAAAAAAGGGACAAAAAAAATAATTGTTCTGCTATTTGAACCCTTCCCATTTTACACTCACAGTGACCCTTATCAACAGTTTACCTCGTTATGAAATGCTTTGCACTTGTCACGTATAAGGAGCTTGTATGAACAAAAAATGGGTCACATTGTCATGTATAGATACCTACATATCCATAAAATAAGCAAATTTAAATCACACAGAGAAACAGAAAAAAACTTTATTGTACCTTTTTGTTACTTTCCAGCATCTACATTTTAAAGAATGTGAAAAATTCCTAAAAAGGTGTTTGACTAAGTGATTGCAGGTTTTGTAATTAAATGGCAATTATCATGTTTTAACTAAGACTGCTCCTGTGTGAGAAGACTGTGTGAAAAGCACAGGCTGTACGGTGTAGCCCCAAAATAACTTTTATCAACCAACTGTTCAAGGCTGGAAAACAACCCAGAACTATGAGACTTCACTCACTAAGTGTGCAGCTCCAACAAACCCCCTGTATTACACAAGATTGGAAACTGATCTTTCAGGGGGTTAAAATCATTGCATTGTGGCCTAAAAAAAGAAGTAACCTATTTGTAAAAGCAATGCATTTTTAACAGCAAAATGATTAGAGCTACTTTTATACTACCATAGCAACAGCACCCCTATAAAACTGAATGATTACAACAAATGTTTTTTAACAAAAAAAAACCAACAGCAGCAACAAACCAAATTCTCCCAGATTCACTGTAAAAACGTTAAAATTGTGTCTTCATCTGCCAACAGCAAAAGTACCCTACTTTTTCCAGGGATGGATTTCTATTAGGCAGAGTAGGTAACTGCCTAGAGCTCCAAATTTTGAGGGGTACCTCAGCTGTGCTGGCCACACCCA
Source organism: Rhinophrynus dorsalis (assembly GCA_037306005.1). Classification (NCBI taxonomy): domain Eukaryota; kingdom Metazoa; phylum Chordata; class Amphibia; order Anura; family Rhinophrynidae; genus Rhinophrynus; species Rhinophrynus dorsalis. Next base: position 328,553,184 of record CM074720.1, on the reverse strand, counting down.
CATTCTGTGTTGTGGGTGTGGCCAGTGTTATTTCATTGCCCTTACACCAGTATATATACCCCTTTTGCTGGCTATTATTTGACCCCTAGAAAGGTCTCCACGTATTGTATTTTAATGTGTTAGAGATCTTGCTAGAATGGGGATAATGCTTTTTTGGTGTTTGTATGTTACAGACTAATAGCATTAGGATTATGAATGGGGTCACGTGAGTCTTGGGGAGTGGGTGTGCCTTGCCTAAGGAAGACTTGGATGTAAATCCAGTCCTAACATTTACCCATTTGGAAAAGCCTATTAACTTTGAGAGCCAGTGCACTGGACACACTCCTTCATATAAAATATATGTTGTATTTTGTGTAACTTCACTCTAATTACTTTTGTTTTTGCTTCCTTAAGGCAGAAGGAGTCCAGAATTTTTATTCGCAAAGTGCAATTTTGGAGGCATTTGGAGCTGTAAATGTAACAGTATCAAGAAGTTTATCATTTACTTTTCCTGCTGATGTAGTACAAGGTAGTCAACAAGCTTTTGTCACTGTTATCGGTAAGATGTATTCTTTTCTTAATGGACGTATGAAATACAAACAATTCTTGTCTCCAACTATTTAACTGAATTGTAAATGTCTTATGGTCTTTCTCCTAATGTATAAAATCTACAGTATATTGATATTATAAAGTATATTTATTGTTCTATTTATTTTCTGTTTTCTACATTTGAACAGGAGATCTTCTTGGGCCTTCAATTGATGGCCTTGAATCTCTAATCCAGATGCCGTATGGTTGTGGAGAGCAAAATATGATTAACTTTGCTCCAAACATTTATATCCTAAATTATTTAATAGCAACTAACCAGGCAACAGTAACCATTATAACAACAGCAACAAGCTTCATGGAAGTAGGTTAGTATATATTTTATTCTAATTCTCAATGTCTGGAAGGTTTACATATCCACTTGGATTATGCAAAATAATACCATTAAGGTGATTCTTTACCGAATAAAGCATATATGCCAAATATCTGTGAAACCTGAAATTAGTTTAGATTACAACATTTCAAAATAACATACTATATATTTTTCTGTTCTTCTGATTTATGACATAACCAGGGGAGTTGCTAGGCTATCAAAAGACCAGGGGCTTTCCCAGAAAGACCTGAGGCTCAACCCAACCTTGTGCTTTATTAGAAGTGAGATTAGCACAATTAGCACAATTAAATTCCCCGAGATATAAATTAGACTAGGGGATTTAAAGGGATAGTAATACTTAAAATGTAAAAAAAAATATGCTGTAGGGTTTATCCTCCTGAGTAAAACAAGAGTACTCCCACTGAAAGGTGTTTTATTCAAAACTTATTAATTTTCAAAGTTGACTTTTTTAGGTGCAATATAACAGTGGCCTGAAATTGTACAGTGGCACTGTTGCTACATGATCCTATGGACAGCTCTGGTCCCAGGACCATAAATCTCCATAGGATGGTGTAGCAACAGCACCACTGTACAATTTCAGACCACTGTTATATTGCACCTAACAATTCAACTTTGAAAATTAATAACTTTTGAATGGAACACCCTTCAGCAGTGGGGGTACTCTTGTTTTACTCAGGGGATAAACCCTACAACATATATTTTTTAACATTTTAAGTATTACTATCCCTTTAAGCATAAGAGCTGGGCTTTAGCCAACTTAAAAAAAATACCTATTTCCCTACACACCACAGAAGTGCAAATAGTAAAACTGCTTTCATTGTCTTGATTTATTTGATAATATCTGAAAAGTAGATGATATTTAATTACATTAACCATTTCACTGCTGTAGTATACCCTTGGAAACATTTATTTTTCCTGGATGGAATGAACTTTTGGCACCATATGTAAATATTTACGCTCTATATATAAAAGGAAATCCCTGTTTTTTTGTGTCTGTTAGAAGGTTTCTGGATTGGTGGCAGCCACATCCCAGGTCGGGATTAGTGTGACCGTTTACCCAGATGCATTGGGCTTTTCCCCTCCCTCTTCAACCAAACCCTTCTCCTCATTCCTACCATTCTCCTCCTCAACGTTCACTGCAGCAAAGGGGAGGGGCCATCCTGTTCACTTTGATGAAGGGAAGGGGCCACCATATACTACTGTCATGGCCCAACAGGACATTGTGACCCCCTTCTTTGGCAAACAAGGTGGCCCCTCCCCTTCACCACAGCTCTCTCAGCCAAACCCTTTGCCTCACTATCCTGATGCCCCACCATGAGGTCTGATTTTGAAAATACAAGAAGAAATAAACAAACAAAGAAAAATAATTCCAAAAATGCCAATATATCCCAAAATTCATCTCGTTCTCCTGTTTACAGAAGCAGCTTAAATGTGCAGATTGCCTTTGTTTTTTTACAGTTCTGGAGTAAATAGTATATGGTACACTTTGCATTTTGTGAATGCATCATCTTTATTTTTATATTTACAGAGTCATTATTATTTCACATGTCACTATTTTGTTTATTTGAGAGTACAGGTGGTCAGAAACAGCTTTGACAAGTGCTTTACTTTTGTACTTATTTATTAATGTTTCACACTTTATCTATCTGTTGGCTACAGGAGGTCAGCAACATCCTACACTCTCAACTGTGGCATTCATAGTACCAGGCCCTTTCACTTTAAATATGAACACTGTGACTTCTGCTCATAGTAATCACATGTATAATATGAATTGATGCGTGGAACCTTTTAACTTGGTTCCAAGCAGTTAGAAGGAAAGCAGACAGTCTGCTCCCCTGTCTCATCCAAGCATCTTCGTATTTTTAAGTTTTAGTACATTGCCTGTGGAATCTTGAGGAGAGGGTCAAACCTCCTTGCTTTAACTAAGAAAATGTTAATGTGGGTGTATTAGTAATGTTACAAAATTCACTTGAAGGAACATTACCTAGCAGACAATAATCAATTAAATAGATAACTCTAGAAGTTAATGTGTATTTTTTATAGAATTTAATAAATCACTAAATAAATGAAAATATGTGTATCATAGAACTTTGCCAGCTAACTAAAACAAGGGTACTCCCACTGCAAGTAGATAAAAGTTATTGAAGCTCACACTTTAATTTAAATGAAACAACTATTTTCTATTTTGGTCACCAGGTGGCACAACTGTTTTCTTTGTAGAACATTAATGTAAGGCTACAGGCTCTCCCACTGACAACTTTGTCCTCTAGTCACCAACTACCAATGCTACATAAAGTTGCTTAAAAAAAGGCAGTGTAATATATTTCAAAGTAGTATCTCATAACAGCGAGATTTGCTATATATACTGTTCCATATATGTACTTGGTAATTCTAGGCCTAAATGGATTCACAAAAAATAGATCTAGAATGCATATCTGAAGTCTACAAATTCATCAGTTTGTATTGCTATACACATGTAAAAGTTAGTGCTTTTGTATAAGTGAGTCAGAAATGTAATCTAATACTTTTTAAAAATAACATTTATTTTCTAGGTTACCAAAGAGAGTTAACATACAAGAGGAATGATGGCTCTTTTAGTGCATTTGGAAACAGTGATGCTTCTGGAAGTACTTGGTAATTCATTTACTTTACAATTAATAGGAGAACGTTATTTTATAGTCTAAGAAACTCTATTACAAATATTTTTAAAACAATTCTAAAAACTGTATGAGCATAGCCTTAAAAAGCAAACTGCTTTGAGAAACATTGAATTTTCCTGAACATGTGTATATATATATATATATATATATATATTTGCTCCAATTGAGTCTCAGATTAATACATTGGAATTGTTTAAAGTAGTTTATCATTTCCCTATTCAACAGTTTTGTCAACACTTAAAGTTTCAGGGAAGAAATAAGAGATTATTCTCTCAAAGGGATAGTAATACTTAAAATGAAAAAAAATATATGTTGTAGGGTTTATCCCCCTGAGTATAACAAGGGTACTCCCACTGCAGAGAGATATTTTATTAAAAAATTATAAAAGTTCAAACTTGAATTTTTTAGGTGCAATATCACAATGGCCTTAAAATTTACAGTGGCGCTGTTGCTACACCATTCTATGGACAGCTCTGGTCTGTAGACCATAAATCTCCATAGGATGTTGTAGCAACACCTTACCTAAATACAAATACATCCTGTAATCTAATATATAATAACCCTTAAAATACATACTGCATTGTTGTAAAGAAAGTGTAGCAATTTTGGGGCAAACCAACTGCTCCATAAGAAAGTAATAAAAAAAAAATCCCATTGATTTAAATGGACTTTTTAAACCCTCAAATGCTAGAGAGGTCTCCCACACATTGGTGTTAAATGCCCTTTTAACCCAATTACCTTTTTTTATTTGATCTCTATGGAGCAGTTGCTTTGCCATTGAGTTGTTCCACTTTCTGTTTTGTGGATATGGCCCTTTGGCAGGCAATAGTAGAATACACCACAGACGTATATATTTATTGAAATACTGCAAATATGTTAAATTAATTTTAATTCAGCCTTTATTTATTTCTAGGCTTTCCGCATTTGTGCTTAGATGTTTTCTTCAGGCTCGGCCATTCATTTACATCAGTCCAGAAGTTTTAAATCAAACCATAGAATGGTTGGTGCAGTACCAGGATGTAAACACTGGTATATTCTCTGAACCAGGTCGTGTTATTCATACAGAGCTCCAGGGAGGATTAAATGGTCCCATTTCCCTAACTGCGTACATACTTACTTCTCTTCTAGAAGATCCAATTTATAGTGTAAGTAAAATATCATCACTAGACCCAGTTAAGTAATTCTAATAAATATATTTTACCTTTCATATTTGCCTTAACCTATCTATTCTCTTTTAGAATGTGTATCAGTCCAGAGTTAATAGAGCTGTACAATATCTTGAAAGCAAATTTGATGAAGGAATTTCAAGTAACTACACCTTGTCAGTTGTAGTCTATGCACTTTCACTGGCCAATAGCACCAAAGCAGTACCAGCGCTTACCCAGCTCAATTCAAGAGCAAACAATATTGGTGAGTATCTTGAAAATGTGGGTTGATTGTCAATTGTTGAACAAAGCATTGACAAAAAAAATGGGAATGCATCAATGTGTCAGTTCTCCACTGCACTTTTGATAATTGGCTAAAACGGACCTGAAAATAAAACAAAAACAGAAAAACAGTAGTGCTAACATTAATTAAAAAATAAATCTTTGAATATGCCTATTCCATGATTTATATAGGTGGACTGAAGTACTGGTCTTCACCCTCTGAAACAACAAACTACTGGCAACCACTCTCCAGAGATATTGAAACTGCAGCTTATGCTCTGCTCTCTCACTACAAACAGAACAGGATTTCTGATGGTATTCCTATCATGAAGTGGTTGAGCCAACAAAGGAATCACCTTGGAGGCTATTCCTCTACTCAGGTAACACATTTTTATGACCTTTACCTGTTATTGATAACTAGTGGATGCGGATGTAGCTTAGAAAGTTTAACCACCTGAATTCTAAAGAGGTATCCAATGCACCCAATGGGTTAATTAGAAAATTATAAAAATAACAAGTCATATGTTTTGTTTTCATTGTAGTAGGCTGGTTGTGTTGCAGGTGATTTTAAAACTTAGCACCTGAAATGGAATATATCCCACAAAATAATCTCCACTAAGTACTGTTATTCTTATTCTTATCATTAATTTAGCCATAAAGGGGCAACCTATTCCTTAACACTGAGCAAAAGTGGTTAACAAATATAATGCAACATACATGTACAAGTACAAATAAAGAAAAGGCCTTGCCCATGAAAAATTGCAATCTATATGAAGTAAGGGCCAAGAAACAGGAGATGAGGGTAGTTGGAAGTGCTAAACAGCAGAATGAGTGAAGTCCATGGTTGGCTGGAAGTTAGGTAACAGCACGAGTGGCCCAAGGGTAAGTCTGGGTGATTAGGAGAGCACATTTGGTCACATAAGGATTGTTAAGTTGAGTAAGGAAGTTGAGCTAGGAAGATGCTATAAGGTTTTGGAGTAGGTTCTTTTAAAACATGAGTTGAGTTGTTGCTTGAAAAATGTGAAGTGGGAGAACAGTTTGACTGAGTGGGGCAGGGAATTTCAGAAATTAGTTGCAGCTCTGGAAAAGTCTTGGAGTTGGGAGTAAGTGGCGGTCACGAAGCAGAAGGAGTGTACGGTACAATTATGTATGTACTTATATATGAGACTAGATATATTGGAGAAAGTAGATTTGTGAAAGGCTTTGCAGGTTTATGTTGGCATTTTGTGTTGTATTCAGGAGGCAATGGGAAGTCACTGGAAGTCTATCAGTAGCATTCATGATGGATTGGTGTGGTCATATATTGGAAGTGTTTAGTAGATTAAGCCACCAGCATTTTGTGAGGGATGGGATATAAGTAATGGTGGAGTCAAAGATAACACCTAGACAGCATGACTGGGATGTCTGTGTTATTTTGGAATTGTTGACATTAATAGATATTTCTGATATAGCAGCAGGGGTAGGGGAGGATATAATAAGCTCTGATTTTGTAATTTTTAGTTTTAAGAGTGAATGGGACATCCATGAGGTTATGACATACCCACATTTGGTAACATGAAATGATTGCAAATAGGATAGGATATGTATATGTTTTATATCACTGACATACAATTGATACTGAAATCCACAGAAGCCAATTACTAAAGGAGGATGTGTAGATAGAGAAATATAGAGGGCCCAGAGAGATAGTCAAGTGAAGGAGACACTGAATGAGAGGTTTTAAAAGTAAGATTAAAACAGGGCTATGTTATAATAACTAAAATTGTCTTGGGTTTCTAAAAGTAGTCCAGAAGAATGAAAAAGAAGTGTTGATTAAATTTAGTTGTGAGTGGGCCATTGGCTAATTCATATATTTTTGGTGGAGTTGGTGTGAGTGGAAAATAGTTTGTAGGGAGCAAGTAGAGGATTTGAAGTAAGAGACTGTCACATGCGTCGGCAATAGTTTGATAGGTAGGCACAGTCAAAAAGGGTTTTATAGAAATAATATAGTTAGCACCTGTTTTAATGCAGAGAGATATGCCATTAGCACCTGAAACAGTTCAGCAATTGTTGGGATTAGAGTGATATAGAAGGATCTATGAAGTAAGGCATGAAGATCTGGAGATTCCCTCAGAATATATTTACAGTTTATATTATTATTAATGAGGCTATGATGCTAGCTGTGTCTGCATATATTAATTTTCTAACATATTTTTGCATACAATGGTAAACTTATTTTAAAATGAACCATTGCTTTGTATTTTCCTCCAGGATACTGTGATGGCTCTGCAGGCCTTAGCCAAGTTTATGGTGGCAGCTCCAGCTGGTGACACAGCTCTGACTGTGTCGGTTACTGGTTCTAGTCCAATTGTACCAAGAACCTTTCAGATCAATAATCAAAATCTTTTGGTTCTTCAAAGTCAGCAGGTAAAATGGAATGCACCATATGTATAAAGGAAATGTGGAGCAATTCTGAAGCAGTTCAACTGCACCATGAATACGGCAATAAATTCCCAATGAATTAAATTGGGAATTTTAGCCCCTTGGATGCTAATAATGTCTCCAATATATTCCCTCGCAATACCTTGGAGGCTGCTTTAGCAGTCAATGTGTTATTTATGTGTTTTCTGTGGTACAGTTTGCCTCATAATTATTTCTGTTTCTTTAGAGATAACCCAATATGTAAAATATATAATTTGAATTATGCTCTGAATTTTAAATGAACACAGATTAATGATGGCCTACTGTTTTCTTTAAATCCTAGATTGAAATTTCTCAGCCCTTATCTCTCAATGTTACTGCGGTTGGAAGAGGATTAGGAATTTGTCAGGTTTGTTTTTAAAAAGCTTTATTGAAATTGAAACAGAGAATACAGTGTCAGGTACATTCTTAAACCTTTGGTTACTATTACATGCAGACATGTATGTGCAGTGGAATGTACCAAGTAGAAGCAGGGTACCTTTAACATTACTTTAGCCCAGGTGTACTCAAACCTGTCCTCAAATCCACCCAGCAGAGCATGTTTTCAGGATCTCCCTTACACAAGTGAATGTTGTTAACTCAAACAGATCCCTCAGAATGACAGATCCACTGATTGATTCATCTGTGTTAGTGGGAGGAGGAACTGAAAACCTGCACCACTGGGTCTGAGGACAGGCTTGAACACCCCTGCATTAGCCCATTAAGGACTATGTCACCACTGATAAATAAAGTTTCTTTTGACATTTTTCCTCCTCTCATAGTTTATAAATGGAACTGGCCCTTTAAATGGACTGAGAAAGGAAGAAGACATGTTCAACTGACCATATTAGATGTTCGTCTATACGAGAGAAAAATTAGAAAAGTGCAAAAACGGTGTATGTTTTTGTCAGTGAAGCAGAGTAACACTTTCTATTTGGAAAGCTCAATTTATGTTATTTTCTTTTGTATTTTCTGGTGTAGTTTACAACAGAGGATAGATGCAGTAAGGTGTGAAAATGAGAGATGACAGAATATTACTGATCCCCCTGTATTATTAGTGTATTGGGTCCAAGAACATTTATTTATTGTATTTCTAACATCTCTTGATACAAACCACAAACACACAGGAGCTCACACATAAGCTAAAGAGGTGCATGCTTCTGCGCTATAGGAGACAAAAACATTGTCACACATTTAAATGGGCCTCCTGAATGCTACAGGCATCTTCAGCGCATTGCTTTGCAATGTGTTGGATACCTCTCTTGCAAATAAGGAGTTAAAAACTACATTTAAAACAAGGGGGGGGGGGGTTTAAAGAATTTTAATTTCTACCCTATGATGCAGTTAATTTGTTCAAGAATGGCCTCTTTTTAGATTGGTGAATACAAAAGCATGCTTACACACAATTTATCCATCATCTACACACTGTATGTCTTTATACCTTACTAGTTTTAAAGCCCTTGTACACGGGCCACTGTGCCACCCAGCAACCTTGGCTAGTGGACGGAGCCTCTCCCCTCACTGGCGGTGCTGCAGTCATGCACAGTAATGACTGCTCAAACGAGCCGTGGCTGATACGGAGCGGGGAACTCCAAATTCAGACCATAGTCCTCTCTGTGCACCTTCCTGGGACCAAGTGGTCCCAGGAAGGTGCGCAGAGAGGACTCCGGTCTGAATTCGGAGCTCCCCGCTCCGTATCAGCCATGGCGCGATTGGGCAATTAGTACTGCGCATGACTGCAGAGAGGGCCATCTGTTCTGAGCATTACTGCAGCGCACGCAGCAGTCTCTACTGCTTCTGACAAACATCCTAGCAAATTAGAATATAGGATAATTGGCCATTCTATCAGCTTTCCGGCAATTACTTCAGTTTACAAATCTGGATAGTTATTTTTAAATATACATTTTGATATTCTGACATTTATTTAAATAACTGCATTTTGTATTATCCTGACACAAACTGCACAATACCTTCATAGAAAAGAATACTTAAATCTTAAAAATATAATATTCCATCATTTTGGTGTGAGAAAAAATAGAAATATCAAGAATTTGATTTTAAAATGTGTATATATATATATATATATATATGTAATCTTGAGAAACGTCGATTTCAATAAATGTAACTTATGTCAAGTTTTGAAAAACGGATCCTGTGAGTGCCGTCATTCCCCAGTGATTTGTTTATATATATATATATATATATATATATATATATACTAGTGTAAAAGCCCATGTACACGGGCCAATGTGAACCCTTTGAGTGCCAGAGGGGTACACAACTCACTGCTTTGCAATGCGTTGTGTACCCAACTCAAAGGGTTAAGAGGCTGCCACCTCACTGCTCCACGCAGTGCAGTCTTGCATCACCTCACTCACACGATGCAATCATGTGCAGTAGAGACTGCCCGAATATGGGCAGTCTGTACTGCGCATGACTGCATCGTGACAAACATTCTAGCAAATTATTATATAGTCAAAATTACTTTATATAGTCCTGAGAAAGGTCCTTCTGGGACCGAAATGTTGACCTATTATTTTGCCACTTTATCTTTGCAATAAAGTAATTAGTCAAGTCCTAAGGGTGCTGCCCATCATTTTGACTTTATCCAATCACATATAGGGATTGTGCACCTGGGCATTTGCTTACAAGTTGGGAGTGAGTGCTTTCCAATTTCTTATATATTGACACTATATATATATATATATATATATATATATATATATATATGGAACGTGTTTGGTGCATATACATTAACATTTGAATGTCGGGTGGGTTATCCAGTGCATTAATTAACCCGTTGAGTCGCATGCATTGAGTACCTTATTGGGTTGTCCAACCCATTTACTAACCCTTTGACTGCCTGATGGCTAAATTAAGCTCTTACAGATACACAAAAGTATTCTATGTGGAAGGTAGGAGGCCCAAGTTAAAAAATCTAACCTTTCTGTCTTACTTTCCAAGACAAACGGATGGTGTTTTGTACATATGGGAGATCCTCCCCATCGACAATGCCATTGATCAGCTTTTCCTATATACAATACATGATCTGTGCCTTTGCCCTGCATTGCTCATCTACACAGCTTTGCAGCACTTTGATCTTGTGAATCTCCCTCTATTCCTATAGGTGCACCATGCCCTTCCTCACATCATTACCATTCCCAATAGTTTCCATCGTGCATCCTTGCAATATTCTCCACACAGACCATTTTGCATTGTACATACTCCCTAAGCTTATAATGAACACATACAGATCCTTCACTATGTGCATCCTCCCCCGTAAAACACACCGGTACATTAGCATTACAAAGCATTATTAACCCTTTAAATGTCAGATAGGTATCCAACGCGTTGACTGAATACCCCTCTAGTGCTCAAAGGATTAACTACATCAGCAGCATTACATCTCATATTTAAGGCTGATATATGCAGCAGATACAATGGTATTTATTATAAACATTTCAACCAATGCTTTCACCCCGATAAAATAACATAGGTACATAGTATACGTAGATTGTATACAATACACATGGAATAGTTGCACTTGCAGAACACGGAATGCCAAAATAAAGATTATTATCGATTTAATTCACATTTCAATGCATTATTGTCATTTCTACAAAGACAAAAGGAGGAAATTAATTGCAGTAATTGAGACAAATAAAACCCTATTGATTAAATTAGGCTTTTATCTTGGGAACCAGATGACTATTTAATGCTGGACACATGAAAAATACACACTGCAGGGTTTCACTGGTCCCAGTACAGTCCAGGGGAATGTCATTTTCATAAATACTCTGCATTAAAATGTACATCTGGTCACCTTACTTTTAACTTCTTGAATGGTAGGGCAATGAGTTGGAGATCTCTCTGGAATTCCAGAGGCTAAATGCTCATTTGAAATCAATGTGTATTTTTATTTGTTCCCTGTTGATTTGACCCAGAAATTCTCCACTTCTTTTCTTTTAAACACGGCACTTAACCCTTTGAGTGCCAGAGAAGTATCCATTGTATTTCTTTGAAATGCATTGGATACACCTCTGGCACTCAAGCTAAGATGTTTGTAAGGAATTCAGTTATTTGGAAGCATATATGCTAATGTACAAATGCACTAAGTTACAATTTTAGAACCTTCAATAAGGTCAGAATTAATACACGCCCCTGATAATCTGTATGAATGTCATAAATAAATCCTGACTATGCATAGGGCCTTATGTATAAAGCCAAAGAGGATCAAATTGTACTGTAGAGAAAAAATAAATATCCCCATTGATTTATATTAGGCTTTTACCCCTTGAATGCTACGGAGGTCTCTGACACATTGCTTAGCTTTCAAGGGGTTAAAAGTCTGCATTTAAATGAATGGGGAGGTTTGTTGCTTATGATGCAGCTGATTTACTTCACAATTGCCCCCTTTGCCTTTATACATAAGGCCCACAGATGTCTTCATTGTATTTCATGAAAAAAATATTTTATAAACTTTATTACCTTTGGTTCCCATCAGCCTGTCAAAGCCTGCCAGTGACACTGAATATCACATTTAAGCATTTTAATGAAGCAAAGAAAATGTTCCAATATTTGCACTGACATACTTTATTAATCTTATATTACAGCTTAATGTAATGTATAACCAGATAGCATCATCCAGGAGTAGACGAAGCACGATGTCAGAAGCATTCACATTAGACGTTACAGTTAGAGATTATAGTGTTGAACGACTTTCTGTAAAAGTATGCACAAGGTAATATTTTTTTTCTGAGGGTAATATTAATTCATTGGCAGTTTTGCAAACCAGTCTTCAAGATCCCTTAATAAGCCAGCATACTGGGATACACAGTACTGTGCAAAAGTCTTTGACAGGTGTGAAAATATGCTGTAAAGTAAGAAGGCTTGAAAACACAGACATTTTAATAGTTTATGTTTATCAATTAACAAAATGATAGTGAGTGTACAGAAGAAAAATCTAAATTAAATCAATATTTGGTGTGATCACCCTTTGCCTTCAAAACAGCATCAGATCTTCACTTTCACACAGTTTGTTAAGGAACTGGGTAGGTAGGTTGTTCCAAACATCTTGAAGAACTAAACGCAGTTCTTCTATGGATTTAGGCAGGCTCAGCTGCTTCTCTCTTTTCATGTAATCCCAGACATACTCAATGGTGTTGAGACAAGGGCTCTGTGGGGGTCATACCATCACAGGACTCCTTGTTCTTTTTTTACCCTGAAGATAGTTCTTGATTACTTTGGCTGTATGTTTGGGGTCATTGTCATGTTTCAGAATAAATTTGGGGCTAATCAGATGGCTCCCTGATGTTATTGCATGATGGATAAGCATCTGCCTGTACTACTCAGCATTGAGGAGACCATTCATTCTGACCAAATCCCCAACTCCATTTGCAGAAATGCAGTCCCACACTTGCAAGGAACCTCCACTATGCTTCACTGTTGTCTGTAGACACTCATTCTTGTACTACTCTCCAGTCCTTCGGTGAACAAACTGACTTCTGCTACAGCCAAATATTTAAAATTTTGACTGATCAGTCCAGAGCACCTGCTGCCATTTTTCTTCACCCTAGTTCCTGTGTCTTTGTGCATAGTTGAGTCGATGGCCTTGTTTTAAAGTTGGAGGTATGGCTTTTTGGCTGCAAGTCTTCATGAAGACCACTTCTGACCAGACTTCTCCAGACAGTAGATGGGTGTACCATAATCGTACTGTTTTCTGCCAATTTTGAGCTGATGGCACTGCTGGACATATTCCAATTGCTAGGAAGGTATGCACGATGTGTCGTTCATCTGCTGCAAGTTTCCTTGGCCTACCACTGCTTCTACAGTCCTCAGCGTTGCCCGTTTCTTTGTGCTTATTCAAAAGAGCTTGAACAGCACATCTGGAAACCCCTGTCTGCCTTGAAATTTCTGCCTGAGAGTGACATTGCTGATGTAGTATATCTACCTTGTGTCTTGTTTCTGTGCTCAGTCTTGCCATGGAGTATGACTTTTAATTGATGATCATTAGCACCTGTTTGGTATAATTGTTTAATCATACATCTAACTATATGCCTACAAATCCCTGACTTTTGCAAGTGTACCTAGAAGAATTGATGCTGTTTTGAAGACAAAGTGTGGTCACACAAAATATTGATTAGATTTAGATTGTTCTTCTGTTCACTCACTATGCATTTTGTTAACTGATAAAAATAAAATATCAACATGTCTATTTTTGAAAACATTCTTACTTTATTGCATTTTTTCACACCTGCCTAAGACTTTTGCATAGTACTGTAACTGTTTGAACACAGCTGCCCTTATGTATTAACCCTTTGAGTGCCAGAGTGGTAGGGAATGCATTACAAAGCAATGCAGTCCGTACCACTCTCACATTCAAAGGGTTAAGAAAAAGAATGTAGACCAAAAATGTAGACCAGTTCTGGGGCATCATGGAGGATAAATACAAATTCCCCAAATTCCTATTGAGTTAAAATGCATTGAGTCCTTTATCAAGTGGTTTATAGCCCCATTTAAGCCAACAGAATATTTTTTTTACTCTATATTGCACTTTGTTTGCCCTATAATGGAGTGGGAGTTATAGTACCCATCAGCTGGAGAGCTAAGGGTTAATTACCCCTGGACCAGAAGTAAAAGTAGTATGTGTTAGGCTATGTTCATGCAGGTGACTTTAGTGCAGTGATAATAATGCTATCCTAAACATATCCATGTGAAACAGCTAGGTTCTAAAAGAGCTGTTTACACAAGCAATTTCAGTCCTAGCTGGCAACCCCAGAATGCAGCCTGCTGCTCATGCATTGAGAATATCTAGTTTATTTCAGGCTGACATTCACAGCAGTATATGGGCTACCTCAGTGATCATTCACTAAGGTATAGGTGCATAGGTAGCATAAGTGTCATCATCGGGTTTTACCAATTGACATTTGGGCAGCTCTGGTGCAAGTGATCATTGTGAAAATGAATTGCAGTGAATAGTCACCCGTGTGGTTTGCCTGCGTTTTGCAATAGTCACAGATGAAGATCCTACTAATTAAATGAGTCTTTGTGTGATTTAAGGACCACAGAGTGAAACTCAAAACTGATGCATATTCCGAAGACACGCGCAAAAACGATTTTTGCTATATAAATGGCTTTGTTCATAAGTTAATTCGTACATATTAGCTGTAGGCTCTCTATATTTTTCATTAGTGAGGATGGATTTGTTCTAATCTATGTCATGGTCAATTCAAAGTTTGTAGGCTTTTCAGTGATGCTCTAACACTTGTCATTAACAATGTTTTCTTTCTAAAGCTTTAAAGGCCCAGAAACGGAGAGTGGCATGGTACTTTTAGAAGTTGGATTACTTAGTGGAATCACCCTAGACCCAAGTGGTATACCCCTAAGTGGATCTCTTAAGTTGGTGGAAACAAAAGAAGACAAAGTATACCTGTACTTTGATTCGGTGAGTTTTAAAGTTCTTGAAGCAGGATGGAACTATATAATGTTTATCAAAACTAATTTGATAATTGTTAAGAAAAACCGCAAAGGATTACTTTGCGGTAGTCTTAAGATACATTTGGTAAGCTTAAAATAAATTTGCACCTTATAAGCTTACTTTCTGTTTTCTTTAAAAGATTTGTCAGTGGAATCTAATAAATTCTAGTCAGAAATATAGATAGGTAGATACAATAGGTTACTAACAAATTATGAGGTTTCCTAAAATAGTCTATTGCAGGGGCATCCACGTTTTTGCAATAGTGGGCCACATGATAAGCAATCCCTAAGTGCGAGGGCCATATTACTATAATTATAATTTTAAAAATTATTTATTGATAATGACAGTGAATTATAGCCTGTCGGCTGTTCCAAAATATTGATTTATTTATTGATCAAGTCAATGACAACATCTCTTCTTGATTGGTACGGTTCTGGCAAACTCAATATTAGGTCTTGCTGGGATACTAGTTAATGTGTTCTGGTTAATTAGGTGTAAAAACAATTTTCAAAACATCTCAGGCGGGCCGCACCCTGGTGTCAGGCAGGCCATGGGCCACACATTGGAAGTCCCTGGTCTATTGTGTGTGCTGCAGCATGCAGAGTCAGTAGTAGTATTAAGGCAGATTGACTTTCTCTTTTGTTGAAAATGGCTACAAGGTCACCTAATGTAGTGTATCTTTTTGTAGCCAGTCATTTTCAACAACAGAGCAAGCCAACATTCCTTTATCCTACAGGGTGTTTATGCATGAGGTTCCTGCAGAGCCTGTAAGAATGTGGAGAGAATACAAATCTATATTAATAAGTTTGGCAAAAGTTATAAGCTTAAGACCTTCATCAATTTTAACTCATATGTTGTATTAAATGTTCAAGAAATATTAGATTTGTAGGTATGACATCCAGAAGAACACAAAAAAGAGGATATCGAAGATCATTTGAAAGACATCAACTATATATATATATATATATAGTTTGAGAGAAAATCAATTTCAAAGTCTCCCCCCTCCCTCCGCTTTCCTTGCGATCAGCGTTCTAGCTGACTGCAGGGATAGTCTGTGGTACGACCATCCCGTGGCTCCGCAGCAGAGTCGAGATCGCATTAATGAAGAAAAAATCATTCACTGAAATGGTCTTGTAAGATCATTTCAGTAAAGGATTTTTTCTGTATTAACGCGATCTCGGCTCTGCTGCAGAGCCGCTGGATGACCCCAGGATCGCATTCCCCAGCAGTCAGCTAGATGCTGATGTCAGGGAAAGGGGAAGGAGGGGGAGACTTTGAAATTGATTTTCTCTCAAACCATAAAGGTTTGAGAGATGTGATTTGGGGCATTTAATTTATTTTTGTAAGTTGTACAAGCTGGGGATTAGTAAATCTGAAGTGTTACTATCCCTTTAAGAAACTTTTATAGATAGATATATAGAAAGCAGCATGGAATGAGGGGGTTCTCCAGTGCCCCAAACATTAGGCCAGAAACCCAAAGTGAAAAGATAGACAAGAAAACAATCCTGCGCTACTCTATATAAAAAAACTAATGTGTGCTCTGTAATGGGCATACATAATAATTCTTAGTAAATAAGCGAAATTTTGTGTCACAGATTGGCTTAGTTGTGGGTAAGCTTGCCACTAACGTCAAGGTATTTCACTTTTGGCATGTCCTACTCTAATAAACCTGAAAGCCCTATCTAAATGAATTAAAATCAAAAAGCCCCAAAGAAGTATCATAGTATATGCGTAGATCAGCGAGGGACCATTTAAATATACTCTTTATTATTGTTGTGGGTCCCAGTGTGGTGCAATTAAAAACAACAGACATAAAAATAATATATATATATATATATATATATATATATATATATATATATATATAACCATAATTGATACCCCAGTGACTAATTGGTTTCGGTATAGAAAAGCTTCCTTTCTGCTGGGAATGCAGGGAGGTGACAGAGATCCAGCTCTTGTAAAGATAAAGTAGTTGGATCTTTCTAATGAATCCTTTGTCACTTTGAGGCATGAATGAAGCAATACATTATAATGTGGTTTTGTAAATCAGGGTTTTATGTTATAATATGGATTATCATCATGAGCAAGACCTGCTAAATTTCAGTAAATGTTTGCACTCAATAAGGCATTACTTTTGTATATAAGAACAATTCTGATTTTGCAGGCCATATGTCCTTCCTTCAGCCAAATTAGTACAAGCCTACATTCAAAAGGTTGAGCTGGACGGAATGTATCTGGCTTTGTTATGATGTGTGTGAGTAAGGAGTCCTGTGTTACCATGACAATTAACCTCATAGCTTTGTTATGTGTTTGGGGCACAATCATAATCATAAAATCATAATTCAGTACCTACATGTTCAGATTGATTGTATAGAGTATTTGCATGCTTTTTGATCGTTTGTTATATCAATAGCCACACCTACCTTCAAAGATTGATATTCTACCTCGGTATTCACAAGATATCATTGGTTGTACAAAGCTCTACCTACATGATGGGAAAGGAAGATTAGTGCTTAGTGGCTTTTTCATCACACTCTGCCTCTCAATTCAGCAGAGTGGCATGTTGAATGGGATCTCACTGTTAGTGGAGCTGAGCCCACTCTGTGATGTACATGGTTTCATCTACTTTGGTGATGCCTATGTTTAAGCCCATGTCGGACAGATGGATTAGGTAAAAGATGGTGGCATTTTCTTATGGCATTTGTCCATCTGGCCATTAAGATAGGACCTAAACTTTAAGCTTTTCTTAAACCTACAGATTTGATTTTCTATTGTTTGTTGTCTTTGCCTTGTTTTATATGCCAGGACAGGCCATTTTGTGACATATGTGGGACATCTCACGGGCTTTACATTGGAATGCAACCCCAGATATTTTAAACTTGCTACTCTTGAGTGCTGATTTACCATGCTGATTATCTGGGTGTTAATATTTATGAGACTTACACCCGGACTCAAAGCAAATAGCCCTATGCAGCTATAGCATCCTGTTCTGCCACATGCCAGTGATTCTGTCTGCGCCCATTCTATACTGTGTTTATATCAACAGGATTAGAGTAGGTCTGAGCAGGAAGAGTAATCATAATGGATGTTTTTACTCATCCTTTAAGTCTATGCAGCAGACTGCTGCTGAGAAACACCATTATTTAGCGCAGAGGCAGCCACAGAAGACAACTGAAGGCCAAAGAGAATCTGCAAAGCAACTCGTGGGCTGAAATGCTGCTGGAAGACATCACCGTTGAAGGAAGGTCCGAGTCTGATACTTGGCTGCAGCAGGAGTAACAAGCATGGCTTCAATATCAGCTGCTGGTGCCATGGAGACTGGTAGTGTATTGAGCTGATGTATCAGTACTCCGTGTTCCAACCCATTAGGGAATCCAAAGAGTGGAGAGGCATCACTGGAGCATCTTGCTAAAGTGAAGTGGAAATCAAGGGTAGGTCAGCTGATTGAGTGATGGAGGAAGGTAGCAGGGACACCTCAGGGATGGAAGTCTCCCTATACTGCAAGAGTGGAAAGGTGGGAAAGTACAGGGGCAGGGCAGGATAAGAAATTTGAGGAAGAAAGCAGATTGGCAGCCTTGCCAAGACAATGAGGATTGCGACAGAGCCACACTTAAATATGGGTACTAGAAGTGTAACTTTTTGAGGGATTCAGGGGTTGTTTTCTAAAACAAAAGGTACTAGGGCACCTTATTCTTGGTGGGTAAATGGGCAATGCAGTCACAACTGGAATGACCTGGATGAAAATCTACTCTGGAGAGATTAAAAATAAATAAATAAATAAATGAAAATGTCTCACTTAATGGACTGAATCCTAAACTAATTTTAACATTCCCACTGACTACCCCTATCAAAAGGATAGGGAATGAAAACATGGCTGCTATATACAATTATCAAGAGGAAACAAAAATAAAACAATAATAAAAACAAAAAACAGTAAGCATACTTTTTCCCTAAATGCATATAGGCTTCTTTCCATTATTGGACTCTTTTTGTGTTTGCCTTAATGCAGCTCTCCCGTAATGCAACACAAAATGTTTAAACCTTACAAACGAAGGGGGAGGCCCTCCAGATTTTACATTTTATTCCTGCACAGCAAAATTGGTTAAGCCACTCATTCTTACTTAGCCTTAGGCTGGCCTGTCAGTTACTTCAGTCTTGGCTGTTGGCACTAGAGATGTAAATCCAGCTTGTGTCCTTCACATTGATGCTGACTTGTTATACATGAGAAAGTGTTAGTAAGTGTACCATGGAATTTTGACAAAAAGTATTTTTGGTGTACCTTTTCTGTCTGTTCTATATTGATGTAAAAGCCTCTGACAGAGTTGTGGTGCTGGAGATTTTTGCATTTATTACTTTAGTTACCATATTATGGGATTGTGGTAAGCCTTTTTCACTCTGTTGAGTTTATTAATATGCATCGTATTTCAGGCAATTGGCTTACTTGATCTATTTTTTATACATATGAAAGTAACTCTATAAAGTCAAATAAAATGCATATACACATTTAAATGACGTTTAACTGCCTCATGTGACATAATGAATGTATGAACAGATTGAATAGGGTGTGGCACATTTATTCTCCAATTACCATATGAAGTGAATGATTACATAATTGAACTGTTTGTTTGATTTTATATGCGCGCTTACAATAATAGTTTGTACATTTCCTTTTAGATGACCAGAGATCAGGTTTGTGTAACTGTGCCAATGGTTCGTTCCTCAAAGATCGCAGGTTCTAAAGATGCAGTGATCAAAATTTATGATTACTATAACCCAAGTAAGTGCTGATAACTAACATGTATGTTGCGTTTAGTTTACAATGTGCATTTGACTTTGACTTAACCCAGAGCTTGCAGGCTAAAGTGAAATATAACAATTGAGCTTGAAATGTAGAATTTGCCTGCTCTAGAACTGTTCCACGTGGTACACACACGCACTGGGCAATCAGTACAAATGAACAATAGACTTTTATAGCACTCAAAAGAAAGCTATCAGACAGGCTGGAAACTTCCATTAGTTCACTAGCCTGTGACTAGTAGAAAAATAATCAAAATATATATATATATATATATATATATATATATATATATATATATATATATATATATGACAAATAAATTAACACTTCCTTCTCAAAGACCTGAGCTTGTGCACTCAATTAATGGTTCAGTTACCATTTCTTTTGTTATATTGGTTTAATGAGTAGCACCCAGGCAGTAGTTATTCTTATTTTTAGGTAAAATAGAAGTGCCCACGTTTACATTGTTTATATATATGTATGTTTTCCTCAATGTTTATCCCTTTGAGTGCCAGAGGGGTGTGCAATGCATTGAGAAACAATGCACTGCATACTCCTCTGGCACTCAAAAGGTTAACACTGGGAGGATTAGTAATATACTGACTTTTTTCTTTGACTAGTGGACATTACTGATGTTTTTCTTGTCCTGGTCACAGCAAAATACACCCACCAGATTGTAATCTCTTTTAATTTAAAAAGAAACACATATAGACGTGCCATCTCACAATTACCAGACTTATCTCACCTACACATACACCACAGTTACTGAAATAATCTAGAAATGAATGGAATTCAGTTTGGGTAAAGTGAAATTCTTAATTCTTACCTTCTCTATCAGAGAAAATTGCATTGGGGATGAGATATACTGTGAGCTGGCCATGCTTTTGTATTGTACAATATCTCTACTAACAGGGAGACTGTGGCATAGTATTTTGTTCCCAGCAGTTATGAATTCAGTTCTTTGCACTATTTATCCTTATGTAAATAAATATTCCAACTGCATATTACAGGATAAATAAAACTTCCCAAAATGTTCTTTGATTTAAATGGGGCTTTTAACCCTTTTAAAGTGAGAGAGGTCTCAACTCTTGCTCTTGCTTCATAATGTATTAGAGATCTTTCTTGCAGTCAAAGTGTTAAGAGCCCCATTTAAGTCAAAGGGAATATTTATTTGTCTTCAGTATTGCACTGGGTTTGTCCTGGAATTGATCCACATTTACTTTGTGCTTCTGACCCAAGTGAGTAAATTTGATTGATCTATCATTGGCTCAGCTGTTTACAGGCTGGTATATTACTAAAGTTGTATTAGAAATTCCTGAATGTAAGAAGAAAGTGTTAAATCCCATAAGAACATTGCAATATACCAGAATAAGGAAAAACAAAACATACTGTTTTTTTTTTTTTTTATAAAAAAAAAGTGTTTGTGAAACAAAACTTTAATGTGGCAAATTAAAAAAAGTAACATACAGAGGCAAAAGATAAAGAGGAAAGAGACCAAACTTGACTCTCCCAGCCTGCAACTGGAGCTGTGATCCCAGATGTATGAAGGGAGGCAACTCCCAGAATCCCCAACCAGCCATAAATCCTTAACCCTTTGAGTGCCGGAGGGGTACGCAACGCATTGCAAAGCAATGCGTTGCGTACCCCTCTGGCACTCAAAGGGTTAAAGGGTCAGTAATGTCCCCTAAAAAATATTTTGAGTTAGGAAGAGGTTCGGGTAGGTAGAGGTTAAAAAAAAGAAACGAATTGCCACAGAGAGATATAGGCACTGAAAGTTCCCCCCTCCCCTTCTCCTGACGTCAGGGCTGTGCTGACAGCAGGAGATCCTGGTCCGGGGACCAGCCAGAGGCTCTGCAACAGAGCTGAAATCGCATTATTTCAAAAGAATTACTTAATTGGAAAGGTCAACAAAGTGTGCCTGGTTTGCAAGCACGTTTTGTAGACTTTGAGAGACAGGATTTGTGGCAATTAGTTTCATTTTTGAGCCTCTACCTAACTCTACATTTTTATGGGACATTACTGTCCATTTAATTGTTCTATTTGAGAAAACTGCATTAGGGGAAGAGGGGTGCTACAGAGGTATACATACTTTTGTCTTATAATGCCCATCTGCCCAAACAGGGGTCTGTAAATTAAGCTGGCCTAACGTGGAGACTTTAGTATGGTATTTCCTTACCAACCATTATGAACTAATTTCTTTGCATGTTGGGCACAGCAAGAAAGCTTGTTTCGTTGGAATTACTCTTGAACATTTTTTAAACAAGTCCAGGAAAACTGAAATCCATTTTCCATATCGCTTGGTTAGTCAGAATTTTGTTGGAAGTTTTAATTCCCAAATAAAATGTGTTCATGACTCTTTTCAATGGGGGAGGCTTTTTCACCCTCTCTGGTCTGACATTTGAGCAAGATTCATCCAAGTAAACTACATAAGTCTTGTCCATCCATTCCATCGGGTTTTCATCGGGGTAAATTAACATATAATAAAAAGAAATATAAATAATAAAGGGCTGCATTTTGTATTGGATTTTTTTATATTTGTTCATGTTCTGCTTAAGAAAGGAAAAGAGCATGTCCATGAGCAATGCCCCAGCAAAAGCATTCACTCACTGATCTTGTAGTAAGGAAGAGGCAACATCTTTGACTTTGTTAGAACTTTAAGACTGATATGGAGTTAGAAGATGAAAGAGGAGATGAGAGTTGCAGTTCTTATTCAGCAGTATGGGATATAAAAGTCTAGAGAATGAGGGAGTACAGGTGGCTGTGTCGAACAAGGCAAAGCCCCAACCCATATAAAATACATTGTGATCACTGAGATTAAGGAAGGAAGGAAGCAACAGCCCTTTTTACTTTGTTAGAAGCATAATATGGAAGTTAGAAGGTGATAGAGGAGATGAGAGTTGGCATTGCGGTATCATAGCCACCAGTACTAGACCAATCTGGGCAGACAAATACAGCAGCAACATGCATCAGAAATGTCTATAGAATGAGAAAGTACAGGTGGCCGTGTCTAACAGCAAAAACTCCAAACTCAATAAAATACACTGTGATTTCTGACATTAAGGACAGAGGTTGCAGCATATTTGAATTTGTTATAAGTACAGTATGGGCTTCAGGAAATGATAGAGGAGATGAAAGTTGTTATTTCAGTAGCAGCAGCAGCATTTTGGAGGGTGTTACAAGCACAGTATGGGCTTCAGAAGGCAATGGAGGAGGCTAACCTGGGCATGCCTTAGCAATACCACCATTAGCATAGTGTGGACTTCAGGATGTGATAGAGGACTCCATTGTTGTCAATGCAATACCACCATTAGCAACAACAGCATTAGACCAATACAGATGGACACATATAAAAGCAAAACCTACAAAAGTCTCTTACTGAGGAACTACTGGTGGTGATTGTGGAAGAGCAAATAAGCCCCCTAAGAACACACAACAAGCACTGATTTAGGAAAGAAGCAGCAGCAGAAACTATCGGCTTCAGGGGATGATGGAAGAGGCAAGCCTTGGCAGGGCCTATCAATACCACCATCAGCGCAGTATCTGTGACTTGGTATCAAGCACAGCATGAGCTTCAGAAGCTGATAGAGGAGACCACTAGCAGCAACACCAGCATTAGACCAATCCAGATAGACATATACTGCAGCAAGTCCTACAGAGGTATCTTACTGAGGAACTACTGGTGGTGATTGTCTAACAACAAATAAGCCTCCCCAAACAAACAACAAGCACTAATCTAGGACAGCGTATGGAATCATCATCATCAGCAGCATCTCTGACAGTGTTACTGACGTGGAATGGACTTCAGGAGGTGTGGAGGCAGCAAATGGCATTGCAGTACTTGCAGAAGCATTAGACCAATATGGACAGACACATTCAACAGCAGCATTGGCTACAAAAGTCTGTCACACTAATTTTTTGAAGGATAGTGTTTCAGTGGGTGGGAGAAGCATCTCACTCAGCCTGAAAATTTAGATCTGGGTGCAGGGAGAGTTGCGAATGCAAAGAGTGTTTCGATTATACCCACCAAAGAATCAAGTGCTTGGGCCAAAAAACTGTGCTCTGGTCAATCTAGTATCAACTCTGGGGCTGTGGAACATGGATGCCAGGGCTGAGGAATAAGACTGCTGAGTGGCGCTACTACCACTGCTGCAGAGAGTTTCCACTTTCAACTCCTGTACTTCTTATTCCATCATCAGGCCTTCTTGTACTGCATCTCACACACCCAGGTTGTTCATTTTGTGAGCCATCTTTTCCTGTCTTTTACTTTAACCTTGGGCCAAAGAGGGTGACGAATATGATTAGACATTTTTTATATATATTTTTTTTTATTAACACAGCTTTTTGCTGAAGACAGCAGTGGACTCTGGATGGAACAATGCACTTGCACACTGCCTGTTTGTGTGTGCAGTTGTGCATTGAACTTTCAACAGTAATTAAATTATACTTTTTTTTTTTAAATTAACCAAACACAGCCATGGATAACAGGCATTTTGGTTAGCAATAGCAGTGGAGGGTGGATGGAACACTATGAGTTGCAGTGCACACACAGAGCCTGCCAATTTATGTGCTGGTTTGCGGTGCACTAAGGTTTCAGCAATTAATTTTACTGAGCCTTAACCCCTTAATGCCCACATGCTGTGCAGATTAATAACACATCACAGATAAAGGAGAGAGATTCAAAGGCTGTTGCATCCATCAATCACAGCCATAGCCAAGGTGATTGTCCCTTCACTACCTGCCAGGATTGTATTGGCTATACTGGGTATCAATCACTTCTTCTCTATACCCTTCACATAGTCCCACTCCCTTCCCACTTTCCCCGCTGAAAGGGAGCAAACACATGAACGAATAGATTTCAATGAAAATGCAGAAATTGTTATTCATTATTTGTACACCATGTACACCTTAGTATGTTCTTTTAATTTAAATCTCACAAAACATGTGCTTTTCAGTAAAATTTCATGTAGTATTATCTATGTTCAGGTAATGATTTACATAGAATGAGAAATATGTATACAGTAAAGTGGGAGTGTGTATTGGGCAAAACAAATATACCATATAGTGCAGAACAAATAAAAATGAGGCTATAGTGCTAGAGAGGTTTACATCACATTTCTTTGTAATGTGTTGGAGATTAGCAATCCCATTTAAGACAATGAGGATTTTTATTTCTTCCCTAAGGTGTAGTTGGTTTCCTCCAACATTTTTCCAGCTCTTTTTATTAAGTCAGCTTCATAGGGCCTAATTCATGAAGTTAAACGGGTGCATTTCTTGATCAAACCAACTGCAGCATGGGGTGGTTGGGGGAGTCTATAACTTCTTAGATCTACAACCTCTCTAGCATTCAAGGGCATAAAAGTCCCAATTAAATCAGTGGGAATGTTCATTCCTTGTGGTGCAATTAGATTATTCCAGAACTGCAACGGTTTAGCTAGAAGAATAAGACCCATATTTATACAGCAAACTGGAGTTAATCTGGAGTAAATCAACTGCACCATAGCAAAATTCCTGTTAAATTAAATTGGGGTTTTAAACACTTTGAATGTGAAGCAATGCTTTGGAGACCACTCTAGCACTCAAGGGGTTAAAAAGCTCTATTTAAGTGCATGGGAATTTATTAATTTTTATTTTTTCCTATGATGCAGTTGGCTTTCTCCAGAATAACTCAGATTTTCTTTTATAAATTTTGGCCATAGTGTTCTGTCTTATTGTCTTGGATGTTAGTTACTAGGAATGGGTGAAAAAGCAGACAAATTTCATGCAGGAAGTTTAATGGAAAAACAATAATTTCCTGTTTTTGTTCGAGAAAATTCCCACCCATAGAAAATACATATAATTGTCGCCTTTTCGCCACTGCCAATAAATTTCCCATGAGAAGTTCACCATTTTTCACCTATATTTTTTATGACTGCAAGACTTTCTGTCACAATATTTCTTATTTTGAGCCTGAAGTGGAGAAATAAATTGCTGAAAAAGTTGTGAGTCCTACATCAACAAATGCCTTAAAACAACTTCCTGCAGAGTTCATGTGAGGCTGCTATCACTACTGTGGCTACTACTACTAGCTGTCACAGTTGTTGCTCTTCTAACAGCATCAGAGGCACTCATCATAGCTGAGGCAGTTGATGCTGATAACCTGTGTTGTTGTTGGTTACTCAACACGAGTGTGTGGCTGAGTGGGACTTGGACTTGGAAGTGGTGATGATGCTGATGACAACTGACAGGATGACTGCATACTTTTTGGTATCTTTGCTTGTCCAGGGTCAGACTTTCCAAATGATTTTTCAAAACATTTATAGACAGGTACAGTACTCCTTTTCAGTGGTGGAAGATTGAGCCATTACCTTTCAGCTAACTTTCTGGTCATGTCATCATCTATCTCACTCGCAACTTCTTCAGTATGTGAAGAAGTGGAGGATGCTGGTGGGATATATTTTCTAGATCTATATCACCAGTGTTACGTCATCTTCAGCATCGCCCCTCTCTTCTTCCCCACTACTTATATATTTCTCTAGGCTTTTAGAGGTCTCAAACAATTTATTTTTATTAAACCGCTTTAAGGGATTTTCACAGCATTCACTAATACTTTCAGGACAGGTGTTTTTGTGCTTGTTTGCCACACTGTCAGATGCAGCAGTTGGTAGAGCTGCTACACCTTCTCGCACTATGCCTTCAACACTGGAATATGACTCATTGTCATCTTCAATGTTTAGATGTTTTTAATAGTACTGGTGCTGGTGATGGTGGAACTTTTGGTGGGACTTTGATAAACCGCATCCTCATCAGGAGGGATCACCATAATTTATTGCACACGCTGCAGCAACCATGGCTGCAGTCAGTTTTTGGACTATCACTTTACTCACATGTCCCTGCACTGCTCCTAATCCATTCACCATTCTCCTACCCCTTGTGCATCTGCTGGAAATCACTCAACTGCTGTGTGTTTTTACTAAATATACAATACAATTGATTGTGTGTGATGTCTTGGATCTCTGTAAAAACACTCTCTCATCAAGTATCAGTCTGTTTCAGTCACAGCTCATGTCAGGGTTCCTGTCTCAGTCATCATTAATTTTTTTAATTTAATTTATTTATTTTAATTAACTGTTCCCTATCTATATCACTGTGAATAAAAAAATTAAAAAAACAACCCCTGTTCAAATGCCTTTTTACCCAGACTCCCCTAGAACACAGATAACCTTCAGATCAGGGAGAAACTTGGATCATGGCTGCCTGTGTCCTCCCAGTAAGTCACACAGAATGCTGGAGTATTTGGGGTAATTCTCTTTGCTTCCTTCTCACACATCCAGAATCCCATAGGACAGAGATAACAGCCAGAACAGGAAGAAACTAGGATCATGGCAGCCTGTATCTTCCCAGTCAGTCACTCAAAATTTTGGGGTATTTGGGGCAAACCTCCTTTGCTCCATTCTCACACCCCCAGGCTCCCCTAGGACAGAGATAACAGCCAGATCAGGAGACTTGGATCACCTATGCCTGTGTCTTCCGAGTCAGTGACACAGAATTTTGGGATATTTTGGATAAAACTCCTTTCTCCCTTCCTGTCCAACAGAGTCCCCCAGACTCCTCTAATACAGAGAACAGATTTCTTGTCTACAAGACTCCCTAAAGTAACCTTCAGCTCTGCTTTATTAACCTGTATTCTCTAGCTCAAAAATGTTCTGCTTTCTTTTCCTCTCACAAACACAGATTCAAATGCTGTGGGAACCTGATACCCATTTTATACTATGCCTGTGGGAAAAAAAGAGAAACTTGCCATGTGGTGGGTTAAAATCTGCCCATTGTTTTCAATGCAATGAACTAGGTGAAAAAACTTCACTTGTCGCTAAAAATCTACCACTCGGTGAAAAGTGACAGTTTTCTCTTTTGAGGCAAAAAAATTCTTTCATCACTACTAGTGACATCTCCAATTCAATTTGAGTTGATGTTTTCTTTAGAATCTAGGAATGAATCAGTTTAGAAATCTCTTGTGATCTTTACATACTTTTAAATCAAATATTTATTTATTATTTTTTTTTGCAGGAAATTCAGCAACAAGGACTTACAATTCAGAAACAATGAGAAAAATCTCCACTTGTGATTTCTGTGGCTTTAACTGCACTCTGTGTAAATCCAATGTCCCTGTAAAGCCTAAACCCAGCAGCGCTACTTCACCAAAATTATTTATGCTATGGTTTTGTATACTTTTCATTGGTTTCCTTTTGTAACAGTTTCCTTTCCAGAACCAAACACATTTTTATTTTATTATTTTAAAATCAGCAATAATTATTAGAATTGGGTTGCTACAGTTTGATTGGAGAAATTACTATGAATTTGCCAGAATTTTTTTTTATTTTTATTTAGTGTTTAGCAGTTGAGGAATCAATGGGGTCAAATGCACAAAAATGGAGCAATTCTGTCAAGTTCCAGCAGCAATGTAGGAGATAAATTAACATTTGCTTTGTTTTAAATGGGGCTTGTATCTAATCTACCTGTAGGAGGTTAAGGCTTGCTTGGAAAAGCCCCTAGCACGTCTTCTTTGATAATCCCATGATCCTGTGTACTTTGATGTAAGCCTCTCTGTCACTTCTTTCCACCAGTTTCAAAAAAACACTTTCTACCTGTCTATGTACAAATTGTCACTTGATGAACTGTTGTTCAGACAAGAAAGAGAGAGAAAGGAAGAGTAAATCTGTAAGGTATAGTATGTCCCTGCATAAAATGACAGGTGTTCCTAGAACAGAAGGCCATGTTCTGCCTTCAGAATTAAGAGCTTAGCTTGGAAGATGCCCCAATTAGGGCTTCTTTGCATGAACCATGTACACCAAAACCTCTGCTGAACGCAAGGATGTCACAGTACCAAGTTCCTGCTGGAGCTCTAGAAATAGCTGGAGTGGCCAGGTTGCACAGTATTTGTCTCTTATAGAAGACTTCATTTCCTGGGTTTAGCAGGGACCTCTCATACCTCACAGGAAATGCTTCCTTTCTCTCTCCCTCCTGTCTGTACAGTGGCTGATGAAAGGTAAAGTGACACTTTTTAAAGTGGTTGTTGATATTGGTGGAAAGAAGTGACAGTAAGATGCTTACATCAAAAGTACCAGGGAACATTTGATAATTATGGTAAAGAAGGCGTGCACAGCTTTACATCTTATCAGTGGACTGGAGGCTCTAGAACATGTCCTTTTAGGTAGGGACTAACATTTATCCTCAGTTTTATTCGTAGAGGTGCTCTTTGGTCTCCTTCTCTTTTCTTTTTCTTGTTTGTCTTGTGGCTAAAGGTGTGTAACTGTGATGATGAGAGAGCTAAATCAACCTGAGACATTTAACATTTTGTCAAGTTAGATTCAATCCACAAACAGGTCTGATACGGATTGTGAACGAGATACCCTTTCCCTGTAACATTCAAAAGGGATTTAATTCTCCTTTCAAATCAATAGAAATTTGGGGAGTTTTTAATTGTCTTCTGTTGTGCATTTGGTTTTTCTCATAGCTGTTTCACTTTAGACTTTGTGCATATGACCAAGGAGTTGATTTTGGGTTGTGCTAAAATACCTGTTATATGTTTATATTTATTAAACTTACATTCAGCATAGAGTTGTTAAATATGCTGATGTGCAACATGACGATATGTCACAAAATGTATTTAGTGAGGGTAATGTACTACAGGCATACTTCTGGAGCAACATACGGAACAAATAAAAAATTCCATTGATTTTAATAGGACTTTGAACAAGTTGAATGTTGGGGAAGTCTTCAAAGCATTGCAAAGAAATGCACTGGAGACCTCTCTAGTTTTCAAGTTGGTTTGCTCCAGAATTACTCCAGTTCTTCACAGTACATCTGCCTCAATGATTTTAGTATTTCCATGTTCTCAATGAAAATGCTGTGAGTTTAGAGCAGGGATGGACTACTATTCGTACCATCCCTCACTGGGGGAGTTGTAGTCCAAAACAGCTGGATTGCCCAGCCCTGGTTTAGAGTGCTGTACAATCCTATAATATAATTTGCTAGGGTGCGTCACTCCCTGTGTGCTTAACACGCACATGAGCAGTAGAGACTGCCCGAACAATGCAGTCATGCGCAGTAGAGACTGGCCGAACGTGCCAGCCTCCAGTCCGAGTGTGAGACAAGATGGTGGCACGCAGGTTTTTATACTAGCAGATTATATATACATTGTTTAATAAAGATACACTTTTGCAATCTGTTCATTGTGCTTACTTCCTACTGACTGTCTGTATTGATGTTGGTGTTTAATTTAACTTTATAATTTACTTTAGTAGCTCAAAACAGTGAGATAACAGAGTTACACACTGAAAATTATAAAAATAAGACTATGTTCATGAAAGCTTACAAACTGATGAAAATAAGCTCAGTATAAAACTATAACAGTTTATTTACAGGGTATAGATTATGCAAATCCATTAACAAACTTAAAAAAGTCTGTATAGATTGTCTATATAATAAATAATCAGGGTTGGATTTATGTCTCAGGTGTACCTAAATAAGTCACCTTAGGTGCCCTAAACTCTACCTAAAATCACACCTCATCTCCTCACACCTTGCATATTCCAATCTACCTGAAACAGAAGTATTCTAAAGTTATAATATACAAGCAGAAAAAAGTCCTTAACCCTTTGGTTAGTGAAAAGCTTTGCAGGGGATACTTCTCCAGCATCCATGGGGTTACATTATAGCCAGTAAAGTTTTCTTTTTAACTGGTAAATAAATAATCCACAATAAAGTAATAGGTGATGCTTAGGGGGCACTGAGAGTTCTCCAGCCACACCCATGAGGCAGAAAGTGGATATGTCCAGCCCAGCTGAGGTGCCACACAAAATTAAACAAACTATACAGTTGCATACTCCGATTAATGGGTAATCATGTCCTGTAGTAAGTACATGGAGAATTGATTGTAATCCATATAATCCATATACTCATTGCTCAGAAATATATAAAAAAGGGTAACTGTAACCTAAAGTAATAAATAAAACTTTGTTTTACTACATAATAATGACAAATGTAACCAATATATACAGAATAAAAGCAACTGGTCATATTGTGTGTCAGAGTCAGATATAAGTGGAGTGTTTATGGTACTGGCAATAAAGTTTGTAGGTATGTATGCAGTAGTCCCAGTACTTCAAACATACACTCTAAATAAGCCATAGCATTCTAAAGCCAACACTTGAACCCTTTGAGTGCCAGATAGGTATCCAACGCATTGCGTTGCAATGAGTTGGATATCTCTCTGGGACTTAAAAGGATCAGGCCACTGCTGAGTCCTGGGCACAGCATAAATGATTGGGCCCCTTAACCTCTTGGCTGCTTTGTTCCACATACATTTTTAAAAACATTAAACATATTTATACAATGTATGCTCTCACATCTAGGTTTCCACAATGCTATGCTATTTCAACTATAGTATTTTGAGAAAAACAGATTTTTTTACACATTGCTGGATTTTTCATACCTGGTGCATTATGCACTAAGCTTTGGTAGATGGGTGATAAAGAGGAGATAGCTTCCAGTGTCAAAATGCTCTAGTTCCATTATTCTTCAATGTAGCATATGCAACATTTCTTCAGGTTTGGATTTACTCTTTATCCCCCAAATTATTAGGGAGAGGCAGATTCAGAGGGACTCTGTGGGACCCCTGATTTGTCCTACTGTTAAAATGACCCTGCTATTATGCACTAAAGTACCACATGCTTGGGACCAGATAGGAGTATTTTAAAGTCCGTGCTGCATAATTATATGTCAAATTGTGTTTTTTCTTGCAGATGGATCCTGTTTGCAGAGTAGGAATCTTAAGGTAGAAATTATGTCAAGGAATTTAAAATAGGGTTATTACTGCACCACCTAATGAGTTACTGAGGAAACTTGCACTTATGAATATAGGTGATGGTGCCACATACGTTATTAAGTACCACAAAGAAGAGGAAAGAAAACTACTTGTTATGGCACCCTTTCATATGCCCTACATATCACATTAATTGACTACCAGAAAACCCCTACACAGTATTATTCAAAAAAGAAAAAAAGAAGAAAAAACAGGAGGTGCTCCTTGTGTAATATTCTCAGTAGATTGTCACCACACCATCTCCACTTGGATACTATTCATATAAATAGATGCTAGAAATACATATACATGAAATCAGCTCAAAGGCACTGCTCCCCCAGTCAGATCAAAAGGTTCTGCTATTCTCTTACCTCCTGTCCATCTTTTTCTTCTTCTATTTAGGGATGAATAAACAGTCAGAATTCCCCCAGTGAGAGACCAGAATTGGTTTCTACCACTAAGGGAAGAATATGGGGTTAAAAGTTTACATTCAGAGGAAGAGATTGTCGAAAAACAAGAACAAAAAAACAAAACAAAACAAGAACAGATTTAAAAATAGGGGAAGCAGACCATAATATATATATCTTAATTGCTTCCTAAACCCCTTAAGGACCTTGAAAATCTGGGGTGGTTTGCACTCAAGGACCAGAGCAATTTTGAGCTTTCTGACTATGTCTTTGTTTAACAGTGTTTTCCCTTAAGTTTCTTATTCCAGCCACACACATTATACACCGTTTTTGTAAGTACAAGTAAGGTTTTCTTTTAATACCACACTTATATGGATAACCCATCATTTATTATTTATTATAAAAATAAAGAAAACAATGAAAATATTTTTTTTTAATTTAAAAAAATAAAATTTTTATTGGTTCTCTTCTGATAATTTGTGACCAGTGGGCTGCATGAAAGGTATGACCGGTCTTTCATACCTACAAAATGTACAGTTTTAGGAGGGTACTGCCCTCTGGGGCGAAAATCCCCATGGTCCTCTTTCCCTCCCTAGGATAATAGACTGTGTGGTGTGTATAAGTGTATTACATTGCTCCACAACAATAAAAATGGCATTAACCTTTGTTTAAACTCCAGGATATGTTTATAAATGAAACTATGTAAATTAAATACATTGATCTTGCTCAGATTTATGTTTAAAATGTACTCTTAATAGCTAATAAAGGGACCTACACTTAATCCTGCTTACAGCAATAGCAGTGAAGGGGTTAATGCCCCCATCTATGCCTCATTTTACTTCAGTTTTATTCTATTCCCTGCTTCTCCATCCCTTACTATTACATTAAGGAAGAGAGCAGCAAAGAACAGTGACAAAGGCTATGTGTAAGACACATTGCTTTTGTCAATGAAAAAGCCGGTACACGCAGAGCTGGATTAACACTCCACAGGGCCCTAGGTAAAGTAGCAGTTTGGGACACCCCCTCCAAACTCTTCTCTCCCCCCCCCCCGGCACGTTTCATACCTTCATCCAGGGCCGGATTTGCCATAAGGCAGAGTAGGCACCTGCCTACAGGCGCACGCCACCGAGGGGCGCCTGCCATTGCGATTTTTTTTTTTTTAATTTGCTAGCCTGCCAGGCCAGCCTTTGATAGTCTGGGCCGTGGACTACAAAGGGGGGACAGTGTGAATGTGATGTGTCTGTGCAGGCAGCTGCTGTGCTGTCACGCTGTGTGTAAGCCTCGTGTGAGTGTGACTCAGACTGACAAGATCTATCACCCGTGCCGCCGCCGAGTCTATTGTCTATAGTGCAGAAGACACTAGTCCTATCAAAGTCAGCTGGGCGCCGCTGCATAACCCGGCCACATTATTTTATTTGTTTGATCAAAGATCACTCACGTGACAGAGTAGAGAGAAGATCAAGCAGCGCCGCCGCCACTGCCTGCCGGCGGGCTGGCTGCTCTACACATAAGGTGACTGAGGTCTGAGGAGTCAGTCACGATCTAATGCTGCCTGCTGCCCAGCCTGCCCTGAATGAACTTGACCCGGAGCCTCTACCCTTTACCCTCCTCCAAGTCATCAGATGCTGCGCTGCCTTTCTGTGGTTTGGACATTCGAGCCAGAGGTGAGTTGAGCTCTTTGTGACCATGCACAACAGCGCCACCTGTTATATGTTGCTCTCTCATTGACTGCACTAAGTTCGGCAGGTCATTGCATATTGCGATTTGTCAAAACATTTTGGGCTTCACACAACTACACATGGGGATCCAGCCCCCCCAAGCGATGCCCCTGGTATCACCCCTGTTGCCTGTGTCACCCGGTGTGGTCCACACCCCCCTCTTGAAACCACTGGAACTGGTCAAGAAAAAGACTAAATGAGGCCGGTAGCACTGCGAGCAGAAGCAACTCCAGACTGATCAGCCCCAACAGCACAGCAAGTAACTGTACTCCTCCGGCTCTATCCGCAGTACAGCCAGCGTCTGCTGGTTACTTTAGTAACAGGCATACAGGTGGCTGTCAGCATTGGGGTTGAGAGTAGCAAGTGGGGCACA
The DNA here is from genome assembly GCA_037306005.1 of Rhinophrynus dorsalis. Classification (NCBI taxonomy): domain Eukaryota; kingdom Metazoa; phylum Chordata; class Amphibia; order Anura; family Rhinophrynidae; genus Rhinophrynus; species Rhinophrynus dorsalis. The sequence goes on along the minus strand of CM074720.1, from coordinate 328,519,124 downwards.
AGCTTTGGTAGCGGGACACTTATTTAAAGCAGCAGGATTGGCATCAATTTTGAGCCTTGTACTAGTGTATGCATGTGTCTTCCAGGATGTGAATTTTGTGTGCTAGTGCATGCATGTGTGTGACAGAGTGTGAATGTGTGCGCATCTGTGCCAATGTGCGAGTGTATGTTCTAGTGTATACATGGGTATGCGTCAGGGTGTGAATGTGTTTGCTAGTGCATGCATGTGTGTTCTAGTGTATGCATGTATGTGCCAGGATATGAATGTGTGTACTAGTGTGTGAATGTGTGTGCTACTGTGTGAATATGTGTACCAGTGTGTGAATTTGTGCACTAGTGTGTGTCAGTGTGTGCATGTGTGTTAGTGTGTGCCAAGAGGAGGGAGGCAAATAGGAGTATAATTTACACACAAGCATAGCATACGATGGCATACTATGTGAGATTTAACTTTGTTATTTACTCAAAGTAAATATCTCCAGCACCCACTTGCAAAATGTGTCCTCACATTACTGATTATTGTTTGATAATTTAGGGAATGTTTATTTATCCCCGTATTGCAGTCACTTTTCTCCAAAATTGCTTCAGTTCTTCTTAATGTAAGAATGAATTTAAAGTCAGAATCAAGTCAATATTTTACATTTTTACTTTGAAAAATAACTAGAAAAATGGGTGTGGTTAAATTAGGGGGTGTGGTTAGGGGTTGGATCAAGGCGGGGCTAAGGGCGCCAGAGGGTACTCTGCCTAGGGGCGCTTGAGATGTAAATCCGGCCCTGCCTTCATCATTATAAATGCTCCATTAGCCGTCTCCTGCTGGATATAGATGTCAATGCCACTGATAAGCTGGATGATCCGGCTCTGGGTAAACATGGCTGGTGTAGTAGCGATCACATGTACCAGCAAAATGGGGAATGAATGAAACTGAGTGCTCCAGTCCTTTAGCGCTCAGTTTTATCCTCTTCAGAATGATAGCAGTGCACTTTGAGGAGCACTGCTCTCATTTAGCCCTTGACGTGCCCAGACTGGTCCTTAAGGGAAGTTATTGGCACATCATGGACCCTGGGTCCTTAAGGGGTTAAAAATGGTTTATCATTTTGTCCGCCTAATATACCTAATTTATTCCAGCTCTTTGAGGAAATTAATGAATACATTAGTTGAAGCTGAATTTTATGAACAAGTCATTAAAGGATAATCCTTAAATTATACCTATTCTCACTTCTGAACCCTTCTGGATGATTCTAATTACGTGATTATCCCTTTAAGCGGATTCTGTTACTGTTACAGTAGGTTTTAAGGGCAATTATGTAGATATTTTTAGTTTATTACTTATGGATGATTTTAAGCAATTACATAAACAACAAGACAATGATCAAAACCTTACAAGAAAAGAATTAAACATGCTATCTATGTTACAAAATAATCCTGAGATTCCTATAAAATCTGCAGATATAGGGTGGGGCTGTAGTAATCTAATATACTGAGTCGTATATGAGAAAGCCTAAATGCATTCTTTCTGATCACATTTTAATCTTAACCATAACCATCATACTAAACAATATATGAGTGAAATTACAATATTGGTAGATAAAGCATATGGAATTGGCATGCTTGGTCATTCCAAGAAGAACATCATCTACCAAAAATACACAAGTCAAGGTGGACAAAAAGTGCCATTTTGTGCCCAGAGGGAAATTGGTCCTATAGAGAATCATGTAGATTTTCTGCCATTTGGCAAGGAGCACAGGGAATTTGTGAACATTCTACCATTTTCCTCCTATGTTACTTAATGATGTGAAACTCCCCACCCATATATGTCTAAAAAACCCATAATTTCCTGCACTCTAGTGTGGTGCATTTTAGGAGAAAAGCAGAGTGTAAGGAGAGAGGGAAAAATAAATAAACTGAAATCAAAAATACAAATAAATATGTATGAGAAGTCAGTAACTAACACTAGCAATGGCATCACCAGTGCTAAATGGACTTGGAACTCACATTCCCCAGACCCAATGAGGCTGGGGTCCCCAAAAGCAAGCTTTCATCTGTCTCAGCAGCAGGGTGGTGATGAGATGACTAGTGTGCCACAGTCTGAGCAATGTGGCCACCATGGGACTGGATTCTTCAAGCAGGGACCAAGGCCTGCTCCACTTGCCATCAATAATCCTGGTCCTAGCTGCAGTGATGATGTTGGAGGCAACAGCATCACCTTCCCCAGTCAGTGAAAGTTTGTGAAGAAGAAGAAAAAGCCTATCTTCTCCATCTCCTTTTGCTTAAATCATGAGGTTTTGAATATTTTCCCTAGTGGCAGGCACAGTGCAGTCATCAATAACTGTACTATGCAATATTTGTGACAAGGTTGTAAAAAAGGGAAGGAGGGGACACAACTTGACACAACAGCCCTGATTAAGAAAATAATGTTTTCCTCTGGCCTTTTATGTTGCAAACCTAAGTCCTGCACAAAAATATTTACTCAGGGCTTGTTTTTGGCAAGCCAGCGTCTTGTAAAATTATTTAATCAAGGCTTTTGTTTGGCTAGCCTTAAGGTATCATTATTCTCAGATTATATATTGACACACATTAATCAGTGGTCATAGAGGTGGTCCCAACAGTGGTATATGGTTGCAACCCTTCAAATCCCTCCTCATCCTCTGTGCTGCTGTTAATAATACATATAGCTTGGCTTCCACTGTCATGTGTTGTCTGGTTCTTTTCTGCTACCTGATACACAGATGGTATTAAATGTTTTTAAAACTGTTAGCCTCCAACAATGTTGCTTGCTAGCTATGTTCTATGGTAATTTACAGTATAACACACTGCACTGAAAACATGCTCAGACTCCACGCTTGCTGAAGAGCAACTGTTTCCATGGTTATTCTTACTGGTGCTGGTCACACACATTTTGTTTCCCAGCAGTCCATAGGTTTATAGTTTCTGTGGATATATAGCTGTCCTGCAAGTATGCTGAAACCATCTCTCATGCAGTGGAACCACTACTAGGAACTACAAGGTGTTCCGGTGTATCAGTTACCAACACATACACTGTAAGCAAGTCCTACAGAGATGTGCCACCACCAGTGCCCTCACAATGTCCACAAATGTTGGATTGCCCTGAGAGCCCTGAATTACCTTGTGTTCAGAAATATTTTGGGAATGGGATGTTCCATGTCGCTGCTGGTATAAACGCTTTCCTGTCTTCCTTTCGCTATACTGGCTAGCAGTTTGTTTTTTTTTTGCCCTAACTTTCTCTCTTTCATCCTCCATAATGCAACCCTCCACTCAATCTATAAGGATATCTTTATATTCTGTTACAGAATCTGATTTCACAGAGATGCGGCTGATCATCGTCTCCTTGTTATGGAAGAGTTTTGCTAAATCCTGCCCCTATGGGACTAATCAACATGGTTACCTCCTCACACATACATTGCACATTAGTTGCCATTGGCCAGGTGACAAAGAGGCTTCTTCCAAAGCCCTCCAGTTTTGCATTGTGTACTCACTAGTGACCTTATTCTGCTTGTACAAATGCTCTAGCATGTATAAAGTGGAATTATACCTAGTAGGTAGTCAGACCTCCATTTTTAGCTAGTGATGGGGCAGGTTGTCATGCTTTTGTATGGAATATAAAGTGTTGCATGCACTGTAGGAGCAGATAAAATGGGTGCAGATTTTGCAGGCAATATTCAGCATCTCTATGAGGGTTTCGGATTCTGGTCACAACTAAAGTTAGCACATGAGCAAAGCAGGGTACATGCTCCATATCACCCTTTCTCAAGGCAGCAATAATGTTGGAGCCATTATCAGCAGACACAAAAACAAGCTTTTAAGGAGCAGGGTGCAATCCAATCCTCTATCGCATGCTCTAGTTTACTTAATAGATCTATGGCTTTGTGGGACTGCCTCTCAAAGCTTTGCATGCACAAGGTGGTTTGCTGATGATATGGACTATCCTGCTGCTGCCTATCACACTTCCAGAACCAGAGAAAAGATTACTGGCTATCACCTGATGCTGTAAGCTAGTAGTGTTGCCCACTGGTGGTGGGTGAAGGGAAACCCAGTTAGCAGTCGCAGTCAAAGAGTCTGTACTCTGCCCACTTGTCCACTTATCTGTTGTCAAATGGATTTTCTTGCCGTATGAGCTTTACAGACCTTTGCCCACCACTACTTGCACAATTCTGGTGCTGCATTTCTGGAAAAATAACTTTGGCTTGGGATATGCCATCATGGAGCTAAAAATGACATCAGTTCTCTAAATCCTCTACTTACAACAGAAGAATATGGCAGGATGACCATTGCCAACAACATGACGACCTTGCCATTCCATAGGTGCACTTTGGGATTGTTTTTTGAAGTTTTTGACTCCTTTCGAAGAACTCAGGAAGAATGGGTTGGCAGTACATGGCAGAAGAATCCAGTAACTTGATTGCTTTAATAACATGACTGGAGGAGGTGGTTGAAGTGGAGACATCATGTGTGGGCAGTCTATGACTTTTGCCATCGCCTACAGCAAACCCAGAGTCATCATACTCCTCTGCAGCAGAAGCCATAGGTGCTGTTTGGATTGAACAAACTCTTGGCACACTTTCTGGCACATTAATAACATCACTACTTCTATTATATCCCCTAGAAGCCCCAGAAACATGTGGAGTGCTTCTGCTGCTGCAAGTTGTGGCACCTGTCACATGTTGATGGTGTGTCTCACAGTCAGACCTGTGGTGCCTAAGTGTGAGCTTTTTATATAGAAAACAGATAGCAACATGCTTAGCTTTTGGGTTGTGAGTGAAGTATCTCCATCCACTTAATTGACTTAGGGGTTTTTGAGGGTCTGCTACTACTGCAATTGTACTACTTCTAGGTGTCAAAGGTGCTGCCCTTCCAACAGCACCAGGGGCACTCGTCATAGCTAAGGTTGCAGATGTTGATAACCTGTGTTGTTGCTGCTGGTTGCTCAGCAGTGTCTGTGGCTGAGTGGGGTTTTGACTTAGAAACGGTGATGATGCTGATGATGACTGACACAGTAACTTTGTATTTTTGGGCATCTTTGTCCAGGTTCAGATTTTCCAATTGGTTTCTCGAGCAGATTATAAAAAGGCACACTGCTCCTTTTCTGTGGTGAAATTTTGAGCCTTTTTCCTTTCAGCAAACTTTCTGGCCATGTCATCATCTCTCTCACTCTCAACTTCTTCTGTATCTGAAGCAGAGGAGCATGCTGGAAGGATATATTTTAGATCTACATCATCAGCTTGTCATCATTATGTCATCCTCCGCATCTCCCACCACTTCTTACCTACTACTTTTATATTGCTCAAGGCTTCTAAAGGTCAATTTCTTTTTACTTTCATTTGCTACTAATTTAATGACAGCTGTTTTTGTGCTTGTTTGTCTCACACTCAGATGTAGCAATTGTTTGAGCTGCTCACCTTCTTTCATTATCCCATCAGCACTAGAATATGACTCGTCATCTTCAGTGCTTTTACATGGTTTATTAATAATACTGGTAGTAGAACTTTTAATGGGATTTTGACAAGCTGCATCCTTGTCAGGAGGAGATAGATCACCATTATTTATTGCACACAAACATAGCTGCAGTAAGTTTTTGGTCTACCACTTTACTCACACATCCCTGCACTGCTCATATTCATCCCCCCCTTTGCTGGACATTATTCAACTACTCAGTAGAAATGATTGAGAGTGATGTCTTGCATTGGCCCTCTACAAAATACTCTAATAATAATAATAATCTAATAATCTTGTCTAGTATTAATCTGTCTCAGTCACAGCTCATGTCAGGGTCACTGTCACTTATTTTATTTAAAATGTTATATACTGTTTTTAAACTGTCCCCCCTATCCCTGTTCATCTACTTTTTTCCCTAGACTCCCCCAGCACAACTATAACAGCCAGATCAGGAAGGAACCTGGATCACAGCTGCCTGTGTCTTTCCAATCAGTCACACAGAAGGTTGGGGTGTTTGGAGTAAATTTCCTATGCTGCCTAAAATCAACAGATGTATGAAATAAGTTATATTGCTCTCAATATATTAATTCATATTGTGATAAAGGTTCGCCTCAAACCAAAATCAGCACAAAATGGCATTCCCCGCTTGGCAATTAATTTCCTATGAAAAGTGCAGTATTCCCACTTTTTTTTACCTAGATCATTGCATTGAAATCAATGGCAAGAAACATTTTTTCCTACCACATGAAAGTTTTCTCTATAGCCATATAAAAGGGTATCAGGCTCTCACGGCATGCCATTCTGTTTATGAGAGGGGAGCGGCATGTTTCTGAGCTAGAGAAGATAGGCAAATAAAGGGGAATTGAAGCTTAGTTTAGGGAGTCTTTTAGGTAGGACATTTGTTCTCAGTATTAGGGGAGCTGGGGTCCAATTTGCTTGCTTATTTTGCTTTTATTGTCTCTGTTTTTTTATAAAAATGAAAAATATATATAGCGCTCTATGTAGGTTGGGTAGCTGTATTTTTAGATTTAATCTTCAGAGACACTTACCAAATTGTTTCTTTGCTGCCGTCTGGTGTGGACCTTACAACTCACAATCCACGTCGCAATATCGATATGCAAAAAGAAAAAACAAAAGACAATGCAAATAGAATATGCCTCTAAGTGTAGTAATCCAGTTAGTCTCTTAAAATACCTTTCCCCTTTAGGTGATGTACTCACATTTACAAGAGGCTATCACCTGAAATATCATAAGGACGCAATGTATTCCATATCAGCACTGGATATTCTTTTGTATTCTCTCTGTTTTTTTAGACTGACTTTGTTAAGGGTAGACAACTTAATATATAAATAAAAAATAATATAAAAATAAAATAATAAGAAATTAAAATAATTACTACATATACATTTAAACAAATAAATATATTAGGTGACAGAGAACTGACTGGGAGTTTGATGTGAGCTCTGTGACTGAAGCAGACTTGATAGACAGCAGATGACTTAGTATTTTGTTGAGGGCTAAAGCAAGACATCACACTCCATCAGTTGTGCACTGTAGAGAGTAAAAACACACACAGTAGTTGAGTAATGTCTAGCAAACCCACAAGGGGCAGGGCGAAAGGTCTAACAGTGTAGAGACATGGGAGTAAAGTAAAGGATCTCTCTCTTCCCGTGGTGGATGCAGTTTGTCAAGGTCCCACTGATCACAGAGTGTTGTGGGCAAAGGACACATGCACTCTGCATGCTAACAAATTTTTCAAGGTATGTTGCTGTAGGACTCACAACTTTGACTTTCAGCTACTCATTTCTCCACTACAGCCCTCAGAAGAAATAATATTGTGATGGGAAATGTTGAACCATAGGAAACATCGGAGAAACATGTATTTGAATAGGAGAAAAATGTGTTGGAATAGGAGAAAATGTTGCTGGAATAGGCAAAAATGGAACAAAATTTTGTATTGGAGAAAAGGAGAAACCTTTCCTGAAAAAAGAGTAAAAACAAGTCATGCAGGACATTTTCCCCAACTAGTCCCTCATGATTGATCAGTAATATGACATTACATTAAATGGAAATGGCCATAAATAGACACTCAAGTGATTAGGTAGCAGACGCATTCAAAGAATTGAACATTGATTTTCCAGCTGGAACAAAACAGGACTTTTTGCCCATCCCAAACATCAAGCATTAGCTAATTTCCTTTGATGCTCCTGCTTCTTGCGCTATATATGACAAGTGTTTGGCCACAAGTCAGATCTGTGTGGCTTACTCTCATAACTGAGACTGATGAGCACCTAACAGAATACTTCTGGAAAAAGGTTATGTTTTTTCAGTCAGTACTTATTTTGGCAATAATGCTCATTTTATTGGACCTAACAGACTTGAGCCCTTGGTGATTGGTCACAGCACAGATATTAGGATAAAAAATAACTTTTAACTACTGTCACCATTTTCTGGCCCTAACAGAATTGAAACCATGGAGTCTTTTCTGATGCTCTTTGTTTTTTAACCCATTCATTATTTTAGTGGGCCCCCTTCTGGAGCTGTGGTCTCCAGAACTGTACCCCATACTCTGTGTGATGTTAAACCAGTAATCTGTAAAGTCGCATTAGGATCTCTCTTTTTCTGCAACTAATGTCTCTTCCTATCCAACCTAGAACACTGCAAGCTTTACCCATGGTTTAACATTGCTTTCCTACTTTTAAATAATCATATAACTAGTCCCTTTCAGCTGATGTTATTCTTAGCAGATGGGGGCAGTGGGGATTTTTTTCCTGTGAAAATACCACCACTGAATTTATCATGATAACTTTACAGTTTTCTGCCTATGCTTTCTATGGAGATTATAATTCCCACCCCACTACTATAAAAATCCCAAAGTTCTCACCTTTATTTGAGGTTTAGTTGAGACTAGTGATGAGCGAGCACCCCAATGCTCGGGTGTTCGGGTGCTCTGACCGAGCACCCCCTGAGGCTCGAGTGCTCGGCCGAGCACCCGAGCCCCATTGAAGTCAATGGGAGGACTCGAGCATTACACCAGGCACCCCCTGCTCTGATGAGGGGAGGGTGCCTGGTCCATAGGAAAAGGGCAGAAAAGGATGGAAACACCACAGAAATGGTTCAGGGACAGCATAGGGAGGATGTCTGGATGCATCTTGGACTCCAACATCGCTGCTGGGAACGATCTTTCGCCCGTAGTACGCCATTTTTACAGACTGACCGTAAAACACACAAAAAGGAAAATAAAAACGACTTTAGGCGAAAAATTGTTACCAAACAATATTTGCTGTATATTTACTTGTATATCATCTGCAAATTCTCCCAAAAATTTCCTTGATTTTCTGAAGTGAGGCCATGATAAAGAGGGAAACGTGCGCAGAGGCAAATTCTCCCAAAAATTTCCTTGATTTTCTGAAGTGAGGCCATGATTAAGAGGGAAACGTGCGCAGAGACAAATTATCCCAAAAATTTCCTTGATTTTATTGAACTGAGGCCATGATTAAGAGGGAAACGTGCGCTGAGCCGACCATCTAAAACATTATGGGTGAGGGTCTGCTGCAGAGCTGACCATCCTAAACATTATATGCGAAGGCCCGCTAGTGAGCTGACGCTATAAAACATTATATGAGAGGGCCCGCTAGAGAGCTGACCCAATAAAACATTATATGAGAAGGCCCGCTGGTGAGCTGACCTATATAAAAATTGTCAAACAGGGCCCGCTGGTGAGCTGGCCCTATATAAAAATTATATCACAGGGCCCGCTGGTGAGCTGGCCCTATATAAAAATTATATCCCAGGGCATATGGAAGAGGAGGAGGAGGATGAGAAGATTAAGAGTCAACCATATACCCGTTTTTTGGGTGGAAGGGGTGAATGGGAATACAGAGTATTCCCATCATTGTAAATAACATATATAAAGTGAGTTTATGTTCCCCCGGGGCTTTCCTCCAGTGGAGTGGAGAAGTCAGGGGAAATCCAGGCCTTGTTCATTTTTATAAGTGTCAACCTATCAGCATTGTCGGTGGAAAGGCGGATACGCTTATCTGTTATGATGCCACCAGCAGCACTAAATACCCGCTCAGACAGAACGCTGGCGGCAGGGCAGGCCAGCACCTCCAAGGCGTAGAGTGCCAGTTCATACCACGTGTCCAGCTTGGACACCCAGTAGTTGTAAGGCACAGAGGGATCATTCAGGACGCTGACACGGTCTGCTACGTACTCCTTCACCATCTTCCAAAACTTTTCCCTCCTTGTGACACTAGGCTGCGCGTCAGGGTGAGGGTGCTGGCGGGGTGTCATGAAGGTGTCCCACGCCTTGGAGAGTGTTGCCCTGCCTTTCTCGGAACTGCTGTGTGCTCCCCTTTTCTCCCCTTCTCGGTTGGCCAAGGTAGCACGTACTCTGCCGCCAGCGTTGTCAGATGGAAAATTTTGGAGCAATTTTTCAACAAGAACCTTCTGGTATTGCACCATTTTGCTTGTCCTCTCCACCGGAGGAATGAGAGATGAGAAATTCTCTTTGTAGCGGGGGTCCAGAAGGGTGAACACCCAGTAATCCGTGTTGTCTAAAATGCGTGTAACGCGTGGGTCACGGGAAAGGCAGCCTAACATAAAGTCAGCCATGTGTGCCAGAGTACCAACAGGCAAGATTTCGCTGTCCTCACCAGGAGGATGACTCTCAATCTCCTCATCCTCTTCCTCCTCTTCTGCCCACCCACGCTGAAGAGATGGAACTAAAGTTCCATGGCTACCCTCTGTAGCGGAGACAACCGTGTCTTCCTCCTCCTCCTCCTCCTCCTCCGCCTCCTCCAATTGTCGCTGAGAAGACGAAGTGAGGGTGCTCTGGCTATCACCTTGTGTAAGCTCTTCCTCCCCCATTTCCACCTCTTCCACATGCAAAGCGTCGGTTTTAATTGTGAGCAGCGAGCGTTTCAGTAGACACAGAAGTGGGATGGTTACACTGATAATAGCGTTATCGCCGCTCACCATCTGTGTCGATTCCTCAAAATTGCGTAAAACCTCACAGAGGTCTGACATCCATTCCCACTCCTCACTTCTGATTACAGGAAGTTGAACGGAGAGGCGACGACCGTGTAACAGCTGGTACTCCACTACTGCCCTCTGCTGCTCACAAAGCCGGGCCAACATGTGGAAGGTGGAGTTCCAGCGCGTGCTCACGTCACACAGCAGCCGGTGAGCTGGCAATTGTAAGCGCTGCTGCAGCTTCAACAGGCCGGCTGAAGCTGTTGATGACTTACGGAAATGTGCACACACGCGGCGCACCTTGGTCAAGAGATCATGCACATTGGGGTAGGTTTTTAGAAATCGCTGCACCACTAAATTAAATACATGCGCTAGGCATGGTACGTGTGTGAGCTTGCCGAGCTCCAAAGCCGCCACCAAGTTACGCCCATTATCACACACAACCATGCCTGGTTGCAGGTTGAGTGGCGAGAGCCACTGCTCGGTCTGGTGACTAATCCCCTGCAACAGCTCTGAGGCCGTGTGCTGTTTGTCCCCAAGGCAGATCAGCTTCAGCACGGCCTGTTGACGCTTCCCCACTGCAGTGCTACACTGCTTCCAGCTACTGGCTGATGGGGGAGTGGCGGTGTGTGTAGAGAATTCGGAGGTGGAAACGGAGGAGGAGGAGCCAATAACGTAGGTGCTGGTGGAAACCCTGATGGAGGTAGGGCCCGCAATCCTCGGCGTGGGTAGCACCCGTGCCATCCCAGGGTCCGAGTCGCTCCCAGCCTCCACGACATTCACCCAGTGTGCCGTCAGGGAAATGTAGCGTCCCTGGCCACAAGCACTTGTCCATGTGTCAGTCGTTAAGTGGACCTTCCCAGTAACTGCGTTGGTCAGGGCACGGGTGATGTTACGGGACACATGGTGGTGTAATGCGGGGATGGCACACCGGGAAAAGTAGTGGCGGCTGGGGACCGCGTACCGAGGGACAGCTGCTGCCATCAGGCTGCGGAAGGACTCAGTGTCCACAAGCCTAAATGGCAGCATTTCGATGGCCAGTAATTTGGAAAGGTGTGAGGTTAGTGCTATGGCCTGTGGGTGGGTGGCTGGGTACTTTCTCTTGCGCTCAAATGCCTGGGGTAACGACATTTGGACGCTGTGCTGGGACAGGGAAGTGGATGTGGTCGCTGATGGTGCTTCAGATGCTACAGGTGCAGGGCGGGAGGTATGCGGGCCTGCGCCTTCGACAGGCGATTGGCCGGCACCGAAAACAGGGGAAGAGGAGGCAGTGGTGTGGCCTGCAGACACAGATGGGCGATCCAGGCGTTCCTCCCACTTACTACGGTGCTTGGATGCCATGTGTCGGATCATGCTGGTGGTGGTGAGGTTTCTAGTGTTCATGCCTCGGCTCATTCTGGTGTGGCACAGGTTGCAAACTACAATTCTTTTGTCGTCCGCACTTTCCTTAAAAAAACGCCATACCGCGGAACACCTACCCCTTGGCAAGGTAGATTTACGCAAGGGGGTGCTCCGTGGAACATTTGCGGGCCGGTTTGGTGCGGTCCGCCTTCTTTCTGTAGCCACACCACTGCCTCTTCCAGCCTGTTGCGGTGCTGCAGATGGCTCACCCTCAGGACTGCTGTCATCGCTCGGCTCTACACCTTCCCAGGTGGGGTCAGTCACCTCATCGTCCACCAAGTCCTCCTCCACTTCCTCACTCTGATCATCCTCCTCAAGTCTTGATCCCACCACATACTCAGTCATTGACAACTGTATAACATTCTCCTCAACAAGGTCTTGAGACGGAAATAGTGGTTGATTTAATGGCAACTGTGTCTCATCATCATCATCATCATCCACTACTTCCTTTGACCTTAAATGCCGTTCACATCTGTCATCTTCTTGAGATTGGGTAGCCTCTAGAGGTTGTGAATCAGGGCACAAGATGTCATGTTCCTCTGCAAGCGTGCTTGGAGAGAGGGTCAAATGAAGGATTGGTGATGAGACGAGCTCCTCACTATATCCCAGTGTGGGATCACTTCTTTGACCAGACCGTGTATGGTGGGAGGAAGGATGATCAGAGTGAGGATTATGTTGACCAGACTCTTGGCTACTGAGAGTGGACTTGGTGGAAGACAGGGTGGTGCTTAACCGACTGGAAGCAGTATCAGCTGTCATCCAACCGACCACCTGTTCGCAGTGGTCGGACCTCGAGAGTGATGTCTTGCGACGCCCTGTAAAATTACACATGAAGCTAGGTATGGTGGATGTCTTTCTTTCTTGTGCTCTGGCACCAGGCACAGTTTCTCCGCGTCCTGACCCGCGCCCTGAACTTTCAGGATCACGTCCACTTCCCCGTCCCTTTTTACCCGCCTTCTTCATCTTACACAGAATATGTGACTTTAATATTTGAGTTTGAAAACTTAACAGTATTTCTTATTATTCTGCAACTCTGCAGAGTACACAGAATAGGCTGCTAAACTGCGGTGAAACACACTGAATGGAATATGTGAGTTTAATATTTGAGTTTGAAAACTTAACAGTATTTCTTATTATTCTGCAACTGTACAGAGTACACAGAATAGGCTGTTAAACGGCGGTGAAACACACTGAATGGAATATGTGACTTTAATATTTGAGTTTGAAAACTTAACAGTATTTCTTATTATTCTGCAACTGTACAGAGTACACAGAATAGGCTGTTAAACGGCGGTGAAACACACTGAATGGAATATGTGACTTTAATATTTGAGTTTGAAAACTTAACAGTATTTCTTATTATTCTGCAACTGTACAGAGTACACAGAATAGGCTGTTAAACGGCGGTGAAACACACTGAATGGAATATGTGACTTTAATATTTGAGTTTGAAAACTTAACAGTATTTCTTATTATTCTGCAACTGTACAGAGTACACAGAATAGGCTGTTAAACGGCGGTGAAACACACTGAATGGAATATGTGACTTTAATATTTGAGTTTGAAAACTTAACAGTATTTCTTATTATTCTGCAACTGTACAGAGTACACAGAATAGGCTGTTAAACGGCGGTGAAACACACTGAATGGAATATGTGACTTTAATATTTGAGTTTGAAAACTTAACAGTATTTCTTATTATTCTGCAACTGTACAGAGTACACAGAATAGGCTGTTAAACGGCGGTGAAACACACTGAATGGAATATGTGACTTTAATATTTGAGTTTGAAAACTTAACAGTATTTCTTATTATTCTGCAACTGTACAGAGTACACAGAATAGGCTGTTAAACGGCGGTGAAACACACTGAATGGAATATGTGAGTTTAATATTTGAGTTTGAAAACTTAACAGTATTTCTTATTATTCTGCAACTGTACAGAGTACACAGAATAGGCTGCTAAACTGCGGTGAAACACACTGAATGGAATATGTGACTTTAATATTTGAGTTTGAAAACTTAACAGTATTTCTTATTATTCTGCAACTCTGCAGAGTACACAGAATAGGCTGCTAAACTGCGGTGAAACACACTGAATGGAATATGTGAGTTTAATATTTGAGTTTGAAAACTTAACAGTATTTCTTATTATTCTGCAACTGTACAGAGTACACAGAATAGGCTGTTAAACGGCGGTGAAACACACTGAATGGAATATGTGACTTTAATATTTGAGTTTGAAAACTTAACAGTATTTCTTATTATTCTGCAACTGTACAGAGTGCACAGAATAGGCTGTTAAACGGCGGTGAAACACACTGAATGGAATATGTGACTTTAATATTTGAGTTTGAAAACTTAACAGTATTTCTTATTATTCTGCAACTGTACAGAGTACACAGAATAGGCTGTTAAACGGCGGTGAAACACACTGAATGGAATATGTGACTTTAATATTTGAGTTTGAAAACTTAACAGTATTTCTTATTATTCTGCAACTGTACAGAGTACACAGAATAGGCTGTTAAACGGCGGTGAAACACACTGAATGGAATATGTGACTTTAATATTTGAGTTTGAAAACTTAACAGTATTTCTTATTATTCTGCAACTGTACAGAGTACACAGAATAGGCTGTTAAACGGCGGTGAAACACACTGAATGGAATATGTGACTTTAATATTTGAGTTTGAAAACTTAACAGTATTTCTTATTATTCTGCAACTGTACAGAGTACACAGAATAGGCTGTTAAACGGCGGTGAAACACACTGAATGGAATATGTGACTTTAATATTTGAGTTTGAAAACTTAACAGTATTTCTTATTATTCTGCAACTGTACAGAGTACACAGAATAGGCTGTTAAACGGCGGTGAAACACACTGAATGGAATATGTGAGTTTAATATTTGAGTTTGAAAACTTAACAGTATTTCTTATTATTCTGCAACTGTACAGAGTACACAGAATAGGCTGCTAAACTGCGGTGAAACACACTGAATGGAATATGTGACTTTAATATTTGAGTTTGAAAACTTAACAGTATTTCTTATTATTCTGCAACTCTGCAGAGTACACAGAATAGGCTGCTAAACTGCGGTGAAACACACTGAATGGAATATGTGAGTTTAATATTTGAGTTTGAAAACTTAACAGTATTTCTTATTATTCTGCAACTGTACAGAGTACACAGAATAGGCTGTTAAACGGCGGTGAAACACACTGAATGGAATATGTGACTTTAATATTTGAGTTTGAAAACTTAACAGTATTTCTTATTATTCTGCAACTGTACAGAGTGCACAGAATAGGCTGTTAAACGGCGGTGAAACACACTGAATGGAATATGTGACTTTAATATTTGAGTTTGAAAACTTAACAGTATTTCTTATTATTCTGCAACTGTACAGAGTACACAGAATAGGCTGTTAAACGGCGGTGAAACACACTGAATGGAATATGTGACTTTAATATTTGAGTTTGAAAACTTAACAGTATTTCTTATTATTCTGCAACTGTACAGAGTACACAGAATAGGCTGTTAAACGGCGGTGAAACACACTGAATGGAATATGTGACTTTAATATTTGAGTTTGAAAACTTAACAGTATTTCTTATTATTCTGCAACTCTGCAGAGTACACAGAAAAGGCTGCTAAACTGCGGTGAAACACACTGAATGGAATATGTGACTTTAATATTTGAGTTTGAAAACTTAACAGTATTTCTTATTATTCTGCAACTCTGCACAGTACACAGAATAGGCTGCTAAACGGCGGTGAAACACACTGAATGGAATATGTGACTTTGATATTTTAGTTTGAAGACTTAACAGTATTTCTTCCTATTCTGCAACTCTGCACAGTACACAGAATAGGCTGCTAAACTGCGGCGAAGCACACTGAATGGAATATGTGACTTTGATATTTTAGTTTGAAGACTTAACAGTATTTCTTCCTATTCTGCAACTCTGCACAGTACACAGAATGTGCTGCTAAACTGCGGCGAAGCACACTGAATGGAATATGTGACTTTGATATTTTAGTTTGAAGACTTAACAGTATTTCTTCCTATTCTGCAACTCTGCACAGTACTCAGAATGTGCTGCTAAACTGCGGCGACGCACACTGAATGGAATACGTGACTTTGATATTTTAGTTTGAAGACTTAACAGAATGTGCTCTAATCTGCAACTTTGCACACTAAACAGAATGTGCTCTAATCTGCAACTTTGCACACTAAACAGAATGTGCTCTAATCTGCAACTTTGCACACTAAACAGAATGTGCTCTAATCTGCAACTGTGCACACTAAACAGAATGTGCTCTAATCTGCAACTTTTCACACTAAACAGAATATTTTTTTTTTTTTTTTTTTTTTTTTTTTTCCCCCCACACACAATATAACCTGCTGCCCCCACACACAGTAGTCCTAAAAAGGACTTTTGGTTCTTTTTTGTCACAATTTTTTTTTTCCTCCCTACACTGCCTTTCCCTTCCTATCCTCAGCTCTCCCTGGCTCAGACTGAGCCGAACTCGATGGTCAGGTGCTATACAGCACCTGACCACGGGTTCTGGCCAGCCAATCAGTGTAATGCCAGCAGCCAACATGGCTGCTGGCATTACACCGATGTCAGAGCCTCCCTGCACGTTTATTGGCTGCGCAGCAGCCGCAAAACGTGCGGGGAGGAGACCCGAACATGGCGGGCGAGCACATGCGGTACTCGTACGAGTACCGCCATGTGCCGAGCAGAGCGATGCTCGAGCCGATCCGAGCATCGGCCGAGCATGCTCGCTCAACACTAGTTGAGACATAAACAGCTGTAAAAGCAGACCTAGAAATAATTAAAAAAAAATGCTCTGTGGAGTAGTTGTATAGTGAGTTAGATAGCACCACCAGTATGTGTGTGTATGTGTAGGGGAGTAAAAGGAGTTGGAAGAATAATGCCACTGATGTGGCGGGATCCAGTAATAGCAGGAGTAATCTCAGTTTTAGCTGTGGTCAACAGCAGCAGAGTCCACCAGAAGTTAATTTCTGAAAGGGGAAAATGTGTTTTTCCCCAGGTTTCTGTATGCAGTAATAATAGCACATGACCTATGAGCCTCCTGCTGCTGCTTTGTTTGTGTGCGAGACTCCAGGTATAACACCAATAACTATGTCTCACTTACCACCAAGAGAGAAGGATGAATCTCGTGGTGGAGGTGGTGCTGCTAAGGATGGTGGTATCAGTGGTAACATGATGATAGCTTTCCTGGCTTATTTAAACCAGGAGTGGAAATGTGTCTCTCCACCACCACTGCTGACATGATTTTGAAGTTCCTGCTGCCGAATCATCTCCCAGTCACACAGCATAATGTTAGTGCAAGATCAGGGTGAGTACCATGCTGGGTACCAGAGGTGGTAGTAGTGGAAGTACCAGCAGTGAGATGACATAGTTAGATGTTTCATTTCATACTGCTAGTGATGATGGTGGAAGAGTGAGGGAACACCCTACCAGCCCAGAACATTGATAGCATCAATGGGCACATTGCTACCTAGTCCTGGGATCCAGGCTCCCAGTCCCTCCCTACTCTCATGATTCTTCTCAACAGGGGCATTACCATGGAAAAATGTGCCACCAGTATCACCACTAATAGAGTGCAAGTGATAAGAGAGCATCTGCAGACTGACTTCCCTAAATAGTACAAAAAACTCATACCAGACAGAGACAGTTTTTTTTACTGAGATATAATGAATGAACCATTGGAAGTGTCAGTCATCCGCCTGATAATGTAATTGTAAAATTATATTAAAAATATATATGCAAATTAAATAATCAACATTCAATAACATAAAGATAAAAAAAAAAACGAAGGGCTGTATTTAATGCAGTGGTTGTGGACAGGGGTGGTGATTAGTAAACAAGGATGATGATAACAATGGCAAGTAGGAAGGAATTCTAGACAAAGTCCAATATGACCTTGCATTATTATCTGTCAATCATTCACTAATGTCCAAAGCACTAGTCCAAATGGTCATAGACAGTGGCAACAATGACATCTGTGCAAATCAATCCTTCTCCTCTTAAGTGTTGCTGTTTCTACATGTGCCTCATTCTTTTGTGTTTATTTCCACTGTGGCTACATGATACTCATGTACATGATGGGATATGATGCTGGTTCCATTTTTAAAAAATAATTCTACTGACTCTACTAGTGGATGGATATGTCCAACATTAATTAAAGATATATGTGGCTGCACTGAAAACCAGTTCTGTTGGTGAACAACTAAGGGCTTCTAATTCAGTACACATCAGAACTGACCACACAGCCCATTTTGTTTTCCAGTATTCAAGTGGGACTTTGTTTCAACCTAGAATAGTTATCTGCAGTGTACATAAGCCATATTTGCTATTATCATGGCATCTATTATACCAGAGCCATCGTCAGTAGGCACAAAGTTACAATTTACAGGTTTGAAGGTTTTTAAGATAAACATGGATAAAAATGGCATGTCTATGGAATGGGCTACTCTGCAGCTAGCCTTTACTATAAGCGCAAAAGGCAATAATGACAGTGACCTGATGCTGCATGCTACTGCTGCCTGTAATGGGAAGGATAACAAGTGAGCAGTGACAGTCATATAGTCTATTTTCTGATCAGTTGTCCACATATCTGTGGTCAGGTGTTTTTGTTATATGATGCTTCCAGTCATTTCCCCAGAGCACTAACCACCTGCTTGTACAACACTGACTCGGCCCTCTTTAAAACTAACTGCAGCTTGCAATAAGCTAACAGAGTGCAACAAAGGACAACAGTGCTTTAAAAATCAGTGTTTATAGGGCAGCATGTCAACTGTAATTTTGACAAATTTGCCATTCAACAGGTGTACTTTTGGATTATTTTTGAGCACCTTTTGATATTCTAAGAGCTCTTTATGGCTGGGTTGGCAGGACATAGAAAGGCTATGCAGCTTTATTGTTTAACAACACAAAGTATGGTGGTGGAGGTGGTTGACATGGTGGCAGGTGTTGGGCCTATGGCTCTTTCATCTTCAACTTAGAGTCATCTTCCTCACATGCTTTGCATTTGCAGTAGACATGGCTCTGAGATATCTACAGCACTATTATTATGTGCCCCTTGGCCCAGAAAATGTTTAGCATTGCTTCTAGTGTTGTTGGTCATTGCACCTATAACTTGCTGCTAGTGTGTTTCCCATTCATATCTGTGGTTGGACTTCAGATCTCAATGAGGATGCTATTAAATGGGACCCTTCTTTCCCCTTGCTGAAAAACCAACATATTATAATACTTAGTACTACAAGCACCTCTCCTTCTTTGCCTGCCTGTCTCTATAATGCTAGGTAGCATCAAATCACCCTCCCCCCAAGGACTATAGATTAGTTTTTACAGCATACAATAGGCATGTGTATCAGTATATACTTGTCCCTCTTTCTTTCAGATTTTGGAAAGTGCGTAAGTTACACAGCATATCAAGATGTCCCTTTGTCTATTGGTCTTGCCTTGTCGTGAATGTATAATGTGTTTTTGTCTGTGTAATAGCTGTCCCTTGGATGACAGCTGGAAGAGAAGATTTTTGGAAGGAACAAAGGTTCGGTCATGAATCACTGGCATCTGGGTGGCAGCTGTCAAGGATATATGTAGGTACATTATCTGGTTACTTGTAAGGGTTCTGACTGCTCCTCCCTCATTTGTGGCTGAGGACAGTTTAAATCTGAAACCTCAACACTTCCACTCTTCCTGATTATAAAGATAGTGTTCCTGTTTGCTGCTTGATTCCTGACTTATTCTTGTGCTTAGACCTTGGCATAATTTTTTTACCCGGATTCAGCCCTTCAGTTTAGTACCTGGTTTGCTGATTCCAGTTGTTGACCCTTGGATCCATCTGCTCAACGATTTGGCACCACATTTCCTGCCCTCTGCCTCCCAGCCAGACAGTAATCTGGGAGGAGGAATGCAAGATTCTAAGCCTCCCAAGATGCCATTATTCCCAACACTATTTGAGGAAAACCCCTGGAAATAGTGTTTCCTTGTTATTTTTAACCAATATCTTTTTCAATTCCATATTCTACCCCAGAATTTTGGCACCAGTGCCGTTAAGGTATCCGTTATTATTTCCTTAATGAAGGAATAATCCATATCCTAGGCATCTCTACATTTCAAACAGAATTCCACCCATTTGGAGGACTCAGACACATTTATTAAGGCCTTTTGTTCAGTGTTTGACACTCCAGGCAGAAGATCTTGAGCTGAAGCAGCCCTACTTGAACTTGACCAAGGGACGTGCACTGCCAGAAAGATCCCTATCAATTTTGGACCTTGGCATGGGAGACAGATTGGAACAAAGGAACCCTGAAGGTAGCTTTAAGATGAGGATGTTACTAAAGATTGAAATATGCCCTCATCTGTCATGAAATTTCTGTAGACCTGGAGGGTCTGATCTATAAATGATTATAACTGGATTGACACACACAGGAACGGAAAATACAGTGAGACCAGACTCACCAGTATAAGAGAATCACACTAGCCAATCCAACCCAGTTATAAGGTGTTAGAGCTGAAGAACCCATGGAAGTGGGTAGCCTAAGGAGACACCAAAAGGTCATCTGGTCCAACAGTGTCCAATGTGGCTAGGAAAATTCCAGGCCTAGAGGTTCTCCTTCTACTACTTCTAAGTAATATTTTGCCTCATCCTTCAAACCAATATATACATAAAGATGAAGCCGCTCAGATAGATAAATAAACACAATGTGTGGTCTACAACATATACAACATCAAAAAACAGTCACGGAAGCTTCACTCACCGGAGCCGATACAGAAACGCCATGATATGTATATATGTAGCAATAAAGCTTGTTTTGGGCTGGAGCACGTCCAACTAAGAGTCCACCTCCAATACTTAAAGTACAGCATACACAGACAGCAACACAGCTCCATCAAGCAATAAGATACAAATCCTCCGATTTTATTGAAACATATGATACAAACTTGTTTCAGAAGATACAAAGGTGATAAACACAAACACACGTGTACCACCTAACATGTTTCGGACCAGAAGGTCCTTAGTCATAGTCCACTTTGCCCCAAGGGTTGAGTCCCAAGGTTTAAGTAGCTGATGGCAAGATGCAATGAAGTACAAACCTTAGCACTAACAAAGCAAGCAAAACAAAGTCAGACATTTTGTGTCAAAGACCAGGGCAAGGACCGTATAGGAAAATAAAAATTCTGCCCACAAAAGGCCAAGCCCCTAGGTTTGTGAGGCATTGAACAAAGAACTGAAAGTACAGATGAGTTACTGAACTGGCAGGCAGAGTCAAACAATCCAAAGTCAGGGCAGGCAGCAAAGATTCCTATGGTTGGTGACAGTCCAAAGATCAAAGGCAGACAGCAAACAATCATAAATCTCAATATAGGCTGAAGCCCAGGGCAGGAGAAGTCAGATGGAGTCAGCAACCTGTTGACAGGAAGCAGCTGACTTGAACCACCAATTATTTGAAATAGAAGTTTCCAGAAGGCCAAGTGAGTATAAAACCAACAGGAACCAGGCTGCCAAAGACCAGGACCAAGTCTCTTAGGCCTGAAAGTGCAGGTACCATAGCCAGAATGTCACAAGTTCAGGTCCAGGCCATGACTTGTGGCAGACTGAGTGACAGTAGTGATAACTATAAAGTGTAACCATACATATGAAGATTGCTAAATGCAAGAAATCATAATTTGCTTACAGATAAAGATAAGATAATGTGTAAATAAATATTATTATTATAGATAGACTTCAAATGCTAATATGCAGTGATAACATAATTTGATGAAGACCTCAAGGACCACCATCAGGCCAGGATTTAAGGATTTCCCTGATTAAGCATAGGTTAATTAATCATTGGCTCATTCATTTTAATTGGCCCTCCTATGCTCAAACAGGGAAATCTTTAAATCCTGGACTGTTGGTAGCTCTTGCGGAATGACCTTGATCACCCCATGTATATGAATGCATAAAATAGAATCCACATAGATTGCTGATCAAATTAATATGTATGATGTATGTTTTCATCTGAAACATAATGCCAAAGATATGGGCCTGAGATTCTCCTTCTGTAATGCTTCAGAGTTTCAGTCCCACCCAGGAATGCTATACAATTCCTGAGGAACACAGTATATCTAATCCTAAAGTGTGGTAGGTCACCCACCTAATGAGGCTCATACCACTAACACACCTACCTAACTGACTTTATCTACACTGATCCCTACCTACAAAATATATCCTTAATCACTAGCCTATCTGTACCTCTGTAAAATATAAAAGGGCTGTTGGAAACAATGTGGTTTTCCAGCAACTTGTAAAATAAGAGGGGCTATGAAATGTGTCTGTCTTGCCACTATTATCAGAGGATTGTCTGGCAATAGTGTGGCTCCCCAGCCACTTACAAGATAAAGGGAATCCTAGTTATATAGGTAAGTAGCCATAAGCAGGTTGTAGTGGCTTGAGTTTAATATGGCGCTCAAGCCACTATAAACATGGAGGGGAGGGACTACAATAATTAGGTGGCCCCAAGTAGAGGGATCATAACTAATACGATTCTCCAGCTATTAACAGAAAACTATGGGAGCCTGATCCCTGTGTTTATTGCTCTGTTGCCTCTCACTTTTGAGTCAATCCAAGTGGCTTCTTTCACTTTCTCTTAAAGTAGGGTGACCATACCTCACCTATAACTGGGGACACATTTCAAATGCAGACTGCAGGGCTGCTTTTATTTCAGAACAGTCCTGAAATATGCCTATTTCCTATGTGTCCCCAGTTAAAGGGGATGTCTGGTCAGCTTATCCTAAAGTGTAACTTATTGTGATTCATCAGATCAAAATTAGCACATACATGGTTCACTCTGTTATACTAAGAACCTTTTAATTGGTTTTCAGTCACCTGACTGAAACCTATGCATACCTTTCACAGTGTTTACATTTAAAATATTGTGCCCAGACCTCACCTTTAACCAGGGACACATATGAAAAAATGCATACTGCAGGACTGCTTTGCTTTCAGTGTAGTCCTGAAATACGCCTATTTCCTATGTGTCCCCAGTTAAAGGTGAGGTCTGGTCAGCCTAATTTAAAGTGATATGGAAGTGTCTGTCCATTTTCCAGACTGAGGGTGCAGGTTATTGCTGACAGCTTATTTGCCTTAGAAAAATGAAGGCTGTCCAAATTCAGTCTTCAGGGGTCATCAACAGGCCAGGATGTCAGTATTTTCCTGATAAAACACAGGTGAGTTAATCAGTGGCTCATTCATTTTGAGTCACCTATGCTTAATCAGGGAAATCCTTAATTCCTGGCCTGTTGGAGGCCCGTGAGGACTGAACTTGGACAGCTCTGATCTAAATCATAAAAATGACTATTAAGTAGTGTTGAACGAGCATGCTCGGCCGATGCTCGGATCGGCTCGAGCATCGCTCTGCTCGGCACATGGCGGTACTCGTCGAGTACCGCCATGTGCTCGCCCGGCATGTTCGGGTGGCGGGGATCTGTGCCGAAGGAGGCACAGATCTGAAGACGCTCCGCTGGACCACCAGGGACTGGAGGTAGGGGGCATTGCGGAGATGAAGGGGGCATTGCGGAGATGAAGGGGGCATAGCGGAGATGAAGGGGGACATTGCGGAGATGAAGGGGGCATAGCGGAGATGAAGGGGGCATAGCGGAGATGAAGGGGGACATTGCGGAGATGAAGGGGGCATAGCGGAGATGAAGGGGGCATAGCGGAGATGAAGGGGGACATTGCGGAGATCAAGGGGGCATAGCGGAGATGAAGGGGGCATAGCGGAGATGAAGGGGGACATTGCGGAGATGAAGGGGCACTTTGTGGAAGGGGGACATTGTGGAAGGGGGACATTGTGGAAGAGGGGCATTGTGGAGATGAAGGGGGGCATTGACCAGGCACCCTCCCCTCATCAGAGCAGGGGGTGCCTGGTGTAATGCTCGTGTCGCCCCATTCAATTCAATGGGGCTCGGGTGCTCGGCCGAGCACTCGAGCCTCCGGCGGTGCTCGGTCAGAGCACCCGAGCACCCGAGCATCGGGGTGCTGGCTCAACACTACTATTAAGCTAAGGTGCAACTAGCACATTTAACTCCTTACCTTCCAAAATACACAGAAAACTATAACTATTGAGTGTTTACTTAAATGTTAAAATACTCCTGATTAAATTTGGGTAGTTCTATGACAGCTGCACTAATTGCATGCAAATCAATAGGGGCAGAATAATGCATATTATATGTATATCTAAAAAAAAGTGGTATATATTTACTTATGGTACATATATTTTTTCCCATCTAGATAAAATATATTTTCCTGAATGCACAACAATAAACTAGTAAAAATGTATTTAACAAATGCATAGCAAAATACAGGAAATTTAACATGGTCCTGCTCCTTATGGTGTTTATAAGGGATTAATTAGAAATGTATGTGTAATATATTTTGCAATAACAATTCTGCAGCAGTAGAAGCACCCATGTTTTACTCAGTGGGAAAAGTCCTAACACATTTTTTCCATTACAAAAGGGGAACCCCCCAAAAAAAAAACCAACAAAAAAACACCCCCCGATTAGTTTTAATATTCATTTAAAATGTATCTATATTAATGCTTCACTCAGGGGAAAGCATTTTTTTAAATAATTTTCAGACTTTCCATAAGTCAGTGCAATTTCATTACTGACAGACCTCTTGAACATATACAATGAAAATGTCCATTTTACAGGGAGACAGTAGTAGGTTCACTTGATTAGTAAGCTTTATAATAAATGGTGGTCTTCCATAGACTAAAGGTAAAAGCATATCTAGACTTTGAGGGAGCAGCAAGGATAAATGGCTCAGCAAGGAATTAAGGCAATTAGAGGCCAAGAAAATAAACTTGTTTCAGAGATAAGGTAATATTAACATTTAAACTAAATAACCATTTCATGTTATGATATTTTTCCTCTATAAAGTTCATGAAATCAAGCATAAGCTCTTACAATCAATTACATTAACCCGTTAATGACCCATGATGGTCCAGGACCGTCATGGGTAGAGTCCACTTAAGGACCCATGACGGTCCTGGACCGTCATGGGATAAATGATAGCAGCATGCCTCTGTGCATGTTGCTATCATTTATTCCAGGCTGAGACTGAGCGCTCCGGTACTGGAGCGTTCAGTCTCAGCCCTTCTTAGTTGTGCCGGGTCATGTGATCGCTGAAGCAGCGATCACATGTACCGGCATTCTCAATTAATGAGACAGTGCGATTTTCTCCTCAACCCGTCAGTCCCTTACCAGCAAAGTAAGGGACAGAGAAGCATAGAGGAGACACCTACTGGTGTAAAAAAATCAGCAGCTTGGGGTATTAACCCCTTCACTGCTGTGCTGGAAGCTAGCTGTTAGCAGGTCAATTTTGTACCTGCTAAAATCAATTTTTGTTTTTTTTTGTTTTTTAAAAAGACAATTTTTTTTTGCAAAAAAAAAAAATTATTAAAAAAAAACAATATGTCAATTACCAAAAGTGGAAGTGTGATTGTTGTGGAGCCATGTAATACATTTATATACACCACCAAATTTAATCAATAATAATAGTGGGAAAATAGGGTGGGGAAAAAGGGACATGGAGATTTTCACCCAGGGGGACAATGCCCACTTAAAACTGCCCATTTTGTAGGTATGACTGACTGGTCATACCTTTCATGCAGTCTCCATAAAAATTTAAACCATTGCGCCCAAATGATCCCTAGAGAAAAAAAAGTCAGAATTGCTCTGGTCCTTAATTGAAATCTACCTCAGATTTTCCTGGTCCTTAAGGGGTTAAAGGGATAATAATGTTTCACAAAAAAAGCAGGCTGTGAAGAACATTATTTCAATAATGAGTATGTTGTAGTTCAAGAGTAATTGAATAATAAAGTATCCCCCTCCAGCCCCTTTTACTGATGTAACACTGCTCATCTCAGAGCAGCAAGACTGTCCGGATGGATTGCAGAAAGGGACAATCTTCAGTGAGCATATAGAAAAATCTGAAAAACCTGTCAAGGAAGGCAGGATTTTCCTTATGTTCACATTAAGAAGACTGTCCCTTGCTGCGACCTGTCTGGTTGAGAGACCAGATTCCACATCTGAGGGCAGACGGCTTTCACTAGGTGAAAGGGGCAGGGGGGTATACGTTATCATTCAATCACTCTTGAACTACAACTCTGACAGTATTGAAATAACACTCTCAATGGCCCAAATACTATGAAGATTAATTGGAGCTGCTTTTTTGTGAAACATTACTATCCCTTTAAATGGACTAACATCTAAACTGAAATGGAGTAATATACATGTAATTACCACATACTTCAAGTTATCCACTGTATTGAAAGACAAGATCTAAGAACCCACCCATCTCCTATTCCAAAGGTCTGTTTTAATATCTCTGGTAGTGTACAGAGACATCACAATACTAATGAATACCCAGGGATGTGGCACATGAATGGATATTTCCACAGGACATGTGTAAGATCTTAGTTTAGGCAAGGTTGCCAGACCATATAATTAAAAGAAGACACAAATGAAAAATGCCTGCTGCATCGATACATGGGAACCGCTGGAGCACTGCAGAAAATCTTTTTTATATGTGTTGTCATTTAAAGGGATGGTCTGGAAACCCTATTTTGGGCTTTGGGTAACAGATAATTATACACATTTTGTCATGTAATAGTAACAACTATTTATCAGCTGCAGCCAGTGGATTTGTTCCAATGCCATTTACCAGAGTACCTCGAGTCCCCATGGGGAAAAAGCTATATAAAATTAATATTATTATTACACCACTTTTACTGATGAGGCACTGTCATAACATGCATACTTGCAAAAATCAGTAACACTTAAGAAAACTTCATCCTGCATGACTGCACAGGAATCTGAGCAACCAGTGCTGATTTAAAGTGATATATTGTCATCGTAGTTTGACAAGATTCTTAAACAAAGGGAAATATACTTGCCAAGATTGTGGCCAGACACAGACTATAATTATTCATTGATTTTCTTGATGAATGTCGTTTAGCTAGTACTAACATGAAAGGATGTAAACTACTCTTAAAGAGAAAGTGTCAGCATATGAAGTTAAGATTGATTATTCATTATATTTTTATAAGGAATGGTACCTTTGTTAATGTCCATAACATTGTATTATTCTTGTAATTTTATTTTAAAGTTTCTCCCTCCCACCCCTTTTTCTACATCACACAGACTCCCCTCAAATCTGAAAGTCGGTTGTTTGACTGGACAGATCGTAAAGAGGGACAACATTTTATCTGCAGTATGAGCAAAATCCCCCGTATGAGCGGGGATTTCCTTATGCTGACACAATATTATCCCTCATTGCAATAGTTCCAGAATATCCAGACCATCTTTCAGATCTGAGCAGACTCTGCATGAAGTAGGAAAAAAGGGGCGGGGGGGGGATACTTTAAAATAAAATTACAAGAAGAATACAAGGCTATGAACATTTACAAAGGTACCGTTCGTTATAAACAAATATGACTAATCTATCTTAACTTCATATGCTCACATTATTATCTCTTCAAGAGGCAAACCCCTTCTTTCTCAAAAAGTGATAACACTGAACCTAAAGGAAGGGGAGGCTACTTGTCCAAACACATTACATTCTGTCCATTCTGATAAAGATATAGCATTGAGATGTAAATTTAAAACGAGATCTTAAATGGACCACATATAGTGTTCATATATTGTAACTCTTTAGTGCTCATTTTAGAAACCTCTACTTAAAACTTTAAAGGGGAACTATGCATTAGGAATTATTAACTAATTTGTTAACCCCTTAACGACATATGACTTACCAGGTACGTCCCGCAAAAACTGTCACTTAGTGACAGAGGACGTACCTGGTAAGTCACGGAAGTCCGCGTCTCCGTGCGGCTGCACGCCGCTCGGAGACTCCGGACTTCATTAAAGAAAAAAAAAAAAATGTTAGGCGGGCATGTGCAGTAGAGACTGTCCTCGCCGTGGCTGATACAGAGCTGGATGCGGCACGGGCAGTCTCTACTGCGCATGACTGCAGCACTCACAGCAGTCTCTACTGTGCATGACTTCATCGTTACACACGTTTTAGCGAATTATTATAAAGGATCAGGCAAATCCATCTTTTGTTTGCCTTATAGCTGCAGTATCCTGTGTATATAATGTTACCAGATATACCTTTAAATACAGCAAGTTTATGAAACATACACATTGCAGTGAGGCACTGATTCCCGTGCCGTCTTGCAAAATGAAATTTCCCTGTGTCCTGCATCAAAATGGGAATTAATGGTTCTCAATATGTTTAATATAAGGATTGCTTATGAATTTGTCCTTCATACAGGAATCAGCTATATCTATTTTAAGGTGACCACATATAAATTTAAATAAGGAATTCTTTAAAACAAACAAAAAAACACACACACATACTACAGGATAGTAATGATTCCTGTGCAGTCTTGCAGAATGACATTTTTATAAGCATTCCTGATTTAAAGGGATATTCTACCGCCTTAATATAGTATATTTTCCAGTTTTGTCTTTGAACTCGGCTGCAACTGAAACGTGCCATAGTACTAAGGTTGCCACCACATCCATTTAAAACAAAACACATAAGAAAAATGCACTCTACAGGGCTGCAATGATTATACAGGTTTGCAGTGGCCACTATGCAGCCCTGAAGAGTATATTCTTCACATCTGTTTATTTTTAAAGGAAGGAGGCAATTTTACATATTGCTACCCGGAGAATGTTTTCATTGGTCTTTGGAATCATGGGTGGAGCTCTCTATTTCTACATCTAATAGTATTCAGACTTATAAAGTACATTATTTATTGTGTGGATATAAAACAATGCAGGCCAAACAAGGTGCTCTGCAAATACAGGCAAGTGCAAATACTATGCAAATATTGAAAGAGATATACCTTGCACTCTGCATGCTTTAAAACAAAAACTATGATGTCTGCCTCCATGGACACGACACCCAGGACTGATAGAAGGTGTTATCCCTTGAACATAGACACAAGGGCAAAATTCATAGGGGTCATTAAGATTTTCTTGTGATAGGTAAATGGGGGGGGGTTATTATTAGGTGTTACTTATATTTCTGACTTGCAAGGGTTTATTAAAGTATATCATATATTTTTCCTTTGCCGTTTACGAGAATGGTAATTGGCATTGAGCAGTCTTCCCTCTTCTGAGTAAAGAGACGGTGATTTCATACTTACTTGGGCATTCATTTTCCTTCTGAACCCCAGGGCAGCACACAGTACATACAGAGACCCTCCTCAGGACAGAAAACGCACAGGTACAGATGAAAAGGCCCACCCTATATGAAGGCCCCTCCTCCTCCACCCACCATTGCATTAAAATACAGGAGACCAAGTGATGCTCAGTAGGTTTAATAGAGTTGGAATTCTGTGTGCCATACTGAGATTCAGGAGGGAAGTACAAATAAGTAGAAATCCACCCTTTACTTCCCATGCCAGGCAGCACACAATAAAGACACATGGTAAAGATAAAAAGGGTGGGAATTAGGATCCCACAGCTTAGAGAACACTCTGTTTAAAGGACAAATCTGTCACAGTTTACCTTGGTTTCAGAGGATGTTCATGACGCACGGATGACGCAGGAAGATGGCAGCGGTTAGACGCATCAGAGCAAGATGCGTCATCTGCAGGCGCAAGGCTTCAGATTGTCGCAGGCCTCTGTTTTATGCCATGCTTCCTGTAGTCTCCTCCTGCCTACTTCCTTCCTCTGAGCCTGCTCCTCCTACCTACTTCCTGAGGAGGGGTTTAAAGGGCAGTCTGAGTCCTGACTCAGTTGCCCTTGCGTTGTTGTACAAAGCAGTTCTGTGTCCTTGGGCTCTGTGTATGACCTGGCTTGTCTGACCATCCAATCTGGTGCTGACCTGTGACTTTGTCTGACTATTCTCCTGCCTTATGTTTATAGTGGACACCCAATCTGGTGCAGATTTGTGGCTCTGTCTGACTACCTGAACTGTGTATGACCTGGCTTGTCTGACTAACCTTTCTGAGGCTAAGCGTTTGTCTTCCAGGCAAGCCAGATGGGCGCTGTTCCTTTCCCATTTTAATTTTGTGGTCTCTTATCTTCCTGGCTCTAAAAATGTTAAGGCAGATGCATTGTCTCACCAGTTTTGCATGCCTTCCAGGGAGGAGATTCCACCTTCACTCATCATTCCAGCTGATCGTATCCTTGCTACCATATGAACCTTTATCACTTCTCCTCTGGGCGAAGAGATTTTGGCAGCTCAAGCTTCTGCCCCTGCTGAAAAGTCTGACGGAAGGTGCTTTGTTCCGGCGCAGTTGCGCATTAAGCTGTTGGAGATCTATCATGCCTCAAAAATTGCCGGCCACATTGGTGATGACCAATTGATTTGGTCCTTGTTGCGAGTATTCTGGTGGCCTAGTCTCCAGTCTGATTGTGCTGCCTGTCCAACCTGTGCTCAAAATAAGTCACCCCGACACCTGCTGGTGTGCTTGCTCCAGCCTGTGGCCAACGGGGAATGTCCCTGGTCACATCTTTCTATTGATTTTATGTTGACCTCCCACGCTCCATGGGCTGTACAGTCATACTGATGA
The DNA here is from genome assembly GCA_037306005.1 of Rhinophrynus dorsalis. Lineage (NCBI taxonomy): Eukaryota > Metazoa > Chordata > Amphibia > Anura > Rhinophrynidae > Rhinophrynus > Rhinophrynus dorsalis. The sequence goes on along the minus strand of CM074720.1, from coordinate 328,488,674 downwards.
TTGTGGACAAATTTTCGAAGATGGTGATTCTGGCTCTTGACAAGCATTTGAGGGCACTCCATTCCTCTTGGGTTCGGGTACAGCATGCCCTATGTGGTTCCATACAGTGACAAAAGAGGCAGGCTGACCGTAGGCGATTGCCGGCACCTACCTTTCAGGTTGGAGACAGAGTGTGGTTGTCTTCCTGTAACTTGCACCTCCAGGTGCCTTGTAACAAATTGGCTCCTTGATTCATTGGTCCTTTTTTGGGAGTTGCACAAGATTAACCCAGTGGCTTATGCATTGGAACTTCCTGCCAATATGCGCATTCATAATGAATTCCATGTTTCTCTGTTAAAGCCCTTGGTCTGCAACCGGTATACCTCAGCTCCAGTCCGTCCTGCTCCTGTGAGAGTTGCAGATCACGAGGAGTATGAAGTTCAAAATACTCCAATCTTTTGCTGACCTGTGGCTCTGTCTGACTATTCTCCTGCCTTATCCTTATAGTGGATACCCAATCTGGTGCAGACCTATGGCTCTGGCTGACTACCTGAACTGTGTATGACCTGGCTTGTCTGACTACCCTCTCTGGTGCTGACCTGTGGCTCTGTTTGACTATTCTATTGTTTGTCCCCTGTAACTAGCAGACACCCAATCAGGTGCGGACCTGGGGCTTTAGTAGACTAGCTATTTACTGACTGCAGGAGTGGGTCTAGCTTCCGCTTTCTCCATACTGACTGCAGGTGAAAGTCAGGTATCCTCTGCTACATTGCTGACAGCAGGCGTGAGTCAGGTAGCTCCTCACTACCTCGAATCAAGATCCTATGTTCCTGGTTCCAAGATAGACTTCCAGTGGCTGAGGCCTAGTCTTCAGCAGTGTGGCCAATCTGGGCAGCCTTCTATTTCTTATAGCAGTGCTTGCTGGCTTAGGACCATCTGCTTGTTCTTGCTATATTACTATTGTGTACTACCTTACTTATATTTTAATAAATTGCATTTTACCATACCGTACTGACTCCTGAATATCTCTGGGGATCCGTGACAAAATCTTCAGGCATCAGCAGGTCCAGATGGTAGTGTTTACATAGAGTGCGGACTCTCTTAAAAGTCTCTGCTCTGCAAATGTGCTCCACATAAGCATCTGCCCTTGATTCTGCCATGTTCCTTGTGGAATGTGCTTTAAAGGAGAGGGGAGGATCAATCTCCCCTTTTTCATGTGAAATGAGGCTAGTTTGCTTAATCCAGAATGCTATAGATGTTTTAGATGCAGTGTTGCTCTTGGAGGGACCTGAAAAGGAAAGAAGCAAGACAGAAGATTGTCAACATGACACAGAGAGAGAGAGAGTTCAAGCTAAATCTACAGGCATCTTTTCACATACTGAGTGTGTAGGATAGTCCCTGCATCTGAAATAAAATCAGGAAGGTTCCTTCATAGAAATGGCTTGGATTTCCCCAGTCATGTGTGCTTATGTTAAGGGCAATCAGGAAAGTTATCTTCAAGGTCATGAATTTGACCATTACCAAGTCCATAGGTTCAAAAGCATGGCCCAACAGACCATTAAGCATTTAAGTCAGATCCCAAGGGAGCACCTGGGGAAAAATCCTAGGTCTTAATTTAGACATAACTCTGGGGAATAGTTAAAGTATTAGATGATTTGCTATAGGGTCATTGTGCTAAGTGCCTATTGCAAGAATCTGGACATTGATAGTTGATGGTTGTAGACCTGCTTCAAAGCCCTAATGCAGGAAATCCAAGATGGTGTGATGATCATCAAAAATGGGAGATAATTTCCAAGCAGAACACCAGATAAAGAAAACCTTCCATATCTTAGGTAGCACAAAGAGGTGACTTTCTTTAAGGTATGTAACTTCTTGTGTCTGAAATGCCTTGGACTGTCAAAGTTCCTTGAATCATCAGATTTTGAAGGTGTGCTCACTATTTGGCACTGCTAGTGTCAGTTCTGATGACATTCTGGACCTTGTAGTGGTGGTGGAACGTTTGGTAGGCAATTGACAAACTGCCTCCTTCTCAGAAAGAGAGGGATCAACATAATTTAGCAATTGCTGCAGCAACCATAGCTGCAGTCAGTTTGTGGACTACCACTTTTCTCACACATCCCTGCACTCATCCTAATCCTTTCGCCCTACCCCTACCAATTGTTTTGCGTTTGCTGGACGTTACTCAACTACTGTGTGTGTTTTTACTGTAAAGTACACAATAAAATTGATTGTGTGTGATGTCTAGCCCTTTACAAAATACTCTCTCGTTTAGTATCAGTCTACCTCAGCTCACATTTGGGTCCCTGTCTCTGTCACCTATCCTTTTTTATTTTTTTATTAAGCCCCCCCATCCTTATCAATGTTGACAAAAAAAAAAGTACACATGCCATGTTCAACTGCTTCTTTCCTCAGGGCACAGAAATAACAGCCAGGTGGATCACTGTTCCCTGCGTCTACTCGGTCACACAAAGTTTTGGGGTATTTGGGGTAATACTCCTTTCCTCCGTTCCCACACCCCAAGGCTTCCCTGGCACAGAGATAACAGCCAGATCAGAAAGGAACTTGGGTCACTGTTCCCTGTGTCTGCTCGGTCAAACAAATGTTGGGGTATTTGGGGTAAACCTCCTTTTTCTCCCTCTTATCCCCCAGAGTCCCCTAATGCAGTATAGCTATGTTCTAGGCTGAAACCATGACCCCTGTTGCCCAGGGATGGGCAACAAGTCCCATTTTTCTCCTGTGGGAAATGCTGCTAAATATATGATTTTTCCCATTACTGGCAGCAAATTCATATGAAACCTTTGCTGGCGATTTTCCACCCTATCATTTGTTTCAGGCATAAATTTTCCAAAACTTATAATTTTCCACTCTATATTATTGATTTTTATGAGGAAATTTCTAATGAAGAATTTCCCGCTTCATGCAAAAATTTCTTTCCAGCATACACTAAGAATACACACCAAGAATTTCCCATACTTCATTGTGCGTGATTTTAGTAGAGAGATGTATAGGTGTTTCAACAAAGTTTTTTTCATTTTTTTTATTTGAGCAGGTGTGCTCAATCATGTCTATGAGAAAGACCTGGAGGGGAAAGGGAGGAACTGGAGGAGAATCATCCGCATCGGGGGGAGTAGGTTATGACTAAATCGGGGGACTCTCTCACTTGCCAAGGTGAAAGGAGAGGCACCAATTGTTAGCAGTGTCATTGCTCTTGCCATCATAAGCAGAAGCACTGCAGTGGAGCCCAAGCCAGTGCCTCTTGCACCAACAATGGTGGTGGTGACACCAGGTGCACCACCCTTGTCACCAAGTAACTTGTTAAATAGCAATGATTCCTGAGTCTTTCAGTGAACTCCAAAGCTTTCTTCAGCAGACAAGCATGGAGTGGAACAGAGAGGAAATACAATGGGGGAAAGAAAGTTGGAAGAGAAAGGGGAATTGGAGATGGGTCAGGTGAGAGAGATCCTCTTGTGAATGTGCAGTCAGAGAATATAGTGGGCAGGAAGAAGATGTGTAGGTTCCTGTGAGTGGTAAAGAGTGAGCGGGGTCAGGTTCCTATGACAGGGCCTGAAGATGTGGGGGTGAGACTGACAGCATCTGTAGAGGCTGAGGAGGAGAATCAGAGAGGGAGAGACCATAGATCATTATGTGCTGGGCCAGACTCAGACTCTGCAGCATGGATTTCAGACATAAAAACATAATCTCCTGCTCCTCCTCCTGCACTTAAGTCCTGGGTGTGGGAATATTTCTCCCTGGGGTCAGGAACAGTGAAGGAAACTACAAATGCTTTATGCACTCTGAGTGGATGCACACTAAAGAGGGCAAAGGAGGGATCCCACCCTGGTATATCTGCATTCATAAAGCATGTAGAGCATAGACATGCTAGCGTGTATGCCCAAAAAATAAAAAGTCCCACTCCGAAGCCACTGCTGCTGGTGCTAACCCTGCTGGTACTTCTACTACCCCCTCTTCAAAAATGTGGACAGAAGATAACCTCTACTACTACTATGAAGACCAAATTGGCTGCAGAGACCTGCCATCAACCTGCAGCAATCCTCCATTAGCCTTTGCAGGCATCAACACCATTGTCTCCACTCCCAACTTTCTCTCCCATCCTAATTGTTCCCACTCAGTTCCAAATCCCTCCTACAATGCCATTACTCTCTCCAGACAACAATTCTGTGCAGAAACAAATATGACAATTTGTGTCTGTACATTGCACATGACTTGGTACAATGACTACACATGGTAATGTTGTGGAGACCAACAGGATGCAAGGCAGCAGAACATCTAAGAACTATGTATCCTGCAGAATAAGAACCCCTGCTAGTGGGGAAGGTGATTTGTATTTATTAACATTTTGGGTCCTTGTTTTTTTCTCTTTTTTTTAATAATATTTGTGAATGCAGCTGCTGCCAAGTTGAGTCTTTTTTCTATACTTATATATATATTTATTTTCCTTTAAGCTTGCCATTGTGTAGGCTATTATATAAACAAAACAAATTTTTAGCCTAAATTTTGTAGGACATTTTTTGGGCTACTGTGAGTCAAGCAAGTAAACAGTAAAGTATATCAATCACAATTACTACTATCCTGTATAAAACAAGTCTTCACTTTTTTGAACCCTCCTATTCTATCAACAAAAGAAATATAATAAAACCAGTACATATCAATGTGTTGAAGTCTCCTTAAACACAGAGAACAAATATCCTGCCTACTAAACTATACTCCAATTGTACTTTATTTGCCTATCCTAACTAGCTGCAAAATTGTGCTGCTTTCTCTTTCTCATATAGAGAAGTTGCCTGCTGCATTAATCTGACTAGTGACTAGGCCTGCAGGAAAAGAATGGAAGCTTTCCATGAGGTGATGGCGGTGGTGGAGGTTGAATTCATTCTTAACATTGATTTCAATACAATGATCAAGGGAAAAAAAAGCAGCGCTACTACACTTTTCTTGATAAGTGTCCCATTTAGTGGGACGTGCCATTATTCTCCTGTTTCACTTTTGAGGCGAAATGTTTCACCCATCGTTACAAGCGACATCTCCATTGGATGACAACACTTAGAGGGCCACTACAGGGGAGATCACATAGGGTATGGTGTTAAAAATCATGTTTAAAACCTACAACAACAGAATAATGAGTCAGGGATCCAAAAATAGGGACAATTTACAGGTAAGTTTTAGATCTGTGAAAAAAAAAAATTAGTCGCTCATAACTATTACAATAAGGGATTCATTCGGGGAGCTAGAAAGGTGCAATTCTGGAGCAGGAAACTGTATCATCAGTGATAGATAACTTCTCACAAAATTCACATTTCATTAACCCTTTGAGTGCCCGAGGGGTACGCAACGCATTGCTTTGCAATGCGTTGCATACCCCTCGGGCACTCAAAGGGTTAAAAAGGGCTTTTATCCCTTTAATGCTAGAGGACTCCAGTGCATTGATTAAAAGCCACCTGTAAATCAATGGGGATTGTGGAATTATTCATAAATTTTGAATATTGCATGTATAATGCAAATATGAGCACCTTTTTATTGGTGATACCTTTTTTGTTTGGATTAACAGTTTATATTTTAATATAAATTGCTGGTATAACCTCTCTTTGTTAGCTCAGTGATAATATATTGCATTCAGTATACTATAGGAAGCCCTTAATGTTCTCAATGTTCTCAACAAGGCCTAGTCATTTGACAAAAATCTTGGAAATATTATAGAGAACTGCAGTCTACGTGGTTTCAGTTGCTAACTGGAAAAATTGGAGACGTTAAGCCTATGCCTGCATCTCTGATTTATTTGTGGCCAAGGCATATTTTCCACATATTCATTAGCTTACTTCATGTCTAAACCTATGGGTATGGGTGTGGTACTCTACAATACAAAGGCTCTCTCCACACTCCAACATCCCCTGGAAAACACCCACCTTTTTGTTCTTCTTTCTAATATATGTATGTGCATGTTATAAACTTAAAAATCCCAACATTGATTTTACAAGAGCTGTGCAAAGCTGTGAGCAAAAGACCTGAGTTATAATTATAACTGAGAGTGGAAAAGGAAAGGGGAGGGGATGTGGGGAGGCTGAGGCTGCCTGTATGAATCACTAGTTGCTGTGCATGTTAATACACTTTGTTTCTTTGCTCCAAAAGACATGCCCTGAAGAGTGAAAAAAAAAAAAAAAAAATAAAGTCAGCAGGAGCTAGAAGGACATAGAACAGCCGGTGAAGAGCTGGGAACTGAGAAAACAAGATGCTGCTGAAGGGCCTGTTCATTCTCCCTCTTATTCTTTGCTTCTTTTCAACATATGCTGCAGCAGGGTAGGAACCTATGCCTTTGTCTTAACAATAGAAATGTTACATAGATAGCAATATCCTGTAAAGTAATGTAAGTATAAAACAATTCAAGAGAAGAGCACCTGGCTTAAATAACTTGACAAAAACATATGTATATCTCCATGTTTAGCACAACTGCTTTATTAAGTAAATATAAGAGGGTTTACTGTTATTTCTAAAGTCACTCTAGGCTTCATATAAACATACTGCTTTTTAACCTTTTGCGTGCCATGTGTGTGTTTGTGTTGGGGGTGGTCCAGCACACTTTTAGCAATAATTTGAGAGCTCCACTGGCACCTAGGGTGACCACATTTCAGTTCTACCATTCAGGAACACTGCAGAGAGAAGAGCGCACCATAAGGTTCTAAATATTGGTGTGACAAAAAGCAGTGCCTGTGGTGGTCTACAAGAAAATGCACATCAAGCCCAAAGCCTTTGATTAGTTTTACACTACAACAAAATTACACTGCAGGTCCTGATTGATGTCAGTATCAATGCTCAGTTCTCTCTCTAGTGTTTAGAGCTCTGTCTGGAAGCCGTTTTTCTATAGCCCAGCAGAGGCATTACTTTGGGACAGTAGTCTATGGGCAGTTCTTCTTACAGTGTTTAGACTTCTGAGTTCAGGAATCTTCATTGTGGGACATTGTACTGTCCCAGAAAGGGGCTGCCTGGGACAAGGGACAAACATTTAAAATCCAGGATTGTCCCAGGCAATCCGGGACATGTGGTCACCCTAGTATAAAAGGGGGGGAGGATATATTGAATATGAGATGATTTAAAGCAGATCACAAAGAAACTTTAAAGGTTAAAGAAACTGTTATAGAATGCAACTGGATGATCAGTAATGAACATGATTTGCATTTTATGTTTTTCTAGTGGGGCAGACTTATTTGAATTAAATCTAAAAAGGCAGCAATCATGTATGGTTCACTGCGAATGTTTTCACTTGGTGAGCCAGATAAGTTCCTGAAAGTGGTATGTTAACTATAGATGTATGTATATTTTCTATATTTTTTTCATCTTAAAGGGATAGTAATACTTCATAATAAAAGCAGCTCCAGTTAATCTTCATAGTATCTTGAGAAATATCCTGGGAAGCACAGTTGATGCATATTTTGGATACTTTCTCAAAACGTGCAATGTCCACAATAGATACCCCAGTACAATACCAGTGGCTTCATACAGGGAAGATAGTCATTAGAAAAGGAGATGGTGGTACTATAATAGTGCACATATCTCAGGAGAACTTCCCGCGACCCTGCCCCACACACACTGCCGATCATCTATGGATGTGAGCATATACCCTTTCCAACAAGGTTACCTATGCTGAGTGAGTGATTGCTTGATTACATGCCAATATAAAATTAATATTTAAATGTGATATCCTAGGAGTGGAGTTTTCTATAGGAAGCTTCAAGAGATCTTCCTGTTCACTTCTTCTCTTTTTATAAAATAGTCTATCAATTTATGGCAAGACCGAGAGTATTAGTGTCAGCTGATCACAAAACTGTCTGACATTATGACTTAGGGCATGTTACTGAGATAACCAATGGAGCTCTAAAAGAGCCCAAATTTCACCCTAGCTCATAAGAGAACACGATACCATTATTAAAAAGGGGGAAGCCCCCTCTTTCAAACAAAGTTGCTCCTGAGAATATTTTTAGTGATTGGTCTTGCACCCCAGATCTCTTGCAAGACTAGATTAACTAGCATGGACTGCTCTGTCAATGGAGATACTTGTGCTTACCTTATACACTCTTTGAATGTAAGAGTGTTGCTAAAACTGTAAATAAGAAATTCAGGCCAAAGCTAGAGACACTTCTTCTGCTTTGTCCATATGTTGAATCTCACATTTTTAATAATACTAGAGACACTGAAAGAAGCATAACGTGGAATGTTTTGTGCTCCTGATATTCTCCTATGATGTCATGTTATACTAATGGGATATGTCAAACCAAACCAATGGGTTACACAGTTATGTAACTTGCTAGGCACATAGCTATTTAACATAAACATAAATCGTTAGTTTTTTATGAAGTAGTGGAGACCCTGAAAACGCAGTTTCTGTGTAGTTTCTGTGCAGTATTCTGTAGAAATGAAAGTGCCCCATCATTTTCCAAACAAATGCCTTTACTACCTTAAGTTTTATGTTAAACATCATATATTCAAAATTAAGACATTGAACTGAAAGTGTATTCATTGTGGTAGCTGTGCTGTTGCACTTTTTGGCATCCACTACAAAATGTTATCCTGCACCAATGGGTACCATTTTTCAAAGAGCAATAACTTTGAACATGATATGAGAGTCCATGAAACCTTGAAATAGTGCAAATTGTTATTTTTCTTTGGTACTATTTTTTACAAATTGCACAATATGGATGGAAATGCAAATTATTTGATTTTGTGTGACCAGGTGTCTAGTTTCAGAATTAAAAGCATAGTTTACCTAATATTCGTGCTCAGAGTTGTTATAAAATATTTGCTGAAGGCATATCTTGTATCAAGATATTGGAAAAAGCTGTAGATTGTGGTAGTTGTAGTTTTATGCTCCAGACACACGCTAAGTTATATCAACCTATACCAAAATGCTTCCATTTACTCAAGAGAGGCAGATATTTTATGTTATGTTGTGATCTAGGTTTTACAAATGTATAGCTTTAAGTCCTGTTGAACAAAAATCATTGGTATTTTATACAAATTTGACCCTGCAACCACTGATAGTTGCTGAAAGTGTAATAGCCATAAGGGTACTCTTTATATATGTTGGGAATGACCAAAAATGTCTTTATATTGGTTGGGAATAGAGGTAAGTTAAAAGGTCCAGGTGTGTTCCTGTGAAAAAAATCTGCAAAAACCACACGGTTGTCCGCTTTGTTGCCAGAAATGTTATTCTTTTGTGCCTACTGCCAAAATGTTTTCACAATTTTTTTTCAATGGCTAAAACGCTCCTGCCTATTTACTTATGTGTAATTTGAGTTTCTGTGCCAAAAACGTGATGTTTCCAGGAAGTAAAAACACAAAGCCAAGCAGCGAGAGAGATAAAGAGGGTGATAAGCAATTTTCAAGCTCTTTATATAGTTAAATAGGGGCAGCAGAGGCTCAGACTCAGGATTAGCAGCCATCTGACAAAGAAAAGGATGAGATGGAAGGACCATGATGCATCCAGTGAGTCAGAGGAGAAAGTGACCATCACCAGCATAGAGAGGTCTGAGCGCCCTGATTCCCCAAGCCCAGTCCTACAACATCATCCCTTGGAATATGAAGAAGTTGTTAGCAGTGTGAGCAGGACAGGTAAGCTACATGAGCCTTCTGATGCCCAGGGTGAGGAGGTGGAGGAGGAGATGATGAAAAGTGTGACAGCAGGGAATCCTAAGTCTCACTTGCCATGCACAAGCAGTCCTACTCCTAACATTCAGCACATAAAGAGTGTTGGGAGTGTGGGAGGGAGTAATGATGATGATGATGAAACAGCTGTTGATGGGGCCAGCGTGACCACTCTAAATCCTTCTGCTGAGGTGGAAGGGGAAGTGATGCTGAGCAGACTAGCGGTCAAGGGAGCCCACAACATCCCCCTGACCCTGTGAGACCCTTTCCATTATGCCTCTGGGACCTGATGCTGGGGAAGGCAGAACTAGCTAGCAGGAGTATTAACATCAGCACAGATCATCTGGAAAAACGGTATGTGTCCAACAACATACAGGGTCAGACTTGTGTCTAAACCCACTTCTGTGATTCAACACATACCACCTACGCACTGTGTGAGTATACAGAAATGATGAAACAGGGAATACCAAAATAAAAGTATTAAAAATGGATTGTCCCAACGGTCTCTGTGCTACTAATATGGTGAATAACTGTACATGAAATATAATAGTACTTATCTACTATGATGATACTGATGAATAACTAGTAGGGGTGGGCGAAAAGTGAGAACACTTTCTTGCATGAATTTCGTGAAACAAAAGAGAAAAATTGTCAGTTTTTCGCAAAATTCATGCAGGAAGTTTTCTCCTTTTCTCCAATGAAAAATTTTCCTCCTTTTCGCCTATTCCAGCAATTTTTTTGCCTATTCCAACACATTATTCTCCTATTCTAACACATTTTTTCTTATTCTAACACATTTTCCTCCTATGTTTAATATGGTGCAACATTTCCCAGCACAATATTACTTCTTCTGAGGGCTGTAGTGGAGAAATAAGTAGCTGGAAGTCAAAGTTGTGAGTCCTACAGCAACATAAACCTTGAAAAATGTGTTAGCATGCAGAGTGCATTTGTCCTTTGCCCACAACACTAACTTCCTGCTTATGTGACGCTGGCCACTTTACTCCCATGTCCCTGCACTGCTCGACCTTTCTCCCTTCCGCTTGTCCATTTACTCAACTACTGTGTGTGTTTTTACTCTCTACAGTACACCACTGATGGAGTGTGATGTCTTGCTTTGTCCCTCAACAAAATTCTCAATGTCATCTCCTGTCTATCAAGTCTGTCACAGTTAGTCCAAAAATAAATATATAACTAAAAAACAAAACCAACAACTTCTTTTTCCAGACTTCCCCAGCACAGACACAATAAAAGTTAAAATCAGCAAGCAATTTAGACCCCAGCTGACTGTGTCATGCCAGTCAGTCACACCAAATTCTGGGGTATTTTGCGTCAACCTCCTTCCCCCCTTCTTCTCCTCATTATTTCCCTGGACTCCCCTACTACAGAGAACAAATGTCCTACCTAAACGACTCCCTAAACTAAGCTTCAATTCCCCTTTATTTGCCTATCTTCTCTTGCTCAAAAACATGCTGCTCGCTCGTCTCACAAACAGAGAATGGCTGCCGTGAGAGCCTGACAGCCTTTTACATGGCTGTAGAAGACTTTTGTGTGGTGGAGAAAAATGTTTCTACCCACTGATTACAATACAATGAGCTAGGCGAAAAAAATGTGAAAATATAAAAACTGCACTTTTCGCGGGAAAGTTTTCTGCAAGCAGAAAGTGCCATTTTTTTTTTACCGATTTCAGTTTGAGGCAAACATTTTCGCCCATCCCTAATGACCAGATGCAATGATGTCAATGAATGGATGATACAGATGGAAATGTCAGACAATGGAAATGGTGAACAAGATGACACAAATGTTTCAACCAGTATAATTATGGTCAGCTTCCGATATAACTCAATGCAGCATCCCAATAATAAACCTTATCCCTCTTGTAACACAGAATCTATATAGAAAGGAGTGCAAGAGAGCAAAATCTAAAAGTACAATCTTGTGATAGAAGATACAATCTGACTCGCCAGACACATTATCTTTACAAGCTTGATCCTCCCGTTTTTAGCCTCCAACCTTCCTATGCTCCAATTTCTGCTCTCCTTCAGGCTTTTGAAGTGATCTTGAGCTTTCAGTCTGGATCGCTGTGTGAAGAAACAGAGACTCCAACAATACAGCACACCGCAGTGTTACTGGTTTTCAGCATCCTCAGTCACTGGAAGACGAGTTACTCCTCTTCGATGACTGCTTCACCCTATCTGTCTGTATGCCTACAGATGCTGAGAATCAGTAACACTGTGGTGTGGTTTATTGTTGGAGTCTCCGTTTCTTCACACAGCAATCCAGATTGAAAGCTCACGATCACTTCAAAAGCCTGAAGGAAAGCGGAAACCGGAACACATTGGGCAGGACAGTTGGATGCTAAAAAATGGGAGGATTGATGTGCTTGTAAAGATACAAGCTGTCCCTACAGCTACTGCTGCCAGTCTGCCTTCTTCACCTGTAGTGATGGCAAGTGAGACAGTATGGGATCCTCTGTCACATTTGTCATCATCGCCAACCAGTGAGACTCTAATAGAGCAGCAGCAGCATGAAGGGACTGGTGGTGGAGGTCATGAGGGTGATGGTGGAGCAGCTGGGGTGGAAGAGACATTAATGGCCTCTTTAGCAGAAAGCAAGAAGGAATGGGAGACAGATGTGCAAATGGAGTGGGCATCACCACAACTACCAGCAGTGAGATTGCGGAATTTGATGCTGCTGTAATTCTTGCTGCTACAAGGACAGCAGGCTGATGAGGAGCAGGCTACTGTGCCACAGACCACTGCAGCCACTGTGGGAATGGGGTACAGCAGTAGCTGTGATTCAGGACTAGGACAGGTTGAGGTTCCATTTGCCAGCAATAATCCTGGTCCTAGTGCTGATTCCAAGGCAGCAGCAGTAGCATCTTCTGCTCCAGTCAGTGAAGGGATAGCGATTCTGTAGATGTGAGGATGTGGCAGTTCATGTCCACCCATTGCATATTGTATGGTGCGCTGACCTCACATGGAAATGTGATGGAGTATAATCACAGGCATAGAATCAAGCAGCATAAGAGGAGATTCCATCCCGTAAAATATGCTAAGCTGGTGGCAGAGAGGATTCATCATTATAATTAAGACTGCAAGTTTTCACATGCCGGTCCTAGCAGAGCGCACAAGGGGCATAGAGAAGGCAGCGGTACTTGGTTTCTGGGGGGATGATTTGACATTACAGAACTAAGCATAAAGGTGTTTGCTTTCAGTTGCGCCAGTTGTTTGATGTGAGTGCAGATGTGTCCATTGTTCCCATTCCTTCCCCTATTTCCTGCACACAGTTGCTGATGAAAGGCACAGTTCCTTCCTGCTGTCAAGACAAAAATTAGTAATCCAACACACCCATGATTTTGGAGAACTTGCAGGAGGAGAAGCATTATTGGCCAATTTATTTTCTCTACATATACCTGAAGTGGTGAGGGGTAGTTGTGATGCTGCTATTGCCTCAGGTTCATCATTGGAGCTACTGGCAAATGGAACCATGATCATCATCTCCCATATCACTGCTGTTGTTGATCCCATTCCCAAACATGGGTCCAAAAAATCACTGATTCCTCAGGGCTTGTGCCCATAACAAGCCAAAGTCCTACAAATCAATTTCTCTTCAGGGCTTGGCCTATAACAAGTCTAGGTTCTACAAATCAATGTTTCCTCAAGGCATGGGACTCTAACAACAAGTCTAAGTCCTACAAATCGTCCTCTGCAAAATACTCTATCCCATCAAGTATCAGTTTGCCCCAGTCACAGCTTATATCAGGGGGTCCCTGTCTCTGTCGCGATATATACCAATTTTATATCTTATTTTTTATTTATTAATTGCTCCCTCAATCTCAGTCAACAAACCTCCCCAAAAAAATTCCCTGTTCAATTGATTTTTTTTTCCCCAAACTTGACCAACCCAGGCACCCACAGACTCCTTTTTATACCATGCTTGTGTGAAATAACATCAAATTTGCTATGTTTTGTGTGTAAATTCAGTCTTCCCATTGAATTCAATGCAATGAGCTAGTTGAAAAAAACAGAAAAACTGAACTCTACTCAGTAAGTTTCACTTTAGGCGGGAAGTGCCATTTTCCTCCTATTTTGATTTGAGGTGAAAATGTTTGCCCATCCCTAGTTGGGAATACTAGAATACATAGATCTTATTCTTAACACTCCCCTTGGCATTCAGCCAAAACATATTTGTCAAACTTCTTCCTGACAACCTAGAGGCAAGCTTTGGGTAAGTTTGACTTTATTTTCACTTGAACACCACAAAAATCTGTATCCCAGTTCAATGGAAAAAACAGAGCCCCCTATTAAACTAGAATGGCAGATTAGGCTCCCTACAACCCAGATGATATCACCATATCTGCTACTTGCATACGATTCCTACATCAAAGACAGTCCATACTATTGAACATGCATTTTCTCTTGACATTGCTGCCTAATTTATAGTTTGTAAAGATTACCTTAACTTATCCACTCATTTGTAATTCCATCCTATAATACCTCCCTTCCCCCTCCTATTTCATTTCGCCTTTTTTCCCCTACTTAAGGTTTCAAACATTTTTTGAACAACAAAAATTTATGCTTGTGGTAATCACTATAAGGAAATGCAGTTTTGTATTTTCACCATTATGCCACTTTTGTTATAGTAAATTTTAGCCTTGTTCAGATGTACACTTTATTGTAAAATTTCATAACATTAGAAATACCTCAAGCTTTATTTCCATAATACAAATGTTTCATTGGACACAATCCATGTATTGAACTTTTCAGAAAGTGCTTTTGAAAGCTTGTCTTTGTGTCACTCTATAATATTTGTCCTTGATTTTCTTAAATAAAGTAAAACAAAAGATCTTTAAAAATGCAACAAAAAGTGCATTGCTATTAAGAAGAGAATGTCCAAGTCTTTGTGAAATGCGGATATAAAATAAACAATATGAAATGAATTGGTCATATTTTTTAAAGGAATATAGCAAATATTTTCTTCCAATCATTTCAAACTTTGTTAGATTATTAGCCTTTTTTTAAGACCCCCCCCAAAAAAAACATATCGACGGGCCTTTCCTGACGAGTAAAAGGAGTGTACTCCCACACATTTGAAAGATATTATAGTTAAAACTGTTCTTTATGATGTCCAGAGCGTTCACCTACAGTTTGCTTGGTGTTGACTTTTTCTATTGCATTCTGTGAGAGAGGTGAGTAGCTTGCTGCAGTTCTCCACAGAATGTGAATAAAACAACTGCCAATAGTGGGAGTGCAATATTTTTATTCAGCAGAAAAAGCAACATAAGATACAGGCTTCATAAAAAATTGTTTACTGCTCCATTAAGAATTATAATAATCCAATAAATAATTTATAGATTCTCTGACTTTTAATTAACTTGTTACTGGCAAAAAACAACCCCAAATTAATTTGCTCAAATAAAAAAAAACAACTTATTCTCAAATATAAAAAGGTCACTTTTGCAAATCTCAGACCTGTTTATCACGTCTACCTGTTACCTAGTCACCCTTTTATCCATGGGAGTTCATGCAGAGAGCATCTTGGATGGGCCTGTTTGTGTCAATGATGTATTCTCTCGAGTTCAGGTTTGCCTCTTATGTGTCTGTGGGAATTTGCTCACTTATTTCCTATATTCATACACACATTTTCTTACATTTTAGCATGAATATTCTGAGCATGGGCATAAATGTGTTCAGTTGTTTCGGACTGACACCTTATATGCCTTTTTGGGGCACTTCCCTGTACTCAGTCATCTTTGTCCTTTCCTGGTGCTTGACTCTGTTCATAACTGCACAAAACCTTGGGGATTAACTCGATGGAGTGAATGGTTATTTTTACAGATATTGTCTTCTGAAGACTGCCATTGGAATACAGCTACTAAAATTGTACAGTGCAGTCAGGCTCCAACATTTGAGACCATTACATTAAACAGTTTTCTCGCCTCTAGATACTGTTCCCTGTAACACTTTAAAGTTGTTTTGGTTGGAGAGGCCACAGCTTTCATATGCACACAAGATAGTATGTCAGAGTAGAGCTTATTATCTTGACATAACTTGCAAGGGGGATCATGGCAAATTCCAAACTCTGTTGATGGAGTGCAACAGTGAGTGAGATGGATGTGTAATATCAAACATTTCAGAGCTTAATTTGGCAACAAGATATATGTACATACCCTCCTATCTCATCTTAATAAGATGTGAGAATAAGGTCAGTGCAGTTTACTCTGAAGAGCTTAAATGAGGAACATGAGCCGTATTCCCTACCTTCCCCACTGGATGAAAAAAAGTTGAACAGTAGAGTGACTGTTATTGTGGCACTACCAGTACAAATGAGTTCAGAGGTCCTGCTGTTTACAATGTTTGTGCCTACCAAGAATCCATGTCTGAAGCCCCTCTATACTAGATAATGTAGATAATATGGTTTTAAAATATTATAAATCAGCAGAGGTGTACAGAGTTTTAGAGACATTCCTGATGGAAATGTAATTCAGAATAACACGGCGAGTAATTAACTCCACTATAAAAGCATATATTAACTCCACTATCAAAGCAAATATATTTTTAAATATTGACTTGAAAGTCCTCTAACAAATTACACTGTATGTACCAAATTTTCTGAGCATACCACCTTTTCCTGAGTGGTCTTGCTGGCTCAAATCCAGGGACATGTAAAATGTTAAGGAACACACAGAAGGGCTCAGAACATATGTTCATTGTACCCTGATTCATGGAATAGCGGAAGAACAATAAACCTCCCAAAGCCATCATGCCTTTGTTAGGGAGCCAGTATTTGTGTTCTTGTCTTTTTTCTCCACACTTACCACCAGATATCCGTGAGTTCAGAAGTCTAGTGAAAGACAGCTAATCACTAAGATGTCAGTTTTAACTGTGCATCAAAGACATTTTGTGTTTGCATTTAATTGTTTTAGGGTGAAATTGGAAGTACTGGATTAGGGTATGAATCCTTTTCTAGAAATTAAGAAAACAGAGTTCTAATTCAGCAAAATA
Source organism: Rhinophrynus dorsalis (assembly GCA_037306005.1). Taxonomy (NCBI): domain Eukaryota; kingdom Metazoa; phylum Chordata; class Amphibia; order Anura; family Rhinophrynidae; genus Rhinophrynus; species Rhinophrynus dorsalis. The sequence continues at coordinate 328,472,040 of CM074720.1, read as the reverse complement.
TTTAAATTGGTTGCATAATGTAATAATAGAAGATGAGCCACACATATTTTATCACTCATTCTTTTTGGCAGATCAGATATATGATGAAAAATTGAACTGCTGTGTAAAATCTACAATTATTTGGTTTGGTTGGCATAAGAGATATCAGAAAACGAAAGCTATATTTGGTACCATTTTAACAAATACATACACATACTATACCACACATATATTTAAATATATATATATATACTAACATCAGGAAACCCAGTAATTCCTGGTTTAACAAAATCAATATTTTTATGTTTCTGGCATTGCAAAATGATCTGCGTGTGTCTCCCTCACATAAATAATGTGCTTGTATGTGTCTGACAGAGTGTCTTTTATAAGTTTTTTATATCTGGAATTCACTAGGTTTGTTTTTCTGACACTGAATATGTGTTTGTGTGTCTCACACTGAAAGGTTGTCTATGGGAGTCTAGCTTTAAATGGGGTATGTATAATTTGTGTACCTATTTTGGAACTTTCTTAGAAGGGAAAATAATCCAAATCTCTCTTTATCTGCAATTATACAAAACAGATGCAACAGATCTGTTGTTATACAGCATAATATAATATATTTTTTTTCTTCATTAAAACAATTCTATTAATTATAGTACAAACAAGATAAAAAAATACAGCGTAACAGTATACAACAGCATACCACATTCAATCTGGTCCATATTGAGGCCCGCACAAATCAGCCAATAAAATGCGGCATATCTGGCAAGTTCAGATTTACAGAAAAAATGATATATATAGACACAACCCATTGCTTCCCAGCAGAGGGCTCTAAATGGGTGCCACTGTGGGTCACCTACATTCCAAATCCAGAGCCGTATTTGAGATGGCACACCACTCAGTGGCCGAGTGACCACATCGTGGGAAGCATGTTATAAAAGGAAGTTCAAGGGTTAGGAAAGTGAAGGGGAGAGGAACTCCAAATGGGGGGGAGAGAAGAGAAGGGGGAAGGGGAAAAAAAGAGGGGATAAAAACTCTAAAGCAGCCTCCACCACATTCATAATATGCATACAGTGCTATGGGTTCTACTCGATGTGCCATATTTATGCTCTGTTTGTTTTTTGTTTTTTTTATTGATTGAGTCTTCTGTCATGAAGAATGCCAGGAAGTATGTTGCAAACTGAGAGTATATGTGGCCTTCCTATCAGTGGATATGTAATTGATATATGTTTTCCATATCTGACAAAATTTGAAACCTGTGGTTTCCTTATTGCTAAGTGAAGCTATCCATTCTGCTTGGTGACCTGTATTGGTTTTATCTATCTACTGTTTGATGGTCGGTGGATGCTTAGAGATCCACTGTGTAAGGATAATTTCAGTGGGTTTTAGAATTAGGATATGGAATAACTTTGTGTGGGGTTTGGGAAATATATTATGAGATTGGTCAATACCTATTAAAAACTCCTTTGGAAATTTTTTGACAAATTTTCCAAAGATAACAGACAGCTCATCCGCCACCTTGCTCCAAAATGCTCTAGTGACTGTGCCTTCCCACAGATTGTGGAACAATGTGGATTCAGGTGAGTTGCATTTAAAGCAGTTACCAGAAGAAGAAAGTTTCATTATTTTTGCTTGATAGGGAGAGATGTATGTATGATGTGTTAGTCTTAATAAAGTTTCATGAAAGTAAGCCGTAGAATTAAATTGTAGCCTCTTCTGTAAGACTCTATGTATATCCTCTACTGTGATGTCTGGGAAAAGGTCAAGCTACTTCATAATGCCACCTGGATTTGGGGAGGCTATCAGTAGTGTAGTGACTGGCTTGGCAGAAGAGAAATATCTGGTTGTTAGGGATGTTTGCCTTCATTTTAAGCTCTTGAAATCTGAAGACCATGTGTGTTTTTGGATCTATCAAATCTGCTACCAATTCCAAATTTTTTTGTGCCCATATCTTGAACCTAAGATCTGGATTCCCATCCTGAAACCTTGCAATTCCAAGGAATGGCAAATCCATGGATTTGTATTTGGTTTTGAAGAATAACTGATGGATTATTTGCCATGCCTTAGAAACACTCAGGAGTAATGGGTTATCTTTCATAGAGGGTGGGAGTTCCGAAAGGGTACACTTAGGACATATCTGAGATCCATAGGGGAGGCAAACTCTCTGTGAATAGCAATATGTGAATATGCTAGTGTCAAGAATCCATTCTATTGCCACCCTAGATAAATTAGCCATGTTGTACAGATGTACACTGGGGACATTTAGTCCCCCCCTCAGAATCTGGGAGACACAACTTAAGTAGACCAATGCAAGGTTTTATAAATCTTTGGAACCCTCTGTCAAGGCTCTGTCAATCCTCTTTTGAAACTATTATGGGCAGCATTTGAATTTGATACATGAACTTGGGAAAACTCACCATTTTAGTAAGGTTGCAATGCCCAATAAATGACAAGGGAAGGGAGTGCCAATTTGTAGTTTTAATAAGATTTCTGTATTATTGGGGTAATGTTTCTGCGGTATAAGGATTTAGGATCTTTTGGTAAGATAATGCCCAAAAAACTTTAACTCTGCCTTGGCACATCGCAAAGGAAAATTTTGTATGGAGTGTCTGTTGTTTTTCAGGCATAGGGACAACTCCTGAGATTTGTCATAGTTGAATTTTAGGCTCGAGATTTTACTGAAAGTATCTATAGCATCTACAATGTGTGGAACAGCCTTTTGAGGATTGTCTATGAAAAGCAACATGTAATCCGCAAAAGATGTTATTTTTATTTCCTGAGTGCCAATGGGGATCCCCTAGAAGTGTTCCAGGTTTTGCAGTTCTCTAATTAGGTGGTCTAAGGCTATATTACAATGCAGGGGGAAGAGAGGGCACACCTGCGATTTCCCCTTCCCAAGTGAAAATCCATCTTTGTGTATGCCATTTACAGCAATAAAAGCCTTTGGGGTCTTATAGATGGTACAAATTGTTCCCCAAAATCTTGATACTCAAGCAATCTAAACAAATGGACCCACAATATTTTGTTTAAGGCCTAGACCGGTAGATTACCGAGAAGGCCTTCCTTATGTTTGTAATGGAGAACCTACCCCTTGCAAAACCTGTTTGCGCAATATCAGTAATGTGTGGAATAATGAGTTTGAGCCTGTTAGCCATTATTTTGGAAAGTAGTTTGAAATCACAATTTAATAACGATATCCGTTTTTAAGATGTCACAGTTCGTGGATCCCTACCTGGCTTCAGGAGAACAAAAATCTTGGCAGCTATAAAATTAGAACAGGTTTCCTGCGTATGTAAAATGTGGTTAAAAAGATCAGTTTAGGTGGATTTAATGGATTCTGTCAGGAGTTTGTAATATTCTGCTGGTAAACTGTGAATGCCTGGTGATTTATTATTTTTGCTTTTCTTGATTTCTTGTTCTACTTCTGTCACCTCTATATTGGCATGTCCTGTTGTCTCCTAGAAAGCTGTGGTGAATTGATCTTTTTAATGAAAGCAAGTCCATCATGACTGTCTGGGCCAGGTCCATATAGACCTTTGTAATATGTTAGGGATTCCTCTGCTATGTCACTTTGACTAGCTAGATGTAGTTAGATCCTGTCTGAAGTGCTTGGACATACATGGAGCCCCGGTGTACCTTTAGAAGATGTGCAAGCATTTCATAGTTACATTTTGAATGGTCCTTCAAATTCATTTTAAAATTGTGGTGTCTGTCCCAGGACCAATAAATCCCACAACTTTGGTACAAAACAGCAAATAATATATTTTGGAGGGCACATTATTTTCACTTGCCCATTGTCAAGATATTGAGCTTGGTAGAAAAAAACAAAACAAAAAATAAACACAGGTTGCAAATATGTTGTACAGTTTTTCCTAAAAAACTTTGGTGCAGATCTTTTTTTCTGCACACGGACACCTGGGTGGAGATGCACTAATGGTCAGATTGAAAAATTAAACCAGAATCTTGAATAATTTCTTCAGTGCTTATGTAATGGACAACAAAATAACTGGACTGACCTACTCCCCCTGGCAGACTTTTACTATAACTTCTTTCTGGAAGATTCAATGGGTTGCTCTCCTTTCTTTTCTGCCTTGGGTTATAATCCCTGCACAATCTACTGGAGTACCTGCTGCTGATGCCCATGTTGCCTTCCTTGTAGACCTTTGGCAGGGTATCCAAGTGACCCTTCTGGGAGCCCAGCCTTGCCATAGGAAAGCCTTTGAAAACATCACTCTAAAGCTCCTGGAGACATGGGCTGGCTTTCAACAAGGAACATCAACCTTATGCCATCAAAAGTAGTGAAAAATTACAAATCACTAAATGCTGTGGTTCATGTAAGTACAGGGATTACAGAGTGTGCATCCATGGGGGTCTGTTGGTTCTGTACAATCCTGCAACCCTTTATATTCATATTAGACTAGTTGAAAAGCCCATTTGCATGGGCCACAGTGCCAACCAGCAACCCAGCAACCGGACAGATCCTGCCTTGCCAGTGGCCGAGCTGCAGTCATGCGCAGTACTGACTGGATGAACGCGCCGCGGCTTATATGCAGCGAGGAGCTCAGAATTCAGACTGTAGTCCTCTCTGTGCACCTTCCTGGGACCAAGCGGTTCCAGGGAGGTGTGCACAGAGGACTCCAGTCTGAATTCGGAGCTCCCCGCTCCATATCAGCCGCTGCACATGACTGCAGCACGCGCAGCTGTCTCTATTGCGCATGACGGCTTCTGACAAACAGCCTTAGCGAATTATTATATAGGATTATTATCTTGGCTGGTGGCCTCTAACATCAGTATGATAAGAATAGTATTGGTGAACCCCTTCAGTTTTTTTAAGTAAAGTGCATTATAGCTTCAATAAAACAGTCTTTTAAATTGCTGCCAGTCATCTCTGTTATGGGAGCAGGGAGTCCTACAGTTTATAACTTACCCATTCTCTCCTGGTTTGCTGTGCAGATCACTGAGATCACTGACTGCATACTGGATGCTCTTGGGATCTCTCCATCCTCTTCTTTCCATAGAAGACCCATAGAAGTGGTGTGTCAGGGAATCTGCTTCAGTGGGCTTCTATAGAGAGAAAAGAAAGCATCCATTAGTATTTATGGAACGTCCACCACCAGTATTAACCCTTTATGTTTTTCATTAATTAAATGTACATATAATATTGATTGATTTGCCCACACTCATAAGAGTTTCAGTAAACCACATGTGCATATTTATTTTTCAATATTTTAGCCAATATTTAGACTTTTTATTGGTCTTAATAATGGCATAAGTATTGAAAGGCACATTGATTAATAAATATGCACTTTGTGAGTTTGTTAATATCATCATATTGTATGTATCAGAAGGCCAAAAAGGAGCGCAATCCACCAGTATATTCTTGATAGCACTTATATTTAAATCACAGATCCTTAGTATGATACTCACACTTGCCCAGGAGTATGCTGGTTGTAAGGACAACTGCCCCAATACAGTCAAAAGGGTCTCCCACACGTAATAAAAGCATCAGTATATGCCTATTTTGACACGTTTCAAAGTACTCAACTTCTTTCTCAAAAAACTTAGGCATAGAATAAAAACAGTAATAGTAAACAATTGCAAATTAAAATTGTACACATTCCCAGGGGGCAGTAAGGAGTTATGTTAATCTAATCTCCTCTATACTGCTTATACTGCCTCTCCAATAGGTGGAAGCCTGGGAGCCCGATTTTGACAGGAGTGGCCAAGGAGGCACATATTTCCTGGCCACTCTTGTCAAAATCTTTGCAAGAACTTCAAGGGGGTGGTGATTTTGAAAGAATTGGTCAGGATGGAAAGATCCCCTGCCCAATCCTTCCAATGTGACTATGAGGATGCACGCTATAAATACTGTGTATTCACTTTCAGTGTGCTGCCTTTCAGCCCCTATAACCACCCCCACAATTTCTGCATGTTCTCAGTCTATGCTCCACCTGCTTGCTACGTCTCATTACTTCGTACTCCCCGCTCTGTCACTATGGGCCCTAGGTGCGCTCTCTCACTCTGATGTTCTTAGGTTACAGCTTTCTCTCTCTGAACATCGATCCCACTTCACACTTCATGCACACCCTTCATCAAGCCTATCCTCTCCTTCACACAGACATCTGGTGAGTTTTATATACTTCTCTCAATATCTATCTATCCCCCTCCAGGTTCTCTAGCACCCAACACAGGGAAATGGATGTTTGGTTATTTTATTTACTTCACAATCTCCACCTTCCACAGCTTTCCTAACCAACTCCCAAATCTTATTCAATTATTCAACAACCCTGTACTTATCTACACCCCACGACCCACAAACTTCACACCTGGCAGTGGTGAATTAAATATGCCCTTTCCCTTTTGTTACGGATGCCCCTTTCCACATAATGGCAAGTTAACCCTGTGAGTGCCAGAGTGGTCCAAAGCATGTGAAGTTCTCCACTGGCACACGTGAATTAGATATGCCCCCTTACCTGTTTACCCACTTTCTTATGGGCCTGTTTAACCCTTTGAGTGCAACAAGGATGTCCAACTCATTATGAAACAATGCATTAGACACCCCTCTAGTGCTCAATCAGTACATCCTACTCAGCATTGGTAAATTGCATATGCCTCCCCCTTCCATATGAGGGAGGATTAGCCTTCTGAGTGACAGAGGAGTGTCCATGAATTGCAAAACAATGTTTTGGAAATCTATCTGTCTATCTATCTATCTGGCTAGCTATCTAGCTATCATGTTAAAATAATTTATGGTGTGTGTGTATATGAATCCATATATAATGCGTGTGCATATATATATATATATATAATTACACAACCCCATTTCTTTTTCTGCTTCTATAGCAAAATGTTTACAGTGGAATTTTCTACTGTACCTAACTGTGTGATAATGTAGTATGACTCTTATTGACCTCCAGTGAGAGTTTATACAGCTAATGCTTATGTGTGTATAACTAGCCTAGTGACATCATGCCAAGGAATTTCAATGAATCCAGACTGTAAATCGATATACACAGAATTTCCTGTAGCAGGAAGAGATTCTGTGCAAAATAGTATTTTGCTTCCCACAGGAATTCCTTAGAGAAGGAAGGCGCATTCCCCCAAATTCTTCAATCTAATAATCTGTGTGGGTGTGTATGTGATGTGTGTGCAAGAACGCTGGAAAGACAGCTGTTGGAATGGCAAAAAAATTAGCTTATCCTACTGCAGATACATTTCATATGATTTTTCAACTTGCAAAAATGTCTGATTAAAGGAGAAATGTTGCTCCATTTCCATAGAAATTCCCTCAGAGAGGAAAATTATCCATCTGCAAACCCCTAATTGTAACAGTATATCTCCATCAGTTTGCAGGAAGTATAGTATAGTGAGTTGTATGTGAATATATAAAACTTTATTGTGCTTTTCTATTGAGCAATATTTCATGTTTTATTTCAATATAGGCCTACATTCCTGGTGACTACGCCTTTAGATATTCGTCCAGGGTTAAATCTGACACTTGGTATTGAGATGCTAGCTGACAGTCCTTCTGCGGTGACTGTGGAAGCAGAAATTCTAAAAGATAATATCACTTTGCTCAAAGGAGAAGGAATGTTTAACAAAGGTGAGAAAATTAACAGCTTGAGTCATACTTGTTTTAGAATAATCATAAAGCCTACCTTCTGATTGCTCACACAATACGTTAAATGTACAGCAGCTATTTGGCAGATTTCTACATATTTCTTCATATATACTTGAGGGTCTTCCCTAACAGAAGCTATTTGAGAGTTGGGCAACCTGTGACTCTCTATATGTTTTTGTATGATAAACCCCATCCTCCTTAGCTGGTCCACAGAGAGCTGAGGATAATGGCAGTTGTTATTCGACAAAAGCTTGCAAGGCCCTGTTGCAAACATTTTATGGGGGCCCCCAACACAAAAATATTCTCCCAGGAGCAAAACTAGAACTTGTTGGGCCCTGAGAATGATAGACCCCTTAGATGTTGGTCTCAGTGATAATTTCCCCCTCTGTACCCCTGTAGTTATGCCCATGGTAGTTTCCATTGCATATATTGGTGGTTTTATACCTTCTTGCTGTGGGAGGTACATTTAGTTTAATTCAAAATGTATGTGGAATCCCAGCAGTGAACACTTTAAAACAGGGGTAGTCAACTGTAGGACCTCCATTTGTTGGACTATGACTGGATGTTGTCCCACCAATAACAGAGGTCCATAAATAAACTACTATTGCATTAATTGTTTAACTTCAGCAGAAGTCTCCAACACTTTGCTTCTCTAGTATTCAAGGGGTCCATCTTGTAATAAAATGAAAAGTATTTGAATGCTAGTTGATACTACATTGTATACCCATTAAAGGGCAATGAACACGCTTTGCTTCTATGTGAAGTTGCTTAGTAGAAATGCCCCATATCTACTGTACTGCTTGGGGGGGATTAGGGGGCAGTGGCAAATTTAACACTTCCGTATTCAAATGCAAAAAAGCAGGTCTATTGTATGCATCATTCAGACCAGAGACTGAACTGTGAAACTTCAGCCTTGCAGTTGTCTCTGCTTGCAGGAGTTGTGGTTGAGTACTTGAGTTTTCTCTTTTAGACCTCTTCTGTGCTCCCCCATTGGTCTGTCATGGCTTCATTGTCTGGTCTGCTCCCAGGAGAGCAGGGCTGCCACTGGGGTGCTCTTAGAGATCAGTAGTTGCACTTTAACCTTTTGAGTGCCAGAAAGGTATGCAATGCATTGCTATGCTTTGCATACCCCTCTGGCAATCAAAGGGTTAAGGGGTTACATGTAAATTACTATGCCAAAATTTATCAGGTATGCTGTAACAGGTAATTGCATTTTTCATCTTAGCTAATTAGTGTTAACGTTACAGCTTTCATTTACTCTGTATTATTACATATTCATAAATCACAAGCATTTGCAGGGCTGGGAATAAGGTGTACCTTTACTTCACTCAAGTATAGGCAGTATTCTTAATTGATCTAAGAAATCATTAAAGGACAGTTATCATATTTTTTCTAAGTGTGTTTCCATTGGGCTTCTGTGTGTAGCCCTAAAATTACCTCTATTGGCATTTCAGGACTCAGTTGGCTGCAATGCAAACCAGATGTTTTCAACTTTTGGCCACAAACTCCAGGTTTGTGTGTACATTGCCCATAGACATGTTGTGTGGAGTTTACAAGTAGGGATGGCCGAAACATTTGCCTCATAATTAAAACAGGTGAAAAGTAGCACTTCTTGCCTAGAGGGAACCTCTTTATGAAACGTATTCTGCATTTCGTCCTCCTTGATCATTGCATTGAACTCAATGGTGAGAATCAATCCTCCCACTTGGAAAGTTTTCCTTCTATTCCCACTGAAATAATATAATAGGGTGTCAGGTTCCCACAGCTTGTCATTCTGTGTTTGTGGAAAAGAGAAAAAAGCAGCACAATTTTGGAGCTAGAGAATACAGAAAAGAAAGTGGAGTTGGTTTAGTTTAGGAAGACGTTTGGGCAAGCAATATGTTCTGCATCACGGGCAGTGTGAAGGGAGATTTGCCTCAAATTCCCCAAAATATTGTATGACTGAGAGGGATACATGATCCAAGTTCCTTCCTGATCTTGCTGAGCCTCTGTGACTGAATGACAGAATAATTTGGAGACTGACATGTTAGAGACAGACAAGTACAACTGAAGCAGACTACAACAACTGGATGGGGCCAACATATTATTGACTAAGATCCATCATCATTCTGTATTGTACAAATTAAGAATGCAGTGATAGTGGGAGAGAAAGAAAGCAGCTGCTGAAATATTCTTAACATTAGCTACAGGTAGATGGACATGCAAAGAAGGGGAAGCAGCTGCACTTATAGGAAATGTAAATTATATTTTTTAGACAGTAACGGATAGGTATAATTAATAAGAAAAATAATTGACTGATAGGTGACAGAGAGAGGCAGGTATCCTAAAGAGATCCGTGAGATTGAATGTGTCAAATACTAGAGATAGAGATTTATTTAATACAGTATTTTGTGGAAGGCAAAACATGCAAACAGTCCTGTTGTACTTTACTGTTAAGATCCACACTACTTACTTGTACAAGGGGCAGGGGTAGGAAGAAAGGAGTAGGTGTAGCGCAGAGAATGGAACATGTTAGTACAGTTATAGTACAAAACTTGACTCCAGCCATGGTTGCTGCAGCATGTGCAATAAACGAATATAATTCTTCTCCTCCTGAGAAGGGTGTATATAAAAAGGTCCACCAATACCAGTCATATGAAATAAAACCATTTTAAGCTCACTGAAGACAACAATGAGTCACATTCTAGTTTTTAACCAACTGATGCATCGAATAGTGAGAGTAACAAGTACAACACCTATCCTGAAAGTAGTAGGGAATGTTCTGAAAACCCTTGTAACAGGAAAAGTAAAAATACATTTTGTGAGGTTTTGAAAAGACTAGAGGGATATGAAAGTAGTGGGGAAGAAACAGTGATGCTGACAATCACCTAATTTTTGAATATGATGTTTATTTAGAATATATCCCTCAAGCATCCTCCTCCTCTTCAGATACAGAGGAAGTTGAGAGGGAGAGAGATGACATGGACAGAAAATTATCTGAAATGAAAAGGTTCAGTCTTCCACTACTAAAAATGAGCACTATGTTTGTTTATAAAATGTTAGAGAGGCAATTGGAAAGTCTGACACTGGACAAGAAAATATGTCTAAATAAACACAATCATCCTGTCAATCATCAACATCTTCACCATTTCCAAGTCCACCATCCTCCCAGCCTCACACACACTACTGTTGAGTAATCAGCAACACGTCATCAACATCTACAACCCTAGGTATGATGAGTGCTTCTTCTTCTGTTGGAAGTGCAACACCTTTGACACCTGCTAGTAGTATGATCACAATATTTAGCCCTTCAGGAACCCCTTAGTATATGAAGTCTATAATATGGAGATACTTCACTCATGATTGAGAAGCTAAACATGTTATCTGTGTAAGAATCATGTGTGCAGGGGAAAAGCAGGCTCACACCCATACACATTCTCATTGAGATCTCACCTGAAACACAACCACTGGTTTGATTGGGAAACACACCATCAACATGTCAGAGGTGCCATGACTAGCAGCAGTAGAAATGTTCCTGCTGTATATGTCAGGGCTTGTGCCAAGATTTCCTTCATTGCAATAACACTTATGGCTCCTGCTGCTGTTCTTCAAATGCAAAACACAGTGGAGTATGACTATGAGTTTTTTTGTAGGAGATAAAGTCATAGAATGTCCACACCTTCCATCATCACCACCACTAGTTGTGTTGTTAAAGCAATAAAGTGACACAATTCTTCTGCTATGTACTGTTAACCCACTGTTACAGAGCTCTTTTGAAGGAGTCAAAAACATCACACAAAAACTGAAGTTTATCTGTGGAAAGACACACTTGGCAAAATGTTGGCAGATGACATGCAGTGTTAATCTTTTGTAGAAAACAGAGGTTTTAAAGAACTGATGTCATGTATTGCACTCCTCTAAAATATGAAAAGTCAAAATTAATTTTCAAGGACAGCTGTGCCATAATTGTACGAGAAGGCGGTTAGAGTCTTATGTAAAGGGCAGTAAAGATTATACAACAAGAAAATTCATATGACAACAGATAAATGGACAAGTACAGACTATATGACTTTCACTGCTCACTGGATTTCCCTTAGTTGCCCACCAGCAAGTGTCTGAGCAGCATTTCAGTTCAACTGGTTATATTGTTAATGACTGAAGGACACGGCTATCAAGCTACAGTGTTTGGAGACTTACATTTCTAAAAACTAGTCCACAGCATATGCACTATTTATAGCAGCACTGAGGATTTGAAGAGTGCCACCATCTACCAAATAACTTAGGACCACTGATTAATATATGACAATAATCTAATAATGTAAGGTTTAACTGAATTCAAATATAATAATGGAAACTATCTAGCATTCATTACTATGATTCATCAACACATACAGTATGATTGTCACAGCAGAAAGAAAATCTCACAAAATTTTTCAGAGGTTTAGTGAAAGTCAATCCTTAAGAATATTACAGCAATGCTAGCCTTGCAAAAAAATAATTGTGGGCTTCCATCAAGTCAAGCCCTGAACAAAATTGTTTGTGGGCCTCACACTTGCAAATAACAAGCTCTGAAAAAAGTTTATGCACAACTGACCAAGTGCTAGCAGTACTAGATGGTGGTGGCAAATCAACAACAGAAACCTTGGCACCCAGTGGCACACATTAGTGACATTCTGACATTTGCTACTGATGTAATTCAGCTGCTGAGTCTTCTAAGCTTAGGGCTAGGCTTCTGCAAGGACTTTGTTTATCAGTTGAGACCTGGCAGGTGGTGGTACAGTTATGGTCCAACTTGCCAGTAGCCTTGTGCTGTTGAGGCAGCAGCGACACAACAATAAGCCCCACCACTTCAGTTTTATCTGGGTAGATGTTGTTGGCCAGTTATGCTTCTCTTCCTGCACCTCCTCTAAATTCATGGGTGTGTTGAATATTATTATTTTTTCTTGAGAGCAGGAAGGAACCGTGAAGTTATCATCAGCAACTGCAATGTGCACAGTTTGTGGATACATTGTGAAAGGGTGGAAGACTGGGAAGAATTATACATGACACCTCTGATCTTATATTAAGCAACTAGCACAAATGTATGTCACAGTACCTTGTTTCCAGCACCGCCGCTTCAGCGATGCTCGGCATCTTTCCATGCATCATGTGCAGGCAAGAGGCTTCAAGCATGCTGCAGGCCTCTGTTTTATGTGTGTTTGTTTCCTGTAGTCTCCTCCTACCTACTTCCTCCCTCTAGCTGCTCCTCCTACCTACTTCCTGTGGAGGGGTTTAAAGGGCAGAATGAGTCCTGACTCAGTCACCCTTACGTTGTTGTTCTGAGCAGTTCATTTTCTGGTATTCCTGATTCCTGTGTATGATCCGGCTTGTCTGTCCATCCATTCTGGTGTTGATCTGTGGCTCTGTCTGACTATTCTCATTGGCATTCCGATTTGGCTCAGATATCCTTTCTGGTGCAAACTTGTGGCTCTGGCTGACTACCTGCTCTGTGTAGGACCTAGGCTTGTCTGACTACCCACTCTGGTGTTGACCTGGGGCTCTATCCACTGCGCATCCAGCATACATAAGCTCCAGTGGATATCCTATCTGGTGCAAACCTGTAGCTCTGGCTGACTACCCACTCCGTGTATGACCTAGGCTTGTCTGACTAGCCACTCTCCACTGCACATCCAGCATTCCATCGCTCCAGTGGAGATCCTTTCTGGTGCAAACCTGTGACTCTGGCTGACTACCCGCTCTGTGTATGACTTTGGCTCGTCTGACTATCCTATCTGGTGCTTAATAGAAGGCTCTGTCTGTTCACTCAGTTTGTTGGTTCCGTTATTCAGACATCCTTCCTAGTACTGACCTGGGGCTCTAGCAGACTCCTAGCTACTGACTGCAGGCTGAGTCAGTATCTCTTGGGCGTTTCCTTACCACGAGACTCCAGTGGGCTGAGGCCTAGTCTTGGACAGTGTGGTGCAGAGATTGGGAGACTGCTATCCCTGATACAGTGCTCGCCGTTTCAATCACCCACCGTGTGTATATTTATATATTGCATTATTGTCATTATTCTCATAATAAAGGTTCTATTAACTATACCGTCTGACTCCTGGATTTGCTTGCCAACCGTAACAATGTAACCACGACCCTGACATATATGTTGTCAATGTTAAACCCCCAAGAAATCAGGTGCTGCTATCACTATGATGTTCTCCCAACTAAGGTCAAGTGACTGGTGGTGGTAGTGTGACAAGACTTAATACAAATAATGAATCATCCCTGCCACAAGTTTGGCATATTCAGTGGGATGGAATATCTGTAGATTATCCCTGATTGCTCTCCACCGCACTGCCATGTGTGGTCAGTAGACCACATAAGGTGGAATGGATGGAGGCAAACTTCCAGATCCTCACATTTACAGACTTAGTATCAGCTGGTGGAGGTAACAGAAACAATAGTGGTACTTCTGAAGAGAATCCTGAGTGTGATGGCTTGGTACCCACCCTAGTAAATGTGGGGATATATACCAAGTAATTTATACTGGACTGGCCTCAAGGGACCACCAGATAAGCCTGGGCCATTTGTCACTGGATCTTGTTGCACCACTCAGAGGAGGTCAACCGGATTGGAAGATCTTTAGGTGCAGCCAGCCAGTAGCAGCTGGCTTGGGGCAATTACCTGGTTAGGGACTCACACTTCGACCCATTGGAACAGGTCACTGTAGAGAAGGTATAGTCCCCACTGCTCCGACATCTCCACCAGGCAGGCACTAACCCCTCTGTCTATTGATGCAGAGCAGGTATCGTCCACTCTGCTCCATGTCTCCACCAGGCAGGCACTAACCCCTCTGCCCTGAGAGCATGACACTGCCTTTAACAAGACACTTTAGCTACATCGCTAATCAATCCTTCTGGGATGGGTGGTGCTGCTGTTTCTTCAGCATCAGCACTATTTCTAGGACCAGGAGTAATGGCAAGTGGTACCATATCTACCTAGTCCCATATCACTGCTGGTTGAATCCAATCTCATGGTGGCCCCAGTAGTCAGTGACACACTTGCCTAATCCTAAGCTTGCTGCTGTGACAGATGAACATCTGTCGCCAATGACTCAGCTGCAGGAATTACAGCACTAGCAAATGCCAGAATTTCACTGGTAGTGGTGGTGTGTTATGTCCTTGCTTACCCCCTCACTCCGTTTGTCTGCCCCTTCTTATGGCTTCCGCTATTCTCCTCTGCCCTAGCCTCTTCTGACTCTGCCTTTGCCTGCTCTAGTGTTGCTGTTGCCTGTGTATGACCCCGACCTCCTCTGACCCTGCCTTTGCCTTCTCCAGTGTTGCTGTTGCCTATGTATGACCTGGACCTCCTCTTACCTTGCCTTTGCCTGCTCCAGTAATTGTGACCTGTTGTCCCAGTTGCAGGGGACCTATCAGCTCCTTGGATCCGGAGTGAGTACCTCTATGGAGTGTTGGCCTATTCTCCCTGGGGATTGCTTACTATAGCTTGTCTTGGTAGGGGTTATCCAGGGTCTCTTTCTCCCATTCCTTATAACCTTCTGCCAAGACCACTCTCATAAACTGTTTGACACCACCAGCTCCATCAAGCTCATACACATCACTAGTACAACCAGACTAACTGGTGATGACAATTATGACAGAGGGTGTCGTGCTGTTACACTTTCTTTCACCTTAAAAGGCACACTGACAGCAGAAGCAGCAGGCACAGGCAGCTGACATGTGCTTCTGCGGATACTGCTATTCAATCACCCCTTATTATACTTCCGTAGATCTCATGGGAAGATTTTTTTTGGGGGAGGAGTGGCTGGGGATCACTTGGACAGAGGATAATTGACTCCCTTCGCTGTTTCCCCTGCAGGATTTCCCCACCTCTGAATTAACAGCAGCAGCCATCCAGCTTCTTCTGCTGTTCATTTTGGGCTTGCCACCTTTCCAAACAACTATTTATTTTTGCATTCTCTCTGTAACAGTATGAAAAATAGGGTCTGGGCAGAAGCTAGAGAGTGTTGCAGGAGACCCCAGTTGAGGCAGGGCTCTGACCTGGATAGGATGACAAGCAGTACTGGAATCAGACCCAGCCCTATCTCATAAGAGAATCCACAAAGCAGAAATACACCAATCTAGGGAAGATCGCCAGAGAAACCTCAGGGAACCACATGGGGCAAATGGCCAGGACAGAATGCAAGGAACTTACTAAAACAGTGGGCTGGGACTGCTCTGAAGGAGGGGGAACAGTACAAGGTAGGAGATCCAGAAACCCAGGTAGTGGAACGAATGGAGGGCTGGGAGAGGAGAACACCAAACTCTCTGATAGGTTATGGCAATCTTGGTCAACTTCTTTTAAATATACTCAGAATCCAGAAGCAACCTTCCTCCATGCACTGAGACCACACAATACTAATGGTCGTCCAGAGCCAATACGGAGCTGGGGTCATCAGGTTCCCACAAAACACAAGAAGAAAGAGAGACAGCGGGAAAGAGCCTCTAAGTGCAGACTTAAACATCTGGTTATTCTTCCACTTGTCCCTTTGGTTGGGTGCTTACAATCCAGAGAGGCCATGCCAGCCTCTAGGCATCAAAGTTTGTAACAATAATATAAGTCAGCCTCGTCCAGTCCTTCTTAGGCTTCCACTTCCCTTTTACAGAGAATGGGTCACTGGTTCTGGAAATACCACGGCAACTAATACTTATTGTATATAAGTCCTTTATTGGAGATAAATATAAAATAAACATAGACCAATAATAAAATCTCTATAAAATACAACGTATAACCCTACGTGTTTCGTCCCACAATGGACTTCATCGGGGGCGTGTTGCACATTGAAATAAACAATCCTTTTATACATATTGCATACCTCCAATTCCAGGTGATTGTCAAATCCACTATCCATCATACATCCCACAGGATCTGTACCTCCCACTCCATGCCGATTATCCGGAAGCCTTCCAATACTGCCTCCGCTTCTGGCCAGGAGCGAGATGGAACGCATGCCGCCAGAAACCCCAACCCGTAACCCTGGCAACCAAAACATCACCAATGATCACAGATATGTGGCTTATCTGAACTTTTAGGAATATGGCAAATCACCCGGAACATATCAGTGATCGGGCACAGTCACAGACCAGCGAACACTCCAGCACCACAGATTTGACAAAAAATACATTACAAGCACAAATGGTATCTTTAGACATGTTCCCCCATTTGGACCCCCTCAATCAATATATATAAACTAAATGTTACATCTTCATACAATACTAAAGGTACATGCCAGAATCAACCTACCCTAAAACTATTGGCCCAAAGAAACAGAATGACCCAATATCCTACTATCACTTAATATTAATGTGCCATAATCAACACAAGACAGGACAAATCCCTACATCTACCTAACATGCACATTTAGGGCACCCACACATGCACTCAAGCACCATATTCTCTATATCTTTCTGTGGTGCACATATGTGCATGTGTGTGCCCCAAATAAAACGTAAATCCAAAGGGAAACACTAACAAATTTAAACTATGTTGCAAAAGTCAATATTGTCATTTAAGCCATATGGGGAAAGTGTATTTAGTTGGTATATCCACTTAGCCTCCTTACAAAAAAACACGCCTATTGCCCAACTTGGTATACTAGTGGAGCAGAGTAACCACTAGAATGAACAGATGGGCATTTGTGGGTTATGACCGTGAAGCAGTGTACGGGGGCACCAACCCTTGTCAGGAAAACACAGTAATCTTGCCTAAGGGGGAACAACCCTTAATTGACTGTGAATGTCTTCGCCATAGACCCACAACTGGGAAGGAGCATCAGATGTATATGCCTGGTTCAGTTTTAAAAGGTTGCACGCAAAAGACCGTGCAACCACATCTCACATTAACCATGTCTCAATTATAAAAATGGCGACCTGAGAATCTTGCACTGCATGAAAGCCAGAGTTTCTCAGGTCGCGCTATGAAACGTCTCCCCAATCATCAGGTCAATTTCATGAATGATCTCTGATTTCCGAAACACTATGTCATAGGCCCTTTCCCCCAAATCTTTACTGATGTCACTCTGAGAGCCCAGAGCAGCACTCATCATTTTGGATCACGGTATCAAACAACCACAGAGAACAAGATGACGGGGAGTGGTTTTGTAACAGCTTACCTTATATCCAGCTCCGCCACTTTGGCTGAAGCTGGATTGGTATTGCTCGAAATGACGCTTTTGCGTCATCCCATGCGTTGCTTCTGGCATTAGGCCTGGGCACGCTTGGCGTCCTTAGCAGCTGCCCATGTCCTCTGGCTAGGCGGTTCGGCGGGTCAATGTGACGCAGGATATGTGCAGGTGTTGGACGAATCTCGGCGAGATGCATCATATTCGGGTGCGAGACTGTGTATTGACGCAAACCTCAACTTTATACAGGATAGCCTGGATAGTCTCCTCCTATCTACTTCCTGGCTCTGTATTTAAGGGAACTGGATCTTTATCCAGTTACCCTTACATTCTTGTCCTGTGCAGTTGTATTTGTTTGTATCCTGATATCCTGTGTATGAACATGGCTTGTCTGACCATCCATCCTTTTGCTAACCTGTGGCTCTGTCTGACTCTCCTCTGTGCCTCCTTGTGTTTTTGGACATCCGATCTGGTGCAGACCTGTGGCCCTGGCTGACTACCTGCTCCATGTATGACCTTGGCTTGTCTGACTCTCCAACCTGGCGCTGACCTGGGGCCCTGCCCAGCTACCCACTCTCTGTTTCCTCCTGACTAGTGAACATCCTATCTGGTGTAGACCTGTGACTCTGGCGGACTCCGGCCATAATTACTGCTGGCGTGAGTCAGTAGTCTACCTTGTCTCTATCAGATTGGGGCACAGTAGGGTCGATTCGGTGTTCTTCTCAGGGTGATTGAGACTACCAGTTGGCTCTGGCCTAGACTTTAGCAGTTGTGGTGGACCGGTTGGCAGCTCCTATTTTTGATAGAGTCTCTAGCCTCTCCAGTCACCCTCTGCTTATTGCACATTTTATTACCGCATATTATTCTAATAAAGGTGATTTTAACTATACTGTCTGACTCCATGTCTTTGCTTGCCATCCGTTACAGGTTTAGGTGGGAGAAGGAGAGACTGGTTTAGAAGGGCAAAGAAGCAGCTCTGTGAGCAGCTTATTTAAGAGAAGGACCAGAAGACGAGGAAGATTCAGAGTGACACCAGTAAAGATTTGGGGAAAAGGGTCAATGACATAGCGTTTCGGAAATCAGAGATCATTGATGAAATTGACCAGATGATTGGGGAGATGTTTCATGGAGTGAACTGAGAATCTTGCACTTTGATGCAGTGCAATATTCTCAGGTTGCCATTTTTCTAATTGCGAAATGGTTAATGCGAGATGTGGTCACATGCTCTTTTGCATGCAAACTTTTAAAAGGATATCATATGCCCAGAGTGAGCAGGACTGTTCCTAATAGGGCAAGGTACAAGCATGGTAAGAATACTGCTTAAAACAACACTGCAAGAGTTCTAGGAAGCTGTCGGATCATGTACCCCAAGCGGGAGGCAGTGGTTACAATTCGACCCTGAACGCTACTGCCTAAGAAGGAAGGAAGGTCGGTAAGAGCCAGATGCCTAGGCGCAACTGATGCTGACACTCATTTGTTGCCCTCTCATCCACTGCAAGGCCTACCCAATCGGAACTCAGGTGTGGGTGTGTAGGACCTTCTCGGGCCTTGCAATAAGCCCTTGACAGGCCACTGAGAACTAGGGAGCTGCCAGAGGATACCGATCCAGGGAAAGGGCCAATAGGACAGCAGCACTGTGGGCAGGCAGAGGACACCCGCAGGTAAGCATAAGAGCCGCAAGCTCTCAGTAGTCAAACAGTTCAGTCATATACAAAAGTGCAAAATAATGCAGTAACTTGGGAAATAGCAAGAGGCAAGTCAGAGTTAGTCTGAGTCCAAACCAGGGAGACAACAATCCGATAAGCTGTACAGACAAGGGCAAGGGAAACTCAGGATCAAATGAATACTCACTAATCAATAGGTCAGATACTAGGCTAGTCAGGAACTCGAATAACTGGGCAAGGCCCTCCTAGTTGCCAGACTATTTAAGGTATCAGGATCCAATCAAAACACAAGGGTTAGGTACAGGCACAAAAGGAGGGACGCATGACACTCTCTCTCTTTCTCTCATTCTCTCTCTCTGCTTCCTCTCTTATTCTGCATTATATGACAGGATGGGAAGTTACAGGGTTTTATAGTATGGGTCAGAACTTTCACAACCATTGAAAACACTGGCAGAAAATGAAACTGTTCTCACTGGAAAATGTGTGGAACAAAAGCAGGACTTTTTCTCTCATCCCTATTGTCAAATATAAAAAAAAATATGGGGAATTGTACTGCACAGGATAGGAAACAGTAAGCACTGGAATACCATGGCTCTGTTTTGCTCCTATGTTGGTTTGTTGGGGGTCATAATGCAGCTTTGGTTTATTTGGCAGGAAAGTCTTAATTGGCAGGTCTAATGATTGGCTTACATTTCTTTAAAGGAAGACTATCTTCTTTTCCCATCTATTACAAGGTGGTTTGAGGTGAAAGCAGACAATATGACTCATCAGCCGCCCCTCAAAAGCTCACAGCCACAGTTCTAGGGAGGAAAGTCCCGGGGGGATCTGTACACTGATGTCCAATCATTTATTGTAATTGTATTTTTATAATAGTTTGTATTAATAATTTTCGCCTATTTGTTTTACATGTTTTTATTTATCTCCTTTGTGTATAGCTTTTCTGTTTGGAAAATTAGAGTCTAATTAAACATTGTACTAGCTGTACTTAAATCTCTTGGTGTTCTGTCTTTTTTCTCAGGAAGCCACTTAACCCTTTGAGTGTCATGGGATGAGCAATACATTGTCGCTTACCACCAATGCAAAGGGTTTTGTGACTGCTGCTGCTGTTCTTGGTGCTCTGCAGCCTCTCTGCTCTCTCCCTGCCCTCTCCAAAACATTGACTCCTTTATGACAGAATCATATGCTAATAATCACCTCCCCCCCACACACACCCCTTGCATAATAAATTCTTAGTGCATATGGCAGTGTGTAATGTTCTCCATTGCAGAAGTGATCTCTTCATGTTGTCAGACACCCTTGGCGGTAAGAACAACCTTTATATTATCTACCCCACTGTAGTTATGATAGCGTTAGCTTACAACCTTTTTACATCTCCAGTACTTAATATTCAGACACCTATTTATGCAATTCTACTAGTGCTTATTAACTGTTTTTTATTTACATCCATTATCAGGTAGTTTAGTAAAAGGAATCAGTTAGGTGATATTTAATTAATGCAAACTTGGAACACTGCTCTTACTGAATGCTCCTTGAAATTAATGAATTTAATCATTGAATATAAACTTTTGAAGTTGGAGTCTATAAAAGAGGACATTGCTGTTGTTCAATTAGCTTTAAAAATGCATAAGGATTCAAAACAATTCCAGGATTTGGATAGACTGTTGAAATCAGCATTGGATAAATTGGACAAGGAATTGTCTGTTTTTAAACAGAAAAAAATATTAGAGACAAGTCTGACTATGAACAGGACAGTGTCTCATCCTCGAGATCCATCCTGAAACATCGTGATAGATGAGTCAGCTTTTCTCAGTATGGATACTGAGCATGATACTAGTGGTGATCTATCTATGTCATCTAAATCCACTATAGATCCTGTTCTGCAGTCTGGTCATATTAATATACAGGACATAGAAACATCTGTATCATCATTACCATCAAAAAACTCCAAAGGATCAAAGAAATCATGGACGAAAAGATCCGCAAAATCCACAGGAAGCCATGTAGAAGAGGGGGAGACGGAGAAGAACGTCAAAGATACACTCTACGAACCAATCGGGACAGTCAGAAACATTGAAAGTTTTTAATTTGTCTCAGGTTATTCTTATGAAGCAGCAGCAAACTGTTCTGGAAACAGGACTTAATTTCGTACCTGAACATAAGTTCAATCTTTTTAATACCATTTTAAATGTCAATTGGTTCGAGAGGTCCCTAACTGTTAAGAAATGTTTCTTTACAGATAATAAAGTATGTGAGCCTGTCTCATTGGTAGATAATAATCAATCAGTTTGCCATCATAAATATCAGTTCTCGAATTTTGGCAATATATGTTACTTTTATGATTTACACTCCTTGAGGGAGGAGTCTTTGTGTACCCAGGCTGGGAACAAGGTCAATTCTATTGAGTCTGGTCTCCGACCTGCGTCCTCATTTTTCCCCTTGCGCTGCAAAGGTAATCAATTAGAGCATTTTCAAAAGATGGTGGAACATGATTTAGAGAATTTACACCAAAAATCCAAACCATCAAGACAGGCTAATCTATCTATAGAAGACAGAGAGGCCATTGCACAACTTAAAAATGACCAGTCACTGGTTATAAAAATGTCTGATAAAGGCGGATCAATAGTGGTTTTGGATGCCATATACTATAAGGTGGAAGCGTTACGCTAGTTGGGAGATACAACTACCTACAAAGTGTTACTTTTTGACCCTATCCTGATTTATAAGTTGTAGCTAAATGCTTTGGTCCAAAGTGGTCTGACTTGTGGAGTTCTTACAAAGCAGGAGGCTGCTGCTTTGGTCCCAATGGCCCAAGTGATGCCCATCTTCCACCACCTGCCGAAGGTTCACAAGTCCTTGGTCGACCCTTCTGTTCGCCCCATTAGCCTGTGTTGGATCTAGTGGACTGCTACATTCGGCCGCTGGTGAATGGGCTCCCTGGGTCACTGAGAGACACAAAGCAGGTACTTCAATCTATGTCTCATATACAGTGGAGTGAGGAATATATCTGGTTGGCTGCTGATGTAACTTTGCTGTATTCCTGTATCTCCCATAATTTGGGCCAACAGGCACTTAAGCTTCAACTTGAACGTTTCTCAAATTATGGGGAGAGTTGGATATAATTTCTTATTCGAGCAGCTGAGTACCTCCTGTCCCACAATTATTTTCCTTCGATGGGGTGTTCTCCCTCCAGAGATCTGGTGTGGCCATGGGGGCTAGTTTTGCCCCCTCTTTTGCCAACCTATATATGGGTTCGTGGGAGTGTCACCCCGGGCACAAATTCGGAACATCTCAAAGGGTCAGTTCCTTCGGCTACTCAGGAACTGTCCCCAGGAGGATGATTTTGATCATGTGTCTGGGGAGTTGACTGTGAGATTTATGGCCAGAGGCTATGATGAGGATCTTCTAGTGCAGTCCTATCACCATGCAAAACGGACATCCAGACAGGATTTCCTGCGGGACTCAGATCAAAGACAGGTATGAGTTCCTTGGAATAATGGGGTGAGATTTATTACGACATACAGCCCCCAGTATAATCAGATTAGAAAGATTATTAAGAATAATTTACCTATTTTGACCACTGATAGCAAATTAGAAATATACTTAAAGGGGGATGTGGTTTTGTGGCCAAGAGGGGTCTCACCACTGGGAACCAGGTCTCTCCTAGTCTTTTCAGAACTAGCCAGTCCAGTCCGGTATGGTTGGAACATAAGGGTTTTTATAAATGTGGGGCATCTATTTGCAAATGCTGCACCTTTGCCTGTGTTTCAAAGATCTTTAGGGGAATGGTTGATGGGGCTTTCTATGTTATTGGAAGCTACATCAACTGTAATTCCGAGTATGTCATCTACTTGTTTACATGCAAAGAGTGCAAGATTCAATATGTGGGCCGTACAGTTCGTCATCTGAAAGAGCGAATATGTGAACACATTTACCAAACTGAGAGAGGTAAGAAGGAATCGGCCATTGCTAGACATATTAAGTGTCATGGTGGTAATTTGTCACTTTTTGAGTTCCAAGGGATCAAGAGAGTTAGGTTGCCTTGACGAGGTGGTGACATTATCAAATTAACCAACAGACGAGAGACATTTTGGATATTCAAGCTGAAGACAAAGGTCCCCTTGGGTCTTAATGCCGAATGGGACATTAGTCACATCTTTTAAAGTATATATACACAATTGCTATGATGAGATTTAATTATGGTATTTTGTTAGATCTCCACTTGTCTTCAGCCTGATTTGGAGTTTGGGGGTACCAACTCCTACCCATTATGCGTCTTGTGACACTATGCCTAGTACAAGGGTGTCCTTTTTGATTACACACTTTGATTATAATTTTTGATTTATTATTTACTGTGTTTCTGCTAGTTACTATTATATTCATTTTTTAATTTTTAACTTTGCTTGTTTTATTTACCCATATTGTTGTAGGATGGCTTTTTTTGTGGATTTGCATTTTATGTTTGTGCCTTATGAGCTGTGTATCCCCCGATCTGCGCCAGAGGTAGCTTCTGGTGTTTCAGTTTCTGCACCTGTTGCGCTCTGGCCATAGATGGCTCACTTGCCCTTTATCAACCCGGTTTATATATGTGTGTTCTTTTTAATTGATTGATGTATATTCTTTACTTGAATGTGCATCTTTGCTTCTTAGTATTTCCAAGTTCGGGAATGGATGATGTTCAACATACAAATGGGTTTGTTAGCGCAAATTAAGTATGGGGTTAAACTAGAGGAGGTGGTGTGACCGCTTTGCTTTTACTTCCTGTTCTTTTTAATCCAATCAATGAATATGTGTGTATATTTGTATCACTTTGTACTTTTCAATTCTTTGACTCTATGATTAAGCGCTAACACAGCACAAAGCTCGTTAGACGGTGCATGCGGGCTCCCAGCACCTCTACCTTTTATGTTCTGCTTCACCTTTTTGTCTACATGAGTGCTTTGTTTTTTAACTGACTTCAATAAAGTATGATGATCTTTTTACAGTCTACACCCTGATGTATTTCTCTTCAAAGTCTTTGGTGTGCAGACGCAAACCTTTGCTTTATATTTAATTAATGCATGTTTTTTCCCTCACATCCTAGGATCCTTTGGAACCCTGGTGCTTCCAAAGGTAAGTCTAAAGCTAGAACTTTGAAGTTACATAATTAGTTATTATAATTAGTATATGTTGGATTGTAATACCAGACTTGATGAGTATTGAAAGGTCTCAACATTTTTTTGTAGGGAAATGTGGTTTTTATTAATTTGGAAATTAATAAGGGGTAATCCATAGCAACCTGTTAAATCATGAGGCTTTATGCAGGAAGCAACAGTTCAGTGCTTCTGGTGTAAACCAACGGTACCACAGGTGGAAATAATAACGCACACTTATTTAAATTAGGTGTCTAACCCGTTGAATGCTAGAGAGGTCTACTGCTCATTGCAAAGCAATCTTCTGCATACAGTCAAGCTCAGTGTATTACTATTACAAGTACACTAGAAATATATTGTGTATCCTTTAGTTAGTAGCATTAATGGGGCCCACAGCTGTAAAGCTGTCAACCCATGGGCCTAATGTGGCAATAGAGGGCCTACTCAACTGCTTTTGTTAAATTGCAGATTGCATCATATTGTTCTCCAGCAAAACAAATCTTGCAAATTCTATTGCCCCTTTCTTCTACTTTAGGGCATTACATTCACAAAAATACTGGGGTAATTCTGTGGCAAACCAAGTGTACCATTGGGTATTTTGGAGATATATCCAGTATTCAGGGGGTAAGAATCTCATTTTAATCAAAGGGTATTTGGGGAAATTGTGTTGAGCCCTGTTGTGCATTTGTTTTCCTCTAGAATTGCTCCAGGTTTCCTTTGACCTTAGGTTTTCTTTTGAACATTCCTCTTTGATACCATTCTGTTTAGGTTCCAGAGAGCAATATGACTAATTAGCTACCCATAGTTCTCTGTTGACTCCCATAAGACTCCCATTGTACTCCATAAACTTTACTAAGCAAACACAGTGCCACGCTTATTACTGTACTCTCTATTTTGAAAGTGCAGTGGTCTGAAAATATCATTTTATTGAAAGGATATTTACCAAAGCTACGGATTGATAGCCTTCCTTTTGTTTAACACAGGGAAGAATTGTTTACACCTCGGAAATATCAGTAATTGTTCTCTGTACACCACTGAGATCCTCAGTGATAAAGATGCCTGCATCAGTCAGACTGATATATTTTGCTGTGTGGACTCTTTTTTTTTTCCTGAAGTGCTGAGCTGCACGCCATTTATACAGCAGTGGTGCCACAAGGGTCAAAACTAGTGTTGTGTCTCCAACAGATTTTGGCTCATTGTGGATCACTGTTCAAGGATGGAACTACATAAAAAAAACTGCTTTGCTTTCTACAGCTGTATGGAAGAAGAAACATAGACATTCCCATCAAAAAGTTGAACAGCCTATGGTTCATTGGCCTCTGACTCATCCTTTGTCATTAACTTATCTTATATCGTAACCATTATTTACATATGAAGTCACTTATATTACTACTTTCATACTGTAAACTATGTCACCTGTGTGCAAAAGCAGTTTGCAATGTTTGCTAGCATGCTAAATATTCAACAGCCATAAACTATTTATCCCAACTTCAACTATAAATGACATGAGATAACGGAAGTTTTTATGTATATGAGGTTATCTGTTTTATTACACTTTTGGGTATTGCTTTTAATTTTATTAATATTGTTTTCCTAGCTTCCATTGAACAGTGTTGATGGGAAATATGAACTACACGTCAAAGGATTTTTTGAGAGCCAAATTATATTTTCAAAAAAGACATCTCTGGAGTTTAAATCCAAAACATTCTCTGTCTTAATTGAAACAAACAGTGTTCTTTACAAACCTGGTCAAGAAGTCAAGATAAGAATACTAGCTTTCTCTGCAGAGCTGAAGCCTTACAAATCTACTGTTGACATACATATATTGGTAAGTTTGGAGAAATCAAAGTGGCACAAATGAATGGGAAGTTAATTTGCTTAAAGGGATAGTAATACTTCGTTTTAACTTTATTTTATTTTGTAGGCATTGAAAAAACATGAAGAATGATATGTCTTATCTCTCAAACCTTTATGGTTTAAGAGATATTCACAAGCAAAGTTTCCCCTCCCCGCCCCTTTTTCCTAGTGTAAACAATCTCTTCTCAGATGTGCAATCTAGTTGTAAGACCAGACAGATAACAGAAGAGGACACTCTTATTCCTATGAAAACAATGAAAGCCCTTCCCCCCCTTGACAAGTTTTTCAGCTTTTTCCCTTATCTTAATTGAAGATTGTCCCTCTCTGCAGTCTACCTGGGCACCTCCCTTCTGCTTTGGCTGAACGGGAGGGGGGGGGATATTTTGCTTGTGAATATCTCTTAAATCATAAAGGTTTGAGAGATAAGACTTATATCGTTCTTCATGTTTTTTTAATGCCTACAAAATAAAATAAAGATAAAACGAAGTATTACTATCCCTTTAAAGCAACAGTAAAGTTTTATTTTTCTTTCTAATAAGAAACTATATATTATAGAGCTTTACATGATGAGTAAAACAGGGGTACTTCCACTGCTGGCAGACTTTTTTCCTGGAGAGGCATAGTCTAATAGTGTGGTTGCTCTAACTTTTATAGTTTTATTGTAATATCATTGTAAAGTTCCCCCTTCCCTCCCCTTTTAGCCACATCAGCGCTTGGATTCTGGTCCCAGGACCAGACAGCTTGTCTGCAGAGCCAAAATAGTATTGCATAAAAAGAGAATCTTCATGAGAACGGTCTACTTTCTCAAACCAAGCACACTTTGTAGACTGTTCTTATGAAGATTCTCTTTGTATGCAATGCTATTTTGGCTCTGCAGATGAGCCGTCTGGTCCCGGGTCCACGTTTGTCAACTAGAGCACTGAAATGACTAAAAGGGCTGGGAGGGGGGAACTTTACAACGATATTACAATAAAGCTATACATTTAGAGCAACCAGACTTAGATCATTTGCTTTATTTATTTAATAAGTACAATATTAAAGCCTTGTCTAAACAAAGTATTTCTATCCCTTTAATAGAATAAACTGGTTCCTAACAATTTGATAAAAAAAAAAAGTAGTTTGAAGTGAGTCTTGAAAATGTAACTTAACCCCTTAAGGACCAGCAGTACCGGGGTGTGTGGTCCTTTAAGGACCAGATAGGAAACTTTGACGTGCCGTTCCACGTGACTGATCACGTGTGCCGGCACGCCGAACGGGGGACTGAAAGAGATCGCTCCAGTCTTGGAGCGATCAACTTCAGTCCCCGGTATTACTGCGCTCCTGCAGTAGTGCAGTGAGTAAAAATACGTGACGTACCAGGACTGTCACTGGTCCTTAAGTGCCGTACCAGCATGACGATCTGGCCATGTCAATGGTCCTTAAGGCGTTAATGATTTGTCAAAAAATACTATTTGTGTGTGAGTTAAAAGTGAACATTGTTGGTGTCTGTTTGTCATTGCTGTGCTACACAGAATACAACCTTGTATAAGATCTAGTGCTTACAAGCTGTCTTTAACCCTGTAAGGTCCATGCCTATCTGATTGATTACCCCCCTCCCCCGGTCTTTAAAGGGTTCAATAGTTTTAAAATATGCCAGATATGACAATGCGCCCCAAAATAACTGTTTCGTCATGATAACTGAGCTTACCTTGGCCATATATGTAGACTGTAAGCTCTTGCGAGCAGGGTCCTCTCCACTACTCTCTTTTTAAGTTTGTGTGTTTATAATTACAAAAAACAAAAAGCAATCCTTCACTGCTCCATACAAATTACATAAATGTAAATCTTGTGTAAAGCATATTTTATACCAATGTGTTCATTTATTTATTTAAAAAAATGAGGGTGTTGTTGCATAGTTTGGCCAAAGTATGTTTAAGCTCACTTATCTCACCAAGGTAAACCATTTTAAGCAAATCTTATACAGTTTCCTATCCAATACATATTGCCAATGTTACAGCTTGCAGAAGCATTTTAAATTGTAAATTCCTAAATTTAAATTTTTGTAAAGAAATTGTGTGTGAAGAATCAAGTAGAATTTAACAACACTTAGTTAAAACACCTAAATATAACTCCTAAAGACACAAAATATCTAATATCCTCATCATTAGACTGACCTGCTGTACAGCAGTTCTGTAAGCCATAAAGATGGAAATATGTATTGGATAGGAGTTGATTAAAGTGGGGTAACTTGCGAAGTAAACCCTAATTTTTTGGAAATAAGTAACTTAATACACACTTCCACCTTGCAATCTTAGCCTTGTCACTCGCCTACATACACACTTTCCTCCTTACACACCCACATTTATCCACATGCCCTTTACTCTCATTCCCTGGTAGATCTGCTGCAATATGGATTCTACCATCATCGCTCAACTGAAATTGTCCTCACTAAAATGGCCAATGACTTGATCTCCGCTAAGTCAAAGCCCACTACACCCTATTTATTCTCCTGTGTCACCTGCCTTTGCGCTTTTGACACAGTGATTCACGTGTTACTTTTCCAAGCGCTCCACTCCCTAGGACTCTATGAACATCCACATCTTGGTTCTCATCCTAGCTCACCAATTGCTCCTTCAGTGTTTACTACCCTGGCTCCTATTCTTCACCCCTACCACTGTCTGTTGGCGTACCACATGATTCAGTCCTGGCACCATGCTCTTTTCCATTTACACCTCTTGCCTTGGAAAACTAATAAACTCCTTTGGGCTTCACCATCATCTCTATGCTGATGACACTCAAATCTATGTTTCATCCCCAGACCTCTCCCCTTCTCTCCTGTCCCGTGTATATAATTGAATCTTTGCTGTTTCTTCCTGCATGTTCTCCTGTCATCTAAAACTTAACCCAATCAAATATGAACGTATAATTTTCCCTCCCTCTATAACCAGCCTTAACCTGGATATTTCCCTCACTGATAACACCAACCTTCAAAGCACTTTGGAGTCACCATCAACTGACTGAATTACTGAATTATTTATGTATTCATTTTTAATTTATTTATTTTAAGTTGTCCACCCTATCTTATTGCAGTCAGTCCCCCCTAAAAATATATATAACTAAAAAACATATATATATATAACTAAAAAACAAAATCAATGACATATTTCCCCAGAATTCTCCAGCACAGAGACAATGAAGGCAATTTGGACCCCAGCTGCCTGTGTATTGCCAGTCAGTCACACCAAATTTTGGGGTATTTGGGTTCAACCTCCTTCCTACCTAAAAGACCCCTTCAACTAAGCTTAAATTCCTCTTTATTTGCCTATTTTCTCTAGTTCAAACACATACTGTTTTCTCCTCTTGCAAACACAGAATGGCATGCTGTGAGAGCCTGATACCCTTGTATATGGCTGTAGAAAAGTAGAGAAAACTTTCATGTGGTGGGGAAAAATGTATTTTACCATTGAGTTCAATGGAATGAGCTAGGCGAAAAAAGCGGGAAATTTATTCACCAAGTGGGAAGTGCTATTTTAGTTTGAGGCGGAAATTTTGCCCATCCCTAGTTTTTAACTGGTGGTAGTTTGTAACCACACCGGTAAAAGAATACCAAACTGTAAATTAAACCTACCGCCGTTAGTTTAGTTTCACTAATGGTACTAACAGAATCGAGTCCTTATCCCTAGGTCACACCTCCACTTTGATGTATGAAGGTTGCATACCCTGGTTTTTCATAGATATTAAAAGCCACTTACATCAAGAAGATACTTCTCACCATGAATATGCTATGGCTAAAACTAATTATACATGTTATTGAGAGATTATGGATATTATTCACATCACTGATTTTACACTCAATGAATAATTTATTTACTTGAAATATATTTTATTTTTAAGGATCCATATGGAAACTTGATTGAACAATGGCTAGAAGAGGAAGCTGAGTTAGGTGTTGTGTCAAAAAGCTTTTATCTAAGCAATATTCCTCCTTTGGGTGACTGGACCATAAAAGTAAAGTTACATGTAAGTATAACATTGGTCCTAACCCTTTATTGCATATATCAGCAAAATTAACCCCTTGTATGCTAGAAATCTTCACAACATTGTTTCTTTATGAATTAGAGACGTCTATAGCATCCAATATGTTACAGTACAATCATCTTGAAAAAAGAATACTTTGTGAGGTTAATTCTTCATATGTCTGACATTAAGGCTGATGTACTGTGAATAAATGATGCAATTATGGAGCAAACCAGCTGCAGCACAGGGGATAAATAAAAAAAATCTCAAATACTATTCATCTAAATGAGTAATTTAACCTCTTGAATGTTACACATGTCTCCAAAGCATTGTAAAGCAATATGCTGGAGATCTTTCATGGGGTTAGAAGCCCTATTAACTCAATGGGAATTTTTATTTGTACCGTATGGTGCAGCTGGTTTGCTCCAGAATTGTTATAGTTCTTGCTACAGGGATGTCCAAATCAATCTTCGTGAGCTGTACAGATACTTGGATTTGACCCTTTAAGGACCAAATGGTTGTGCAAAACATTACAAATCAATGTAACAGCAGCAGGATGATGATGAGCATGATAGTGAGCCATAGACCACTGTGACCAACATGGGACTGAGTTTTCAAGTGGTGATATGGGACTAGGATATGCTCCAATTGCCCAAGAACTCTTGGTCCTAGCTCTAGTTATGACACAGAGGCAGTAGCAGCAGCACCTCTCCCAGCTACTTAAGTTGATTCTGGAGAAGGAGAAGAAGGCCATTCTTTTCCACTTCTTACCTCACTTAAATTATGGGTGTAGGAATACGTTTCCCTTGAAGCAGGTACAGTGCAGTCATCAGTCGCTGCACTGTGCGCTATGTGTGATAAGGTAGTGAAAAGGGGAAAGGATGAACACATCTTTGAATATCTGCTTCTTATAAAGCACATATAACCTAGACATCACAATGTTTATGTTACGTACGTGAAAGCCAAACCTGGCAAAAAAATAAATCGAGAGCCGCAGTCGTTTTGCTTGGGGGTGATCCCAGAGGAAGACAAGAGAAACCCAGCCTGGATGTTCGATGATAACTATAACTCCTGCATCATCATTTCCTTGTGCTAGGGTCCATGTGCAGGAAAATGTACCCACTGTCTTCATCCCAGCACTCTCGGCATCCTGTTCTTTCTCCTCTGGTGTACTACCTTTACTCTATTACCTCTCCCACCAACTGATATTGAGTCTATAGATGTGTAATGATCCGACAGACTAAGCATCAAATGTAAGCTGTCTAGTTAGACTCTGTGAATTAGATTCAGAATAATAATATGGTAAGAGCAGAACAATAGACATACAGGTATACTGCAAGGCAGGACCCAGCGGGCCAGATGCTTGGGAGCGCAGACTAGAGTATGTGGCTGCTCACTGGGTTGCCTTGACTAAGCCAAGTTAGAGATACTGGCCACAAGGCCAGATTAGTGCCAGCTGGAGGAGCCAGTCTGCTCCCAAGATGACAACCCAGAAAACAGCAGCTACCCACTGAGGTCGAAGAGGATATTGTACAAATAATCCACCTGCAGTATAGTCGTAGTTGTTGTACAGGAACACTGAGGCCTGGAGCTTGATTGAGAAGACAGAGAACAGGATAGTTGAAGTCCCATTGGAGTCAAGACAGTTGGGTAATCAGACAAGCCAAATCAGGAATGGATGGGCAATGCAGTGCAAGGCAGAAAATGGAGGAATAATCAAACAACGCAGCCAAAGTTGGTAACAGTATATCAGATGAGCATGGTACCAAATCTCAGAACAGGAGGGAAGTTGAAGGAAGGGCCGAGTCAATACACAAGATAACACTCAGGAACAAGACAGGAAACCAAGGGTCACAACCTAGAAAGCTTTGATTGTGTTCACCCCAAAGGTACTGAGGCTCTATAAAGACTCAGAGCAAACACAAGACAAGGTAGGTAACCAGGATCTGGATAACAAGAAAAAAACAAACGAGAAACAGACAAGGGATCACAAAAAACAAAGAAAAGAGGGCAGAACATGACAAGATGTGAGGATCTGGAAATTCATGTCCATCCATTGCACATTGTGCCATGAAATCCACTGGCCTGTCTGCTTTTTTGCTAGTAAATCTGCCCTCAGCAACCCCCTTAATCATTTATCCTTTTTGCCTACACCAAAAATGTTTTCACTATGTTTTTCAGTGGCTACAAACCTCCTGACTGTTTACTATGTGTACTTCACATTTTCACACCAAAAAGTGACGTTTTCAGGTGGTGAATCAAAAAAATAAGCTGATAGAGAGGGAGAAAGGCAACTTTACTGCATTTGCAGAGGTAGAGGTGGTGGCAGTATGTGTGGGCACTCTCTGACTTTTGTTATCGTCTATAATTAACTCGGAGTCATTCTCCTCTACAGCAAGAGCCATAGGTGTTATTTCAAATGAATGAAATCTTGACACATTCTCTATCATATCAACATAATTTCTGTTATGTGACCCAAAGCCCCAGAAACTCTAAGAAGTGCTTCTTCTGCTGCTAGTTGTGGAAATTCTGATGTGTTGATGTTGTGTCTCCCAATCAGACCTGTGGTTGTCCTTCAGGTGGGATCTTGATGAGGCGGTGCCTAGGTTTGGACACTTTTTAGCTTTTGGATCTTGAGGGTTGTATCTTCATACTTACAGGATGATTATATATTTTTCTGGCATCTTGTCAAGGGTCAGACTTTCCAATTGATTTCTCAAACAGTTTATAAACAGAAAAATAAAAAAAAGCAAGAGTAGTTCAAATATGAAGATCCAGATACACCTATTGTGCTCCGCAAATTCATATGCGATAAACAATATATACATAAATCGGAGCTTAGAACAGGACAAATGTGGTCATATCCCTGGACCGAACAAATGTGCAACCCGAACAGTAAATATACAAATCTAGTGTATTCAACAGTAATAAATTTGGTCATCTCATGCATCCATGAGAGTCCAGTTTTTTATATATGGGCCACTAATAGAATGTGGGCACATACTAAAGATCGGATTGAAGAAAGCAGCACAAAATTTGAACAAAGCATATAATCTGATTGTTGGATGAAAGTGAACACGAACTTGGTCTGGCGAGTGAGACACCACGGTGAAACATCTGAATACCAGTGAGAATATTTTATTCTATATATATATTATGAATGTGCACCCTTGATTTGTTGGAAGAGAGGAATCACAAATAAAACATCTATACAGAAGGTGTTCGGTCACAGTGATACTGGATCGGCACTCTATGAATACTGGTGAGAGTGTTCTGTACTGTGGATGCTTAATTTCAATGCAGTTATACATATATGCCAGTGAAGTAACGCATGCCAAAAAATCATTCCACGACTAATACTGGATACATGTTGGTGTGATTATGCTACATAATAGCCCACATAAAGTTACACTTTGGTCTATAAGTTGATAATAACATCATGCTAAATTAGAGACCAAGGCTGTAAAGTGGAAGAGAAATTGGAATATGTAACCTTTTTTTATATATTGGATTTTAACAGTGTTATTATACATCTATGTATCAACATCGTGAGACAGTGTGTTTATCTCCTCTTTTTTGTTTTTATATTTTAAATCATTGTTATATTTTTGACGATCGATTGTTAGACAGCTTGTCAGGCTATTTTTTTTAGGTAGTCTAGTTTATTTGAATTGTTTATGGGATATTTATGATTTTTAGATTGTTATATTGATTATATATTGGTGGACTCTTTAGGTATCTATCTTTATGTGGAGGGTGATATCACCTTGGCACATATTATAGTGCTTGATAAAGGTAGATGTAGCAGTCCGCATATTTACGATAGATCTATATCTCAACCTGGTATATATACAGCATTTCACATTATCACAGGTGAATGTCTTGCTTAACACCACCCTCTATTATAGGAAGTGGTGAGTAGCAAGTTAATCATCTATTGTGGATATACACCATATTTAGATTATTGATTGGGACAGAGGCGGTGTACTCTGCTTTGGACCGTAGACAGAGTGATATCTGCTTAATAGTTCCCATCATTGCAATAATATTTCAGGTTTTTATATTTGGTATTTATTGTGATATTAGTGGCCCATATATAAAAAAACTGGATTATCATGGATACATGAGATGCCCAGTTTTTTTATTGTTTAATAAACTAGATTTGTACATTTACTGTTCTGGTTGCACATTTGTTCTGTCCATGGATATGACCATATTTGTCCTGTTCTAAATTATAATATAAACAGGAACAATGCTTCTTTTCAGTGGTGGAAGATCAATCCTTTCCCTTTCAGTCCATTTTCTGGCCATGTTGCAATCTTTCCCTCTCAATTTCTTTACCTGATGAAGAGAAGGATGCTGGAGTGATATATTCTAGATCAACATCATCATCATCATTAAGTCATCCTCCGCATCTGCTGATGCTTCTTTACCACTACTTTAATATTCTTGTAGGCTGTTTGACATCTCAACAATTTATTTTTTTATACTCCCCTTACAGGGATTTTCACAACATATGCTATTACTTTCAGGAAGTGGTGTACTTGTTTGTCTCACTGTCAGATGAAGCAGCAGTTGGTTGAACCGTCTTCCATTATGCTATCAGAATTAGAATGCAACTTCGCCACCTTCAGTGTTCTTAGATGGTTTATTAATATTATTGGTGATGGCTGAACTTTTGATGTGACTGACAAACAGCCTTCTCAGGAGGAGAAGTGTCATTCTCATCACATTCTGCAGCAACCATGACTGCAGTCTTTTTTTGGACTACCACTTTACTAACATGTCCCTGAACTGCTCTGACTCCTTTCGTCCTACCTTTGCCACTAGTAAATTTGCTGGACATTATTAAACTAGTGTGTGTAGTTTTAACAGCAAAGTACACAATAGAACTGATTGTGGCATCTTGCTCTTTACTAAAAAATACTCTCTTTCTCTCTTCTAGTATCTGCCTGCTTTAGTCACAGTTTGTGTCAGGGTTCCTATCTCTGACACCTCTCAGACATACTAGACATACTATTTTTTAAATTTTTTTTTATATTTTTTTATTAACTGTCCCTCTCACCATCAACAAAAATACAAAAAAAAAACCCACTGCCTGTGTAACAGCTTCTTCCCCTCTTTGCTTTTAGATTGTGTCAAGAGGATTTCAGCTCTCTCTTTCCCAATGTCTAGGGGTGGGCGAAAGTTGTTGTTGCGGGAAAGTTCATGAAAACCACTTTGTTGTCTGCTTTTTCGCGGGAAAATCAGCTTTAAAACTAGCGGTTAAAATTTTTGTATCTTTCGCCCATTGGCCAAAATCTTTTGCCATTTTTTTCAATGGCCAAAAAAGTTATCACCCATTGATTTACATTGTTTTTGACCTTCCGCTATAAAAACCTGATGTTTTCATTGAAGGCAGACACGATAGAAGCAGCTACAGAGTGAGATAGATGTGCTGTGCTATTCTCTTGTGATATTTAGCAAAAATTGAGGCAGGAGAGGCTCATAGTGACTCCTATCACTATGAGCAGCAAAAAGAGGAACTGGAAGGACTCTTATTATGTGTCCACTGAGCCTGAGGAGGAGGAGGAGGAGGAGGAAGTGACTAGCAGTACTGAACCAATACTGTCCAGTCCCCCTAAATCACCCCAAGGGATCTTGGGGAATTTAATAAGAAGGGAAGAGAGCAGGACAGGTCAGCTGCCTGTGCCTGCTGCAAGATGTGCTGCCCCTGCTGCCAGTGCCACCATTTCTGATCCTGCAGCCACTAGTGTTGTACCTGTTGCTAGTACTGAACCTGCTGCCAGTGCTGAACCTGCTGCCACCAGTACTTTGCCTGCTGCTTGTGTTTCTTGTAGTACTCAGGGGGGAAGGAGAAAATGATGCCAAGTGTGACAGCAAGGGACCCTAAGTCATACTTGCAATTCCCAAGCAGTCCTGCCAGTGCTAGTACTACTGCTACTAAGGTCCAGCAGCTTGTTAACTTTAGGAGTGAAGGAGGGGGTAATCAACAATATCCTCATATTTCTAGTGACTGTGAGACTGAGGAGGAAGACTCTGCGGCTTACCTTGATGTGGTTGGTGTTAGTAGTAGTAGCAGTAATGGTGAAGCAGCTGGAGTGGTAGGGGAAACATTTGAGAGCTTCCAGACTAGCGGTAAAGGGAGCCCACACCATTCCTCTGGCTCTGGGAGTCCCCTTCCCTTCACTACAGTGCCCAAGTTGAACATGATCCTTAAGAGGCCAGAACTGGTGTTGGGGGAGGAGAGCAGGCAGAGAATTAATACCACCACCACCACCAGCAGGAGCACAGATCAGCTGCCTGTGCCTGCTGCTACTTCTGCTAGTACTGGTCTGCCTTCTTCTTCAGGTCAAAAGGCAATGGCAAGTGTGACCATTATGGGACCCTCTGTCACTTGCTCCAAGCAGCAGTGAGAAGTCTGGAATGGAGCAGCAGCAACAACAGCATGTAGGGACTAGCAGCGGTGGTGATGATGATGCTGGAGAAGCTGGGGTGGAAGAGACATTGATGGCCTTTTTAGCAGAAACTGAGAAGGAATGGGAGACAGGAATGAGGATGGGCATCACCACCACCACCACTAGCAAGGACATCTTGGAATTAGAGGAATTTGCAACTGCTCTAATTCCTTCTAACCTCCATCTCACTTTGCATTTATGTTTTCTGTCCTTGTTAAATTAATTACAAGCACTGCACAATCACAAGCACATGCACTGTATAAACTTCTATCAGATGTAGGTTACCTCTTCCCTCTCACTACAAGTACTAGTACACATACATAACTGAACGTTGCACTGGGCTGGGGATGATGCGAGTTGTAGTCAGCTGTCATTCTGCACACAGAGAAGGGGAGATAGAGTTCGGAACAGCACTCAGATATGGGTCTCTCTCTCTTTCCTTCTCTGCGTGCAGAATGACAGCTGTCTATAACCCAGCCCAGAGCAGCAATCAGATATGTATGCGTAGTAGAACCTAATGAGATGGGAGAGGTAAACTAAAGAAAACATAAATGCGAAGAGAAATGGAGGTTTCTGGGTTGAAGCAACGTTTAATGCGGCGACATGAGAATCTTGTGCTTTTTATGCAGGGCAAGATTCTCATGACGCCGTTTTCATCAAGGTGACCTGGTTATTGTGCCTTTTCAAAGTGAGCCATACTTGTACTGACAAAGGCTGCATTGGTTCCTGGTCAGTGAACTTTTGCCTTTTCAATAGTATCAAGCTTATGCATCAAAAGCTGTCTGACTGAGAGCTAAAAAGCCATTAGAAATTGCAATCAGCTTCAATGTAAATGCTGAATTAACTACTTCCAATGGTGTTTTTTTGATACATATATTTGCCGTCAATCTGCTTCCAAAGATGGTTAACATCAATAATGAGATGACAAACTGAAAGAAAACTCTTGAAGAAAGTTTTTTCCTGATTGGAGGGGGGGGAATGGAAAAATGAATTTCAATATATATATATCTATATATATATATATAGATATATATATATATATATATATATAAATAATCTTTTTTTAAAGAAATGTCAACTTATTTTAAGTGTTCTGCTTGTTAAAGCACAAATAATGCTAACATTTTAATCAAGTGTATACCATATATATTACATAGTCAAGCATTTCATGTTTTTTTGCACAATTTGTAATGATTTTGTTTGAAAAAGTGGTAATGTGAAACTTAATGAAAACATGTGTTGTAAGAAAAAAAACTACAGAAAATGATACTGCAGCTCACTCTGGTGTTAAGAGTAGACATTACACCTATGAAGAAAAGACACAGGGCTTGATACTATTACCACCGATAAAACCGGTGGTAATAGCAAAAACAACAGTGCCAAAAAAATCAAGCATGTATCCCAGCTATTCTGTTGCTGGAGAGGTACATGACAAAAAGAGCGGCGTTGTTCAAAACTCACTTTTTGCCAAAATACTAGTTATGTTTTTTTGTTCATTCTTCTCTGAAAAAAAAAAAATCCATTAGTGTTTTGTTAAAATAAAAAAATACTCCAAATGATGTTACTTTCAACACTTTGAGCGTTGGAGGGGTAGCCCTCAGGTGTTAAAGGGTTACTATTTGTGGCATCTTTTAAGTAGTAAATACATATGTGGCATCTTTTTAATTATAAAATGTCCTGCTTGTGTGTTAATATGTTGAAAATCTTCAATTTCTTTACCCCCTTGCCTCCGCTGCCGTTGTCTATGCTGCGGGCGGAAGGCATATGAACCGACAAGATCCAACTTCTGACCTCTCAGGCCTTTGCCAGAGTCAGACTGCTGGAATTTTGAACCGAAAATGGCTTTTATATGCCAGTCTCGGTTCAAAATAGATTGGCAGTCTCCTATTGGCTGGTAATTGTTTACACACCTCCCAGCCAATCAGCTTCTACCATGGGGGATGACATGTAAGCACTTCCCAGCCAATAGGAGACTGCCAATCTATTTTGAACCAAGACTGGCATTGTATAAAAGGGGCATGAGGGTGCCTGTGTTGGTTGGGTGTGGAGAAAAAGTTAATTGAACAGTGAATGTTTCTTGGGGGGGGGTTGCTTACTGGTATTGGGGGCAGTTAATAAATAAATAAATCCTAAACACGGTTAGAAAACCCCATAAGACATGATATAAAAGGGGTCTGAGGAGGGTGCCTGTGTTGATGGGTGGAGTCTGGGGAATTAATCATTTGAACAGGGAATTTGTTTTGGGGGGTTTCTTGACTGGTATTGGGGAGACAGTTAAAAAATAAAATAAAATAACAAATTTGTTTGTAAAGTGATAGAGACAGGAACCCCCTGTCATAAGTCATCACTGGGGTGGACTGATACTTGACTTAATAGAGTATTTTGTAGAGGATGATTTGTTAGATTTGTTGTTAGAGGCACAAGCCCTGAGGAAACATTGATTTGTAGGACTTAAGCTTGTTTGGCACAAGCCCTAAGAACCACCAATACCCCCACAAATGTTTTATTTTTTTTATTTGTTGTGATTTAAAAAAACAAAAAACAAAAGAAAATCAACCCTGAGAAAAAAAAGCCCTACAGGCCTAGTGCCAGCAGGTCATATTGGCCAGTGGCCACTGGCCATTGTCAAATGTCCTCCTGAGTCCATAATTGCAGAATTTGCAACTGCTGTTCTTGCTGCTGCTGAGTTGTTTAAGAGACAGTATTGTTAGGGAATGGGATCAACAATAGCCATAACATGGGTGACGGATGATGAGGGTTCCACTTGCCACGACTAGCTTCAGTGATGCGCCTGAGGCAGTAGCAGCACAATAAGCAGCCCCCAGTATATGTGGAGAAAAGAAGAAGTTGGCCAATAATTCTTCTCCACTTGCCCCTCCTCCAAAATCATGAGTGTGTAGTTATTAGAATATCAATCTTTCTCATCAGCAACTGCAGTGTGCACAGTGTGTGTGGTAAAAAACATCTGGGGGCATAACTGTATCCAAACACCATGACACCAGAACACCAAATACTTCCGTTGTCACTATACCCCAGAACCTGCTAAGGACCCATGGCAACTTGCTGACAGTTAAGTAGTAATGATGAACCTTACCTGCCAGCATCTTAGCATATTCTGCGGAATGCAATCTCCCCAGATACCGCTTAATGCACTGCTTGTGATTCTTCTCCACCACACTGGCATGTGTGGTCATTGCACTACACAGTGTGCAATGAGTGGAGACAAACTGCCACATCCTAACATCAACAGAATGGCTATCATTTGGTGGAGGAGGTAATGATGAACAAGGTGGATTAGGAGAAGATGATGGCGAGCTAGTTGTTTCACTCTTCATGGAACTTCCAGTCTCTGCCTGGGTGTCTCTATTCTTCCTTCTCTTTGATCTCTGCCTCACCTCTTATTGCCTTTCTGGAGAGTCAGAGGATACAGCAACAGTGGTACTTGATTTCTGTGGTGGGTGTTTTTCTTTAACATGTTTGACATAAATGTCATGGTGTTTGTTTCTCATGTGTGTTATCATGGTGGTTTTGCCAAGGCACGTTCCCTCCTTTCTCCTTCTCAAGAACTTGTCACAAATTGTCACAGTGCTGTTGGTGATGACTGCACTGTGCCTGCCCCAAGAGAAAAATAGTCCCACACCCATGTGGCAGCGGATGATGTTGCGGCTGTTGTTGCAACTGCCTCAGACTCAGCACTGCAAGTAGGACCAGAAGTATTGCTGCTGGCAAATGGAACCTGTCCTAGTCCCTCATCACTGGTTGACACCATTACAAATGTGTCCACGGTGGTCTGTGGCACACTAGCTTGCTCCGCAGCAAACTCAGTTGCAAACTCAATAGCTGCAGGAATTAGAGCAGTTGCAAATTCCAAACTCTCACTGCTGGTGGTGGTGGTGATGCCATTCCTTCTCAGTTTCTGCTAAAAAGACTGGACAGCATTGGTTCTGTAGTGCTCACTTCCTCCTCCACCTCAGACTCAGTGGAAATATAAAGGACCTTACAATTCCTCCTTGTATTATTTTTAAACCTTCTCATAGTTATAGCAGTCACTATGAGCCTCCCCTGCCTCAATTTTGCTATAAATACACAGCAGGACAGCACAGCATGTCTACCTTGCTCTGTAGCTGCTTCTATTGTGTTCCACCTGGAAAAGCGAAAAGACGAAAAACGCATAAATCAATGGGCGGAAACTTTCTAGCCATGAAAAAATGATGAAGAATTGTGGCCAATGAGCGAAAAATGGAAATATTTCAATTGCTTGTTTTAAAGCAGATTTTCCTGCGGAAAAGCAGACAAGAACAAGGTTTTCACAGGATTTCTTGCGGGAACACGGTGAGAGCTTTCGCCCACCCCTAGCAATGACACCAGGGCATTTGACATTTGACTAGCCACCATAACATGACCTGCTGGCAATAGGCCAGTAGGGTATTTGTTTTTTTTCCAAAGGATTGTTCTTTCAACACAAACCAGAGTCAAAAAAAAATTGCAGGGGCTTTTTTCTAATAAACCTAAGTCCTACATATCACTGATTCCTCAGGGCTTGTGATGCTAACAAGCCTGAGTGTTAAAAATTATCTCTGACTTGATTCCTTGGGGCTTGTGACGCTAACAATCTTAA
Source organism: Rhinophrynus dorsalis (assembly GCA_037306005.1). Taxonomy (NCBI): domain Eukaryota; kingdom Metazoa; phylum Chordata; class Amphibia; order Anura; family Rhinophrynidae; genus Rhinophrynus; species Rhinophrynus dorsalis. The sequence continues at coordinate 328,430,583 of CM074720.1, read as the reverse complement.
AAAAACTCTCTGATATGATTCCTCTTGTCTTTTGATGCTAACAAGCCTGAGTGATAAAATTATCTCTGTGATTCCTCAGGGCTTGTGAGGCTAACAAACCTGAGTGATAAACATTTTCATTGATGTGATTCCTTAGGTCTTGTGACACTAACAATACAAAGTCCTACTCATCAATGTTCCCTCAGGGTTTGTGCCTAACAAATCTAAGTCCTACAAATCAATGTTTTCTCAGGGCTGGGACCTCTAACAAATCTAAGTCCTACCAATCATCCTCTCCTCTACAAAACACTCTATCCCATCAAGTATCAGCCTGCCCCAGTATCGGCTTACATCAGGGGATCCCTGTCTCTATCACCAATTTTTTAGTTTTATTTTATTAACCTCCCCCCAATCCCAGTCAACAAACCCCGCTCAAAAAATTCCCTGTTCAACTGATTCTCTCCACAGACTCCACCAACACATGCACGCTCCTCAGACCCCTTTTATACTGTCTTATTTTTTTTTATTTTGTTTTTCTATTAACTGTCCCCCAAATCCCAGCCAACTACCTCCCTCCCAAAAAAAATCTCCCTTTTCAACTGATTCTTTCCTCACACACCACACAGGCATCCTCAGACGCCTTTTATTTTATGACTGTGGGAAATAAAGTGAAATTTGCTATCTGTTGTGTATAATTTCAATGTACCCATTGATTTTAATGCAATGAGCTAGGCAAAGAAAGCAGAGAAACTGCACTTTTCATGGGAATGCCATTATTTGCCGAATTTTGGTTTGAGGCAAACTTTTTTGCCCATCCCTATGTGTAAGTTTTTTTCTTATTAATCAAGGAATATACGACACAAAATATGATTACACATATGATTTACCACACATTGACTTTTTTTAACACTTTAATTTTTTAAATAAACTATATATGATTATCCATTTGGGCTGATTGTTATTTGGAATTAATCTTTGTTAGATGTTGAGGTATAGGTTAACCCCTGTTGTGACATACCTATTGAAGTTCCATCAACCCTTGGAACACTGCTTGTGAGTATTAAATATTGCCAATTATTGAGACTTTATTATATCTGTTTGTCTCTCTGTCTGTCCCTCTGTCTGTCTAATCTACAAACACCCCAATCTTGTGTTACTTTTGTCAGTGTCTCAGTTCATTAGGTAAATATTATTTAAAATGAGCTCAAAAAAGTATATGTGCAAGTTTAAGATTTTTCATATTTATTAAGGAATATATGACACAAAATATGTATATATATTTACCACCCATAAATACACTCTCTGAGCATGATCATAAATTCACGTAAAAGGATGCATCTATTTATCAATTTGTGAATATGAAATACATAAAAAATATCCAGTTTTTTAAATGAGGGCTGTTTTATATATTAAACAGGTTCCATGCATCTTGTTTAGACCAAAGAGCACATTTTGCAGTTCTAGTTGTTTGTTAGATCAGTCCATAGGCTCTAAATGAGCTTTATTCAGTAGTCTTAGAATATTTTGAACATACACAAATGGTCATAAATACAAACAGCCAATAAATGGCAGTGGTACTTGCTGATAAAATCCCTCTTTTTCAACAAACAAAACAGAAAGATATGTCCTTGTGCGTAACATGTTAAATTTGGACTCCTAACTTAAGTGCTCTTTTAATGTGAATTTATGTCTTAAGGTAAATAGTCCCTGTATTTTGTAGGTGTTATTATCAGAATAGTGTGTAGGAATCTCGTTTTTCCAGTGTCTGTTAAGCAGGTGTATTTTCAGGGGTGTTTGCAACTTCACCCACTACTTCAGTCTTTTGTTCTTCAAGTGATACTGTACCTACATGCTTATTACTACTATGTGTCATTATTGTTGCATTCCTCCTGTGTGCTAACCTAGGTCTCATGTTTCATTAGTTTATCTGATGAATGTCCTGTACAGCTGTACATCTTCTTCCACAATGTAAGAGTAGGGCACTACTTTCTGCAAACAGGTATCACTTATCCATCTCCCATCTGTGGATGACAGAGTTTGGTTACATATGTACTGTTTTTTCCAAAGTCTAGTTCAGGAAGTTCATTGGCACTGTGGTAATTGTATGCTTTGGCTTATGTGATGTCTCTGTATTATTTGGTTAGCCACACTCTTTATTACTTTATGAAAAAACAGTGTTTTTGCAGTTGGAAGCATTGTACACGTTCTTCTGGACATTCACCTCTGTACTGGGCAACTGTTTGTGCCCTCTGTTGGTGCATTTCTCCAAACCAGTATGGCTTTCCAGTGGTCTTTACCATCTCTTCTGGTTTTCTTTATAATATATTTAGCTATTTTTACTCCTGAATCTGCTTTTCCATTGTCCTGGCTGTGATTTGGTGAGAAAGTGGTGTGATCAAGCTCTCATGCCCTGGGAAATTGTGAAAAATCTGCACTAATGAACTGTGGTGTATTACCCATTTTAGCAGAATCTGTAATTCGGCGGTGACTGAAGGCAGCATTCTATAATTCACTTCATGGTTGTATCTGTAACTGCCTCTGCCTCCCAGAATTCAGAGTAGTTATCCACGATAATGATGTAGTCCTGACCAGGTAAAAAGTACAGGTCCATGCCAAGTGTTCTCCGCAGCTAGATCAGGATTTTAGGAATCTTGAGAGGCTCTTCTATCTGGTTATGTAGATATTCATTGCAGGTGCCACAATTATGGCATCTTTTATCTCTTAATTCATTTGTAGTCAGAGTATCACATCTCTGGTCAAGCTTTTACTGCTATGTATTTAATATGTATTCTTGCAATCATATCTTGCAATCCTTTGCTCCCTTCTCACACTCACAGACTACCCTAGGACAGAGATAACAGGTATCCTATTGAAATGTCGCCATCTATATGGCGACCATTAAAATAGCATGTAAAAATATCGTCTGAACCAAAAAGCCGATATCCGAATGAAGCTCCAATCAATAGAGCGACATTCTGATATTACATGCTTAATGGTCTCCAGCTACATGGCGACAGTTCAATTTATAATGCTGAATTAGTGCCCTGAGTGCCTTCCCCTCATAACTATCCTCATGTACCTCGTAATGCTGAATTAGCCCCTTGATTGCCTTCACCACATAATGATCCTCATAATGCTGAATTAATCCCTTGAGTGACTTCCCCACATAATGATCCTCATGTACCTCTTAATTCTGAATTAACCCCTCGAGTACCTTCCCCACATAACACAATCCCCATAATGCTAAATTAGCCCCTTGAGTGCCTTCCCCACATAACGATCCTCCACCTCTATCATATGTTGTTGACAGCCATTAGGTGAACCTTAAGTTTTTTATCTTGTGGGGACGGTCAGTTTGCAGCTTTCACACACACACACACACACACACACACACAGGCACACACACGCACACACAATGGCTCCTGTCACCTCCGAACTTACAGCAACCACCAGGGGCGGGAGACACAGCAGTGTGGGGCACAAAGAATGGGGGAGTATTGAGTTCATACTGGCCCAAGGAGCAGGACAACGTAATCTAGAAATATATGAGGATTGTTATATGGGGAAGGCACTCGAGGGGTTAATTCATCATTATGAGTTACAAGAGGATCGTTATGTGGGGAAGGCATTCAAGGGGTTACTTCAGCATTATAAGGATCGTTATATGTGGAAGGCACTCACGGGGTTAATTTAGCATTATAAATGGAACTGTTGCAATATCAGAATTTTGCTCTATTGATTGGAGCAACGTTTTTGGTTCAGGTGATATTTTTAACATGCTATTTTGTTATTGCTATATACCATAAAATCTCAGGTATAATATGCACCTGTGTATAATACGCAGGTGCATATTATACCCAAGATTTAGGGGAAAACAAGAGTGCCTATGTATAATACTCACCCTTGTTTTCCCCCTTCCAAAATAAAATTTTATGTCTTGCAGCTATCTTCCCTCCCACCCCTGGCGTTATCTGCTTTCAAAATAATGCTTACCATGCTCCACTGAGGAAATAGACTAGAAGGCAAACTTTTGCTGTGTAAATGTTCTCTGGGAGCAGCATGCTTGCATTTGCCGCCTGCTTCCTTCAAAGGGCTGCGGGACCTCCCGCCTGTGGTATTGCCCTGTGAGGACCTTGAGATCCTCACAGCGCATTACCATTGGCTGGAGGCAGAAGGTCCTGAAAGCCAATTGAAGGAAGCGGGCGGCAAATGCAAGCATGCCGCCAGCAGGGAACTTTTACACAGCTGAAGTTTGCCTTCTATTCTATTTCCTCAGTGGAGCATGGTAAGCATTATTTTGAAAGCGGATAGCGCCGGGGATGGGAAAATAGCTGCCAGACAACTTTTTTTTTTTTTTTTAGAAAAAAAACCTTGTGTATAATACGCACCCGCACTTCACATAAAGTGAAGTGGGGTAAAATTGTGCGCATTATACCCGAGATTTTACGGTAGATGGTGACATTTCAATTCGTTATATGGGGAAGGCACTCGAGGGGTTAATTCATCATTATGAGTTACAAGAGGATCGTTATGTGGGGAAGTGTATTGGTTTCTTTGACTCACAGACACAGAGTTAGGATAAAAAAACACAGTTTATTTGAATACAATAATACAATAAGAACCCTCACAGGTCCTGTAATATACAACGTATGGTACAGACACACGACAGGTAATATTTAGGCCCACACAGGTCGAGCACAAATATAGGAGACAAACAGTTTATGCTGACACGGGTCAGGCAGAGGATTAGGTTTCCAGGTTTCAGCAATGTAGGAGTTAAAGTTCATCAAGGCAGGAAAACAGTCCCATATGTGAAGGTATGAACTGATTCTTAAACACGCCAAAGTCTGCATCCACTGAGAGTTACCAGTCCACTGAAGTAAAGGGAGCGCACCGGTGCAGACACGGAGGCAACACTTGCAACCGGATGACAGGGTGGAGCGTAAGCAAAAGGCGATGTACTGGAGCAATCACGGAGGCAACACTTGCAGCTGGTTATACAGAATGGAACGTAAGCCAATGGCAATGTACCGGAGTAATCACGGAGGCAACACAGCAACCGATTTGACAGAGTGGAGCTTAGCCAATGGAAGTATACCGGTGCAATCACGGAGGCAACACTTGCAACCGGTTAGACTGAATGTAACTTAGCCAATGGCAATGTACCGGTGCAATCACGGAGGCAACACTTGCAACTGGTTAGACTGAATGGAGCATAGCCAATGGCAATGTACCGGTGCAATCACGGAGGCAACACATGCAACAGGTTAGACTGAATGGAGCGTAGCCAATGGCAATATACCGGTGCAATCACGGAGGCAACACTTGCAACCGGTTAACTGAAACTGAGGACTAGGCCAGAGGCGCTCCGTAGAGCCTAAATGGGACAACACTTGGCAAGCCTGAGGGTGCAGAGGTGCCAGACAATCAAGGCACCGGAGATCAGCCAAGTCGGAGCACAGGAACAGGAACGTCAGCCAGGCCGGATCAGAACACAGGAACAGGAACGTCAGCCAGTCCGGGTCGGTACACAGGATCAGGAACCTCAGCCAGTCCAGGTCGGTACACAGGAGCAGGAACGTCAGCCAGGCTGGGTCGATACACAGGAGCGGACACAGAAGAATAGTCAGGAAATCCGGGTCGGTACACAGGCACAGGCACTGGAGAGTAGTCAGGCAAGCCAAGTCGGTACACTGGAAACTTCTTGAGCAAACATAGCACTGGCACAGGAGCACCACGAAAGGGCAATGTGTGGGTGCAGGAGCCCAGTATAAAAAGGCCATACTGGGCAGGCTTAACACAGGGCAACCAATGAGAGCCAAACAAGGATGACTGACAGAAAAAATATAAACAAGGGATCACGGGCACCGTGATAGGAAGGCACTCAAGGGGTTACTTCAGCATTATAAGGATCGTTATGTGGGGAAGGCAATCAAGGGGTTAATTTAGCATTATAAATAGAACTGTTGCCATGTATGTGGTGACCATTAAGCATGCAATATCAGAATTTTGCTCTATTGATTGGAGCAACATTTTTGGTTCAGGCTGTATTTATAACATGCTATTTTGTTATTGCTATATAGATGGTGACATTTCAATAGTGACTTGAGATAACAGCCAGATCGGCAAGAAACTTGGATCACATCTGCCTGTGTGTTCCTAGTCAGCCACACAAAATTTTGGGATATTTGGGGTAAACCTCCTTTGCTGCCTTCTCATACCCCCAGACTCCCCTATAGGACTTAGATAACAGCCAGATCAGGAAGAAACCTGCATCAGCTCTACCTGTGTCTCCCTTCTCACACACCCAGACTGCCTTAGCACAGAGATAACAGACAGATCAGGAAGGAACTTGGATCACGGCTGCCTGTTTCTTCCCATTGAGTAACACAAAGCTTAGGGGTAAACCTCCTTTGCTCCCTTCTTACACCCCCAGACTCACCTAGGACAAAGATAATAGTCAGATCAGGAAGAATCTTGGATCACGACTTCCTTTGTCTTCCCAGTCAGTCACACTGTATTTTGTGATGTTTGGGGTCAACTTCCTTTCTCCCTTCCTGTCCCCCAGAGTCTTCCAGACTTCACTAGTACAGAGAACAGATTTCCTGCCTACAATACTCCCTAAACCAAGCTTCAACTCCAGTTTATTAGCTTAAAAATGTGCTACTTCCTCTTCCTCTCACAAACACAGAATGGCAAGCTTTGGGAACGTGAAACCCCTTTTATACTGTGCCTGTTGGAAAAAAGACAAACTCTGCACACGGTTGGGAGAAATACAGTCTTTCCATTGATTACTATGAAGTAGGAAAAACAAATGGCACTTTCACAAAGAATTTACCACTTGATGAAAAGTGCCATTTTTCTCCTATTTCTTTTTTGAGTCTAAATATTTTGCCATTCCCTACTCAACAGATCTAAAACTTCTAAGAATGTGAATGTCCATGTTCTCTGCACTGCTGTCTGGCAGGGAAGGGGTTACTCCTTTCTGGGAGGTACTTAGTACTTGGTGGTAATACCCTGCTGCAGGAATCCTGGCAGATAAATTATATTATCATAGAAACATAGAATTTGACGGCAGATAAGAACCATTCGGCCCATCTAGTCTGTCCATTTTCCTACAGTAAAAACCTCAAACCTTTTTTGGTCCTTGGCCTTTTCTTACGTTAAGGACAGCCTTATGCCTATCCCATGCATGCTTAAATTCTGTCACTGTATTAACTTCTGCCACTTCTGCTGGTAGGCTATTCCACTTATCTACTACCCTCTCAGTGAAGTAAAACTTTCTTACATTACATCTAAACAATCAAAACATTTTTACTCCTTTGAAATATACTTCCATCCTGCACTTTGTTGAATCCCTTCATGTATTTGAATGTTTCAATCATATCCCCTCTCTCTCTTTTCTCCTCCAAGCTATACATGTTCAGATCCTTTAGTCTACCCTGATATTTCTTTTCCTGTTAACCAGTCACCATTTTAGTTGCCCTTCTTTGAATTTTCTCTAGAGTATCTCTATCCTTTTGGAGATGGGGTCTCCAGTACTGTACACAATACTCTAGGTGAGGTCTAACTAGAGATCTGTAGAGTGGCATGACCACTTCCCTTTTTCTGCAACTAATGCCCCTAGCTATACAACTCAGTACCCTGCTTGCATTCCCCACTGCTTTGTTACATTGCCTGCCTACCTTTAAGTCATTAGAAATAATTACTCCCAAATCCCTTTCCTCTGTTGCCTCTGACAGCACAGTACTCTTAATAGTATATTTTTCCTTTGGATTTGTATGTCCCAAGTGCATTATTTTACATTTATCAACGTTAAACTGCATCTGCCATACTCTTGTCCATTCTTCTAATTTACCTAAATCATTTGTCATTTGGCTTATTCCCCCTGGAATGTCTATCCTATTGCAGATCTTGGTATCATCTGCAAAAAGGCATACCTTTCCTTGAAGACCTTTTGCAATATCACTAATAAAAATATTAAAAAGAATGGGCCCCAGTACAGATCCCTGAGGTACTCCACTAGTAACACTCATTTTGACCAAATATTCTCCATTGACTGTCATCCTCTGTCTCCTGTTACTCAACCATTGTCTTATCCATTTAACTATTTTTATATCCAGACCCAAACACTGCAATTTATTTATGAGTCTTTTATGAGGGACAGTGTCAAGTGCTTTACCGAAATCTAGATAAGCTATATCTACTGCTCAGCCTTGATAATTAATCACATGATGATATAATTTATGTGGTTGATCGGGTATTTTTTTTTTCCTTCACCTGAGCAGGCGAGAGGCTCTGTAAACCCTGGGTGGTGAGAGCTTTTTTACACTAGAGGGCAAAAGTGATTTGGGCCTTTTTAGTATGCCTTTGTTCAACCATATTTCCCTCAAATTCATTAAGTACCCTCACATACACTGTAAACAGTTTTTAAAGGATAAGCGGGGCTTTCTTTTAATGACATATTTATATGTATATCCCATCATTAGTTAGCTAATAATGTAAAAAGTATAAATTTTCATGTGATGGTTTGTGCTCAGTTGATTCATTTTGTAACAAAGACTGTATAAAAAAATATGAATGTTTGTTCATTTTTCCCAAGTGTCCCTTATTAAAGGAATAATGTCCCACTGAGATGAAAATTCCAATGTCCCTTTTTTCTGCTATGATGTACTTCTTTTAGAACATCAGACTGTGTTGTGTGCGTATATTAGTGCATCACATTACTCCACAGCAATAAAACACACATTCATATTTGTTTAACCTTTTGTATGTCAGAGGGCTACCCAATGATTTGCAAAGTAACGCACTAGACTACTCAGTGGCACTCATGGGGTTAAACTTCATTATATGTGCTTCTAAATTAATCTGTGTAAATAAAATGCTTTGATCTTGCTTTAAATCATTTAGTCAGTTACACAAATAAGTATCAGTAGGTCATAGCATAAACTGTGTTAATCCTATATAATAATTCGCTAAATCGTGTGTAACGCCACGACATGCGCAGTAGACACTGCTTCGCGTGATGCAGTCACGCGCAGTAGAGACTGCCAGCATCGCGGCTGATACAGAGCTGGGCGCTCCGAAGGAGCGTCCAGCTCTGTATCAGCCATGGCGCGGGCAGTCTCTACTGCGCGTGACTGCCGCGCGACCAGGTTGCAGTGGCACTGTGGCCCATGTAACGGGCTGTTCAACTAGTTAATCCATGACTTGCCAGGAACATCATCTATCCTCAAAGGAAATAATTGCATGGAGGTCCTGGCACGTCATTCAGTGTTAAGGTGTTATGAGCCTAAAACTTAGCCACTCTTCTCCAAACAGGCCCAGAGTACCCTGTTTTGAAAGACGGATCCTCTCTTTTAAAATACCTAGCATCGTAACATAGTTGATCAGGCTAAAAAAGGATATGCAACCATCAAGTCCAGCCCATAACAAATCACCTCCCGTTGAAATAGAGGAAGGCAAAAAACCCCAAAACATTGAAACCATTTCCAATTAAGCCCCAAGTGTGCTTCCTGGCTCCAAATGGCAGTCAGCTAGTTCCCTGGATCAACAGCTTATCTGCTTTGAAGCCAACTGTCATAATTCTTAATATTGTTCTGTTCTAGATAGGTATCCATTATGATTTTGAAAGCAGTTACAGTTTCTGCAAGCACAGCGTCCCAAGGCAAATAGTTACATAGATTTACCACCCTTACTGTAAAACATCCCTGCCTTTTTTTAGTTGAGAGCTCCTTTCCTCTAGTCTTGATGGATGACCTATCATTCTTAGCTTATCTCTTTGTGTAAATAATTAATTGGAGGGTTCTTTATATTGACCTCAAATTATATATTTCCCCTTAGATGTTTCTTCTCTAATTTAAACAATCCCAGTATAGCTAGTCTCCCTTTATAACTCAGATATTCAAATCGCTTTATCAGTTTTGTTATATGTCTTTACTTTTTCCAGTAAGAACTGGTGCCTAAAACTGTACTCCATATTCTAGATGAGGCCTTACCAAGGATTAATATAGAGCTAGAATTTTATTTGCATTCTGTGCATCTATACCTCTTTTTATGCTGGATAGTACCCTATTTGCTGTTGCAGCAGCTGAGAGACTCTGCACACTGCTGTGAAGTCTCTCTTCTATCAGTACTCCTAAATCTTTCTCTAATGAGGAGTCCCCAAGTAGTTTCCCATTAATGTATTTGTAGTATGTTTGTTTCTACATCCCAAATGTATAACGTTTAATTTATCTACATTAAATATCATCTGCCCCTTTTTTGCTCATTCAGTTTATCTAAATCCTTCTGCAGAGGGAGACATCCAGTTCTGTATGTACTGCCATAGAAACTTAGTGTCATCAGAAAAGATTGAGACACTAATTTCAATTCCCACTTCTAGATCATTAATAAACAAATTAAAAAGCATTGGGCCCAGGACTGAACTTTAGACAAACTTGAAAAGGTTCCATTTACAACAACTTTCTGCCATCTATAGTGTAAACAGTTTGCAATCCATGTACAGATATCACCTCCCAAACTAAAGCCTTTTAATTTATGCAGTAGCCTTTAGTGGGGCACTGTATCAAAGGCTTTTGCAAAATCCAAGTATACTACATCAACAGCTACCCTTGTATAATATTGGCTGATGTTGCAATCTCCGCACATTTTAATACAGTATTGAATGAGGTGGGTAGAAGGAGCTCTTAAAGAGCTCTGATCTCAGACCCCCTTTTAACTACAATTTTGGGGCTACTCTTTAATTGAGTGGCCCCCCATTTAAATCAAGGGTAGCATTTAACATGTATGTGTCAGATGGGTGGGGCTCCTATACACCTCATCTTTTCCCGTTTGTGAAAGAGTGGTATCCCTTTTTCATTCAGATGTACTCTTTAACCATTTGAGTGTCAGGGAGTAAGTGTTTACCCCTCTGACAGCCAAAGGATAAATAATATGCATGTTGGGTGATCTATTCATTACCCAACAAGCTATAAATGTTTAATGAACATACACAAGCACACATCCATGTACTAGGCAGACCGGTGTACCCACATCTGAAAGAAAGAAGGCCCCATTCTACAGATGAGGTTACTTTTAAAAAAAATCTTATGATCAATTTACATATACATTTACAGGTATGTATGTGTATATATATATAAATAGAGAGAGAGAGTGAGAGAGAAATTCATATTTGAAAAATTCAAAAGAATTGTGGCAATGGTTTTGTGCCCCTTTACACTGTGTCAGTTCATACTAATGGGATACCGTTTTTCTTGGGCTAGCAGTACATACTAAGTACAACTGGAAATTCCACGGTTTTTAGTACATTATCTTTGAAGTGGAGCAAATGTAAAAAGCCTAATTTCCCTGTAAAGCTACTTTCTGGAACATTTGTGCACAGTAGCCTAGGGGTGGAAAGGCAAGTGGCTCATTTGAATCAGCCAGTTGTCTACTTTCCAAAACAGCACCCTGCATAACTTTTCCCTGAGTCTGTAATTATGACCGTTTCAGTGCAGCCAGGTGACATTAGAAATTAAAAATTATAGGTGTGGATTTGTACTACTGGCACCCCCTACAGTATGCCAAACCAGACCAGTATGGTTCCAGATTTCTGTGGCTGGCATTTGGTAATGCCTACAGTAGGAAATGCTATGGTTTTCACATATTTTAGTACCTTTGAAGTGGTTGAAATGTTAAAAAGAAACATTTTTTCCAATAGCTCCAATTTCTGGAAACATTTATGCTGACCAACCTAAGGGTAGAAGGCAAGAAATTCCTCATCTGACACAGTGGATTGCATTCCTTCCACAGTGGAAAGCCTTGTCTGCTTTTTCTTCATATCTGTAGTTATCACAGCCATCTTAGTACAGGGGGACAAATGTTAAGACTGTAAGAAAAATTACAGACTTTGGTATGGGTAGTCTTGTGCTTCTGAGTTCTGTCACAACCCCTATGTTATCTCTTAAAAAAGGGCTGTTTTTTTATCTTGGGAGAGGAGCTGTTAAATACAGCCTGAAATACCATTGGTTTCAAATCTTTACACACCTTTTGAATGGGTAGAAATGTAAAAAAATTCCTTTACTTTCCTTTAACAAAGCCTTGTCTACCTTTTATCATTGTTACAAACTTTTACATGCAGATATATCATATTAAGCACACACAGCAGATTTTGGTCTATACAGTTTTGTGGTCCTGGCTGTTTTAGTCAGAAGGCCTGTAACTGCCTAATCTAATATGATATTGAATAGTTTTCTTGGATTTAAATATCTGTAAATGTGAAAAAAACTAACTTTTTTACTCTGATGATTTACTCTGACGATTTCATAGCAGTCCTGCCTTGTAGTAGAAATGCAAATGACCAGTTCCTGAAACTGGAACATAGAAAAAACATTCCCAGACAGCTGTTTGTTATACACTTTATGGAATTTACAATTTTTTTTGCATTCTGTTAAAGGGATAGTAATACTTGAAAATAATTTTATTTTATATTGTAGCCCTTAAAAAAACATTAAAAATGATATAAGTCTTATCTCCCAAACCTTTATGGTTTGTGAGATAGTCACAGGTAAAATAAAGTTCCCTTTTCCTGACTGTTTCAACCAAATCTGCCATCTAGTGGACGGATTTGGAATCCGGTCCACAGATCAACCGGCAGCTTTTTAGCAGTGCCGAGTTCACCATCTTTAAAAATAACTAGTTAATTGGAACTGTGTACAAAGTGTGCCTGGCTTGTAAGCACACTTTGTAGATCATTCCAATGAAGAAATTATTTTTAAAGATCGTGATCTTGGCACTTCTGGAGAGCCGCGGCCGGTCAAGGGACCGGATTCCAAATCTGAGAGCTAGAACAGTGACGTCACTCAGTGGGAAACTTTGCTTGTGAATATCTCCCAAACCATAAAGGTTTGGGAGATAAGACTTGTATCATTTTTCATGTTTTTTTAATGGCTACAATATAAAATAAAACTATTTCCAAGTATTAATATCCATTTAAACATGTTTAGGACCTGTTACAGAGGATGTCCACACACCAATTGTATATTTTGAAAGAGCAGGTTTTGCTTGAAAAAAAACAAAAAAAACCCAGTATGACTTACGAAGTGTGAACACAAGCTTAGCACTGGAGAGGGTAGTGAAAAGCTTAACAGCCAAGTGGTTATGGACCACAGAGTCACACAATGCATTTCAGATTGTGGAGCAGTTAATATACTTCTCTTTGGGCAGCAGACATATTGTATAAATATCTGTCCACCAGGAGGCAGCAAATGAAAAGACAAAATATATGAAAGAGTGAATGAACTCTTTAGATCAGATGTCAGTAATTTTCAGCTCTCCAGTTGTTGCGGAACTACAAGGTCCATCATCCTCCGCCAACAGGATGCAAATTGCACATTCCTACTATAAATCAGAAAGTCCAGATTCATTAAATGTGCAAATTTGCATGTATTAAACTTTTGCTGCATTTCGTTGTTATAGAATTATTGACTCAACTGCTTGATAAAGTGTCGACCCTTTGAGTGCCAGAGAGTTATCAATGCATTATGCTTAGCCAACTAAAGAAAGCTTGTATTGCACTAATGTTTTAATCTTTAATTTCCAGAGGGGGATGCAAATGAAATCTAAACACAATTGCCTCTGACACTCAAAGCATTAACCCTAATTTTCCCAATAATTCAGTGATGCACAACCAGTTAACAAAGCTTAGAATGTCATGGCCAAAGTATTTTGTAGATTTCTTTTATAGATAATCTTTTAATTAGTAATTTATTACCAATGCCGTGAATAACAAATCCATGAGTAATACCCAGTAATGTCAAATACTGAGAAAGGATTACTATCGCTGTTTGTACTTTCTCATACTAAAACTATATAAACAATATTGGCAGGCAAGCTTTGTTGGCTTGACACTTTGATGAAATCTTAGACCTCATGGGGTTAGGTATTCTTGGTACAAGGCACAGTTTAATTTTTATATGTATTATGTAATATCATAATTTATCAGAGTAATCAGAAATGACTATGACTTAAAGCCACAATAACCCCTTCAATTAATAAAGCACCACTTACCTTAATCTGGGCAGACAATCCTAATGGCCAGTATGAATTACTTTTGAGAGTATTGGTTCCCCCATAATTAATTGTTAATTACTACTGTTTAATACTAAATGAAAGCAATTCTTTGTGCACCCCAAACTATAAATTTTTGTAACTATTTCACACAAAATCCCCACCTGCAGGAAAAAAATTAAAATAATAAAACATAGAGTGTGAAGCACCAAAGTTAGTGTGTCTATATAGTACTATCAAGTGACTGAATAACATGTATCTATCTATATAGTACTATCAAATAGCTGAATGACTTCAAATACCATTTGTATATACGATAAAACAATGGATATTTTATTGAAATAATAGAAAACTCAGTAACAACATCTTGTTACAAACAGATACACTAAATATATCTATGCTAGTATCGACCGACACCACATGGCACCTCCATGTGCTGTTAGCCGGCACCAGCAGGGACAATCTGTGCTATACGTAAGCACTGATTGTCCCTGGTGGTGCCCGGGACAATCACTGCTATAAGTAGGCACAACATTAGTCCTTGGACACAATGGTAAGAATAAACCAGCCACAAAAAAAAAGCGAATATGTATCCCGTCCATAGGAAATGAGAACCATAGATCGGCGTCCAGCCAAGCAAGAGACACAAAATACTCATCTCAGTTATTAACGCTATCATAAACTACCGGTATGGTTTCAATTGAATGATCACTGTGACATTATTTTAATATTTCATCCATAAGCTAATTTATCGTCATGTTCACTTATTGATTTTTGGACGTTTGTATATCACAAATTAACACTGACTATTGTTTCATTTGGGATCTATCACATTAATTTAATTGGATTTAAAAAAATCTGCTGACAACAGTTTTAAGACTGTCAGGTATGCAGTTATCTGTGCTTTGACAAACTACCGAAGGAAAAAAAAAACATGTTGGGTGCTAAATTTGCACCCGTTGGAAACAATGAAAAAAAAATGTTACTTTGGACTTCAATTCCATGTGTTGGGTGGTAACATGCATTAAGGGACTCCACTTTTTCGCTAAAAATCTACTCCTACACTGGAATTAAAAAAAGAAAAAAGCTAAGAAAAAATCTTAGTTACCTTGGATGTATTGATATGGGGCCCTATGCCCCATAGCAATACATCCAAAGTACTGAAAGGATGTGTGTAATGTAAGAAAAGTTAACCCTTTGAGTGTCAGAAGGGTATGCAATTTATTGCAGAGTGTTGCGTACCCCACTGGCACTCACAGGGTTTAACCTCCTAAAGCTAACAACAACCCATGAAAATAAACACTTACCTGTAATTCTGTTGTTCAGCATAGTCTTCAGCACCCTGGTCATCTACTGTAAGACTTCACCTATAAACTTCTTATTTTGCTTCTTCTTTCGTCTTATCATCCATCTTCATAGCTTTCTTCTTCTCTGTCTTCTAAAAAAGTGCTCCACAAGAAAGAAAGTAAGCTTAAAAATATTTAAAGGGATAGTAATGTTTCATAATAAAAGCAGCCCTAATTAATCTGTTTAGTATTTGGGCCTTGGAGAGTGTTATTTAAATTCTGTCAGAGTTGTAGTTCAGGAGTAATTGAATGATAAAGTATCCCCCTCCCGCCCCTCTTACTGATATAACACTGCTCACCTCAGAGCAGCAGTGAGTGTCCAGGTAGATTGCAGAGAGGGACAATCTTCAATTAAGATAAGGGAAAAAGCTGAAAAACCTGTCAAGGGGGGCAGGGTTTTCATTGTTCTCGCAGTAAGAAGATTGTCCCTTGCTGTTATCTGTCTGGTCAATCAACCAGATTCCACATATGAGGTGAACAGTGTTACATCAGTAAAAGGGGCGGGAGGGGGATACTTTATCATTCAATTACTCTTGAACTACAACTCTGACAGTATTGAAATAACACTCTCTATGGCTCAAATACTATGAAGATTAATTGGAGCTGCTGTTTTTGCAAAAAATTACTATCCCTTTAAGCACCCAAATCTATATTTGAAATAAATGTATGCTGTCACTGCAGCTGGCTGCCCGAGGGGTTAAGCACCATATAAAAAAACCAAAACAAAAACAAAGCCCACCACCTCATCCAAAACAATGATTAACCCGTCTCTTAACATTACTGCTAAAACTAAGCACAATGGTAACTGAGGGGAATTGGTGTAAAAATAAATCTATGGCTCAAAATGCCCCTTTTAAAAATAAAAATGAGGGAATAATACTATTCCCCCCAACTCTTCATTCTGATGAGATCAGGATGGAGTTTGTTAAAATAATATAGAGTTCTGTCACCACATATTATTTTTAAAATAAACATAATTAAAAAACTTACCTTTGTGTTGGGATCCATGTGTCCTTAGTGCACTAGTGATCACAACAATTGCTGCCACTAGTAAAACAAAAAGTCCTAGTCTGACATAGGCCATTGTCCAGGACACTGTCAAATGAATCCTATATAATAATTCGCTAAGTTGTGTGTAACGCACAACATGCGCAGTAGACACTGCTGCGCGTGCGGCAGTCATGCGCACTACAGACTGCCCGCGCCGCGGCTGATACAGAGCTGGGCGCGGGCAGTCTCTACCGCGCGTGACTGCCACGCGACCCGCTGCCAGAGGCACTGTGGCCCGTGTAACGGGCTGTTCAACTAGTAAATACATAAATAAATAAAAAGGATTGGCTTATATACAACCAATTCTGGTATACATTATTATTCATACACCTATTGACTGGAAGGAAGAGATACACACTGAACAAAACTACCAGACAGTCCCAGATGAGAGGACGGGGTCACGCATGTGCAAGCCCTGCTTCCTTCCTTCCTTGCTGATTTTATATAGAGTACTGTACAAAAGTCTTAGGTAGGTGTGAAAAAATGCTGTAAAGTAAGAAAGCCCAGCTCCCGCAACAAGTTGAGGTCTGTGCCTTCTTCTGGCACAAATCTTTATTAGTAGATGAGATCCCTCTGTCTCCGGGACTCTAGTAATGCAGAGAGCTGGCAGATGACATCATCTCCCAAAACTCTGCATTACTGGAGAGAGTACTGCATGGGTGCTCCAGCTGCAAATAGAGATCTGTGCAAAAGAAGGCACAGACTTCTCCTGCCACGCCGCTGGATCACAAGGGAGGTAGAAGATGGACACTGGGGGTCACTGGGGGCAATGTGGAGAGGTGGACATTGGGGGCAATGTGGAGATACCCAATGGAGGCAATGTGATCGGGGGAGCCATGGCAATTTTTGCACCAGGGCCCGGTGACTTCCAGTTATGCCTCTGGTGACAGAACTCTATATTATTTTAACAATCTCCATCCTGATCTCATCAGAATGAAGAGTTGGGGGAGATAGTATTATTCCCCCATTTGTATTTTTGAAAGGGGCATTTTGAAACATTGATTTCTATTTATTTTATATGTATATATATCTAGGATGGTCAAAAGAAAGGAAGGGGTTTTATTTTTTTTACATTGACATTGGGCACCTAACCCAGTATTGATTTATTTACATTTTTATTTTTCATGTATTAATTTGGGTTATTGGTACACCATATTACTTTATTTAATTGTAAATTGACTTTAGAAAGTGGAGTGAATGTACGCCATATTTGTTTCTCTTTAATTAAGGGTGGGAATGAAAGTGCCCTCCTTTTAACAACAACAACAAAAAAGAGTTTTCATTACCCAGTTTAATCCTTGCTTATTATATTGTCACTTTTTGTTCACATTTATTTTTGATGATTAGCTTATTATATCTCCTTTGTTTTTGATCCGGAATCTATATATTTTGGGTTTTCATGTTATATGTGTAAAACGATTTTACACAGGAGCTGTTTTTAATTGGTTTTGGACACATAAACATTAGTTTACATGTTGTATTTGTAATACTGTATAGGGTTGTTGCTTTAGGAGTTTAGGGGGTTAAGATTAGATTGTATTATATAAACAGAGTATCGGGATGATTTTAATTGTAAACCCTTTCTTCCGTGGTCATTTTAGGAGATTAAACCTATTGGTTAATTTGAATTTGTTTTGTCCAGTTGAAACGATCCGACAATGGACGTGTATAATTGTTGTGCCTATTTAATGATTCATTTAGTGAAGTAGATTATTGAAATTTCCCCTGAAGAAATGGTCGGGTGACCAAAAACATGCTGGGATATAGATAAAGAGTTCTATTTACTGTATATATATATTTTTTTCCTTTTTCATATTTTTAATAAAAAAGCTATCTTTTTTGCATCAATCTACTAGAGTGTTTGATTCCTATTGCCAATCTGGATCTTAGGAAATGACCTGATGTACTACATAACAGTCTGATAATGGGGAGGATTTAACCAAACAATTCCCAGTATGCTTTTATGACCGGCATATGCTAGTTCATGGCCAGTCAGTTTGGAAAGTGTAAGTACAGTGTTATTTACATATCATCTATTAATGCTATATGTATTATCATGTATTACGTCCATTGGTGGCTCTCCTTCTGGTTGGTGTTCTCTTTTCATTTTTCAAGTCGACTGATTCTTACAAATCAGCGCAGATGAGGGCTTGAGCCAGGACAAACAGAATATCTGTGTGGGGCAGTCACAATATCCTCCACAAGTGCTTCTACTACCAGTCAAGTGATGGTAGCCACGATTTAGTGTGAGTAACCATTCATTACAAGACTGATTGTTCATGTTGATATCCAAACATACTATACTAAGAGATGCTACCCCCGTTGTTTCTTTTTTATTTTTTCTCATTTTATAATTTATCATTCTCCATCCTGATTTGATCATGATAAAGAGATTGGGGATAATGCTACCCAAAATGATAATCAAGTACATTTCATTAAACAAAACAATATTTTTCTTGTCAGGATTAATCCCTCCGTTGCAAAGGCATCTGGAATATGTTGATTGCAATGCCTTCCCAGCCAAATCAGGCAATGGAGAGGTTAATGGCTGGCCCAGTTATATAGCTACCAACTGTCCCGATTTATGAGGGATTTGTTATGATTTTGCAATCATTCAGTCCCTCCGCATTGTCACTCTCCCACTTCCCAGGCTTCTTCTCCATGCTTGTTTGTTGTCTCAACTCTCAGCTGAACAGAATTCCTTCATGTTCCCCCATGGAGACCTTAGCTGGGTTGCTCGTGCAGCAGCATTGTTAGATGCGAACATGCACACAGCATACACTTTAATCCACTCTTGCCCTCCTTGGTAGCAGCAGTGAGTGAGCACACTGCTTTGTGCAGAGACTTAAAGTGAGTAAGAGCGGGAATGTATTAATGCCATCATGACATTTGTTTTAATTTGCACTGGGTTGAGAGATGTTGACTTAGAGCTTGGTGGGGGATTGCAGTGTGTGTCAGACCTTTGGTTATATCATCAACCCTGGCATCAAGTCAGCTTTTGAGGTCTAATCCATCATGCACAGCAAGCCATTCAGCTGGCTTGCTGCCTGGGCTAGAAACTGTAGCCTCTGAACAGCTGGAGGACCTGTTGCCGGTTGACTTATGGGTTCATTGTTTCATTTGGCAAGAATTAATCTTCTTTATATTGCAAAAATTAATGCAATGTATTGAAAAGGCTTTTATGTTCACTTTGGTCATTTGTGGCTTTAAACCCGTGGAGTGCCAGAGTGGTGAGCAACGCATTGCAAAGCAATGCATTGTGCACCCCTCTGGAACTCAAAGAATTAACAGAACCCAGATAATTAGCTTCTTTTGGCTCACCCTTGCCAAGCTTCTTTTAGTTCACCCTTGCCAATTTCCAGCTATTTTCTTATCCACTTTTATGACTACTCATCCAAAAAAAATCATCCCTGCCCTGCTAACTGCCAACTTTCTAATTATTTGAAGCTACCAGACCATTTAAATCTTTAAAGAACATATGGAAAATTGTGTTTCTAACACCTTATATCCCATTTAGATTTTAGAGATGATTCAAGTGCAATGCATTGAGGTTTGGACAGTTGAGTTGAAGTGTTTGGTCCGGCCTTACTGCAGCAACTAACTTAAGTGCCATGTGGTTGAAGTGAGTTATAGATACACTTGGCACTGATAGTGAACAGACAGAGTTCTCCTCTGCATGTTTGATGGAGGCCACTGACTGCAGTGATCAGGGGTGATTTTCTGTAATCCATTGTTAGGCAAGTGAAGTCAGAGAAAAAAGGGGGATAGAGGGTGAGAGAACTGGGGGGGGGGGGTCATTACACTTTAGTTGTCTTGTTGGTGTAGTAACCTCCCAAGTGTCTCTCTTTTTAGGAACTCAGACTGTGTGTATCACATTGCTCCATAGCAATAAAACTCAGATTAATGTTTGGTTAAACTTCAGTATATGTGTTTATATGTTAGTCTGTGTAAATAAAATACTGTGGTTTTGTCCTAAATAATTTATTCAGTTAGACAAAGAAGTGTCGCTAAGTCATGAAATCATCTAACAATTCTCATCAATGCCCTGCTCACCACTCTCTCCCCCAGCAACATCCCCTAAAATAAGTGTCCCTCTTTGGCTATTTGAAATGTTGGCTAGTATATAGGTAAGTTATGGAGACTGGCAGGATAGTAGTGTATCTTTTAAAAAATGTAACCTCTGTGTCCAAGAAGTTGCAGCATATTGAATGGTGATTCACTGCTGGCTGTCTGGCATCAATGGGGTTAAGGGGGAACTGGATGAGTATAAGAAATGGGTTGTTGTGGTTGCTGTCTTTTGCAGTTGCAGATGCCTTTTTCCCATCCTCAGTAGGCCTGAGCTACCTATCCTGGGAAGGCAACTCTGGCCCAAAAAGGAGTACTGAAAAAGGCCATGCCGCTAGACTAGGCATGCCATGGATTCACATCACATAGATCAGGGCTCAAAATTTCCACTTGCCACTAGCCAATGGAGAGTGAAAATTTAGCCCTGGCGAGTAGAAATTCAGCCCTGGTTGGTATGTTATGGCTTGCACTGGCAAGTAACTTTTCAGGTTTGGCTAGTAGCAAAGGACTTAAAATTTTAAGCCCTGACATAGATACAAAGGGGGTGTTACACAGCAAACTTAGAAAAAGTGGAGCAATTCTGGGGCAAACCAACTACATCATATGGAATAAATAAAATTAATTGAACTCAATATGAATATGTAGTATTTTCATGCCCACACGTGTTGCTGTTGGTTTGAAAGCTGAAATACTAAGGAATAGTGGTACACTTCTGGGACAAATCAAGTGCACTCTCAGCAACAAATATAAATAACTGGGGCTTTTAACCCTTAGAATTCAATGCTTTGCATTGCATTGAAGACCTCTCTAGCATTCAAGGGGATACAAAATCTGTTTAAATCCATGTGAATTTGGGGATTTCTATGTTTTGTCCCTAGTACACGAACCACAGTGGCATGACAGAAGAATTTAATAACATGTACAGCTCCACAACACCCACATTAGTCAGAGAATATGGTGCATGGAATGACCTGCTCTAGCACCTATAGGCACCAGTTACACTGTATGGGAATAAAACATTTGAAATTATCTACGGACCTGCATCTACATGCACTTCTGCACCTTCCATTTTTGGTCTATTCCAGATAGAAGCCAGAAACCTGGACAGGTGGTAGTCCTATGGTGAGGTAAGGAGGGTTGGGGAAGATTCTAGGCAGCAGGGTATTTATAAGTTTCTCTCTATGGAGGGTCACAACTTGCCGGCCCATTGGCTGCATGTTAGACATGCATCTACTAGAATGTAATAGCAGTATGGCCGTTTGTAATTCCTTTTGGCAAGCTCTCCATGCATCATTAATTACTAAATTTGGGAAAAATAGTAAATGGATTGGATATGGTGGCAAGAGTCTAAAAATAGCGAATCCTTTCCCCTTTTTCTGATCTTTCTTTTTTTGTTTGAAGGCTGAAGATCCATTTGCATGAATGGAATTGAGGCATAGGACAAGAATTGAATGACTGGCAAAACTGAACTGATATAATCAGTAGGTTTACTGAATGTATTCATTTTCTACAAAACTTCCTGTGGGGGACAAAACCAGTCATTTTGCCCACCCTACTAAAGACTATATTCCCTACCTCCCACATTTTACTATCAAACTCGCCTTCCTCAGTAAGGGACAAATGTATGAAATGAGACCACCAGCATGGCCTATGTCTCCATACAATTTTACTAGCCTTTTGCCTGCTGTTAAGGGACAACTATAACCCTCTAACAACCCTTACCTTACCTTACCTTACACAATGGCCTGAAAATCCTTATTGTATCCCCTCTACACTAAATGTAAACTGTAAAGTACTGAGTACACCTGTTGATGCCATACAAATAAAATATACATGCATACATAATTCCCTATGAATTTTGCCCTTGCATCTTTGCAGGGGAGGGCTGGCAAATTTTGGCCTGGGGGGGGGCAAGTACAATTAAGTGGCCTATTTCTTTTACCGCTCCAGCCCAATGTCCCAGCCCAACCCCTTTTGTTAATGTTATAGCTGGCATTAAAGTTATGGATTAAGTCAAGTGATACCTCAGAGTTTATAACTGAAATGGTAGTACACAATTGATATCACAGAGATGACAATTGAAATGGATCTACATTAGTGATACCACAGAGCTTACAATTGAAATGGAGCAACACTAGTGATACCACAGAGCTTACAATTGAAATGGAACTACAATACTTGTGTAGCTCCTTAAATTCTGTTTACTCTATTTACAGTCCCAAATGGGAAATTGATTGAGGCAGTGGCCCACTGGCCCATATTCATGACCAGCCTGGGGGGCAATTGCCCCCTTGCCCCCCAGGCCAGCCCTCCCCTGCGTCTTTGTTCAAAAGAGAATTTCAATCCTGGATATCATGTTCTATGCACATTTTAATACCACCCTTTAAGGACAAGAGAGGTTAAGTAGGCTCATGAATTCATCCCACATCATTTTGAAAAAACTCAACATTCCACGGACATGCCATTCAGCGCCTTGAGGGCCTCATGCACATAAGAAAAGAGCAATTCTCTGGCAAACCAATTGTACACAGGAGCATAACTACATGGGGTGCAGTTGTGACAGGGCTGGAATAATTTTTAGTTATTCTCTTGGTAGAATATTTTTGTGTAGGACGTCTAAATATTTTTTTGCATTAAACCCTCCAATGGGTAGATACACAACTGACTGCACCATTGGAAGCTATAAAAATTCCCAATAGGTCTACTGATTTAAAGGAGCAGTAAACTTTTTTTTTTAATGAAAACATTTATGCTTTTTCTGCTGAGTAAAACACAGCTACTCTAATTGCTGTCAGTTGTTGTGTTCAACATTTTTAACAGTTCAAATAATCAGGAAGTGAATTCACCGTGTTTACTTCCTGATAGTTCTAACCAACAGGAAGTGACTCAGCAGTTTCTACCACATTCTATGGAGAACTGTATATCACTGACTTTCCTCTTCATTAGAATGTAACATACTAAATAATTGGAATTTGACCACTAGAGGGCATTGATAATGTAAAAAAAATGCAGGTTTAAACTGTAATACCGCTGGAAATATGCATCTCTCGGTATCCTTATTTTACTCAACAGGAAAAGCCCTACAATATATATTTCTTCATAAAAAAGTTTACTGCGCCTTTAAATCAATCTTTTAACCTATTGAAGGTGTAACACATTGGAGACCTCTCTAACCTTTAGTGAGTTAAAATACCCATTGAAATCAATGGATATTGTGGAACTGTTCATGAATTCTTTATATAAATGGTTTATGTCAAAATTGCTCCACTTCTTAGTACATTGGTTCTTTGAGCTATGCATGGACAACTCTTCATGCATTCCCACACTGAGGCTGATGTACAAAGAAAGATGAGCAATTCTGGAGCAAGCTAATTGTTCCATAGGGAGTGCATAAGAACAATTTCCACTCCCATTGTGCATTTTTATTCGTCCCCTGTGGCACAGATGGTTTGCTCCAATATTGTTTTTCTAAATACATCAGTCTTGCTGTCTTTAACCATTTGAGTGCCCAAGGGGTACGCAACACAATGAAAAGCAATGCATTGCCTACCCCTCTGGCACGCAAAAGGGTTAACCATGTGTATGCCAGACGGGTGTTCCCTCTGGCACTCAACGGATTAATCTCAAAAGCCATACTTGTCTTTCCTTATAAAAATGTCTTAATAAAAACCTGAAGTGTAGAAAAGCCCAACACTATTTGTGTGATTCATGTAAAACACACTCTCCAAAATGCTCCTTTTCACATTTGAAATATGTGGATAGAATTCATGTAAAACAGAAAATTCCAGTCACTAGTTCTCTTGTTTTGTGTTCATGTGGTATTCTCCTTTGGATATTTAGTGGAAGGAACATACTTTTCTTGGAACATAATGTGTCAGAAGTGAAATAAATAATGAATAAAGACATATATTTGGATATGTTTGTTACATATCGGGTACATTTGTCTATGAACTTTGGGATTCCCATTTATATGTGGCTTCTTGGTAGGAAATTGGTTCCAAAACAAATTAGAAGTGCACTTATATAATATAGAGCCCCTTAGCTCTTTAATTAAAGACATATTAATTGTGCAATCCCTCCATTGTTTCTCTAATTGGTCAAAATGCTAATTCAGTGCATATGGTTTGGGGAAGGGTACATTCATAAGAAATAGAGTAATCCATTACCATTTGTAAAATATGCTGAAACAAGTATTTGTTGAGAAATATATAATTTTTGAAACGGTATGGAACTTGTCAATATGTTTGTTATTGCCCATTGAAGTGCATGACTACCAAAACAACCCAATTGTGTTTTACCCATGATTAACTCTAAAGTTTGATTAAGACAATTGGCAAAAGTAAGAGCTGGATGGAAATGCGATGGTGCACACCTTTTTCCAAAATACTAACAATTGGTAGCAGATGTGAAACTCAGAGAAGTGATTGCATGGACAACTTGAACTTTTTAAATGTGTTTTATGATTCAATGTTTAACTCATTTTATCCACAGCACATTGTGCTTCTCGAGATTTACACATTTTTATAGGTTTTTTTATAGTGTTACGGAATATCCTCTAAAATGAATAACTGTCATACTGTAGCTTTACGCAAAAGTCGTTTTGGAATTTGGGTGCCTTGGCACAGTCATTCCCTAATTAAAACTGCAGTGGTTCTTGTCATTTTTTTAAATCCTTTTAAAGAAAAGTGGAACTGATGGCCGCTATTGTCGGACATTAAAGGATAAGTAACAACTCCTAATAATAATCCCGCACTTGCCTTACTCTGGCCAGAAAATCCTAATGGATTTTGTCCTTGTGCCTTTATTTAAGATATAACATCATCCATCGGTCCTGAAGGTAATTTCCACGGAGGCAGATATGACAGAAGTGGGCAGCTTTTTACACTGAAGCAAGCAGAGTGCATGATTGTCACTTGAAGAGGGTGAAGTATGTGTCCTATGGTCCTGCAAGCAACTGTCATGTCCTCCTGTCATTTAACTAAAGGATAGTATAATATATTTCTTTATTTTTTTTTTATACTGTATACATTTGTCTGTATACATTTATCAATAGCCAGTCCCCAGGGCTATTTAATACCATCTGAAGTCACTGGTGAAGTTCTGAAAAGAGGCCCCAAATATAGGATTTTTGGACGATACTGGATGTTAGGAACATCTCCATAGTATTGATTCACAGTTCATTAGAAATATCCCTAGCATACGAGGGAAAAATACTTCCTTATACCCTTGATAATCTGTGTACACAACCACCTCTCCACACAATGAAACTGACCATTCAATTTAAGGTCAGACACCTTAGAACAAGAAAAACTTAGGTAATGTAATCTATGTACATGCATTAAATGCCCCCGAGTTTACTCCAGCTTTATGTTTTCTAATTTCAAATATTCTATTGAATTCAATTGGATGCCCATTGTATGAATTGGTATATTTTGCCTTATGCGCAAATACAAAGTGGGGCAAATATGGAGCAAACAAAATTCAACATAGGAACAAATAATTTCCATTGATTTAATGCATAACTATCAACATCATAACATTGCCCCCAAACCATCCTATATAATAATTCGCCAAGTTGTGTGTAACGCCCGACATGCGCAGTAGACACTGCTGCGCGTGCGGCAGTCACACGCAGTAGAGACTGCCCGCGCCATGGCTGATACAGAGCTGGGTGCTCCGAAGGAGCGTCCAGCTCTGTATCAGCCGAGGCGCGGGTAGTCTCCACTGCGTGTGACTGCCCCGCGACTGCCTGCCAGAGGCTCTGTATCAGCCGAGGCGCAGGCAGTCTCCACTGCGTGTGACTGCCTCGCGACCGGCTGCCAGAGGCACTGTGGCCCGTGTAACGGGCTGTTCAACTAGTTAGTAATATAGCGATAGGCAAAGGAATACTTCTATCATGTTGTATAAGTCAGCATTATTGAAGAAAAGAAACTTCTAATGCAGGCATCCAGGGCACAAAGCTTACAAGAGAAGCTCTATGCACTTTCGCAGTCAGCAGCGTCTGTTAACCAATGAATGTCACCAGCAATCCGGGCAGTGCATTGGACAGACAGCCAGACTTAGAGGCAAATTTCCTCTAAGATGTCTGTGCTTTTATCCACTGATGGCTGCAGAAGAAGCTAGTTTACTTCAATAACGCGGACTTATTCAGCATAATAGAAGTATGCCTTTGCCTATTGCTATATTAGTAATGGATTGTGGGGCAATATTATATTAGCAATGGATTGTGGGACAATATTATGATGATGATAGTTCCACTTTAAATGTGACATTTAACTCCCTGAATGCCTGTGCTGAAGACCTCTCTAGCATCCAAGGGATTAAAAGCCCCAATATATTTTTTTATTTATCATCTACACTTCAGTTTATTTGCCAAAGAATTTCTCCAATTTGTCTTTGAATTTTTTGATCATGTTACTCACATTATGGACAAGGGTAGATCAGTAGATGAAGCCTATTTGTATTTTAGTACAGCTTTTTAAATTGTAGCACGCAGCTGATTAATTAGATGCATAGTACAGTACTGTAGTTGACTGGATAAATATTTGGCCGAAGGACAGGGAACATAATGTTTTTGTTACTCTTATTATTATTAGGGATGAGCGAATGTTTTCTCCTCAAAAGAGAAACAGAAGAAAGATGGTACGTTTCGCAAACGGAAAATATTTCACAAAAAGTGTTTTGCCTAGCTCCTTGCATTGAAGCAATGGAAAGACAGAATTTCTCCCTATCACATGGCAGGTTTCCCTTCTTTTCCCACAGGCTTATAAAAGGGTGTCAGGTTTTCACAGCATGCCATCTTGTGTTTGTGAGAGGACGAGAAAGCCGCACATTTTTGGAGCTATAGAGAAGGCAAGCTAATAAAGTTGAAACTTTGTTTTACAGAGTCTTTTAGGCAGGAAATCTGTTCTCTGTATTAGAGGACTCTGGGGGACAGGAAGGGAAAAAGGAGTTTGACCCCAAATATCACAAAATTCACTTTGACTGACTGGGAAGACACAGGGAGCAGTGTTCCAAGTTTCTTCCTGATGTGGCTATTATCTCTGTCCTATAGGAGTCGGAGGGTGTGAGAAGGCAGCAAAGGTTTTTACCCCAAATACCCCAAACTTTAGTTTGATTGAGTAGATACAGGCAGCTGTGATCCAAGTTCCTTTTTGAGCAGGCTGTTATTTCTGTCAGGGGAGTCTGGGGGTGTACGAAGGGAGCAAAGAAGAATAACGCCAAATTCCCCAAAATTCTGTGTTACTAACTGGGAATACACAGGCAGAGGTGATCCAAGTTTCTTCCTTCTCTGGCTGTTATATCTGTCCTAGGGCAATCCGCAGGTGTGAGAAGGGAGCAAAGGAGGTTTACCCCAAATAATCCAAAATTTTGTGTCACCAAGAAACACAGGCAGTTGTGATCCAAATTCATTCCTGATCCCATTGTTATCTCTGTCCTAGGGGAATCCAGGGGTGTGAGAAGGGAGCAATAGAGAATTACCCTAAATCTCCCAAAATACTGATTGACTCACTGTGAGAAGGGAGCAAAGGAGGTTTACCCCAAATACCCCAAAATTTTATGTCACCAAGAAACACAGACAACTGTGATCCAAGATTCCTCCTGATCTGGCTTTTATCTATGTCCTAGGGGAGTCTGGGGAAAGAAGCAGTCAACAGAGAGTATGTTTGTGTTTGTTACAGTGATAAGGATAGGAGTGACAGTTAAAATAAATAAGTAGAATGAAAAAAAATGATAGATGACAGACACAGGGACCATCATGTGATTTGTGCCTGAGGCAGACTGATGTTAGATGAGAAATTAGTATTTTGTAGAGGGTCAAGGCAAGACATCACACACAATCAGTTCTATCATGCACTTTTACAGTAAAAACACACACAGTAGTTCAATAATATCCTGAAAACACACACGGGTTAAAAGGATTAGGATCAGTGCAGGGATTTGTGAGTTAAATGGTAGTCCAAAAACTGACCACAACTTTGGTTGTTGCAGCGTGTGCTGAAAATAATGATGATCCATCTCCATCTGAGAAAGATGTCGTTTGTCACGTCACAGACAACTGTGATCCAAGATTCCTCCTGATCTGGCTTTTATCTATGTCCTAGGGGAGTCTGGGGAAAGAAGCAGTCGAACAGAGAGTATGTTTGTGTTTGTTACAGTGATAAGGATAGGAGTGACAGTTAAAATAAATAAGTAGAATGAAAAAAAAAGATAGATGGCAGACACAGGGACCATCATGTGATTTGTGCCTGAGGCAGACTGATGTTAGATGAGAAATGAGTATTTTGTAGCGGGTCAAGGCAAGACATCACACACAATCAGTTCTATCATGCACTTTTACAGTAAAAACACACACAGTAGTTCAATAATATCCAGAAAACACACAAGGGTTAAAAGGATTAGGATCAGTGCAGGGATTTGTGAGTTAAATGGTAGTCCAAAAACTGACCACAACTTTGGTTGCTGCAGCGTGTGCTGAAAATAATGATGATCCGTCTCCATCTGAGAAAGATGTAGTTTGTCAAGTCCCACCAAAAGTTGTAGCACCTGTACTTTTAATAAACCATCTAAATGTACCTAAGTTGTGTGAAGAAAAAAGAATTTGTTTGAGACTTCAAAAGGTCTACAGGAATATAAAAGTAGTGGGAAAGAAGCATGGGTGATGCTGAGGATGACCTAATGACTGATGATGATGATGTAGAATATATCTCTCCAACATCTTTATCTTCTTCAGATACAGATGAAGTTAAGAGTGAGAAAGATGATGACATGGCTAGAAATTTAGCTGAAAGGCAAAAGCGCAATCTTCCACCACTGAAAATGAGCACTGTGCCTGTCTATAAACTGTTTGAGAAAACAATTGGAAAGGCTGACCCTGGACAAGAAAAGATAGCAAAAAGTATACTGTTGTCCTGTCAGTCATCATCAGCATCATCACTGCTTCCAAGTCCCACTCAGCCACACTCTGGGCTACATAATAGAAATGCTGTTGAAGTATTAGAGAGTGTGCCAATATTTTGCTCCTGTTGCAGTGGAGTATGACTGAGTTTATTTTTGATACATATACAGCCACCACTCCCACCACCTATAAATGTACTGCCATCCCACACTTACTAGGTTCTTAGAAAGAAGTCAAAACCTGCACAAAAATAATTCAAATATATGCTTATGGAATAGTAAACTTGCTGAAATGTTGGCAGTTGACATGCTTCCCTTTTCTTTTGTTGAAAACAGAGGCTTTAAAGAACTGATATCATGTGTTGCACACTACTGGAATATCCCAAGCTGCAATAATTTTTCAAGGATGACTGTTGTGGGCAAAGGACAAGGGCACTCAGCCTGCTAACACTTTTTTCAAGGCATATGTTGCTGCAGGACTCACAACATTTGCTTTCAGCTATTTATTTCTCCTCTTCAGCCATAAGAACAAGTAATATTGTGCTGGGAAATGTTGCAGTCATAGAAAACATAGACAAAATATGGCAAAGATCAGGTGGGAAATGTATTGGCAGTGGCGAAATGAGAAACATTTATGTAATGTATATTGGCGAACACTTTCAAGAAAAGTCCTGCATGAAATTTCTCTGACATTTTGCACATTCATAATTAATAATATCCTTTATTTGTATTCCACATCGCTGTACAATAGGGAATAGACATACAGAGACATAAAATGGTACAAATGGAACAGTGGGCCCAGCACATGAGAGCTTAGTCTAGAGCAGGGCTGTCCAAGTTTAGTCCTCAAGGGCCACCAACAGGCCAGGATTTAAAGATTACCCTGATAAAGCACAGATGAGTTAATCAGTGGCTCATTCATTGTGACTAACTCACCTGTGCTTAATTAGAGAAATCCCGAAATCCTTGCCTGTTTGTGGCTCCTGTGGACTGAACTTGGACAGCCCTGGTCTAGAGGAAGGTAGGCGGGATACAGGATGAGTAAGTGCTATGGGTGTAAATACCTCATGTCAGAATCAGTGGTATTTATTCAGTGGAAGGAGAGTATCATTCGATATACACGTAGCACTATCAGTTATGTTTAGTATCTTCATTAGTGATATTACTGATTGTATTCAAGTTAAGGTGTACCTTTATGAAATGAAAATCTGCAGCAGGGATGACTCTCTAGGAGGGAACCAAGAGCATGAGGAGTTAGGAAAACTGGAGGAAAGAACAAAGGTAAGGGCACTAAAGTTTATTTGTGAAAATGCTAGAAAATGTATTTAGAACCCAGAGATTCAAAGAGAGAATACAGGCTTAAAGCGGAACTACCACCTTGAAACACTTTATCTTCAATAACGCCCCATCTGGCGACTAGATGCTTAGTAGCGCTTGTCGCCACAATTATGACCTTATTCTAAAGAAATATGCATTCATACCAGGCTGACAGCAGCACGGAGCGCGGACATCTTGCCATAGTGACGTCCATATGCCTGCGCTGTCAGTCTCTTTTGGAGCTGGCTGACTCCTAGCAATGCCTCCTAGACCCTGCTGGGACTGACAGCGCAGGAGCGCAGACATCTCTAAGGCAAGATGTCCATGCTCCTTGCTGCTGTCAGCCCGGTAAGAATGCTTATTTCTTTTGAATAAGGTCATAATTCTGGCAACTAGCGCTACTAAGCAGCTAGTTGCCAGATGGGAAGTTATTGAAGATAAAGTGTTTTAAAGGTGGTACTTCTGCTTTAGTGGAACTGTGCTGACAGAAACATCAGAGGAAAGGGACTTGGGTGTTTCAACTAATGCAGTAAAGCAATGGGAAGCAAACCAAGTTATTTTTGCATAGGAAGAGAAATTAGCAGCAGGAAGAAAGATATCATTGCCACTCTGTAGATCACTAGTCAGAACTTACCTCAAGTACCGTGTACCATTCTTGATATCACATATCCAAAAGGACATTAATACATTTAGTTCAAGGAAGAGCCACCAAATGGTACAGGGTCTTCAATAGCAACAAAGAATAGCATGCAGGGGGTTAATAATCAGCGTTGAGATTAGTGAAGCAGTAAAGTGAAAAAGCGTATTCTGCATTGTGGTATAACTTCACTCATATGGTAATATAAAAATCAACACATGAATAGAAATATATGTATGCATACATGTAGTGGAATAATAATTAGAATGCAATACAGTGGAGAGATAGTAGAGGCAATTACAAGCAACTGTACATCAGCCTCATTGATGCTCTGCCACAGGTAGCACAATCAAATTGACTGGGTAAATGGATTTGTAAAGTATCAGGAGGATTCTTAATACCTGCACTTAGATTCTTTCAAATGCAATATAATGTAACACAGAGTTATGTACAAAATAAGAAGAGGAGAAATTCTGGCGCAAACCCACTTCACCATAGGGGTAAATAAAAAAAAAATCCTATTTTTCTTCAAATGTGATCATATCAGCTTGAATGCTAGGGAGATCAACCACTCTCTGAGACTTCTCTAGCATTCAAGTGGATAAAAGTGCAGTTTAAATCGACAGAACATTTTGTATTTTTTCTTATTCCTTCTCCAGTGTCATTAACTCTCCAGTTCCTGTGTTATTCCTTGGAGCCTATACACTAAGGTCCCTCAAGCTGGATATATTTTCATGCATAGGTTCTATAGAATAACATAGGAATCAGGGAGTTTATGCCACTGAAACGTCATCTCCTCTTTATCACATCACATCTGTGCATAACACTCAGTTCTTGGTATATCAGCCTCACTGTAGCAATTTTACAATACCAATAAAACAATACCAGTCATAAAGTAATTTTGCATTTGCCTAGATCTTACCATTGTTAATGTAATAAAATGTTAATACAAACTGAATTCCTTTGCGGTTCCCAAAGAAAACTGCTTAGGTGGCCATAAAACATTTTGTGCTTTTTGTTTCTGAAATGAAACATCATTAACCATTTTTTAAATTTATATTCCACAGCACCAGGTTCATTATCAAAGCTTTACTGTGGTGGACTATGGTAAGGATAATTATTTATTGTACATGTATTGTATTATGTTATACTATCGAAATAAACTGCATTTCTTTAGATTCAGATGGGAATGTACAAAACAAGGCTGCATCGCATAAGCTGTGCGTATAGCTCAAGCTCCTGTGCTTAAAGAGATAGTAACAATTAATATGCACAAAATATATATTGTAGGATTTATCCTCTGAGAAAAATAATGGTACTTCCAGTGCTGAGAGGTGTTTTATTTATACGTTATTCCAGCTCAAACTTGAATTTTTTAGGTATAATATCTCATTGGCCTGAAATCGTACAGTGGCACTGTCGCTACACCATCCTATGGAGGTTTATGGTCAACTGACCAGAGCTGTCCATCGGATGATGTAGTACCAGTGCCACTGTAAACTTTCAGGGCATTGAGATATTGCACCTAAAAAATTCAAGGTTGAGCTGCAATAGCTTTTGAATAAAACACCACTCAGCACTGGAAGTACCCTTGTTTTTCTGAGGAGGATAAATCCTACAATATATATTTATTTGCATATTAAGTGTTACTATCCCTTTAAAGGCTCAGTAAATTATTTTATGAAAAAATATATATTTATTGTAGGACTTCAACTGTTGAATAAAACAAGAGTAATCCCACTAGTGAGAGATGCATATTCCAAGAGATATCACAGTTTAAACATTTTTTGCCCTATAGTGGTCAGATTACAATTAGTTATGTTACTTTCTATTTGAGAGTTAAGTCACTGACAACATTTCTCCATAGAATTTTATAGAAATTAATGAGCTATGCTGTCGGTTTGAACTTTTAGGAAGTAAGCATGCTGTAAATTCACTTCCCGATAATTTGAACTGTTACAACATTTGAATAAAACAACTGACAGGATTGGGAATGCCCATGTTTTATTCAACAGGAAAAGCTCTATAACATATAGGTCTTCATAAAAAAGGTTACTGCTCTTTTAAGGAGAACTAACATCTTGAAACAACTCCCACTTACCTTACTAAGCCCAGAAAACCAAGGGTGTTCCTAGACATTGTATTGCATGCGGCAAAGACTAAAATGGTGCCCCCCCAATTCCAGAGTTACTGTGATCTCTGAAATGTACTGTTTGTGCTTGCACTGATAACTTTGCCCTGGATTCCATTACAGGTGAAAAATATCTCTCAATTTCCTACTGAATGTTATGGGGACATTAGTTGATAAACTTATCAACTGGAATGAAATCCAACCTTTGATTTTCACAAGCATTTGAGTGCTATAATATCAGTATTTTATAAAGGATACTGATGAAACATTATATTTCGATTAGTTGGAGTTTTTTAATAGATAATGCCAAATAATTCACAGTTCTGTGATGATGGGTAGGGGGGGGAACTATACAAATAAATGAGATTTAAATACAAATCCTTACATAAAGTGGAGTGCGTCCTGCTTATAAGGACCTGCACTCAAGTGGAATACTGCAAACCTGCATTTTAAATAGGGCACTCTTGCCATATGCATTTTCACAAGTGTCCACAAGTGTCCTTATGGGCTAACACAAAATCTTCTTGTGACTGTTACATGTATTTATGTATAGACACATGGGAAATTGGGCAAATCAGATTCCTATATCAATGGTCATTTACATTTTTAGAGCTAGGATGGTATCAAGGCCATTTCTTAGGAATGCACTTTTCTAGCATTCAAAAGGATAACATTTTGCATTGTCTTGAATTTTTTTATTTATGCCACCACCTATAATTCATTTGTCACTTATTCCTACAGTTTTACCCAGGTTTGAAGTTCTTCTGAGCACACCTTTACACCACTCTGTAAAAAATGAGATATTTGAGGGTTCAGTTACTGCAAAGTAAGTTTGTTTTTAATTCATAGTTGTATGATCATAACTGCCAGATGTGACATGAGGTATTAAATGTAAATCATTCACAGATATTCAAATAACTGTCAAATAATTGTTAAAATTTTTATACTAATGGGTGGTCAACTGTTGCACCTCAGCTATTGGGGACTACAGCTCCTATCATCCCTAACCAGATGTTGGTTGGTTGGGGAGGATTGAAGTTGTGGTTCCCAACAGCTGGAGGTCTGAAAATGAACTACCCCCATTCTAGATTATACAATGTACTTTAATTTTACAATAATTTTATACAGATGTAATGAATGGTTTTCATTCTCAAGCTCTGGACAATGTGATATTATATGGCATAGAGCAGTGTTTCTCAACTTCTCCTCAAGTAGCAATGCGCCAGCTTT
Organism: Rhinophrynus dorsalis; assembly: GCA_037306005.1. NCBI lineage: Eukaryota > Metazoa > Chordata > Amphibia > Anura > Rhinophrynidae > Rhinophrynus > Rhinophrynus dorsalis. Next base: position 328,395,881 of record CM074720.1, on the reverse strand, counting down.
TCAATATATCCCTGCTTAATCACAAGTATGTAGTAAGTGGCTCAGCCATTCTGACTAGGTGTCTAGGCTTAATTAGGGATATCCCAGACACCTGATCTGTTGGGATGTCCCCCAAACCAGAGCTCAAAATAATTAGTATAGGGTTATATGGGTAGAGATAATGAGGTTGATGTACTAAGAAGAATTGTTCCAATTCTGGGGCAATCAATCACTCCATAGGTAACAAAAAATACCCCAAATTCTGATTTAAATTGGGCTTTTGATCCATTGAATGAAGTTTCCAATGAGTTTTGAAATAATGCATTGGTGACCTCTCTAGCATTCAAAGGTCATTGGAATGTTTATTTGTCTACTGTGGTGCCAATGGTGTCCTCCAGAATGGTGCATATGCTCTTTAGTACATCAGTCTCACAATGGACCTGAAAATTAAACTGGACCTCTTATTTACAAAGAGTTTGTCTCATTAAATGCACCCATTGAAATTGTCTGTAAGTTGTACTTTTTGTTTTCTAATCAATTTGTTAGATTTAGAGATTTTTTTTATTTAGTAGTTGGGGAATCTAATCTCACCAGAGCTTTGTTTTCTGTCTTGATCAGATAAAGTATAATTCATTACTCGCATATCTAGAAAACCACCAGTCTCTTCCTCTTTAATTGGTCAGGCATAAATTGATAACGATTAATAATTTTGCAATTTATGCAAATTAAGATGGAAATATATTGAGTGGAGGACTTGCATATATTACAAGGTCTCCTTAAGAAAATGGTGCATCTTAGAAAATAAAGAAAATATTGCACCATTATCTTCTAATTTTTAATTAAAAGGCAAAACTGTTTTAAAAGTGATTCGTATGCTTTAAAGGGAGAGTGATACTTCGTTTTAACTTTATTTTATTTTGTAGGCATTAAAAAACATGAAGAATGATATAAGTCTTATCTCTCAAACCTTTATGGTTTAAGAGATATTCACAAGCAAAGTTTCCCCCTCCCGCCCCTTTTTCCTAGTGTAAGCCATCTCTTCTCAGATGTGAATCTGGTTGTAAGACTAGACAGATAATAGCAGGGGACAATCTTCTTTGTATGAAAAGAATGAAAGCCCTTCCCCCCTTGACAAGTTTTTCAGGTTTTTCCCTTATCTTAATTGAAGATTGTCCCTCTCTGCAGTCTACCTGGGCACCTCTCTTCTGATGTGGCTGAACGGGGGGGGGGGATACTTTGCTTGTGAATATCTCTTAAACCATAAAGGTTTGAGAGATAAGACTTATATCGTTCTTCATGTTTTTTTAATGCCTACAAAATAAAATAAAGATAAAACGAAGTATTACTATCCCTTTAAAGCTTTATTATATAGGTTTGTTCCCTACATCAGCATCTTGACCTGTATGCCTCTATTTATCTGATTGTTTTTAATGTGATATGCTTCCTGTCTATAGTCCAACAACCGCTAAAGAGTACCAGAGTAAAGAGGCAAAAAAAAAAGTCAGAGTAACAAAGAGAAAGGGAAATAGCAGACTAAGAGGTCTATTTAATAAAACAGAGCTATAACTGTGAATTAGAAATTACTGGGTTCACTTTATATCAGATTAGCACCATTACTTAGAAAACCCTATATTTATTCTCGGAGAACTCATAACTATAAAGATGCAGGGAGGCGTTGCTCCCCCTACTTTGGCTAAACACACAGATATGTATTATGGCTTCTTCTTGCCCCTTTCAGCAACCAAAGAATCATTTTACTATAGACCACGTGAAACAATGCTATGGTTGGCAGAAGGGGCAGGATGAAGCTACCATACTTGTGCATTTAGATAACAATTCTATGTATCTCTTTAGTTATGGTTTTATATTCATTGTGCATAACTATATTTTATATATAATTATTTCTTTAAAATTAGTGGTTCATATCAAGTGCAGCTCGTCATTTATCGTGCATAGTAATAAACACCTGAAAATGTCTGAGACAGAGAAAGAGATAGAGTGATGAGGACTAAAAGTGTGAAATTCTAAGAGGGGGGAGAGAGAGACAGAGAGAAAGAAAAAGATAATGAGAGAGAAAATACAGACAACTAGAAAAAGAAAGAGAAAAAAAAAAAAGAAACTGGGACAAATCATGACATGAAATGGCACTTTTCTGAATGATCTGCATGGTAGGCCTATAGGTTACCACCCACATCATGCTTGTTGAAATGTCTGTACATTTTGTGTTGAATATAGGAAAGTTGCAAAATACTGCAACATTGCATTCATGTAAGGTGTAAATCCTCTATTTTGTCAGGCTATTTATATGAAGGTATCCAAAGGGTTAAAACAGAGAACCCCTCAGGTTGGATTTATTCACTTAAATAGGCAACTGACAATAAAATAATTTGAGAACTTTATCTTTAATATGTACTGACAGGCTACTTCACAGTAACGAATTGATCACAAGAATCAATCCTTCATATTTGTGCAAAAATATATCTATTTTATTAAAATACAATATATATACAAGTATCAATAACAATGAAATATATGTGATTAGCAATTATAAAAGGTACATAGAAAACCAAACCACACTTATTACCATGAGGATTACCAGCGATGCAAGGGTTAACCACACATAGGTATATTCAGAGGTATAATAACAATAATTGCATTCAGTAGCGTAGAACGGGTTAATTGATTGTTACAATTAATATAATACAGTTGGCCGCAGTGTCTCTTAATACCTCTGCCCCAGAAACTGTATAGACTATGCCAATTATGATGTAAGGGGTATTGTGAGATGAATTAAATAATTCCTCTAACAATTCCTTGTATCATATATCAATAATAATCAAATTTAGGGAATAACTGGAACAGAATCCCAGATTTGAATCACTATAATTTAATTATATACTGAATTCAATATTGCTTACCTCTGAATAAAATATATAAATTGCAATTAATATAGTCAATCAAAGATTATACAAATAATCTACCAGAATTAATCCAGTAACATATGTCTAGTAATGCAACATATATCATAATTTTGACTACAGCAACATATATAAAATTTATAGGCACTCCAAGGGTTAATCCACTCGTTTAAAATAGATGCCACACCCAGAAGTTATTTTGTCTATTAAAAGTGAATACCTTCAAATTACAAAATATAAACCTAGTACATATACAGAGAATTCCAAAGAAAACACCACTAACAACGGACAAATAGTGGTTAAAGGGTTAATAACTGGATTCAAAGAATATCCTATATCAAATATTAACTATTATAATCTTCCCAGAACCACAAGATATTACTCTAGGAATACCAAGATTTATATTAGCTAAGATAAATAACCCACGCTATATACTGTATTACACTGATTGGCAAAATATAACAATTTCCCAACAAATATATCTATAGATTCTATTACTTCCAGAACTTAAGCTAAATATAGCTTATTATACATTATCCCAAATGGTTGGCCAGTCCATTTAAGACAATTATAACACTATTTAAGTTTCTTCAACAGAAGAAAAATTATGAAATTCTGGATTCAATACATCTAAATGAATAAATTATATAGTTACCAATCAAAGTTTCTTTGTATTTCTCTGTGAGATGGCAGGATCAGGAATTTAATCAGCAAAGCCTTCTTTTGCCAGGAATCTCCTAGGAGTTTTCTTTTTCAGGAAGTCAAGGGCCCGGAACTCAGAGTATTTTGGCATTATATTGGCAATTTTTGCCTTATCAGTAATCCCCACCTCTTTCTAATGATTGGACAAAGATCCATCTCATTATACCGTGACATCACCAGTCAGACCTGATTGGATACTCATATCTTATGCTAATCAAATATAAACATAAACATTATGAGTATTTTACAATATAAAGGCTGCAGATGGCGCCATTACGCTATATTAAAATTTTACAGGTGACAGATCACATGGCTTTTGTCAAGACTGAGAGAGATCATAAGGTTATCAGCGACCCCATAAACATGTCATTCTACCAGCCTTTCTCACATAGGATTACATCTTTCTCAGCCATTTTGTCTCCAACTGAATATCAATCTGCCATTAAAATGACATTCAGTTATTTTTCACTCCCTACCTTGGACCAATGGCCCATTGTTCAAACATGAGGTAATCTGAACACATCCTCAACAGAATTTCAGTTAATTTCTACTATTAGTGGTAACCCTCTATGCTCCCCCAGGACAAAGTCTCTGACAATTTATGCACAATTTGTTTTTTTTGGGACACAGGACATCAATAACATAATATATTTATAAAATGGTGGCACTATATGGAGAAAAGCACAAGTTTTCACAGCAGTGGATTACGGCCTGGAAAAGGGACCTCTGCTACAAATAGACCCCGATACAATACACCAGAAAAATATACAACTACTATCCTGCACTATCAGTGTTGTTTATCTAGGAACATCAATCTTCCTAATTATATTTCACAAAATTACACCCAACAATATAGATTAAAAAATACAAACTTTTATTCCTGGTGCTTTGGTCATGCGTCCATGACTAAAGGGTCCTCAATATATAAAGGATAAAATTCTTTTAAGAACAATTTAGAATCAAATAAAATATAATAAAATAGAAGTGATAGGAAATAGTAAGCTCACTTCTATTTTATTATATTTCTATTTGATTCTAAATTGCTGTTAAAAGAATGTTATCCTTTATGTATTGAGGATGCTTTAGTTTTGGACGCATGACAGAAGCGTCAGCAGTAAAAGTTTGCATTTTTGTAATCTATAATGTTGTGTGGTGTTTTATGAAATATAAATAGTGAGACTGATGTTCTTAGATAAAAAACACAGATAGCACAGGATAGTGGTTGTACATAAAATGTTTGTATGTAAGTTACACACTTCAAACAGTGCTAGACTATTTACTTTAGTGTAACACCTTTATCTCCTAGGGTGTGCTGAAACATTAACCCTTTGGGTGACACAGCTATGCTGAGACCCAAGGTCTCCATTGTACACTCATGTCCAGAACCTTAATCCTCTGACCTTCTGTCACAGGTTCACCTGCAGGTGTACTCCAACCTACTCTCCCACTGGATGTTGAAGGTTTTTATTCCAGTCTAACCCATTGCTCCTTGCCTGCTTACTCAAGCTGTGGTGTTGCCATAGCATTGTGTTTACAGTCCATCCCATGTTCTTGATCATGGCTTTGTTTCAACTGGTCTCCTGGCTCAAATTCTTTTCAGTCTGTCTCTCTGTGTATGACTTCTTATGTCTTATGTCTGTCCGTTCTTCTGAATTGTTCCTCCAGTTGCTGCTATGAAGTCTATCTACATCCGACTATTCTGCTGATTGTCCCTCCAATTGCTGATATGTTGTGTATGACTCCTATCTATGTTCAGCTTCCCCACTGTGACTTTCCACTGCTGTACTCAACACCCCTGGAATTCACCTGAAAGTCTCTGCTATAGTACCAGCTGACACCACTACCAACCGCCAGAGAATCTCTGCTGCTGTACTCAACAACCTTGGATACTGCCAGAAAGTTGCCTCAACTTTCAATGTCAGCACATTACAATGAAATTCCGCTGCTATCTGTTCCAGCTACCACTCTCTGCTGGCCCCTCCCTAGAATCTATTCTGCCATCAGAACACACTTAAAGGGATAGTAATACCTAAAATGTAAAAAAAAATATGTTGTAGGGTTTATCCCCCTGAGTAAAACATGAGTACAATGGCCTGAAATTTTACAGTGGCGCTGTTGCTACACCATCCTATGGAGATTTATGGTCCTGAGACCAGAGCTGTCCATAGGATCGTGTAGCAACAGCGCCACTGTACAATTTCAGGCCACTGTGATATTGCACCTAATAAATTCAACTTTGAAAATTAATAACTTTTGAATGAAACATCTTTCAGCAGTGGGAGTACTCTTGTTTTACTCAGGGGGATAAACCCTACAACATATTTTTTTTTACATTTTAGGTATTACTATCCCTTTAAGCTTCCTTTTCTTCCACTACTCAGAAGAGCATTTGTGCTGCTCAAGGGACACCTTCTGTTTATCAACCCACCCATGCGTTGTTTGTTCCTCCTTGATACTGGGTGGATCCAGTTCATTCATCAGTCGCCCATGGCTTGTCATCCTCATATTCACAAATCCCAAGAACTAGTGGGACAACAATTCTATTTGTCTTTCTTATGTCAGGATGTTTCAGATTTTGTTTTGGCCTGTTCATCAAGTCATTACAGGTCTTACCCATTCCAAAGACACCATGGTCTCAGATGCAAATGTCTCCTAAATTGGGCTCACAGTGTTTTGGTCCTTTTAAAGTCTTGGATGTGACAGCATCACCTTCTCCTTGGCATTATCCACTTCTCTGCAGATTCTTAACACTTTCTATGTCTCCCTCTTCATACCAGGGGTCCATAACCAATTTTCCTTGCAAATTAGTCCTCCTCATGTGGAAATTGTTGGACAATCAATTTATCGTGTCTAAAGGATCTTAGACTCATGCATGGTAAGAGGAAAACTTCAGTACCTCATCGTCTGGAAGAGTAATGGTCCAGAAGAATGGTCTTTGGTGCCAGCCTCAGATGTGAATGTCCTGTCTCTCAGATGAGCCTTCCACCATAATCATTTGGATAAGCCTGATCACCCGGAGGACTCTCGTTAAAGGAATAGAAATACTTACAATGTAAAAAAATAAATGTTGTAGGGTTTATGTCCCCGAATAAAACAAGGGTACTTCCACTGCTGAGAGATATTTTATTAAAAAATTATAACAGCACAAACTAGAATTTTGTTAGGGTCAATTTACAGGCTGTTACTATACCATCCTATGGAGATTTATGGTCTACAGAGCAGAGCAGTCCATAGGATTGTGTAGCAACAGTGCCACTGTAAATTTTCAGGCCCACTGTGATATTGACCCTAAAAAATGTAAGTTTGTGCTGTTATAATTTTTTAATAAAATATCTCTCAGCAGTGAGAGCACCCTTGTTTTACTCAGGGGGATAAACCCTACAACATATATTTTTTTTACATTTTAAGTATTACTATCCCTTTAAAAGGTTGGATGTGTCATGTTATTATCATGGTGCCCGTGGTTTTTGTTTTTCTGTCAGTCTAGTCTGTGCCTTGCTCCCATTGGCTACTGTGTGTTAGTCCCGCCCAGTGTGACCTTTATATACTGGGCTAGGGGCACCCCTCCAGTGCCCTTTTGTGGTATTCCTGTGCCAGTGCATTATCTGCTCTATGTTCCCCAGTGTACCGACTTGGCCTGCCTGACTACTCTGCATATTGTCTGCTGCCCTTGTGTTCTGACCCGGATTGCCTGACTATTCTCTGAGGTTCCTGCTCCGTGATTCGACCCAGCTTGGCTGACGTTCCTGCTCCGTGACTCTGACCCGGCTTTGGCTGACGTTCATGCTCCGTGACTCTGAACCGGCTTTGGCTGACGTTCCTGCTCCATGATTCGACCTGGCTTGGCTGACGTTCCTGCTCCGTGATCCAACCCGGCTTGGCTGACGTTCCTGCTCCGTGATCCATCTTGGCTTGTTGGCGTTCCTGTAATGTGTCGCCTAGGCGACATTCTGACTGTCTGGCAGTGGGTCATTTCCTTGCAGAGTATCAGCGGCCAGTCCCGTTACCATTCTGGCTGTTGAGCCATCGGTTGCCTCCAGTTAAGCTGTGCAGAGTGCAAGTTGTCTCCGTTACTGCTACGGCAGGTTCCATTGGGCCTAGTCTCCGTTATTGCCTCTGCTCAAGCAAGTGTCTGCCTCTGTTACCACTTGGCTGTTGAGCCACCGGTTGCCTCCAGTTAAGCTGTGCAGAGTGCAAGCTGTCTCTGTTACTGCTACGGCAGGTTCCATTGGGCCTAGTCTCCGTTACTGCCTCTGCTCAAGCAATTGTCTGCCTCCGTTACCACTCCGGCTGTTGAGCCACCGGTTGCCTCCGGTTAAGCTGTGCAGAGTGCACGTTGTCTCCTTTACTGCTACTGCAGGTTCCATTGGGCCTAGTCTCCGTTATTGCCTCTGCTCAAGCAAGCGTCTGCCTCCGTTACCACTCTGGATATTGAGCCACCGGTTGCCTCCGGTTAAACTGTACTGAGTGCAGTGTTACTGCTACGGCAGGTTATCCTGGGCCTAGTCTCTGTTGTTGCCTTTGCTCAGAACAAGTGTTGCCTCCGTTACTGCTCCCGCAGTACCTCACGTTACTCTGTTCCAGTATTGCCTACAGCTCATGCCAGGACTGCTGATCTGGCTATTGACTTCATCCACTCCTCAGCTGCTTATATGCAGAGAGACCCATCACCGATCTCTTTGCACATGGGACTGTTTACACTCTGAAGTTCATTAACCCATTCTACACCTTGTTCCTGGGAAACCATTACTCTGCCTGACCTGTGTCAGTATATTATGGACTTATTGTTTATGCTGTACCTGTGTGGGCTGATATTTATATAACCTGTTGTGTGTCTGTACTAGTCTGCTTTACTACAGGACCTGTGAAGGTTCTTCCTTTTAATAAAACTGTGTTTTATCCTAAACCTGTGTCTGTGTGTCAAACAAACCATTACAGTTATCATCTACAGGTTTATTCCAAAGTTTTTATTCTGACTCAACCCTTTCCTCCTTGCCAAATTATTCAGTGTTATTGCCATAGCCTTGCATTTGCAGTCCGTTCAGTGTTCTTCATCCTGGCCTCATTTTGACTGCTCTTCTGGTTTGGATTCTTCCCTGTCTGGCTTGCTGTGAATGACTTATGGCCATGTCAGACCATTCTTTTGATTGTTCCTCCTGTACCCTACTTCTGTTCTCTAGCTGATAGCTTTGTGTCACTTACTAGTCAATGCCTTCTGTATCCATCAGAAAATATCCCCTTCATTGGTGATCACTCCCAATGGCATCCACCAGAGAACCTCAGCTACTGTGCTCTGAACCCTTGGCATCTGCCAGAATGAAGAACAAGCGAGAAACAGCACTAGGCAGCTCCTTGTGTAATACACAAGTACACACATTCTCCACCAACACAATAAACACTAGGGGTGAGAGAAAGCTCTCGTCTTGTTCCCGCAAGAAATTACTTGAAAACCACATTGTTGTCTACTTTTTCGTGGGAAAATAGGCTTTAAAACCAGCGATTACAATATTTGCATTTTTCGCCCAGTGGCCAAAATTGTTCATGATTTTTTCAATGGCTAGAAAGTTTCCGCCTATTGATTTACATGTTTTTTGCCTTTTCAATATAAAACATGACATATTTGCGGAAGTGAAAACACGATAGAAGCAGCTATAGAGCGAGGTAGACGTGCTGTGCTTTTCTTCTGTGATCTTTTGGAAAAATTGGGTCAGGAGAGGCTAATAGTGACTGCTATCACTATGAGCAGGTTTAAAACTAATAAAAGGAGGAACTGGAAGGACCCTTATGTGTCCACTGAGTCTGAGGAGGAGGAGGAAGTGAGCACTAGTAAGAGCAGTACTAGTGAGAGCAGGACAGGTCAGCTGCCTGCGCCTGCTGCCAAACATGCTGCCCCTGCTGCCACCATTGCTGCCTTTGCTTCCACCACTGCTGGGCCTGCTGCCAGTGCTGAATCTGCTGCCACCAATACTGTGCTTGCTGTCAGACATGCTGCCTCTGCTGCCAACAGGCTTGAGCCTGTTGCCAGTGCTGAACCTGCTGCCACCAATACAGTACCTGCTGTCATATGTGCTGCCACCAGTGCTGTGCCTGCTGCTAGTGCTGAATCTGCTGTCACCAATACTGTGCCTGCTGACAGACGTGTTGCCCTTGCTGCCACCAGTGCTGGGCCTGCTGCCAGTGCTGAACCTACTGCCACCAGTGCTAAACCTGCTGCTAGTGTGTCTTGTAATACTCAGGAGGGGTGACTGAGAAGATGATGCCAAGTGTGACAGCAGGGGACCCTAAGTAACACTTGTCATCGCCAGGCAGTGCCACCAGTGCTGGTACTACTATTAAGGTCCAGCAGCTTGTTAGCATTAGAAGTGAAGAAGGGGACAATCAATATCCTCATATTAATAGTGGCTGTAAGGAGGAAGACTCTGGGGTGGAACTTGGTGTGGTTGATGTTAGTAGTAGTAGTAAAAGTAATGGTGAATCAGCCCGTGGGACTAGTGTTAGGAGAGTGGAACATGATCCTGAAGAGGCCATAACTGTTGGGGGAGAGCAAGCACAAAAATAATAATACCACCAACAACAACATGAGTACAGATCAGCTGCCTGTGCCTGCTGCAACTACTTCCAGTCTGCCTTCTTCATGTCACCAAGAAATGACAAGTGTGACATTAGGGCAGCAAAGAGATATCTGTAATAGAGCAGCAGCAGCACATTATGGTGGTGGTGATGATGATGATGCTGGAGAAGCTGGGGTGGAAGAGACATTTATGGCCTTTTTAGCAGAAACCGAGAACGAATGGGAGACAGGAAGGAGGATGGGCACCACCACCACTAGCAATGAGCTTTTAGAATTTGCAGAATTTGCAACTGCTCTAATTCCTTCTTCTGTTGAGTTGCAAGGGCAGCAGGATGCTGAGGAGCAAGAGAGTGTGCCACTTACTACCGTGGACACAGTGGAAATGGGGTCAACAAGTGATGCGGGACTAGGACAGGTTCCACTTGTCAGCAGCAGCAATACTCCTGGTCCTAGCTGCAGTGCTGATTCTAAGGCAGTAGCAGCAACATCATCCACTGCCACAGACAGTGAAGGGGAATGTGGAGGAGAAGAAGAAAGAGTCTATTCTTCTCCACCTGTTCCCTATCCCTATCCCCTGAAGTCATGGGTGTGGGGCTGTTTTTCTCTTGGGGCAGGAACAGTACAGTCATCACCAACGGCACTGTGCATAATTTGTGACAAGTCAGTGAGAAGGGGAAAGGAGGGAACATACCTTGGTACATCCTCCCTGATAACACACATGAAAACAGACACCATGGCATTTGTCAAACATGTTAAAGCCAAACACCCACCACAGAAATCAAGCACTGCTGTTGCTGTACCCCCTGACTCTCCAGAAAGGCAACAAGAGGCAAGGCAGAGATCAAAGAGGAGGAAGAATAGAGAAACCCAGACTGGAGGTTCCATGACTAGCTCACCATCACCTTCTTCCTCTAGGGTAACTACATCTTCTACCAATCCACCTCGTTCATCGATACCTCCCCCTCCAAATAATAGCCACTTTTTTGATGTTAGGATGTGGCAATTTTCTCCACCCATTGTACACTGTGTGGTCCACTGACCACACATGGCAGTGTGGTGGAGGAGAATCACAAGCAGGGCATCAAGCAGCATCTGAAGAGATTCCATCCCACAGAATATGCTAAGAAGCTGGCAGGGAGGGTTCATCATTACTATTAAACTGTCAGCAAGTTGTCATGTGTCCTTAGCGGGTTCTGGACAAGGGGTATAGTGACAGCTGCAGTACTTGGTTTCTGCTGTAATGGTGTTTGGATACAGTTGTGCCCCCAGATGTTATTTGCCACACACACTGTGCGCATTGCAGTTGCTGATGAGAAGCACAGTTCCTGCTCAAAGGAAACATTTCTATTCTAATAACACACCCATGATTTGGAGGAGGGGCAGGTGGAGAAGAATTATTGGCCAACTTTTTCTTTTCTCCACATATACTGGGGGCTACTTATTGTGCTGCTACTGCCTCAGGCGCATCACTGGAGCTAGTCATGGCAAGTGGAACCTTCATCATCCATCACCCATGTTAGTGCTGTTGTTGATCCCATTCCCTTTCGGCTGCCTAATAATCCTGCTGCTTAAACAACTCAGCAGCAGCATCAAATTCTGCATCTACATCAAGGCATTTGATAATGACCAGTGGCCACTGGCCAACAGCACATCAATAGGCCAGTAGGGCATTTTTTTTTCTCAGGGCTTGTGCTTTAAAAAAATAAAAAAACAGAAAGAAAGCATAGTCCTACAAAAAAAATAAACAATTTTTGGGGGTTTGTTTCTAACAAGCCTTTGTCCTACAAATCAATGTTTCCTTACGGCTTGTGCCAAACAAGCTTAAGTCCTGCAAATCAATGTTTCCTCAGGGTTTGTGCCTCTAACAACAAATCTAACAAATCATCCTCTACAAAATACTCTATCAAGTCAAGTATCAGTCCACCCCAGTGGCAGTTTATGTCAGGGGGTTCCTGTCTCTATCACTTTACTTACAAATGTATTATTTTATTTTTTTAATTATTTTTATTAACTGCCCCCAATATCAGTCAATAAACCCCCAAAACAACTGATTAATTCCCCAGACTCCACCCACCAACACAGGTACACTCCTCAGACCCATTTTACACAAAGCCCCCCAAAAAACATTCCTTGTTCAACTGATTCTTTCCCCACAGTCCACCAACACAGGCACCCTCATGCCCCTTTAATACTGTGCCTTTGGGAAATAAAATAATATTTGCTATGAATTGTGTATAAATTCAATCTTCCCATTCATTTCAATGGAATGTGCTAGGTGAAAAAAGCAGAAAATCTGCACTTTTCGCAGGACATTATTCACAAAGTGGGAAGTGGCATTATTCACCGATTTGTTGAGGTGAAAATTTTTACCCTTTCCTAATAAACACCCAATAGGTGTATACTCACAAAATAAGATGCTGTGAATCTACTTATGTAGTGCACAGCCGAGAACGCTTGTTTGGAGTTACAATTATTTTGCACAAAATGGTCTTGCAAAATTCCAAAGTGGACTGCTCCTTAACAAACTCAGTCTCTCAAAATGGCCAAGGGCAACGTAGAAGTACGTAAAAAAAAAAGGACACAGGGTGCCCAATGGTGTATTAATGTTTGATATAAAACAAATGTTCAAGATGAATGTGTACTCAAAAGTGTGTTGGGCAGAGTAAAGTCTGATTTAACTAGCAAGTGGAGAGATTCACCCTTCTCCACATCATTTAAATATCTGATAGTCGATAGGGATCTGAATTATCGGATTTATTTCTAACTCCTTATGTGCGTTTGTCTGCATCCATTACTCGATAGTGGAGATGACTTCTCCAGTTTATCACTTTTCTAATTCCTATGTTATTTTATGCAGCATATGCACTAAGATTTCTTCAAGTTTAGAGATCTTAGTGCATAAGGTCTATAGAATAACATAGGAACTGGAAAAGTCATCTTCACTTTATCACCTCTATATCACTGTATAGTGACCCCCCCTATTTGTTCTTCCAAAATGTCCCTATTCTTGTTTTTTATAACAAATTATAATTTTCACAGTTGTACTTAGAATTTAAATAACTAATTTGATGTGCATTTGTTATGTCTTCATGTCTATTCTGTCAAATGTACTGTAGACAAATATATGTATGTAGAAATACATGTGGTTTCTATTCAAAAATAAAAGTGCACCTCGAAACAAATGTTATAGAACTGGGGTGGGAAGCCAAAGGCCCTCCACCTTTTCACAGAATACAATTCCCATCATCCTTAGACAATCAACACATGGTGGATTTTGTGGTTCAACAGTTGGAGAGTCGTAGATTGCCTTCCTCTGTTCTTGAATGTGTTAACATGTTGAATTCCAGAGGTGATATTTTTGTGTACTTCACCTCTTTTGGACTCAGAGTTAATGAAAACTTGTTAATGATAATTAATGCTCACACAATGTAAATGATTATTAATTTATTTTATTGACAAACGTTTATTATGAACTTGGTGTTTTGATGCATTTCAGATATACCTATGGGATGCCTGTAAAAGGAATTCTTGCCATTACCTTATTGCATAGATCAATTTACAAGAGAAAAACCAATATTACCAAAACCTTTGAGGCAAGTACAACACCACGGGGGGGGGGGGGCAAAAAAAAACAAAAACAGTTTGGATTGATGATGGAAATGGGCCTTTTAACATCTTGGATCGATGGCAGAGATGTTTCCAACACTATGTACGGCATTTGACACCCTCCATCATATAAACCTAGTCTGGTTATTTTTGGCCTAGAATTTTTCCACTTCGGCCTTTTTCCATATGTCCCAGATTATCCTACTTTTCTTTTAATCTTTTAAAGTGTTCCAGTTTTTCACTGCCGTTCAATGGTTCTACTCACAGCAATCAACAAAAAAATACATATATATATATATATATATATATATATATATATATATATATATAGTCCTACAGAAAGGTACAGAAAAATGGGTTAGGCCTCAAAGAAAGTTTGTGCAAATAGTGGCAAAGCAACATATTCACCACATACTAACTCCAGTCAGATGATTATTATTATTTTTTTTTTTAAGAGGAGTAGAAATAATAATTTTGTTGCAATCCTAGTGCCAGATGTAACATCTGCTTAACCCTCTGAGTGCCAGAAATGTGCGCAATGCATTGCATACCCCTCTGGCAGTCAAAGGGTTAATGAAAATTTATAGGATGTTAAATGATAGAGTATAAACTTGACTCTACTGCTTTATAAATTTGATCAGTTATTGTAAAAACCCTCCCCCACAACCACCACCACTACTGCAAATCCTAGTGCTGGTGTCATTTTCTGGTAAACTACACAATGACAAGAGCCTAAGGAGCAATGATAAAAATAAGCCGACAGTCCCAACAGACTTGAACAGATGTTACGTTTTACAGCAGCTGCCATGAGCTGCTTAGACAATGGTTAAGTGTGTGTGAGGGATGACAAAAATTAACATCGTAGGCTCTTACACAAAAGCTACAAATCACAGAAAGAAATATCAACACCAATATAGTTATGCCCGTATGTCAGAAACCTATTAAAATAAATAAAACTTATTTCTTGATGAGACTTTCCCTTTAACCCTAAAGAACCATTTAAATAATGGTATTTGAGGAATCATGATTTTTCCCCTCTACAGTGCAGTTGGTTTGTCCAATAATGACTCTAGTTCCTGTCAGTACTTGAGTCTCTCTGTTTAAAGCTATCAAATGTACCACATGAACCATGCTTCCACCTCCAATTTCTTATGTTAAAGTGGAACTCTCACTTTGTAACAAATAGGTAATTTTGAAAGAATTTTCAAAATCACCTATATCACTTATATTTATGCATTGCATATATCCCTTTGAGTGCCAGAGGGGTACGCAACACATCTAATGAGGGGTCACTTGTCTTTTTACCCCTAGGCTAGCGTGCACAACACTTTCCAGAATATGGTGTTATAGGAAAAACTTATCTTTATACAGTTCAGTCACTTCAAAGATAGTAAAATATTTCAAAACCATTTAATTTCCTAGTGTATTCTGTACCTTATGTCAGCCAAAGAAAATGATGCCCCATTGGTATGGGTTGACTTACTGTATTGAGTGCCAGGACCATGGTTACTGGGGAAGCAGGCAGTATGTGTATGTGATTCCATGTGGGTTATGCACTAAAGCATGATAAAGAGGTGATACAGCAAAGATGACTTCTCCAGTGGTATCACTTCTCCAGATCCTATGTTATTCTATGGAGCCTATGCACTAAGGTCTCCATAACATAGGAACTGCAGTAGTGATATCACTGAAGGAGTTATCTTGGCTTTATCACCTCTTTGTCACGCCTTGGTGACTCTCTATGACTACCAGTGGAAGAAGGCTGGGCGGGGGGGGCAGAGTATGTATGCATGGGTCTGTGACTAATGTTGGGCAGTGGAACCAGGTGTTTGTGTGTGTGGGGGGGGAGGGGGTCAGACAGTGTATATATGAGGACCTGTAACTTCCAGTGGGCAGTATTTCCAGGCATGGGGTCTGACAGTTTATGTGTGGATCTATGACTGCCAGTGGGTAGTGAAACCAGGCAGAATAGTCAGACAGGGTATGTGAGAGGGGTTTGATTACCAGTGCACAGTGAATCAGAGGGCTAGAAGTAAATTTGAGTTCCAAAAGCATATGTATGCAGGGTTCTGTGACTAGTAGTTGGCAGTGGAAGCAGTGGTATGCCCAAGGGGGTATGTCCAATACATTGCAACATTGCTGATAATGCTGGGAGATCAATATACATGACACAGGGGAACAGTGTGCATCACCTTCTTCCATCCTGCCAGAAATACTGGGGAAAGCCTCCCATGTCAGTCACCAGTGATTTGATGTTGAAGGCTTTCTCCAATCTAGATCCCCTCCCAAGGTCTGAATTTAACCCTTTGAATGCCAGGGAGGGATCCAGGGTATTCCATTGTAAAGCATTCAATGCCTATCTGGCGATCAAAGGGTGCTGGAAAATCATGAGTTTTGGGAACATCAGGAAGGATCCGGATTCCCCATGAGGTCTGGGTTGTTTTTTTTTTGTTTTTTTTATGCAACCACTGCATGCTAGTTATACCAGCTTATACACAGGCCACATTATGGCAGTACAACATACTGGTTTGGCCACAGTGAGAACAGCTGGCTAATCCCTTATGTTGTATGGTCTTGGTTAAACAGAGATATTTACATTTGATGGTACATGATGTTTAAATGGATATAAACCTTTTTTATTTTAGGTGACACTAATTATTTCAAAATAGTTCATTTAACTTGAAAAAATCTATGAGTATGTTGTACTAAGGAGAACTGGAGTAATTGTGGGGTAAACCAGCTTTACCATATGGGCAAATAGACATTGCCAATACCTTCATTGATTTAAACAGAACTTTTAAACTCTTGAATTCTAAAGAAATCTGCAATGCATGGCATAACAATATGTTAAGACTTTTCAAGCAATCAAGGGGTTATAAGCACCATTTAAATGCATAGAAACAGTCGAAAGTGTTTTTCTCATTCCTACTTCCACTTTACCTGATGTCAGCCTTTTCCCCTTGTAAGGGGGCTGGCTGACACAACTGAGCAGTTTTCACACAACCTGTCTGGCTTTCGCTTACACAGAGCCCCTCAACTGTGTGTGAGTAGTTTTAATCCCTCGTGTGCCCTGAGTGAGCTTTAGTAAATGCTCAGGATGCATTAAAACTATTCACATTGAGACAAATATCTCTGTGTGAGTGATCCACTAGGCAGGTTGCCATTGCAGTTGGTCAGCTACACATTCAGCCAGTTCTCAAGAATACAAGCTGACTTAAGTAAAGGGATAGGAGGGGGGATTTTAAAAATGAAATTAATTTGAAATTAGTGAGAGGCATTTTTAATAATTGCTAACCCTTTAAATAATTGGGAGTCATTGTCTCTTATATTGCAACTTGTTCACTCCAGAGTTGCTCCAGTTGTTAGTAAGTTAATCCAACTTCAATATTTTATATTTGCAGTCAAAAACATTATGGTTGTATAATTTCATGGTTTAGATTATTTATGAATGTTTTATGCATTTATTTCAACTACAGATAAATGGATACTCAAAGTTCAACTTTAGTAATTTAGAGCTGCAGGAACTTATGGGCAATGCAAATTTAGACTCGGACATCTTTACTGGTCCAGTAGACATTATAGCTGATGTCAAGGAATCACTCACAGGTAAATCATAATATACTAAACTCTCTTGGCTAGAATAACATATTTCCTGTGCAATTGCATTCATTTTTCAGAATATAAAACTTGCAGTGTGGGTTGAATAATCTTGGTAGTAAAAATGTCAGATTTACAAGAACAAAAACTTTAATTAAAACATTTAGATAAGTGAGAGTCGAATAGTCATACTATACTGCTCTGGTATGAAAAGTAAACACAGGATAGTCAGATACTCAAGCAGGCTGGAACAGAACAGTCAGATAGTCGGTCAAGCAGGGTAGGCAACAGGCAAGCAGAAGAAGAATAGTTAAAGGGAGAGCTGGAGTAGATTACGGAGAATTAATGCTGGAGATGAAGTACAAGAACGACAAGTCGAAGGCTAGTAAGAAAATAAAACCAAGGTCGATATACATATATTATACTACAGGAAGGGCAACTCAGAAACAAGACTGGGAACAATTCAACAAGCACTAGCATAATTTGATTGTGCACCAGTACTGAGAAACCGGTGTTTGATAAAGGCTCAAGACAAAATAAAAACCAGGATAGGAACAAAAATCTGGCAAAACAAGAAAACCAATATAAACCCAGAAAAGAAATCAGAAAAAAAGACCAGAAAAAGGACAGAACAGGACACCCTAGCATCTCTACTCATTCTCCTCAAGTACTACCTAAATTTGCTTTAAATATTGATGCCTTCCCACCCATATTATGTTATTTTTGCCCATTTTGTTGTTTCTCACAGTTATTTTGTTATAATCCCTGTTGTACTCTATTGCCAGCACATTTCTCAAATCCTCTTTCTAATAATCCCTTTGCAGTTCTCTCCAATGCTCACTTTTTCATTACTCTACCATGTCCACTACCACATACTCTTTCCTTCCTTGTCTCTCAATCCATTTGATATGATATGATTGAAGCATTGGGAGTACAACATTTGTTTCTCCAATTGGTTGTTTAATATGATTTCCATCACACTAACCTATCCACTGGCTGGTTGATGGTGATAGAAACTGAAATCTAATAACAATCAGAAAGCCAGTTTGTCAAACTCTGCTTTGGTCTGTTTACATCATACCTTAAAAGGATAGTAATGTTTCATAATAAAAGCAGTTCTAATTAATCATCAATGAATTTGGGCCTTGGAGAGTGTTATTTCAATTCTGTCAGAGTTGTTCAAGAGTAATTGAATGATAAAGTATCCCCCTCCCACACATTTTACTGATATAACACTGCTCAGCTCAGAGCAGCAGGGAGGTGCCCAGGTAGATCGCAGAGAGGGACAATCTCCAATTAAGATAAGGGAAAAAGCTGAAAAACCTGTCAAGTAAGAAGATTGTCCCTTGCTGTTATCTGTCTGGTCAAGCAACCAGATTCCACATCTGAGGTGAGCAGTGTTACACTAGGTAAAAGGGGTGGGAGGGGGATACTTTATCATTCAATTACTCTTGAACTACAACTCAGACAGTATTGAAATAACACTCTATATGGCTCTAATACTATGAAGATTAATTGGAGCTGCTGTTTTTGTGAAACATTACTATCCCTTTAAGGTGCTCTACTAGCAGTCTGAGACATTTGTAAAGTTCACCATTTCTGATTTTATTAATACATAGTTTCTAATACATTGAACTACAAGTAGAACTATCTTAAACTTGTAGGAACGTGTAGCTTTAAGTGCAGGAGCTGGGACAGGAATTAGGTAATTACCTTGTAAAGCAGGTCTACAAATCCCAGAGTGCATTACTTTTCCCCCATATCCCACAGGTGTTTGGCAGACTGCCATTAAAAGCCATACTATATTCTGTCCTATTTATCTATTTGATTTACGTGGCCCTGTTAGAGTGCAGTTCTGGCATTTGCCTGATGGAAATCTTAAATATTCAGGAACCCAGGTCTCTGGAGTATTGAGAGAAATTGTACAAGTGAGCGAACAGTGATACAGTCATCAATATGTACCAATATACCGTTAACCACACCACATTGGGAAAAACAAAATAATCTTTTCCATGAGCAAACAATAAAATAGACATCAACTTAACCATCTGAAAACAAAGCATAATCAACAGGGAGAATGAACAAATTTGATAAAACAGGTGCTTTGGCCAATTCTTGTGTTCTTCAATTATCGACCTTATGCAGCTTGAGTAAGCAGAGGGCAGTGTGTGTGTGTCTGAACATTTTGGAGTGTTCTTTTCCTCTGCACCTTGATTCTTGCTATGTAATAACAAGTCATTAGTGGAGAAGTGCCACCCGTTGATTTTTTTTTTTTTTTTTTAATTTCTTGATTTTTTTAATGCATAAAATGAGATAAGCTGGTGGATTTGTATGTTCCTCAGAATAACTCTCACTAGAATCCTTTTACCTTAACCCCAAATAAAGTGCTACTTCTAGGATGTGTTACTCCTAAGTGAATGCTTTATACTATTTACATTTAATGAGGTCACATATACAGTACAGGAAGGAATGAACCCAGTGGCTCTCTCAGAGATGTAATCTTAATCTAAAGGTTCAGCCCTCAGGTTGAGAAGGTTACCAGTATGTAATCATAGTGCCAAGCAGATCTCAACCCTTAGAGACAATGAAGACTGGACCAGCAGCAGAAGTGGAACCAAAAGAGGACTGGGATTGCAGAATCTTTGCAGATAGAATCTGGGCAGATAGTATTGAGAAAGAGAAAAAGGTGGTGACACAATGAACTGACTGCAGAGCTTATAGGCACTAGCTACAGGCAGCTTAGGTAGTGTTCTCCCAATAAGTAAACAACCTGGATTTGGTGAGTGGAGGACAGTGAGGAATACAATCACATTCCAGTCAGAAAGTTGCTAATGGAGAGTCTCCGTATGCACATAATTGTCAGAATCCACTTCAGTCAGAACCCACTCCTGTGGGCTTACCTCGGCATACCTGCTCTACTCATTTTTCTCTGCTATTATATGTGATTCCGTTTGCTCTCTTGGGAATATTTGTTTCACATTTAGCAATCAGCCTTACAAGCACTACAGTGTACAAGCCTTAGGTGAACAATCAAGCCTTGTATTCTATTTAGTTTTTTATGCTTATTTCAGCTAGTTAAACAAACAGTCTATCTGTCTGCCAGCTGGATGTATAATCTCTGCTTGTTTTATGAACAGTCTATCTGCTTCCAGTCTCTGCCCATGACCCAACATTTCCATAGTGAACCCTTCCCAGCTCACCCAGTATCTGGTTACTCAAACTTATGGTCAACATCTTTAACTCTGGCTCAACAACTTTTCCTCAAAGTCATTCATATGTAGGGGTGGGCAAAAAATCAGAAACATTTCCTGAATGACTTTTCACTTTTTTTCAAAAGTTTTCTCCTTTTTGCCACTGCAAAAATGTTCTCCTTTTCAACACTGCCAACACATGTTTCACCTGTTTCCTATGATTGCAACACTTCCCAGCACAATATTACTTACTAGTTGAACAGCCCGTTACACGGGCCACAGTGCCTCTGGCAGCCGGTCGAGGGGCAGTCACATGCAGCAGAGACTGCCCGCTCCACTGCTGATACAGAGCTGGACGCTCCTTTGAAGCGCCCAGCTCTGTATCAGCCACGGCGCGGGAAGTCTGTACTGCGCATGACTGCCGCTCACGCAGCAGTGTCTACTGCACATGTCGGGCGTTACACACAACGTACCGAATTATTATATAGGATTCTGATGCCTGCAGTGGAGAAATAAGTAGCTGAAAGTCAAAGTTGTGAGCCCTAAAGCAACATATGACTTTGTCCTTTGCCCACAGAACTAACTTTACTGACATTTGCACATAATCCAGTAGGGTACAACTCATGACAGCAGTTCTTTAAAGTCTCTGTTTTAAACACAATTAAAGGGCAGCATGTCAAAAGATTAAAAAAAAAAAACAGGTAAAGCCTACAATGTGGCAGATGTGTATGGTAGAGGTGTTGGTGGACTGACATTGTGTGATTGATGTGTGTGTGTGTGTATATATATATATATATTTATATATATATATATATATATATATATATATATATATATTCCTAGAGCAGTTTATACCATTATCATGTTTGTGTCAAATGTAAGCTACCCTTCATCTCAGTTTATTGAGACACATTACTTATTGGTCATAGCAGTGGTCCCGAGATTGGTAAATGGTAGCAATTCTTCTTCACATCCCTCCTCCTCATCTATTCTGCTGTTGTTAATACAATTGGCTTGACTTTCACTGTCATGTGTGGTTTCTGCTACATTTTATTTTTAGATTAGCTGTATCTCAAAATTGTTTTCAGGTTTATAACAAGGTAAGCCTTCAGAACTATTATTTACAGGCTTATATTAAGAAGGTAAAACTTTAGAAAAAATATTTCTAAATATGTCTATAATAAGGAAAGGATTGAGAAAAATATGTTTAGGCTTATACGGCAAGCCTTAATAACTATTGTTTTCAGGTTTAGTTGTAACAAATCAATCTTTAAGAAAAAATGCTTGAACTACAAGGCAAGCCTTTAAAAATTGGTGGAAGCCAGGCAAGTAGTATCACAACTATTTCTAAATATGCTTATAATAAGGAAAGCATTAAGAAAAATATGTTCAAGTTTATAAGGCAAGCCTTAATAACTATTGTTTTCAGGTTTAGTTATAACAAGGCAAACTTTAAGAAAAAATGCTTGAACTACAAGGCAAGCCTTTAAAAAGGCCAGTAGTATAAAAACAAAGAAAGGAAAACTCACACTGCTAGAACACCATGATTTATACATATATAATATATACAAAAATAAGAATCGAAGTGAAGAAGGTATAGAGTACAGCCAGGAATGAATGGGATTCTCCTAATCCCCAAACTAAGAAAAACCTGGAACAAAAACAAGAAGGCAAGAGTCCTGTGCTGCTCCATACAAATAAACCAGATGTGAACCCAGTGTAAGGTAGGTATCATACCAAAATGTTAAATTACTTATTTTAAAATAATGAGGGTTTTAATGCATAGTTTGGTCAAAGTATGTTTAAGCTCACTTACCTTGCCAAGGTACCCCATTTCAAGTGAGTCCTAACCTATATTCTACCATTTTAATGACTGGCCACAACATATTCTAGATTAAAAATATATTTAAAATTTATTTCTGATTAAAATATCTTTAAAGAAACACGTAGCTATCATAGCTAAAAGCATCTAAAACATTACTCAAAAGGAAATAAAATATCCAGTATCCCCCTGGTTATACTGGTTTGCTTTCAAGCAGGAATGAACCACTGTGGGTGAGTGGATAGGGACCCAAAAGTACTGGAACACCACAAATACCATTTATAGATCTATCCCACTTCCCACTGTGGGCTACATATAGTATATTGAACAGTTGTATGCCAGGATGCCAACCAAGAACATATCCTACTCATCTGTTATGTTATTGTGTTTGCTGCCAATTCAGTTCCTGTTGCTATATCCAGCTGCTGTGTCTACCATGCCTATGATGAATGGTAGTAATAATGATGGGAGCAGTGTGACTGAGACAATTCAGCAGAATTGAGATGGGACAGGTAGTGTAGTGGTTATGGTTGTTCCTAGTACTAGCCCTAGTTCTGAAGAGACAGCAGCAGCAGCAGCAACAACACAACAAGCCACTCAGGCACAGTCAACATACTCCTTCTCTTTCTCCCACTTCCTAAAAATCATGTGTGTTGGAATAAGTTTCCTAGGATAGGGAGGGACTATGCAGTATTCAGTGTGTGAAAACAAGCTGTGTGAAGTGATCCACTGACTCAGATCACAATACTGGCATGTTAGCAGCATGCATAAAGCAAATTATCAAAGTACTATTTGTTATGTTAAAACAGTCCCCCAGAAATCACAAGTTGTCATTCACTGTCTGAGGCCATTGTCCATTCTGCAACATATTAGTCATTCATTTGATGGTGGGTGACTGACTTACTTTACATTTAGTGAAAATAGTGTACCCTCCCAGCTATCACCTTGGCATATTCAGTAGGGTGTGCCATCTGCAGATGTTCCCTTTCTTTTGCTCTCCACAACATTGCCATTACACCATACAATAAGCAATATATGGACACAAATTGCCAGATCCTCATATCTGTAGAAGGACTGTCTACAGGTGGTAGTGATGGCATTACTCCAACCTGCTGATGGTGGTGATTTGCTGTGCTGCCCAGGTGGGTGGGGACCAGCTGGTTTGGAGTGGGACCCCTTGCAATTTTCTGATGCCTGGGAGTAGGACTGTTTGCAATTGCCTTCTTGGCAACAGTTGTTGCCTCGCTGTCAGCTGATCGGGAATCTCACTTGTTTTTTTCATATCGCAAATGGACAAGGGTCAATTCATATCTGTAGCACATGACTTCTTTTGCTTGGCAGGATAGTGGGATAGTTCATGTTTCATTGCACTTCTTGGTGGTTGTACTTGACATGCTGTATCAGGGCAGATGTGCTAATGTGTGATCCCTCCCTCCCCCTCTTCATAACTTTGTTATAGATTGTGCACAAAGCTTGTACTGAGGATTGAACAATCTCTGCCCCCAAATAAAAATTATCCCATAACCACAATTTCTGTGTGAGAAAATGTGGAGAGGGAATGGGCTGTCTACTGTCACCATCTGAAGTGCCTTCTTGTGCTGTTGCTGCTGTACTTGCTAGGGCTGCTGCACCTGCTGTTGCATCACTTGTACTAATGATAATAATAGGAAGTGCAATAACTTTTTCAACCACTGCTTGCCCCATGTCATTATAACTACTCACCATAAATACTTGCACCCTGTTAGGGCACTAGTGGTATACAGGTGAGTTGCTTGTAAAGTTAGGAAGTACTGGATGGGGGTGCAAAACTGGCAAGTGTAGGTGGACCTGGAGAGTTCTTGCTGTGGCCAAAGCTGAATAATTACCCTGGCCACAAGGCCAGTTAGCCATTCCCAGAGGAGAGGAGCTTGGAATTACCAGAATGACCACACCCAGAGATCGCTGGAAAGCAACCACTTCTGCCCAGAGTGCAGAGGCACCAGAAGGACTGGAGGAAAAGAATATATCAAGCAAGTTCTCACCAAGCCCATAGAAGGAGAAGCTATACTGCCACAGAAATCTGACAGAGACCATTCAGGACCAGCTGCAGGAGAGTGAAGACTTACTGACCTTTAGTACAGACAAGGGCTCTCTCTAGGTCAGCAGAAGAGTAGAAGCATAGTCACCTGCCCCTTTAGTACTGGCAAAGGAGGTTGCTTAGCAACTGGATGGCTCAGCTAGTGAGAGTTGGGGAAGGAATTCTCAATCCATAGGTAGGAGGCTGTCACAGAAGAGTGACTAGGCAGACTAGCCTTACTCTTGTAGTCAAGCAGGTGCAGGAGGTGGGAAGATCCTGTAAGAGGAGGATCTCAGTCTTGAGACTGGCTAGCAACTGGCAAACTGCAAGCTGACAAATGGAGGAGACAAAGAGCAAGGTCAAGGAGGGTGAAAAACTGAGAACCAGAAGCAATGAAGCAAAGATAAGATTGGAGAACTTAGCAAAGGTCAATACATTGGAGCAGATGATCAGGAAACAAGCAAGGTACAGGGTGCAAATGGGTGCCGAGTCAGATGAGCCAGATTGGTACACAAATGAAAGGCAAATAAAGTGATGATTCAGAAGCTAACAGGCACAAAGATCAAGCATCTACCTGTTAGCAAGACAGGCAGAAAAAGGAAACCACAGCCAATCAAGGCAAGGGAGGCATGATCATAAACCAGGTAGCTGCAATCGTGACATACCCATGGTGAACATGGTGGTTACATCATCAGCAGCCTAATGATAACCAAGCTGCTCTACCTGCTGCTGTGACACAGTCATAATCAATGGAACTGGTACCTACAAACAATTCAGCAGCAGAATGTAAATTGCAGTTAACGCAATAACTTCACTAGTACTGGGTGGGGATGGTGGGGGGGATACCCAGTCCCTCCAAATATCTCCTCCAATCTTCATTTATCCCCTCCAAGAACATGCTTACTTTACTATTAATAACACCCTGCGTGGTATTATCACCATCGCCATCAGTCTACCTCCTCTTGCTCTAATGGTGAGCCAAGTGCTACTAAACATTAATGCAACTGCTTCAGGCTCAGGCTCAAAAGGCTGCTGTGTTGCTGGGGCACACATGCTCAGGTGACATTACCTACACAATGCATCTGTATCAAACTGAGGCAGCTTGATTTTCCTCATACTGTTGCTGCTGCAGAGACTCAGAATGGAAAAAGGAAGGGGACTCAGAGTGGGGAAATGGTGGAGGACTTGAAGTAGGACATTATGGGAGACACTGGAGGGGATGGGGACACATTGCCCAGCTTAGCTGGGGTTCTACTGCTGTCATGGATGGCAGCACTACTGGCTTGGGTGACTCTTTGGAGATGTTTGGGCTGAAACACTAACTGCTTCTGCTTGTTGTGGAAGAATCCTCCCCCACAACTGCAGCAACACCCCTCCAATGTCTCCTACTTGGTATTGTGCCTCACACTTTTCGTTTAAAGATTTTATTGGGTAGCATAACACAAAAAGTAATATGGTACATAATGATATGCGAGTATACATAAAGTAAAAAAAAGTTTGCATATCTTTAAGAAAGAAGGTTACATATTGTCATTAAACTTATTACAATAAGTACTAATATAAGTTAAGAAGTTACAACATAGTAGTCAGTAGCGTGTAACGAAGAAGTCCTAAACAGAATGGTACATTTTTAACTCGTCTCAGTAACAGAAGTATGCAGCCCTTTTCCAATTAAATAAGAGGGAAGAAGAAATAGATGGAGGATTAAAAGAATAAAGAGAATAATAGTTTGGATTGGAAAGTGTATAGAATAAGAGAGGGGGAAGTGAGAGAGAGGGGAGGGGAGGTTGGATGGAATGCAGAAGAGACAGAGGGAGAGTGTGGTAGAGAAATAAAGTACGGAGGAAAGAAGGCGATAGTAAAGACTAGTGTTGAGATGAAGCCAAGGGGCCTGCTGGGGGTGATTCAGCCAGTGCATTTGAGTCTAAGGGTAAGAGTAAAAGCTCATCTCTTGGCTATGCCTTTTTGGACTTGAACCATTTAGAAATCAAACTGGATAAAGTTTTTGGGCCCTGGTTTCTGTGCAACAAAGTTAATTTAGTAAAAATAATATGATCTTCAACTTTGGACAACCATTCTACAAATGTAGGAGGAGAGGTGGATTTCCATCTGAGTGGTATTAATGCCTTAACTGTATTTAGCATGGTGAGAAGAAATATTCTCCGAGGATGAGGGCTAAGAGGTAGGCCTCGGAACAAAAGAATCAGCCAAGGGTCTCTTTCTATGGTAATATCTAAAACTAGTTCCATATGGGAAAAACAATCTGCCCAAAATTAAGGGAGGTCCACCATATGTGGAGAAAAGTGCCTCTAGCATTATTACATCTCCAACACGTGGCTGGCAAGGAGGGAGCAAATGCATGGAATTTCACAAGTGTATAGTACCATCACATTAGGAGCTTAATATTCATTTCAGTCATTGCAGTAGAGATAGAGGAGGAATGCGTTGTAGAATATATGGTGGTCTATTCCTCATGTGATAGAATCAAGTTTAGTTCCTTTTCCCAAGCACACGCACAGGAAGGTTTTACAGTGTTGGGGGTTGCTGAGAGAATATCATATAGCCTACTTATGATTTTGCCTTTAAGGTGGTTTGGGGAAAATAAGTATGTTTCAGATTTAGACAGGATGAGTGAAACAGGCTATAATGTCAGGATGAGCGAGAAAATGTTTAAGTCTAAGGTAGTTTCAAATTTCTTTGGATGGGAGGGAATAGAGGGACTGTAAGTCAGGGAAGGTGGTAATAGTCGTGGCATCTTGAAAATGTCATAATTGGAGATCCGATTGACCTGTCCAATTTGGAAATTGTGAGGAGAATGTAGTTTGGTGGGGGGTGAATATTCTGGTAAATGCCAATCAGATATCGACGCTAAGATCAGTGCCTGATAATACTGACGTAGATCTGGAACACTGAGTCCACCACTAGTTTTATGTGTGTGTAAAGAAGACTCAGTCATTTTTTCCCCCATATAAAAGAGGAGAATAGTCTGGAACGAGTTCAGAAGAGGTATTGGCAAAGTTTGGAATAGGTAAAGAAACCTAGGTAGAATCATCATTTTAAGGGTGTGTATTCCACCTATCCAAGAAATGTATAAAGAGGACCATTTGATGAGATCTGATCGGACTTTATTCAATAAGGGGAGAAAATTTGTTCTGTAAAGCAAAATTAGATTAGGAGTTATCTTAGTGCCCAGATAAGTAAAGAAGTTTGATGTCCATTTAAGAGGAAGGGTAGAGATCAAGTGTGTTAATCTGTCGGGGTCTAGAAACAAGGGTAATGCCTCAGATTTCTGTAAATTGATCTTAAATTGATCTTAAAATCTGATACGGCGGAGAAGAAGGAGAGATTGCTATGGGTTAGCAGTGGATAAGAAGACATCATCAGCAAAGGGAGATAATTTATGCGTGTAGCCAGAGATGGAGATACTGTGAATATGAATATTTTGTTGGACATGGATTGCTAATGCTTCCATCACCAGAATAAACAACAAAGGGGATAACGGGCAACCTTGTCTTGTCCCATTTGAGATGGGTAAGGAGGAGAGATGACCATTCACACAAATTTTAGCGTTCGGGTTCTTGTATAGGGATTTAACGTAAGAAATGAAACGAGGGCCTATACCAAAATATTGCAATGTGGAGAACATAAAAGACCAGTTCACACAGTCGAATGCCTTTTAGGCATCAGTTGTTAAGAGGACGGATGGCAATTTGAGCCCATTGATATGATGGAGCAATGAAAGGATTTTCCTAGTGTTATATCTAGCCTCACGGTTAGATGTACACCCCACTTGATCTAAGTGTAAAAGAGTTGGGAGATGGTTTATCAATCTATCAGCCAAGATTTTTGCATACATTTTGATATCTATGTTCAATAGGGAAATAGGCCTGTAATTATAACGAGATGAGTTGTCTTTACCAGGTTTGGGAATCACTGTTATAAAAGCTTCCGTCATAGTGGGGTGAGTAGAAATGTTGTCCGGTAAGGCTTGAAAACAATCAGTTAAAAGAGGCATCAGTAAGTCTTGAAAGGTAGAGTAATAAGCTTGGGTAAAGCCATCTGGGTCAGGACATTTATTCTGGGGAGAAGATTTAATAGCAGAAGTAAATTCATCTATCGAAATGGGAAGTTCCATAGATTGGGCTGTGTCTGGGTCTAGCAAAGGGAGATTAGCCTTACGGAGGTAAGCATTAATATCAGAAGACTGAGGTGTTGGAAGAGAAAAATGGGAATGAAGATTATAAAGTCATTCATAGTAACATCTGAAAGATTCTGCAATATCAGCAGGGGTGTGTTTAATGCCCCCGGTAGAGTCTTTAGTTTGTGGAATATAGGTACTTGTAAACAAAGCTTTAAATTGTCGAGCTAAGTGGGTTCCAGGTTTATTCCCATGTTCAAAGAAAGTTTGTCGAGATTTGAAAAAAGCACGTTCCAACTTTGATAAGGAGAAGGGACCAAAGTTCTTGCCTTAACTGAGATAATCGTGATAAAGTGGTTGAATCATGAGAGAATGTGTGGGCTTTTTCTAGGTTATTGACTTCCTGAAGGATATTATCAATCTGTTGGAGACTAAATTTTTTCTTTTGCGCTGCTAGTTTTATAAATTCTCCTCTAATGACACATTTATGGGCTTGCCATAAAGATATTGGAGGGATATTGTTAGATCTCCATGGATTAGATGAAGTAGGTAACAGGGGGGATAGAAGAAAAAACAGTACAGGACAAGGTCAGACTATGCAATGTTGCCAATACTGGCCTGTTTTACCATGGAGACAGAGGACTGTGGAGTCATTATATAGTCTATTCTGGAGTATAAATTGTGCGGGTTCGATAAAAAAGTGTAGTCTTTTGCATCTGGATATAAAGTCCTCTATATATATATACCAATCTAAAGTCATGGAGGAGTTTTTGAAAGTGGTGTAAGGCAGATTTAGTATGAGAGGAGGAACTGGAGGAGCAATCTAGCATGGGAAACAGAGGAAGGTTAAAGTCACCCCCTAGAAACAATGCCCCTTCTTTGAAGGCTTCTAATTTCCCCAGAATTTGTAAGAAGAATGTAAATTGGTCTATATTAGGAGCATATATAGAAGCAAAGATAAATGTATTAGAATGTATCTAATTTTTAATAAAGAGAAATCTGCCCTTGGGGTCTTTTTGTATGGCAGAAAGGACAAAGGGTATTCTTTTATGAATCAGTATATTGCCACACCACACTTTTTAACCTGGGCAGAACTCAGATATGGTTTAGAATAGAATCTATTTGTAAGAAGCATCTCCTGCCCATGTTTGAAATGTGTTTTTTGCAGCATAATTATATTGCCATTTAAACAATGGGAATCATTAAGTGCCACAGATCTTTTTCCGGGGGAGTTGAGACCCTTTGCGTTCTGAGAAATAACTAGCAATGGTTTAGAAAGTTGTTGAGATGTCATTGTAGGGTGAGAAGACATCTGTGGTTACAGAAGAGGATACAGAAGCAAATCAGTAGCTAAAAGGAATAGCCATATAAAGGACTCCAGCAGACCCCCCCTTAACAAAGGGATAAGAATCCCCAATAAATGCAAGAAGAGTCACCACACTCAGGAAAGAGGAGATGAAATAAAGTAGGATATAGAAAGAGACAGAGTAGGAAGGAGAAGGGAGAGAGGGGAAGGGTAGAATCTGTCTAGTCAGGTAAGTAAACTGTAGTCTCCCGACTAGTATCAATTTTATAGCAGATAGGAGAATGGATAACAATGTCCATATGTCCACAAGGAGTCATGAGAGGAGTGAAGATAGGGCAATCACTAGAGACACGCACATTAAGATGTAATCATAAACAGGATATTTCTACGAAAGGCCCTAGGGCCTAGAACAGAGGAGTAGACGAAATTCGACAGGTATTTGACAGTATCAACTGGAAAGT
This sequence comes from Rhinophrynus dorsalis, assembly GCA_037306005.1. NCBI lineage: Eukaryota > Metazoa > Chordata > Amphibia > Anura > Rhinophrynidae > Rhinophrynus > Rhinophrynus dorsalis. The sequence goes on along the minus strand of CM074720.1, from coordinate 328,365,534 downwards.
AATGCATAGTTAAGCATTATGCCCATGGATACGCATAGTATCTAGGAAGGTGAAACTGGGATGAAAGAGAATGCATAAGAAAATAATGAGGTATAGCACTAGTCAAAAGCCGAATGGCATTAATTAAAGATCGGCAGAATCATACTTTATGTTTGTTCTGATTGTTCTTTTTCTTGTATACCTGTGAACTGTTTTTATTTGTGAAACTTTATCTTGTGAAAAGGATGTTAACCTAATAAAAATCTTTTGAAACTAAAAATCGGCAGAATAAAAAAATGAGATGGAGGAATATCAGCTAGTTGGATGTCTAGTCTCTTTACATCTGTTCTCCCCTCTCACATTCACAACCAGAGAGAAGAGCACGGAGGCAGCACGGAGGCAAGAGTATATGCAATATTTAAAATCAAGAATTCTAATATGCGAATTCCAGAGACAATGTGTATGAGAATTATCGGTGAAGTAGAACACTACTACAATGTTAAGAGAGTGAACAGTTGGTATATGAAAGGAATCTATAAAGATAGAGTCAACCTGTGGAGGTCTTTTCACAGTAGATGAAAATGTTATGAATCTCTGACATGCCTCCCCGATAAACTATGCAGCGACATTATGATTCAAATATCGACCGATGGGGTAGACATGTGAGAAATATCTCAGAAACTGTTGGTACAATTATTTTTTATTATTAATTCCCCCAAATGTCAAGTAAAAAGGAATTTCTTGGTCAATATAGTGGAGAATAAGTGAGGAGAGATTTGATGATGTGGATGAGTATGTCTCAGGTATTCTATGAAAATTATGTAAGTGTGTGATGAGCAAGTGTAGAATGGTATATTTGTATAGTAGATACGGAAGGATTGAGTATGGAGTCCTGTAACATAAGAGTACAATCGGTAATGTATTCCAGTGACATAATCAGATGTCTTGTGAAAAATAATGAACAGTGAATGGGTGTGATGGACAGGATGGGAGCAGTAATCTGGTATGAAAAACAAAAGAGGAAATGCTAATGTGGAAGGAATAAAAGGTTACTCATGTTTATATCAAGTAGCAGAATTTACTACAGGATTGATACAATAAAATGGTTTAACCAAACAAGTGCAGGTAATAACAGTGAGAGATAAAATTTTACGATTCCTGTGGGTGTTTGAGCAGAAATGGTTTACTGCTAGTCCTTAACACAACTATATGACTGACAAGCATGTGAAAATTTTAACTTCAGCCTTCTGAAAGGTTGAGGGAATATAGATCAGAAGAAGAACAGTTAAAAAGTCAGTCATCGGATTGGCATGCATGTTTCGCTGCTATCATCTGTGAAGTAGGGGAGTCAGAAACTCTTCCTCTTTAATTAATCATGCTCCAAGTAGGCTGGGTGTTGACAGAGTGATCCCAGGGTATCGGACTGCGAGTAAGATGGGTCAAATCTTCTGACATTTGAAGGTGTAGTTTCATAATAAAATCCTTGTAGTCACCACGATAACGTAAAGTATAATTAAAGCCATCTTTAGAGGTGATGAGCATTAGAGGAAACCCTCATCTATATCTGACATTTTGTTGCTTCAGAGCACGGGTAATGGGTTTCAAGTCCCTGCACCATTTCACGGTGAACGGTGAGAGGTCTCCGCAGATTTGAATTTCTTTGTTCTTGAAGGAAATGGAGGCCATATTCCTGGTGAATTTAGTTATTTTTTCTTTGTCTAAATAGGATTGTAGGCGTAAAATGACATCTCTAGGAGCGTCTGATGTGGAAGTCCTTGGGCGAAGTGCTCTATGCGCCCTTTCAATTACAAAATGGACGTCGTCCATAGCATTTGTAATAAAGTGGAATTAACGCTGAATAAAGTCCAGTAAAAGATCAGGCCCGATCTCTTCCGATATCCCACGGAGACGTAGATTGTTTCTGCGTTGTTCTCTAAGTCATCAATTTGTAGTAGTAAGTCAACTTCGTGATCAAGTAGTGAATTAGATTTCATAGTTAGGTCATTGGTAAGTGCGTGTAAAGAGTCTCGGTCTTCCTCCAAGGCCTCAATTTGTCCTCCGAGTTGGGCGACATCTTGTTTAATGTCTGTAAATGTATAAACACTTGAGATCGGATAGGAGATCATGAAGATCTCTTTTGGTGGATGGAGTGTCCATTGTTTCATTATCTGAGTCATCGTCGGTGCCACTGTGAACAATGTGAGAAGGATAGCGGTCTCTGGGTGATCTCCGCTCTGTTTCTTTCTCAGCCTGAGTAGTTGTGGCAGCCATATTGGATCCATGAGGTGAAATCTTGTCATCTGATTTTTTTTTTTTTTTAAATAGTCTTTCACATCCTTTCCTTTCTTGGATTTTGGTTGTCTCTACATTGTGCCAAACTTTTGAGGGATGATGGTGAGTTTTCGCCTTAATAAGAAACCTGTTGTAGCCAGATTTAGTCTCTCGGGTCTGGAGCTAGAGGATTATGCGACCATCCGGATGCGCCGTCAAGTCACGCCCCTGTGCCTCACACTTTAATTGTTCTCTCCTATATGACTCTTTGGAACCCTGAACATTGTTCAGTATGGTGTGAAGTTATCTCATGAAGGCAGGAAATTCTGCCCCAAAGAGAAATATATGAGGGAAATATTAAATTTCACAGGATAGCATTTTAATCATTAGTGGAAAAAAATCTATTTTTCTGTGTGTGGAATTTCCAGTGGAGAAAGAGGGAAAAACACTTTCTGCAATTTTCCTCCAGAAAAAAAATTTACTTTAAACCCTTCCATACTTATAAAGTAATAATTTCCTTACAAAAAGATATAGAGCCTTAATTGGTTCAAATTTCTTCAAAGTATTAGAAAGACAAAGACAACCCCTTACAAATTACTTAAATCTGAACAGTTTTTTTTTTAAGTTTAATTACTTGGGATCCACTGATGGTCAGTTGTCATGCTACTTTCCTTTCTTGATTTGTTTGATTCTGTTGCTGTTGGTCCTCTGATAGTCTCACATTTGTCTGTCTCTGAGACCTCTGTTTAAATCTTCTTGACTTTCTATTTATCCTCCCATTGCAGGAGTACATTGTAAAAAATTACAGAATCGTATGCCACATTTGCTACTGCTTCAGTCTCACTTTGTGAGATTATCTCATTCTGTTTTGGTGTCTGATCTTTAATTGAAAATGCCCTCTACTTGTAGACCCCTTGATTTTGAAAATCCTTTTGCTCTCTCAAAATGCATTTCCTTTTCCTTTAAAGGGACAGTAATACTTCGTTTTAACTTTATTTTATTTTGTAGGCATTAAAAAAACATGAAGAATGATATAATTCTTATAAGTCTTATCTCTCAAACCTTTTTGGTTTATGAGATATTCACAAGCAAAGTTTCCCCCTCCCGCCCCTTTTACCTAGTGTAAGCCATCTCTTCTCAGATGTGGAATGCAGTCCATAGACCAGACAGATAACAGAAGGGGACACTCTTATTCCTATGAAAACAATGAAATCCCTGCCCCCCTTGACAAGCTTTTCAGGTTTTTCCCTTATCTTAATTGAAGATTGTCCCTGTCTGCAGTCTACCTGGGCACCTCCCTTCTGCTCTAGCTGAACAGTGTGACATCAGTAAAAGGGGCGGGAGAGGGACACTTTGTCATTGAATTATTCTGGAACTACAACTCTGACAGAATTGAACTAACACTCTCCAAAGTCCAAATACTATGATGATTAGAGGTGCTTTTATTATGAAACATTACTATCCCTTTAAACATTTGCCTAATAATAAATGTTGATCACTGGATTAATTTATTAAAAAGTGAAAATGTCATCCTTTAGCATACACAAACAGGGAAGTAGTTTTATGAAGCAGACAAATGCCAAAAAAGTGCTTAGAATAATGACCTTATATTTTCCCATATTCTGCAATGAGTAAAGCAAAATTTATGTTCCTTTGGAAAGTTTGTTTTTCCTTTGATGAGTCACAATTATTTTTAACATAATACATCGTTTTAGTAAATAATTTAATTAAATTGCAATTCATCTAAAAACTATTACCAAGAAACCTATCCAGCATTAATATGCTTGAAATTTTCCTTTTTCTCATAGATTTATCACCAAGACAACTGGGTAAATTATATATTTTAGCTTTCAACTGAGATGGCCTGTTTGTATTACCACACTGTGAGTTCCTGTCACATTATTAAAAGAGTCCACTTGCTTAGAATCAGTTAGATTTATGATGAAGTTCTCACTTCATTAATGATAAATATACATTGACTTTTTCAGTGTCTATTATTTTTGATTTTTATTTTTTTAGCTGTTAAATAACATAAGCTAATGAGAAGAAAGGTCATTGACACTGGCATGAAGAGAATACTGTTGTATTGGGTTATTTTAATTAAATGATGTACATGTCTTTTGCCAAGGGCCTCCTTTTCTAGGGAACCTCACGCTGGGTTCCCAATAGGGATCAGTGAAGTCAATTTGTTTTGCAGATCAGTTCCTAACAACTTGGAAAGAATTCCAGGTACGTTAAAATCAATTCTTATCAGATCACAGAAGTGGGAGTGGGAAGGGGAGACAGGCAAGGGTAGAGATGCATCAGAGGAGGCATGAGGAGGGATTTGTGTGGGAAAGGAAGTGGAGCGAGGAGCATGTGGAGGGTAGAAATTATGGTGGGGAGCAGGAAGGCGGTAGCATGGCGTTTGGTAAAAGAAATGGGAGCAGCATAAAGAGATTGAGGTGAAGAGATCCTCATTAGTTCTTTCACAAAAACATTCTCTTGTCTTGTTCAGATGAGTGACCTGAACAGGAACTTATTTGATTGACATCTAAATGTACGAAAACTTGTATCTTCTGAACATCACGTGATGGCTTTTGTTGCTATCTAGTTGTTTAATGGGTGACATTAAACTTGAAGCTGGCAAGAAAAGAACTGATAGAGATGGACAGTGAGAGAGCAGGAGAAAGCTAGACACTTAGATGGGCTGTCCAAAGAAATTATCCTACTTTGTTCAGATGAGTGCCCTGGACAGGAACATGCTGTGACAACGTACTATATATTTTAGCACTTTTTCTGTTGCGTAAAACAATTCAGTTATAAAAATCCACTAATAGGTGGCAATGTTGCTTTTAGGTTGTATGAAGACCTACAAAGACAGGACAATATTTTTGTTTGGTTTGAGCTGTAATCCCCTTTGAATGATGCATCCTCCAATTACATGGAGAGGGCAATATTGTATTCAGGAATCTCTAATCCTACATTCTAGGCACTGCTCTGTTTTATTCAGCTGGTCTAAGAGCTAAATCCACAATTACCAAGTAAGAATCAATGTTTCAGAAACTTTGACACATTGAGGCACTTATGTATCACCTCACAGATGTCCCATGCTATTAGCAGAACCCTGGCAACCCGAATTACACAGACTAAAATAAGACTGCATAATATGTGGGTCATCAACTCTTTCACTTCAACTCCAATCACGGTCAGACAGAGAGACAGATTTTTCAGGAAGAAGCGACATGTTCTAGTGACAGAATGTGGGGGGAGTAGGTTAATTTAAAATCAAGTATGACCCCAAGACAGCGTGCTTTGGATACTGAGTGTATGGAAGAGTTTTCTATTGTGATGGAGAAGGGGGTTGGTGGATAGGTTTTAGGAGGGAACACCACCAGCTCTGTCTTATCCATATTAAGTTTGAGGTGACGGTGGGCCATCCATGATGAAATGACTGAGAGACATTGAGTGAGTTGAGACTGCACAGCTGGAGTGAGGTCAGGGACAGAGAGATAGATTAGTGTGTAATCTGCATACAGATGGTAATTAAACCCAAGAGATGAGATGAAGTCACCAAGTGAGAGGGTGTAGAGTGAAAAAAGAAGTGGTCCCAGGACTGATCCCTGAGGAACACCTACTGAGAGGTCGAGGGGAGATGAGAAAGTGTTAGCAAAAGAAACACTGAAAGTACGTTTAGAGAGGTAGGAGTAAATCCATTCTAGAGGTGTGTCACAGATGCCAAGGGTGTGTAGTGCGTCCAGTAGGAGTGCTTGGTCAACAGTGTCAAAAGCAGCAGATAGATCTAGTAGGATTAGTATACTTAAGTGTCCTTTGTCCCTTGCTGTGTATAGGTAATTTGTAATTTTTGTTAGGGCTCTCTCGGTGGAATAGTTGGAATGGAAACCTGACTGTAAAGGGTCAAGAAGAGAGTTTGTATTGAGAAAAGAGATTAAGTGGGAGAATATAAGGCATTCCAAGATCTTAGATGTAAAGGGTAGGAGTGAAACCGGATGGTAATTTGAAAGGCAGGTGGGGCTGAGTGAGGGTTTTTTGAGTATAGGTCTGACTATTGCATGTTTGAATGAGGATGGAAAAGTTCCAGTAGAGAGAGAGGCGTTAAAGTTATTAGTAAGGCTGGGAGCAAGAGTAGTTGCAAGAGCATTAACAAAGTGAGAGGGCATGGGATCCGAGGGGCAGGTAGTGGGTGGAGAGGAGGATAGTAAAGAGAGATACCTCCTCCTCTGTTGTAGGGGAGAATGAACTGAGGGTTGCTTGGGTGCACTAGGAATCAAAGGCATAGGAGGAGAGGATGTAGAGGGTATTGTTTGTTGGATGGACTGTACCTTATTTTTGAAAAAGTCAGCAAAGTCCTGTGGAGTGTTGGAGAAGGAGGAACAGTTCAAGGTTGGGGGTTTGAGAAGAGAATCAAAGATTTTAAAGAGGTCACAGGGGTTAGATTTGTGGGTAGTGATGATGTTAGAGAAGTATTTATGTTTAGTCTGGGGGAGAACTGTGTTAAAACAGGATAGCATGAATTTATAATGGTGGAAGTCGGCAACAGAATGAGACTTTCGCCAGAGACATTCTGCAGCTCGACAACAGGTGTGTAGCATGCGGGTTGTTGAATTTAACCAGGGTCTGGGATTCCTGGGGTAGGAGTGTTGACTTTGGAGGGGAGCATTCAGGTCCAAGGAGGACATTAGGGAGGTGTTATATTCGTGGACCAGAGTGTCTATGTTAGTAGTAGTAGCAGTAGGGCAGAGAGAAGAGAGGGAAGTCTGCACAGTCGATGCCAGGACTGGTAGTTTGACTTAGTGTAGGCTCCTGGTTATGAAGGGTGATTTAGGGAGGTCAGGGGAAGTTGTGTGAGATAGTGTGAAGGAGATAATATAATGATCAGAGAGTGGAAATGGGGAAATTGTGAAGTCAGAGACTGAACAGTTTCTGGTGAGAACTAGATCTAGCCAGTGACCATCCCTGTGAGTGCTGGCAGCAGTCCACTGTTGAAGATCAAAGAACAAGGTCAGAGAGAGAAATCGGGAGGCTAGATAAGGATGCATCAGCAGTGTGTAGGTTGAAGTCTCCAAGGAGTAATGTGGGAGTGTCTGAGGACAGAAAGACAGATAGTCAAGTTTCAAATTCAGAGAGAAAGGAGGAAGGGTTGCTTGGTGGCCTGTAAATCACGACTACCAGGAGAGGGACAGGGGAGAAGAGCTAGACTGTGTGCACTTCAAAAGAGGTGAAGGAGACTGATGGAGGAAGGGACAGAGGCCTGGAGCGGCAGAGCTGAGAGAGAAGAAGTCCCACACCCCTACCTTTACCATCAGGGTGAGGAGTGTGAGAGTGTGAGAGAAAGATAAGCCATCATAGGAGAGAGCAGCTTTGGCAGATGAGTCAGAATGTGAGAGCCAGGTCTCAGTGATAGTGAATAGGTTTAGAGAGTTAGAGAGGAATAGGTCATGGGCAATATTGAGTTTGTTTAGTAGAGAGCAGTCATTCCATAATGCACAGGAGAAGGGTGGAAGGAATGGGGAGGCAGGGAACAGCTAGTAGATTTCTAGGTTCTACCCCACAAGAGGTGCGGGTAGGCTGCAATCTTGGACAGACACAGGTGGGAATGTAGGTGGGACCAGGGTTGGGAGAGATGTCACCTGCAGCCATGAGAAGAGTTGCAGTTAGGAAAAGCATGTGAGATGAGGATTTGCATGTGTGAGAAGGTGTGGGCTGTTTCTTGGTGGATGGATATAAAGAGCTGAGGTAACAGAACAGCTCATGAGAACAAATCCAGGTGGGAGGTCTGAATGCTTTTGATATTTTACACAGTTGAGGTGGCAGAAACAATAATAAGATGATGATGTGGTGATCAGTGACTTGCAGGCAGATAGCTTCAGCTGTCTAGATGAAATGTAGTACAGTTTTTCCTTCCAGACCAGACCAGACAATCCGTAGATTCAGTTGCAGTCAGATTTGATTAAAAGGTGAGGACAACACTGATGAGATGTCAATGAAAGAGTTAAATTCCCACTTTGTCCTGTGCTTGGGGTTGCAGATTAGCTGAAATCCCTAGCAGATGAAATGAAGTGCTTAGAAACCATGATCACAAGACTCCGGAGTTGGTTCTTTATCTTCAGACAGGCTTTCAAGGCTGTGGGTCTGTTGAAAATTGAAATCTTCCTGTGTCAGATGTAGTCAGGTGTGCCCTCAGTGCAAGCTCAGGCAAACTCAGAAAAAACTCTACAGCAGACTTGAAAGCCCAGACTTCAGACACCCTGCAAGCAGATGCCCTGCTTGAGAAGAGGATTTTTATAGAGCCACTGCCCATTGGTAGTCTCAGAACCACATTTACATTGTGCAGAACCCCAGCCTTGTTCCATGGGTAGTCACAGAACCACATTACACTGTCTGCTATCCCAGCTTTGTTCTGCAGGTAACCACACAAACACAGTAAACTGTCTGCCAGCCCAACCTTGTTCTGCTGATAGCCACATACCCACACTACACTGCCTGACACCCCAGCCTTGTTCCATTGGTAGCCACAGAATCACACTGCACTATGTTTATGCCTATTCTTGTTCCACCTATAGTCACAGAACCACACTGCCCCATCTGCATTGCCTACCGTTTTCTATTGGTAGCCACAGAACCAAGATGCACTGTCTGCCAGATCAGCCTTATTCCACTTGTAGCCACAATCAGCATTACACTGCCTTACATCTAACATTGTCTCAAATTGTTAAAGATGAAACATCCCCACCACCTTTCTGGAATTGAAGTGAGACCCATTTCTGGAATTAGGTAAGTTTTTTTTACCCATTCAGATAAAATAAATTTAATTTAGCCCCCCCCCAAAAAAAAAAAAACACACACACCACCACCGCATTCAGTTGACAAGAATTACGGTGAAGATTTTCATTGCCTAATGAAATTTGTCTACTGATATTTTGAGTAGTAAGTCCCCATCCAGTCATCACTTACTATAATGTTGGAGGTCTAGAGGTATACTTGATCCTCCTGCATCTTTTGTCAAAAACAAAATATACATAAAAAAATCAGTTAAAACCTTACCGCCCCAGTCCCCACCAAGAATTATATAAAGTAACCCCCCTTAATACTGCTTGGGCCATTTCCCAAGCCAGAATAAAAAAAAATTAAACAGGGATTGGCTTTTATACGGTCATCCCTGTTCAAATGAATTGGCGCTCATTGGCTAGGATTGTGGAGCTACACAGGACATCTAGCGGGACTTCACCTTTTTCGCTATCTGTGACCTCTTCAGCTGGGAGGTGAAAATACTGCAGGGCACATTCCATGCCCTGTGTAACCCCGCAATCCCAGCCACTGGGAGTGTGGAAATTAATCTGAACACAGATGGCCATATAAAAGCCAATCACAGTTCAGTTTTCTTATTTGGCTCGGGCAATGGGCTGAACAAGATTAAGGTTTTGGGTCTTTTTTTTTTTTTTTTTTAAACAAACCAAATTGATTTAAATGAATGATGTGAATATGCTATTCGTGTTTCTGAAATTGTATGTTCCGTACCATTCCTTGATGTTTAACCCTTTGAGTGCCAGAGTGGTACGCAATGCATTGCAAAGCAATGCGTTGCATACCACTCTGGCATTCAAAGGGTTAAACACGAATGTACAAAATATTTTTACACTACATTTTGCATTTGTTCTGAAATGAATGGCACAAGTCTAATTTATATATAATAATGAAAATGATATTCTGTCTTAAAATAGGTATTTCACAAAACCAGACCTCCAGCATACATATAATAAACTATGAATACTACAGTGAATTTTATGACTATCCTTCTGTGTTGAAACCCATGCTTAACTTCGCAACTTATGTAAGTATACATTTATGATTATTGTAGCATACAAATACAGGCACATTATCCCCTGGAGTTTCAGAGTGGTGAATGCACTATTTACCCCACTGGTCCTTGAGAGGTTAAATGTATTTATGTAATGAAAATGTAAAGATAGACACTAATACCTTGATTTGATTATTTCCTCTAAAACAGGCGGTAGGGCAAAATTGGCCACCGACCGTAGAAAAAATTTGTCTGTTGGTATCCAATTACCCTGTCAACTGAAACCACAACAAACGGTGGGCCACAGAATAGGACTTGTGGACAAATGTCCCTTGTGTGTTATAATTTCCCAAAAACCATGCTAAATAACGTTAGTAATGGGAACATGAAAGGAAAATGCTAACTCGCGGTGCCTGACACATTGTCAAGCACCGAGCATGAGCTCAACACACAGTCACCCTTCCAAACACTAACCCCCATCATTGAAATGCAACAATACTAGCCCTAACACTAGCCTAACATCCACAGCTGTATAAAACTTACCTGTCATCCACTGTCTCTCTTCTTCTTTCATCTTCCATCTTCCTTCTTTCTTTTCATCTTCTTTCTTCTTCTCTTTTGTCTTCTTATGTTGTTAAAGAGGTACCTGTAAAAAGAAATAAAGTCCATATTAAACATATGTCATACAATAATGTATTTGTTATAACTCTGAGAGACGGATGGGTACGCAACTCATTGCAAAGCAATACATTGCATACCTCTCCGGCACTCAAAGGGTTACACTGTTCCGGCATTACAAGTCCAACAAATAATCTGTGAGCTGATGCTGAAGAAGAAGCAGAAAATACATGTGTAATAATAAATCACCCCTAATGAATCTTGCAGGGATCTGTCCAAGTATATATTTTTATCCAATATTAAATGGTAAAGGTGCTGCTGCACCACTGCTGTCTCCGTTGTTGCCAGCAGTGTTGGCTGGATTTCATGGCAAAAATACCCTCTCCCCCACGTCGCCACCCCATCCCCAGAAGCTGATTGGCTGGGAAGTGCGTATGCACACATCCCAGCAAATGGTATGCTAGAATGCATTTTGAACAGAGACTGGCCATATAAAAGCCAGTCTCTGTTCAAATTTCCCTCAGACTGTCTCAGGCATCAGCCCAACAGGTACCAAGGGAGGGGGCAATTTTGCCATGCAATCCTGCCACCAGTGACGGCCAGTGACAACGGTGGGGGGAGGGGCAGCATATTTACCATTTAATATTGGATAAAAATGTTTAATACATAGATGGATCCTTGAAATTTAAATTGGGGGAGATTTATTATTACTACACATGGGTTTGACACTTTTTCTTCAGCATCGGTCCTCAGATTATTTGTTGAAATTGTAACGCTGGAACAGTGTAGCCCTTTGAGTGCCAGAGAGCTACGCAAAGCATACCCCTCCTGCATGCAAAGGGTTAACAAATACATTACTGTCTAACATTTGTTTATTGTGGACTTTATTTCTTTTTACAAGTACTTTTTTAACAACAGAAGAACACGGAAGAGAAGAAGCAAGAAGATGGAGAGAATGAAGAAGATTGAAGAAGACAGACAGTATGTGCTGAAAACCCTGATGGACATCAGGATTACTGGTAAGTGTTTTATTGCAGGGGATGTTTTTACGCATAGTCAGATTAACTCCACTGGCACTCATAGGGTTAACTCTTCTAACATTTTGCTAATTTCTTATACTTTGGTTTTATTGATATGGGGCTTAGGGCCCCATATTAATACATCCACTGGTCACTTAGGTTTTTCGGGCCTTTTTTTCCCTTCTATTCTTGCGTCGGCAGGACTAAGCAAGAGTTAAGGGACTTTGCTCCCAAAAATACTGTATGCAGATTTTCACCCATCAGATTGGGTCCCTTAACACGTTAAGGCCTAACTTAACCGCCAAACGTGTTTTTTTTTCTACCAGTATTTCTTCCATAATTAAATAGCTTACGTGCTTGAAAAAATGCCGGAGGGTTTTTTTATGCAATGGGGTAATTGAATCAAGGCCTGAGTCTGATGTACTAAATAAAACTGGTTCAGTTCTGGAACAAGCAACTGGAGAACAAACAAAGGAAACATTCTTTGCATTGACGCTGTGTGTGTTTCTCTGTATGTGCAATACTTGATTTCTATAATGAATTTTATGAAAGTAATTTAATTTTTATTTCGTCCCGCTATCTTTAGCTTAAGATTCTGAGGTATGATGGGAATGAACTGACTGCAGAAGAAAGAAGAAACAATGTTAACGTGACAATAACCCAGTTAACAACATTTACTTATGTGGAACCCTCAGTTGAAGTTTACTCTGTTCCAGAAAATGGAATAATTCTTATTGAGGTCCCATTGCAGGCAAATATAACACGTTTAAATATCAAGGTATTAAGAATGTTATGAAATGAAAACAGTTTTATTAAATTAATTTTAATGCTTTTTTTGTATCGTGCATGAGCCAGGGTGGTGTAGTGTGATTTAATGATGATATACTGGGTAGTGAAGTGGGATGAGCTGATGGTAATATATTGAGGTACTGAAGTGGAATGTGATGATGATAACGATATACTGGGGTTGTGCAGTGGGATATGATGATATACTGACTGCTACAGGAATCTGAGAGTAGAAGTATTTATATGGTCATTCAGCAGAACCAAATTCTTAGTGCAATGCCAGCCTAGCCCAAATTTACTAAACTACTTACACAAAGAATTTGTCCCTTAATGTGACTTGCCCCTAGAGTAGGGAAATGGGGAATTATATGGACTTTTCAGGGTACTTCTTGTCACTGCACCTTGTTTTATGCTATGTACTAACAAGTTGCAGGGGAGAAGGCACAACTTTGTTCCAATCTCATTCATTTGCTAAATGTGTGACGTTGGGGGCTAAAATCTTAATGATGGTGTGTGCATTCCAGTATGCGCTAAAGTGTTTATACACATTTGTGCATATCCCATAGTGCAGCCTCATGAGTTGGAAATCAATGCCAAAGGGACTGCACTGGGAGATTATTTCATTCAATCTGATATTTAGGATCATGTTTTCTTTCCAATCTAAGTAAAGAGCCATACTACCTCAGTATAGGTGTGCACTAGCCCAGTCATTCACTAACAATCTGGCACTCAAAGGGATCAGTCTAGTGGTTTTAGAAGTTTCTTCTTCACTTAACCCTGTGAGTGACGGAGAGGTATTCAACTTAACGCAACACAAGGGGTGAGATGTACTAAAGGTTGAGGAGAGCTCATAATGTCAATGTCCTGCCTGTGCAGTGCCGAAGACACATCAACATTATGCATTAAAGTGTCTATGACATCATATCCCCATTAATTCGTCATGCCTTCAACAGGTTTACACATTTTCACTTATCTCATCGACAATGGCCTATTTCCATATGGAAATGCAGCATAATGAGTCATTTCATTATGGAAATGCAGGATACTGAGCCATTATTGTATTCATGGGAGTATATTTATGTATTAATGTGGCCTTTCATAACATGCACTAAACACCGATAGCAGCCTCTGCTGTCAGAGTTCACAGTGTCAACTTTGCCTACCTGAGGCTGGCAATGTTGCAATTTCCCTATAGTTTCCTATGCAGTAACAGCCCTAATCAATCAAAAACATGGAAGATTGTTGACCTGCTGGCAATGTGGAAGGGATGCTCTCTCACACACATCACCAGCAGTAGACAGCCCTGAAGTCTGAGAGCATTCTCTCTGCTTCACCACTGGGACAGTGGGGTAGTGGAGATGATCCTTTCAGCACTACGAACAGCATCACTCCTGTAACCTTTTGAATACCATAGGGATGTGCAATGCACACCTCTATGGTACTAAAAGGGTTAAAAAAAACGTACACCAAATAGTACACAATCATCTCCTCTGCTCTGTATAATTTTTAATACTCATATATGTTGTGCACTTCCAAGGGAACAAGGCTGGGGGTCAGGCAGCACCATGGGGATTTGTGGCTACCAGCTTCCCCCACAGCCTTATTCCTATGTCCACTGGTAGAGAGAACCCCATGTATACTGCCTGGCCACCAGAATTGTTCCATTGCCCACTGGTAGCCACAGATCCCCATGTACACTGTCTGATCCCCCCAGCCTTGTTCCCTTGCCTACTGGTAGCTATGAATCCCCTTGGATGCTGCCTGATCCCCCAGCCTTGTTTCTTTGGGAGTGCACAGCATATATGAGTATGAAAACGTACATAGCTGAGGGGACGATTGTTTACTACTTAGTGTACTTTTTTAACCCTTTGAGTGCCACATTGGTGAGCAATGCACACAAAGGGTTAAGGGAGAGATGATCTTCATGGTGCTGTAGTATCCTCTCTACTCCAAGTGGAGAAGTAGAAAGAATGCTGTCCGACTTCCTGATTGTTGTACTACTGGTGATGTACAAGGGAGAGCATTCCTTCCACACTGACAGCAGTTTGACCACCTTGTATGCTAATGGGTACCATCTCCTCCCCTTCCCTCCCATCCCTAAATTTTAGTGCATATGACAATGTGTGTCTACATCGAAAAGTTGAAGTGTTTCGAACACATCAATAAAATCATATTGCCACAGCATCAAACTTTAGTGCGTCTCCCCCAATGTGCTGGTTACTCCTCTGGCTCTCAACATGTTAAGTGAAGAAGAAATGCCTAAAACCACTAGACATTTAACACTTTAGTGCAAGAGGGGTATCCACGCATTTCTTTGCAATATACTGGATACCACTATGTCACTCAAAGGGTTAACAGAGCAGTAAACTATTCTTTTAGTGAAAATAGATTCTGTCTGTCTGTCTGTCTGTCTGTCTGTCTATCTATCTATCTATCTATCTATCTATCTATCTATCTATCAATCTATCTATCTATCTTAGTCTTTTTCCTGTACAAGGGTATTTCAAGTGCTGGGAGCTTTTTTCATTCAAAAGTTACTCCAGCTCAGACTTTTTATTTTACTCAACAGTGTCAATTAGTGTCCAAAATGTAATTTACATTTATAATGCATTAAACCGAAGTACTTGAGCCACTGACTATGGTTCTTCATAATAAATCAGCAACACCAGAATAGAAAATCACAACTTAATTTAACTTATGAATGAAAAGTCTGACAGCATTGGGAATAGTCTTATATTATCACCAGGAAAAGTCCCATAATATATTTTTAAGGAAAAAAATGCTGTTCATTAAACACTGCATATAATCTGTGCTTGAGATAAATAATCTACTTGCTCTTATTAACTAAACTCAATGCTGATAATAAATACATTACTGTATTTTACAGGCTGAATTTTTGGACAGCGTAAATCATCTTTACATCAATGATATATATTATTCTCCAAATAGCACATACATTGAGATAAAAGAATCAAACCAAGATATAGAGGTAAGCCATACAATGTCCATTCTCATTCCATTCCAGTGGAACAAGGCTGGGGTGCTAAACAATGTATGTATTGTTCTGAGGCTGCAAGTGGACACATGGACAAGGCTGGTGTGTTGGATTGTATGTGCGATTCTGTGACTATCAGTTGAATACAGCTTTAGTATCAGAAAGTGTATACGTGGCTCTGTTTCCACTATGACTACCAGTGGACAATTGACCAAAGTTGGGGTGTCAGTATATATGTGGTGGTTCTATGGACAGTGGAACAAGGCTAGCGAAGTAGACAGTGTGTGTGAATAGTGGAAGAAGTCTGTGTCAGACAGTGTATTTGTAGTTCTGTGACTACCACTGGAACAGGCTGGGTGTCAGAAAGTGTATGTGTAGTTCTGTGACTATGTCCCAGTGCAACAATGGCTCAGTGGCATGGGGCCACCTCAACAGAGTTTGCCAGGGGAGGCCCATATTTTCTGCTATGTCAATGAAGGTGTTCAATAAGCCGCTTTCTGTTTGGCTTTTTAACATAGTTTAAATATTTTACTAGTTATCATATGCAGAATATATTTCTATATGTATAAAAATCTAACAGAAAGGAGAAGGCAGAACGGAGGAGTTATGCAACACTCTCCATTCTGTGCCCAACTGGGTGGCTGAGGATGTGGCCTGATCAGATGGGTCTTACATGCATGGAGTGGGGATTTGGCCATGAGGGCACAGGGCCAAATCACTGCAAGGGTTTCATAACATTAACAATTAAGGCATTCTTAGTGTGTCACATAAACGAACAACAGCACCACTTTGACGTTCTATGTTCCCACACTCAATTCACCCCTCAACATTTGCAACAAAACAAAAGAAAACGATCTTTAATATTTTCTTTTGTACGTCTATGTTCCCACTTTTTTCTCAGTAAATATCATTATACTCCCTTTCATTAACTTACATTGTTACTCTCAATCAACCATGAACCTTTTTATCATTGTCATTCTCATCTCTAGTATCTGAACACTGATCACTTTATGTTCCATTGCCTCCAAACTTACATTTGCCACTGTATCTTTTCGTCTCTCTCCTTCCCCACTCTTAAGCCCTCACTACCATTCGCTCAAGGTGTCTTGCAACTTCACTCACAGTCCTTTTCCTACCCATTACTCATTTCTTCCTCCCTCCCATTTGCCCCCCTGAATCCCAGCGAAACACTCCCATTCACCACATAAGGTCTGAGGTAGGAAGGTGGGTGAGAATAATGAACATTAGGAAGTGTGAAAAAGATGATAAAGATTATAAAACTACTTGGTTTGGGGGAATTTGGATGGGAAAAAGAGACATTTACAAATCTGCAATGGGTACTAGACAACCAGCTGTGGAGAGAGTCAGATCCTGTCAGAATGGAGACAGATGGCGTGCTGGGAATGGGTAGATGATGATAGGGAAGAGACCTGAGAGAGGCTGTGAATAAGACAGGCACGTATTTGGAGTGTGGGGAATAGACAGGCACCTGACTGGAAGGCAAAAGAGAACGGTGCAGGGAAGAAGTATGGGGTGATTAGAGGTGGTGAGATCTAGATAGGGAGAGACACATTAGGTGGTCAAGTAGGTAACTGGCTGTGTGTGTGCGGGAGGCCCATGGTAGACACACTTGGCTGTGGGGAGGGGACTCCACTATCCTGAGAATTGCAAATCAGGGTGTTTTCCTATCTTAGCTGGTGACTAGAAGCAGGGCCGGCTTTCTCAGAAGGAGGAGCAGACCTGTCCTGCCATGCAGCTTGACCACCAGGGAGGAGGTAGGAAATGAGGGTGAGCGCAATGTGAGGGTAATATGGAGCTGATGGGGGGCAAGTTGGAGCTGATGGGGGGCAGTGTGAGGGCAAAGTGGAGATGATGGGGGCAGTGTGAGGGCAATATGGAGGTAATGGAGGCAGTCTGTAGATGATGGGGGCAATGTGAGGGCAGTATGGAGCTGATGGGGGGCAAGTTGGAGCTGATGGGGCAATATGGAGCTGATGGGGGCAATGTGGAGATACTGGAGGCAATGTGATGGCAATATGGAGCTGATGGGGGGAAAGTTGGAGCTGATGGGGGCAGTGTGAGGGCAAAGTGGAGATGATGGGGGCAGTGTGATGGCAATATGGAGGTCATGGAGGCAGGATGGAGACGATGGGGGCAATGTGAGGGCAATTTGGAGCTGATTGGGGCAAGTTGGAGCTGATGGGGCAATATGGAGCTGATGGGGCAATGTGAGGGCAATATGGAGCTGATGGGGGCACGTTGGAGCTGATGGGGGCAATATGGAGCTGATGGCTGGCAATGTGAGGGCAATATGGAGAGGATGGGGGGAATATGGAACTGATGGGGGGCAATGTGAGAGCAATATGGAGATGGGCCAATGTGGAGATGATGGGGGCAATGTGAGGGCAACTTGGAGATGGTGGGGCAATGTGGAGATGATGGGGGCAAGGTGAGGGCAATATGGAGATGGTGGGGCAATATGGAGCTGATGGGGGGGCAATGTGAGGGCAATATGGAGATGATGGGGGGCAGTGTGGAGATTAGGAGCATTGTGGAGGTGTTCAGTGGAGATGGCCAACGGGGGGGGGGGCATTCAGATTTTTGTGCCTACAGGATCCTGAGATGTAAATCTGGCCCTGGCTAGGAGCACACTCTCTTTTAATTTTTTAAAGACCAGAGGGGTGTGCAATGCATTGCACACACATCTGATCCTTAAAGGGTTAAGTGCCAACTCCTCAGCACCCTCAAGAATATCACCACCACAATACCCCATTGCATATCACTTGATGTAGTTCCACCAATATTATAATCTTTTAAAATCATATTCAACAAGTGATAGAGGAGCAATTCTGAAGCAAACCAATTGTACCACAGGGGATAAAATATCAATTCCCTTTTACTTAAATGGTCACTTTAACCCATTGAATATTAGCAATGTCAGCAGGTGTACATGAGTTGATCCTGCCCACAAACAAGGAATAGGCCCCAATGAGAGCTACTCCTCAGTGATACTGTGAGTCTGGCTCCTAAATTTCTGATCTAGCTCATAGAGTCAATTGCAAATTGTGTTTTTCAAGGCAGCACAGCATCTGACAAGGCAAGAAGGGTAAAGGTAAGGGTGTACTGTGAGGTTTGGAGTAGGAGGGTGGGCGAGATGAACGAGAAAGCTGAGAGCCTCTCAGGTGGGTACGGCGGGTGATACTTGGGGTGGGAGCATTTTCTGTGCCTGCTTGTCTCTCTAGTTTGCCTCTTTAGTCAGTCTGATGGGAGACAGACGCCCTCAACAAAAGAAATATAATAAAACAGGTAGATAAGGCTGCCCAAATAACAAAAATAATATATAAATAAATATATATATATATATATATATATATATATATATATAAAATACAAGATTGCAGTAGCAGTCATTCACAGAGTTTATAAATGGTGATAAATTAAAGGGATATGCTTAAAAAAATCTCTAAAAATGCAAATATTAATAATATAATTAAAATAAGCTACTTCCCAGGTCTCACATTTTTATAGTTTTTCTGTTCGTAGCATTTAAACTCCCCCCCTCCCCCTTTTCATTTGCCTGTGCTTTATGTGATAATGACTATGCCCCTCCCCTTCAAGACATTGTCAAAAAGGGACAGCGCATGGATGTCATTAAAATTATGCCCCCCCCCCCCCGGAAAAATTTCTGCGGACACCCATGCTTAGTGCTAAACCTTCACTGAGAGGGAGATTGGAAGGGATGAGACAGACATGGCCAATGATTAAGGACTAACTCTGCACTGAGTGGAAGCTAGTGAGGAATTAGAAAGACTTGGCCAAAACTGTAGGGCTAACCCTGCTAGAGTGGGATGAGACTTGGCCAATATTTCTATGGGGGAGCAAAGCATATTGGGCAGTTCAGGGGAAATCCTTTGATCTCCTCAACTGGCCCATGACTAGGGATGAGCAAGATTTTTTACCTCAAACTGAAATCAGCGAATAATGGCACTTTCCGCATGGGGAATAATTTTCCTCAAAAAGTGCAATTTTTCTGCTTTTTCCCCCATTGAAATCAATGGGAAGAAAAATATTTCTCCACCACATAAAAGTTCTCTACAGCCATATAAAAGGCTGTCAGGCTCTCACAGAATGCCATTTTGTGTTTGTGAGAGGAGAGAGCAGTACATTTTTTGAGCTAGAGAAGATAGGGGATTTGAAGTTCAGTTCAGGGAATCTTTTAGGTAGGACATTTGTTCTCTCTACTAGGATAGTCAATGGGGCACTCTGGGGAGAAGAAGGGAGGATAGAGGTTGACCCCAAATACTCCAAAGTTCCATGTGACTGACTGGCAAGATTCAGGTAGCTAGATACCTATTTGCTTGCTGATCTTGCTGTTGTTGACTCTGTGCTGGGTGGGGAAGTCTGGGGAAAGAAGTTGTTGATTTTGTTTTTCAGTTATATTTTTTTGGGGACAGACTGTGATAAGACAACAGGGTGGACAATTAAAAATAAATAAATAAAAAAGAATAAAGAACTAAATATTAGGTGACAGTGACAGACAGCTGACTGGGCTTAGGTAAGGCATCATACAGCTCCATCAGTTGTGTTGTGTACAGTAAAAAAAATCACAGTGTAGTTGCATAATGTCAAGCAAAGTCAAGTAAATGTCAAGTAAAGTAGTAGTTCAAAAAACTGAATGCATCAATGCTGCAGCGTGTGCAATCAGTGATGATGATCCCTCTACTCAAAGGGAGGATGCAGTTTGTCAAGGTCTCAGCAAAACTAGTTCCAGCACCACCAGTGCCAGTAGAAATAAAGATCCATATAAGAAGAACACTGAAGATGACAAGAAGTCACATTCAAGTGTTGATGATGCTGGCAATAGCATAATAGAGGAAGGTGTAGCAGCTGAACTGCCTGCTGCATCAGATAGTGAAACAAACAAGCACCAAAACACCCATCATCAAAGTAGTAGGGAATTTTGTTACAATAAAAGTAAAAATAAATTGTATGAGACCACTAAAAGCTTAGAGCAATAAAAGGGTAGTAGTGGGAAATAACTGTCAGGTGAAGCTGATGCTGCTGAGGATGACCTAATGGTGACTGATGATGATGCAGATCTACAATATATCCCTCCAGCATCCTTGTCTTGTTCAGATACAGATGAAGTTGAGAGTGAGGATGATGACAGGGCTATAAGGTTAGCAGAAAGTCAAAGTCTGAATCTTCCACCACTTTTAAGGAGTAATGTGCCTGTCTATTAAGCCATTGGAAAGTCTGACCCTGGACAAGCACAGATGTCAAAAAGCACACAGTCACCCTATCAGTCATCATCAGCATCATCGCCTTCTCAAAGTCCAAGTCCCACTCAGCCACACACACCTCTTTTGAGTACTCCGCAACAACAACACATGTTAACATCCACAATGTTAGATATGACAATTGTCTCTGCTGCTGCTGTAAGTGCTGTACCTTTAACACCTAGTAGTAGTGGCAGTAGAATTACATCAACATCTAGCCTCATTAGTAATAGCAGCAGCAGCATTACTTCAGTAACCCCTCATTCCATGAAGTCCACAGTATGGAGATACTTCACTCAGAATCCTCAAGCTAAGCATGTTGTTATCTGTTGTCTGTGCAAAAAGCACATGAGCAGGGAGAACGTAGGCTCACACCTAGGCACCTAGTCAATGAGATCCCACCTGAAGCACAACCACAGGTCTGACTGGGAGACACACTATCAGCAAGCCAAATGTGCCACAACTAGCAGCAGCAGAAGCACTTTTGTAAAGTTCCCAGGGCTCTATGGCAGAAAAAAGAAGTAGTGAAGTTATTGATGTGTCAGAGAGTGTGCTACTGCCAGTGCCAACAGTTAGTTCAGTCCAAATAACACCTATGGCTCCTGCTGCAGAAGAGGATGACAGACAAATCTAGGACAGATATATTAACAGCAGCACAGATGATGAGGTGGAGGAGGGATGAGACGAAGGGTTGCCACCATCTACCCCACTTGGGACCACTGCTATGACTGATAAGTAATGTGTGTCAATAATCTGAGATGGAGGACAGTGTATGACAATGGTAAAAATACATACACAAATCACACCATGCCAGTCACCCACCACCACCACTACAATACACATCTGTCACATTGTAGGTTGTACTTTATTTTTTTATTACTTGGCATCATTATGAATATGTGCCAGTGTCACTTAAGCAGGAAGTTAGTGTGGGCAAAGGACAAATGCACTCTGCATGCTAACACATTTTTCAAGCTATATGTTGCTGTAGGACTCAAAACTTTGACTTTCAGCTACTTATTTCTAAACTTCAGCCCTCACAAGAAGTTATATTACAGTGGGAAATGTAGTACCTATAGGAAATATAGGCGAAAAATGTGTTAAAATAGGTGAAAAGGAGGACATTTTTGCATAGGCGTAGAGGCGAAATTTTTTGGCAGAAAAAGTGAAAAATCGGCAAGTTTTCACGCAAAGTCATGCTGGAAATTTTTCACACTTTTTGCAAAGTGTTAAAGTCAATGTTGTACAATTCTGGAGCAAAGCATCTGAACTGTGGGGGACAAATTAATAATTTCACAATTTTCACAATGATATCGATAGGGCTTTTGGCCCCTAGAATGCTACTCCACTTTGCCTTTATACACAACTGAGATGAGCATAGGAGAGAAGCAAAGGCATAAGGGAGCAAACATGGACAATAGAGTGGCATATGGGGCAATTGATTGGCAGAATAGAACAAACAGAGACACAAACTGACAATGGGAGTTCAGCGCGTTAAATGTGGTGCAAAAGAGAAGCAAATGCAGGGTAAAAAGCAGAGGGCAACACAGAACAAGAGAGAAAGTCACATAATAATCACACTACCTGCTCTGTGAGTCAAAACTTACTGGAATAGAGTCTGAGAGGACAGGAAGGAAGTATTTGTCATGTCAGGTCCTCCTCTGGTCAGCTGACTCACAGCAGGGGGATCTTCCTATGGGGATCCATGCAACAGGGACAGGAATTGGAAAGGCAAGAGGAACTAAGCAGTGCTCAGCAGCCCTCAACTCATCACTGAACAGACAGCTAAACAGTGAGTCCAGGCAGTACTGTAGCATATCAAATGCTTGACACTGCTGCTCTTTAACTGAAGAGGGGTGTCTGCCCTGGTGCCTGTGTCTCCCCTTTCATTACATACACTAAGCAGCACCCATGCTGTATAAAAAATAAGCTGGGGTGCAAGTATATATGCATTGCATTATACTATTCAGCCAGGAGACCATCCAACAACTGAATATGTGAATATATCAATGGTCATTTAGTGGTACCATGAATTTACAGCAATTGCACAGGACTTCAATGCTGTATTTTACTTAATTCTTGTATGTTGCATGTGATCTTCAACTATCCATGTGATTGTGCCTTTGGTGGTTTAGAGGGCAATAGAATTGATGCATGTTTATTCAGAAAAGGCCACTGCTGTATAGTGTCTAATGTAGAATCATCCAGTGGAGATAACCTTTTTGAGTACATGAGGGGTATGCAAAGCATTGCTTTACAATGTGTTCTGTATCCCTTTGGCATTCAAAGGTGTGTGGCACCGGGTTGTCCTATGCCCAGGCATGCAGGCAGTGGCCAGACTTGAACAACTACATAGAGTTTTATGTCATAAAATGAATGTCCTTTCACCCCTAGATACTAGTTGTGTTACTCAGATACAGCATAGAAGTCAGTGTGATGTTTCCCAGTTGTTATGGACTGAATTACTGCGACATTATTCACCTCACTATCACAGTGAGGAGCCTTGACTGCCAGAGTGACCTTAATTCTCTCACTGGGCCAGGTCTTAACCAAAAAAGTAAAATTTGATAAGGAGACTATATATTGTATTCTACCTACAGCCTTTCACCAGAACAACCTTCTTTGTTATGGAGATGTTAATACAGCCCAGGGGCAGGGCCGGATTTATAATAAGGCAGAGTAGGCATCTGCCTACAGGCGTACCCCACAGAGGGGCGCCTGTCATTGGGATAGTTTCGTTTTTTTTGGACCTTTTTTTTTTTTTTTATTTTTTTTTTTGTAATTTACTTTTTTTTTTTATTTCCTTTTACAATTAACCAGCTTTTTCCTTGGGGTGGGGGGGGATCAGGATGCTGCACCAGCCGACTCTGTGACACAGAACTTGAAAGACAGGAGCTGGAGTCAGTGTCACGGTCGGACTGAGGCGCATTACATTAGTCATTGTCCTCACTTCACTTGCTGGAAGTTCAGAACTGCCCCGCTTCCTACCATGCTCAGTGCAGCCTGCAGGGAGCGAGCCCACGATGAACACTAACTTCAACACAGCCGCTTCACACACAGACGGAGGAGCTACTGAGCTGCTGCCTCTGGCTCTGCCTGTACAGTCAGACTCTGTCTAGAAGCTGCACCGCCACCGACGCCTGCACGGACCGTTTATTTAACCCCTGGCCAGGCCTTGAGGTAAGCCTGTGCCGGGTATGAGACACCCACTCTGGCTTCCTGCTGTTTTCAAGAGGTATAAGAGGCAGAGCGGGTATCCTTTTTAAACCTAACCTTATTCGACATTACCCTTTTCTGCTTCAGAATCCCTGGGTCTGGCGTATAGATGCATATTGGCTGGTGCATTTCTGGGGCAAACCAACTTCACAATGGGGGAAATAAAAAGTCCAAAAATTCCACTTGATTTAAATGGAGAGAGCTATACAACACATGCTGTACCTCTATCATTCTAGGGTTAAATCACTGGGGTGTATTTCCCCCTATAATGCAGTTGGTTTGTCCTAGAATTACAGCAGTTGTCTTTTACAGCTAAGATCCTATGGCCCATATTTACAAAACCAAATTGCAGTCATTCTAGAGTAATCCAAATGCACCACAGGGAACAAATAAACATTCCTGATAAGTTAAATTGGTCTTTTTACCAATTGGATGCTAGAGAGGTTCCAAAATGCTTTGTAATGCATTGGAGACCAGTCTTGTATTCTAGGGGTTAAAAAGCTGTATTCAAGTGCATGGAAATTTAGGGCACATCTTGTCATTAGTATATTGCTTGTGGAGAATTTGGAAATGTATTCCATTCATTGCTAAGTGGGAGAGAAAATGTGACTGAGCAATGCACAAGCTCACCATCCCCAAGAATAATGGAAGTCTGGCAGGGCTTCCATAGCAAAGATCAAATGAAGGTTCTTTGTTATATGACCCTTTTATTTTGCCCATAACTTTTGATTGCTGCAGTGAAATCTTGGATCCATGTCTAACTGGCAATTTGAAAACTTTCCAAAGTAGAAAACAGCCATATATGAACATTGAGGGTATAATACAGTTCACAAAACAAGTATTAGAAAGAAAAAGCTTAACGCCTGTGCGCCAAGCATGTAGTAGGGTAAAAACTTCCCTCAACTGAAAGATACGTCTAACACTGACTGATCTGATAAATTACACAAAGGAAATGGGATGAGTATATAGAATGAGATGCCAAAATGCATGTTGTGGGGCGTTACCACCACCAGGATACGCAGCAAAGTCACCTCAATACATAATGTGTATACATAATATACATAAAGTAAAGTATAAATCTGAACCAGGCCAACAACATTTAAACAAAACAAAACAACACAGAATACAAGACAAGAAAAAACATAAAACAGGTGCATACTCCTAGGGGGGCCCAATCCCTCCCCCCCAAACCCAAAGTATATGAGAAAGGAAGATTAAAGAGTAAAACCATCGACTCCCAGGTCCTCCATCTCATTATTTAACCCTATCGCGACAACTGACTTACTAGGTACGTCCCGCAAAAACTGTCACTTAGTGACAGAGGACGTACCTGGTAAGTCCTGGAAGTCCGGGTCTCCGTGCAGCTGCACGCCGTTCGGAGACTCCGGAATCATTAAAAAAAAAAAAAAAAAAAAAAAGTACCATGGGCGCGTACGCGCGTGGCTGTCACTAAGGGGTTAAATGGGGAAACGAAAAATCACACCCCCCCCTCCCGGTCTACCAATGTTTCCAGGGTGCTATCTGTCATCAGCCTCTCCTCCATCCATGAAGTATACCTAAAGCAGCGATAAAAGACTGCCTGTCGAGGAGAAGGTAAGGATGGAATAAAAGGTTCCCAGAGAGTGATGAAGTGAGCTCCTAACATGTTATCAGAGAGAGCAAGTATCCAATGTAATCTGGTGAAATGAAACAATTTAAGCGTCCATTGACGAAGCAGGGGAGGTTGGGGAGATAACCAAAGTGTCAGAATACATTTTAACATGACCATAACAGCAAAATCAACTAATTTAGTTTGGCCAGCTGTTAATTGTGAGGAGGAATCATAAATCCCAAGTAGAAATGCAGGAGAAACAAAACCAATAGGTATCCCCATTCTCGACCTGTGCATTTTAATCTCTTGAATGTCACCATCCAATGAATTACTAGGGTATAAACACATTAAACGCTGCTACCTGGGTATGTTACCCCCTTGGAAGCTACAGGGGTCTCCAAATGCAATAGAAACCTCTCTAGCATCCAACAGGTTAAATAATTTGGGCTATGCTGCGAATTCAGGGGTGGACCCAGCTACTCTTATTTGGGGTGAGGCAGGTCTGGACCAGCTGAGGGGACTAGACGTTGGACCATTATGGCCCAAGTTTGGGGTTTTTACAATTGGGAAATTATACCAGTACAACAACTTGAAAACCTTCACACAGCTACAAACAGAGTTTTGGTCTCCCAAACAATGCATTCTATTCATACTTACTACTCTGTCATGTACTACAGATGCAATGGAATTGGAAACAGCCCAATTTATCTCTGTTTTTTTTTGTGCTGTCTCAGAGAACAAAACATTAGCCTGAAATATCTGTCTCATTTATAAATAGTCTCAACACTTAGAAGTAAATTGGAAGGGGATTTAGGGACCCTGGAGGATTGGGAGTGGAAGATGGCAAAATATAGCCCAGGTAGGGTAGCTACAACTGCCAAACATCAGCTGATTCAATTACAAATATTAAATGGGACATACTATATCCCCAAGAGGCTATAAAAAATCAGGGGCAGGGCGAACAGCTGCTGTCCTAGATATGGGGAAATGAGGGGTACCTTTCTACATATGGTATGGGGGGTACCTTTCTACATATGGTATGGGGATGCTCTGGGCTTCCAGATTTCTGGAGACTGGGGTTCAAGTCAATGTCCTCTGTACTTGGGTACTCAGTGCTCCTGTCCCTCAATATTACCTCATGAAATAGGCCCAGCTACTTATAGGAGACTCCTCATGGAGATGATGAGTTTAGACACCCCGTGGTCAAAGAAATTGGATCAACTTAATTAAACACAACATCCCACACTATAAGCTTGTATTTATTCATAGGTATACACCACACACATTTCGTAGGATATGGAACAGGTAGCTTGGCAACTTCTGAGAAATGTAGCCTGGATCATTGGGATACATTTGAATACAGGAAAGGTTTGACTGGACATCTCTGCCTGCCCTGGGGGAATGTGGGGGGAGGTTGGACCCACTTTTAGATGGCTAATTTGTAAAGTCTTCCTTTCTTTATTGTAGGACTAAGATGGAGCTTTTCCTTCTACTTTTAAGTGTTCTTAAAAAATTACAATTGCTGGGATATTTCTACAACTGATGCTAGGTAATACAGTCATATAGTGCATGTATTATCTGTGCTTGTTGAAGTACCCACTATGATGTATGACACAGATTTATCTTTAATAAAAATAACTTAAAAAATAATAATTTGGGCTGTAAGTGGCAAAGTGAAATTAAAGGAGCAGTACTTTTTTATTTATGTATGTTTTTTTCTTTTTTTTCTTTTGAAAACCTATTTTACAACAGTTCAGACTGTCATGAAGTGAATGACCACATGATTACACAAATGTGGTAATCTGTGATATAATTGTCATGTGATGTCATCAGTATATCAATGATGACACCATTTGTAATGTTATGTCTGGTGTTGTCAGAAAAGCACAAGTGGGTGTGAATTTAAAACTGAAGCATTTAACCTGCATTTCCTAGCATTTACTCTGGATTTAACAACAATAATTTAGCCTTTGAATAAAATACATTGTTTTATAAGTTTTCAGTGTGTCTTGTCAAGCCCCTTTTGTTTTACAGTATCCTTAAACTGGATGTTTATACCAGACATGGTCCCATTCTCTTCTCATGCCAAGAAGGAATCAACTGCAACCCATTGGTGATTATAGGATTTTGCAGTTTCTCTCATGCACACATGATCTGACTGCCATTTTGGTGCATGTCTATCTGTGGACTTGTCCAGACTGATAGGAATATGGAAATGTTTTCTCTGCAGTTGCATAGGGGAGCAAAAAACTTGACTAATAATTATAGTTTTATTAGTTATCTTTGTGAATTTGCCACACCTCTTTAGTTTTGCAAATGTTGATATGGCATCTTCACAGGCTGAACTAACAGAATATACTATGAAATAATTGTATTTCTTTGTGCATACACAATCTTATTAATGGACAGATTATATCTGGTACGTTTTCATTCATCAATAAGAGAGAACCAGGTAAATCTGCCACGTTCTCTCTGGCTGATTCCATAGTAAACTATGGAGTGGTCATTCACTGTATACCTATTTGCAGATACTGCAGATATGGCAACAATTACACCATTCTTTCTGTACTTCTCTGCCTCTCATATGCAAGGCAGTGCAATATAACCAATTATTGATACGTACCCAAAGTATCTATCGCTGATCTTGGTAAACAGCAGTGCATCTGATATGCTGCTTTTCTCATACTTCCAGCCTTAGTCTCATTTACCCAACACAAGCCCATTGTCTATCTGCTTCCCTCACAGTTTGTCCAAACATGCTCCACTGGGGCATGTAGTTTGATCTATTTAGTACACTTTCTGTCAGCTGTGAAGAAGCCTTCCTCTGTTTAGACCTAACCTCAACCATTTGGCATAATTTAATTCTTTAAATATAGGTCCTGTGGGGGAACCTAATGTTGCACCATATGCTGTAGGTATTTATGCTAAAGAGCCACAATCACTGTTAGCCTTCCTACCAATTTTACAGGAGAACCATGGCTAATAATTATAGGTTATGTACATTAAGTATCTAGGAAATGTATCCCTTAAGTCTCTTCCTAGAGCTGGAGCAAACCACAAAACTCATCTTACTCTTTTCTATTATTATTAAGATTAATTTTAAATTAAGTTCATTTTATGTGGACTCAGGCTCAGCCATTTACTTTTTATCATTACTGGAGCACAAATGGTTTCTTCTATTATGGTTGCCAATAGTAACCTTCTATAAGTGTTCACCACCAGCTCTGCAAGCATTTATATAGTGCTTCACCTCCATACTATGGCCACCACTTTCCTGATTGGTATAATTGAGGAGAAAATAAACAGGAAAGGCTGTTTCCTCCACAGTGATTTCCACAAAGAAATTTTAA
Source organism: Rhinophrynus dorsalis (assembly GCA_037306005.1). NCBI lineage: Eukaryota > Metazoa > Chordata > Amphibia > Anura > Rhinophrynidae > Rhinophrynus > Rhinophrynus dorsalis. The sequence goes on along the minus strand of CM074720.1, from coordinate 328,336,632 downwards.
TGGAATGGATGTTCATTCCTATTGAGGTTTTTTTTTCTTTACCATACTATATGAGATTTATATTTTAGGTTCCCTTCATGGTCACGTTATAGGTTATATTTATCCAGTACTATTTTTATTCACTTTCATGGGTCTATGTACCCTATATATACATATACACACATACATGTTTTACACATATGTTCTTGTCTATACACTTCACACACACATATACACATTTATACTAGTTTCACATATAAGTGTACCTCATATACACAATAACATATATACTTGTTCCATATACATGTGTAAATGTATTCACACATAATATTCACTTATATTATGCAGTCACGGTATTTCATGTTACGAGCGGATTATTTTAAACATATGACCAAGTTGGATGTTTTTCTTTTTTTACTCATTTAGGGTCACTTACTGTTAATATTTTTTATTCATTTGGGTTTTGTCCATAGATATATGTTTAGTGGTGTAAACATACAATGTGAAATTGGGATTGTCCTGGTTCCAAAAGTGTTCTATTTACATGTATGTCTCTTTATATTATAAATGTCTGTCTTGTAATTTTTTTTTCTTTTTTGTGTCAACATATTGATCCGTTTGCTCTGTTGGGTGCACAGTACTGTGCATTTGTCTTGTTAGGTGTACACTACCGGGTGATATGGCGCCTAATAGAGTTGGGACTCTGTTAATTTAGGATTGGCTATTAGGCTTTTTGTTACAAGTTTTTGAATAGCACTATTGATTTTTGTTTTGTGTTTATACACATTTCATGTGTTTATATTGTTAGGAATACAGACTATCTCTGAATTTGAGTGAAAATTGGTTATTTGGTATCATTATTGATGGTCACAATGGTTTAATACCAGTTTCTTTTATCATCATTATCCCTACAACTGATTTTTTGCTTCAGCATGTACCACTTGGTCATACTGGCCCATTTTTTCTGGTAGAAATGTGGGCCGGTATTGCATTTGAGCTGTCTGCGTTTGGCCCAATTGGGATTTTTTACACATATTTGTGATTGGATACTTGGTATCCTTTTGATTTATTCGATTAGGGTGTCATATACTCAATGGGATTTGAATTTATCAGTTAAAGATACATCTACAATTGAAAACGTATATTGTAATTAAGAAGTTTTTATTTATTCTCTACATATTGTTGTTTTTTAATCGATAACAATGGGTATAAGATGTGTCCCACGTGATCATATTGGTCCAGATGTTCCATTATGAACACATATTGTTTCTTTAGATCTGAGTGGCGTGCTCTGATCCAATGAGGATGATTTCAGTTTGTTCCCAGGATTGGATGTTTTGTATCTTATCTGACCAATATGATGGTCCATCAAGGCATAATGGAATATTTAATCCCTGTTGTTAACGGCAGACCTTTAGATTCCTCTGAAGGAGTGGTCAGTGGGCCACGAAACATGTTAGGATAATATATTATGTGTTATTTTATTTTTATTTTTTTATAGCAATAAAGTTGTTTTTTAAATCTTTTTGGTCCTCTTCATATTCAGTACTTTTTGCCAGTGCCACTTGCTTTGACAGGTCCGTTTGCGGGGAGGACCGGCAATTATTCCCTGCTGGATTTTTCTATCGGTTCTGCTTAAGAACAGACCAGTGAGACTATTGGATGTAAGTACAATTGTCACATGAGAAATATACAAATATTTATATACGCTTTTTGAAGCTTTCCTCCTGCGTGTATGTTTCTTGATTTATTTCCACAAAGAAGCAATTTTAGGGCAGGTTCCAGTTGAAGTAACAATATTTAACTGTATATCCAGCCAGGAACTACCTATGAGGCAAAGAACTTCAGCACAGCAGTGCTGGTGTCAAGGTAAAGGATCCAGTGAACATGTAGGAACACTTTCTTTACATTAGAAACTCTGACCAGTTCTGATATTTGTGTTCACATGTAATCTAGCTTTGTCTCTAAGATTTAATTGCAGTAATTTTAGTACAGGTCTGGAGAGTAACAGAACAATGCACTGTTTGCCGCAGGAATCACATATTAAACAAACCCATATTAATGTTAGTTTTGTTTTTGTTGTTGACATTTAAAAGTATTTGTTACTTAAATTCATAAACTGCTGCAGTTTCAGTTATATTTTCAAACAAACAATAATTGGGAAAGAAAATATTTTATCTTGTAATAAAAATACCACTTTCAGCATATTAGCTCATATTCCTGCTCTATGAAATTAATTTCCATGTTGAAAGGAAATTATGTCACCAGTAGTTAATCTTGAATTAAACTTGTGCCAACATGTATGTCACTCTGGCATTAATTGTGCTATGAGATATTATAGGGCTCCTTTGTTGGAGGTAATCATTATTATTGTTTTCTAAGCACTGTCTCTCCTCATCATGTGTAACACTTTTAGGACTTGGGGTTCAGTGCAATGCTTCTCTATGCATTGCACACCTTGTAGTACTTAAAGGATTAATCTTTCCTTGTGTCTACTGTGTGATCTTGAGATTTAACTTAAAGGTATAGAAATGTTTCATAATAAAAGCAGCTCTAATTAATCGTCATAGTATTTGGACTTTGGAGAGTGTTATTTCAATTCTGTCAGAGTTGTAGTTCAAGAGTAATTCAATGACAAAGTATCCCCCTCCCGCCCCTTTTACTGATGTAACACTGTTCAGCCAGATCAGAAGGGAGGTGTCCAGGTAGACTGCAGACAGGGACAATCTTTGCAGGCTACAAAAATGATGTAGAAAGGATAATAGCTTATATCTGAAGTACACCAGACAAAGTGAACCAAGGGAGGGGGGATACTGGAATTGTACCACCACTTTGGTTGAATACACTCATTTTAGTTAGGGTTGTAGATGTTGATAAAGCTGTGTTGCTGATTATTACTCAACAATAGTGTGTGTGACTGGATTGGACTTGGAAGTGGTGACAATGCTGATGATGACTCTCTTAGTGATTGTGTATTTTAGCTATCTTTACTTGTTCAGAATTAGACTTTCCTACTGATTTTCCAAATGCTTAGAAACAGGCACTGGGCTGCTTTGCAGAGATGGAAAAATGAGCCTTTTCCTTTCAGCTGTCATCATCTCTCTCTCTTTAAACTTCATCTATATCAGAAGAAAAGGAGAATGCTGGGGGGATATATTCTAGATAAACATCATCTTCAATAATGTGTTCATCATCATCATTGACCTCTGCTTCTTCTCTACTACTTTATTTTCTAGTAGGCTTTTTGAAGTCTCAAACTATTTCTTTTTATGTTTCCCCTTAGAGTGATTTTCAGACAGCTTGCTACTATTTTCAGGGAAGTTTTTGTACTTGTTAGTCTGTCTGACTCAGCAGCTAATTGAACTTCTATACCTTCCTCCGTTGTGCCATCAACACAAGAATGTGACTTGTTGTACCCTTCAGTGTTTTTTAATGGTTTCTTAACACTGCTGGTGGTTATGGTGGTAGAGGAGGAACTTATTATGTCACTTTCACAAATCGTTTCCTCAAGAGAAGGCGGCTCATCATCATCATCATCATTTATTGAACGCACTGCAGCAGCCACAGCTGCAGTCAGTTTTTGGCATGGTAACGTGTTCCTGCATAGTTCCTTCTTCTTTCCCTCTCCCCCTGCTCCAGTACATTTTGCTGAACATTAATAGGAATGTGGACTTTAACAGTAAAGTGTACAATAGAACTGTGTGTGACGCCTTGCCCTTTAACTGTAGCATTTAATATCTGTCACAGTCAGCCTCCGTCACAGCTCACATTGGCCAGTCTCTTTCAATAAACAATCAAAATATTTTTAATCATTTTTTATTTTTTATCCACTGTCACTGTCTACAAAATAAAAATACTGCCTGCAAGTGCACTGTACACATTTTTAATGAATCAACGAGCTAACCCACTGTCCCTTTCTATAACAGACTGAGCAGCACCCTTTTCCTGTTGTGGTCGGGCCTAGGAGAGACTGTTATGATAAGGTGTATGTCGGATGACTATTGCCCATTCCGACCTGTAAAGTAGGCCTAAGAGTGGGCCCATATGTATAAGAAAAATAATTAATTGGTAGAGCTGAGAAAAAGGGGTAAGGGTTGAGTGGGTAACACAGAGCTCAGTTGGAGCTCTGCGCAGTCCCGAGAAAAGGATTGAGGCTGGTATAAATGTCTCCAACCAGCCCTCCCACAACTCCAGGTTAACCAATAGCCTTACATTTGTGGTCGGGCCTAGGAGAGACTATAGTGATAAGGTGTATGTCGGATGACTATTGCCCATTCTGACCTGTAAAGTAGGCCTAAGAGTGGGCCCATATGTATAAGAAAAAGAATTAATTGGTAGAGCTGAGAAAAAGGGGTAAGGGTTGAGTGGGTAACACAGAGCTCAGTTGGAGCTCTGCGCAGTCCCGAGAAAAGGATTGAGGCTGGTATAAATGTCTCCAACCAGCCCTCCCACAACTCCAGGTTAACCAATAGCCTTACATTTGTGGTCGGGCCTAGGAGAGACTATGGTGATAAGGTGTATGTCGGATGACTATTGCCCATTCCGACCTGTAAAGTAGGCCTAAGAGTGGGCAAAATAGAACCATAAATCCACAGTGATCATGACCGTAGATCTATATCGAACGAGAATAAAGAATGGGTACTGTAATGACCTGATACTGAATAACCCCCGTCTGGTAACCCATAGAGTCGAACAGAACCATAAGAAAGGTGGAGCAAAAGTTAACTAAAAGGAGGGCTGATGACTGAAGGGTAGTGAGCTGTCTACCCCACTGCTCCAAAAAATAGAAATCTAAAGTGTCAAGTAAAAAGACTACTTCCAATAATTCACATGATCAGTTGTAGGAGTGTGTGACAGTATAACCTACTGCAGTAGTTGTGTTGGTAAAGATGTTGATGCCTGCCAAGACGGATTAACAAAATAAGATAAAATGTGCATATCAGACAGAAATGAAATAAGACTAGTATATGAATGGCAAAATGATGTAAGGCAGAACACCATGTGGCACCCTACGACAGAACAACTAGCCCAGTCAATGGTTGACGTGTATGGTGGAAACGGTGAGAACCTTGAAATACTACCTCCCATATGTAGCGTCCTAAACATGGCATGTGTAATAGCATCAGGGCCAGGTATGTAACACACGTACGTCTGAAATTGGTAGTCCGTTCTATAATGACACTGATGCAACGTCTCTGCCAAATTAACCCACAACTTGACTGCCTTAGCCCTGAACATAAGGCAAATAAAGTCCTTCTTCACCAGACACCCTGTAAAGCCATAGAGCGGTGTCATGGCAGTATCTTACCCACATGTTCCGTTATCAGATTTGATGATGTAAATTCTTCCAGTAACTCCACTGGTTTCACTGTGAGGGATCTTCCTTACGTATGATGATCCTGTAAACAAAACTGATTCATGATACTTAATACATTCCTATACTGCTGCTGGTTTGTGACCCCCTGCCTAGTGAAGAGAGAAAAGTATTAACTTATATTGTGTGACTGGTGAGTCCCTCTCTGGTGCCAAGTGGCTGATGCGAGATGCTATCTATGATTTGGACCGATTGGCGTGAGGCCTATGTGATAGGCTGAGGGGTGTTGGTCTCGAGGTGACAAATAATCTAAAGCAGAATAAGACCCTATGGTTATAGAGTGGGTGTGACAGGTGAAGCCCTGTCTATCAAGAAAACTAGGAAAAAGGCACTGTCTATGAGTTGGGCCAAGGGAAACGTGGGACGGGACTAAACTGTAGCCTTCTCCTAACCATTCTAAAAGACGAACCTAAACCTAACTCTGTCTCTGACAGTAAATTGCTCGAGCCTGTATGCGTGTCTCTGAAATGAGGAGACTGTAATGATATATGAGATACCGAGTTTAATGACAAACAGTATCTCTGTGTGAGATAAAACCTATTAGATTTAATTGTGGACTTCCTAGTTTAAGAACATACGAGAATTTACCAATATAACCCTAGGAACCTAACCGTGAAGTATGATGATAAAAGACATAAAGAGATCTCCGTGTGAGACTGTCGACGTAGGCGCTTCATAAATGACAGAGCTCTCTTCCTGCCCCTATCACCGAAGTAGCTACATCCCTCAATTCAGATTATCTAAATACCTCTGAGATTTGAGACCCGTAGGCTTGGTCTAGATGCCCTAGCCCCAAAAGTCAAGATGTAGAACGTAACTATTAACAATAGGGGCCTACGGAACAGGATAAAAATCTCGCTCAAAGCTGTATGCGTGTCTCTGAAATGAGGAGACGGAAATTATACACAAGATACTAAGATGAATAATAAACAGTATCTCTATGGAAAATACACCTATGCAATTCCATAGTAGAATACCTAGTTGAGAACATACAAGAACATAACCAATAATACCCTATAAACCTAAAGTATGAAGTATCATAGCAAAATAGACATAAGAGGTCTCCATGAGTGACCTGAATGTAGGAGCTTCATAAATGACGAACCTCTATACCTGCCCTTATCCCAGAAGTAGCTAAAGCCCAAACTTCTGATATCTTAACACCTCTGAGATTGGGACACCAGATCTGTCCTAAATACATGCTATATCCAGATTGCATATTGGATGACAACATTAGTTAGTATTCATACTCATACACACTAAACGGCAACATGAAAGCTTCAAATTGAAATACCTTACCTTCTGATGCTTGAGACCGCCTTCATGTGTCTTAGACAGGCCTAAAAAATGCAAGATTAACTGACTGCCACATATGCTAAACCTAAAAAACATCAGTACCTTCACAGTTAACCCGTACCTAGGACTAGTTATTATAACAAAGTACTGATAATCTGCTACTGGACCATACAACCTTCCCCGAAGATCGGCAAGAGAAGGAGGGTGAGGGGGGGTAATTAAGAGGATAAGAGTAACATTTGATAAAGGCACATCGTTAAGGAAAGTATAGGTCTATAAGGAGGGAGGTATATATGATACTCAAAAAGGCTGACAGCAAAAATACCTTAACTGGGAGTCTAATCCAAAGGGGATGGATAAACATCAGACCAAAAACAAAATACCTGGCCCGAACCAAGGGAAAAACCCTGTGAAACCTATCCAGCCTTGACTAAGAGACGGAACCTTCATACCAAATCGTATTGATATAAAATAGCCCAAGAAGACACTAACTAGACCCCTAATTAAGTGGTGAGGATACATACCTTCTATGCTTACCTGCTAAACTGTGTATCTTACTGTCCGACTGCAGGACCAACTTACGGCCCATAAAGAAACTGTGAGCAAATCTTAGGCAATTAGAGTAACTTCTATGATTCTAAATACAAGCAGATAGGTTAACAATAGGTATCAAAGCATACAGAATGATAGCAGAAGCAAATCCTAGATTGTGACAGTACCTAGATTCAAACAGAAATGTGAGATGATTCAAATACTTGCAAGCAGATGACTGCAGTGAAGAAAACAGGTACGTAAGTGACTTAGGCAAATGTACATGTGGCAAAGTGAAGACGGCGGTAACAGTGCCCTTGTATGCATATCTCAAGGAGAAAATGCAACAGTGAGAGAGAACAGGGGAGGAGATGCTTATGGAAGGAAACTATCACAGAGACGCCGCAGCCTACAGCTGTTTGTGGGTAGGAGGAAGGAGGGTGAGTAGAGTGACATAAAGAGAGGGAAAGAGATGGATAAGTAGGAAAATATAAAGATAAAGAAGCAGTGTATATACTCAATGGACTACATTCCCATCGTAGTGTAAACGTGAATAGAAATACGCCTACTCATACACCACGTCTCCCGTACGTGCAAGTAATTAGAGACCCTAATAAACCCATGATTAAATGGTACCCATTGAGTTAATATCTAACATGTAGTGTAATGCTGAATGACATTATGAGAACTCTGTATGAGACTATGAATGTATGAGCTTCATACATGACTAAGCTCCATTCCTGCCCTTATCACAGAAGTAGCTACAGCCCCAACTTCTGAATATCTAGACACCTGAGATTTGAGACCCGAAGTGCTTAGGTCTTTTGGTGTCCTTGCCCTCAATCAAAACTGGGACATTGATGGTGACAAAGGGAGCATACAGAACAAAATAAAGATCTCAATGGTTGTTGTAAGAGAAACAACCGACTGTAGCTGCTCCTATGATGTACGGACCATATGTGACAACCAATATATAGTTCCTTTATGTTTTAATTGATGCAATGACATAACCTGAATACATTCCAATCCTAATTACATCCTGGATGACAACATAGATTAAAAATCATATACCCACTTGATAGTAACATGATAGTTTATAATTAGTACCTTACCTTCTGCTGCTTGAGACCAACTTCCTGTGTCTTAGACAGGCTGAGAAAAAAAATGGACTTACTAAGACATATTCTAACATGCAACCCACACAGCAACCGCTAAAAAGGAGCATGAACATACTCTGCAAGTATGGCTGATCTGACCACCAGTGTATTAATAGTGTGTATAAGACCAGGACATTGTACCATGTATCTATATGATCGCGAGTATATGAGACACAGATCACTGTACTGTCTGTATAGTGTATATGAGACAAAGAGCACTGTACTATATCTGTGTTAATAGTGCACATGGCACCAATCATATATCCTGCCTTTATGTGTATGCGAGACACAGCACTGAACTGTGTATCTAATGGTGTGTGTGAGCCAGAGTATTGTACTGTATTAATATGTATAATAGTGTATACATGGGACCAGTACACTGTACTGTATAGATGCACTAGTTGAAGAGCCCGTCACACGGGCCCCACTACTTGCAAATGCCAGTATCTAAGATGGCCGTACATCCCTTCTTGTCATGTGATAGTGTTGCCGACCACGTAGGAAAATTGTACAGTGTGAGGATTGTACATCTGTCTTCTTACTATAGGATTTCTGTGACATGATCATTATCAATTAAATGCCTATGCCCCATATTTTAAGGGACAGTGATATAGAGAGCGCTCTGTTGTGTATGTATATAATGTTACTGTAAACACCGAAGTTCTAATTGCATGAGGCTTGCTGCATAAATTAGAACTCCTGCACCAATAGTGTTTGTAATGCAGTACTGCCCACTAAAATGTCAGGTACTAGTGCATAGGGAACATATACACAGTTTTACAGAAGTAGAACAGCATTAAAGTGCTATTGATTATGTGCAGGAGGAAAATGAGGGAACTGGAAGAAACAAACAAACAGAACACAAGAAACAGGTGAAACAAAGTACTTGCAATAAACTTAGTATACTTACATCTTTATAGAATGATTCACCTTATGAGCGCGTGGTTGGAGATTGCCTAATCTCTCTGGTTGTAATATTGTATGCAAGCGAAGCATCCTAAGCTAATGGACAGTAAGTGCGGGACTGTGTGCTTGGCTGGGCAGGCCCCAGCTCCAGATTGCTCTGCCCATCTACTGACTATGGTAGAGGGGAAGAGGCTCTGACCGCCAGGATGATAAGTGAGTGACTGCTATATATACCGAATGGATGTCTGACGTCTCACTGGTTCCTATCCCACTAAGCTTATCCTAATTCTAACTCTACCCTCACCTCACTCCCAGGGGAAATCGAGAGACGTATCCATAATTGAACATAATAAGAGGCAATAAAATTTCACTGGTAAGTAGTATGCTGGCGTAAACAACCTGTCTGAGGGTACCCATTTGCCCCTCGCTCACAATTATTCAACGTCATTACAGTAAGACAAGTGTTTGCTGTTGTGTGCCTGAGCAGCTGTATGATCAGGATTACATTGTAGTGTAAATCAGAGGAGTAAGTAGACATATATGAAATCAAACCCGGTCTTGACTGCAGTAAAGTTCAGTGCTTGTGGAAGGAAAACCAGCCTGCAAGATGAGCACTTGGGGTGATCGCATGCTTGACTGTGCGTGGCTGTACACGTGGTCGCGTTGTGATGACGTGAACATGACTTAGTCTAAGAAAATCGATGAGTAACACAGAGCTCAGTCGGAGCTCTGCGCAGTCCCGAGGAAAGGATTGAGGCTGGTATAAATGTGTCTAACCGCCCCCTCCCACAACTCCAGGCTAACCAATAGCCTTACATTTATCCTCTCATGAGTCTCAAGTAATAGACTGAGCAGTGACATTTATTTTCTTTTGTTTTTTGTCATGTTATTTGCAGTACCAAGCAAAATTGCTGCTACAATTTCTGTCCTCTGATTTCTTATGTAACAATGAACTTAAAATCAATTTATGTTAGTAAGTTTAAAAAGTTGGACACTAAATGAAGCTAAACTATTTTTCATAGAAAAACTATTAAACTGTATACAGTAATGATACAGAAAGCTATTTTTGAATGGGATGTTTGTATTAAATTATTTTCATTGTCTGTTTTTTATAGGTCGGAATGCCATTTAACCTGACTGTAAACAGTAACACACCCTTGAAGGAAATAAGTTATCTGGTAATTTTATTTCATACTTATCACCATTATCATCTTTGTCATCAACATTTTTCTAATGCAGTTGTTCTCAACCAGTGTGCCTCGAGCACCAGTTTAGGGTGCCACTGTTTTTCTATAAACAGTGACAAAAATGTTGATCTTTAGTTTCAAATGTATTGTTTGGAAAATGTTACACAGAGCCTGCTTGCTTTTGTCATTCTGATTCTGAGACCCAATAAAAATGATATATTTTTGCATTTGTCCCCTTCATTACTACTTTGACAGATTTCCCATAATATGATAGTTGTCCCCTGAAAATTCCAGGTTGTTAATGTGCCTTGAACACAAACTGACCGAGAACTACTGTAATGATCATTATGTATAGCCTGACTGCATTTAATATGTATTTAAAAAACACCCATCTGTTTTCGACAGGCCTCTATTTAACCCTTTGAGTGCCAGGGGGAGTATCCAGTGCATTGATTCATATGCATTGGAGAGCTCTCTGGCATTTATCATGAATATGTTAAAATCATGTTTATAGTTAAACACAACTTTGATGTAATTGCTTTTTAAAAAAATATATGTTCTAGCAAATTCTGAAGCTGACTTTTGTATTATTTAAACCAAGTACTCCCTGTTTTTATTTAGTAATTATAGCTTCCTGCCCTCTTCAATACATTTCTGCACTCTCAACATTAACCCTTTGAGTGCCAGAGTGGTACGGAATGCATTGCACTATATGAACTGTCCAACCAGACAGGCCATCTATGTTCTGCCGAGATGATATTGTGAGATATCCTTTTTGCACTGACATTGTCAGAGTGAGCTAAGCATAATATGTATTATGTAGTAGAAAACCAGTATTGAATTTTAAGAAAATTTCAAGAAACAGCATATATCTCCGACTCTAATAATTTTATCTAGATTAGCTAATTCTACAACAAATGACTAATGGAATTGGAGATGTCTCTAACATCTGGGGGACTAGGAAGGATTTTACATATGTAAAATGTATAAAAAAAACAGCATTGTTCCATAGATTTGCAGTAACACTTTACTGCATGATTTCACTGTGTGCTTAGTAATATATGAGGAAATCAATGAGTTAACTCTTTGCTTGGTTTCTGATACATACTAAGAACACTGATATCCAAATAATATAAATTTATTGTGTATTTAGCACTTTATTCAGTCAATTCCTAATATTCTTTGTTGTTGTGCTCAGTTCAGTGATTCCTCCTACCAGTTTTGTGCTTTTGAAATCTCTCACAACACATCAGTTTTACTAAATCCCCACACCTTTGGAATGTACTACCCCTCAATATCCAGTAATCTGATTTTACTGTAATGAGGCTCAAACTCTTTCTTCTCCTTTAGCAAAGATATATACAACTCCCCGGTTCATCCAAACATCTTAATATACACCTCTTACAGATCTAAGTACCTTATCACTCTTTTGTAGCTGCAAGCTTTCATTACAACTAATGACATTATACGCTTATTTGATGGGGAACTCCCCTCCCAATGTTAATATCTGCCTAAATGGCTTCTGCAGCATTATAATAGAGCATATCAAGATAGATTCTACAGATATTTCCACAGATTCTTAGCAATGTACTGTGGTTATCTGCAGATAAGTCAACTTAATAGAATAATAACACTTATGAAATATTTTGTATTTTGTCAGACTTTTACAGCTGAGTAAAACAAGGATGTTCCAATTAAATTGGATATATTTCATCCAAATATTAAGGCGGAACATTGTTTGCTTTTTTTTTGTAAGTATTTATTTTAAGAATTTAATAGCCACTACATTTTATAATGGTGCTGTTGTTATTTAAATCTATTGATCATTCAGGTGACTGCTCATCATAAATTGCAATGACCTTATAAAAGGTTAAACCTAAACTCTCACAAAAAGAAAAGCTGAATTAAAAAAAATGAATAAAAAAATATAGGTGTGAACAAAACTATATAATGATAACTTTATGAAGTGTCCATAACCTTGTTTTACATTGCCATGATCAATAATTGGACCTCCATGGCAAAACTATAATTTAAAAGTGCCCAGTCAGTCTTCCAAGGCTGATAATTTTCTGTGATATGCTAACTTAATTTGAAACAAGGAATTGATTTGCACCACCAAGTCTTTCTACTGGTGCTAGACTAATAAAGTTGATCACAAAAAACAAATACACATCACACATGCTGAAATTGCAGCTACACAATATTCTAGGCAATCGAAGTAGATCTTTTGCCACAGACTTCACGAATAAACAGTGGATAAACATTAAATATGCTATTTTCTTTTGCTTGAGACTTGTGAATAAAAATGTGTCTGCCGTGAATACATTAAAGGGATAGTAATACTTCGTTTTAACTTTATTTTATTTTGTAAGCATTAAAAAAACATGGTTTAAGAGATATTCACAAGCAAAGTTTCCCCTCCCGCCCCTTTTACCTAGGGTAAGCCGTCTCTTCTCAGATGTGGAATCTACTTGTCAGACCAGACAGATAACAGAAGGGGACAATCTTCTTACAGTGAAAACAATGAAATCCCTGCCCCCCTTGACATGCTTTTCAGGTTTTTCTCTTATCTTAATTGAAGATTGTCCCTCTCTGCAGTCTACCTGGGCACCTCCCTTCTGATCTGGCTGAGCAGTGTTACATCAGTAAAAGGGGCGGGAGGGGGATACTTTGCCATTTAATTACTCTTGTACTACAACTCTGACAGAATTGAAATAACACTCTCCAAAGTCCAAATACTATGATGATTAATTAGAGCTGCTTTTATTATGAAACATTACTATCCCTTTAACAGATAAACATGTATCTTATTTAAAGTACTGTGGCTTGCAACCTTTTTAAAGCTTTCATAATTTTGAACCTCTGTTGGAATTTAATGCAAATACTTTTTTAGTTAATATTATTTTAACCCTTTAAGAAACGGATGTTGAACACATTTAGATGCAATGTTTTGCACATCCTTAAAGAGGAAATTATGAATCATCTACATTTGAATAGCAATGTTTGTGACATGTTTGTAACTGCTGAAACCTTATTTTGTTTCCTTTTGTTTACATATCATATATTTTGTTATTTAGTATGCACCTTTGGGGGATTTCATTAAAAGTGTTATTTTAAATAAAGGTTAAAGAGAGTTTTTTGAAGTGCATATAAATCTGTCTATTTACTAATATACAAAAGCTTTATATATAGGAAAATAGTATTTTCTTGTGTGTTTTATTTACATAATATGTATTTTTATTATTTAGATTTAAGCAGGCACAAAGGCAGAGCACTGTGTATGTAATATTTGTATGCCTGGTCCTGATTGGTGTATCACAATTAAGTCAGTAGAGAGCTGAGTCTACACATATGTCCCCATCTAGCATATGCTAGGTGGTATACTGTCTATTCCAAATGTCCCTGCCTAGCACTTGCAAGGTGGAAAATTCACTTGATAATTCATATACACCCAAAAATATTTAGGATTGATCACATGGATCATAATGTATATATCTGGAGTGCAAGGTATCAGCTATAGCACCTTCTCTGTTTTTTTCTGTTTTTTTTAATTCTCACAAAAAGTTGTAACCTGCCCTCCATAATTAAACATTTTTATTGTCCCTTGAAAAAAAAACTACTTTGCAATACATAAAATTTAGCAGTTAAAACTATGAATTAAAATACCTTTTCTTATTTCATTTTTTATGTACTTGCTCATTATAGGTTGTCTCTAGAGGACAGATTGTTGCCGTAGGTAAAGAAACTTCCATGACTGTGACATTAAATCCAGAACATACATGGACTCCAGAAGCATGTGTAATTGTTTATCATGTAGCAAATGATGGCATGGTTATAAGTGATGTTACAACGATCTACATTCAACTCAGCTTTAAAAACAAGGTGACACATTTTAAATTCATATTTGCGACTTTAACTGTTTAAATTATCCTTTCAATGTATTTATATGATCCTTTAATAAAAACTCATTTCCCTACCCTTTTTCATTTGCACACCTATATGGTAATGCTCTCCAATTAATCTGTTTAGCCATGGATTAAGAAATTAAAAAATGCCATAATTTTTGATTCTTAATGTCTCCTTTCATTTTAGATACTCATTTCCTGGAATAAAACTCAAGCAGCACCATCTGAGAAAGTTTCTCTCGCTATCAGAGTGACGGAGCCCAATTCCCTTGTTGGAATTTCAGCTGTAGACAAAAGTGTGAAGTTACTTGGAGATCAGCAAGAAATAAGTACAACACGTGTAAGTGAATAACTATCTTGCTCAAACATTAACAATAGAAAATCTTTAAATGTTCAGTACTGTTGTTTGTTTGTTTTTTTAATCTAGAGACATGTGTTAATGCTTAAAGTGGACCTGTCTCCTTGAATTTAAGTTTGTATATTTGAAAACTCCATTCAAAACTGCCTATGTGTTATGTTAACCAAAAGTTCATCAAATGCATAGATTAGGAGAGACTGATACTTTTATTTCTGAAAAAGTAAAAGTCTCTCAGTGCATCATAGAGCCTAATTAACATATGAAAATGTTTAGCATAAAACAGCATGTGGTATCATACCTGGAGATCTCACATACAGAAATAAAAGTATGAATATCATATAACCTACATATATGCTGGCCATTTGGATAACATGATACATAGGCAGTCTTTAATGATGTCTTCAAATATTCCACTTGAATATAAAGTGACAGGTGAACTTTAAAGGACAGGTAGTATGATTTACTCTGCCTTATACTACAGAGCTCTATCCAGGTACTGTATTTATGAGTCAAAATGCTGCTGTTCTGGTTGTCAAAAAGTTGGCCTTGAAGCTGCTAGGAAGACTGAGCTGCACAGGATAAGAACAACACTTCACGCTCCATACTTATTTGTGACAATTATGTTCCCAATGAAAAAAATATGACTGAGTGTCAACTCAATCTATAGCAGTCTATGGGGGGCTGAGAGAATCTGTGCACACTAGGCCTATTGTTCTCAAAACCTTCATCAGGATCCACTAACAGGCCAGGCCTTGAAAAATGTTCCCCAGTTTGAGTACAAGTGAATACATAAAAACCAAACTTCTGAGTAACTCACCTGTGTTCAAATATGGAAATCCTCAAGTCCTGTCCTGTTAGTGGACCCTAGCAGGACAAGTCCTGAAGATTTCCCAACATGAGTACAGGTGAATATATCCATCTATATATATATATAATGTCTTGTAGGCTGTTATGAAAGGTCATCTTTTAATCATAACAGAATAATACAGCTTCAAAGAACTGTATAATTGAAATAGATTTGGTGTAAGAATTGTATTGCATTTTAAAAAACTTTTTTCCAGCATTATAGCTATTTAAGAAACTATTTAAAACAACTGAATTATCATGCTACTTCACAAACCCTTTCAAAATATTTACTAGTATACAGCTGCTATAGAAGTACATTAGTGATTTGTTAGTATGAGATATCTCAAATCCAGTAGAAGTTAAGTGGACATTGCCTCTCTGGACAAAATTGAGTGAAGCAGTGTTTTAATTCAATAAAACAAAACAGATTTGTGTATTTATTTTTTTCTCCACAGCTTTTATTTACACAAAAATATTTAATATATCCTTTGCTTTACCAAATAAATAAGCTTGGTAAAGTCCTCTCTCAATTTCATCTCCTCTGATGATGTCAGTTGCTTTAATCACACCAACCCTTTCAGACCATGCTATTTGCTTCTTCAAATTTCCTTCAGTGGGTTTACCATTGATCATCAGTGGAAAATTTAAAGGAAGGCAAGTGTGAAAATAGACCAGATGAATTAACTGGACACACAGAAAGGGGGAAATGTTAAAAACTGTATATTTGTAAGATTTATTTGTCCACTTAAGATTGTCAAGAAGTTCCTAGAAACATAAGTGGAGGTTGCTATGACATGGGCCTAGGGTAGTCAGCTCTACTATATAAGGGGCATGTTTTGTGCATAAAGTGATGTAGCTGGGGTGGTGTCAGTTACAAGGATGTAAAGGAAGGGGGATGATTTCTCCCACTCCTTTTTCCTCTCTTTGGCATCCTGGTAACTTGTTCCCATGCCTTTTACCCTTATTATGTTTCTTTACATTGTCTGTAATCTTTGGCCTTGCGTAAAAATATAAATAGGAAAAAAAAGAAAATGGAACAGAGAATTATATCTTAAATAAATACAAACGATTGAACAAAACAGGAATGTAATTGTGTCAGTGGAGGTTTAGCTGGATGACAAGTTGAGGATGTCTGGGAATGGTTATTTTGGAGGAACTCAGGATCTAGCCCAGTGGGCCTGAAAAGATCCTGGTTGGTCCTTAGATCTGGCAGTCATCTTTCTGTCTTGGCATCAGATGATGGTGTTGCTTGGACTCTGTGATCTGCTTCTTCCCATTTTTGGGCTTATTCAGTTGTTCTTCTGAACGAATGTTTAACACAACTGAATTGTTAAAGTCAATTAACAGCTGCAGTCATAATTCATCCAAATGAGTTGGTGGTGTGGGTTTCTCCACAGTCCCAGATCAGGGATAAGCTCTCAAATTCTGTATTTATCAAAACAAAGTATTTTTATTTGACTAGGAGGCACTTTGCCCTTATTAACACAAAATTCAACAAATTGAGCTGTGAAGTAGAAAAGAGAATAACAGACATTTATTAATTGGCAATAACAAAGGAAACTCAGCACGACAGCTTTAACCCATTGGATCTAAAGAGGTGTACTCTCCACCTCACTGCTAATATCTAAGGGGTTTAATAAGTAATAATGAGAATCTTCTAATTATTTTTATCCTTAACCCCCCCCAGAACTACCAAGTGTTGCCTTTAGAGATAAATAATACTAATACAAATTGATTTTTTAAAAATGGTATTGTTTTCCATCATTCAAGCTATGCTACCCATGGTGTAAGTGGAACATTTTCTAAAGGTTCTCCTTTCTGTTGCTGGTAATTTTTTACTGATTGCACTGTATTAAATTGCTTCATATATTTAATGTAAATATGTACAATGTTAGTTCAATGAAGGAATTTGCTGACTTATTCACATTGTCAACAAATGTCACTTGATCTGAGTGTTATGCAAGGAAGTGTGCATACAGAATAGTTTATTCTACATATCAATGGCACTGTTGTCAATGCTAAGATGGTAAAGTAATTTCAAAACCACAATTATAAGTGTCTCAACTGCATTACTGGGTAAAAACCTAGAGCACAATATTTGCATTTTAAGTGATAAATTGGGTCCTTTGTAGGACTTTCTAGGAGTATTTTGAACATGTTCTCCTGCTATACAAATATATGAATACTAGTTTTAAAGCCCGTGTACACGGGACAACACTGACTGAGCTGCAGTCATGCACAATATTGATTGCCTGTGCCGCGGCCGATACGGAGCAGGGTGCTCCGAATTCAGACCATAGTCCTTTCTGTGCACCTTCCTGGGACTGCTTGGTCCCAGGAAGGTGTGCAGAGAGGACTCCGGTGTGAATTCGGAGAGCACCGCTCAATATCAGCCACGGTGCAGGCAGTCAGTACTGCGCATGACTGCAGCGCTTGCAGCCATCTCTACTGCGCATGATGGCTTCTGACAAACATCCTTAGTGAATTATAGGATTTTGTATTACAAAAACTGGACTAATACGGCTACTACAAATTAATTCATTATTGAAGATACTTGATCTACAAGTAAACCATTATTAGTAGAGTAATGAAATGTGAGAAAATAAGGATATAAATTACTTTGTACAAATTACATTTTTAGAACATCTGTCAAATGATGCTTGTTATAAATCCACAGAAGGAGGCTGAAATGCTAAGATTTTGAACAAATCTGGCGCAAACCAGCTACACCACAGGGAAAATGTAAAATTCCCCAAATGTCCATTGCTGTTAATACACTCAATGACAGAAGTGTCTTGAATTCATGTCAAAGAACTGTGTTGAAAGTAGGAACACCCCTTTTAAATCAGTGTGACTCTTTATTTGTATTCGATGGGGCAGTTGCTTTGTCTAGTGAATCACTCCAGTTTTGCTTAGTGTCAGTCTCATGGAGTTTCTTTTCTTTGTGATAAGTAGGAGCTTCAGACACACCTTAATAGCTTCCTGCTGAACATCTACAGAAATTAGGTCTTAATTAAATCTAGAAATTGTTTCAGTTGGCACATTTGTAATATGGCTTAGCAAAGAAAAAAGTACTCACAGTGAACATAAGGTTTAAATGCAGAAGTGTCTTATGCGTAACAGAAAAAATATTTCATGTATCATGCTCTTTATGCTAAACGTATAGAACTGATTTGTTGGACATTTAAAAATATTTAATTAAAGTTATGATTATAGGAAATCATGCAAATAATGCAATTTTTAGAGTTTTATCAAGGAGTATATTTTTCTTTAGTAGATCACAAATATCTTTTTTTTTTTGTTTATAGGTGCTAAAAGAATTAAGTGACTTCAGCACAAGCAATTTGGGACAAATCACTAATCCGGGTGATGTTTTTCAGGCAATAATAAATTCTTCCACTATATTTAAAATGTCTTTTAAAATGTTGAATTAAAATGGAAATAATGCATACCCATGGTATCTATCTACTATAATCATTACATTTGTCCTTATCTCCATGTTAAATAATGCTTACCTTTACACTTTAAGAATTATGATAGCCACTGGTTGATTTGGTCAGGGACTTGACCCTTGTCAGCCAGACAGTTGACCTTTCTCAGCTAGACAGGGTAATCCCTTGGAGGTTTGGGTGGGTGAAATGGTAAAAGGCAAGCGCAGAAAAGGGTAGGAATGGGATAATGGAGCCAAGAGGGAGGGCAGGAGTTGAGGAGTAGAAAGAGTTAGACTAGGAGAAAGGGTTATATGGATTTGAAAATGTAAAAAGGAATACACTGGAAAGATGAACTGAGAGTGAGCATTCAATCCAAGAAGTGACATTCTGCTATTATTTGCAATTCTGATGGTTTACCTGGGCACATCCATTCCATTCACTCTTGCTCAGTTCTTGTTTGTGCCCCTGGTTGTTTACCTGGACAAACTTTTATGGCCTATATCAAATTGCCATACAAGCACTGCAATGTCTATACAATGTGTTTATACTGACTAGCACTTATATTCTGATTCTGTGAATGACCCTTGCTTTGATTATCTACTACAACTTTCTCCTGCCTACTCTTAACCTTAGCTTGGTAAATGACCATCATATCTGCCTGCCACCTGCCCAAAACCTCAGCTTGTTAAAAGATCACCTCAACTGTCTGCCTCCTGTCCATGACTACAGTGTATTATTCAACCACTGCTACTACTGCCTTGCCTCTACGTGCAATTAGTACAATTTTTAGACTACTAGCAGTCACCATTGCTTGACAGCATCCTATGTATTGTGCCACAAGTTCTGAGCATCTACTCATCTGTTTTTGCTTAACCACCTCTGCTCCCAAACACCTTATTTGGCCTGTTGGGTGTCTGTACCTCCTGGTGTCTTAAGCATCTCCTTTTTAAGTTTCTTAGGTTTTTGTGCTGTATTCTGCATCCTTTTCTGTAATTTGCTTCAGACTTGTCTGCACCAGCCTCTTTCTCAGTACAGTTTATAGTATGCAGTGCTACCAGCAAGAAAGAACTGGTACCTGGTAACTGGTAACATGTTATTAAAACTTAATAGTATCACTTTGTTACCAAGTGCCTACTCACACATTATTAGACGTTTCAAGGCTGAAACTTCTCTCAGTGGAATCAGCCCTTAAGCTGTATCTCAAAACCAAAAAATGGATGTTTGATGTAAGAAAAAAACAAACAAATCTCAAAATTAAAAATGCAGTCACTTACAATCCAATCAGTTGCCTTCTGTTTATAGAAAGAGATTGGACCACTTTCTCTAGCTCTAAGTGTGGCAGGTTCCACACTGTTCTCACTCTCTCTGTTGAATTCTTGCATCAACCCTGGACTTTGCACTCAGACCATGTGCATAGTGGAGCCTTCCGAAATTAGGGATGGAGAGAGTGATCCCCGATCAGCTGGAAGGTAGCTGAATGAATTGGAAGTAGCTACATTTTTTATTTTAAGGTGACTACATGTTATTCTTATATTGAATATATCTGTTTTTCTTTCTGAGCTGGAGCTTATTGGTTCATTAAACTGAGAGAACTTTCTACTACATTGTACTGAAGTACATTAATACTTCCAGCCAAAATTAAGTACCCATTCAGCAACAATGTTAGATTTGCTTATTTGAAGAATGTTATGCACAATATATATTAATGCTATTTTTCATATGATTCTTAAAATTTGAATACTAATAAGGCATGCATACCTTTAGATTTCTTTTTTAATTTTTGTCTGCACTGGACTGCTACGGGTTTGCAGCATTCTGCAGTGTATGTCATAGATTAGTGTCTGGTAATCCTTCTCTTTCATGCAAGTCAGTCTACCAATGACTTTAAACACCACATGGTTTTTTTAGGGTTGTTGCTCTACAGGGAGTACTACTGGCACAGTATGATATGCTTATAAAAATTTGGACCAGAAGGCAGCTTCTTCTCTAAGCTGTTGTAGTCTCAGTAGAAAAAGCTTAAGAAACTGTTGTCTTATCATGGCTTCTTTTCCAGCCCATGTGGCCTTGAAACCTTAAAATTTCTTCTCTGTCAAACCACCAAAGATTTCCCTTCCTGAGTGTTATAACTATAATGACAAAAAAAAAAACTAGAGGATTTCCAAATCAACATGTCTTACTCTTTAATAAGCAGGTTGACACTGTTTCTACTCATCAAGCCAGAATTATTATTTTCCTACTTGCAGGACATGCTCTGGCTTGGATTACCCTGCGCTTGGATCAGGATTCTCCCGTGCTGGATAATTCTCTCAAAATGCTACTGCATTCCACATCTTGGCCTATGAGACTGATGGCATGTTGAAAGTAGCATCTAAATGAATGAATTAACTGCCAGCAATATTAGAAATATTGCGTCACATAATTAATATCACTCTGTCACCCTAGCCACTGAGACAGCTCTAGAGAAATTTATTAATCATTTCTGGAAGTCCTTTTTTCATCCTATAGATCATTTGTCTCCAAAGCCTAATTAGTAAATATCTCCTGAACAAGAATCCACTCCTGAACCTATGGAATTAAGTAATATGAATCACCTAACAGAGATAGAAAAGTTCGAAGATGCTCCCAGGGACTTTTTCTCTATTGCATAGTCTCTGGACATCAGGAACATTCTTGTCCCTTCAAGATGAAAAATCCCTGGCCACTGGACTATGTAGATTCCCGTATAATTGATCTTAGTCTCATCAATTTTGATTTCCTGCTTACTCCAATTACCCACTTTTTCTCTTAGTTTACTTTTAACATCCACACCATGGTTCATTGTGGAATTTCATTCCTTATTATGGAAGAGTCCTTTGCCACCCTACAGAAAATACTATAGATACATAAGGATTACCTGAAAGAAGTACCATTGTGGATGAAGCCCCTCACGTTACTTGGTTTAGAATCCAAAGTACCTTTCATCTTTATACTAAAATTGGTACACTAGGACAGTGCCTTGTTTGAAGTTGTCTCTTCTCTGCAGGCTGATATTATTTTTGGATACTCCTTGACTTCTCCATCATTGGTATTTGACTTATGACGCTATTAGGCTAAAAGGAAAATCAACTGTATGTAATTTTATAGCTCCCTTTACAATATAACCAAAGGAAAGCTTCTGATATACATCTCACCCAAGCAAGTTTTCTCTTAGAAGCACTGTCTGGGTATCAACTAAGAATATTAAGCGATGCCAACCAGCTGACAAAAATCTCTCTTGTTAGATTGGGACTTTCAAAGTTCTCCAGTGTTTTGACCAGGTCATTTACAAACAGGATATTCTATAGAACCCCAACATTTCTCCTTCTTTCCATGAGTCTTTGTTCATGCCCTACACAAACACATTGTTCACTCTGCTCCTTCACCTCTTCCAGTGCCCATAGGAGGACAAGAAAAGTGTGTGATAGACTTCAAAATCATGGATTCCCATTGATTCAAGAAAACTTTCAATGATCTGGTGAACAAGTAGCAATATGTCCCTGAAGAACACTCTTAAGTTCCTGTGTTGAATATCCTTGCTTCAGGTCTGAAGAGTGTTTCATTTGCACTTCCTTTCTAAGCCCAGTCTTGGACCGACTCAGTGTGACCATGAAGGAGGGAGTAATATGAGAACCTGTTCTATGTTACCTGATGCTCTGGTTGTTTGCTTAGACACAGCTGTTTCACTTACTTTTTTTCAGCACTCACCTCTGCTACTAGTTGTTCTTTTGGACACACCTTTATGAAGCAGACACACAAGCACTGCAGTGCTTTCAAAGTGTTAATATAGTTCTGACTCTTGTATTCTTATTTTGCAAATGACCCTTGCTTTGATTTACTACCACTGCCACTAATTTCTGCTACCTACCCGAGACCTCAGTTGCTGCGAGATGTTTTATTCCAAAGTTATTGCAGCTCAAACTTGGATTTTGTGAGTGCAGTGCTTCCATGCCCTTAAGTTTTATGGTAGCATGTTGTTACAGAGGTCTGTCATCAGCTGCTGTCAGTGGCAACAACCTTCTAAAGGCTGCTATAGCAAAAACATTCAGACCATTGAGGTTCTACATGCAAAAAATACAGGTCTGAGCTGCAATAATTTTGGAATTAAACATGTCATCAGTGGCTGTATCTTGTTTTACTCAGCAGCCTAAACCCTGAAATATATTTATTTCCATTTAAACAACAACTGTAACTGTCTTTCACCTGCTCCAAGCTTCAGCCTGTAAATGACCACCACAACTGTCTGCCTCCTGCCCATGACCACAGCTTGTTATTCAGCCAGTCCATCTATTGCCACAGCTCACAGGGAATACTAGATGTACTTTTGTTTTGTAACTAATATAAAATTGATTGAAAATCGTGTTTCATGAGATTGGGATAAAAATAAAATACTAATTGAAAGATCCATGAAATCACAGAACAATGTCACTTTCCATATTTTTCAATTAAAATCATTCATTAATTTGTTCATTTATTGGGGCCCTTTCAGAGGGGGAAGTGGGAAGGAACTGTGTATAGAAGGGTAGAGAGAAGAAGTGACAGAGACACAGAATAGCCAATGAAATCCTGGATGAAGTTGAGGGGAAGTCACCTTTGTTATAACTGTGATTGATTGTTGCAATAACTTGTGAATTATTCCTTTGTTTATCTGTGATGCATTTTATACTTGTCTAATCCTGAGTTATAAGGGGATGGCCCCTCAAATGAATATAATTTGGATGCAGCACTTTTTCCTTACTTTTAAATTAGCAGCCAGAAGAGAAACAGTGTCATAGACAGTGAGATCATCCCTGCATTTTTTGGATAATAGTAAAAAATTATTGTCTTTATTATCTAGTTCATCTGACTGCCATCATTTAATGCTGGCAGATGTAATATTATTAGCTTAGAAGAAGCTAACGTTAGGTTAGCTAGTAAATTAATAATAGCTAGGGTGTGGGACTAGGCATCAGGCAGTATGTGTCTATCCAGATTGGTCTATGTTGCTGCTGCTGGTGATGGTATTGCAAAGGAAAATCTTGTCTCCTCTATTACCTCCTAACCCCTATATCTTACTTCTCACAAAGTCAAAGATGTTGCTGCCTTACTCCCGGAGAGTAGTGCATCTTTTTTTTTTTTTTTTTTTGGGGGGGGGTGGTTGTTGCTCATCGTTATGCTCCTTATGCACACACAATAAGCATGGGTTCAAAAATGCAGGCCTTTATTACTTATATTTATTATTTGTTCATCTACCCTAATGGAATGCATAGCCAAGTGTTATGTAATTTATTTGGATTCATTTTGTTCAAATGTCAGTCCAGAGAAGGTGGCAGGGCTTTCCTCATTACAAATAACAGAATGAATTTCGTCCAACAACAAAAACATTTCACAAAATCCTGATTGAACATCAAAGCAAACGAAGTTCATTTTTTTATGAACTTTTTTAATTTTGCACAAATAATCCAGATGAAACATATTTTCTCACAGTGCAAAATTCTGGTGACCACTATTTTTGAAGGTTTCCGCTCCCCTCTGCTCTCTAGCCTCCTATGGCTTTTGTCATCACCACTTTCAAGTATCTACCCAGTGATTTTTGAATAACCACCAACTGTTTCCTTATTCAGCCTAAAGGTCATCTGTTCCTCCTTTGTGTCTATCCTTCTGTGCATTTTAATGCAATATTGGTTGACAATGCTCTAAAGTATCTGCTCCTTTAAGTTTTTTAGGTTTTGTGATGTTTTCTCTGTCGTGTCCTATACTTTGCCTCAGATTTCTCAGCAGCTGCCTCTTGCCCAGCATTCAGTTTACAGTCAGCAGTTCTACTGACCAGCAAGTAGTGGAACCATTCTCTCTGTTTCCTTTTATGCACTTTGTTTTTGAATCTAGTCTCATGCTTGTTTGTACTTTGCTCCCAAGCAGCTCATCTTTGACCTTCCCTGGATTTAAACCCCGAGTTCTCAGGTCCGTGTCTTTTAATCCTATTTTGCCCTGTAGATCTGTTTTCTAGTCTGTAGAGTGAATGAGACAGTGAGGATGACTGTCAGGGGTTGAACTGAGGAGGACTGAAGAAGGAGAGGAAAATGGTGTAAACAGAAAACTAAATGGGGATGGATGACGATAAAATACCTAGAAATATAATTAAGATAAATAGAAGGGGGCACATGAGAATAAAAAAGATGAGTAGAGGAAATGGGAGTGTTGAAACAGGAATGGTCTCTATAAGCAAATTCAGCAGCTATTATATATTGCTGAACTAACACATTTCAAGCTGTGTTTCAGTGATCAATCTATTTCAGTATTGTTAGGGACCAGGAACCAGACAGGACACAAAAAGGTAAAATGCAATACACCTTTATTAGTGCAACAAAAACAGAAGCATGATCCAAAAGCATAAACCAAAAGACAGGCCAGAGTCAGGAACCAAGACAGGTATGCAGCCGAGCCAGAGTCAGGAAACCAGAAATCTGTGAGGTCAGGAACAAGCCAAGGGTCAGAAGCACAGAAGTCCAAGATGTCTGGAACAGGCCAAGGGGTCTGGAACACAGCAAACAGGAGTGCAGGAAAATCCACAGCAGCAAGCAGCAACAGGTCAGCAAACAAACACAAGGACAATGGTGAAGTGAGCCAAGCTGCTATAAATACCCTAACAGTCAGGTGTCAGGTGTGCAATCAAAGAGGTCAGCTGATTCAGCCTGAGTCAGAAACTCAGAAGACAGCAGCAGTGGATAGCAGAACACTAGATTAGCTCAGACAGCAGAATTGATAGGCAGAATGGGAGCAGCTCAGCAAAACCTTGACAGTAACCCCCTCAATGACACCTCCCCCCTGTGGAGCAGGACCAGGTTTATGGGGAAAGCGTGCATGGAAAGCACAGAGGAGGGCAGGGGCATGCACATCTGCAGATGGAACGTATGAGCACTCTTCTGGACCGTAACCCTTCCAATGGACCAAATACTGAAGAACGGAACCTACAAGAGTCAACTATGGATCAGACCTCATTCTCCTCATGGCCGTCAACAGCACCGGATGAGGTTGAGGAGTGGCCGTAGTGAAATTATTACATACCAGAGGTATCAGCAGTGAGACATGGAACACATTGTGTATCCGCATATTGGGAGGAAGGTCTAGGGCATAGGCCACAGGGTTCACACGTCGCAGGATACGGAAAGGCCCCACAAAATGGAGAACCAGTTTCTGAGAGGGCATTTGGAGGTGAAGATTTCTGGAGGACAATCAGACCCTCTCCCTGACCTGGTAGCTCCTGGAGCTTCTGGGATTGTTGTGAGCGTTGCAATGACTTTTGGACCTGTACCCATGTTGAATGTATTCACTGGAGATGATCCTCCAATGCTAGGATCCCCTGGGGGGCGATCAAATCTGGAATCATGGAGTGTTGATACTCATAATTCACCATGAAAGGGGAGAGCCGGATAGAAGCTGAGACAGCACTGTTATAAGCAAACTCCACCCAAGGTAGCAGGTCCGATCAATTGTTCTGATGGTCTAAGATGTAACACCGCAGGAATTGCTCCAAGGCCTGATTATCTCTTTCCGCTGCCCCATTCGATTGCGGGTGATAGGCCAAGGAGAAGGAAAATTGGATACCTAGTTGCGCACAGAAGACCCTCCAGAATCTCAAGACAAACTGGCTACCCTGGTCGGAAACTATGACTTTGAGAACCCCGTGTAGCCGATAGACCTCTTTGACAAAGACTACAGCCAAGTCTTTAGCGGATGGAAGTTTTTTGAATGATATGCAATGAATCATCTTAGAAAATTGGTGAACGACCATGAGGATGACAGTGTGACAATTAGACAAAGTGAGGTCGACTATGAAGTCCATGGCAACGTGTGACCATGGCTTCTCACCATTGGGTATGGGTTGGAGTAGGCCCACTGGAAGGTGAGGGGTTGATTTGATCTGTGCACAGACTGGACTGGCAGAGACAAAGGCAGCAACATCTTTGGTAAGTTCTGGCCACTAGAAGAGACAAGAAACTGACCAGAGGAGCTGGTTCTTTCCAGGAGTTAGTATTATGGTAGGTTGCAAGCACCTTGGTACAGAGGTCAGTAGGTACAAAACAGCGCCCAGAAAGAGTTTCAGCAGGTGTATCTACTTGGGCGGCCCGTATTTTCTCCCCAAGGGGAGATGTTATGCTGGTACGTATGGTGGCCAGTACTTTGTCCTGAGGAATAATAGGACAAGGGGGAATCTCCTTTTAACGCCCGAGAACTATCTGAGTAGGGCATCAGCCCGGACATTTTTAGTACCTGGCAGGTACGAGACCACATAATTAAAAAAAGACAAAAATAAGTCCCATCTGGCCTGTCTTGGAGACAAGTGCTTAGCTTCAGACAAGTAGGTAAGGATTTTTTGATCCGTTAGGATTAGGACTGGAATGGAAGTTCCCTCCAGCAAATGCCTCCATTCTTTGAGAGCCAGTTTTATCTCCAGAAGCTCTCGATCGCCAATCTCATAATTGCACTCCGCAGGACTTGGCTTCTTTGAGAAATACCCATATGGGTGCAACTGGCTCTCAGGAGTAGGACGTTGAGACAAGAGGGTGCCTACTCCTGTCTCAGATGCATCAATCTCAAGTATGAATGAAAGCTCAGGTTTTTGGTGTGCCAA
Source organism: Rhinophrynus dorsalis (assembly GCA_037306005.1). Taxonomy (NCBI): domain Eukaryota; kingdom Metazoa; phylum Chordata; class Amphibia; order Anura; family Rhinophrynidae; genus Rhinophrynus; species Rhinophrynus dorsalis. The sequence continues at coordinate 328,309,036 of CM074720.1, read as the reverse complement.
AATAGGTGCTGTGGCAAAAGCAGCTTTTAGTGACTCAAATGCCCTGATGGCTTCCGGGGGCCAATGAGTGGAGTTATCATCTTTTTTGGTCATGTCGGTAAGGGGTTTTACAATAGAGGAAAAATTGCGGATACATTTCCTATAGTAGTTTGCAAATCAAGGAAACGTTGAAGGGAGTGGAGGCCTACGGGTTGCAGAACAGCCAAGAGTTTTTCAGTGTCCATTGCGAAACCGACCTCTGAAATTACGTACCCTAAGAAGGTGAACTGTTTGCGGTGGAACTCACAGCAAAACCTTGACAAATATATGCATGTAAAAAAGTGTTGTCAATATTATTGGCTTTTAGAAATTCTTGTCACTTTACCAAAGACCAGTTATGAAATACTATAAATAAATGCTACTGCTCTTTTACATTGTAACATAAGCTAAAGTAAATATATTATTAATGTGCCTATACTTTTCTAAATAGCAGTGTTAAGTTATTGTTTAAATACAAATTATATATGTATTGTACACAGTAGAACCATTAACATGTACTTTCCATTTTTTAATACTTGTATGTCATTTTTCATGTTTAAATAGAAATGCAACATTGGTGTGATTACAGACGCCACAGTTGGCAACCTTGCAGAAGAGGAGGACAGGTTTTGGTATGAATTTGGTAAGTAAACCCTTGAAAAAAAGACATGTTCAAAAACCTAAAAACTAATGTTTTGTGTGACAGCAGAAATACAATACTTCATTTTTGTTGCCTCAAACCTCTGAAATCTGAATTCTCAAGTAACATACCCCAAAAACATATGTGAGCTAACAAAAATGAACAACATAGCGTAGTAGTAATAGTAAAGAGCTCATTGAGGTAAGAATTGCACTCACAAACACAAATGAGATATATGCCTAACAAATATATAATCTCCACCTCCTCAACTCTTCTGAAGTGATGGATAAACTTCCAAACCCAACTGATAAATGGAAAAAAGAAAAATAGCCATAGAGTGATATCTTCTATAACAAACAATTTAGCTAAAAAAGATTGCGTTCACAAACCACCATTGAATAGAGAGCCTTAAAACATACATTGTTGATCAAATAGTTCCACCCTCCCATCTCCATTTTTAACCCTCCACATAAGCACTGTTTAGTTTCACCGATTACGACCCTGGTGTCTGCTACCCACTGTTGGTCCTCTGATATTCCACACTACTCTGTAACTGTAGCAATCAAAAGTGAGACAGATATTACTCATTTTATAATGAAAACAGCCATAGAGTGATATCTTCTATAACAATCTTTTCTTATCTAACTTGATTGTTATAGAAGATATCACTCTATGGCTGTTTTTATTTTTTCCCACATTTTCCCACATTTTTTGTTTTGGAAGTCTTCCCATCACTTAAGAAGAGTTGAGGTGGTGGAGATTATATATTTGAAAGGCATATATTTCATCTGTGTTTGTGAATGTAATCCTAACCTCAGTGAGCTCTTTATTGTTCTGATCAACAGTAAGTATACTACATAATAATATTTGGACATAATACAGTAAATAAAACATACATATCAATTCTGATTAGTTAAATAGGCCAGTAGAGTTCTTTGTGTGTTTTGGATGGAAGCTATTGCTTTTCAGATAGGTTGGTCTGTCTGTTGGTTTGCGGTATAGGGATGTGTGGATGGAGTTGTTCTGAATACTGAGAGGGACAGAAAGGTATGGGAGGTAAAATTAATGTTAAAATTTAATGCAATTTCTAGTGATTTAAATAGAGATAAAGAATTCTTATCAAAATACAATTTAGTCGATTGACCTTTCCAACAGACCCAAGAGCATCGTAAATACCTCTAAAGCCTCAGAGGAAGAGTGCAATTTACCATTGACTGATCAAAGATATCTGGATCTGGACTGCATTCTCTTATCTGATTTCCATGCTAAACAATGTGATGTGTACTTGTATTTAAGAGAGATGTTTTCATATTTATCTGTATAACATGCCTGAGGAAGAGACCTAAGGTTTTGAAAGCTTGCATTTAAATCTGCTTAGTTAGCCAATAAAAGGTATCAAAAATATATTTGCCTCCTGTATGTTCAGAGTTCGACATTCCATGCTTCTCTGCATAATCTTAAGTTTTTGTATGTCTTTGGCATTCAGTGTCCAGGTTTCACAGCCATACTTAAGGACTGGGAGGACACATTGGTCAAAAATCTTTTGCTTGAGGCAGAATGGTAAATTTGGCTTAAAGACAGTACTACTGAGTTTTCCAAAATGTTCACTTTCCTGGAGTAGCTCTTCAATGCATTCTTGGCAAAGAGTATGATATCATCTGCAAAATGTAAGTGATATAAGGCCTTTTTTGCAGAAGATTTCTTCTAAACAAGCAGTATATATATATATATATATATATATATACATATATAGGTATAGGTGTATAGATATATGTTTTAGTATGCATTCCTACATATTGTGTGTACGTATTTAGGTATATGCATTTATGGATATGTATGTGTTTATATGTATATGTGTATATGCTATATACATGTATATTTGTGTGTGTGTGTGTGTGTGTGTGTGTGTTTGTGTGTGTGTATGTGTATATAGATATATTGTATGGTTATGTGTATGTGTGTGTATATGTGTATATGCATGTATATGTGTGTGTATATGTATGTATGTGTGTATATATGTATGTATGTGTGTGCATGTACACGTGTGTATATGCATATATGTGTATGTATATGTATGTATGTGTGTGTATATATATGTGTTTATGTATGTGGGTGCATATATGTATGTGTATGTGTGTGTATGTGCATATGTGTATATATATATATATATATATATATATATATATATATATATATATATATATATATATATATATATGTGTGTGTGTGTATGTGTGTATATATGTGTATGTATATCTCTACCTATTTGGGCACAACTTATATATAGGCCTGCATGCCCATACTGGATTGTTGGCATTGTAGCATTCTTAATATGTGCAATCTTTTTTTAACTCTCTCCCCTCCCATACCATCTCCTGTATTTTTCTTCTCCCCCCCCCACTCTGCCTTGCATTGGGTATTTACGACCCTCTACAAGAAGAGTGTGGATTTTCTCTTGGTCCCTGTCTTATCAGCAGTTCTGCTGTGTTAACCCCAGCAAACAACATAGCTTTTAATTCAACGTATTAACTGTGAATTCAGTGTCCTTGTGCTCAGAAATGCTTTAGACTTGAGAAAGGGAGTTTATCCCAAAAGCTTGTCAATCCATAATTCTGTTAGTCCAATAAAAAAGGTATTACAAGATATTACGTTCGTTATATATATATATATATATATATATATATATATATATATATATTAGTAATATCTTGAAGAAACGACAGCACTCACAGGCCTTGAATGATAATCAAGATACGTGCTTTTTAATGACCAACGTCTCGACCCAACGTATCAACACACACTTACATAAAATATTAGGCATTCAGTGGCTTAAAAACCCCACTTAAATAATTGGGAATTTTTATTACCACCCATGGTGTAATTGGATTGCTCCAGGTTTGTCTCTCTTTAGCTTATTGCTTATGACCCACAGCTATTTATTTTGTTCTCCAAAACTGTTAATGCATTATAATCATTTTATTCTTTATTTCAGAGACAAGTATAGGTTCCAATACAGAGGACATGCCAAGGTTATCACTTCCTGACAATTTTATTAACCCTCGAATCAGATCAATTTTTCCAGAGACATGGATTTGGAAGCATATTAAAACCGGGTAAAATTAAATAAAATGATAATAGTGTTATTTACCTGAGCAAAAAAAAGTTTTGCATTTTTATTTCCAACAGCTGATGTACATTTAGTCTTATTTTTCAATATAATTTTCACTCCATCATGAACCATTCTAATTTACCCCCAAAATTAACTTTACAATCCATCTTCATTTGAAAATGAATCACTTTCATCTCCCTCCAACATTAACTGCCCAGCACTACTGATCTGTAATCTTTTGAAAATACATAATATGCCAAATCAAATTGTCAAATAAAAACTCTATTTGTTTTAATTTGGGGTGTTAAAGTACTGAGTGCTAGAGATGTTTCCAAAGAGCTCTCTAGCAATCAAGGAGTTAAAATCCACATTAAAATCAAAGGGGCATTTAAGAATGCTTATCCTTCCCCTATGGTGAATTTGATTTGCTCTATAATTAGTCTAATTCTATTAGTACATGTACATCCACAACCTTGACATTACACATAGTGTCTTTGTCATTCTGGATATACAACACCTTATTGAATATCCTCTTCTCCATATAAAGGAATGAACTGTGTGAAAGCCTCAGTGTTTATGTACAACTCTTAAATTACCTACATCTTGCATGACTGCCCTTTCAAGAATAAACAAGTAAAAATAAAATAAATAAAAAAAGTTTTATACTTCAACTTTAAATTTGTAACATTATTTCTTAAGTTTTGTATAATTACATTTTGATTTCAGATCCAGAACAGATATGGCACTAGAAGTACAAGTGCCGGACACCATCACTTCTTGGATCACTAGTGCCTTTGTAATCTCGGAAAATTTAGGGCTTGGAATGATGACTGCCCCAATACAGGTAATACTAAATAAAATGCAAACTCCCCAAAACGAATTGATTATTCTGTGAATAAGTCTCATACTTATGGTCCCCATAACAAATGTATGTTTATGGTTTAGGGTACATTGAAAGAGGGAGTTCCCTTCATTATCAAGGGACCACAATACTAATTGTACATAAGTCAAAAGGAAAAATTAGGCACTTGATGCATCTTTTCCCTTCTCTCGAGTTCCGGCAGACCCCCTCCCCCACACACAGGCATATCTATATTCACCCCAATTAATGGAGCACTATACCCTGATAATAAGTTCTTAATTTATCAAAGCAAGTTACCTGTGTAGGTGCACTTCAAACAGCAGTCAGTTATTTCTATTTACTTTTTTATTCACATCTGTTATAGTCTTTTATTATTATACTTTATTCATATAGCACCAACTTATTCCACAGTGCTATACAATAGGGAAGAAACATACAGAGACATTAGAAAACCAAATGATCAGAGGGCCCTGCTCGTGAGAGCTTACAGTCTAGAGGAAGGTAGGTGGGACAGAAAGAATATGTGCTATGGGGTATTGTTTCAGCTTACAATCTGATAAAGACTAGTGTCCTGTTAAATCCATTCTAGTCTATTGTAGCTTATTTTTTGCTGTGGGGGAAAGGTATGCTAGAAGCAGACTTCAATAGAAATCCCTATATCCCGGAAACTGCAGATTCAATGTAATAAATATATTGATACATATACCTGACTGTTGTATGAAGAACCTTTACCTAGGTAAGTCATGTTAAACAACTAATTAAGAGTCACTTTATTCCTAGGGTAAAATCCCTCTTTAGCCTGTCCATTGAATCATGTTACCTTACCAGTAGTTGCAAACACATGGGTGGCAGGTGGTGGGGTGAATAGTGTCAATACAAATACACATTACCTCACCATCTACCACAGAGATTAACTAAAATGATTAACACCTTCATTGCTGGATTGGCTGATAGTGTACAAAAGTTATTGGACTTTTCCAACTGGAATATTTTTCATTCAAAAGTTTTTACAGATCACACTTATTATTTGTCAATGAAAATTGTTGGCAACCCCACCAACAGGTGTACAAAGAACATTTTTCATTATGTGCTGACAGAAAAAAGCCTGAATCACAGTGATCATTACAGAAAATTACAGTTAACCCTTGGAGTACTAGAGGGGTGCACAAGGCATTACTTTGCAATGTATTGCATACCCCTCTCGCTTTCTGGAAAAATAAATGTTTCCACAACATTATCTTTTGAAATAAAATTTCCCATTGTTTTACTCAGTAGGAAAAGCCCTGTAGCATAGTTTTCATTAAAAAGTGTACTGATCCTTTAAATACAGTTCAGCTTTTTTCCATTTATTGCATTTATGATTCTAATACTTCCATATTTGATGCAAAATGACTTGTTCCTAATTCACATAGGGCCTTATTCACAAAGTAATTGAGTAATTCTGAAACAATGCAACTGCCCCAAAGGATAAAAATAAATATCCATGAACTGATTTAAATTGGCATTTTAACCCTTTGAGTGCCAGAAGGGTATCTGGTTGCGGAGCAATGCTTTCAATGCCCCATAGTGAAAGGGTTAAGTCCTTGAATGCTAAAGATGTCCAAAAATAGCCCAAAATATTTTAGTGGCTGCCAAAGAAGAAGAAGTAGGTGGTCACTAATTAACTTCCATTTAAAGTGAATGATCACTTGTGAGTAAACCACAGTCCAAATCACGTGCAATAAGAGCGACAGATGAGCTGCTCAATTGTTTGTCGACTCCACAATCAACCAGGTTAAAAACATATCCAAGTTTATTATCAACAGTTTAGACACGTGTTCTGCACCTTTAATGCTTAATCATGATGGCAAAAGCAATCTTACTGATTCTCTCAGATTTAGAAACTCAGAAACCAATCAGTGTAACAAAAGTGACGGCTTACATCAACCAATTAAAAAACAGCCCATTAACGGACAAACATATTGAGTACAGTGCTTCATGCTCCACACCAAATATGCATTGGAAGAACATCAGACTAAACAGCATGTCATAAAACAGGGAACTATCAGATAGTCAGAAGGTGCCTACTGTAAACGATGTAATGTTCATTCAGTCAAACAGACGTAATACATATCAATTCTGTGTTTTAGACCCAGGAAAACAGTGGAAATAAGATAGATACAACATTACAAAAATAGTGAATCATACAATTATAAATACAATGTAAAATCATTATTATACAAATCTGTATATAACATAGTGCATATATACACATGTGCATCCAAAATTATCTCCTAAAATCAAATCATAGAACCATCAAACAGGGATTCCAAATCATAAATCAATACAGAAGCTGTACTGACTTCAAATCTAAATAGAGGCAAAGAATACACATAAAAGTGAGAACTAATCTGTAATATAGCCCATGTTGTAAACGAGCAGACACAATCAGGGCAAAAGGCTCCTAAATGTAGCAAGAAACACCATACTTCTGATTTAAAACTGAACCCCCATTGAAGTCCTGCACTTCTGGAGAAAGAACACCATATTGAAGAGGGAAACGTGTCACAGGAGATATTTTATGGCTTCCGTGATAAATTGTTTCAAACTCTCTGAATAACCACTATACCAAATGATAACGCACAGTTCTCATTCAATTTTAGGGGATAATATGAATGTGCATGCACCATGTTTAGATGCAGTTTTGTATAATAATAATTTTACATTGTATTTATAATTGTATGATTCATTACTTTTGTAATGTATCACTCTGATTTTCAGTTATCCTGAGTCAAAAACATAGTACCTATATGTATTAAGTTTGTTTAAATGAACATTACATCGTTTACAGTAGGTACTTCCTGACTATCTGATAGTCTCCTATTTTGTGACATACTGTTTAGTCCGATTTTCTTGCAATGAACATTTGGTGTGGAGCATGAAGCACTGTACTAAATATGTTTGTCCTTCAGGGTCTATTCTTGATATGGAGGTGTTTGTGGCTACATGATTCTAAGTATTTTCATTTTTGTTCATTTTGTGCTGGGAGAGAAATAGTATGATTCATTTATGTTATCGGTAAATAGTCTATTTATTGCAGCTAATGTGCAACCCCTTAATGATGATCGGTCTGGGGATGTGATCTATTTCGGCACATCAGCACACGTGACTGATGATGGGGGACTGAGAGATACTGCTCCTGTCTTAGAGTGTTCAATTTCAGAAACCCGCTAGTGCTTTCAGTGCTCCTGTAGGAGCGATGTAAGCGAGCAATGTAAGCAGAAAGTATGTGATGTGCTAAGACCATCACAAGTCCATCAGGGAAAAACGGTAATGGTCCTGATACATCACCAGTGGTTAAGTACTAGGTGAATGTTTAAGAATGGTGTTTATTTTATTATTGCCACTTTATTCAGTCACACTATTTTACGTGGTATATTGCATATAGTGGTCATACTCAGAGTTGTAGGAAGCAAATATTGTTGTTGAAAAGAATCTCATCTTTCACTGCACTGGTCACTGTATACTTCTACACCTTACTCCCCGTGGAGCCTTTGGATGCCACACTGTTCCTGAGGATATCCAGGCCCTAAGGGCTTGGAGAAAGAAATAATAGACACGTAGACACAAGGCAAGTGCTAAAATCTCTTTCCAAATTTATTTCTGTAATGTCACAAGCTTATACTGAGATACAAAATAGGTGGGTCACATACCCCTGGAATGTGCAATCCCAGGAAATGTGTCACAATAATCATGATAACTTACACACATAAGCATTATTAATATTCCAGTAGGGGGCACCCTCCGCCTGGGGTATGGACCAAGTCTCAAGGAAACAACATCCGCCAGGTGGCAAATGATGAACCCAAGAGACAACTCATCACTTGGCCAGATGCCCCCAAGCACAAGTTATTACCCAGAAGTACAGTACACCACAAAATGAGGAACCTGAGAGACAACTCATCACTTGGCTAGATGTCCCCAAGCATGAGTTATTACCCAGAAGTATAGTACACCACAAAATGAGGAACCTGAGAGACAACTCATCACTTGGCTAGATGTCCCCAAGCATGAGTTATTCCCCAGAAATACAGTATACCACAAATCCACATGATTTATCATTCATTTGATAGATTCTGGTAACTGAAGCTGAAGTAAAGAATTACCCTACCAGTAATATTTTGATATTTCTGTAATTAAGACATAACTGCTGAGTTGTAGTTTTGGATCATTAATCCTATCTTATCATTTTATATAAGTCTACATTTCAGAGCAAAAATATTCTACCCTTTCAGTCCCTTTCAATACCTTTATTGGCTAATTAAGCAGATTTAGAATGCAAACTTTCAAGACCTTAGGTCTCTTCCTCAGGCATGTTATACAGATAAATATGAAAATATCTCTTATATACAAGTACACATTGCATTGTTTAGAATGGAAATCAGATAAAAGAACACAGCCCAGATCCAGATACTTTGATCAGTCAATGGTAAATTGCAGTCTTCCTCTGAGGCTTTAGAGGTATTTACGATGCCAGTGGGTCTGTTGAAAAGGTTAATCCACTAAGTGATAATGTGACAAGAATTCTCTGTATTTATTCAAACCATTATGAATAGTATTAAACTTTAACATTAACTTAACCTCCTATACTTTTCTGTCTCTCTGAGTGCGGAACAGTCTCATCAATACAGTTAACTTGTCCCTGACACTGTGTCCATTTTTGGAAAAAATGTTCTCCCACTAGTGTCTCTGTTTTTTTGTTGTTAATACTGGATCTGCGGGAATTAAACCTTTTTTGTAATGGCTGTTCAGTTTCACCCACATAAGAGCTGTTGGGCATTTTGTAACCATGATAAGGTATATTACATTGGATGATTTGCAGGTGAAGGTACCAATGATCTTGATAGTGTAACTGGGTGTTTGGAATTGGTATCTTGTCCATGGTGTAAATGTGTGCACAGGTTTCACCCTTCTTTTGTAGGCAGGGAAATGTATCATTTATGTATTTTATTCAGGGCACTCCTTACCATCAGTTGTTTTAAATTGTGAGGGTGTCTGAAGGAGAGTAAGAGAGGCCGTGGGAATATTTTCTTAAGAATTTCATCCCTATGTAATTTTTTTTTAAGGTCTCTTGATATTTTGTGTAGAACTTGAACCTGGGGGTGGTAAGTGAGCACCAGTGGCACGCAGTTTCCCTTATGTTATTCTTTGTAGCGCAACAGATTTTTTCTTGGTATTTGGGTAGCCTTCTGTATCTGACTTCAATAATTCTTGCACTATAACCGTGTTTTATAAAGTCTCCTCTGAGTTTCTGGAGGTGCTTGTCACGGCCCGTCATGTCAGAACAGATGTAGTGGTATCTGATGGCCTGGATATATATGATGGAGTTCTTTGTGTGTTTTGGGTGGATGCTATTGTTTTTCAGGTAGGTTGGTCTGTCCGTTGGTTTTCAGTACAGGGATGTGTAGATGGAGTTGTTCTGAATACTGATAGTTGTGTCAAGGAAGTTAGTGTTTGTGCGTGAGTGACTGTTAGGTTGATATTGGGTTTGAATGTATTGTAGTTCTCATGGAATTTGAGAAGTTCCTCTTCACTGGCAGTCCAGATGATAAGAATATCATCTATGTAATGGAGATAGACCAGGGGTTTTATCTGGCAGGTGGACAGGAAGTCCTCTTCCAATTTTGACATGAACAGGTTGGCATATTGTGGTGCCATTCAGCTACCAATAGCAGCCCCCATTTTCCGAAGGTAGAGGTCCTGTCCAAACTTTAAGTAATTTTGGGTGAGTATAAACTGTATGAGTTTTGTTACCGGTTCCATGGGTGTGTTATTTTGTTCCAGAAATCACTGGCATGCTGCTATACCATCTGTGTTTGGAATGTTGGTGTAAAGGGATTCTATATCCATAGCCAGGATGGTGCTCTCTGGAATGGGGCCCAAGTCAGCTAATTTGTTTAAGAGATCCGTGGTGTCCTGAAGGAAGCTGGGTGTTCGTTTTACCAGGGGTTTCAGGGTATTTTCTCCCCAGCCAGAGATATTCTCTGTGAGTGTACCAATTCCTGAAATGATGGGTCTTCCTGGGTTTCCTTCTTTGTATATTTTTGGTAGCATGTAGAAGGAGCCTATTTTTGGATCTGTTGGTATTAGGGGCTTTATCTGTTCTCCAATGTTAGAGGGCAGTTCTTTTATGATCCTATTATGTTGTTTTGTATAATTTTTTGTGGTATCACCTTGTAATTTCACATATTATCTTTCATCAGAGAGTTGCATATTGCTTCTTGAATGTAGTCCACAGTGCTCTTAATAACAACAGCTCCCCCTTGTCTGCAGGCTTAATAAAAATGTCCTGGTTTTTCTTAGGTGATTGTTGCCTATTTGCTTCTTGAATGTAGTCTGCAGTGTTCAAAATAACAACAGCTCCCCCCTGGTCTGCAGGCTTAATAATAATGGCTTTCTGTTCCTTGTGGGTTAGGTTGGGTGTTGGTTCACATTGTTTCTCCAGTATTTCTGTAGTGACTCTGTTCCTGAAGTTCACTATGTATCTGTCCAGTGTAGGGTTACTTCCTGGTTTTGGAGTCCAGGTGGATATTTTTGTGGGTGCTTTGACAATGTGATTTTGCTCTGTGGTGTTGGTATCATCATCATCCATTTTGTCATGGAAGAATTCCTTGAGTCTGAGTTTTCTGAAAAACTCCTCCATGTCACTGCAGAGTGTTATCTTGTCCACAGGTTTAGAGGAACAGAATGACAGGCCTTTTGAAAGTACAAATATTTCCTCTCTGCTTGGCTTGTGTGTGGAAAGATTCACAAAGCAGTTCTGTTCTGGTTGATTTACAGATTCTGCTTGGAAATCTGCTTTGTATCCCAGTCTCTGTAGTTTCTTCCTCTTGGTGTTGATGAGGAGTGTTTGTAGTTTCTTGTAGTATTGTTTAAGGGCCAATTGTATGTCCTCAGTGTCTGGTCCAAGCTGTTCCTTGAGAGCTGATATTTCTGCTTGTATATTTGATTTCCTGTTGTAGCAGATCCCAGTAAGGCTATTGCGCAGCCTCTGGGAAGTCCTGATACATAGTTGCTGTGCAACCCTGCTGTTGAATGTGTCCAGGGTAGGATTTTTCAGCATGAGGCCTTTAGGTATTAAATTTTCCTTTTTGCATGTAGTCAGGAAGCAGATGTCACCATCCAGTTGTGCAAGTTTCTTTAGGAGGTTTTTCATATACATTCATGTGTGGTACATTGGGGTATCTTCCATGCTGATAACAGATGAGAGTTGGTACATGTTAACCATAGAAATACAGGAGGCAGATATAGTTGTTGATACCGTTATTGGCTAACTAAACAGATTTAGAATGCAAGCTTTCAAGACCTTAAGTCTCTTCCTCAGGCATGTTATACAGATAAACATGAAAGCATATCTTATATACAAGTACACATTGCATTGTTTAGAATGGAAATCACATAAGAGAACACAGCCCAGATCCAGATACTTTGATCAGTCAATAGTAAATTGCAGTCTTCCTCTGAGGCTTTAGAGGTATTTGCGATGCCAGTGGGTCTGTTGGAAAGGTTAATCCACTAAGTGATAATATGACAAGAATTCTCTGTCTATATTCAAACAGGAAGACCCATAATTTCAGGAACTGGTACACTCACAGAGAATATCTCTGGCTGGGTAGATGGCATAGCAGCATGCCAAGGATATCTGGAACAAAATAACACCCATGGAACCGGTAATAAAACCCATACAATTTATACTCACCAACAATTTCTTCAGGTTTGGACAGGACCTCTACCTTCAGAAAATGTGGAATGCAATTGGTAACTGATTGGCACCACTGTATGAGTTTTGTTACCGGTTCCATGGGTGTGTTATTTTATTCTCATCTGTTATATTCTTAGTTGGATAGAGATGTTTGAGCTTGAGTGTCTAAGCACTTAAATGGTTAAAGTAACACTCTGAAAGACATCCCAGTGATTGGATTAGACATTTCCGATTTGGTCTTATTTCGTAAGTCATCACATTTATTACACTGATTGGTTTCTGGGTTTTTAAATCTGAGAGAATCAGTAAGATTGCTTTTGCCATCAGGATTAAACGTTAGAGATGCAGAACATTTAGATGAGGTAAGCAATAATGTATCTGAAGTTCATGAGTCCTTTTATGCCTCGTATTATATACATGTTTTTTATACATGTGTTGGACACCTCTCTATCAAGAAGCAATCAAGAGGTTAAAATATTTATTTAGATGAATAGGACATTTTATGTGTCCTTTTTAGTACAATTGATTTGCTCCCGAGTTGCTCAGTTTTTTGTGAATAAGACACTATGTGTGTTAGTTGCAAGTCATTTAGCATCAAATATGGAACCATTATTTTCTTTTGTAAATAAGGTCCAAAGTGTTTGAAATCTACATAGTTTCAAAGCAAACTGATTTTGATAATATGTATCTTTTTAATTTTAACTGAATGTCATACTTGCTAAGATATTTATTTAGAATTTCATCTTATTTTTTTCAGCTGGAAGCCTTTCAGCCCTTTTTCATTTCCTTGAAACTTCCTAGTTATGTAACCAGAGGAGAACAGTTTATCTTGGAAGTAATTGTCTTCAATTATTTAAATGAAGATACTGAGGTAACTGCAAAACACAGGCACTCATGCTATAGATGTGACCTGAAAAATTACCTAAACAGGTTTACCACTAGAAAGCTGCAATATCAATATGTGCACATCACATGCATCAAACATTTGTTTCATCCCATTCTATTACATAAAGTCCTAAAATGCGTCGATCACTGTATGCGTAACCGCACATGCTCAGTGGGTACTCTCAGAATGGGCTGATCCAGAGAGGAGAGCTCTGGAAGGTTGACAGCCTGTCTGTGCTCCCGGCTCTGGGGCTGCAGCGGAAGTGGCTGGGTGACAAACTGTCACCCAGCGCCTCCGCTGCTGCCCCGGAGTCGGGAGCACAGACAGTCTGTGAGCCATCTTGAGCTCCCTGCTCCGGATCAGACCGTGTATACGGGCTTTGTAACCAGTTATAAATAAGAAAGGAGACATTTAACTACCGTAATTATTCATTCATGCTTCATCAGCATTTATGGCCTTCCAGACCACCAAAGAGCTGCACACAATGGTTTAACCCTTCGTGTGCCAGAGAGGTATCCAATGCATTGCAATTTAATTGATCCCTCTCTGGCACTCACAATTCTAAGTACTGGTTGAGACAATCACGTTAATCCATTTTGTGCCAGAGAGGTATACATTGCATACACCCTGGCACTCAAAAGGTTAACCCTATGGGTACTAAAGAGGGTTGCAGAACATTTCAAAGCAATCCACTGGAGTCTTCTCTATTGCCCAAGAGATTGAAGTGGAAGAGTGGAAGTGTAAAGGTAGGTATGGACTGAGGGAAAAGAAAGAGAATGTGTGCTTTCTGGGGTGTTAATAGAAGTTATCTCTCCATACTGCTCAACCTTTTTGCACTTTCTTAGAAAAATATGTAGCTCAGTTTTAGAGGAAATCCCTGCAATCAAATCAGGTGAATGGTCATTATCAGTGATGAAGTCCTGTAACCACATTGAATTCTATTAAAAAGCCTGCACAGCCATCATTTGTACACATGCATATAGTTAGTGCCAGCCCAGGATACGTGTCACAATAATCATGATAACTTGCTCACATAAGCATTATCAATATTCCACTAGGGGGCACCCTCTGCCTTGGGTATGGACCAAGTCTCAAGGAACAACAACTGCCAGATGGCAAAATGATGAACCCAAGAGACAACTCATCACTTGGCCAGATGCCCCCAAGCACGAGTTATTCCCCAGAAGTACAGTACACCACAAAATGAGGAACCTGAGGGACAACTCATCACTTGACTATATGCCCCAAGCACGAGTTATTCCCCAGAAATACAGTATACCACAAAAGCACATGATTTATGATTAATTTGAAATATTCTGGTAACTGAAGCAGAAGTAAAGAATTACCCAACCAGTAATAATTTGATATTCCTGTAATTAAGACATAACTACTGAGTTAGAGCTTCGGATCATTAACCCTATCGTATAATTTTATAGAAGCCTAAATGTTAGATCAAAAATATTCTACCCTTTCAGTCCCTTTCAATACTTTTATTGGCTAACTAAGCAGATTTAGAATGCAAGGTAGGTTGGTCTGTCCATTGGTTTGCAGTATAGGGATGTGTGGATGGAGTTGTTCTGAATACTGATAGTTATATCAAAGAAATTAGTGTTGTGCGTGAGTGACTGAGTGTTAGATTGATATTGGGTTTGAATGTACTGTAGTTCTCATGGAATTTGAGAAGTTCCTCTTCACTGGCAGTCCAGATCATAAGAATATCATCTATGTAATGGAGATAGACCAGGGATTTTATCTTGCAGGTGCAAAGGAAGTCCTCTTCCAATTTTGACATAAACAGGTTGGCATATTGTGGTGCCTTTCAGCTACTAATTGCAGTCCCCATTTTCCGAAGGTAGAGGTCCTGTCCAAACTTGAAGTAATTGTGGGTGAGTATAAATTGTATGAGTTTTGTTACCGGTTCCATGGGTGTGTTATTTTGTTCCAGATATCATTGGCATGCTGCTATGCCATCTGTGTTTGGAATGTTGGTGTAAAGGGATTCTATATCCACAGTGGCCAGGATGTTGCTCTCTGGAATGGGGCCCAAGTCAGCTAATTTGTTTAAGAGATCTGTGGTGTCCTGAAGGAAGCTGGGTGTTCATTTTACCATGGGTTTCAGGGTATGTTCTAGCCAGCAAGAGATATCCTCTTTGAGTGTACAAATTCCTGAAATTATGGGTCTTCTTGGGTTTCCTTCTTTGTGTGTGTTTTTGGTAGCATGTGGAAGGAACCTATTTTTGGATCTGTTGGTATTAGGGGCCTTATCTGTTCTCCAATGATGGAGGGCAGTTATTTTATGATCCTATTATGTTGTTTTGTATAATTTTTGTGGGATCATCTTGTAATTTCACATAGTATCTTTCATCAGAGAGTTGCCTATTTGCTTCTTGAATGTAGTCCGCAGTGTTCATAATAACAGCTCCCCCCTTTGCTGCAGGCTTAATAATAATGTCCTGGCTATTCTTTAGTGAGTGTACGGCTTCCTGTTCCTTGTGGGTTAGGTTGGGTGTTGGTTCACATTGTTTCCCCAGTATTTCTGTAGTCACTCTGTTCCTGAAGTTCACTATGTATCTGTCCAGTGTAGGGTTACTTCATGGTTTTGATGTCCAGATGGATCTTTTTGTGTGTGCATTGACATTGTGATGTTGCTCTATGGTGCTGACATCATCATTATCCATTTTGTCATGGAAGAATTCCTTGAGTCTGAGTTTTCTGAAAAAATCCTCAATGTCACTGCAGAGTGTTACCTTGTCCACAGGTTTAGTGTGACAGGATGACAGGCCTTTTGAAATTGCAGCTATTTCCCCTCTGCTTGGCTTGTGTGTGGAAAAATTCACAAGGCAGTTCTTTTCTGTTTGATTTACAGATTCTGCTGGGAAACCTGCTTTGTATCTCAGTCTCTGTAGTTTCTTCCTCTTGGTGTTGATGAGGAGTGTTTGTAGTTTCTTGTAGTATTGTTTAAGGGCCTGTTGTATGTCCTCAGTGTCTGGTCCAAGCTGATTTCCTGTTGTAGCAGATCCCAATAAGGTTGTTGCCTCTGGGAAATCCTGGTACATAGTTGCTGTGCAAACCTGCTTTTGTATGTGTCCAGGGTGGGGTTTTTCAGCATGAATCCTTTAGGTATTAAATTTTCCTTTTTGCTTGTAGTCAGGAAGAAGATGTCACTATCCAGTTGTGCAAGTTTCTTTAGGAGGTTTCTCATATTCATTTGTGTGTGGTACATTGGGGTATCTTCCATGCTGATAACAGATGAGAGTCGGTACGTGTTAACCATAGAAATACAGGAGGCAAATATAGTTGTTGATACCGTTATTGGCTACCTAAGCAGATTTAGAATGCAAGATTTCAACACCTTAGGTCTCTTCCTCAGGCATGTTATACAGATAAATATGAAAACATCTCTTATATGCAAGTACACATTGCATTGTTTAGAATGGAAATCAGATAAAAGAACACAGCCCAGATCCAGATACTTGGATCAGTCAATAGTAAATTGCAGTCTTCCTCTGAGGCTTTGGAGGTATTTACAATGCCAGTGGGTCTGTTGGAAAGGTTAATCCACTAAGTGATAATGTGACAAGAATTCTCTGTCTTTATGTTACAACCTTAGGTTTGACCTGAACTCTGACCCTGATGCTCATTG
Source organism: Rhinophrynus dorsalis (assembly GCA_037306005.1). Taxonomy (NCBI): domain Eukaryota; kingdom Metazoa; phylum Chordata; class Amphibia; order Anura; family Rhinophrynidae; genus Rhinophrynus; species Rhinophrynus dorsalis. Next base: position 328,292,137 of record CM074720.1, on the reverse strand, counting down.
GTCATTCTACGTTTTTATTCCTGGCACCACATTCACTCAGTGCTTGATTATTGAGCTCAGTTCGTTGGAGTATCTGTTGTTCATTTTTGTCTTGCTGGTTCCTGACCTGGATTTCCTGACCGTGTTCTCCTGTGTGCCGTTTTTTGGATCATCCACTTGGTTTCTCCCTTTCCTTCATTTTGGATCTCCAGGTTTGACCTGGCTTGGCTACCAACTGACGGCTTACCTCCCGGCGTCTCTTCTATGGTTCCCTGCATCACTCAGCTCCGCCTGCCCATAGTGTCTCCTGAGCATCCCGGCGCATTCCTGTAGTCAGCCCAAGCATCTCCATTGTTTTCTTGTACCTGCATTTCCTGATTAAATCATCTGATCTACTGGCCAGCGGTTCTACATTGTATTCTGGCCCCGGGTGTGCAGATTTCATCTGACCTACCGGCCAGTGGTGCTTCATTGCACCCAGTCCGTGTGTGCAGAATTCATCTATCTACCAGCCAGCGGTGCTACTTGGCATCCAGCCCGTGTGTGCAGAATTCATCTGATCTCAGTCAGCGGAGCTGCAGTGTGACAGATTTCATCTGATCATCAGTCTACTGTGTCTAGTGTTACTGCCTATTGCTCTCTTACCTGAGATACCCCCTGCAGTTCTACAGTGGTTTTGGGTCATCTTGTGATCAGTTTCTGGCCCGGCATCGCTACTGTTTGGATAACCCTAGCAGACTCCATCCTGCTTCCTGCTCTGGCATTTCTTCCTCGCTGGGGGGCCTGTTCGCCACTTCTCAGCTTGGTTGAGATCCGCCCTTTGACGCTTCCGATCTTTTGTCCCCGGCTTTGGACCCCAACCCCGGCGCAAGAGACAAGCTGACCGGCGTGACAGAATAATCAAGCCAAGATGGATCCCACAGAGTTATCCAGACTTCTTGTTTGCCAGGATCAACAGGAATAAGTCCTTGCCTCTCACGTGGCTCATCTTCAGAGTCTAGAGAGTAAGCTTGATACTATCCTTGACCTTATGAGGACCCAAGCAAGTACTCCCGCACAGACCACTGAAGCCTCAGGACCAGCTGCAAGTCAGACGTTTTCAGTTTCATCTCCAGAAGTGAAACCTCCAAAAATTCCCTTACCTGAGGAATTCTCAGGCAGACCCTCAAAATGCAGGGGTTTCCTATATCAATGCTCCCTACATTTTAAGAATCTTCCACAGGCCTTTTCCTCAGACACAGCCAGGGTCACCATTATTATATCCCTACTCAGGGATGAAGCTATGGCCTGGGCTTCCCTCTTGGTTGAACAAGACTCTCCTATTCTCCAGAATGCGGAGGAATTTATCAAGACCTTTAAATCTGTATTCGATATTCCTGGCAGACGAGCAGCAGCTGAAGCAGCACTCCTTGAACTTCGACAAGGAGACCACACACTGAGTCAATACGCCATTGAGTTTCGTACATTAGCCTATGAAACAGAATGGAATGCGGGAGCACTCAAGGCAGCATTTAGAAGAGGTCTTAATGAACGATTAAAGGATGCTCTTACTTGTAGAACAATTCCAGAAGAATTGGAAGTTCTGATTGCCTTATGTTTGGATCTTGATCTAAGAATGCAGGAAAAAGATATAGACGTATCAGACACCGGCCCAGGTCCAATCAGCCACAGGTATCTACAGAGAACATGGTCGAACCAATGGAGATTGGAAGTGTGTCTAGATTAAGACTCACCGAGGAGGAGAAGAAACGTAGAAGCTCTTTGGGACTATGCTTATATTGTGGCATCAAGGGCCACTATGTCCACCAGTGTCCTACTAAACCGGAAAACTCCCAGGCTTAAGGGTCATAGGGGAGAGGCCTGTTAAGCCAAATTGTGTTTCTCCCCCCAACCCGCCCCTTTTCGGTTTTTGGTTCCTATCCGTCTTGCTTGGGCTGAGAGGTTTTCTGAGGTCCTTGCCTTTGTGGATTCCGGAGCTGCAGGCATATTTATAGATGAAGAGTGGGCCAAGAGCCAGGAGATCCCTATTCAATCCAAGACCTGTTCCCTCCTGGTTTCCTCTATTGGTGGCTCTCTTCTGGGTGAGGGCATAATCCATCTGGAATCCAAACCTATCCAGATGACTACAGGAGCCCTTCACTCTGAGACTGTATCTTTTGCCATCATTAGATCTCCCATGAACCTGGTCATCATTGGTTTACCATGGCTCAGACTTCACAATCCAGCGATAGATTGGAAATTAGGACAAATTACTTCCTGGTGCAAAAATTGTTTCCTAGGCTGCATCAAAACCATCATTGAGCATGTAATTGGTGGATCTAATATTTATTCCCTTGAAGAAAGACCTAGAGGAATTCCCTCTCACTATCAAGATTTTTCAGATGTCTTCTCAGAGGCCAAAGCTGAGGTTCTCCCTCCCCATTGTCCTTGGGATTGCGCAATCTAACATTCCAGGCTCATCACCCCCTTGTACCAAACCCTACCTACTATCGGCTACTGAGAGTAAGGCCCTTTCTGAATATGTGAAAGAAAACTTGGCCAAAGGATTTATAAGACCCTCTTCTTCTCCTGCTGGAGCAGGATTCTTTTTTGTTAAGAAAAAGGATGTCTCCCTTCGCCCTTGTATTGATTATCGTGGACTTAATAAAATTATGGTGAAGAACTTTTATCCAATTCCCCTTATTATGGAACTTTTCGAATTACTTAAAGGGGCTACTGTCTTTTCCAAATTTCCTCTAAGAGGGGCCTACAATCTGATCCGGATTAGAGCTGGAGACGAATGGAAGACGGCATTCAATACACGAGATGGACATTACGAATATTTAGTAATGCCTTATGGACTTTGTAATGCCCCTGCCGTCTTCCAGGGTTTTATGGATGACATTTTTAGGGATCTTATTTCTACTTGTGTCATTATCTATCTGGACGATATATTAGTCTACTCGTCCAACCTCCAGAAACACAGGATCCAGGTCCGAGCGGTCCTCCAAAGATTAAGAGAATTCAACTTGTATGTTAAGCCTTAAAAATGTGAGTTTGAACTAGACAGAGTGACTTTTTTGGGATATATCATCTCTGGGTTCTGGACTTAAGATGGATCCTGAGAAGGTTAAAGCAGCTTCTCAGTGGCCTCTGCCATTAGACGTCAGATCTGTTCAGAGATTCATCGGTTTCTCCAATTATTACCGAAGATTTATTCATAACTTTTCTAAAACTATTGCACCCATTACAGCACTCACTAAAAAGGGGGCTAATCCTAAGGAATGACCAGAGGAGGCCCTCCTGGCATTTGAATCTTTAAAGCTAGCTTTCACCACTGCTCCTATTCTACATTTTCCAGACACCTCACTACCATTCATTGTAGAAGTGGATGCATCTGAAATAGGAGCAGGTGCTATATTATCTCAAAGAGATCCTGATACTAAGAAATTGCATCCCTGTTCCTTCTTTTCAAGGAAATTCTCTCTAGCCGAATCCAATTATGACGTCGGAAATTGGGAACTTCTCGCCATTAAAATGGCTTTTGAGGAATGGCAGCATTTACTGGAAGGATCATTGATACCAGTTTTAGTACTCATGGACCATAAGAACCTACAATTTCTGGAATCAGCTAAAAGACTTAATCCCAAGCAGGCCAGATGGGCCCTGTTTTTCACCAGATTCAACTTTACTATCTCTTACAGACCCGAATCTAAGAATGGAAAAGCTGACGTTCTTTCAAGACAGTTTGAACCAGGACCCATCCCCAAACCTGAGCCCATCATTTCCTCTGACCATTTTGTATCAGCTTTATCCATGAAAACGCTAAGAGAGATTCAACGTGCTCAGTCCAATCCACTTCCTAGACAACCCCCAGGTACACTGTTCGTACCAGAACAATATAGAACTGAGATCCTTACATTTTTTCATCAGTCCCCCATAGCGGGCCACCCTGGAATTAAAAAGACTTTGAAACTTATTCTCCGGCAGTTTTGGTGGTCATCCATTCATCAGGAGGTAAAGAGTCTAGTGGCTACTTGCCCTTCCTGTGCAAGAACGAAATCCAGCCATCAACCCCCGGCTGGTCTTCTTCTCCCCTTACCTGTACCTTCCCTTCCATGGACCCATATTGCAATGGATTTTATTATGGAACGTCCTAATTCTCATTCTTGCACGGTCATACTGGTAGTGGTGGACAGATTTTCTAAAGAAGCACATTTTATCCCATTAAAGAAACTACCTTCGGCCACAGAACTTTCCCTCATTTTCCTTCGAGAGATCTTCCGACTACATGGTTTCCCCTTGAATATTGTCTCTGATAGAGGATCTCAGTTTATTTCAAAATTTTGGAAAGCCTTCTGTACCCGTCTTGGTATCACACTACACTTTTCCTCATCTTACCATCCTCAATCAAATGGACAGACAGAACAAACTAATCAAACTCTAGAAGCATTCCTGCGAAATTTTATATCAGACAATCAGAATAATTGGGTTGACTTATTACCCTTTGCTGAATTTGCCTTTAACAACAATCTAATAATAATAATCCTTTATTTATATATAGTGCACACAGATTCTGCAGCGCTTTACACTCATATTGGTTCCTGTCCCCATTGGGGCTGAAAATCTAAATTCACCTATCAGTATGTTTTTGGAGTGTGGGAGGAAACCGGAGTACCCGGAGGAAACCCACGCAAACACAGTGAGAACATACAAACTCATTGCAGAGGTTGTCCTTGGTGGGATTTGAACCCAGGACCCCAGCGCTACAAGACAACAGTGCTAACCACTGAGCCACTGTGCTGCCCAATCTACATGAATCTACATGAATCTTCTCAGAATTCTCTATTTTTCACAGTTTATGGTTTTCATCCATGAACCATTCCAGTAATTACTTTATCTGGCAATCCGGCAGCAGACACTATAATGGATCACCGCCTCCATGTATGGAACCAAATCCAAAGACAATTAAAGAGATCATCAGCTAGGTACAAATTCCAAGCAGATCGTCATCGTCGTCAGGGTCCTAAGTACGCACCAGGAGATATGGTGTGGCTTTCCACTAGACACTTGAATAGTCATCAACCATCCCCTAAACTAGGACCCTGATTTGTGGGCCCTTTCCAAATAACCAAGATTATCAATCCAGTTACAGTAACCTTGCAATTACCCGAGACATGGAAAATTTCCAATTCCTTTCATATATCATTACTGAAACCAGCCCCTAAAGAAGAGAATTTAATTAATCGACCTCCTCCTGTTCTTCTCAATGGTCATCCAGAGTTTGAAGTTCAACAGATATTAGACTCTCGTTTGGTATGACGTTCTTTACAATACCTAATTGATTGGAAAGGGTATGGTCCTGAGGAGAGATCCTGGATACCAGCTTCCAGAGTCCATGCACCCACATTGGTGTGAGCCTTTCATAGACAATTTCCTGACAAACCTGGGCTCCTGAAGGGTTCCCATTAAGGGGGGGCACTGTCACAACCTTAGGTTTGACCTGAACTGTGACCCTGTTTAGAATGGAAATCAGATAAAAGAACACAGCCCAGATCCAGATACTTGGATCAGTCAATAGTAAATTGCAGTCTTCCTCTGAGGCTTTAGAGGTATTTACAATGCCAGTGGGTCTGTTGGAAAGGTTAATCCACTAAGTGATAATGTGACAAGAATTCTCTGTCTTTATGTTACAACCTTAGGTTTGACCTGAACTCTGACCCTGATGCTCAATGGTCACTCTGCCTTTTTATTACTGGCACCACGTTCACTCAATGCTTGATTATTGAGCTCAGTTCGTTGGAGTATCTGTTGTTCATTTTTGCCTTGCTGGTTCCTGACCTGGATTTCCTGACCGTGTTCTCCTGTGTGCCATTTTTTGGATCATCCACTTGGTTTCTCCCTTTCCTTCGATTTGGATCTCCCGGTTTGACCTGGCTTGGCTACCGACTGACGACGTCTCTTCTATGGTTCCCTGCATCACTCAGTTCTGCCTGCCTATAGTGTCTCCTGAGCATCCCGACGCATTCCTGTAGTCAGCCCAAGCATCTCCATAGTTTTCTTGTACCTGCATTTCCTGATTAAATCATCTGATCTACCGGCCAGCGGTGCTACATTGTATTCCGGCCCCGGGTGTGCAGATTTCATCTGACCTACCGGCCAGCGGTGCTTCATTGCATTCAGCCCGTGTGTGCAGAATTCATCTATCTACCTGCCAGCGGTGCTACTCGGCATCCAGCCTGTGTGTGCAGAATTCATCTGATCTCAGTGTCACAGTTTGTTAAGACTCTCAGACGTAAGGTTAGGTAAAAACACAACTTTATTGAAAAGTTTAAGATAATCCCTTAGGGTTTTATACACATACAGACAATACATAGAATAGGCAGATAACATATGACAGTAGCAATACATGTTCTATCGGCCTTACCAATATACCGGGCAAGGCAACCTGGACGAGTACGTAATAGGTGGCTCTACCAGCCCTGCCAATACAGGCTGTAAAGGATAGCCAGTAGAGCGAACCAGCGTCCGCACGCTGGGAACCAACAAAAGGAATGTCGCTGAAGCGACCGAGGAACAATGTCGCCACGGATGCAGGAACTGGAAGCAGGAGACGAACAGGAACCAGCAGAGATGGTCAACCGGATCAGGAACGGCAACGAAGACTGGCAGAAGGAACAGCAACCTCTGACGACTACAACCGGAACCGGTACAGGAACCGACACAGCAGGCAGGATACTCAGGAACAGGACGACTCAGGAACTCAGGAACACAGCAACAGGCCCAATAAGCACAGTAGCAAGGTGGAAGTGGATGCAGTCAGAGACACCACGAAAGGGCAACCAAAGGGTGCCCAGACTGAGTTTAAAAAGGCGATGTTAGGTGGGCTGAAGGCAGACAGCCAATGGGAGCCCCCTACAGGTAATAGACACAGGATTGCAGCAATCACGGGCACCGTGATACTCAGTTAGAGGAGCTGCAGTGTGACAGATTTCATATGATCATCAGTCTACTGTGCCTAGTGTTACTGCCTATCACTCACTTACTTGATATACCCCCTGCAGTTCTACAGTGGTTTTGGGTCATCTTGTGATCAGTTTCTGGCCCATTATCGCTACTGTTTGGATAACCCTAGCAGACTCCATCCTGCTTCCTGCTCTGGTATTTCTTCCTTGCTGGGGGGCCTGTTCCCCGCTTCTCAGCTTGGTTGAGATCCGCCCTTCGACACTTCTGATCTTTTGTCCCCGGCTTTGGACCTCAACCCCGGCGGAAGAGACGAGCTGACCGGCATTACACTTTATTCAAACAGGAAACCCAGGAAGACCCATAATTTCAGGAACTGGTACACTCACAAAGAATATCTCTGGCTGGGTAGAAAATACCCTGAAACCCCTGGTAAAATGAACACTCAGCTTCATTCAGGACACCATGGATCTCTTAAACAAATTAGCTGACTTGAGCCCCATTCCAGAGAGCACTATCCTGGCCACTATGGATGTAGAATCCCTTTACACCAACATTCCACACACAGAGCATAGCAGCATGCCAAGGATATCTGGAACAAAATAACACACCCATGGAACCGGTAACAAAACTCATACAGTTTATACTCACTCACAATTCAAGTTTGGACAGGACTTCTAACTTCAGAAAGTAGGGACTTCAATTGGTAACTGAATAGCGTCATTGTATGAGTTTTGGTACCAGTTCCATGGGTGTGTTGTTTTGTTCTCATCTGTTATATTCAGAGTTGGACAGAGATGTTTGAGCTTGAGTGTCTAAGCACTTAAATTGTTAAAGTAATACTTTGAAAGACATCCCAGTGATTGGATTAGACATTTCCAATTTGTTCTTATTTCGTAAGTCATCACATTTATTACACTGATTGGTTTCTGGGTTTTTAAATCTGAGAGAATCAGTAAGATTGCTTTTGCCATCAGGATTAAATGTTAGAGAAATGCGGAACATGTAGATGAGGTGAGCAATAGTTGATCTGAAGGTCATGAGTTCTTTTTGTGCTTGTATAATATACATGTTTTTATACATGTTTTGGAGAGCTCTCTATCAAGAAGCAATCAAGAGGTTAAAATCTTTATTAAGATGAATATGAAATTTTATATGTCCTCTGTGGTACATTTGGTTTGCTCCAGAATGATTCGGGTTTTTTGTGAATAAGGCACTATGTGTGTTAGTTGCAAGTCATTTTGCATCAAATATGGAACCATTAGTTTCTTTTGTCAACAAGGTCCAAAGTGTTTGAAATCTACATAGTTTCAAAGGAAACTGATGTTGATCATATATATCTTTTTGATTTAAACTGAATGCCATACCTGCTAAGGTATGTATTTAGAATTTCATCTTACTTTTGCAGCTGGAAGCCTTTCAGCCCCTTTTCATTTCCTTGAAACTTCCTAGTTATGTAACCAGAGGAGAACAGTTTATCTTGGAAGTAATTGTCTTCAGTTATTTAAATGAAGATACTGAGGTAACTGCAAAACACAGGCACTCTTGCTATAGATGTGACCTAGAGAATTATCTAAACAGGTTTACCACTAGAAAGCTGCAATATTAATATGTGCACATCACATGCATCAAACATTTAGTGCATTATTGAAGGGTTAGTAAGAAATTTAACGTTTTGGAAAAATAAAAGGTATGGTGTCTTGAGTTACCAGAACATGATGCTAACAACTGAGAACTATAAAAATAAAGTGTTCTTTGGCATTCCATCTGAGTAATGGAAGAACCTGGTTGACCATATCAGAGTATTAATATGGGGTCCAGCAAAGTGATGACAGGCAATGGCAGGGCTTGATGATAAACAGTGATGATTAATTCACATGAATATATTTCAATCCAAAGCATGCCTTTATTAAGACTTGTCTTGATAAAGGCCCATGTTGGGGCTGAATTGCTGATATATTAAAGGAACATTTAACACCAAAAATTAATTGGCATTATATACACGATAATACCCTGCAGCATGTGATGGCATAAACTTTCTCTATTTGTCTTCTGAGGCCTAAAATCTGGTCTTAAATATGCTTTGAGGGAGCAGCCATTCTGGCCTATTCCAGTCCTCTATGTCACATATCAGTCTTGAATGGGGACTAATCGCAATAAGTTAACGATCAAGCTCTTATCTCTCATTACCAACAATGCAAACTAAAATAATATATATATATATATATATATATATATATATATATATATATATATATATATATAATTTTTTTTTTTTACACGTGCACTACAAGCAAGCTTTGGATTATATTTAAAGATATACCATATGAATAGTATTTAAAGATATATCAACCTATTTCATTATTAGGTGTTAGTATTTCTTTAAACTAAATAAAGCATTAAAGTTTTTACCAAGTCCTGTGAGTGTTTATGGTCTAATTGTTGGTCCATTACTGTGAAGTATACAAAGTACATTGATCAGGCACTCCACATATAGGACAACAAATACATTTTTACATGTTCATATACATACGGTGTACCAGAAATACCTTCAGATAGTGAGTCAGAATGGTCCAGTAATCAGACATTTTCAGTTAATGTCCCTTCCTTTTGGCATACTCTCTGCTATCAGGGTCTTTAATATGGTGATGGTAGTAGTGGCAGCTCATTTTAGAGAGCAAGGCAATGTGGGCATCCCATGTGTTAGCAGCTGATAAAAGCCTCATCGCCAGCTCAGCTTCTCAAATGCAGTCACCTTGGGTTACGGTCCCTGGGATGGATGGTCAACTTGAAGAATTCCAGTCTCACTTGTTGGTCTCATTCTGGACTTTTCAACAGCCAAGACTTTTTTTTGCCCCAAGACCTTCTGCTCTCCCAAACCTGCCTTCTCAAAATATCCAGACAAATGTCTCTGAAATAACTTATGTCTATTCTAGGACTGTTGACAGCAACTATAGAGTAGAGCCATGGGCTCATCTGCATATGAGGACTAAGCAGCTGATTGTAACTTGATGGAATAGGAATCACATAACTCTTCATCTTCAGTTTTCGTTTGCCTTCAGGTGAAGCTTTCCCATGGCTCATTGTATGTATATCTTTATTTATATGATGCCACAGAGTGTATACAGTGCCTCTATGTGTATGCAGAGCCAGTAGTATGTTACAATAAATAAATGGGGCTAAAAGAAGTGTATTGTATAAACAATAGGAGAGAGAGGTGAGAGGTCTCTTCTCCATGGAGTTTACAGTCTAAATGGGTAATAGGAGACAGACAACATGGTATGAGGATGTCAAGTGCTGTGAGTGTATCAAAAGGTAGTGCATAGTGCTAGTGCTCCAGAAGATAGTATTTCAGGGTAGACTTAAAGACCGGGAGTGGGGGTTGTTCTAGACATAGAGAGAGAAGTATGGAGTTCTATAGGTAGGAAGCGGAAAGTGAAAAAGCTCTGAGAAAAGGGCAGAGGGTTTGGATGTTGTAACAGGAAGTGCGATGTTTTATTAAATATTATTATTTCTTTGCGCATATTGTGTCTGGGACCCCTCCCCATTGATAAAATCATAAAGTATGAATAATTGACATAAAACTGTTTAACCCTAGAAGTTAGTTGTACATAGAGATTGTGATTTTTCTCTATATTCGATTGTATAAAGATACTTCCAAGAAGGGACTTAACCAAATATTATTGGTATAGTAATATCCTAATGATGACTCTTGTGAAGTGCTTGATGCATATAGAATTGCATCAGAGACCCACTAACATTTCAGGGGTTAGGCCACCCATTGCATATTAATATGGACTATCCATGTTCCCCAGCAGTGGCGAGGTCCCATATTATTCTTGTGAGATATGCAGCAAAAACCCTGTGGTTCTCTGCTTTTTCCCAAGAAAAACCATTAAAAATCTCTCTCTTTTGCCTACAAATAGGGATGGGTGAAACTTTTTGCCTCAAACTGAAACCGGTGAAAAATGACACTTTCCTCTTGGCGATAAATTTCCTGTGAAAAGTGCAGATTTTCCGCTTTTGCCCCCTTTTTTTGCCTAGCTCATTCCATTGAAATCAATGGGAACATTGAAGTTACACACAACACATAGCAAATATTATTTTATTTCCCAAAGGAATAATATAAAAGGGGTATAAGGGTGCATGTGTTGGTGGGGTGTGGGGAAAGAATAAGTTGAACAGGGGATGATTTGGGGGGGTTGTTTACTGGGATTGGGGGGCAGTTCATAAAACATAAATCCTAAATAAAATGTAAAAAAACCCATAAAACATGGTATAAAAGGGATCTGAAGAGGGTGCCTATGTTGGTGAATGAATGAATCAGTTGAACAGGGAATTTGTTTTGGGGGGTTTCTTGACTGCTGTTGGGGGGACAGTTAATAAAAAAATAAATCAATAAAATAAAATAAGAAATTTTTATGTAAAGTGATAGAGACAACAACCCCCTGACATAAGCTGCCATTGGGGTGGACTGATACTTGACTTGATAGAGTATTTTGTAGAAGATAATTTGTTAGATTTGTTGTTAGAGGCACAAGCCCTGAAGAAACATTGAACTGTAGGACTTAAGCTTGTTAGAAACAAACCCACAAAAATTGTTTATTTTTTTTGTAGGACTATGTTTTTTAATTATTTTTTTATTTATTGTATTTTTTTTCAAAGCACAAGCCCTGAGAACAAAAATGCCCTACTGGCCTAGTGCCAGCAGGTCATGTTGGCCAGTGACCACTGGCCACTGTCACATACCCTCCTCCTTAGTCTGTGTCCATAATTGTGGAATTTGCAAGTGCTGCTTCTGCTGCTGAGATGAGCAGCAGGATGATTAGGCAGCTGAAAGGGAATGGGATCAACAATAGCAGTAACATGGGTGATGGGTGATGAAGCTTCCACTTGCCACGACTATCTCCAGTGATGCGTCTGAGGCAGTAGCAGCAGAATAGGAAGCCCCCAGAGAAAAGAAGAAGTTGGCCAATAATTATTCTCTACCTGCCCCTCCTCCAAAATCATGGGTCTGTTATTATTAGAAAATAAATTTGCCCCTTGAGAGCAGGAACTGTGGCTCTCATCAGCAACTGCAATGTGCACAGTGTGTGTGGTAAATAACATCTGGGGGCACAACTGTATCCAAACACCATGACACCAGAACCCAAGTACTGCTGTCACTATATCCCTTGTCCAGACCCCGCTAAGGACACATGACAACTTGCTGACAGTTTAATAGTAATGATGAACCCTCCCTGCCAGCATCCTAGCATATTCTGGGGGATGGAATCTCCTCAGATGCTGCTTGATGACCTGGTATTGATTCTCCTCCACCACACTGTAATGTGTGGTCAGTACATAACACAGTGTGCAATGGGTAGAGAAGCACTGCCACCCTAACATCAACAATAGGTATCATTTGGCGGGGGAGGTAATGATGAACAAAGTGGACTGGCAGAAGATGTAGTTGTTACCCTAGAGGAAGAAAGTGATGGTGATAGTGAGCTAGTTGTTTCATTCGTCATGGAACTTCCAGTGTCTGTCTGGGTTTCTTTATTCTTCCTCCTGTTTGATCTCCGCCTCACCTCTTGTTGCCTTTCTGGAGAGTCAGGGGGTACAGTAACAGCAGTGCTAGATTTCTGTAATGGGTGTTTGGCTTTAACATGTTTGACATAAGTGTCATGGTGTCTGTGTTTCATGTGTGATATCAGGGAGGTTGTGCGAAGATGTGTTCCCTCCTTTCCCCTTCTTACTGACTTGTCACAAATTGTGCACAGTGCCTTTGTTGATGACTGCATTGTGCCTTCCCCAAGAGAAAAATAGTCCCGCGCTCATGACTTCATGGGGAAGGTAGAGAAGAATCTCCTCCACCCTAATGGAGCTTATATAGAGAATCACTCTTTCGGAAACCTGCAGGTGAGATGCTACTTCTTGCTGAGTATTATTCGGACCATGTACTCTTATCTTCATGAATCTTTTCATGTGATGTTTATTGCATTCTGTAATGTTATTCTCTATAATTATTCTGAATGCATTGCAATTCTATGACATATACTATGTAAATGTATTGTTCATGTTTTGACTTCATTTCTAATAAAGTCTTTAAATACCAAAAAAAACCAAAAAAAAACCCGAGCCCAAAAAGGCATAACTGATTCCTCAGGGATTGTGACTTTAACAATCCTGAGTGCAAAAAATCATCACTGATTCCTCAGGGCTTGTCACTCTATCAATCCTTAGTGAAAAAAATCATCACAGATTCCTCAGGTCTTATGACCAGTCAAATATCAGTTTGCCCCAATCACAGCTTATGTCAGGGGTCCCTGTCTCTGGCACGTTACTTACCAATTTTTTATTTTATTTTTTTTTTAACTTTATTATAGATTTACTTTTTTATTAAATTGTCCCCCCAAATCCCAGTCAACTGTCCCCAAAAATACACAAAAATCTCTGATCACCTGATTGTTTCCCCAGACTTCACCAACACAGGCACCCTCAGACCCCTTTTTTACCATGCATGTGGGAAATAATATCAAATTTGGTAGATTGGAAGTGCCATTTTTCACCTATTTTGGTTTGAGGCAAAAATTTTCACCCATCCCTAGTGTCCTATAACCAGCCCTGCTAAAAACCATTCAGACTCAAATCTTGCTGGTGGGCAACTAAGGGTTTCCACTGCAGTACATGTCAGTGTTACCCACACTCTGGAGGATAGGGATCACCTTCACTATCATTTATTGCACACGCTGCAGCAACCATGGCTGCAGCCAGTTTTTTCATTACCATTTTACTAATACTTCCCTGCACCTCCCCTAATCCTTTCACCCTCTTCCTAACCCCTTGTGTGTTTTCTGGACATTACTCAACTACTGTGTGTGTTTTTGCTGTAAATTACATAAAAGAAATGATTGTGATATCTTGCCTTGGCCCTCTACAAAATACTCTATCTTGTCTAGTATCAAACTGCCTCAGTCACAGGTTACATCAAGGTTCCTGTCTCTGTCATCTATCAATTTTTTTTAAATTTTATTTATTTTTTTATTTATTGTTTTTCTATTATAACTGCCCCCTTCTCCCTGTCAGCAAAAAAACACACTCCCTGTTCAACTGCTTCTTTCCCTAGAGATAGGATCTGGATAAGTAAGGAACGTGTATCACCTCTGCCTGTGTCTTCCCAGTCAGTCACACAGGATGTTGGGGTATTTGTAGTAGCTCTCCTTTGCTCTCTTCTCACACCCTCAGACTTCCTTGTTTCTGATATAGGGATAACAGCCAGATCAGGAAGAAACTTGGGTCACAACTGCCTATGCCTTCCCCATCGGTCACACAGAATTTTAAGGTTAAATCTCCTTTGTTCCCATCTTACTCCCCCAAATGCGAAGATAACAGCCAAATAAAAAGGAAGTTGGATCATGGTTGCCTGTGTATTCCCAGTCAGTCCCACAATATGTTTGCGTATTTGGGGTCAACCTTCTTTCTCCTTTCCTGTTCCCTAGAGTTCCCCAGACTTTCCTAATGCAGAGAACATATGTTCTGCCTACAAAATGTCCTAAACTAAGCTTCAACTCCTTTTCATTAGCCTGTCTTCACTAGCTGACAAACGTTCTGCTCTTGCTTCCTCTCACAAACAATGGCATTTGAGACCCATTGTATACTAAGACTGTGGGAAAAGACTTCAATATAATAAGGTAGGCAAAAAAAGCAAAAAAAAAAAAAAAACCTTCACTTTTCATGCAATATTTGCAGCTAGGTGGGAAGTGCCCTTTTTCTCCCGTTCCTCTTTTGAGGTGAAAACTTTCGCCCATCCGTTTATTTCCATGTATCCCATGCATTGTCATCCTTCCCCACTGACCACATCTGAGGAAGCACTTACAATAACACTTGTCCATGATGTCCAGGTTGAAACTAAATTCAGCACTAATTCTTGTTTTAAATGTGACAATAGACTAGAGCACCCAGACCATGGCTCACAATTCACACTACAGCCTGAGTTTCATCAATTTAGTCAGCAATTGCCTTTTCTTGACTCTTTAAGACACTTATTTCCGGTTTAATGAGCCCAATATACTCCTTCACCTTTTTTTTAATAATTTATATTGTATATCTATCTGTCTTTTATCTATCTATGTATGAATCTATAAAAGTCTATGTGATTTCTAGTTTGCATCCCCCCTGCCCACTCCTGTGAAAATCTCTGCAACAAGATTCACCGCTGCAGTGGTCCATCAGGTTCCTGATATGCACAGTGTACCCAATTGCATGGACAACACTGTGTATGATTTACTAGTAAAAAAGGCTAGTCTGTTTCTGGATTGGTGACAGCTGGAGCGGTGTGCACAAACACACGCACACCGGATTTCCTTTAAAACAGAGACAAGTGAAGTGATCTATCAGACACTCATAGGACTTTCAAGCCTCAAAATGTTACCTCTCCCGCTTCTCTGGAATTCTGTTATGATCTTCCTTATGGCATAGGAGCCAGGGGGGACTAAACTCTCTCAGAATATTAAACTATTTAAATGCCCCCCAGGCAGCCTAAATATACAAACACCACACATTCCAGTCTTTGTCCAGGCCAGTTCACCTAACTTTTGTCATCATGTCTATGGCTGTGGGAAGAAGAGTTGCAGGCTTACTTCTTGAAAATTCCCATCACCCTTTTGTCACAGCATGACCCCTATCACCTAGGCTGCCACTGGACAGAACAGGAGACATATTGGAGGCCTATGAGGCAGGTAACAACTTAACCCTGCGACAGGCCTCTGTACTATGGTACAACAGGGCCATATAAGATAAGAGGCAGAAGCCATGTTTATGTGTATTCCTAGAGATTAAAATCATTTGCCCACTGGCGCAGTGCATTTTATTACTGTACCTATGATCAGAGAGTGTGTTTAAATGAAGTACTCTGGCCAGTCAATGGGCTTAACTTCAAGGATTGCCCACATAAATTGTTCCTTCCCTCATGTCATAACCCTGCTTTATTTATACATCATTTCAGATTATACATCTGTCCCTTCTCACTTAAACTATTTAAATCCTTATTCTTTCTCCCTTTTTCCATGTGATTATCATTACTAAGCTACATATGAATTAATGTATTCCTCTTGTAACTTTTATTGTGGTATGTACTAATGAGTATTTTTAAAAGTATATTCAATAATGTAGTTTCTTTGATTTTTGCGGACTACATCCAATTGAATGTCCTCCAATGCTGCTTTTAGCATTTAAAAATTAGCCTTTTTAACATGTAATATTTTAGTTAACCCATTAACTGTTTTCTCATAGCAAATTTCAAGAGATAGCATATTATGGTTTAACGGGCATGCTTTCTGTTTGTGCTGCACTACAAAAGCTGCAAACGATAGCATTGCACACTGTTCATTTCAGTGCAGGCTTGTGTGATGTTTGGGATAAAAATGGATTATGTAGGGCATGCTCTCACTCATTATCACTTATGTCATGTTTTATGAGGATTTTAATGTTTCTTTATACATAATTCTCCTTTTGTAGGTGTCTGTAAAACTTGATCAAAGTGACACTTTTGACATTCAGTTAGAATTCGTAAACGCAACTGGAGCCGACCAGACTATATTTGTCCCAAGTCAAGAGGGAAAAACAGTTTTATTTCCAATCAATCCAATTCAGCTTGGTGAGATTCCTATTACAGTGAAAGCAATATCCTCACTTGCTTCAGATGCGATAACACAGAAACTACTGGTTCAGGTAATTATGAATGTAATCCATATCTATAGTTATAGAAAATTGTTGAGTGACTTTTTTTGTATCCCGAATTTGGAATGAGAGTGGTATATTCATAACTGAGAGAATACCTACCACCTGGTAGAATTCCTACCCAGCATATATCCAGCACAATGTGTCATTAAAAAAACTGCAACATTCAACTGTTAATAAAGCACCAGCAGCTGAAATGTATTTTGACTAAAGTAAGGGTGAGCATATGGACAACAAATCCCAATATCGTCTCTCAACGAAAGTAATTAAACAGCCATAGAGACATGGGCTTCACAATCTAGGACTAAAGTAGCATTGCTAGGAACCCACCAAATCCTGCACTTCCAGAATATTAAAAATTTGGTAGGTTCCTCACAATGTTATTTTAAACCTAATTTTTGCAACCCATGTCTCTCTGGCTGCTGGAATTTGTAATCTCCCTCTACATAGTCCCAAGGAAAAACTGGACTTACAGGTCTTGTAGATAAGTCAAAGAATACTGTTTTATTGTATCAATGTTTCAGTCCAGATTGGGCCTTTCTCAAGAATCTTGAACCTTTCAAAAATGAGAAGGGTGAGTTGATTAGAGAGGATAATGAAAAGGCTGATGTTCTAAACACTTTCTTTGCATGAGTATGTACAAGGGAACAATGAATGATAGAAGAGCCTCATCAATAACAAATAAAACAATACAATTATCAGACATTGGGTTAACACAAGAAAAGGTAAACAAAAGTAAAACTGACAAAGCACTGGGTCCTTATGGTATACATCCAAGGGTTCTTCAGGAACTCAGTGCTGATTCTCCCACCACAGGCTCGGTGCCACAAGAATTGGCCAGTGTAGTGCCTCTATTTAAGAAGAGAACTAAAACAGAACCTAGGAATTATAGACCTGTGAGTTTAACATCTGTAATGGGAAAACTGCTAGATGGGATAATAACGGATTAAATTTAGGATTACACCACCAGAAATAAGATTATTAGCAGGAATCAACATGGTTTTATGAGTAATAGATCATGCCAAACTATTTTTTTCAGCTTCTATGAAGAAGTAAGTAGCAACCTAGATAAGGGTAAGGCAGTAGATGTAGTATATATAGATTTTGTTCTTAGCTCAGCTCTTTGCGTAAATAATTCATTGTATAGTTCTTTGTATTGACCTTGAATGTATTTGTAAATGGTAATCATATCACCCCTTAGATGTCTCTTCTCTAATGTATACAAACCCAGTTTGGCTAGTCTCACTTTATAATTCACCTCCAATCCCTTTATCAGTTTTGTTGCACATCTCTGCACCTTTTCCTGTTCAACAATGTTTTTTTTTAAGAACTGGTACCCAAAATTGTACTCAGTATTCTAGATGAGGCCAAACCAAGGATTTGTACAGAGGTAGGATAATATTAGCATCCCTTGCATCTACACCTCTTTTTATGCAGGCTAGTACCCTATTTGCTCTTGCAGCAGCTGAGTGACTCTGCCCACTGCTGTGAAGTCTATCGTCTATCAGTACTCCTAAATCTTTCTCTAATGAGAATTCCCCAAGATGTTTCCCATTTAGAATATATGTAGCAAGTTTGTTTCTACAACCCAAATGCATAACCTTACATTTATCTACATTAAATGTCATCTGCCACTTTTCTGCCCATTCACTCAGCTTACCTAAATCCTTCTGCAGAGAAAAAACACCCTACTCTGTATATATTTCCTTACATAGCTCAGTGTTGTCAGCAAAAATTGAGATACTACTTTCAATTTCAACTTCAACATCATTAACCCCTTAACGATCCAAGACATACATGTACGTCATGAGGTTGCGAGGATGTACATGTACGTCATAGAATTCCTGGCTCCCTGCGTGGCTTCACGCCGTTCGGGGTCCGGAATCAGATTCTCAAAAAAAAAAAATGCCCCGTGGTCCTTAAGTGACCCCACTTATAAATTTAGACCAATCTGAAAAGTTCCATTTACAATAACTCTCTGCCATCTATAATTTAACCAGTTCTCAATGCATGTACAGATAACACCGCCCAAAACGAAGACTTTTAATTTATGCGGTGACCTGGTATGAGGCACTATATCAAAGGCTTTTGCAAAATCCAATTATACTACATCAACAGCAATTCCCTTGTCCAAATTACTACTTATTATTTCACAAAATGCAAGTAAATTAGTCTGACATGATCTATTCTTCAAGAAACCATGCTGATTCCTTCACATGGTTCATTCACATGATTCCTTCACATGGTTCTGAATACTGTCAGTTAGTAACCCACTATGGAAGTTCTATAATTTCCTGGTTTGGATCTTACTTCCGTTTTAAACAGTGGAACTATATCGCATTCCTCAAATTACAGGGCACAATGCCTAATGAAAGTGTAATAATAAATATTAAGTATAATGATTTTGCTTTTACTGAACTAAATTCCTTAAGTATCATTGGGTGTATAACGTCAGGTCAGGTCCAGGTGCTTTATTCACCATAACCCTCTCCAGTCTCTTTTGGACCTTGTCCTCAGTAAGCCATGTACATGGTGGAGGAAATTCCGTGGTTTTGTCTGTTTGCCCATAGCCTATCATTGCTGCTTCCTTTGTATATACTGAAGCAAGGAATGTATTTAGAGTGTCAGCCAAAGCCTTATCCTCACTAATCAATTCATTTGTCTCAGTCCTAAGAGACAGGCAACACTGTGGGTGGTATAAAAAAGGAGGGTTTTATTCTTATGGGTAGCGCAGATAATGACCAACCTCAGCAATATTCTTAGATATGACCTGAGGTGGTATAATCCTGCTAGTCCAAAAGAATACAATGTATCTTGCGATCCACTCTGAAATAATAAAGAGGGCCGATTTGAATAAATCTATAGTCTTTATCCTAATTCCAAAATTATGTCCCTTTTTTCCTTGCAGCATGTCCTTAAAATCAACCTACATGAGTCCCACTTTCTCCAATGGTTCATGGTTGCACATGTAAAAGAAAGAAAGAAGAAGGGTAGGGGGACAGTGCAAACAGTTCCCTCTAGGTGTAGTATTTTAGCATGTATCCACTAAAACAAACAATCAGATGACTCAATCAGTATAAATACTGAAATGGTGCATAAACAGAAAAACAACTTGTGATCAGGAATTCCTCAAAAGAGTGGTAGAACTAAACAATAATTGTTAATTGCAGTACTAGTATTATCCAATTTAAAAACAAATTTTATTGTATAAAACAAGTAAGGATATAAAACAAAAAATGGTACAAAAGTAGCTAATATAGTAACCCTTTATCACTTCTGGAAGAAGGCTGTGTGAGGTAGTCCGCAGTCGTAAGACTGTGTGATGTAATATATCATTTCATATGGAGCACCACACAGTCTTATACCAAAACGCCAAGTTGGTTATTCTGGAGAGGATTGAAAATAGTTGGGAACAGGGGAGAGGATATTATGTAAATCTAGCATCCGTTTAACATGCACAGATATGGTTTAAATAGATGCTTACTAGATATGTCCAGTAGCGATTGCAATGTATTGTATTAAACGCAGTGTCCTTAAATGTAGTAGATGTATGCTTACTAGACCTCCAACTGTCAAATACAGTTGCCAGCTGCAAGGCTGTATGGCAGACTCCAGAGAAGCTGGAAGTGAGCCCAGCATAGCTAGACAATAAACAGCACGACGTCTCCTGCAGGGGAGAGTGCTTGCTAGGGGACGAAGAATGGGGTGCGTTGGCCATGACAGTAGCTGGAAATCTCCAGAACAGAAAACAAGAACAGGTGACCAGGAATAAAACAATGACTATACTGAGATGGTAACTGAAGAGAAGTCAAAGGCCAATAGGATCAAACACGGATCTGTCAATCACTAGGAGGATTAGGCAGTAGAGTGGTCTGGGTCTTAGCAGGGTCATACAAAGGTTTAAGGCTAGGGCTAGAATCAGAAGGCTGAAGAGTGGTCATACACGGACTAGACCAGGACTAAAATCATAAGGCTGAAGAAAGGTCTGGGGCTAAGCAGGGTCATAAATGGAGAAACAAGGGAGAACCTGAAATCAGGACTCAGCAAGAGAACTCAGGAAGCAGCCAGAGGAACAATACTGGTACCCATCTAGCTGACTACTGAACACTGCAATATTGAGCAGTAGCCAGGAACCAGAGGTTAGAAATAGACGTTGCGTGCTACATCATCCGCACGCGACATGTGACACACAGCAGATAGAAGGAACCGAACCGGCAGCGCCTCGTGCCTGTACACAGTGGCATCGACCACAAGGACACTGAGAGAGACGAGGCTTGTGACAGAGGAGAATGTGAGCCGACAGAGAATCGCACGGGGACGGCGGTGGGACGGTGGTGGCAGAAGAGAGCCCGGAGAACGGGAGCCGGATAAATGAGTGACACTGCCCCTCCCACAAGGGGCGCCTCTGGAGCCTAAGCAGCCGGCCAGGTTGGGTGGAAATGATGGAAGGCACGGACCAAGATGGGCGCTTGAACGTCCGAGGAGCAGACCCAGGAACGTTCCTCGGGACCGTACCCCTGCCAATTGACTAGGTACTGAAGTCAACCGTGAACCTTACAAGAGTCAAGAATGCCGTCGATGACGTACTCTTCCTGACTGGCCACAGTGACAGGCGCAGGAGGGGGAGGCAAAGCCGATGGTATAGCTGAAGGCAGGAAGGTTTTGAGTAAGGAGACGTGGAAGACCGGGTGGATCCGTAGGTTTCTGGGTAGGGCCAATTTGTAGGAGACGGGCAAGAGCCTACGAAGTACCCGATAGGATCCCAGGTATCGGGGCCCCAACTTATCTGAAGGCTGGGCTAGACCTATATGTTTAGTGGAGAGCCAAACCCGATCATCCACTTGAAAGAGAGGCGCCAGAGATTGATGACAATCTGCCGCGGTTTTCTGGCGCACTTCAGCCGATAGCATGCCAATGCGTGGCCATAGATTGCACCCTGCTCTCTATGGCGGGCAAGAGAGAAGTGCCTGGAGACAACAAGAGAACCCTAGGGTTGTAACCCAAGGCAGCGAAGAACGGGGAGCAGCCTAGGGAGGAGTGGTGTAGAGAGTTGTATGACAGTTCCTCCAAGGACAAAAGGGTAACCCAATTGTCCTGCCTCTGATTGCTGTATGTCTGCAAGAAGTGCTCCAGGCTCTGGTTTAACCGTTCGGTCTGCCCGTTCGTCTGGGGAGGGTAGGCTGATGAATGGTGTAGGGCCACACCTAAACAGCTACAGAAAGACGTCCAGAATTTGAACACAAATTGGGTGCCTCTGTTCGAGGTTATGTGCAGGGGTACACCATGGAGGACAGAAAGACTTCTGCCAGCTTGGTAGGAGTCCTGGGAACCAGGTGTATGTTATGTCGAAGGGCAAAGGAATGGTCTAGGAAGGAACCAGCGACACCAGAGCCCTAGTAGGAAGTGAGCTGGAGTACCAGGACAGGGACACAGGAATCGTCAGGCGTTGAGTTGTCTTTGAGAGGAAGGATGTATGCCTTATGGGAATCCCCTCGGTTCTCCCTAAGTCCTGCCATTTCCCGACTTGTTGGGACATAGTCGAGCTATGTGACCGGACTGCCCACAATACAAGCAGAGCCCTGAAGTGCGACGCCTTGCTTTCTCCTCTTCTGTAAGGTGAGTGACACAGCCTATTTCCATGGGCTCCGGAATGGGCTCGTGAGTTGTCGTAAGTGGATGGTAGAACTTAGGCACTAGACATACCACGGGGCGTACCTGAGGACGTTGAGAGCGGTCCCTCTCTTGCCTTTTCTCCTGAATAAGCGTGTCCAGAGAGGAACAGAGAGTGATTAATCCCTCCTTGGAGTCTGGTATGGGTTGGGTAGTTAACTCGTCCTTCATATGCTCAGAAAGACCTCGACGGAAAGCAGCTTTTAGGGCTCCATCACCCCAATCCGTTTCATATGCCTGTGAAAAGGCTTGTTGACCCTGTTGCAGGTCCAAAAGGGATGGCTCCGCCATAGCTTGCCTTCCAGGCGCATCGAAGACGAAACGAAAGGCTGCAATGAAGTTGTCACAGTCTGCTGGATCTTGTCCATGATATTTGACGAAATGCCTGGCAACATTATGTTTATGGTTGCCATTCCTGATGTTGTTGCCATGTTCCAAAAAGCTCTCCTTCACAGGTTTGATTGTTCTTCCTACATATAAGGTTGCATGGTACTGTAACAGGTATATAACGTAATAAAAAGAAAAGAAAAAAGAGACATCGCACCAGAGAGATCTAAGAGTAGTATGTCTTTTAGTAAGTGAAATACAAAGTAAACACAGGGCAATGATAAACCAAATATTTTATTAAAGTGAAATAAAAGGTAAAAAGGATAAAAAGAGGACAAATAAAAATATATGCGATATGCAATATCAATATAAATTATAAGTTTGGCCACAAGTGCCTAAAAAGTGGTTCAAAAAGGTGGTATAAAAGGTATAAAAATATAATGGGATGCAGCCCAAGTGGTTTTTTGAATTGACACAATCCTAGGACGAGAGTGGCTGTTAAATATATAATGGAGACATCTGGCGTATGATACAGGCAGACAATGTTCTGTAGCAAAGGTGAATAGGAGCGTGATCACCCCTGCCCCCAAGGTAAGACGCTCACCAGAGATATACTTGTTACAAAGCATGTAGTATAGAGTTATAGTTGTCAGCTATGTATTATTTCATTGTTCATTATATACAATTTTGATGTATAGCTATAATTAGGTATCTATTAGGTATCACCTGTAGGCTGTCCCTCCTTTTCTCCAGCAGGGGTTTACGCACAGTTAGCGCACCCATTATCTATTCCCTTTGATATAACTTAATCAGAAGTGCAATTCAGTAGTTCTTTAATTTGGAATACTTCTCCTGTTGCAGGACATGTGCATTTCTTGTGTTTAATGTGTGTACATGTTATACATTGTCTATGTCCACATCTGTAGTTGCCCTGAATTAAAGTGCCATTGACTATACTTCGAAATCCTTCCTTGTTATGTTTTCATCTTCTTTGTTCCAATTCACTAGGTGCCAGCTTTTCTTCAGGTTTTGCGATTTGCGATAAATAATCTCAGGTCGTTTAGGGAGAAATGTTTGTAGATTTTTATCCCCACTTAGTATGGTCCAGTGTTTGTAGAGAATTTTCTCTATGTGGTTTCCTGCGCTGCCTAGTGACAAAAGGCATGACTGGAATCTTGTTCTTCTTTGTCTTTTTTTGTTGTAGTAATTGCTCCAGTGGTGTTTTTTTGGGCTTTTTTCAGGGCTTTTTCAATATTTTCTTCTGTATAACCCTACTGTAGGAATTTCTTTTTCAGGTCACCTGCCTGTTGGGAAAGGTAGCATCCTCTGTACAATTCCTATGAATCAAAGAAAGAAATGCTATTGGTTATGGCAGATAAAATGGATACATTTAAGAGAAGATTAGAAACATTTTTGTCAAAAGGGTTATTCTGTGTATTAGTAGGTAAAACAGGAAGGTCTGATAAAGACTAACTTAATTAGTAGCAGACAAACTATATAAATCGCATGTCACTGGGTTATGAGACAAAGGTTGAACTTGATGAACGTGTCTTTTTTTGACCAAATGTTACTTAAACGTGATGTGTTGTGTATAGATACCTGCAGATTGAAAGGAACATAAATAGATTTAATTGCTGTTTGATGGGGACCATCAAAGGTAAGTGCTGATAAACAAATTTAGAGGCACTTATTTCTACCAAGAGCAAAGTTCCCGTGATTTGATTTTATAAAAAGTGTCATAGAAAGCCATAAAGAGCCTTTCAGGGCTTAATGGTCACAGAATGCTATTACTTGAATGTGGAAATATATGTTACTGTGGTAACATTTAAATTTGTCATATTTTGTAAAAACTGTCTTAATCGTTTATATGGAAAGTTAACAAGAAGCGTACTTGTACTAGTATGGATGTTCTGATAATTATACTACATTGCATTATTTTGACAGCCTGAAGGAATAGAACAGTCATATTCACAAACTCTACTTTTGGAACTGACGACCAATCAACCACAACCCATTTCAAAGCCTATGAAATTTACATTCCCTCCTGATGTAGTAAGTGGCAGTGAAAAGGCATTCATCACTGTAGTTGGTAAGGTTAATAGCATGGATTATATAATTTCAAAGCCTACATATAGAGAATGCAAATAAATATTTGACTGAATTTAACTTAAAAGGTAAGTAAACTTTGTATGAACATTTTGTTATAGGGCTTTTCCTGTTGAGTAAATCAAGCTGAGATTTTTCATTCAAAAGTTATTATATCTCAGCTAAAATTAGTTTATAAAATCAAATATTCTTTTGCACATGGGAGAGCTTGATGGATAGACTATATATATCATTGAAAGGAACAGCACCATATGAGGGGAGATTCACTAAGGTGTGATAAAGGGGTGATAAAGAGGAGATAACTTCTTCAGCATGATGATTAGGAATTAGTGAATATTCTCTTGTTTGGATATGTTATGGTGACCATGAGAATTAACTGTTATCGCTCTTTCAGGTGTTCTACTGGGAAACTATTTCTTATTTTGATCTTTCTTTATTTAACACTATTGGTTTAACCCTTTGATTGCCAAAGGGGTATGTAACGCATTGCTTTTGCAATGCATTGCGTACCATGTCCATGGCATACCAAATTGCCACGGCACCCTGGTTGAGAAACACTGTTCTAAACTCTCAAAGTCCTATGATATTCCAATGCACTAAGATATCTGTAACTTAAGAAATCATAGCGCAAGGGTTCCATAGAATAACAGAGGATTTGTAGAGTTTCGAACACTGGAGAAGTGATCCCCACTTTATCACAATTTTATTATCTTTTTATCATGCCTCATTGCATAACGCCCTATGAGATGGTTGGGTGGAATGCATAGTTCCTACAGTAGATAACAATCTAGGATGCTACAGGGAAGTATTGGAAAGGGTACAAAAGGTGATATCAATGTTACTGGGGTGGGCAACAAAAAAGATATGTGGTTGTTTGCATGCAGAGCAGAGAGAAGATGAGGGGGTGGCAAAACTACAAAGGAGACACTGGTTACAGAAATTTCTGATAGCGAGATAAAAATCTCTAATCCTTATTGAGTCATTTTTCATGTGTTTTGAAAAGAACTATCATTCTTATTTCTAGTTTCTGTCTTTCTGGAATTTTTTTACATTTGTATTTAAGGATGCTAATTGTAAGATTGTTCATTGAGTGATTCAGTTAAGAAACATTATGCCAAACTGTTGAACAATAATTTTCTTTGGTGTGATTTATTGTTGAGTGTTTTGTTCCTAATGATTTGTAATTTTTTGGCATGTTTTCCCAAGCTAAAGTTTTGTGTTATCTGACTGGGTTCATTCTCACACTTTAAAAAGAGACATACCCTCAGTGTCCGGGAACAGCTATGGAAAAAAGGACAGCACCCCAAAATGCTGATCTACGGCATAACTTGAAAAAATATTTTTAGCCACACTCTAAATCTTTAAACTTTTTAGACACTACAGTATCATTGAAGAGGGGAAACCTTTACACATTTGTATACATAAAAACACTGACCAATGTAACTACCTTCATGCAGCTTCTACCCACCACAAACCAAAATGGCCATCATATACAGCTATGGAACCAGATACTACCAAATAAGTTATGACAGTGTGGACTGGAATAAGAACCTTAAATCCCTGGCTAAATCATTCAAAGAAAAGGATTACAATCCAAAGACCATTAAAAG
Source organism: Rhinophrynus dorsalis (assembly GCA_037306005.1). Classification (NCBI taxonomy): domain Eukaryota; kingdom Metazoa; phylum Chordata; class Amphibia; order Anura; family Rhinophrynidae; genus Rhinophrynus; species Rhinophrynus dorsalis. The sequence continues at coordinate 328,265,783 of CM074720.1, read as the reverse complement.
GACTGCACTTCGGATACCATGAGAACACCTGCTGCAATATAAGGAGTAAAAAACAAACACACTCATTCCACTAGTAGCCATATACAAGCCTATACTAAGGTATTCAAAAAATAATCATAGACTTAAAACCCATTGTGACTGATGATGCAACATGCAAAAAAATATTCCACAATCTTCTAATCCTTTCATTCTGGCAACCTAAAAATATTAAACAGAAATTAATAAGCAGGAAACTCCCCAATGACACGTATTATACATTCAATGGGACAAAACCGTGCAATGTCATTTGCTGCCAATGTTGCAACACATATCCAAGTTCAACATAGTCATCCATATCACAAAACCATTCATCATCACATGATCAATTTGTGATTGAATGCAGTAAGTGCCACCATTGCTACCAGTGCTACATTGGAGAAACATGCTGAAAAATGACAAACCACTATGAACAAGAGCAGACACACAATTACAAATCATGATGAAAAAAATTACTGTACTACAGCTGGACACCATTTTTCTCAACCAGATCACTCAATGAACAATCTTACAATCATGATCCTTAAAAGAGACTTTATAAACATCCAAGAAATAGACATTTGGACTTAGGATGATATTTCTCTTTAAATCACATGAGAAGGACTCCGTAAAGATCTGGGATTCTTATGTCACTACCATAAATGTATGTAAACACTGCCTCCTCTGTAGTTTTCTCATATCCCTTTATCTTCTCTCTCTGTTAAACTTGGTAATCAATTTATAGTCCAGATGTTTCTGTCTCAATGTGCCTGAAAGTTTCCCATCAGTACACTGACCCTGAGATCTTTGGTGCTGTGACCAGTTTTGTGAACATTTTTACCCACTACGGTGTCACTTTTGTTGTTCACATTTAAACCTATTTCCTGATTCACCTATATATAATCATGTGCTGGGACATTTCACACACATGATGAGGTAGGCAACATTAGATGATCTGCATGAAAATTTGCCCTTGATGTTGTGGTTTTTGTGAGAAAATGGTATGACCACCTTATCCATGGTAAATATGTGTGCATAGGTTCCACATCTCTCTTGTAGACAGGGAAGTGTACCATTTTCTGTTGAATTTTTAAGTGAGCTCTTTACCAACAGTTGTTTCAGGCTGGGGGCTGCTTATTGGAAAGAAATTGAGGTTTTGGGGATACCCTCATAATCAGTATGTTGTATTGTTTGAAGCTCTTTTGAGATTTTGCATGACAAGGAAATTATGTCACGTTATGCCACACAGTAAACATATTTTGGCCCTTTCAGAGCCAAAGGAATACACAATGCATTGCAAAGCAGTGCATTGTGCTCCCCTCTCTGTTCAGGATTGCATCAAACCCAGGAATGCACTACCCCGGCTTGTCTGAGTACCTGTCTTGGTTCCTGACCCCGGCTTGTCTTTTGGTTTAAGCTACCGGATCACAATTTTGTTTTGTTTGCTTTTTATTTTAATAAAGGTGTTTTGCATTTTACATTTTTGTATCTGTCTGGTCCCTAACAGTACACAAGGGCCATGAACTCAGAAGGAGCAGGCAATCCATCAAATGTTTTTTTCAGGCTGGACCAGGTATACTAGCGCATGGACCAGTTTGCGTTAGCCCTCCAGACTTTGTTGCTTCGTACTGTGCATCTGGGTCCACCACCTCAGCAACCCCCAGAGCAGGCTGCCCCTATAGCTGCTGCTGCTCCGGCTGCCAATGGTGATCCCAATGTTGTTGGAGGCATGACTGGGCCCGTCCTGCTTCCCCAGCATTATGGAGGTGACCCTAACCAGTGCAGAGGTTTCCTGAACCAGGTCAATATCTATCTGGAGATGGTACCACAGTCCTTCCTGACTGATAGGATTAAGGTGGTCCTCATGATTTCCTTACTTTCTGACAGGGCCTTGGCATGGGCTAATCCCCTTTGGGAGACACAGAAACCTATTGTTTATAATTACCCTGAGTTTGTGGCATCCTTTAAAAGGGTGTTTGATGTACCGGCTTGCTCCACTTTGGTTGTTTTGTACCCTGGCAGCCAAGGTTGGTTGGAGTAATGAGGCTCCTGTGGCTGCTTTCTCTAATGGGCTTTCGGAAATGGTTAAAGATGAGATTGCAGCCCAGGACCTCCCCAGAGATTTAGAGGAACTGGTCTCATATTGCATCCTGATTGACTCCCAAATCCATGAGAGACCTTCCTTCAGGGAGCGGCTACGGAGGCATCCCATCCATTTAGTCCTGAACTTTTTGTCCCCACCCATGCCTCCCTCCTATGCCACCTAGTCTCGAGACCTCAGACAATGTGGAGTCCATGCAGCTTGGGTTCACTCGCCTTTCGGTTGAGAAGAGGGCCTTTAGGAGGAGGGAGGGCCTGTGCCTTTACTGCTGTAAGGCAGGGCATCTACTGCAAACTTGCACCACACGTCCGGGAAATGCCCCACATCTAAGGCTCTATAGGGGACAGACCTTAGGTGGTGTCGTTGCATCCCCGGCTATCCTTTAGGATAAACCACTAGTCTCCATTTGGCTCTCTTGGGGTAAGACCTCCATTAATACAGAGACACTCTTTGACTCCAGTGCAGCAGGCCTCTTTATTGACAGTGCCTTCACCCAGTAGCACTCCATTTCATTGCAGCTCCGTTCTAGTCCACTTACCATTGAGGTGATTGATGACAGATCCCTACAGCCGCCACAGGTCACCCACGAAAACACTCCTTTGTCTATCACTGTAGGGGCTCTCCATCACGAAACCTTACAATTCCAGGTGATCCACTCTCCTAGCTATCCTGTGGTCCTGGGTTATCCATGGTTGCACAAACACAATCCCACATTCGATTGGGTAAGGGTCGAAATCATGGCATGGTCACCCAATTGTTCCAAGACATGCTTAGCAAAATTGCCTGAAGTGTACCAAGAGTTCCATGATGTATTTGATATGGGCCGGGCTGGTGAGCTCCCGCCTCACCACCCATACAATTGTACCATTGAATTGCAACCGCTTGCCATACCTCCTCAAGGTGGACCCCCTTTCTGTTGTGGAGAATAAGGCCATGGAGGAGTATGTTACTGATACGCTGTCCCAGCGGTTCATCCGCAAGTCCTTCTCTCCTGCTGGTGCCAGATTCTTCTTCATGAAGAAAATGAGTGGAGAAAAGAGACCCTGTATTGATTACAGGGGGTTCAACCGCATCACAGTTAAAAACGCCTACCCAATTCCATTTACTACAGAGCTATTCGATCGATTGAAAGGGTGCAAGGTGTTCACCAAGCTCAACCAGTGAGGGGAGTATAATTTGGTACGGATGAAGGAGGGCCACGAATGGAAAACCACATTTAACACCAGGAGCGGGCATTACAAATGCCCTTCTGTGTCTGCAATGCTGCCGCAGTTTTCCAGGGATTCTTAAATGACGTCCTCCAGGACATACTCCAACAATGTGTGGTGGTATACTTAGATGACATTCTGATCCGTTCCGCCTCCTTGGAAAGCCACCACACAGATGTAGGCCGAGTTCTGCAAAAATTAAGAGAGAATAATCTATTTTGCAAACTAGAAAAGTGTGAGTTCCACAACAAACAGGTCACATTCTTGTGGTATGTCATTTCAGAGGTCAGTTTCACTATGGATCCTGAGGAACTCTCAGCAGTTCTCGAGTGGCCTTGGCCTGTAGGTCTCTGCTCTCTGCAATGTTTCATCTGGTTCGCAAACTATTACAGAAAAATTATCCACAATTTTTCCTCTGTTGTAAAACCCCTTACCGATATGACCAAAAAAGAAGGCAACTCCAAGCCATCAAAGCATTTGAGGCATTAAAAGTCACTTTTACCACAACACCCATTTTGGCACACCTGAAACCCGAGCTTCCATTCATACTTGAGGTTGATTTGTCTGAGACAGGAGTAGGCGCCCTCTTGTCTTGACGTCTTACTCCTGAGAGCCATTTGAACCCTTATGGGTAATTGTCCAAGAAGCTAAGTCCTGTGGAGTGCAACTATGAAACTGGTGACCCTGAGTTGCTGGCAATAATACTCGCTCTCAAAGAATGGAGGCATTTGCTCGAGGGAACTTTAGTGCCAATCCTAATCCTTACGGATCATAAAAATCTCACCTACCTGTCCGAAGCTAAGTGCTTGACTCCTATTTTTGTCCTGTTTTAAATATGTGGTCTCGTACCTGCCAGGTACCAAAAATGTCCGGGCTGATGCCCTATCCAGACATTTCTCAGGTGCTAAGGAGGAGAACCCTTCTAGTCCTATTATTCCTCCGGACCGAGTACTGGCCACCATACGTAGCAGCATAACATCTCCCCTAGGGGAGAGTATACGGGCCGCCCAAGTAGATGCACCTGCTGAGACTCCCTCTGGTCGCTGTTTCATACCTGTTAACCTCTGTACCAAGGTACTGTCACCCTCTGTCCCCGCGCGGTCTGCGGCGCTCGGGACAGTCTCTCTTCACTTCCGGGTTTCCCCCGTCGTCGCGTCACGTGCGTCGTGACGTCACATGGTGCGTCTATTTCAGGACGCTCCAGTCTAGGCACGGGCGCACTCTGATAGTGTTCCCAAGCGCCTAGCTGCCTGACTGGTATTATCTGCTGTCCTCTCTGCCTAGCCAGCCGTCCCTGCAGGTTCCAGTGTAGCCAGTGCTCACCTACTTCTCAGCAGCTGGTCCTCCAGTCTAGTCTGCCATCCCAGCAGGTTCCTGTTTGTCCAGTACCTACCTGCTCCAGGATCTTCCTACTTGTTCCTGCCTGTCTCTGGTGGGTTGGCTTCCAGCCTGTTCCTGACAGCTCCTCCTTGTCCTGCAGTCCATCCTGGAATATCTTTCTGTCAGCATCCAGTCTGTCTCCTGTCAGTGTTTTCCGGATCAGCTGTTCCAGTAGGAGTGTGGAATATCCTGGCGTGTCGCGGATCTTTTTCCAGGAACGCACCCAGTCGTCTTCTGCACTTATCCTGCTCCTCCACTGCACCTGTGCTGACTCTACTGGACAGGTCTGTTCTCTTCATCCTAGGAGAGTATTTCCTTTTTCTTTCTTTTATACCCTTTCCTAGGAGAGCTACAGCCTACCGGCCACCGCTCTCTAGCCTCACTCCCCATACTGCGCTCCCCAGCCTTCGCTCTCCCCCACAGGAGAGCTAGTACTGCCTGTGGGATTATCATCCTGGGCTCACCACCAGCTCCTCTGGGGTTTGTCATCCGGCCTTGCGGCCGGCACCGTATCTGGCTTAGGCCGCAGCACGGTAATCCCGCAGACAGTCAACGTACGGCGAGCACCTCAAACTAGCGTCGTACCCGAGCACTCTCTCTCCTGTGGGTTTCGTCACATCTGGTCTCCCTGTGTGACATAATCAGAGTGCCAAACCGAAACCATGTCTGTTGATCCTAAAGAGGTTTCTCAGGCAGTCATTCAGCAGACAGCTGTTTTGGAGCTGCATGCGACTCAGATCCAGCGCTTGGACGAAAAGCTGGACTCTATCACCACCCTTCTACAGCGCATGCAGCAGCGCCTAGAGGGCCCGGGCCTCTCTGCGATACCACCAACGCCTGCTGAGCCATCTCTTCCTCCTGCTACTCCCAGGGTATCCCAGGTCGCCATGTTTCCACGTCTACCCCTACCTGATAAATACGAAGGGGATCCCAAGCTATTGCGTGGTTTTCTCAACCAATGCAGTCTCCATTTTCAGAGCCAACCAGAAGTATATGCCTCTCATCAGTCCCGAGTCACCTTCATTGTGTCTTTACTGCGGGGTCAGGCCCTGGCTTGGGTCTCTCCTTTGATGGACCGTCGTTCTGCTCTGCTTGATGATTGTGATGCATTCATAGCCGCCTTTCGGTCTGTGTTCGACATTCCGGGAAGGCAGGCGTCAGCTGAGGCCGCACTCCTGGAGCTGCAACAAGGGCAGCAATCATTTGCGCAGTATGCAATCACCTTCCGGACCCTCGCCTACGACACCGATTGGGGCAGTGATGCCTTGAAAGCAGTCTTCCGTCGTGGGTTGTGTGATCGCCTGAAAGATGATCTGACTACTCGAGCCATTCCAGACACACTAGAGGGCCTCATAGCTCTTTGCTCTTCCCTTGACTCTCGTATTCAGGAGAGACGCCAGGAGAAGGAACGGGACCGTTCCAGGCGACCTGCGGTGCGTCCCCCCATCCGCTTGGCACCGAAATTCCAGTCTCCTCCGTCTTCCGCCGAATCTCTAGCAGAGCCAATGGAGATCGATCGGGTGATTCGCCTCTCCGAGGAGGAGAAGGCAAGACGACGGAGCCTGGGATTATGTCTGTACTGTGGACGTGCTGGGCATATGGCTCGTCTCTGTCCGAACAAACCGGGAAACGACCGGACTTAGAGCGTTTTGAGGGAGTCTCTCTAAGTCGGCCTCCTGTTCCCTCTTCCACTATCCAGCGCTTCACGGTTCCCATTAAGCTGTCCTGGGCCAAGAACACCATTCACCACCATGCTTTGATAGATTCTGGAGCCGCAGGGATCTTTGTGGACCGGACTTTCGCTCAACAACACGGTATTCCTCTGCTATCTAAGATACCACCTGTGAGCGTGGTGGTTATTGACGGTTTTCCTTTAGGAGATGGGCGCATAACCCTGCAGACCATTCCCATCCGCCTGTACATGAACCCCTCACACTCTGAGGTCTTAGAATTCGATGTTATCACTACTCCGCACACACCGATCATTCTGGGCTTCCCTTGGTTGGAGAGGAACAATCCGCTTATCCAGTGGAAGGAGAGGACGTTATCCTTTCCATCTGAGACCCCCTCTTCCTTGATGCTGTCTTCCGTGGTTCCCTCTAAGGAGGATGGTTTCACTATGGTACCTACACCTTATTTGGATTTTGCAGATTCCGGAGTTATTGGAACGCCTTCGGGGATCCTGTATTTTCACCAAATTGGATCTTAGAGGGGCATACAACTTGGTTCGTATGCGGGAGGGGGAGGAGTGGAAGACCGCCTTTAACACGCGATTTGGGCACTATGAGTACTGTGTCATGCCTTTTGGGTTACGCAATGCCCCTGCGGTGTTCCAGGCCTTGGTCAACGACATCTTCAGAGACCTCCTTCTCACCTGTGTTATTGTGTATCTCGACGATATACTCATCTACTCCCCGACTTTGGCGGAGCATCGTCGGCAGGTCCGTATGGTATTGACCCGTTTGCGCGAAAACCACCTTTACGCCAAACTGGAGAAGTGTAGTTTCGAGAGGTCCTCGCTCCCTTTTCTCGGCTATATCATCTCTGCTGATGGTTTGGCTATGGATCCCAGCAAGGTCAGCGCTGTGCTGGACTGGGAGGTTCCTCGGACCATCAAAGCCATCCAACGTTTCGTGGGATTCTCCAATTACTACAGGAGGTTCATCAAGAACTTCTCCAGAGTGATCCAGCCTATAGTCCGCCTGACTTGCAAAGGGGCTGACCCATCTTCCTGGTCTCAAGAGGCTCTGGAGGCATTCCATCTACTTAAACAAGCATTCGTGTCTGCTCCCTTACTTTCGTATCCTGACCCCTCTCTTCCTTTTACGGTTGAGGTGGATGCTTCCGAGACTGCTGCGGGTGCCGTTCTTTCCCAACGATCCACGGACTCTAGCGTATTACATCCCTGTTCCTACTTCTCTCGGCGTTTCTCTGTAGCCGAGAGAAACTACGATACCGGGAACAGGGAATTACTCGCTATTAAACTCGCTCTAGAAGAATGGCGATACCTACTGGAGGGAGCTATGCATCCCATCAGCATTTTGACAGATCACCGCAACCTGGCCTATCTGGCTTCCGCTAAAAGGTTGACCCCACGTCAGGCCAGGTGGTCCCTGTTCTTTTCCAGGTTTGATTTCACAATTTCTTACATCCCGGGAACCAAGAACCTCAAGGCCGATGCTCTCTCTCGGTTGCACGAAGGAGACTCGTCAGCTCCAGTGGTCCCCGAGACCATTGTTCCTTCAGCTCTGGTCTTAGGGTCATTATCGACCCGCATCCTCGAACGCATCAAAAGGGCCCAACCACCTACTGATCCCTCTGGACCTGCTACTCCTTTGCTATTGGTCCCTGAGGATTGCAGGAGAGCCGTATTATCCTGGGCACATCAGTCCCGTGTTGCAGGACATCCCGGTGTGGAACGCACACATGACCTCCTTTCACGCTACTTCAGGTGGCCTACGTCCCGTCACGACGTGTCTCACTGGGTTCAATCCTGCTCCGTTTGTGCCAGGATGAAGACACCACGTGTACATCCCGTGGGGTTGCTGGTTCCTCTTCCTGTACCCACATTACCCTGGACCCAGTTGGCAATGGACTTTGTGGTTGATCTCCCAGCTTCGGCCGGGATGACTACAATCTTGGTGGTCATTGACCGCTTCTCCAAACAGGCCCATTTTATACCCTTGTCCAAACTGCCCAGCGCTACCGAACTGGTTGATATATTCGTCGCTCATGTCATACGTCTCCATGGGGTACCCCTTCATATTACCTCCGACAGAGGATCCCAGTTTGTGTCCAGATTTTGGAGGTCCTGCTGTGCCCAATTAGGGATCGCTCTGCATTTTTCCTCTGCCTATCACCCACAGACCAACGGGCAGACGGAGCGCCTGAACCAAGGTTTGGAGCATTACTTACGCTCTTACTGTAACCACCAGCAGGATGATTGGGCTAGCCTTTTGCCTTGGGCGGAGTTCTCGTATAATTCTCTTCGTCACTCCTCCTTGGGGTGTTCACCCTTCTTTGCGGCCTTGGGGTACAATCCTCGCTTGCTAGTCCTTGCTCCTGGGGTTCCTTTGGTTCCGGCGGCTGAGACCAAAGTTCGGCCCATGACGGACCATTGGAGAGTGGTGCGCTCAGCTTTGCTACAGGCTCAGATCCGCCAAAAGGCTGCTGCCGATCGTCGGCGTACTCCAGCTCCCCTGTTTCATGTGGGAGACCGGGTGTGGCTTTCCACTAAGCACATCCGCTTGGCCCAGCCATCTGGAAAACTGGGTCCCCGGTACCTGGGTCCGTTTCGCGTTCTCTGACGTTTGTCGCCGGTTTCGTATCGTCTGTTATTGCCCCGTAGTTTACGGATACATCCTGTCTTCCATGTGTCCCTTCTGAAAGCTTTCCTGCCCTCGGTGTTCCCGTCGTCGGGCTCCCGTCCTCCTGCTCCGGTCACCGTGGACGGGCAGGAGGAGTACGTCATCGATGGTGTCCTGGACTCCCGTCGCACCCGTGGGCGTCTCATGTATCTCGTGAACTGGAAGCGTTACGGACCAGAGGAGCGCTCTTGGGTGTCCGCTGGAGATGTGCATGCGCCGGCCCTTTTGTGCTCCTTTCACCGTGCTCATCCTGCCAAGCCGGCTCGGTAGGCTCCGGAGGCGCCTCTTAGGAGGGGGGCAGTGTCACCCTCTGTCCCCGCGCGGTCTGCGGCGCTCGGGACAGTCTCTCTTCACTTCCGGGTTTCCCCCGTCGTCGCGTCACGTGCGTCGTGACGTCACATGGTGCGTCTATTTCAGGATGCTCCAGTCTAGGCACGGGCGCACTCTGATAGTGTTCCCAAGCGCCTAGCTGCCTGACTGGTATTATCTGCTGTCCTCTCTGCCTAGCCAGCCGTCCCTGCAGGTTCCAGTGTAGCCAGTGCTCACCTACTTCTCAGCAGCTGGTCCTCCAGTCTAGTCTGCCATCCCAGCAGGTTCCTGTTTGTCCAGTACCTACCTGCTCCAGGATCTTCCTACTTGTTCCTGCCTGTCTCTGGTGGGTTGGCTTCCAGCCTGTTCCTGACAGCTCCTCCTTGTCCTGCAGTCCATCCTGGAATATCTTTCTGTCAGCATCCAGTCTGTCTCCTGTCAGTGTTTTCCGGATCAGCTGTTCCAGTAGGAGTGTGGAATATCCTGGCGTGTCGCGGATCTTTTTCCAGGAACGTACCCAGTCGTCTTCTGCACTTATCCTGCTCCTCCACTGCACCTGTGCTGACTCTACTGGACAGGTCTGTTCTCTTCATCCTAGGAGAGTATTTCCTTTTTCTTTCTTTTATACCCTTTCCTAGGAGAGCTACAGCCTACCGGCCACCGCTCTCTAGCCTCGCTCCCCATACTGCGCTCCCCAGCCTTCGCTCTCCCCCACAGGAGAGCTAGTACTGCCTGTGGGATTATCATCCTGGGCTCACCACCAGCTCCTCTGGGGTTTGTCATCCGGCCTTGCGGCCGGCACCGTATCTGGCTTAGGCCGCAGCACGGTAATCCCGCAGACAGTCAACGTACGGCGAGCACCGCAAACTAGCGTCGTACCTGAGCACTCTCTCTCCTGTGGGTTTCGTCACATCTGGTCTCCCTGTGTGACAGGTACTTTCAACCTACCATAATACTAAATCAGCAGGGCATCCCAGAAAAAAACAGCTTCTCTGGTTGATTTCCCATCTCTTCTCGTGGCCAGAACTTAACAGTGATATTGCTGCCTTTGTCGCTGCCTGTCCAGTCTGTGTGCAGACTAAATCACCCTATCACCTTCCAGTGGGCTTTCTCCAACAGTAACACTGTCATCCTCATGGTTGTCGACCAATTTTCTAAAATGATCCACTGCATACCATTCAAAAAACTCCCATCCGTGAAAGAGTTGGATACGGTCTTTATCAAAGAGGTCTATCGGCTACACGAGGTACCCAAAGTCATCATTTACGGCTGGGGTAGCCAGTTTGTCTCGAGATTCTGGAGGGCCTTCTGTGCGTAACTAGGTATAAAACTGTCCTTCTCCTCAGCCTACCACCCGCACCCGCAGAAAGGGCTAATCGGGCCTTTGAGCAATTCCTGCTGTGCTACAGAATAACTGGTTGGACCTGCTACCTTGGGCGGAGTTTGCTCATAACAGTGAAGTCTCAGCATCTGCCCAGCTCTCCCTATTCATGGTGAATTAAGGGTATCAACCCTCCATGATTCCAGATTTGTTCACTGCCCAGGGGATTCTGGCACTGGAGGATCATCTCCAGCAGATCTGTTCCACATGGGTACAGGTCCAAGAGTCACTGCAACGCTCACAACAATCCCAGGAGCTCCAGGCTAATTGAAAAAAATGCCTACCCGCACTCTCCTACCTTTTTGTATCCTCTGACGTGTGAACCCTGTGACCTATGCCCTAGACCTCCCTCCCAATATGTGGATATACAATGTGTTCCTTGTCTTGCTGCTATCTATCTAATCATTTTACTACAGTTGCTCCTCGACCCCAGTTGGTGCCGTTGACGACCATGAGAAATTCGAGGTCCGCTCCATAGTCGACTCTTGTAGGTTCCGAGGGAGGCTTCAATATTTGATCCATAGGAAGGGGTATGGTCCAGAGGAGCACTCATAGCTTCCAGCCTCAGACGTGCATGCCCCTGCCCTCCTCCATGCTTTCCATGCACACTTTTCTGACTGATCTGGTCTGACACTTGGCTGTTGATTGCTGCTGCCTTCCCTTCCCTGTTTCAGGCTGAGTCAGCTGATGCTGCCTTGACCTCTCAGTTTCCATGGTTACTCACCTGACTGTTATCAGCCAACCCCTTCCACGGTATTTAAAGCAGCTAGGCTCACTTCCTCCTTGCCTTTGTGTCTGATTCTGGCTGCAAGTGCTTTCTCCTGAGCTGCTGATTATCTGTGCATTACCTGGCTTCTTCTGACATCCCTTCTGGCTCCTGACTCCTGGCATGTTCCTGACATCGCTGATTTCCATATTCCTGACCCTGGCTTGTCTGAGTAACTGTCTTGGTTCCTGACACCGTCGTGTCTTTTGGTTTACGCTCATGGATCCCGATTTTGCTTTGTTTGCTTTTATTATTTTAATAAAGGTGTTTTGCATTTTACAATTTTGTGTCTGTCTGGTTACTGGTCCCTAACACATACTCAGTATGTCATCACGGCCCTCAGGGGTGCGTGATGATGAAAGCAAAGCCATTGGTTATAAATAGATGCTTCATGCGCCAAGGAGAAGTCCGGCCCATCATTTTGCAGTGCAGCCTACCTTGTGCACCATGCAGGCCCAGCGGAACTATTGGTGTCTCTGGATAACTAGATTAATGGTGATTCGGGGGGACAGCTGGGGGCTGGGATGGCGAACATTGTGGCTACACGAAAAGCAAAAAGCCAGGATCTTAACTAAGCAAGCCACTCAGTCTCAGCCAAGAGTAAATCAGTAGAGTAGCCCAATATAGTATAAAAGTAAAAAATATTTATTCAGCGTCATCATGAGAGGGGTGTGGCAGGTGCAGACCACAACAGGTGACACACTCAACGGGGGTGACATCTGCAGTGCCGCACTATTCAGCTTCCCTTCCGTCTTAATAGACTTAATGAAGGGAAGAGAAACTAGTTGACTTTGCATGCCTGCGTGACCTTCTGGTCAGTGCACCATACGCAGAATGTCATCACAGCCTGCAGGGGCTCATGATGACAAAAGCAAAGCCATTGGTTATAAATAGAAGCTTCATGAACCAAGGAGAAATCAGGCCTGCCATTTTGCAGCCTTCTTCCCTTGCCCAGGCAACAGCCATGGGGATTTGTGGCTTGCAGTGAGCAAGGGGAAAATACTGGAGAGGGTCAGACAGTGTACATGGGAATCTATAGTTACCAGTGGTCAAGGGAACAAGTTTGGGGGCCAAGCAATGTATATGGGTTTCCACTGGGGATGGGGACAAGGTTGAGGGGGCAAGTGGTAGCCACAAATCTCCATAGATGCTGCGTGAACCTCAGCCTTGTTCCCCTGGGAGTGTGCAACATGTATAATATATGATACATAGGTAAGAGGATAATTGTGTAGTGCCTGGTGTACTATTTTTGTAACCATTTGAGCACCAGAGGGGTGAGCAATGAACTTCCCTATGACATTCAATGCTGTCCATGGTGCTGGAAGCATTCTGTTCACTCCTCTACTGGCCAAGTAGGGAAGCAAAGAGAATGCTGTTCAACTTCAGAATTGTTGTAGTGTGGATGATGTGTGAAGGGAGCACATCCCTTCCATGCCGACAAGTCACAGCCCTCCCTGCTTGTGATTTCTTGAGGGCTATTACTGCATAGGAAAGTAGAGGGAGATCCCAACTTCGCCAATCTCAGGCATGTGAAGCTGAGACTGTGAACTCCAACAGCAGAGGCTGCTATTGGAGTTTAGCAAATGTGTTGAAGTGTCACATTAACATCTCAAAACACACCCCTTACATACAAAACTGCCTCATTATTCAGCATTTCCATATGGAAATTAGTCATTATGCCTCATTTTCATATGGAAATAGTCCATTGTTGATGTGATGAATGAAAATTTGTAAACCTGTCAGACTGATGTTGATGTGGGCATATTTTTGTCAGAGTTCTGGTGATCTGATGTCATAGACACTTTAGTGAATACTATCGATGTTCCTTCAACTCTGCTCTGTCAGGACATCGACATTTTCAGCCCTCTTCGAATTTTAGTGAATCTAGGCCAGGGACTCCTTGAAGGAGATGCACTAGGGTGTGATAAAGAGGTGATAAAGTGGAGATGAGCTCTCCAGTGATATCACTTCTCCAGTTCCTATGTTATTCTATGGAGTCTATGCACTAAGATTTCTCCAGCTTTGGAGATCTTAATAAATTGACTCTATAGAATAACATAGGAACTGGAAAAGCGATATCACTGGAGAAGTCATCTCCACATTATCACCTCTTTGTCACACCTTCTTGAATACCCCCCTGGGAGAGATTAACTAAGCAGTGATAAAGTGGAGTTAAAGTGGAGATGACTTCTCCAGTTTATCATTTTCCAGTTCCTATGTTATTCTATGGAGCCTATTCACTTAGATCTCCAAAGTAGAAGAATTCTTAGTGAATAGGCTCCATAGAATAACATAAGAATTGGAGAATTATAAACTGGAGTGGAGAAGTCATCTCCACTTTATCACCTTTTTATCACTGCTTAGTGAATCCCCCGGTCTTTTTTCTTTCCACTCCAAAAATAATTGATGAACCCTTTTAAGAACATTTGTATTTAAACTTGAGTTCTTTAGGTTAAAAAATGCAGTCATCTAAATAAATATTTAATTATAAATGGAGTACTCTTTAAATGACACTTCTTAAAGAAATGTATCCTCCTGAGACTGGTATGTGTTTTAAACAAAAAGAAATACTGGAATGTTTTTTAAAGAGGCATTCTAAAAATGTAATGCAGTTATGGTAAAGTGTGCAGACTCTAATTCTGCCATTTGTTTCAGTCAGTGCATTCTTTTCTGCTTTCTTAGAGTAAATGCATGGCAAAGTATAGGACAGGGTATGAATTCAAACAAACCATTTTCTTGTCATCTCTGTTAGTTCATTGCTTGATTATGCTAATGCATAATCACATAAACAAAGCTTCAAAGACAGACTTTGAATGGGATGTACTAAAAAGAGTTGGAGTGATTCTGAAGGAAACCAACCACTATAGGGGACAAATCAAAATTTCCATTGATTTTAATTGGGAGATCATCCCCTTTAATGGAAAAGAGATTTACAAAGCATTGCTTATCAATGTGCTGGTGATTTCTCTCTTGCTTTCAAGAGGCTAAATGTCACATTGAAATCAATGGGAAAATTTTGATTTGCTGATGGTTTATTCCACTTAATCCATTTCTTTGTTGTTGTTTTTTTTTAATACATCTGCTTCTTTTCACTTTACCTGAGAATATACAGGTATTTATAATTACTTATGTGTAAGTATGGTTTCCATATCCTACCTTTAAATCTGGATGTATATGAAAAATGCATGTTTCAGGGTTTCAGTGATTATTATTTGAATACAATGGTTCCCATGAATCCATGCAGCGTGCATTTTTGTTTGGTTCTAAAGGGATAATCTGGCAACTCTTGGTGTCAGGTGACCAGCCCTTTCACTATATAAGGCAAGGTTATGAAGATTTCATTCTGCAGGGCTGCACAGGAACCAGAGCAATCCTACAATGTGTTTTTCCATAAGGCTACTGCATGATAGAAGAGGTCTGACCATCTTATGTAGGTGATGTAATAATGATAATCATAATGATACATTCTAGAACCCAATTGAAGCCTGCATAAGAACCAAATATGTTAATATCAAAAGAAATTCAGAAAACAGAATTAAAAGGACAAATTTCATATTATTTTAAGCTAATTAACTCCTTGGATGCTAGAGATGTATCTATCACACTGAGAAACATTAAATGGGCTAATCTTATTTTTACATTAACTCATTATATTTTACCATTAGTTGTGTGTTATGGAAATGTACTAAACAAGGTATTTTTTGCAGGCGACATCATTGGGCCTTCCCTCAGCAACATCGAGTCACTAATTCAGCTGCCCAGTGGATGTGGGGAACAGAACATGATTCTATTTGCTCCTAATATCTTTATAATGGAGTATTTAACCAATACCAAACAGCTTAATGATGAGATTGCTCCCAAACTAATTACATTTATGAAAGAAGGTATGTTGAGCAAAAATGAAAATCATCCTATATAATAATTAGCTAAAACGTGTGTAACAACGGCTGATACAGAGCTGGACGCTCCGAAGGCAGCGCATGTGTAACAATGATATATATATTTTTAAATATATATGTAATTTGTATCAAAAAGGTACTTAAGACCTCAAGAGGGATATCATGACCCCCTCATGACACCCCCTAGCATGGGGGTGGCAATTGCCCCCTTTATTAACCCCATCCCGACAATTGATTTACCAGGTAAGTCCCGTAAAAATTGTCACTTAGTGACAGAGGGCGTACCTGGTAAGTCTGGGTCTCCGTGCGGCTGCATGCCGTTCAGGGATTGTGGAATCATTTGTAAAAAAAAAAAATGTTAGCCGGGTGTTAAGATGACAGCCGTGTACGCACCCGACTGTCACTGAGGGGTTAATTAAAGAGCATATAACCTATGTGAAACATAGGTTATATGCTCTTTAATTAATAAAGGGGGCAATTGTTGCCCCCATGCTAGGGCAAAGCAATGCGTTCTGTACCCCTCTAGCACTCAAAGGGTTAAAGAGCATATAACCACATAGGTTATATGCTCTTTAAATAATAAAGGGGGCAACTGTTTCCCCCATGCTAGGGGGATGTCATGAGGTGTCATGATACCCCTCTTGAGGTCTGAAGTACTTTTTTAATACAAATTACATATATAATTACAAAAAAATAATTGTTACACAGAAATTAAATATTTAATTACATTTGCACACAAATTACATATATAATAAAAACAAACACCTTTTATACAGGTTGCCTATTAACCCTGTGAGTACCAGAGGGGTAGCAAACACATTACGATACCTCTCTGATACTCATAGGGTTAATTTTGCAACACAAAATACGAGGGCATGTCGACTATAATAGGAGAAAAAAAAATGCTGGATAAAAATGATGAAAGAAAGTCATGGGAGAACTGTAGTTGACTTTTCAAGGAAGAGGGGGGTTAAAATGTCAGATGTACAATATTCGTTGAATTAATATGGTGAAAGAAAGCACTGTAAGTCGACTTTGGAAGGGGAAGGGTTAATTGTCGACTATGAACAATATTTGCCAGATTAATGTGGTGTAAAAAAGCACTGCAAGTCGACTTTTAAATGGGGGGGTTAATATGTCGAGGGGGGGCACTTTATGTCGGATTTCTATGCTGTATACTGTATTATACACTGCTTTTGTTCGAACAACGATGGTTTTGAAACTGACGTAATGGCTTCTACACCTCAACTTCTGAGGCTCAAAATTTCTGACTTAAATTTAACCAAGAAACAGGAGGTAATACTGAGTGTGGGTAATAGGATACCAATTGCACATTGTTTTTAGTTGTTTCCTATGGGCTTTTTTCAGACTGGCTGTAAGTATAATTAACGCTGATTTTGTGTTCACGAGTCAGGTAATAGGATAGCAAAAACTGACTTAAAAAAAAAGAAGCCTGTTTTATTTTTAGCGCTGGTAATAGAATCGAGCCCTTGGAGAGCTGGCTAGCATTATGACCAGCAAATTTTATTTTATTTCCCACAGGCGTAATATATCTGAGGATGCCTGTGTTGGTGGAGCATGGGGAAAGAATCAGTTGAACAGGAATTTTGGGAGGTTGTTGAATGGGATTGAAGGGACAGTTAATAAGAAAATAAATAAAATAAAAACTAAAAATTAAAATTGGCATGTAACTTGAAAGAGACAGGGACCACCTAACATAAGCTGTGACTGGGGCCTACTGATACCTGACATGATAGAGTGTTTTGTAGAGGATGATTTACAGGGCTCAGACTTGTTGTTAGAGCCTCAAGCCCTGAGGAAACATTGATTTGTAGGACTTAGACTTTTTAGGCACAAGCTCTGAGGAAACATTAATTTGTAGGACTTAGACTTTTTAGGCACAAGCTCTAAGAAAACATTGATTTGTAGGACTAAGACTTTTTAGGCACAAGCCCTGAAGAAACATTTATGTGTAGCACTTAGGCCTTGATTCAATTGTGGGTGGTAAAACAGCCTGTAGGGCAATATTGTCTAACGGGCCATTAGCAAACAGTGCTAGTGGAGCAATTCAATTGCCCTACCAGCTGAAACCAAAATGAACGTTAGGCCATAAAAAAGACCTTGTGGCCGAACATACTTGTTGTGTGTTAAGTTCCCAAAACACAGCTAAATAACGAGAATAATAGGAACATCAATGGAAAAAAATCTAAAGATCTGTGCTTGACATACTGTCAAGAACCGAT
This sequence comes from Rhinophrynus dorsalis, assembly GCA_037306005.1. NCBI lineage: Eukaryota > Metazoa > Chordata > Amphibia > Anura > Rhinophrynidae > Rhinophrynus > Rhinophrynus dorsalis. The sequence continues at coordinate 328,248,114 of CM074720.1, read as the reverse complement.
CGTTAGCTCCCCTACAAAACACTAAGCGTACACTACCCCTAGCAGTAAAGTACAACAATACTACCCCTAACACTAGCCTAACACCCAGATCTGTGTAACACTTGCCTGTCATCCATTGTCCGTCTTCTTCAATCTTCCTTCTCAAGTTCTCTGTAATCTTCTTTCTTTTTATCTTGTTTATCTTCTTTTCTGTTAAATAAAATATAATGTAAATGCAAGTAATTAAAAAATAATGCCCATGAGATATGCCTGAGTTAACCCCTTGAGCGCAGGAGGGGTATTCCTCCTGCAGTGTGGCATATCCTTTAACCCCATCCCGACAATGGACGTACAAGTACGTCCTGCAGAAACTGTCACTTAGTGACAGAGGACGTATATGTACGTCCAGGAAGTCATTGGAAGTAATGGGGAAAAAAGTTCGACGTGCGTGCGTGGCCGGTCACTAAGGGGTTAAAAATAATATTCAGCCATTCCATTTTAAATTAGTAAGCAATTTATTTGTTTCCAGAAATATAAGATGTTCCCATGCTGAAATATTTTCCCCTTTCCATCGCCTCTGCTGGCAGTGGAAGCAATGTCTAGTGGCACATACCCCCCCACCCATAGTTTACGGGTCTTTGCCCGAGTCCAAATTAGGGAATTTTGAACAGAGACTGGCTTTTTATATGGCCAGTCTCTGTTCAAAATGGATTACAGCCTCAAATTGGCTGGGATGTGTGCTTATGCACCTCCCAGCCAATCAGCTTCTGGCACTTATAACATTACACACATTTAGGGAGTGCTTTGGATGTATTGATATGGGGCATAGGGCCCAATATAAATGCATTTGCTGTTTCTTTTAAGCTTTTTTTAAACTTTCAGTTCCTGTGTAGGCACAGTTTGGAGATCCATTAAGGGACTCTGCACCCAAAAAAACTGGGTGCAGATTTTCAAACATTAAAGTGGGTCCCTTAATGATCTTAGTACCTAACTCATGAAGTTGAATAGCATATTTCTGAGTTTTTTTTTCAGTGGGTGAAAACGCATGTACATTTCTCGCCCGACTTGGACGTTTTTTAATCCGGTATTTTTTCAAACCACAGGTAATTGCATAGTTTACTGTGCTTGAAAAAATACCATTGGCTTATTTTTTTTTTCAGTTTGGGGGGAATTGAATTGAGGCCTTAGACTTGTTAAAGTCCCAGGCCCTGAGGAAACACTGATGTGTAGGACTTAGACTTGTTAGAGGCCCAAGCCATAAGGAAACATTGATTTGTAGGACTTTGGCTTCTTAGCATTACAAGCCCTAAAGGAACATTGATTTGCAGGACTCACACTTTTTAGACCCAAGCCCTAAAGAAAAATTGATTTGTAGGACTTTGACTGGTTAGCGTTACAAGCCCTGAGGAATCACATCAGAGAATATTTTTATTACTCAGGAATCAGTGATCGTAGGACTAAGGCTTGTTAGAAAAAAGCCCCCCAAAAGCAGAAGAATGGTAAGGTATCCCCAAGGGAATTAGATCAACAACAGCAGTGATATGGGTGATGATGATCATAGTTGGACTTGCCACTACTAGCTCCAGTGATGCACCTGAGGCAGTAGCAGCAACACTACTAGCCCCCACCACTACAGGTATATGTGGAGAAAAGAAGTTGGCCAATAGTGCTTCTCCTCCTGCCCCTCCTCCAAAATCATGGGTGCGTTATATGAATAAAAATGTTTCCCTTGAGACCAGGAACTCTGGCTCTCATCAGCAATTTAAATGTGCACAATATGCATAATAAATAAGGGAAATCATCCCATCAGAAACCACCTACTGCTGCTGTCACTATACCCCTTGTCCACTAACTGCTAAGGAAAAGTGACCATTTGCAGTTTTAATAATAATGATGCACCCTCCCTGCCAATAGGGTTGGCTGGAAATTTTCACCTTAAACCAAAATTGTCTAATAATGGCACTGCCCACTTTTGCGAATAAGTGCCATTTTTCACCTTTTTTCACCTAGCTCAATGTATTGAAAATAATGGGAACACTGAATTTACACAAAAGTCATAACAAATGCTATTTTATTTTCAAAAGCATAGTATAAAAAGGGCATGTGGGTGCCTGTGCTGGTGGAGTGTGGGGAAACAGTTGAACAGGAATTTTTTTTGGGGGGTTGTTTACTGGTATTTGGGGGGCAGCTGTAGGATTTAGACTTATTAGAGGCATAATCCCTGAGGAAACATTGACTAGTTGTAGGAAATTAGATCTGTGTTAGGCCCAAGCGCCCTCCCCAATTTTTTTTGTAGGCTTCTGGTTTATTTTTTGTAAGGAGAAAAAAATGCCCTACTGGTCTTGTGGTAGGATGTCATGTTGTGATGGCCGTTGGCCACTTGTCATTGTCAAATGCCCCACTGTCATTGCAGAATTTGCGACTGCTGTTCTTGCTGCTGAGTTGTTTAAACAGCAGGGTGATTAGGCAGCTCAAAGAGAAAGGGATCAACAACAGTAACATGGGTGTTGTCACGGTGTGACTAGGAAATTAGCACACTGACAAGTACAGATGAACTTAATATAAAACTTTATTAAGTACAATAAAGACAGGTAGTAAGAAAACAGGCTGGTTGCAACAAATGACACAACAGTAGTAAGGTAATGACACGAAGTGGCAGTAGATAGTAACACACCTTCACAAGACCAATGAGGAACAGTGGACTCACTTTCCTCACCCTTCACCAGGCAGGTGAGCAGTAATGGAATGGCCCTTGGACTACACAGGTAGATGCGAGGATAGTGCGGGTACACCACATGCATGGAATGAATGGCACACCTTCACGAGACCAGGGAGGAATAATTAACTCACAATCCTCACAGTTCACTAGACAGATGAGCTATAATGGAAAGGCCCTGGGACTCACACAGGTAGATGGAATAACAGTGCGAGTATTCCACGCTTATGTCTGGATACTACACCTTAACAAGACCAGGGAGGAACAGTGGACTCACTTTCCTCACCCTTCACCAGGCAGGTGAACAGTAATGGAATGGCCCTTGGACTTACATGGTAGATGTGAAGGCAATGCAGAGCACTCCCACACACACACACAGTCGGCAGGAAATGAAAAGAGCACACCAATACCCGGACAGGGTATACAATAGGCTGATAGCCAATACTGAGGCTGGGTAAGGCAGCACTCAAACCGGGACGGCCACGGGAGGTCAAACACACGGTATGACAGACAAGCGCTGCTAACAGAGGCGAGCACAGAGAGAAAGGCACAGGCAACATGGAAACCAAACTGAGGCATGGAATGGTAACGGAGTGCAACAATGAAGAGAGTAAACCAAGAGGCAGCCAATGGTCAGAACTGGATCGGGTAGTCAGACGTCGCCAGTGGTCGTAGCTGGAGCGGGTAGTCAGATGTAGCCAGGGGTCAGAGCCGGAACGGGATAGTCAGATGTAGCCAGGAGTCAGAACCGGAACAGGTAGTCAGACGTAGCCAGGAGTCAGAACCAGAACGGGTAGTCAGACGTAGCCAGGTAATGCACAGGAACAGTAATGGACCAACACAGCAATAATCTCAGGTACACCACGAAAGGGCAAAGGTAATGACACAGGCTGAGGTTTAAAAATCCTGACAGGTGGGTGGAGCGATGACCTCACCAACAAGTTGACCTATAAGAATAGCAACTCAGCGAGAGCGACAGTCAGGAAGTAAATAATGTCGCACTATAGGCAATATTGCGAGAGGTAATCACGGCGCACCGTGATAGTACCCCCACTCAATGATCTCCCCCCCGCAGAGGAGACCATACCTTATTGGGAAATTTCATGTGGAAATTGCTCAACAATCTAGGAGCGTGGATATCATTCTGATCCACCCAGGACCGTAACCTTTCCAGTAGACAAAATATTGAATGCGCCCCCGTACCCTACTGGAATCCAGGATGCTATATATTTCATTTTCATCCTGATTCTGAATGTGTACTGAACCTAGGACTACCTGAGCAGAAGTGTAATGGTTGCAGATCAATGGTTTCAGGAGAGAGACATGAAACACGTTGTGGATGTGTATATTCCTAGGGAGGTCTAAGGCATAAGACACAGGGTTAATTCTACGGAACACCCGGAAGGGTCCTATGAAACGTGGAGCCATCTTGTGACATGGCACTTGCAGGTTCTTGGTGGCCAACCACACTCTATCCCCCACCTGAAAGACCGGAGCAGGACGTCATCTGCGATCTGTGTGTCTCTGATATAGCTCTGAGGACCTTTGCAAAGTATTCTAAACCTGTGCCCATGTGGAGCGGAGCTGCTCCATATGCTCATCCAGACCCGGAATCTCCTGTGCCCGAAAAGTATCCAGGAGCAGAGAAGGTTGAAACCCATAATTAATCAGGAAAGGAGAGCTCCCGGATGAAGTGTTTATGGCACAATTCCTGGCAAAGTCCACCCACGGCAACAGGTCAACACAATTGTCATGATGGTCAGAAGCGAAGCATCGCAAGAATTGCTCCAGTCCTTGGTTGGCTCTTTCTGCAGCACCATTGCTCTGGGGGAAAATAGCAGTTTGATGCCCATCTGGTCACAAAAGGCCTTCCAAAACCTTGAGACCCTCCTTGAGGTCTGAACTTTTTTTTTGTTACATACAATCAAAATATATTAAAAACATAACATTTATTATGCACATACAGGCAAGGTTTGCAGCCGCATACCTTGCCTGTTAACCATTTGAGTACCTGAGGGGTAGCAAACACATTGCAATATGTTGCTACCTCTCTGGTACTCAGAGGGTTAATAATGCAATACAACTATGACAAGGGCATGTTGAAAAAAATTGGAGAAGAAACAATGTAGAATTTAAATGGAGAAAGAAAGTCATGGGAGCATTATAAGTCAAATTTCAAAGGGGTAGTTAAAATATCAAATGTGAATAATATTTGTTGAATTAAAATGTTGAAAGAAATCACTAAGTCGAATTTCAAAGGAGGGATTAATATGTCCAAGGGGGCACTCTATGTCAGATTTCTCTGATGGATACTGTATTCTTCACTGCTTTTGTTGGAGCAACGATGGTTTTGAAACTGTTGTTGTGGCTTCTATGCCTCAACTCTGAGAAGCAGGATTACCGACAGAAAATGTAACCACAAAACACGCGTTAATACTGAACATAGGTAATAGAATTCTAACTGCAAGTTGCTTTTAGTTGTTTCCTATGGGCTTTTTTTTTTACAGGAGGTGCGTGTCACCCCCGCTCCGGCTCCGGCTGTCATGCGGGGCTTCTTCCGGTTCTCTTCCGGTTTCTGCCGACGCCGCGTCACGTGCGTCGTGACGTCATCCTGCGGCGCCTATTTCTCCCAGCTCCGGACAGACACTGGTGCACTCTGATTGTGTTCCAGTTGTCTCAGCCAGCGCAGTAGTATTAGATAGCCTTTCTGTGTATGACCCAGCCAGCCTTGACTACTCTCCTGCCAGCTGCCTTAAAATCCTGAACGCTACCTCTGTGTATGATCCGGACTGCCTTGACTACTCTCTTGCCTGCTGCCTTGAATTCTTTAAAGCTACCACTGTGTATGATCCGGCCTGCCTTGACTACTCTCCTGCCTGCTGCCTTGAATTCTTTAAAGCTACCACTGTGTATGATCCGGCCTGCCTTGACTACTCTCCCTGCCAGCCTCTCTGGAGACCTGCAAAGCCATTCCTGTGTGTGACCCGGCCTGCCTTGACTACTACCTTGGGCCTACTCCCAGACCTCGCAGTTACCCTGGTACAGCTGTTCCAGTTTCAGGAGTCCTGTTGTCTTCCTCTCTGGACAGGTCAGTCTCACTTTCTCCTCTATCCCTTGTCAATTTCTCCTAGGAGAGTTTCAGCCTACAGGCCTTCGCGCTCTATCTCCGCTCCCCACACCTCGCTCCCTAGCCTTCACTCTCCCCCGCAGGAGAGTAGGTGCTGTCAGTAGGGTATCATCCAGGGCTCACTTCCAGCTCCTCTAAGGTTTGTCATCCAGCCTTGCGGCTGGCACCTTTATCCGGCCTAGGCCGCAGCACGGTACCAGTACTGACAGCCAACGCACGCCGAGCACCGCACCCAACTCAGCGCTCCCTAGCACTCCCTCTCCTGCGGGTTCCAGCCCGTCAGGAGTTTCAGCTCTGACATTAATCAGAGTGCCATTACCGCAACTATGTCCTTAGACCCCACTGAGGTCTCTCAGGCGGTTCTCCAGCAGGCCGCTGTCCTTGAGCAGCATGCCACGCAAATCCAGCATTTGGACGAGAAACTGGATTCCATCACTGCCCTCTTGAAACGCATGCAGCAGCATATGGAGGGTCCAGGGCCTTCAGCGATTCCACCCGCTGAATCCTCCCATTTAGCTGCTGTTCCTCGAGTGGCACACGTCACCATGCCTCCACGCCTACCCCTGCCAGATAAATACGAAGGAGATCCTAAACTGTTGCGCGGTTTCCTCAATCAGTGCAGTCTACATTTTCAAAGTCAGCCAGAGGTATATGCCGCGCACCGGTCCCGAGTCACCTTCATTGTTTCCTTGCTCCGGGGACCAGCCCTAGCATGGGTATCACCTCTAATGGATCGCCAGTCTGCTCTTCTGGATGACTGTGATGCTTTCGTAGCTGCCTTCCGCTCCGTGTTCGACGTCCCTGGTAGACAGGCTGCTGCTGAAGCCGCTCTGCTGGATCTGCAACAGGGACAACAGTCTTTTGCTCAATATGCAATTTCCTTCCGGACACTGGCCTATGACACAGACTGGGGCAGCAGCGCCTTGAAGGCGGCCTTTCGTCGCGGTCTATGTGAGCGCCTAAAAGACGACCTGACCATTCGGGTGATACCAGACACACTGGAGGGTCTCATTGCTCTCTGCTCCTCCTTAGATTCCCGCATTCAGGAGAGACGCCTGGAGAGGGACCGGGACCGTTCCAGACGCCCAGTGGTGCGTCCACCCATTAGTCTCGCACCAAGGTTCCAAGCACCCCTTTCCTCTTCTGACGCTCCTGTAGAACCCATGGAGATCGGCCGGGTAACCCGGCTCTCTGAAGAAGAGAAGGCCAGACGACGTAGTTCGGGCCTGTGTCTCTACTGTGGGCGTGCGGGACACATTGCTCGTATATGCCCGAATAAACCGGGAAACGATCGGGCTTAGGGCACCACGAGGGATCTGCCCTAAGTCAGCCTCCAGTTCCCTCTGTTTCCACACAACGTTTAACAATCCCCTTAAAACTGTCCTGGGCCAGGACCACCATCTACCACGACGCACTGGTAGATTCCGGAGCTGGGGGTATCTTTGTGGACCAGTTGTTCGCTCAACAACACGGGATACCTCTCTTGTCAAAGTCACCGCCTGTGAGCGTGGTGGTAATCGACGGTTCTCCTCTTGGCAACGGCCGCATAACCCTGCAGACCATCCCTCTCCGCTTACACACAGATCCTTCACGTACAGAGGTTCTAGAGTTCGACATCATTAACTCTCCTCAAACTCCCATAGTTCTGGGTTTCCCCTGGTTGGAGAGGAATAACCCGCTCATCAATTGGAGGGAGAGGACGCTGTCCTTCCCGTCGGGCTCTTCTTCACCAGTCTTGGTCTCCTCTGTCTCTCCGTTGCTTGAGGAGGGATCCTCCCAGATTCCTGTGCCTTATTTGGCATTTGCCGATGTCTTTTCCAAGACCCGTTCAGAGGTCCTGCCACCACACCGCCCGTATGATTGCACCATCGACCTCATCCCAGGGGCAGTCCTCCCTAAAGGCCGGACCTACCCTCTCTCTTTGCCCGAAACGGCAGCTTTGGAGACCTACATCCAGGAGAATCTTGCCAGGGGGTTTCTCAGGCCTTCCACTTCCCCGGCTGGAGCAGGTTTTTTCTTTGTAAAGAAAAAGGATGGTTCGTTGCGTCCTTGTATAGACTACAGAGGGTTGAATGCCATCACTAAAAAGAACAGTTACCCGCTTCCTCTCATCCCGGAATTGCTGGAACGCCTTCGGGGGTCTTCCGTCTTCACCAAACTGGACCTTAGGGGTGCCTACAATCTGGTTCGTATGCGCGAGGGCGATGAGTGGAAGACCGCCTTTAACACGCGCTTCGGCCATTACGAATATTGTGTCATGCCTTTTGGGTTACGCAATGCTCCAGCCGTGTTCCAGGCGCTGGTCAATGATATTTTCCGGGATCTCCTTCTCACATGCGTCATTGTGTATTTAGACGACATACTTATTTACTCCTCCACCCTGTCTGAGCATCGCCGGCATGTGAGTACAGTGTTGACTCGTCTGCGTGACAATCACCTCTACGCTAAGTTAGAGAAGTGCTGCTTTGAGAAGACCTCATTACCATTTCTTGGGTATGTTATCTCCGCTGAAGGCCTAACCATGGACCCCAGCAAGGTTAGTGCGGTACTGAATTGGAGGGTTCCACAGACCACGAAAGCCATCCAGCGCTTTGTGGGTTTCTCCAACTACTATAGGAGATTCATTAAGAACTTTTCTAGAGTCATCCAGCCCATCATTCGCCTGACTTGTAAAGGAGCTGACCCCTCCTCTTAGTCGCAGGAAGCACTGGACGCCTTCCGTCGGCTTAAACAAGCCTTCACCTCCGCACCACTTCTCTCATACCCGGATCCGTCATTACCTTTCATTGTGGAGGTAGATGCCTCTGAACTCGCTGCAGGGGCCGTTCTGTCCCAGCGATCCAGTGTTTCTGGAACGATACACCCTTGTTCCTATTTCTCTCGCCGCTTTTCTACGGCCGAGAGCAATTATGACACTGGCAATCGGGAGTTACTCGCCATCAAGCTTGCTCTTGAGGAATGGCGTTACCTGTTGGAAGGAGCCACTCATCCGATTAGCATCTTGACTGACCACCGGAACCTGGCGTACCTAGCGTCTGCCCGACGCTTGACTCCGAGACAGGCCAGATGGTCTTTATTCTTTTCTAGATTTGATTTTACCATCTCTTATATTCCTGGAACCAGGAACGTCAAGGCAGACGCTCTCTCCCGTCTACACGACGAGAACACTACTATACCAGTGGTTCCTGAAACTATTGTACCCCCTACACGTATTTTGGGGTCCCTGTCCACCTCACTCTTCGAGCGAATCAGACGGGCTCAGTCACCTGTTGACACCAACGCTCCTTCCGATCCCTTGCTGTTTGTTCCCGAGGAACATAGGGATGCAGTCATGACCTGGGCTCATCAATCCCGTGTAGCGGGACACCCGGGAGTGGAGCGAACTCATGAGCTCCTCTCCCGCTACTTCCGATGGCCTACGTCCCGTTCTGATGTCTCTCTCTGGGTCCGAACCTGTCCAGTATGTGCTAGGATGAAGACACCTCGTGTCCGCCCAGTGGGGTTATTGATGCCCCTTCCTGTTCCTACACTGCCTTGGACCCAGTTGGCCATGGACTTCGTGGTTTATCTGCCCGTCTCCTCCGGGATGACCACTATCTTGGTCATTATCGACCGTTTCTCGAAACAGGGACACTTCATTCCTCTGCCAAAACTGCCTAGTGCCCCTGAACTCGTAGACATCTTTATCTCCCACGTGATACGGCTGCATGGGGTACCACTCCACATCACTTCGGATCGTGGTTCCCAATTCGTCTCCAAGTTCTGGAGGTCCTGTTGTGCCAGATTAGGGATCACCTTACATTTCTCCTCCGCCTATCACCCGCAGACCAACGGACAGACGGAACGCCTAAATCAGGCTTTGGAACACTACTTACGGTCCTACTGCAATCATCAGCAGGACAATTGGGTAGACCTCTTACCCTGGGCGGAATTCTCCTACAACTCCCTTCACCATTCCTCGTTGGGATGTTCGCCTTCTTTGCGGCCCTAGGGTATAACCCACGGGTGCTCATTCAGGCTCCCGGGGTACCTTTGGTCCCAGCTGCGGAGGCCAAGGTACGCTCCATGACAGAACATTGGCACTCCGTACGGACAGCACTGTTGCAAGCGCAGATCCGTCATAAGACTGCTGCAGATCGTCGGCGTACCCTGGCACCCCTGTATAAGGTAGGGGACCGGGTATGGCTGTCCACGAGGCACATCCGCTTATCCCAGCCGTCCAGTAAACTGGGTCCTAAATACCTGGGCCCATTTCGTGTCCTACAGCGACTGTCTCCAGTGTCGTATCGTCTTGCTTTGCCTCGCAGCTTGCGGATCCATCCTGTCTTCCATGTGTCCCTCCTGAAGGCTTTCCTGCCGTCTGTAGCTCCCTCTTCCGGTCCTCGGCCTCCGCCACCGGTGACAGTTGATGGCCAGGAGGAGTATGTGATCGATGGCATCCTGGACTCTCGTCGCTCCCGTGGCCGTCTCATGTATCTTGTGAACTGGAAAGGGTACGGTCCGGAGGAGCGTTCCTGGGTGCCTGCGGTGGACGTGCACGCCCCCGCCTTGTTGCGCTCTTTTCACCGCTCCCATCCCGATAAGCCTTTCCGTTAGGCTCCGGAGGCGCCTCCTGGGTGGGGGGCAGTGTCACCCCCGCTCCGGCTCCGGCTGTCATGCGGGGCTTCTTCCGGTTCTCTTCCGGTTTCTGCCGACGCCGCGTCACGTGCGTCGTGACGTCATCCTGCGGCGCCTATTTCTCCCAGCTCTGGACAGACACTGGTGCACTCTGATTGTGTTCCAGTTGTCTCAGCCAGCGCAGTAGTATTAGATAGCCTTTCTGTGTATGACCCAGCCAGCCTTGACTACTCTCCTGCCAGCTGCCTTAAAATCCTGAACGCTACCTCTGTGTATGATCCGGACTGCCTTGACTACTCTCCTGCCTGCTGCCTCTCTGGAGACCTGCAAAGCCATTCCTGTGTGTGACCCGGCCTGCCTTGACTACTACCTTGGGCCTACTCCCAGACCTCGCAGTTACCCTGGTACAGCTGTTCCAGTTTCAGGAGTCCTGTTGTCTTCGTCTCTGGACAGGTCAGTCTCACTTTCTCCTCTATCCCTTGTCAATTTCTCCTAGGAGAGTTTCAGCCTACAGGCCTTCGCGCTCTATCTCCGCTCCCCACACCTCGCTCCCTAGCCTTCACTCTCCCCCGCAGGAGAGTAGGTGCTGTCAGTAGGGTATCATCCAGGGCTCACTTCCAGCTCCTCTGGGGTTTGTCATCCAGACTTGCGGCTGGCACCTTTATCCGGCCTAGGCCGCAGCACGGTACCAGTACTGACAGCCAACGCACGCCGAGCACCGCACCCAACTCAGCGCTCCCTAGCACTCCCTCTCCTGCGGGTTCCAGCCCGTCAGGAGTTTCAGCTCTGACAGTGCGTATAATTACCGCTGATTTTGTTTTCACAACTTGGGTAATAGGATACTAAAACTTGACTTAAAAAAACAGAATTTGTGTTTTACAGGACAGATTGTTGTCCAGTGTCTTGGAAAAGTTGTTACCCCCTTTTATGCTACAGAAGCTTTCATCTTAACTGGTATCCAAGAGGCTATAAACATTATTTTAGTAAATACTGTAACTGAACATTTTTGTGGAAAAATTATGTTTATAAAATTATATTTTTTAATCATTTAAAATAATCTGTTTTATGATAATGAGAGTTATTCAAAATGCTGGAAAATGTCTTTAGCAAGTTATTTTAAGTATCTGCTTCCAAACTGACTACACAGTCTTTTCTAACTATTATTTACACCTGGATACATAGTTGTGATATTATGCTGTGTTTTAATATCTCACATTGACTAAATATCTTCCATGTCTCTTTAATGTGCTACTTTCATGTAAGCTTCTGCATAATGTAATCCAGGCAGCAACTGCACTCCATCTAGCCATAAAATCTTTAATTATGTCTTTAGGTTACCAGAGAGAGCTTACCTTCCAAAGGAAAGATGGATCGTTTAGTGCTTTTGGAAATGATGATACTTCTGGAAGTACTTGGTACATATTTTACTTGTTTTCTCTTTTAAACTAACAATAATGGCAAACATGAATGTTATGCTTCATTGTAAGATTTTAGTATAGGAATATAAAATTACAAAGCAGTTATTTCCAACTAAAGCAAACTTCAAGTCCACAAGGGATCATTTGAGGCAGATAAAAGGAATCACCTCTACAAACTGGTATAAATGAACAACACATGAATAACTCCCATTAGACATGCATATGTTTAGTATATAGAGCAAAACATCAATAATGTGCTTAAAACAATTCAGACCTTCACTAAACTGCTTAGTGATATAAAAAAGTATATATATATATATATATATATATACTACTTCACCTTGCAATATGATTTATAAGCGACTACTAAATATGTAAATTGGTTTGGAATATCCAAATATAAAACAATGTATAGCTATTATGTCATCCATCTGAAAAATGTTTTCACAAATTTGACTGTAAAATTGAGATGCCTGTTCCTACTATTGGAACCAGATGCCATAATTCTCAACCCTTAGTGGATTTACCCTCTTTTGGTGACTACATTGCATATTTCCTTGGCAAATAATACAAATACTTTAGTAGGAGACTGTTGTACTAGGTACAAGTTTTACTAATTGTACAACAAATATATTTTTTAATGGCACCCTAGGTATACTATTTGCACAACCAATTATGCATAGTCTAAGGCCCCCTAGAACAAAATTAAGGTTGTAATGTTGCTTGTTAAGTGAAAAAGTCAAAATAGATTTATGTTTTTATTTTATCCTAGTGTCTCTCTCATTACAACATCATATGCTAACGGACAATTTCTCAGCTTTTCTACACAAATCCAAATTCTTAGTGCACATGGCAAGGACTGACAAGGCAAGGCACAATTCTTGCAACACCATGCCTGGCAGATCTCACTTCCAAATCAGACTTTCATGCATCTACCACAATGTAAATTATTATAATTTTTTTTAGGTTATCAGCATTTGTCCTTCGATGTTTTTTAAAGGCAAGAAAATTTATCTTAGTTGATCCCGTAGTCCTGCACAATACACTGACATGGCTTCTGAAACACCAGAGGAAAAATGGGGAATTTTGGGAACCTGGCAGAGTAATCCATGCTGCGCTTCAAGGAGGTCATAACAGCCCAGTCACACTGACTGCCTACATCATGGCTGCTCTCATTGAATACCCAGGAATTAAGGTAATAATGAATCCATTCTCATGGAAACCGAAACATAAATTTGTTATTAGATATGGATCTATATACCCATCTGGCATGCCTCCTTTTTTCAAATACCCCCCTTGGATACTAAAGGCATCAATGAAAAATAATGAATTATGAAGGTCTTTAGCATTCAAGGGGCTTGTTATCAGGATAGCCCTGTGTGTAAACAAAGCTATTTTAAATTGTTTTACTGTATTAGCCTCTAACACTCTACTGAGAGTCTATTTCAAGATCCCACTACTCTTATAGTAAAGTAACATTAAATTACACCTGAGTTTTTGCCCTCTAGTTTACATTGTTGGAGTACATCTTTCTGTAAAAAATACTGTTCTCTAAAACTTTGCTTGGTCCATTAATGTATTTAAATATTTGTATGTAATTATTCAAATGTGCAATAAATGCCAGTAATTTGAATTATGATTTTTAATATTTATTTAATGAATTGACAAAATCATATGTACACTAGATACAAAAGATGCAAAGCAAATCATGCCATGTCAAACATTTTACAAAAAACAGGAGGGTAAAAGTGAAGGAGGAAGAATGGGGAGGGGTTCAGATACCAGTTGGCTCATGACACTGCTATTTTAGCATTGGAAATTAATAATCATTACAGTATGTTAAATCAATCCCATCTAGTTAGTATAAAATTGAATCCAATAGGGTTTAAGAAGTGAGCAAGTCTACCATACGTGGAGGGAAGTTTCACTTGATACATTACATAGTCTACAAAGAGGACTAGAGTTGGGGTACATATTTTGTAGACTGACTGGTCTGTAGAACCAACTGTAAACAAATTTATAAGGATTTGGGCAGAAGAAAGTGTAGTTTTCTAGATCTAAGACAAATATGCAATGGGAAAAGTTAAGCCTTGGTCTTTTTCCAAAGCCAATGCATAGTCCAGCTAAGTGTGTGAGGGACAGACAAATAAAATGAAGTACATTTTCCCCAAAAACTCTGATTTTCTTTTGCAATAGCCATGAATCTCTTGAACTGGACTCCAGGTTGGAATTGACATTTACAAAAGCATGGTTGTTCTCAAAAATCAGAATGTCATCATCTAAGTGCCATATGTTGAAAGAAGCAGAAAAATAGCTTTTGTCGTTTGTAAAGACTTTTTCAAAGTACTGTGTCATTGAGCTCATTAATATTTTCAGAGAGTGATCGGAAGTATTTTGTTTGTATGTTTGTCTGTAACAACAAAAAATGTAACCCAAATTACTCAGGAGTCAGAACGTATAATATAAAACAACCTTTATTCAAGACACAGAATAAGGTATAAGGACGGACAAATAGGAATGGGCAGTAGGTCAACTGATAAGCTAGCATTACTATCAGGAATAGTAGGCCGTCTAGGAAAGACCTCACTGCTGAGACTAGGCCGAAGACACTGGTAGTCTCTTCTGGAACAGGAACCAGATCAGACAATGATGATTTTCTGTGGAACACAAACTGGAACTGGAACAGGTTAACTTTGACCAGGAACACAAGTAGGTACTGACTCACGCCTGCAGTCAGTCTAGCAGGAAAGAATAGCTGACTCATGCCTGCAGTCAGTCTAGTAGGAAAGGATAACTGACTCATGCCTGCAATCAGTACAGTTGATAGTCTACCAGAGCCTCAGGACTGCTCCAGATGGGTGTCCATGGGAGAGGAGCTACTCAAGGGACAAGCCGGACAGAGCCACAGGACAGCACCAGATGGGATGGTCAGACAAGCTGGGTCATACACAGAGCAAATAGTCAGCCAGAGCCGCAGGTTTGCACCAGATTGGTTGTTGGACAAGGCTAGGGTCATACACAGAGTGGATAGTCAGACAGAGCCACAGGTCAACACCAGATAGGTTAGTCAGACAAGCCAGGTAATACACAAAGCCCAAACAACAACTGCACTGGAACACCACGACGTCATCAGGGAATCCCTGTGATGCTCGCCCGACTCAAATATGCTGCAGGAGCTGCCAGTGGGAGCAGTAAGGAGACCGGTCGCCCAGACGCGTACCCCCATTTATAGACATATGTTGATGTGTACCTACAGCTCACGTGTTATTGCATTGTATTCATCCATCACAACTCCTACAATCCATACATCTCCAGACACCGACGCTACATCCCGGTTCATTACAGGTCTTCTCCAACTACCTCTTCACAGAGGCTGACGGACCCCAGTCGCCCCATACCCCTTCGCAGAGGCCGACGGACCCTAGCCACTCCATATCTCTTCACTGAGGCTTATGGACCCCAGCCACTCCTATCTCTTTGCTGAGGCCAACGAATCCCAGCCACTCCATACCTCTTGGCAGAGGCCAATGGACCCCAGCTGCTCCATGCCTCTACACTGAGACCGATTGACCCCAACCGTTCCTATCTCTTCACTGAGGAGGAGGAAACCCAGCCGATCCATACCTCTTTGCAGATGCAGATGGACCCTAACCGCTCCATACCTCTTTGCAGAAGCTGATGAACCCCAGCTGCTCCATAACTCTTTGCAGAGGTGGATGAACCCCAGCTGCCCCATACCTCTTCGCAGAGGCCGATGGACCCCTGCTGCAACATACCTCTTCGTAAGGCCGATGGACCCCAGCTGCACCTCTTTCTTCGCAGAGGCCGTTGTTTCCCCACCGCTCTAGAAGAAGAAGTTTCATATACTTGGTCCTTAATTCTCACGTCCTTCTATGTCTGGTTTTCCTACTCAGATCTGTGCATGAGTTAGTTCCTTAATTCCTAACCTTATGGTTCCAACAGATATTATCGCCCGACCAGTCACATCACCCGATCTCTTCTGTCCTTCATTGTCAAGAAATCAAAATGCCTTTTCCTCCTAATCAACAGACAGGGCCTATTACCGGCTCTCTGTTAACATTTATTACATCTCTCACTCAAGCAGTTCAGACATCATTACGGCATCCACAAGATACCTTACAGAACACCAGCATCGCTTCCACTACGCCCTCCATCTCGCAGCCAAGCAGTAGTCCCTCTTAGAGCACCTAAGCTTGCTACTTTTAATTACCCCACTCCACAAGTGCTTTACATCTATCTCATATCTCTATTATTCAACTCAGCCGGGTCAGATTCTCATTCCACTCGACCCATCAGCAAGTGGATATAGCTCCATGGTCCACCCTCACAGGTCAGGATTAGCATCCTACTTCCCTTCTCCCCATCTAAGTCATAGGGTAGATTCCCTCCCCTTGGTCATGATGTTACCAGCATCATGTGGTCAGTCAAATATCACATGCCTTAATCTCAGCCATTCATTCGAGGTCGCTATCATCATGCTTAAGTGCAATACCCCTTTCACTTCCGGTCTTTTCCCAAATTCGTTTTCAGCAAATCAGCTTTCTCCCCTCTTTTCTCCCGGCACTGGGACCTCTTCATGATCTTTTCATATTACAGGCCAATTCATCATCAACTCCCTCCTCACTAGCACGGTTTTATTTCTGAATTTTGTTGCCACACTATTCCCTATCATTCATCACAGATGACAGCTCACTTTTCATTATTCTGCCCTTGATTCCTTCGCTTAGATTCATTCAAGACATCTAGCATCGTTTAGCATTATACGTCATCGTGCTCTCCTTTGGCTCTCCATACAGCATACAGCAACTATGACAGGACTACTCAAGTGCTTCTCTCGTTCATCTAGAATCCATCAGCCATAAAGCCTATACTCAGATTGCTTCAAGCTTTCTTAATCTCATCCACTTCGCCACCTCACAACATCTTTTACTTTTAGCCTGTAATATCCTGTCTCAGTCACTTCCTAGTTCATTTTACTGTTTCATCTACCGTAAGCTCATGTAATTTTACACACCATCTAGAGTAGTTCAGGAGTTTTCCTTTCTTCAGTACTCCAGGTTCTCCTTATGTTCCGGCACAGCATTCACCACCTATAACAAGGAATCCCTGTGTGCATCACTCAAGACCGCAAGGCAACACTCCACTCGCATTCTTGCTCAATAGCTCTCATACATTATGTCACGCTATTCTTTCTATACATACATTCGCTCATTTAGTCTTTTTGCTCTCACTTTTTTGGCCTTTAACAGGCTAACCATGTTGGCTCGTCCCTGGGATTCGTTATACCCAGGGGAGGCACACTTATTACCATCGTTCACATTACAGTCAGTCAGCTGTAAGCCCTGACCACAAATAAATATATTAGACAGCTGACTGGGAGCCTGATGTGAGCTCTTTGACTGAGACAGACTTGATAGACATTGAAAATTTTGTTGAGGGCCAAGGCAAGACATCACACTCCACCAGTAGTGTACTTTAGAGAGTAAAAACACACACAGAAGTTGAGTACTGTCTAGCAAATGCACAAGCGGGAGGGGGAAAGACAGAGCAGTACAGGGATATGGGAGTAAAGTGGTAGTACGAAAATGGTTGCTGCAGCATATTATGATTCCTCTCCTCTCAGGGTGGATGCAGTTTGTCAAGGTCCTACCAATCACACCATGCCAGTCCCTCACCACCGCCTCCATACACATCTGCCACATTGTAGGTTGTACTTTATGTTTTTTCAAACAATTTATATCATCCTGAATATATGCCTGTGTCACTTAAGCAGGAAGTAAGTGTTGTGGGCAAAAGACAAATACACACTGCATGCTAACATTTTTTTCAAGGCATATGTTGATGTAGGACTCAGAACTTTGACTTCCAGCTACTTATTTCTCCACTACAACCCTCAGAAGTAATATTGTGCTGGGTAATGTTGCACCATATTAAGCATAGAAGAAAAATGTGTTACAATAGGAGAAAATGTGCTGGAAATAGGTGAAAAATGAGTTAGAATAAGAGAAAAATTTGCTGGGATAGGCGAAAAGGAGGACAATTTTGCATTGGAGAAAAATTTTCACAAAAAAAGGAGAAAAATCATCTGTTTTCCGAGAAAAGTAATCCAGGAAATTTTTCTCACTTTTTGCCCACCCCTAGTAGCATGTATACAAGCCACTGTTGCTTCTTGCTGAGAGAATGAATTTATGTATCCCCTTTTTATCTATAGCTTGCAGAGATACAATTTAATTACTCTGCATATAAACACCTGCTTATAAACAAACATTTCCTATACTAGATAACAAGTGCACACTTGTATCTGGCATTATAGAGATTGTTTAACTCTGCTAGCTTCCATCATATGTGAGATTCTTACTGATATAGCAGCATAGTGATATTCATGTATGTTAGTAGAGCAATGGGAAGGTCTAACATACTTTAGCGTTCTTTTTAACACAATTATGTATTTTACTGGGAAATGCATTGTTCTATACTTAGCTTTGTAGAGGCTCATTCTCATTCAATTTATGGGCATATATTGCTCATTCTTAATTATATTTTTCTGAACAGCACTACTGTAACAGAAGGTTTTACTATTTATGTTTGTGTGTGTTTTTATATTAAATATTTTAAAGGTATTCTAATAAAAACTGGATTTTTATTATTTTTCTGATCCACATCCTTAGTGGGAAACGTATTGATCTCTACACTGTGGAGTTTATCCTTTTACCTATCCAATGATGTGCCAGGATCATCATGGGTAAACATCACATAAGGACCCATGACAGTCCTGGTACATCATGGATTAAATGATAGCAGCACTCAAGCTTCACAGGATGAAACTGAACACTCCAGGACCAGAACACTCAGTTTCAGTCCTTCTGTGTTTTGCCAGTACATGTGATCGCTTCTACAGCAGTCAAATGTACCGGCATTTTCATTCACAAAGGCAATGTGTTTTACACATTGTCTTTGTGACTGTTCTCTGCCTCTCTCTTCCTTACTAGGACAGCAAGGGAGAGAGAAGCAGAGAACAGACTAAAAATAAAGCAATTTAAGGGCAAAGTTGGGACTATTAACCCCTTCATTGTTGTTCTGGTGGCCAGGATAATTGTAGGCCCCATAATGACCTACTGGCAGCAGCATACATTTTTTACAAAATAAATGTAGGCAAGATCAAAACATAAATTGCAGAGACATATTTATAAACACATCTTCTGATGTTTAAATAAACAATAATGGGATTTTTATTGTTATTGAGAATTTTAATACACTTATACACACCAAAGTCTAATCAAGTAAATAGTGGAAAAATATGGAGGGAAAGAGGTAGAGGTGAAACCCCCATTGCAGGGTTTTTTGTTATACAGTTATTGATAGTTTTTTCTATTGCTAATTTGATATTTGTATTAAGTGGTAGTCATTCAACCTTCAAATGAATGGTGTTATGGCAGCTATAGTGTGGTTCAATCTGTTCTGTGCTATGAACATTAGTGATGGGCAAAAAGTGTTATTTATTTTTTCTCAAGGGAAATTTCTCAAAAAAACACTATTTTTTATTTTTCCCATGAACTTTCCCACACATTGATAATCCATACATTTCCTTCTTTTCATTAACCCCAATACATTTCCTGTGAGAACTTTGCAATTTTCTTCTTATTACCAAGTATTCTGTCAACCATACAGACTCTGTGTGTGTGTATGCGTGTCTGTGTGTGTGTGGTTTTTATGCTACTATTGCATTGGGATAAAGATGGCACTCCTCAGAGGTCAACATTTGTCATTCTCTGGCTACCAGTGCAGCAGCTAAGGCTGGCAGGTCTGTGAGTGTGTGTGTGTGGTTCTGTGGCCAACAGTGTAGTGTGATAAGATTGTGTAGTCAGTATATGTGGTTATACTCTACCACTGGACAGAGCTGGGATGTTGGGTAGTGAGAGACTCTCCACCTGTTTCCAGACCATGATGGGAGTTGTAGTCTGGCAGCACCTGCAGGACTAGTGGTCAGTAAGTGTTTCTGTATCTACCAGTGGTGTAGGACAAGGCTGGTGGGTGAGTATGTGGTTCAAGGATATATGAATATTATATTATTAATTAAAGCAACTTCATGTTTGACAGAGTCCTGTAAATGGGTTACTCAAAATGAAGCATAAAATAAGAAAGCAGAGTTGTTGGCAACATGGATGATGGTAACTTCATTAATAAAACCTTTAATAGAGTTTTAAAGACCCTATCATAGTGAACTAAATGTAACAAGTCATATTTGTAACATCATATAGAAGGGAGTTTTTTAAGATCTGTGATCCAATTAGTAGGGATGGATGAAAGTTTTCTTCTCAAATGAGAAACAGGAGAAATATGGCACTTTTTGCCAAGTGGGAATTTTTTTGAGAAAAGTGCCATTTTCACTCTTTTTTTACCTAGCTCCTTGCATTGAAATCAATGTTGAGATAGAATTTCTCCCCAACACATGGCCATTTTCTCTTCTTTTCCAGCAGGCATATAAAAGGGTGCCACCGTGTCAGGCTCTCACAGAATGCCATTCTGTGTTAGTGAGAGGAAAGAGCAGCACATTTTTGAACTAGAGAAGGTAAGCTAATAAAAAGTTGAAGCTTCGCTTATGGAGTCTTGTAGGCAGGAAAGCTGTTCTCTGTATTCGTAGAGTCTGGGGGATTCTGTGGGACAATAAAGGAGGTTGACCCCAAATACCCCAAAATTCAGTGTGACTGACTGTGAAGATGCAGGCAGCTGTGTTCACAGTTTCTTCCTGATCTGGCTGTTATCTCTGTCCTAGGGAATATTTTTTTTTTTTTTTTTTTACAGTGATAGAGATTGGGGCACAATTAAAATAAATAAACTAACTTTAAAAAATGATAGGTGACAGGGACCCTGATGTGATATGTGACTGAGGCACACTGACACAAAATGAGATATAGTATTTTTTAGAGATCCAAGGCAAGACATTGACAGTCAGTTTTATTGTGTACTTTACAGTAAAAACAAACACAGATGTTGAGTAATGTCCAGCAAACATACATGGGGTAAGGGGAGGGTGAAAGGATTTGGAGCAGTGCTGAGACATGTGAGTAAAGTAGTGGTCCAAAAATTGACTAAAGCCATGGTTGCTGCAGCATGTGCGATAAATAATGGCGATCCTTTTCTTCCCGAGAGTTTGTCAAAGCTCTCCATATCATATGCTTTTCAGATTTTTATTCCATTACTGAAAATGTCCTTTATATATCACCTACTTTCAGCTAGCATAAACAATAATTATTCAAACGAAGACAAACCTGCACTACTCTATATAAAAAAATAAGTGTGTGCCTTGTATTGTGCTTATATAATAACTCTTAGTAAATAAGTGAAATTTTGTTGTCACATATTGGCCAAGTTGTGGGTAAGCTTGCCACCAAGGTATTTCACTTTCAGTCAAGTCCTACTCTAATACACTTATAAAGCTCTATCTAAATAAAATTAAAATCAAAAATAGAAAACCCTGAGGAGATGTTATAGTGAATGCGTAGGCAAGCGGAGGACCCTTTAAATGTGCTCTTTATAGTATTTGGGGGTCCCAGTGTGGTGCAATTACAAACAAAGGACATACATGTAATAAAACGGTGTACATAGAGGACTTACTGATACAGCAGCCCCTAAGGGGCCTGCATAACATGGGGATAAGAGGACTGTGGATCCAACAGTCCTCTACTTGAATGAAGCCTTTTAAACAACTCCCCACAAGTCATGTGAGGAGTAATCAATTACAAACAGACAGGGAGCATGCAAGCTAGGACAGGCTTGAGGCCTAGTCATTAAAGACCAATATTAAGAAAAGGAAATTAGGTGATAGTGAGATAATAACTGTGCATTGCGTGGATAAATAGGATAGGTGAAAGGTTGCTGTAGTGAGAAAAGGAGAAGTACAAGACCAGAAGCAGAGAAGAGAAACTCACAGCACCAACTCACCGTAACATATCCATATAATAAATACAATTTTAAAGTGAATATAACGGTAGATATATAGAAAGCAGCAAGGAATGAGGGGGTTCTCCAGTTCCCCAAACATTAGGCCAAAAACCCAAAGTGCAAACGAAGACAGAAAAACAAACCTGAGCATCATACTGCTCCTGACCAGATGACAGTCCAGTCATAAATTACCTGGAAATTTCTCTCTGAATGAGAGAAGCAGCTTACCAAAGGGGTCCATTTAGGTAAACCAATCCCAAGGGCTATTTTCATATGCAAACGAAAAGTCAGAGATGGTATTTAATTAAGCCCGGGGTGCGTGCAGTCTTTAAACTGTGCTCCTGTGCTTCTTCCTGCTTCCATTAGTGCCCGTGACTTCTCGTGAGTGACGTGCATCTTCTGGGGCAGGGTCAGCCTTCAGCCCCCCTTTGCCCATGCTAGCGGGGGCCCTTTAGCTTCTCCTCCTCTCTCCAAAGAGGAGAGGAGGGCTTTCACCCTGGGGTCTTCGGCGTCAGCCTCAGCATCGGCATCTCTACCCCAGGGCTTCAATCTTCAGCTTCCTCTGGAGAGTGGAGCCTCAGAAACATTTAGGGGAGGCAGCCATCCACCTCCCCCACCAAAGCTGAGTCTTCCGACCCTGCCCCACTGCAGCATTTTCAGTGTCGTAAGTGCTTGTGTTCGTGAAGTGCTTAGTCCATAAGTGCTCAAAAATCAAACTTCACTTGTGCAAAAATGTGCAATAGTGAAAGAGAGATAAAGTGACTGTTAGGGCCCCAGCCGCCTGACTGGAATTATAAAAATTCTTCGCTGCCCTCCAACCAGAAGGGCGGGGCAGAAGAAGTGAATAAAAATAAAAAGAAGTTCCAGGTGCATGTGCCGTGCTCCACCAAACTCGTGTTTTTCATCACGTGCCAGTGTCCTACAGCAGCATTTAGCAACCCTGGGCTTCTCCTCGCCCCTGACCTCCGACCAAGTGTAGCATGCCACCCCCACTCAGGCATCTGCCACCTACCTGAGCAGGTACTACACTTGATCTTAGCCAAAAGGCAGAGATGCTCAACTAGAAACAACTGGGCAAGGTATGTAGCAGGCTTTAACCAGGATGCTTACCGCATGATGGTCCATTTCTGGAACCTCCTCATTACCTTTAAGGAGAACAATACCAAGAGCAATTTTCATATGCAAATGAAAGGTCAGAGATGCTCAACTGGGAACAAACCTGGAATCGTATGTAGCAGACTCTACACAGGATGCAACTTTTTTTAGCTCACAAATGCCATAAAGAAACAATAAATATCATGAAGCCAATGATTTATTGGCATACTGGAACATGTTATTTAACAGTTCTGCTATTAGTTATGTGAATAAATCTCTATTTGTACCTCCAAAAAAAACCTTTCATTTATGCCCATTCCAGTAGCTTTATAGCATATGAACAGGCTTTTTTTTTGCATACTATTGGTTTAGTTGCTTGTTTTTTCAGGTATTGTACTGTACTTAATGTAGAAAACCATCGATCTGTTTTCATAATTAAAAAAAATAAATAAAAAAGAGAGGGTTTCTTATGAAACATTTTATCGTTTGCTTTCTAATTTACTTATTTATATATTTTCTTTTAGCTTTGCAAAAAGATTCAACTATTTTTCAAGGCTACGTCTATAATATAATAAAGACTGATATTGGCCAGTGTAATGTTTCAGAGGAAAAAGGAAGATCTTAGACTTCAGTAGGAATTTTAAAGTCAACATATTTGGTCTATGAAGTATTTGTTGACAGAAGGAAATGTGTATGTAAATCTTAGATCATACGTGTTAAAATCTTTTCTTTGTGAGGTGAAGAGTACAGGGAATTCCTCTGATTCAAACAAACCAAAAAATGTTATGAAATCATCTTCTACATACCATACAAAGTACTTCATAATAGGACAAGTTACAAGTGATTTTCTCCAATGATGCAATGATGTAATAGGCATTTAATTGAAAACATTACCCATAAAGAAATAGACGTGGAAAAATATCGCTCTCAGTTTTTAATGGTTTGTCTGAACAGTGTGGCAGAGACATTTTTGCAGCTCCAATATGACTTGCACTATGGTAACAATTACAAGGTCAAGTGAAAATGTACATGGAAAGGTTTTATTACTGGAAAAGAAAAGAATTAGTCACAGCTGCATTCCCATAAACATTTGCCTCTTGTAAATAAGAGTACACCACCTACAGCATTCTTTTACATTTTCAGCTGTGCTTGAAGGAACTTCAGAAACATTTGTAATCACATCTTAGTAACGCTTCAAGAAAAGTGGTTCAAGTAATGCATTTTGTACCCTTCTGGTCTTTAAAGCGACACTGACACAAACAAGAAATAGGTTGCTATAACTTTATATTTCACCAGACAATAATTATTCAAATGTTGCATCCCTAAACTGTAATCCTAAACTTGCTTTATAATGCATGTGTAAATTGTACTGTTAAGTACTTATATTGTGCTGTTTGTACTGAGTGGTTAAAACAAATGATGGTTAACCCTCTGAGTGCTTTGCAATGCGTTGCATACACCTCTGGCACTCAAAGGGTTAATTAATTGTGATAGTGTCAATTGCTCTTGTATTGTTAGCTTATCTGAGCCAATTCACAGATAATACTAGTTTACAGAAAACCACTGCAATTCTACTCCATACCACCTTTTTATTGTCTCTGCTATCTTTGGTAACATTCTACAGAATCCTCTGCAATTCAGCTCAATACCACATTTTTTTTCCTTTGTCTCTGCTATCCTTGGTAATGTTTAACAGAATCCTTTGCAATTCTGCTCCATAACACCTTTTTGTTGTCTATACTATATTTGGTAATGTTCCTCAGAAATCCTCTGAAATTCTATTCCATTGAGTTCTGCTGTATCTCTAGTAATAGTCTTCTCAGTTGCAATAATTGTCTCAGTTGGATAGCTGTTTATGTTCTGCTGAGAGTATATCAATGGGCCTGTTTCATTTTTTACACATTCACACTTACTAACTTTCTTTCTGTGTAGTGATATTAAGGCACTGATACAACTGAGCCAGTAGGGCTATATTGGCTAATGGCCTATTAGCAAAAAGTGTTATTCAATTGCTCTACCAGCTCACACCACAAAGAACATTTGGTAAGAGTAACTGACTTATGGCCAAACATCCGTTGTGTGTTTTAAGTTCCCAAAACTCATGTGAAATAGCGTGAGTAATGGGAATGTCAAAGGAAAAGGACTAATGATCGTGAGCTCAAACACACAGTCACCTCCTAGACTGCACCTAACAGTAAAGGGCAACAATAAACCCCTAACACTAGCCTAACACCCACAACTGTATAGCACTTATCTGTCATCTACTGTCCTTCTTCTTCTGTCATCTCCTTTCTTTTTTCCATTCTCTCTCTCCATCTTTGTTTTTCTTCCCTTTTGTCTTCTTTTCTTCTCTTCCGTGTTACAACCACACTCCTGTAAAAGAAAGAAAACAAGAAATATTTAATATTTGCCACAAACATAACTCGCACTTATGTGCATAGTTTAATCCCTTGAGTGCTAGAGGGGTAGCTCTCTGCCACTCAAAGGGTTAAACAATGCACATATGTCCGACTTCAAATAGTTGATTCCCCCACTATGAAAATACAGATTTGCCATTGTTTTCACATTAGATAAAATTTCAGATGTGTAGAAATATGAGCATGAAAGCAACTTATTATTTTCTGTTGTCAAAAAACCTATATATGGTGTCCGCCGCTGTTGGTGGCGGTGGCAGGAAGATGATAAAACAGAGCCCCCACCATAGGTACCTCACGGGCCGATACCCATTCCAGTGTGAGGGAATTTTGAACAGCTTCAAGTGAGAGATTGAAAAAACCTGCTGGCGCTTATAGAGTTAATTCTACTATAATTTGACACATTTTTGGAGTGCTTTGGGTATATTGATATGGGTTTAGAGTCCCATATCAATACATCCACTAGTTACTTGGGTTTTTTAAAGGCGTTTTTGCACTTTCTGTTCATGCGTCAGCAGGTTAAAGATTTGTTAAGAGACTCTGTGCCCAAAAAAACTAGGTGCAGATTTTCACCTGTTAACGTGGGTTCCTTACTGATAATGCATTGAGTTGAATTGCAAATTCAGAACTTAAGTGATGTGTTTCTGTGGGGTCAAATGGGTAATAAATTTGTCACCTGAGGTGGCATTTTTTTGCCAGTATTCTTTCATAGCACAGGTAATTGAATTGCTTACCATGCTTGAAAAAAATAGGTGTTTTTTTTTTGTCGTCCAGGAGAATTGAATTGAGGCCTAATAATTGGACTTATATCTGTACCAGCAGCACTCCTTGCATTGCATACATGTCTGCCAATATTTTAGTTGAACTCACAACTCATTTAGATTTTCGTATTGCTAAATACTGTGCTCCACATTTCTCCAGTCACATTCAGCTTGCATATCTACCGCCCTAATTATTAGGGTTTCCTCCTCCAGTCTACCTATTTGCCCTCAACTGTATCTTCATTGCACTATATCTCATCTCTTCTTCTCACATCTGCCGTCATGAACTCCTATGAACCTGCCTACTTCCAATTTCCACCACTTTTCATTCACCTTTAAATGCTGCCCTCACCTCATCTTCCTTTTATTACAATTTCTTATAGAGGCTAATACATTTTCTCGATCTGCACATGTCTAGTTGTCAGGGTCTTTTTGTTGCAGCTTTCAAAGTTTGATATCTCCCTTTCATTGGTTGCCAGATCTTTGACACAGTCTTTTATCACCAAACTAATTGAATCTAGTAAGCACATAGGCACATTACTAAACCACTTTCTTCAAAATACTGGGACTCCTACACATACCCTGGGTCAGAACTCACATGTAATTTCACACACACAATTATTGTTATGGACTATTTGTTCAAGCATATATAGGGGGCAGTTTTATAAAACTGTGATGTGTAAACAGTGTTCAGTATCATTTTACAGCTTTGTTTTTCTGATTGCATTGTGTATACTTTTGGCAATGTTTTTCACCCAGTGGTGGGTGTTAATGTATGTATAGTTAAAGGACTTTTATACACTAATTTTATTATGCATACACATCAGATATCAAAGTACTACAAATTAAGTCATCATTAACTTGTGTATTTCAGATCACTAACATCAAATACCAGTTTTGACTTTGTGCAACAAAAGGTTATCATGTACTTTGAGAGAGTTGTGTATAACAATACTTAGTAGAAAAGATTGTTTAATCTGTATCGCATAAATGCCCAGCAATTAAGAAGCTATTTAATCTAAAACAAATGTTCTTTTCATAGAATTCCGATCAGATTGAAGCTGCTACAGAATACTTGGAGTCTCAGATGAATTACATCATTTCTGACAACTATACCCTTAGCCTTGTAACCTATGCACTATCGCTGGTTGGAAGAAGCAAAGCTAAAGAAGGCCTGGACATTCTGAATAAGAGAGCAGAACATGATGGTACCAAATCCTCCATTTCTTTTTGTCTATAAACTAATCCTATTACCCTGCCTTACTCCAAATAAGGAGTTGTGTTTAGTACAGTGATACTAAATTATAACTCTAATATTACCTTATCTACTGATAGGTACAGATGTAATTCTAGACCAAACCAACTGTAGCACTGGAGATTAATTACAATTCTCCACACCCTCATTGGTTTCAGTGGCACGTTTAACTCTTTGAATACTAGAGAGGTCTTCAACTCATTGTAAAACAATGCTTTGGACACCCCTCTAGCATTCAAGAGGAAGCAGTTAAATTCAATGGGGATTTTCTTCCTTTCCTTAAGATGCAGTTGGATTGATACAGAAGTTCACCTCTTTATTTAGATGAATATGGTCCATAGTTCTACATAATGTATTGTCAGTCTCAGCTGTGGTGATGATGGTAACATTTCAGAAGTAAACAGAATAGCCTCATGTCAGCCAATGAACAAATCATCATATATAATATGCATGCTACCTTTTCTGTGGAGTTCTGCTCCCCAATATTTCTTAGTAGTAGAAACTGGTATATTAATAGTGGACTGGTACCCACATGCATCAGCAATTCAGGATTAACAACTGAAATTTAGTTAGTCAAGGGAAAAATAATGGAAAAAAGGATTAAACAAAAATCTACTGTTTCCTATGCCAAATCAATTTTAGTCCAATAGGTCAAGTGAATGAACTTGTTACTATGTTCTTAAAGGGATAGTAATGTTTCATAATAAAAGCAGCTCTAATTAATCATCATAGTATTTGGACTTTGGAGAGTGTTATTTCAATTCTGTCAGAGTTGTAGTTCCAGAGTAATTCAATGACAAACTGTCCCCTCCCGCACCTTTTACTGATGTCACACTGTTCAGCCACAGCAGAAGGGAGGTGCCCAGGTAGACTGCAGAGAGGGACAATCTTCAATTAAGATAAGGGAAAAACCTGAAAAGCTTGTCAAGGGGGGCAGGGCTTTCATTGTTCTCATAGGAAGGAGATTGTCCCCTTCTGTTATCTGTCTGGTCTATAGACTGCATTCTACATCTGAGAAGAGATGGCTTACACTAGGTAAAAGGGGCGGGAGGGAGAAACTTTGCTTGTGAATATCTCATAAACCATAAAGGTTTGAGAGATAAGACATATCATTCTTCATGTTTTTTTTAATGCCTACAAAATAAAATAAAGTTAAAACTAAGTATTACTATCCCTTTAAATCAGTTTAACAGCTACAAAACAGTATGGTTTATTGGCAAAACATGTTGCTCATTTCTACTCCTATCTCGCTTTTTAAAGAATGAACACTTGCTCTGTCATTCCTATTTCTGCTGAACATGTTTCACTCCTGAGCTTGCTGAATCCCTTAACCTCTTGAATGCTAGAGAGAAACATAGATTTTGATGACAAAACCAATTGGCACATCCAGTGTGCCCATTTTCCTACACAGATAAAATTCAGTCTCAGAGGTATCATGATATATATATGTATATCCCAGACATTTTCTTTTCCTTTACTATAGTAAACACCATTTCTATTGGGAGGCTGTTCCATGAATATATCATTCTTTCTTTAAAGTAGTGCTTAAGAACATTAGTGAATGTTCCACCCTCTAACTTCAGATCAGTTACTAAAAAGAAAAACTAAATACAATTAAAAAAAAAACATGATACATGGTATAAAAGGGGTCTGAGGAGGGTACCTGTGTTGGTAGGTGGAGTCTGGGGAATTTTTTTGGGGGGGGTTTGTTGACTGTTATTGGGGGGACAGTTAAAAAAATAAATAACATTGAAAATAAATTTAAAAAGAAATTGATACATAACATGACAGAGACAGGGAGTCCCTGCTACTAGGGTACACTGATACTTGAAGGGATAGAGTATTTTGTTGAGGAGGATTTGTAGGACTTAGGCTTGTTCAGCACAAGCCCTAAGGAAACATTTATCTGTGCCAAGGTATGGCCCCTCCTTTCCCCTTTTCACTGATTTGTCACAAATTCCGCACAGTGCCATCACTGATGACTGCATTGTGTCTTCCCCAAGAGAAAAATAGAAAGGTGGAGAAGAATAGCCTCTTTCTTCTTCTCCTCCGCATTCCCCTTCACTAGCTGGGGCAAAGGATGATGATGTTGCTGTTGCTGCTACTGCCTCAGAATCAGCACTGCAAATAGGACCAGGAGTTTGGCTTCTGCTTGCAAGTGGAACCTGTCCTAATCCTTCATTATTTGTTGACCCCATTCCCACTGTGTGGCACACTAATCTGCTCAGCATCCTGATGCCCTTGCAACCTGCTGCCCTTGCAGTAGGAATTAGAGAAGTAGCAAACTCCACAAATTCCAAAAGCACACTGCTGGTGGTGGTGATGCCCATCCCCATCCCTGTCTTCCATTCCTTCTCAGTTTGGGCTAAAAAGGCCAATAATGTCTCTTCTACCCCAGCTTCTCCACCATCATCATCATCACCTCCACCACCAGTCCCTCCTTGCTGCTGCTGCTCTGTTACAAACATCTCATTGTTTGGAGGAGGTGGTGAGAAATGTGACAGAGGGTCTCATAATGTCACACTTGCCATTTCTTGTTGACTTGAAGAAGTCAGACTGGCAGCACTAGCAGCAGGCACAGTCAGCTGATATGTGCTCCTGGTAATGGTAGTATTATTATTATTATTATTAATAGACACTTTGTGTCCTGATCTGATGGAGAGATGAGGATATAATGTTGTCCCACCAACATTTTTAAGGACATTCTGGGATTAAATAAAACACAATCTTTAGTTTGAGGGTGATTAACCCTTTGACAATCAAAGGGTTAACCCACTCTATTGCCAGGGTAGATTGAATGCATTGATTGCAATGTGTTCTCAGGTAATCAGAAATGGAAAGATTAATGGTGAACCATTTAAGCTAGTATTGGGTGGCACTGTAGTTAGTGGGTGCTTTTTTAATATTACCCATCCATTGCAAACAATTTGCAACACATTGCACAGCAATGCCTTGCATGTCACCTTGAATGAGTGTAGGGAAGGTGCTTAGGTGGAGTTGGGAATACAGAGGGGATATGTCATGCAATGATTTAAGAAGGAAAAAGGGTAACAATTCCATTAATTAATATCTATGTGCAACTATCTGATGCACTGTTTGTTTAATTTGCAGCTGATGCTAAATGCATGAATAGTTAAGCATGTTCAGCAATATCACCTATTTGCTCTGTGATGTTCAGGTACAATTTCATTAAATTTACCCCAAAATATTATAATTGTAAATCTTAAATTTAGAGATATAGACGTTATCTCTTCTGTTCCAAGACTCTCTGCTATCCCCTATGGTTTGACACAATAATGTGGAACATGGGAGAAGAAGTGGAAACCTCCAACCCAAATGTTTACATAGCTGTATTACTCTAATAGATGTATCACTCTGATTACATGGTAAATAAATAAAATAACAAAATTGCTTAAGTAAATGAGATATTCTTTAATTTGAACCTTCTTTGTACAAATCGTTTTGTAGGTCAACAGAGATTCTGGAAGTCACCATCTCCAAAGGTATCTGGTTGGTGGCAACCAAGTTCATCAGATGTAGAAATGGTATCTTATGCACTGCTGTCACATATTATTCAGAATCGTGTTGCTGAGGGGATAGCAGTAATGAGGTGGCTAAGCCAACAGAGAAATCACCTTGGAGGCTATTCTTCTACTCAGGTTGGTTACTCTTCCTATTGTATCACTGATACTCTAGTCTCATAAGCACATTGATAAGGATTCAAGAACTCTTCCTTCTATGAATGTTATCTATGGATAACATTATTTTGCCATTATACAAATCATTGGTAAGACCTCACCTTGAGTATGCAGTGCAATTTTGGGCACCGGTTCTGAAAAAGGATATACTAGAACTAGAGAGGGTACAGCGGAGAGCAACAAAATTAATTAAGGGAATGGAGGACTTGACATATGAGGAACGCCTAAACAAACTTGGTTTATTTACTCTAGAGAAAAGACGACTAAGAGGAGACCTTATCACATTGTACAAGTATATGAGAGGTCAATACAAGGATCTCTGTGGTGAGCTATTTATTCCAAGGCCTGATCAGGTGACCAGGGGACACCCCTTGAGATTAGAGGAAAGGAGGTTTAAACTTCAGCAGAGGAAGGGTTTTTTTACGGTAAGGTCTGTCAAATTGTGGAATTCATTGCCCAGGGAGGTAGTTATGGCAGATACAATGGATACATTTAAGAGAAGATTAGATACATTTCTTTCACAAGGGAACATACAGAGTTATACTGTTTATCAGTAGGCTGATCAGGAAGGTCTGATAAAGACTAATTTAATTGGTAGCAGGAAAGCTATAAAATTCAGTTACTGAGGTATGAGGCGAAGGTTGAACTTGATGGACTTGTGTCTTTTTTCAACCTAATTTACTATGTTACTATGTTACTATGTTACTAAGTTTTTTTAAAAATTGCTGATTTTTCAATATACACTATGTTATGCACCTTTGTTAAGTTAAATTATAATTATAATATTTATACTAAGATGATTTTGTTTGCTTTATTTTATAGACAACATATTTACGATTTTCCTGAGTCAGTTTTTGCACAGTTTGCAAGTAATCTGTTTGTTTAAAAGCAAAAGTATTCTTATATTAAATAATTGGATTGAAAGTACATCTGCCCTAATCCAGGCATGTCAAACATGTGGCCCTCTCACTTCTTAACTGTAGTTCCCACACAGGGCATCAGTGAAGGAGCTGTGGGTAGTAGAGCAGTTTGCAATGCATTGCAGAGCCATTCATGCAAATATTTGATGATGACCCCCTCCTTCTGTGACAATCAGAAGACTATGTGGTGCTTTGCTGTGAAGCTGGTATCCTACAGGGCTTGAGTCTGTGAGTGTTCTCAACTATATCTTGCTTCTTCCTTAGTTCTTGTCTTTTTTTATGGGAAGTAACTCAGTGGAGAGATGCAAATGAAAGAAACTCAGTGACCTGGGATATGTAGGATGCTAGCTGCTTTCTGAGAAAAGGGTGCTTTGAAGGATTCAGATCTGCACATGTGGGATCTGCTTTATGTCCCTGCAAGCTAAAAAGGCCTCCAATGTGTTCTTTGAAGTGCATTACAGACTTCTCTAGCATTCAAGAGTTTTAATCTAAAAAAAGTTGGGGTGGCAGAGAGTGTATGTGTCCTTCTAGAATGAATAATGGAACAATGCTGGAGTGACAGACAGTATATATGGGTTCACTATGAAAATGTCACTCTCTATTGAGCGACCAACACAACAGCGCATTAAACATGTTACTGGGACAGTAGGCCAAGACTGGTGTCAAACACTTTGTGTGGTTTTGTGACTTCCAGGGGAACATGGTTATGGAAGAAAACAGTGTATGCGTTGTTTTTTGGCTCCCAGGGGACACTGGAACAACGCAGAGGTGACAGAAATTGTATGTGTAATTTTTTGACACTAGTCAGTGGAATGAGGCTGGATACTGGTGTGTTTGTGGTTCTGTGACTACTAGTTGACTAGGACTGACAAGGCTAGGATATCAACAATGTATGCGTGGTTCTTTTACTACCAACTGGACTAGGCAAATGTGTGTGTGTGTGTGTATATGCATATATATAAAATATATTATACTCACACACGTAGCCACTTGCAGGCAGTGTTGCAGCCCTAGTTGAAGGGAAATATTGAGTATGTGGCCTTAGACTGTGTTTGTGTGACATGCCTGCAATAATCAATACACTCTTTAAATGATCTCCTAGTTTCCTCCTCCATTTATCCTCTTTATCTTGCTTCTATAACTCTAGCAGAGCTGCACATCATTTCTGACACTGTTCTGTCAGGATATTATACTAAATAAATGGCCTTGTGCTCATCATTACTGTTGAAGCAAAAATGTAATATATACATGATGCAATGCTATAAAATCAATATGTGTAATGTGATAAAACGTAGGAGAAAGTGCTGCATTAATACAGCATTGGTTCGTCAAACCCAAATAACATAATTATAAAGTTTACTGTACTGTAGCATCGAGAAAATTAAGAAGTATACCTATAGGACTAAGTGAGTTATGACCCTCTGAATGCTGGAGTGGTTTAAAAACAGTTGAACAGAAGGGCTGAATATAAAGACTTAGGTGGCAATCCTTCATACAACAACCTTGTATGTAGTTTTTTTGCATTCTGTATAGAGTTGTCTGATTTGCTGATCCCCATTTGATCATTAATGAGTTCAGACATCCACACAACAGACCATAGGCTTGCTCAGTCTGAATGAGATTAGAATGAGATTGAAAGCCACACATGTGGCCAGTTAAAACCATGTAAACATTTTAACTGTAATGAAATGTCACTGTCCAACAACAGACTATTGTTGCATTTAAATGCACACAAGAAAGTGTAAAAATATGCCTTATTGCTCTAAAAAGTTACCCACCTAGTTAAGTCATTCTGTTATAAACAGCAAAATATTTTCTATAGTTTAAACAGTAATACACAATATTCCTTGCAGTGTGGTTTATATATTTTTGATATAATGAAACCGTGCATAATTAAATCTACCAGCCAGGTTTGTTACCCTCATTCCTAACAAACTACATTTAGAAAAGAGTATGTGTTTTTGTTCTTTGCATTTTTGTATTTTTCTTTGAGTAGCAACACTTTAGGAAGGACTTCCCAGTGGGAACTCAGCTGGAGAAGAAGAGGTTAATTTTTAAATCAAGGGTTCCCCTATCAGAGCAATATTTCTGGTTACTATTAAATTATTAACTGCATGGATACTTATGTAACCTCTAGTGCATTGCTCTGTAATGCCTTGAAGTCCTTTTTGGCATCCAATAGGGGACAAAGGCTCTTTTTGGTTAGTGCCTCACATGCTGATGTGACACGAAAATCTTGAGCAAACCAAATACACAGGCGACAAATAAAATAATCCCACTGATTTT
Organism: Rhinophrynus dorsalis; assembly: GCA_037306005.1. NCBI lineage: Eukaryota > Metazoa > Chordata > Amphibia > Anura > Rhinophrynidae > Rhinophrynus > Rhinophrynus dorsalis. The sequence goes on along the minus strand of CM074720.1, from coordinate 328,213,865 downwards.
AGTGTCATTTCTAACCCTTTAACCCTTTGAGTGTCGTTGCAATGCACTGGACATCTCTCTGGCTAGAAAAGTCTCCAAAGCATTGCCATTGAAATCTGAAATTAGGGGCTTTGTTTTGTTCCTGTAATGCATTTGGTGTGCTCCAGAATTCTTCCAGTTCTCTTAGTGCATCAGCCTCAGTCTAAAATATGATCATAAATACCGGCTAAACTGAGGGAAGACATTGCCTCAAAAGCAAATGTTCCTCTTAATAAATATGCTTTAGAATGTCCAAATAATATTCAAAGCAAAATATAATAGTTTGACTTTATTTTAATGCTTTATGGGGGAAATAACAAATCATTTATAGTTAGAATTATGTATGGTTATATTTCATATTTATTGACAGACTAGAGAATTCTCTGTTTATCTGCCATCTACTGTGTTTACAGAGAGTGTACTTTAGATAAACTGTTCCCAGTGCACTGACCCATCAGGCAATAATCTGTATTAAGGCCATCTGATGTTACATGTACATTACTGACACACATAACTGTATTTAACCCTCCGAGTGCGAAAGGTGGATTCAATTAATTTCATGAACCTCTGCCACTCAAAGGGTTAATGTTTACTTAACCTATTGTATTCATTTTCTGCCTACAGTCAATGTGAAAAGGGGTAGACAATATCCAGCTGTTGTTGGACTAGAATTCTCATAAACCTCACTTAATCATTTGGTGGCTGAGGATGAATGAAATGTTAGCCAGCTGGAGAGCCACGTGTTGCCTCCCCCTTCTTAGAATGTTCTGTTTGATTATTGTAATATGATTATACCAGTTATTGGACCATATGTATAAAGACAAATGCAAAGCATGCCAGATGCATTACTGTGAACAAATAAAACTTCCCATTGATGTTAATGGGAGTTCCCTTCAGGACTGTTTTGTTTTTGTATTTGTTCACATGACCCATTTAAGCTAAGGAGAAATGCATGTGATATGCTGTTCTTGGCTAATTTACACCTCTGTATTTATGATCAAGTGAACAATGTTCCCTGCCTCAAAACACTAGGTTATAGTAAGTAGGGAGGGATATAAAAATATGCTAGAAATCCATGTAATTTGAACTTTCTGTGGCTGATGTGTTATGAACAAACACACTATAGGGAACAAATAAGAATTCTTCTACTTCTCATTGATTTAAAGTGTGTTTTTAAATATAATGCTAGGGAGGTATCCAGTGCATTGCATAGCAATATACTGGTGTCCTCTCTAGAATTCAGGGTGTTAATATAGTAACATAGCTGCCAAGTGGAAAAAAGACATACATCCATTAAGTTAAACCTTTTACTTATCATTTTTGGTCATCCAGAGTGATCTGGCATACTGTTTAGTATGTTGTCTACAAGTACTCCCAAATCCCTCTCTAATAAAGATATCCCAAGTAGTTTCTTATTTAGTGTATCTGTAGTAGGCTTGTTTCTCCAACCAAAATGCATTTTCTTACATTTATCTATATTAAACCTCACCTTCCACTTATCTACTCATTGATTCAGTTTATTCAAATCTTTCTGCAGAGAAAAATCATCTTCTCTGTATGTATTTCCTTCATGTTTTGTGTAATCAGGAAAAAAGCCACATTTAAACTATTGGGAGGTTTTATTTGGCCCCACTGGTACAGTCATTTGCTTCAGAATAGTCACAATTATTCTAATTATATCAGTCTCATTGATTTATAAATGAAAATGGTAGGCAGGGGCTCCACACAGTGAAAAGAGTTTCCCAATGATAATTCACCACTCCATCAGCAGGAAAAGAACTTCTGCTCATAAGCAGAGTGGACCTCTATAGGCCTACACTTTGAGAAGACATGTGGAAAATACAAATCTGCCTCTACCCAGATGCTCACTGTTAGTGAGCATACACCAACCTATAGAGCTGTTCCAGCTACCTCTGAAGATCCGATCTTATCACTATACCAGTTCCCTGTACGTATTGTCCATACTTAATAATATCTAGTTTGAATTTTGATATGTATGTATGTGTTCCTAATAACCACAAGCACATTTTATATGTTCCATAATGGTGTATATGTTTTCTGTTTTGACAGGACACTATAGTAGCTTTGCAAGCATTGTCTTCCTTTGCATCTATGTATAATATAAATAAAACAGCAGCAAGAATTACAGTGGACGGAAGTGATTTGAATATTTCAGAGACTTTCAGCATCAACGCTAATAACCGTATTCTGCTTCAGAGCAAAAACGTAAGACATGAAGGAATTTACAAGAATTTACAAAAATATGTAAAGTCCATTCTAGCCTTATTAAAATAACACCTTCTATTTTAGATTGCAGTTGGGCAACCCATTGAATTTACAGTTTATGCAGCAGGTGTTGGCCTGGCCATTCTCCAGGTAAGCGGCTTTGAAGTTATAGAATTCTGAATTATTTTTTTTCATGTGGATCTCAGTATATATTTACATTTGGTAGGTTATTTATGAAATTTTCCTGGGGAAACTGAAGAGAACACCAGCAAGGGCCAAATTCAAGACTATAAAGAGGAGCAATTCTGGATCAACTCAACTGTACCCAGGGCATTGGAATTGTAACCCCCTGACTGTAAGAGATGTCTACAGTGCTATACATTTAGTTCACAATGGCTTAGAAAACTTATTTGAATTCAAGAGGTTAAAAAACCCATGTAAGACTATGGAATTTTTTTGTTCCCTAGGGTACCTTTGATTTGTTTCAGAATTGCTTGACTTCTCTTTAGTTCATCAGGCTCGCAGTCATTGTATTGATGATAAATTCATGTCAGCAATAGGGTTGGGCAAAAGTTTTTGCCTCAATAGAGAAAAATTGCACTTCCCGCCTAGTGGGAAATTTCACTTGAAATTGTGGTTTTTCTGCTTTTTTCAGCTAACTGCATTGAAATCAATGGGAAGACTGAATTTCAACCCACCACATGAGACATGTCCTTTATTTCCCACAGCTAGTGAAGACCCTTAATAAAAAGGAGTTGAAGCTTAGTTTAGGGTGTCTTGTAGGGAGTAAATTTGTTCTCTGAATCAGGAGAGTCTGGGGTCACACTGTGGGACAGGAAGGGAGAAAGGAAGTTGACCCCAAATAAAGCAACATCTTGTGTAACTGAATGTGAAGACACAGGCTGTCATGATCAAAGTTCCTTTCTGATTTGGCTGTGTGGGTGTTTGAGAAGGGAGCAAAGAAGAATTACCCCAAATACCCCAACATTCAGCAAACAGAGAATTCCACAAACTGGCCAGGAGGAGACTGTAGAAATACAGTCAGGGTCCAGGGTACTAACAGGATATAGTGGCAAGCAGCAGAACCTAATGCCTGGGACTCACGCTACAACTGAGTGCCGAGTCCCAGTCAGACTGGCTTATGAAGGTGGAGGAACATCTCTGATGACTATGACGCAATGCCTGACATCATCTGCCACACGCTGCACATGCGCACAACCGCCCTGAAGCCAGTCTGACTACTGGCATGAGCAGAGAAGACGCGACATGTAGCTGCTCCTGCTGCTGCTTCTGGTCTACATGCTTTCCTGCCTTCTTTTTCACTATGCTGTCTAGAGGTTTTATGGGCCCTAACTTTTACTCTCTCATTCTCCACAGTGCAACCCTATACTCAATCAATAAGCATATCTTTATATTCTTTGACAGAATCCAATTCCTCAGAGATATGCTGCTGATCATGACTCCTTGTTTTGAGAAATTGATCAACCTTTGGCAGAAATTCTGAAATTTGTTTTTAAAGTGGGGTCTAGCAAAGTGGCAAGAATGTATTCCTCATTGCTTTTTATGGACAGTATGTGAGGATCTTGCTGGTGCATTTGTATGTTGTCATTATGGTATGATTTTCAGCCAAGCGCCTCAATATTTTCTGCAATAATTTTATCAGTACAAGAATTTTGTTTATTTCTGCCCCTACGCAAATAACCAGCATGGTCGCCTCCTCAAAAGGTCTCAGCAGCTCACATACATTCCATACTAGTTGCCATTGTCCAGGTGACAAAGAGGCTCCCTCCAAAGCCTTCCAGTTTAGCAAAGTTTACTCACTAATGGCCTTATTCTGCTTGTTCATGTACAAAGTGGAATTCCACATAGAAGGGACCTCCATTTTCAGCTGGTGATGGGTCAAGTTGTTAATCTCTTATATGGAATATAATGTGTTATATGTGATCTGTAGGAGAAGCTAAAACGTGCACAGATTTTGCAAGAGATAAACAGCATCTCTCTGAGGGTTTCATATCCACCAAAGAATCTGGTCACAACAAACACAGATAACATGTTAAAACCATTATCAGGAGAACCAAAACCAGCTATCAAGAAGTACAAGCCATTGCTATATTATCTGCTCTAGTTTACTTAATACATCTATGGCTTTGTCTCTGAAAACTCTGCATGCAAAGGTGACATGCTGATGGTATGGGTTATCCTGCAGCTGTCTTTTAATCATACTTCCAGAACCAGAGGCAAGATTACTGGCTACCACCTGATGCTGCAAGCTAGTGTTACCTACTGGTAATGAGAGGGAATTCTAGTGAGCAGTCACATTCATATAGTCTGTACTCTTCCCACTTGTCCACATATTTGTGGTCAGGTGGATTATCTTGCCATGAGAGCTTTCCAGCCCATTGCTCACTACATTAATCACCTGCTTGTACAATTCTGGCACAGACATCAGGAAAAAATATCTGCGGCTTGGCATATGCTAGTGAGAAGCTACACATGACATCAGCTCTCTAAAATCTCAGATTTAAACAAAAGTTCTGCAGCATGCCCACTGCAAGCGTCTTGGCAACCTTGCCATTCAACAGGCATACTTTGGGATTGTTCTTGTGAAGTTTTTGACTCCTCCCCAAGACCTCAGTAAGTGTGAATTGGCAGTACATGGCAGAAGAACAGTGTAACTTGATTGATTTAAGAACATGAGTAGAGGAGGAGATGGTGGTAGCAGCAACATGTGTGGGTAGTCTATGAAATCTTTCATCTCCTACAGCAAACTCAGAGTCATCTGCAGCAGGAGCCATAGGTGTTATATCAAATGAACAAACTTGTGTCACACTCTCTGACATATCAACATCGCCTTTTCTATTATGTGCCCCATATCCCCTGATACTTTTAGCAGTGCTTCTTCTGCTGCTAGTTGTGGCACCTCTGACCCGTTGTTGGTGTGTCATCCAGTCAGACCTGTGGTTGTGCTACAGCTGGGATCTCAGTGACGAGGTGCCTAGGTGTGAGCCTGTTTTACCCCTGTTCATATGCTTCTTACACAGTCAACAGATAGCAACATGCTTAACTTCATAGACTGAGGGGTTCCTTGAGGGGCTGCAAATACTACTGTGGCTAGATGTTGATGCAATTGTACTACTACTAGGTGTCAAAGGTGCTGCACTACCAACACCAGCAGAGACACTCATCATAGCTAAGGTTGTGGATTTTGATAACCTGTGTTCTTACTGGTTACGTCACACTAGTAGTGTATGTGGCTGAATGGGACTTGGAGTTAGAAGTGGTGATGATGCTGATAATGACTAACAGGATGACACTGTATTTTTGGCCAGAGACGGTGTGGGGGCACTCAACACCTCTATCTTTCATATCCCTCTTCATTGTTGTCTGTTTATGAGGATGTTTCTATTTTTATGGTTACAATAAACAAGATATGTTTTAAATACCATGTTTCATCTGTTGATCTTCTATTGAAGTCTTCTGAGTGCAACTGCAATCATTTTCCATTGTGAAGAAGATTGGATCATGGCTGCCTGGGGCTTCCTAGTCAGTCACACAAAATCTGGGGGTATTTTGGATAAATCACCTATGCTCCTTTCTCACATCCCCAGACTCCTTTAGCACAGAGATAATACCAACCAGATCAGGGAAGAACTTGGATCACAACTGCCTGTGTCTTCTCAGTCAGTTACACAGAGTTTTGAGGTATTTGAGGTCAACCTCTTTTCTCCCTTTCTGTTCCCCAGAGTCCCCCAGACTCCCCTAATACAGAAATTTCCTGCCTAAAGATTCCATAGAGGCCCCCTCCCTAGCATGCCACCAGCTCAAAAATGTGCTGCTTTCTCTTCCTCTAACAAACACAGAATCACATGTCGTGTGAGAACCTGACACCATTTTTTACTATTCCCTTTGATTTCAATGCAATGAGCTAGGCGAAAAAAGCAAAAAAAAACAGAACTTTTCTGAAAACTATGAAGAAAGAAATATAAGTTAATATATAGAAATATATATGAAGAAAGAAATATAAAGTAATCATATATGCCCCATAAATATGTTTGCCAAATAAATGTTCACTGCCATCACTGGCAGCAGTGGCAGAAAAGCAGTTAATATATATAAATATATATGAAGAAAGAAATATATGTTAATCATATATGCCCCATAAATATATTTGCCCAATAAATGTTCGCTGCCACCACTGGCAGCAGCGGCATAAAAGCAGATTGAAAATCACCCCATATACCAGTCAGGCCATTGCCTGAGAGATATAGAGGTAAATTTTATATGACCAGTCTCTGTTCAAAATGGTTTCCAAGCTTCCACTGGCTGGGATGTGTGGTTATGGAAATCCCAGCCAATCAGCTTCTAATGGTTTTCATCATTCCTCCCACTAGAAGCTGATTGGCTGGGAGGTGCATAACCACACATCCCAGCCAAAGAAAACTTGGGAATCAATTAGAACAGAGACTGGCCATATAAAATCCGGTCTGTGTTCAAATTTACCTCAGTTTTGCTCTGGCAATGGCCAGAGAGGTATATGGGGGGGATTTTTCATCTGCTTTTGTGCCGCTGCTGCTGATAGCCATGACTGCAAACATTTATTGGGCAGATATATTTATGGGGCATATATGATAAACATTTCTTTCTTCATATATATTTCTATATATATTAACTTATATTTCTTTCTTCAATGAGGCACAATATTTTTGAAGAGGAAATATGATGTTAACTTTAGGGGCCTTGGGGTATACAATGCTGTGCAATGTGTTGCATACCCCACTGGCACTCATAGGGTTCATTTTCTTTTCACTCATGTTTATCGATCCTTGGATGTATTGATATGGGGCTTTGGACCCCATATCAATACATCCATGGGTCACTTAGCTTTTTTTTTTAGCATTTTTTATATTTCAATTCCAGTGTAGGTGGTTTTTAGCATGCTTTAGGGGACTCGGTGGCAACGTTTTGAGGAGTAGATTTTTTGTGATAAAGCTGAGTCCCTTAAAGCATGTTACCACCCAGTGCATGGAACTGAAGCACAAATTCAACATTTTTTAATTGCTTCAAAAGGGTGCAAATGTAGCGCCAACATGTATTTTTTTCCCTTCAGTAGTTTGTCACAGCATAGGTAATTGCACACCTAACTGTGCCTTAAAACTGCTGACAGTACTTTCTCTTTTTTTAACGGGGTCTGTTAAATCGAGCCCCCAATCTGGTCGGCTAAGCCTATATAATTTTCTTTTCTATATTCTATTTTTACAGTTTTCTAATTATCAAGTAACATTTTAACACTTTGAGTGCATTGCTTTGCACATTCCTCTGGCACTCAAAGGGTTAAACAAGATTCTAACAAATTAAAGAACAAAGTCTATTGATTTCAATTAAATCCCCCTTGAATTGTTTATTTAAAACGATACCTGAGCATTAAGTTTTAAACCAAATTGCATTTTAATTGGTTCAATTAGTTATACTTGTATGTATGTTTTTGCCACATTTTGTGAAGTTCCACTTTGCAACTTGATGACAGAATCTACTTTTTCTTTTAGCTTCATGTTATTTACAATATACGGAGTTTAGATTCGTCTATCAATACTAAATCCATATCAGGTCATGATGCATTTGATTTAGGTATTACTGTTCGTGATGACACAGAAAATGTAAATGCTGTCGCTTTAAATATATGCACAAGGTAGGTAAATCTTCACTATGAATCTTGTTTTACATTATAATGTAAACTTTCAAAGTTAAATATCAGCTACACATCACATTTCTTAATGACATCTGATTCTGATTCCTAAGCCTGATAAATGAAACTTATGTCTGATAAAATCAGATATAAAGGTCAGACAATTTCATTTCTGAAATCTGTGTCTGACTTCTAAGTCTGACGTTTGTTAGATATCAGAATAAGTCAAGCCACTAGCTTAACAGAATATTTTAAACAACATCTGAATCTGATATGTGACCCTGAAATATGTGTGTATCAGGATTGTCACATGTCAGAGTCGTGGCTTAATGCATTAACCCCCCCAATGGGTGGTAGGATGGGTGTTATGAAAAAAAGTTATTAAAATATGGAAATTGCCATGGAGCAAACATCACGGAGGCATAATATGGGATAACTTATTTACAAATAAAATAGGTAACAAATATTAATTTCATGATATTTCTTCATGCACCTCAAGGATATAAAAATGTAATCAATATTGTTAACTGTTATCAAAAATACAGACAGGAATAGCCCATTTACTTTGCTTGTAAGTAAGCTTGAAATCCATTTCCTACACCTGCATTGTGTACAAATGGCACATGCAACTCTGATGCCCAGGCCTGTAACATAACCAAGTCCAAATACTTCTCCTATATGATAAACAGTAAAGTGTAGGAATGTAATGTTGACTTTCTGTGCTCCTTGTTTTATACCCTGAAATGCCTATTCACTCCGTTTTACTCATACTTGCACATTGTGTTAGGCAGGTGCAACATACAAAAACAAGTCTATTTAGCCTATATTAGCTCAGGAATAAAAATATTATCCATATACATTTGCCCAACTGTATGTGGATAATATTTTTATTCTCTGTATTGGAACTTATTTTATGTCTTAAATAATACATATTATTGGAACCTCTGGAGTATCTGGAGATTTGAAGTTTGAAGGCAAATGATAACAGAAGAGTGATACTTAAAGGCCTATACTTAACAAGATTTGGTAAGCAGATTATTTATTGGGGGACTTAAGGAAGAAAACAAGTAGTTTGTGCTCTTAGAGGGTCCTGTGCCCTTCTTTTTTGTATCGTTCTACAGGTAAATTCAGACACCTGTCCAAATTCCTGAAATGTCTAAAATATGTCAGGAAGAGTAAATTGTGGGTGACTTACAAATAGTAAAATGTTGTCCTGTGTTGTGTAAGCAATATGGGAATTGCAGATGTTGGTAGTTACATTAGTAGGTTCCAGGAAATGTTATCAAAGGCATTTTTGTCATCTAAGCTGATCAGAATGTTTCAGTTCTCCGGGGAATATCTAGTCTTTAGGATAGCAGAAAAGGCTGTATGGATGCTTGTGACTGAATTCCTCCCCAGTACAAATACAGTCTGCTTTGGGGAAATAAGTGACGGCAGTATGTGTCTTAAACACTTTGTCATCATTTTACTCCTTATTTTGTAATCTGTGCAGACATGATATAGGATTATATGATTATAATAAGATGTGATCTTTGCTTGGTTTAGTAAGAACAATTATTCTGGCAAGGTTAATGTTATCTGTTATATGTTATTAGACAAGATGTTATTGAAAATATATGTAAGATGTTTCAGAGTGGTATCTTTAAGTATTTTGTAGAACTCTGAGGGCAGAATATCTGGGACCAGTGATTTTAGATATTTAAGATTGGAGATGACCTACTCTACGTCTTGGAAGGTTACGGAATAACTCTCATTAGGAGGGTGAACAGTTGGGTGAAAGTAACATACTTTAAGAAGTCCTGTCCCCTTCCTGTATCGTCTAGGTCTGTACAATAGACTGGAAGAGCTTTACAAAATGATAATTTATCTCTGTGGTGCTTGTGGAGAGTTTTGAGTTAGAACGGAAGGAATTCATATGAGCCACAAGTCTGCCTTATATATTCACCTGCTCAATATGAGAACTTTTTTACCTACTGTGCAATAGTTGAGATTATGTTTGAAGAATATGACATTTACCACTTTAGCCTTAAATATTTAAGAAGGTGGTCTTTATATGTTTTGGTTACATTTCATTGAGCTATAGTTTGTTGTTAGTTTCTTTCTTTTAAAGAGATAGTAATGTTTCATAATAAAAGCAGCTCCAATTAATCTTCATAGTATTTGGGCCATGGAGAGTGTTATTTCAATTCTGTCAGAGTTTAATTCAAGAGTAATTGAATAATAAAGTATCCCCCTCCTGCCCCTTTTACTGATGTAACTGCTTAGCTCAGAGCAGCAGGGTAGAGTCCAGGTGGATTGCAGAGAGGGACAATCTTCAATTAACATAAGGGAAAAACCTGTCAAGGGGGGCAGGGCTTTCATTGTTCTCACAGTAAGAATATTGTCTCTTTCGGTGATCTGTCTGGTCAAGTGACCAGATTCCACATCTGAAGGGAGGTGGCTTACACTAGGTAAAAGGGGTGAGAGAGGGATACTTTAGCATTCAATTACTCTTGAACTGCAACTCTGACAGTATTGAAATAACACTCTCTATGGCTCAAATACTATGAAGATTAATTGGAGCTGCTATTTTTGTGAAACATTACTATCCCTTTAACTGAATACATTGTAGATAATGCGTCCCCTAAGGAATGCTTTAGCAGTCTGCCAGAATAGAATTGGGTTAGATCTATACTGGTGATTGTATTAATGAAGTCTAGCCAAGCTGCCTTGAGACTATTCTGGAAAACCTGTGTTTGTGAAAGATAAGCTGGCAGTTAAATGAAGAGGGTAAAGGGGGTTTGAATGATAATAGTGAAATGGGGGCTTGATCATAAATGAATGATACATGACTATGAAACATATAATGTAATATCATTGCTTGTCAAGTTAAACTCATAAAATTGTCATGGACATATGAGTAAAAACTATAATTCCTATCCACCAGGTGAAAATGATGCCATGTCAGGGACAGTCATTTTTGAAAAATTAGAAGGGGGTTGTATTTAGCACTGGCCTGGGAAATATTATGTTTACCTTTGTGTAAACATTGGTTTATGACATGGTTAAAATCTCCACCAATGATTAGTTTTGTGTTTGAATTGGAAGAAAGATATTATATTAGTGAGGACAAAAGGGAAAAGTCGGTTTATTAGGAGCATAAATATTACACAGAGTGAACTTCTCCCCATCTATAAGACAGTATAGAATGAGGAATCTCCCCTCTCTGTCCACTGACCTGTCAAGGAGCTGATAATGAAGGTTTTTGTGTATCAGGCAGCATAGCTACACCTCTTTTATTTGATGTGTTAATAGCTGCATAACAGTCTCCCACCAAGTCTCTCTACATGACTTTTTCTGCTCTGAGGCTGTCAGGTGTGTTTTTTATAGAAAGGAAATTGTGGTGTGTAGTCTTTTAAGGTAGGTAAACATTTTCAGAGATTAATTGGGTTATGTTTACTACCCATGTTCCAAGATGTGACTTATACATTGTGCTGTTGAGAACTGAGGTAGCTGAGTTATAGGACCTTGCATGCAGGAGATGGAGGAAATTATTCTAATAAAGAATAAATAGTAACTTCTAGCTTCTACTCCCAGTGAGGATGAGTTGTCAAGACTGGGAACCAGGCCAGCGGCACTTTGAAGTAGGGATGTAAGCCTTAATGCAATCATATCATGCCACATTTGTTTAAAGTTTGAACTGTGAAGAATGGTATTGCTGTTCAAGTTTTTACTCTTAGATCTTAGGCATACATATATACTTTAGCAGTTTTTTATTATGTGAAAGGTTTGCAGAATTTGCTACCAACTTCAAGTTTCACATTGAATAAGCACCAGCATTAGCGAACAGCAAGAAGTGAACTTCATGGAGTGGAGTCAACCTTTCTCCAGGGTCACCTAAACATTTTTCTTTTCCATGATGGGTCATGCAATGGATGCCTGTGGGAAGGGATGACTAGATGTGAAATTGCACTGTCTAACTGTCCCATTAAGCTTTTGCATTTTGGAGGAGTAGACATTGCTTTGCAATGGGTTGTCTGTCCCCCCTGGAAACCATAAGGTTAGGAACAAGGGGATGCCAACCATCCATATGTGTGACTATTACACTGGAGCAACACATCATCTAGTGAACCAAGCCCCATGAAACAGAGAGTGTTAGTGTGGAACTGTCATTAAGCTACACACACACACACACACACACACACACACACACACACACACACACACACACACACACACACACACACACACACACACACACACACACACACACACACAACACAGTATATCCATCCCTATTCTGCTCCTTTAGACTTTGCACAATTATTGTTCTCAGGCTAACCCCCAGTACCCTTTAACACTTAGAATGCCAGAATGGTATCCAATGCATTTCATATCATTGCACTGGCTATACCTCTATCACTTCAAGGGTTCTAGTGTTGATATGGTTATGTTCAAATCAATATATGTTGTTTGCTGTCAGTTAAACTAAGGGATATGATGAACATGGGCAATGTGGTATACCTTTGTCTGCAGGGGGATTGGGTGATATCATTGAAGTGGAAATGTCATAATGGCTGAAGGAATGGCAGATGTCAGTTGGATTCACACCCTCAATATGACACATACATGGAATAGCTGCTGCTTAGGCTATATGCTGTACCGGCTATGTGGTTGCAGCAGTCAAGATCAGGGCGCCACTGACTTCAAGAATGTTTAGGTCAAAGGAATGAACAGAATTTTTCCCCCACCCATTAAATAAGAATTGTTTTAATAATCATAATCCAGAGCCCCACATATATAATTCTTAAGTGCAGACTAGTTAGGGTGAAATAATTACTTAGGTTTGCCTGTGTGTTTAATCTATGTTTCAGTGTTTGATATCAAACTCCGTTCTAAAGGGAACCGCAAGGAAGGCCTCAGTTAATCACTCTTAAGTCATATGTCTAATAATCAAATTCAAATAAAGTATGACCCTTACAGTATGAAAGCAACATACAGTGAACTTAAGATGATGACAAGTAAACTCATATACTGGTCTTCCAAATGAAAGTTGCGATGTGAAGGAGTCCTGCATCGCATTTTTAATTATATCAAACACTGTAAAACTCTCATTGTACTATCTATGAGAGTCTGATTCCATCTTCATAGAAAACACTGAGTGGGGTTTACAAAGTAGAGGGACAGGAATTATTGTGATTGACCAGGGTTGCGATATCAGAGAGCACACAAACAAGCCAGCTTTAGCCATCGGAGTAGGAGTCACCTCGCTACAAAAGTAACGAGCAGGGAATTATTGCCAATTAAAGAGTATCCAAAGGATCTGTGTGAGATCTCACATAACACTGACAAATTTTCATAGACATACCTGTCCCCATCTAGAAATCCCATGAACTCTCAGAGATTCATAGACAGACCTACTATCCCAATACAATCCATTGTCCTTACACTTATTGCTCGAACAATACGGATCAGGGAACAATTTAGGCTTTTATTGTATGAGATTTTACATCCGATATATAGGAAAATACAGTCTAAGTGCTGATTTTTGTCCCTTCAGACATTCACCACCTTGTCAAACACAATTAAAAATAGCAGTTAATTGACTTGATGTGGTTAGACAAATTAGGCAATTATTTTATTTGATATTTGCCAATTTTGAAATTCAGTTAGTTTACAATTGAGATTTTTTTTTTATAAACTTTATTTTTTATAAAGCAGGTTTATTCAGGCTGGACAACAATATGAGAAAATGGTACGAAAATCTTGACCAGGATAAAACCATAGGAGCGTAAGCATGGAATAGTCACTTTGTGGAATGCCAGCCTGTTTTATTTTTAACACATAAAAGAGTCCTGCATGATTATAGGAACAATTTCACAAACTCATGCACACTTCCATCCAAAACCAGAAGTGGAACAGGGTGGTGTAGTCCTGAAAAGGGGAGTGAAAGAGGACAAGGGAGGGGGCAGAAGCAAGGAATCCAATCCCAGGGATAGGACTCCAAGAGTGAAAGACAAATGAGATAATACAAATGATTACAGACCCTCAACCAATACAGCATCTCTGTGGAGTCACCACATGCTCCACTGGGAGCTGTGGCGGGGGTGGTTATCCTGGAGGATAGAGGTCAGTCTCTCCATGTGTTCGATGTGGATGATTTTGGTGAGAATGTGGGAGAGCAAGAGCACTGCAGGGGATTGCCAGTGGTGGGCCACCAAGTAGCTGACCACCGTAAGAATGTGTCTAATCAAGGGCTGCAAAGATTGAGGTGGATCAGGACAAGGGCGTCCCAACACCAGAATCACAGGGTTATGAGGCAAATAAACCATTGTGATCTGTCGCATGAGAATCCGTATTGTCTCGTAAAAGGGCTGTATGAGAGGACAGTACCACCAGATATGATACAATGAGCCTGTTTGACCACAACCTCTCCAGAACCCATCGGAAACTGAGTTGTTATAGAATAGAGTCTAATGGGAGTATGGTACCATCGGAGGAGGATTTTGTAAATATTTTCCCTAGCCATTGTGCAGATGGAAGTCCGAGAGGCTGCACTCCAGATCCTGGACCAGGTCCCTCCAGTTCTCTACCTATATTATCCTTCCATATAGTCTCATATTTGTGCTTGGGAGGAGATGAAGAAAGAAGGACCAGGTACAACCAGGTGATAGAACCCCTTGCTGTAGGAGCATGCAGACAGGCATATTAGAAGACCTTAAACTGGGGGAAGATCAGAGATGAGGATGGATTCCAGGCATAATGGATTATTGAAGAGCCCTCAAGGCAGTCCTGGGAACCCAAACAGGCAAAATTTGAAAAAGGTACAGAAGCTTAGGTAGAATGTTGAATTCTGACCAGAGGACAAGATCCCTCCGGATGTCAGCAAAAAGAGGGGGGAAGTTCCTTTGATAAACGAGGCATATGCGGGTATGATGTTGACCCCCAAGGTACTTGATGCTTGATTGCCATTGGAAAGGAAAGATGGAATGTAGCAGGTCAAAGCCTCTGATTTGGAGGTGTTTATCTTATAGCCTGATATATCCTGGAACTCCTGTAAAACCCTAAGGAGATTAGGCAACAAAATGTGGGGGGAAGGGAGGGATAAGATGATGTCATCAGCAAAGAGGGAAAGTTTGTAGGGGGTACCGTGGAGGGCGATACACAAAATGTCTGGGAGAAGAGAAAGGGGGGACAAGGGGCAACCCTGGCGGGTATCGTTCTGAATTTGGCATGCATTGGGAGAGAGTCTGTAAGGTGCTTAAGGGTAGTAGACCGACAACTATAGAGAGATCGGATAGCCACCAAAAAGGGACCTCTGAAACCGAACCGATCTAGGACAGTCTCTAGATAAAGCCAGTCCACTCGATCTAAAGCATTCTCAGCATCTAGGCCGCGTAGGGCAAGGCACAGTACATGCAGGGCAAATAGCAAGGGAAGAAAGCAGTCAATGGCACTGGGGGGGTACCTGGCAGGTGCAGTGGTCAAAGCATGAGTTCTGAGGCAACACTGACAGAGCCCCCTCAGTCTCTTGAGCGAGCAGCCAACAGGGAAGTGTAGCTAAGGCTAGGGCCTCTTACCCCTGTAGACTAAACCAGCCAAAGGAGAGCAATCCTGGGTGGAGGAGTCTTCAGGTTCCTGATGGAATCATGTTGTCTGGGTGCTCATGCTCCCCAGATGTAGCCCAAAAGCAGAGCCAAGATATGGCAGGCTCAGCCACAGAGTGGAGTGCCTCGAGCCACACACTAGGCCGCAGTCCTCTGTGGGGAGATCTTAGTTTCTGGCAGATCAAGTAGGATTACCGGGTGGTCCAGCCAAATACTCATGAATTTGCAACAGTGAGGTAGAATCCTTCAGAACCCCAGGATTGCCGCTCACTCCTGCTCCGCTGGAGCTCCGCCCCTACAATTGATATATTTGACTGCTTTGACTTCTTATGCTACTAATGCAAATGGAAACAACTGGGTATTAAATTAAAACAATATTTCAATGGTCTACTTTGAATTCTTGATTCAACACCATTTGCTGCCATTCTAGTATTTATCTAGCAACCCATACATTTGTGAAGTCAGTATGTTTATTTTGAGTGATTTGTTTTCTCCATTTATCAGTCATATAATTTTTAGTGAAGTTCAGCACAGTTGCTTCCAGTTCAATCTCTTCTATTTTTTTCCTTACTACATTCTTCTTTGTTCCACAGCACAGCATATGGTTTCAATTATGTGTCATATCAAAAGCCAACTAACTTCATACTTTACACACTGTTTCCATCAAAAACCTTGGGAAAGTAAACTGAAAAATGAGGTTAATTTTACTTCATAGTTTGATTAACAGTATGTATAATTTTCAACCATTAAAATGATATTTAAAAAACATATAAGCACAATTTTAATTTCTAACAAGTGCCGATTCTAACAAGTGTCACAACTGTGTTAGACGCTCATTTAGATTGATGTCCATTTATATATTTGTCAAATACATTATTTTTTTATTTATTTTTTTCTGATTCAGAAAACCTTTGTTTCACCTCTTGATGAAGACATCAGAGTACTTATGACAATATTTCAGGCATTTGGTAATGGGGCAATGGTAAACCAGAGGAGGTTCCCTGTTGCCTAGAGCCCCCACTCACAATATTTTTCTTTCACCTTAACATAAAGAGATGCTTGCTGATGTTGTACATATCTGCTTATTCTACTGGTGGACAACCTATTGTTGGACTGCAGTTTCCATGATGATGGGAATTGTAGCCCAACTGTAATCGGGGTTAACAGATTTCCCTACTATGGTCTATGTTAACCCTTTGAGTGCCAGAATGGTATCAAAAGCATTGTTTTGCAATGTGTTCAGTACCCTAATGGCTTTCAAAGGGTTAAGGAAGCTGCAGTGGATTTTGGATGCACAACACATTCTAGGTACTTCTAATGCCCACACCTTTTTATTTTTTGGAAACCACTTTATGCCTGAGGGTTATTGGTACAAAGAGCAGACATGATTTTTCCTTTTTACTTGCATATTCAATATAAGAATTCCTATTACCTTGGTTAACAATTTATGTGCCAGAGGGGTATCCAATGCATTGCTTTGCACTATGTTGCTTACCCCACTGGTACTCAAAGTGTTGCTACTGTTCTTGGTGCTAACGTCTCTGCATCCTCTCTGCTCCCTCCCCAGCACTTTGACATCTTTGCACCAGAAAGATATGCTAATGATCACAGTCTCTCCCTCTTCCCTTGCATCCCTAATTCTTAGTGCATATGATGATGTGCATCTTTACCACCAAGGTAGGTGCTCGCCGCACATTGACAGACAGACATCCCCATAGCATTGACCATAAGTGTATCTCACCCTCAGGAGACTAACGGTCAGGGAGGTGGAGGTTTTGGGAGGTCCACTTGGTGGAGAAACAGCACTTGCAGATCTATGACTGAGTGTTCATTATTATTTGTTGCAAGAAGACATCCATCCACCTTATCTGAAGGACTTAATGATCAAAACTCAGCTGTTACACAAGAAGACAACTTGTGAAAGAAGCCACAGAGAGCAATAAACACTTTTAAGGATCTGCAACATTAATTGGCTGGGACTTGAGTAATGGTGCACTAGCCATCGATGTCAAGAGCTCTGCATTACACTGGTCTGTATGGATAGCTTGCAAGAAATAAGCTATTCCTCAAAAGGTACCATCTGAAATTAAATCTGGAGTTTGTCAGACATAATGAGTGCCCCAGCTGTGATGTGAGAAGGTTTTTTTGGCGAAATCTCAATTGCTATGTGTGTCATAAACTTATTACTGCTCATGCTTCAAGACACATCATCCTTATAATGAAGTATGATGGTGGCATTTTCATGCAGGGACTGGGCATCTTGTTAAATCTGAAGGAAGAGTGGATGGAGCAAAATAGAATGAATGAATATTGCAAGAGAAACTGCTTCAATCCAGTAGTGTCAGGATACCTTCCGTGGCGACTGTTCAAGCCAACTGCATTTACCCTCAGCGGCTCCAGCCTCATTGTCCGCTCAACTCTGTGCCTCCATTGAGTCAGGATCCCCTTCTGTTGGGCGGCTCAGCTGCTGGTGGTTCTGGGCCTCTGTTGCTGGGCTCCGGCAGCGGGGGACGTCAGTACTGGGAGCACGTCCTAAAGCATGGACGAGCACTCCATTTAAAGAGACAGCCACCTGTTGGCTGCCCCTCCTCTTCATTTTTGTTCATCCTATTTAAACTGCCTCGACACAAGGCTTAGTTGCCCTTTCGTTGGTGTCCAGTGCAGTTCTTGAGTTTGGGCTCTGTGTATGATCTGGCTTGTCTGACTAACTGATCTGGGGCTGACCTGTGGCTCTGTCTGATTACCTGCTCCGTGTATGACCCTTGGCTTATCGGACATCCATTCTAGTGCAGACCTGCAGCTCTGGCAGACTACCCGTTCCGTGTATGACTTCTGGTGTTGACCTGGGGCTCTGTCCACTGCATCTCCAGCATACAAATGCTTCAGCAGACATCCTATCTGGTGCAAACCTGTGGCTCTGGCTGACGACCAGCTCTGTGCATGACCCCTGGTTTGTCTGACCACCCAATCTAGCACTGACCTGTGGCTCTGCCTAACTACCTTGAGAGTGGCCTTTTGTTCAGTTAGACATCCAACCTGGTGCAGGCTTGTGGCTCTGGCAGACGCTTCCTGGTGCCTTCCCAGTTGCTGGCACTCCCAGGTGTGGACCTGGGACTTGGGCTTCCCTCGTCTTTCTGGCTTCACCTAGGTGCAGACCTGTGGTACTGCTGATCATAGTTGCCAGCTTCCCAGGTGCGGACCTGGGACTTGGGCTTCCCTCGTCTCTTCTGGCTATCACAGACAAATACAGAACAAAATTACAATGTATCATTCGTAACTTAGTAATAGTAGAGAATTGGTCAGGGATCTGAATACTTTTGCAACACACTGTATTCATTTATTTTCCTCTTCATTAAGTCCTTGAGAAATCTATATTAATAAAAGAATGCTGGCAGGGTGCCAAAATTCTGTCTCCGCCGCATACACCCCTGGGTGGATACACACACCCCGGACTAACAATAAGGAGGAAATATTAAAATCTCTTCCATACTGCCTCACCAGGACATACACAGGGCATGAAAATCTCTGCAATCTCTGTTCCAAAAAAAAAAAAACATGGCCAACTGTTGCTGCATATCTGTATGTAAGCATCTTGTGTACAATAAATAAACTGGCTTATCAGTGAAGGATGTACTCAGCCACTCACTGGGCAGCAGGAAGAGGCTGCTCCAGACACTACCCTTCCACACCATCATCCACTTCACCTCCTCCCAAAGGAAGCCTCTCTCTTGGGTGGCCAAAGCCAGCAGTGGTCTGAGCAGTCTGTGGTCCAGATACAGTGCAAGCTCCAGTTGGTTGGGGGTCTGCATGTCCTGGGCTGCAGGGTGCCCACAGGGGCCTCTCAGACTCTATCCCAATGAAAGAGCCACCCTTCAGGGCCCGAGAGCGTCTGAAATCCACCTCTCCCAGGCTGCCTGCCTGATACCAACCTAGCGTTACCTGTTTTAACAGGGTCAGCAATAATGTAACCCAGAGAAATATTTATGTATATATATATATGATAATTTTACATGTACATATACATAAATATTTCCGGTTATGAGGATTCAGGTGCAAAAGAGATGGTTCAATCAAAAACAGTATTTATTAGAACACCAGTCAGTCTTAAATTACACTGCAAATTATAATCTATACTTCCTTATAAGGAATTAAATAGCATGCACAACAGAAATTAAACTAACTACAAAAATACATGTAAGACGACAGAACACAAAACATTAATACATTTCTATATACATAAGTGCACTGGGTGTTATGGCATAATTACCTGGGCAGAGTCCCCTCCAGCACATGCTTCTAACTGCTCTCCACTGCCCCTTCTTCTCTCCTTTTCTCTCCTTTCCTCCATCTATCTCCTTCACTGCATCTTCCTCCTACACTCCTCTTTCTCTGTCTAAATGGAATCTAATCCCTTATTTTATGCTCTTTACTGCCCATTGCATTCAAGGTAAAATATGCCTAAACACATGACAGTGCACTTATTTAAGACACTTCCCTATAAGGATAATTTTAAGAATTTAACTTGTCAGCTCAGGGAGGCAAACTGCTACTGCCCATTGCATTGAAGGTAAAATAGGCCTAAACACATGACAGTGCATTTATTAAAGCCACTTCCCTATAAGGATAATTTTAAGAAGTTAACTTGTCAGCTCAGGGAGGCAAACTGCTAGGTGTTTAAAAAAAACACATTAGAGTGGACTTTGTGGCACACTTCTGAAAATGCCTTTTTCTCTGAAGGATAAGGGAATGTCAGCCTAAGGTCAGCGACCACCCCCCTCCAAGGTATACACATCTATACTGGTTCCCAGGCCATTTGTCTTGTCAGCGAGCAGGTGATACCCTGACTGAGTGGAAAAAGGATGCTACATACATTTGATTTGTATATATATATATATATATATATATATATATATATATATATACATACATACACCATCTGTATTTGCAGAATAAATGTAATGTATCAGTATTATGTGTGCACTATAAAAAATACTTGTATATCCCATTATCACTGATACATATTTATTCATTCATTGACCATTCATAGGGAGCATGAGTGCCCACAGAGCCCACCTGTCCACAAACAAGCTGACCCCTGTTATTATGGGAGTGAGGGAAAATAGATCTGCATCTCAGCATGCCTGTGGGCCACCTGTCCCAGAACAAGCTGCCCACTGATTGTTGTATAAAATGTAGACATATTTCTATCTATCTATCTATCTATCTATCTATCTATCTATCTATCTATCTATCTATCTATCTATCTATCTATCCGTCTGTCTGTCTGTCTGTCTGTCTATCTAGCTAGCTATCTTTCTTATCTGTCTACTGTATTGGTATAATAACAACTTCTATTTACATGAAATGGAGATATTACACAAACAATAACACATCTGGTAGGGAGATAAAGATCTCCCCACCTTCATCTGTGAGAGATGCCTGGAGGGCAACCTCCTGGTCAGGCTCAGGCCCGATACCCACAGCAGGTCATCAAACAGGCAGCAGGCGGGGACACCTGCAGGCACACAGACATGAAGTGGCTGGGTAGGAGGCAAAGGGCAGAATGCTATGGAGATACACAATATACTGCATTGTTGGGACAAGGAACAGCAATGCCACCTGCAGTATGATGAGGCCTCCTTGAAAACACCATGTGCCACAGCTGTTAAGCAGTGCAGTGCTGTCCCAGTTCGAAGCAGGGCCTCTATGTCTATTCTGCTGCATATGGAGCCAGGATACACATGCTCAAATTGTTTGTTATTGTAGAAATACTGAAAAAGCCAAAACATTTATAGATTTTTGTGCTGATTAATGATGTGTGAATTATCTGTGAAGTTCTTAAGTTGTGCTATAGAATGTGCTCTTCTTGAATTGACTCATTAGTACATCTAAGAGCACGGACCTCCTGCACACCTGACCTTTGTGTCCTATTTTCTCCTCTTGTGAAGGAGGAATACACAATGGGGGTTATGCATTAAGGCATGCTAAAAAGGTGATGAAGTAGAGATGACTTCTCCAGTGATATCACTTCTCCAGTTCCTGTGTTACTTAGTGGAGACTATTCATTAAGATTTCACCAACTTTGCAAATCATGGTGCGTAGGCTCTATAGAATAATATAGGAACAGGAGTAGTGATATCACTGGAGATGTCTTCTCCACTTTATCACCTCTTTATCACACTTTAGTGCATAACCTCCAATGTGTATTGAATTCCTCTGCTTCCAGATCATACTTAGCTTCTTAATGGGCACAGAAGAAAGCTATGCCCTGAATCACCTATACACTTCACACTGCCTTCCTCTTGTGGTCAGGCTAATATTTTCATACAAAAGGTCACAGGATACACATAAAGGTGCTGCTTCTCATAGCACTGCAGTATGATGTGTTTTTCCTGGCCAGGAGACCATATGTGTGTTGCTGTCATTATCCATATTACTATATAAGTGATACTATTTTTTATATATATTTTTTAGTGTAACATTCTGTTAATTTTTATATCCAATACAACTTGTTTGATTTATTGCACTAAGTTCTGTAATATATCGCCTGATAATAGTACTATTTGGGGGATTTAAATATAGCCTTTGAAAGAGTCTTCCTCTTTCCCAAAGATAAATATAGAAGGTACTTGGTGGTCTCTTGCTGCTGAAACATAATCACGCTTGTGCATGATGACATCATTAAAGCAATGAATTCCCTGGAGGCAGGACTTCTACTGGGGACTGAAGCTTATGATCAACGTAAGCTTCAATCCCCTGTATTAATAGCTTTGATACTGGACCAGAGAGGATGTGTCTGTCCAAGATCTTAGAAGTTTTGGTGGGATATACTGAGGAAGTGGACCACTTGTTCTTAGCAGCAAAGTGGTGAAATTATTGGGAATTTGGGTGATTTTGATTTGTTTCTTTTGGTGCAGCTGAGACATCTTAGTACAGCCACCTCAAACTGCTTATCTTACTTAGTTTCTTCTTCTTTAGGTATTTAATAAAGGATCCATCTGCTCAGAGTGGGATGGCTGTAATGCAAGTGGACTTGCTTAGCGGGTTCAGTCTGTCTCCTGAAGGTGTCTTGATAAAATATCCAATCAAGAAGGTAGAATCCTCTGATGGAAAAGTCCATGTTTATTTTGATTCTGTAAGTGTAATACTAATAAACATTACTTATTATTTAATAAATTGTAATTATCTTACCTCATGATTTATTGCACATTGTTTACACTTAATTAATAATTCATATTTCACTTAAAATATGAAAAAATACCTGTATGCATATATGTAAAGCATTTTGTGGAAAAGCATTTCAAAGTGATACAAGTGCAGGATATGCAACACTACCTTGCTTTAACATTTTATTTATGTATTTATTTATTTTTACCTTCAGCTATTTTTCTTTTACAACTTATATGTTCCTGACATGAAGATTTCATTTTCCATGCAGCTCACTGTCAATGACAGGGAAAGCAGATGTAATGGTAAAATGTAATACTATCCCTGGTGAAGAAAATAGCTTTTCCCCTCCAGTCTTATACATGGCATACAGTGTACACCATGATGCCACTAATTCAGAATGATGCCAGTGATATCCCTAATGTCATTTGCTTTTTATAGCATGTGTGCCTTAGCTGTCACTGAGCTTAGTGTCCCACTCCATTCATAAATGCACATGTGGCTTGTGGCATGTGGCTTGGTGCAAAGTAAGCAAAGCTGAGGGTACTGAGAGAAGGCAGTGAGATTACGAACCCCACAGATATAGAGCTGAATAAGTGCAGTACCCCTGAAATCAGAAATTATGTCTGGGGGAGCCAAATGGGGTAATATATAAAGGATACAGAGCAATGAGAGTTCTATATATTATATATAGTAGATTGGACAGAAGAAGCCCCAAAGCTATGTCCCTCCATTCTTTCTGCAGAAAGGATAGTGCTACTTTGTACCATTATTCCTGCTTCCACTGTCCTTGGCAGTGAGCTGCCAGGAAAAAAGAAAATAATTTAGCTGAAAGTGAAAAAATAGTAAAGTATTGACTGTGACGGGGGTACAGGGGTTACTGCTTGGTAGACCGAGGGTTAAGCGATTTATCCAGCCAGACAAAAAGATAATAAATTGCATTTATTAGAGAGGTCACGGCGCACAAACATAGGACAACAATTACAGGCAAATACACAGGGGTAAAACATAAAAACGAAACACTTCTGTGGTTCTCTTCTTGGTTGCACAGATGGCACAGTATTAACTCTAACTAAGAAAAAACAAAAGTAACAGGGGGGGTTCCAATACTGTTGTCCTTGGCTGTGTCTTTTTGTCTGGGTGCTAAAGTGACCACACAACCGAGCTGGCACAACTAGAACACATAGGGGTCAGGGTTGCCCTCAGACACCCTGAACACCTAAGCTGGATATCCCACAAGCTGCCACCAGTGTGATGGGGGTATAGGGGTTACTGCTTGGTAGACTGAGGGTTAAGTGATTTATCCAGCCTGACAAAAAGATAATAAATTGCATTTAGACTGGATGGCACCATTCCTCTGTACATCATACACATTAACCAACCCATTCAATGCTGGTAAATGGCCAGCACTCTCTAATGCATGCACACACAGGAGACATTAATGTTTCAAGACTGGGAACACAAGTTAAGACAATGGCGATCACTGAAAACAGACACATTTCATTCTCTGTGTGACAACCATTACGTCATATTGACAATTTGACTTCTGCTGCTGCAAAATATGTAAAGCTAAAAAAAGAAAGTTTACTATGACTGTAATGTTTCAGCATCTAAAGATAATTATTTGATTCTCTCAACTATTTACCAAAGATAAATGGGTGAGATTCACTAAGCCGCGATAAAGAGGTGACAAAGTGGAGATGACTTCTCCAGTGATATCACTTCTCCAAGTCGTATGTTATTCCATGGAGCCTATGCAGTAAGATCTCTTCATGTTTGGAGATCTTAGTGAATAGGCTCCATAGAATAACATAGCAACTGGAGAAGTGATAAACTGGAAAATTCATCTCCACTTTATCAGTTCTTTATCACCACATAGTGAATCTCCCCCATGTCTCAATCTCTTTTTTACTTTTAGGTTTCTACTTATATATGTGTTATTTCCTTATGGCTTCATGCACAAAAGAGATATGTATGCAATGCATATCCAATCTGTGTGTGTGTGTGTGTGTGTGTGTGTGTGTGTGTGTGTGTGTGTGTGTGTGTGTGTGTATGACTGTGTGTGTTTGTGTACTGAAATTTTTAGCTCAATATAAATACTGTACTAAGATTTGGTTTGTTTGCTTTTTGTGTTTGAAAATTTTAGCTCAATGAAACTCAAGTTTGTGTGGATATCCCTGCTACCAGAGACTTTAAGGTTGGCTACACTCAGGATGCCTTTGTGAATGTTCTTGATTATTATGAACCAAGTAAGTGCAACATATGTTATATGTTCAAAGTAATTTCAGGTATTCCCCAAAGCACAGTAACTTGTAACATCTAAAAAGAAAAGTCATGTGAAATCCATAGCGTGACTTTGTATTTTATCATGGAGTAGTTGAAGAGCCCGTTGCACGGGCCACAGTGCCACTGCCAGCCAGTCACGGGCAGTCATGCACAGTAGAGACTGCCCGCGCCATGGCTGATACAGAGCTGGACTCTCCTTCTGAGCATCCCGCTCTATATCAGCCATGGCGCGAGCAGTCTCTACTGCGCATGACTGCGTCGTTACACACGTTTTAGAGAATTACTATATATAGGATAACTGATGAACTGACAATGTTTACATTCCTATAACTATTACTTAACCCTTTGCGCTCCAAAAGAGTTTTCAGTGCATTATTTAGATATCACAATTATGCCAATACATTTATTTGATTAAATCATAAACTATGATGTACATTTCCAACATATGTACTAAACCATTGCCTGCCATATTCTTTAGAATAGAAACTTATACTTCTAATAACAAAAACAGGGGGGTCTTCTGACAGCATACATTTTAAGCTTTGCTTGCCAGAGGGGTAACCAATGCATTGCTTTGATTTCCTTTCCATACTCCTCTGGCACAAAAAGTGTTATCAGTTGATGAACTTCCTGTTTTCAGTGTCTGCAACTCCTATCATCCCAACCAGCGAATGGTTATTTTGTTCCAGGGCTGCTTTTGTTTTCTTTTGCCTGGTATCCTTACATGTGATCAGTTTGCCTTCTATTAAAATTACTAAAACACATGTTCACATTTTTGCTATAAACCCCCCCATTTGGATGCTGGCCCATTCACTCAGATTTATATTATATAACTTTTAGTGTATGCATTCAATAAAATAAAATGTGTATGTCTTGTTCCCTCCCATGGGAATATTAGACCCCAAGATATAACTAATGGATATGTCATTGTTATAGGATTTTCTACAAACGATTCTATTCCTCCTTTCCATTTTATATGGTATAGAATAGAACAACAGAAGTCTTGAGAGTTGAAATCATTTAAATGTCTTCACTCCCCATTGGTTTGTAACTACTTTCCAATTTCTCACTTTTGACCTTAATAAACCCTGTTTTAAGTTGTGAACATATTTTAACTATAAATAATAGTACAAGTAAGTTTTCAGTGTTTTTTCTGAAGCACTCAGGATGATGCATTTCATTATTATTATTTTAAAAAACACATGATATTAAGTGTATCATTGTAAAATTTACAAAGCATAAAAAGTATGCAGTAACTATACATAGAATGTGTAGTTTTATGTAATTCTGCAATCTAAAAGCCATGCTCATAGACCAGGGGTGGGCAAACTTAAGTTCTCCAGTTATTCTAAGACTACAATTTCCATGATCCAGAGCCTGCTGTTGGCTGTCTGAGAATGATGGAAGTTGTAAGTCCAGCAGCAGCTTCAGAGTTGCAGGTTGCCCACTTCTGATAAAGACATACATGGAACAGCAACACCTTTACTTATTAGGGTCATTATGCTTTGGAACTTTGATCAAATATGAGCAAAAGAGTGCAAGAGGTGTAGATTCATGATAATTAGAAACCCTGTATAAAAAGTAACTTGTGCACAAAACCTGTGAAATTATATAAGCATCATTCAAAATAGATTTTTGTTTAAAATATCCAAATATAAAAGCATCCTTAAATGGAAAAGAATATCCAGATAACAAATTCCAGTACCAGGAGGGGAAAATATGAGATGAGAATCCTAAAATGATACCATATGAGGGTAATGAGAGATGAAAAATAGTTTTCATGATCTTGGTGTAATTAATGATGCTGTTAAATACAGTTTGTGACCTTGTCCACTAATAAGAAATGATACCTGTTAACATATAGTCCAAAAACAGACATAACAGGACTGACAGGCGCCTGGTATTTGCATGCTTTTCTGATCACCTAAGACTGGCATCTTTCTCATTGGTTACTGTGGGTTTAAATACTAGAATGATCTTTCACCCAGAGCTCAATCTATGAACCTTTCAGTCAGTAGTTTAAGCCTTCTGTGATAGTTGCATAAACTGGGACCTAATAAGGCTTCCCTTTTGAAACTTCACTATCTGGATCTTCTGATACGACCTGGCCTATGTTCAATTTCCCTTCTCCTGGAATTACAGTGCTTACGTCTGACTAACCCATCTCCTGGTACGACCCTGCCAGTGGTGTAACTATAGGGGTCACAGAGGTCGCACCTGCAACAGGGCCCATTACTCCCCTGTGACCCCTCTGCCTGTAGCCCGCAATCTT
Organism: Rhinophrynus dorsalis; assembly: GCA_037306005.1. NCBI lineage: Eukaryota > Metazoa > Chordata > Amphibia > Anura > Rhinophrynidae > Rhinophrynus > Rhinophrynus dorsalis. The sequence goes on along the minus strand of CM074720.1, from coordinate 328,186,627 downwards.
CCTCCGGCACTCTAGTAATACAGAGCTCTGAGAGATGACATCATCTCCCAGCGCTCTGCATTACTAAGAGGACCACGCGGGAGCTCCAGGGAGGTAGGAGATGGGGTCATTGTGAAGATTGAGGGTCATTGTAGAGGGGGTCAGTGTGGTTGAGGGAGGCCAAGGTGGTGGTGGTGGGGGGCCCATGGCACTTCTTGCACCAGGGCCCGGAGGCTTCTAGTTACGCTTCTGGACCCTGATTATGTCCTTCTACCCTTCTCCTGGTCATTTTGAGTCTTCATGAGTAAGTTTTCTGGGATACATAATTTCTTCCACTGACATAGACAAGGATCCCCAGAAGGTAAAAGCAGTTGCCAAATGGCCTAAACCTCTCAGTCTATGATCCATTCAACTGTTTGTAGACTTTGCACACACTTCATTCACAGTTTTGCTAAACCCATAAAAGTGTGAAACCTTGTAAATAGTTCCCAGCTGCTCATGCAGCTTTCACTCTTTGAAGAAGGCTTTTACCATGGCTCTGATCTTTTGTTTTCTGGTCCCCTCTAAACCTTACTATGTTGAGGTGGATGCATCCAAAGTAGGAGCAGGGGCCATTTTGTCCCAGCGTGGCAAGAAGACTCATAGGTTATATCATGGCTCTTTCTTTTCCAAGCAATTCACTATGTTCGTAAGAATTAAGATGTAAGAAACAGAGAACTTCTGATGATAAAATTGGCCCTAGAAGAGTGGTGGCATGTTTTAGAGGGGGCTATTCAACCTGTTCTAATTTATACAACAACAAAAACCTTCAATTCCTTGAAACAGCCTAACGTCTCGATCCCTGCAAAGCCCGATGGGCTTTGTTCTTTACCAGATTAAATTTTACCATCACCTACCTTCCAGCTAGTAAGAACAAGATAGCTGATGTTCTATCTCACCAATTTTCTCTCCACCCAGATGCTTCTCCTGAAGCTATTCTTCAACCAGGTTGGGTGATTTCAGTCCTGTCCTCTCCACTCTCAGGCAGATTTCACAATTTTAGAAATCTTGGCCTCCCACTTTCTACTAACCTGTGCATCTTCTGGTGTTACCCCCTGCCAGACTCTGTGTTGATATTCTCCCCTGTGCTCACAAGTGTCCTGCCTCCAGACATCCTGGAACTGCCAAGACTTTGTAATTGATACTCTGACAATGCTGGTGGTCCACAGTCAAGACTGATGTCACAGATTAAGTTCAGGCCTGTGACAGTTATACCAGGAATAAGCCGTCTAAGCAATGCCAGTATGGTCTTCTGCAACCTGTATATTTGCCTCAGGTCTTGGCCGACATTTTCACTAGAGAATTCCTTTTTCTCCATGAGGTACCCCAGCAAATTGATTCTGATCAAGTGGTGCAATTTACCTCAAATTTTTGGAAGGCCTTTTGCAAATGTCTGGGAGTCAAATTGTGATTCTTATCAGCCTACCATCCCCAGATGAATGGTCAGACTTAGAGGACCAACCAATCCCTCGATATCTATCTCTGGGAGTATGTGGATGTACATCACTCTAATTAGGTTTCTCTCTCCTGCCTTTGTCCGAATTCGCCTTTAATACCACCGTTCACATATTTCAATTTTATTCTCCTTTTTATGTTCCTTCTAGCTATCACCAGAGTTCTCTGTTTACCTGTCTGATCACTGGTGTTCTAACTGCAGACTCAGTAGTTTCCGATCTTCAGCCACATTGGAAATCGGTGCGTCAGTGTCTTCTCAATATAAACAAGAAGCCTATTGAAGGAGCAGCCCTGTGCCATTGTTTCTGCCCAGAACCAGTCTGAGGGCTCGATTTAAAGGCAGCAGTTAGCAAAAAAAAAGCACTAACGGGTGTGTTAACGTGTTGTAAGCCATTTAAAGGTCTGTCTTAAGAACAGCTAACGGCAGTTCACGAATACTTATGGTCAGTAGAATGACGTGCATTGAGAGGCATAGAACAAGATTCCCCAGTGCCATTTAAAGGAGTACGGTACTACTAACGGCTGAAAAAAAGATACACTTAATGGCTAAAACTTAAGACCCAGTTTTGTTAGCCATTAGACACATAACGCTCAAAAAGAAACCACCGTTAAAGACAATCCGCATACCGCACAAGCATGTAAATGGCAAAATTAACCCGTGCAATGCCAACAGAACACAAAAACATGGATAGACACCACAAATCACTGTCGCACACAACTACATGCAACACCACAGGGACATGGACCTCCATAAAAAAAACCCACACAGCATGGCATGGAACAATGGGGGTTATCACACAACACTGATACAAAACAAGCTCATCTGTGCAACATCATCACACGATCTAGATGCAACCTGCACCCCACAACTTCACACCCGCAACTGACAGAGATGCAGCAATCAGAACACATCACATTTTAAAACACAGACACACCTGCAAGCACTTACCTGGACAACAAACACCTTCCCATTGGTCAGCACTCACATCATCACCACACCTACACAACGCCCTACCATGTACTTAAAGGGACAGATCACCACACTCACTTGTGACTTGTTTTCCACTCAGGGAGAGAGAGATAGAGAGAAAGCAATCAGTATGTTGAGTTACATATTGTTGCGAAGACTGTGGAGAAGGCATGCAAGGGAGAGAGCTAGGGAACACCAGCAACCCCCAGGCATACCTGATCAACAGCCTTCACCTGTTGCAAGTGAGGAGGCTCTGGCTCAACAGCCACACAGGAGCCTATCCCCACCTGGAGGACAGCAACTGCCTGCAGATGCACAGCTGCAGCAACAGGATGCTGCACAGCAACAGGATGCTCCCCAGCTGCCACAGGGACCCCTGCAGCAGTGGATGATGTATAGACAACCACTAAGGCCCAGAATATACCGCCCAAGGGTCACTCTCTTTGGAATGACCAATGATGAAGTAATTGATCACTACAGGTTGAGGCCGCACAGCATCATTGCCCTGTATGAGGTCATCAAGGATCAGGTGGATCCCATATGCACCCACAACTATGCCCTAACTGGCCTGCAAAAACTCCTCTGTGCCATACACCTCATGGCAAGTGGCGCCTTCCAGTCATCAGAGGGTTATGCATCTGGCATTTCACAGGCCACATTCTCCAGGTTGCTGGCCCAGGTATTGCTAGCCCTCAAAGGCAAGGCCAGTACCTATTTACATTTCCCTATCACCAACATGGAGTGGACACATCTGAAGCAGGGCTCCTACGCAAGGGGAGGCATGGCCAGGATCATGGGTGCAATAGACTGGTGTGTGACAGCAACATGGCCATCATGAATGTCTGTGCCAAATATCCCGGGAGCTGTCACAATTCTTATATACTCAGGAACTCATCTGTACAGAGAGATTTCGAAAATTGAACCTATATAAGGGGGATTGCTTCTGGGTGAGTTAACAATATTAAATCATACCACATACACACGTGCACACACAACACTGGTCAGCATGCTCCTCACTCACAGCTAGTATGTTCACCTCATAAAACATCATTCACACAACATGCGCTCCCTGTCTCACCATGTCATTCACGTTCAACAGGTGATGCTGGCTATGGATGCAAACCATGGCTAATGACACCAGTCGCAAATCCCGAATGGATGCCCAGGAGAGCTACAGTCAGGCTCATGCCAGGACCCAGAATGCCATTGTTGGTGTTCCTCCGGGATTCCCTGTGGCTCCTTGTGATATTTTCATTTGTGCTGTGGCTTGACCGGAGTAGTCTCCTTTGTAGGGCCATACACTGTGCCTCCATCCCCATGGGGCGTTCACTGATGGAGATGGTTGTGCCCGGTGACTCTGCTGCTGCATCCTCAGCTGGTGCTGTGTTCTCAGCTGGTGCTGTGTCCTCAGCTGGTGCTGTGTCTTCAGCTGGTGCTATGTCCTCAGCTGGTGCTGTGTGTGCTGTGGCTGCTGCAGATGGGTATATGCCCACCACATCAATCGACTCATTGCTGCCCACTGATGTCTGTGCTGGTTGAGGTGGTGGAGTAAACAGGTCCCTTGCCAGAGGCCCAGGTGTTGGTAGTCGAGTGGCCAAGGGTCATACCTTGGCCACTGGTAGGTGCTTGGCCCCCATCTGGGATCATACCTGGGGCCATGCTGGAGAGCCAGGAGGGTAGGTCGGGGGAATGGACATATGGCCCATATGTAGGGGTGGCCACAGTGTAAAGTGTTAAAAAAAGACTATGTGTATGTGTTAGTGTTTGTATGGGTGTATGTAATATGTGCAAAAGTGTAATATGTGTATATTTAAGTGCAATGCTCTTCTCTCTCCAAACTCCAAAAACTCCTTCTACCTCCAATTTAAGCTCCTCTCTCCCTCGCTCTAACTGCTATCTTCCGCTCCTGGGTGCTGTGATCTAACTCGCCAAAACTCAAAACACAGACAAGGTGTGACCATTATTTTGGGGTATATTTAGGTGTATTTGAACATTTTTGATACTTTGGAGCCTTGGGATTGGCTGTAGGTTTGAATTTTGTTTGTGCATCTATCAGGGTTGCTAGCCAACGGCAGCCGTAATGTTATATTTTGACTTAAGTTGTGTTTTAACAGGTGTTTGGGATGCACGGTGATGCAAAAACAGTTTTTGCATGTGTTTGTGTTATGTGTTTTTGTTGTGCCTAGCCTCGTTAGCTATTCTCGTACACTTACTTTTGAATCTGCCGTAAATCATGTATTATTTGCATCTGATGTGCATTTTTAATTAGCGGCTGGTTTAACGGCTGCCTTTAAATCTAGCCCTGATTGTCTACTAAGCACCTTCGTCTTCATCAGCCCTCTCAGAAGATGGGTCCCCATTTTATTGGTCTATTCCAAGTCAAACATATGTAATCTCCAGTTACCTATTCTCTGGTTTTGTCTTCCTCACTTCAGTTCCATATTTCCTTGAATCCCCATTGAAGCCTGCTAAATTGATTAGGTTTACAGTGCCTTCTCAGCATCCCTGGCCACTTCTGGTGCATGGTCTCTGGGAGGTTCAGCGTATTCAACATTCCCGTCTTGGCACCTCGCTCTATGGATCTCCTGATACAACTCTGCCTACATTTGACTTCCCTTCTCCTGGAACAACCCTTTCCACGTCTGACTACACTTCTCCTGGTATGACTATACTTACATCCAAATACCCTCCTCCTGGTATGACCCTGCCTTTGTCTACTCTTCTCCTGGTATGACCCTGCTTACATTCAACTACCCTTCTACCCTTCCCTTCTACCCTACCCTAACTCTGTTATATACTGGTACGACTTGGCCAACATTCGACTACTGGTTATCTGACATCTTCTCTTGCACTAGCCAGATCTGAATCTCCTCTGATGGAGGATAACAGTATCATCCTCTTTCCTGTTCTTATTACCAGTTATTACCAGTTTCTAATTTTCTGGTATTGCTTGTGAGTTTTCCTCCCCATGGGTATGAGACTCTTCATACTTTACAGTCTGTCTACCCTTACTTAGCAGAAAATCTTTCAGAACCTCCCAGGGAACCTCTACTGAAGGAAGTGTCTATCCTGTCATCTGACTTTGTAGCCAGCAACACTTCCAATAGCTGCACTGATCCTCAACAACACCCTCAAAGCATCGTTCTCTAGCTACACCCTAGAGGATTCTGTATCCAGCTCTACCACTGTCTGGCAAGGAGCAATAAAAACATCTAAAACCTGATTTGCATGTCCACATTTGCTACAGCAGGCTGAAGGCATTGGCTGAAAGGGGTGGGCTATTCCAGGCATAAGAAGTAGCCGATAAATGACACCTCTACAATTTCATTAGCTGACCAACTCCATAGCCTGATAGCGGTTTGTTACTCCAGGCACATGAAATAGCCATTAAATGGCAGCTACACACTCACTGCAGCAAGCCTACAACCTTGGTTGATAGTGATGGGCTTGTCTGCCAGTCACACAGCTCCTTTTTATCCTGTGGCTCAACATTGTTGAGACCAAGGTATCTACAATTATGACCACCCTGTGGAGGAGCCAGAGTGGGACTTTATACTTGTCATCTCATTACATCAGATGTATACTTTACCAGCAGTAATGGTGGACCAAGGCACAGTTTGCTGTCTACTAGGGGTAGGGACCCTTGATATTGGAAAAATGTGAGTGCAACACTTAGAGCGGGCATATATATATATATATATATATATATATATATATATATATATATATACCAAGTCTCATTTCTAACAACAAATCCTGTCTTAGTTAGCCTTTTGCATTTGTGTTAGTAACCTGTTAACAATTTACATTATATGTCTCATATCCCACACATGTATGCCTGTATAGTACACTCAATAATAATTGCTCACTGCTCGACTATATTAAGTTCACATTGATTCACATTAAGAGAGCATTAATATCCTCTTTCTGTGAATTTAACTGCATGGAATTCAAAACATTTGAGGATATTTTTCTTGTAAAATTGTCTGTACATAATCTTAGCCAATCTTGTTCCAGGAATATGGACACAGTAATTGCCCTTTCACAATGGTATACCAGTTTACTGGATTTAATTTTCTATTCAGTTATAGTATCCACAAATACCATAATGCGATTATATATGTATTTGTTCCCTTTTTCTATATTGCACTAAATAGACATATACAACAATAAGTTAAAAAGGTAATTTTATTCTTGTCAGTATTTTACCCAGTCTAAAATCCTTAAAAGCAAATGTTTCTTTATATCTACAAACAGTGTATAACTGCAAATAATCCCATTATTTAATAAGTATGTATATTTCTGTATGTTTGTATATAATGTCTCACAATTAGTGTAAATATGTAACCTTTTACTGAAAACTATACAGGACATACTTGAAAACGAGAGAAATCTCAATGTATTCTTCCTGGTAAAACATTTTCTAAATAAATAATTTTTAATTCCCTTTCCAATGAAATGCCAAGGACCCCCACATCTTATATATTGTATCGTTTTTACAAAAGTCGTGCCTAATGCACTTTATAAGTGCCAGAAGGGTATCCAGAGCTTTAAGTGACAATGCATTTATGACCACTCTGGCATTCAAAGGATTATTAAATACATCAGAATACTCCCTGTGGACTTGTTTTTGATTATATCTATGTATGTCTGTATGTATGCACTAGATTTATGTCTGTGGACGTGCATATTTTGTGTGTTACTGGTTGTGTGTGTGTCTGTGTGCATCCATCTCTGGATGTGTGTATTTGGATATGTACTTTATGTTTGTATGTGTTTCTCTGTATGTATATCTGTAAATCTGTGTATACAATGTATTTGTATGTGGCCGTGGCGTGTGTCTTTGTGGGCTCCTGCATGTATAAATTCTCTAATTTGATAAACTGTACAATTCCTATGTTGTTCTATGGAGCCTATGTACTAATTCTCTCAAGTTCAATACATTTTAGTACCTAGGCTTCATAAAATAACATAGGAATTGGAGAATTTATCACATTGAATGTATCACATTTATCTTCCTTTTCTCACTTTAGTGCATAAAAATCAAGGGAGAGATGGACTAAGACATGATAAAGAGGCGATAAAGCAGAGATGACTTCACTTCTCCAAGTCATATTTTATTCCATGGAGCCAATTCACTAAGAGTTTAGTGATTAGGATCTATAGAAAAACAAAGGAACTGGAGAAGTGATATCGCTGGAGAAGTCACCTCCACTTGATCCCACCTTAGTGCATAACTGACAAGTGCCGAATAGAAAATAAATGCACTTTTCTATGTAATTCTATATTTTGCACAGGAGGAAACTCTTTAATAAATTCTATGTATTATCTTTCTTGACTTTTGTGAAGTATTGTTAAGCAGTGATAAGGTTCTTGATTGGGATTATGTATGACATTTACATTTTTTTACATTTTAAAGCTTTGCAATTCTCATCTTTTTTTTCCCAAACAGGAAGAAGAGCAGAGAGAAGCTATAATTCAAAAGTGATGCAGAAACTGTCACCCTGTTCATTCTGCAAAGATGATTGCAGTACATGTATAACAGAGAATAGCTCTTTTGGATTTCAACATCATGCAGCTGTCTTGTGTCTTTTAATCATATTGCTGGCATTACAGATTACACTTCTCTAACATAACCCCTTTATCATTTCCTATTTACACTCTGATAATACTTTCTGTGTAATTTATAGAGTGTATTCCAAAATCCAGCAGCTCTCGTATCTTTTTTATGCCTTACAATGACTATGCAGCATCCCCAATGGCAAATATTATAAATGGTGTATATCATTATATTTTCACACTGATGCCAGATTTCCCATTTGAAAAAGTAGACAAATACCACACCCACATTTTCAGTTATGAGTATTTCAGTAGCTATACATGTTTTTGGAAGTTAATTTTGTTCCCTATGGAGCACCTGCTTTACACCAGAACTGTACAATTTTTCCTTAGTACATCAGCCTCACTCTAGTAATAGACAATTGAACAATATATTACATATGGGCTTATCACTTTAAAGGAAGGACTTCTTCCCACTTTTTAATTTCTAAGCATGCCAGTGTAGTGTTAAGGCTAAGAACACACCTCTATGAGTGATTCAAGGCTGAATCTTCATAGTGGAAGTATCTTTAATCACAGAGCAAGAGATAAGATTGTCCTTGAACAGAACTAATTAGCAGCCTGTGCTGTGGATTAATATAAAGCACTACAGTGCGCCATCAAAACATAAACAAAATGTCAGGAACAACATATAGACAGATTCTGAGTCTCTGAAAACAAAGTCAACTTTTCTTGTAGGGTGATAGGTCTTTTTTTTAACATAGAAAGAATGGGAGAATAAAAATTATGGTTGGGAAGGAATTAAAATAAAAAGGACGTTAGAGAATAGGAAATAGGATAGAGGAACAGACAGCTCCCATTGAGAAACCAAGCATCCCATACAGACTAGTCCTCAAAAGCAGAACACAAATATTTTTACACAAGGTTAACATTATCAGGAAATTCACATTTTGTGATTTCTACAACTGATATTGCTTAATTATTCCCATCAACTCATAAATGTGACACATTGTATAAAACAATAGCTGTGTTTTGTCATAATGGTTCATCAAAGTTTACTGGAATATGCTAGTTAAAGATAAAGAACAAAGGTATTAGAAATCAGGAAGACATGTGTAAATGGGAATATTGATTCGCAGCTGCAGACCTTGCAACACAGTAACTAGGGATCTTGTTAGGTAAGCACATGTGAATCAGGTGTATATACAATATATATATATTGGCTTTAGTGAGTGATTTCACATTTTAACATTGCACTAATGTAAAAAAGTGTTTCCTAATAAAACAGGGAAAATTCTAAAGTTTAAAAGATGCTTCATATTATAATGGAATTCATGAAATTGATCATTCTGATCATAATTTAAAAATATTAAAACAAAGTGCTTATAATGTTAAGATGAGTATATGCATCTGTGAAGCATGATTTAGCCAGCAAATATGTACTATTTGTATTTGCCAAATGTTATATATTTCCCTAACAACTGCAACTTTTATACTTATAGCAAATTTTGTCAATCTCTGCAATAAATATTTTTAGCTATGTGTGTATGGATTTAATCTTGAATGCTGGGTTCATCACTCCAAACCCTGCATTCTATTTATTTTTCTCTATTCATAGAAATGAGACCATTCATTTAAAATATTTGATGTGTAATGGAAGTTTGAAGATGGCCTGAAACAGAAATGAGCATAAGCCTATAAGAGGCCCTATTGTCAGATCAGAAGCACCTCTTGTAGCGCATGTTGAATGGGATGAAATTCATAGTGACTCTCAAACTAAATTTCTAGTGAGGCAAGATAATACAGGTTTTTGGGGTATGTCTGATTTTGCACAGTTAACCCTTTGAGTGCCAGAGAGATACACAATGCATTGCATACCCCTCTGGCACTCAAAGGGTTAATTCATTCAAAATCAATTAGCAAATTATTAACATCTGTACAAAAGCATGGATATCCCATAAACCTCCACTTACTCAGCCTTCTAGGAATGCTGTTTGAGAGTCATAGAAGAAGAGAAAAAAACAGAAGGCGGTCCTAGCGTAGCACTGTATGTCAAATACACCAATACCCTTCACCAATGGAACATTACTCACAAAAGATGTGTCCAATGAAACACTTATGTGTTTACTGGAAATAAATGCAGGAAGAATATTAACTGTCCCAACAAAAGTGAATCCAGGATCTCAAAACAGGTAGCTCCCCGGATCATCTACAAAGAGGCATCTACAATAGCAGTCAAAAGTTTGAGAACAACTCAATTTTTGCTACTTTTTAGTTATTGCCATATAACTTGACAAAAACACTAGAAAAACATGTCAACACTGGGAATTTCTAAAATCAAGACAAATATTATAATCTATTTAGCCGGGGGGGTTTTAGAGATTGTAGATGTGTAATAGATTTTTAGTGCCAAAGTTAAAAAAGTGCATTTGTTACATTTGTTTCATCATATTTTATAAATTGTTTTACAGGAAATTTGATGAAAATAATGGTATCTGTAGAAAGCCCATCTTATGACAAGAAAAACAGTATATAATATATGTGGGTACATTAAATGAGTAAGAGGAAAATTACAGCTAAACACAAATACAGTAGAAGTGTTAAAACAGCCATTGCCCCTCTGGACCATGGCTGTTTTAACACTTCTGGACAGTGGCTGTTTTAACACTTCTACTGTATTTGTGTTTAGCTGTAATTTTCCTCTTATTCATTTAATGTACCCACATATATTATATACTGCTTTTCTTGCCATAAGATGGGCTTTCTAAAGATACCATTATTTTCATCAAATGTCCTGTAAAACAATTTATAAAATATGATGAAACAAATGTAACAAATACACTTTTTTTTAACTTTGGCACGAAAAACCTTTTACACTTCTACAAACGCTAAAAAAACTCCCTGCTAAATAGATTTAAATATTTGTCTTGTGTTTAGAAATACTAAATGTTGACATGTTTTTCTAATGTTATATGGCAATAACTAAAAGTAGCAAAAATTGAGGTGTCCCAAAACTTTTGACTGCTAGTATATATAGAAGAAAAAGAAACCAGGGGCACCCAGTAGTGCCTGATCAATATATAACTGGCAAATTTAAAAGTATAGCTTTTATACTAACAATTGTTAACGGCTGGGAGAAAGCACATACTGAAACCCACTCATAGAGCTTGCAGAGGAATTATATGCTCTCTCTGCTCAGGATATCTGGAGCAAATGCTGGAACCCGAGATGGAAGTTGGAAGGACAAAAAAAAGGACTACTGCAAATTGAATAATCTTCAAATAACCATAAAAAAGTATATAATAAAAAAAAATTATATTGTTTCACAACAGATAAGCCAAAAAAGCATTGATGCATTTTGCAGTTTGCACTGCTTTTTCAAGACTTATTGGCTCTTCAAAACACAAAAATACAATAAAAACTTAAAAATGTTTGAGAGTCATGCTCTACGTGTCCTATCAACGTGTTCGTTGAAATATCCATGGTTTGTCATTAGAGGTTCATAAGACAGAAGTGCAATTGTGCATTACTTTCGTCACCTACTTTCTTTGAAGAACTAAGGGAATGGGGAGACTTTGATTCTTTGGAGGTCTTTCATTTCTTATATTTGATCTGAAACAATCAAAGGGGTAATAGAAACTCATATAAAAGACAATTTTACATCATTATGTTGTTTTGTAAAAAAAAGTAAAATATAAAAATAATAAGGAAGATGGGACCAATAATTGTATATGGCTTCTGAATATATTACATTACAATTTTTTAGCGCTATAAGTAGTCTGAAAATAAACAATATCCCAATATACCTGATATTAAAATAGATCTATTATTAAATAAAATTAACATATTAATATAAATACCATGTGGTGACAAATGCTCAAAAATATACCAGTTGAATCAGTGGTACCAGAACCATTAGATTAGGATCACTTTAATACATAATAATTTGTACCATATACATGACCCACGGAGATAGAATAGATAAATATGCTTGAATACAATATATAAAAAGTGATATACTAACTAACAGGCATCTAAGTAAATTATTCCAGAGTCTCTAAATAAAAACAAATACCATATAAACAACCACCAAATATGATTAGGCATTAGAGGAGAATATGCTCCAAATTACTAAAGTGCCTAAATGGTACTCTGCTGGTATCATAAAATAAAATCAATACATATAAGATAGGGCATTAAAGGGAGCAAGTTCCAAAGTTACCCAAAGTGTGAATTATAGAAGCAAAATAAAATATAATACATTCTTGTGGGGGGGACTGTTAAAATAACAAATAACCTTTAAATCTCAATAACATACCAAATCTAAAAGATGAGAAATATATGGCAAATAAATATAGGTGAATCAGACTCCTGTTTGTGGGAGTCTGATTAACCTCTATTTGTTTTCTATATATTTCTCATCTTATTAGATTTAGGGTGTTATTGATGTTTAAAGGTTATTTGCAGGGATGGGTAAAATGTTTCACCTCAAAAGAGAAACAGTGCAGTTTTTTTGCTTAGCTGTGTTTGTAATAGGAAAAGAAATCAGCACATTTTTGAGCAAGAGAAAACAAGTTAATAAAGTGGAGTTGAATCTTAGTTTAGGGAGTCTTTTAGGTAAGAAAACTGTTCTTTGTATTAGGGAAGCCTAGGGGACTCTAGGGGACATTAAGGGAGAAAGGAGGTCAACCCCAAATACCCAGAAAATTCTGTGTGACTCACTTGGGAAACACAGGCAAAGGTGATCAATGTTTCTTCCTTATCTGGCTTTTATCTCTTTCCTAGGGCAATCTGGGGTGTGAGAAGGGTACAATGGAGGATTACCCCAATGACCTCACAATTTTGTGTGACTGTGTAGACACAGACAGCAGTGATCCAATTTCCTTCTTTATATGGCTGTTATCTCTGTGCTAGGGCAGAGTCTGGGGTGTGATAAGGGAGCAAATGAGAATTACCCCAAATACCCCCAAATTTTCTGTGACTGACTTGGAAGACACAGACAACCATGATGATCCAGGTTTCTTCCTACTCTGACTGTTATCTGTGTCCAAGGGAGTCTGGGGTTGTGAGAAGGAAGAAAAGGAGGTTTACCCCAAACACCCCAATATTTTGTGTGGCCAAGTAGACACAGGCAGCTGTGATCCAAGTTCCTTCCTGATCTGGCTGTTATCACTATGCTAGTGGAGTCTGGGGTGTGAGAAGGGATCAAGAGCTCAAATACCTGAACATTTCGTGTGCCAGAGTAGACACAGGCAGCAATGATCCAAGTTCCTTCTTGATCTGGCTATTATCTCTGTGTCAGGGAAGTCTGGGCTGTTCGAAAGGAGCACTACCCCAAATTTTATATATTTTCTATGGGTGGAAAATCATTTTTTCTTGAAAACTCCTTTAGGAAAATTGTCTGACCTTTTGCCCATCCGTACTAAGATCTCAGACTCCCCTGACACAGAGATACCAACCAGATCAGGAAGGAACTTGAATCACAGATGCCTGTGTCCATTTGGTCATTTGGGGTATTTGAGGTAAACCTCCTTTGCTCCCTTTCCACCCAGGGTATTTGAGGTAAGCCTCCTTTGCTCCCTTTTCACACCACAGACCCACTAGCACAATGATAACAGCCAGATCAAGAAGGAACTTGTATCACAGCTGCCTGTATGTTTCAAAACAGTCTACTACTAAGATCCCAGACTCCCCTGACACAGAAATAACAACCAGATCAGGAAGGAACTTGAATCACAGCTGCCTGTGTCTACTTTGGCACACAAAATGTTAGGGTATTTGAGCTCTGATAATTTCTGATAATTATGATGATGCCAATGATCCACAGCCTTAGCTATGATGAGTGCCTCAGCTGCTATTGGATGTGCAGCACCTGTGACATCTAGTAGAAGTAGTACATTTTCAGCAAAATCTAGCCCCAGCAATAGTAGCAGCCTCACAGGAACTCCACAGTCTATGAAGTCCACAGTATGGAGGTACTTCACTCACATTTCAAAAACTAAGCATGTTGCTATGTGATGTCTATGTAGGAAGCATGTGAGCAGGGGAAAGCAGGCTCATACATAGGCATCTCCTCAATGAGATCCAACCAATCAAGGTCTGAATGGGAGACACACCATCAACAGGTCAGAGGTGCCACAACTAGCAGCAGCAGCAGCAGAAGTACTCCTAAACATTCCCAGAGGTTTGGGGTACCCGATAGAAGTGCTGTTGTTGTGTCAGAGAGTGTGCCAAGATTTTCTGCTCCTGCTGCAGAGGAGCATGACTCTGAGTTTGTTTTTGAAGATGACAAGAGTCATAGAGTGCCCACACATACCGCCACCACCCACAACACCTCCATAAGTCATGTTGCTAATGTAATAAAGTTACACAGTTCTTCCACTATATACTGTCCTCCCATGCATACTAAGTTCTTAGATAGACGTTAAAGTCTGCACAAAAATATTGCAATAGTGGAATATACCAAGCTAAAATTATTTTTCAAGGATGATTGGGCCAGTCTTACTTAAAGGGATAGTAATACTTCATTTTATCTTTATTTTATTTTGTAGGCATTAAAAAAACATGAAGAACGATATAAGTCTTATCTCTCAAACCTTTATGGTTTAAGAGATATTCACAAGCAAAGTATCCCCCCCCCCCTGTTCAGACAGATCAGAAGGGAGGTGCCCAGGTAGACTGCAGAGAGGGACAATCTTCAATTAAGATAAGGGAAAAAGCTGAAAAACTTGTCAAGGGGGGGAAGGGCTTTCATTCTTTTCATACAAAGAAGATTATCCCCTGCTGTTATCTGTCTGGTCTTACAACCAGATTCACATCTGAGAAGAGATTGCTTACACTAGGAAAAAGGGGCGGGAGGGGGAAACTTTGCTTGTGAAAAGCTAAAAGTTCCATTATTCCCCTTTTTCCCACTTTTTTTTTACCTAGCTCAATGCATTGAAATTGGTGGGAAGAAAATGTTTTCCCTCACACGACAGTTTTCTCTACTTTTCTATAGCCATATAAAAGAGTGTCAGGCTCTCACAGTATGCCATTCTGTGTTTGTGAGAGGAGAAAGCAGCACATTTTTTGAGCTATAGAAGATAGGGCAACTGAATTTCATTTTAAGGAATCTTTTAGGTAGGACATTAGTTCTCTGTATTAGGAGAGTCAGTGGGGGCACTCTGGAAAGAAGAAGGGAGGAAGGCGGTTGACCCCAAATACCCCAATATTCCATGTGACTAACTGTCAGCTGGGGACCTATTTTCATGCTGATCTTGTTGTTATTGTCTCTGTGCTTGGGAAGACTGGGGAAAAAAGTTGTTGATTTTGTTTTTCAGTTATAATTTTTTTTTGACGGACTGTGATAAATAAAAAAGAATAAAGAAATAAACAAAGAACTAAATATATTAGGTGAAAGGCAGAAGACTGGGCTAAGGCAAGACATCATACTCTATCAGTTGTGTTGTGTCTCAGATAGTGAGACAAACAAGCACCAAAACACCTGTCCTCAAAGTAGTTGAGAATTTTTTTACAATAAAAGTAAAAAGAAATTGTTTGAGACCTCTAAAAGCTTAGATGAATATAAGGGTAGTGGGCAAGAATTGACAGGTGATGCAGATGCTGATGACCTAATGATGACTGATGATGAAGCAGATCTAAAATCTATCCTTCCAGC
This sequence comes from Rhinophrynus dorsalis, assembly GCA_037306005.1. Taxonomy (NCBI): domain Eukaryota; kingdom Metazoa; phylum Chordata; class Amphibia; order Anura; family Rhinophrynidae; genus Rhinophrynus; species Rhinophrynus dorsalis. Next base: position 328,170,968 of record CM074720.1, on the reverse strand, counting down.
ATCTTTCTTTTGTTCAGATACAGATTAAGTTGAGAGTAAAGATGATGACATGACATCTGGACCTCTCAACAGTAAAGAAAAAATCTACAAAGCTTCTGGTTGTACATATCCTGGTGGCTACCAGGCTATGTCTGACAAGAGATTGGAGTACCCCAAACCTTCCAATATGGAGTGAGATTAAAACATACCTAATACCTAAGGGTAAAATCTATTTATAAAAATTTAAAAGGATAGTAATGTTTCAAAATAAAAGCAGCTCCAATTAATCTTCATAGTATTTGGGCCATGGAGAGTGTTGTTTCAAGACTGTCAGAGTTGTAGTTCAAGAGTAATTGAAGGATAAAGTATCCCCAAACCACCCCTTTTACCTAGTGTAAGCCGCCTCCCCTCAGATGTGGAATCCCTTTAAACAAGTTAGAACTAAATGCGGACATTTGGGAACCCTGGACATTGATAATGGACCTTGAGTAAAAGAATCATTATATAGATATTATGCTCATCGTGGAAGCAAGATCCTTTGCTTTGGACCGATCCAGTCCATCTTTGCCTCCCCCTTGAGTACATACTTTGGGTGACTCCAGGCGCACTATTAATGCATTTTTAGAATGTTTTAGTACTTACGTCTATCTAAATACCTCTTGAATTATATTGAAAATATTGGAGACATCTTAAGAGAACAATTTTCAGCATTTTATGTTTATGTTTTATAAGTATATTTGTAATGTAGTGTATTTTTCTATTGGAAAATATAATAAAAATTTAAATATTCACAATATTAGATGTGAAGTTCCTCTGCTGCTGCTGGAAGTGCTGCACCTTTGACACCTAGTAGTAGTAGCAGTAGAATTACATCAACATCTAGCCCAAGGAATAGTAGTAGCAGCACCTCAGGAACCCCTCAGTCCATGAAGTCCACAGTATGGAGATACTTCACTCGGGATCCTAAAACTAAGCATGTTGCTATTTGTTGTCTGTGCATATGGCTTCTGCTGCAGAGGAGTATGATTACTCTGGCTTCTCTGTAGGAGATGGAAAGATTCATAGACTGTCCACACATGTTGCCTCTACCTCTACCACCTCCTCTAGTCATGTTGTTAAAGCAATAAAGTTACGTTCTTCTTCTGCCATGTCCTTCCAACCCACACTGACTGAGTTGCCGGGAAGGAGTAAAAAACTTCACAAAAACAATCCCAAAGTACGCCTGTGGAATGACAAGGTTTTCAAGATGTAGGCAGTGGACATGCTGTCATATAATTTTGTAGAAAACCAAGGTTTCAGAGAAATTATGTCATGTGTAGCTCCAGCTGGCATATCCCAAGCCACAGTTATTTTTACAGGACATCTGTGCCTGAATTATACAAGAAATGTGGGCAAAGGGCTGAAAAGTGCATATGGCAAGAAAATCCAAATATGTGGACAAGTGAGCAGAGCACAAACTATATGTCAGGGAACCAAAAAAAAAAAAGGTGGAAACAGGAGATGCTGGTAAATACTAAAAAATAGCCAAAATAAATGGGAAACACAATCTGGAATCATAGACAAAATACAAGCCAGGGGTCAAAGACAAAATTGGTAATCAGACGAGCCAAGTCAGGGTAGCACAGGAAGCAGCGGTGTCAGGAATGGAAGCCAGGATCAGGAACCAGACGAATCAGTCAACCAGGCCAGGGTCATACACCAGAACAATAGCAGCAACAGTAGGAATACACAGGGAGGTCATAGACCATGCAAGGGCAGAAAGAAACTGAACCATAGCAGCTAAATAGCCAGAGCACAGCAGGAAGGTGCTGGCTAATTGACAGGTAACCTTGGTAACTGAGAATGACAGACAGTAGTAAAATATCAGCTGAGTAAGCCAGAGACAGGGAAGTAAGGCTGCTTGTTAGTGATCAGCTGAGGTGTGTACCTGTATTGCTGAGAAAAAAGCAATAGTGGAGTGGGGGAAGGGTGAGAACTGTGACTGCTCACTGGGTTTCCCTCCTAGTACCAACAGTGGACAACACTAACTTACAACATCAGGTTACAGTTAGTAAGTGTGCTTCTGGTTCTGGTAGTGTGACTAAAAGACAGCAACAGCAGCAGGATAGCCCATACCATTGTCACGCCACCTTGTGCATGCAGAGTTTTGAGAGACAGTCCCACAAAGAGCAGGTGATAGAAGAATGGCTTGTACCCCACTCCTTAAAATCTGATTTTGTGTCTACTGATAACAGCTCCAATATAATCGATGCTTTGAGAATAGGTGATATGGTGCCTGTGCCCTGCTTTGCCCATGTGCTAAATTTAGTAGTGACCAGATTCCTGACAGAATCTGAAGCCCTCAGAGAGATGCTTACTATTGCCCGCAAAATCTGTGCCCATTTTAGTCTCTCCTATAATACACACAATGCTCTATATTCCATACAAAAGCGTAACAACCTGCCCCATCACCAGCTGAAAAATGGAGGTCCCTACCAGGTGGAATTCCACAAGGTACATGCTAGAGCATTTGTATGAGCAGAATAAGGCCTTTATCAAGTACATCATGCAAAACCGGAAGGCTTTGGAGGGAGCCTCTATGTCACCTGGCCAATGGAAACTAATGTGCAATGTATGTGACCTGCTGAAACCCACTGAGGAGGCAACCATGCTGGTAAATTGCATTTTGGCAGGAATTAGTGAAATTCTACCACTGATATTCTTATTACAGAAAAAAATGAGGAGCATGGCTGAGGAATCTTATAATAATTACAACACAGACATGCACCAGCTGGTAAATGATATGTTAGAGTGCTTTGCACAAGATTCTCGCATAGTAAGCATTGAAAGCAATGAGGAATACACTCTTGCCACTTTGCTGGACCCCTGATTCAAGCAAAAAAATTCTGAATTTCTGCAAAATGGCCATCAGCAGTTTTTCACAACAAGGATTCATAACAATCAGCAGAAACTCTCTGAGGAATCTGATTCTGTCAAGGAATATCGAGATATTCTAATTGATCGAATGGAGGGCTATATTGTGGAGAATGAGAGGGAGAAAGTGAGGGCACAACAAACATCTAGACAGTATAATGAAAAGGAAGGCATCAAAGCATTTCAGCCAACAGACACAGCTACATCATCAACCAGAATATCCCATTCTGAACACAGGGCAATTCATGGATCTCAGCAGGGGTGGCAAAAACCCAGCATTAGTGGTGGTGTTGGTGGTGGCGGCACATCTCTTTGGGACTTGCTCCCTGAGTATGGGTTGGTAACTGACACACAGGAACACCCTGTAGCTCCTAGAAGTGGCCCCACTGCATGCAAAATGGTTTCTACATACTTGCAGGATAGCGTCGTCCTAGGCAGAAACAGTGACCTCATGGACTACTGGCAAACAGTGCAGTATGTGTGGCCAGTATTGACATGTACTGCAGTGGAAACCCTTAGTTGTCCTCCAGCAAGCGTTGAGCCTGAGAGGGTTTTCAGTGTGGCTGGTTACACTGTCAATGACCGCATAACGCGGCTATCAAGCAGCAATGTTGGTGACTGGTTTACAAGAAAAGACATATCAGGATAGACTAAAGAATCTGAACATGTATAGCTTGGAGGAAAATGTGCAGACTAGATGGGCTGAATGATTCTTATCTGCCGTCAAATTCTATGTTTCTATGTTTATATGTTGGGAGACTAACATTCTTAAACGTGAACCAACATCTCATACCATCTCAGAATCAGGTAGCAGAAATCACACATGACAGACAAAGCCAGGACAAATATATTAACCACATCACAGCTGAGGAGGAGGGATGTGAAGAAGGGTTGCCACCATCTACCCCACTGCTATGACCGAAAATTAATGCGTGTTAATAATCTGAGAAGGAGGATAGTGATTTGACACAAACATGACAATGGTAAAACTATATACATACCCAAATCACACTATACCAGTCCCCCACCACCATCACTACAATATACATCTGCCACATTGTAGGTTGTACTTTATTTTTGTTATTACTTGACATCATCATCATGAATATGTGCCAGTGTCACTTATATGTACTGATTTTATTTTTTTTATTTTATGTCCTCAACAGAGTATCATTTAGGTACTTTAGGAGCATATTCTCCTCTGATGTCTAATCATCATATTTGGAGATTGCTCACAAGGTATTTGTTTTGATTTAGAAGCATAATAGAATATTTCCTCAGATATCTGTTAGATAGTATATCACATTTTACATATTGGGTTTAAGCATATTTAGCTATTCTATCTTCCAGGGTTATGCATATGGTACAAATGATTATGTATTAAAGTGATTCTGATCTTATTGTGCTGGTACCACTGATTCAATTGTGTTTTTTTTTTTTTTTTTTTTGAGTATTTGTTACAACACGGTATTTTACATGAATATATGTTAATTTTATTCAATAATAAATATATTTTAATGTATCTCGTGATATTGTTTTTTCTGGACTACCTATAGTGCATAGATTGTATTTATGTAATAGGATTTCTTGTGGATCCAATAAATGGTGGATCATGGTCCAAGCTGCTGGGTAACCCATGCTCGTACATAGTAGTACTCATTTTAATTTCATAATAGTGCTACCACATATTGGCTTGGTTTCTGAATATAGTCATAGCTTATCTTATGCAAACTATCTAATTTATCACATTGCAATATTATGAGATATTGAATGTGATAAGGACTAATTAATTAGATCTGTAATGACAAAACTTCAAATGACATAGACAAATGTAGCTGCAGGGTATGTTGTAATACATCTAATAATAGCTTATTAAACAAACACATTCTTTCCAGTAGAAGCATTTATAATACATTGTGTTTTTATTTTTTTAAACCACATATTTTTTTACTTAAAGTGTTAGTGAAGCCCAGAGTCCTGTGGTTAAGCCTCTGTTGGCTACCACAAAATTAGGTTTGCCTTCAAGATAATCTCTAACCACAGCTCTGGAACACATTTGGAAATGCTGAATTTGATCCTTCAGTTTTGGCAAGCCATTTCTGGATAATTTGTTCTGTAATATTTACTTTTTATGAATTTGATTTGAAAAACAACAACAAAAAAATCCTTGCACTAGTTTACTAAGACAATGGTTCCCAACTCTATCCTCAGGGATACCTAACAGGCTATGTCTTACAGATTTCCTTGCTTGTGTATAGGTGAGTTAATTAAAATTGTTGAGTCTCTGCTTAACTCATCTGTGTTCAAGCATACACATCCTATGCCTTGATCCAATGAAGTACTGTAAAACTGCTGTTAAAGGGATAGTAATGTTTCACAAAAACAGAAGCTCCAATTAATCTTCATAGTATTTGAACCATGGAGAGTGTTTTTCAAGTACTGTAGGAGTTGTAGTTGAAGAGTATTTGAATGGCAAATTATTCCCCTACAACCCCTTTTACCTGGTGTATGCCACCTCCCCTCAGATGTGCAATCTGGTCCCTTGACCAAACAGGTCACAGCAAGAGACAATCTTCTTATTATGAGCATAAGGAAAACCCTGCCCCCCTTGAGAGGTTTTTCAGATTTTTCCTCACTGAAGATTGTCCCTCTCTGCAGTCCATATGGACAGTCTTGCTGCTCTGAGGTGAGCAGTGTTACATCAGTAAAAGGGGCGGGAGGGGGATACATTATTATTCAATTACTCTTGAAACTACAACTCTGACAGTATTGACATAACACTCTCCATGGCCCAAATAATATGAGGATTAATTGGAGCTGCTTTTTTATGAAATATTATTAGCCCTTTAAGTAAAAAAAAGGCCAATGGACGTTAACGATGTCTGACTTACGTAGCATTCAATATGTAGGTGATCAGAATAGCTAAAGAGCGTAGGCCAAACAAAATCACGTAGCTGAAAAACCTACATTGCACCTTTTTTCACCTCACCATGTGTGCCAATCAATCAATAATTAATGTAAGCTATGTCTAATGTCAACAAAAAAGATAATGGTTGATATAATCTAGCTAAGCAAACCTCAAGGTTGCAGGTTCAAATCCCGGCAGGGTCAACTCAGCCCTTCATCCTTCCAAGGCTGATAAATGAGTACCACTGATTGGGTAATAATAACATCTATTATTTCAGCTGCCAATTTGGTTAATTCTGAGCGCTATATAAATACTAGTTATTATTATTATTATTATTAAGCTAAACTTTGTCAAGAAGGGTTCAAACTCACAGCCAATAACAACGAATTAAAGTATCAAATACATTCAAATACACCTATACATACCCCAAAATAACTGACATACCTTGTCTGTGTTTCAAGGTTTGGAGAGCTAGACCACAGGATCCAGTAGCAGAAGATAATGATAGAGCAAGATAGAGAGGAGCTTACAGTGGAGAGAGATACACTAATATCTACAGATAATACACCATTGCATAATTGCTATACACGCATACAAAGACAAACACACACACACATATAATTTTTGTTTACAACACATTGCATAACTTTATCTTTTATTTTGACAGTGTGATTCAGTGAGTGCAAGAGAGTGACAGAGACTGAGAGTGGTCGAGTGTGTCTGTGAGGGCCTGTGTGAGTGCCTGAGTGTGAGTTGGTGCATAATGGCGAGAAGAGGAGGAGAGGAGGAAGCTTAGGATGGAATTCTGGGTCAGGGAAGGTGTGGGAGATGGAGAACAGCTGGATGGAGGGGGACTCGACCAATGAGAGGCACACAGAGGCCAAGGACAGCTGTGTCAGTAGGATGAAATCCACAGTTCCAAAACATCCCAGATTGGAGCTGATGAGGAGAGGCTCCTGGACCCTCCTACTAGGAGAACATCCTACTAGTACAGAACATCCTGGAGAAGGAGACTATCTTGTTCCTGAAAGAGAGGGTCACTGGTCTGGGTGCTTAGAAGAAGGCCACCTGGCATCAGGTGCTAAACAGGGTCAACACAGTCTTCACATGAAGCGGTGGGATGACTGTAAGATGCTCGTTAATAAGAAAATGGGAGAGGTTGCCATGCAAGCTGTTGAGGATATACAGAAATGGTTAACAGTAGACCCAATTAGGTTGTATATCTTCAAAAAAATAGAATTTATTAAAATAATCAATTATGCATATTTGTGCAAAAATATATATATAATTTAAGTAAAATATACTATATATAAATGTATTCAGAAATTATATAATAAGTCAACACCAAGGACTCAAAAATATATCTTTTTATATGACTTAGTCATATACTAAGAAATCTTTTTGAAAAAGACATACAGAAAACCAATAACCAACATCACAAAATAGTATTACCCAGCATTACAGGATTAAACATTTCATAGGTTTATCCAGTGGTATTTGGTAGCAATAATTGAACATAGCAGCATAGAAATGGTTAATTGAGCCTTACAATTAATTATAATACATTTGGCTGCAATGTATATGAATACCTCTGCCCCAGAATCTGTATACATTATGCTAATTAAAGTCTAGGGAATGTTGTTATGAGAGTTGCTGCTAATGGGAAAAAACAGGTCTCCTTGTACTGTATAAAAATATATCAACATTTAGAAAATTATCTGGGATATGGAAATTCCCAGATTTAGATAAATAGAAATGTAACTATTAAACTACCGTTTTCAATATTGCATACCTTCCGGATACAATATATAAATTACATTTATTTTATTGTCAATAATAGAGTAAACCAAGAATATACTCATACATAAATCTAATAATATATATGTAGAAAGCCAAACTAAAAACTTCATGCAACATATACTATAAAAATGAAAATAGCAATCCTATTTGTTACATCTACAGCACTTTAAGGGTTAATCCGTAGCTTATAAGGTATATGGTTGTCCCACCCAAGATGGAGGCTTCTTTGTTCTATTAGAGAACTACTCCAAATAGAACAAAAGTTAGGCCAAAACACACATGCAAAAAGAAATTCTTTGAAAAAAATTTCAAGCTAGACAAATAGCAGATTGAGGGTTAATCAAAGAATTCAAAGAATTCACCAGATCAAATATAAGCTCAATAACCTTTTCAGAAACACAAATATATGATACTATAGGTATCAATAATTAGATTTAACTAATATATAACACTATATTGATCTAACTGCTATGAATGATTTTACAATTATCTGGATAAAATTGCAAATTAATTCTGTTTAGTTCCCAGAATGCACAACAGCCATATGGCTTGTTATAATAATTCTCAAAATGGGTGGCCAGTCCACTTAAGAAAAATTATAAGAAACTATTTTCCTCACATGTAGAAGAAATATATAATTCTTAGAGCTGTATAGAATTAATGTAAAGAAAATATAATTACCAGATAATCAAGGAGTGGTTTCTTTTAGAATTCTATGGATGTGTCACGGTTCCACAGAGATGTTCAGGAGTCAGTACGGTATAGTTAAATGCAATTTATTAAAATATAGGAAAGGTAGTACACAATAGTAATATAACAGGAACAAGCAGATGGTCACAGCCAGCAAGTGCTACTATCAGGAATAGTAGGCTGCCAAGATTGACCACACTGCTGGACACTAGGCTGAAGCCACTGGTAGTCTCAGCTGGATACAGGAGCTGGAACAGGAACGGAACAGGAGCAGGAACAAGAGCAGGAACAGGAACACAATGTCTTGATCCTATGAACGAGGAATACTCCTGACTCACGCCTGCAGTCAGGATAGCAAAAGCTTATACCTGACTCACGCCTGCAGTCAGTATAGCGAAAGAGAAAACCTGACTCACGCCTGCAGTCAGTATAGAGATAGTCTACCAGAGCCCCAGGTCTGCACCAGATTGGGTGTCTGCTAGGTACAGGGAACAAACAAGAGAATAGTCAGACAGAGTCACAGGTCAGCACCAGAGAGGGTAGTCAGAGAAGCCAGGTCATACAAAGTTCAGGTAGTCAGCCAGAGCCACAGGTCTGCACCAGATTGGATGTCCACTATAAGGATAAGGCAGGAGAATAGTCAGACAGAGCAACAGGTCGCCACCAGATTGGATGGTCAGACAAGCCAGGTCATACACAGAGCCCAAGGACACAGAACTGCTTTGTACAACAATGCAAGAGCAACTGAGTCAGGACTCAGCCTGCCCTTTAAACCCCTCCTCTGGAAGTAGGTAGGAGGAGCAGGCTCAGAGGAAGGAAGTAGGTAGGAGGAGACTACAGGAAGCATGGCATAAAACAGAGGCCTGCTACACTCTGAAGCCTCAAGCCTGCAGATGATGCATCTTGCTCTGATCCGTCCAACCTCTGCATTCTTCCTGCGTCATCCATGCGGCATGAACGGCCAAGGTAAGCTGTGACAGGATGACTCTGCAGATGATTATTTCATCACGGAAGTCAGCAAACAGAGGAAGAGCTACTCAAGGCATTAGCATTTTATACTGTAAAATTCCCTTATCAGCAAGTCACAACCCATCCTCCTCTTATAGGATAAATGGCCATATCATTATACTATGATGTCAGGCTAAATTATTTGGATTCGCTGACTGGTCAAACCCAAAATTAAGGTATTTAGATTTTTAGAGTTCTTCTAGCAATAATTCGTTTATTCCTGAAGTTGGTGCACCACTACCATAATACAATTTTGTACATATATGATGACATATCTATTTCTTTTCAAAACTGAGATGGTTAGGAGGTCACCATACATCACAATATCTGTCAAACACCGTAGATATTCACATACAATAGTGAGCCTCTTCTACACTAGAACTACAGCAATAAATTGCCATAACAATTCACTAAAATATTTCACCCCAACTTGAAAATGAGATAATTTAACACATTTAAAACAGAATTTCAGACAAACCTGGATTTCTAAAAATATAACCATTTCTTCCAGTCATAGCAGAATCTCTGACAATGCTGACAAACCAGAGGTGGTACCCCTGTCTACATCAGATTTAACTCCTGGGAGGAGACACTGAGGGACAATATTTTGACTACTTTTGTTGAGGGGGTTTCTGGAGTATCTTACCCTGGGGATGACAGCACCCTCCAGACTACCAGTAAGTGCATCATTCCATAAAAAGACACCACACAAACCCTCATACCTACTCTAGCCCAACACAGTGACACCTGAACACATGGCCAGCATTCAGTCACAAAACTGTACCAACACAGCTTTGAAAGTATTCAAACAAGGACAAAACACTGGACAATCCCAGCCAAAATGGGGAGTGTACAGAAGAACAAATCGTCTCCAATTCCATCTTTTACCCCCTCGTTGCTGCATTGTTCATGATACCCACTAGACAGAAACATTGCTCACCATCACTTTGTCATATAAAATTCTGTTATGTTCCTCCACAATTTTAAACATGTAGCCAGAGGGAGGTCAGCCCCTAGCCCCTTGAGTGCTAGAGGGATTACCAAAGCATTGGTCGACAATGCATTGGCTACCCCTTTGGAACTCCAATGGTTAACTGAGGACCAACACAATACAACAGGGTTACATTGCAGAGATTAGTTCACACATCACAGTTCTACTGAGACAAAATGAGTGCATGTACAACTCACAGGCCTTCAAAATAAAGAACACTAGGTCCCTAAAGCAAATCAGCTCACCGTTGAAAAACAATGGCAGCTAAGTAGAAGTATCATCCTGGTAATCATATGTATCCTGAAGAGTGGAGATGGCAAGGAGGAGAATTGTTGTTGCTTCCTAGGCCTACGTGTCGTGTATGTAATCGGTTTGCCTCAGTTGAACTATGATGATTAAGCTTTGGTTATCACATATATCCTGAAGAGTGGGGATGGCAAGGAGATATTGCAGGCCATACAATCTCACCAGTACTCAAATGATAACCAATCAGCTAGTACTGTAGGTTGTTTACATCAATGTAAAGGATCCTGTCATACTCATCAATCATTGATTGCCAGAGTGGTATCCCATGCATCACAATGCAATGCATTTGATATCTTTCTGCCACTCAAGGATTCACATGTTGATTTTGCATTGATGTGATTTTACTATGTGCTGTGTGGTGTGTGAGCTGATTTTTCCCTGGTTTGTTTTGTCCGATGGTGGTGTTTTTTGTCCATGTATTGTATGGCCAGAAAAACTGGGTGCAGATTTTCATCTATTTAATGTATCAGTTTATTGTCCATTGGCACTACCACACAGGATTGAATGGGTCCTGAATATTGCTGTTCCATTGTTTTTTATGAGTGAAATATTATCGTCCTCTGTGATTTTAAAATTGCCGTTAGCGGCTTATAAGATGGCTATTTGTATGGATTACTGTACTTAAACAGCTGCCCTTTACTGTTTTTTTTTTTTGTTTGTTTTTTTGGCTTCGGAGGTAATTGAATGAAGGCCATATACAGTATTGTTATGGGTCCCTGGAAATAGTTTTTGGAACCTCTGCAGTAGTCCATCTAGGGGCACCTTCAATTAAGCCCCAGTATTGCACTTGTAAAAAAAATCAAGGATTTGGTGTTTTTTGTGCAGATGCTGGTACCTGGTCACAGATTAAAATCAGAGCTCACAAAGAGGCCTAGATATCATGAAGCAGACATTTTTACTTTTAATGTGTTTCAAACATAGGCACAAAGTGGATGCAGACCCTCATGAGATGCATAAACTTCTTTTTTAACATGAACAGTTTTCACCAGTGTGTAACTACTTTCCATTTTGTTACAGAGTAGTACACATTGAAATGGACAATTCAGCTATAAACAAATAAAATAAAAAGTACAAACCAAAAATTGCAAGCAATTTAATATGGATATTTGTGAGTATTCGAAAACTTAATACAGATTCCTAACAGGTGACCGTCAGCACTTTTTAGGTGTGCTTCTTACACTGCCAAGAAGGAGTATTATATTATTAGTTTTACCTGAGTGATGCTGATTGGTTCATATATGATTAATTCCTTGGTGCAAGAATGTACAATGCATTCAGAAGAAATATGTTATAGCTGTCTCTAGCATCCATAATTTTTATCCTACAAAATCTGAAAGAGAGGAGACATTGATTCCATTGTGATCCACTGTAAATAAAACTCAAACACTTAAGTAATATTCAGAACAGAACTTAGTAGATGCACCTTCATTGTGTTTGGTTCTGCCTCTGTAAATCAGTTCTGCAGTTTAACAAATTTGTGAACTTCGGCACTATATGAAGGAATATTTCTTTGTGTTTCCTAAAATGTATTAGCATCTGTTGAATAACAAGCAAGTAGAATATTACAAGATAAAATGGAGTGTACAAATGTTCCTTTTTCTTAATCAGGCTGTTGCATATTATACATTATAGCCTCAGGTCATATTGAGAACCAATTAGCAACCTCAGTTGAAATGAGCAAATAATCAATATAAAGTGTTTTCTAGGTCCCTAGATTTATTTCTGTCATGATTTATATCTGCAATACTAGAAAAGGCTTGAGGGATGCCCTTTCTTTTTACCTAATGGTGGTTCCGGAAAACAAAGCCTCCTGTTTTACACAAGGTACAGCATATTATGAAGTTGCATCAGACATACAAAACAAAATAGAATCTGATTTGTGATACTATTAAATCTTCATTTGTCTTATTCGCATAAAAATAATTTAAAAAATGTTAATGAGCTTCTTATGTTACTAAGAAACCAGGAAAGTTGCTGTTCTCAATTATTTCTACTCTGGTGATGTCAGCTGCTGAATTCCCACCCAGCTCTCTCAGTTCATATATAATATATGAAGCTTTTAGCTACCACCAATGCATTTCCCACTATAGCTTTGCTGTTTTTTCCTATGCTTTCTACTGCTACTACTACTACTACTATTGCTGCTGATGCTGTTGCTGCTGATGCTGCTACTGAGTGCTAAAGTGGAGAAATCTACAATTAAAAGGCTGAGTCTTATGGCAATATAGGCCTTGAAAAAAATGATAGCAGCCTTAGTCACTTTGCCCATGCTACTAACCTCCTGCTTATACAATTCTGGCACTGCTGTTCTTGAAAAATAAATGTGGCTTGGGATATGCCCAACAAAATAATAGGCCAGCATTTATTTACTTCTAAGAACTTCTAAGAACTACATAAAGGTGGGTTGGTGGCATATAGAACAATAACTATATAGCTTAATTGTTTTAACAAAATACTATAGGTGAGAACGGTAGGCCTGGTGGTAGGTGTTGGGACTCGTGTCAGCTCCAAATAAACTCAATCATTCTCCTCCATGCTTTGCATTTGCTCAAAACAACACTAGATCTGTTTTATTGTTACTAAGGAAAATGTTGTCCCACTCCCTGAGGTATCTACAATACTTCTATTATGTGCCTCACTGCCCCATGCACTTTTAAGAGTGCTTCTACTGCAGGTCGTGTGTCTCTGTACATTGAACAGCATCATAAGCATTCGTAGTTGGGGATGTGGATATTGATGGCATATTTACATGTCCAGGGTCAGACTTTCCCGTTGATCTCTCAGTTTATCAACAGGTATATTGCTCAGGTATATTATCATGCTCACTCTTTGCTCTGTATCAGAAGAAGTTGAGGAGAATGGAGGGGCATATTCTGAATCATCATCATCATCATCCACTTCCTCCTCAATTCTTTCTTTTATGTTTATGTCTTTTTTAAGTCTGAAAAAGTTACATTTTATTTTTCCCTTCAGGGAGATTTATAGAACATTGTTAATTAGTTTCCAGTGGCTTGTTACTGTTGCTGTCTGATGAAGCAGTTAGTCTCATTGCTAAGTACTCTGCTATGGCAACACTAGACTACAACTGATCTTCATCTATAGTATTGTTAAAAGGTTTAGTAATATTACTGGCACTGGTGGAACTTCTCAGATCAAGTCAACAGACCACCTCCTGAGGAGGAAGAGGACTATAGTATTTTGTTTCACAAGCTGCAGCAACCATGGCCACAGTCAGTTTTTGTAGTATGAATTTATTCTCACCAACATGTCCATGCACTCCTCCTACTTTCCCTTTCCCCTTGCCCCTAACATGTTGGTTAGATATAATTATATTATTGTTGAATTTTATTTACAAAAAATGTACATGACAGAGCTGTTAGCATGTGAATGATGTGTTATCCACCTAAAATTAATTTATGATGTATATCTCTGTAACTGTCAGTCTCAGTCACAGCTCAAGTCAAGGATCTCCTGCCTCTCTCTGTCACCTGTCAGTCAAAATGTTAAAAAAAACTGTCCCTGTCGCTGTCTACAAAGAAATTATTTCCTTACTCCATTCCAGCTCCTCCACCTTGCTTCTCTGCCTCTACATGTAGCTAGAGTCACAATTTCAGAAGCAACTTTCCCTTTCACTCCCAGCTTGCCTGTAGTGTTACATTATACAGTACAGAACAGAAAAAAATAGACATTTTAGCTACAGAATCAGCAGTTTACAATAAAGGATGCAGCTCACTGCAACTGCTGAAGGTGTGCAGCACCACCGTACCTCGCAATATGCTTGTCCCTTTTTTTATGGTGGAGGTAGGAGTGAATATGTATAATAAGCTCACACAATATGTCAGTTTGTATCTGTTGGTCTGTCTCAAATATATGATGTATTTATATCTGTTAAGTTTCTTTCACTCAGTCTCAGTAGTGTCTCAGGCTCAGGAGTGAACTTGGATCATCTGCATGTCTGTCACTTAGCAGTCAAGAAGTTTTTTTCTTAGTTTTTTATTTAACTCTGCTTTCTCCCTTCACATCTACAAGCAGAGAACAACGGATTACCACTCCCATCAAGCAATTTCAGCTCCCTCTCTTTGCCTGTCTGCTTTCTCCCTCGCAAACACAAACTGACAACATGCAAGAAACTGACAACTCTTTTATAGTTAGCACCCTGGTAATACACGGGGAAAACTCAACATGTGGAGGAAATATGTTATCATTAATTTCAATGCAAAAAAAAAAAGTAGAAAAACTGTACTTTTCTCTGGAATTCATCCAAAAAATTGGTAGTGAGGTTTTTCACGTTTTGCTTTTGAGGTGAAAAGTTTCACCCTTCCCTACTTACAAAGAACGATTTCTTCAGTTCAATTAAAGAAATACATGTGTCTTGAGTGAATAATTTGCTAGGTATCTAGCTTCTGAAAGCTTCCAACAATAATCCCATGCAGTTGCTTCTTATCACAAACACTATTTGTATGATTCATGGGGTTTAGTAATGCTTGTAACCATATTAAAGGTAAAAGCTAGTCTGCCTTAAAAATGCCTCTGAAAGCTTAACAATTCTGGAATTGTGTGTGATTTTTCTTATGGATGTGCCAAAAGCAATAGGAAAAAAATGAGTGGCAAATTAAAAGGAGAGAGGCAAATACTGTAAGCACATAGATTTAATTAAATAAGTGTTTCAGTTCAAATGTCCTACCAGGGGTTACCTTGAACAATATACAAAGGACTACTAATTGGCTTTTAATATGCAATTATTTTCTGCAGTGCATATTTTATACATTATTTTTTCCCATAAAATATATACAGTTCATGAACGGTGCTTGTATGAAGTGATTTTAAATTATCAAACACAAACTTTATCTAGAATAGTGTAATAAAGTATTGGGTTAGACTTGCAGTCATAGCTCTAGGCATACACATATAGGTGTGTTGAAGAGGGTCAGAACTTTGCAACCTATCTTATAATTTGATCTAGAGGTCCACAGTGCATATGCAGGGATATGTGCATCTCCTGACTTTCTGTGTGCTTTAAAGGGATAGTAATACTTTGCCTGCTATCTAGTTGTCAGATTTGGAATCCGGTCCGCAGATCAACCAGTGGCTCTTCAGCAGAGCCGAGATCACAATAAATAAAAATAACTATTTCATTGGAAGGGTCTACAAATTGTGCTTGCAAACCAGGCACACTTTGTAGACTATTCAAATGATGTAGTGCTTCTTATATCTCACAATCCCGGCTCTGCTGTAGAGCCAAATCTGACAGCTAGATGGCAGATTTGACTGTTTTGGTCAGTGAGGGGAATCTTTGTGAATATCTCTCAAACCATAAAGGTTTGAGAGATAAGACATATTGTTCTTCATGTTTTTTTAATGCCTACAAAATAAAATAAGGATAAAATGAAGAGCATCACAGCTGGAGATCCACCAACACTCAGTGCCACAAATGCTTAAAGGTACAATGGTCCTTGATACCCAAGAGTACAATGGCAATTAAGAAGCAGGGACAAACACAAAAGTCTGGAACAAGTCCCAGAATGTAGCATATTATTGCCAGTCTCTAGGCTGCAACTAGCAGGAAGCAGCACAACCAGACGCAGACAGCATCAAGTAATACAAGGCAGCAAAACCTAGAAAAGATTCAGTTCAGTAACTGTAAATTTATCCGGGGGAAAACAGCAAACAATGTTATGGACATGAACTGGATTGATTCAGCAGCATAAATCATTCAACAATAGCAAATCAGTAAAGGAACAGGCAGCAAACAATACTGTGGACTGGACCAGGACTGATGCAGCAACAGTTGATCAATGCTGGAACAAACAGCAAACAGTATTGTGGTCATGAACAGGACTAGTTCATCAACAAGATAGGTTCAACTACAGATGATCATTGTAGGAACAGGTAGAAAACAATACTGTGGACTGGAGAAAGACTGGTTCAGCAACAGAGGATCAATGCTGGAACAACAAGCAAACAATACTGTTGTCTGAAACAGGACTGGTTCATCCACACAAGATAAATGCAGGAACATGCAGCCAAAAATACCCTGAACTGGAGAAGAATGTGAACTAGAGCAGGGGTTCATGCACTAAAGCAGGATAAATAGGTGATAAACTGGAGACAACTTTTCCAGTGATATCAGTTCTCCAGGTCCTGTGCTATTCTAGAGAGCATATGCACTAAGATCTCCAGTGTTGGAGAAATCTTACTGCATTGGCTCCATAAAGGAGCTGGAGAAGTGATATCACTGGGGAAGTCATCTCTGCTTTATCACCTCTTTATCACACCTTAGTGAATCTCCCCCAGGACTGGTAGAGCAACAAATTATCAGTGCAAGGACAAACAGCAAATAAAACTGCAGTCTGGAAAAGGACTAGTTCAGCAATAGAACTCTTTCAGCTACTGCAGATCAGTGCAGAAACACGCATCACACAATACTCTGGACTGTAGCAGGACATTGACTGGAGTAGGACTGGTTCAGGAACAGTGGATCAGTACAGGCACAAACAGCAAACAATACTGACATAAACAGGAACAGCACTGACATAAAATAAATAAATAAAACAAAACAGCAAGCAATGCAAATCAGTTAGTCCATTTGGGTGCTCTTAGGTATATGCAGCGTTCTTTATATGGTATGAGCTTCCAATAATACAAAACTGAAATGATAGACAAATACAACAGTGATGCAGGAAGCCTCTCTAAGTAAAGTATTGCTATATGTTCTGGAACCATCACATTTTTTGTGTTCACAAGGTCTTGTACTCACATTTGTAAAGTTCAACCAAAACAGAATTTATTAGAACACCAGTCAGAGTCTTAGATCACATGGCAGGTTAATCTATACTTCCTTATAAGGAATTACAGCATGCACAACAAAACAGATCCTAACATCCTAACTACAAAGATACATTTAAGAAAAAACACAAAACATAAAGTATTAATACATTTCTGTATACAAGTACCCTGTGTGTTTTAGCATAATGACCTAGGACAGATTATCTCCTGCACATCCTTCTGTTATGGTTCTCCTTCACTGCCCCTTCTTCTCCTCTTTCCTCTCCTCTCTTCTTTTCTGCTCCTTCCTGCCTAAATGGAATCTAATCCCCTGTTTTACACACTTATGTGAGGAGGCCCAAAACACATGACAATGCACTTTTGTGATGCACATCTAGCAGGTGAGGGTACTTAGCTTTACTGGCAAACCTTTATTTTTAAGACACTTCTGAAAATACCAACTTATCTAAAGGATCATTTAAGAAGTGAATGGTCAGAACAAGGTTAGCAAACCTACTGTTAGATATGTATGTCTCTACTTGTTACTAGGCCATCTGTCTTGTTTGTGAACAGTTGTTAATTTCTTCTTTGAGATGGACACAGGCAAAAAGGATGGTATACACAAATAATTTGTCTATATACACACTCTGCATTTGCGGAATAAATATTAGGTATCAGTATTATGTATGTACTAAAAATCACTGATACATATTTATTCATTGACCATTCCTAGATAGCATAGGTTTACATAGTTCTGCCCATTCTGCAAGGACAGAACGTCTGTCTATGACCACTGATATTCTGGGACTGATAGAAAATAGATCTGTGTATTAGCACAACTGCGGCCCACCTATATTCTGGGACTAAGAGAAAATAGATATGTGTATTATGCAGATCTATCTATCTATCTATCTATCTATCTATCTACATAATTTATTTGTATAAAAGCAACATCTATTTACATGAAATGGAGATATTACACAAGCAATAACCCATCTGGTAACAATATTTAGGAAAACCTAAAGGTGCAGCCCTTTAATCCAAAATACAATTTCTGTGTAACAGGAACAATAAAAACATAAGCCCGCTGGATGAGGGATGTTCTCTAACGCATTACAAAGCAAAGACCTTCACACATCCATGAATTAGCATAGCACCAATAACAAATTTACTGGAAAAACTAAATTAGTCTAAATTTGAACATGAAACAGTTGCTTGAGAATTGTATTCTATTATTAATATTAATATGATTTTTATTAACATTTACAAGTGGCTAGGTTATAGTGATTTTTGCAGAAAGCACATTACACTTTTTTGAAATGTGTCACATATCTGCTGGTAGTCACAGAACTTCATCACCCCAGTCTTGTTCATTGTCTGCCATTACTTACATTTGTTTTATGTAAAACCTTGTACTTCTTAATTTATCCCTGGGGTTCCATGTAACAGTTTTAGAATCACTGTTTTACATTTCCAAATGTATTATTTTTTCATGAGCGTTTCGCTTTAAGTTGGTATAGCTGTTATGTGTTTGAATATGTTTTGTCTTTTCATGTGTTATTGCTTTTCTCAGTACTTAAGTCAAATAGTCTTTTGTTTACTTTCCTGGCACTTCGGTTGCTATAAATTCTTACTTTAAAAAGACAGTAAATTGTGATCAAAGATAAAAGTAAAAAAATATGTGTTGTATGTCTTGACATCTTGTTGACATTATAACAGAAGCCATATTTTTGTTCTTTCTAAACCCTTCTGTGAATAATGGTATAAAAATCTTGTAGTGTTCTTATTATTTGCACTTTGTATGCTATCAGTTGATATGTGCAATGAGCTGAATATAAATCTGAATCAAGCTTGACCTGGATTCGGCTTGGATTTCCATGGAACAAATGAGCCTTTGATCTAAATTACTTCTGCTAGCTTCCTATTAAGAAAGGAGAAATAGAGAATATTGATGAATGATACAATGTACAGGATTATTTAGATAACCTCTGCTACTTGGACAACATCTTAAATGAATCTGAAGTTATGCTTCGTATTCCCTTGGATTCAGGGAAGTCTAAAAGCCTCAACTGAATCTGCATTCCCCCAAAACATTAAATGAAATCCAGTGGGCTATATGTAAGACAATATTTTTATAAATCTGGAGCAAACATACTACAGCTTGTATAGCAAATGAAAAGCCTTAGTGTCACGGTAAATAAAGCACACAACACGGGTACAGATGAATTTAACCAGTTTATTAAAATAAATAAGCATGAGCAAGCACTTCCACAACCAAGATAGGAACAGGTGTGAGGACAGTGCCTAGTCCACTACCCAGGACCTGACACTGAGCTGTAACCGGTCTGCCATAGAGCTAGGAAATCTTGAGTATAGAACCAGATGTGGTTCTAACCAGCAGAGTGAGCGGAAACCTGGAATGCCAGGAGTCCAGACCAAGAGAGTGTAACCAGTTGATCCCTGAAGAAGGACAATATCAGACTTGTAGCCTCCGGTGGCTTGCAACAGTACCCAGGAGGAAAATGTCACGTAGGCAGAGAGTAATGAGAAGCTTAGCAAGAATAAAAGCGCCCAGTAGGACTGAGTAAGCACAGAACAGAGGCCACAGAGTGGAGGGCAACACCCAACAATACCGGTAAGGTAACTGCTGGAAAAGCACAGATTCGGAGGCAACAGAGCAGAAGGCAACCTGCAACACTACCAGTGAGGTAACTGTTGCACTGGGACGATGGAGCGAGCCCTCTGAGACCAAATGAGACAAGTGGTAGTCAGACAGGAGTGGAAGTGAGCACGGAGAATAAGTCAGACAAGCCACAGTCAGGAGCCTAATCGGGTAGTCAGCCACAGCCAAGGTCAGATCGGAACGGGTAGTCAAACATACCAGTGTCATACACAGATCGGGTAGTCAGACAGAGCCACTGGTCAGAACCGGTCAGACAAAGTCAGGGATCGAGCCAGAGAATACATGGAAGCCAAGCTAGGGTCAAATGAGAGCAACACAGAAGTAACGCACAGAAACACAACAAAAGGGCAACTAAGTCCAGTTCGCAGGCAGACTATAAGGCCACCACCAGAGGGCAGGACTCCATCTGCCAATTATGCCGAATGCTACAAAATAGAGAGCGCAATGTCACAGATGCGTGCCCGCAGAATAGAGGCAAGCATGAAGGTGGCCAGGTCCTGCCCGCAGCATAGACCACGGACAACCAGACAGAATCACAGGCAAGTGGAATCACGGGTACCGTGATACTTAGTCAAATCATTTTGATGATCTACTCAAAGCTAACCCTTTTTTAACTTGAAGCATATGCCAATGTTTGGCTACCAATAGAAAGTAACGTATTGATGGCTTAGAGAGGATAATTACGCTAAGTAAATTACCCCTCTCACCTTTGTTCAAAGAGTAACTGGATCTCTACTTTTGTACAATAGGTAAGGGAGTCCTTATGGGGAGTTTCCAGCCATTCTTATTAGCTGAAGGTGTTGACAATCAATCTTCCCTTTACCATTAGTAGTGGGGTCATCTGTCCCTATTGAGCAGGTGTCCCAATGGTGGTGGGTAATGTTATCTAATTAGTCCTCATCTTAGAGTCATTCATCAAGGATCTTTGTTTCTCTTTTCTTAAATATGTTAACTGATGTTCTTTACAAAACCCAGCACAATATTTTCTCTGGAATTCCCCACCCTTTTCATCATATTGAATTAAATGATAAATATGTTTCCCCCATTGGAGAGTTTCCCCATGTATAAATGAGGTGTCATTTTTCAGATGTTGTCAGTCTGTGCTTGGGAGAGAGAAAGAAATCAGATGATTTTTGACAGGAAAAGGGAGGCAGTGAGCTAGGGTCGCTTGATAGAAGTGTTGGTGGTAGCCACTGTCAGTTATTCTTTGGATGTGGGTATGAATTGAGAAAGAATAGTTTTTAAAATAAAATTATTTCATTTTTTTTGTCTGATAAATGACAGGCAGGCAGATGATCCTTCCTACGTGTTCTGGCTGAGCATGATACACTATAACTCTATGATGTACTTTACAGAAAAAAAACAAAACAATTATCATTATGCCCACCAAATGTGCAAGGGGTAAAGGAAAAGAGTGGGATCAGTACATGGTCATGTTGTTGTTATTGACTGTGGCCATGGTTGCAGCATCTTTTGCAATAAATTATGATGTTCCTCCTTTTTCTGAGGAGGCTGTTTGTAAAGGTAACTTGAAATGTTCTACCAGTAGTACTATTAAATCTTTTAATAATACTATAGATGAGGAGTAGTCAGAGTCTAGTGTTATTGCCATTGCAGAGGAGTATTTAGCAGGGAGACCAACTACTGCGTCAGACAGTGACAATGACATCCCACCACAAACTAGTGGTGAATGTTCTATAAATTCCCCTAAGAGGAAAAGTAAAAAGAAACATTTTCAGTCAATCTTGCTAGAATCTGCAAGTAGTGGGAGTGGGGAGGAAGATTATGTTGCTGTGGACGATGCTTCTAACCAATGAATTGATGATGATGATGATGTCACTTCACTGTTTGCCCCTTCTTATTTAGGTACAGATAAACTAGAGAGTAAGAGTGATGATGAAATGGTCGAAAATTGGCTGAAAGGAACGGGCTTGATTATTTATCACTGGAAGGGAGCAATATGCCTACTTGAAAGAACATCTGGTTAGTCTGGACAAGTAACCATGTCTAGCTCCTGTAGTAGTAGTGATAGTAGTCCCTCAATAACCCCTCAGCCTATATTATGGATAGGCCAATAGTTAGAGAAATTTCCTAAAGAAATTTTCTTACAAAAACAATGATTTCATACTTTTTTTCTCAAACTTTCCCTCCTATAAAAAACACATAAAATGTTCTCCTTTTCATCACAGCCAGTACATTTCCTGCAACAACCTTTTAACTTATGTTTGCTGTGATTGCAAAATTTCCCTCTGCAATATTACTTCTTCTGAGGGCTTCAGTGGAGAAATAAATAGCTGAAAGTAAAGGCTGTGAGTCCTACAGAGACATATGCTTTGAAAAAATATTGGTCCTTTGCCCACAACAATAACTCTCTGTTTAAGTGGCATAACTATCCTTGAAAAATAACTGCGTCTTGGGATATTCCAGCAGGGTGCAAAACATGACATCAGTATTTTAAAGAGTGAGTATGTGTGAGATGGCAGTACATAGTGCATAGTGGAAGAACTGCATAACTTTATTGCTTCAAAGACATGTGAATGTGGTTGGGGTGGTATGTGTGGGCACTCTATGACTGTTGTCATCTTCAAAAACAAACTCAGAGTCATACTCCTCTGCAGCAGGAACAGGAAATCTTGACGCAGTTTCTGACACATCAAGAACACTTCTATTATGTACCCCAGAGCCCAAGGAATTTTTAAGAGTACTTCTGCTCCAGCTACCTGTGGTACCTCTGACCTGTTGATGGTGTGTCTCCAAGTCAGACCTGTGGTTGTGTTTCAGGTGGGATCTCACTCAGGAGGTGCCTAGGTGTGAGCCTGTTTTCCCCCTGCTCACATGACAATAGAAAGTAACATGCTTAGCTTTTGATTGTGACTGAAGTATCTCCATACTGTGCACTTCATAGACTGTGGGGCTCCTGAGAGGCTGCTATTATTACTGGTGCTAGATGTTGCTGACACTGTACTACTACTACTAGGTGTCAAAGGTGCTGCACTTCCAACAGCAAAAGAGACACTCAACATAGCCAAGGCTGTGGATGCTGATAACCTGTGTTATTGCTGGTTACTGAACACTATTAATGTGTGTGGCTGAGTGGGACTTGGATCTGGAATCAATGACAATGCTGAAGATGACTTGACAGGATGACTGTGTATTTTTTTGACATCTTTGCTTGTCTATGGCCAGACTTTTCAAATTATTTTCTCTAACAGTTTATAGTCAGGTATGTAAATAGATAAGTAACGTATTGGCTGGCAAAGTCAGCCAATCAGAATATGTTGCAAAGTGTACATTTATAAATAGAAACCAGAAAACAATATCAGGGGTAATTAAAAACTCTGCAGAGGTATAGAGTGTCTTCAGGTAGCCCACAAACCGTGGACCAAAGACGTATGCATGCAGAGTGGCTATGAGATAGCTGTGATCCACTCTATCAAACGCCTTCTCTTGGTCGAGAGAGATAAAGGTGCAGACCAGTCCTTCTGCATAGTGGAATAGATCCCAGATCAGAAAGATATTTTCAAAGTTGGCCCAGCCCAGGATTGTATAGGACTGGTCTGGGTGGATCACCTCTGCCAGTATGGACCTGAGCCTTAATGATATAGATTTGGCTACAATCTTATAATCCATGCTGAGCAGTGAGTTTTCAATAAACAGAGATCCCCCTTCTTGGGCAGCAAGGCCATTACTGCCCTTCTACATGAAAGGGGCACCTCAACAGTCTCAGGGGCTTCCGGTAGGACCAGTTGGAGATCAGGTCCTAGAATCACCCAAATGAACTAGAAGAACTCTACACTCAGCCCATGCATCCAGCCCATAGGCATTAGACTGAGGGCTTGGGAGAGTTGTTAGGTCCGGGTACATGGTGCTGTCCCTACCTGCTGGGCGCCTCCGCTGGGGGATGGTGGATGGCGTTGTCATCCCTTGGCACTGTAAATGCGCCGGCTCTTCCAAGTTCTTCTTATCATGTCGGCTCAGCCGACGCCCACTCAGCGTTGCAACATGAGCGTTGTGATGTCACAGCTATAGGCTATAAAGCCTCTGAGCACCCGCAGATCGGTGCTTAGTCTATGTGTGCCCTTTACAGTGATACTGCTTCAGTTACACTGCTACAGTTTCAAGTATTCTTGTGATATTGACCCTGGCTACGTTTGATTCCTCTCCTTGCCTCATACCTTGAACTTGATCTGCTTTACCTACACCTCTGACCTCTGGCTTGTTGACCACTCTGATTGCTGCCTGCCCTAACCTTTGCTATGCTGACCACTCTGATTGCTGCCTGCCCTGACCATTGCTATGTTGACTACTTTGATTGCCTCCTGTCCTGACCATTGCTATGCTGACCACTCTGATTGCTGTCTGCCCTGACCACTGTTACGTT
Organism: Rhinophrynus dorsalis; assembly: GCA_037306005.1. Lineage (NCBI taxonomy): Eukaryota > Metazoa > Chordata > Amphibia > Anura > Rhinophrynidae > Rhinophrynus > Rhinophrynus dorsalis. The sequence goes on along the minus strand of CM074720.1, from coordinate 328,146,544 downwards.
GACCACTCTGATTGCCACCTGTCCTGACCTTTGCTACATTGACCACTCTGCTATCCACCTGCCCTGACCATTGCTACACTGACTACTCTGATTCTGATCATTGCCTTGTCTGACCCTTCATCTGGATTCTCCCCTGGCTCTCCACCATCGGTTAATATTTATATTGCCGGTTCCTTTAGGGGCTTGCATCCTTGGGCTCCACCACTAATAAATACAAGCCATACTTCTGGGGGCCTGTCCTCCATACCCACCTCTCTGGTCTAGCTTGTGACAAGCCCTCACGTGTTATGGTTGTGAGAAGAGTTCAGCTAGAGAGATAGGCTGATCCAGCCTCTCTCTTCCACCCCCGCTGACCATTGGAAGGCCATCCCATAGCACCTTGCAGGCGTCTGGAGAGATGGGATCCAGAGAGAACAGGCCCTGTCTCAGATGCTCTGCTGATCCATAAGAGGAGTACCATCCTCTGTAAGTAGGCAATGCCATGTCTATGGTTACCTCTCTTCTTCTTCAGTCCTTAGAAGAGACTCAAGCCAATATCCATCTCCCATAGAAATTCCAAGCAGCTTTGCATGAATTCCCCCTTAGCTTAGTTCCTCTCTATATATTCACACTGCAAGGCTTGGTCCCTAGAGTCAGCAGCCAGCCTTTGCTGACACAGGTGAAAGTGTCTGATGCTCCTGGGTTCTGTTCCCAGCAGATGTCGACCAGGGAGTAGCGGATGAGGATCTCCCTCTGGGCTGACACAAATGGCCTTGAGAGTGCAGTTGAAGTCACCCTTGATTATTAAGCACTCATCCATGTCAACCGTATCTAGATAGTTTGACAAACTAGCAAAGAACCTCACACTTTCCAGTTCAGCAGCGGGAGCATACATGTTCAGAAGATTAAACATGCAGCCCAGATCCTGGACCTGGAGATGCAGGAGATGGCCTGTTATAATGGCCTTCACACTCATCAATTCAGACTGAAAGGACTTGAGAAAATGGTATCCAGTTCACATGATGCTAATGTGAAGTGGTTGAAGAAAACCTTGCCTCACCATTCCAGATGCCATTTAGCTCCAGCCTCCACGGGTATGGGTTTCTTTCAGGAAACTCTGAGAGTACCCTCCTTGCTGTAGAAAGGAGAGTACCTGGAATCTGTGAAACCCATCCCTACGGCCATTGATGTTAAGAGTGCTGATGCTCAGAGCCATTATTGTTTGTCAGGAAGTGCATTTGTCCCAACCTCTAGTGAGGCCCAATGAGACAAGCACAAATTTAAGAACTTACGGACATGGATATGTTCACAGATGCAAAGTTCTTGACCCGATTGCTGGCCCTAAGATTTTCTCTTATTTTATTTTGTCCATGAAGGGTGTTCTCAAGAAAAATGCTGTTATTTCCTTGGCAGGGATGATAGGGCTAGGAGGATCTCTTCAGAGTGTGGCAGTTTCACTGCCATCCCTGGGCTCCTCCTCGCTGAGGACTTTATAGACCACATTCACCTCCGGGGGGGGGGAGAATCCTCCTCAGCTTGATCTTAATGTCCCCACTTCTAGGTTTCAATGAAGTGGGGTCTAGAATATCCTTCACAACTGAACGCTGAGAAAAAAATTGTGCCCCCTTGCTAGCAGCAGGGACAAACTCAGGGGAAGCTGGCTGAATGGTGGCAGATGGCTTTGGGGAGCTTTGGAGGATTTCTATGCCTCCTAAGACTTTTCCACCGTCTCCTGAGCAGCTTGGATGATGCTGAGGTTTGGGTCAGTGGATGAAGTCAAAGGAGGGATCTGGGAGATTGGAGCTGTCCTCTCCAAGGTATTAATTGGAGGAACTACTTGGTCACTTGATCACTTCCCATTTTGCATCATTGTCCCCTGGACTTTCCTCTGCAAATTGCTGAACTGGAGTTAAACTTAAGCCAATCCACTCCAGGAGTGGCATATCTTGGGGAACTGGTTTTACCGCAGTGTCACCACTGAAGAGTGACCTTGGAGGGAGAGGCTGACTGTGGTACCCAAAGATCAACACCTTAGGGACACTGTTCGGTAGGGGCTTTATTGGACTCCTTCATAATTCTGGAGCAAGGCAAGCTGTATATCTACAGGCTGGCTATCTGCCCATGTCTCCTCAGGGAGACCTTTATTCCCCCGCATAGTCCCCATACCCTTGGCCACATTTTCCCCCGCTAGGTCTGGAGGGAGAGGTTTGCAGTCTGTCCCTGGCTGGCTGAGATCAATAGCCAGATCAGACAATGCCACTACATGAGGTGATGATTACTGGTTCCTCTTTTTAAATTTGGAGGGATGGGAGTTCTGTCCATTCCTCCAGTGTCACCCTATTTGTATTAAATTTCCTCTTCCATGGGGTGTCATCCTTGGAAGAGGGGATGTTGCCACTACCACTTCCCCCATTTGAGAGCTTGGATGACTGCTGCTTCCTCCCATCCACTACCCTTGTCAAAGTGTTTATGTTTGGGGTGGAGTGCCACAATGTCATCTATCCCAGACATAATATACCTCACCCATGCCTCCTATTTATCTGCTCTCCCCCAGAGTTGGAGTGACTGGGACAGGCATACCACCTGCGTAAAAGATCTTGTAGGTGCAGCAGGGGCTGTGCCAGTAGGAGTAGCCAGACTGGAGGCAAAGGAATCATGTGGTCTGGGGCTTAGCTGGGACACAGCAGACGTGTAGCTATTATTTCTGGGAACCCTTATTCCAACTTTAGGATACTGAGGCCTCTTCATTCCCTTCCCAATTTTAATCAAAACAATGTAAGAAATAAAAAGTGAGTTTGTTTTTATTTTATTACTATGAGAGAGAGAGATATTCAGTGCTATGCACTGTCACTGGGAAGGTTAACAGAAAAAAGAATAAAATTAAATCAAAGAAGAAAATCGATCCAGCAGTGGAGGATGGGTCAAGAGAGTGAGATGCAAAAACAAGCCCATAGGAAGTGAGCCTTCTTGGACAAGAAGCTCAAGCTTCCTGAGGCTCAACTTAAAAAGTGAAAAATAAACTGTAAAAGAAATATGTCAACTAAAGCTATACAAAACAAAATTAATTCAAAAAGAAAGAATTAACTCCCTTAAAAGAGGCTTTTTTTCAGAGAGCTTTCTTTCATGTAACCTATCTTCTACACACTATCAGGCACAGAGCTCTTTTTCATTGGTAGAAGGTTAAGTCTTTGCCTTTCAGCCAACTATCTGGCCATGTCATCATCTATCTCACTCTCAATTTTATCTGTTATTGAGAAAAAGAAGGATGCTGGAGGGATATATTCTAGATCTGCATCCTCATCATCAGTCAGCATCGTCTGCCGCTTCATCCCCACTACATTTACATTCCTCTAGCCTTTTAAAGGCTTCAAATAATTTCCTTTTACTTTTCTCCTTTAAGTTACTTTCACAATGATTGCAACTACTTTCAGGAAAGGTGTTTCTGTGCTTGTTTGTCTCACTGTTTGATGCAATAGCTGGTTGAGCTGCTACACCTTGTTGCACCATGCCGTCAAGAATAGAATACTACTCACTGTCATTAGTGTTTTTAGATGGTTTATTAATAGCACTGGTGGAAATTTTATTGGGACTTTTACAAACTGCATCCTCCCCTGGAGGAGAGGGGTCACCATTAGTGTTGAGCGAGCATGCTCGGCCGATGCTCGGATCGGCTCGAGCATCGCTCTGCTCGGCACATGGCGGTACTCGTACGAGTACCGCATGTGCTCGCCCGCCATGTTCGGGTCTCCTCCCCGCACGTTTCGCGGCTGCTGCGCAGCCAATAAACGTGCAGGGAGGCTCTGACATCAGTGTAATGCCAGCAGCCATGTTGGCTGCTGGCATTACACTGATTGGCTGGCCAGAACCCGTGGTCGGGTGCTGTATAGCACCTGACCAGCGAGTTCGGCTCAGTCTTAGCCAGGGAGAGATGAGGATAGGAAGGGAAAGTCAGTGTAGGGAGAAGACAAGCAAATTTGTGAAAAAAAAGACCCAAAAGTCCTTTTTAGGACTACTGTGTGTGGGGGCAGCAGTTTATTTTGTGTGGGGGGAAAAAAACAAAACAAAAAAAAAAATTCATATATTCTGTTTAGTGTGCAAAGTTGCAGATTAGAGCACATTCTGTTTAGTGTGCAAAGTTGCATATTAGAGCACATTCTGTTTAGTGTGCAAAGTTGCAGATTAGAGCACATTCTGTTAAGTCTTCAAACTGTAAAATATCAAAGTCACATATTCCATTCAGTGTGCTTCGCCGCAGTTTAGCAGCACATTCTGTGTACTGTGCAGAGTTGCAGAATAGGAAGAAATACTGTTAAGTCTTCAAACTAAAATATCAAAGTCACATATTCCATTCAGTGTGCTTCGCCGCAGTTTAGCAGCACATTCTGTGTACTGTGCAGAGTTGCAGAATAGGAAGAAATACTGTTAAGTCTTCAAACTAAAATATCAAAGTCACATATTCCATTCAGTGTGCTTCGCCGCAGTTTAGCAGCACATTCTGTGTACTGTGCAGAGTTGCAGAATAGGAAGAAATACTGTTAAGTCTTCAAACTAAAATATCAAAGTCACATATTCCATTTAGTGTGCTTCGCCGCAGTTTAGCAGCATATTCTGTGTACTCTGCACAGTTGCAGAATAGGAAGAAATACTGTTAAGTCTTCAAACTAAAATATCAAAGTCACATATTCCATTCAGTGTGCGTCACCGCAGTTTAGCAGCATATTCTGTGTACTCTGCACAGTTGCAGAATAGGAAGAAATACTGTTAAGTCTTCAAACTAAAATATCAAAGTCACATATTCCATTCAGTGTGCGTCACCGCAGTTTAGCAGCATATTCTGTGTACTCTGCACAGTTGCAGAATAGGAAGAAATACTGTTAAGTCTTCAAACTAAAATATCAAAGTCACATATTCCATTCAGTGTGCGTCACCGCAGTTTAGCAGCATATTCTGTGTACTCTGCACAGTTGCAGAATAGGAAGAAATACTGTTAAGTCTTCAAACTAAAATATCAAAGTCACATATTCCATTCAGTGTGCGTCACCGCAGTTTAGCAGCACATTCTGTGTACTCTGCACAGTTGCAGAATAGGAAGAAATACTGTTAAGTCTTCAAACTAAAATATCAAAGTCACATATTCCATTCAGTGTGCGTCACCGCAGTTTAGCAGCATATTCTGTGTACTCTGCACAGTTGCAGAATAGGAAGAAATACTGTTAAGTCTTCAAACTAAAATATCAAAGTCACATATTCCATTCAGTGTGCGTCACCGCAGTTTAGCAGCATATTCTGTGTACTCTGCACAGTTGCAGAATAGGAAGAAATACTGTTAAGTCTTCAAACTAAAATATCAAAGTCACATATTCCATTCAGTGTGCGTCACCGCAGTTTAGCAGCACATTCTGTGTACTCTGTACAGTTGCAGAATAGGAAGAAATACTGTTAAGTCTTCAAACTAAAATATCAAAGTCACATATTCCATTCAGTGTGCGTCACCGCAGTTTAGCAGCATATTCTGTGTACTCTGCACCGTTGCAGAATAGGAAGAAATACTGTTAAGTCTTCAAACTAAAATATCAAAGTCACATATTCCATTCAGTGTGCGTCACCGCAGTTTAGCAGCACATTCTGTGTACTCTGCACAGTTGCAGAATAGGAAGAAATACTGTTAAGTCTTCAAACTAAAATATCAAAGTCACATAGTCCATTCAGTGTGCGTCACCGCAGTTTAGCAGCATATTCTGTGTACTCTGCACAGTTGCAGAATAGGAAGAAATACTGTTAAGTCTTCAAACTAAAATATCAAAGTCACATATTCCATTCAGTGTGCGTCACCGCAGTTTAGCAGCACATTCTGTGTACTCTGCACAGTTGCAGAATAGGAAGAAATACTGTTAAGTCTTCAAACTAAAATATCAAAGTCACATATTCCATTCAGTGTGCGTCACCGCAGTTTAGCAGCATATTCTGTGTACTCTGCACAGTTGCAGAATAGGAAGAAATACTGTTAAGTCTTCAAACTAAAATATCAAAGTCACATATTCCATTCAGTGTGCGTCACCGCAGTTTAGCAGCACATTCTGTGTACTCTGCACAGTTGCAGAATAGGAAGAAATACTGTTAAGTCTTCAAACTAAAATATCAAAGTCACATATTCCATTCAGTGTGCTTCGCCGCAGTTTAGCAGCATATTCTGTGTACTCTGCACAGTTGCAGAATAGGAAGAAATACTGTTAAGTCTTCAAACTAAAATATCAAAGTCACATATTCCATTCAGTGTGCTTCGCCGCAGTTTAGCAGCATATTCTGTGTACTCTGCACAGTTGCAGAATAGGAAGAAATACTGTTAAGTCTTCAAACTAAAATATCAAAGTCACATATTCCATTCAGTGTGCGTCACCGCAGTTTAGCAGCACATTCTGTGTACTCTGCACAGTTGCAGAATAGGAAGAAATACTGTTAAGTCTTCTAACTAAAATATCAAAGTCACATATTCCATTCAGTGTGCTTCGCCGCAGTTTAGCAGCATATTCTGTGTACTCTGCACAGTTGCAGATTTGCAGCACATATTCCGTGTAATATGAAGAAGGCGGGTAAAAAGGGACGGGGAAGTGGACGTGATCCTGATAGTTCAGGGCGCGGGTCAGGACGCGGAGAAACTGTGCCTGGTGCCAGAGCACAAGAAAGAAAGACATCCACCATACCTAGCTTCATGTCTCATTTTACAGGGCGTCGCAGGACATCACTCTCGAGGTCCGACCACTGCGAACAGGTGGTCGGTTGGATGTCAGCTGATACTGCTTCCAGTCGGTTAAGCACCACCCTGTCTTCCACCAAGTCCACTCTCAGTAGCCAAGAGTCTGGTCAACATAATCCTCACTCTGATCATCCTTCCTCCCACCATAGACGGTCTGGTCAAAGAAGTGATCCCACACTGGGATATAGTGAGGAGCTCGTCTCATCACCAATCCTTCATTTGACCCTCTCTCCAAGCACGCTTGCAGAGGAACATGAGATCTTGTGCCCTGATTCACAACCTCTAGAGGGTACCCAATCACAAGAAGATGACAGATGTGAACGGCATTTAAGGTCAAAGGAAGTAGTGGATGATGATGATGATGATGAGACACAGTTGCCATTAAATCAACCACTATTACTGTCTCAAGACCTTGTTGAGGAGGATGATATACAGTTGTCAATGACTGAGTATGTGGTGGGATCAAGACATGAGGAGGATGATAAGAGTGAGGAAGTGGAGGAGGACTTGGTGGACGATGAGGTGACTGACCCCACCTGGGAAGGTGTAGAGCCGAGCGATGACAGCAGTCCTGAGGGTGAGCCATCTGCAGCACCGCAACAGGCTGGAAGAGGCAGTGGTGTGGCTACAGAAAGAAGGCGGACCGCACCAAACCGGCCCGCAAATGTTCCACGGAGCACCCCCTTGCGTAAATCTACCTTGCCAAGGGGTAGGTGTTCCGCGGTATGGCGTTTTTTTAAGGAAAGTGCGGACGACAAAAGAATTGTAGTTTGCAACCTGTGCCACACCAGAATGAGCCGAGGCATGAACACTAGAAACCTCACCACCACCAGCATGATCCGACACATGGCATCCAAGCACCGTAGTAAGTGGGAGGAACGCCTGGATCTCCCATCTGTGTCTGCAGGCCACACCACTGCCTCCTCTTCCCCTGTTTTCGGTGCCGGCCAATCGCCTGTCGAAGGCGCAGGCCCGCATACCTCCCGCCCTGCACCTGTACCATCTGAAGCACCATCAGCGACCACATCCACTTCCCTGTCCCAGCGCAGCGTCCAAATGTCGTTACCCCAGGCATTTGAGCGCAAGCGAAAATACCCAGCCACCCACCCACAGGCCATAGCACTAACCTCACACCTTTCCAAATTACTGGCCATCGAAATGCTGCCATTTAGGCTTGTGGAGACTGAGTCCTTCCGCAGCCTGATGGCAGCAGCTGTCCCTCGGTACGCGGTCCCCAGCCGCCACTACTTTTCCCGGTGTGCCATCCCCGCATTACACCACCATGTGTCCCGTAACATCACCCGTGCCCTGACCAACGCAGTTACTGGGAAGGTCCACTTAACGACTGACACATGGACAAGTGCTTGTGGCCAGGGACGCTACATTTCCCTGACGGCACACTGGGTGAATGTCGTGGAGGCTGGGAGCGACTCGGACCCTGGGATGGCATGGGTGCTACCCACGCCGAGGATTGCGGGCCCTACCTCCATCAGGGTTTCCGCCAGCACCTACGTTATTGGCTCCTCCTCCTCCGTTTCCACCTCCGAATTCTCTGCACGCAGCGCCACTCCCCCATCAGCCGGTAGCTGGAAGCAGTGTAGCACTGCAGTGGGGAAGCGTCAACAGGCCGTGCTGAAGCTGATCTGCCTTGGGGACAAACAGCACACGGCCTCAGAGCTGTTGCAGGGGATTAGTCACCAGACCGAGCAGTGGCTCTCGCCACTCAACCTGCAACCAGGCATGGTTGTGTGTGATAATGGGCGTAACTTGGTGGCGGCTTTGGAGCTCGGCAAGCTCACACACGTACCATGCCTAGCGCATGTATTTAATTTAGTGGTTCAGCGATTTCTAAAAACCTACCCCAATGTGCATGATCTCTTGACCAAGGTGCGCCGCGTGTGTGCACATTTCCGTAAGTCATCAACAGCTTCAGCCGGCCTGTTGAAGCTGCAGCAGCGCTTACAATTGCCAGCTCACCGGCTGCTGTGTGACGTGAGCACGCGCTGGAACTCCACCTTCCACATGTTGGCCCGGCTTTGTGAGCAGCAGAGGGCAGTAGTGGAGTACCAGCTGTTACACGGTCGTCGCCTCTCCGTTCAACTTCCTGTAATCAGAAGTGAGGAGTGGGAATGGATGTCAGACCTCTGTGAGGTTTTACGCAATTTTGAGGAATCGACACAGATGGTGAGCGGCGATAACGCTATTATCAGTGTAACCATCCCACTTCTGTGTCTACTGAAACGCTCGCTGCTCACAATTAAAACTGACGCTTTGCATGTGGAAGAGGTGGAAATGCGGGAGGAAGAGCTTACACAAGGTGATAGCCAGAGCACCCTCACTTCGTCTTCTCAGCGACAATTGGAGGAGGCGGAGGAGGAGGAGGAGGAGGAGGAAGACACGGTTGCCTCCGCTACAGAGGGTAGCCATGGAACTTTAGTTCCATCTCTTCAGCGTGGGTGGGCAGAAGAGGAGGAAGAGGATGAAGAGATTGAGAGTCATCCTCCTGGTGAGGACAGCGAAATCTTGACTGTTGGTACTCTGGCACACATGGCTGACTTTATGTTAGGCTGCCTTTCCCGTGACCCACGCGTTATACGCATTTTAGACAACACGGATTACTGGGTGTTCACCCTTCTGGACCCCCGCTACAAAGAGAATTTCTCATCTCTCATTCCTCCGGTGGAGAGGACAAGCAAAATGGTGCAATACCAGAAGGTTCTTGTTGAAAAATTGCTCCAAAATTTTCCATCTGACAACGCTGGCGGCAGAGTACGTGCTACCTTGGCCAACAGAGAAGGGGAGAAAAGGGGAGCACACAGCAGTTCCGACAAAGGCAGGGCAACACTCTCCAAGGCGTGGGACACCTTCATGACACCCCGCCAGCACCCTCACCCTGATGCGCAGCCTAGTGTCACAAGGAGGGAAAAGTTTTGGAAGATGGTGAAGGAGTACGTAGCAGACCGTGTCAGCGTCCTCAATGATCCCTCTGTGCCTTACAACTACTGGGTGTCCAAGCTGGACACGTGGTATGAACTGGCACTCTACGCCTTGGAGGTGCTGGCCTGCCCTGCCGCCAGCGTTCTGTCTGAGCGGGTATTTAGTGCTGCTGGTGGCATCATAACAGATAAGCGTATCCGCCTTTCCACCGACAATGCTGATAGGTTGACACTTATAAAAATGAACAAGGCCTGGATTTCCCCTGACTTCTCCACTCCACTGGAGGAAAGCCCTGGGGGAACATAAACTCACTTTATATATGTTATTTACAATGATGGGAATACTCTGTATTCCCATTCACCCCTTCCACCCAAAAAACGGGTATATGGTTGACTCTTAATCTTCTCATCCTCCTCCTCCTCTTCCATATGCCCTGTGATATAATTTTTATATAGGGCCAGCTCACCAGCGGGCCCTGTGATATAATTTTTATATAGGGCCAGCTCACCAGCGGGCCCTGTTTGACAACTTTTTCTATAGGTCAGCTCACCAGCGGGCCTTCTCATATAATGTTTTATTGGGTCAGCTCTCTAGCGGGCCCTCTCATATAATGTTTTATAGCGTCAGCTCACTAGCGGGCCTTCGCATATAATGTTTAGGATGGTCAGCTCCGCAGCAGACCCTCACCCATAATGTTTTAGATGGTCGGCTCAGCGCACGTTTCCCTCTTAATCATGGCCCCAGTTCAGAAAAATCGAGGAAATTTTTGGGAGAATTTGCCTCTGCGCACGTTTCCCTCTTAATCATGGCCTCAGTTCAGAAAAATCGAGGACATTTTTGGGAGAATTTGCAGATGATATACAAGTAAATATACAGCAAATACTGTTTGGTAACAATTTTTCGCCTAAAGTCGTTTTTATCTGCCTTTTTGTGTGTTTTACGGTCAGTCTGTAAAAATGGCGTACTACGGGCGAAAGATCGTTCCCAGCAGCGATGTTGGAGTCCAAGATGCATCCAGACATCCTCCCTATGCTGTCCCTGAACCATTTCTGTGGTGTTTCCATAATTTTCTGCCCTTTTCCTATGGACCAGGCACCCTCCCCTCATCAGAGCAGGGGGTGCCTGGTGTAATGCTCGAGTCCTCCCATTGACTTCAATGGGGCTCGGGTGCTCGGCCGAGCACTCGAGCCTCCGGGGGTGCTCGGTCAGAGCACCCGAACACCCGAGCATTGGGGTGCTCGCTCATCACTAGTCACCATCCTTTAGTTCACACACTGCAGCAACAATTATTGCAGGCAGTTTTTGGACTACTACTTTACTCACATGTCCCTGCCCTGCTCCTAATTCTTCCCCCCCTTGTACACAGTAGAAGTGATTGTATGTGATGTCTTGCTTTGGATTTCTACAAAGTACTCAATCTCGTCTAGTATCAGTCTGCATCAGATGCAGCTCATGTTAAGGTCCCTGTATCTATCACCTATCAATTATTTTATTTATTTATTTTACTTAACTTCCCCCTCATCTCTGTTGCTGTCAACTAAAATAAAAAAACACATTCCCTTTTCAACTGCTTCTTTTCCCAGACTCCCATAGGACAGAGATAACAGCTAGATCAGGAAGAAACTTGGATCTTTGTGCCTGTGTCTTCCCAGTCAGTAACACAGCATTTTGGGTTATTTGGGGTAATTCTTATTTGCTTCCTTCTTATACTCCCAGACCCCCCTAGAGATAACAGCGAGATCAGGAAGAAATTTGGATCATCTCTAGCTGTGTCTTCCCATTCAGCCACTCAGAATTTAGGGACATTTGGGGTCAACCTCCTTTCCCCTGGAGTTCCTCAGGCTCTCCTAATACAGAGAACAGATTTCCTGCCTCCAAAACTCCACAAACTAAGCTTCATCTCCATATTATATCCATTCTCTAACTTAAAAACGTGCTGCTTTCTCTTCCTCTCACATGCTGCAGGAACCTAACACCCCTTTTATACTATGCCTGCTGGAAAAGAAGGGAGACTTTCTACATGGTGGGGAGAGATTCTGTCTTCCCATTGATTCTAATGCAATACGTTGGCAAAAAAAAGCAAAAAAAAATCTGCATTTATCGCTTGGGAAAAAGTGCAATTTTTCTCCTGTTTCTCTTCTGAGGTGAAAAATTTAGCCCATCCCTACATTGTATAAAAGGGGTGTCAGGTTCCAACCGCATGTCATTCTGTCTTTGTGAGACGTACAGAAAGCGACACAATTTTCAGCTAGTTACGAAAGGCAAACAGAAAAGTTGGAGTGTACTTTAGGAAGTCTTATGAGCAAGTCATTTGTTCTCTGTGTTAGGGGGTCTGTGGAAACCAGGGGCAGTATGACAGGAAAAAGAAGATATACCAAAAATACCCAAAATCTTGGTTGATTAAGACAGGCAGCTGTTATCTAAGTTCCTGGATCATATGGATCCTGTCTTTTATCTAAGTGTTAGGGGACTCTGGAGGTGTGAGCATAGGAGATTTACCCCAAATAGCTAACATGTGTGACTGTGATTCAAGTGGAGGAAGAAGAAGTTGCACTGGGAGTGTATTTATTTATTTATTGATGCTGATAGGGACAGACCATTGCTGCCGTAACACTATCTCATACTACTGACTCCTCCTTACTTCACTAACCCTAATCCACACAGTTTGACTGAACCTCACTAATCTAACACTAGCTCTTACACACGTCACAAATTTCAGTAACTGTATTTTCTTAATAACAGCTCTGCTCTACTGCAATACATCTGCCCCTCTTTCTTTGTTCTAACAAAACCCACACATTTCTGTGTAAAAAAAAAAGTTCCAAATACATATGCTAAATTTCCTGTGGGAAAAAAGGGATATTTCGCTTATCCCTACTTTCATTGTAATATATAATAAAGCCACACCACAGTCACCTAACAATGTCTTTCTATTATCTTCACACTCTACTTCTATCATAAGTGTTTGTCCTTCTTCATTTGTCTACTCCACTGCTAGGAGGCCACCACAATTACTGACTGAATGGCTAGATGTTATAGTGATGGATGTGAAAGGCATAGTTTTATTTTTAACATCATCATCATCTTCACCTCTGGCACACTCTTAGATCTGCTACTACCATACTTATTTGGATATGATAACATCCAAGTAATGCTTTCCTCCTTACACCTTTGGTGTGCATGATGATGATTAGTACCAATATAATAGTTAACAACCCAAGGCAGTAAGTACAAACAGGGGTGGACTGACAGCATCCAGGGCCCCCGGGCAAATGGAGGTCATGGGTCCCCTTTACCCTGCCCCTTGTTACACCCCACCCACATTTATTCCCCACTCCCAAGGAAATGCTACAGCCCACCCCCTTTTGCCAATTTATAACTGGCATTAATGTTCTGAGATAAAGCAAGTGATACCTCAGAGCTTATAATTGAAATATAGGTACACTAGAAATACCACCAAGTGTACAATTGAAATTAAACTACAATTCTAGTGTAGCTCCATTTGACTGTAAGCTCTTTGGGATCACTTGTGTAGCTCTATTTCAACTGCAATGCGACATAGCTTGCTATTGAAATAGACCTATAATAATGAAACCACAGAGCTTTCAATTGAAATTAAGCTACACATGTTATACCATAGAGTTGAGAAATTAAATGGAGCAACACAAGTGATACCATATAGATTACAGTTGAAATGGAGCTACATTTGTGATGGCACAGTGCTTTCAACTGAAATGGAGTAACACAGGTGATACTACTGAGCTTAGAATTGAAATGGACCTACATGAGTGATACCACAGAGCTTACAACTGATTCAATGCTACACTAATGATTCCACAGTGATTTCAAATAAAATGATTCCACTGTACTTTCGGATAAAATGGAGATACAATTCTACTGTAGCTCCATTTTAATTGTAGGTCAGTCATATCAGTTGTGTAGCTCTAATTTAATTGTAAGCTCTGTTATATCACTTATATAACGTCATTTAAATAGTAAGCTGTGGTATCATTTTGTTGCAATTCAGTTGTAAGGTACTACTAACCAATCAATCATGCCATTGGAAAATTCAAATATTGCCACCTGCTAGATCCATAGGCTTTTCTGTCATTAGTACATTTATTTACAAAGCTACAGGGGTGCAATTTTGGAGCAAACCAACTTCACCATGAAGTTGAAATTCTGTATATTTCCATTAATTTAAATGGAGTTTTAACCCTTTGAATGCTACAGATCTCCAATACAATGCAAACCAATGTGCCGGAGACCTCACTAGCATAAAACAGGTTAAAAACTGCAATTAAATTAGTGGATATACTCATTTAACCCTATGGTGTAGTTGGTTTGCTCCAGAATTGCAATTCTATAGCTTCATGTATAAAATCCCTTAAGGTCTTATGTATAAAGTCAAATATAAGCTATTCTGGAGAAAAACTGCAAATATAAATTAAAGCTATTCTGGAGAAAAACGTATGTTTAAAGTCAAATTAAAGATATTCTGGAGAAAAACTGCATTAGAGTGGGAAATAACAGCCAACTCCTTGATTTAAATGGGGCTTTTAATCCTTTGAACGCTAGAGTGTCTCCAATGTATTGTAAAGTTAAAGGAGCTACAATTCCTAATTAGCTCAAGATGCAGGATGTGCTTGGGAGACCCCACTAGCATTGAAGAGGTGAAACACCCTATTTAAATTAATGGGCGTTTTGAGAATATTTATTTGTCCACTATATTGCAGTTAGTTTGCTCCAGAATTGCTGCATTTTGCATTAAATAAATAAAGCTCCTTGGTCTCATTGGCAGCTATATAACCACATGCTTATGTCCCAACATTGTGCCACTGCAGTGGTAGCCTGAGACCCACACATATTGACTCCCATAAAATTATAGCAATTCACTGGTAGTCATAGAACTGCACATACTGACCCCAAGATAGGTACAAAATAAGTTACAGGCCTGTTTTTTTTGGGGGGAAAAATCCCCAAACACAATTAAAATATATATATCTCACTTGCAAATGACTTAAACATATGTATATACACAAACACTTTCCCCCCAGGCCCCCTCCTCCCTCTTGCACACTTTTTAAGACTCAGGAGGAGGGTCTGCCATGATCCCTGGTGGTCCAGCAATGTTTTTTAAGCAAGGGGTCTGTGCCTCATTTGACATAGACCTCTATATACAGCTCCTTCATGCTCGATGTGCCCAATAATATAGAGCGCCATGATATGACATCATATTCTAGCGCTATGCATTATTTGAGCATGCAGAAGCTGAATGTAGACGTCTGTGTCGGAGAAGGCACAGACCTGTATCGGCAATTGATGGGAGAGAATAAGATTCTTCCCAACCGTATAGAGGATGTGGGGCCAGTGAAGTAGCAGGCAGGCACTCTCTAAAGCCAGGCCTGCTTGAGCCCCATTTCCCCTTGGATAGCTTAGTGCAAGACAAGCCCTGATGAGCGGGCCTCCCCTGGCAGCGGGCCCTCGATCCATGACCAAATGCCTGACTGCTCAGTCCCACCCCTGAGTACAAATATCCATACCTTACATACAAAATGTTAGGAGTGTGCAAAAGGTCACATCATGTTCTCATGAAAAAATCCATGAAAACCACGTTGTCCATTTTTTTGTGGGAAAATCCGTTTAAATACAGAGATTAAAATATTTGCTGTTCCCGCCCATTGGAAAAAACAGTCACAATTTTTCCAATGGCTAGAAAGTTTTCACCTTTTTGCTATAAAAATGTGCCGTTTTCCAGGAAGTGAAATACAATAGAAGCAGCTACATAGAAGAGAGATGTGCTGTGCTGTTCTGCTGTGATCTTTATAGCAAAATTGAGGCAGGAGAGGCTCATATGACCGCTATCACTATAAGCAAGTTTAAAAATAATAAACGGAGGAACTGGAAGGACCCTTATGTGTCCACTAGGTCTGAAGAGGAGCAGGAAGTGACCACTACAGACCCAATGCTAGCCAGTCCTCTCAAATTACCCCAAGAGATCTTGGGGAAATTAATATCAAGGGAGGAAGAAGAGGGTAGTAGTGAGAGCAGGACAGGTCAGCTGCCTGTGCCTGCTGTCAACGTGCTGCCCCTGCTGCCACCAGTGATGTGTCTGCTACCAGTGCTGAACCTGCGGCCAGTGTGTCTTGTAAATCTCAGGAGGGGGAAGGAGAAGATGATGCAAAATGTGACAACAGGGGACCTTAAGTCACACTTGCTATCCCCAAGCAGTCCTGCCAGTGCTAGTACTACGAAGAAGAAGGTCCAGTAGATTGTTAGTGTTAGGAGTGAAGGAGGGGTGATCATCATATTACTAGTGACTGTGAGGAGGAAAACTCAGGGGCTGAAATGGTGTGGTTAGAGTTAGTGGTCGTACAAGTAAAAGTGATGGTGAAGCAGGTGGTGGGACTAGTGTTAGGGGAGTGAGGAAGCAATTAAAAGCATCCAGACTAGCGGTCAAGGGAGCCCACATCATTCCCCTGACCCAGGAGTCCCATTCCCCTGTTGACAGTGTTTATACAATAATGTCAACAGGAGCACAGATCAGCTGCTTGTGCCTGCTGCTAGTGCTGCCAGTCTGCCTTCTTCAGGTCACCAAGGAATGGCAAGTATTAGGGGACCCTCTGTCACATTTCTCATCCCCTCCTCCATACAGCAGTGAGATGTCTGTAATATAGCAGCAGCAGCACAGAGGGACTGGTGGTGTTGGTAGTGATGATGATGGTGGAGAAGCTGGGGTGGAAGAGACATTGATGGCCTTTTTAGCCCAAACTGAGAATGAATGGGAGACAGGAATGGGGATGGGCATCACCACCACCACCACCAGCACTGAGCTTCTTAAATTTGCTGAATTTGCAACTGCTCTAATTCCTGCTGTTGCTGAGTTGCAAGGGCAGCAGGATGCTGAGGATTAGTCTATTATGCCACAGACCACTGTGGACACAGTGGGATTGTGGTCGATAAATGATGCTGTACTAGGACAAGTTCCACTTGCCAGCAGTAATACCCCTGGTCCTAGCTGCAGTGCTGATTCTGTGGCAGTAGCAGAAACAGCAGCAATATCATCCTCTGCCTCAGACAGTGAAGAAGAATGTGGAGGAGAAGAGGAAAGAGGCCATTCTTCTCCACGGTTTCCCTTCCCCCTGAAGTCACTGGTGTGGGACTACTTTTCTCTTGGGGTAGGAACAATGCAGTCATCAACAACAGCACTGTGCACAATTTGTGACAAGTCAGTGAGAAGGGGAAAGGAGGAAAAAAGTGCCTTGGCATAACCTTCCTGATAACACACATGAAACACAGACACCATGACATTTATGTCAAACATGTTAAAGCCAAAAATCCACCACAGAAATTGAGCACTGCTGTTGCTATACCCCCTGACTCTCCAGAGAGGCAACAAGAGGTGAGGCAGAGATCAAAGAGGAGGAAGAATAGAGAAACCTAGACAGAGACTGGAAGTTTGATGACGAGCGAAACATCTAGCTTGCCATCACCTTCTTGCTCTATGGTAACTACATGTTCTGCCATTCACCTCATTCATTGTTACCTCCCCCGCGAAATGATAGCCACTCTGTAGATGTTAGGATGTGGAAGTTCATGTCCACCCATTGCACACTGTTTGGTGCAATGACCACACATTGCAGTGTGGTGGAGGAGAATCGCAAGCAGGGCATCAAGCAGCATTTGAAGTGATTCCATCCTGCAAAATATGCTAAGCTGGTAGCAGGGAGGGTTTATCATTACTATTAAACTGTCAGCAAGTTGTCATGTGTCCTTAGTGGGGTGTGGACAAGGGGCTTAGTGACAGCAGCAGTACTTAGTTTCTGGTGTTATGTTGTTTGGATAGAGTTGTGCCAGGTGTTATTTACCATACTCACTGTGCACACTGCAGTTGCTGATGAGAGGCACAGTTCCTGCTCTCAAGGGATTTTTTTTTTCTATTAGAAACCCACCCATGATTTTGGAGAAGGGGCAGGTGGAGAAGTATTATTGGTCAGCTTATTCTTTTTTCCACATATACCTGAAGTGGCGGGGGCTAGTTACAGTGCGCTACTGCCTCAGGTGCATCAGTGAAGCTAGTTGTGGCAAGTGGAACCATCATCATACATCACCCATATTCCTGCTGTTGTTTATCCCATGTTTATCCTATTCCCTTTGAGGTGCCTAATCATCCTTCTTCTTAAACAACGTAGCAGCAAGAACAGCAGTCGCAAATTCCGCATCTACTTCATGGCATTTGACAATATGACATGCTGGCACTAGACCAAAAGGGCTTGTGCTTTAAAAAAAACAAACAAAAAATAAAAAAACATATACCTACAAAAAAATAAACAATTTTTGGGGACATGTTTCTAACAAGCCTAAGTCCTACAAATCAATGTTTCCTTACGGCTTGTGTCACACAATCTAAGTCCTACAAATCAATGTTTCTTTAGGGCTTGTGCCAAACAAGTCTAGTCTTACAAATCAATGTTTCCTCAGGGCTTGGGCCTCTAACAACAAATTTTACAAATCTTCTTCTACAAAATCTACAAAATACTCTGTCACATCAAATATCAGTCTACCCCAGTAGCAGTTTACGTCAGGGGGTTCCTGTCTATCACATTACATACAAACTCCTTAATTTATTTTATTTAGTTATTTTTATATTGATTGTCCCCCCAATAACAGTCAACAAATCCCCCCAAAACAAATTCCCTGTTCAACTGATTCTTTCCCCAGACTCCACCCACCTACATGGCACCCTCCTCTGACCCCTTTTATACCATGTCTTATGGGGTATTTTTAATTGTATTTAGGATTTATTTTTTATTAACTGCCCCCCCCAATCCAAGTAAACAACCCCACCAAAAAAATCCCCTGTTCAACTGATTCTTTCCCCACACTCCACCAACACAGGCTATACCATGCATTTGGGAAATAAAATGACAGTTGCTATGTACTATGTGAAAATTAAATCTTCCCATTTATTTCAATGGAATGAGATAGGCAAAAAAAGGGGAAAAAATTGCACTTTTTGAAGGAAATTTTTCTCCAAGCGGAAAGTGCAATTATGCTCTGATTTTAGCTTGAGGCAACTGGCATTTTTTGTAGCGAATATAAACAACAAATATAAATATGTATGTTGATCAATACTATACGCCTAAAAGATTTTAGCATAATATATTTCTATATAAGGTAAAATTCCCCAAAACATGCTGCTACAAACTAGCTCCAGTTAACTGGATTTTTAAATTCTTTTGAGATGCCTGGAATGTTTAGCTATTATCTCAACTATTTTGACAAATAAGATAAGAAAAACACATTGAGGGCTTCCCTTTCATGAATCTCAGTTTTGCTAATGGATTTATGAGTAAGCATTTCTATAAATAATTAAGGTCACTAAACATTTTGTGAACAAGCAAGACATTCCAAAGCATACTGATCTGATTGCATAAGGCTTTAACTTTAACCCTTTGAGTGCCAGAGGAGCACACAATGCATAGCTTTGCAATGCGTTGTATACCCCTCTGGCATTCAAAGGGTTAAACTTTATAAGAGTTCATTCAAAGAGATTAACAGGGAAATGGGTATTAAAATTAATTCAATAGCATCTGCAAAGAAGCAATAAGGCAAACTAAATTTGAAAATGAGATAAAAATTGCAACAGACAGCAATAAAAATGTCTGCAAGTATATAATTGGCAAAAAGATGAAGTTTGAGATTGGGCTTCTTTAAACTGAGGAAGGTGAAATTATTATTAAGGATTAAGTCAAATTATTTTCTTCTCCTATAGAAAAAGGAAGCTAAGTTGGGACAGGCATCCGGCAAATAGGGTGAAGCCAGGACTTACTGAGGACAAAGTTCAACATGGTTATACAGAATAAAGCAGTGAATATACCACCTGGACCTGAGGACATAAACCAGGGGTTACTTAAGGACCTCAAATCAGTTATAGCAAGATATTATTATTAATATTTATTGACTAGTTGAAGAGCCCGTTACACGGGCCACAGTGCCACTGTCAGCCAGTCGCAGAGCGCCCCGCTCTGTATCAGCCTTACCACAGGCAGTCTCTACTGCGCATGACTGCAGCACGCGCAGCAGTCTCTATTGCGCATGACTGCATTGTTACACACGATTTAGCAAATTATTATATAGGATTAACACTCGTCAGGCATAGTGCCCTTTGATTAGAGGAAAGGAAATATATCACCATTATTCAAAAAGGGAGCAAGATCTTAATCTAGAAATTAATGACCTATGAGTCTGACTTCTATAGTAAGTAAGGAATTCTAACCATCAGTTTTCAAGACTACGTGATGTGTTGACCAACAAAGTTATTAGTGTGAGTCAGCCTTGGTTTTTGAATAAGCGATCATGTTAAACTAATTTAAATACATTCTATGAAAGGGTAAGTGGTAACTTGGATAATGGTATTGAGGGATTTTGCAAAAGTCTTTGCTACTGTGTCTCACAACAGATTACTATAAAGTTAAAAATGTCTGGCTTAACAGTGAAATTGGGGCATGAATAGATAACTGGTTAAATAATAGAATGCAGAGAGTTGTAAAAGAATCCTTTCAAGTTTGTCTAAGAGGAGTGCCTGACTGTTCAGACTTGTGACCAATGTTTTAACCCTCACAGTTCCAGCTATGTGTGGGACATGTTCTTGGCCCAGTGTTCCTGCATGGCTAAGCCATTGAGCCACATGTGGCTGTGATACCCCCTCCTCCACCCTGACCCTTTTTTAAATGTAATAATTTTCATACCCTGTAGGGGGGACATCATGACTCCTCCTGATGCCCCCCCCAGCTATTGATCTCATAGTTGATTGATCTGGGAAATCAATAATGGTGACTCAGGCAACTCTGGGTAGGAGTGAGTGGAATCTGGGAAAACCTTCCAACGTCACCAGTGATGTGAGAGGGCTACCCCTGATCCTGGCCACTCTTACTACTTCAAGTAGGAGCGAAGCAGGAGAGGTCATTGCTCTCCTGCCTCACTATTATTGGTCTACCAGCAAAATCTGCTGGGAGATCAATTGCTGGGGGGCATCAGGAGGGAGTCTGTTGCCCCCCCCCCCAAAGAGGTCCAATAAAGAGTATTAAGACCAAAGATAAAATAACCTTGAGTGTGCAACAGGGACATCCAGAGCCACACCCCTGTACCACATACATGATTAGTTTTTCGTTCATTAATTTTTATGCAGCTCTCCTTGGGTGACATCAGGAGCACACACAGGAGTACTTTTTATGCAGACCTCAGGGTGCATCAGAAGGGGTTCTGATGCCCTCAACGAGGTCTGAATAAAAAATATTAACCATGTGTGCCATGGGGGGGTCCAAGTCATTGCTTCACAATGCATTGGACATTCTCTCTGGCACAAAAACAACTTTTTTCTTTATTTTTTATTCCAGTTCTGATGCCATCCTCCCCTCCATGAAGTCTGAATAAAAAATTATGGGAACAAAACTAACCCTGAGTGTGCCATGGTTTGAGTCAACACTTTACTTTGCAATGCATTGGATACCCCTGTGACATGCACACTAACAGCCTCCAACCCACAAAACTGTACCCTAACCTCCCACTGTTAGACACACACTGCCAGTGTTCTCTGGAACCAGGCTGAGAATCAAACAATGTACGTGAGAGACATATTCTGAGTCCTAGCCTGATTCCAGAGCATACTGGTAGTTACAGATCCCCATATGCATTATCTGACCCCAGCCTTGTTCCACTTCTAATTGGTTTTCATATATACCCATATACACTGCCTGACCCCCCCCCCGGCCTAGCTCCACTGGCAGTTACTTGTTTTCTCATACACTGGCTGACTTCCTAGCCTGTTTCAACTGGTAATCATATAATTACCCATACACAGTTTGCTTCCCCATCTTTGTTTCACTGGTAGACATGCTCGGCACACCCAATATGGTATGTCAATAGATAAAAGTGGGGTACCATTTTTCTTGGAATCCCATGTTGTTGAACCATTTTAGTAACTTCGAAGCATGTTTTTTTTCCCTATAGCTCTACATTCTGGAAACAGTTGCACACACTAAAAAGTATAGAAAGACAAGTGACCCATGATTTAATGTGGCTGATGTTCCAAAACTGTGTGCGGTATCTACATTTTATTAATTTCTCTTTTTGTTCAAACCATTTTAGCACAAGCGAGTCATAGTTAAAAAATGATAGATTGTATTTGGCATAGTTTTGTGCTTCTGGCACACGTAGGGTATGTCAACTCATACCAACAGGATGGAATTTTTATGGAAAAATGTCAGTTAATGATTACTGTCATAAATTCCATGGTAGGTGTAGGTTAGTGTTATTGGCACCCCATATTGTATGTTAACTCACACAAACAGGGTATAATTTTTCTCAATCTGGTAGCAGATTCTGAATACAGTAGGAAATTTCATTGTGTTGACCCATTTTAGTATCTCTGAAGTGATTGATGTATAAAATTGTATGTGTTTTTTTCCTAAAGCACCAAATCCTGGAAATAGTTGTGCACACTAACTATGGGGTAGAACCCCTCATTTGATGCGGCTATCTGTCTGTCTTCAAAGGTTTTATGTTTTATCTACTTTTTCTTCATTTATCTTGTCGTTATATCCATTTTAGAACAGGCACGTCATAACTGAAAAATAACAGATTGTATTTGGTTTAGTTCTAGGCTTCTGTCACCCACAACAGTATGTCAGCTCTTACCAACAGAGAGTAGTTTTTTGGAAGAGTAGTAGCTAAATATTACATTCTTAAATTCCATGTTTTTCAAAGCTATTTGTATCTTTGAAGAGCTAGAAATGTAATTTAGCTCAATGTTTTATAGCTTCATCTTTTGGAAAGTTGTGCACACCAGTCTAGGGGTAAAAAGGCATTTGATTTATGTGAATGTTTAATTTCCAAAATGGTATACCTCAACTATCTTTACTGCATACTGCTAATGGTTATGGCCATTTTAGTGCAGTCAGGTAATTTCAAAAACAAAAGTGGTAGATGTACGTTAGTGTTCCTGGCAACCCCATATTGTATATTAAACCTCATAAATGGGGTACCATTTTTCATAATCTGGTAGCAGGTACTGAACACAGTGGGACATTCTATGTTTTTCAAAGATTTTAGTACCTTTCAAGTGGTGGAAATGTAAAAAATGCATTAGTTCCTGTAGCTTCACCCTTTGGAAATATTTGTGCACTTCAGAGTAGGGTTAGAAAGGCAAGTGACCCATCATTTGATGTAGGTGAATGTTTACTTTCTAAATAGAAACATAGGAACATAGAATTTGACTGCAGATAAGAACCATTCAGCCCATCTAGTTTGCCCATTTTCCTACTGTAAAAACCACAAACCTTACTTGGTCCTTGGTATTTTCTTATTTTAAGGACTGCCTTATGCCTATCCCATGCATGCTTAAATTCTGTCACTGTATTAACTTCTACCACTTCTGTCGGTAGGCACTTATCTACTACCCTCTCAGTGCAGTAAAACTTTCTTACATTACATCTAAACCTGTGTCCCTCTAGTTTTAGACTATGGCCTCTTGTCCTAACATTTTTGCACTTTTGAAATGTACTTCCCTCCTGCACTTTGTTGAATTCCTTCATGTATTCGAATGTTTCTATAATATCCCCTCTCTCTCTTCTCTCCTCCAAGCTATACATGTTCAGATCCTTTAGTCTATCCTGATATTTCTTTTCCTGTAAACAAGTCACCATTTTAGTAGCCCTTCTCTGATTTTTTCTCTAGAGTATCTATATCCTTCTGGAGATGGGGTCTCCAGTACTGTTCACAGTACTCTAGGTGAGGTCTAACTAGAGATCTGTAGAGTGGCAAGACCACTTCAATTTTTCTGCTACTAATGCCCCTAGCTATACAACCCAGCACTATGCTTGCATTCCCCACAGCTTTATTACATTGCCTGCCTACCTTTAAGTCATTAGAAATAATGACTCCCAAATTCCTTTTTTGTGTTGTTTTTGAAGCACAGTACCCTTAATAGTATATTTTTCCTTTGAATTTTTCTATCCCAAATGCATTATTTTACATTAAACTACAGCTGCCACACTCTTGTCCATTCTTCTAATTTACCTAAATCATTTGTCATTTAGCTTATTCTCCCTGGAATCTCTGCCCTATTGCAGATCTTTGTATCATCTGCAAAAAGGCATACCTTATCTTGAAGACCTTTTTGCAATATCACTACTAACAATATTAAAAAGAATGGACCCCAGTACAGAGGTACCCTACTAGTAACACTCCTTTCATAGGAATATTCTTCATTGACTACCACCCTCTGTCTCCTGTCACTCAGCCATTGCCTTATCCATTTAACTATTTCTATATCCAGACCCAAACATTGCAATATATTAATTAGTCTTCTGTGAGAGACAGTGTCAAATGCTTTACTGAAATCTAGATAAGCTTTATCTACTGTTCCCTCTTGGTGTATTATTTTAGTTACCCTGTCAAAAAAATCTATAAGGTTAGTTTGACAAGATCTCCCTGCTGTAAACCCATGCTGTTTGGTATCTTGTAAGCCATACAAATTCAGAAATTCAACAATTCTTTTCTTTAACACAGTCTCCATTAATTTTCCCACTAATGATTTAAGACTTACTGGTCTGGAGTTACCAATCTCCTCCCTGCTACCTTTTTTGTGAAGCAGTACTACGTTTGCTACCTTCAATCTTCTGTAACTACTTCTGTCTATAGTGACTGATTGAATAATTCTGTTAAAGATTTTGCCAGAACACTCAAGTTCTTTTAATAACTTTGGGTGTATCCCATCTGGTCCCATTGATTTATCTGTTTTTACCTTAGAAAGTTGAAGTAGAACTCCTTCCTTTGTAAACATGAATGTTTCCAATGTCTTGCCATTTGTTTTTTCTAACACAGGTCCCTTTCTGTCATCTACCTCTGTAAAAACTGAACAGAAATATTCAATGAAACAGTCAGCTAACCCTTTATTCTCATTTACATAGTTTCCATTTTTGTTTTTAGTCTATTTATTCCTTGTTTTATCTTCCTCCTTTCACTTATATATCTAAAAAATATTTTATCCCCCTTTTTATTGACTGGGCACTTTTTCCTGTGTATGCTCCTTCCGCTTCTGCTTATATTTCTTAAATGCTTCTTTTTTTCTCCTTTACTATATTTGCCACTTCTATGGAGTATCACAGTGGTTTTCTTTTTCTTTTACCCTTGCTGATAATCACATTTCAGAGTTGGTAAAACTGAGATACATTTTTTCCATTTTAGAAATATCAGCCTTTCTAAAATCTAGAACCTTTGCTTTTGTGTGGCGCAACTCTGTCTTTATATTAAACCACACAGATTGATGTTCACTGGAGCCCAAACACTCTCCTACAGCTACATCTGATACCAGGTAGTGTTGAGCGAGCATGCTCGGCCGATGCTCGGATCGGCTCGAGCATCGCTCTGCTCGGCACATGGCGGTACTCGTACGAGTACCGCCATGTGCTCGCCCGCCATGTTCGGGTGGCAGGGATCTGTGCCGGAGGAGGCACAGATCTTGCAGACGCTCCGCTGGACCACCAGGGACTGGAGGTAGGGGGCATTGCGGAGATGAAGGGGGCATTGCGGAGATGAAGGGGGACATTGTGGAGATGAAGGGGGACATTGTGGAAGGGGGACATTGTGGAAGGGGGGCATTGCGGAGATGAAGGGGGCATTGCGGAGATGAAGGGGGACATTGCGGAGATGAAGGGGGACATTGTGGAAGGGGGACATTGTGGAAGGGGGACATTGTGGAAGGGGGGCATTGCGGAGATGAAGGGGGCATTGCGGAGATGAAGGGGGACATTGCGGAGATGAAGGGGGACATTGTGGAAGGGGGACATTGTGGAAGGGGGACATTGTGGAAGAGGGGCATTGTGGAGATGAAGGGGGGCATTGACCAGGCACCCTCCCCTCATCAGAGCAGGGGGTGCCTGGTGTAATGCTCGAGTCCTCCCATTTAATGCAATGGGGTTCGGGTGCTCGGCCGAGCACTCGAGCCTCAGGGGGTGCTCGGTCAGAGCACCCGAACACCCGAGCATCGGGGTGCTCGCTCAACACTAATACCAGGTCATCATTCATAAATAATAAATCTAGTGTGGCTTCCTTCCTAGTCAGCTCTTCTACTAATTGACTGAGAGCTATTCCTTGTAAAGAATTTAGGATATCTTTACTCCTAGCTGAACCTGCTGCTTGGATTTTCCAGTCCGTGTGAGAAAGATTAAAGTCCCCCATAGTAATAACCTCACCTTTCACTGTCATCTTAGTTACTTCCTTGACCAGCAGTTGATCCAACTCCTCTGCTTGTCCTGGGGGTCTATAGATCACATCTATACGAGTGACCATCTTATTCACATATTCTAAAGTTATCAAAACGTCTCTGTGTTCTCCTCCGTACCCTGTATAAGATTAACCTTTGAGCTATTTTTGACATAAATGCAACCCTTCCTTTTCTGCCTTTAATGTCTTTTTTAAATAGAGAGTACCCTGGTATTTCTACATCCTAGTAATTTTTTTCACTGTACTAGGTCTCGGAAATCCCCACTAAGTCCACATCTTCACTAGTCATTACTGCAATGAGTTCAGGGATCTTATTCCCTAAACTGCGAGCATTTGTACACATACCTTGCATACCTTTCCTTCCAGTCCTTCAGATAGCTAATGAATACAGTTGAAAATTCCATAGTTTTAAAAGATTTCAGTACATTCAAAGGGGTACAAATGTAAAAAAATGCAATTTTTTTCATTTAATTCCACTTTCTGGAAAATGTTTTCCAGAGGATTGTCCATCTGACTCTACTGAATCCTTTACTCCACTTCCATGAAGTTCATCCCCTGATGTTCTCAAGTGCTTGTGTTGGTGATCTCAGCAACCACAACTGGAACATTCACATATCCACATAACACCCAAATATATGTGTTGCCTAACATCTGGGTGTCAAACCTGTACATTAAAAATTCTCATCCTTAACGACACAATAGCTTATGGACAACACATGAGCAGTTCAGTTGTGTTTCTACAGTATCCTTTCATTTCGGTTATATGTACCTTTTGGTTGCTCCAACAAATACTGAATGCATATTGGTAATATACAAACACATGTATGTTTCAATGTAGTGTTAGACATATTAAAGGAGAGTCATCCCTATACAAGATGTGTCTGTTAATTTTAATGTTGGATTACACATATCTCAAAATGGAACTATACTCATGGCTTGAGTATCTCTTATACATAGCAAGGTATGGCCTTAATCACAGGAGTCAACTGATTGTTTGACCATGATTCCTCTAGTTTCCTCTAGTTTGATATACCTCAGTACATAAGCTTCATTGACACACATACAAACAGGAAAAGTGATATCACTGGAGAAGTCAGCTGCAACCTTATAAACTCATTACCACAACTTACTGGATAACCCACAATGTTGTTCCTGCTTGCTCTCTTTAATTGACCACAATAGTGGCTATGTCATGTCTTCTATACATAATATGCATACAAAATGTGAGAGGCTTCTGAGAACAAACAACAGCACAATGACCTATTCTATGGCTAGTCATCACTCAGAAGCATCACGTTTTGGCTCTCTACTGCCATTACAGAGTGGAAAGTTCCACATACATATTAGACTAATCCTGTCCAGAAAGGGCGGCCCAGTTCCAAAATGACGGGCAAATCCCCTCTGCACGGGAACACCAGCTAACTCCCGATGTATGTCTTGACCTTGTTGGGCCTCTTCAGAAGGGTACAGCTGGATTCCCTAGGCACTGAGAGCAAGGGGTTTGTGTCTGGATTACCCTTTAATATTAGGGAGACCCCCTAAGAGTAATCAAAATATGTATACAAAATGTGAGAGGCTTCCAAGGACGAACAACAGCACAATGGCCTGTTCTACGGCTAGTCACAACTCAGAAGCATCATGTTTTAGCTCTTTTATACAAACACATTGAACCCAATGATCAACCTAACATTTCAATGTGTGTGATGTTTGTTTCCCTATCAGAGTGTGACTAGCAGCCTATTTGGCCGGATGATCTATCTTTCATATTACTTCATTAAGTCAAATAACTGTTTGGGTATCCCCTTTAAACCTTGTCACCCTGGGTATTCTGGCTGTTGGTGCAGGGGTCACACTGGATGGGGAGGTGGTTGCAGTGGACCCCTCTGTGGATTGCTACTCCTCCATGTGCAGGTGTTCCCTGCAATGCAGTCCCCTTAGTTACACCAGCACCTGCCCCATCATGTCAATCATGCCAGTTCTGTATTGGCATAGCTCTGTGGTCAGCACAGTATGTTGAGCTACCAGGGCATGGATGGTGGCTGTGTTCCTTAGGAATCCCTTTGCAACTTCCTGAGGTATGTTTTTGTCACCCGGGATTCCCTGAGCTTCCTCCTCTGTATGACCAGGCACTCTCTCTCCATCCCAATGCTGTGTCTCTGGTGGAGGGGGATGTGCCTGGTGTGTTGGCTCACCAACTTCCAACTCTAGTGAGGGTGCTGAGGCTCCCGAATCAGGCCCAAATGTTCATAATCCAGTGGCCATGGGTCATACCTTAGCAACTGGTAGCTGCTTCCATACCACCTTGGGTCATATCTGGGCCCATGTGGGGGAGCCATCCAGGAGGGTAAGGGTGTCCTCTGTGTAGGACCATATGCCCCATATTTAGATGTGGGCACTGTCCAAGGCATCCAATGCCTCCCTGGTGGTGGTATCATGTAGTATTGTCCTGAGGTGGACGGGGGAATCCACCTCCCTGAATGTATCCACTCTCTGTAGGGAGTGGGTGGCTTCCTGTTGTCTTGTGGTGCTGGTGGAGTTAGTGGTGCTGGAGCTGGTGGTTCAAGGGACAATCTTCTTACTGTGAGAACAATGAAAGCCCTACCCCATTGACAGGTTTTTCAGGTTTTTCCCTTTTTTAATTTGCAATCCACTTGGACACCACCCTACTGCTCTGAGCTGACCAGTGTAATCTCAGTAAAAGGGGTGGGAGGGGGATACTTTACCATTCAATTACTTTTGAACTACAACTCTGACAGTACTGAAATAACACTCTCCATGGCCCAAATAATATGAATATTAATTGGAACTGCATTTATTATGAAACATTACTATCCCTTTAAATGTCACCCTGCCATGTAGGTGCTCTGTCAGCAGAAAAAGAAGAGATGCAGCATTTGACTGATTTAGCTTAACAACTTTGAAAAGGTAATGTACTCTATAGTGCAGAATTGTCACGTAAAATTATTCCCCTTTGTAAGAAAACTCACCAATTGAGCTGGCTAATAACTTGCACTGTATTATTGCTTGTAAATAATTCATGTCTGCATTCTGTATTATTAGTTGTAACTGCAGCTTCTCTGACATACACCAGTGTTAGCAGACCACAGTGTCGATTAACAGATGCAATAAGAAAACAAAATAATGTTCTCTCAGATCATGCCACCCGATAGACTTAAAAGTGGAAAACTACGAATGTGTCAGTTTGTACTTTTTTGAACCAACAATACAAGTCAGTGCGTACATTTAAAAACTCTCCTCCCAGTCTCTCTTCTGCAAAGACTAAACCAACTTTGTATAATAATAAACATTCATACAGCTTTAAAATTTCAGCAAAGTTTGTACTGTTAGTCTTTTAATGGACGTGTCCATCCACTTCATCAAAAGAAAACTGACTGCATATATTCGTAAATTATTAGATGATAGTGAGGTTGCCAACACAATGCTTTGAAATGTGTTAGAGTCCACTGTGGCATCCAAGGGGTTAAACTGTATTACCCCCCCTCTGAAAATCTCTGGTCCTCAAGGGGTTATTATCTGTAGTCATAAGTCACAGATAGAAGATAAAAAATGGTATTGCAATAGGATCTAAGATCCCAAGATATACAAATAATCATAGTAATTATAATACCTCACTGTCACACAAAGGGTTTATATTTTTGAGTTTCACTTATGTTTTATTAGCTTGGATGTATTGATATGGCCCCATATCAATAGTTTCATGGGTCATTTGTGTAGGGATCCCTAGTTACGCATGAATGTATACTGTTTTGTGCACACTTCATTTACACGTCGGTGGTTAGACACGAGCATTACAAGACTCATTGCCAAATTTTTTAGCAGTTAATATTTGCCAATTAAAGTGAGTTCCTTAACGCATGTTACTAACCACCACATGTAATTGAATTCAAATTCAGATCATTCTTATTGCTTCCTATGGGTGCAAATTTAGCTCCCGTAGTGCATTTTTTTCCATTCGGTAGTGTGTCACAGTGCAGGTAATTGCATATCGGTGGGATTTTTACTGGTGGGAACTGAATCGAGCCCTAAGTGATTTTCCCATAAAAATAAAATGTATTTAAATGGCCCTTTTAATCTCCTGAATGGTATGGTGATGCAATGCGTGAGAAGCCTCTAGAAGTGAAAGACGGTACAGCCCCATTTATACTAATAGCGATGTTAATATCTCTCCTATGATATAGTTGCTTTACTCCACAATTGCATGTTTTTCATTTATTGAATTGCATTTACAGACTCTGCTCACGAGTGCTATTATTTATGTATCTGTTCTGTTGTCTAGCTTCTTCAACCATTAACCATTGAGTGTAAAACACATTGCTGCAGAGCATGGCCATTTGATACCCAAAGGGTACATTCATTTTAGGTTGAATACAGCCACCTTCAACTACATTGCTAAATGTATCAGTAAATTACCAAATATCAGTGCAGTTCACTAACACACTCTTCACTACACTGTTGTATCAACAGTTTAGGATAATATTTTAGGGATGTAAGATGAATAATTTATTTCTACATATGGCAGCTGTAAGTATATGATATTTAAAGTTATAGCAACCCCTTAAGGACCGGGAACATCTGAAGTAGATTGCACTTAAGGACAGGAGTAATTTTGACTTTTATTGACTGTCTTTGTTCAACCATATTTTGTTTTTAATTCCTTTAGTACAATCACACAAATTATATACTGTTTGTTTAAGAACAAGTAGGGATTTTGTTTGATACCACAACTAAATGAATACCTCATTTTTTAATCTGATTAAAATAAAAAATAAACAGGAAAAAAAAATATAAAAAAAAAAACATTTTGCACACATTTTCCTGTCAGGATGTGTACACTAGTAGTTAATTAGAAAAAAATACCCCTAAATATGTTCATTTACCTGTCCTGAATATGAGCGTACTCCATATGCCAGGTATTTCCATCCCTTTCTCGCATTTACGGGTTAACTATTACAAGATGAACACCATTATTTCCAATCTGTAATTTTTCAACATTTGCCATGTGAGGATCATAACTTAAGAACCCAAAAATGTCCCACAAAAGTATATGTTTATGAAAAGTAGACAACATAGGGTAAATAAAATTAGAATTTTTGAGTTTTTATGCGGCTATTTTTCCAGACATCTGTTCCATAATTGTGGTAATATATATATATATATATATATATTGCAGTTTTCACACTTACATTTCAATGTTGCTGTTAATATCAAGCACAGGATAGTTGCAGATGTAAAAAAATGTATTGCTTAGTGTTCAGCTACTTCTTCTGAGTATGGCAATGCCCCATATGCATAGGTTTATCAGGGTTTGTGGGAGCTACTGGGCCCAAATTGGAACATTCACGCTTCCAGTTTCACACTTAGAATTTTCACAGCTTGCATCACTGGTGCCATGTCTCATTTGAGGCTGTGGACCAGCGGTCCACTTTAAAATTTCCCCCCAAAAGTGTATATTTTTGAAAAGTAGACAACCCAGACTTTCATTTTAGGTGTGATTTCACATTTTTCACGCAGCCAGTTGACCACCAATTCCTTGTAAATCTTGACATAAGTAAAACATTCTGTTTTTTTCACACTTAGATTTCAATGTTGATGGGAATTTAAAGCACAGAATAGGTGAATATTTTTAAAACTGCATTGATTAGTGTTCAGCTCCTTCTTCTGAGTATGGCAATACCCCATATGCATAGGTTTTGGGGAGCTACGGGGCCAAATTTTGAACAAACTTTGAATTTTCACAGCTTGCTTAAATAGTGCTATGTCTCAATTGGGGCTATGTTCCAGTGCTCCACTTTAAATTTTTGCACCAAAAGTGTATGTTTTTGGAATGTAAAAAACCCTGGCTTTCATTTTAGGTGTGTTTTCAAATTTTTCACTTAGCCATTTTACAACCAATCCCTTGTAAATCTTTACTGAAGTAAAAAATTCTGTGTTTTCACACTTAGATTTCAATATTGATGTGAATTTCAAGAACAGGATAGGTGAAGATTTTAAAAACTGCATCAATTAGTGTTCAGCTCCTTTTTCTGAGTACGGCAATGCCCCATATGGTTAGGTTTGTCAGGGTTTGGGGGAACTAGTGGGCCCAGTTGTGAACATGTGCGTTTCCATTTACAGACATGCCATTTTTACAGCTGGTGCCTTGTATCATTTGGGTGTTTGGCAATTCTGCAATAAATTTTACCCCCAAAAGTATATGTTGTAGAACAGTAGACAACCCTGGCTTTCCTTCTATTTGCATTTTGACAATTTTTTCACTGCCACTCTGTAACTGATCCCTCCCAAAATCTGCAGTAAGGAAGAGAAACACAATTTTTCACACCTATATTTTAGTGTTGCTGTGAATTTCAATGAGAGGATATTTGTAGATTTTTTAAATGCTTCACATTAGTGTTCAGCTACATTGTCTGATTACGGCAATGCCCCATATGCATAGGTTTGTCAGGGTTTTGGGGAGTTACTGGGCCCAGTTGTGAACATGAGTGTTTCCATTTATATACATGCCATTTTTTCAGCTGGTGCCTTGTCTCATTTGGGGTTGTTTGGCAATGCTGCAATTAATTTTACCTCCAGAAGTATATACTGTAGGAGAGTAGACAACAATGGCTTTCATTATATTTGCATTTTGACAATTTTCTTACTGTCACTCTATCACCAATCCCTCCCAAAACCTGCAGTAAGGAAGAGAAACACCATTTTTTCACATCTATATTTTAGTGTTGCTGTGGATTTCAATCAGAGGATATATGAAGATTTTTTTAAATGCTTCGCATTAGTGTTCATAGAAACATAGAATTTGACGGCAGATAAGAACCATTCAGCTCATCTAGTCTGCCCATTTTCCTACTGTAAAAACCTCAAACCTTTTTTGGTCCTTGGTCTTTTCTTATGTTAAGGACAGCCTTATGCCTCTCCCATGCACGCTTAAATTCAGCTACACTGTCTGTTCAGCTACATTGTCTGAGTATGACAATGCCCCATATACATAGATTTGTCAGGGTTTGGGGGAGCTACTGGGCCCAGTTGGGAACATGTGCATTTCCATTTAAAGACATGCCATTTTTACAGCTGGTGCCTTGTCTCATTTGGGGCTGTTTGGCAATGATGCAATTAATTTTACCCCCAACAGTATATGCTATAGAAGAGTAGACAATCCTGGCTTTCATTCCATTTGCATTTTGACAATTTTTCCACTGCCACTCTATCACCAGCAAGGAAGAGAAACACAATTTTTCACACCTTTATTTTAGTGTTGCTATGGATTTCTCTCTGAGGATATTTGCAAATTTTTTAAAATGCTTCACATTTGTGTTCAGCTACATTGTCTGAGTATGACAATGCCCCATATGCATAGGATTGTCAGGGTTTGGGGATGCTACTGGGCCCAGCTGGGAACATGTGTGTTTCCATTTTCAGATATGGAAAAAACTTGTGTTCCATTGCTTCTCATTATATTTTGATAGTGTTAGATCTAAGGAGGGATGCATTTTGAAAAATAACAGGATATTTCAGGGGGAAAAGTGTCCAAATAATAAAATAACCTTTACAGCACTACTGCATTGTGCCTACATGATATTGCTTGAAGCAGTCACCCATGCAGAGGTCAGGTTTGGAAGAGCAATCAGGACAGTAAGTGGTGGTGTCTGTCTGTATTCCCTTGCTGTAGCAAACCCTGCAGCACTTTTATGGTTTTTCTTTGGGGGGGGTTGGAGGGATGTTATAAATAAAGTGTACTATTCCAGGTCTTGGTGGAATGATTTCTGTTGCCTCTTGAAACAAAAATAGGGAAATAAGTTGGAGCTGAAACTGCAAAAAAAAAAAAAAAAACACATTTTGGAATGAGGTTTCCCAGTTTCAAAATTAAAAAAGAATTGTATTCCTGCAGTCTGCATCATGTAAATGGCAACATTTTTGTACCATGCTCTATACTTTCTCATAGTGAGGTATGGCTGCATGAGTTGATCTCATAGATCAACTTCCCAATGTGCTTTTTATAGTCTCTGATGCAGACTGGCTTTCTGAGTACCTCCCTTCTGCCATGAACAGTGACTGCCACATTTCTGTCCTCATGAACGGTGGTAAGCATGTAGACTTCTTTTTGTCCTTAAACGTAACTGCCAGCAGCTCCTGTTGGCACAAATCTGAGTACATCCCTTTTTTTAGGTTTTTATTTACCAATTCTTTGGGCACCAAACATGGATCGCTTGGAGGGGATATACTGCTTGAAAGCTAACCTGCCCTTATACTTCATCATAGATTCATCTGTGCTTATGTGTTTTTGGGGTGTATATACTTGGGAAAACTTTTTCTGAAAATGATTTATCAGGGGGTGAATTTTGTACAGCCTGTCATACTGAGGTTTTTTTTTGGAAAGCACAGGGTATTATCACTAAAATGCATAAAGTGCAAAATCATTTCAAATCTAGTCCTGGTCATTGTTTTGGAGAATATAGGGGTATCACATATGGGGTTTTTACTTCAGTATGATCTGATACTTGTTTTTTTTGTTATCCCTATTGTCATTGTTAGGGCCCAGAATTTCTTGAATTCTAAGAGGTCTGTGGGTTGCCATATTTCTTGCTTAGAAATGAACACTGATGGGTTGGCGGCAATATATTGGGCTGCATACAAATTGGATTGTGACATAATTGCCCCCAATTTTTTTTTCCAAAAAAATAAAAAAAACTGAACATGGGTAAATTCTGTCATATCCACTTGAATTCCTGGATTGCCTGTGAATTCAGGAGTTTGTGGGCATAAATTGGTTGGTGATACCTATTCATTAGGATCAGTAGGAGTGGTAGTACTTGTGACAGGTCTTGGGACATGTCTTAGGGCAGCTCTTGGGGCATTTCTTAGGGCAGGTCTTTGGGCAGTTGCTGGGGCAGCTCTCGGGGCAATTGTTGGGGCAGCTCCTTGGACAGTACATCTTTTCTTGACAGAAAGCCCAGCATCATCACCATAGCTCTCAGTCTCCAAAACCTGCCTGATGTCAAAGTCTGATGCAGTGTCTGTGGCTTCTGAGTTAGACATCAATAAGGCATATGCATCTTCTAAACTATACATCCGCTGCATTATGTACACCTAACCTAAACTAAATAAATGTCTAATTTCTCCTAAATAACTACCCACCCACTACTTAACTATTACTATGTAAATACTATACCTAACTCTATACCTCCTATACCTAAGTCTAACCCTAAAACTCACCCTAACCCATGTAAACACTAATCCTACCTAAATTAACAGTAACTACCCACTCAAGCTTTCTGAATATAAAATAAATGTAAGAAAAAATTTTGAAAAAAAAAAATAAATGAAACAGAACAGGACCCAAATTAAATTACAAAAAAACACTAACCCCAAACAGTCACTATTCCTACGATCATTTTTTTGTTTTTTTTATATAAAACGCTATCTATCCCTAAGCCTCACCCTAACCCACATATTCCCTGAACCTACCTAACCCAACCCTACTACCTATTTATTTATTAACGCTAAAAATCTATAAAAAATCAATTTTGTAAATAAAATAAACTATTTTCTACTCTACTCCTAAACCTAAACCTAACCCTAACCCACGTATTCCCTGAACCTACCTAACCCAACCCACCTACCTATCTAAACTATCTTACTAACTCTAAAAATCTATAAAAAAATCAATTTTTAAATAAAATTATTTTTTTGGTATTGTTTTCCTATGCTACTCCTAAACCTAAATCTAACCCTAAACCTTACCATAACCCGTATACGCTGAACCTACCTAACCCAATTTAACTACCTATCTAAACAATCATTATTCTAAACATCTAAAAAAAAATCAATTTTTAAACAAAATAAAAGTTTGTGTTTTTTTGTTTATTTTTCTACTCTACTCCTATACTTAAATCTAACCCTAAACCATTCCCTAACACACGTATAGCCTAAACCTAGCTAACCAACCCAACTACTTAGCTAAACTACTTATATAACCCTAAAATACCCTAAAAAAATCTATTTTTTGTTAAAAGTAAATAAAAAAAATACAAGGGGGGGAGTACCACAGATCAGCAAAAGCTGATCTGCAGCAATTAATCACTATTAACCCCTTCAGTGCCAGAGGCTTGGGCCATTTCCTTTACCCTGCAGGCTAGACACTTTTTCAGCATTTTTGCTATCCTTCTGTTTAGGCTTGATTTCCTCTGGGGATTTTTAGTTAAATATGGAAAACTATATATTGTTTTTTTCAGAACAAATTGAGCTTTCTTTTGGTACCTTACATGAAGAGAATTTTACATCGTGCAAAAAGCTATGATGTCATAATGACATGCAAAAAAGTGAAAATTTACTCATTTTGCTAAAATCACATACTATGTATCAAAAACATTTACCTTGATTGAAAAAGTTTATATTATTTGAAAGAGCCCCGAGTCCCCCGAGTAAAAAAATACCAAATTTGTATAGTTTTACCTACGTCCATGGCTAGCGTAGAGCCCTAATCACCAGCAGCGCAAAATAACATTTTCAACTTTATGAACTAAAATGCGCATTCTAGGGTTTTTGTGGTAAATCTACTCTAAAACAGTGGAATACTATATATTTCTGCTGCCTCTAATGAGGGGTGACTTTCCTTGTTACCCCAAGCCTGGTGTGCACAAATGCTTCCAGAAGATGGTGCTAATGAAAAAAAAAGCCATTTTCTTACATTTCTGCCTCTTCAAATGTACTAAAATGTGTGAAAACCATGGCATTTCCAACTGTATTCATTAGCTAGTGCTCTTAGGAGAAAAATGACACCCCATTGGTATGAGTTCACCTACCTCAGGGGGCGCTACAAGTACAAAACTACACCTATTGCAACCTCTAATTTTTCTAACATTTTCTCAAACATTACTTGTCTGTACACAAATGGTTATAACAACTACAGAAGTGAAGAAAGGGTACACAAACCGTACCATTTTGAAAAGAAGACACCCTGCCGCATCTAATGATGGGTGACTTGCCTTGTTACCCCAAGCCTGGAGTGCACAAATGCCTCCAGAAGGTGGCGCTAATGAAAAAAAAGGCATTTTCTTACATTTCTGCCCCTTCAAATGTACTGAAATTTGTGAAAACCATGGCATTTCCAACTGTATTCATTAGCTAGTTCTCTTAGGAGAAAAATGACACCCCATTGGTATGAGTTCACCTACCTCAGGGGGCGCTACAAGTACAAAACTACACCTATTGCAACCTCTAATTTTTCTAACATTTTCTCAAACATTACTTGTCTGTACACAAATGGTTATAACAACTACAGAAGTGAAGAAAGGGTACACAAACCGTACCATTTTGAAAAGAAGACACCCTGCCGCATCTAATGATGGGTGACTTGCCTTGTTACCCCATGCCTGGAGTGCACAAATGCCTCCAGAAGGTGGCGCTAATGAAAAAAAAGGCATTTTCTTACATTTCTGCCCCTTCAAATGTACTGAAATTTGTGAAAACCATGGCATTTCCAACTGTATTAATTAGCTAGTGCTCTTAGGAGAAAAATGACACCCCATTGGTATGAGTTCACCTACCTCAGGGCGAGCTGCAAGTACAAAACTACACCTATTGCAACCTCTAATTTTTCTAACATTTTCTCAAAAATTACTTGTCTGTACAAAAATGGTTATAACAACTAGAGAAGTGAAGAAAGGCTACACAAACCATACCATTTTGGAAAGAAGACAACCTGCCGCATCTAATGAGGGGTGAATTTCCTTATTTCCCCAAGCCTGTTGTGCCCAAATGCTTCCAGAATGTGGTACTTTAGGAAAAAATGACATTTTCTTACATTTCTGCTCCTTCATCTGTATGGAAATCTGTGAAAACCATGGAATTTCCAACTGTATTCATTAGCTAGTGCTCTTAGGAGAAAAATGACACCCAATTGGAATGAGTCGACCTACCTCAGGGGTGCCAGAAGCACATAACTACACCTCCCTGTTTGCTTCTTCGAAAATGGCTGCTTGTACTAAAATGTTCATAACTGTTAGAGACATGAAGGAAAGGTATAAAAGGTATACCATTTTGGAAAGTAGACATTCTCCCACATCAAGTGAGGGGTCACTTGCCTATCTACCCCCTGGGCTGAAGTGCACAAATATTTCCAAAAGGTGGCGCTATGGGAATAAATACATGTTTTTTTACATTTCCACTCCTTCAAAGATACTAAAATCTTTGAAAACCATAACATTTCCTGCTGTATTCAGTACCTGCTACCAACATGAGAAAAATGGTAGCCCATTTGTGTGGGTTAACATACAATATGTGGGTGCTAGGAACATGTACGATAACCTGACACTTTTGTTTTTTAAATTATCTGCTTGCACTAAAATGGTTATAACCATAATAGATATGCAGGAAAGGTAGAGAAACAATGCCATTTTGGAAAGAAAACAACCTGCCGCATCTAATGAGGGGTCACTTGCCTTCTTACCCAAAGGCTGGTATGCACAAATGCTTCCAGGAGGTGGCGCTAATGAAAAAAAAGGCATTTTCTTACATTTCTGCCCCTTTAAATGTATGGCGCTCTGTAAAAACCATGGAATTTTCAACTGCATTCATTAGCTAGTGCTCTTAGGAGTCAAACGACACCCCATTGGTATGAGTTGACCTACCTTAGGGGGTGCTAGAAGTAGAAAACTACACCTACTACAACCTCTGATGTTTCTAACATTTTCTCAAACCTGACTTGCCTGTACGAAAATGGCTATAACGCCTTCAGAATTGAAGAAAAGATAGATAAACCATGCCATTTTGGAAAGAAGACATCCTGCCGCATCTAATGAGGGGTCACTTGCCTTCTTACCCCAATACTGGTGTGCATAAATGTTTCCAGAAGGAGGCGCTAATGAAAAAAAAGGCATTTTTTTACATTTCTGCCCCTTCAAATGTATGGAGCTCTGTGAAAACCATAGAATTTTCAACTGCATTTGTTTGCTAGTGCTCTTAGGAGTCAAACGACACCCCATTGGTATGATTTGAACTACCTTAAGGGGTGCTAGAAATAGAAAACTACACCTACTACAAACTCTGATGTTTCTAACATTTTCTCAAACCTGACTTGCCTGTACGAAAATGGCTATAACACCTTCAGAATTGAAGAAAAGGTAGATAAACCATACAATTTTGGAAAGAAGACAACCTGCCGCATCTAATGAGGGGTCACTTGCCTTTTTACCCCTAAGTTAGTTGGCACAACTATTTCCAGAATGTGGTGCTACAGGAAAGAAAAACAAACATTTGTTTTACACATCAGTCACTTCAAAGATACTAAAATGGTTCAATGGCATGGGATTTCCTAGGAGGACTTCTTGCCAGCCAAAAAAAATGGCACCCCACTGCTCTGGGTTGACATACCAATTTACGCTACAGGAGCGTACCTACCATTGAAACAGAAATGGGAAAGCAAACAGTGTATGTGTGTTTTTATGGCTAACAGATGAAAGAAGCTAGGGCGTCAGCCGGTGTATGTGCGGACCTGTGACTATAAATGTAACAAAATGTGTGAGAGGGTGAGGGATTAGGCAGTGTGTGTGGGTATGAGCAGAGGAGCAAGGATGGTGGTGATGGTGGGGCAGTGTCTGTTAGTGTGTATGGGAGATCTCTGACTATCATTGTGCACTGTATGTCCCCTCATACAAAGCACTGCGTTGGACCCCCTTCCTGTTGCACGTGCATTTTTTGGGGCTTTTTCCCCCAATATTTTTGTGTAGACTTTGTTGGGGGCATCAGAACCCATACAATGAGGTCTAAATAAAAAATAAAGGGGGAAAAAATCCTTTATGTGCCACAGGGATGTCCAGCACACAAAGGGTTAATTTTTTTAATCGTTACTTTGTATTCAGATGGCCACCAAACAAGCTCTGATCACAAAGTAATGATAAAAAGTCCTGTGTGTGCCACAGGAAGAGGGTATGCATTGAAACCCCCCTCCCAGTGGCACACACAGGGTTAATTTTTTATTTAATTTTTTTTTATTATATACCTCATTGAGGGGCATCAGGTCCCCCTGATCCCTCCCCAATGAGGTCTTAGTAAAAAAAATATATATGTCCACAGAGTGACCCTGTGAGTGCCACAGGGGTCTCCAGCGCATTGCAAAGCAATGCATTGGACCCTTGTGGCACTCAGAGGTTTCATTTTTTTTTTTTTATCATTACTTTGTAATCAGAGCTTGTTGGGGGGCCATCAGAACTAGTGTTGAGCGAGCATGCTCGGCCGATGCTCGGATCGGCTCGAGCATCGCTCTGCTCGGCACATGGCGGTACTCGTACGAGTACCGCATGTGCTCGCCCGCCATGTTCGGGTCTCCTCCCCGCACGTTTTGCGGCTGCTGCGCAGCCAATAAACGTGCAGGGAGGCTCTGACATCGGTGTAATGCCAGCAGCCATGTTGGCTGCTGGCATTACACTGATTGGCTGGCCAGAACCCGTGGTCGGGTGCTGTATAGCACCTGACCATCGAGTTCGGCTCAGTCTTAGCCAGGGAGAGCTGAGAATAGGAAGGGAAAGGCAGTGTAGGGAGGAAAAAAACCAAAATTGTGAAAAAAAAGAACCAAAAGTCCTTTTTAGGACTACTGTGTGTGGGGGCAGCAGGTTATTTTGTGTGGGGGGAAAAAAACAAACAAAAAAAAAAAAAAAATATTCTGTTTAGTGTGAAAAGTTGCAGATTAGAGCACATTCTGTTTAGTGTGCACAGTTGCAGATTAGAGCACATTCTGTTTAGTGTGCAAAGTTGCAGATTAGAGCACATTCTGTTTAGTGTGCAAAGTTGCAGATTAGAGCACATTCTGTTTAGTGTGCAAAGTTGCAGATTAGAGCACATTCTGTTAAGTCTTCAAACTAAAATATCAAAGTCACATATTCCATTCAGTGTGCGTCGCCGCAGTTTAGCAGCACATTCTGTGTACTGTGCAGAGTTGCAGAATAGGAAGAAATACTGTTAAGTCTTCAAACTAAAATATCAAAGTCACATATTCCATTCAGTGTGCTTCGCCGCAGTTTAGCAGCACATTCTGTGTAGTGTGCAGAGTTGCAGAATAGTAAGAAATACTGTTAAGTTTTCAAACTCAAATATTAAAGTCACATATTCCATTCAGTGTGTGTCACCGCCGTTTAGCAGCCTATTCTGTGTACTCTGCACAGTTGCAGAATAGTAAGAAATACTGTTAAGTTTTCAAACTCAAATATTAAAGTCACATATTCCATTCAGTGTGTGTCACCGCCGTTTAGCAGCCTATTCTGTGTACTCTGCACAGTTGCAGAATAGTAAGAAATACTGTTAAGTTTTCAAACTCAAATATTAAAGTCACATATTCCATTCAGTGTGTGTCACCGCCGTTTAGCAGCCTATTCTGTGTACTCTGCAGAGTTGCAGAATAGTAAGAAATACTGTTAAGTTTTCAAACTCAAATATTAAAGTCACATATTCCATTCAGTGTGTGTCACCGCCGTTTAGCAGCCTATTCTGTGTACTCTGCACAGTTGCAGAATAGTAAGAAATACTGTTAAGTTTTCAAACTCAAATATTAAAGTCACATATTCCATTCAGTGTGTGTCACCGCCATTTAGCAGCCTATTCTGTGTACTCTGCACAGTTGCAGAATAGTAAGAAATACTGTTAAGTTTTCAAACTCAAATATTAAAGTCACATATTCCATTCAGTGTGTGTCACCGCCGTTTAGCAGCCTATTCTGTGTACTCTGCACAGTTGCAGAATAGTAAGAAATACTGTTAAGCTTTCAAACTCAAATATTAAAGTCACATATTCCGTGTAAGATGAAGAAGGCGGGTAAAAAGGGACGGGGAAGTGGACGTGATCCTGATAGTTCAGGGCGCGGGTCAGGACGCGGAGAAACTGTGCCTGGTGCCAGAGCACAAGAAAGAAAGACATCCACCATACCTAGCTTCATGTCTAATTTTACAGGGCGTCGCAGGACATCACTCTCGAGGTCCGACCACTGCGAACAGGTGGTCGGTTGGATGACAGCTGATACTGCTTCCAGTCGGTTAAGCACCACCCTGTCTTCCACCAAGTCCACTCTCAGTAGCCAAGAGTCTGGTCAACATAATCCTCACTCTGATCATCCTTCCTCCCACCATACACGGTCTGGTCAAAGAAGTGATCCCACACTGGGATATAGTGAGGAGCTCGTCTCATCACCAATCCTTCATTTGACCCTCTCTCCAAGCACGCTTGCAGAGGAACATGACATCTTGTGCCCTGATTCACAACCTCTAGAGGCTACCCAATCTCAAGAAGATGACAGATGTGAACGGCATTTAAGGTCAAAGGAAGTAGTGGATGATGATGATGATGATGAGACACAGTTGCCATTAAATCAACCACTATTTCCGTCTCAAGACCTTGTTGAGGAGAATGTTATACAGTTGTCAATGACTGAGTATGTGGTGGGATCAAGACTTGAGGAGGATGATCAGAGTGAGGAAGTGGAGGAGGACTTGGTGGACGATGAGGTGACTGACCCCACCTGGGAAGGTGTAGAGCCGAGCGATGACAGCAGTCCTGAGGGTGAGCCATCTGCAGCACCGCAACAGGCTGGAAGAGGCAGTGGTGTGGCTACAGAAAGAAGGCGGACCGCACCAAACCGGCCCGCAAATGTTCCACGGAGCACCCCCTTGCGTAAATCTACCTTGCCAAGGGGTAGGTGTTCCGCGGTATGGCGTTTTTTTAAGGAAAGTGCGGACGACAAAAGAATTGTAGTTTGCAACCTGTGCCACACCAGAATGAGCCGAGGCATGAACACTAGAAACCTCACCACCACCAGCATGATCCGACACATGGCATCCAAGCACCGTAGTAAGTGGGAGGAACGCCTGGATCGCCCATCTGTGTCTGCAGGCCACACCACTGCCTCCTCTTCCCCTGTTTTCGGTGCCGGCCAATCGCCTGTCGAAGGCGCAGGCCCGCATACCTCCCGCCCTGCACCTGTACCATCTGAAGCACCATCAGCGACCACATCCACTTCCCTGTCCCAGCACAGCGTCCAAATGTCGTTACCCCAGGCATTTGAGCGCAAGAGAAAGTACCCAGCCACCCACCCACAGGCCATAGCACTAACCTCACACCTTTCAAAATTACTGGCCATCGAAATGCTGCCATTTAGGCTTGTGGACACTGAGTCCTTCCGCAGCCTGATGGCAGCAGCTGTCCCTCTGTACGCGGTCCCCAGCCGCCACTACTTTTCCCTGTGTGCCATCCCCGCATTACACCACCATGTGTCCCGTAACATCACCCGTGCCCTGACCAACGCAGTTACTGGGAAGGTCCACTTAACGACTGACACATGGACAAGTGCTTGTGGCCAGGGACGCTACATTTCCCTGACGGCACACTGGGTGAATGTCGTGGAGGCTGGGAGCGACTCGGACCCTGGGATGGCACGGGTGCTACCCACGCCGAGGATTGCGGGCCCTACCTCCATCAGGGTTTCCGCCAGCACCTACGTTATTGGCTCCTCCTCCTCCGTTTCCACCTCCGAATTCTCTACACGCAGCGCCACTCCCCCATCAGCCAGTAGCTGGAAGCAGTGTAGCACTGCAGTGGGGAAGCGTCAACAGGCCGTGCTGAAGCTGATCTGCCTTGGGGACAAACAGCACACGGCCTCAGAGCTGTTGCAGGGGATTAGTCACCAGACCGAGCAGTGGCTCTCGCCACTCAACCTGCAACCAGGCATGGTTGTGTGTGATAATGGGCGTAACTTGGTGGCGGCTTTGGAGCTCGGCAAGCTCACACACGTACCATGCCTAGCGCATGTATTTAATTTAGTGGTGCAGCGATTTCTAAAAACCTACCCCAATGTGCATGATCTCTTGACCAAGGTGCGCCGCGTGTGTGCACATTTCCGTAAGTCATCTACAGCTTCGGCCGGCCTGTTGAAGCTGCAGCAGCGCTTACAATTGCCAGCTCACCGGCTGCTGTGTGACGTGAGCACGCGCTGGAACTCCACCTTCCACATGTTGGCCCGGCTTTGTGAGCAGCAGAGGGCAGTAGTGGAGTACCAGCTGTTACACGGTCGTCGCCTCTCCGTTCAACTTCCTGTAATCAGAAGTGAGGAGTGGGAATGGATGTCAGACCTCTGCGAGGTTTTACGCAATTTTGAGGAATCAACACAGATGGTGAGCGGCGATAACGCTATTATCAGTGTAACCATCCCACTTCTGTGTCTACTGAAACGCTCGCTGCTCACAATTAAAACCGACGCTTTGCATGTGGAAGAGGTGGAAATGGGGGAGGAAGAGCTTACACAAGGTGATAGCCAGAGCACCCTCACTTCGTCTTCTCAGCGACAATTGGAGGAGGCGGAGGAGGAGGAGGAGGAGGAGG
The DNA here is from genome assembly GCA_037306005.1 of Rhinophrynus dorsalis. NCBI lineage: Eukaryota > Metazoa > Chordata > Amphibia > Anura > Rhinophrynidae > Rhinophrynus > Rhinophrynus dorsalis. Next base: position 328,102,212 of record CM074720.1, on the reverse strand, counting down.
AGGAAGACACGGTTGCCTCCGCTACAGAGGGTAGCCATGGAACTTTAGTTCCATCTCTTCTGCGTGGGTGGGCAGAAGAGGAGGAAGAGGATGAGGATATTGAGAGTCATCCTCCTGGTGAGGACAGCGAAATCTTGACTGTTGGTACTCTGGCACACATGGCTGACTTTATGTTAGGCTGCCTTTCCCGTGACCCACGCGTTATACGCATTTTAAACAACACGGATTACTGGGTGTTCACCCTTCTGGACCCCCGCTACAAAGAGAATTTCTCATCTCTCATTCCTCCGGTGGAGAGGACAAGCAAAATGGTGCAATACCAGAAGGTTCTTGTTGAAAAATTGCTCCAAAATTTTCCATCTGACAACGCTGGCGGCAGAGTACGTGCTACCTTGGCCAACAGAGAAGGGGAGAAAAGGGGAGCACACAGCAGTTCCGAGAAAGGCAGGGCAACACTCTCCAAGGCGTGGGACACCTTCATGACACCCCGCCAGCACCCTCACCCTGATGCGAAGCCTAGTGTCACAAGGAGGGAAAAGTTTTGGAAGATGGTGAAGGAGTACGTAGCAGACCGTGTCAGCGTCCTCAATGATCCCTCTGTGCCTTACAACTACTGGGTGTCCAAGCTGGACACGTGGTATGAACTGGCACTCTACGCCTTGGAGGTGCTGGCCTGCCCTGCCGCCAGCGTTCTGTCTGAGCGGGTATTTAGTGCTGCTGGTGGCATCATAACAGATAAGCGTATCCGCCTTTCCACCGACAATGCTGATAGGTTGACACTTATAAAAATGAACAAGGCCTGGATTTACCCTGACTTCTCCACTCCACTGGAGGAAAGCCCCGGGGGAACATAAACTCACTTTATATATGTTATTTACAATGATGGGAATACTCTGTATTCCCATTCACCCCTTCCACCCAAAAAACGGGTATATGGTTGACTCTTAATCTTCTCATCCTCCTCCTCCTCTTCCATATGCCCTGGGATATAATTTTTATATAGGGCCAGCTCACCAGCGGGCCCTGTGCTATAATTTTTATATAGGGCCAGCTCACCAGCGGGCCCTGTGATATAATTTTTATATAGGGCCAGCTCACCAGCGGGCCCTGTTTGACAAGTTTTATATAGGTCAGCTCACCAGCGGGCCTTCTCATATAATGTTTTATTGGGTCAGCTCTCTAGCGGGCCCTCTCATATAATGTTTTATAGCGTCAGCTCACTAGCGGGCCTTCGCATATAATGTTTAGGATGGTCAGCTCTGCAGCAGACCCTTACCCATAATGTTTTAGATGGTCAGCTCAGCGCACGTTTCCCTCTTAATCATGGCCTCAGTTCTGAAAATCAAGGAAATTTTTGGGAGAATTTGCTTCTGCGCACGTTTCCCTCTTAATCATGGCCTCAGTTCTGAAAATCAAGGAAATTTTTGGGAGAATTTGCCTCTGCGCACGTTTCCCTCTTAATCATGGCCTCAGTTCTGAAAATCAAGGAAATTTTTGGGAGAATTTGCCTCTGCGCACGTTTCCCTCTTAATCATGGCCTCAGTTCAGAAAAATCGAGGAAATTTTTGGGAGAATTTGCAGATGATATACAAGTAAATATACAGCAAATACTGTTTGGTATCAATTTTTCGCCTAAAGTCGTTTTTATTTTCCTTTTTGTGTGTTTTACGGTCAGTCTGTAAAAATGGCGTACTACGGGCGAAAGATCGTTCCCAGCAGCGATGTTGGAGTCCAAGATGCATCCAGACATCCTCCCTATGCTGTCCCTGAACCATTTCTGTGGTGTTTCCATCCTTTTATGCCCTTTTCCTATGGACCAGGCACCCTCCCCTCATCAGAGCAGGGGGTGCCTGGTGTAATGCTCGAGTCCTCCCATTGACTTCAATGGGGCTCGGGTGCTCGGTCAGAGCACCCGAACACCCGAGCATTGGGGTGCTCGCTCATCACTAATCAGAACCAATCCTGATGGCCCCCCAACAATCTCTGGTAACAAAGTAATGATAAAAACCCTGTGTGTGCCACAGGAGGGGGGGGGTGCATTGGACCCCTCCCCCCGTGGCACACACAGGGTTACATTTTTTTTTTTTAATTATAGACCTCATTGAGGGGCATCAGGACCCCCACTGATCCCCCAATGAGGTCTTTGGAAAAAAAAAAAATACCCCAAAGGAAGTGACCCTGTGAGTGCCACCGGGGTCTCCAGCACATTGCAAAGCGATGTGTTGGGGACCCTGCGGCACTCACAGGGTTACTTTTATTATTATTATTTTTTTTAAACTCTTCAGACCTCGTGGGGGACATCAGGATGACCGATGACGTCGGGAGGCTTCCCCCGTTCCCGCCCACTCCTACCCGGAAGTTCGGGTAGGAAAGAGGGGGAAGGAGAAACTCTGTTTCTCCTTTGTGTATATTGATCTCCCAGCACGATCGGCTGGGAGATCACTAACTGGGGAGGCATGAGGAGTGATCCTCATGCCTCCACACGAGTGCCAGCCTTTTTTTTTTTTTTTTTTTAAATGCGGCCACTGCATGCCGGTTATACCGGCTTATGCAGTGACCGCATTTCACTTTTATGGCGTACGAGCGTGGCACAGCAGGTACAGCTGTGTCCACTCGTATGCCGTAAGTAGCTGGCACTCTAGGGGTTAAAGTGATCAGAGGGGGACATTAATTGATCACTGCAATAACAGTAATCAAAGGGGTGAAACATTTTTTTTTCTTTTTTAAACTATTTTGTTGTTGAAACATGATCAGCAAAGCTGGACACAGTTTTGCAAGATGTCTTCTCTGTCTCTCTTCTCTTCAGATGTGTGTGAGAAGGAGGGAGACAGATGTGACAGGGACAGTGTTAATCTAGAGAATCACATGTTGCAACAATGTCGCCACTGGCTGAAACTAAGTGCTTCGGTATCGGAGCACTTAGCAACAGCCAGCCTGCAGCTCTCCCATCACTCTGTGTGGTGGCGATGGGAGAGTTAACCCATGACGTGCCAGGACTGTCATGGGTCCTTGTGGCAAATTCACTCATGGCGATCCTGGCACAGTTAACAGTGATCCTCCAGATTTTTACTTCTAATAAGAATAAATAAATAAAATAGTTTTACAATATATGTATATATCACTTCAACCAGCAGGTGTCAGCGTACGATAACAGTTGCAAAGTACCTCTGTGAACAGTCTTCAGTCACAAATGATAACTCATTGATTTTTCAATATTTTCACCTCTGTTTTCACAAACTAAAGGACTTTGGAGCAAATGTATAAAAACAAAAGTGGAGAGATTCTGGGGCAAGCCATTTGCACCACAGAAATAAAAAAATGCATTAATTTATATGGGGCTGGAAATGCACTGGAAACGTATCTAGAATTCAAGAGGGATATTCACTAAGTGGTGATAGAGAGGTGATAAATTGGAGATCACTTCTTCAGTTCCTATGTTATTCTATGGAGCCTATTCACTAAGATCTCCACAACTGAAGATATCTAGTTAGTGCATAGGCTTCATAGAATAACATAGGAATTGAAGAAGTGATAAACTGGAAAAGTCTCCACATTATCACCTCTTTATCACTGCTTAGTAAATCCCCTCTGTGGTGTTAAAAGAGCCAATTAAATAAAGGCCAATGTTTTATTTTTCCCCTATGGTTCAGATGGTTTGCTCCAGAACTGTTTTTGCAGTGTTAGTAGATATTTATTTTATAGACATAAATAGCTAATCAGTGATCTCTTTATAACTCAGATCCTCCAATCCCTTTATCGGTTTTGTTGCACGTCTCTGCACTTTTTCCAGTTCAATAATGTATGTTTTAAGAACTGGTGCCTAAAACTCCATATTCTAGATGAGGCCATACCAAGGATTTATATAGAGGTAGAATTATATTTGCATCCAGTGCACCTATACTCCTTTTTATGCAGGATAATACCCTATTTGCTCTTGCAGCAGCTAAGTGACTCTACACACTGCTGTGAAGTCTATCATCTATAAGTACTCCTAAATGTTCCTCTAATGAGGATTCCCAAAGTAGTTTCTGATTTAGTATATATGTAGCATGTTTGTTTCTACAGCCCAAATGCTTAACCTTACATTTATTTACATTAAATGTCACCTGCCACTTTTCTTCCTATTCACTCAGTAAATCCTTCTGCTGAGAAACAACAACCTGCTTTATATGTATTTCCTTACACAGCTCAGTGCCATGTCCATAGAAAGACCTTGGTATATTCCTCTGTTACTGGATCATTCCGAATCCCAGTCCAAACTTGCCTTGACGGAACTGAACTTGAAGCCCAATGTTGAAAACTTTAAAAGTGAACTGAGTGCTAACTCAGTTGCCCTTGCATTGTTGTTCGATACAGTTCTATTTCCCTTGGGCTCTGTGCATGACCTGGCTTGTCTGTCCATCCATCCTGGAGCTGACCTATTGCTCTGTCTGACTATTCTCATGCCTACTCCCTGTGTATAGCGGACACCCAATCTGGTGCAGACCTGTGGCTCTGACTCACTATCTGAACTGTGTATGACCCATTTTGTCTGACCATCCAACCTGGTGCTGACCTGTTGCTCTCTCTGAATGTTCTCTTGCCTGCTCCCTGTGTATAGCAGACACCCAATCTGGTGCAGACCTGTGGCTCTGGCTGACTATCTGAACTGTGTATGATCTGCTTGTCTGACCATCCAACCTGGTACTGACCTGTGGCTCTGTCTGACTATTCTCTTGCTTACTCCCTGCACTTAGTTGACACCCAATCTGGTGCAGACCTGTGGCTCTGTTTCCTTCCTTCTTGTTTCACGGAGTGAGACTGGGTTTTCTCCCTGTTGCGTTCCTTAGGGGAGTTTTCCTTCATTAGGCTGATGGCAGGCCTGCATCAGTTTTTTCTCCCTTCTCTCTACCACCTCTGGGAGATTCCTCAGCCTACCCACTGACTGCAGGTGTGAATCAGTTTGTCTCTTGCTGTGTCTCCTGCTGGCTTTCCCATATTCAGAGACTACAGGGGCATGTGCCTGTCTCTGGTAGAGGATCTCTCCATTAGGCAAACTCCTATATCTGATAGAGTTGAGGACCTATGGTGGGATCTCTACTTCCTCTCCGTGTTAATTCATACTTATTGCTATTACTGTGATTACTTTTGTTGTTATCATTTTAATACATTGTTATTTTTTACTATACTGTTCTGACTCCTGATTTGTACTTGACAAACCGTGACAACTACCTAGCTAAGGGGAAGGGTATGTAGGTCAGAAGGTGAAAGAGTTTCAATATTGGGGAGGTTTCAATGCCGATTGGCCCTTACATAACTCAAGAGGACTAAGAGTAAAAGATTTTTGATAAGTGATAAATTCCTGTTTTTATGTGCTTCACACCCAAATTTACTGAGTTCTTAGAAAGAAGTAAAAAAAATAAACAAAAATAATACAAAAAGTATGGAATGGCAAAGCTGCCAAAATGTTGGTAGTTGATATATTGCCTTATTCTTTTGTTGAAAACAAGGCTTTTAAAGAACTGATGTAATGTGTTGCACCCTACTGGCATATCTCAAGATGTGAAGGAGCTTTGATCTATCCATACATTAATTTTATTAACCTACACATTGACTTCAAAGCCCTGCCGCATCATATAAATAATAATTTACAAGAAATATATTTGGTGTCCCTATTAGTAACTATTAAAATTGTATCCATTATTATACATTAAACTTTGCTGTGCCAACTGCCATGCCCTTTTTATGCCAGTGTTGAGTACCAGTCAAAGAACAAACTAAGGGTCCCATTAACCCACTGGTTGCTAGTGAATCCTCCAGTGCATTGCTTTGGATAAGCAATAACTACTCATAACTAAACCTGTTTTCCCCTCATTGTAAAAATGAAGACTCAAGATAATAGTAGCTTATCTCAGTGTTATTTTGCACTTTTTGGACTTCATCAATTTTCTAGTTTCTTGCTATATTTATATAAAGTTTTACTGGTTTCTTGTTTAAGCTAAAATTTGATACCATATGTTAATGTATACTGTCCATTTACATATATGTGTGTGCAAAACAATGTTTATGATTGCTGCAGTTGTCAAATACCTTTACATAATATTTTTTTCACCCTGAATGTGTTGGGTTTTTTGTTTAGTCTTAATATTAGACTTAATATTATTTTTCGCATTTTTAAACTATATTTTATGAGAGGTACGTGCTGTATGCAACAGTCTGCAATCTCAAGCTGGTCCCTTTAAATGTCAATCCTATGTCTTGGACAGCAAGGCAAACATTTTCTCCTCAAATGCAAAACATGCAAGAAAATGCAACATCCTTCCATCAATAATAATTAATGATTTTAGCAGAAAGCACTCAAAAACAGTTTGTCCATTAAACTGACAATCTCCTTTCTTTTAGATCAGTGCAAATCCATCATCACTCACCTTTAAAGAAATCACTTCTACATGCACACTAAAAAACAGTGGACAAACAGCTGTTCATTTGAAAATGTTACAAAAATAGATTTCACATCTGTTGTTTGTTAGAGTAAAAACAATAATATCGGATTTAACAAAAGTTTTTTGAATTTGAAACTTCTTCTCACCAACACCATAGTCAATTAGAACATTTTCCTTTTTATTTAAACAACTTACTGAATTAAATATAGTGGCAGTTGATCGATCAATGTTTATTCATGCATGTTCATGGATGATTACATTTCCTATATGTAAAACAATTTACACTAAAATATCTCAGGAACGGGATAATCTTTTGCTTACAGAGATACTGTTGTGAATGTACAAAACGGAGTCTGCTCTAAACCAAGCACCAATAATCTTTTTTGATTCCCTACACCTGAATAGAATCAATGTTCTGCTAAGCTATGTAGGCCAGATTCCCTCATTTTAACACTTTAATGCCAAAAGGACAGTCCATGGCATTCAGTGGTGATCCTTTCCTATACGCTTTGCTTAACTCAGTTTACTCAGTAAAGTGTAGAGGAAATAGTGTAAAACATTTTGCTGCATGTTATATGGGACTATTGTGCAGGGCTTGCTGGTATTAAAGTCCTACCCTGATGTCTTGTCCATGCCAGTATGCACTACAGCAATCATACTCTGCAGTCCAGCCAAGTTGGATCCTGATAGGCCACCAACAGACCAGAATTTAAGGATTTCCTTGATTAAGCATATGCGAGTTAATCAGTGCCCTATTCTTTCTGATTGGCCCACAAGTAGGGATAGGCGAATATTTCTACCTCAAACTGAAATCGGTGACAAATGGCACTTTCTGCTTGGAGAAAAATTTCCCACGAAAAGTGCCGATTTTCCTCTTTTTCCCTGCTTTTTCAGCCTAGCTCATTTAATTGAAATCAATGGGAACATTGAAGATACACACAACATAAAATAAATATTATTTAATTTCCCAAAGGCATGGTATAAAAGGGACATGAAGGTGCCTGTGTTGGTGGGATGTGGGGAAAGAATCAGTTGAACAGGGGATGATTTTTTTGGGGGGTTGTTTACTGGGATTGGAGGGGCACTTAATAAAAAAGAAATCTTAAATAAAATAAAAACCACAAGACATGGTATAAAGGGGTCTGAGGAGGGTGCCTGTGTTGGTGAATGAATGAGTCATTTGAACAGGGAATTTGTTTTGGGGGGGTTTCTTGACTGCTATTGGAGGTACAGTTAATAAAAAAAAATAAGAAATTTGTATGTAAAGTGACAGAGACAGGAACCCCTTATAAGCTGCCACTGGGGTGGACTGATACTTGATAGAGTTTTTCGTAGAGGATGATTTGTTGGATTTATTGTTAGAGGACCAAGTTCTGAGGAAACATTGATCTGTAGGACTTAAGCTTGTTAGGCACAAGCCCTAAGAAAACATTGATTTGTAGGACTTAGGCTTGTTAGAAACAAACTCCCAAAAATTGTTTATTTTTTTGTAGGACTATGTTTTTTTAATTTATTTATTTTTTATTTTTCAAAGCAAAAGCCCTGAGAAAAAAATAAAAATGCCCTATTGGCCAAGTGCCAGCAGGTCATGTTGGCCAGTAGCCAGTTGATAGGTCCACTTTAAGACATAAGAATGGGAGAAGAAAAAAATATGGTTTGGAGGGAAGAAAATGGAAAAAAGGAGGATAGGGAAAAATAGGCTAGAGAAAAAGTAAGGAGAGGAAATGGGCTGGAGGGACAGACAGCTCTCATAGAGAAATCAAGCATCAAGTACACCTCAAAAACACACATGTATTTTTTTACATCTCTGCTGTGAGTAGCCCCTGGGAATATACAGGTTAATGTGCTTTGTAGTAGTGCTGCCAATTTTATGGCAATATACATAAAGAACTTTAAAAATATACCTTTGTTTATGTGCAAATGAGGTAAACCTTTTACAAAAATAAGCACATTAGACAATGTTTGTAGTAGGCCTAGCTATTGTTTGATGATCCAAAGAACACAGTAGCACAGTAACCTAGTTGATGAGGCTGAAAAAGACATTCATTAAGTTCAGCCCATGCCAAATCACCCTCATTGATCGAGAGGAAGGCAAAAAATAAACCCATTGAAGCCATTTCCAATTAAGCCCCAAGTGGGTAAAAGAATTGGCAGTTAGATAGCTCCCTGGATCAAAAACTTATCTGCTTTAACCCTTTAAGGACCAGGAAAACCTGAGGTCGTTTTCACTTAAGGACTGGAGCACTTCTGACCTTTTTGACTATGTCTTTGTTTAACAGTGTTTTCCCTCTAAAGCTTTTATTTCAGCCAAATAAATTATATGCCATTTTTTCACACACAATTAGGGCTTTCTTTTGATACTTATATGGATAACCCACCATTTATTTTATTAAAATTAAAGAAAACGGTAAAAAAATGTAAAAAGCACCATTTTTATTCTTTCTGTTGTGATCACGGGTCCAGTGGGGTGCGTTTTTATGGAGTCCAGTTGAAAGGTATGATGCTACAAAATGGGCAGTTTTAAGTTGGCACTTTCCCTCTGGGGTGAAAATCCCTATGTCCATCTCCCCCCCCCCCAGTTTCTACTTTTTTGTTGAATAAGTTGTGTTTGTATAAGTGAATTACTTTTCTCCACCACAGTAAAATTGCCATTAATATTTGTTTAAACTTCAGTAGTTATCTTAACAAATAAATGTGTTTAAATAAAATACATTGATCTTCTTTGGATTTAACTGAAAACAAAACAAGTTCGTGTTGGCAGGTCATAAATGGACCTGCATTCATTCTGCCCATGGATCCAGTACTGGTCATGTTTTTAGGGGGATTCACTTCTGTGATGGGATCTCTTTGTTGGGGGTATGTCACTGTATTATCCAATGCTACTTTGGTAGTATTTGAGGAACTATATATATATATATATTTTTTTTTAATAATAAATTTGAAGAAGTGAGAGTGCCAGTAGTATGATTTATTCTTTCTTTCTTTTTTCTTTTAGTTATTAAGATATAGGAATGAGCCAGAAATGATAAACTATATATATATATATATATATATATATATATATATATAGTAGAGTTAGGATTGTAGCTGTAATAGTCCAGTGATATAGATAATGTAAAATAACAAACAAAATTAATATCTTGTAATACCTTTTTTATTGGTCTAACAGAATTATGGATTGACAAGCTTTCGGGATTCAATTTTTTATTTATGAAAACACATATTTTATAGAGCATTTCCTGCTGAATAAAACAAGGTCACTCCCACTGCTGTCAGATGTTTTATTCAATATTTATAACAGTTCAAATAATCAGGAAGTGAATTTACTGTGTTTTACTTCCTGATAGTTCTAACTGACAGGAAGTGACAGGCAGTTTCTATCACATTCTATGGAGAACTGTATATCTCTGACTTTTCTGACTTTCCTCTCCGTTAGAATCTAACAGGAAAACTAAGTAGAATTTGACCACTAGAGGGCACTGCTAATGTAAAATAACATGGGTTTAAACTATAATAACTCTGGAAATATAAATCTCTCAGCAGTGGGAGTACACTTATCTTACTCAATAGGAAAATCCCTACAATATATATTGTTTCATAAAAAAGTTTACTGCTCCTTTAACTGTGAATTCTGTGTCCTTGTGCTCACAAATGCTTTAGATTTGAGAAAAGGAGTTTATTCCGAAAACTTGTCAAGCCATAATTCTGTTAGTCCAATAAAAAAGGTATTACAAGATGTTAATTTTGTTTGTTTTATATATATATATATATATATATATATATATCCTATATAATAATTCGCTAAGTTGTGTGTAACACCCGACATGCGCAGTAGACACTGCTGCGCGTGCGGCAGTCATGCTCAGTACAGAAGGAGCTTCCAGCTCTGTATCAGCAGTGGCGCGGGCAGTCTCTACTGCGCGTGACTGCCCCGCGACCGGCTGCCAGAGGCACTGTGGCCCGTGTAACGGGCTGTTCAACTAGTATATATATAAAAAACCGAAGATGGAAGCACTCACGCTTAAATGCGACTCTGGCCTGGGTGCTGTTCTCCACGGCAGGATACACAGAGCATGTTCAAAATAAGACTTATAAGGACTTATAATGGGATTGTTGTCTATCTTCCCCTTTATGGCAATGAATTATGTACAGTCTATGTGTAGTACCTATACTACATTGAAACTACCTTCCATTTGGAGGCCAACTGAGTTATGATTTGATCATGTGTTCATCATAGTAGCATCAACATTAAGTAATTGGACATCAAACTGTGGATGCTTTATGGAACATATGGGGGTGTACTATAAGCACAAATGTCAACACCCCAATATAGGATATGATGGGTGTATAAAAACAACATTATAACGGAGAATCTATCTGAAGGGCTTATATGGATAATATCACCCATATGTAGAGGATGGTCTAACCAGCTGGAATACATGGAAGGATTCTGAACCAGCAGATAATGGTGTTAGCAGTTCCTCTTGGGTGGACAGAGAAGTTATGAATTTAAACTAACAGATTGTTCCGGAGCCAGAATGCCGTTTACATGAATGTTTGCATTCATTATAGGCCGGACAGTCTTTTGCACCCTATCAGATTCCTATTGGATCTGGGATTACACATGATTGCATGAAGGACAACCGGGAATTGACTTTTTGTTGACCTTGGAAGTTCTCAAGGAGTGTGTCTATTTGATATCTCTCTACGACTATAGAGTGAAGCAAAAAACGTGATCTATTAATTATTGGTAGTCTGTAATATATATTTCTCCATGCTCATATTTGGTCTTTAGTGAACTACCTGATTTTACTTTTGGAGGACATTATTTAGACACTTGTAGCTCTTTATATGGATTTACTGTATAGTTTATGATTTTATGTTGGTATAGGTTGAACCGACAAGCCTTTATTTACTTATTTACTTATTTTCTATCTTATGGGTTTAGGTAACCCAAGTTGTATTGTCACTCTTCTATTCTTAAAATGAATTTGGTTAGTGTTTTGCTTTAGTAATCATAATGAGTCCAAATGCATCTCTGTGTTAGATCCTATGGATAGATGTGGAGGAAGCAATAGTTTATAGGTTCAATGGTAGAACCACTATTTGAGCTTGGGAAATCCAGCAATCTAAATAGAGATTACACAGAGATACACTTTCGACATGTTACTTTAGAATATATTGTATTTTATGAATTAGTAAGTTCACTGGTTTGTTAGAGGTAGGGATGACGTCATGGCGTCACGAAGCCGGCGTTTCGTGTTGGCACGAAAATCACTCAAAGGGTATTTGAGGGGAGCACCATTCACTGTACAGATATCTTGAGAAAGGCTGCTTGAGCGCAGCCAAAACGTTGATCATTAAATAATTTGGATTTATGTCAGCACTATATCAAAGTCCTGTGTGTGCGTTCTTATTTTGAACATGTTCTGTATATATATATATATATATATATATATATATATATATATATATATATACCAGTAACAGCATAGCTATCAATGTACACAGTGATTACTGTAAGGGGGGACCAATTTAGGCAAATTTACATCTTTCCATTAAAGATATACAGTTTGCCAGACACACACACTCAAAAATCATCTTTTGATAATAGATGCTGTTATATTATTAGGAAAATCAGATTGTCTGACAGATGTAATTAAATTGAATTACTTGAAACAAATGGAACTTCTTATTGTATGTAAATATTTTTAAAATGTATGTATTTATATATGTTTGTATTTTTTAAAAGATTTAACTCATTCTAATCAAACAAAGCAACATAACTATAATAACAATAATACAAAAATAAAGAGAATATGTATCACAGCATGCACTAAGATTACTTTCCCCAAGCTTGTCTACAGTGGTCAGATCACATGAAATAGAAAACCTGAGCAAAGAGAATTCCAGCTGTGAGAGAAATAGAAGAAAGTGTGAGAAGTAAGAGCTGGAAAATATGTGTGTGTTTCATTGAGAATTATTATCAGAAACAGTCAGTCTGGCAAATAAGAGGATGAGTTAAATCATGCAGATAGACATAGGTCATGGCACCTTTCATCCAGTCTTGGTCTGTCCGTAAAGATGATGTATCACAGTGAAATTAATACCTCCAAAGGGCACCATGGTACCAAGTAGCACTATATGTATATATAACAGCTATGAGCACAGCATGGCCCTAACAGCAGAGGTGAACTGGTGGGGGCACCTTACCCTTCGCCACATCATCTCCCTTCTCCCCTTTTTCCACAGGCAATATCATACAACATAGACTTCCATTATTTAACTCTTTGGGGGAGATACACTAAGCGGTGATAAAGTGGAGATGACTACTTCAGTTTATCACTTCTCCAGTTCCTATGTTATTCTATAGAGCCTATACACTAAGATCTCCAATGCTGAAGTGCATAGGCTAAATAAAATAATATCTTTATCACTGCTTAGTGAATCTCCCCCTTTGAGTGCCATAAGGGCGACCAAAATAATGGGTTAACCTGTTCTCAGTGGATGGGGAGTGAATGAAGAGAGGGATACAGGGAAACAATGATGAGAGGGGTTCAGGGAAGGAAAGGAGAAGGTATGAGGAAAGGGTGAGGTATTGAAGGAAGAGGAAGGCAACAAAATGAGGGAAAGGTGATGAAAAGAGGTAAAGGCAATGAAGCGAGCTGGAGATGAAGATGAGATGAGGACTCAATGAGGGGAGGAAATGTAGCAAAGGGGAGGGTGCGATAAGGGGAGGGGGAGGTGTTGATGCAAAGGGTAAGATAGAAGGATGGCACAGTGACAAAGGGGAGGGTGGAAGGAGGGAGAAGAGGTGAAGAGGAGGATGGGAGGTGGCCAACATCGTGAAGGAGAGAGTGGGAGGGAAAAGTGGGGTGGCAAAAGGTAGATTTGGAGGGAGAAAGGGGAGGCAAAGTTGAAGAGGGAGAAATAGGAAGGAAAAATATGGGAAGGGAGGTTGAAATTGTTCATTTGAAACTGAAAAGGCAAAAAGCGACATTTCCCGCAGGGCAGGAAATTTGTTGTGAAAGGTGATGATTTTATCACGGTGCCCGTGATTGTTGCATTTCTATGTCTATTACCGGTAGGGGGCTCCCGTTGGCTGTTTGCCTTTAGCCCGCCTCACATTGCCTATTTAAACTGTGTCTGGGCACCCTTTGGTTGCCCTTTCATGGTGTCTCTGATTGCATCCACTTCCACTATGCCACAGAAGCTTATTGGGCCTTGTTGCTGTGTTCCTGAGTTCCTGATTTCCTGACTTCATCCTGTTCCTGAGCCTCCTGTCTGCAGTGCTGGTTCCAGTGCCTTTTCCGGTTGAGTCTTCAGAAGTTGCTGTTCCTGCTGCCAGTCTTTGTTGCCGTTCCTGATCCGGTTTATCGTCCTTGCTGGTTCCTGTTTGTCTCCTGGGCCCGGTTCCTGCGTCTGTGGCAACTTTCTGCTTCGGTCGCTTTGACGACATTCTCTGCTGGTTCCAGTGTGCGGACGCTGGTTCGCTCCACAAGCCTTGCGGCTATACTATACTGTCTGTTGGTCCCAGCGTGCAGACGCTGGTTCGCTCCACAAGCCTTGCGGCTATACTATACTGTCTGTTGGTCCCAGCGTGCGGACACTGGTTCGCTCCACAAGCTTTGCGGCTATACTATACTGTCTGTTGGCTCCAAGCGTGCGGACGCTGGTTCGCTCCACCTCTCAAAGCTACCACTATAGCTTGTAGGATACCAACGCGCGGGCGTTGGTTCGTTCCATGACCTGTGGGTTATCTATGTCCTGCTTGTTGGTTCCCAACGTGAGGGCGCTGGTTTACTTCCTTGTCTCTTTACACAGGTAGTCTGATTATTCACTGTGCGCTGTCCAGTCCTAGACAGCTATTTCTCCTGCTGTACACGGGTGCTGCAGTATACAGACTACAAGGTGATACCACTGGATCATGCAGGCTATCAATTACTACTAGACTGTCATTGCCATCTGACAGTTATTAAGATCACTGTGGTTGACACCTGCGCTTTTGACCTGCCTTGCCCGGTATATTGGTAAGGCTGGTAGAACCTTACATATTCCGTCCTGAGGTTGCCTTACCCGGTATTGGCAAGGCCAGTAGAGCCTATATTGGTATTCTTTTGGCTGCCTTGCTAGGTATATTGGTAAGGCTGGTAGAACCTTTTACGTTACTCCATCCTGTGGTTGACTTACCAGGTATTGGCAAGGCCGGTAGAGCCTAAATCTTTGGGTTTCCGTTAGGCTGCCTTGCCCGGTATATTGGCAAGGCCGGTAGAGCCTACTACTTGGGTTTCCGTTAGGCTGCCTTGCCCGGTATATTGGCAAGGTCAGTAGAGCCTTTTATTCCTTATTCGCTCAGGCTGTCTTGCCCGGTATATTGGCAAGACCGGTAGAGTCTGTATTACTATAGTCCGTATATCTAATATTCTATGTATTGTACGTATGTGTTTAAAATCCTATGGGATTATCTTAATCTTTTTTTTTTTTTTACCTAACCTTGCGTCTGAGAGTCTTAACAAACCGTGACAGATTTTCAGTTTTTCCACCATGCTCATTTTATTGAAATCAATGGTAAGACCCACCACACAGAAAGTTTCCCTTCTTTTCCCACTGGGAAAGTAAAAAAGTGGTAACAGATTTCTGCACCATGTCATTCTGTACTTTTAGAGAGAGAGATAGCAGAACAAGTTTTGAGCTAGAAAAGATAGGTATCACGGTGACCGTATTTGCCTCCAGTGGCTCCTTGCGGTTTGGCGACCTTGTTCATGCCGTGGTTGTTGCTCAACTACTGCGTGCTATTCTTGTAGGCCACTGGGAAGTGACGAGTGGTCTCCGCTAGTGTTGAGCGAGCATGCTCGGCCGAAGCTCGGTTCGGCTCGAGCATCGCTCTGCTCGGCACATGGCGGTACTCGTACGAGTACCGCATGTGCTCGCCCGCCATGTTCGGGTCTCCTCCCCGCACGTTTCGCGGCTGCTGCGCAGCCAATAAACGTGCAGGGAGGCTCTGACATCAGTGTAATGCCAGCAGCCATGTTGGCTGCTGGCATTGCACTGATTGGCTGGCCAGAACCCGTGATCGGGTGCTGTATAGCACCTGACCAGCGAGTTCGGCTCAGTCTTAGCCAGGGAGAGATGAGGATAGGAAGGGAAAGTCAGTGTAGGGAGAAGAAAAGCAAATTTGTAAAAAAAAAGACCCAAAAGTCCTTTTTAGGACTACTGTGTGTGGGGGCAGCAGTTTATTTTGTGTGGGGGGGAAAAAAAACAAAAAAAAAAAAACTTAATATATTCTGTTTAGTGTGCAAAGTTGCAGATTAGAGCACATTCTGTTTAGTGTGCAAAGTTGCAGATTAGAGCACATTCTGTTCAGTGTGCAAAGTTGCAGATTAGCAGCACATTCTTTTTAGTGTGCAAAGTTGCAGATTAGAGCACATTCTGTTTAGTGTGCAAAGTTGCAGATTAGAGCACATTCTGTTTAGTGTGCAAAGTTGCAGATTAGAGCACATTCTGTTAAGTCTTCAAACTGTAAAATATCAAAGTCACATATTCCATTCACTGTGCGTCGCCGCAGTTAAGAAGCAAATTCTGTGTACTGTGCACAGTTTCAGAATAGGAAAAAATTCTGTTAAGTCTTCAAACTGTAAAATATCAAAGTCACATATTCCATTCACTGTGCGTAGCCGCAGTTAAGAAGCAAATTCTGTGTACTGTGCACAGTTTCAGAATAGGAAAAAATTCTGTTAAGTCTTCAAACTGTAAAATATCAAAGTCACATATTCCATTCACTGTGCGTCGCCGCAGTTAAGAAGCAAATTCTGTGTACTGTGCACAGTTTCAGAATAGGAAAAAATACTGTTAAGTCTTCAAACTGTAAAATATCAAAGTCACATATTCCATTCACTGTGCGTCGCCGCAGTTAAGAAGCAAATTCTGTGTACTGTGCACAGTTTCAGAATAGGAAAAAATTCTGTTAAGTCTTCAAACTGTAAAATATCAAAGTCACATATTCCATTCACTGTGCGTCGCCGCAGTTAAGAAGCAAATTCTGTGTACTGTGCACAGTTTCAGAATAGGAAAAAATACTGTTAAGTCTTCAAACTGTAAAATATCAAAGTCACATATTCCATTCACTGTGCGTCGCCGCAGTTTAGCAGCACATTCTGTTGACTGTGCACAGTTTCAGAATAGGAAAAAATACTGTTAAGTCTTCAAACTGTAAAATATCAAAGTCACATGTTCCATTCACTGTGCGTCGCCGCAGTTAAGAAGCAAATTCTGTGTACTGTGCACAGTTTCAGAATAGGAAAAAATACTGTTAAGTCTTCAAACTGTAAAATATCAAAGTCACATATTCCATTCACTGTGCGTAGCCGCAGTTAAGAAGCAAATTCTGTGTACTGTGCACAGTTTCAGAATAGGAAAAAATTCTGTTAAGTCTTCAAACTGTAAAATATCAAAGTCACATATTCCATTCACTGTGCGTAGCCGCAGTTAAGAAGCAAATTCTGTGTACTGTGCACAGTTTCAGAATAGGAAAAACTTCTGTTAAGTCTTCAAACTTTAAAATATCAAAGTCACATATTCCATTCACTGTGCGTCGCCGCAGTTAAGAAGCAAATTCTGTGTACTGTGCACAGTTTCAGAATAGGAAAAAATTCTGTTAAGTCTTCAAACTGTAAAATATCAAAGTCACATATTCCATTCACTGTGCGTCGCCGCAGTTAAGAAGCAAATTCTGTGTACTGTGCACAGTTTCAGAATAGGAAAAAATACTGTTAAGTCTTCAAACTGTAAAATATCAAAGTCACATATTCCATTCACTGTGCGTCGCCGCAGTTAAGAAGTAAATTCTGTGTACTGTGCACAGTTTCAGAATAGGAAAAAATACTGTTAAGTCTTCAAACTGTAAAATATCAAAGTCACATATTCCATTCACTGTGCGTCGCTGCAGTTTAGCAGCACATTCTGTTGACTGTGCACAGTTTCAGAATAGGAAAAAATTCTGTTAAGTCTTCAAACTGTAAAATGTCAAAGTCACATATTCCATTCACTGTGCGTCGCCGCAGTTTAGCAGCACATTCTGTTGACTGTGCACAGTTTCAGAATAGGAAAAAATTCTGTTAAGTCTTCAAACTGTAAAATATCAAAGTCACACATTCCATTCACTGTGCGTCGCCGCAGTTTAGCAGCACATTCTGTTGACTGTGCACAGTTTCAGAATAGGAAAAAATTCTGTTAAGTCTTCAAACTGTAAAATATCAAAGTCACATATTCCATTCACTGTGCGTCGCCGCAGTTTAGCAGCACATTCTGTTGACTGTGCACAGTTTCAGAATAGGAAAAAATTCTGTTAAGTCTTCAAACTGTAAAATATCAAAGTCACATATTCCATTCACTGTGCGTCGCCGCAGTTTAGCAGCACATTCTGTTGACTGTGCACAGTTTCAGAATAGGAAAAAATACTGTTAAGTCTTCAAACTGTAAAATATCAAAGTCACATATTCCATTCACTGTGCGTCGCCGCAGTTTAGCAGCACATTCTGTTGACTGTGCACAGTTTCAGAATAGGAAAAAATTCTGTTAAGTCTTCAAACTGTAAAATATCAAAGTCACATATTCCATTCACTGTGCGTCGCCGCAGTTTAGCAGCACATTCTGTTGACTGTGCACAGTTTCAGAATAGGAAAAAATTCTGTTAAGTCTTCAAACTGTAAAATATCAAAGTCACATATTCCATTCACTGTGCGTCGCCGCAGTTTAGCAGCACATTCTGTTGACTGTGCACAGTTTCAGAATAGGAAAAAATTCTGTTAAGTCTTCAAACTGTAAAATATCAAAGTCACATATTCCATTCACTGTGCGTCGCCGCAGTTTAGCAGCACATTCTGTTGACTGTGCACAGTTTCAGAATAGGAAAAAATTCTGTTAAGTCTTCAAACTGTAAAATATCAAAGTCACATATTCCATTCACTGTGCGTCGCCGCAGTTTAGCAGCACATTCTGTTGACTGTGCACAGTTTCAGAATAGGAAAAAATACTGTTAAGTCTTCAAACTGTAAAATATCAAAGTCACATATTCCATTCACTGTGCGTCGCCGCAGTTTAGCAGCACATTCTGTTGACTGTGCACAGTTTCAGAATAGGAAAAAATTCTGTTAAGTCTTCAAACTGTAAAATATCAAAGTCACATATTCCATTCACTGTGCGTCGCCGCAGTTAAGAAGCAAATTCTGTGTACTGTGCACAGTTTCAGAATAGGAAAAAATACTGTTAAGTCTTCAAACTGTAAAATATCAAAGTCACATATTCCATTCACTGTGCGTCGCCGCAGTTAAGAAGCAAATTCTGTGTACTGTGCACAGTTTCAGAATAGGAAAAAATACTGTTAAGTCTTCAAACTGTAAAATATCAAAGTCACATATTCCATTCACTGTGCGTCGCCGCAGTTAAGAAGCAAATTCTGTGTACTGTGCACAGTTTCAGAATAGGAAAAAATACTGTTAAGTCTTCAAACTGTAAAATGTCAAAGTCACATATTCCATTCACTGTGCGTCGCTGCAGTTTAGCAGCACATTCTGTTGACTGTGCACAGTTTCAGAATAGGAAAAAATTCTGTTAAGTCTTCAAACTGTAAAATGTCAAAGTCACATATTCCATTCACTGTGCGTCGCCGCAGTTTAGCAGCACATTCTGTTGACTGTGCACAGTTTCAGAATAGGAAAAAATTCTGTTAAGTCTTCAAACTGTAAAATATCAAAGTCACATATTCCATTCACTGTGCGTCGCCGCAGTTTAGCAGCACATTCTGTTGACTGTGCACAGTTTCAGAATAGGAAAAAATTCTGTTAAGTCTTCAAACTGTAAAATATCAAAGTCACATATTCCATTCACTGTGCGTCGCCGCAGTTTAGCAGCACATTCTGTTGACTGTGCACAGTTTCAGAATAGGAAAAAATTCTGTTAAGTCTTCAAACTGTAAAATATCAAAGTCACATATTCCATTCACTGTGCGTCGCTGCAGTTTAGCAGCACATTCTGTTGACTGTGCACAGTTTCAGAATAGGAAAAAATTCTGTTAAGTCTTCAAACTGTAAAATGTCAAAGTCACATATTCCATTCACTGTGCGTCGCCGCAGTTTAGCAGCACATTCTGTTGACTGTGCACAGTTTCAGAATAGGAAAAAATTCTGTTAAGTCTTCAAACTGTAAAATATCAAAGTCACATATTCCATTCACTGTGCGTCGCCGCAGTTTAGCAGCACATTCTGTTGACTGTGCACAGTTTCAGAATAGGAAAAAATTCTGTTAAGTCTTCAAACTGTAAAATATCAAAGTCACATATTCCATTCACTGTGCGTCGCCGCAGTTTAGCAGCACATTCTGTTGACTGTGCACAGTTTCAGAATAGGAAAAAATTCTGTTAAGTCTTCAAACTGTAAAATATCAAAGTCACATATTCCATTCACTGTGCGTCGCCGCAGTTTAGCAGCACATTCTGTTGACTGTGCACAGTTTCAGAATAGGAAAAAATACTGTTAAGTCTTCAAACTGTAAAATATCAAAGTCACATATTCCATTCACTGTGCGTCGCCGCAGTTTAGCAGCACATTCTGTTGACTGTGCACAGTTTCAGAATAGGAAAAAATTCTGTTAAGTCTTCAAACTGTAAAATATCAAAGTCACATATTCCATTCACTGTGCGTCGCCGCAGTTTAGCAGCACATTCTGTTGACTGTGCACAGTTTCAGAATAGGAAAAAATTCTGTTAAGTCTTCAAACTGTAAAATATCAAAGTCACATATTCCATTCACTGTGCGTCGCCGCAGTTTAGCAGCACATTCTGTTGACTGTGCACAGTTTCAGAATAGGAAAAAATTCTGTTAAGTCTTCAAACTGTAAAATATCAAAGTCACATATTCCATTCACTGTGCGTCGCCGCAGTTTAGCAGCACATTCTGTTGACTGTGCACAGTTTCAGAATAGGAAAAAATACTGTTAAGTCTTCAAACTGTAAAATATCAAAGTCACATATTCCATTCACTGTGCGTCGCCGCAGTTTAGCAGCACATTCTGTTGACTGTGCACAGTTTCAGAATAGGAAAAAATTCTGTTAAGTCTTCAAACTGTAAAATATCAAAGTCACATATTCCATTCACTGTGCGTCGCCGCAGTTTAGCAGCACATTCTGTTGACTGTGCACAGTTTCAGAATAGGAAAAAATTCTGTTAAGTCTTCAAACTGTAAAATATCAAAGTCACATATTCCATTCACTGTGCGTCGCCGCAGTTTAGCAGCACATTCTGTTGACTGTGCACAGTTTCAGAATAGGAAAAAATTCTGTTAAGTCTTCAAACTGTAAAATATCAAAGTCACATATTCCATTCACTGTGCGTCGCCGCAGTTTAGCAGCACATTCTGTTGACTGTGCACAGTTTCAGAATAGGAAAAAATACTGTTAAGTCTTCAAACTGTAAAATATCAAAGTCACATATTCCATTCACTGTGCGTCGCCGCAGTTTAGCAGCACATTCTGTTGACTGTGCACAGTTTCAGAATAGGAAAAAATTCTGTTAAGTCTTCAAACTGTAAAATATCAAAGTCACATATTCCATTCACTGTGCGTCGCCGCAGTTAAGAAGCAAATTCTGTGTACTGTGCACAGTTTCAGAATAGGAAAAAATACTGTTAAGTCTTCAAACTGTAAAATATCAAAGTCACATATTCCATTCACTGTGCGTCGCCGCAGTTAAGAAGCAAATTCTGTGTACTGTGCACAGTTTCAGAATAGGAAAAAATACTGTTAAGTCTTCAAACTGTAAAATATCAAAGTCACATATTCCATTCACTGTGCGTCGCCGCAGTTAAGAAGCAAATTCTGTGTACTGTGCACAGTTTCAGAATAGGAAAAAATACTGTTAAGTCTTCAAACTGTAAAATGTCAAAGTCACATATTCCATTCACTGTGCGTCGCTGCAGTTTAGCAGCACATTCTGTTGACTGTGCACAGTTTCAGAATAGGAAAAAATTCTGTTAAGTCTTCAAACTGTAAAATGTCAAAGTCACATATTCCATTCACTGTGCGTCGCCGCAGTTTAGCAGCACATTCTGTTGACTGTGCACAGTTTCAGAATAGGAAAAAATTCTGTTAAGTCTTCAAACTGTAAAATATCAAAGTCACATATTCCATTCACTGTGCGTCGCCGCAGTTTAGCAGCACATTCTGTTGACTGTGCACAGTTTCAGAATAGGAAAAAATTCTGTTAAGTCTTCAAACTGTAAAATATCAAAGTCACATATTCCATTCACTGTGCGTCGCCGCAGTTTAGCAGCACATTCTGTTGACTGTGCACAGTTTCAGAATAGGAAAAAATTCTGTTAAGTCTTCAAACTGTAAAATATCAAAGTCACATATTCCATTCACTGTGCGTCGCTGCAGTTTAGCAGCACATTCTGTTGACTGTGCACAGTTTCAGAATAGGAAAAAATTCTGTTAAGTCTTCAAACTGTAAAATGTCAAAGTCACATATTCCATTCACTGTGCGTCGCCGCAGTTTAGCAGCACATTCTGTTGACTGTGCACAGTTTCAGAATAGGAAAAAATTCTGTTAAGTCTTCAAACTGTAAAATATCAAAGTCACATATTCCATTCACTGTGCGTCGCCGCAGTTTAGCAGCACATTCTGTTGACTGTGCACAGTTTCAGAATAGGAAAAAATTCTGTTAAGTCTTCAAACTGTAAAATATCAAAGTCACATATTCCATTCACTGTGCGTCGCCGCAGTTTAGCAGCACATTCTGTTGACTGTGCACAGTTTCAGAATAGGAAAAAATTCTGTTAAGTCTTCAAACTGTAAAATATCAAAGTCACATATTCCATTCACTGTGCGTCGCCGCAGTTTAGCAGCACATTCTGTTGACTGTGCACAGTTTCAGAATAGGAAAAAATACTGTTAAGTCTTCAAACTGTAAAATATCAAAGTCACATATTCCATTCACTGTGCGTCGCCGCAGTTTAGCAGCACATTCTGTTGACTGTGCACAGTTTCAGAATAGGAAAAAATTCTGTTAAGTCTTCAAACTGTAAAATATCAAAGTCACATATTCCATTCACTGTGCGTCGCCGCAGTTTAGCAGCACATTCTGTTGACTGTGCACAGTTTCAGAATAGGAAAAAATTCTGTTAAGTCTTCAAACTGTAAAATATCAAAGTCACATATTCCATTCACTGTGCGTCGCCGCAGTTTAGCAGCACATTCTGTTGACTGTGCACAGTTTCAGAATAGGAAAAAATTCTGTTAAGTCTTCAAACTGTAAAATATCAAAGTCACATATTCCATTCACTGTGCGTCGCCGCAGTTTAGCAGCACATTCTGTTGACTGTGCACAGTTTCAGAATAGGAAAAAATACTGTTAAGTCTTCAAACTGTAAAATATCAAAGTCACATATTCCATTCACTGTGCGTCGCCGCAGTTTAGCAGCACATTCTGTTGACTGTGCACAGTTTCAGAATAGGAAAAAATTCTGTTAAGTCTTCAAACTGTAAAATATCAAAGTCACATATTCCATTCACTGTGCGTCGCCGCAGTTAAGAAGCAAATTCTGTGTACTGTGCACAGTTTCAGAATAGGAAAAAATACTGTTAAGTCTTCAAACTGTAAAATATCAAAGTCACATATTCCATTCACTGTGCGTCGCCGCAGTTAAGAAGCAAATTCTGTGTACTGTGCACAGTTTCAGAATAGGAAAAAATACTGTTAAGTCTTCAAACTGTAAAATATCAAAGTCACATATTCCATTCACTGTACGTCGCCGCAGTTAAGAAGCAAATTCTGTGTACTGTGCACAGTTTCAGAATAGGAAAAAATACTGTTAAGTCTTCAAACTGTATAATATCAAAGTCACATATTCCATTCACTGTGCGTCGCTGCAGTTTAGCAGCACATTCTGTTGACTGTGCACAGTTTCAGAATAGGAAAAAATTCTGTTAAGTCTTCAAACTGTAAAATGTCAAAGTCACATATTCCATTCACTGTGCGTCGCCGCAGTTTAGCAGCACATTCTGTTGACTGTGCACAGTTTCAGAATAGGAAAAAATTCTGTTAAGTCTTCAAACTGTAAAATATCAAAGTCACATATTCCATTAACTGTGCGTCGCCGCAGTTTAGCAGCACATTCTGTTGACTGTGCACAGTTTCAGAATAGGAAAAAATTCTGTTAAGTCTTCAAACTGTAAAATATCAAAGTCACATATTCCATTCACTGTGCGTCGCCGCAGTTTAGCAGCACATTCTGTTGACTGTGCACAGTTTCAGAATAGGAAAAAATTCTGTTAAGTCTTCAAACTGTAAAATATCAAAGTCACATATTCCATTCACTGTGCGTCGCCGCAGTTTAGCAGCACATTCTGTTGACTGTGCACAGTTTCAGAATAGGAAAAAATACTGTTAAGTCTTCAAACTGTAAAATATCAAAGTCACATATTCCATTCACTGTGCGTCGCCGCAGTTTAGCAGCACATTCTGTTGACTGTGCACAATTTCAGAATAGGAAAAAATTCTGTTAAGTCTTCAAACTGTAAAATATCAAAGTCACATATTCCATTCACTGTGCGTCGCCGCAGTTTAGCAGCACATTCTGTTGACTGTGCACAGTTTCAGAATAGGAAAAAATTCTGTTAAGTCTTCAAACTGTAAAATATCAAAGTCACATATTCCATTCACTGTGCGTCGCCGCAGTTTAGCAGCACATTCTGTTGACTGTGCACAGTTTCAGAATAGGAAAAAATTCTGTTAAGTCTTCAAACTGTAAAATATCAAAGTCACATATTCCATTCACTGTGCGTCGCCGCAGTTTAGCAGCACATTCTGTTGACTGTGCACAGTTTCAGAATAGGAAAAAATTCTGTTAAGTCTTCAAACTGTAAAATATCAAAGTCACATATTCCATTCACTGTGCGTCGCCGCAGTTTAGCAGCACATTCTGTTGACTGTGCACAGTTTCAGAATAGGAAAAAATACTGTTAAGTCTTCAAACTGTAAAATATCAAAGTCACATATTCCATTCACTGTGCGTCGCCGCAGTTTAGCAGCACATTCTGTTGACTGTGCACAGTTTCAGAATAGGAAAAAATTCTGTTAAGTCTTCAAACTGTAAAATATCAAAGTCACATATTCCATTCACTGTGCGTCGCCGCAGTTAAGAAGCAAATTCTGTGTACTGTGCACAGTTTCAGAATAGGAAAAAATACTGTTAAGTCTTCAAACTGTAAAATATCAAAGTCACATATTCCATTCACTGTGCGTCGCCGCAGTTTAGCAGCACATTCTGTTGACTGTGCACAGTTTCAGAATAGGAAAAAATTCTGTTAAGTCTTCAAACTGTAAAATATCAAAGTCACATATTCCATTCACTGTGCGTCGCCGCAGTTAAGAAGCAAATTCTGTGTACTGTGCAAAGTTGCAGATTTGCAGCACATATTCCGTGTAATATGAAGAAGGCGGGTAAAAAGGGACGGGGAAGTGGACGTAATCCTGATAGTTCAGGGCGCGGGTCAGGATGCGTAGAAACTGCGCCTGGTGCCAGAGCACAAGACAGAAAGACATCCACCATACCTAGCTTCATGTCTCATTTTACAGGGCGTCGCAGGACATCACTCTCGAGGTCCGACCACTGCGAACAGGTGGTCGGTTGGATGTCAGCTGATACTGCTTCCAGTCGGTTAAGCACCACCCTGTCTTCCACCAAGTCCACTCTCAGTAGCCAAGAGTCTGGTCAACATAATCCTCACTCTGATCATCCTTCCTCCCACCATAGAGGGTCTGGTCAAAGAAGTGATCCCACACTGGGATATAGTGAGGAGCTCGTCTCATCACCAATCCTTCATTTGACCCTCTCTCCAAGCACGCTTGCAGAGGAACATGACATCTTGTGCCCTGATTCACAACCTCTAGAGGGTACCCAATCACAAGAAGATGACAGATGTGAACGGCATTTAAGGTCAAAGGAAGTGGATGATGATGATGATGAGACACAGTTGCCATTAAATCAACCACTATTACTGTCTCAAGACCTTGATGAGGAGGATGATATACAGTTGTCAATGACTGAGTATGTGGTGGGATCAAGACATGAGGAGGATGATCAGAGTGAGGAAGTGGAGGAGGACTTGGTGGACGATGAGGTGACTGACCCCACCTGGGAAGGTGTAGAGCCGAGCGATGACAGCAGTCCTGAGGGTGAGCCATCTGCAGCACCGCAACAGGCTGGAAGAGGCAGTGGTGTGGCTACAGAAAGAAGGTGGACCGCACCAAACCGGCCCGCAAATGTTCCACGGAGCACCCCCTTGCGTAAATCTACCTTGCCAAGGGGTAGGTGTTCCGCGGTATGGTGTTTTTTTAAGGAAAGTGCGGACGACAAAAGAATTGTAGTTTGCAACCTGTGCCACACCAGAATGAGCCGAGGCATGAACACTAGAAACCTCACCACCACCAGCATGATCCGACACATGGCATCCAAGCACCGTAATAAGTGGGAGGAACGCCTGGATCACCCATCTGTGTCTGCAGGCCACACCACTGCCTCCTCTTCCCCTGTTTTCGGTGCCGGCCAATCGCCTGTCGAAGACGCAGGCCCGCATACCTCCCGCCCTGCACCTGTACCATCTGAAGCACCATCAGCGACCACATCCACTTCCCTGTCCCAGCACAGCGTCCAAATGTCGTTACCCCAGGCATTTGAGCGCAAGTGAAAATACCCAGCCACCCACCCACAGGCCATAGCACTAACCTCACACCTTTCCAAATTACTGGCCATCGAAATGCTGCCATTTAGGCTTGTGGAGACTGAGTCCTTCCGCAGCCTGATGGCAGCAGCTGTCCCTCGGTACGCGGTCCCCAGCCGCCACTACTTTTCCCGGTGTGCCATCCCCGCATTACACCACCATGTGTCCCGTAACATCACCCGTGCCCTGACCAACGCAGTTACTGGGAAGGTCCACTTAACGACTGACACATGGACAAGTGCTTGTGGCCAGGGACGCTACATTTCCCTGACGGCACACTGGGTGAATGTCGTGGAGGCTGGGAGCGACTCGGACCCTGGGATGGCACGGGTGCTACCCACGCCGAGGATTGCGGGCCCTACCTCCATCAGGGTTTCCGCCAGCACCTACGTTATTGGCTCCTCCTCCTCCGTTTCCACCTCCGAATTCTCTACACGCAGCGCCACTCCCCCATCAGCCAGTCGCTGGAAGCAGTGTAGCACTGCAGTGGGGAAGCGTCAACAGGCCGTGCTGAAGCTGATCTGCCTTGGGGACAAACAGCACACGGCCTCAGAGCTGTTGCAGGGGATTAGTCACCAGACCGAGCAGTGGCTCTCGCCACTCAACCTGCAACCAGGCATGGTTGTGTGTGATAATGGGCGTAACTTGGTGGCGGCTTTGGAGCTCGGCAAGCTCACACACGTACCATGCCTAGCGCATGTATTTAATTTAGTGGTTCAGCGATTTCTAAAAACCTACCCCAATGTGCATGATCTCTTGACCAAGGTGCTCCGCGTGTGTGCACATTTCCGTAAGTCATCTACAGCTTCGGCCGGCCTGTAGAAGCTGCAGCAGCGCTTACAATTGCCAGCTCACCGGCTGCTGTGTGACGTGAGCACGCGCTGGAACTCCACCTTCCACATGTTGGCCCGGCTTTGTGAGCAGCAGAGGGCAGTAGTGGAGTACCAGCTGTTACACGGTCGTCGCCTCTCCGTTCAACTTCCTGTAATCAGAAGTGAGGAGTGGGAATGGATGTCAGACCTCTGCGAGGTTTTACGCAATTTTGAGGAATCGACACAGATGGTGAGCGGCGATAACGCTATTATCAGTGTAACCATCCCACTTCTGTGTCTACTGAAACGCTCGCTGCTCACAATTAAAACCGACGCTTTGCATGTGGAAGAGGTGGAAATGGGGGAGGAAGAGCTTACACAAGGTGATAGCCAGAGCACCCTCACTTCGTCTTCTCAGCGACAATTGGAGGAGGCGGAGGAGGAGGAGGAGGAGGAAGACACGGTTGCCTCCGCTACAGAGGGTAGCCATGGAACTTTAGTTCCATCTCTTCAGCGTGGGTGGGCAGAAGAGGAGGAAGAGGATGAGGATATTGAGAGTCATCCTCCTGGTGAGGACAGCGAAATCTTGCCTGTTGGTACTCTGGCACACATGGCTGACTTTATGTTAGGCTGCCTTTCCCGTGACCCACGCGTTGTACGCATTTTAGACAACACGGATTACTGGGTTTTCACCCTTCTGGACCCCCGCTACAAAGAGAATTTCTCATCTCTCATTCCTCCGGTGGAGAGGACAAGCAAAATGGTGCAATACCAGAAGGTTCTTGTTGAAAAATTGCTCCAAAATTTTCCATCTGACAACGCTGGCGGCAGAGTACGTGCTACCTTGGCCAACCGAGAAGGGGAGAAAAGGGGAGCACACAGCAGTTCCGACAAAGGCAGGGCAACACTCTCCAAGGCGTGGGACACCTTCATGACACCCCGCCAGCACCCTCACCCTGATGCGCAGCCTAGTGTCACAAGGAGGGAAAAGTTTTGGAAGATGGTGAAGGAGTACGTAGCAGACCGTGTCAGCGTCCTCAATGATCCCTCTGTGCCTTACAACTACTGGGTGTCCAAGCTGGACACGTGGTATGAACTGGCACTCTACGCCTTGGAGGTGCTGGCCTGCCCTGCCGCCAGCGTTCTGTCTGAGCGGGTATTTAGTGCTGCTGGTGGCATCATAACAGATAAGCGTATCCGCCTTTCCACCGACAATGCTGATAGGTTGACACTTATAAAAATGAACAAGGCCTGGATTTCCCCTGACTTCTCCACTCCACTGGAGGAAAGCCCCGGGGGAACATAAACTCACTTTATATATGTTATTTACAATGATGGGAATACTCTGTATTCCCATTCACCCCTTCCACCCAAAAAACGGGTATATGGTTGACTCTTAATCTTCTCATCCTCCTCCTCCTCTTCCATATGCCCTGTGCTATAATTTTTATATAGGGCCAGCTAACCAGCGGGCCCTGTGATATAATTTTTATATAGGGCCAGCTCACCAGCGGGCCCTGTTTGACAATTTTTATATAGGTCAGCTCACCAGCGGGCCTTCTCATATAATGTTTTATTGGGTCAGCTCTCTAACGGGCCCTCTCATATAATGTTTTATAGCGTCAGCTCACTAGCGGGCCTCTCGCATATAATGTTTAGGATGGTCAGCTCTGCAGCAGACCCTCACCCATAATGTTTTAGATGGTCAGCTCAGCGCACGTTTCCCTCTTAATCATGGCCTCAGTTCAATAAAATCAAGGAAATTTTTGGGAGAATTTGCCTCTGCACACGTTTCCCTCTTAATCATGGCCTCACTTCAGAAAATCAAGGAAATTTTTGGGAGAATTTGCCTCTGCGCACGTTTCCCTCTTAATCATGGCCTCACTTCAGAAAATCAAGGAAATTTTTGGGAGAATTTGCCTCTGCGCACGTTTCCCTCTTAATCATGGCCTCACTTCAGAAAATCAAGGAAATTTTTGGGAGAATTTGCCTCTGCGCACGTTTCCCTCTTAATCATGGCCTCACTTCAGAAAATCAAGGAAATTTTTGGGATAATTTGCAGATAATATACAAGTAAATATACAGCAAATATTGTTTGGTAACAATTTTTCGCCTAAAGTCGTTTTTATTTTCCTTTTTGTGTGTTTTATGGTCAGTCTGTAAAAATGGCATACTACGGGCGAAAGATCGTTCCCAGCAGCGATGTTGGAGTCCAAGATGCATTCAGACATCCTCCCTATGCTGTCCCTGAACCATTTCTGTGGTGTTTCCATCCTTTTCTGCCCTTTTCCTATGGACCAGGCACCCTCCCCTCATCAGAGCAGGGGGTGCCTGGTGTAATGCTCGAGTCCTCCCATTGACTTCAATGGGGCTCGGGTGCTCGGCTGAGCACTCGAGCCTCCGGGGGCGCTCGGTCAGAGCACCCGAACACCCGAGCATTGGGGTGCTCGCTCATCACTAGTGTGTACCATACAAGTTAGTATCAATACCAGCGAACTGCATGATCCAGCGAATCCGTCTTGCCAAAGTAGCTGTAGAGACTGGAAGGTAACGTCTTACATATGAAATTGGCATTTGGTGTGAATCGCTAGATCTAAATTTAGAGGTAATGTACTTGTAAACTTTCAAACAAAGAACAACACAAAGTTTAGGAATTTGAGCAAAATTTGGATAAAACATTTCCTTAGATAAGGATTTAGTTTGCCTAGAGATCAGAAATATTACTCCATCAGGCTTGTAAAAGCTGCTGGAAACATATGAAGCATGAATCAGACACTCTCCTTAATTAAATAAGACAGAGAAACATTGCAAGTTTAGAGGAAAGCTGTTTTAGAGATAATTCCTCATTAGGAGGCCAGGATTCCAAGAATTGGAGAACTGATTTGGCATCTAGAAATCTTAATACCTTTCATTAATTTGCACACTAAAGGATGTTGACCTGAGGGAAAACCTTCAGTATGTTTATGACCCAGTGCTATAGAGGATCTGTAGCAGTTAATAGTCCTGTAAGCTTTCCCTTGTTGAAAACAAGAAGACAAAAAGTTAACAATATAACTTAAATTGGAAGAAACAGAATCCAGTTTCTGTTCCAGGCACCAACGTGCCCAGATATTCCAGCATGATTTGTAACATGCTCTAGTACCTGGTGCCCAAGCCACGGAGATGAGAAATTGAGCCAATTCTGAAAGTCTGTTGATAAGCCACTGATTCCTGAAACCTGCTAGACCAGAAGATGTAGTTGATTTTGAAACTGAATTAGATAACATGGGTAATCTATGGACATCTTGAGAAGTGGAGGTAACCACTGATGAGTTGTCCAGAAGGGAGTGATTAGGACTGTAGTGACTTTCTGTTTCCTTACCTGGAGAATGACTTTGGGAATCATGGCGAAAGGAGGGAAGGCGTAACTCCCCTGTACAGGCCATCTTTGAAAGAAGGTGTCCAGAGCTAGAGCTTATGGATCTGGTATCCACCTGAAAATATTTGGTAGCCATGTGTTCAGTCTGGAAGCAAAGAAGTCTAACTGCAAGGGGCCCCAGATTGAATATAATTTCACAAAAACTGCACTGTGAAGTAACAATCGCTTAAATCACGCTAGATGTCTGGAATTCAAATCCGCACTGGCATTGGATAGTCCTGGTAAATATTCTGCCTTTACCAAGATGTTCCTGTGTAGGCAAAAATGCCAATACTCTTTGGCCAAAATTGCCAAGGTTTTTGATTTCGTGCCACCTAGATGGTTGATGTATCTCACCACCGATACATCAACCATCTTTAATAGGATGCAACAATTCAATGACTCTTTTATGAATCTTTTGATCGTGAATGATCCTGCCAATGATTCTAAGGAATTGATATGCATAGCTGTATTCGTGAGAGACCACTTCCCTCCTGTGGTGAGGTTTTCGTAAAATGCTCTGCAGCCTACATTGCTGCCGTTGGATTCTATTACCACATCTGGGGACATACCATAAATCATTCTACCATTCCATGTTTCCATGTGGTTTAACAACCATAGGAGTTCCTCCCTCACCTCTATGGACAGGGGAATCAGATCCAAATAGCTGAGACCTCTGCGGAGAAGTAAAATTTTGAGCCTCTGAAGAGCCCGATAATGAAGTGCAGCTGCAAAAAATATCTTCAATTGAAGCCAATAGGAGTCCTACAATTCTCTCTATCATCCTTGGAGAAATCAAGTCTTTATTTAGAATGGACTTGATTTCTTTCAGAATATTTTTCAATTTGTTGGGAGGAAGAAGGAGTCTGAACAGTCCTTGAGTCAAGATAAATAATCATGTGGACCCCTGTGCTTCTCAGAACCGAGATTTCATGAATTTGGTTAAACACCACAGAGCCAACGATAGACTAAAAGGGAGACATGTGAACTGTCATTTGACTCCTTTCCAGAAAAATGTAAGGATTTTGTTGATGGTGAGCGATGGGAATCATTAAATATGCGTCTTTCAGATCCAGTTTGACCATCCAATATGATGGCATTAATAGATCTCTGAGGCAATGAATGTCTTCCATATTGAAATATCTGTAAAGGACAAAGCAATCAATTCTTTCAGATTTATGACAGGAGTACTCCCAAGTCTTTCTTGTGTACCAGAAAAATCTTGCTTATAAAACCTGGTTCTGTTAAAGTGGCAGCAATGATAGCTCCTTTTTTCTCTAGTTCTAAGATTACTAAATCGACTAAGTAGAAGTCTTCTCTTGAGAACTGGAAAGAAGCTGGGATTCTGAATTGATGGGAGATGAAATAAAATTATATTTGGCAGCCTTGTATAGTCTGAAACACCCAGTGACCTGAAGTAATGTTAAGCCAGGCTTAGAACAAATGGGTGAGTCTGCCACCCACTTTTTCCTATGAAGGTGTGGGAGGAGGAAAGACACGTACCTGAAAAAAGGTCTGGAATGAGGAAACCCTCTTGAATTCTTCTCTCTCCAGACTCTACCAAGTTAGGGGAAAAAAGGGAGGGGGAGCTCTGATCTCTTGAGAGTAAACTCCTCTCCCAAAGTACACTGGGTCTTGATAGTTCCTATACTCTCCTCTATGGGAAACAGAAGATCGGCTGGGAAATCGACCCCAGCTTTTCCCAGCCCTGACAAAACCCTTTTTGTTTAACACCTTCTTCATAGAGTTCTGAGCCTTGACTAGGGCAGTAAAGGTGTTGACAAATGTACTCACATTTTTCATGAATGATTCATCAAATAATAGGCCAATAGTCTCTGAGCCTGCTAATGTAGAAGCCATTTCAGATAATTTTGGATCAGTACGAAGTAAGATCACACTATCTCTCTCTATAGACAGGGCAGTGTCGGTATTACCAAGTAAGCAGAATTCCCTTTAGATCTATCCCCAAAAGGTATTAAGATCAACAAGGGAAGTATTAGATATTGCCTCTTCAGTTAAATTGAAAATGTTTTCCAAATGGCCAACAATGGACAAAAGCATGTCCTGGCATTGTTTTAAAGATCTTTCAACACCCTTTCTAGGGTCTCTCCCTGATTTGGCTATATATTGAGCCATTTGTGGGTCCATTATGGGAGTATCACAAATATTGTTAATGAAAGGTCTGGGACATTTGGATCTTAATTTCTTTCTATATTTAGAATCTAGAGCCTTCCTAACCCAAAGTTCAATATATTTGGCAACATGGTCCTTAGGCATCCATTCTGAGGACCGAGGGTGTTTGATGTCCTCAATATCTAATAAAGTGTGACTATGCTCATCCAGGACAATATTACTGGCAAGATCTTTATCATCAATTTCTTATTCAGACCAAATTCATCAGAATCATATTCATCAGAATATTGACACATATGTTTCTCTATTTCATAGGTAGATTCCTCAGTAGATGAATCTAAACAAAGGAATCAAAATTGGACCTGAATCTATTTCTTTTACTCGGTAATCCATCCTCCCTAGTTGAGGTTCTTTTGTGTGGATTTGAGCCACATACTAGTCTTACTAGTTTTTTATTGTGAGAACGGACAAGTTCTCTTTCTGAGGAACAGTGCTTCAATTTAATGCTTATTTTTCACCCAATGTTCTCCTCTTTTACTCTCTCAGGAGAAGATTCTTTATTTACGATCAACTAGGGTTGTAAGGCTGATTTAGGTTTACTCAATTTGTTTTGATTGAAAACATTAGCAAATAATTTAGCCAATGTTTCAGTCATTTGTCTCATGCAAGAGGAAATAGCATTAGATACTGATTTATTTACAGTGTGATCAATTAAACTTTGGATGTGGTCATCATTAGACCTTGAAGCCAATGCTACTGCCTCCTGAAAGTCAGTATTAACTGAGATGTTATCATCCAAAACAGAATGAGAATGAATCCTACTACATGTTTGAGGAGTGATGGGGAAACTAACTTCTTATGAGACTTACTTTGTATTAGAGTAAATTTAAATTATATATAAGATATATTTAAAATATATTAAATTATAGCTGAGGTAAAAGGGGGAGCCTCACAATAGTAGAAACAAAGAAAAGTAGAATATACTGTATAAAGTAAAGATTTTTTTTAAATTATCACCACAGAAGTAAATAAAAATCCACTGCTGATGATAAGAAAGTGGCCTTTGTTACCACAGGAAGTCACAAAACGGTGCCTGCTCCTGAGATAACTTGGTCATGCTCAGAAGAACAAGCAGGACAAAGCCCTGAAGTAAAATAGCCACTGCTCAGAAAAGGGAGGAAGAAAACTATAACGCTAAAGAGAAAGACAAAAATAAATTAATCCTAGCTTAGGGTGGAAGGGACAAAGCGAACACAGATGAAAAAATAAACAAGCCCAAAATGGAACTGAGAGTCCATGAGGTAACTTGTAGGAGAGAAACCAAACTATGTTGGCGCAATCGCAAGTGCTGCAAGGCCACAGGCCCGCAGTGAGAGAGCAAAGAGCTCGGAGGAAGGCTGGTCACATACAACTGGGGTGGAAAACCACTGAGGACCAAACAAAAAAGATATTCTACCTCAGACAAGAGATGAATACCAGATGAAAAGCTGAATGGAAGAAAGGTCCTTCCCAAACATAACACAGAATTACAGTATAAAATTGGAATAGTATACACAAAGAAAATTCAATTAAAATACAAAAAATAAGCAAAATAAAATAACACAAAACCAAGTTATACGTTTATTAGAATGCACAAGAATAAATTACTTATCTGCACAGGAGCAGCAAAGAGAGAAAAAGTGGAAATACTAGTCTCTACAGTTACACAGTTTATTGGGATATGATTGGCTAGCAATATGTAAGGGGCAGGGTTATCATACTGCTATGTACATTTTTCTTTCTGTATGGAACTGTTTATATTTTTGTTGCTGGATTAGTAAAGATGGAGTTTAATGCATAATAGGAGCCTTAAAATTATACATTTCAGTTGGGACTATAAAGAAAAAATAAACTGTACAAAACTTTGATTACAGTCACAAACAATAATACTATTTCTTCAATCATGTTCTTGGGAAAACAGTTGATCCGACTGCAACTGACCCACATCTCTATTTTCTAAAATTAAGCTGATGATTCTGGTGGCAATCACTACATCTGTAGAAGAAAGGAAGCTTATCAGATACCCCCATAAGATACTCAGTGTCTGCAGGAAGCTGAAACAGCTGATGGATTTCCATTTGTTGTGGTATAAGCTTATTGTTTGTGTCCTGTAATTGGCACGTGGGATAACCAAGTACAATTCAAACAAATGTTGATCACAATTTTGTTTTGGTACTCAAGTATCCTATAAGTCCTAAATTAATTTGTTTTAAACTATTTGGATACAATGAATGTTATACACTTACATTTAGGTTTATTCAGTTTGTGATTACACATAGAGTAGATATACTAAATATTACCTTTTCAAGCACCTCTTCAAAACTGGTTTCACACATGGAGCACACGACTGTGTGTCTCATATAATCAGGCAAAGGGAGAACAAGAGAGTTTCAAACTGTGCTGTAATATCCATCAGAGTTTTACCTCATCTGTGTGTGTGTGGGGGGTCCTTCCACCAATAAGCTCTGGACAGCTACCGGATTTCATATTTTTGACTAGGGATTCCCTTCAAGAGAGATTCCAACTTTCTGTTTATACAGTTAAAAGTATTATTTTTTTGTTTGTATTTTCCAGAATATAGCAATTGATCAGTAAAAATCAGCATCAATAAACAGAGGACCTGATTTCCCAATAGGCAAAGGGGCAAACTGCCTAGAACTCCAGATTTTTAGGGGTGTCTCAGCTGTGCTGACCACACCCACATTCTAAATTGTCGATGTTGCCATGGGAATTTCAATGTCCCTGCACCAGTTTTATATCCCTTTGCAGACTATTATTTAACACCTTGTGTTCTAACTCTTTGCAAAGCAATGGGTTTGAGGTCTCTTTAGCAGATAAGGACTTGCAAATTTTTTTGCTCCTTGCTTCACAAAGGGAACTTTCAGTGCCAGGAAGTAGTGGAGGAATGGGTGTGTGGCCATGGGTGCAGCTAAGCACGTCTAGACTGTCTTTTGCATGGGTTACTGGATTGAAATTTAACCCTGAATAAGCATATACTTTTATATTAACCCCTTGTTGATGAGGTTTGTTTTACACTAGAGGACAAGAGCAATATTGTCCTTTTTAATGTTTGTTCAACCATATTTTCATTTAGTACACCTTCACAAATTATATGCCATGTTTTAAAAGATAAGTAGGGCTTTTATTTGATACCATATTTATATGTATAATCCATGAAAAACACAACTTTTTCATAGGCTGTGATGTATTATTGTATTCACTTTTAAACATTTTAAACAGGTACTTCATACATAGTATGGACTTTAGTTCATATCTCCCAAGTGTCCCTTTTCAGATGGGACATTTACTATAAGACACAAATCTCTATGCACTGTGTATATAAGTGTATCATATTGCTCCACAGCAATAAAATGCACATTAATATTTATTTAAACTTCAGGATACATGTTTATAAGTCTGTGTGAATAAAATACTTGTTCTAAATCATTTATTCAGTTATATAGAGTTGTAAATAGGTCATGAATTAAGGTAAACAAATGCTCTACCAAGCAGTCCTGCCCCCAGCACCACCACCTAAAACAAAAGTGCCATTTCTTTTGAAATTTCAACAACTGGGATGTGTGCTCTCTCTCTGCCTCATTATCATAGTGAGGAGGAGATAGGCAGAAAACAGTGTCATGTGGTTCCACTTGCACTGTAGAAGAGATAACATGTGCAGAACCACTGGAGAATGGCTGAAACTGAATGCTTCAGTACTGTAGCACGCATTTATAGCCTCCCTGTCATGATCACAGCAAGCCCTGAGGTTCACTGAGATCATTAGCCCATGACATGACAGGACCATCAACCCTCCTCTGTTAATGTCCTGGCATATTACTTGGAGTTAAGAGGTTAAAAAGGCTCCACATGTACATCTAAAACAGTATATTCATGTTTTCCATGTGCCTTTCTTTCCTAGAGTTTTATGCAGGAAAAATAAGTATTAATAAGTCAGACAAAAATTCCATAGACCACTAAATGTCAGGCTTCACTGTGTATTTTATTTTATTTTGGCAAAATAATACATAACAACATATGAACATTTCCTCTGAGTTCTGTGCGATATGAAGAGAAAAAAAAGAACAGTTCTGAGTTCAGACGTCACCATCTGTGCATGTGTTGTAAATGGTGAATACTTATTCCAGACACATTTGTCTTTCATTTATGAGGACTGTGTTTGCGTCTGAGGTCTGTCTCATAGATGCAGTACATTCCAGACAGCAGTCATCTAACAAAATTGGGTAAACCTGTTTATGAAAACTCTAACTGGAAGGTGCAACTTGACACCATTTTCCTTGCATTTTTATGTGAAAACATATTCCTCTCTGAAACTCTGGCAAATATAGAAGTGTATGATGACATCAGAAACACAAGTACAACTTTCCACTAAATAAAAGTAAGAAAATTATGGAATCACTGGGAAAATAGATAGACATACAAACATACAAATAAGAACATATGAGGGCATTATTCAACATAACTACTGATCTGCCCGACAAGGTGCAAATGAGTGAACAATTAAGGAAATCTGTTTACTTTCTTGCTTATTAGCTATGTAAATCATTATTGGTGACATTAATGAAAAATGGACTCTCTTATTGATAAATTAGCAAATAAACTTTTTATATAGGTGTATGTCTAATAAGCAAGCAAGTTAAAGGGATAGTAATGTCATAAAAAAGTATTAACTATCTGGTAGATACAATTAAAAGAGAGTACTTGCACTTATTTGTATCTCTCAAACCTTTATGGTTTAAGAGATATAGGAAAATAAAGTTTTCCGCTCCCTCCCCTTTCTGCTTGACGAGCTGTAAACCTGTCAGAAGCAGATTCTGGTCACTTGACCAGATGTGGCTGTTCAGCAGCTACAATATAACAATATCTAAAGATAAATACTTCTTCAGAATGGTCTACAACATGTGCTTGCAAACCAGGCACATGTTGTAGACCATTCCGATGAAGTATTTATTTTTAGATATCGTTATATCGGCACTGCTGAAGAGCCACTGTCTGATCCAGGAACCAGAATCTGCTTCTGACAGCTTTACAACTTGTCAAGCAGAAAGGGGAGGGAGCAGCAAATTTTATTTAAACCATAACGGTTTAAGAGATACAAATAAGTGCCAGTACTCTCTTTTAATTGTATCTACCATATAGTTAATTCTTTTTTTCTGACATTACTATCCCTTTAACATGCGATGTTGCTTATCAATATGTAAGTACAAGGATATGCCAATGATGTAAGCAATTTACAGTTATAGTTTGAATGAGGTTCTATGTTGAATACCAATTTTCAAACAGTCATAGTTTTTGACAAATGATGTTAAATCTGGATGGTAAAGAATTTCTGCTAGTCCTCACAAACCCTTAAAATTTGGTCCCATCAGTTTGGTAGAAAAAAAAGTGGGCATTCTAAAATAGGAGTGTTTTACATTTGGCACAAAGATAAATCTTATTGAGGACAAATCACTCACTTACAGATTCATGATCGGTGGTCCAGTTCCTGAAATACTGGGCTCTCACATGTATATTTTTTAAAATTGGATAACGTTTCATGCGAGCATGAGCAGTGGGCTGGAACGCAACCCAGAAGTTTATGGCTCTCAGCTAAAAACTTTGTGGGTTTCACTCGCAGCCTCCAAGCAGCCAACAAGACTGTACTACGAAATTAAAGAGTTTTCAAAGCAGTCTTTCTTGCAGGACCCTCAGGGGAGCATGGGGAATCTCTTTTCAGGGCCCCATTCTATTTCCCCATTTTCCTGTCAATGCTAAAATGCAGCACAGGCTTCTCCCAGGCTTCTCCCAGTGGAGCAAGTTTGCATTAATCTTATGATAACTGCTCTTTAATAAAATAGTACCACTTAATATAAAAAAATATATAAATTGTAGGGTTTGTCTGCCTGAGTAAAACCACAGTACTCCCACTGTTGAGAGGTGTTTAATTCAAAAGTTATTGCAGCTCAAACTTTTAGATGCAGTATCTCAATGCCCTGAAATTGTACAGTGGCACTGTTGCTACATCATCTTATGGAGGTGTCCTTAGGATGGAGTAGCAACAGCATTACCTTAAAATATCAGGCATGGAAATGAAGTGTAAAAAAAGTGAAGAAAAAAAGCTAAGTGACCAGTGGATGTATTGGTTTAGGCCTTAAGCCCTATATCAATACATCTAAAAATAAAATAAAATATAAAAATAAGTAACGATTTCAGTGCCAGAAGGGTATGCAATACATTGTTAAACTGGCATACAAAGTGCGAATGTTAAAAAAGGATTAATCCTTTGAGTGCTAGTAGGGTATGCAATGCATTGCACAGTGTTGCACATCACACTGGTGCTCAAAGGGTTAATTTGAATGTGGGGGCAATTTGAACAGGGACTGGCCATATAAAAGGCAGTCCCTGTTCAAATTTCCCTCAGTTGGCATTGGGCAGTGGACTAAAAGGTACAAAGATGGGGGGATTTTTGCTATTGGTTCCTGCTGCCACCAACTATAGCGATGGAGGAAGCATATGTTTAATGTTAGATTATTTTTAATAACTATGTGTTTTGCTTTTCAGACAATGGCAGTCTTTTTTGTTAGGGTTTAGTGATTTATTACTCATGCTATGAGCAAACAAAGTGAGTTAATTTCCCACAAGAGCTGCTAGATTTCTGCCTATAAAAATCAGTGGAATAGTATGATCCATTTGTGATTCTGTTGTATGCAGGCACTGTTAACGCATGTTATGGGGATATATTTTCTGCACATAAAAAACAGGACTACAGTACAAAATAGTTTTTATAGAAACCATCATTGCACACCAAAACACAGTCACTCATGACCCCAAAGACACCTCTGAAGGACCAACTCACAGTCACTTAGAAATACCATGACATCGCCTGTCAAATGTGTTTCAAGATCCCAACAGTATCTGAGTAGCAACATGAACTTTCTCAGCCCTCAAATCATCAGAAGGAGGTCCACTGCATTGTGTAGAAACAGTGTCACCTGTTCCAACCCCTATTTTCTGACAGATCCTCATCACCCTTCAGTGTGCTGGATGGATGCCCCCATGCACCAATATGTAACCTGGTGAGGGTACCCATTTCAACAAGAGAGATGTGCCATGTCAGTCCTCTCCCCAACAACATCTTTTCCATGAAGGATAGGTAACAAAAGCACCAGCACCATGGAGAAAGCAGCATGCAAAGTGTGATGTGCTCAGATGGACTAGCTCTCACCTTCCATTGGTCCATCAACTCACCTGTCTGCATCTGGATTGCCCATTCTACAAGTCCCCCTAGTGACATTCTGCATTCCTGATAGCTGTTGTTTTGTTATTCCTTCCCATCTGGTGAACACTCATCATCTTGCTTCTGCTCAGACTTGCAGAGATCTCACAGCCACAGGTATCCATTCAACCAGAGAGACCTGGAGCTCAGTGCAGGAGAGGAAGATGCAAACAGAGACCCATCATCCTCTAGACAAGGATCACACTCTTTGGCATGGTGGAGGTGGACCGATACACAATCTGATCGCACAGCATCCTTGATCTCTGTGAGGGTATAAAAAAGACCTTGAACCCAGAGTCAAGTGCACTCATTCACTCACTGAATTTGTTATGCTCCTTGAACTCTGCAAGCATTAGGCCCGTCACATCAACGATTGCAATTCCAGTTTGTTGGACCCTGGTATTTATGTGGTTATGTTGCAGTGCTGATTAGGGTGGTACCATACCCCTCAATGGTTCAGAGACATATCCTGTGGAGACTGTGAACATCCCTAAAAAGCCTCCTCTGGTTTTATATGAATTGCCAGTCATGAGGTAAGTTTGGAGTTCCACTGTCAACATCATGTGGTGGTGTGGATTCCTCAAATGATTCTGCATATCCTGCTGGAGCTGTTTGTGCTGATTGAACTGTCTCATCTGCTGATAGAATTGTTTCCCTTGATACTGGGATGGTGGATACAGCATGCTCATGGCCTTAGGGAGACAGGTCTCCGCCACCTGCATCAATGCTACACCACAACTGATCTGACTATCTACCTCTGTTTGCCTCTCCTCTGTATGGGTCAGGGTAGTGAATCTTGATAGTGGACATTGTCTTTGTGTGTCTCCCACAAGTCCTCTCTGTGCATGTCGCAGTTGCCATAGCTCGTAGGTTGTTCGCTGTGACTGCTGCCAGCCTGGATGTTATGGAGGTATCCACCTTGTGGTGGTGGGATCATATGGGCTGTAGCTCTCCATTCATCTCCCTGCTGGTGGTGTTTGAGTGGTAAGAGGGCATTGCTGAGCACTGGATAGTGGCTCTCCCATTACTGATAGTTGGATGGTGGTCATAATTGTTCGCAGGTGGTTGTTGTCGCTTCTCGATGGCCGGTGGATGGTGTTCCCTATTCCTGGGTGGTAAATTGTAGCACACTTGGGTAGATGGTGTATAGTGGCTTTTATAGCTGGGCAGCAGATAGTGTCACACATGGCTAGGTGGTGGATTTTGGCAGACTTGTTGGGGGGTTGATGGCATACTTGACTGTGTGGCGGAAGGTGGCCCCCATGTGGTGTCTTCTGCCATGTCCCCTTTTGGGGGAGGGGGTTACTGAGCTTTTTCAGGCTGCTATTTCTCCAAACTGGATGCTGTAACTGAATGGCAATGGAGATTAGCAAACTGGACCAAACAAAATTATGACATGATGTGATAGCCATACCCTTGTATTCTGAGGTGGTGTGCAATGCATTGACAAACAATGCTCTTCAAACCCCTCTGACCCATAAGATGTTAAATAGTGTTGAGCGAGCGTGCTCGGCCGATGCTCGGATCGGCTCGAGCATCGCTCTGCTCGGCACATGGCGGTACTCGTACGAGTACCGCCATGTGCTCGCCCGACAAGCTCGGGTGAAGAGGATCTGTGCCGGAAGAGGCACAGATCCGAAGAAGCTCCGCTGGACCACCAGGGAATGGAGGTACGGGGGCATTGCGGAGATGAAGGGGGCATTGCGGACATGAAGGGGGACATTGTGGAAGAGGGGCATAGACTCTATGCCCCTCTTCCACAATGTCCCCCTTCATCTCCGCTATGCCCGTCTTACACAATGTCCCCCTTCATGTCCGCTATGCCCCTCTTCCACAATGTCCCCCTTCATCTCCTCTATGCCATAGAGGAGATGAAGGGGGACATTGTGGAAGAGGGGCATAGCGGAGATGAAGGGGGACATTGTGGAAGAGGGGCATAGAGTCTATGCCCCTCTTCCACAATGTCCCCCTTCATCTCCGCTATGCCCCTCTTCCACAATGTCCCCCTTCATCTCCTCTATGGCATAGAGGAGATGAAGGGGGACATTGTGGAAGAGGGGCATAGCGGACATGAAGGGGGACATTGACCAGGCACCCTCCGCTCATCAGAGCAGGGGGTGCCTGGTTTGATGCTCGAGTGCTCCCATTGTATTCAATGGGGCTCGGGTGCTCGGCCGAGCACTCGAGCAGCAGGGGGTGCTCGGTCAGAGCACCCGAGCACCCGAGCATCACGGTGCTCGCTCATCACTAATGTTAAACATATGAGCCTGCACAAATCTTCGGATACCAATGAGATGGTGTCTATCTAAGTTTGATTTGTAACACCTGTAACATGCTCTGTTTTGGATGATATCCTAACCAACAGAACATCATCTGCTTATTCACATTGTACACCATGTATGACATCAATCTGCTTGTATCGAGCCATGGTTGGACTACAATGGCTCTTTAGTTGTTGGGAACTGCAACTCCAATGAAACACAAACACCTGTTAGTTTGTGGTGGATCATGGGAGTTATAGTCCCCAACAGCTGGAGAGCCACATCTGGCAAACCATGCTCTCTATGCGCAACAAACACCTTCTGATGAGATGCCATGAATCATGATATTCAGTTACATATTTTGACAGCAAACACATGTGCAGTGGACATCCTACAGTCTAATCCATTGATGGTTTTAGACACATGTAAGTTGTCCTCTTCAGAAAGTATTGATTCAATGTGGTTTTGCTTTAACTGTTTATTATATGCCTTCATGGATAATTGGTTATTAACCCTTCAGATTCCAGAGGGATAAACAACACATTTCCTTGCAGAATGAGTCTTAATACCTGAAGATGGGAGAGGTAATAGAGGACTCTTTATTACATTTCCATTAAAACAGCATCAGACGACCACTCTATTCTACAGTTTCATCCTAGTGGTACCACTAGTATATTTTTATCTGTATATGGACAATATTGTGTGAATATATGTGGGATACATCATATATTGTTATTTTTTATTAAAGGTTTTCTATGCTGCTTTGCTATGAATGCTCACTTTATTAGGTAGAGGCATATTTAGGGTTTAGATTATTATTATTCCTTTCAGTATTAATTTGTTTATTTGTATTAGATAGTTAGAGCTCTCCCTATTTTTTTTTTTTTTTGCATATATGTTTATAGACTTACACACCAGTCTTGGGATTGAATCAGCTTGTTTTTTTTGTCCGTTTTTCTTGTATCTAAATCTGAACCAGTAGAGCGCCTTTTCTTTTTTCCACTGGTTTTTGGTTGACATTACAGATTGAGTCTATCTAGTGGTCCTGAAAGTTGACAGCTACGCAAGGCAACAGGGATTTTGCCTGGAGGGAGCTGTTCATCTCCAGTAGGTGTTGATAAGGTGCTGCACTCTTTCCTGGCTGTTGTGTTTGGCCCAGAAGAACTTGCTGATATATATAGCTGCAATATGTTGTCCTCATTGTATCCTTCTGACATGACAGCATTATTGTCTCTGCTTTGCTTACGTGATCCAGCAGGACTAGGGGCATTGGGCGCCTCAGTAGGGTCATGTGCAGGACGGTCTTAGGCTTGTGTGGTGAGTTGTTCTGCCACTCGCAGCTCCACTTGATTTCTCCGGGAGAGACTGCCCCCCACATCCACAAGATATGAGTGAAGAGCAACCCTCTGTGTACAGGTATCCAGTCTCCAGCGACCAGTCCTGTCACCAGGGAGCGGCTTCATATGAATTGGCCCCCCAATGCTTAGTTCACATAAGTCTTTGGCAGACATATCGTATGTCAATTTGGAGATCTGTTCCCTCCATCGCAGTTTCTCCAGTATACCTGTTACAACACAAAGTTCAATTAATTTGTTGGCCA
Organism: Rhinophrynus dorsalis; assembly: GCA_037306005.1. Taxonomy (NCBI): domain Eukaryota; kingdom Metazoa; phylum Chordata; class Amphibia; order Anura; family Rhinophrynidae; genus Rhinophrynus; species Rhinophrynus dorsalis. Next base: position 328,058,500 of record CM074720.1, on the reverse strand, counting down.
TTGGCAATAAAGTCTTCAGTCTCCTTGACATCAAGTGGTGTGCAGGACTACTTTCCATGCCTTCGGTTGAGGTGTTCTTCCAGTGTAGAATGGCTTTCCATGGGTCCTTACCATAATACTTAGCTTTCCTGCAAAGATTCTTGACTATCTTGACAGCTTATTCCGCTTTACCATTAGCTTGCGGGTGCCGCAGGGAAGAAGTATGATGCTCAAACCCCAAATCCATTGGAAACTGTCTGAATTGCTCACCTGCAAATTGAGGTCCATTCCTGAGATTACCCTGTCTGGCTGTCCATTATGTGCAAATTGTGCCTTACAACGCTTGATTGTCAGGAAGCAGCTCAATCTCACAAAATTCAGAATAGTGATCAACAATTAGTAGAACATATTGCCCTGCATAACTGAATAAGTCCACGCTTATAATTGCCAAGGCCAGGTAGACAGCACATACAACATCATAAGTTCTTTCTGCTGTGCCTGTGCATTTTCATTGCAAGCTGAACAACAACTAACAAAGTCTCTATCTCACTATGCATGTTGGGCCAGTATAAGGTATCTCATGCCTGCCTATAGCATGTGACTTGCATGTATGCATGTCAACATCTCAGATCTTAATGATTTTGGAATGGTGACCCTTGGCCGCTTGTACAGTATGCCATACCGAATGCTGATTTCATCCTGGAAAGTCAATTTCTGTGTGCTGTCATATCTGAAGCAACCGTTGATCTGTGATATTTAAATAGTCTGAATGATTAATCTGAGATATGTGATACAGTTTCTGTGGTACACCTGAGTGTGCACAACACACAGTTTGCAGTACTCAACAGAAATTGTATCACATTTCTCAGATTAATCATTAAGACTATTTAAATATCACAGACCAACTGTTGCTTCAGATATGGCAGAACACAGAAATTGACAAGAGTTTGCAAGCACTTAAATCTGTTGTTCTGGATGGTTGGACAGATTTGAAGGAAGAGGTGTCATTAATTGTGACAGAATCCTGGACTTTCAGGGATGAAATCATCATTCAGTATGACTTACTGTACAAGGGGCCAAGGGTCACCATTCCAAAATCATTAAGATCGGAGATGTTGACATGCATACATTCAAGTCACATTGGCGGAGAAGCATGCTATAGGCAGGCACGAGATATCATACTGGCCCAACATGCATAGTGATATAGAGACTTTGTTAGTCGTTGTTCAGCTTGCAATGAATATGCACAGGCACAGCAGAAAGAACCTATGATGTTGCATTTGCTGTCTACCCGACCTTGGCAAATTGTAAGCATGGACTTATTCAATTATGCAGGGCAAGACTTTCCACTAATTGTTGATCACTATTCTGACTTTTGGGAGATTGAGCTGCTTCCTGACCTGTTGTCAAGGTTTGGCTGGACTGCTCTAAATTTGCTGTTGATTCTGCTGTCTGAGCTAATCTAGAGCTCTGCTATCCATTGCTGCTGCCTTCCCTTTCCTGGATCAGGCTGAATCAGCTGACCTCTCTGTGAATACTCACCTGACTGTTATCAGCCAACACTCCCAGGATATTTAAAGCAGCTTGGCTCTCTTCCTGATTGTCCTTGTGTTTGTTGCTGGCTGCTGTGGATTCTCCTGTGCTCCTGTTTATCTGTGTATGACTTGGCTTCCTTTGATGATCCTTCTGGCTCCTGACTCCTGGCTTGTTCCTAACATCACTGACTTCTGTGTTCGTCATTCCTGGCTTGTTCTTGACATCGCTGACTCCTGTGTTCCTGACTCTGGCTTGGCTGAGTACCCGCCTTGGTTCCTGACCCCGGCTCGTCTTTTGATTTATGATCCTGGATCACCATTCTGCTTTGTTTGTTTTTTGTTACTTTAATAAAGGATGTTTTGCATTTTATATTTTTTGTGTCTGTCTGGTTCCTGGTCCCTAACACCTGTCTGCTGAAATGACAATCAAGCTTTGTAAGGCACAATTTGCATGTCAGCTAGCTAGCCATTACTTTTTTGTACTATCGTAACTACATCTTATGCCAATCTACCTCGTTCATTGTTACCTCTCCCACCAAGTGATAACCACTCTGTAGATGTTAGTATGTGGCAGTTCGTCTCCACCTATTGCACACTGTGTGGTGCACTCCAACGCCAACTGCATTGGAGGAGGGGCAGTTGGAGATGTGTTGTTGGCCAACTTCTTATTTTCTGCAGATATACCTGAAGTGGTGGGATCTAATTATGGTGCTGCTACTGACTCAGGTGCATCACTGGAGCTAATCATGGTGAAACCTTCATAATCTTTCACCCATGTTTCTGCTGTTGTTGATCCCATTCCCTTTCTTTGAGCTGCCTAATCATCCTGAGCTGCTTAAACAACTCAGTAGCAGCAGCAGAAAGAACTGCAGTTGCAAATTCTGCATCTACATCAGGGCATTTGACATTGGCCACTGGCCAACATGACATGACCTGCTGGCACTAGGCCAGCAGGGAATTTTTTTTTCTCAGGGCTTGTGCTTTAAAAAAAGAAACAAAACATAGATCTACAAAAAAAATAAATAAAAAATTTTGGGGGGCTTGTTTATAACATACCTATGTCCTACAAATCAATGTTTCCTTAGGGCTTGGGCCTCTAACAACAAATCTTACAAATCATCCTTTACAAAATACTCTATCAGGTCAAGTATCAGTCTACTCCAGTGGCAGCTTACTTCAGGAGGTCCCTGTCTTTATCATGTTAAGTACAAATTTCTTATTTTATTTAATTTTTTTCCTTTTTTTATTAACTATCCCCCAATACCAGTAAAGAAACCCCCCAAAAAATTCCCAGTTCAACTGATTCTTTCCTCAGACTCTACCCACCAACACAGGAACCCTACTCAGTCCCCTTTTATACCATGTCTTATGGGTTTATTTTAAATTGTATTTAGGATATTTTTTTATTAACTGCCCCCCCATCCCAATAAACAACCCCCCAAAAAAACATTCCTTGTTCAACTGATTCTTTCCCCACACTCCACCAACACAGACACCCTCATACCCCTTTTATACTATGCCTTTGGGAAATAAAATAACATTTGCTATGTGTTGTGTGTAGATGCAATGCTCCCATTGATTTCAATGGAATGAGCTTGTCACGGTTCGTAAGAACATTCAGACAAGTTAGTAAGGTAAAATCAGATTTATTAAGAATATTAAAGTGCACAAGGTCACCCTTCACAGGTCCAGATCCGGACAGTACCGTGGCACTTCCCAAATCTGACACAGGTCAGGGTGCAGGAGAATTGCAAAACAAAATAGTAATACAGCAGGCTGGATCAGACGACAGGAACCAGGAACAGAACTTCAGCAGTACCAAACCTAGGAAGCTTACCCAACTAGAGAGATGGTAGGTGACTGCAGGGCAAAATCCCTAGAAGGCTAGGGATAGAACAGCAGCAAGCCGGAACACTGTAGAGTGACCTGGCCTAAAAAACTAGGGATAATGGAGGAATGGAAATGGTCACCACAAGTGCCCAAATCTCAGAAGACTGGATAGAAGGAGGCTACAATACTGGACACAGAAAGTGACCAGATCCCTATCAAGCTAGGGTAACCGGAGGAAACACAGACAGGCACTGGCAAGGCACTAGTCCCAGGAGACGAGAGTAACCGGAGGCAACACTGACAGGCACTGGCAAGGCACTAGTCCCAGGAGACTAGGGTAACCGGAGGCAACACTGACAGGCACTGACAAGACAATAGTCCCAGGAGACTAGAGTAACCAGAGGCAACACTGACAGGCACTGGCACAGTACTAGTTCCAGGAGACTAGAGTAACCGGAAGCAACACTGACAGGCAATGACAAGACAATAGTCCCAGGAGACTGGAGTAACCAGAGGCAACACTGACAGGCACTGGCAAGGCACTAGTCCCAGGAGACTAGGGTAACCGGAGACAACACTGACAGGCACTGACAAGACACTACTCAGCAACGGATCGGGTAGTAGCCACAGCCAGGATCGGTACACAGAGTGATAGTCGGCCATTCCTAGTCAGCAACGGATTGGGTAGTCAGCCACAGCCAGGATCGGTACACAGAGCAGTAGTCAGCCAGTCCTAGTCAGCAACGGATTGGGGAGTCAGCCACAGCCAGGATCGGCACAAAGAGTGGTAGTCAGCCAGTCCTAGTCAGCAACAAATCAGGTAGTCAGCCATAGCCAGGATCGGTACACAGAGCAGTAGTCAGGAACAGCCAGGATCGGTACACAGAGCGGTAGTCAGACAGTCCTAGTCAGCAACAGAATCACGGGGCAGGAGCAAGGTCAGGCAAAACCGGGTCATACACAGAGTAGGAACCAACAGCACTACAAACGACAGGTACAGGAACACCACGAGAGGGCGCCAAAGTAATGACAGGACTGAGGTTAAAAAGGCTAACGCTGGGTGGGGCAGAACCCAGCGGCCAATAAGAGCCCAGCAGGAATAGAACAGGAAGTAGCAATGTAGCGGGCAAAGAAGATCATGGGAACCGTGATAGAGCTAGGTGAAAAAAGTGGAAAAATTGCACTTTTTGCAGGAGATTTTTCGCGAAGCAGGAAATGCCATTATTCGCCAATTTTAGTTTGATGTGAAAATTTCCACCCATACCTAATTATGGTGATCTGCTTCATATCCTTCAGTCAATTTCTTATCTAGTCAGCTACCTTTGAGTGCAGTTCCAAACTGTAACATAGATTGCATTGCAAGTGATACACAATGTTATCCTGAACATTCATTTTAAAATCTATAGGCGATGTTTTAGATATAACCGGTGGTAATGTTATCAACTGTAGAGTCATCCAGTTAGGATGAGTGAAACCTTTTGCCTGAAAATAAAAACTTGCAAAAATTTTATTTTTGGCATTCTGTGTAAATTCAGCTGAAAAAGTACAGTTTTTTTCACTTTTTTCTGTGCATTAAAATCAATGATAATAATATTTCTCTCTCCAGTGAGTGGAGTTTTCCCTCATGTGTTGCTGCCATAGAAAAGGAGTTGTCAGTCCACTGCATTGTCAGTCTGTGCTGGAAAAGGGAGGGAAAGCTGCTGAGGGAGAACAAACTCCTCAGTCTGGTACCACTGCTATCAGAACTACACCCACTTATCCAACAGCCTTGTCCCATGGCAGCCATAAAGCTCCAGCGTTGTCTTACATTTGCCTATACAAACATACATACTGTCCCTTCCAGCCTTGTCTAACTGCTCTGGTAAACATAGAATCCCCATCCTTGTCAAGACTGTACTTCTAGCTATAATACCATACTTACTGTCCAAAACGTGACCCACTGCACTAGTTAGTCATAGATCCACACATACTGACCTACCAGCCTTATCCCATAGCAGCTATAAAACCACACAAATTGATCCCTCCAAGCCTTGCACCACCATGGAGTCTGGATGGTCGCACTTAATACTAATGATAATAAACAGACACAACAACTTGAAGACAGTGGTAAAGCCACAGCATTTATTCAATAAATAAATGATAATAACATAAAATTGAAGAAAAACAAACTCTTATCAGTCACACCAGCCTGATAAGCCAACTTTGTAACCAAGAAAGGATCCACCCTACAAGCCAGGAGCTGACCAATACCTAACTAAAATATATTAGCCTGCCCACAGCACAAAGAGCTAATTCAATGAAAGATTTCAGACCAATGTTAAAAATGTCAAACCTAAATCAGATAGGTATATACCATCTGTAAAAACCACCATCCTCTATGTTTTTATGACGGTATGGACTTCCCCCAGCTGATGAAACAATTTTGCAAGAAATATGTTAAGCTTCATCCTAGTTCTTTCCGATTGCTTAATATTATTGTCACATAGCCAAAATAGACAGGTAACCATCTTAGAAAAAAACAGCATAACATTTGAAAAAAAAAAACCCTAAAACAGGATTCTTTGATCTGAAAAAGAAGCTCAGTCAACTTTACAAAACCTACATAATTTCATCCTAAGTGAAAAACAATTATATCAACGCTGGGAAATATCTGAAACCAATAAACTAATTGCTCTCCAACCTGGTTTCATATCATCCCCTTTTTCTGTGCCGCCAGATTCAATATTAAAATCCAGACTCCTTTTATACGTACACACCATAGCTCTTTTCCAAGACCAATAAACTTAGGCGTGTCCTTTTATCTGTATTTCAAACAGCCTGGTACCAGCAAAAACATAAATTGTTGTTTACACTTTTGAGATATCCAATAATTGAGGACAAATATAAATTCTAAATATATTAGATTTCCATCTTCCTCTTCCTCTTCCAGCCCAAACGCCTCTGTAGCAGCCCCATTTCTAAAGAAGTGTAAAGAGAATCTATAAGAACTTAAACCCAGTCTATCCATACAAAACAAACTAATTTTATTAAATTGATATACTGGTGATTAGTGTTGAGCGAGCATGCTCGGCCGATGCTCGGATCGGCTCGAGCATCGCTCTGCTCGGCACATGGCGGTACTCGTACGAATACCGCATGTGCTCGCCCGCCATGTTCGGGTCTCCTCCCCGCACGTTTTGCGGCTGCTGCGCAGCCAATAAACGTGCAGGGAGGCTCTGACATCGGTGTAATGCCAGCAGCCATGTTGGCTGCTGGCATTACACTGATTGGCTGGCCAGAACCCGTGGTCGGGTGCTGTATAGCACCTGACCATCGAGTTCGGCTCAGTCTTAGCCAGGGAGAGCTGAGGATAGGAAGGGAAAGGCAGTGTAGGGAGGAAAACAAGCAAAATTGTGAAAAAAAAGAACCAAAAGTCCTTTTTAGGACTACTGTGTGTGGGGGCAGCAGGTTATTTTGTGTGGGGGGAAAAAAAAAAAAAAAAAAATATATATTCTGTTTAGTGTGCACAGTTGCAGATTAGAGCACATTCTGTTTAGTGTGCAAAGTTGCAGATTAGAGCACATTCTGTTTAGTGTGCAAAGTTGCAGATTAGAGCACATTCTGTTAAGTCTTCAAACTAAAATATCAAAGTCACATATTCCATTCAGTGTGCGTCGCCGCAGTTTAGCAGCACATTCTGTGTACTGTGCAGAGTTGCAGAATAGGAAGAAATACTGTTAAGTCTTCAAACTAAAATATCAAAGTCACATATTCCATTCAGTGTGCTTCGCCGCAGTTTAGCAGCACATTCTGTGTACTGTGCAGAGTTGCAGAATAGGAAGAAATACTGTTAAGTCTTCAAACTAAAATATCAAAGTCACATATTCCATTCAGTGTGCTTCGCCGCAGTTTAGCAGCACATTCTGTGTACTGTGCAGAGTTGCAGAATAGGAAGAAATACTGTTAAGTCTTCAAACTAAAATATCAAAGTCACATATTCCATTCAGTGTGCTTCGCCGCAGTGTAGCAGCACATTCTGTGTACTGTGCAGAGTTGCAGAATAGGAAGAAATACTGTTAAGTTTTCAAACTCAAATATTAAAGTCACATATTCCATTCAGTGTGTGTCACCGCCGTTTAGCAGCCTATTCTGTGTACTCTGCACCGTTGCAGACTAGGAAGAAATACTGTTAAGTTTTCAAACTCAAATATTAAAGTCACATATTCCATTCAGTGTGTGTCACCGCAGTTTAGCAGCCTATTCTGTGTACTCAACACCGTTGCAGAATAGTAAGAAATACTGTTAAGTTTTCAAACTCAAATATTAAAGTCACATATTCCATTCAGTGTGTGTCACCGCCGTTTAGCAGCCTATTCTGTGTACTCTGCACCGTTGCAGACTAGGAAGAAATACTGTTAAGTTTTCAAACTCAAATATTAAAGTCACATATTCCATTCAGTGTGTGTCACCGCCGTTTAGCAGCCTATTCTGTGTACTCTGCACAGTTGCAGAATAGGAAGAAATACTGTTAAGTTTTCAAACTCAAATATTAAAGTCACATATTCCATTCAGTGTGTGTCACCGCAGTTTAGCAGCCTATTCTGTGTACTCTGCACCGTTGCAGAATAGTAAGAAATACTGTTAAGTTTTCAAACTCAAATATTAAAGTCACATATTCCATTCAGTGTGTGTCACCGCAGTTTAGCAGCCTATTCTGTGTACTCTGCACCGTTGCAGAATAGTAAGAAATACTGTTAAGTTTTCAAACTCAAATATTAAAGTCACATATTCCATTCAGTGTGTGTCACCGCCGTTTAGCAGCCTATTCTGTGTACTCTGCACCGTTGCAGACTAGGAAGAAATACTGTTAAGTTTTCAAACTCAAATATTAAAGTCACATTTTCCATTCAGTGTGTGTCACCGCAGTTTAGCAGCCTATTCTGTGTACTCTGCACCGTTGCAGACTAGGAAGAAATACTGTTAAGTTTTCAAACTCAAATATTAAAGTCACATATTCCATTCAGTGTGTGTCACCGCCGTTTAGCAGCCTATTCTGTGTACTCTGCACAGTTGCAGAATAGTAACAAATACTGTTAAGTTTTCAAACTCAAATATTAAAGTCACATATTCCGTGTAAGATGAAGAAGGCGGGTAAAAAGGGACGGGGAAGTGGACGTGATTCTGATAGTTCAGGGCGCGGGTCAGGACGCGGAGAAACTGTGCCTGGTGCCAGAGCACAAGAAAGAAAGACATCCACCATACCTAGCTTCATGTCTAATTTTACAGGGCGTCGCAGGACATCACTCTCAAGGTCCGACCACTGCGAACAGGTGGTCGGTTGGATGACAGCTGATACTGCTTCCAGTCGGTTAAGCACCACCCTGTCTTCCACCAAGTCCACTCTCAGTAGCCAAGAGTCTGGTCAACATAATCCTCACTCTGATCATCCTTCCTCCCACCATACACGGTCTGGTCAAAGAAGTGATCCCACACTGGGATATAGTGAGGAGCTCGTCTCATCACCAATCCTTCATTTGACCCTCTCTCCAAGCACGCTAGCAGAGGAACATGACATCTTGTGCCCTGATTCACAACCTCTAGAGGCTACCCAATCACAAGAAGATGACAGATGTGAACGGCATTTAAGGTCAAAGGAAGTAGTGGATGATGATGATGATGATGATGAGACACAGTTGCCATTAAATCAACCACTATTTCCGTCTCAAGACCTTGTTGAGGAGAATGTTATACAGTTGTCAATGACTGAGTATGTGGTGGGATCAAGACTTGAGGAGGATGATCAGAGTGAGGAAGTGGAGGAGGACTTGGTGGACGATGAGGTGACTGACCCCACCTGGGAAGGTGTAGAGCCGAGCGATGACAGCAGTCCTGAGGGTGAGCCATCTGCAGCACCGCAACAGGCTGGAAGAGGCAGTGGTGTGGCTACAGAAAGAAGGTGGACCGCACCAAACCGGCCCGCAAATGTTCCACGGAGCACCCCCTTGCGTAAATCTACCTTGCCAAAGGGTAGGTGTTCCGCGGTATGGCGTTTTTTTAAGGAAAGTGCGGACGACAAAAGAATTGTAGTTTGCAACCTGTGCCACACCAGAATGAGCCGAGGCATGAACACTAGAAACCTCACCACCACCAGCATGATCCGACACAGGGCATCCAAGCACCGTAGTAAGTGGGAGGAACGCCTGGATCGCCCATCTGTGTCTGCAGGCCACACCACTGCCTCCTCTTCCCCTGTTTTCGGTGCCGGCCAATCGCCTGTCGAAGGCGCAGGCCCGCATACCTCCCGCCCTGCACCTGTACCATCTGAAGCACCATCAGCGACCACATCCACTTCCCTGTCCCAGCGCAGCGTCCAAATGTCGTTACCCCAGGCATTTGAGCGCAAGAGAAAGTACCCAGCCACCCACCCACAGGCCATAGCACTAACCTCACACCTTTCCAAATTACTGGCCATCGAAATGCTGCCATTTAGGCTTGTGGACACTGAGTCCTTCCGCAGCCTGATGGCAGCAGCTGTCCCTCGGTACGCGGTCCCCAGCCGCCACTACTTTTCCCGGTGTGCCATCCCCGCATTACACCACCATGTGTCCCGTAACATCACCCGTGCCCTGACCAACGCAGTTACTGGGAAGGTCCACTTAACGACTGACACATGGACAAGTGCTTGTGGCCAGGGACGCTACATTTCCCTGACGGCACACTGGGTGAATGTCGTGGAGGCTGGGAGCGACTCGGACCCTGGGATGGCACGGGTGCTACCCACGCCGAGGATTGCGGGCCCTACCTCCATCAGGGTTTCCGCCAGCACCTACGTTATTGGCTCCTCCTCCTCCGTTTCCACCTCCGAATTCTCTACACGCAGCGCCACTCCCCCATCAGCCAGTAGCTGGAAGCAGTGTAGCACTGCAGTGGGGAAGCGTCAACAGGCCGTGCTGAAGCTGATCTGCCTTGGGGACAAACAGCACACGGCCTCAGAGCTGTTGCAGGGGATTAGTCACCAGACCGAGCAGTGGCTCTCGCCACTCAACCTGCAACCAGGCATGGTTGTGTGTGATAATGGACGTAACTTGGTGGCGGCTTTGGAGCTCGGCAAGCTCACACACGTACCATGCCTAGCGCATGTATTTAATTTAGTGGTGCAGCGATTTCTAAAAACCTACCCCAATGTGCATGATCTCTTGTCCAAGGTGCGCCGCGTGTGTGCACATTTCCGTAAGTCATCTACAGCTTCGGCCGGCCTGTTGAAGCTGCAGCAGCGCTTACAATTGCCAGCTCACCGGCTGCTGTGTGACGTGAGCACGCGCTGGAACTCCACCTTCCACATGTTGGCCCGGCTTTGTGAGCAGCAGAGGGCAGTAGTGGAGTACCAGCTGTTACACGGTCGTCGCCTCTCCGTTCAACTTCCTGTAATCAGAAGTGAGGAGTGGGAATGGATGTCAGACCTCTGCGAGGTTTTACGCAATTTTGAGGAATCGACACAGATGGTGAGCGGCGATAACGCTATTATCAGTGTCACCATCCCACTTCTGTGTCTACTGAAACGCTCGCTGCTCACAATTAAAACCGACGCTTTGCATGTGGAAGAGGTGGAAATGGGGGAGGAAGAGCTTACACAAGGTGATAGCCAGAGCACCCTCACTTCGTCTTCTCAGCGACAATTGGAGGAGGCGGAGGAGGAGGAGGAGGAGGAGGAAGACACGGTTGCCTCCGCTACAGAGGGTAGCCATGGAACTTTAGTTCCATCTCTTCAGCGTGGGTGGGCAGAAGAGGAGGAAGAGGATGAGGATATTGAGAGTCATCCTCCTGGTGAGGACAGCGAAATCTTGACTGTTGGTACTCTGGCACACATGGCTGACTTTATGTTAGGCTGCCTTTCCCGTGACCCACGCGTTATACGCATTTTAAACAACACGGATTACTGGGTGTTCACCCTTCTGGACCCCCGCTACAAAGAGAATTTCTCATCTCTCATTCCTCCGGTGGAGAGGACAAGCAAAATGGTGCAATACCAGAAGGTTCTTGTTGAAAAATTGCTCCAAAATTTTCCATCTGACAACGCTGGCGGCAGAGTACGTGCTACCTTGGCCAACAGAGAAGGGGAGAAAAGGGGAGCACACAGCAGTTCCGAGAAAGGCAGGGCAACACTCTCCAAGGCGTGGGACACCTTCATGACACCCCGCCAGCACCCTCACCCTGATGCGCAGCCTAGTGTCACAAGGAGGGAAAAGTTTTGGAAGATGGTGAAGGAGTACGTAGCAGACCGTGTCAGCGTCCTCAATGATCCCTCTGTGCCTTACAACTACTGGGTGTCCAAGCTGGACACGTGGTATGAACTGGCACTCTACGCCTTGGAGGTGCTGGCCTGCCCTGCCGCCAGCGTTCTGTCTGAGCGGGTATTTAGTGCTGCTGGTGGCATCATAACAGATAAGCGTATCCGCCTTTCCACCGACAATGCTGATAGGTTGACACTTATAAAAATGAACAAGGCCTGGATTTCCCCTGACTTCTCCACTCCACTGGAGGAAAGCCCCGGGGGAACATAAACTCACTTTATATATGTTATTTACAATGATGGGAATACTCTGTATTCCCATTCACACCTTCCACCCCAAAAAACGGGTATATGGTTGACTCTTAATCTTCTCATCCTCCTCCTCCTCTTCCATATGCCCTGGGATATAATTTTTATATAGGGCCAGCTCACCAGCGGGCCCTGTGATATAATTTTTATATAGGGCCAGCTCACCAGCGGGCCCTGTGATATAATTTTTATATAGGGCCAGCTCACCAGCGGGCCCTGTTTGACAATTTTTATATAGGTCAGCTCACCAGCGGGCCTTCTCATATAATGTTTTATTGGGTCAGCTCTCTAGCGGGCCCTCTCATATAATGTTTTATAGCGTCAGCTCACTAGCGGGCCTTCGCATATAATGTTTAGGATGGTCAGCTCTGCAGCAGACCCTCACCCATAATGTTTTAGATGGTCAGCTCAGCGCACGTTTCCCTCTTAATCATGGCCTCAGTTCTGAAAATCAAGGAAATTTTTGGGAGAATTTGCCTCTGCGCACGTTTCCCTCTTAATCATGGCCTCAGTTCTGAAAATCAAGGAAATTTTTGGGAGAATTTGCCTCTGCGCACGTTTCCCTCTTAATCATGGCCTCAGTTCTGAAAATCAAGGAAATTTTTGGGATAATTTGCCTCTGCGCACGTTTCCCTCTTAATCATGGCCTCACTTCAGAAAATCAAGGAAATTTTTGGGAGAATTTGCAGATGATATACAAGTAAATATACAGCAAATATTGTTTGGTAACAATTTTTCGCCTAAAGTCGTTTTTATTTTCCTTTTTGTGTGTTTTATGGTCAGTCTGTAAAAATGGCGTACTACGGGCGAAAGATCGTTCCCAGCAGCGATGTTGGAGTCCAAGATGCATCCAGACATCCTCCCTATGCTGTCCCTGAACCATTTCTGTGGTGTTTCCATCCTTTTCTGCCATTTTCCTATGGACCAGGCACCCTCCCCTCATCAGAGCAGGGGGTGCCTGGTGTAATGCTCGAGTCCTCCCATTGACTTCAATGGGGCTCGGGTGCTCGGCCGAGCACTCGAGCCTCAGGGGGTGCTCGGTCAGAGCACCCGAACACCCGAGCATTGGGGTGCTCGCTCATCACTACTGGTGATCCATTTTTGTGCATAAGGAAACTAGCTAAAACCTTAGGCCTAATCTTAATGAAATCAACCAAACCTTTCACTGGACACAATATAGACCCTTTCAAAGCTTGTATATGTATCTATTCACCATTTACTTGCTGATCAGTCACATCTCAGTGAAAACTATGCACTAGCTTATTTCTAGCTGCTATTACTCCAACTCAAAATGCACCAAAGAAAGCCAATAAAAATAATGCCTTAAATAAACATCCTTACACACTGAATGTAAGATTTTTAACAAATCTTGCAGCAGAAGAACAGAAATAGGTTTCCTATTATCTTAAAATGCCTTACCCCTGCAAAACCCTTTAACTTTTAGTAGCTCAGTCGAACCACTCATTCCAAGCAGAATCATAACTGACATGACTTTGCCACTGAATTATAAATGGATATACTCATATCTCCTAGATATGTGTCTCAGCAAAATAACCACCAATTCGGACTTAAAATATCACAATAAATTGTAATTCTTTTGTTAGAATATTGATGATGCCATAATTCAATAATTATAGGACTGGAAATAATTCTAACAATGTCAAGTTCTTTAAGTAACCTAATTCCTTCCAAAAATCTGGTCAAGCTTGTGTGCTCCACTTACCTTCCCAATAATGTTCATAACCTCTTGAACCAGCTACAACAGTAAATAAATTTAAGTCTATCTTGAAAATAAAGTCCTACCATTGTATTATGTCAGAAAGGAATCTCATACTGCTAAATCATCTCAAATCCTTTGTAATTCTCACATAGCAATGAGTAGACTTTAAACCCGAAGAGAACAAACTTTCTCCATTGGTAGAATTCTTGATGCAAAATTTAACATCCCCAGTGTAGACTGCAGAAACTTTAAAGCTGATTTCCTACATAACATCAGATACACAATCTGATGCCTCAGTTTACTTACTTTGTCAGTAGGAAGCCTAAACTCCCTATCCACAGAGTCAATTATTATTCCCAAGAAAACAATTTCAGTTGTTGGACGAACAGACTTCTTGTGAGCCAGAGGGACCCCAAATTCTTTTGCAACCTTGTGGAGCATATCCATCAATGACCAACAAACCAAGGAGTCCTCCTGGCCCATGAAAGGAAAGTAGTTCAAAAAATGCATTATTGAGTTGTGATCACCATGGTGATCATGTTTAAATTTACACACATTGCGAAGCTTGCACTGGGAATTGCACTTTTTTGTGTACTTGACCAGAGGATGAGAGTTGTTATTTTTGTAAGTTACCTGTAGCTCATTGAGACATTAGTGATACCCATGAAACTATGTTCTTCTGACCCCAGGATACTGTGGTGTGTACAGCTAACGTTTGGCGAAATTGCTCATCGTATAGGAACAACGAAAAACTGCCAAAAGTCTTAAATGATTTTAATACAATCTCAACATGTTGAAATATACCAAAGCAATTCTCTGAATGCTTCTCCCCTATAACTGCTGTGAAAATGCAGAAAGCATGCAACCAGTAATGGAAACTCTCATTTATCATAACCTGTTTCAGTAAGAAACTCTTTGGATGCTGGAAATAATGACAATATATCCACAAATTCTCCTTTGCAAATGTTATCCTTCAATTGGTTGGACAGATGGAAACCAAGAAGAGAAGGTATACACATTAATGCTTCCCTCAAGTCAGATTCTCCCACAATAGGTTCATTTTCTCCTCTAATTAAATCTCTGTTACACACTGTTGGTGTTAATACTTTATCAATAGTCACTATTTCATCAATATCACTGGTATTCCATGCATTAAGCTAATTGTTTCTGCTTTTAAATTGTCTTAAAAACTGTGTTAGAGTGCTCAAAACGTCCCCTAAAGAAACAATAGCATTCAAACTCACTGTGCACTCACCAGAATTCTCAGTGTCCTGAGGCTGCTGCTGTGGTCTTGGTTGTGAAGGCATGCCAGAAGGCTTGCTTGACCTGTTGCATTTCTCTGCTCAGCCACTTTTCTTCTCTTCTCCTGTCAATAAGCATCTAATATGTGATCTTCCAGTGAATATGGGCTCCTAGGGGTCCTCTTCCATGTAGTTGCTGAAGCTTCTGGAACACAAGGGGACACCTGCGCTCCAGTATTGACGTCACAACACCCCACTCTGCCACTTGCATAGCTCAGATCCTATTCTTCTTTGTGCACTAGAGAATGATGTGATCCTTCCTTTGAGCAGCATCTTCCTCTGCCCCTTCTCATGATGCGCTCCAGCTTGCATCCTCTGCCGACGTCTTCCACTGGCTGAGCAGAAGTCGATAGGGTAGAGCTCAGGCATTCCCTAAGCCAGCAGCTGCCCCCGCATACCAGTGCTTTTCTCTGGAGCTCCTCCACCAGACTTTCCAACTCAGCCAGAAATAGCTCTTTTTGCCAGCGGCAAGGCCCAAAATGAGTTAGAGATCTTCTTTTAAAAGCGAGGACCAGGTATGGCAACAGGGGTATATAAACTGCTCAAAAAAATAAAGGGAACACTTAAACAACACAATGTAACTCGAAGTCAATCACACTTCTGTGAAATCACACTGTCCACTCAGGAAGCAACACTGATTGACAACCAATTCCACATGCTGTTGTGCAAATGGAACAGACAACAGGTGGAAATTATAGGCAATTAGCAAGACACCCCCAAAAAAGGAGTGGTTCTGCAGGTGGTGACCACAGACCACTTCTCAGTTCCTATGCTTCCTGGATGTTTTGGTCACTTTTGAATGCTGGCGGTGCTTTCACTCTAGTGGTAGCATGAGACGGAGTCTACAACCCACACAAGTGGCTCAGGTAGTGCAGCTCATCCAGGATGGCACATCAATGCGAGCTGTGGCAAGAAGGTTTGCTGTGTCTGTCAGCGTAGTGTCCAGAGCATGTAGGCGCTACCAGGAGACAGGCCAGTACATCAGGAGACGTGGAGGAGGCCGTAGGAGGGCAACAACCCAGCAGCAGGGCCGCTATCTCCGCCTTTGTGCAAGGAGGAGCAGGAGGAGCACTGCCAGAGCCCTGCAAAATGACCTCCAGCAGGCCACAAATGTGCATGTGTCCACTCAAATGGTCAGAAACAGACTCCATGAGGGTGGTATGAGGGCCCGACGTCCACAGGTGGGGGTTGTGCTTACAGCCCAACACCGCGCAGGACGTTTGGCATTTGCCAGAGAACACCAAGATTGGCAAATACGCCACAGGCGCCCTGTGCTCTTCACAGATGAAAGCTGATTCACACTGAGCACATGTGACAGACGTGACAGAGTCTGGAGATGCCGTGGAGAATGATCTGCTGCCTGCAACATCCTCCAGCATGACCGGTTTGGCGGTGGGTCAGTAATGGTGTGGGGTGGCATTTCTTTGGGGGCCGCACAGCCCTGCATGTGCTTGCCAGAGGTAGCCTGACTGCCATTAGGTACCGAAATGAGATCCTCAGACCCCTTGTGAGACCATATGCTGGTGCGGTTGGCCCTGGGTTCCTCCTAATGCAAGACAATGCTAGACCTCATGTGGCTGGAGTGTGTCAGCAATTCCTGCAAGAGGAAGGCATTGATGCTATGGACTGGCCCGCCCGGTCCCCAGACCTGAATCCAATTGAGCACATCTGGGACATCATGTCTCGCTCCATCAACCAACGCCACGTTGCACCACAGACTGTCCAGGAGTTGGCGGATGCTTTAGTCCAGGTCTGGGAGGACATCCCTCAGGAGACCATCCGCAACCTCATCAGGAGCATGCCCAGGCATTGTAGGGAGGTCATACGGGCACGTGGAGGCCACACACACTACTAAGCCTCATTTTGACTTGTTTTAAGGACATTACATCAAAGTTGGATCAGCCTGTAGTGTGGTTTTCCATTTTGATTTTGAGTGTGACTCCATATCCAGACCTCCATGGGTTAATGAATTTGATTTCCATTGAGAATTTTTGTGTGATTTTGTTGTCAGATCATTCATTCAGATCTAGGATGTGTAATCTTAGTGTTCCCTTTATTTTTTGGAGCAGTGTATATACCCCCTATTCCCACCCTAGCAAGCTACCTGATGTGAGGTAACTTGCTGCAGCCAATAGAACTTCAGGACGGGAACCATACCTACTTCTAGCAACTTCTAGACTGAGATGAATATAATTTATTTACATTTAAAGGACTATTACCCAAATAACCCTCTGTATATTTAAACCAAATTTAAAAAAACAAAAGCAAAACAGAGGCGACCCCCTGCTCCTTATAATTCTGGTTCCCTCACATCACTCATACTGACCTCCTTAGCTTTTCTCGCTGCTCTGGAAGCCATAGAACCACACATACTGACCCCCAATCATTGTCCCACTGCACTCAGAGCTATAAAACCCCACAACTTGATCCAGGAATACCACACTGCACTGGTAGCCGCAAAGCCGAACATGCTGACCCCCAGCCTTGTCCCAATGCATTGGTAGTCATAGAACAACAAATACTGGCTCTGACCCCCCATTATTGTAGTAGAAATTCTCAGGCTATATAAAACATAGGAGAAGGAAACGTTCTCACAGGAAACAGACGAGGGTTAGTGAATATGTTATAGGTTTTCCATGCAGAGAATTTCTGCAGAAAGAGCTGCAAAGTTTTCGTCCTTGTCTGTCATTCTAGGAATATAATTAAAAAAGTACTTTGTATTACACAATCTTCCTGCTATAAAGCTATGCTATGCAACAGTTTATTTTCCTCAAAAGCATTTACAGCTACTATTGTCAGATTCATAGCTCTTTAGTTACTAGAATCTTTCCTACTACAGCAGACTGTTTTACAAGACTACAAAACTAAGGATGACTGGTGAGGCAGACTCAGGATGACCGCAACACTGGAGATGTAGCCAGCAGCAAACTGCAGAACACTGGAGCAGGCAGGACTCAGTCAGTAGATGGATAGAGCAACTGAGTATGACTGGTATGAGGCAGACTCAGGATGAAAGCAACACTGGAGATGTACCCAGCAGCAAACTTTAGAACACTGGAGAAGGCAGGACTCAGTAGATGCGCTGAGTCTTGTCTGCTCGCTGGGCACATGCACTGAACAGCACACACCCACAAATCTACCATCCCGGGGAGCCTTTATCATGTTAGCTGCACCATCAGTAACCACAAACCCCATTTGTGCCTGTGTGCCTGCTTACTCCCTTAGCCACTGCAACCCCATGTTCTGCAGTGCTTTGCGAATGTTATCTGAGGTATGCTGCTGATCCATTACCTCAGGATGGAGGAGGAAAGAGCGGTTGCTCTGCTTGCCACCAATGCGACATCAACGACAGGAAGCCATGCTGGCCACTCGGAGCACTCCATAAGTCAATGGTAAAGTGCACTGACTAGCCACCAGCCTTTCCTAGCAGGTTCTTCAAAACCCCAACACATGAGCGGTACAGTGATGGCGGGATGGAATTTTATATCGGGGTGCATCAGCCTCCATAAATTGCTGGAAGGGTTCCCTGTCCACCAAATTAAAAGTAGCACCCCCAATGGCTAAGAGCTGTGCAGTGAGGCTTGTAATTTTCCTGGATTGCTGTCTGCACATCCCTTTGGAATGAAACCCCCCTGAATCTTCCAGTGTGGCCTGTACTGATTTTGGGAAGGGCTGTAACTGTCTGCTGCTCTTACTAGGACCAGATGTGTCATGATCCCCCTGCCCTGTCTCCTGCTGTCTACTGGTGGTGAGTATGACGCTGGTATATGCAGTACTAGTAGTGCCACTTTCTGCACTTATCAATGTGACTTGTGGTAGTTGTTCAGGTGTTGGTTCATCCCGGAGGTGGTTAAATGACCCAACACCCTCCCACAACTGATTTCCCTGCCACACAATTTGCATTTTGCTAGCCGGCCATCGCCAAGTGCCACAAAATGGTCCCACGCTTTGGAGCGACGGATGACTCTGGAAGGTGGTGGAGAAGAAGAAACTGAGGTGATACTTTCTTCATCTTCACATGCTGGAGCAACCTCACTTTGCTTTTTTTTCTACGTACCATTACAGGGGTACCAGTAGACCTAAAGATGGCAGCAGGGATGTTGAACCTGGGACTGGAGGAGGATAGTGGAGTAACAGTGGTACTGGTAGTGGAGACACTAGCAGCTGTTACCTGGCTCGGTGACTCAAATGGAACTGGAGAGGCAGGTGTTGAGTTGTCAATAGAAGACACAAGTGTAACTGGAGAAACAGGAGTACTATGGGAATCAGGGGAAAAATTAAGCTCAGGGGAATAATCAAGGTCATTGGAAAAATCAAGCTCAGGGGACAAATCAAGCTTAGGAAGCCTTGATCCCTCAGATTCTTCTTCTACCTCTTGTAGGTTTTGAAAGGAAGAAAAATCATCATCCGCATTAGATTTTGGAGAGACCAGTTTAATTCCATCTTCTGCCTGGTGGCTACCGGGAAATGGTAAACTATCTCCCTCAATAACATTATCTGACACAGCCAAACAAATTCCTAATATTTTTTTAATATTTAACACAGAAACAAAGGTGACTCTCCCTTGCTGTGGCAATAAGATACTAGGCCTGTCTGCCTGCGTAGACAACTGTGAGATTGGCTGTGTCACTCTGAAAATTATTCAAACAAATTACTAATATTATTTTTAATATTTAACACAGAAACAAAGGTGACTCTCCCTTGTGGTGGCAATAAGGTACTAGGTCTACCTGTCTGCATACACAACCTTTACTTTGTAAATAATAAGCATTTTTCTGGAGGGGTCACAGATGTGTGTAACTTCACCCCTCCAGCTAGCCAATGACTGGACAATGACTGGCTAGTTGCATTGGTAACATTGTGTATATCAGTGTTCTCTCAAGCTAGATGCTGACTGACTGGGAGGTGATGCTAGTACCGGACTTATCATGCCCTACATAACCACACAATCCCAGCCAATAGGTGTACATGAACTAATTTGAACAGGTGAACTGGGATGGACATATAAAAGCCAATCCCTGTTTAATTTTTTCTCATTCTGGCTTGGGCAACAGCCCAAGCATGACAAACTGTGTGTGTGTGTGTGTGGGGGGGGGTTTGTTTAGTTTGTACAGTTGGCATGGATGGTAACAGCAGAGTTTTAGGGTTTTTTAATGTTTATTTATTTATTGACATAAGATGCAGGAGGGCCAGGGCATTGAGGACACCGATGTACCTTCAACATCAAGGTGTTATGAATAATGTGAATTAATTTCATCTGGCAATGAAAATCTTCACCAAAATTCTGATTAAGCGATCCAGTAAGGGGTAAACACTACATTTCTTTAAAAACTGTACAATGATAATCCAGAGTATGTGACTTTTTCCAAAATTGAGGGGAACTAACTGCACATTGCCATAGAAACAAGGTAGGAAGAAGGGTCTATGTTTTACTTACCTTGCAGCTTAGAAAAATCTATGTATGAATGCTGATCATTACCATGAGTCTGCAAACTTTCTTAAGACTTAGCACACTTCCTGTTTTAGCTACATATCACAGAAACAGCCTGTTTATTTCACCACCCTTCAGCTGCCCTGCTCTTACTCATCTCGTGTATTGAGCAGGGCAGCTGATAGCAGGCTGAATAAACATACCATTTTCTGTTAAACAACTAATAAGAATTGTTCTAGGTTTGAATTAATTGCATTGGCTCATAATAGTGGTCAGTGCTCATGTAGTGTACTCAGGCTATTGAAGCATACTGCACTAGTGTTTAAGGGCAGTCTTGATATGTAAAATGCAATGAATTGTATGTTATAGTGATTTTCTTACTGAGTTAAAGTAAGGGGACGCTCACTTCTGAGAGATTTTTGATTCAAAATTATTATAACTCAGACTTATCTTTTTAAGCAATCTCAACAACTGGTATTTAAAATAATTTTTTTATATTTCACAATTCAGTCATTGTCTACTGCTCTACATAATAAGCGACTGGACTAGAACACAGGATATTTAGTAAGTGATTGGAACAGCACAATGAGGTGACAATAACATAAAACTTCAGGTATATAATTAAAAACAATTTGGGCTGTAGGAACTTAGGAATTCAATATCTACCAGCAGGCAGTACTCCTGTTGATTCAACAGAAAAAAAGTTGCAAAATAGTTATTTTTTTCCATTAAAAAGGTTTACTGTTTTTTTAGAAACTTCTCCAGGTGATAAATCCCTTTATTAGCCATGGCTGCCTGCTAATTACATGATTGCGTAGCATAAAACAAGGGTGAGCAACTGAGGGCTTTCTAGCTATTGCTGAAAGTACTATCAAGCTCAGACACCCAGTGGATTAACCCTTTGAGTGCCAGAGGGGTACGGCACGCATTGCTTTGCAATGCGTTCCGTACCCCTCTGGCACTCAAAGGGTTAAACATTCTCAGCTTTTACATAAATGTGCACTACTTTGTTCCTTTTGATATATCTATTTTTATTAACACATGATCATATCTTCCACTCCTCATAAAAATATTTAATGTATCCCCTTTTTTCTTTTCTTACTCATGCTTAAAAGTGTGGAATACTTGTTTGGCTATATATGAATTAAAATGCAATTCTTTGTGTAAAGAACATTTTCATTTTTGCCTAGACTATTATGACTCATCAGCAGACGTCGTCCAGATGAGTCTTCATAAAATGTTTCATCCATCTGTCTCTGTGTTTCAGTTGACATTAAAATAATGCAAACAATATGTTGTCTTTTGCGGCATTGTGCTTAATTCAATGCAGAATTCTCAGTTGAATAAAATGTAAAATAATGATTATTTTCTGTTTATGAGTGTAAATTTATTTTGAAAATAACTGCTTTTAAACTAATAATTAATATCTATGAAGAGTGTGCTAAAAATGTTCAAAGGAGCAGTAAAATAATATTTATTAAACCCTATCATATATAATAATTCGCTAATGTATGTTTGTCAGAAGCTGTCATGCGCAGTACATACGGCTGCACGGGCTGCAGTCATGCACACTACAGACTGCCAACGTCACGGCTGATAACTGAGCAGTCTCTACTGTGCATGACTGCACATCGGCCGTTGCTGCCTGGCACTGTGGCCCGTGTACACAGGCTGTTCAACTAGTATGTTATTATTTTTTCCTGTTGAGGAAAATAAGGGTACCCACACTTTAAGGAGATGTCTTTTCTAGAGTTAAACTGTTTTATTTATATATTTTATTAAATTAACAGTAGCCTCCAGTGGCCAAAATGTTAACCTGTAATTCACCTGGAGGAAGAGCACTGCCCTCTAGTTCCATAGAAAGCTATGGGTAGGTGGTCCCAAATTCGTTATCTTTGTTTGGCAAAGATGAAAATATGAACTCTGACAGTATAGGCAGCTATCAGAGCTTAGTGAAAAGTGCATATTAACAAATAAACACACCCACGGGAATACACCAATGGCTCATTATGCTACATTTCAATGTGTAAATGAGCCATTGAAAAAATCACTTCAAAATCACAAACCTGGTGGAGGCATGACAAAAGCATGGCAATGTTGGAATTTTCATAGGGATATGATGGCAAAGATATTTTATGTAAGTTGAGATGCAATCAAAGCAAATATACCACCATATCTCTAATCTAGCCCCTTATTAAACTTTAGTGCATATCCCCTTTGGTTTTTAGACATTTATTCTAATGTGTTCTGTGGGAGAGTACTTCTTAGAAAGTGATAGAAACAACTCCATCACTGCCTGTCAGTTTGAAATCACTTCCTGATTGTGTGAACAGTTATAACTTTTGAACAGAGCAATGGTCAGGAGTGGGAATACACTTGTTTTACTTAGCAGAAAAATCCCTATAACTTATGTTTTAATTTAAAAATAAATGTTTATGGCTCCTTTAAAATGTATATACTGTTTGAACTTAAATAAATAGTTTTGTAATGAAAATGTATGCAAAAACCCTTTTCTTTGATGGGTAAAAAAGTGCTCCTATTTGTTTTAAATTACTTTTCAATTGTCTATAGCAGTAGCTAGGTTTTGCTGTTCTAGTCACTTGCAATGGACAGCCATAGTCTTTGACTCAAGTTTTCCAATAAAGTACATTATGAAAAAAATGCCTTTTGGACACCATTGGAAATCCAGCCAAAACCAATATAATGTTAAGGGCCTTCAAGCTTTCTTCCACCTCTGGTTGTTGTTGATGTTCCAAAGGGGAGTTACCTTTCATCAGAAGGAAAACTAGGTGTGGGGTTTGGGGTTTGAAAAGAAGCCTGTTTGTGCTACCAGTAGGTTATCTTGCAGGTCAGTGGTGGAGTGTGGCTTCAGGAAGGAGAGTGCAAGTTCTGAAGTGTTACAGATATGAAGAAGATCCTTCTATTAAGACAACCCCCTTCACCCTTTGAGGTATCTACTCACATATGTTGAAGGCTTCCCCTGCCTCCCAGTCTGAGTCACTTGCACTGGATTCTTCAGAGTGTCACTCTAGGCCAATTAATTCCTTGGGAACATGTTGTTCCAGAAAGTAGAAGATATAGCTCATATATATGATAGCAAGATATGCAGGCTATTCCTCTAAATAGTAGAGGATATAAGGAAAGTTTAACTGCAATGACGTGTGAGCAGGCTCGTATGCATTAAACAATGGTTGATTACCTCTCTGTGTCATAGGGTATGTAGGGTATTAAAAAACAATAAATGTAAATATTACACAACTTTATTATAAATGCGTTAAAACTGGCCACAGGGCATGTAAGAGTTAATTTCAGGTGTCTTTACCAGATATCTCACAACTCACCTACAGGACCAGGTTCCATGATTTATCCCCGGTACATCCAGGCCAAACAAAAAAAACCAACAACACCAGTAAATTAGGTAATATAAAAATGAGTAAAAATCAAAAGATACTCTTGTGGATTAAAGCTCAGGATTCTTCAGTGATAGCTCATTGCATTTTGTGACCAGTGCTTTCAATGTCACTTCCTCAGGAGAAAAAGATTGATTTACAATTTCATTCTGTGCCCATACTTTTCTCTGTCTCCTAGTCCTCTCCTACTTCACAACATAATATTCAACTTGACCTATAACAATTTCTTTATAGGTTTTGACAGAATGCAATTAGTCAGAGAACTGCTGATCATGCCTTGATACCAGCTTATCACCCTTAGTACAAATTCATACATTTTATGCTTAAAGTGTTGCAATGTATCATGAATATTTTAATCATTAATAGTCACTGTTCTAGGATCCTGCTCACAGCATGCTAGCATATCATTCACCAGCTGGTTTATATTTGTATTGTCATTACAAACAATATTGCCAGCCATGATATTCAGTTTTTCTGAAATAAATAAAAAGTGGAAATATTTCACTTATCCCTGCATCAGCATGGCTAACCAAAAAAGGTGTATTGGATGTGCAACCAGGGGAATGTGCACATGTGTATATGCAATCGTAATATCATAAGAAAGAAAAAAGAGACGTCAATATAGCACCAGACCCTCCCCTCTATCCCAAAATGGGCTACCCAAAGATGAATGCCATATTGGAGCTAGAATACAATATATAAAACTTAGAATGTACTATTATAAACAAAAACAATAAATAATACTTCATTAGAAACTTGGTGAAACGAATAATTTATATCAGCTCTCATGGTAAGAATAATGTACTGCTAAAGGCTAATATTAGGTAGACTATGTCCCTTCCTGTTAAGAGTAGCTTTGCCTAAAATCAGTATTGTTTGCATTTTGTGGTTGCAATTCAAAATACTCTCAGTATCTCAGCATGAGATTTGTGCCAGTCACTGTATATGTGCAAATTACTTGATCTAAAATAAATAGAGTTTATAGAAAGCCTTTCTATACAGTTTACAATCTATTTGAGATCAAGTAATATACACATATACAGTGATTGGCGAGAATCTCATGCTGAGATACTGAGAGTATTTTGAATTGTAACCACAAAATGCAAACAGTACTGATTTTAGGCAAAGCTACTCTTAACAGGAAGGGACATAGTCTCAGAGTACTTTGATTTGTAACCACAAGATACAGATGTTTCTGATTATAGGCAAAGATAATCTTAACAGGAAGGAACAAGTCTAGCTAACTTATATTAACATTCTAGCAGTACATAGATCTGATATGAATTATTAATTTTGCTCAGTTTTTAACTTATTAGTATTTTATTATTTTTGCTTATTATAATTAAAGTTAGGTTTCATATATTTTACGCTAGACACAACATGCCCTTTTTCTTTGGATAGTCTATTTTGCATAGATGGGATGATCTGGTTCTATAAAAGGTTCTCTTTTTAGTTCATGCAACTTATAATCAACAAACTGGCCTCCTTTAAAGGCTTCAGGAGCACACAGAAGTCTGACATAAGCTGCCATTGTCTGGGTGACAAAGAAGCCCCCTCCAAAACCTCCCAGTTAGTAATGTCTTGAAACCAAAGCAGCTTTGATTGATCCTCCTATAAAGAGGATCATGTAACACTTTATTTTAATATGCTTCGTGTTCTAGTTCAATAGAAATTCACTGGTAAAGGATCCCCTCTCTCCCCTTTTACAGCTTGCAAGCTGCCTCCCCTTAGATATATAATCCGGTCATGGGACCGGACAGCATGCAGCGAGGAACAATCTTCATTCACTAAGTATAAGGGAAACGCTGCCCCCTTTGAAGAAGGAGGGCAGGATTTTCCTTATGCTCAGTGAAGATTGTTCCTTGTTGTGATTCATCTGGTCAGCTGTAGGAAAAAGGGGAGGGAGGGGAGCTCCTTACCAGATAATTTCTATTGAACTACAACACAGAGCACATTAAAATAAAGCTTTATATGATAATCTTTATAGGCGGATCAATCAGAGCTGCATTGGTTTCAAGGTATTACTAACCCTTTAAGTAATGCATATTCAGTGATGGCCTGTTCTGCTCATACAGATGTTCTAGCATGTACAATGTGCAATTCCACCTACTAAGGTGCTCCATTTTAAGCTGCTGATGGTTCAGGTGGTTAATCTCTTATATGGAATATAATAAATTGTCAGGACTGTAGGACTGACTAATATGTGCGCAGATATTGTGAGCAATGGTCAGCATTTCTCTGACAGTTTCTGATTCTGACAGAAAGAAAGTGACTATTAGGTTGAGGTCACAGGTAGAGGTGGTCAAAAAGTGAGAAAAATTTCCTGCATGATATTTTGCAAAAAAGGATGATTTTTCTCTTTTTTGCGAAAGTTTTCTCTTTTTCGCCAATGCAAATTGAGGGGAACCACTGTAAACTTCTTCCCTCCTTTTGGGGTGACTGGGACACCTCTTCTGCAGAAAGGCTTTAACCACTCCCCAGGGAGAGTTTTCTCCTACACCTCCAGATCTTCACCTCAGAATACTGGCCTCAAGCGCCTGGAGCGGCGATCAAATGAATTGACATCACACAAGTATCAATGCACAAATACTGCTAATTTTATTGAACAACACAGAACTTTTTATACCAAGAACTGGGAGGGTCTGCAGAGTGGAAAATCACAAGCTTCACCTAGTGTATTCTCTAAAGGTCATACAAATATGGTAAAGAGGAAATTAGGTAGTGAGGTGGTATGGAGCACATAGAGTTAATAGTTAACATGCATCTCTTAGTTCTAATGGAAATGTAGTTAACGACATTCTACAACTATATGCAACAGTAAAATTATACTTATCTCTTTTCTACATCAAGGCCTCTGTGAAGGGCACTAAGTAACCTTCTGCATGTAGAACAAGCTACTAGTTAAAAGTATAATTTAACCCCTATAGCTCTTGTTAGTGTATTAAAGCAATTGCCTACTTATAAATGTCTATTTTAACCCTTTCACAAATTTTTTCTCCTTTTCGCCTATTCCAGCACATTTTTTGTCTATTCCAACATATTTTTCTCGTATTCTAACAAATGTTTCTCCTATACAACAATTTTCCTCCTCTTCCAACACAGTTTTCACCTATGTTTCCTATGGTGCAACATTTTCCAGCACAATATTACTTCTTCTGTGAGCTGTAGTTGAGAAATAATTAGCTGAAAGTAAAAGCTGTAGGTCCTACAGCAACATAAACCTTGAAAAATCTGTTAGCATGCAGAGTGCATTTGTGTCAACAACACTAACTTCCTGCTTAAGTGACACTGGCATATATTTATGATAATGTCAAGTGATAAAAAAAATAAAGTACAACCTACAATGTGGCAGACGTGCATGGTAGTGGTGGTGAGGGACTGACGTGGTGTGATTGGTAGGACCTTGACAAACTGCATCCACCCCAGAAGGAGAGGGATCGTCATCATTTATTACACTCACTGCAGAAATCATTTCTGTAGTCAGTTTTTGAACTACCACTTTACTTTCACGTCCCTTCACTGCTCCCCCTTTCCCCTTCCCCCTTGTGCGTTTGCTGGACATTATTCAACCACTGTGTGTGTTTTTATTCTCTACAGTACACAACTGATGGAGTGTGATGTCTTGCCTTAGCCCTCAACAAAATTCTCAGTGTCGTCTGCTGTCTATCAAATCTGCCTCAGCCATACAGCTCACACCATGCTCTCAGTCAACTTTCTGTCACCTAATATATTTATTTATTTATAATGTATTTATTTATTTTTTAAGTTGTTCACCCTATCTTATCACTGTGCAAAAAGTTATAGCAAAAAAACAAAATCAACAACTTCTTTATCCGGACTTCCCCAGCACAGAGACAATAACAGCAAGATCAGCATGCAAATTGGACCTCAGCTGCCTGTGTCTTGCTAGTCAGTCACACCGAATTTTGGGGTATTCAAATGCAACCTCCTTCCTTCCTTCTTCTCCCCCAGAGTGCCCCCAGACTCCCCTAATACAGAGAACAAATGTCCTACCTAAAAGATTCTGTAAACTAAGCTTTAATTTCCTTTTATTTGCCTATCTTCTCTAGCTTAAAAACGTGCTGCTTTCTCTTCACACAAACACAGAATGGCATGCTGTGAGCGCCTCAAACATATGGCTGTAGAAAAGAAGAGATAAACTGAGAAAACTTTCATTTGGTGGAGAAAATGTTTTCTTCCCATTGATTTCAATGCAATATGCTAAGTGTAAAAAGCAGGAAAATTACACTTTTTGTTGGAAAATTATTTGCAAAGCAGGAAGTGCCATTTTTCTGTGATTTTGGTTTGAGGCAAAAGTTTTTGCCCATCCCTTGTAATGGATGAAACAAGGTATATGCCCCATTTCTGCACTTTTCAGAGCAACTACCATACTGAAGCCATTGTCAGCAGACACAAATACAAAAAAAAATGGTGAAAATGTCCTACTTGGCCAAAAGCACAGTTTTTCACCTAGTTCACTTTTGAAGTAGGACGTTTCTTCCATCTCTAATAACTCACCTAGAGGCCTGAAATAAGGAACTGCAAAAGAAGGTGGTGAGCCAGGCTCCTCACCTAAGGTGGGTTGTTTTGGCTGGGCCCCTGTGCCAGCCTACACTAAGACATCATGACCTATGGAACCCCACATTATTAATCTGAGTTATCAAGGGGAGTTATATAGGTTAAAGAAACAGACTCTTATTTTTTGCATCCTACAAGTGTGTATGTCTCTTTATTTCCAATATTTGGTATTCACCAGTTAAAAGGTGAAGCTGTGAGCTGTGCCTATGATAGTTCGGTCCTGAGTATCAGGGTAAATGTTTACTTACCTTTTGTGGAAATAAAGGGAAGTAAGGCATTTACACCTTAAAGCATGTGTATTAATTCAGCCTGGATAGTACACTGAAATAGTCTGTGTCAGTGTAAGCAAAGTTGATTACTACTGAAAAGAGGTGCAATTGTTGACAGTAACTCTTTAAAATATCTATTTTTGTATAAATATTTTCTCGATACACAGGAAGAGACTTTTAAAGAAGTAATTAACTTTATTATGGAGAAAAAATAAACTGATACGATAACTTCATAAATAAATGTGTGTATGTGTGTGTTTTAGGGCTTTTTCATCTGAATAAAACAAAGATACTTCAACTGTTCAGAGATATTTCATTCAAATGTTTTCATAGTTCTATTGATTTTAAATGAAAATGCAACTTTCTATTCTGGTAAATGAGGTGACACCATTCCTATCACTTACTGTGGAGAGTTGTATTTAAAGGGATAGTAATACTTGTTTTAACTTTATTTTATTTTGTAGTCATTAAAAAAACATGAAGAATGATATAAGTCTTATCTCTCAAACCTTTATGGTTTATGAGATATTCACAAGCAAAGTTTCCGCCTCCCGCCCCTTTTACCTACTGTAAACAATCTCTTCTCAGATGTGGAATGCAGTCCATAGACCACACAGATAACAGAAGGGGACACTCTTATTCCTATGAAAACAATGAAATCCCTGCCCCCCTTGACAAGCTTTTCAGGTTTTTCCCTTATATTAATTGAAGATTGTCCCTCTCTGCAGTCTACCTGGGCACCTCCCTTCTGCTCAGGCTGAACAGTGTGACATCAGTAAAAGGGGCGGGAGGGGACAGTTTGTCATTGAATTACTCTGGAACTGCAACTCTGACAGAATTGAAATAACACTCTCCAAAGTCCAAATACTATAATGATTAATTAGAGCTGTTTTTATTATGAAACATTACTATCCCTTTAACCCTTTGAGTGCCAGAGTGGTACACAACGCATTGCAAAGCAATGCGTTGCGTACCACTCTGGCACTCAAAGGGTTAAAGACTCAAGCTCCTCTGCAGAGTGTATTATAAAACAAAAAAAAAACATAAATTGGACACCAACTGGTGCTGTTGCTAACAGGCTGATTAGAAAAAAATAACTTTGATTGTTAATAATTTTTAAATTATAAAACTCCCAGCACTGTAAATAGCCTTGTTTTACACAGCAGGAAAAACGTCTAGTTTTATAAGTAAAAAAAAAGTAGTGTTTTGCAGCCGAGAGCTATTTCTCTTATATTTACACATATGGCACTGTATGTCAACCATTGACCTTACAAAGCAGTGTATGTTCTCAAGTGAACCTTGTGGGCCTGGTCTTTCTAAAGAAGAAAAGGAATTTGGATTCTCATTCTCCATTCTGGAATTCATTAGGAAAGTCATTGAGTACAATTGCAAAATAACTAATATGTTTAATCATTGTTGCTTTATAAACACTTTATGCTGGAAGGAGAATTACCACCACCTAACAATAAACCTCACTTTCCTTTCTATCGAAATAGAATCATAATGGCCCTTATGGATTTTTCCTTGACCATGGAGGGGAACATGAAGGCTGTTGCAGTTTTTTAACTCTCTGAGTACTAGAGGGGTATGCAATGCATTGCTTTGCAAAGGGTTAAAATTGGAGCAGGCAGAGTACATGAGTCTTTAAGGAACAAGGGGCTTAAGTTCTCGACACATTGTGAAGCAATACACTGTACATCCCTCTGGTCCTCAATGGGTTAAGTGTATCATGTTCAGAGGCCAGAGTTTGTGTCCTTTGGTCCTGCTAGTAACTGTCATGTCCACCTCCATGCATAAGACATCCAGGCACAGATTTAAGATATTATTTCGTGGTCAAAGGCACAATGGCAAAATTCATGAGTCATTAGCATTTTCTGCCATAGGAAGGTACTTGGGGGTTATTATTGGGAAGTTTTACTCCTCTTTTAAATTGGGAAGTTGTATATAATAAGATTCTATAAATGGAACACTATTTAACTCATTAGATGCTACAGAGTCCTCCAATACATTGCAAAACAAGTGTTGGAGTCCTGTCCAGCATCCAAGGTATTATGATGTTAGTGAGAAAGTGTCATCTTCCCAGTTGTGTAACTCATATACGGCAGGTGTGAAACTTATATCATTCAAGTGACAGTTCAGAATGTTACCCTCCACAAGCTGCATTGGAACTCTAAGGGACATCTCCAGGAAGATATAGAGGAGCAAATCTACTGCAAATTATCTGTACCATGGCAGCCAAACACACCAAATTACCATTGATCTAAATGGGGATTTTAACCCTTAAATGCTAGGGAGGGCCACAGTCCATTGTAAAACAATGCATTGCAGACCTCCCTAGAAATCAAGGTTTTAAATTTCATTTTCTCTGATTTGGAATTTTCATTTGTCCCCATGGCGCAGTTGGTTTGCTCCAGAATAGCTTTTCTTTAGCTTCTTGAATACAGCTCTAAAATATTTCCTGACAAACTACCTACTCACATCATGGGATGTCCAAAAAGACTGGAATAAATCTGTTTTCTGTTTAATTTCACAATATTATTTATGAATTATAAAAATGAGATAAGCTTGCATACTACTCTGAAGTGTTGAGGGGAATAATGTATCATTTGCTGAGCCACCTACAGTTCATCATATTTCCCATTAGTATAGAGACCTAGGTTATATACTAGATTAGAATTTTCCCCATTATACTCATTGATAAGTGAGGCTGAGGGTCCCTAGTAGGAATGTATAACTCATTTGCATGACCCAGAGTTTTTAAAAGCAACAGTTTCCATCACTGAACCTGAACAATCTACAAACTTGACCTCTCTATATGATATTCTTACCCCAGTTTTTTAAGGCAATCTAATTCCTAGTCCAGTCTAAGAGTGCTATTTTAGGGTAAAACTACAGTCATATACCGTATAACTCAAAAAGAACAGTTAAGTAAGCATTATGAGCAATGGATGGGGTGTAAGGAGAGAGTAGAAGGGGGATTCAGTGCTGAGAGGCAATGGAAGGGTTGCTAAGGGAAGCAAGAGATAGAAAAGAAGTGGATAGAAAGGAGAGAGAGAGAACAACAGTACATGGGTCCTGAAGCACAGGGAAGCAATAGATGGATTCCTGAGAAAAATAAGATGCGGATTAGAATGTGGAGATGAGGGCAGTGTATAGGTCCTTGGGAGAGAGAGACAGTTGATTGGACAATTTAATAGAGAAAGGCAGTGGGCTGACCTTGTGAGAGAGCAAGACAGTAGAAGGGTCACTGAGACAGGAAGGCAGTGGATTGTCACTGAAAAGAAAAAAGGGGGCATCAATAGTGACTTATCACTGAGAATTACCAATATATAGAAAGACAGATGTAATTCTACTCACATTTCAGATATGCTGTGTAGTGAAAATGCGTTTACACACAGCTGCATAAGTATACAGAGATAATCATACCGTCTCTGTTCAGTATCACTCGAGTCCAGTCTCTCTCCTTGTCTGGAATGTAGAAATAAAACACTCCAACCACAGGTAAGCTGGAGTGTTTGGTTTCTACGTTCTGGAGAAGGAGTCAGATGGGACTTGAGTGATACCAAAACAGAGATGGTATGATTATCTCTGTATGATTATGCAGCTGTATATAAACGTATGTTCACTACATAGCATATCTTAAATGTGAGTAGAATTACATCTGACTTTCTATATATTGGTAATTCTTAGTGATAAGGCACTATTGATGCCCCCTTGTTTTTTTGTTTCTTTTCAGTAACAATCCACTGCCTTCCTGTCTCAATTACCCTTCTACTGTCTTGCTCTCTCACAAGGCCAACCCACTGCTTTTCTCTATAAAATGGTCCAATCAACTGTTTCTCTCTCCAAGGACCTATACACTGCCCCCTCATCTCCAGTGTCTTTTTTAAGAACCCCTTACAATCAAACCGGTTTCCAATCTTGACTAGTAGCAGCTGATATCATAACATAAGAATAGTATTGATGAGCCCCTTCACTTTTTTAACCCTTTGTGTACATGTGTTTTTCATGCTTGTTCCAGAACATGTGTATTCTGGGGGCTCAGCTTGATATTTTATCCAAGGGCCCAGAATATATTAGTTATACCCCTAGAGGCAGGGGATGAATCCCAGGGAAAGGGGGAGCATTGAATAGGCCCCAGAAAAAAAGATTGTGTGTAATGGACCCTTGGAATAAAGTGGCAATGAATGGCCTTCTTAGAGATAGGGAAGCAGTGGGTGGGCCTCTGTGAAAAGGGAGGTCAAGTAATATGTTTTGGGGGACAGGTGACTGAA
This sequence comes from Rhinophrynus dorsalis, assembly GCA_037306005.1. Taxonomy (NCBI): domain Eukaryota; kingdom Metazoa; phylum Chordata; class Amphibia; order Anura; family Rhinophrynidae; genus Rhinophrynus; species Rhinophrynus dorsalis. Next base: position 328,025,595 of record CM074720.1, on the reverse strand, counting down.
CGCTCATAAGCATGATATCATCAGAGCATTCAGTCACCCAGGCAGAAGGGGGCAGGTTAAGGCACAGCATGGAGAAGTAGTTTGGGCACCACTCTCTCCACAGAGGGTATGCATAAATTCTTTAATATATTTCAAGTTTTCTGGCTATGTTATTCAAACTTTGTAAACCTTCTGTTTTAAGTTTATTCAATAACTTTGAGACCATTAAGCATGCAACATCAGAATATTTGATGCGGGTGACATTCTGATGTTGATCTTTTCATTCAGGTGGCATTCTGATGTCGCCCTTTTGCTGTTCACCAAATAGAGGGAAACATTTCAATAGGATATAGAGAATGGAAAAGGGAATGGGGTAGAGTCAGAAAGAAGCAGGGGGATAGAAGCAGAAGAACTAAGAGGTGAATATTTCATAGAAAAAAAGGAAAGAAATTCACAGAGCTAAAATACCATATGTAAATATATACAAAACAAACCCAAGTGAAGGAAACATGAAGTGCAGCAAGAAATGAAAAAAGAAGAAAGAAAAAAAAGTCAGAATATACTTCTGCCCTTCATCATATAAATTACTAAATGTGAACCCTTCGTAGAGCATATATCATTCCAATGTATTAATTCCCTTGTTTCTAAAAATTAGGGTTTTGTCACATATATTGGCCAAAATGTTTACTCTCACCTTGCCAAGGTAACTCAGTTTATGTTGAGTCCTATCTAACTGTATTGCCATCTTTATGGCTTACAAAAATGTTTCATACCTAAATCAATCTAATTACATGGCTATACTGACATGATTTCACATGGATTGCATACAGTTAGTTGGTGGGTACCTCAAGAACCTGAACATTTCTACCAGTCAATTTATATAGCAGTCTGTCCCAACCACTACTATAAACCGTATAGGGCTTGTATAATACACATTTCCAATATGCACCGAGTGCATTTTCATTTATCCAAATAGCTTAGAGTGATTATAGTCAAACATAAGGTCGGCAAGATAGTTAAAATAATACCATATACTATGTCTTTAAAAACCTTTCCTTATTCCAGCTGCTTTTTTACCATATTTCAGTAAATTTCACAGGTAAAAATGACAATTATGATAGATAATGAAGTACACTCCAAAATATTGAAATATTCACAAGGGTATTGCAAGATAAGTTTGTATTGTTTTATGTTTTATATAGTTATGTGTGTAAAAAAGAATTGTAGTAATAAGGTGTTTTTTCCTGCCCTCTGTGGTTATATTCAAAACTCCACCTTCTGCACCCACTGTAATCCTTTTAGACACTTGCCCGAATTTCTTTGCTAAATGTAAGCCTCCATGAGAGACTTTGATTTCCATATAGACCATCATAAAAAAGGCTGCACTCTGAGAAGAAGTTACCTGATAGCAAGGCTTTATTTTTCCAGTAGATAGACCATAACATGGATTTTATGTATTCAAACATGCATAATTAAAAATCTTAAGAGAAGACAGGGTAAGTGAGGGCAACATTGACTAGAGTGGGTGTATCAAGGAAAATACACAGGAGTGTTCAGATAAGCAGAGAGCAGGAATGACACAAGCAGGTTTTTAGATGGTCATACCCATGAGAAGGTGAGTGTGGTTAGATCAATCTCAATGACCCTACTGTTCCTGGTTTATAACATTATAGCCAACTGACTAACCATGATTTAACCCCTTTGCTACTAGAGAGGTATTCCATGTTTTGTACAGTAATGCAATGAAGATATCTCCATTAAATGTTTTAAAGGGATAGTAATGTTTTACAATATTCATAGTATTTGGGCCATGGAGAGTGTTATTTCAATACTGTCAGTGTTGTAGTTCAAGAGTAATTGAATGATAAAGTATCCCCCTCCTGCCTCTTTTACTGATGTAACACTGCTCACCTCAGAGCAACAAGACTGTCCCGATGGACAGCAGCAAGGGACAATCTTCAGTGATAACAGGGAAACACCTGAAAAACCTGTCAAGGGGGGCAGGGTTTTCCTTATGCTCACAGTAAGAAGATTGTCCCTTGCTGTGAGCTGTCCAGTCAAGAGACCAGATTCCACAACTGAGGTGAGCAGTGTTACACTAGGTAAAAGGAGTGGAAGGGTATATTTTATCATTCAATTACTCTTGAACTACAACTCTGACAGTATTGAAATAACACTCTCCATGGCCCAAATACTATGAAGATTAATTGGAGCTGCTGTTTTTGTGAAACATTACTGTCCCTTCAAGAGGCTTTTTTATTTATATATCATTGGATAATGGCTAGCAGGAAGTCTTAGGTAAATTACAGAAAATAATGAAAGCTACTTCCAGAATGCATAAATTCACTAGTTTTTAAAACTTGCATGAGGCCTTAGTTACTGCAATACCGTATTCCTCAAACTCACATCAGGATATAGAGTGTAGCATTTAAGTTAGGTGACAGATCTTTTATCATGTAAGATTTATCTTTTATATGTAAGATATGTTGACTAGGATGCCATTATACTGGTAAGTGTGTATGAACCTTTCTTCTTCAGCTACATCTATATGTTAAGGAGTTTTGTAGGTAAGCTATAATTAACTCTCCCCAACCACTATATAATGCAGTAGTCTGCATATGTAATTGTATATTGTCAGAAAAATAGTCTGTTTTTAAGTTTACACAAAGCAGCCAAATAAAGTTGGTCTTGCAATAGGTTAATTTCTATTTAACCAAACATACATATGTATGGTATTTTATGCTATTTCTCGAGTGTCACACTGATGTCTCCATCTGTTTCACTTTTCTGGTACTGTACATTGTGTTTTAAACGTAACATTTTAAGGACATTTATAAAAAAAATAAAAAAAAAAAAGTAAAAAAGTGAATTGGACCAAACAGTAAATGTAATGGAAAATAGAGACCTAGTTTGCCAATTTTTATATTTATTAAGCTCCTCACCCCATAAAATCGCAATGGGAATCATCTTTCCACTCCTACCATTGCTAGTGCTTGTCTGTTCTAGCTTTTCACCATGAAAATGTGAATTTGCTGTATTTATCAAGCAAATCTATCTTCTCAACCTAAACACACCAGTGAATTAGTCTCTGCATGTCAAAAAAGCCTTCACTTGGACGCCCCATCAAAAACTGTATAATACTTTACTTTACATTACTATATGAATGACAGATGATTTAAAAGAAGAATTAGATTCACTGTAAATAAACCATAAATTTTATATTTTTTTTCTAGATGAAATAAACTCCTAATCATTAAAATCTATCCTGGTAAACTATATATTCTGGAATTAAAATTTAATGTATAACAATAACGATATATGGAAAAAAAGAACAAGAATGCAGCTAATCTCTCCTGAAACGGTATCATTTTACTCTGTCCAGTAAGAGAAAAACAAAAACCTGCTAATGATTTAGCCACTGCACATTTGGCAGATATTGACATATATTTTGAATTCACCACAGCAGTGAACCATTCACTTCTGTAAAGCTTCCAAAAGTTGTGCTCGGTACATACCTTCCTAATCTCATTGGATTTAATATGTCCGAACAAGTTACTGAACAAGATTAAGATTCAGGACAATGATCTCTGTATGCATCTCAATATGATATCATTTATAAAATCCCATCTTGTGGTATTTGACTAAACAAAATACTGGGCTGTTATGGAGGTTTTCTTATGCTTTCTGGAAATGCAGTTAACCCCTTGAGGACTAGTGGGTTGTGCAACTCATCCCTATTGTCTTCAATTGGTTAAATAAAGTACAAAACCATTGAGGACAATATGGGTATGTAACCATATGGTCCTAAAGGGGTTAAAGAAACAGTAATGTCTGTAACTTATTAATTTAGTAGTACATATTAGTTGATTATATCTGCTAGCTTTCGTTTTTCTTTAATTCTGTGTGTTTACCTTGAATCAATTATTGCAGTTCTGCCTCTCCCTCATCCCCTATACCTTTTATACTGAAGCAATAAATGTTACAACAAAATAACTATTCCTTTACGTTCACATGAAAATTATTGTAATCTTAAACTACATCTAACGGTTCTATAAACTCTGTTTTGCTCCTATTCATGTATGCTAAAACTATACTTTTAAGACCAAGGATCCTACTAATTAAATTGTAGTGATAGTGCCCCTTTAAACATTAATGGACAAAGAACAGTTTGTCAGTGTCTTTCTACTTTGGCTCTAAAATGATTCATCATGACCATACCAATGTTTAACACATATGCATATTTAGAGCAGCTGGGAAGATCATCTCCAAGACAGGAACATGCCTTGGTCCAGAAAATATAGTTCAGGGTTGTTACATTCCTATCTCAGCAATTTTAGCTACAGTGGGAAGTGGGGCACCCATATTTACCACTGTTTTATGACAGTGATAATTATTAAACTGTACCATTCTGGAAACAACTGGCTCACACATAAGAGCAGGCAGAAAAGGAAATTCATATTGGGAGCAAGCCCACACAATTTCTGTTACTGCAGCCAATGTTCAAAGAACCTAAAACAGAAAAAAATGTGCAGACTTCTGAGATTTTAAAATGTGTTGCTTGGTACTGAGTACTGACTTGTCAATCATGCCACTACTTTTTTTAAGGACATTTTTCTAGCTTATATAATCAGTGGCAGTCATTTTAATTGATCCATATTTGCCTGATTATGGAAATTCTGTAAATCCGACTTAGTGTGTCCCAAGGACTAAAGCTGAGAAGCACTGTTCTACATCAAGTAGGAAATTAAAGAGAACTGTCATGTTAAAAAAGTTTACTTTGTTTATGTACACCTAACCCATGGTAATAGAGTAATAAAAAGCCTTTTACTTAGGCATGAAGTATTCATTTTATAAAAAGCCACCATTTTGTGATACATATAATCAGTCTATGAGGATACCTAATTCTCACTGAGATGTTAATATCACCTAAGGGTGCCTTATTAAACTTAGTTACATATGACATACTGCCTAGTTGAATGTGAGTATCTGTCTGTGACCTACTGCAGCTTGTTAGACCATCAATGTCACCCCATCCACCTCACTTCCTCTACCCCTCTCTCTATTCCTGCTTTTGTAGCTTAAAAGTTACCTTCCATCTTCTCCCTTTGTGTCTTTCCTCAGCTCTCTAAAAACTTTTTTTGCCAAGACACTATTACTATATATATATATATATATATATATATTTATATATATATATATATATATATATATATATATATATATATATATATATATATACACATTAGTGTAAAAGCCTGTGTACATGGCCCAAAGTGCATAACGGCAGGTGTACTACAGAACTACATGGCAGGTGTACTACAGCAGAAGTACACTTCTCAGCATTCTGTGTGTTCAGACAGTCTGATAACGGAGTGGGGCTCTCCGAATTCAGACAGTAGTCCTCTCTGTGCTTTCAGAGCCCCACCCCATTATCAGCCGCGGAGTGGGCAGTCTGTACTGCGCATCACTGCAGAGCGCGCAGCCATCTGTACTGCACATGACGGCTTCTGACAAACACACACTTAGCAAATTATAATATAGGATATATCCCTTTCAGTGCCAGGGGGTGTACGCAACTTATTGTAAAGCAATGCATTATGTACCCCTCTGGCACTCAAAGGGTTAAATAAATAAAAAATATATAATAATAATATAATAATAAATCTCTGTCTATCTATCTATCTATCTATCTATCTAATTTATATCTACATATATATATATATATATATATGTATATATATATATATATATATATATATATATATATGTAGATATAAATTAGATAGATAGATAGATAGATAGATAGATAGATAGATAGATAGATAGATAGATAGATATATGTCTGATTGGGAAGCACTCTCACTAAAAAGTGGAAAATGACCGGGTGGCAAGTCAACATGGGAGTCCATACAACATATGTAAAAGAACAAGCCGCCACACTCAGGACGTTTCAAACAAAGTGGTGTATCACGGTTCCCGTGATCTTTCTGTCACTCTCTGCTGTGGTGAGCTCCCATTGGCGGAGCTTGTTTAAGCCCTTTAGTGGTGTTCCTGTACCAGTGCTACAGTTGCTGTGATCCTGCGTTCCTGTATACCGATTTGGCCTGTCTGACTATTCTTACTGGTTCCTGCTCCGTGATTGACCCGGCTTGGCTGATGTTCCTGCTCCGTGATTGACTCGGCTTGGCTGACGTTTCTGCTCCTTGATTGACCCGGCTTGGCTGACGTTACTGCTCCGTGACCTGGTTCCGGTGTTCCTCTCATCCTGAAAGTTTCCTGCGAGATCCTGATTCTATGTCGCCTGGCGACATTTTGAACTGTAGAGTACAGTGCTGTGCAGACTGATCACCCACTTAACCCTTGCAGAGCTTGTTGCCTCCGATACTGAGCCTGTCCGTTATACACTTGCTGAGCACCGTTGCCTCCACTACTGAGCCTGTCCGTTAACACTTGCAGAGCTTGTTGCCTCCGTTACTGAGCCTGTCCATTAACACTTGCAGTGCTTGTTGCCTCTGATACGGAGTCTATCCGTTAACACTTGCTGAGCTTGTTGCTTCCGATACTGAGCCTGTCCGTTAACACTTGCAGAGCATTTGTGGCCTCTGTTAACTGTGCTTCCATCTTACACCTTCCGAGCACAGAGTAGCAGTTGTTGTACCGCGTGGTGCTATTGGGTGATACGGTTCAGCTCTTGAAGTGTTAGTGACTCCGTTACCGCACCGGAAGGGTGCTATTGGCTCTGGTCCCATTCAGCTCTCGCATTGTTCGTGACTCCGTTAACGCACCGGAAGGGTGCTATTGGCACTGGTCCCATTCAGCTCTTGCAGTGTTCATGTCTCCGTTACCCCACCAGAAGGGTGCTATTGACTCTGGTCCTATTCATCTCTTGCAGTGTTTGTGACTCTGTTACCGCACCGGAAGGGTGCTATTGGCTCTGGTCCCATTCAGCTCTTGCAGTGTTTATGACTCTGTTACCGCACCGGAGGGGTGCTTTTGGCTCGAGCTCCATTCAGCTCTTGCAGAAGTGTTGGGTATCTCGCTTATCGCCTGTCCTTGGAGTGTTTCAGCTCTGTCTCACGGCTAAGGTGCTTCCCACCTTGCACCACAGTCTCTTGCTGCTCTTACCATCCACTGGGCATTGTCTAAACTCACCACAACAGAGACTGATTACTTGCATTGGACTTTAACCCTTGTGCTACTTCTGTTTCCTAGTATATGACAGTATTGCTCCTTATCCATACTGTGCCTGCAAAGACATCCTTTATCTATATCCATTTACGTGTCATTACCTATTTTAGCCCATAGGGGGCAGTGTTCCTTGTTTCTCTCAATAAAACTGTGTTTTATTTTAACCTCTGGTCTGAGTGTCTTACAAACCGTTACATGGTGTTTGCTTAGTGTCAACGTTTCAATGTGAATACCACATCTTCATCAGGACAAGGGAAGTGGCCCCATCCCCCTTCTATATATACACAATTTCAACCAATAAACCCACCAAGTCTCTTAGTCCTGTGTCATAAATGACATCATCACGTGTCCTCTCTTCTTCACCTTAGTGGTAATTAATATATAATTATAAATTGGTGCACATAAATTAACATAAAGACATTGTGGATTCTAAAGTGTGTTGTATGTAAATAGACAGCAGCACGTTAAGTGGGGATCTGCAGTTTTGACTGTGGTGCGATGTGTCTGCCACTAGACATTTACATACCACACACTCAGTCAGTAACACCACCGCTTAATAAGTATTGCATCTGTCCATTAGGCTCTAACAGCATAGCGGGACTCCCTCACATTGCAAAGCATGCTGTTATACCTCTATTTGTTGGAATGACATGCTAAAGGTGTTTTATGTTGGAAAGATAGCTCAGTGGTAAATTCCCTGACTATGGAGCCTATTCAACCTCAGGGTCAACTCAGCTCTTCATTCTTCCAATAAATGAGTACCATTGATTGGGTAATAATAACACCTATTATTTCAGCTGCCGATTTGGTTAATTCCAAGAGCATGAGCTGAAAGCTCTTTGAGTCCCACTGGGAGAAAGGAGCTATATAGATACTAATTATTATTACTATTAATATTATATGTGTTACATACCATTTATAACATGAAATTAAATCACTATCAAGATTCCCATATATATACCTCCACTGGGTCCGCTACAAACAAATTTTAGTGCCAGGCCCGGATGACGGGATACCCGTATTTCTGGTACCATAGTATAAAGTACACATATTACTGGTGCCATAGAGCTAGATAAGACCAAATACAGGGGTATAGACATGCCGAAAATCGGAGTTTGTTCAATACTCGTCCATGTCCACAGGAATCCCACTTAGAAGCTGCTATATTACCCACAGACTCAGACAGTGTCGGGCCCATGTAGATAACCGTGCCTCTATAAGTTAGGTGGGAATGTGAAGCCAGGCATCCAATATTGGTCTATCTATATGCAGGTCACTCCAGTAAAATCATATTGAAAGAATAACATACAGTGTAGAAAATAACCACTAAGGGAAACAATTATACACACATAGGAAGAAATCAATCAATGAATGGATCATTTCTTTCTGTATGTAATATCACATAGTAACTGCTAGCTGTCTTCCCTCACTATGGTACAAACACCAAAAGATGCAATACTAATAGTTTTACCGCATAGTCACTGTGTAATCAATCTAAATATGATCTCAACAGAAACACGAATGTGGTATAATTTCATTTAAACCATGTGGAGAGACAGTGTTGAGATGATAAATCCAATATGACTCTCTTTGTAGTAAGATCAAATCCCTGTTACCCCCTCTGTCCAGGGGTGGTACATTGTCTATTAGCATAGTTTTTAACATAACCAATGGATGTCCCTTCTCCAACTAGTGTCGAGGAACTGGTTTATCAGTTGACTTTTTGTCCAATGCTTATCGGATGCTGGTTTTATGATTAGCCTTTCTTTCACGGAACGTAGTAATTGTTTTTCCTACGTAATAGAATCCACAAGGGCACATTAATATGTACACTACAAAATTTGATGTGCATGTTAGTCTGTGCCTAATTTTGATCTTCTTGTTGTTATGTGGGTGTCTAAATGTATCACCTGCTAGCATAGTATTACATGTAATGGAATTCAAACACTTATAACACCCTGTTTTAGGTTTCTCCAACCATTTAGTTTTTTTTCTTTAGCTATAGATTCAGTTATTCCATCATTCCTATTTGTTCTCATAAACATCTCCCGTAGCCTTTTTCCTTTTCTAAAAGCTACATAAAGTGGTATTTTTATTCAGGAATGGTGAAGTGCTATCAGTTGATAGTATAGGCCAAAGTTTCTTGATTGTTTTACTGATTTTTAGTCCATGGGGGAAATAGTCAGATACAAATGCAATGCAATCTTCCTTCTTTTTGTCTTGTGCTATATCCATATATATAATGTCTCTTGTGTCAGTCCTTCACATCTAGTAAGTTGATGATTAATTATCTCTGTTATATATTCTCTTTCCATAGATTTATTCCTAATTTCCTCAAGTTGAATGGTAGTCTTCACTTTTTTCTGAGTTGTTACGTACAACCCTGAGGAATTGGGAATATGGAATACCTCTAATCTGAGAGGGAGGATGATCACTACTGGCCAATAGTATCGAATTCCGGTCTGTCAGTTTACTGTATAGTGTGGAGCATACTCTAGAGTCACTGACATATAGCTTCACATCCAAAAACTCAATGTTATCCATGCTGTAATTTAACTTCAACCACACTGGACCATCAAGATTGTTTAACTGACTGTGCCATGCAATGAGCTCTTCTTCACTTGCCTCCCACAAGAGGAGAAAGTAGTCAATATAGCATCTATAAAATGTGACATTCACATTTTGTAAATGTTGTCTCTCGTACGCATACATAAAAAGATTAGCGTACGGGGGTGCACCATTAGAGCCCATTGCAGAGCCAGTCAGTTGAAGATAGAATTTCTTGTCATACCAAAAATAATTGTGGATCAGTGTGATATGCAGCAGGTCACAAATAAATTCAATTGGGCAGTGCCAGTATACTGTGCCTCTTTTACAGCTTCTATACCCTGGTCATGGGGAATAATAGTATAAAGACTATTCACGTCCATAGTCACTAGTATCGTTTTGTCAGTGGTGCATCTGACATCCCTGAGTGATCTTAACAAGTCAGTAGTGTCCCTAGTATATGAAGGCATTTTACACACTATTGGTTGAAATATTGTGTCAAGATATGTGGAGATATTCTGTGTAAGTGATCCCCTCCTGGAGACAATTGGTCTACCTGGCAGAAATGTGGGTATTTTATGGATTTTTGGTAAGGTGTATATTATTGTGATCCTTGGATGTTGGCACAATAGGAATTTGTATAGATTATTATCAATCCAGCCGCTATTTCAAGGGTTTCATCAATCTCTTTCTTAAATTGTTTAGTGGGATTGTTTTTAAGTATCATATAGGTGGTAGTTAGTGTTGAGCGAGCATGCTCGGCCGATGCTCGGATCGGCTCGAGCATCGCTCTGCTCGGCACATGGCGGTACTCGTACGAGTACCGCATGTGCTCGCCTGCCATGTTCAGGTCTCCTCCCCGCACGTTTTGCGGCTGCTGCGCAGCCAATAAACGTGCAGGGAGGCTCTGACATCGGTGTAATGCCAGCAGCCATGTTGGCTGCTGGCATTACACTGATTGGCTGGCCAGAACCCGTGGTCGGGTGCTGTATAGCACCTGACCAGCGAGTTCGGCTCAGTCTTAGCCAGGGAGAGATGAGGATAGGAAGGGAAAGTCAGTGTAGGGAGAAAAAAAGCAAAATTGTGAAAAAAAAAGAACCAAAAGTCCTTTTTAGGACTACTGTGTGTGGGGGCAGCAGGTTATTTTGTGTGGGGGAAAAAAACAAAACAAAAAAAATTTCATATATTCTGTTTAGTGTGCAAAGTTGCAGATTAGAGCACATTCTGTTTAGTGTGCAAAGTTGCAGATTAGAGCACATTCTGTTTAGTGTGCAAAGTTGCAGATTAGAGCACATTCTGTTTAGTGTGCAAAGTTGCAGATTAGAGCACATTCTGTTTAGTGTGCAAAGTTGCAGATTAGAGCACATTCTGTTAAGTCTTCAAACTAAAATATCAAAGTCACATATTCCATTCAGTGTGCGTCGCCGCAGTTTAGCAGCACATTCTGTGTACTGTGCAGAGTTGCAGAATAGGAAGAAATACTGTTAAGTCTTCAAACTAAAATATCAAAGTCACATATTCCATTCAGTGTGCTTCGCCGCAGTTTAGCAGCACATTCTGTGGACTGTGCAGAGTTGCAGAATAGGAAGAAATACTGTTAAGTCTTCAAACTAAAATATCAAAGTCACATATTTCATTCAGTGTGCTTCGCCGCAGTTTAGCAGCACATTCTGTGTACTGTGCAGAGTTGCAGAATAGGAAGAAATACTGTTAAGTCTTCAAACTAAAATATCAAAGTCACATATTCCATTCAGTGTGCTTCGCCGCAGTTTAGCAGCACATTCTGTGTACTGTGCAGAGTTGCAGAATAGGAAGAAATACTGTTAAGTCTTCAAACTAAAATTTCAAAGTCACATATTCCATTCAGTGTGCGTCACCGCAGTTTAGCAGCACATTCTGTGTACTCTGCACAGTTGCAGAATAGGAAGAAATACTGTTAAGTTTTCAAACTCAAATATTAAAGTCACATATTCCATTCAGTGTGTGTCACCGCAGTTTAGCAGCCTATTCTGTGTACTCTGCACAGTTGCAGAATAGGAAGAAATACTGTTAAGTTTTCAAACTCAAATATTAAAGTCACATATTCCATTCAGTGTGTGTCACCGCAGTTTAGCAGCCTATTCTGTGTACTCTGCACAGTTGCAGAATAGGAAGAAATACTGTTAAGTTTTCAAACTCAAATATTAAAGTCACATATTCCATTCAGTGTGTGTCACCGCAGTTTAGCAGCCTATTCTGTGTACTCTGCACAGTTGCAGAATAGGAAGAAATACTGTTAAGTTTTCAAACTCAAATATTAAAGTCACATATTCCATTCAGTGTGTGTCACCGCAGTTTAGCAGCCTATTCTGTGTACTCTGCACAGTTGCAGAATAGGAAGAAATACTGTTAAGTTTTCAAACTCAAATATTAAAGTCACATATTCCATTCAGTGTGCGTCACCGCAGTTTAGCAGCCTATTCTGTGTACTCTGCACAGTTGCAGAATAGGAAGAAATACTGTTAAGTCTTCAAACTCAAATATTAAAGTCACATATTCCATTCAGTGTGCGTCACCGCAGTTTAGCAGCCTATTCTGTGTACTCTGCACAGTTGCAGAATAGGAAGAAATACTGTTAAGTCTTCAAACTCAAATATTAAAGTCACATATTCCATTCAGTGTGTGTCACCGCAGTTTAGCAGCCTATTCTGTGTACTCTGCACAGTTGCAGAATAGGAAGAAATACTGTTAAGTTTTCAAACTCAAATATTAAAGTCACATATTCCATTCAGTGTGTGTCACCGCAGTTTAGCAGCCTATTCTGTGTACTCTGCACAGTTGCAGAATAGGAAGAAATACTGTTAAGTTTTCAAACTCAAATATTAAAGTCACATATTCCATTCAGTGTGCGTCACCGCAGTTTAGCAGCCTATTCTGTGTACTCTGCACAGTTGCAGAATAGGAAGAAATACTGTTAAGTTTTCAAACTCAAATATTAAAGTCACATATTCCATTCAGTGTGTGTCACCGCAGTTTAGCAGCCTATTCTGTGTACTCTGCACAGTTGCAGAATAGGAAGAAATACTGTTAAGTTTTCAAACTCAAATATTAAAGTCACATATTCCATTCAGTGTGTGTCACCGCAGTTTAGCAGCCTATTCTGTGTACTCTGCACAGTTGCAGAATAGGAAGAAATACTGTTAAGTTTTCAAACTCAAATATTAAAGTCACATATTCCATTCAGTGTGTGTCACCGCAGTTTAGCAGCCTATTCTGTGTACTCTGCACAGTTGCAGAATAGGAAGAAATACTGTTAAGTTTTCAAACTCAAATATTAAAGTCACATATTCCATTCAGTGTGCGTCACCGCAGTTTAGCAGCCTATTCTGTGTACTCTGCACAGTTGCAGAATAGGAAGAAATACTGTTAAGTCTTCAAACTAAAATTTCAAAGTCACATATTCCATTCAGTGTGCGTCGCCGCAGTTTAGCAGCACATTCTGTGGACTGTGCAGAGTTGCAGAATAGGAAGAAATACTGTTAAGTTTTCAAACTCAAATATTAAAGTCACATATTCCATTCAGTGTGCGTCACCGCAGTTTAGCAGCCTATTCTGTGTACTCTGCACAGTTGCAGAATAGGAAGAAATACTGTTAAGTTTTCAAACTCAAATATTAAAGTCACATATTCCATTCAGTGTGTGTCACCGCAGTTTAGCAGCATATTCTGTGTACTCTGCACAGTTGCAGAATAGGAAGAAATACTGTTAAGTTTTCAAACTCAAATATTAAAGTCACATATTCCATTCAGTGTGTGTCACCGCAGTTTAGCAGCCTATTCTGTGTACTCTGCACAGTTGCAGAATAGGAAGAAATACTGTTAAGTTTTCAAACTCAAATATTAAAGTCACATATTCCATTCAGTGTGCGTCACCGCAGTTTAGCAGCCTATTCTGTGTACTCTGCACAGTTGCAGAATAGGAAGAAATACTGTTAAGTCTTCAAACTAAAATTTCAAAGTCACATATTCCATTCAGTGTGCGTCGCCGCAGTTTAGCAGCACATTCTGTGGACTGTGCAGAGTTGCAGAATAGGAAGAAATACTGTTAAGTTTTCAAACTCAAATATTAAAGTCACATATTCCATTCAGTGTGCGTCACCGCAGTTTAGCAGCCTATTCTGTGTACTCTGCACAGTTGCAGAATAGGAAGAAATACTGTTAAGTTTTCAAACTCAAATATTAAAGTCACATATTCCATTCAGTGTGTGTCACCGCAGTTTAGCAGCCTATTCTGTGTACTCTGCACAGTTGCAGAATAGGAAGAAATACTGTTAAGTTTTCAAACTCAAATATTAAAGTCACATATTCCATTCAGTGTGTGTCACCGCAGTTTAGCAGCCTATTCTGTGTACTCTGCACAGTTGCAGAATAGGAAGAAATACTGTTAAGTTTTCAAACTCACATATTAAAGTCACATATTCCATTCAGTGTGTGTCACCGCAGTTTAGCAGCCTATTCTGTGTACTCTGCACAGTTGCAGAATAGGAAGAAATACTGTTAAGTTTTCAAACTAACATATTAAAGTCACATATTCCATTCAGTGTGCGTCACCGCAGTTTAGCAGCCTATTCTGTGTACTCTGCACAGTTGCAGAATAGGAAGAAATACTGTTAAGTTTTCAAACTCAAATATTAAAGTCACATATTCCGTGTAAGATGAAGAAGGCGGGTAAAAAGGGACGGGGAAGTGGACGTGATCCTGATAGTTCAGGGCGCGGGTCAGGATGCGGAGAAACTGTGCCTGGTGCCAGAGCACAAGAAAGAAAGACATCCACCATACCTAGCTTCATGTCTAATTTTACAGGGCGTCGCAGGACATCACTCTCGAGGTCCGACCACTGCGAACAGGTGGTCGGTTGGATGTCAGCTGATACTGCTTCCAGTCGGTTAAGCACCACCCTGTCTTCCACCAAGTCCACTCTCAGTAGCCAAGAGTCTGGTCAACATAATCCTCACTCTGATCATCCTTCCTCCCACCATACACGGTCTGGTCAAAGAAGTGATCCCACACTGGGATATAGTGAGGAGCTCGTCTCATCACCAATCCTTCATTTGACCCTCTCTCCAAGCACGCTTGCAGAGGAACATGACATCTTGTGCCCTGATTCACAACCTCTAGAGGGTACCCAATCACAAGAAGATGACAGATGTGAACGGCATTTAAGGTCAAAGGAAGTAGTGGATGATGATGATGATGATGAGACACAGTTGCCATTAAATCAACCACTATTACTGTCTCAAGACCTTGTTGAGGAGAATGTTATACAGTTGTCAATGACTGAGTATGTGGTGGGATCAAGACATGGGGAGGATGATCAGAGTGAGGAAGTGGAGGAGGACTTGGTGGACGATGAGGTGACTGACCCCACCTGGGAAGGTGTAGAGCCGAGCGATGACAGCAGTCCTGAGGGTGAGCCATCTGCAGCACCACAACAGGCTGGAAGAGGCAGTGGTGTGGCTACAGAAAGAAGGCGGACCGCACCAAACCGGCCCGCAAATGTTCCACGGAGCACCCCCTTGCATAAATCTCCCTTGCCAAAGGGTAGGTGTTCCGCGGTATGGCGTTTTTTTAAGGAAAGTGCGGACGACAAAAGAATTGTAGTTTGCAACCTGTGCCACACCAGAATGAGCCGAGGCATGAACACTAGAAACCTCACCACCACCAGCATGATCCGACACATGGCATCCAAGCACCGTAGTAAGTGGGAGGAACGCCTGGATCGCCCATCTGTGTCTGCAGGCCACACCACTGCCTCCTCTTCCCCTGTTTTCGGTGCCGGCCAATCGCCTGTCGAAGGCGCAGGCCCGCATACCTCCCGCCCTGCACCTGTACCATCTGAAGCACCATCAGCGACCACATCCACTTCCCTGTCCCAGCACAGCGTCCAAATTTCGTTACCCCAGGCATTTGAGCGCAAGCGAAAATACCCAGCCACCCACCCACAGGCCATAGCACTAACCTCACACCTTTCCAAATTACTGGCCATCGAAATGCTGCCATTTAGGCTTGTGGACACTGAGTCCTTCCGCAGCCTGATGGCAGCAGCTGTCCCTCGGTACGCGGTCCCCAGCCGCCACTACTTTTCCCGGTGTGCCATCCCTGCATTACACCACCATGTGTCCCGTAACATCACCCGTGCCCTGACCAACGCAGTTACTGGGAAGGTCCACTTAACGACTGACACATGGACAAGTGCTTGTGGCCAGGGACGCTACATTTCCCTGACGGCACACTGGGTGAATGTCGTGGAGGCTGGGAGCGACTCAGACCCTGGGATGGCACGGGTGCTACCCACGCCGAGGATTGCGGGCCCTACCTCCATCAGGGTTTCCGCCAGCACCTACGTTATTGGCTCCTCCTCCTCCGTTTCCACCTCCGAATTCTCTACACGCAGCGCCACTCCCCCATCAGCCAGTCGCTGGAAGCAGTGTAGCACTGCAGTGGGGAAGCGTCAACAGGCCGTGCTGAAGCTGATCTGCCTTGGGGACAAACAGCACACGGCCTCAGAGCTGTTGCAGGGGATTAGTCACCAGACCGAGCAGTGGCTCTCGCCACTCAACCTGCAACCAGGCATGGTTGTGTGTGATAATGGGCGTAACTTGGTGGCGGCTTTGGAGCTCGGCAAGCTCACACACGTACCATGCCTAGCGCATGTATTTAATTTAGTGGTTCAGCGATTTCTAAAAACCTACCCCAATGTGCATGATCTCTTGACCAAGGTGCGCCGCGTGTGTGCACATTTCCGTAAGTCATCTACAGCTTCGGCCGGCCTGTTGAAGCTGCAGCAGCGCTTACAATTGCCAGCTCACCGGCTGCTGTGTGACGTGAGCACGCGCTGGAACTCCACCTTCCACATGTTGGCCCGGCTTTGTGAGCAGCAGAGGGCAGTAGTGGAGTACCAGCTGTTACACGGTCGTCGCCTCTCCGTTCAACTTCCTCTAATCAGAAGTGAGGAGTGGGAATGGATGTCAGACCTCTGTGAGGTTTTACGCAATTTTGAGGAATCGACACAGATGGTGAGCGGCGATAACGCTATTATCAGTGTAACCATCCCACTTCTGTGTCTACTGAAACGCTCGCTGCTCACAATTAAAACCGACGCTTTGCATGTGGAAGAGGTGGAAATGCGGGAGGAAGAGCTTACACAAGGTGATAGCCAGAGCACCCTCACTTCGTCTTCTCAGCGACAATTGGAGGAGGCGGAGGAGGAGGAGGAGGAAGACACGGTTGCCTCCGCTACAGAGGGTAGCCATGGAACTTTAGTTCCATCTCTTCAGCGTGGGTGGGCAGAAGAGGAGGAAGAGGATGAGGAGATTGAGAGTCATCCTCCTGGTGAGGACAGCGAAATCTTGACTGTTGGTACTCTGGCACACATGTCTGACTTTATGTTAGGCTGCCTTTCCCGTGACCCACGCGTTGTACGCATTTTAGACAACACGGATTACTGGGTGTTCACCCTTCTGGACCCCCGCTACAAAGAGAATTTCTCATCTCTCATTCCTCCGGTGGAGAGGACAAGCAAAATGGTGCAATACCAGAAGGTTCTTGTTGAAAAATTGCTCCAAAATTTTCCATCTGACAACGCTGGCGGCAGAGTACGTGCTACCTTGGCCAACCGAGAAGGGGAGAAAAGGGGAGCACACAGCAGTTCCGACAAAGGCAGGGCAACACTCTCCAAGGCGTGGAACACCTTCATGACACCCCGCCAGCACCCTCACCCTGATGCGCAGCCTAGTGTCACAAGGAGGGAAAAGTTTTGGAAGATGGTGAAGGAGTACGTAGCAGACCGTGTCAGCGTCCTCAATGATCCCTCTGTGCCTTACAACTACTGGGTGTCCAAGCTGGACACGTGGTATGAACTGGCACTCTACGCCTTGGAGGTGCTGGCCTGCCCTGCCACCAGCGTTCTGTCTGAGCGGGTATTTAGTGCTGCTGGTGGCATCATAACAGATAAGCGTATCCGCCTTTCCACCGACAATGCTGATAGGTTGACACTTATAAAAATGAACAAGGCCTGGATTTCCCCTGACTTCTCCACTCCACTGGAGGAAAGCCCCGGGGGAACATAAACTCACTTTATATATGTTATTTACAATGATGGGAATACTCTGTATTCCCATTCACCCCTTCCACCCAAAAAACGGGTATATGGTTGACTCTTAATCTTCTCATCCTCCTCCTCCTCTTCCATATGCCCTGGGATATAATTTTTATATAGGGCCAGCTCACCAGCGGGCCCTGTGATATAATTTTTATATAGGGCCAGCTCACCAGCGGGCCCTGTTTGACAATTTTTATATAGGTCAGCTCACCAGCGGGCCTTCTCATATAATGTTTTATTGGGTCAGCTCTCTAGCGGGCCCTCTCATATAATGTTTTATAGCGTCAGCTCACTAGCGGGCCTTCGCATATAATGTTTAGGATGGTCAGCTCCGCAGCAGACCCTCACCCATAATGTTTTAGATGGTCAGCTCAGCGCACGTTTCCCTCTTAATCATGGCCCCAGTTCAGAAAAATCGAGGAAATTTTTGGGAGAATTTGCCTTTGCGCACGTTTCCCTCTTAATCATGGCCTCAGTTCAATAAAATCAAGGAAATTTTTGGGAGAATTTGCCTCTGCGCACGTTTCCCTCTTAATCATGGCCTCACTTCAGAAAATCAAGGAAATTTTTGGGATAATTTGCCTCTGCGCACGTTTCCCTCTCAATCATGGCCTCACTTCAGAAAATCGAGGAAATTTTTGGGAGAATTTGCAGATGATATACAAGTAAATATACAGCAAATATTGTTTGGTAACAATTTTTCGCCTAAAGTCGTTTTTATTTTCCTTTTTGTGTGTTTTACGGTCAGTCTGTAAAAATGGCGAACTACGGGCGAAAGATCGTTCCCAGCAGCGATGTTGGAGTCCAAGATGCATCCAGACATCCTCCCTATGCTGTCCCTGAACCATTTCTGTGGTGTTTCCATCATTTTCTGCCCTTTTCCTATGGACCAGACACCCTCCCCTCATCAGAGCAGGGGGTGCCTGGTGTAATGCTCGAGTCCTCCCATTGACTTCAATGGGGCTCGGGTGCTCGGCCGAGCACTCGAGCCTCCGGGGGCGCTCGGTCAGAGCACCCGAACACCCGAGCATTGGGGTGCTCGCTCATCACTAGTGGTAGTGTCATCAAGCTGTGAGAGTAATTCTTTGTTGTAATTAGTGTAATCCATCACCACCGCCTTTGTCTTGGGGAAATTTCAGCCACTGGCAGAGGAAGAAAAGGTTAGTAGTGTGAGCAGGACAGGTCAGCTACCTGTGCCTGCTGCCAGTGCTATGCCTGCTACAGTGTCTTGTGATTCTCAGGACTAGGGATGGGTGAAAACTTTCACCTCAAACTGAAATCGGTGAATAATGGCACTTTCCGCTTGGTGAATAATTTCCTGCAAAAAAAGTGCATTTTTTTCCGCTTATTCCTGCCTTTTTCACCCATTGAAATCAAGGGGAATAAAAAATTTTCTCCACCACACAAAAGTTTTCTACAGCCATATAAAAGGCTGTCAGGCTCTCACAGCATGCCATATTGTGAAAGAATGGCTAATCATAGAACCACCCTCCGACAAGCTTTGCACAAAAAGTCAACTGATCCTATATAATAATTCGCTAGGATGTTTGTCACAATGCAGTCATGTGCAGTAGAGACTGCCCGCATTCGGGCAGTCTCTACTGCGCATGGTTGCATCATTTGAGTGAGGTGAAGCAAGACTGCACCTCGTGGAGCAGTGAGGTAGCTGCCGCTTAACCCCTTGAGTACCAGAGGGGAACGCAACACATTGCAAAGCAATGCATTGTGTACGCCTCTGGCACTCAAAGGGTTAACATTACCTGGACCTTGGCCCGTGTACATGGGCTTTTACACTAGTATATATATAAAGAAGAATAGCAAAAGGCAATGTCACACACCAATAAACGAAAGCAAAATTTAGATATCATAACAGGTGCACGTCCCATAAAATACATCAATGTACTCAGCCTGGGAGTCCCGGGATGTAGTGGGAGACAGCACACTTGAATTAATCAGGGCAAATGCCCTGAGGAAGGTCCAATTCAGGACCAAAAATGTTCGACTCTCTATGATGATTGAATAAATTGTGCTGTACATATATATATATATATATATATATATATATATATATATATATATACATACATACATATACACTGGAGGTAAGTGATCAAGCTCCATGTTATATTAATTTTAACATGTTTATCTTTTCCCTCTCAATGCTTTTGTGGCAAGAGGAGATATCTTCCCACTCCACTACACATCTAAACTATCATTATCATTATAACCTTTCACTTACTTTTATCCACCGTTCCATATATATTCTACACTTGCTTTCTTAAGCAAATATGGCATTTACACTGCACTTTCCCACTTGAAGTAGTATCTTCCAAATGTGAACACTAAGGGTGGGCGAATGTTTCCTTCGTGAAAATCATGTGGTTATCTGCTTTTTTTTGCATAAAAATACCCTTTAAATACAGTAATTAAAATATTAATAAAAATGTGACACTTTTGAGGAAGTGAAGCAACTACAGAGGGAGAGAGGGTGCTAGGCTGTTATGCTTTGAGAGGCTCATAGTGACTGCTATCACTATAAGCAACTGGAATACTAATAAAAAGGCCTGTTAGGCATCCAGTGAGTCTAAGGAGGGGAAGTGACCACTACCAACATTAAAGGGTCTGGATGCAGTGCAGGGACATGACAGTAAACTAGTAGTTCAAAAACTGACTGCAGCAATGGTTGCTGCAGCGTGTGCAATCAATGATGATGATCGCTGTACTCCAAGGGAGGATGCAGTTTGTCAAGGTCCCACCAAAACTAGTTCCAGCACCACCAGTGCCAGTAGAAATAAAGAACCAAATAAGAAGAACACCAAAGACTACAACAAGTCACATTCAAGTGTTGATGATGCTGGCAATAGTGTAATAGAGGAAGGTGTAGCAGCTGAACCGTCTCTGCATTAGATAGTGAGACAAACAAGCAGCAAAACATCCATCCTCAAGGTAGTAGGAAACTTTGTTACAGTAAAAGTAAAAAGACATTGTTTGAGACCTCTAAAAACTTAGAGGAATATAAGGGCAGTAGTGGGCAAGAACTGTCAGGTGATGCTAATGCTGCTGAGGATGACCTGATGATGATGCAGATCTATGATATATCCCTCCAGCATCCTTCTCTTGTTCAGATACAGATGAAGTTGAGAGTGAGGATGACGTCAGTGCTATAAGGTTAGCAGAAAGTCAAAGGCTGAATCTTCCACCACTTTTAAGGAGCACTGTGCCTGTCTATAAACTGTTTGAAAAAGCCAATGGAATGTCTGACCCTGGACAGGCACATATGTCAAAAAGCACACAGTCACCCTATCAGTTATCAAGCAGCAATGTTGGGAGACTAACATTGTTAAAAATGAACCAACATCTCATACCATCTGAGTATCAGGTAGCAGAAACCACACATGACAGACAAAGCAAGGACAAATATATTAAGAGCAGCACAAATGAATAGGTGGAGGAGGGATGTGAAGAAGGGTTGCCACCATCTACCCCACTTGGGACCACTGCTATGCTCAATAAGTAATGTGTGTCAATAATCTGAGAAGGAGGATAGTGTATGACAATGGTAAAAACAATACACATACACAAATCACACCATGCCAGTCCCTCACCACTACCACTATAAGCAACAAATGTGTTAAAAAGGCAGAAAAATTGTTAAAATAGACAAAAAGCAAGACATTTTTGCATAGACAGAAAGGTGAAATTTTTCACAGGAAAAGCAAAAAATCGGTTGTCGCGAAAAAGTCATGCAGGAAATTTTTCACACTTTTCGCCCACCCCTACTCAAGACCACCTCCTGAGAATCACAAGACACCGTAGCAGATATAGCACTGCCAGCAGGCACAGGTAGCTGACCTGTCCTGCTCACACTACTACCCTTTTCTTCCTCTGGAGGGAAGAGATGATGCCAAGTGGGACAGCAGGGGACTTGCCATCCCCAAGCTGTCCTGCCACTACTACTATTATTAAGAAGATCCAGCAGCTACAGACTCATAGTGTTAGGAGTCAGTTAGGATGATCATACTGGTAGTGAAGAGGAAGACTCTGAGACTTAAATTGATGTGGTTGGTGAAAGTAGTAATATTGATGGTGAAGCAGCTGGTGAGACTAGCTTTACCACTGTAGATGCTCCTACTGATGCTGAGGTGGTAGGGGAAGTAATGCAGAGCACCCAGACTAGTGGTCAAGGGAGACCACAACATTCTCCTGACCCTAGGAGTCCCCTTACCCCCATGGCATTGTCCAGATGGAACATTATCCTGAAGAAGGCAGAATTGCTGCCTAGCAGCTATAATACCACAACCAACATGAGCACAGATCAGCTTCCTGTGCCTGCTGCTAGTGCTGCCAGTCTGCCTTCTTCATCTCAACAAGTGATAGCAAGTGTGACAGTAGGGGACCCTCTGTCACATTTCTCATGACCTCTAACCAGTAAGACACCTTTAATAGAGCAGCAGCAGCAAGGAGGGACTGATGGTGGTGATGATGATGGCAGAGAAGCTGAGGTGGAAGGAACATTAAATTAGCCCAAACTGAGAAGGAATGGGAGACAGTTATGGGGATGGGCATCCCCAACACCACCAGCAGTGAGATTTTGGAATTTTCAGAGTTTGTTGCTGCTGTAATAACTACTGCTGCTGAGGAGCATGCTAGTGTGCCACAGACCACTGTGCATGTGGAGAAGAAGTATGTGCTGTTTTTCACTGTGATTTAAATTGTGCCATTCATGTGCAGTACTTCCTTCTTAATGTTTTTTTCTCTACCTTCTATGGCCCTCTTTTTTACCTTGTGTAACGCAGTTGTCACTTGCGCTTCTCTTGCCACCCCATATCTATTACTTCCTTTAAACTCTCTGTTGGCTGGTTGTTGACCTGTATCATTCTGTTGACTATGCTACTGCTCTGCTTTCTCTAGGAGCATGGAAGAGTAAAAGTGATAGCTTTATTAGCTAAGTCAGTTGCTCTAGGATGTAAGCTTTTAAGACAGCTTTGATCTCTCCTTCAGGCATATCTAGAATGAAGTGTCACTATGTTGTGGCACTCAGACACAGAAACACAGCAGTCCCCATGATGACACTGCATTGGTGGAAGCAGTCCCATTCCACAGCATTGTCCTTCCCCACCTCTGAGGTACCAAACTTGCCCCTCTTGTCTTATTTTCTTTTCATCCCCTGCACCCTCTTCCCACTATGCACCCCTCTGTTTTACCCCCAGTGTTGTAATCAAATGTATAGTCAATCTCTGTTCTTCCAGCATTGTTAGAATGGTAATAACTCCAGCAGTGCTATGATGACAGCTGTGTCTCCCAATAGACACAGCAACCACATTAACTCCTGAAGTGCTTATTTTTATTTGAGGGTCTAATTCTGTAACAAATTATGTAAATTTGGCAATGAATCCCTTGAATTAAAAACCTCATTCAAAACAATTATTTATAGTGCAGTTAGTCTGCTTGAGAATTGAGGCTGACACACTATGACCTTGGGTAAGATGCACTAAGATGCAATAAAGAGGGGATAAAGAGAAGATAATGCTCCAGAGCATCTCTATATATTTGGTTTGTATATCCGCTAAGATCCCTCAAGCTGGAGAGATGTGAGTTTATAGGCTCCATAAAAAAGCATAGAGAATGGTGAGTTTAGGACACCACATAAGTCGTCTCCTCTAAATTATTCCTTTATCACAGCTTAGCATATAAAAACAGTTGTATCTTAGGAAACAAATAATAATTCCTGTTTACTTATATAGGGCGTTTAATCCATTGAATGCTAAATGTATTTCTAACTCATTGCAAAGCAATACACTGGAGACCTTTGTAGCAGGGGTGGCTAACCCTGGTCCTCAAGAGCTACCAAGAGTGCATGTTTTCAGAATATCCCTGAATGAGCACAGGTAGGCCAATTAATGGGATTTAGCCACTAATTTGCCCACCAGTTAAGATATTCTAAAAACATACAGTGTTGGTAGCTCTTGAGTACCAGGGTTGTCTACCCCTGCTCTTTATCATCCAGATGGTTAAAACCTCCTTATGCCTCCAGTTCTTCATAATAGATGAGACTCATTGATTCTTGTTCAACATAGCTATTGAAAATAAGGAAATACTCATGTGTGAATTTACCTTATACACTGCATGTGGAAGTACTAAACACATGGGCTTATGTTTCTGTGTGGGTCCTAATAAACTGGACAGCTGCTAGATCATTTAATATCTGTAATATATCAACTCATTGTGAATAGAATTATATTTAATTATTAACAGACTCTATTAAAACAATTGCATTCACAAACATTTCCATACTGTTTTAACCATGAATGCTATAAATGACTCAATCAATGATCAAAGAATTTTATTGCAAATTTGCTATTCACCTATCCTGTGATGGCGGGATTTTTTCAAGCCATTACTTATTCATCAGTGAGTGATCACCACACCACAACTGTTTGTATATAGGCATGTATCACTGGATCGGAGATCACAGCAAAGAGTAATGTATTTCATATGCTGCTTTTTCCCAGCTTGAATCTCTTCCGTATTTATGAGTAGGATAAGGAGCATTTTGTTTTTCACTAAATATTTTATTTATTCAATAGAAGTAGAGTTTCACATATAAGTTTTACATCCTAGGCTTTATGAGAGGTATAAGGGCTTTGGGTTTCAACATGCCATTTATTGTGAATACATGCTACTTTCTACTCCTTATTGCTTCTTTAAAAAATCCTCATTGAAAATGAACAAATGGAAAAAGTGGTCCCCAAGGAAATGTATATTCTTATTGTTCTTCAAAATGACACATTTGGGTCAGATTCATCAGAGTGCAAATTTCAAACTGGCATAAAAACCTGCATGACAAAATTCCATATGGGGTTAGATATTTAACAAACAGTTCTTGCATATTAATGTCAGAATTCATGAATACTGAATATTTGTATTGGAAGAGTTTACTATTTAACACATTGATATCTCCTATTTACTAACTTGTGAAAATGTAATGCTTCTAAAAATTTACAGAAAAAGGAGCACATGACAGGCATATTATCCATTCTAAAATACATGGATTTTGTTTTAAAACCGCAGTGGAAGACACTTAATAGAATCATAGCTGGTCTTTAACCACTGGACTACTGTATATTATTTTTAATTTATGTTGAAATGAAGTTTGATTATTCTTCAGTTCAGTTTCATATATGGAATTAGGAACAGCTGTAAACTGTCATAGCCAATGTGGTGGTGACAAAAGAAAGTGGGTCCATAACAAATTACAGTTGTATAGACTACACAGAAAAATGTGAATACTTTAGTGACTACAGGAAAATGAGAAGGCATGGAAGACAAGTCGATTGATGGAGATAGGTATTTGATATGAATAGCAGATAGATGTAATTGTTTTCATGACAGCAGAAAGTGAACAAGGCATGGGAGATGAGGTTCCAGAGTATAGGTATTAATTGTGGGTAACAGATAGACTTGGGTTACTGAACAGTGAAAGCAGATAGTCTGATTGAATTTGAAAAGTATGAGTTCATAAAAACAGTGAAAGTGCACAGATTTTTTTTTTTGGAGGGGGAGTTGGCTGGCTTTGGGCTGGATTTTTAGCTTTACAATATAATCTTTCTTTGCTGATTCTACCTTTTAATATGTAAAGAGAGAGTATTTGTTTTGTATACCTTCTTTCTCTGTTTCGTTGACAATGAATTCTACTTTAAACCATCCACAAGCAACAGCTCAATTCTTTTACTGTTCATTAGCAGACTCTTTTGTCTGTGTTAGCTCAAAATGAATGGCTTGGTCTTCATGACAGTCATGGAGGGGGTGATGATGATCATGATAATTGTGATGAAGCAGCTGGTGATGGGACCAGCATGACCGTTGTAGATCCTCCTGCTGAGGTAGAAGGGGAAGTGAATGTCATGATGCTAAGCAGCCAGACTAGAGGTCAAGGGAGCCCATATCTATCCCCCAGCCAGTTGTCAAGGGGTGACTATGAAATAACAACACTCGAGAAGTACAGATACAGTAAAATGAACTTTATTAATAAAGAATTAAAAGAAAGAATATATCTCTCAAACCTTCACTAGACCAGGTAGGAACAATGCAAAGGCACTTCCCCAACCCTTCACTCGACAGGCTTGCAGACAGAGAAATACTATACCCCAGAATGCTGAAGTATCTACCAGGAGCTACAGCACCTCTTCCACCTTCACGAGTCCCGGTATAGGACAGTGTAATGACACTTCCACAACACTTCACTAGACAGGTGGAAGAGAGGTGAACCGACTATACTTCGGAACGCTGGAGCAACCAAGGAGCGAGAGCACTTTCCTCCACCCTCTCGAGGCCGATACAGGACAGTGTAACGACACTTCCTCAACACTTCACTAGACAGATGGAAGAGAAGTGAACAGAATATACTTCAGAAAGCTGGAGCAACCAAGGAGTGAGAGCACCTTCTCCTACCTTCACGAGGCCTGGTCTGGGAACAGTGTAACGACACTTTCCCAACCATTCACTAGACAGGTAGGAGGATAACTATCGGACTATACTCCAGAACGCTGGAGCACCACCAGTAGCGAGAGCACAGCCTCCACCTTCATGAGGCCAGGTAAAGGGACAGTGTAATGACACTTCCCAAAACCCTTCACTAGACAGGTGGAAATAGGGCACACCGACTACACTCCAGAATGCTGGAGGACCACAAATAGCGAGAACACCTCTCCAACAGGAGATGACTAGGCTACGGATAGGCCCTAGACAGCTAGGGATTAACTGACAGACAGAGGAGACAGACCCTAGAACACTAGGGGATATAACCGATTACCCAAGATAGGCCGCAGGTGGGCAACAGACTAGGCAACAAGCACACGTACTGCCAGGAAGCAGTAGCCCGGTAATGGCAGGCTAGTAAACCAAGGGAGGAAGGCAGCCAGGCCAGGGTAGGCTGTAGGAGGTATGTCAACCTGAGTCAGGAGCGCAGCGGAGCAAGTGTCAACCAAAGCCAGAAGGTATGGTAGTAGGGAGCCAGGGGTCTCAGCCAGATCAGGTAGTCAAACGAAGCCAGAGGTCTCAGCTGGATCGAGTAGTCAGACGAAGCTAGAGGTCTCAGCTGGATTGGGTAGTCAGACGAAGCCAGAGGTATCAGCCGGAAAGGAAGTCAGACAAAGCCAGGAGTCATACACAGGAATCAATAAACGGAACACAGAAGCACAACACTCAGGTACATCACAAAAGGGCAAAGATGTATAGTAGGTCTGAGGCCTATAAGGCCTAGCATATGGGAGGAGACCACTAATCACCCTCCAGTGGCCCATAAGAATACAGCGTATTATTTGACTGACAGGTAAGGCAATAAAAAATGTCACTAGTATAAAAGCACACAACTGGAGGCAATTACTGATGCCGTGATACCAGTCTCTACTTGAAGAGAAATAGCTGGCTACCCAAGCTACAAAGAATTAACCGTTTATATTGGAAATGTTGGTACATAATTAATTGGGATAGGAGACACCATGTTTTCAAGTTTTAATATTATGAGTGGCCAAATCAACAGTTTGGTACATTCTGAAAAAAAAAAGAATGAGCTGGTGAGCTCTGCAACAAAAAAGGCCTGGAAGTTCATGGAAGACAGTGATGGATGATTGTAGGATCCTTTCCATGGTAAAGAAAAACCCCTTTGCAATATCCAGCCAAGTGGAGAACACTCACCAGGAGGTAGGCATATCATTATCCAAGTCTGCCATAAAGAGAAGACTTCACGAGAGCAAAGGGTTCACCACAAGGTGCAAACCATTCATAAGCCTCTAGAATAGAAAGGCCACATTACATTTTGCCAAAAAACATATAAAAAATCCAGCCCAGTTCTGGAACAGCATTCTTTGGACAGATGAAACTAAGATCGACCTGTACCAGAATGATGGGAAGAAAAAAGTATGGAGAAGACTTGGAATGGCTCATGATCTGAATCATACCACAACATCTGTAAAACACAGTGGAGGCATGCATGGCTTCCAATGGCACTGGGTCACTAGTGTTTATTGATGATGTGACAGAAGACAGAAGCAGCCAGATGCATTTTGAAGTATATAGGAATATATTGTCTGCTCAGATTCAGCCAAATTCAATTAAGTTGATTGGATGGTGCTTCACTTTACAGGTGGAAATGACTAAAAACATAATGTAAAAGCCAACCCAGGGTTTTTTAAGACAAAGAAGTGGAATATTCTGCAGTGGTTGAATCACCTGATCTCAACCCGATTGAGCATGCATTCCACTTCCTGAAGACAAAACTTAAGTCAGAAAGACCCACAAACAAACAGCAACTGAAGACAGCTGCAGTAAAGGCCTGGCAAAGCATCACAAAGGAGGAAACCCAGCATTTGGTGATGTCCATGCATTACAGGCTTCAAGCAGGCAGCCATTGCCTGCAAATAATTCTTGACAAAGTATTAAAAATGAACATTTTCTTTATGATTCTGTTAATTAACCAATTACATTTGAGCCCTTGAAATAAGGGGACTGTGTATGAAAATGGTTGCAATTCCTAAACGTTTCATACAATATTTTTGCTCAGCCCCTTGAAATAAAGCTGAAAGTCTGCACTTCAATTGCATCTCAGTTGTGTCAGTGTCCAAATATTTCCAGACCTAACTGTATATCTTACATATCACTCCCCACTCTAATAGCTCTGCCCGGTATGTAACAGTAAAAATCAAAATTACCATCATTATGTCCAACAAATCATCCCTGTTACCATCATCATCACTGCTTACAAGTTCAACCTCCAGCTAGTTACTATCACTATTATTCTCTAAGCAGCAACATGAGCCAACATCCACAACCATAGCTATGAATGATTCTAATGCTCTCTGAACTATAGCGTCACTGACACCTACTGTTAGCACTATTTCAACATGTAGCCACTGTAGTTATGTTGTAGATGTCTCATGGGGTCCACCTCTGCAGTGTATTACTCTGCCCATTTCCAATCCATCAAGGACTAAGTAATATACTTTTGGGGCTCCACCCCTAAATCACTCTGCCCATTGCTAATCCAGGGATGTGTCTAGTAGGTGGATAGTGTTAAGGGCTAAGGGCAAAAAAACTCAGCCTGCTAACAATAAGTTCAACTGTGGACTTCTCTATTTCATCACTCTGCAGCACTAGTATTACAGCGGACATTCTTGTAGCCATATAAAGCTTAGACATAAAAACGCAAAGTTCTCATGGGAAATGTATTGGTGTACAGAAAAGGAGGGCATTTTATGTATTTTCTATGCACAGACAAATCCATAGAAAAATAATTAAACTGTATTTTGATGTGAAAATTCCCACGGAAAACCCTAGGACTTATCACCCATTTCTAATAGATAGATAGATAGATAGAAAGATAGATAGATAGATAGATAGATATAGATAGATGATAGATAGATAGATAGATAGATAGATAGATAGATAGATAGATAGATAGATAGAGATGTATTTTCATGATCACTCCGTACATTGTAGCTTTCATATAATGTATAACATTAATATCCCAAAGCTGTTTGATATTTTTATATTTATCATTGCAAAATACTAAGCTTCATGCAGCAAGAAACCGCTGAAATGCAAACTATGTAGTTTGTTAATGCTGCCATCGTGGAAACCTTGCTTCAAGTGATTGTACAAGTCTTCATCTACAATTTATGATTTATGAGTGGAAAGAATTGCAGTTTAATGTTACTCTAGGGATAGGATTTAGACAGGTTTGCACAACAGAATAACCTGTCAGTGGAATTTTTTTTCTTTTAAACTTGGGTTTAATTACCAGAGAATGTCATATTTAATAAAGGTATGCATTGCTTCACTTTATTTTGTATAGTAAAGCTTTACTAAAGGTAAACTGTAAACAAATTATTTTTTGCAGAAATAACTATTAATTTTAATCAAGGTATTCAAGCAATCACCAGTTTTATAAAATGTTTAATCTTCCATTTTTCTTATTATCTTCATTCCAGTTTGCACAAGCATTTACATTTTACCTCCTTGGTTGGTAGAAATTTCCCCAACGCTGACTGATACCTTTAACCATATGAAAAATGCATTCTGCAGGTCTGCTTTGATTTAATTGCAGCCCTTAATGACACATTTTTCATGTGTATCGCCATTTAAAAGTAAGGTCTGGTCAGCTTTTTCTTGCATCAAAGGAGTTAATAAACATGACAGATCACTGGTTTTTATTATTCCATGTATTTCCTTGCAACTGACAACATTATCAAGGGTTTTAGCTACACATTTTCTCCACAGATTTCAGTAAGAATATGTTAGATAAAACCAGCTGAAGACTCTTATCAACTGCAATATAATCAATGCCTATATTTCTTATTGTAGTTAAAAAGAGGGGGTAAATCTAAACTTCAGAAAGTCAGAGGAGTTTGTATGACAGAATGCAAACCTTTTTCTAGTACCAAACTTTTTCTGACTTTTCCATAAATGTTCAAAACAGATGACATATGAAATGCAAAAGTGAAAATTAACTTGCCTAAGTATGAATTTTGTCTTTTTAAATTAGTTTTCATTAGTTTTTCATTATGAAAGGAAAGTGTGAGGCTATGTTACCCACTCACTGCTAACACAATGATATCATACAATAATTTGATGAACATAGCTGATTTATTGACTTTTATCATTGACACTTTAACATTTAAATTAATACAAACTCAAAGCGGATAGAGGATAGATATTGAACATCTTAACCATCCAGTTTTCAACAGAAATCAAGGGAAAATAATTCTAACTGATCTGACAGTCACACCTGTACAGCCTGCAGCTGTTTTCACTAATCACACTGGCCTACCTGTTTTACTGGACACTGCAAGGACACTAAAAAAATCAATGCTGGTTCTTAAATAAAATATAAAAAAGAATTACATTGATTAACCCTGCCTTAGAGGCCAAAAACATCTTCGTGTCGTGTAATGATTTGTTGAATCATGATTCCCTAAAACACCTTTCTTTTTATTAAAAACAGAATAGCTTCAGAACTGTTGACAAAGTTTACAATTTACAGAATGTCTCACGCACACATAGATGAACAAATAAAGCAAGCATGACATCTGAATACCAACTATCTTATAAGTACTTGAGAACATCTGCTTGGCTATGATAAAGTACAGAATACACTGCTTTACATTCCATGCAATGTTTAGTTGAGGTATTTGTAGTATATGGTGTGGGTTTTATTTAAACTAAATTTAAATTATATACATAGATTTGATCAGGGTTAGAGAAGAGAAAATGTGGAGTCCTTTTGTTGTGCATGCCTGAGAATCTCAAACATAAGAATTCAAGCAATATATTAAATAATGCAATTACCCCATGCAAAGAGGGTGCCCCACAGTTTTTATATTTTCTTAGGATCTTAGGATCCCCATATTAGTACATCTACTGTGGACTTAGGATTTTTTCCCTTTCAATTGCTGCATTGGCTGATTAAAGATCTGTTAAGGGGCTTTAGTCAGAAAAAACTGGGTATAAATTTCAGCAATAAAGTGAGTCCCTTATCGGGTCTTGGGCAGGATTCTAATGCAGGAGATAAATGTTACCTCCCATTTTATCGTAAATTTTCCTATTGAAGTCTATGGGGATACATGGAGAAAAAAGCAGAGATAAAATTAGCACCGGCATATGAATCCAGCCCCTTAATGGATAACGCAGTCAACTGAATTGCAACTTGTGGCATTTTTTATTTTTAATGGTCTGGATACCTGTTATTTTAAGGTTAGGGATGTGAAAAATTGTTGCCGTGTTCCTTCGAGAAATTTCTTGAAAACCACAATGTTATCCGCTTTTCCATGGGAAAATCCGCTTTAAAACTAGCGGTTAAAATTTTTGCATCTTTTGCCCATTGGCCAAAATCTTTTGCCATTTTTTCAATGGCTATAAAGTTTTTGCCCATTGATTTACATTGTCTTCACGCTTCTGCTTTAAAAACAATGTTTTTGCGGAAGGCAGACACAATAGAAGCAGTTACAGACCAAGATAGACATGCTGTGCTGTTCTGCTGTGATATTTTGCAAAAATTAAGGCAGGAGAGGCTCATAGTGACAATGAAGAGGAATGAGGAGGACAAGCAGAAAGAGGCCATTCTTATCCATCTTTTCCCTTCCCCTTGAAGTCATCATGGGTGTGGGACTATTTTTCTGTTGGGGCAGGCACAGTGCAGTCATCAGCAACAGAACTGTGCACAATTTGTGACAAGTCAGTGAAAAGAGGAAAGGAGAGAACACACCTTGGCACATGCTCCCTGATATCACACATGAAACACAGACACCATGACATTTACGCCAAACATGTTAAAGACAAACACCCACCACAGAAATCAAGCACCGCTTTTGCTGTCCCTGACTCTCCAGAAAGGCAACAAGAGGTAAGGTGGAGATCAAAGAGGAGGAGGAATAGAACAACCCAGGCAGAGACTGGAAGTTCCATGACAAGTGAAACAACTAGCTCACTATCACCTTCTAGGATAACTACATCTTCTGCCAATCCACTTCGTTCATTGTGTCCTTAGCGGGTCTGGAAAAGGGGTACAGTGACAGTGGCAGTACTTGGTTTCGGGTGTCATGGTGTTTTGATATCGTTGTGCCCCCAGATGTTACTTACCACGTACACACTGTGCACATTGCAGTTGCTGATGAGACCCGCTGTTCCTACTCTCCAGGGAAAAAAATATTCTAATAACAACACACCCATGATGATTTGGGAGGAGGTGGAGAAGATTTAATGGCCAACGAGTTATTTTCTCCACATAGACTGGGGTCTACTTATTCTGCTGCTACTGCCTCAGGAGTATCCTGGAGCCAGTTGTGGCAAGTGGAACCTTCATCATCCATCTTCCATTTACTGCTATTGTTGATCCCATTTCCTTTCAGCTGCCTTATCATCCTGCTTCTTAAACAACTCAGCAGCAGCAGTACGAACAGCAGTTGCAACTCAGGACTCAGGAAGACACTTGACAGTGGCCACTGGACAACATGATCTGCTGGCATTAGGCCAGTATGGCATTTTTATTTTTTTCTCAGGGCTTGTGTTTTGAAAAAAAGTAATAATAATAATAATAATAATAATAAAAAAAATAGTCCTACAAAAAAATAAACAATTTTAGGGGGGAGGGGTTGTTTCTAACAAGTCTAAGTCCTACAAATCAATGTTTCCTTAGGGCTTGTGCCAAACAAGCTTAAGTCTTACAAATCAATGTTTCCTCAGGACTTGGTCCTCTAACAATAAATCTAACAAATCATCCTCTACGAAAAACTCTATCAAATCAAGTATCAGTCCACCCCAATGGCAGCTTATGTCAAGGGGTTCCTGTCTTTATCACTTTACATACAAATTTCTTCTTTTTTTTAATTAACTGTCCCTCCAATAACAGTCAAGAACCCCCCCCAAAAAAACAAATTCCCTGTTCAAATGATTAATTAATTCACCAACACAGGCACCATCCTCAGACCCCTTTATACCATGTCTTATGTTCTTTTTTTTATTTATGATTCCTTTTTTATTAAGTGCCCCCCAATCCCAGTAAACAACCCACCAAAAATCATCCCCTGTTCAACTGATTCTTTCCCCACACCCCACAAGCACATGCCCCTTTTATACAATGCCCTTGGGAATTAAAATAATATTTGCTACGTGTTGTGTGTAACTTCTATGTTCCCACTGATTTTAATGGAATGAGGTTGGTGAAAAAAGCCGAAAACAGCACTTTTCACAAGAAATTTTTAGCCAAGAGGAAAGTGCTATGTAACGGATCCTACCCGTTACTCAGCCCTTGTCTGGACCTCAAACTATTTATCCAAAGACTATGGACATTTATTACTGTTTGGACTCTGTGCTGTGCCTTGGCGTACAAACTGGCCAGCTATTCCCTAAGAGAAAGACTTAAATTCATAGACTTTGGATCACATAGTATGTTTAATGTATGGCGGACGTTTTAGTTATTGTATATAGTATGTTGAGGGTTTACTCCAAGGGAATAGGCAGTGAGGGGTTAATTATTTCATTATGTATTGCAGACTCCCAAGCCTTTTGCTTAATTATTCAACCCCTGGCCATTGTTAAGGAAATGAATATTCTGGCCACTCAAGTCCTTGGAGTGAGAACTGTCCTGAGACCCCCCTGCTGTGTGTGTTAATCCATTCACACCCCTCAGTCTGTGAGTCACCTATTGTATAGCCTGAAACTCTGTTGCCAGCCCTTTGTATTATATGCTGTGAGTTGATTACCTCTGTGAATGCTCTCATGGTGTCAGCCCTTGCCTTTTGTCTGATGTGTTTGATTTAATCAAGTTCCCTATTGTACCAGGTTCCCCATGTGATCCAATGTACTGTACTGTATATAAATATCTGTGGTTTGTGACAATAAAATGAGTTCTGTTTTGGAGTGAACAAGGAGTCCTGGAGTCTTGTATTGCTTATGGTCTAAAGTATCCACTCTGATACCCATCTGCGCCAAGTATCCTGAATCGCCGACCGCCTGCTGCCAGTTTCCTGCAACCTAACTTCGTGGACTGTCAGGCGGCGACGTGGACTCTTCCCTGCTTCCAGCGATCCTGCGGCTTTTTCCAGTGACTGTCCATCCTTCAACTGGTGCATCTGACGGCGCTTATCTGCGTCGAGAAGGAGAGACCCAGGAACGACGGCGGAAGGTGACGCGGTCCCTTCGCAGCTTCCGTTACATTGGTGGCATAGCGGTGGGATTTCTCCTTCTTTTATTGGGTGTACCAGCTAAGAGATGGCGGTGAAAGCGCGGCTACCGGAGGCCATAGGAGTGTATGACATGCGGTACCACTACATCGGATGTCAATGGGAGACCTTCCTAGGTGATTTAGCCGAGGAGTTTTACCAGGAGGTCACCACCTGCATCACAGAGGAGCTCCGAGTCCAGGACGGATACTGGGAAATGATCAAGTGCCTTCACAAGGAGGATACAGGAGTTATGGTCAATTTTTTCCCATTCAACTTGCGCCTGAAACTCCAACAACTGGTATGGATGGCCTTTCAGGAGGATGCTACTTTCGGCCAGAGGAATTACAGCCGCTACTGGGAGATTTGGGAGAAAAGAAAGGCCATGTTTGGAAGTTACTTTCCTCCAGACCTGGAGGGGAACCTAGACCGTTTAGTCGAGCAGGAATGGAACTTGGAGCTAATGTACATGGGCTGGATAGAGGAAGCCCAGGAGATACAAAGAGAGGAAAAAGACTGGGGGGGTTACTCATCTGAGGAGGACTTCAGTGGAGCTGAGGACTTAGATGGAGCTGCCCCTGTTCACTCCACACTGGTGAGTGGGAATGCGTTCCTCACCAGTGCCCCTGTTGCCCTGCCTGATACCCCTTTGCCCCTGGACTGTTTGTTGCCTGAGCTGAGGGGTGGGAATTCGTTCCCCCTCAGTGAAGAGAATGCCTCTGCATCAGGGGATGGGACGGACGTCTCCCCTGATAGGCATATTGCCCCTTCCCCTGTTTTCCCAGCTGCGGTGGATGAGACGCAGGTCCCCACCAGCAGCAATTGTGTGCCCCAACTGATGGGTGGGAGCGAGCCCATCAGTCCCCATGTGCCCCCTGCTGTAGTGGGTGTGAAAGAGCCCACCAGCAGCCCCAAGATGTTACCCCTTGTGGGGCTGGAAGATGTGCTGGGAGCGGAACCGTGCGTGCTCCCCAGGATTATAAGTAATGCCGCCTTGAGGGATGGGACTGCGGTCTCCCTCAAGGCAGAAGAAAGGCCTATGTGTAATGGCCTACAGGAGGAGGACTCCAGTGGGCTGGGAGAAAACAGTGCCGCTGGCCCTCCTAAAGATATGGACTGTGAACTGATGGGTGGGAGCAAGCCCATCAGTCCCCCTGAGGCCCCTGCTGTAGTGGGTGGGAGAGAACCCAGCAGCAGCCTCAAGATGTTGCCCTTGGTGGGGGTGGAAGATGCCCTGGGAGCAGAGCCGTGCGTGCTCCCCAGGATTACAAGTAATGCCGCCTTGAGGGATGGGACTGCGGTCTCCCTCAAGGCAGAAGAAAGGCCTATGTATAATGGCTTACAGGAGGAGGACCCCAGTGGGATGGGAGAAAATAGTGCCGCTGGCCCTCCTACAAATATGGACTGTGAACTGATGGGTGGGAGCGAGCCCATCAGTTCCCCTGAGACCCCTGCTGTAATGGGTGTGAGAGAACCCAGCAGCAGCCCCAAAATGTTGGCCCTGGTGGGGGTGGAAGATGGCCTGGGAGCGGAGCCGTGCGTGCTCCCCAGGATTATAAGTAATGCGGCCTTGAGGGATGGGACTGCGGTCTCCCTCAAGGGAAAAGAAAGGCCTGGGTGTGATGGCCTACCAGAGGAGGACCCCAGCGGACTGGAAGAAAGTAGGGCTGCTGGAACTTCCCTGGATATGTTGTATGACCTGATGGGTGGGGAAGAGTGCCCCATCAGTCCCCCTGTAACCCCTGACTTGGTGCGTGGGAGCAAGCGCACCAGGTCATGTGAAGGCCTGGCTGGGATGATTGGGACAGCCGTCCTCATCCCCAGCCCAGCAGTTGTTCTGCCTTTCCCTGAGACCCCTGGCCTAGTAAGTGGGGCCACGGTCATCCTGAAGGAGCCTGTTTGTACCCCTGCACTGGAGATCCCCACCTTGGTGAGTGAGACCGCGATCCTCACCAAGGATATTTGTGTTGCCCTGTCCCCTGTTGACCCCAGCTTGATGGGTGGGAATGTATTCCCCATCAGGCCCATACCTGATTTGACTCAGGAGCGTGGGAACTGTATCCGCTCCTGTGCCTCTGGGGCCCTGGCCCAACTAAAAGGGGGAGATGTGCCTCTCTCCCCAAACTCTGACGTCCAGAAGCCAGAGTCACAATTGCCCCAGGGAGATCCCCCTTACAGACTGGCTCTTGACCCGGAGCCACTGGCCCCAGACCCAGAAGGATTTGTCCTCAGCACTGCCTGGAGAGGGGCCCAGGAGAGGCCATCTAATTTGATGTTGGTCAGGGCAACCAAGCAACAATTTCCCTGGCCCAGGATTAAGAACCGAGACTGTACCCCTGGTCCAGGACAAGAGACCTGCTTTCTATTTCCAGGCGTGGACAAGGGGCTTGCATTTTCTCCTGGCACAGGACACCAGGCTGAGTCATTGTTTCCCTGGCCCAGGACAAGTGGCTCCTCATTTAAGACTGGCCTAGGACTAAGGCCTCCAGACTAATGAACTGTCCAGACAAGTGGCTCAAAACCTCAATGGTCTCCTACAGCTCCAAGTCAGCGTTTACTACTGTCCCCGCTGGCTTGGTACAAAAAAGGGGGAGAAATGTAACGGATCCTACCCGTTACTCAGCCCTTGTCTGGACCTCAAACTATTTATCCAAAGACTATGGACATTTATTACTGTTTGGACTCTGTGCTGTGCCTTGGCGTACAAACTGGCCAGCTATTCCCTAAGAGAAAGACTTAAATTCATAGACTTTGGATCACATAGTATGTTTAATGTATGGCGGACGTTTTAGTTATTGTATATAGTATGTTGAGGGTTTACTCCAAGGGAATAGGCAGTGAGGGGTTAATTATTTCATTATGTATTGCAGACTCCCAAGCCTTTTGCTTAATTATTCAACCCCTGGCCATTGTTAAGGAAATGAATATTCTGGCCACTCAAGTCCTTGGAGTGAGAACTGTCCTGAGACCCCCCTGCTGTGTGTGTTAATCCATTCACACCCCTCAGTCTGTGAGTCACCTATTGTATAGCCTGAAACTCTGTTGCCAGCCCTTTGTATTATATGCTGTGAGTTGATTACCTCTGTGAATGCTCTCATGGTGTCAGCCCTTGCCTTTTGTCTGATGTGTTTGATTTAATCAAGTTCCCTATTGTACCAGGTTCCCCATGTGATCCAATGTACTGTACTGTATATAAATATCTGTGGTTTGTGACAATAAAATGAGTTCTGTTTTGGAGTGAACAAGGAGTCCTGGAGTCTTGTATTGCTTATGGTCTAAAGTATCCACTCTGATACCCATCTGCGCCAAGTATCCTGAATCGCCGACCGCCTGCTGCCAGTTTCCTGCAACCTAACTTCGTGGACTGTCAGGCGGCGACGTGGACTCTTTCCTGCTTCCAGCAATCCTGCGGCTTTTTCCAGTGACTGTCCATCCTTCAACTGGTGCATCTGACGGCGCTTATCTGCGTCGAGAAGGAGAGACCCAGGAACGACGGCGGAAGGTGACGCGGTCCCTTCGTAGCTTCCGTTACATGCTATTTTTTGCAGATTTCAGTTTGAGGCAGAAATTTTCGCCAATCCTTATTTAGCGTCTGTCAAGGTGTTTTTTGCCAGCATTGTTTCACAGCACAGGTAATTGAATCACTTACCGTTCATGAAAAAATGTCATTGCCTGTTTTTTTGGGGGGGGGGTCAGAGGTTATTGAAACAAGCTCTATAGGTCTTAATATGTAGATCGCAAAATGTAAAGTTTTGAAAAGAAATTAAGATTAAAAAAAATATCATGGAAAAGGGCAACATAATGCAATAAAGTACAGAAGAACTGCATGAACTTGAGATATAGAAATGTGCCAGCATAAGAGGGCGTAAGAGGGCAGGCAGATCTGTTTAGTGAGATGGTAGATTGTATAGCAATGAGGACAATAAAACACATTGGGATAGATATATTACTTGCCAGAATATAAAAGAAAGGCACTCCTTAAACACAGTAACTTTTCCAGGCTATGATTTGGAGGAGGGGTTGGTTTGGCGGCTTTTCTTATGGGTTAGATTGGGGTGTTTGATTTCGAGTTTGGCTTATTTCAGTTGTTGATTCTGCTTTCCTTTTTACCTTGTGCTTCCCACCCACACTAGCACAGTCCTGTAACCCATCCAGTCATCCTGACCTTTTACCTGCCAAGCTCATGAGGGGGGTGTCTGATCTCACAGGCATCACGATTACTATGGTTAAACCACAGCAAGTCTGGGCAAGGGGCATCAGCACACCCAAACTCTAGAGGAGTCCAAGCTGGTATTACAGCAGGGTGCTCTGTTGGATCAGCACTCTAATCAGATTTTCAAACTGGATAAAAAATTAGACTTTATTACTGGGCTGATATAAGATATGCAACAGAGGTTTGAGAACCTTGTACTCTCCACACCAGCTTCTGTTTCACCCCTGTCTCTACCAGCTCATTCCTGTCCTAGTTCTTCCTTGAAATTGCCCTTTCCTAAAACATTTCATGGAACCCCTGAGGGATTGTAAGAGTTCTTAAACCAGTGTTCTCTGCCGTTCCACTTCTGTCCTGATAGCTTCTCTTTCATCAGTCCATGATCACTTTCCTGACCTCGCATTCTCGTGGGTAATCATTGGCTTGGGTCTCTCCTTTGCTTAAGCTCCAGTCTTCCCTATTGCAAAACACATACTCCAGTATTACTGACTTCAGATCTGTGTTTGATACCCCATGTCATCAAGTGTTAGCAGAGGCAGCCTACCTTCAGCTGCAGCAAGGGCAGAAACCATTTCACAATATGCCATTGAGTTTTGGACTCTGGCATGTGACACAGACTTTGGTAACATTGCTTTGAAAGCCTCCTGTAGGAGGGACCTTTCTAACTGCATAAAGGATGAATTGACATCCAGGGAGATCCCCGAGGCCCTGGAGGTTTTGATCTGTGTAGCTCCCAGGAATATAGGATGAAAGAGATATGACAGGAGAAACATAAGGATCTAGCTCACAGATTGGTTCAAGATTACCTGTACATTCTTTTTCTGAACCTTCTCCTCCCATAGCCTCTGTCCCGGAATCCAGAGGCACCAGACCACCCATCCAATATTTCATAGAACTGTTGGAGTTGGCCTCTGGAGAGGGAGGTTAAGTGTTCCAGTACTACCTTATATTCAGCTCCTGCAATTATTTTCAGAACTCCAGTGACCCCATTCTTCCTGTTGCAGCTACCAGTACCTCCTTCACTATGGATAGCTGATTCTGATGCTTCACTCAGCTGACGTCCTTGTTGGATTCCCTGCTGGATTTCACCACAATCTCCATCTAGGACCTCTTTCCTTTGGACAGCTGATTTTAGGTAGCTGACTTCTCAGCCGCCTTATATTCCCTGCTAACCAGAGTCGACGTGTTCCTGACTTCTCTTCACTCAGATTCTGCAACTATTGAAGTGCATTGAAGTGTTTCACCACTCCAAGAGTCTTCCCTTCAGAACAGCACAGTAGGCAGTTTTATTTAATAGTGCTCCTACTGCTTCTGTATTGTTTATCCATGTTATCACTCAGTTTGTGGTGTTCCTTAATATATATAGCCTGCTTGCTCATTCGGCAAGTCCTATTATCTCTTCTCCAGGTTATGCCTCTGAAGAGGCGGTTGTTTTAGATTTTTTGTTGGCTAGTTAGTTTGTGAGGTTCTGTTTACATTATTTCCTGTGGCTAATGTCAATTGTTGATTCTGATTTCCTTTTTACCCTATGCTTCCAACAAATGCTAGCACATTCAGCCAATCACCCTGACCTTTCATCAGCTCAACTGGTAAGGGGCATCTGACTTAATGGTCAGTACATTTACTATGGATAGGATGCAGCAAGGCTGGGCAGAGAGTGTCAGTACACCCAATCTTCGCTCTCTATCACCACTCCCGAGACAAAATGTTGGCATTGGTGGGAACTACAGGGTTCATTTCATAATTCTGCTTCCTTGAAACT
The DNA here is from genome assembly GCA_037306005.1 of Rhinophrynus dorsalis. Taxonomy (NCBI): domain Eukaryota; kingdom Metazoa; phylum Chordata; class Amphibia; order Anura; family Rhinophrynidae; genus Rhinophrynus; species Rhinophrynus dorsalis. Next base: position 327,985,055 of record CM074720.1, on the reverse strand, counting down.
TTGGACACTCCTCAAGTGTCCAGATTTGGTATTCCTCTGTTCACTGTAACTGTAGATTCTTATTTATTAATTGGAATGGAATCCATGAGGTCAGCTGCTATACCAAATATGTGAAAAGGTTCAAAGCATTCTATTATATTCCAGTGTTGCAATGAGTTATCATTTTACTGATTGTGGCCCTTGTTAGTCTGCATCATTCTTGTCACACACCCAGTGGCTTTAGCATCAACAAAATGTTTGCTGGCTACTGGACCATTCTCAGTACACTCTCAAATGCTCCAGCAGGGGGATTGTGTCCATAATACATTCTCTGGAACATCTGGCATTGACTATCATACCAAACTCAAATTCACATGAGTGTCATTGTGAAATGCACAGACAAAATACCCATATATATCTAACTACCTGCTTTATATAGGCTGGTATGGACATGAATCACTGCCTCTAATAGAGAAGTCATTTAAAGGAACACTAACTCCTAAAATGATCTGGGGTTATGCACACTTGAATACATTGTATTCCATGCTAGCCTCTGTAAAAATCCATTTTGATTTCTGAGGCCTAAACCTGACTATTACATATAAGATAACTTTTCTGATACAATAGTGGGAGCTGATTTCAACACCAAAAATGTTACCAAATGTGTCTATATATGATATTTTATATATGCTACAAATTAAAGTTTAGAATTATGTTTTAGAGCTTTAAAATAAAATAACAAAATTCCCACATGCTAGCTGGGAGCATACAATATTAACACATATATCCAATTTCATTCTTAGGTGTTAGTATCCCTTTAACTGGATGTGAGGGTTGCACCTAAAACTGGCTACTCAGTTTTTGGTCACTTATTTATTTTTTTAAGTAGACTCAATAGAAAGTGAAATAAAATACAAGGGATATTTATTACATGCAATTGAATCCAGCCCATAGTGGAGACTCAAGAATATAATTAAACATCCATAAGAGCCAAGCCACATAGCAATCTCATCCTCATACTTGATGTATAATAGCACACATGTATCCAGAATACTTCTATTACCATGGTGTATTGTTCTTGCTAATGTATTCCAGCCATTTAACTTAGCCCTAAGAATATTCATGTTTAATTTACTATTGCTGCTGTATTTTGTACTAGTATAATAATTTTTGTAACTCCTTTATAATACTAAATACATAAAATCCTCTAAAACATCAGATATTGTAGAAATGCATACTACCATAGGCTTGCTAAGAATACTGATATTAAATCCTAAAGAAACAGTGAATTAAAATGCTCTGGTTTCTAAAGATCTAGCTTTCTTATGTAAATATAGTTTTTGTTGGTGTGCATTAACTTCTCAGATTCTTGCGATGTGATCAGCACATTACAATAGGTTTAAGTAGTATTTATGTATAGACAAAGTGTGGCTTGTTTAGTTTGTCCACTGGATGGCTCTGTTGTTTCATAAAAATATATAAATCAACATGCATATATACTTTTAAAAAGTAAGAGCACCTGATAATTTGATGCCATTGTAGACAAATTATATAATTGATTAGAATCTTTGATTCAACACACATTGCATTAATAGAGTGTTATTAGAGTGCTATCCCAATGATAACTGAAACATATGCAGTTACAAATTGAAACAACAAAAGATGTCTTAATCATGTTGTGAGAAAAGTGTACTTGAAAAGAAAATCAGATGACTATCAAAAATTTAGATTACAAGTAAGGCTAATGATTACTATCTCACTCAAATGAGGAAAAGCATGGAATTTCTGTGTTAAACTTTTGTGAACATTAACTGCCTCCCTCCTCCCCCCAGCTTTCTTGATGAGATTATAGCTAATAACCCAATTGATACAATTAACAATATTAACAACATTCATTTTAAAGCAGAGAAGTGGAGGGATGGGGTGCAATATTTTTATTCACAAAAACTTAACCCTGAACGTCCCTAAGTTTCACAGTTTGAATGAAAACTTTAACTTTGGCTTTTATAAAAGTTTTTTTGCCTTTTAATTTCAACAGTCCCCCTCACACACACTACACCAGCACCGTATGTGCTTATTGTGTCTGATCAAAATATGCTTTTACAGATTGTTCTTTCAAATACATTACTGAATTGCATGAGATGCATTTTTAATTTGAATGAAGTGAATCATTGTTTGGTTTTGAGCAATTGCTCTTAAACGTTCAAAACTTTCAGTAATCAAAAAGTGGATTAATCAGATCTAATAAAGCTCTTATTTTTATTACACTTGTCCACTGCTTTCTTGAGAGACATAATATCATTTTTTTTTAATTTTAATTTGTTTTTGATCACTCATGTGTTTGATCAAGATTGATTAAAACACCACAGTACATGATTGATCAAAAGCATGATGGAGAAGTGATACCACTTCTGATATCATCTCTGCTTTATCACCTCTTTATCACACCTTAGTGCATAAGCCCCATAGTAGTTTAAATGGCACATACAGTGCATTTTGTTGACTATGAGCTATTTACTCAAAGTTGGATATGTGCATGCTTATGATTTAGAATGTTTCAGTGTGCAATGTTCTACTCATGTGTAGAACCATAACACTTCACCTAAATAGTTTAGGAATTGGGAACATATATTACTTAAAAGGGCATTCATTGACTCCTTGGACAAAATGTAGATATATTAGTATGTTAAAGTGGAACTATCAGTTACAGAAAAGTGCCCCCCAATTAATTTTTGCTATACTGAAATGTATATAAATCCTTTGATAATCCTTATTAGGTCTGGCATTATTTAGAAAGCTAAGTTATTCAGAGACTCACCAGCAGACGACAGCGCATACATCTTGCCGAAGGGGCATCTGTTTGCTTGCACTGTCTTTCACTGTCTCCTCAATGATTGGCTAGGGGGAGTTGCATTGTACCTTAAGGTACAGACGGACAGACAGTGCTAGCTTTCAGCTGTCTCTTCCGCAAGATGCCTGGAGGCGAGTCACCGAATAACTTAGATTTCTAAATAATGCTGGACCTAATATGGATTATCAAAGGATTTATATGCATTCTGCTATGGTATAAATTAATTGGGGACACTTTTCTATGACTGACAGTTCCACTTTAATGAAAGAAAATAAAATAGGCCTGTGTTTTTTATGTTTGTCATTTTGTCTCTAATTCACAATATATGCAAGACAGCCCAAGAACTTTGGTAGATTGATTGCTCTCATTTCTTCTCTGCTCATGTGCTATCCCTCCTATCCCTTTCAGTTTATTCTCCACTTTTACATTTTCTTCAGTGGTTTTGTCTTTCAGTATCAGTGGGAGATTCAGTGGAAGGAAGGGACAAGAAGATGAGAACAGCCTTTTATCAAACCTTAAGAATATCAGAGAACAGTGAAAATGTCAAAAAACATATTTTCATTTTTCAGATGTGAGGCCACATAGGAGTGAACACTTGCTAAGCTGATTTTGAAAAAGTAACATAGCATTATGAAACGTGTTGAGCATTTTTTTAGCCATATGTATATATGATTACTATTTTTATATAACCTTTCTATATCACATTAAGTGGTTATTGTATTTTTAAATAATTCTTGTAATTTGCTATAAGAAACCTTTATCAGCTCAAGGAAATCCTCTTCTGCTATTTATATTGAACAATACCTCCTGTCCTGTTATATCTCCCTTTTGGGCAATGTAAGCTTTGGGAGGAGTTCTGTGTACCCCTTGCAGGTTTTAATATGGATTCGTGGAGAATAAGGATTCTTGGAAAGACCAGTGGTGATATCCCGGAGGTAACAGTCCTAGGGTTTATACCAGGGGAGATTTCAATACTCAGAGGTGGTATTGTGAGCCTCTGATACATGTGAGCAGAATTCCATTAAAGTACATGGTGAAGGTGTCAACAGTCAACATACTACACTTAGGAGATATTCTGTGTTGTTGTTTGTTTCGTCTTCTCTAGTTCGAGACTTAGCCAAGAAGCTCGGGTACTGACCACTGTCATCTTCTGTACCCTGTCACTCTTTTAAAATAAAAATCAACTTACCTGGAGGCTAATCTACTGCTATCTGTTACGCTGTTTTGTTTGGAGAAGAAGCATAGAACAAAACTAAGCCTAGAAGGGTTGCCAAAGGAACATCTCCTACCAGGCGGCATAAACCCAAAAACTGGATAAACAGGAAACGCATCACTTGCAAAAGAAATCATCACTTCTAAAAGAGACTAAATGCATGACAAAGGTGCCCACATTACTACCAAAGCTCCCATGAGCATAGAGGCCACGGTAAACCACAGAGCATAAAAAAATGCATAGACAGGAGCACTAATCATGCAGAAATATCATGGTGATGCCAGAGTATGGTAGCAGTCCAGGAAAATCACTGAGAGGCAGATAGGTTCAAGACCTAGTAAAAAAAAAAATCATAGACAAAAAGCATATATGTGCCCATTAAAACACACCATAGTATATGCAATTTGTGTATATACCCACAAGCAAAATCATAAATAAGCAGAGGCAAACCTCATAGCACTAGGAGTGTACACCAAATAAGTGGACACAACTTATCAAACAGTCAACACAGGAGATGCACCAAGTGGCAAAAGTGTACACAGAAAAGCATCTCAAGAATTCAGAGAATATACTCATGGTATGTTCTCCATTCTCTATTGTACAGTGCTGTGGAATTTGTTGGCGCTATATAAATAAATAATAATAATAATGGACATACCACAATGTATCCAAAGTATTCATGTGGGAACCGCACCAGCACAAGACCATTCCAGTGCTCCTAAAATGCATGTACTCAGGTGCATAACAGCCCCCAGCATGGCACAGCATAATGTGTGCAAGTTCCTTTTATGCAGTAAATAGCAAGTATATGCTCATCAGTAATGTGATAATGAGAATACTCCTACCTAGAAGCCAACAGAGTACATGCTCATGGTCTTACTGCCAGAACATGATCACGCAAAATACTACATAGAAAGACTGAATATAAGTATTGTAGTGCAGAACGGGACACACGCTTATACCTCACAGCAGCATGAATCTGCACATGCATACCAGGACTGCAAAGTGAGCACACCAGCAATCGTATGCACCATAGGAGCAGCCAAAGTACACATACCATAAAGCAAAGTTAGTTTATAGTGGGCATGAATGCACCCTGACACACCATATCATGCCTGTATAAGTACCACAGGGTAGCTATAGAGTGTTCTCATATGCACCATAGTGCAGAAACAGTTCACATTCAGATGAAAACAGTGAAGGGGAGGGGTTCTCTTATAATGTTTGAATTTGTTTGACCTTTTCTCTGTCCTATCAGCTGAAAAAGGAGGAGCTAACCCCTCTAGTGAATGATGCCGTGGATGTCCAGGGAAAAGACTATAATAAAGCCTTCCAGTCCAAAGAACAATGGTTCAAATATTGTAGAGTGCATTGAATTCTATATTGCAGCAGGGGATGCTATTAAATAACGTTAGAGTACATTTTAGGATCTTTTTTTCTTAGTTGTAAAAAAATTTCTGCATACCAAACATATTTAAAGACAGACAATCAAATACAAATTTGTGAAGTATGTTTATTTCATAGCTTTTTCAGATAACTTGGAATTGGCTTGAGGCTCTTCCAAGTACATAAAATATATACAGTGTTCTACAGTGTTTTACATTTTACTGAGAATTTCTAGTTTTGTTCAAATCAAATGTTCTCTTACTATATATTTATTGTATTTGAGAAATATGTTAATGAAAAATGTTCAGGTCTTCTTCACAGTCACCAACAATACCATATTTAAATAATCTTTATTAGATTGGAAATCAGTACAGGTAAAATTCAATCAGCGAACAATCTGTATAAGTACAAGCTTTAAACAAGAAAAAAAAACTATATTGCCTGCGGAAGGTCAAGCAAGACACTTAACATTAGAACCAGTCACTCAAGCAACTGAAGATCGACCTCTTTTTCAGAGGAAAGAAGCAAAGAAAAATAGGGAAAAAGAAGGAAGGAAGGAAAAGAAGGGGAGTGAGAGAGTAGATTCAGGAGAAATGTGGGAAAAGAGGAACTACAGAGAGAGGAGAGGAGGCAGATGTAAATGGAAGGAGAGGGCATACTGAGTAGGTCCAGGACCAGTGATGCTGTGAGGCGAGTAGGCAACATCTAGGCAGAGGATGTAAACAGGAGAGGGTTCCAGATTACAGAGTAAGATTTCTCCAAAGTTCAAACCAGTTATCCAATAGACAAGACAAGGAGGAAGGGTCAAGGCCATTATGGAGCCAAGCCATTTTAATAAGTAAAATTTGTTCTTACACCTTATCTGCCCATGCCCTGGGGGAAGGGGGTTATGTGCCTTTCCAATGCAGGGGAATCAACACCTTCGCTGCATTCAGCATAGCCAAAAGAAAGATCCTCTGGGGAGGAGGAGTGGACAGCAAGTTCCAGAACAGTAATACTGTCCAAGGGTCTAGTACAATAGGGATTCCTAAAAAAAGCTCTATATATGAGAGACATCCCGACCAGAAGGGAGCAATCATAAGACATGACCACCATGTGTGTAGGAAAGTGCCCTTGTGTTTACAACACCTCCAACATAGATGGCTTGAAGATGGGGCAATTGAATGGAGTTTTGCTGGTGTATAGTATCAATGAAATAAAAGTTTGTAGTTCATTTCTACAAATGGAATGGACACTTAGGAGCAAGAGGTGGCCTTCCAAATCCACTTCCAATCCAAAAATGGAAGGGATAAGCCTAGTTCTGATTCCCAACCTAGGGCATATGGTGGTTTGGTGTCTTGAGAAGAACCAGAGAGAATAGCGTAAATTCTGCTCATAAAACATGATTTGCAGCCTTGAACAGGCAGAAATAAACGTTTGTCCATTAAGGGACGGGAGAAGCAGCTCTTGATCCCGGATGTGCTCAAAAAATGTTTTATCCACAGATAATGCCAGATTTCCCACAGGGGGAGGGAGAGTTTAGTATGAATGTCCAGGAAAGCTAGGATGCCTTCACCTCCCATTAGATCTCGGAGACACAGATCATAAGAAAAGACCCAGGCAGGAAACAGACATTGGGAGATAGAGGGCCACCACTCTGGGGTAAAAAACTCTAGTAAAGGGGGACGGGATTTGCATCAGGGTGCCGTGAGTGTTCTTCGAGTCCCAAATTGAGAGGACAGTGCTTAAAATTCAATGAGAGGCAAGAAGCTTGGAATGGACTGATTGTGGGATAAAAGCTTCACCCAGTGGGTCGGTCTCTGGAAAGAATGATTGTTCAATAGTTATCCAAGTTTTATGGAGACCATTATGATGCTAATCAGGAATGGAAGATAGAATAGTTGCTTGATAGTAACTCTTCAAGTCTGGGGCCCTCAGACCCCCCCACCCTCAATCTGTCAAGGCGTTAAGTGTCTTGTCCCAATCGAGGCTTACGCCTGACCCAAAGAAAGGATGAGAGTTTAGAAGCAGACAAAAAGAAGGAGCTGGGTAGTTTAATAGGAAGGGTTTGAAATAAGTATAAAGGACGGGGTAAAATTACCATTTTAATAGTATGAACTTGGCCTAGACAAGATATATGGAGATGATTCCATTTGGACAGGGCTTTTTAAATATCTCCTAGGAGAGATTGAAAGTTCATAGAGTAAGCCAAACTGAGCTTTGATGGGATGCGAACACCCAAGTAGTTAATGGCTGTGGCTGACCATTTAAACAGAAAGAGCCGAGTGAGGGAGGAGAGAGTGTCAGAGTCCAAGAAGAAGGAAAGAGCTTCAGATTTCCTCATGTTAATCTTGAAGTCTGACAGTTAAGAGAATAGTTCCCGTTCTGACATGAAAGCAGGAATAGCAGTTGAGGGATTGGTAGTAGACAGTAAACCGTCATCAGAAAGAATGTCATGGGATCCTTGGGATCAGAGGATTAGTTCAGCTAAAGTTTCCATTACTAAGACAAAGAGTAAATGGGAAAGACATTGTTTCATTTTTGAAGCAGCTAATTTAATAAGTTTCCCCTGATTACGCATTTATGTGCCTCACATATTGAGATCAGCGACATGTTATCGTAGCAATTTTCCTGAATATACAACTCAAGTGTCCGCTTATTTGAGTCTTTAACATCTGACAGGAGTATGAAATGTTCAAACGCCAGGGAGAAAACAGTTTGGAAGGCATGGAGGAAGCGAGATATAAGGAGATCGGAGCATGATCCATCCAAGTTATATGGCCAATATCTACTTTTTTTACAAAAGATAAAGAGGAAAGTGATACAAAAAAAAATAGTCTATTCTTGGATAATGACCAATGGGAATTGGAGTAGGAGGAATAATCTCTAGTATCTGGATGCAAGAGTCACCATACATCAGTTAGGCAGAATGAGTGAAGCAGATGAGAGAATTCCTTAATGGAGTGTTTGGGCTAAGAGGAAGAACTAGAGGAGCAATCCAGCACTGGAGAGAGTGGCAAGTCAATATCCACCCCTACCTCTAAGGTCCCTTCTTGAAAGTCTGACAGAATGCCAAATGGCTTGGAGAGAAAAGTAATTTGGTTAGTATTTGGAGCATATATTGAGGCAAATGTATATTTGTGATTGTTAATAGATCCTTTGATAAAATTGTATCAACCATTTTTATCTTTGAGTGTTTGCTGTAAAAGGAATGGAACTCTTTTGTGTATTAAAATTGCTAATCCACTGCTCTTCACCTCTGCAGACCCTAGGAACGTCTTTGAGTAAAATCTGTTCATAAAGTGCATTTCTGAACTGTGTTTGAAGTGAGTCTCCTGCAGTGTGAAGTGAGTATAAACCACTGAGAATTGCAACACATGAAGTAGTTCAACAGGAATCATCTGCTCCTGAGGAGTACAGAAATAATTTGAATATCTAATATACATAACCAAACAGAAGCTGGTTAGGAGAGTAAGCCTGGGCTCAAAAAGTAGTACATAAATTGGATGCAGGACAGATGTATCATAGATACCTAGTATCATCTCGGTTGGGAGATTCAGAGCAGGGCGAGGTCAAGAATTCTAAGAGAAAAAGAAAAAGGGAGAAGGGGTAGGTAAGGGGCAACATGGGATGCTTCTTGTGTGGAGCCCAGGATTAGTCTCCTCTTGTAATAGGTCCTTACCTAGGACCCCAGTAGCCCCATAATGGAGCTCCAACCCTATACTCACTCAAAATATAGCTCTCTCCACATAAGAGGAATAAACTTTGACCGTCAATACTTCCTAAATACCATGGAAGCCCCCTCCAGTAATAATAAATGTGCTACTCATCATTGGGTAAATTAGAAACTTAACCTATGTTTAATATAGAATTATCATAAAAGCAAGCATTGCCATCACAGGAGGTACTTGCATGAGGTTCATCAAAAACATTAGTAGCAAGGCTATGAGAAAAGAATCCTGATGGGATTCATAGGTAATGCAGACAAAAGATTAATATGACCCAGAATTGAACAGGTATTGGGGGGAGCATCCCCTCATGAACAATCTCAAAGAACAGATATATAAAACAATTCCAGTACACATCTGTAGAAGCGGGAGGTATCTCCTTAAAAAGAGGCACAAGCCATAGTTGCTGACCCTCATAACTTACTGTTCCTAGAGAGAATCTCATAGCCCTATGACTTGAATATACATATATTCTAAGGTCTCTGAGCTATAGGGGTGCTTTAACCGTATAATATACAAGGTTTATCCAAAATAAAGAAGAAAAAAGTATAGGGTTTAAATAAGCACGCTGCCCAAAATGACAGTAGCCAATTCAATATTTATATATTTATTAAAATTCAACATCACCAAATACAACAATATAAATATCGTCACATGCAGTCATCTTAGAATAGTATAGCATTTCGGAACCCACCTCTCTCCCAAAGCTAGCATCCTATTTTTCCTTATAAATCCCCAGAACTAATTCCAAAAGGTGTCCTAAATAAAAACACGGAAAGAAACTATAAGCCACAGTCACCAATGTATAGATACTGGTACCAGCAAAATTAAAAATAAAAAGTGCACTAAATGAAAATGATGGATATGCAGATCTTCACTTCCACAATGAAATTCCACATACGTAATCACCAGTTCTTTATATTAGCACAAATTATTTGTAGATTGTAATGAATATGCCGGAGAGATAGCTCAGTTAGTTAACGTGCCAGCTGTAGAATCTGCTCAGACCATAAGGTTGCAGGTTCTAGTTAGGGGTGGGTGAAATCTCTTCGGCGAAAACCTTGTTATTTTTCCTGGGAAAATCAGCTTTAAAACTACCAATTAAAATTTTCACATTTTTCACCCATTGGCCCAATTTTTTCACCATTTTTTCAATGGCTAGAAAGTTTCCTCCCATTGATTTACATTGTTTTCACTATTTTGCTATAAAACGTGACGTATTTTCAGAAATCGAACACAATAGAAGCAGCTACAGAGCGAGGTAGACGTGCTGTTCTATTCTGCTCTGATCTTTTTCCTAAACTGAGGCAGGAGAGACTCATAGTGACTGCTACTAAAAATCATAAATGGAGGAGCTGGAAGGACCCACTGAGTCTGAGGAGGAGGAAAAAGTGAGCACTACTGAACCAATGCTGTCCAGTCCCCCTAAATCACCCTGAGGGATCTTGGGGAATTTAATGGGAAGGAAGTGAGGAAAGGGTAGTACTGGTGAGAGCAGGACAGGTCAGCTGCCTGTGCCTGCTGCTAGATGTGTTGCCTCTGCTGCCACCATTGCTGCCCCTGTTGAAACCAGTGCTGTGCCTGCTGCCATTGCTAAACCTGCTGCCACCGATACTGTGCCTGCTGTTAGATATGCTGCCCCTGTTGCCAGTGCCACCAGTGCTGTGCCTGCTACCAGCTGCTAATGTGTCTTGTAATACTCAGAAGGGAGGGGGAGAAGATGATGCCAAGTGTGACAGCAGGGGACCCTAAGTCACTCTTGCCATCCTCAAGCAGTCCCATCAGTGTTAGTACTACACATAAGGGTCCTTCCAGTTCCTCCTTTTAATATTTTTAAACCTGCTTATAGTGATAACAGTCACTATGAGCCTCCCCTGCCTCAGTTTTGGAAAAAGATCACAGCAGAATAGCATAGCATGTCTACCTCGCTCTGTAGCTGCTTCTATTGTGTTTGATTTCCGCAAATATGTCACATTTTTAACCCTTTGAGTGCCAGAGGGGTACGCAACGCATTGCTTTGCAATGTGTTGCGTACCCCTCTGGCACTCAAAGGGTTAGACAAAAAGGTGAAAACCACATAAATCAATGGAGGAAAGTTTTCATGGAATTTCTTTGCGGAACACAGAGAGATTTCACCCAACCCTATTGGTGAGTATGTCCTGTCTAAAAGTAAGCCAAGTATCTTGATATTCTTCCAAGGCCTCAATGCTCCCGCCCAAAGCAGACATATCTTTCCTCACCGCAGAGTGTTCTTCTTTTTAGAAAAGATTTGAGATTGGATAAAAGATTTTGTATATCTTGTTTTGTGGATGGTATGTCCATCATATCAGAGGAGGAATTGTCCTCTGAGCTACTTCTATTGTCGGCATTGGTCGTGTCCACACCATACGAGGTGGCAGGTTTGTCAGGGAGCTCCGCTATCTTGGAACCGTTAGGCATAAGACGATCCTCTGATTATTTTGAGAAATAAGCAGATGTGCAGAGGCAAATGTGCTGCCCCTGTTGCAACCAGTGATGTGTTTGCTGCCAGTGCGGAACCTGCTGCCACCAATACTGTGACTGCTGTCAGATGTGCTGCCTCTGCTGTAACCAGTGCTGTGCCTGCTGCCATTGCTGAATCTGCTGCCACCAGTTCTTTAAGTTGATTTTTGTTTTTAGGCATTCCAAGCAAGTAGCAGGATAGTGAGGGACACCAACAGTAGGGGTAAAAGCCAGTTTCTCTTATTAAATACTCCTCAGTTGCAGAGTTCAGCATCTATGCGACCGTTCGACCAAGCAGGCAGACCACACACCCCAACAATACCATATTTTTATGGCTTTTGTTGCTAACATCTTAACATTTAAAAGTAAAAGTGTACTATATGGAATGTGAAATTTTAAAAAAGAAGCCGGAGCAAAGAATTTGACAGAATTCAACATGTAATTCATTTTTCATATAATACCTAGGTGTCTCTTACATGGGACCTCCCACCATACAAAGGCACTTCAAAATATATAGTACTTTCAAATGTATTCATGAACACTGCATACCTCAAAAGGGTTCTCAGTTATTATTGGCCACAGTGAGTTAACCATTCATGCATTATGCCCTCTGAATTGAATGGTAAAGTTGGGAATTTTTATTTGTCTCCTATGGTGCAGATAGTTTACTCCAGATGTGCAATACTCTCCCTTTATACATAAGGCCCAAGGTAACAGTCATCATCAATAGCAGAATTCCATTAGTGCCCGATGGTTTGTACCCACAATACACTGGTATATGTCAGTAGTCAACTAATATGCTTTATCAATTAGTTAATGTTACTAAGGGAAGCAGTTAAATAATCAAGTGAGAATAATTAATATCAAATGTTCAGCAGTAGCAGAAGTAAAAAGGGCAGGGGAAATTTTGCAGAACTTATACACCAAACATGTGTCTGAATGTGCCCTGGAAGAATCAGAGAGGATGTAAGTCTGTAAAATGTCCCTAGGGTTTGCAGTTGAGAATGCTCTTGCTTGTTGAACCTTGACTCTACATGGCAAGTGAGAGGTAACTTAAACCCAGGAATCCAATCAGTGTTTATATTAGAAAGGCTAAGTGAAAACAGAGTGTGGCAACCTAATGAAATATGTAGCAGGAACAATGTGAATACAATTTTCTGGGAGGTAAAGTGGGCAGATCTGAACATCTTCTTGCACTGAAGGGACACATGGAGTTGTAAAATGTTTCTGCGAATACTGGGCCTTTCAATCCTCCATTGTCTAACTTGAGAAGTCCTCGAAAGTCAAGTTGCCACTTAAGCCAGGATTTGTGTAGAGCTTATATTTTGCTGCATTGTATCTTTATATGGTTAAATATACTAGGACTGCTCACATTCAGGAGTTATTTAGCACTATGCCAAACAGAAAGGGGAGGCATAAATCCGAATCCAGCTACAGCAGGCATCTATGTAACACCATATAGTGGCCACAAGAGATTAATGTAACAAAGGCTCATGGGTACCAAAGAGCCTGAATAATGGTTACCCTGAGTCATTCCATCAAAAAAAAAAAAAAAAAAAAAATATATATATATATAAAAAAGTTCATGTCTATTTTGTGTATATTATAGGCATTCACTTTCTTTCTTATCTATCAATATAAAAGGGTATCCTGATTCTGTTTCCAGACATACCCAGGGTTGGCAATCCTACTACTGCCTTCAGAATCCAGCCTCTAACACAATCAGAGTACAAATATGGCTGGGGGAGGCTGTTGGGCATGAGGGTTAAGCTCCCTTCCCAAATTACTGCAGGACCATCATCTGTTTCTTGCACTCTCCTAACCACTTCTCTCAATCTGTTTCTGTCTTTTCTTTCCTACCCCCTCCCTTTCACCTCTTTCTTCTATGACCACCACCACCAGCCCTTCATGATATGATTTCCTACCATTAGATCCTCCATTAATCTCTACTACATTGACAGCTTCCCATGTGTTTCTCCACAGTGTGATCTCAGTTGCTATAGAGGAACACAGCTGTCAAAGTAATAGAGATGAATGGATCGTAAATCAGAGAACCTTTGTGACTACCAGTGGCTAATGGAAGCAGATGAGTGGGTCAGTCTGTGGGTCAGACATTCTGAGACTACCAGTGGAACAGGGCTGGGGTGTCAGACAATGTATTTGTGTATTTATTGTAATTTGGAATTAAGATCAAACACCAGTGGTCATGTTTAATATATTTCATTTGCATAGAGTATTTATGTATGTTAGTAGTCAAGATTCTGGTGGTCACTATTTATGCCTGTCTAAATCCACAGTACGTTTTGTATGCCATGGAACATGTCAGTAGATATTTTTTTATTTAGCAAGATGTTTTACCAGGAAGAATACATTGAAATTTCCTGGAGTGAAGAAGTTGCATATTTTTTTCAAATACAGAGACATGATATATATATATATATATATATATATATATATATATATATAATACACCCATACACATTTACTAAAATATAGGGTTTATTTTATTCATTGGTATAAGTAATAAAAATTCATGGGTTGACCTGTAAAATACTGTATTAATGTGTTTTTTGATGTTCAGTTAAAAGTTATGTTAATGGAAGTGATTAGGATGAACAGCATGCCACACGGTAATGTGATCCTGTCAGTAAACAATCACATTACATTAAAAAATAGCTCGAAATATTTTTGAATAACTTTTCCACGACCCCTGAAACACATTGATTTAATGGACCACTGCATTACAATGTACATGCTTCATTAATATGTAACTCTGAAGCATGTTCTTCCTTTTATTTTACTCAGTAGGTATATTAGTAATTCACTCAAGCATTCAGGGGGTCCTCTAATCCTTGATGCACCCTCATGGGTTGTATAGGCCATGGGAGGTCATTAATACTTTTGGTACAGGAGTGCTTTAAAATACAACACATGACTATTGGTCTTGCAAGGAAAATGGATCCCCACAGATATGGGTTGACATAGCATAGCAGTGTCAGGTGCATAAAACTGCACTAACACAGCATACAACTTTAAATAGAATATATTCAGTTATTACATAATTTACAAATCTGTACAAATCTAAACTAGGCACTATAAACAAGAAAAATATGGAGCAGCTGCAGAACCTATTGTGAAGGAGAGATGATATCTTGAACTTGGCCAAAAAGGTATATGTTTTCAAGAAGCAGAGCAGTGACTGACAGGTCTGTTGCCCAAAAGGTTCTACAGTAGATAAAAATAAATATATCAAATAAAAATAAGTCATGCAGAAAATTTTTCTCTGTTTTCAACCACCCATCAACACAACATACAGTAGTTGATTTTGAAAGAGCTTTCAGGAGATTTCATTCTGTTTATACAGAATGTTTCACTTACAAAGATGTATTTGTAATGCAGTAGCATATACAGTACTACACCCCTGTAGTCGATGACTAGCACTAACAAATGTTGCATTAACTAGTTTTCTTGCCAGGGAACTTAGACAGGAGTTGTTTCTAAAAGAACATCTACTTTAGGATAAAGTTTGGCTGTTTATTTTTCAATATGAAGTCCAAAGGTGAGTTTGGGTCCAAGCCACATACATATATTTGTAGTTAATTGAAGCTAAGTTATGATTAGATTTTATTATGATGGTTAAATGTGTAATGTAGAGTTTAAGTAATTCACATTTTATACCAAATACCATTGTGACTGTTTTGTCAGTGTTTAAGAACAGTTTGCAATAATTGTGCCTCAAAATGCAACACTTTTGTATTTTTAATGTAGATTATGGTGATTTTTTATCCGTTTTTGAGATGGTAAGTTTAATTTTGCCAACTATGTATTCATATGCTGTAGAGGTACAAAAGTAATTTAAAAGAGTAATTTTAAGTAACTCTTCCATGTATAGGATTATGCTTTGTTCAGTCTTTCCTAAAGCATGAATATCATTGAATGTCAATGCAGAATCTGCATTTTTGGATTCAGGATTCAGTAAGAATAAGGATTTTTGGTGTGTATGCAAAACTCCAGGATTTTTAATTCATTATTTTTGGGCAGTATACTGAATATGTTTCAATGAACAAAAGAAAGTCATTTTTTAAAGGAGAAGTTTAATTTTGTTATGGTTTGAAGGACAGGTTTAGATACAACATCATTTGCCAGAGCAAGTATTACCATGGCTAACATTTTAGAGCCAGATTTAAAGGACACCGTTAGTTGAAGAAATGCCTGTCGGCAGTTTTTTAAGCACAGTAAGCAATTAAAATACTTAAAATTACAAACACAATCCAGCGCTGTGCATATAAAGAAACATCCCGTGCATCACATAAATCACATATATATAAGGATTATACACTGCTGATACAAATACATTCATCTATATTATTGTTTGGGATCTGAACCAATGCCACCAAATTTTGGGTTGGACACACAGGTTTAACTTTTCCCATTCATTATATTTATATTATATTCTATATTTTTATATTTTTTATATAATTTTAAAATTTACTTTGTATTTCATATATTTAGTGTGTCTTTGGTCATGGATGCATGACCATATTGATATAAAATAAAGTGATATTTATTTTTACTGAGAGTATGTGATGTTTCTTTATGCGCACAGAGCCGGATTGTGTTTGTAATTTTATGTATATATATTGAGGGCTAGATGTAGCAGAGGTCCCTATTTCTGGCAGAAGTGCATATATATTTGTACAAATTTCCATACAGTGCCACCATTTGTGTTATTGTAAATTCAAATACATGTGCTATGAAGAACTTACGGCATAAAAAGAAGCATCTCGGCTGCTAAAGCTAGCAGCCATTTGAGCCCACAGTACCTTATTACAAGCTGTCTAAACTGCAATTCGAGGACTGCATTAGGTGGTAAGATGAGCTAAGGGACCCACTTTGTCTTGGGAAATCCTGCACCCAGGTTTTTTGGGTGCAGAGTCCCTTAACGCAAAAAAAAAGTTTAAAAAAAAACAGTGAATGAGAAGCTGATTGGCTGAGAGGTGAGGCATTTTGAACAGAGACTGGCCATATATAAAGGCAATCTTTGTTCAAAATGTCCTCACAGTGGAACAGGCATCAGCCCACAAGGTACAAAGGTGTGTGTGTGTGTGTGCTCCTCCTCACTTTCTCACTGAAGACAGCGGTGGAGGAATAAATAAAAGGGACAATATTTTTATTTGAAAAGTCTTAGCCATTTTCTGAGTTCGTACACACATTACAGGATGGTAATGGGAACAAATGTTTTCGACTTTGGGCATTTTCTAAAATATTGACTCCCACATCTATGCATTGTTTAACCATTTGAGCCCTAGAGGGGTAGGCAACAAATTTATCTGAAATGCATTGTGCACCCCTCTGGCACTTAAGGTCTTAAAGGGATAGTAATACTTTGTTTTATCTTTATTTTATTTGTAGGCATTAAAAATACATGAAGAAAGATATGTCTTATCTCTCAAACCTTTATGATTTGAGAGATATTCACAAGCAAAGTTCCCCTCCCGCCCCTTTTACCTAGTGTAAGCCATCTCTTCTCAGATGTGGAATCTTGTTGTAAGACCAGACAGATAACAGAAGGGGACAATCTTCTTCCTATGAGAACAATGAAGGCCCTGCCCCCTTGAAAAGTTTTTCAGGTTTTTCCCTTATCTTAATTGAAGATTGTCCCTCTCTGCAGTCTACCTGGGCACCTCCCTTCTGATCTGTCTGAACAGTGTTACATCAGTAAAAGGGGAGGGAGGGGACACTTTGTTACTGAATTACTCTTGAACTACAACTCTGACAGAATTGAGATAACACTCTCCAAAGTTCAAATACTATGATGATTAATTAGAGCTGCTTTTGTTATGAAACATTACTATCACTTTAAACTATGTATAGATGTGCGTGTTCTTTGTATGGAATATTTCTTTTTATCTCTGTTTGTTTTACAGGTATATGAAGAGGAAATGGGAGAAAGAAGATTGACCAGAGGAAGTAAAAAGATGGAGAAGAAGAAAGAGATAAGAAAGGCGATAAGAGAAAAAAGAAAGAAGGTAGAAGGAGAAGGACAATGGATAACAGGTAAGTGTAACACAGGTGAGCTATCGGTCGCTGCTTGACAGTGTGTCAGGCCCTGATCATTAGCTTTTTTCCTTTGGTGTTCCCATTATTGCTACTATTTAGCAGCATTTTGGCCACAAGTCCTTTTCTGTGGCCTAACGTCCATTTTGCTTTCAGCTGGTAGGCAATTGAAAAGCTCACTAGCACTTTTTGCTAACGGGACATATTTGCTGTTTTAACTACCTTCTTTAACCCTTAGTGACAGGCCACGTGCGCACACGGCTGTCACTTAATGCCCAGCTAACATTTTTTTTTCTTTGCAAATGAATCCGGAGTCCCCGAATGGTGTGCATCCGCGTGGAGACCCGGATTTCCGGGACGTACATGTATGTCCTCTGTCACTAAGTGTTTTTGCCGGACGTACCTGGTAAGTCTTTAGCCTTGGTTTTTTTGATTATTGGGGCTGGGGGCATTTGTTTTTAGCACTCTCCACCAGCATTGAGAAGCTATTGCATATGTATCCAGAAATCCAAGGTAGATTAGTATGTTATGATATAAGTGATTAGCACAATTGTGAGAATAAAGGAGAAACTATTAAAAGTGGAGTTAAAATAAAATTAGTCTGATCATTTTGGTTTGTATGTCCAAAAAATTGGGGAATATTTAAAAAGAATTCATAAAACAGGTGGTGTCAAACCTAATTTAGATTCTTCTTTTATCTCCTTCCTCTTATTTTCACTGCCTACCACTTTTTATCTGTCTGCTGTCTTTGGGTGGTTCGGTTGTAGCTGTTCTTCTCTCCTGACTAACACTCTTGTCCATCTTTCAATTTCTTAGAAAAAGGTATAGGGCTGACCAAAGCTGCCAGCTAAAAATAAACACAGCTAAAGCCCCCCATCCCCAAATTAGACTAAATTTAAACAAACTTGGATTCCCTTTCAGATTAGTCTGACTGGGTGAAGCCCCTTTCATATCATTTTGTATAGGGAATGCCTTCAATGCAATCAGGTGTGACATCATAAAACATCAGATATCAGACAAAGACACATGAAAACAAGTGTATGTGTGTGTGTGTGTGGGGGGGAGGGGAGCCATGAGCACATACCAGGAAAGGCTAACAACACACAAGATGGTGGTTGCAGTAAGCATCACTGATTGTTTTACAATGCGATGCTCACCTCTCTTTTCTTCAAGGGGTTAAACAACCATAAACTTATTCTCAGGGCAGGCTTTTTCTTGTAAATAGAATCTGTATAAAATACACTATGCAGTGAAAACTCACCTAATAGTGCAGACTGGTGTAACTTGACTGGGCCAACCTGTCTCTAGTCCTAAACGAGCCTTTTTATTGCATTTGTAGACTGTCTTATACGTATATCTTTTGATTAATTGTGTTTGTGCTCTTTATAATGAGAGATAAGAGCTAAGTATTTTAATTTATTGAGATTAGTGCCCACTACTCTTATGTTCATAATGTCTGTTACCTTATTGTAAACCAATTTACAGACAATAAAACACTTTGCAGTTCACATACCCCTATAGAAATTGTTATGTTAGAGGGAGCAGTGGAGGTAAGAAAAAGGCAGGTATGGGAGTGCCAGACAGAACATGTAAGACTAAGTTTTAGACCTCAGAAAATAAATGGAGAATTTTTTCAGATGTTATCGTGGAGTACAGATATGTAAGGTATTTTTAGATGTTAGTGATCCTTTGAACACTTTATAAGCATAAGCATTAGCAATGCACGTGGTCATATTTATAATGGGCAAACTCAATATATTCTTTTACAATTTACAGTCAAGTACGAAATGGCATAATGAAAACTATTCTTGAACCTTTGGTTTTGAGGCTTGGCTCTTGTTTATGTGGTCTGTAATTGGTTTTGCTACGGCACATTCCAAATATTGATGGAATGCAGTTGGAAAATCAGTGAGCTTTCTGTGCTGCCAAGGACAAATGACAGTGTTTCTCCAGCTTATGGAGGTTGAAAATTTTAAATCTATTAATGTAACTATAAAACGCATACCTCCTAAATTCATATTTCTAAATATATAAGTATATAGCTTAGTTGTGGACTACAATACAGTATTGATCTGTTTTAAACTTTTATAGAGTAATACTCTTTAGATAGCGGTTTCCCTTCTGACAACTACTGAACATGGTAACAACCCCTATGTTCAAAAGTGGAGCAAGTATGGGGCAAACCAACCATACCATAGGGTACAAATACAAATTCCCAAAAGTCCCATTGATTAACATGGAGTTTTACCCTATTCAGTGGTGGAGAGCTCTAATATGGATTGCTTTCAATGCATGAGAGAAATCTCTAGCATTCAATGGGTTAAAAACACCATTAAATCAATTAAATATTTATGTGTCCCCCTCCAATACAGATGGATTACCCCAGAACTCCACTTTTCTTTTAAACACAGGGCCCATTGAGAACATGGATGCAATGTGAAACTGATTCTTCTTAATAATTCTCATCTTCATGCAGATTTTTGGCAATCCAGAGACATCTCTTATCTATTGTAGGCCCATATACTCCTATGCTCCTGTCTTTTCCATTCTAATACTCCTGCCTTTTCCATTCTAATACGCCTACCTGTTACATTCTTACACTGCTCCTGCCTTTCCATTCTAATACTCCTTCCTGCTCCATTCTTACACTGCTCCCGCCTTTTCCATTCTAATACTCCTTTCTGTTCCATTCTTACACTGCTCCTGCCTTTTCCATTCTAATACTCATTTCTGTTTCATTCTTACACTGTGCCTGCCTTTTCCATTCTAATACTCTTTTCTGTTTCATTCTTACACTGCTCCAGCCTTTTCCATTCTAATACTCCTTTCTGTTTCATTCTTACACTGCTCCGGCCTTTTCCATTCTAATACTCCTTCCTGCTCCATTCTTACACTGCTCCTGCCTTTTCTTAGTGCTGTGTGGGTCACCAGGCAAGGCATTGCAAGATATCCTGTCAGAAGTATGGATTGCAGTGCTTGGTATTTAGTATCTGACATCAAATGATAAGCCTCTCCCCATTGCATTTTGTCAGCACTTCTTTTTTTACATGCGTTCTAGATAATATTATAAAATAGCCATATCTTCTCTTTTTGTATGAGCTTACAATAGATGAGAGGTCACTTTAGATCACAGGGAATCTGCACCAACACAATATTCAGAATAAACACATGCCCATATTTATAAAAAGCAAACTGGCATTATTCAAGAGTAAACCAACTGCACCATAGGGGACAAATACAAATATATAAATGTCCATGCACTTGAATAGAGCTTTTAACCCCTTGAATAACAGAGATGTCTCAAATGAATTGCTTTGCAATGCTTTGGAGACCCTCTAGCATTTAATGCTAGAAAGCCTAATTAATTTAACAGTAATGTTTAATTGTCCTCTTTAGTGCAGTTGGTTTACTCCAGAATAACTCCAGAGTAACCAACTGCATTATAGGGGAGAAATAAAGACTCCCTATGTGTTGAAGACTTTTCTGGTATTCAAGGGGTTAAAATTGCTATTTAAATCAATGTAAATTTAACCCCTTAAGGACCGGGAAAATCTGAGTTAGATTTGACTTAAGGACCGGAGCAATTTTGACTTTTTTGACTATGTCTTTGTTCAACCATATTTTCTCTTTAATCCTTTTGTGCACCCACATAAATTATATACTGTTTTTTTAAGCACAAGTAGGGCTTTCTTTTGATACCACAATTATATGAATACCTCATTGTTTAATTTGATTAAAATAGAAAAAAAAGGAAAAAAATTGAAAAAAAACAAAACGATTCCGGGACACTTAGTAACAAGCTGTTTGAACTCTTCCATCGCTCCGTGCGGCCATGATGGAAGAGTTTAACCCTTGACGTACCGGGACCGTCAAGGGTCGTTGGAGCACATTTACCCTTGACGGTCCTGGTACATCAAGGGTCCTTAAGGGGTTAAAGAGATTTTATGTAAACCTTATCCAATAAAGAAGAGGTGTAATTGTGGACCAAATCAGCTGTACAGTAAACGATATTTAAAACTTCCAATTATGTAAATTGGGCCACTAACCGCTTGAATGCTAGAGAGGTCTGTAACACATTGCTTCTTGAGGTCTCACATTCCAGTGAAGGTCATTAAATGCAATCTGTATACAGTTGTTTTATGATATATTTTGTCTGTTTAAGCCAAAAACTACCAAGATGGGGCAAATATAGTTTTTATTAGAGATAGAAAGCACTAACATTTTAAATATTTTTAATTAAAAAAAAAAAAATAAATATACGTACAGTACAGTGCAAAAGTATTAGGAAGGTGTGAAAAAATGCTGTAAAGAAAGGATGCTTTAAAAAATAGACATTTTATTAGTTTATATTTAGCAATTATCAAAATGATAGTGAGTGAACTGAAGAAAAATCTAAATCAAATCAATATTTGGTGTGACCACGCTTTGCCTTCAAACATCATCAATTCTTCTAGGTACACTTACATACAGTTTGTTAAGGGACTCCGCAGGTATTCTGGAGAACTAACCACAGTTCTTCTGTGGATTTAGGCAGCCTCAGTTGCTTCTGTCTCTTCATGTAATCCCAGACAGACCCAAAGATGTAGAGATCAGGGCTCTGTTGTGGCCATGCCATCACTTCCAGGACTCCTTGTTCATCTTTACAATGAAGATAGTTCTTAATGACTGCAGAATAAATCTGGGGCCAGTCAGATGCCTCCCAGATGGTATTGCATGATGGATAAGTAGTAGGGGTGGGCGAAACTTATCACCGTGTTCCCACACAAAATTTTGCGAAAACCACATTGTTATCCGCTTTTTTCATGAGAAAATCCACTTTAAAACTAGTGGTTAAATTTTCCCATCTTTTGCCCATTGGCCAAAATCTTTTGCCATGGGCTAAAACGTTTTCTTATATTGATTTACATTGTTTAAGCACTTCCGATATAAAAACGTGATTTTTTCACTGAAGGTAGACACAATAGAAGAAGCTACAGAGTGAGATAGATGTGCTGTGCTGTTCTCTTACGATATTTTGCAAAAATTGAGGCAGGAGAAGCTCCTAGTGACTCCTATCACTATGAGCAGCAAAAACAGGAACTGGAAGGACCCTTATCATGTGTCCACTGAGTCTAAGGAGGAGGAAGAAGTGAGCAGTACTGGGCCAATGCTGTCCAGTCCCCCTAAATCACCCCAAGGGATCTTGGGGAATTTAATGAGAAGGGAGGGAGAAAAGAGAATGGGAAGGGAGGGAGAAAAACGTAGCACTAGCGAGAGCAGGACAGGTCAGCTGCCTTTGCCTGCTGCAAGACATGCTGCCCCTGCTGCCAGTGCCACCATTGCTGTTTCTGCAGCCACTAGTGTTGTACCTGCTGCCATATGTGCTGCCACTAGTGTTGTACCTGCTGCCAGTGCTGAACCTGCTGCCACCAATACTTTGCCTGCTGCTAGTGTTACTTGTAGTACTCAGGGGGGAAGTAGAAAATGATGCCAAGTGAGACAGCAGGGGATCCTCTGTCACATTGCTCGTCACCTCCTCCAAGCAGCAGTGAGATGTCTGGAATAGAGCAGTAGCAACAACATCATATAGAGACTAGTGGTGGTGGTGATGATGCTAGAGAAGCTGGGGTGGAAGTGACATTGGTGGCCTTTTTTGCAGAATCGGAGAAGGAATGAGAGACAGGGATGAGGATGGGTGTCACCACCATCACCACTAGCAATGACATTTTGGAATTATAGAAATTTGCAACTGCTCTAATTCCTTCTGATGCTGAGATGCAAGGGCAGGAGGATGCTAAGGAGGAAGTTAGTGTGCCACAGACCCCCGTGGACACAGTGGGAATGGGGTCCACAAGCTATGCGAGACTAGGACAGGTTCCACTTGTCAGCAATAGCCATTCTCCTGATCCTAGTTGCAGTGCTGAATCTGCGGCAGTGGCAGCAACAGCAGCAACATTATCCGCTACCACAGACAATGAAGGAAAATGTGAAGCACAAGAAGAAAGAGGCCATTCTTCTCCAGCTGTTCCCTTCCCCCTGAAGTCATCATGGATGTGGGACTATTTTTCTGTTGGGGCAGGCACAGTGCAGTCATCTGCAATGGCACTGTGCACAATTTGTGACAAGTCAATGAGAAGGGGAAAGGAGGGAACACACTTTGGCACAAGCACCCTGATATCACACATGAAACACAGACACCATGACATTTACTCCAAACATGTTAAAGACAAACACCCACCAAAGAAATCAAGCACTGCTTTTGCTGTCCCTGACTCTCCAGAAAGGCAACAAGAGGCGAGGCGGAGATCAAACAGGAGGAGGAATAGAACAACCCAGGCAGAGACTGGAAGTTCCAGGATGAGTGAAACAACTAGCTCACCATCACCTTCTAGGGTAATTACATCTTCTGCAAATCCTCCTCGTTCATTACCTCCCCCGCCAAATGATAGCCACTGTGTTGATGTTAGGATGTGGCAGTTTGTCTCTACTCATTGTACACTCTGTGGTGCACTGACCACACATGCCAGAGTGGTGAAGGAGAATCGCAATCAGTGCATCAAGCAGCATCTGAGGAAATTCCATCCTGCATAATATGCTAAGATGGTGGCAGAGAGGATTCATCATTACTATTAAACTGTCAGCAAGTTGTCATGTGTCCTTAGTGGGTCTGGATGAGGGTATAGGACAGTGGCAGTACTTGTTTTCAGGTGTTATGGTGCTTGGATACAGTTGTGCCACCAGATGTTATTTACCACACACACACACACACACACACACACACACACACACACACTGTGCACATTGCAGTTGCTGATGAGAGCCACAGTTCCTGCTCTCAAGGGAAATTTTATTCTAATAACAACATACCCATGATTTTGGAGGAGGGGCAGGTGGAGAATATTTAATGGCCAACTTGTTCTGTACTCCACATAGACTGGGGACTACTTATTGTGCTGCTACTGCCTCAGTCGCATCACTGGAGCCAGTCATGGCAAATGGAGCCTTCATCATCCATCTTCCATGTTACTGCTAATGTTGATACCATTCAATTGCAGGTGCCTAATCATCCTGCTGCTTAAACAACTCAGCAGCAGCAGCAGTGTGAACAGCAGTTGCAACTCAGGAGGACATTTGACAGTGGCCACTGGCCAACATGACCTGCTGGCATTAGGCCAGTAGGACATTTTTATTTTTTTCTTAGGGCTTGTGTTTAAAAAGAGAAATTAAATAAATAAAAAAAAACTAGTCCTATAAAAAAATAAACAATTTTTCGGGGGTTTGTTTCTAACAAGCCTAAGTCCTACAATCAATGTTTCCTTAGGGCTTGTGCCAAACAAGTTTAAGTCCTACAGATCAGTGTTTCTTCAGGGCTTGGGCCTCTAACAAGTCTAATTCCTTCAAAGGCCTCTAGCAACAAATCAAACAAATCATCCTCTACAAAATACTCTATCAAGTCAAGTATCAGTCCACCCCAGTGGCAACTTATGTCAGGGGGTTCCTGTCTCTGTAACTTTAAATACAAATGTCTTATTTTATTGATTTATTTTTTATTAACTGTCCCCCCAATAGCAGTCAAGAAACCCCCCAAAACAAATTCCCTGTTCAAATGATTCATTCATTCATCAACACAGGCACCCTCCTCAGACCCCTTTATACCATGTCTTATAGTTTTTATTTTATTTAGGATTGCTTTTTTATTAAGTGCCCCCCAATTCCAGTAAACAACTTGCAAAAATCATCCCCTGTTCAACTGATTATTTCCCCACACCCCACCAACACAGGGACCCTCATGCCCCTTTTATACTGTGTCTTTGGGAAATATTATTTGTAATGTGTTGTGTGTAAGTTCTTTGTTCCCATTGATTTCAATGGGAGAAAAAGTGGAAAAAAGTGAAAAATCTGTACTTTTCATGGGAAATTTTTCATCATGCGGAAAGTACCATTTTTCGCCGATTTCAGTTTGAGGCGGAAAGTTTCGCCCACCCCTAATAAGTAGATGCCTGTACTTGTCAGCATTGAGGAGACCATTAATTCTGAACAAATACCCAACTCCTTTTGCAGAAATGCAGCCCCAAACTTGCAAGGAACCTCCACCATGCTTCACTTTTGAGTTCAGGCATTCATTCTTGTTCCATTCTCCAACCCTTCGGCAAACATACTAACTTCTGCTACAGCTAAACATTTCAGATTTTCTCTCATCAGTCCAGAGCACCTGCTGCAATTTTATGCACCCCAGTTCCTGTGTTTTCAAGAATAGTTGAGTTACTTGTAATTTTTTCCACGTCGGGTGCATGGCTTTTTGGCCGCAGTCTTCCATGAAGACCACTTCTTACCAGACTTCTCCAGAGAGTAGCTGGGTGTACCAGGATCCATTGTTTTCTGCTATATATCATTTTTTTTAAGAATTATTTGAGCTTTTGTATGGTGCCTTATATGAAGTAAAATTTGCATAGTACAAAAAGCTATGATGTCAGAATTACAAAAAAGTGTAAAATCAGTAATTTTGCTAAAATCATATACTATATATCAAAATCATTTACCTTGATTGTGAAAGTTTCACTTATTTGAAAAAGCCCTGACTCTACTAGGTATAAAAATACCAAATTTAGTTTTCCCTATGTCCATGGCTAGTGCAGAGCCCTAAATACCAGAAGCTCAAAATGGTATTTTCAACTTTATGAACCTATAATCACATTCTAGAGTTTAACTATATAAAACTTTATATTTCTGGAAAGTAGATATCCTACAGCACCAAATGAGGGGTCACTTGCCTTCTTACCCTTAGCCTAAGGTGCACACATTTTTCCAGAAGGTGGTGCACAAAACTACACCAAATGCAGCCTCTGATTTTGCAAACTCTTTCTCAAACATGACTTGCCTATATGAAAATGGTTATAACACTTAGAGAAGTGAAGAAAAGGTAGACATACTATGCCATTTTGGAAAGAAGATAACCTACTGCATCAAATGAGGGGTCACATGCCATCGTACACCAAGCCTGATGTGCACAAATGTTTCCCGAATGTGGCATTAAAGGAAAAAGGCATTTGTTTTTCCCTTCAAATGTATTGAAATCTGTGAACACTATGGACATTCCAACTGTTTTCATTAGCTAGTGCACTTAGGAAAAAAATGGCACCTATTTGTATGAGTTGACATACTTTAGGGGGTACTAGAAGTACAAAACTACACATACTACAGCCTCTGATTTTCCTAACACTTTCTCAAACATGACTTGACGGTACGAAAATGTTAATAACAGCTTTAGAAGTGAAGAAAATGTAGTCAAACCATACCCTTTTGGAAAGAAGATAACCTGTCACATCAAATGAGGGGTCATTTGCCTTCTTACCCCAAGCTTGGTGTTTACAAATATTTCCAGAATGTGACACTAAAGGAAAGAAATGGCCTTATGTTACATTATGTTATGTTTATCCCTTCAATTGTAATGAAATCTGTGAAATTTCTGGCATTTCCAAGTGTATTCATTAGATAATGCTCTTAGGAGAAAATGGTATGAGCTGACATACCTTAGTGGGTGCTAGAAGTACAAAATCATCTTACTACAACCTCTGATTTTTCTAACACTTTCTCCAACATGACTTGCATCTATGAAAATGGTTCTAACAGCTAAAGAAGTAAATAAAAGATAAACAAACCATATCATTTTGGAAAGAAGAAAACCTACCATACCAAATGAGGGTTCACGCGCCTTATTACCCCCACCCTGGTATGCACAAATGTTTTCAGAATGTGGCACAGATAGTGCATATGAAGGATCTGTGACTACCAGTGTACACTGTATGCCCCCCACATACAATGTTTGATTGACAGCCTGAATCCAGTACATACTAGAACTTAAAGTCTACAAGTAGGCAATGGAACCAGTCTGGGGGAGTCAGGCTGAGGGAATAGGACTATCAGTGGGCTGTGGAACCAGTCTGGGGGAATTGGAAGTATTTGTGTGCATGCCACAGGGGTGTCCAATGCATTGGACCCCTGTTGTACACATAGAGTTAATATTTTTTATTTTTTTTTATTTATATCTCATTGTGGGGGCATCAGGATGACTCCTGATATCCCCAACAAGGTCTCAATAAAATATAATGAAAAAAAAAGCATGTGTGCGTATGTGCCACAGGGGTCCAATGCATTTTAAACACTTTGGACCCCTACTGTGGCACATGCAATTCAACAACAAGGGCTAAATAAAAATAATGTGTGTGTGCCCACAGAGGGGTACAACACATTACAAAGCACTGCTTTGGACCCCTCTGTGGTACTCACAGGGTTACACCTTATAGTGGGCTATCATTACCCCTCCTTACGCCTCAAGCCAATCCTGCTGGGAGATCAATCTGAAGACACAGGAGAGCAAGAAGCTCTTCTGCTCTTCTTTCCCATCGGTAGGAGTAAATGGGACCGAGTAAAGCTTACTAACATCACCGGTGAGTGCTGGGTATTTTTTTTTTTTTAAATGTGTCCTCTGCATGTCGTTTATACTGACTTTTGCAGTGACCACATTTCACTTGTACTTTGAACAAGCGTGGCACAGCAGGAATTGCTGTACACACTTGGCACTCTAGGGGTTAAATATTGTTCAATCTCAAACTTGTTTATATTAACCCTTTGCGTGCCAGAGGGGTGTCCCTTTGAGTACCAGAGGGGTGCCAGAAGATGCACATTTCTTATTGTCAGGAAGTGAATTGCTGTGTTTTTACTTACTGAAAGTTCAAACTGACAGGAATGAATCTGCAGTTTCTATCACATTGTATGGAGAACTGGTTGTCGTTGACTCACTTGTCCCAATGAATACAGCAGAATAATGAAATGAAATCTAACCACTAGGCGACAACGTTAATGGGAAAAAAAACAAGAGTTTAAACTATAATAACTCTGACATTATGCATCTCTCAGCACTGGGAATATCATTGGTTTACTTAGCAGGAAAAGATCTACAATATATTTTTTTACATACAAAATGTTACTACCCCTTTAACCCTTTGAGTGCCAGAGAGGTAACCAACATATTGCAAAGCAATGCGTTGGATACCTCTCTGGCATTCAAAGGGTTAAGCTCTTCTTCTCCTTTATGAAATACACCATAAATATTATAAAACCACAAAAAGTTCATGTTTTTTTCCAGTAGGTATTGCGAAAGAAAAAGTTGAATATAATTATTTCAGGGAAGCATGTAAAATGGAAAAAAAATGTCCTGAACCATATTGCCTTCTCAACATCCCTCAGTTTGAAATTCAGCTCCTGTTATTCATCTGCCAAATGGCTTTTGTCTGAATGAAGTTCAGCATGCAATGAAAAAAGATGAAGATCTGCCAGAATCAACATTTCTGTTTCTTTCATTAGTTAGTATTCTCTGTTAGGTAACAGCACCACTTATCTGATCACTTAACTACATTGCAGGACAGGAAGACATGTTATTCATATTAATCCCTCTAAATACAGTAAAACCTGTTGCATTTTGTTTTAACTCTTTGAATGTTATAGAGGTCAATGCGAACTAACGCCCTGAAACTCTCTATACCATCCACTGGACACCAGTTTAACCTCTTTTTAGTATACTGAGACTTATGTGGTAAGAAGACCAATAGCTATTCTTCAGAAAAACCTAAAACCATTCCCAGCTGTCCTCGGAGAGAAGTAGCAGGCTTTCAAAGGATGATTAGCAGCTCTTCAGAGCTCCCTCTTACAACTTTAGATATTACCCCCAGCCTTTAAATGTACCTACTATCCAATACAGGGTTTTTTTGGACACATTAGTGGGATATATAGTGATGGGTGGGTGAACATGACAGGTCCACTTTGACAGGGGGTACAGGGGTTACTGATTGGTAGACCGAGGGTTAAGCGATATATCCAGCCAGACAAAAAGAGAATAAATTGCATTTATTAGAGTGGTCACGGCACAAAATATAGGACAACAATTACAGGCAAACAAACAGGGGTAAAACATAAAAACGAAACATTTCTGCTGTTCTCTTCTTAGTTGCATAACTTGCCAGTGGTTACATATAATAATCACAGTCCATTTTAGCTTAATGCTGGAGCTTATTCATAGTCCCACTAGAGGCAAGAGTAGGCATCCTGCCCACTCCACATGCTGCTGGATTACATGAAGGTTCCTTGTATCTTTTAGTCCTGGCAGAGGAGTTGGGGAAGACATCCTAAGATCCTTGTGGTAGGAACATCAGGGTACTCTCTCTGTGTCTGAAGCCGCCTTGACTTACAGCCCACATCTGGAAAGGGGACCTGGCCCTACAGTGCCTGCTCACTCTAACTCTTCCGGTGAGGGCACTCACCGGTCCCTTAGAAAGCACCTGGACCAGTCCAACTCCAGGCTGGCCCCAGGCCTCCCCCCATTCTGGAGAGGGGCTCTCTCCTGCTCCTACATTCTGCAACTCTGCCTCTATCTCTCTCTTCTTAGGCTTTTTTCCACCCACCCCCTACAGCATGTGATGTCACAGTTCCCATCTACCGGGTCTCTTTCTGCTTAACCTAATGTGAAGGGAGAAGATGCACACATTCCACACACAGATTTTCCCTACCCCCCCCTCTATCTGACCAGCACTGGCTATCTCATAACACAATCTCTGGGTTTAGCTAGACCGGATGGCACCATCCCTCTGTACATCATACACACTAACCAACCCATTCACTGCTGGTAACTGGACAACACTCTCTAATGCATGTGCACACAGGGGACATTAATGTTTCAAGAATGGGAACACATGTTTAGACAATGGCGATCATTGAAAACAGACACATTTAATTCTCTGGGTGACAACCATTCCGTCACATCCACTTTAAAGGCTAAATTTAAATTAAAGGCAATTTTTATTTGTCTCCTATGGTGCAGTTTGTTTGCACCAGAATTGCTCCAGTACATATTAATGCATCAGTCTCAATGCATTTTGATGCAATTGTTGCATATCTATCTCAATTTAAAGGAGGTAAGTGATATATTTGGTTATTGTTATATTTCCTTTTGGATGACAAGCCTAATCCTCCCAGAATTTAACTCAGAAAAAAACACTCACAACCTCTAGGCAGATAATGCCTTCCAAGTTACATAGAAATGAATAGGGCCTCTTCTTACTATGGGAGAGCAGGCAGTCTTCTATGTCCCATTACCAGTGTCTTTCTGAGACTGTACTACTGCATACTCCTAAATCAATGCATCCCATGCACCTGTTGGTGGAAACCAGCCTCTGGCTTGTATTCTTAAAAGGGTTAACTATTGAAATGTTGCCATCTATTGGGTGACCCACAAAATGGAGCATTAAAACTGTCACCAGGTTGAACAGGGCGATATTCTGATTTCACAGGCTTAAGTGTTGAGACATCAGAATGTTGTAGGCATAAGTTTCTAGAAGAATGGAGAATGAATGAAAGTGTATGTATGTATTATGTAGGTACCAGCATGTTTGGTCCCTTTAACCCTTTGAGTGCATGTATGCATGCATGTAGTCCTGATGCCTCAAAAGAAATGTCCTTTTATCATTTCTCCCCAACCAAACTTGCTCAGACAGACATTCTGAGTGGCACTCAAAGGATTAAAGGGACCGAACATGCGGGTACATAAACCTTGTACAAACATATACACTTAAAAGCTTGGAGTATAAAAAATCTCTGAGGACAGAATTTATCAGAAGAATGTGAGAAGAGTAGTATATCTGTTATGTTGATCCACAATCAATGTCAGGTACTTCGGGGTATTTAATAGATCAGTTTTCACTGATACGGTAGTTCCCCTCCTTTTCTATGAGAGGCAGGTAAATACAAGTAAAATGTGTTGTATGTGCCATTGTTACAGCAATAGACATGAATGTTCATAAAGTGTATGTATATGTGTCTCTCCCATAGATTTCTGTGGGACTCACCACCCAGAACCTGGAGGATGTGGATAACGGATTTACCTGTTTTTTTGCTGATTGATGAGTGATAGCGTGTCTGATACAAGCTGGCTATCAAAGAATTTGTATATATTTCCTTGAACATTTAGTCCTTCACTATTTGAACAATTTCAAATTATACTGAGAAAAACTGGTGTAATTCTAGCACAAATCAACCTCACCAATTCAAATGAGGCTTTTAACTCCTTGACTGTTAGGGAACATGTAAGGGACTAAAAGCGCCAATTAAATCACTGGGAAACAGGGGCGGACTGACCATCAGGCATTCAGTCACGGACCGAGGGCCCGTGACCGAAGGGGGCCCGCCGCCGCCGCCGCCATTTCCAGAGCTGCTCAGCAGCTCTCCTACAACGGCCGCCGGGCTGTTCTGGTAATACAGAGCGCTGGGAGATGACATCATCTCCCAGCCTCTGCATTACTAGAGGCGCGCCCCACGCCGCTAGACCACCAGGGACTGCAGGTAGGGGCATGGTGGAGATGAAGGGGGGTATTGTGGAGATGAAGGAGCAATGTGGAGACGGGTGCATTGTGGAGATGGGGGCATTGAGGAAGGGGCAATGTGGAGATGGGGGCATTGAGGAAGGGGCAATGTGGAGATGAAGGGGGTATTGTGGAAGGGGGCATTTTGGAGATGAAGGGGGTATTGTGGAAGGGGGCATTGTGGAGATGAAGGGGGGATTGTGGAAGGAGGCATTGTGGAGATGAAGGGGGCATTGTGGAAGGGGCATTGTGGAGATGAAGGGGGCATTGTGGAGATGAAGGGGGCAATATTGTGGAGATGAGATCAAGGGGGAATTGTGGAGAGAAGGGGGCATTGTGGCGATGAGATGAAGGGGGCATTGTGGAGAGAAGGGGGCATTGTGGCGATGAGATGAAGGGGGCAATGTGGAGATGGGGGCATTGTGGCGATGAGATCAAGGGGGCATTGTGGAGAGAAGGGGGCATTGTGACGATGAGATGATGGGGCATTGTGGAGGTGGAAGGGGCATTGTGGAGGTGGAAGGGGCATTGTGGAGATTTCTGCAGGGGGCCCAGACCTCTTTTTGGACCAGGGGCCCTGGGTCCTGTCAGTCCGCCCCTGCTGGGAAATGTTATTAGTCTCTTAGATGAAGCTTGCTTGCCCCAGAATTGCTCCAGGTCATCTTAGTGTATAAGTCTGACTTTAAAGGGGAACTCTCACCTCTATTAAAGTTCTCCTCTATGTAATCTTCCTTTAGCGTTAACATGTAATCTATGTTTGTTTGTTTTTAATTTAGTGCAGGCTATACAGAAATTTAACGTATAAAAATTAGCCAGTGAAGTCACTTCAGGAAAGGCTGTGGATCAGTTCTGTCCCTCAGCCTGTCAATCTTCTTCTCTTCCCCATCCCAAGTACTGCGCTGTTCCCACCTCCTTCTCTTACGGGGCTTCATCTATATGAGATGGAGCGGTTTCATTGGCAAGAGTGCTCCATCTCACACACAGGAAGCCTCTGTAAGAGAAGGAGGTGGGAATGAGGCACTACTTGGGGAGGGGAAGAGATGAAGATTGACAGGCTACTATACAGAGCTGTGTTACAGCCTGTCCTGAAGTTATGTCACCGGCTCACATTTAAACATTAAATTTCGGCATAGCCTGTATTTAATAATAAAAAAAAAAATATGCAGATTACATGTTAAAGCTAAAGGAAGATTACATAGAAGATAACTTTTATAGAGGTGAGAGTTCCCCTTTAATATTTTTAATTTCACAATCACAGTATATTCACACTGGTGGATCTTAAGATCGTTGCAATGGAACTACTGCTTCCTGTGTTCATAATAGATCTCAGCCATGGTAGCAGATAATGATCTTTTTTCAACTTTATTGCTTTAACAACATGACTTGTGTTGGTGGATGAAGTTATGGGGGGGGGGGGGGATCCATTGCGGGCAATCTCCAAGAAATTCCATCATATGCCTTTGTTTTTGGTATTTGAAGGACAGTTGCAGGAGCCATAGATGTTACTGCATATAAACAAAATCTTTGCACACTTTTTTTTTTAATTTTCAAAAGGATTTATTAAAGGGATAGTAACCTCGAAAAAAAGTACAGGCGAATTTACAGGTACAATTAAAGTATACTTACTGCCCTCATTCCCATCTCTCAAACCGTTATGGTTTGAGAGAGATAATAAAAATAAAGGTCTCCGTTCTCTACCCTTTCTGCCTGACGAGCTATAAAGCTGTCAGAGGCAGAATCAGGTCGACCGACTTTAGGCAGCTCTTCAGGAGTGCTGACATTGGGATATCTAACTATAATTACTTCATCGAAATGGTCTACAACATGTGCTTGCAAGCCAGGCACACATTGTATACCATACCGATGGAATAATTATAGTTATATATCTCGATAACAGCGCTCCTGAAGAGCCGCCTTCTGGTCCCGGAAGCAGGAACTCATGATGTTTGCTATACGGCGGACGCATGAGAAGTGGAAGGGAGCGGAGACCTTTATTTTATTACATCTCTCAAACCATAACGGTTTGAGAGATGGGAATGAGGGCAGTAAGTATGTTCTATTTGTACCTATAAATTCGCCTGTACTTTTTTTCGAGGTTACTATCCCTTTAAGTGCGAAAGCAATTGCAATATTGTCATATTGGTACATGCAGAATTGCAGTGTTGAACATAACATAATCGGCAGCAAGTCAATACCTGTACACATTAATATTAAGCATAGCTCAGCTTATTCAGAACTTTGTGTTCGAATGTGAAAGTAATAAAAGTATAGTCAAAATGATACATGCAGAATAACAGTGTTGGTACATGACATAGTCAGCAACAAGGCAATGTGTGTACTAGTTAATAGCATGCATTAACCCGGCTTGTCCAGATCTGCATATTAGATCATGATACTATCATTAGGAGGTGAGAATAGGACAGTAAAATCATAAAGATTTGTAGAGAAGGGAAGAAGCAGAGAGAGCAGAACATTAGAAGTGACCTGAGAGAGAGGTCATCAGAAAACGTAGGCAGTCCAGCCCAGGAGAAGGGAGAAAAAGTCACCCCACTCCAAACAACGGCCCCCGAGAGTGACGAGGATCAGAGACCAACGCCCAACCCCTAAGGCCCAGCATCTTATATAATGGTACAGGCTACACAGAGACAGGTGTCCCCCATACCTGCATTTGTTACAATGAGGCTGAAAACAGGAAAACCTTAGACCCTGGAAGCCTACAGACCCAAACCAATAGGGAGTTATGTGCGTCAGATTCCAGGCTACTTCCTGGTAGGTTATATATCCCTGTATAATAGTCACGAAATAGGCTGTTTTGGGGAAGGATTGGTGCAAGACACCCTCGCCGTCCTTAATGCAGGCAATGAAGTGGGCCTGTTGTTTGATTTTGACAGTCCTGGCCAGATCGTGAGTGAAGTATCTCCACACTCTAGGCTTCAAAAAGTGAGAGGTTCCTGGGGGCTACTACTACTACTACTACTACTACTACTACTACTACTGAGGCTAGATGTTGCAGTTGTATAATTAAGTGCCAAAGGTGCTGCAGAAGCACTTATCATAGCTAGGGTTATGTATGTTGATGACCTGTGTTGCGATTTATTACTTAACAATAGTGTGTGTGGCTGGGTGGGGGTTGGATTTAGAAATGGAAATGATGCTGATGAAGTCTTACAGGATGATTGTGTAATTTTAGACATCTGTACTTATCTAGAATCAGACTTTCCAATTTTTTTTACGTTTATAGAGACACTGCTCCTTTTCAGCTGTGGAAGAAGATTGAGCCTTTTCCTTTCAGCTAATCTCTCACTCTCAACCTCTTCTGTTGCTAAAGAAGTGGAGGATGCTGGAGGGATATAATTTAGATTATCATCGTTCTCAATAATGAATTCATCCTCAGCACTGCCCGTCATTTCTTTCCCTCTGCTTTTACATTTGTCTTGGCTTTTTGAAGTCTCAAATAATTTATTTTTACTTATCCTCTTATATGTATTTTCATAACATTCACAACTACTTTCAGGACAGATGATGCACTTGCTAGTTTCACTGTCAGATAGAGCTGTATATTGAACTTGTACACCTTCCTCAGCTCTGCCATCAACACTAGAATGCAACTCAGTGTCATCTTCAGTGTTTTCGGTGTTTTATTAATACTGCTGGTGGTGATACAGGAAATGTTTATGTCAGGTCATAAAGCCTCCTCAAAGGAGAAGGATCATCACAGGCTGCAACAACCATGGCTGCAGCAACCACGGCTGCAGTCAGTTTCTGGACTACCATCCTGGCCTTTATGACCCTTTAGTGCATCTACCACCTAGAGAAGGATCAGTTGGGCTAGATCTCACAGGTGCAGTTACTTTATTTCATAACTGCTGTCCATCTATATTTCAAATTGAGTTACAAGAAAGATGAAATAATAACAGCACAGACACAAAATAAATTAATTCTATAATTACAAGAAGGAGAAATATACAGTTCTATCATGGATGGTGTAGAGACTCTACTTGATGTATGGATCATACCAGCTGACATTAATTTTTCCCTTATTCATAAGAAACCTCTGCAACCCTTTGGCAATAGTATGGAATATTCATTTCCTGAGTCTAGATTTCTTTTGGACACACCATGCTGGGTATCAGTCTGCATTCCACAGGGTCAATTACTGGTCAAGTCTGAAAACTGTCTCTGTTTTTGCTTAGTTGCCACACTAAAATGATGAAGTTTGAACTAAAGAAGGTCTTCATATCTGACCTGTAACAGATCATTAGAGATATTTCTTTGGATCCTGCTTTAGACACCATAAATTTAGACAAGTTTGAAATGTGATGACCAATTGTGCCTCAATAACAATGAGGAATTAATTATATAGTTTTTAGTTATGTTCTTTGTTACAATATTTTATTCTCTAATTCCTTAAATGTTAGTGCTGACCCTTTTCATTCTCTGGAGGGTACCTTCTTCTTCTTCCTTTTCATTTGGTTATATTCAATGGTTGATAAAGCAGAAATGTATGCTATGAAACACGATGCACATTTTTTATGATTTTCATTAAAATTAATATTCAACGAATGGAGCCTATTATTTGAAGATACTTCAGATGGGATTGCCTTAGCATAGAAAGGTTTA
Source organism: Rhinophrynus dorsalis (assembly GCA_037306005.1). NCBI lineage: Eukaryota > Metazoa > Chordata > Amphibia > Anura > Rhinophrynidae > Rhinophrynus > Rhinophrynus dorsalis. The sequence continues at coordinate 327,948,371 of CM074720.1, read as the reverse complement.
ATTTATCTGCACAACCATGTGTTGTGAGCATATGTGTCCCCACAACCACATTAACATATGACTGCAATGTATATTTTTTATTTTTTATCCTATAACTTTACTAGGAAATAGGTACTCTTGGTGACTCCATTGTTTTTTATTTTTTTCCCTACATTTGGCACATTTTTGATGTTGAATATTTTGTTTGTTCTCTGACATTTGGCTTTTCCACTGATTTATATATAATCTGTTGTTCAACCTCTAATCTGTCTACTTTGCACTTAGAAAATATAAGGAAAATATGCCTATAGACTTAAATGCCTAAAACAAATACATATAAACAAGTCATTTGGTATTTGGACAGTTTTCATTTTGAGACAAGTTTTTGAGAGATCTTCCACAGGTCAAGTAGTACTGAATGCAAAAGTTTGTACAACACAGTGTAGACTTCCAAAGTTAGTTAGCAATCTAGTACACAACAGGGGAAGCTGGAAGAGGATGAAAATAAATACATATTTAATAAAAACAAATTTGTCAAAACAGTGTTATAAAAATTCCATAACAATGAGCATCAGTAATATATTAAGTATAAACTACTTAATACATTGCACTTACATCACATATAGATAGGTATCCTGCACTAAGAGTCACTTGTTAAGAGGTAGTCCTTCAGAAAACCAATATAGAAACTCCTGGTAAATAAGAGCAATAGCCAAGACAACCTGTTAGAAAGAGATCCAGTGACAGAAAGATAAATAGACATGTATTGTAATATCAGGTGTTGATGATGGAATCTGCATGGCTGTGAATCTGGATATATTTGCCTTACTTTGGGGATGTTTTTTATTTCTGTTACTTCCTGCTTTATTTCTGTTACTGCTTTTAAGCCATGCTTTGCCACTTGTTTAATTAACAATAATTAATGCATTATTAATTTGGTATCTGGCATTTTGTGGTAGTATTGTATATGGTGTGGGGAATGTAGAACAGTGATACAGTAAGTTACTTGGAGTTCTCCAGCTGATCACTCTGCCCTATTTTAACCAAGTTTTGGGGGTTCAAGGTGTTTTATGCAAGAAATCTAGATTAGAATTTTCAACTCTAATCATCTTCTGCTTTCTATAAAACATAAATATACACTCACAGGGCTGTTGGAACTGTGGTTACCCTAACCAAACAATGAAGGAGCAAGAAAGAACTGTGTTCCACATATCCCCTATATGAAAAAACATGATGAGTTATGAGGAAAAGTAAGAGCAGGAGCTTTTTGAAGGTAAAATAAAAAGCAAGCAAACAGCTAGATGTATAAAAGATAGATCAGATGCTATATTTGCCCCATGAATTTGATCACTAGCATGTTGCATACACAGCTTATCTCAGTGTAAATATCTTTCAGAAATAAGAATTATAAGCAGAAATAAAACAAAAAATATGAGTGGGTTTATACACCCCTGTGTTATTCTGTGTAACCTATGCACTAACATGTCTTAAGCAAACTGTTTACAATTGAACATATAAAAAGGAAGAAAGAGAACAATGGAGATAAGAATAAATATGTTGTAGGAAACAAACAATTGTTTACATAGACATTATATTCAAAATAAAACCAAAACAATTGAGCAAGTTTAATACACCCCGGGGATGATATGCTGTAAAGTATGATAAAGATGAGACTACCTCTCCAGTTCCTGTGTTATTCTATGGAACCTATGCACTAGCAGGTCTTAAGCTGGGGAGATGTCAGAGCACAAGCTCCCTGCTGGTCTCCGTTGTACCTCTGTTTCTAAATTTGGCTGACTGGCTCTCTACTGATGGGTCTCTGCCAACTAATCACATCAATCAGCATAGAGGCAAAATAACATCTTTCTTAGCTGGTATCTTTCTACAGTGAAAAAACAACCCCCCCCCAAAAAAAAAAAAAAACCAACAACAAAACTTTAAGGCAGACAAATCCATTTGAACAGTGTAAAAACTACAAATGTATTAATTCCAGATTGACAAAGAAAGTTCAAAGTACAGCTGGCACTTCCATCTTTTCAGACAATACTATCCAATACTATCCTAACATATTTCAGGCTCTTAAAGGCACTTCAGATGAGGTTCCAACCTCTGTATCTGACTGAGCCCATATTAAACCACAGGGGAGATTCACAAAACTTTAATAAGGGCCATTTTGACTACATTCTGCCAAAATGGAACCAAATTTATCTTGTGGTATGCACCTAGCTCTCTTCACCATCTTATCCCTAGGATTACACCTCAAATACACCTATATTACCATGCCTCCGCCAGGTTTATGATGTTTCATTGTTTACTTCAACTATGGTTAATTTGCGTATTAATATCTTCTTTATTGATCCACTTTCATATTCTTGAGGACATGTTCATATGTTGATGTGGCAATTCGCCACATGCACAAAGTGCCTAAATCTGCCAATGCTGACAAAGCTCACAGAAAAAAAATTGTCTCCCTGTTTCTCCTCTGCACTGTTAAACAAACAGCACAGAGAATTCAGCAACAGCAATAGCAGCAGCCCCCCAAAACCTTTCAAGTGCCTGCAGGGCATTTCTACTCATTGAACATTTCTTGCATTTAACATGCCCTCACTCTGATAAGTGAATACAATAATGTTCATCCTGCCTGTCCATGGAACAAACAGTGCCCCTTTCTTTTCTCTATTGAAAGGCATTGGACAATCCTATCATAATCAAAGAGTTATTTTCAAACATTGCATCATGTGTTTAAAAGTGTGGACAGATATGTGGGTCCAGCAAAATGTATTATTTTAATAGGGTATAGGGAGAAGCATGAAAAAGCACTGCTAGCTCCGTGGACATTGACCCTCTGGGTGCCAGAAGGGTGTACAAAACATTGAGATGCATTGGACAACCCTTGGACACTGAAATGGTTATTTTGAAACATTGTCTTTCCTTAGGGTGTTTCTCTGCTGTTTATATAGATGAACTATATGTGATTGCCATACTTAAACATATATGGATGACAAAAACGTGGTACAGTAATATGAATAACCTGAATAAAGAATGGAGAACTTTAACCCTTTACATGCCAGAAAGTGTGTAACACATTGCTCCACAATGCGTTGAGTACCTCTTTGGGGTTAAATGGTTATAAATATAAATAACAAACAAACGTTGAATGGTATCAGATTGATAAAAGTGTAGGAGACTATTATAGAGACTATGATACATAATTGGGTGCAAATACCTGAGGCTCCTTTAAATTTCTAGACCCAAATGTACACATGGTTACAACTTAATTCTCATAAATAAAGAAATGGCTATTAACTGAATTAGTAACATGAATTGTGTCTAGGTACAGGAGAAGCATTATTCTTGCTTTTCTTGGCAAATATATATTTCCTTTAATGTCCTGAACATTCTTCCCACATATTGCTGGGGGTACATTTCAGTGTATTAGATTAATAAATATTCTAATATTAAAAGTAATACATATATGTTAAGACAAATGTCCTTCTGATTCCCACACAACTGAGAAGCTTAGACCAACTCACAGAATCATATTGGAAACAGCATGTGGACCTTCACATGTGTATTTCTTTACATTTAATAAGTTAATAATGTACTTGAAAATAAAGAGGTTTGGCTTACTAACATGTTTCCAGATTTAGCTTTTCAAGCAACTAAATCGCACTCTTTGTCTAAGAAGTCAGAAAGCATAAACTCATCTATTAAACAGAGACTATTTATGTCTGTTATAATAAAATCTCTAAGAAAATTTGTCATTTTTGTTGCTACTAACCAAAGGTGTAGAAAGATAGAAGTGCCTGTCTTAATAGGCTGTCCTGAGAAAGGCTTTGTACAACATCCAAAAGGATATCCTACCTTTAAACATATCTTAGGAAAATACACATATTAGATATTAAGGTGGAAAGAAAGATGACAAGAGGACATCAAATTAGAAGACACATTAGTACAGCTAGCAATCAAGTGTAAGTCCAGAAATTGTGTGTACTGCATTGCATAAGTTTGAGTACTACAATTATGAAACAAGTATAAAATAGACTCCTCTCTACTCGAGACAGGATCAGGTAATTTATAGTACACATGAAGGGGTTGTGCTGTAAAGGCATCTTGAACTCCTCCCTCAAACAACTATAGAGGTGGCATAAGAGGGGAGCAAACATTTAAATTAAACAATAAAAATCCTTTTTTTTTTGTTACCAATTTTAATCAGATGTTCATACATGAAAAATGATATACAAATAAAAATATACAATTGCAAAATATATAAAGAAAGGGAAAGGAAAACAATGTGAAATAAGATTCCCATCCATTTTACTTACTTGAGTGAATGAAGGGACATTAATAATTTTCCAGTGCAAGTGCTCTCTATACTGCTAAATGAATAAGAGTAGTTAGGCAGTTTTTTTGCATGCATAAGATTGGGTAGGAGTCTGGAAAAGAAAAGGATCCATGTGTCTTTTGCTATTGATCTGGCTAAACAGCATTGTGAAAGGGTTTGGGCAGAATAACAGAATTGCTCTAGAGTGGGACATTGCTACCAATGATGAAAGTGTTCCCCATGCCTCCATATCCTTCTCAACAGTCATAAACAGGGAGACATGCTTGGTTAAAAAGTTTAAGAGAGGTAATGTGCCACCTCAGTCATGTCTTATACTCTGGTTCCTTATGGGTTACACAGGTTGATCATTTTGATGTACCTTCCCAGATTTCACACCAGTTATCAAGTCTCAGGTGAAAACACAGCTCTGTATTCCAGGTGAGCATATAAAACAATGTATGATCTTCTGGGTATAATACTGAATAGATATTGAATATCAACATTTGTGAGCTCACATGAATTGATTTCCTTCAATGAGCTGCTATGAACAAAATTATGCATCTGTAAGAATCTAAATAAATATTTTGAGGAATAGGGATATTTTGAAGAGACATCATCAAATGATATATTCTCCTGGTTAACAATTACTCCTTTGTACTTGGAAGTATGTGCTTGTTCTAGGGTTGAAAATGGCCTGGGAGACAGACTTGGGGAAGACCCTTGTTCTCCACATACCCATAGTGGGACAATGTTCTGTCTGTGACATGTTTTATGCTGAGTCTGATAATACCCAGTTGCTATTTCTCCTTGTCCACTTCCCCTTTTTCTTTTCTGTACCCCCTCTATCACCTGTAAAACTTCAATAAAAATTAAAGTTAAAAAAAAAGAAGAAATAATGAATTTGAAGAAAGTAATGTATTTGATCTGGAGTCTATTGGGAATCCATATAAAATACTAAAGTGGGAGGACTAAATAATATTCCAGATCTACCCTTCTTGTAAATGAAAGCATAACAGTAAGGATAATAGTAAGGTAACAACAGAGGGTGCAACTTCTCCTAGGCAAGGCATTCCAGGGGGCTCTCTGCCTCTGCACCTTATTGTGAGCCTTTTTGTTCTTATTTTCATACTTGAATTTTGAACCCTGGTATCAAATGATGTGCCTATCAGGTCAAGAGTAATCAAGCCTCAATCTCCTTGTCTGAGCAGCAGGGCAGGTAGAGAGTCAGACCAGTCTCACAATTAAACATTTGTGCTGTGTGGAGGTGCCAACAGTTTTGCGCACCTTAACCGAGTGTCATGGTATTGTATAGGAATGGAAAAAATCCCATACCTTATACAAATGTCTCACTGACCACTTGAACAAGGAATCCAGAGTCTCTTCTGCTTCTCCAGGTATTGCCTTGCCTCAAATGAACTGTAAGTACCTCCTGCTTCTGGTTACAGGCATTAGAGAGACTAACAGATTATTGGAAGGCACAGGAGCAATGAAGGGAACCAGGGGATTCTCTGGATCCCCTGTAAAAGTGGTCATTGAGAAAGTTGATAAATTATGGCCTTTTTCAGTTATTAGCAGCCCCGAATTCCCTGCCTGCCACTACCTCACGATCGCCCTCAACCTCCCACAGCCAACATCCTACTATCCCAGCATCACCAGCCTCTTACTACCACCCCATCAACTGTCTGCCTTCCACTATCACACCATCTACTTCTGCACCCATCATCTACCACCAACTACCCCACCAACACCTACCTCCCATTACCACACAATTCACTGCCTGCCTCCCAACATTCCTTGCTTTCCTCTACCTATATAATATCTCACTATTCCCTACCTACTTCCCACTGTCACACAATATTTGCACTACAACCATCTGCTACCAACTACCCCACCAACACCTACATTACACTACCACAAAATTCACTGCCTACCTTCCATCATTCCTTGCCTTCCTCTACCCACATCAACAATACCTTTCTGCCAATCATGAGTAGCTCCTCAATGGCATACCACAAACCACAGTTATTTTTCCAGGATGGCCATGGCAAATTTCTACATCCATGTTTCCTAAGGGCTTAGGCCTCTAACAACAAATCTAACAAATCATCTCTACAAAATACCCTATCAAGCCAAGTGGCAGTTTATGTCAGGGGGTTCTTGTCTCTATCACTTACATACAAATTTCTTATTTTATTTTATTGATTTATTTTTTTATTAACTGTCTCCCCAATACCAGTCAAATACCCCCCAAATTAAATTCCATGTTTAACTGAGTAATTCCCCAGACTCCATCCACTAACACAGGCACCCTCCTCAGACCCCTTTTATACCATGTTTATGCTTTTTTTTTAATTTTATTTAGGATTTATTTTGTATTAACTGCCCCCCAATCCCAGTAAACAACCCCCCAAAAAATCATCCCCTGTTAAACTGATTCTTTTCCCACAACCCACCAACACAGGCACCCTCATGCCCCTTTTATACTTTGCCTTTGGGAAATAAAATAATATTTGCTATGTGTTGTGTGTAAAGTTCATCTTCCCATTGATTTCAATGTAATGAGCTAGGTGAAAATAGGGGAAAAAGCAGAAAATGTGCACTTTTCGTGGGAAAATTTTGCCAAGCAGAAAAGTGCTATTTTTCGCCGATTTCTGTTTGAGGTGAAAAGTTTCGCCCATCCCTAGTGAGGAGAGCCCCCAGGGAAAAATAAATTCCTAAAATTATGATGACTTTATTTGGTGGCACTGGTTGGACGGCTACTTAATGAGCCGGGTTTTGCTCTTTCCTAAGTAGACATGTAACTCTCTAACAATCAGTCTGGATTCAAATATCTTCCTTTAATGGTTAATATATACTATTCAAGGTATCTAAAACAAAGAAAGGTTAAGTTGATTTATATGTATACAGTTCATTTAAATAATTTTGGAGCTTACTTTGGTGCTCTCACCATTTTCGAAAGGGAAGATTCCAATACTTTTTTCCTTTGGCTTTTACTGCAGTATTGATTGGTTAAAAGGATTTGCAATCGGCCCTTCCATCTTCATTTCAGAGCTGATTTCCTTGTTATGCCTTTTATTACAACCCAATCACCTGGCTCCATGGGATGGCACTTATCTTTGGACTAGGTTGGCAGTTACTGCATTCACCTGGGCTTGAGAACACTGAATGTTTTCATTAAATTGTAATGCTCATGGGGAAGGGCTCAGTGTTTTCTAGTCAAGTTGATATATTTTCCAAAACTATTTTGGGCAAAAAGCAAATGGAACCAGGGAATTGAGGGATCATGGGATGTTTGAAAGTCAGTATAGTGTTAGAAAGAGGGAGAGAAATGTGACATTTGTGTAACTGTGTATGAATGCATGTTATGCATGTTAGAAATATTTATACACAGGCAATAGCATGGCAATAGCATGTTTCATTTGGTAGGGAGTGTGCGCGTGTGTGTGCATATATATATATATATATATATATATATATATGTATATATTTATATATATATATATATATATATATTTATGTATATATTTATATATATATATATATATATATATTTATGTATATATATATATATATATATATATATATTTACATATATATATATATATATATATATATATATATATATATATATATATATATATATATGTATGTATGTGCTTAACTGCTTTTGCTCTTTTGATTGACATTGATGACCATATTGCAAATTGTTTGCTGTTAGCTTTGGATCTCATAGCTATGGTCTATAGGCATCTTGACCTTTGACTAATGAACATTTTAATCAGCATTCAAGGGTTAAATACCCCATCTAAATCAGTGGTAATTTATATTTGTCCTCTATGGTGCAGTTGTCTTGCCTCAGAATTGCTCTAGTTTTCGTTCATAACTAAGCGTCAGTCAATAGAGCAAATTACATTGAATTATTTTTACATGGCTTGCAGAACATGTATTCAATATATTCTGCATGATGTTCATTCTGTTCTGGGTTATTATACATATATTTTAGCAATAACCTGTTGGGTTGAATCCCATAGCATATTATTTCTTAGTAGTTTCCTAAGGGTAAATGTAATTACATGAAACACTTGTTCTTTTAAAAAAGAAATAAAAAAAAAGTTGTGGAAAGAATTACTCATTTGGAAAAATCATCGAAGTCACTGATGCACAAGTTAACATTACAGTAAGATTTATGCAAATACTCAGAGAAATATGGTAATCTCATATTGCCCAGAAAATGTGCCATTTGTAAATTCATGAATTGGTTTATACTCACTCATTTATCAATAAGTGACTATAAAGTCTTAAAATCCAATATGCATGGTCTTAGTTGGTGCATCCCACTGACTTTGGTTTTGTGTTTAACCTGTATACACGTAAATCATAGGCATTATCATAAATGCATGCATACAGGAATTTCTGCTGTCGTGTCTTTTCCATGTTGTGGGCAGAAAAATATGTGTGCATGCATGTGCTTGACTGTGTGAGTCATACAAATTTCTTATTTTATTTTTTATTAAATGTCCCCCAATACCAGTCAAGAAACACCCCCAAAACAAATTCCCTTTTCAACTGATTCATTCCTCAGACTCTACCCACTAACACAGGCACCCTCCTCAGACCCCTTTTATACCATGTCTTATGTTTTTTTTTTAATTGTAGTTAGGATTTATTTTTTATTAACTGCCCCCCCCCATCCCAGTAAACAATGAGCTATATGAAAAAAGTAGAAAAACAGCACTTTTCACAGCAAATTATTCGGCAAGTGTGAAGTGCCATTATTTGCTGATTTCAGTTTGAGGCGAAAATATTCGCCCATCCCTACCTTTGAATGATCAACAAAGAATTTTTAAAATGTGTCATTTAAAATGTTTCATTTTGTAAATGAAATATTAGCTGGACACTGCCACCCCAAAACCCCCCTCTAATTGTTGGAACTGTCACTATACTCACTTTTGACACAGGAACATTTTAAGTCTATTCCAAAAGTTTTTAATTTTTGGTTCCCATGTCCCTGCTTTAAAGGGATAGTAATGTTTCACAAAAACCCCCAGCTCCGATTAATTTTCATAGTATTTGGGCCATGGAGAGCATTATTTCAATACTGCCAGTGGTGTAGTTCAATAGTATTTGAATGATAAAGTATCCCCCTCCCGCTCCTTTTACTGATATAACATTGCTCACCTCAGAGAATCAAGACTGTCCAGATGGATTGCAGAGAGGGACAAGCTTCAGTGAGAATAAGGAAAAACCTGCCCTCCTTTGTCCAGTCATTATTGATTTTTTTTTAAATGCACCCTACTTCCTCATAAACTTCCATTGCCGCACTGCCCCTTCTCCCTTCCCACTACCCAGCCTCCTCCGATGACTGAGGCTTCTGTCTATAAGCTGGAGCGATCTCATTGGCAGAGATCGATATCTAGCCAATGAGATCACTCCAGCTTACAGACAGACAGCCTCCATCATCGCAGGAGGCTGAGGAATGGGAAGGGAGAAGGGGCAGTGAGGCAATCTGCGGCAAAAGAAGTTTATGAGGAAGTAGAGTGCAGGGCACTCTATCATTTTAACACAAACAGCATTTTTTTTTAAAGCTCAATAATGTTTTCACCCTTATATACATATCCTCTACATAATATGCATAACTTTTGTAGAGGCGATAGATACACTACAACCATTCCACCATTTCACTGACCCAACAGATTTTTCAAGAGAGAATGGTTCCATTTGCTGCCTATGTTTTTAATATTATTGAAAGTTCCCACCCCCATGCTATAAAAACCCAGAACGTCCCACCATGCATCAAGTTATATAACAGGCAGGAAAGAGAGAGAAAGCAGACGGTGGGAGAAAGAACACAAATAAAGATAAAGTTGTATTTGAGTGCTTTCTAATACAATGCACAGCGGGAGGAGCTGGAGGAACCCTGCTGATGCTTCGTTGGGACCCACTGTCATCACCAAACAGTGTCATAGAGTAGCAAGAGACTGGTAGTAGTGGTGATGAGGGTGAAACTGGTGGAGCTATGGAAGAGAGCAAGAAGGCGTGTTTGGCAGAAAGTGATAAGGAATTAGAAAAATAAATGCAACTGGGGATGGGCATCACCACCACTAGCAGTGGCATTCTGATTTTTACTGCTGCTTTAATTCCTGCTGCTGAATCATTGGAGACAGAGTTTGATCTGTCTCAGTAGCAGGATGATAATGATGATGATGATGATGATGAGCAATGTGCCACAGACAATTGTGGCCACCAAGGAACTAGGTTCATGAAACTAGGAGAAGTTGCCTCCACTACTCCTGGTCCTAACTCTAGTGTGATGCTGAGGCAGTAGCAGCACCTGCTCTAGTCAGTGCAGGTTCTTCAGGAGTAGAAGAAGAAGATAATTCTTCTCTATTGCTCCCCTCAATGAAATAATGGGTGTGGGAATGTTTTCCCTTGGTATAGACACATTGTAATCATCAGGACTGCACTTTGCACTATGTATGATATGGTAGTGAAAAAGGAAAGGAGGGGACAAACATTTACACATCTGTCCTCATAAAGCACATGCAACATTAACACCACTAGGACATTTATGTTAAATATGCAAAAGCCAAACCCCCCAAAAAATAGGGTACTGCTATCACTGTGCCTCTTATCCCTCCCCAAGGGAAAAAAGTGAGAAGACAATAGAAACCCAGCCTGGAGGTTCCATGATGAGTGTAACGCCTGAATCATCATCATCTTCTTGTACTAGGTGTAGGAAAATATACACATTATCCCTGCCCAGAACACTCAGGGTCCTCTTTTTCCTCTAGCATAGCACCTTTGCCTCGGTTACTTCCCCCTCCAACTGATAAACAGTCTATAAATGTGAGAATCTGGCAGTTCATCGCCACCCTTTTCAATTGGCAATGTGATTGAGAGAAGTCAAATGCAGGGTATCAGGGAGCATCTGCAGACATTCCATCTTGCTGAAAATACTAAGCTGACAGCAGGGAGGATTCATTATTTTGATTGTCTTCTTGCTATCATGTGTCCTTAGCTGGGCAGACAAAGTCTATACTGACAGCAGTACTTGATTTCTTGGGGGTTGGTTTAACATTGCTAACCTAAGCATCATGTTTGTTGGTTTCAGTTGTGCCTGTTGCTAAATATGAGAACAGATGTGTCAGTTATGATACTTCCAAGTCCTTCCCTTTTTCACAAAGTTTCCTTGCACACACACTGTGCACATTGCAGTTGTTGATGATAAGGCAAAGTTCCTTAATACTCTCAAGAAAAAACATTCCAACACACCCAAGTTTTTCGTTGAGGTGCAAGAGGATAAGCATAATTGTCTGAAAGGCTTTGGATGAGGTTTTTTTCATCTGGTCACTGCCATGGAAACCGTTAATTGCCTACCAGCCCAAGTGCAGTCAGATAGGGTTTTTTGTGCAGCTGGTTATATATACTCTTAATGACTGTAGGACTTGTCTATCAAGCAGTAGGGTTTATAAACTGCAGCTGCCACCATCTAAAACAGTCGGCATTAGTGATATGAACAATGATGTATGATTTGAAAATCATAATGTAATTATATTGCATTCATACATATATTTTGTCTAGCATTCCTTCCTATTCATCATCATCATCAGCAGCAGCAGCAGCATTCTTATAGTATATTCACAGCCACCATCCACATCCACCAAGTTAATTAAAAAAAGTTAAATTTACCTGCTTTAAACAAATGTTAGCAGGCTTACAGAAAGATAAACCTTGAATATAGTAATTAACAGCCTTATAGATGACTTATAGTAAGACAAGCCTTAAAAATAAATAGCAGGCTTGCAGCAAAGCAAGACTTGAAAATAACTGATTGCAATCTTACCGCAAAGGAAGCCTTGAAATGACCTACAGGTTTAAAGACCTACGGGCCTACTGCTAGCAGTGCCATCTGGAGGTAAACCACCACTAGAAACATTAAATACCACCCATGACTATTTTTTGCTAATGTTTGCTGATTTAGGTACTACTGCTGAGGCTTGTGATCATCAAATGTTACAGGATCAGCTTGCTGTAGCAACTATGACTTTGGATTATAGTAATGGTAGTGGGAGTGAGTCTGGGATAACTATCAAAATAGACTATCATGGTAGATCCAGCAGAGTAGAGACATGAGATAAGTGGTGGTGAGGGTTCCTACTAGTTCAAATACAGAGGCATGATCATCACCAAAACAAGCCACCACCACTTCAGATGCATCTGGGGAAGTTTGTTGAGTCACCATAATTCTTCTCCTACTCATGTCTGCTAAAATCAAATCTGTTGGAGTAATTTTAATTGGGAGCAGGGAGGGAATGTATAGTTCTCAACAAATGTGCATAATGTATGATAATGTTGTGAAAAGGAGCAAGCACTGACATCACACTTGGCATATCTTCTCTCACTAAGAACAAAGTAACCACTACCTTGGGAGTTATATCAACAGTATTAAACCCTCTCCCATGTAATCAGGTGCTGTCAATCACTGCGGCCTTTGTCCATTCCACAAAATACAAATAACTGGCATGGTAGTGCTGGGTGATTGACTTTTCACATGGATTATAACACACAAAAAATAATTTACCTTCCCTGCTATGAGCATGGCATATTCTTCAAAATGGAAAGTCTGCAGATGCTCACTTATTCTCTTGGTCTTCAAAACATTGTACCTTGTGTGTTCAATGACCACACATGGCAATATGTGAAGATACTCACTTATTCGTTGCATTCTCTTGGTCTTCAAAACATTGTACCTTGTGTGTTCAATGACCACACATGACAATATTTGAAGACATATTGCCACATATTGCCAGATCTGCAGATTCCCTGTCTGCTAATGATACTACTGACAAAAGTGGCATTGTTGTGGAGGCAACAAATATGTTATACTGGTCCAGGACCCTACTACAACACACCAACAAAGGAGGTGTTGTTGTTAATGTTGCCATTCCAGGTGTCATGTACCTGAAGGAAGGTTTGCTCCAGAGATGGGCAGAGATCCACACCCATGCAGAACCACAGTAGCAGAGGATTTGAGGTTAAAGACAGAGCCCACCCCCAATGAATGTTTACACAGGTGCAGGTCCAGATGTCCAGGTTGTCATAGACTTTGTCCTGGTGGAGCGTAGAGGGTTAATTTAAAAAAAAAATAACTGAAAATCTTTTTTAAGATGTGTGTAAATGATCTCATGTTAAAACAATGGGCCTCTTTGCTTCAAATGAAGAGTAAATATTTTAGTGAAAGTTAAGATTACGAACGACTTTGTGTGAGACAAAAAGTCTAAAACAGAGACAGACTCCCCTATGGGAAAGCCTAGTAAAATGACAAATTTATGGGGTCTCTGATAACCTTATGATCTCTCCCTGTTTAGATGAATGCCAGGTCAGATGCCATATGTAAAATTCTAATGTAGCGTAATGGCTCCATCTGTAGCATTTATATCATTATTACTCATGTTTTGTATTTTTCTTATATTATTAGCATAATATATAAGTATCCAATCAGGTCATACTGGTGATGTCATGGTATAATGAGATGGATCTCTGTCCAATCATTGGGGATGGGCGGAGATTACTGATAAAGTAAAATTTGCCTAATAAAATGCTAAGGGGAAGGTAATTTCTCTCTCGTGGCTTCCTGGTTCCATTCCTGATAACATCTGGGTACCTAACTGAGAGATACAAAGAAACACACTTGAACTGGTAACTATATTTTCTTCATGTAAATTCTGCCAAAAGTCCAGAAAAATATTTTCTTCTATGTTGGAAGAAACATAATTTGTCTTATAATTGTCTTAAGTGGACTGGCCAACCATTTGGGATCAATTATAATAAGCTATATTAGCTCTAGAGTTCTGGAATTAAGCAGACTTTATCTATTCATTATTGGTAAATTGATATATTTCTGCCAGATAAATGTAATATAGTTATACTAGTTGAACAGCCAGTTACACGGGCCACAGTGCCTCTGGAAGCCGGTCGCGGGGCAGTCACGCGCACCAGAGACTGCCCGCGCCACTGCTGATACAGAGCTGGACGCTCCTTCGGAGTGCCCAGCTCTGTATCAGCCGCGGCGCGGGCAGTCTGTACTGCGCATGACTGCCACACGCGCAGCAGTGTCTACTGCGCATGTCGGGAGTTACACACAACTTAGCAAATTATTATATAGGATAGTGTGGTTTATATATTAGTTAATATAATTCTTGGTATTTCTAGAATAATATTTTGTGGTTCTGGAAATATTATAATAGCTAATATTTGATCTAGGGAATTCTTTGAATTCAATTATTAACCCTTTAACTGCTATGTCTGCTATTAGTTGTGTTTCTTTGGAATTCTCTGTGTATGTGCTAGGCCTAACTTTTGTAAATTGGAAGTTTTCACTTTCACTAGACAAAAGAAACAGCCTTCTGGGTGTGGCATCATATTTAAAATCAGTGTATTAACCCTTGAAGTGCCTATTGGTTTTACAATATATTGCTGTAGTCATATGTATGATATATGTTGCATAAAGTTGGTATACTTTCCAGAGACATATTATTGGATTGATTCTAAGTATATTCTTGGTATAATCTATGATTGACTATATTAATTGCAATTTATATGTTTTATTCAGAAGGTATGCAATAATTGAAATCAGTACATAATTAAATTACAGTGATTTAATCTGGGATTCTATTCCAGTTAGTCTCTAAATTTGATTATTATTATATATATGGTACATAGTCTATACAGTCTCTGGGGCAACTGTATTTTATTAATTGTAAGGATCAATTAACCTTTTCTGTGCTGCTGAGTGCAATTATTGTTATTTAATACCTCTGAATATACCTATGTGTGGTTAACCCTTTCATCGCTGGTAATCCTCATGGTGATAATTGTGGTTTGGTATCTATGTATCTATTGTAATTGCTGATCTCTCATTTATTTCTTTGTTGCTGACACTTTTTATAAATATAGTATATTGTATTTTAATAAATGATATATATTTTTGCACAAATATGCCAGATTGATTATTTCTATCAATTCTTTACTGTGAAGTAGCGTGTCAATACCTAATTTAGTATAAAGTTCTCAAAATTATTTTCTATTGTCATTTATCTATTTATGCGAAGATATCCAGCCTGATTGGTTCTCTTGTTTAACCCTTGGGATGCCTTCATCATAAATAGTCCGACAAGGTGCCAGATAATCAAACACATAAAGGAACAATAGAGCTGCAATAAAACTGAAGGATCTTCTGCATGAACTCTAGGATATTAGACCAGAATGAAGGAATCAAAGCCTCAAGGCCAGGGTCATGGGGATATTTCACTGAAGAAGGATCATTTGCCCCAAAGGGTTGATACCCAAGGTTTAAGCAGCCACTGAATGGATAAAGAAGCCCAAGGTAACAGTACAAACTCAACAGGCACAATGCTAAGTCCAAAAGTCCAGGTAACACCAGGTATACTGGTAATCTATAAGAAGCAGCTTCTCTCACCCAAATGTTTTCCCCTAAGATTGTGCAGCCTCAGTCAGAATTCTGAGAGTTCAAAGTCAGGCAATCAGAGGTAAAAAAGACAGCAAGAGTTCATAAGTGAAAGACAGTCCAGAGATCAAAGAACATTGTCAGGTTCAAGAACCAGAAGGTATCACAGGAAACAGAAACCAAGTCACAGGGATGGCCAAAATTACTGAGCACTGAGTGCTCAGGGAGGTGGGTTTAAATACCTGCTGACAGGAAGCAGCTAACTAGAACCACCACTTGGGTGAGATGGAAGGGTTCAAGAGACACAGAGATGGGACATTCTGCCACAGAGTGCTCCTGAACCAATACCCACTTGCGGCTAGGCTAGAGAGTGCATGACCCAAAGCTACAAGGTCTCCTGGCAGAGACAGTATGGCAGTGATGTGATACATGGCTGTTGATTAATTTCAGTTTCTGTGTTATTTTGGCCCATGGAAATGGACAAGTGGCACAGCAACAGTGGTACCTGATTCTTTTTTTTTTTCTTTTGGACTGATCAATATGTTTAACATACATTGCAGGGTAGTTATACTGCTTTATTAGGGCAGATGCACCAAGGTGTGACCCCTCTTAACAACCTTTCACACAGCACACACATTGTAGCTGAAGAAAATTACACATTCCCTGTCCCCAATAAAAATTATCCTGCACCCATTATTTAAGGGTAAGAGGAGATTTTGAAGGATGCTCTTGAATGGATGTCCCTGCAGTGGCTTGTGCTGCTGCTGCTTCAGCCTCAGAGTCAGCACCAGTAATTAGGAGGACTAGGAACCATGTTCATCACTAACATCCATGATCAGGGTGGATACACCAGACTGATGATCTTCCTGTGACATATGATATTTAGGAGATAATAGAGAGGGAGCCTAAAGGCATAACTGTAATAAAAGAATAAAAGTGTAAATGCACTCACAATTTTCATGTCAGAGTAAACCAAAAGAACACTCATACAGAGATCTTCCCCTGTCTCCTCTCAGGGTATCAACAGCTCTGGAAAAGGTAAATCAAATCCACTGCTGCTGGACTCCATTGTATAAAAATATTTGTAGTTAAAAGACATCAATGTGTAGAAAAAACACATTTAAAAAGCCCTTACATGTTCATGGCTGAATGTGGCTTTATCAAAGGTATGGTTACCCATGGATTTGATTTACCTGAGAAAATAGAGAAAGTCATTGATACCCTGAGTGTAGATAGGGGAATATCTCTGTATGTGTGTTCTGTTAGTTTACTCTGACATATGAAAAATATGGGTGAATTTCCTCTTTTATTCTTTTATTATGGTTGTGGTAATATTACTCCATTGGGTGTTTGTCTATTTTTTCTTATGTATTGCCACATTGTGTGAGCATATTTACAGAGAAGAGCTGCCTGCATAATTGGAACATGAATATGTCATTTATATTAAAAGCTGGGTATTAAATATGTAAGAGCCTGGTATCTATTCTTTAGAGTATCCACCTGGAGATGTTTTGATGGTGGTCCATAAAAATCCCATTATAACTACACAAGGGTTTCCCCCTCAAACACCCACAATGAGTCTCTCTTCTTGTTTCTGCAATATGATGTGTAGACAGCTGGATATGTGGGCAAAATTGTTCAACATTCTACACAAAATTAACATCTATCTATCTATCTATCTATCTATCTATCTATCTATCTATCTATTTATGATGCTGCTGTCAGTACTCAGTCAGGCTTAAATGGTCTTTCTTGGAAAACACTCTGGTGTCAGGGGTTTCCTCCCTCTACCTATCTATAACTTCTTCCTACCTTGGTACCGGATGTCTGCGGCTTAGTCCGTTACAACTGTGCACCTGCTGACGGACTCACTCTTTCCTTTCTGTCTGCTCTCCTTTCCCAGGTCTCTGCAGACCTCGCTGCCCCATATCAGCTGTGGGCAAGTCTTCTGGGTATCTGCGCGCTCACTCCTTTTATTGGTATTTCGGCGGGCCTTTCCTCAGACTCCGCCCTATAGCAGGGCTTTATCTGCCTATGGGTAGAACTCTGCATTCGCTCTTTAGTGGTGTCTGTTAGCTGTGCTTCTAGTGTTCTCCCAAATTTTGTGTATCATCCTGCCTTGGCTGACGTCCCCTCTCTGGCTCCTGATTTTGGCTTGTTTCATATTTGGCTGTTCTCTGGTTCCTGATTTCTGCTCGGCTGACTACCCATCCTTGCTTCAGACCCTTGGCAGTGTACTATGTCTTTGGACCTGTGTTATGTTATTATTTCATATTTGTTTATTCTTTAATAAAGTGGTGATTCATATCTATCCTTGCCTGTTATATGACACATGACATTACGAAAGAGCCATGAATCCAGATGGTAGAGGAAACCCATCTGTTTAGAGTATTCTTACTAGAATGGATCTTCTATGCAGACTCTCCTTAATCACACAGCCCACTTGGACCGTACTTCTCAGCAACTGGTGGCCACTGGCACTTCTGTTCCTGTACCCGTTACTTCTGCTGCCCCTGATCCTGTGGTGTTTTGAGGCCTGATCAGGTCTGCACCATTTCTCTAACGCTATGGAGGTAAACCGACTCAGTGTCAAGGTTTCTATCTCGAAATGGTGCCTCAGGCATTTCCTAATGATAGAAGCAAGGTTGGCTTTCTAATTTCACTACTGTCTGACAAGGCTCTGGCTTGGGCTAATCCTCTATGGGAGACAGAGAACCATTATCTACAATTATGTTGAGTTTGTGGCCTCTTTTAAAAGAATCTTTGATATTCCTGCTCACTCTACTTCTGCTGCCAAACAGCTCATGACCATGCGACAAGGTACCAGAATGCTGGCCGAGTATGATATTGAATTCCGTACCCTGACGGCAGAGGTAGGATGGAATAATGAGACATTGGTAGCTGCGTTATCACAGGGGCTGTCTGATATGATCAAGGACAAGATTGTGTCCCGGAATTTGCCCAGTGATCTTGAGGAACTAGTGTCCTTTGCCATCCTTATTGACACTAGGATAAGTGAGAGACCTTCCTTTCGTGAGCACCTGTGTACACCTCCAATTACATTGGCACTAGTGATGATCGAGCACCCCAATGCTCGGGTGTTCGGGTGCTCTGGCCGAGCACCCCCGGAGGCTCGAGTGCTCGGCCGAGCACCCGAGCCCCATTGAAGTCAATGGGAGGACTTGAGCATTACACCAGGCACCCCCTGCTCTGATGAGGGGAGGGTGCCTGGTCCATAGGAAAAGGGCAGAAAATGATGGAAACACCACAGAAATGGTTCAGGGACAGCATAGGGAGGATGTCTGGATGCATCTTGGACTCCAACGTCGCTGCTGGGAACGATGTTTCGCCCGTAGTACGCCATTTTTACAGACTGACCGTAAAACACACAAAAAGGAAGATAAAAACGACTTTAGGCGAAAAATTGTTACCAAACAGTATTTGCTGTATATTTACTTGTATATCATCTGCAAATTCTGCAAAAATTTCATCGATTTTTCTGAACTGGGGCCATGATTAAGAGGGAAACGTGCGCAGAGGCAAATTCTGCAAAAAATTTCATCGATTTTTCGGAACTGGACCCATGATTAAGAGGGAAACGTGCGCAGAGGCAAATTCTGCAAAAAATTTCCTCAATTTTTCTGAACTGGGGCCATGATTAAGATGGAAACGTGCGCAGAGGCAAATTCTGCAAAAAATTTCCTCGATTTTTCTGAACTGGGGCCATGATTAAGAGGGAAACGTGCGCAGAGGCAAATTCTGCAAAAAATTTCCTCGATTTTTCTGAACTGGGGCCATGATTAAGAGGGAAACGTGCGCTGAGCCGACCATCTAAAACATTATGGGTGAGGGTCTGCTGCGGAGCTGACCATCCTAAACATTATATGCGAAGGCCCGCTAGGTATGGTGGATGTCTTTCTTTCTTGTGCTCTGGCACCAGGCACAGTTTCTACGCGTCCTGACCCGCGCCCTGAACTATCAGGATCACGTCCACTTCCCCGTCCCTTTTTACCCGCCTTCTTTATATTACACGGAATATGTGCTGCTAATCTGCAACTTTGCACACTAAACAGAATGTGCTGCTAATCTGCAACTTTGCACACTAAACAGAATGTGCTGCTAATCTGCGGCTAGGCACAGTGAAAGGAATATGTGACGTTTATTTTTTACACTTTGCACACTAAACAGAATGTGCTGCTAATCTGCAACTTTGCACACTAAACAGAATGTGCTGCTTATCTGCGGCTAGGCACAGTGAACGGAATATGTGACTTTTAGTTTTTACACTTTGCACACTAAACAGAATGTGCTGCTAATCTGCAACTTTGCACACTAAACAGAATGTGCTGCTTATCTGCGGCTAGGCACAGTGAACGGAATATGTGACTTTTATTTTTTACACTTTGCACACTAAACAGAATGTGCTGCTAATCTGCAACTTTGCACACTAAACAGAATGTGCTGCTAATCTGCGGCTAGGCACAGTGAACGGAATATGTGACTTTTATTTTTTACACTTTGCACACTAAACAGAATGTGCTGCTAATCTGCAACTTTGCACACTAAAAAGAATGTGCTGCTAATCTGCAACTTTGCACACTAAACAGAATGTGCTGCTAATCTGCAACTTTGCACACTAAAAAGAATGTGCTGCTAATCTGCAACTTTGCACACTAACCAGAATGTGCTGCTAATCTGTAACTTTGCACACTAAACAGAATGTGCTGCTAATCTGCGGCTAGGCACAGTGAACGGAATATGTGACGTTTTTTTTTTAAATCTCTGCCCCCCCAAACAAAATATAACTGCTGCCCCCACACACAATAGTCCTAAAAAGGACTTTTGGGTCTTTATGTTGTTCAAACACACTTTTCTTCTCCCTACACTGACTTTCCCTTCCTATCCTCATCTCTCCCTGGCTAAGACTGAGCCGAACTCGCTGGTCAGGTGCTATACAGCACCCGATCATGGGTTCTGGCCAGCCAATCAGTGTAATGCCAGCAGCCAACATGGCTGCTGGCATTACACTGATGTCAGAGCCTCCCCGCACGTTTATTGGCTGTGCAGCAGCCGCGAAACGTGCGGGGAGGAGACCCGAACATGGCGGGCGAGCACATGCGGTACTCGTACGAGTACCGCCATGTGCCGAGCAGAGCGATGCTCGAGCCGAACCGAGCTTCGGCCGAGCATGCTCGCTCATCACTAATTGGCACCAATAACATTGGTACCAAGTTTTGCTCACCCTCCCTTTCCTCCCAAGCCTCCTGGTCAGGACTCCTCAGGGGTCTAACTCATACAGCTGTGGTTCACCTGCCTCTCAGATGTGGAAAGGGTCTTTCAGAGGAGGGAGGGCCTCTGTCTGCATTGTGGCAAACAAGGGCACCTTTTGAGGTCATGCCCTGTCCGGCTGGGAAATGCAAGCACCTAGGGTCCTGTCGGGGACAGACCTTGGGTGAAGTCTCTCAGTCCCCGGTGGTCCATAAGGTGAAACCTCTTATTAATGTTATCTTTTCATGGGCCGACTCCTTGGTGGTCATTCAAGCCCTTTCTGATTCCGGTGCTGTGGGCTATTTTGTGGATCACTACTTAGTTACCCCACATTCTATTCCTGTGCAGCTTCAATCCTTACCTCTTGCGGCAGAGGAATTCCTAAGTAGGAATCCATCATACAGCAGTTGGGAATATCAATATAATTACTGCATATAAAAGGAGGACTTACCTAGGTAGGTGTCCATTATACAGAAGTCAGGTAGAGCTATATAATTACCATGTGTAAAAGAAGGGCTTACTTAGTAGTAGTCCATCATAGTAGTGAATAATATCTATATGATTACTGTGTGTAACAAGACTGTTAGCTGCCTGAAGCGTGTCTCTGTGTAGAGAGAGTAAATACAAAAAGCTAGACAGGCAGCTAGTTATTCTGCAGAGGAAGATACTGTACTGAGACAGCAGGTCACGAGCCCTGCAGAGAAACTGAAGTGGAAACAGACAAGGGCAAGACATAAGAGGAGAGAGGGACAAGCCAAGGTCAATGGGCAGGCGGCACACAAGAGAGAGACCTAAAAAATCAAAGCCGAGTCAAAACCTTTTAATATGGGACAAAACAAGCACACTCTGAAGTCATTAAGGCAGACAAGAGAGTGCGGAGGCCCGAATGTCGTGGACTTATATAGGTCTCCGATGTTCCATCACGTCATGATGCCCGACGTCACTGAATCCTGAAATAGCCGCTAACCTGCGGCCATTCCAGAGGAGGCATTGGCAGTGGCCACCAGGTACAGACAATGGCGACAAAGACATACCTAGGTCCATCTACATCAGTCAGGCATATATATGTATTTACTGTATATAACAGAATGCATTGTGCAGAGCTCCTTGGCTGGAATGTCAGACTAGGTTTAACAAACAAGTCTGCCGGTTAACTTAATACATGGGTTTCACTTACTCTGAGAAAAGTTGCAATAGACTGTCAGGGTAAAGACTGAAAGACCTTCTCTAGCAGTCTATATGAGATGCAGCCCTGGTTTTCTCAGCAAGAGAGCTACCATATAGGAGATGTGATATTTCCCCTTTAATAATCCTCTCAATAGCTCTGCATGTCTCAACATGTTTAACTGTTCACATTCCTGACAGATCTAGTTCTATCGCACCATCACCATACCTGGGAACTCTCCGGATTCACCCCGGTGACTCCTGTTTTGACAGAGCTTTACCGGGTCTCTGGGGCAGAGGCTGATTCCTCCAGATGTGGGGAGTTTCTATTGAAACTCTGCCCACATTTGCTGTTTCTCCCGGGATTTCTCCTTCCCCAGCCTTCTGTGTGACACCTTGAAGCCCTGCCCCCCAACTCACGTCAAGCCCTGCCCCTTTTTGACATGATTTGCGTCATTATTGTCACCCCCTGCTGCACCAGAGGACTCCCCTCCTGGTAGACCTCAATTGGAAGTTCCCAGGTATGACCATCACAGTCAACCATAACACTATGTACTCATGCTTTTCTAATATTCAAATTAACCATAAAACTTTAAGATTTAGGATCTTTTAATATAAAAAAACACATTAACACTTAATCTTGACATAACTTGGCAAATAAAAGCAATTGCACTGTAGACCAAAGGAAAACTGACCTTATTACCATTACTGCCAACCAAAATCTATTTTCGAAAATTTGTTTCCTGAAAAACTAATAAACCTACTAGTGCAGAAACTGCAATTTTCTATAATTATTGGTATAGTATACCAGTTTTACAATATGCTTCCAATATGTTTCAATAATATATTTATATCTACGCATTTATTATTCAGGTTTTACAGCTTTCTAATTATAGCATATACCCTTTATATAATACCGTTTCTTATGCCATTTGACACGAGAATACAGAGGCAGATTTATTTCTGTAATCTTAACAAAAACATAATTTTGGCACCTTTGCAGATTTTACGCAGAACTGTTAAATTGCTTAAATTACCAAGTAGATATTTAGAGACATTTACTACTTCCTTCTTTCAGTTTCCCAATGACATTCTGACAGTAACAGCAATTTCAGCTGATATCTTTAAAAGCTATGATTTTAATTTAAATCTTCCAAAAGAGTATTTTAAAAATCTTATTATTCTGTTTTCAAAAATAAACTTTAATCAGTCATATCTATCTATCTATCTATGTATCTATCTATGTATCTATCTATCTATCTATCTATCTATCTATCTATCTATCTATCTATCTATCTATTCTTTATTAATTATGGTGTGGCCACAGCCAGCAGTTGGCCACGAGAAAGCAGTCAGATGAACAGTAGTACATCAGTCCCCTCTAAGCAGAAGCCATCTTCCACAACAATATTTTCAGGTGCAAAAAGCAGCAGTGCACATCCTGGCCCTAGTGGTAAAATATCCACCTCCTGACCCCAACCACTAAAATAAGGCCCAATTTCTATAAAGGCCATAAGGAGGGATCATGTATTGAAGCACTGATTGGATCAAAGAAGGAGACTAAGATTGTTTGTACAAGTAGACTATTCCACAGTCTTGGTCAACAGAAGAAGACTAGAAATACTGCCATTGCCACCACTACCACTTCTAGTGTACCAGTACCATGGCTATCAACTGCCAGTGCCACTACTAATACCACCGGTGCAACCACTACCACAATTACTACCAGACCTGTGACATTTTAAACTCCCCAGAGCACAGACGATCTGGCTGATGGTAGCAACCCATCTACTTTTTCTACACCATCTCCTGATCGGGTACTCCATCTACGCAGCATAAACAGCAGCCTAGCCACAGTAGTGCCATTTTTCCCCTAAATGTGCTCCCACCACCACCACCAGTACCAACACTCAAACAGCCATTCAGAAAAGCAGTACCTCATCAATTTCATGCCATCTTGTTGCTGACCTAGAATTTCATAGTAATGTGATGGATCATTTTGAGAGTTTGGGAGATGGGCACACTGCAAGGTACAAGTTATGTCATAAGGAAGTGAGCCAGGGGAAAGTGTTGAGACATGTTACCAGTTCTGAACCAACATCTGTGTACACACCACAGTACAGTTTTGCTTTGGGTGCGAAGTGGAAACACTGGCACAAACAGCAATACTACAACAGCCACCAGAACACCAGAAGTCATGGCAAAGAGCATGGAGAAGCCTCGACCTCTGACTTTTTCAGTTATACAGGTGGGGGAGAGATATCAGCACCAGCCCAACTTTGAACACTTTGGGGCTTTCCATTCAAGGGGTATGTCAAAGAGGATTCAAATAAGCTGACTTAGCTGTTTGGGCAGATGATTTCTGTGGGAAGTGCTTCCTTCTTAATGATTACAGAAGAACTCTTTGGGCAGGTGTTAAAGGCTTTCACTCCCCATTGCCACCTCCCTTCTCCCATCACCTTCAGCAGGAATGTAGTGCTCACACTGTACGGGTGATGTGTGTCATTGATGAAGGCTGCTGGGCAGACTTTGCACTTCACCTCTGACATATGTAGTGTGCCTTGTGCACAGCTTACCTTTTATTCACTGACGGCACACTGATGACTATCCAAAGTCTTGGAAGACTGTGCTACTGCTCCTACCACAGGCACATCTGATGACAGGAGGGGTGGAACTAGGTCAGGAGGGAAGCAGGGGTTTCACTCTATTTTAATCCATGCTGAGGTTATTGATGAGCAGCACACATCAGGTTACATTTTGGCAGCACTTAGGAAGATGCTGGTGCAGTGGCTTGGATTGCAGACAGACACACTGATTGGAATGGGAAAACTGGTGACTGTAGGGGCAGTAATTATAGTGAAAATAGTCAAAGATGGGGACTTTGCAGGTTTGCACTCATCTGCACATATACTACATCTCATGGTAAGGGCACCTCTTTCATTGTATTGTAGGCTGTTGAACCTCATTGATCTCTGTCATAAGATTGCTGGCACTTACACCGCAGTGTGAAATCAAGTTAGTAGCTTAGGGAGGATCAGGAGAAGCTGGATCTACCCCATCCCTATCTACATTACAAATGTTGTCACTTGAAAACCGGTGTGCCCTGTCCACTGGCAGAGAGGAAAGGGCATAAATAGGACAGGTAGTGATAGTCCTCAAGCCATTCAGGAATGCCACTGAAAATTTAAACCAAGGCTCCACCAGCCTTGGTCAGGTGATACCTTTATTCACCCACTTTATCCAGAAAATAAAGGGATTTCTGGAAAACAGTGATGCTTTACCTGGCAATACTTATATACAGAGGTTGCTACACTGATCAAGAGGCTAATGGAGGAGCTGAAAGGTCACGTGTGCCATCATGGACACCCAAGAATGCGTGCTGGCTACCCTCTGTGATCCAAGGGTAAAGATAAAGATAGCTCACAAAAATAACTGCTTGAGAACTTGGAGGGACAAGCTAGGCCACAGGGTGTGTGGGATGCAGTGCAAGAGGAGCATGCTTAAGGAAGAAGAGGTGCAGGAGTTGGACATGGAAACTCCCTGCAGCAGTGGCAGTAACACCATCCAGCTGTCTTATGCCTTAGCCCTCACACACATGAACTATAGCAGCAGGACTACTAGATCAACTGGAGCAGCAGCTTTTTGGGCAGAGGCACTGGATTCTTTGGTGGGTACCACTGAAGCAC
Source organism: Rhinophrynus dorsalis (assembly GCA_037306005.1). Taxonomy (NCBI): domain Eukaryota; kingdom Metazoa; phylum Chordata; class Amphibia; order Anura; family Rhinophrynidae; genus Rhinophrynus; species Rhinophrynus dorsalis. The sequence continues at coordinate 327,922,483 of CM074720.1, read as the reverse complement.
CCAAAAGTGATAGTAGCATCCCTGAAGCTTACCTCTTCTAATGCCTTCAATTGCTGACCCACTAAGCTACTGGGACCATAAAACTGTTATCTGGTTATCCCTCTCTTTGGTGGCCCAGGAGCATTCAAAGTAAGAGTTTTCTCAGTTACAGGCAACACCCTCAAACCTCAGCACTCACAACTCTCTCCCAACACCTGGGAAGCATTTGGCCTTCTTAAAGGTCAGCCTGCACAAGCTTGGATACCCAGCTTTGAATTTTCAAGCTCAATGAGGTGATTATCCCACCCATTCAATTATATACCAGTATGACTTTTCTAGAACATATTCCTTGTTGCTGTATGCCTGTCCATTGGTCTAATGCTGTTGCTTCTGTGGTTCTACCATATAAGATGTCCTATATATCACCTCCAAACCCCTACATCATACTTCTAACAAAGTCAGTGATGATTCTGCTTACTTACATTCAAGAGTTAGTGCTCTTTTTTTTTTTTTTTTTTTGGGGGGGGAGCATTTTCTGTTGTTAGACAGCAGTATATCCTCAGTAAATAGACTTTTATAATCGATATACCATGCTGCTGTAACATAGTAACTAGGGGTGGACAAAAAGTGGGAACAATTTCCTGCATGACTTTTCTTGTTAGCTTTTTTGCGAAAATGTTATCCTTTTCACCAATGCAAAATTTTCCTCCTTTTGCCTATAATTCCTATGGGTACTATATTTCCCACTACAATATTACTTCTTCTGAGGGCTGTAGTGGAGCAATAAATAACTGAAAGTCAAAGTTGTGAGTCCTACAGGAACATATGCCTTGAAAAATGCATTAGCATGCAGAGTGCATTTGTCCTTTGCCCACAACACTAACTTCCCACATAAGTGACACTGGCACATATTCATGATGATGATATCAAGTAATAACAAAAATAAAGTACAACCTACAATGTGGCAGATGTGCATTGTTGTGATGGTGGTGGTGGGGGACTGGCTGGTATAGTGTGATTTGTGTATGTATACAGCTTTTACCATTGTCATGTTTGTGTCAAATCGCTATCCTCCTTCTCAGATTATTGAGATAAATTACTTTTAGGTCATAGCAGTGGTCCCAAGTGGGGTAAATGGTGGCAAACCTTCTTCACATCCCTTCTCCACCTCCTCATATGTGCTGCTGTTAATATATTTGTCCTGGCTTTCTCTTTCATGTGTGGTTTCTGCTACCTGATATTCAGATGGTATGGATGTTGGTTAATTTTAAGAATGTTAGTCTCTCAACATTGCTGCTTGATAGCCACGCCCTGCGGTCATTGACAATGTAACTAGCCACACTGAAAACCCTCTCAGACTCAACCCTTGCTAGAGGACAACTAAGGGTTTCCACTGTAGCACATGTATGGCCACACACACTGCTTTGTTTGCCAGTAGTCTATGGGGTCATTGTTTCTGTCTAGAACGTAGTTATCCTTCAAGCATGAAGTGGGACTACTTCTAGGAGCTACACTGCGTTCCTGTGTGTCAGTTACCAATCCATACTCAAGTCCCAAAGAGATGTGCCACCACAACCACTACCAGTGTTGGGTTTTTGCCGCCCCTGCTGAGACCCATGAATTGCCCTGTGTTCTGAATGGAATATTCTGGTTGATGATGTGGTTGCTTCTGCTGGTTGAAATGCTTTGCTGCCTTCCTTTTCAATATAATATCTAGATGTTTGTTGTGCCCTCACTTTCACCCTCTCATCCTCCACAATGCAACCCTCCACTCGATCAGTAAGCATATCTTAATATTACTTGAGAGAATCCAATTCCTCAGAGAGTTGCTGATGATCATCATGGCTCCTTGCTGAAACAAACTGCTGATGACCCTTTGGCAAAAATTCTGAAATTTTGTATTTCTATTTCACTAGTTTCTGCCCCAGTGTGACTTACCAGCATGGTTGCCTCCTCAAACGGTTTCAGCAGCTCACCTACATCGCACATAAGTTTCCAATGGCCAGGTGACAAAGATGCTCCCTCCAAAGCCTTCCAGTTTTGGATGGTGTACTTGCTAATGGCCTTATTCTGCTCGTACAAACGCTCTAGCATGTACATCGTGGAATTCCACCTGGTAGGGACCTTCATTTTCAGCTGGTGATGTGGCAGGTTGTTACTCTCTTGTATGGAATATAGAGCGTTGTGTGCACTGTAGGAATGACTAAAATGGGCACAGATTTTGTGGGCAACAGTAAGAATCTCTTTGAGGGTTTCAGATTCTGCCAGGAATCTGGTCACAACTAAATTTAGCACATGGGCAAAGCAGGACACATGCACCATATCACATTCTCAAGGCAGCTATTATGCTGGAGCCATTCTCAGCAGATACAAAACCAGCTTTCAAGAAGCGGGCTACAAGCCATTCCTCTATCACCTGCTCTGCCTTACTTAAAGCATCTACTGCTTTGTGATACTGTCTCTGAAAACACTACATGCACAAGGTAGCATAACGATGGTATGGGCTATCCTGCTGCTGCTGCCACCTTTTAATCACACTGCCAGAACAAGAAGCACAATTACTTGCTGTCACCTAATGCTGTAAACTAGTGTTTTCCACTGTTGATGCTGGGAGGGAAACCCAGTGAGCAGTCACAGTTATTTAGTCTGTGCTCTGCCCACTTGACGTTATATCTGTTGTCAGGTGAATTTTCTTGCCATATGCAATTTTCAGCCCTTTGCACACCACACTAACCACCTGCTTGTACAATTCAAGCACAACCATCCTGGAAAAATAATTGTACCTTGGGATATTCCAGTGTGGAGCTACACATGACATCAGTTTTCTGAAGCCTCGGTTATCTACAAAAGAATACGGCAGCATGTCCATTGCCAACATCTTGGCAACCTTGCCATTCCACAGGCCTATTTGGGATTGTTTTTGTTAAAGGGATAGTATTACTTAAAAAATACTAATCCCTCTGTTAAAGCCCTTGAATAAAGATGAAAAATGCCCCCAGCTGCAACTCTAAAAACCCTTAATGTTTGAGAGATAACTGCTTTCAAAGTACGCCCCTTGCTGATGTCAGCATTCTAGCTGACAGACTGGGACCGTCTGTGGCTCTTCAGCAGAGCCGAGATCACATTAACAAAAAAGAAATCCTTCACTTAAAAGGTCTTCTATATGTGCTTGCAAACCAAGCACACATAGAAGACCTTTTTAGTGATGGATTTCTTCTTTAGTAACTCAATCTCGGCTCTGCTGCAGAGCTGCCTGCTGATCTCAGGAGAGGATTCCCCTTCTCTTGGCTACAATGCTGACATCATCCAGGGGTGAACTTTATAAGCGGTTATCTCTCAAACCATAATGGTTTGAGGGATGCCGCTGGGGGCATTTTTCATCTTTATTCAAGGGCTTTAACATAGGGATTCGTATTTTTTAAATAATACTGTCCCTTTAAGTTTTTGACTCCTTCCCAGGAACTCAGTCAGTGTTGGTTGGCACCATATGGCAGAAGAACCGTGGAACTTTATTGCTTTAACAACATGATAGAGCAGGTGGAGTCGATAGAGGCAGCATGTGTGGGCAGTCTATGACTCTTGCCATCTCCTACAGCAAAGCCAGAGTCATCATACTCCTCTGCAGCAGGAGCCACAGGTGTTATTTGGACTGAACTAACTGTTGGCACTGGCAGTAGCACACTCTCTGACACATCAATAACTTCACTACTTCTTTTTTCTGCTCTAGAGCCCTGGGAACTTTGTAGAGTGCTTCTGCTTCTGATGGTTGCATCACCTTTGGCCTGCTGATTGGGGTGTGCGAAAATTGTGAAATATTTCCCATGAAAAGTTTTGTAAAAACATGCCGATTTTTTCATTTTTCCCACATAAAATTTTGCCTTTCCACCTATGCAAAAATTTCCTCCTTTTCACCTTCTTTTAACAAATTTTCCACCTATGTTAACATATTTTCCCCCTATTTTAACACGTTTTGCCTATATTTCCTATAGGTACTACATTTCCCACTGTAATATTACTTCTTCTGAGGGCTGAAGTTTAGAAATAAGTGGCTGAAAGTCAAACTTGTGAGTCCTACAGCAAAATATGGCTTGCAGAATGCATTTGTCCTTTGCCCACAATACTTTCTTGCTTAAGTGACACTGGCACATATTCATGATGATATCAATTAATAAAAAAAATAAAGTACAACCTACAATGTGGAAGATATGTATTGTAGTGGTGGTGGTGGGGGACTGGCATGGTGTGATTTGTGTATGTATTTTTACCATTGTCATACTCTATCCTCCTTCTCAGATTACTGACACACATTACTTATTGGTCATAGCAGTGGTCCCATCTGTCCTCCACCTCCTCATCTGTGCTGCTGTTAATACATTTGTCCTGGCTTTGTCTGTCATGTGTGGTTTCTACTACTACTACTACTACTACTACTACTACTACTACTACTACTACTAGAGCTAGATGATGATGTAATTCTACTGCCACTACTACTAGGTGTCAAAGGTGCAGCACTTACAGCAGACACACCAGAGGTACTCGTCATGTCTAACACTGTGGATGTTAACCTGTGTTGCTGTTGCTGGGTACTCAAAACAGGTGTGTGTGTAGCTGAGTGGAACTTGGACTTTGAAGAGGCGATGATGCCGATGATGACTGATTTGTGCTTGTCCAGGAATTATCATCATTGATTGCGCACGCTGCAGAAACCATTGCTGCAGTCAGTTTTTGAACTACTACTTTACTCTCATGTCCCTGCATTGCTCCACCCCTCCCCCTTCCCCTTGTGCATTTGCTGGACATTATGCAACTACACTGTGTTTTTTTTACTGTACGGTACACAACACAACTGATGCAGCTGTATGATGCCTTGCCTAAGCCCAGTCAGCCCTCTGTCACTGTCACCTACGATATTTATTTTTTAATTATTTTTTATTTATTTTTTATTTTATTTTTATTTTTTTATTTTTTTTTTAAGTTGTCCACCCTGTTGTCTTATCACATTCTGTCCAAAAAAAATTATAACTGAAAAACAAAATCAACGTCTTTCCCCAGACTTCCCCACCTAGCTGTAACGCTTACGGTCCGTAAGTCTGAGGAAAGGGTAGCTAGGGTACGAAGCTTGAGATCAATGCTTGGGAGTGATGCTGGTTACCTTACCCACCTTGCAGCTGTGGGGGCCGAAATTAAAGGTGCTAGGTGCAAAGCCAGATGTCTGACCCCAGTTAAGCTGAGGCCCAGACCAAGATGGTGAGCAAGATACACCGGTAGAGACCTCAGACTGAACCTCGGAGTAGGACCCCAAAATGCAGAACCACATCCACCGTGAATTCAGGAACAGAGTATGCTACCCAGACAACGAGGAACCCTACAAGACAACAAACAGGAGATGAGGCGGAGCAGAACTGCAATAAACAAGCCAGGCCAAAATGTTCAGGACTAAGTGAATTGACACCCTGTCCCAGACCACCTACAAACATCAGATCTCCAATAAGGGCAACAAAACACCTCCCTATTCCAAATCACCACTGGATGCCCAAAGATAGCTTCCAACTAACACACCACCAGGAGTACTCCACAATGAATGATAGAGCGCCAAACAGGGGACCCCCAGGGCTGGAGATAGAATACTGGACAAGCAGCAACCAAGAACCAGAGGAAGGAGGATGCTGGACGACCACCCCAAAAGCCCCAAAAACCCTGACTGGACCAGAGGCTTCCAGAGAAGGAGTAGTGCTGACCTAGGTCTGCAGTACCACTCTTCATCACCGGTGGGGTAGGACCGCACGAGACTGTGTCCAAGCAATGGGGATGGCATAGACCTCCGGGGAAAAAATTAAGCAAAAGCCAGGTGCTGATGGCCACAGGGATACTGTGCCACCAGTCACCCACCGAATCCCACACAAGTCCCAAGCCATAAGGTCCCCCCACCACGGTGAGAGACAACAGCGGGCGTCAGGTAGGCTACTGCAGACTGCAGCCACTGCCTCACACCAGCACTTGTGATCACAAGGGATGTCAGGGGTACGGAGCGAGACGAGCGGGCAGCAAGGAGAGAGGGACGTCAAAGCGAGCCAGAGCCAGTAAACGGTAAGCAAAGCCGAAGTCAGTGAGGAAGTCAAGCAGGTCAAACCAGGAGCGACTGGAGCTAAGGAGAGAAGGCAAAAGTTTAGTCAAACGAAGCCAGGGAGTCAAACACCAGAGAAAATCCAAAAACAAGCCAAGGTCAGCAACAGGTACTAAAGAGCCACAACATGGAGTAAAAGTCGATAATCGGGCCCAGCTTAGCAAGAAACCAGTCCTAAATACCCTGCCTAACCAATAGAAAGAGAGGGGAAGAAGCAACTAGTACGATGACTGATAGCAACCAAAACTACTAGAAACAGTACTCTAAAAAAGTAGGAGAGAACTGACACCAGCACAGAGATAATAACAGCAAGATCAGAAAGCTAATAGATCCATAGCTGCCTGTGTCTTGCCAGTCAGTCACATGGGATTTTGGAGTATTTGGGGGTCAACCTCCTTCCTCCCTTCTTATCAACTAGAGTGCCCCCAGACTCCCTTATACAGAGAACAAATGTCCTACCTAAATGACTCCCTAAACTAAGCTTTAATTCCCCTTTATTTGCCTATCTCCTCTAGCTCAAAAAAATTCTGCTCTCTCCTCTCACAAACACACAATGGCTGCTATGAGAGCCTGGCAGCCTTTTATATAGCTGTAGAAAACTTTTGTGTGGTGTAGAAATATTTTTCTTCCCATTGATTTCAACGGGCGGAAAAGGTGGAAAAAAAGTGGAAAAATAGCACTTTTCGCAGGAAATTTTTTGCCAAGCAGAAAGTACTATTATTCTCTGAGTTCAGTTTGAGGCGAAAATTTTCGCCCATCCCTACTGCTGATATTGTGTTTCCCAGTCAGTCCTGTGGTTGTGCATCAGATGGGATCTTATAGAGGAGGTGCCTAGGTGTGAGCCTACTTTCCCCCTGCTCACATGCTTTTTTCATAGACAACAGATAGCAACATGCTTAGCTTGAGGATCCTGAGTGAAGTATCTCCATACTGTGGACTTCATGGACTGAGGGGTTCCTGAGGTGTTGCTACTACTACTACTGGGGCTAGATGTTGATGTAATTCTATTGCTACTACTACTAGGTGCCAAAAGTGCAGCACTTACAGAAGCAGCAGACACTCGTCATATCTAACATTGTGGATGTTAATAACCTGTGTTACCATCGTTGTTGCTGCTGCTGGGTACTTAGCACATGTGTGTGTAGCTGAGTGGGATTTGGACTTTGAAAAGGCGATGAGGCTGATGATGACTGATAGGGTGACTGTATACTTTTTGACATCTGTGATTCTCAATAGTTAGACTTTCCATTGATTTTCTCAAACAGTTTAGAGACAGGCACAGTGCACCTTTTCAGTGGTGGAAGATTCAGCCTTTGCCTTTCTGCTAACTTTATTAACATGTCATCATCATCTTCACTCTCAGCTTCATCTATATCTGGAGGGATATATTCTAGATCTGCATCATCATAAGTCATCATTAGGTTATCCTCAGCAGCAGCAGCATCACCTGTCTATTCTTGCCCATTACCATTATATTCCTCTAAGCTTTTAGAGGTCTCAAACAATTTCTTTTTGTTTTTACTGTAACAAAGTTTGCTGCTACTTTCAGGACAGGTGTTTTGATGCTTGTTTGTCTCACTTACTGATGCAGCAGGCTGTTCACCTTCCTCTATTATGCTATTGCCAGCATCAGCACTTGAATGCGACTTTTTGTCGTCTTCAGTGTTTTTCTTATATTCTTTATTTGTACTGGCACTGTTGGTGCTGAAAGTTTTGGTGGGACCTTAACACATTGCATCTTCTCTTGGAGTAGAGATATCATCATCATTTATTGCACATTCTTCATTAACCATTGATGCACTCAGTTTTTGAACTACTACTTTACTCTCACATCCCTGCAATGCTTCACCCTTCCCCCTCCCGCTACCCTTTGTGCATTTGCTGGACATTACTCAACTGCTGTGTGTGTTTTTACTCTATTGTATATAACACAACTGATGGAATATGATGTCTTGCCTAAACCCAGTCAGCTGTCTGTCACCTAATATATTTAGTTCTTTGTTTATTTCTTTATTCTTTTTTTTTTTTAGTTTTTGTTTTTTTAGTTTTTTTTAAGTTGTCCACCATGTCCTATCACTGTCACAGACTGTCCAAAAAAAATTATAACTGAATAACAAAATCGACAACTTCTTTCCCCAGACTTCCCCAGCACAGAGACAATAACAGCAAGATCAGCAAGCAAATGGGTCCCTAGCTGCCAGTCACATGAAATTTTGGGTTATTTGGGGTCAACCTCCTTTCTTCCTTCTTCTCCCCAGAGTGACCCACTGACTCTTCTAACACAGAGAACAAGTGTCATACCTAAATGACTCCCTAAACTAAACTTCAATTCCCTTATCTTCTAAAGCGCAAGCAATGTGCTGCTCTCTCCTCTCACAAACACAGAATGACTTGCTGTGACAGCCTGACACCTTTTTATATGCAGTAGAAAACTAGAGAAAACTTTCATAAATTTAGAAAAAAATGTTCTTCCCATCTATTTCAATGCACAATGAGCTAGGTGAAAAAAGCAGGAAAAAGCAGAAAAACAGCACTTTTTGAGGGAAATTATTCACCAAGCGGGAAGTGCCATTATTTGCCAATTTCAGTTTGAGGCGAATATTTTCACCCATACCCGATAGTAACATAGTTGATGAGGCTGAAGAAAGATATATGTATAGCAAGTTCAGTCCATGAAGATTAACCCTGTTGATCTAGAGGACTCCAAATGGCAGTCAGATATTTCTCTAGAACCAAACTGTTATGATTCTCAATATCGTTCTGTGCTAGATGGGTACTTTTTTGAAAGCAGTTACAGTATCTTCAAGCAGAGCATCCCAAGTTAGAGAATTCCATAGCTTTACCTTCCTTACTGTAAAAAATCAATTTGTTGTAGTTGAAAGTGCCTTTCCTCTAGTCTTAATGGATTACCTTTTGTTCTTTGATCACCTCTTTGAATAAATATTTATTTGGAGCGTTCACTGCATTGACCTCAAATATATTTGTAAATGGTAATCATATTTCCCCTTAGATGTTTGGCTAGTTGCTCTCTTTATAACTCGGATCCTCTAATCCCTTTACCATTTTTGTTGCACATCCATGCACTTTTTACAGTTAAATAATGTCTTTTTTAAGAACTGATGCCCAAAACTGTACTCCATATTCTAGATGAGGCCTCACCAAGGATTTATACAGAGGTAGAATTATATTTGAATCCTGTGCAGCAATATACCTTTTTATGCAGGATAGTATCCAAATTGCTCTTACAGCAGCTATGTGACCCTGCACACTGCTCTGATGTCTATTGTTTATCAGTACTCCTAAATCTTTCTTTTATGAGGATTCCCCAAGTAGTTTCCCATTTAGTATATAGCATTGCTGTATGTGTCTGTTCATTGGTATAATGCTGATGCTTGCACTTAAATTCAAACTCTCACATCTGTCACCTCCTAACCCCTATATTTTATGCCTCTGTTTCATTACTCTCAGAGATCAGTGCATGTTTATTGGGAGGGCTTAGACAGCAATCAGTACTTCCTCTGTCAATAGACTTTTTAGTGCATATCCCATGCTGTAGTATGCGCCTGTCCATTGGACTAGTCTTGCTGCTGCTGGTGGTACTGCACTGCAAACTCTCCCTTCTATCACATCCTAACTCTATATCATACTTCTAATTCAAAGATGTGGCTGCTTACTTTCTCTGAGAGATCTGTGAATGCTTTTTTTTTTGGGGGGGGGCTTCCTGTTGTTTGACAGCCACCAACTTCCTCAGGAAATATACTTTTTTTGTTAGTCCATATACAATACTGGTGTGTGCATAATAGAGGTTCTGTGTGTAAAAAGGGCTATAATTCCCACACGGTTCACAGTTTATGGATGTATATATCCTCAAATTAACGCTGACAGTCTGAATTATATCCTCTTGGTCATTGTTTCAGTTTAAATCCAGTGTGCTGTAGTACACAGCTCTCATGCCTAATGAAGAATGAACAAGGAGCCAGTACACTAATGAAACACCACCTTTATTGAATTAGATACAGGTAATAAAAGAACAGTATCGGGCAATAACCTCAAAGAGCAAGGAGATCCTTCCCTGGAGCAAGCTGTTCCTACCAGGAACCGGAGGCTTCTCAGGAGAGGTCTCAGTAAGACGGAACCATGCAATAGCACCAGAACCGGGGTTAGGACCCGTCTTCGTCCATAAGAAACAGGTCGTACAGATGGAGGATAGCACCAGAACCGGGGTTAGGACCCAGCCAAGTTCCTGTATGGGAATAGGATGCCACAGATGGAGATCAGGGGCACACCACCAAGGAATAGAAAAATATAGCATCTATTTATTAAACAAAAAAATCAAATAACCATCCAGCAACAAACAAGAATATTTTAAAAACAGACGGACTGGGCAGACGGGCCGGAAGACATCAAGATATCACAAGTGAACTAAATCTATAACAAGTGACATGAGCCCAATGCTCAATAAAGTGCAAGTGACTAGCAAAATAAAAAAAATCAAGTAAACAAAAACACTATGTGTTCAAGCATAATACTTATCATGAAAGCATGAATTCCGGTCCGCCTGCCGAGTCCACAACCCAACGCGTATCGCCGCAAACACCGGCTTCGTCAGGGGTAACAAAACAATAACAGACATAGTTTAAAATACACTCGCCCAGCCAATGAGTACCTGTTCCGTAATCATGTGATCACTCCCATGATCTCACATCAATTCTGAGTCTACGCATGCGCAAACAAGTTCTCGCTCCCTAGAAATACCTTAAAGTGTCTAAGGAACGCGCATGTCTCCCGAATGACTCAATCTTAGTCAAAAAGATACCAAGCAATAGGCAATAGATGCCCCCCAATAACCCTATAAAGGGAAATATCACCAGTAATCAGCAAATATTCCTCACAACTGAAGAACAAAGTGTCAAAAATATGATAATACTATTGTAAATTCAAAGGACAAGCTGAATGGTGATCCGGACAATAACATGTCCATACATCATTCATAAGGTGCACCTTATCGCCTCAACAATAGCGGATCCAATGGGTGTGATCACAATAAATCATTTTTATTTACAAAAAGGAAAAGGCATATAAACAAAGGCTGGTACAAGTGTAAACAACCGCATATAATACATGGCATGTAAAAAATAAAGCATCCCAAAAATTCTTATCCATATTGAGAACCTAATACAAGAAAAATCAGTAATCCAAAAATAGCGATGTTATCATATATCTACCACATCTCCAAGATCTCTTATCTCCAAAATAAATCCTTATATTGTGAAATCTTCAGGAGTATGCTGAGACCATTACAACAACATCAATACACTGTAACATCGCATCCTACAGTTTTTACTGATATCAAAAAACTTTATACATCCATGTCCCAAATTATCAGAGGGACAATTACAAAAGTAACAGTCATATATAAGTCCACATTAATAAATCATTCTTAATCCTCGATCCTCCACAAAAGCTGATTCTTGGAGTCTCATGTCCACTAACTTCAATCCATTATCCATAGAGAAGATATCTTAAAGTCCAAGGGTATCCCGATAGTTCCATCCTTCTAATGCAGCAGAGATGTTCCAAAAAACTGAAATAAACCAAATACAAAAATTAAAAAATAAAATTAAAAAATATATATGCAACATCACTTCCTTATAGATAACAAGTAAATAACATATCCTCATTCATGCCTTTTGGGTGACATGACTGAAGTGCAAAAATCCACCACGTTTCTCTTTGGAGCAATTTTTTCACAATATTTCCTCCACGTATACCAAGTGTCACCTTCTCCAACCCAAAAATCTGTACATTTTCAAGAGAACTGTTATGACTACTAAGAAAGTGTGCTGCCACAGTAGAAAGAGTATCCCCTCTATCTCCATCTCTTTGAGCATTTCTAATTAAAGAGAAATGTTTTTGGATGCGTGTCTTAAGATGTTGAGTGGTTTGACCAACATAAATCCAATTACAAGGACAACAAATTGCATAAATGCAGTTCTTAGTGCGACAATTTATGAAGTCCCGAAAACATAATTCCTTCCGATAAGCTGGACTATAGATGCTCTTTCGTTTTGAAATATAACAACAAATGTTGCATCCCCCACAAGGAAAAGATCCCACCATTCTGGCACCTCCAACGTTCCTTCTGGAGTTCTTGACGGTCACTTTTCCAGTGGTATCAACTTTTTATGTTCTACCAAAGGTCCATAAAAATGCCCTCAAACCATCTGGACGCCCGATTGTGGCAGGTATTGGATCTCTGTGTGAAAAAACCTGTTTGTTTTTGGACTTTTTCCTTCAACCTCTGGTGTTTGAACTTAGTTCATTTTTGCGAGATTCGGCAGATCTGCTTACTAAGTTACAGGAGGTATCAGTGGAAGAAGGTACCCTGTTAGTTACATGTGATGTGGAGGCGCTATATTCCAGTATCCCACATCAATTTGGCATAGGAGCAGTCTCGTATTTTTTACAACAGAGTAACCTTTCTGCCAATGATGATTTTTGTAATTTTTTGGTAGATTTGTTATCTTTTGTTTTGACACACAATTTTTTTATTTTTGATCTACAATATTATTTACAACTATCAGGGACAGCGATGGGGGCTAAATGTGCCCCCTCCTATGCCAACCTTTTTTTAGGTTGGTGGGAGAGAGAAACAGTTTTCAGTGAAATAATGGACAAATACACCCAGTATGTTTTATATTGGTTTCGCTATATTGACGATATACTGTTTCTGTGGTCGGGGCCAGTTTCACTGTGTCATGAATTTATAGATGCCTTAAATCAGAATTCTTTCAATATAAAACTTACCTCCTCCTTTTCAGATCGTCAGGTGGATTTTTTGGATATTACAATTTCTATTGATGAAAATCGGATGTTGCAGACCGATCTCTATCGGAAGCCAACAGCTGTGAATTCCATTCTTCATTATACCAGTGCACATACGGACAGCTGTAAAAAAGGCATTCCGGTAGGTCAATACTTACGTATTAAACGAAATTGCTCAAATGAAGATGTTTTTTTGACTCGTTCTAAAGAATTAAAATCTAGATTTCAAGCCAGGGGTTATCCTGGGACGTGTCTTAGGAAGGGATTTCAAAGAGCACATACCACCTCACGAAATTCCTTGTTGAATACAGGTGTGAATAGACGGGCACCAACGAAAGATAAGAATACAGATGTTCGAATTGTGACCCCATTCAATTCCCAGTGGTATCAAATTAGACGGATTATACAGAAGCATTGGCATGTATTGTTGTTGGATAGTGTGTTGGGAGCTAATTTGCCCCCAGTACCATCAATCACAGCGAAACGGAGTAAAAATCTGTCAGATATTTTGGTCCATAGTCACTTTGGCGCCCTCAGAAGGAACGTTGGAGGTGCCAGAATGGTGGGATCTTTTCCTTGTGGGGGATGCAACATTTGTTGTTATATTTCAAAACGAAAGAGCATCTATAGTCCAGCTTATCGGAAGGAATTATGTTTTCGGGACTTCATAAATTGTCGCACTAAGAACTGCATTTATGCAATTTGTTGTCCTTGTAATTGGATTTATGTTGGTCAAACCACTCAACATCTTAAGACACGCATCCAAAAACATTTCTCTTTAATTAGAAATGCTCAAAGAGATGGAGATAGAGGGGATACTCTTTCTACTGTGGCAGCACACTTTCTTAGTAGTCATAACAGTTCTCTTGAAAATGTACAGATTTTTGGGTTGGAGAAGGTGACACTTGGTATACGTGGAGGAAATATTGTGAAAAAATTGCTCCAAAGAGAAACGTGGTGGATTTTTGCACTTCAGTCATGTCACCCAAAAGGCATGAATGAGGATATGTTATTTACTTGTTATCTATAAGGAAGTGATGTTGCATATATATTTTTTAATTTTATTTTTTAATTTTTGTATTTGGTTTATTTCAGTTTTTTGGAACATCTCTGCTGCATTAGAAGGATGGAACTATCGGGATACCCTTGGACTTTAAGATATCTTCTCTATGGATAATGGATTGAAGTTAGTGGACATGAGACTCCAAGAATCAGCTTTTGTGGAGGATCGAGGATTAAGAATGATTTATTAATGTGGACTTATATATGACTGTTACTTTTGTAATTGTCCCTCTGATAATTTGGGACATGGATGTATAAAGTTTTTTGATATCAGTAAAAACTGTAGGATGCGATGTTACAGTGTATTGATGTTGTTGTAATGGTCTCAGCATACTCCTGAAGATTTCACAATATAAGGATTTATTTTGGAGATAAGAGATCTTGGAGATGTGGTAGATATATGATAACATCGCTATTTTTGGATTACTGATTTTTCTTGTATTAGGTTCTCAATATGGATAAGAATTTTTGGGATGCTTTATTTTTTACATGCCATGTATTATATGCGGTTGTTTACACTTGTACCAGCCTTTGTTTATATGCCTTTTCCTTTTTGTAAATAAAAATGATTTATTGTGATCACACCCATTGGATCCGCTATTGTTGAGGCGATAAGGTGCACCTTATGAATGATGTATGGACATGTTATTGTCCGGATCACCATTCAGCTTGTCCTTTGAATTTACAATAGTATTATCATATTTTTGACACTTTGTTCTTCAGTTGTGAGGAATATTTGCTGATTACTGGTGATATTTCCCTTTATAGGGTTATTGGGGGGCATCTATTGCCTATTGCTTGGTATCTTTTTGACTAAGATTGAGTCATTCGGGAGACATGCGCGTTCCTTAGACACTTTAAGGTATTTCTAGGGAGCGAGAACTTGTTTGCGCATGCGTAGACTCAGAATTGATGTGAGATCATGGGAGTGATCACATGATTACGGAACAGGTACTCATTGGCTGGGCGAGTGTATTTTAAACTATGTCTGTTATTGTTTTGTTACCCCTGACGAAGCCGGTGTTTGCGGCGATACGCGTTGGGTTGTGGACTCGGCAGGCGGACCGGAATTCATGCTTTCATGATAAGTATTATGCTTGAACACATAGTGTTTTTGTTTACTTGATTTTTTTTTATTTTGCTAGTCACTTGCACTTTATTGAGCATTGGGCTCATGTCACTTGTTATAGATTTAGTTCACTTGTGATATCTTGATGTCTTCCGGCCCGTCTGCCCAGTCCGTCTGTTTTTAAAATATTCTTGTTTGTTGCTGGATGGTTATTTGATTTTTTTGTTTAATAAATAGATGCTATATTTTTCTATTCCTTGGTGGTGTGCCTCTTATTTAACGGGTCTCCTGGGGGGAGGGGGTTTCTTTGTGTGGTGGCTTTTCCACACGTGCCCTCTCTCATGTTGTGTAGGTCAATTCGATTAAGTGTGTACCCGGAGTGCACCCGGACCAATTGGTCTATATTATTTGAGGGAATAGTTTTTATTATCGCTGGTGCGAACCCTATTTTCTAGTTTTCTTACAGATGGAGATCAGACTGACAAGGCCTGCAGACTGTCTCAGAGAGGGTACTGGGCCAGAGCCCCAGGTAACGTCAGGCGAGTAATCGGACAGAACCAGAATGCAACTCTGGAGCAGTTAGTCAGCCAGAGCCACAGGTCAAAATCAAGTGGGTAGTCAGACAAGTCGAAGGTCAATACCAGAGCGGGTAGTCAGACAAGCCACACAACTGGTACATTGGGAGCAATGGAAGCCAAGCCAAGGGTCATACACAGAATCACAGGAGCAAGAAACAAATGACTGCACTGGAACACCACAAAAGGTGTCCAGGCAGTAATATATATACCCCCATCATCAAGGAGGTGGAGCACACAATTGGTGACTGTAGCTTTAAGAGCGGAGAGCGACGTCACCAGAGGAATTCCCTCGTGACTCGCGCCAGTTCAGATGCTGGCCGGATGCGGAAGAGCCAACATGAAGACGCTCCATGACAGGCGAGAGGAGAGCCGTCAGCCCTGGGAACCGGACGCTCAGAAAGGAGCACAGAAGTGCTTGGTTCCCCCGCTGCAGATAAGAGCAAAATCGCTGACAACAGCCAAGCAATGAAACTTGTGTCACTGTCCAAATCCTTCTGAAATGCACTGTATTTATTTAGAAAATGTTTGACTAGGAAGAATATATAGAGGTTTGTATTGTTTTAAAGTATGTCCTGGAGAGCTTTTTAATTTAAAAATTAAATTTTTACACAAATAGTGAGATATTATAAATACACAACTAAACCAACATACTAAATCATTATATACAATTACATATTGTTTTATACACAAAGAAGTAGTTATTTTTAAGAATTTTAGACTGGGAGAAGATATGATTTTTTTTGGGCAGGTTATTCTAAGCTTTTGGTGCTTTGAAGCAGAGGAGGAGCCAGATCGACTGGCTTCTTTCATGTAGTGTGGTATACTCAGTGGAGTGGTGATTATAGTTAGTATGGAGAGCTGGAGTGAGTAGGGATGGGTGAAAGTTGTCGCCGTGTTCCTGCAAGAAATTTTGCGAAAACCACGTTTCTATCTGCTTTTTTGCTGGAAAATCCGCTTTAAAACTAGCGCTTAAAATCTTTCCATCATTCACCCATTGGCCAAAATCTTTCTACATTTTTTCAATGGCTATAAAGTTTCCGCCCATTGATTTACATTGTTTTCGCACATCCGCTATAAAAACATGACGTTTTCACTGAAGGCAGACAAAATAGAAGCAGTTACAGAGCGAGATAGATGTGCTGTGCTGTTCTGCTGTGATATTTTGGAAAAATTGAGGCAGGAGAGGCTCATAGTGACTGCTATCACTATGAGCAGCAAAAAGAGGAACTGGAAGGACCCTTATTAAATGTCCACTGAATCTGAGGAGGAGGAGGAAGAAGTGACTAGCAGTACTGAACCAATGCTGTCTAGTCCCCCTAAATTACCCCAAGGGATCTTGGGGAATTTAATGAGAAGGGAGGGAGAAAAGGGAAGTAATAGTGAGAGCAGGACAGGTCAGCTGCCTGTGCCTGCTGCAAGATGTGCTGCGAGTGCCACCATTGCTGTTCCTGCAGTCACTTGTGTTGTACCTGCTTCCAGATGTGCTGACCCTGCAACCAGTGCCACCACTGCTGTACCTGCAGCCAGTAGTGTTGTACCTGCTGCCAGACATGCTATCCCATGCTGCAACCAGCGATGTACCTGCTGCCAGTGCTGAACCTGCTGCCACCAATACTTTGCCTGTTGCTAGTGTTTCCTGTAGTACTCAGGGGGGAGGAGAAAATTATGCCAAATGTGACAGCAAGGGACCCTAAATCACACTAGCCATTTTCAAGCAGTCCTGCCAGTGCTAGTACTACTGCTACTAAGGTCCAGCAGGTAGGAGTGAAGGAGGGGGTAATCAACAATATCCTCATATTACTAGTGACTGTGAGACTGAGGAGGAAGACTCTGCAGCTGAACTTGATGTGGCTGGTGTTAGTAGTAGTACTAGTAGTATCAGTAATGGTGAAGCAGCCGGAGTGGTAGGGGAAACATTTGAGAGCTTCCAGACTAGCGGTCAAGGGAACTCACACCATTCCTCTGGCTCTGGGAGTCCCCTTCCCTTCACTACAGTTTCCAAGTTGAACATGATCCTTAAGAGGCCAGAACTGGTGTTGGGGGAGAGCAGACTCTGAATTAATACCATCACCACCAGCAGGGGCACAGATCAGCTACCTGTGCCTGCTGCTACTGCTGCTAGTGCTAGTCTTCCTTCTTATTCAGGTCAAAAGGAAATAGCAAGTGTGACATTAGGGGACCCTCTGTCACACTACTCGTCACCTTCTCCAAGCAGGAACAGAGCAGTAGCAACAATAGCATATAGGGACTAGAGGTGGTGGTGGTGGTGATGATGATGCTGGAGAAGCTGGGGTGGAAAATACATTTATGGCCTTTTTAGCAGAAACTGAGAAGGAATGGAAGACAGGGATGAGGATGGGCATCACCACCACCACTAGCAATGACATTTTGGAATTAGAGGACTTTGCAACTGCTCTAATTCCTTCTTATGCTCAGATACAAGGGAAGCAGGATGCTGAGGAGCAGAGTAGTGTGCCACAGACCAATGTGGACACAGTGGGAATGGGGTCAACAAGTGATGCAGGACTAGGACAGGTTCCACTTGCCAGCAATACTAATACTCCTGATCCTAGTTACAGTGCTGAATCTGAGGCAGTAGCAGCAACACCAGCAACATTATCTGCTGCCACAGACAATGAAGGGGAATGTGGAGGACAAGAAGAAAGAGGCCATTCTTCTCCATCTGTTCCCTTCCCACTGAAGTCATCATGGGTGTGAGACTATTTTTCTGTTGGGGCAAGCATAGTGCAGTCATCAGAAATGGCACTGTGCACAATTTGTGACAAGTCAGTGAAAAGACAAAAGGAGGGTACACACCTTGGCACAAGCGCCCTGATATCATACATGAAAAACAGACACCATGACTTTTACATCAAACGTGTTAAGGACAAACACCCACCACAGAAATCAAAGCACCGCTTTTGCTGTCCCTGACTCTCCAGAAAGGCAACAAGAGGCGAGGCGGAGATCAAAGAGGAAGAAGAATAGAACAACCCAGGTAGAGACTGGAAGTTCCACGATGAGTTAAACAACTAGCTCACCATCACCTTCTAGGGTAACTACATCTTCTGCAAATCCACCTCGTTCATTACCTCCCCCGCCAAATGATAGCCACTCTGATGATGTTAGGATGTGGCAGTTCATATCTACCCATTGCACACTGTGTGGTGCACTGACCACACATGCCAGTGTGGTGGAGGAGAATCGCAATCAATGCAACAATAGGCATCTGAGGTTATTCCATCCTGCGAAATATGCTAAGATGGTGGCAGGGAGGGTTCATCATTACTATTAAACTGTCAGCAAGTTGCTATGTGTCCTTAGCGCATCTGGAAAAGGGTTACAGTGACAGTGGCAGTACTTGGTTTCGGGTGTCATGGTGTCTGGATATAGTTGTGAACCCAGATGTTACTTACTACACACACACTGTGCACATTGCAGTTGCTGATGAGACCCGCTGTTCCTGCTCTCAAGGAAAAAAATATATTCTAATAACAACACACCCATGATGATTTTGGAGGAGGGGCAGGTAGAGAAGTTTTAATGGCCAACTTCTTCTTTTTGCCACATATACTGGGGGCTAATTATTCTGCTGCTACTGCCTCAGGCGCATCCCTGGAGCCAGTCGTGGCAAGTAGATCCTTCATCATGCATCTTCCATGTTGCTGCTATTGTTGATCCCATTCCCTTTCAGCTGCCTAATCATCCTGCTGTTTAAACAACTCAGCAGCAGCAGTAGGAACAAAAGTTGCAACTCAGGAGGACATTTGACAATGGCCACTGGCCAACATGACCTGCTGGCATTAGGCCAGTAGGGCATTTTTATTTTTTTCTCAGGGCTTGTGTTTTGGTGAAAAAAACAATAAACGTTTTTTGGGGGGTTTGTTTCTAACAAGCCTAAGTCCTACAAACCATTGTTTTCTTAGGGCTTGTGCCAAAAAAGCTTAAGTCCTACAAATCAATGTTTCTTCAGGGCTTGGGCCTCTAATAAGTATAAGTCCTACAAAGGCCTCTAACAACAAAACAAACAAATCATCCTCTACAAAATACTCTATCAGTTAAAGTATCAGTCCACCCCAGTGGCAGCTTATGTCAGGGGGTTCCTGTCTCTATCATTTTACATACAAATTTTTTATTTTTTTTTATTAACTGTCCCCTTAATAGCAGTCAAGAACCCCCCCCAAAAGCAAATTCCCTGTTCAAATGATTCATTCATTTACCAACACAGGCACCCTCCTCAGACCCCCTCCTCAGTCTTATGGTTTCTATTTTATTTAAGATATCTTTTTTATTAAGTGACCTTCAATCCCAGAAAACAACCCCCCCAAAATTCATCCCCTGTTCAACTGATTCTTTCCCCACACTCCACCAACACAGGCACCCTCATGCCCGTTTTATACTGTGTCTTTTGGAAATAAAATAATATTTGCTATGTGTTTTGTGTAACTTCTATGTTCCCATTGATTTCAATGGAATGAGCTAGGTGAAAAGCAGAAAATCTTCACGTTTCACAGGAAATTTTTCACCAAGCGGAAAGTGCCATTTTCAGTTTCGCCGTTTTCAGTTTGAGGAGGAAATTTTCGCCCATCCCTAGGAGTGAGCTTATTGCTCAGATAGTCTGGTAGTTTTCCAGACAAGTGGTTGTATATTAAGCAAGAAATGTGAAGGGCATGTCTAGATTTGAGTGTTAGCCAGTTTAGTTCTTTAAACATATCCCAGTGATGGGTACTGTAATTACATTGGAGGATAAAGTTGCATAATGAGTTATGCAGCGTGTCAACTTTACCAAGATGGATTTGTGGCATGGGAGCAGATACTACATTCCTGTAGTCTATTACTGGCATTAACATCTGTTGAACAATTTTGTTTTTTTTTACCAGGGGACTTAAGCAGGATTTGTTTCTAAACAGAACACCTATTATGGGATAAAGTCTGGATGTATATTTTTCAGTATAAAGACCAAAAGTCAGGTTGGAGTCAAGCCACATACCAAGATATTTGTAGAAGTCCACTGAGTCCAAGTTACGGTTAAACTCTGTTACAATGGATAGATGAGTATTGCGGAGATTACGCAATTTGTGCTTTCTACCAAATACCATTGAGACCGTTTTGACTGTGTTTAGGATCAGTTTATTCTTAGCTATCCATGTTTCAGATTCAGGGAAATCATGTTGTATGTGCATGTGTTCCATGTTTTTATATGTTCAATGAGTGTTTAGTCAGAAAAATTACATAAGAAAGGTTTGCAAAAAAAAACAAAAAAAAACCCTGTGTGTTATATATTTTCTTTCATATGTATGTAAATGTATGTATGTATATGTGTATATTAGTAGGACAGAGGATTTGTTGGTTGGTGATAAGCTAAGTCAGAGAGCATGTCATGTTTCTCCATCCAAGAGAGCCTCATTCTCAGCATGTGGATTTATTTACAGGTGAAGACTCAGGTTTGGTTGTGGCTACTTTGGTGCCTGGGGAGCAGGTCAGGTGAATACCAGTGTTGCTAGTCTCATGAACAGAGGGTGGCAAGTTGACAACAAGTTCCATACTATGCTTTTCCTGTGATAATGATATACCATGTTACATGCCTTAAAATAGTTTACTCACCAGTGGAGGAAGCAGGATACTCCCTCTAGGGTTGTGGTGGTATGGAACTGTTTGGATACAACAGTGAAAAATTGTCCTGAGCTTATCCTGTTGGGTTGGCAGGCATCTGTCAGTGAGTTATCCTTGATAACTAAGGGTACAAACAGGTATCAAGCTATGCCCTTCCTGTAGGTCACAAACAACATTAATCCTTACTCCTCTGGTTGTCACAAGGGGGAGGTGGTTTAGGCAGGGTTGAGACTTCCCTGAGTCTTGGGAGAGAGGCCACACAAGGTGCAGGAAGCACTGAGGGTCAGGAAGGTGTGGGTCACTCCTGCAGTAGGACCAGGACTGATAACTGGGGTAGCCGATCCCCAACCACCAGTGGATACAAGACCAGCTGTGGTTCAAAATGCTCATTACAAGGAGGTATACATGACAACATTCAATTCCCCACCAATGCAAAAAAGCCAGCCAATGGCAACTCTTCAAGCACTGTAAGCAATTCAATTACCTGTGCTATGAAGAGCTACTGCCTAAAAAAAAACACACTTGGGGTGATATTGTTGTGGGTGTTCTCACCAGTTGACACACAACAAAATGCAGAAATCTACTCTTCAATTCTACACGTAAGCAGGAAGATACGTTAAGGACCAACTTTAACATGTGGAAAACTGCATCCAGTTTTTCTGGGCGCAGAGTCCCTTAACGCATCACAGAAGTGTTGATGAAGGAATTGAACCAGAGGAAAAAGCAGAAAAAAACTGTCACCAGTGGATCTATTGATATAGCGCCTTAAGTCCCATATCAATACACCCAAAGCAATCCCAAAATGTGTGAAATGTTACTAGAAATAACCCTGTGACTGCCAGTGGAGTATACCTACCCCAGTAGCATTCACAGGTTTAATCCGGCTAAGTTAAAAAAAAACAGCCCCTGACAAAAAAAACTCCAGAAATCCTGATGTCCACTGGGGTCTTCAGCACCATTGTCAGCTACTGTCCATCTTCTTCAAGTATCCTTCTTCTTTTCCCTGTAATCTTCTTTCTTCTTAGCTTATTTTTCTTTTTTTTCATTTGTATTTAAATAAAACAAAACTTCAATTAAAGTTATTTAAAAAAATGCCCCCAAGATATGCTTGAGTTCACACCTTGAGTGCTGGAGGGGTACCCCTCAGGCACTCTAAGGGTTAAATGCAGTTTGGCATAGTTGTTACAAATAATATGCTAACTAACATTCAGGTTTAAATAAAGAATAAGTAATTCCTGTGTTAAATGTTGATTGAATAACTTGAGTGCTGACCTCCCCTTTAAGACACAGCTATATAGATTTGGGATAGAATAGATTTCTGCCTGATTTGTACATCTATTTTTATTTAAGGTCACCACAATTAAAGGGGAGGTCAACGCTCTAGTTATTCAATCAATATTTTCTGTTGGTGTGGAGGAGGTGGTGTAGCGGGAGACTTTGGACCCGCAAAACTTGTAGCTGCAGGTCTATTGTGGTGATCTTATATGCTTGCTATGTCCCACTTTCCTGATTGTGCAAGACCATGTGCGGTTTTTAATGAATGAAGATTATTCGTTTTTACTTTTGAAGAGAGTAGAAGTCTCACTTTTTGCCTTGATGTGCCGCCTTTACCTTGGACATTCTAGCTGCAGGACCAAGCCATGATATACTCTGTTGAAACGTGGAGAGCATACCTCTTTTATTTTTCTCCAACATTGTGTGTTGAACAGTGACTCTTAATACCGTGCAGACCTGAAGCACTTCCACATGTTATCTATCCTGTTCTAAATGAATGAAAGGCCTTCCAAGTGTTAAATATATCTCCGCTGCCACAGCCTCCACTGGAATGCATAGTGCCACAGACCCCCTCCATCCCTTCCGTGCCATTGCCCGAGTCTGAAAGAGAGAAGTGGCTTTCTATATGGCCTGTCTCTGTTCAAAATGGATTCCATCCTACAGTTGATTGGGATGTGTGCTTATGCACCTCACAGCCAATCAGCTTCTACGGGGGTGGGTGACAAAACCTGCTAGAAGGTGATTGGTTGGGAGATGTGTAAATTCAATTATTTTAAACAGAGACTGGCCATATAAAACCCAATCTCTGTTCAAAATTCCCTCATTCGGACTCAGACAAGGACCCGGAAAGGTATGGAGGCGAGGACGGAGCCAGCAGAGTAGGAGACAGCAGAGATATATTAAACCCTTGAAAGGCCTTTTATTCATCTAACAATGTAATTAATTATTATTTATTTAAACCAGAATGGCAGTCTATTTTTTTTAAGAGATAAGCCAGGTTGCATTTAACCCTTACAGTGCCAGAGGGGTACTCCTCCTGCACTCAAAGGGTTAGCTCATACATATCTTGGGGGCATTTTTTAAAAAACATATCTTTCATGGAAGTTTTTTTTATACAGGACAGACTTGAAAGAAGATAAGAAGAAAGAAGATGGAAGATTATAGAAAAGAAACCAGAAGAGTGAAGGAGAAGACTAGTGTTATGGGGTAGTATTGTTGCACTTTACTGTTAGGGGTAGTGTGGGGTTAGTGTTTGGGAGTGTGACTCTGTGTTTGAGCTAATAGTTCTTGACAGTGTGTCAGGCACTGATCGTTAGCTTTCCTTTGATCCGATTATTCACTCTATTTAGTGTGTGTTTTGGGAACTTAACACACAAAACAGACGTTTGGCCAAAAGTCTGTTTTTGTTGATCAATGTCCTTTGAGGTTTCAGTTGGTAGTACAAATGAATACCGACTTAGACAAATTAGTAACGGAAGTAACGCAAGAAAAATTGTGGGGCAAACCAATGTCACCACTGTGTAGAAATTTCCATTGATTTAAATGAGTCTTATAACCCGTTCAATGCTAGAGAGGTTCCCAAAGCATTACAAAGCAATATATTGGAGACCTCTGGCATTCAAAGGGTTAAAAGCTCCATTTAATTCAACATACCTTCCAGTAATTTATATTTATTCCCTATGGTGCATTGGGATGCCCTAGAATTGCTCCTCTTTTGTCTGTGCTCATGTCCCATGGTGACAAGGCTGATGTATTAAGAAGAATTAGAACAATTCTAGGGCAAAGCAACTGTCCATAGGGAACAAGTACAAAATACCAAAATCGGTAATGTTAGTGGACTGCCTACCCATATGTGTCACTGCTAAACTTTGGATCATGGAGGAGTATACACACAATATTATAATATAGTAAGACCAAAATGTCATTAACCCTTTGAGTTCCAGAGGGGTATGCAATGCATTGCGTACCCCTCTGGCACTCAAAGGGTTAAATTATCAGTCATTTGGCCACTTACACTTTGTCACCTTGACAGAAGGCTTATAACAATAAACAAATCCCAGATCCTCTCTCCTTTCTTGGATAATAGCAGACATCATGTAAGGGGACAAAATAGACATTTCTAAATAAACAGAATTTAGTAACACATAAAACAGCATCCCTTGTTTGGTAGGATGGCGGTGGTTAAAATTAACATTTTGCCTCGTTACTTATATCTCTTACAGACTTTACCTATCGCTATTCCTAGATCATTTTTCTCTTCTATCCGGAAACTCCTATTGGCCTTCATTTGGAAATCAGGGAGTCGGAGAGTAGGATATACCTATCTAACTCGTAGACGGGAGTTGGGGGGTGTGGGCCTGCCGGACATGGAGGCATATTACAATGCTGTTGTTCTCGCTAGGGTGGTTGAGTGGACAATCCCATCTGCGAAATAGTGGGTACGGCTGGAGCAGGCCACTCTTGCTGTGCCCACGCCGGTGGCCGCATGGGTACCGGGAGGCCCTGGCTTATGCTTGGATCGCTCCCACCCTACCGTTCCGAATACCTTGAGATCTTGGAAAAGGCTCAACTTCGGGATTGACTGGCAGCCCTTCTTCCCTGCTCTCTCTCTGCCATAATACTGATTTTCCGCCTGGGACGCTTCGTGGCCCTCTGGGCAAATTACTCCCGACTTCGATTCAATTCCCTAGGCTTCGGGATGTGGTGGGTGATGCTAGGCCTGTACAACTTAAACCCTTGCTGGATATCTTGGACGACAGGCCATGTCACCCTTCTCTCCTATATTTTCACACTCAGCTCCGTCATTTTGTTGGCACTCTGGTTTCGACATCTTCGGTGGAGGACTCTCGGACGCCTTTGGAACGTCTATGCCTTATGTCCTCTCCGCCACCCAGGCTGGTGTCAACGATGCATGCCCTTCTTCTGTCTACCACCGCGGCCACCAAGCCATATTTTGTTCGTTGTTGGGAATCTGATTGTAACTTGGTGCTAACTGAGTCACAATGGACTAAGATTGCATTACTTGTACATCGTTGTTCTCCATCCGCACACATTCAAGAAAATGCTTATAAAGTTTTGACCAGATGGTACAGGGTTCCGGCTTTGATACATAAATTTTGTCCCTCTGTGACTAGTAGCTGTTGGCGTTGTAAAACTCATCTTGGAGATTTCTTACATATTTGGTGGTCTTGTCCTCTGCTTCAGCCTTACTGGCATGCCGTGGTTGACACGATTAGACTGGTAGCTGACTCTGATATTGCTATGGACCCTCTGACACTTCTGTTGCATCATACCTCTCATTCTATACGAACTTATTCTCGTTCACTAACAGTCCATTTATTGAATGCGGCTAAGGTGGTCATTCCCAGATACTGGAAACGTTCTTCTGCCCCTTCGTACAGAGACTGGATTGCCGCGGTGGAGGATATACGTTCCGCGGAGGGCTTACTTCACGCAGCGGAGGGTAGGGGCCTGGTTCATGAGAGTAGATGGTTATCATGGGCTGAGTTCTTGGAGAGTGATGCCTTCAGACTGAGGCTTGATTAGGACTGGATGGCCACCCCTGGAGTAGTGGACGCTGGATGGGGGGTGTTTTGAGTGGGAGCCATCTCTCTCTCTCTCTTTCTTCCTTTCTTCTTCCTCCCTCCTGTTTACCTCTCCAAATCCTGGTTCTCCTTACCCCTTATGCCCCATCCTCTACCCACTCTTTTTCTCTCTCTCTATCTTCCTAAACCATTATTAAAATATTTTTTTTTTATTTTTTTTCCCCGTGATCCCCCCCCCCTTCCTTTGTTACTTGTCCACTCTGTGTCTTTACTGTACTTCTTTCTTTCTCTTAGTTTTCTTATCTCTTTTTCTTTTTCTGTTGGGGAGGTTCCCCCCTCTCTCTTTTTGCTTTAGTATGGGAGCTCCTTCACTGATAAGACTCCTGTGACTGGTGTATTTTGTACCTGCGAAGGGATCTCCTCGGTTGGCGGGAACTCAATTCGTGCCACCTGGGGTAGGTCTTACTTTATATTGTCGCCCGGTCCGGTGACTGAGTTCTATGTAAACTTATGTGATTCTCTATGTATCACCCTATATGTGACTTACCTGATATTTGACTGGGGTCTCCCCGTCTCTTGTTTCTTTCTCTTTCTCTCTTTCATTTTATATTTTTATCAAAAATGTGTAAATTCCAATAAAGAAATATTAAACAAAAAAAAAAAACAGCATCCCTTATGCATGAAACAAGTCCCTCTAGTATGAAGAACCTTATGTAGAATGGAAAAGCTAATTCTATGTATCGAGTTCTCACAGTCTCTTTCAGCAGGGCAAAAAACTCTGCTCCCATTAGTCAGTTTTAGCCTCTCTAGCATCTCTCCTGCCTGCACACTGGTCAATAACAACAGACCATCTTGTCAACACATATATTACAATGTTTGGTTTGTGACCATGCATTAAAATTTTAAATGTTAAAATGTTACATTTCAGTGCTGCTGGCTATCTTTATGCAGCATAAGCACTGTTCTTGAGGGAGGGTTTTATGCCTGGCTTCAGGATTTTGGTGTTGGGTTTGGGGAGGATGGGTAGAGAGAAGAATTTAAAGTCAGTCTTAGAGTATGTAGGTATATTTAGGGAATAACTGGCTAAGGAAGTGGCACTGGGTAGGGTGGCAGGCCCCTTCTCTTTCCCCATGATTCATCATCTTTCTTATGCAGAGGGTGTCATGGACCCAGAGCTTTGTAGGGTCACTTACCATTTGCATTGCTTCAATAATTGAAGTGTTTGGGAAAGGGATCCATTGGCTAAAGATTATATTGAGTCTGCATTTCACTTGTTACCAATTTATCCTTCATGATGGTCGACTGGGGTGTAAGTTTCAAGGAGTATTTAAACCCTTATTGAGTCACTTTGAAAAGCGGCCTATTTCTATGTCAATTTTAATGTGTGTTGTAAAACTCCATTGCAGAAATTGGTATCAATCCTCATTCTGTTGTGAGACACTCATTCAGCATTGGGGGCAGCCACAGAGGAGGTCAGGGTTGGATTAGAGGTAGTAGTCATCAAAAGGATAGATTCTACTCCTATGTCAGGTTATAACCTGCTTATTCTCATTATGTATTTTTTAGAATCAGGAGTGGTCACTTGAATACATGAAAACTCGTATGTACATTGGGCTGGGAGAAGAGCAGAGTAGCAACCATATTGGTGCCATTTGAGTTTACCTTTCCATCAAGCCCAGATAGTTTGAATGGGAAAGAAAGGAAAGAGATTGTATCACATCCTACTGGAAGTTTATAGGTCATCTAAAGTCCTGGATATTGTGTTAATTCATATGGGTACACATTTCTTAGTGTTGATTTCATTTAGAGATCTCATGTTATCAGTCAGGATGTGGTTTGCTTGCTTAATTTATTAATTTGGTCAGAAATGGTTCCTAGGCTGTTTTGGAGGAATGTGATTAAATGTTGTGTTATTGATTACAGCCCCCAGAAGGTCCAAAATTTGGATCTCCAAGAGCTGGAAGGGAGTAGGGGGCTTTTTCAGTGCAACATGAGGAATTGGAGGGAAAGATGCCCAGATTGTAAAGATCAGCAATATGGTTGGATATCTTTAATTCCAAATGTCAAGATATTATTGAATGGGCTTTCATTACGTGGTGTCAATGGGCATAATTTCAGGGGTGAATAATCCTCTCTGCGGCACTGATGGGAAGCACATTCAGGATTGCATGTGAACAGTAGTCGTCACCACAAGATAAATGGTTGTATGGAATGAAAAAGATCACTAGACTATGGCAATTTTGTCTAAACTGAAGGTCTTTGACCTGGTAGTGATTGCACTGATCTTTGCATCAGGCAATAGGGATTTTAGCATGGTATCCTTGCTTGACTAGCCTTTTTATCCCTGTTACAACCTTTCTATGCTTCCCAGTAAGTTATGGTTCACATATTCTGTGACTAATAAAACAGCAGTGGCCAGTTCCCTCCAATCATATTATGTTGTATTTTGTGCTGGAAGAAGGCTGTCCCAAAGTATCAGGTCAAGCAGCCTCTGAAGCACCTAAGTAGAAAGGGCCTTGACTTGGACCCTGCCTTCTTGAGTTTGCTAGCCCCCCTTCCCATCACCTAAGTTGGCATTTTCAAAAGGCTATAAAAACAACAAAATTGCTTATAACTTTGTATTCCTATGTAATCTTTAAATCAATTGTTGATCTCAATTGGTAAAAAAGACAATATATTGTATATCTAGTATGATCACATATTCTGTGATTAAAGCAGAACTATCACCCCAAATAAAGTCCCCTCCAATAAGTAGTCATAAAGTGATAACCTTACAAATAGTACTATTATCCAGCATAATTACCATTTTATTCAGAAATCCTACTTCTGCTGAGACTGACAGCCAGCACATACATCTTGGCTTACAGACATTTGCAAGACTGCGCAGTCAGCCCCAGTCTCCTCTAGGAGGCTTTGCATGCTACCCTAAGGTAACAGAAGGGACTAATGGCACAGGCACGCTGATGGCTCTAAAGCAAGAAGCCTAGCCGTCAGTCTCAGAAGAAGTAGGATTTCTGAATAATGCTGTACTTATGCTGGATAATAGTACTATATGTAAGCTTATTGCTATATGACTAATTATTGGTGGGGGACTTTATTTGGGGTGAAAGTTTCCCTTTAATATAATGGCTAAGGCCGAACTCCCTCCAATCTTTTTGAGTTCTAATATTTTGCTGGTAGAAGTTTGTCCCAGA
Source organism: Rhinophrynus dorsalis (assembly GCA_037306005.1). Classification (NCBI taxonomy): domain Eukaryota; kingdom Metazoa; phylum Chordata; class Amphibia; order Anura; family Rhinophrynidae; genus Rhinophrynus; species Rhinophrynus dorsalis. The sequence goes on along the minus strand of CM074720.1, from coordinate 327,893,219 downwards.
GTCTAGGTCATGTAAGAGAACCAACAAACTGTGGTAGGAGAATTTTAGAGTTCCTGAACTTCTCTACAGGATGTCATTGCATAAGGATGTGATCTTGTACAAGTGACATACCAATCTACTTGAAAGGAATATAGCTATCCAAGCAGATATAAATTCCCATGTTTTTTCAAATATTTCAGTATGTTTGAAATAGTGAAAAGTTAAATAAACGTTATTATGTATAGCACCATCTTCTGGAGAAGAGAATCCAGTCTTCGGAAAGAATCTCAAATAACACTTATGAATTTGGGTATATTATATGGTTTTGGATTGTGATTTTAGTTTCAAGCCGAGCACACAATATCCAGTTTATAAAGTATACTGCACACATTTTAAAAAGGTAACTTTAACTCCAAAATTAAATGGCCAGATTTATACATGTATCAAAATTGGAAGAAGTTGTTGTAAATAGTGTTGAGCGAGCACCCCGATGCTCGGGTGCTCGGGTGCTCTGACCGAGCACCGCCGGAGGCTCGAGTGCTCGGCCGAGCACCCGAGCCCCATTGAATTGAATGGGGCGACACGAGCATTACACCAGGCACCCCCTGCTCTGATGAGGGGAGGGTGCCTGGTCAATGCCCCCCTTCATCTCCACAATGCCCCTCTTCCACAATGTCCCCCTTCATCTCCGCAATGTCCCCCTTCATCTCCGCTATGCCCCCTTCATCTCCGCAATGCCCCCTTCATCTCCGCAATGTCCCCCTTCATCTCCGCTATGCCCCCTTCATCTCCGCTATACCCCCTTCATCTCCGCAATGCCCCCTTCATCTCCGCAATGTCCCCCTTCATCTCCGCTATGCCCCCTTCATCTCCGCAATGCCCCCTTCATCTCCGCAATGTCCCCCTTCATCTCCGCTATGCCCCCTTCATCTCCGCTATACCCCCTTCATCTCCGCAATGCCCCCTTCATCTCCGCAATGTCCCCCTTCATCTCCGCTATGCCCCCTTCATCTCCGCTATACCCCCTTCATCTCCGCAATGTCTCCCTTCATCTCCGCTATGCCCCCTTCATCTCCGCAATGCCCCCTACCTCCAGTCCCTGGTGGTCCAGCGGAGCGTCTTCAGATCTGTGCCTCCTTCGGCACAGATCCCCGCCACCCGAACATGCCGGGCGAGCACATGGCGGTACTCGTACGAGTACCGCCATGTGCCGAGCAGAGCGATGCTCGAGCCGATCCGAGCATCGGCCGAGCATGCTCGCTCAACACTAGTTGTAAACATTTTGAGGTACCTTTCTATAACTGCACTAGCTGTGTGGAAACAATTATGGAGAGAATTTTAATGAAACACGTTTTTTTTCCATATTGTTTGATGTTTTGCAAAAAAAAAAATAAAAAAAAATTATATATATATATATATATATATATATATATATACATACACACACACACACACACACACACTGCCAGTCAAAAGTTTTAGAACACCTAAATTTTTGCTTCTTTTTGTTATTGCCATATAAATATTATAATCTATTTAGCAGGGGTAAAAGCTAAAAAAAGTGGGGGTTTTTTCATCATATTTTATACATTTTTTTTATAGTAAATTATTTGATACTAGTTGAAGAGCCTGTGTACACGGGCCACAGTGCGACCCAGCAACGGCCGCGATACAGTCACAGTAGAGACAGCCTACAACAAGACTGATACAGAGAGGTGCACTCCTAATTCAGATCGTAGTCCTATCTGCACACCTTCCAGTGCACAGAGAGGACTCTGGTCTGAATTTGGAGCTTCCCACTCCATATCAGCCGCAGAGCGGACGGTCCGAGCATGACGGCTTCTGACAAATTTAGTTAGCGAATTATAATATAGGATTATGAAAATAATGGTATCTTTAGAAAGCCATCTTATGGCAAGAAAAACAGCATATAATATATGTGGGTACATTAAATGAGTATGAGGAAAATTACAGTTAAACACAAACACTGTTTTAAAAACTTCCACTGTGTTTGTGTTTAGCTGTAATTTTCCTCTTACTATTTTATGTACCCACAAATATTATATACTGTTTTTCTTGCCATAAGATGGGCTTTCTAAAGATACCATTATTTTCATCATATCATATAATTTACTATAAAAAATATGATAAGATATTATGAAAAAAAATAACAAAAGCAGTTTGTTTAGCTTTTACAAAAAAAATCTTTTACGCTAAAAAAACCCCTGCTAAATAGATTATAATATTTGTCTTGAGTTTAAAAATACCCAATGTTTACATGTTTTTCTAATGTTATAAAGTTATAAGGCAATAGCTAAAAGTAGCAAAAATTGAGTTGTTCTAAAACTTTTGACTAGTTGTGTGTATATATATATGAGATATATATTTAGAAATAGTACCATATGATGACTTTTACAATAAAAAACAAACTTAACAGAACATAGTTTACATGGATACACTACACATAGAAAAGATGAAACCTAATTCAATGAGTAAATAGCAAGAATGTGAAACTTTTCATCACAAATGTGTAAAATACCTCTCTTTTCAGGGGTTAAAGTAGATCATCTATTTACCAGTTTACATACCTCTTTTATTGTCAGTTGTCTAACCCCCTGGATTTAGGAAATGTCTCCATCTTCTATACATTGTAAAGCAATACATTGCATACTTTTCTAACAATCAATGGCTTAAGACCTTATTTGTGCATATGTTACCAACTAAATGCATTATTTTGTGCTTGGCACCAGTGGATTTGACTAGGGAAGGTGTCTAAAGAGAAGTGGACTTGTGGTTATGGGTAGGGCCAAGGGCTTTGCCTAGTGGTGACTGATGTGTCCATATGGCTCTAATTGTATATATAACCCACCACTGTGAACTTCATTTGCAAAAGAGATGAAACTGACATTTTCTGTTATGTTAACAGATACACACAAATGCAAGCTTAAATAAACACACACACTCATAAGCAAACATATTCATTTGTTCACAGCAAAGTTCCCATGATGTAAAATACTCAGCATGATTTTAGAATATACAGCAAGTTAGAAGTGACTTAAATAATCTAATACATATGCCTCCTGTTTTGGTACATTAATCAATTTATTTTATGATTTGACAGACACAAATCTCTTAATGCACAAGGTCACACATGACACAGATTAATATGCTGAAATCCAATATAAATCATGCTGTGTTTTGGCCTGCTCAATCGTTGTTATTTATTTAAAAAATGTTAATACAATCCCTTGTGTTGTATGGCTAAAAAATGTTAATAGTTCCCAAAAAAAGTCCATGCAATGTGTTGTCCTATCAAAGGGCTGGATTCTTTTGAAACTGATTAGCTAATCTGGGGTCTTCGGTGCTGTTTTGGACATATTTTTCCCATTTGTACAGTCACATTATACCCGATGAAGGTCTACTTTAACAAACTGTTTGCAAATCCCAGAGCCTGATAAAAATGCCATAGATGTCAATGCAAACACCTGGAACCCTGAGTAAAATACTACCCTACCACCCTCACATTGTACCAGAAGACAATATTTTGACCAGATATTGCACTCAAATTGTCTTTTATTTTTCCACAGCTCCAGCATGTTGAAGCAGCATTTTTAAGCAATACATATCTATGTGAGGCACTGCAAGGCACTTCCTATTCATTTAAATTGAGCTTTTAATGCATTTAAAGCTAGAGACCTCCCCTTGCAGACATATCCAGCAACAATTTTTTACGCTTTTCCATACTTGGGAATATGCCCTAAAAGGATTTAAAAAATCAAATATGGCACCCTTCTCACAAATAAAATAAATTAGCACTTTAGCCATAATTATTAAAAATGAACATGTCCCATATGCACTAGAAAAGTGAACCAATTACATACCTCAAATGCACAAATGTCAACCAGTATTACTCATTAGTGTAAATGTGGTTTTTAACCCAGTAAAGGAAATAGGGGACTATATTGCATTGCAAAGCAATACAGTGTACACCTATGTAATATTCTTAGAGTTTAAAGATATATTTTGTCAGACGCCAGTGACCTAGGTGCTTGCTACCTAGGGTTGAGTTAGAAGATTTGTGATGCTTTTATACAAGAACACTGATACACATATAAAGTCAAATCAAAGTGAAGAAAAGTAACTAACAGGTCAGGGCAGACAGCAAGTAAGCAGAATGTATGAAACAAACCAAGATCAGGGCAAGATGCAAAACATTAGAGTCCAAGGTACAGTGCAAGGTCAGGGCCACAAGTATTAAAAGAGGAGTAAATCCATGGACTCCTATTTCCTTTACTGGATAAAATATCACATTTACAGTAATGAGTAAAACTAGACATTTGTGCATTTGATGTATATAATTGGTTCACTTTTCTAGTGCATTTACAACATGTTCTTTCTCAATAACTATGGTTAATGAATTCAAGTCAAGGATGAGGATCAGGGGCCGAATCCAATTCCTACCGGAAAAAAAGTACCATCGGTAGTTTGAAGTCACAATCAGGTATGCAATTACCTGCACTCTGACACACTACCAAACTGAAAAATTGCACCCATAGGAAGCAATGACAAAGAGCTGAATTTTTGAAAATTACCAGCTAAAAGATTTGGCGATGAGTCCCCTAACGCGTGTATCTAACCACCGATGTGTAAGTGAAGTGTCAAAAAAGAATGCTAAAAAAGGGATTCCTACACTAGTGACTCGTGGATGTATTGATATGGGGCCCTAAGCCCTGTTTCAATACATCCACAGTATCCAAAAATTGTGTGTAAAGCAAAGCTAATTAACCATTTGAGTGCCAATGGGGTATGCAACACATTGCACAGCGTTGCATACCCCACTGGCACTCAAAGTGTTTATCACCCCAAAACTAAATCCATACAATTAAAATACATTACTGATCACAGGTCTGATTGGGTGACACTCCAGAGATGCAATAATTAGCAACAGTAGAAGCACTCCTAAATGCACACAGGGACGAGATGCACATAGTAGGAAGTGCAGGGGCATGGGAGTAAAGTGCAAAAACTGACTGCAGCAATCGTTGATGCAGCATGTGCAATAAATGATGATGATCCCTCTCCTCCCAGGGTGGATGCAGTTTGTCAAGGTCACACCAATCACACCACACCAGTCCCCACCACCACTACCATACACATCTGCCACATTGTAGGTTGCATTTTATTTTTTTTAATCACTTGACATCATCATGAATACATGCCAGTGTCTCTTCAGCAGGAAGTAAGTGTTGTGGGCAAAGGACAAAGGCGCTCTGCATGCTAATACAATTTTCAAGGTATATGTTTCTGTAGGACTCACAACTTTGACTTCCAGCTACTTATTTCTCCACTACAGCCCTCAGAAGAAGTAATATTGTGCTGGGAAATGTTGCACCATATTAAACATAGGAGAAAAATGTGTTGGAATAGGAAAAAATGTGTTAGAATAGGAGAAAAAAAGTGTTAGAATAGGAGAATAATGTATTGGAATCGGTGAAAGGGAGGACAATTTTGCATTGGAGAAAAAGAGAAAACTTTCACGGAAAAAGGAAAAAATCGGCTTTTTTTCTGCGAAAAGTCATGCAGGAAATTTTTCTCACTTTTCACTCACCTCTAACAGCAACAGTAATGCTGGATTTCTTTGGTGGGTGTTTGGCTTTAGCATGTTTGACATAAATGTCATGGTTTATGTGTTTCATATGTGTCTTCAGGGAGGATGTGCCAAGGTGTGTTCCCTCCTTTCCCCTTCTCACTGACTTGTCACAAATTGTGCACAGTGCTGTTGTTGATGACTGCACTGTGCCTGCCCCAAGAGAAAAACAGTCCCACACCCATAACTTCAGGGGATAGGGAAAAGGTGGAAAAGAATTGCTTCTTTCTTCTCCTCCTCCACATTCCCCTTCACTGGCTGGGGCAGAGGATGATGTTGCTGCTGTTGCTGCTACTGCCTCAGAATCAGTACTGAAACTAGGACCAGGAGTATTGCTGCTGCTCGCAAGTGGAACCTGTCCTAGTCCTGCATCACTTGTGGACCCCATTCCCACTGTTTCCACTGTGGTCTGTGACACACTAGCCTGCTCCTCAGCATCCTGCTGCCCTTTCAACTCAGTCGCAGGAATTAGAGCAGTTGCAAATTACAAAAGCTCACTGCTGGCAGTGGTGGTGATGCCCATGCTCATCCCTATTTCCCATTCCTTCTCAGTTTCTGCTAAAAAGGCCATCAATGTCTCCTCGAATTCAGCTTCTCAACCATCATCATGACCACCACCACTAGTCCCTACGTGCTGCTGCTGCTCTATTACAGACATCTCACTGCTGGAATAGGTGACAAGCAATGTGACAGAGGGTCCCCTAATATCACACTTGCCATTTCTTGGTGACTTGAAGAAGGCAGACTGGCATCAGACACAGGCAGCTGATCTGTGCTCCTGGTGGTGTTATTAAATCTGCACCTGCTTTTCCCCAACACCAGTTCTGGCCTCTTCAGGGTCATGTTCCACTTGGACACTGTAGTGAAAGGAAGGGGACTCCCAGGGCCAGAGGAATGGTGTTGGCTCCCTTGACCACTAGTCTGGACACTCTCTAACGCTTCCCCCTACCACTCCCCTAACACTAGTTCCACCGGCTGCTTCACCATTACTGTTACTACTACTAAGACCAACCACATTAAATTCAGCCCCAGAGTCTTCCTCCTCATAGTCACTAGTAATATTAGGATATTGATTACCCCCTTCTTCACTCCTAACACTAACATGCTGCTGGACCTTCTTAGTACTAGTACTAGCACTGTTGGGACTGCTTGTGGAATGGCAAGTGTGACTTAAGGAACACAGCTGTCACACTTGGCATCATCTTCTCTCCCCCCACTCCTGAGTATTATAAGACACACTAGCAGCAGGTTCAGCACTGGTGACAGCAGGTTTAGCACTGGCAACAGGAACAGCACTGGTGGCAGGAGGGGCAGCACATCTGACAGAAGGCACAGTATTGGTGGCAGCAAGGGCAACACTTCTGACAGCAGGCAAAGCACTGGTGGCATCAGGTTCAGCACTAGCAGCAGGTACAACACTGGTGGAAGCAGAGGCAGCACTCTGACAGCAGGCACAGTACTAGTGACAGCAGGTTCAGCAATGGTGGCAGCAGGGGCAGCACTGGCAGCAGGCACAGCACTGGTGGTAGCAGAGGCATCATGTCTGACAGCAGTCACAGCACTAGTGCCAGCAGGGGCAGCACTTCTGGCAGCAGGTACAGCAGTGGTGGCATCAGGGGCAGCATGTTTGGCAGCATGCACAGGCAGCTGACCTGTCGTGCTCTCACTACTACCCTTTTCTTCCTTTCTTGGCATTAATTCCTCAGGATCCCTAGGGGTAATTTAGGGGGGCTGGACAGCATTGGTTCTGTAGTGCTCACTTCCACCTCCTCATCAGACTCAGTGGACATATAAGTGTCCTTCCAGTTCCTCCTTTTATTATTTTTAAACATTCTCATAGTGATAGCAGTCACTATGAGCCTCTCCTGCCTTAGTTTTCCAAACAAATCACAGCAGAACAGCACAGAAAGTCTACTTCACTCTGTAGCTGCTTCTATTGTGTTCTTGGAATACATCAAGTTTTTACAGCGAAAAGGTGAAAAACATGTAAATCAATGGGTGGAAACTTTTTAGCCATTGAATAAAATGGAGCAGAATTTTGGTCAATAGGTGAAAAATGCAAAGATTTTTATCGCTGGCTTTAAAGCAGATTTTCCAATGAAAAAGCAGACAACAATGTGTTTTTCGTGGAATTTCTTGAGGGAACATGACTAAAGATTTCGCCCACCCCTACAGATTGGACCCCTGACTGTTTTTGGATTATTGTTTATATTTATCGTCCATCTCATTCTTATACATGCTGAGGATGGAAGACAATCACATATATTTTATCAACTAAGCAGTAAGACTGTTCTGTTTTTATTTATTTTACATTCTTTTGTTGGACATTATTGTGTTAGACATTTACATTTATTAGGCTACTACTTATTCACTTACCATTGGTATTATTGTTTTATTGTTTGTTTGTTATATTTCTTATTTTTCTATTATTCCTATATTATTAAATAGTTTTATTAGGGAGAAGCACTCTCCTTTTCCTTTGTTTTCTAGATGTTGCTCTTACTGAGTCTGATATCACAAGCAGGCCAATGTGATAGTAGCCCATGCCTCTCTATCTACTCATATATTTCATATTCTATTGCTTATTATCTTGTTCTTATAGCTGTATGTATCAATATAGGGGTGATTTAACACCACTTTCATTTCCTTGTTTGTGGTGAGACTTTACCCCAATTTTCACAGATTGGGGTGATTGAGCTCGTGATTACAAACTTGATAGAGCGACTCTGTCTTCTGTGTCAGGCACCAAATCAAAATGACAACACCAGCACCACCCAATAGTGTTATAGCAGCAATACACTCATGGCAAGAATATTGGGATTGAACTCTCACATTTTTTGGTTTCTTTTTAGGTATTTGATGTTTTCACAGACACCAAAGTAAATAATACACCCGACACAGGAACAGTGAAGTTTAACCAGTTTATTAAGATAAGCAAGAGTAAGCACTTCCCCAACCTTAGTAGGAACAGGAGTGAGGACAGTGCCGAGTCCACTACCCAAGGATTGACACTAAACTGTAACCAGTACTCAGTAGCCTATAGAGATAGATGGTAGCAGAACCAGGCTTGGTTCTATACATAGCAAATGGAAACCTGGAATGCCAGCCCTCTGGAGTCAAGGGTTTGACTCCTTCCCCCCAAAAAAATATATCCCATCCCCCATGTGCCACCTTACATCATCCACCACCCCTGGCATAGGGGAACCTGCTCTCACCAGCTGTTTAAGGGATGCTGGAGATAGGTGTGGGGCTGTTTGGGTTTAGCTCCTAGCAAGCAAGTGCTGGCCATGTGGTGTCATAGTGAAAACCAGTGCAGAATGTGATGGTGCCAAGGTGATAGGTGTTGGTTCAGGGGGTAGGCATTGGTCAGAGCCAATGTTGCTGGTGGTAGGCACAAACTCTGTGGAGGAGACCATCAGCACCTCTTGGGCCTCTTCTTCTTCAGGCTCATCCTGCTCACTGTCTCAGAGTGTTTTGGGGGAGGTGGGACAGAGGTATTTGCTGCTGCTGAGCCTGAAGAGATTTCAAGGCTGAAAAAGAAAGAGAAATAATTTGCGTTGTCATGTTATGTACTTGTGTCAAAACTACTGTACAATAGTGCAGTGGTTCTTGCTCCACCTACTAACAGGTCAGAATTTTATAATTTACTACCTCAAGCACAGGTATTAAGTAAAATGGATGTTGGTCACTATGGTGCAGCTGTTCTGCCTGAAACAGAGTGGTGCAAAATGAGTCCCCCCACCAGATGTTGTAGACTAACACTCTCACCATCCTTGACCAGCTGTTGGCTCACCAGAGGTTATGGGAGTTGTGGTCCTCATTAATTTGAGGGCTTCAGGTTGCCCAACCCTGGCCTAAAACAAGCACATTTTTTATGAACCTAAGCACCTTGTAGTGCCTAAGGGGTGTCCAAAACATTGCTTTGGCAATCTATTCAATGTCCCCATGCACTAAAAGACTTAAGTGAGGGGGTCTGAGCTAACATTTGGGAATACATACTCAGGAAACTGGGCAAAGGTAAACACTTTATCCTTAAAGGACCAGAGGGGTGTGCAACAGATTTCTTTGTAATGCATTGCACACCCCTCTGATCCTCAAGGCATTTAACAGCATGAAATATCTGAGATTAAGCTTTTCTTAACACCAGCCTTAAAGTCCAGAGCATGTACTTTGTCAAACCCTGTGGCCTGACTTTCACAATCTCAGGCAACATTCATGGATCACCTCAGCATATATTGCCAGGATCTGGAGTGTACGACCACTGGTGAGCCTACAATAGTGACAAGCCCAGTCTTCTTTAATGGTGCCTTGCAATCACAATAACAATGCTTGAGTATGCCAGTGGTGCATGTGAAGTAGCTGAAAGAGCACCCCTCTTTCTGCATCTGCCTCCATGTACTGTGTGCTAACCCATTAAAGCGCACAGCCAAAAAAATGACATTGAAAAGCCCCTTATATATAATCACCCCCAATCATTATGATCAATGAGACACTTGAATCAGCTATATGATTTCATGGTTTTCAGGCATTAGCAAATTTGTTAAAAATAGGTTTTTGGTAGAATGGTGAAACCATGAAATAAATTGCCCAGGATTCACTGTCGTGGCTTTGGTAGGAAGATCCACCATTTTCGGTAAGTTCAGCTTCGCTGCAATGGCATCAGTCAAAATGTACATTTTAAATTTCCTTTAGAAAAAAAAAATGCTGTTACTAGGAAAAATTGGATGCAATGGAATTTAGGCCAAATATGGTGAATAGGTTATTAAAGCATGTAAAGACCCTTCTATCCTGAATGACAGCTAACATTTTTACCTAACAGTCCTATGCAGGTGGTTCGCCCTCAAGTTACTCTGTCTGCAGGTTCTAACATGTCAGTACTGTAAGACGTCCCTTTTTAAACAGAGGTGAGTTATTTAGAAATATCCACCTGTGTTCAAATAGGGAAAACCTGTTAGTGTTCCGTGAGGACAGGTTTGAAAATAACTGGAGCAGAGACTAGTAAGTAGATAAATGGGAGGATTACATGTGTCTGTAATGTTAGCTTTTTGAAACATGTCTCAGTTTTTCCCTAGTGATATTTTGCCATAGTTCATAGAGTCAAATATAAATATTTTCTAGCACTTGTTCCTTAGAGTTTACAATCTAACTTTGGCATCTAAGGCATTGAGAGTTAAACTGATTTGCCCATGGAGTTCTATACTACTTCCTATCACCAAACAGGAACTGCAGCATTTTGTTTGTAGAGCAAGACTGCTGCACATTCATTAAAGTCACTCAATTTTAAAACCAGATAAAAGACATAGAAATATTATATATTTATTTATATTCATATCCATAAAAGGCCACAATGGATAGTTTTTCATGTTATGGATTTTAGGGAACTTTCTGTTCTGAAATGGCTATCTGTATGCAAAATAGCTAACTCCAGCACCAATACATTTGACAAAAAAAGTGTCCCAGATAATTAATCTTTTGAATACCAGAGGTGCATTGGTGCTGGAGTTAGCTATATTGCATAGCTATTTCAGCACAGACGTTAATGAAAATCTTTTACATGAAAAATTCCCTGGCATTCAAAGGGTTAAAGGTATAGTAATGATTAATACTGAAAACACTATATATTGCTGAGATATTTTATTCAAAAGATATTGCAGCTCAAGCTTGAAAATTTTTGGATGCCGTACATCCGTAGTCAAAAATGTTACAGTTGAGTTCTTGCTATAGCAGTGTATGGGGGTTTATGGTCAATTTGACCAGAGCTGTCCATAGAGTGCTATAGCAACAGCTCCACTACTACATTTCAGATATCACTAAAAAAAGATATTTCAAGTTGCAATAACGTTTGACTAGAACATTTCTCTGAAGTAGGATTACCCTTATAATATATATTTGTTCAATATTAAGCATTACTATACTTTTAAGTTTTTGAACACACAAATCCACCCAGGGATATTTTCTGGGAAAAGGGACCTGATACTGCTGTATTGAGGTAAAGTACCACAAAGGATAATGCATTTTTGTTTGTTTTGGGGGAAGGAGGCACAGAAAACCCCTACATATACATAATTTCTCAACAAACATAAGCCTTCATATTCCCAAACACATATGCACACACTTTTGTTGTCTGCCAAAGGCAAGCATGTAATTTGTCTCAAAAGTACACAAACACACACATACACAAACACACATATGGACACACACACATGAATACACATAACTCTCACAGCCTCCTCACACTCACACATACACATGTGGAGCCTTGAGCCATTTTTGCAGTACATTGAGGTGATGGCTGTGTTTCAGGGAATGAAGGTGACGAAGATGCTAGGACAATCATAATCGTTTTCTGTGGCTCAGTTGGCCAGAATGTACTTCCTGAATTCTCACAGTATTGATGACTTAATGTTAGTGTCATATCTCACTAATCCGTGATTTAAGTGCCAGATGGTATCTTGCTGTGAAATGAATCAAAAACCATCTGTCACTCACAAGGTGCCTGTAGACCTCATACACAAGAATTCACATAAATTAAACAATATAAGAGAAAAGACACAGTTTAAGGAAACATGAACAACATACATTAATTCTAATGTATGTATATATATATATATATATATATATATATATATATATATATTTTTTTTTTTTTTTTTTTTTTTTTTTTTTTTTCCTTTATGCCTTCCAACCACCTGCCTCAGAACATAATGTACAATTAAGCACATGCAAATCACCTAATACTCAGTTTAGATTTACCTGCCCTTTGTAAGTCTGAGTCACTCCAAGGATGTTGCACTAAGAAAAACTGCACTGCATTTCTGGGGCAAATCAACTGCACCGTAGGGAACAAATAAAAATCCTCCATGTCTTAATTGATTTAAACACCTTGAATGTTAATCAGTGCAATTAACTGAAAACCACTCTAGCATTTAAAGAGTTAAAAGTCCTATATACACTGGAGGAAATCTGTTCTCCAAGATGCAATAGGTTTGCTCCAGGAGTGCAACACATTTCCCTCAGTATGTCAGTCTCTCTGTTTCTCTACACCCTCTACTGTCTCAAAATACAATTTTATATCCAATGCTGTACACAACCAGCCCATTAATTTATCAAAGGCCAAGTAAAGCAGCATATCTGATACACTGCTCTTCATTTTTGATAACTGATATATTCCTTCAGGTAGTCCTAATTCATGGACCATATTTTGATTTCCTCCACTGAAAAAAAATCCTGGTGTAAATGTCCCCATAACTGTGGTACGTGTCATAGGCACACGGCATGTGTATGTATATGACCACTAGCTTAATGTGGGATCTGCCAGCCCAAGCCTGGCAAACCCAGTAAAAACTAAAATGCAGAATCAGCTGCTAAAGCCATCAAATATTAGATCTGATTATCATGATCAACTGAAAAGTCATGGAAACTGCAATCTTAAATTGTTGCAATATGTACAAAAATGAATGGAAAAAGGAAAGAGATTGAAGGATAGAAATATAATCTGATCAATTGTAAACTGAAAATATGAATAAATTGGAACTGCAGATCACTTGCAAACCAATTTCAAATATTTCCTTTCACACCCAATATATAAAATCAATTGGTGAAAAAAAGTTTTCCAGCTTAGTGATGCTGATATACTAGAAAGAACAGGATACATTATTGTGCAAACTACCCCGACTACAGGGGACCAATAAAATATTCCATTGATTTAAATTGGGCTTTTGACACTTTGTGGGAGATGCACTAAGGAATGATAATCAGATGATTTCTCCAGTGTTATCACTTCTCCATTTCCTATATTATTCTACAGAGCCAATGCACTAAGATCTCCAAAGTTGAAAAAAATCTTAGCTCATTGGCACCATAGAATAACATAGCAATTAGAGAAGTGATATTACTAAATAAGTCATCTCCACTTTATCACCTCTTTATCACACCTTAGAACATCTCCCCCTGCAGTGATATTAATACTCTAGTTCCTATGTTCCTGTGTTATTTTATGGAGCCAATGCACTAAGATTTCTCAAACCTTGGTGATCTTAGTCATAGTCTCTATAGAATAACATAGGAACCGGAGGCGTGATATCACTGGAGATCTTATCTCAGCACCTCTTTATCATGCCTTAGTGCATAAGCTGCCTTTGAGAACTAATGGTCTACAACACATTGCCATATAAGTTTTTTTTATTCACGTCACCTCTATTTCCTTGCCATTAAAGATTGAAATCTAAATGTCGGTGCCTGTGGCAACTAAAGATGGAGTGACTTGGTAAAGTTCTTGAGGAGTGAAAGCAAGAATCATTATAAGCTTCCCCACTTCAGAGTCAGTGAGGCTTATGCAAAATTGGGTATATCTGGTGCAAACTACGTTCTCCTTAGGAAACAAATAAAATTCCAATTATTCCCATTAATTTAAATGGGGCTTTTAACGATTGTATGCTAGAAATTTTTGCCATCTTTATTTGAGCTCTATACGACTCTCCAATGACGGTAATTCAACTTGTAGGGGCCCAGACAGATGTCATCATGATTATGACAGCAACCAGGCAGGGATGATGACTTTTGCTGTCCCTGCCCATGAAATCTTTGGGCACATGATATGCGAGAACATCGTCTCAGTGGAGTGGTCTAGACAGTAGGGACGACATTTGCCTCAAACCAAAATTGGCAAAAAATGACACTTTCCTCTTGGTGAAAAATTTCCTGCGAAAAGTGCCATTTTCCTGCTTTTTTCTCCTAACTCCGTGTATGACCCGGCCTGGCTGACGTTCCTGCTCCGTGATTGATCCGGCTTGTCTGACGTTCCTGCTCTGTGTGTGACCCGGCCTGATCTACCTCCCCGCTTGGTTCCTGTCTCCGGTGATCCGGCTTCATTGAGGCTTTGTCTATGTCGCCTGGCGACATTTCAAACTGTCTGATCAGTGCTTCTTTTGCTGACCTCCACCACGCTTGCTGAGCCTGTTGCCTCCGTTACCGAGCCTGTGTATTAACCCTTGACGTGCCTGTTGCCTCCGATTAGGGCCGTCCATTACACCTGCTGAGTCTGTTGCCTCCGTTACCGAGCCTGCTCGCTGACACTTGCAGTACTTGTGGCCTCCAATATTGAGCAATCCGTTAACTCTTATTGAGCTTGTTGCCTCCATTACTGAGCCTGTTCATTAACACCTGCAGAGCTTGTTGCCTCCGATACCGAGCCTTTCCTTTAACACTTGCTGAGCTCATTGCCATCTGTACCGAGCCTGTCCGTTCACTTGCAGAGCCATGGTGTTTTCCGTTACTGTCCACCTAGTGGTCTTGCCATTCCCTCGATTCAGTTATGCCCCGGAAGGGTGCTACTGGCTCTTGTCCTACTCAGCTTTCGCAGTGTTGGCATATCCATTACGCACCACCGGGTGCTACTAGCTCTGGTCCTGTTCAGCTCTGGCAGTGTGGGTACTCGTTGATGTACCATGGGGTGCTGCTGGCTCAGGTTCCATTCAGCTCACGCAGTGTCATTAACCCATTCTACACTGCAAGTGCATTTGGCTCAGATTACACTCAGCTCAGGCAGTGTGGTTCCATTTACGCACAACAGAAGTGTCCTTGGCTCTTGTCTTAAGTGGCTCTAGCATAAGTGGTTGGTCTTGCAAATCACCAGTCCCTAAGTACTACTGTGTGGACTCACTACTAGGTGCTTCCATCTGGCACTCCAGCCTTTGGCTGTTCTTATCCACCACTAGGCGTTGGCTTACACACCACCTCAGAGACTGATTATTACATTGGACTTAACCCTTGCTACACCAATTCCTTGTTGTACAGTATTGCTCTTTACCTGTACTGTGTCTACCTTATTACCATATCGCCTGTAGTTACATGTCATTACCTATTTCTGCCCTTAGGGGGCAGTGTTCTTTATTTTCTTCTCAATAAAACTGTGTTTTATTTTTTACCACTGGTCTGAGAGTCTGAATAACCATTACAAGCAGTGGGTTTCCGTTACCATCTACCGTTAGCTCTTGCAACATTAGGCTTCATTGGCACACCGGAAGGGTGCTACTGGCTCTAGCAGTGTTGGGGTATCCATTTACGCACCACGGGGTGTTACTGGCTCTGGTCCCTTTCAGCTCTGGCAGTACGGGTATCCGTTGACACACCAAGGGGTGCTAATGGATCAGGTTCCATTCAGCTCACGCAGTGTCATTAACCCTTTCAGTACCGCAGAGTGCTGTGGCTCCGGTCCCATTCAGCTCACACAGTGTGCCTATTCCGTTACGCACGGCAGAGTGCCCTTGGCTCTAGCACCAGTGTTGGTCTTGCTTATCACCAGTCCTTGAGGACTACTGGGCGTTGTCTTACACACCACATCAGAGACTGATTATTTGCATTGGACTTAACCCTAGCCTTACGCTGTTCCATTGCTTGTATGCATTGCTCTTTATCCGTACTGTGTCTGCTATATTACCATATTGCCTTCAGTTACGTGTAATTACCTATTTCTGCCCTTAGGTGGCTGTGTTCCTCATTTATTCTAAATAAAACTGTGTTTTATTTTTTACCTCTGGTCTGAGAGTCTGAATAACCATTACATGCCTAGACCCTATTATGCAGAAACCCACGATCCAGGTGGCATTTTCCTGGGCAGAACACTCGGTGGAGGTTCTGGCCCTGGTTGATTCCGGTGCAGCCAGATATTTTATGGACAGTTCATTTGCTACGCTACATCAGATTCCGTTGGTCGAGAGGGAATCTCCCTTAGCTATTGAGGCCATTGATGGCAGACCGTTGGAACCAGCTCAGATCACCATGGAAACTATTCCTCTGTCTATGACTATTGGGGCGCTCCACACCGAGAAACAGAGGTTTCAGATTATTCATTCTCCTCATTATGCGATCATTCTGGGGTTCCCATGGCTACATCTGCATAATCCCCAGTTTGATTGGCAGACTTGTGAAATCACGTCTTGGTCTGAGTATTGTATGGGGCATTGTGTGACTCATCCGATTAAGATCATGTGTACCTCTCCCTCCGTGCCAGCTGAATATCACCAATTCAGTGACGTGTTCAGTAAGGGAAAGGCTAGCACTTTGCCCCACCATAGGGCTTACGATTATGCTGTTGATTTGCCTCCTGGTGCTGTGCCTCCTAGGGGTCACAAGTACCTGTTGTCGTGCAAGGAGAATCGGTCCATGGAGGAATATATTGATGATGCCCTTAAAAGAGGGATAATTAGGAAATCTTCCTCGCCCGTGGGGGCTGGTTTCTTTTTTGTCAAAAAGAAGAATGGCGAATTGGTTGAGACCCTGCATAGATTACCGGGGACTGAATAAGCTAATGTCCAAAAATGCCTATCCCATACCACTCATTACCAAACTGTTTGACAAGTTGAAAGGTTCCTCTATTTTCACTAAATTGGACCTACGGGCTGCATATAACCTGATCAGAATAAGAGCTGGAGATGAGTGGAAAACGGCATTTAATACCAGATCTGGACATTATGAATACCTAGTTATGCCTTTTGGCCTATGTAATGCACCCACTGTATTCCAAGAATTTATTAATGATATCCTCCGTGATATGCTACAGTCCTGCGTAGTAGTCTACATGGACGATATTTTCATACACTCGTCTAGTTTGTCTCAACACATCAAGGATGTGTCTGAAGTTTTGCTCAGATTAGGCAAGAATAAACTCTTCTGTAAGATTGAAAAATGAGAGTTTCACAAGTCCGTGGTTGCTTTTTTGGGCTTCGTGATTTCTAGAGACGGCATTGCCATGGATCAGGAGAAACTCGCAGCTGTATTGCAATGGCCACGACCCAAAGGGTTAAAAGCTATTCAGAGCTTTCTTGGGTTTGCAAATTATTACAGGAAGTTTATTCGGAAGCTAATTGGACTAGAGAGGGAGGGAAAGTATGGAGGGAAAGTTTTGCACACGCGGGTAGCCATCATCTGAATTTCCGAAATTTACGCCAAAGATTCTGTCCAGGGCTGTTTGGATTCATTTTTTTAAAAAAGAAACGACATTTTCCTTTTGGACGGCCCAAATGACACTGAATGACCCTTATTCGTCCGAATTCCAAAACTGGCCGAACCAATTCGCACATGCTGTGAGGATCTAACGTAGATAAAGAATGACAAAGGACAGTAATATTTCACCCATTGAGAACAATGGAACAGCTCTACACATTTGCAGTTCATTTCTGTGCAACGAGTGATAACGCAAGGTAAACAGATAAATTTACAGATGAAAATTCTGCACCTACTTTACTTTGCATAGAGCACACAACGAAGGTTGAAAAAAAAACCCAGTCTAACAATGCATAGCAGGGAACAAACAGCTCATACAACACTTACACCACAGTACAATGACAGCAAAGGCAAAACTAACCCCAGATTGTCAAGGAAGAACCCTGAAAATGTGCATGGCCTATATATAAGTCATGGACAACCAACATTAACCCATCAACCCCCTGAGGGATAAGGGGTTTACATATCAACCTCAAACAATCCGTGCCATGATACTCCGTGACAACAAGGGTTAACACATAACAACAAATATGTCCCCACGGTATGCACACCTGTCAATCATTAAGCAACCCAATCCTGACTGTGCAGCATCACTAGCCAATGGAGAGCCAAGGTGCACCGGTGTCAACAACCACACAGGACATAATCACACACTCACCTGACAGGTAAATAATAATTACAAACACATTAAAACAATAAGAGCTACGCTGGAAAACATTTACCTGGACAATACACATGTTCCCTTTGGTCCCTCCATACCTGATGACAGCTCCTGGACAACACTCCACCACTGTCTTAAAGGGACATCTAGCCATCCTCAAACGTGACGTGATTACAGTGAGACCATTCAAAGAGAAATTGTGAGCATTATGTTTTCATTGCAATACCTGCAAAGACATCAGAGAAGGAGGCACATGAGGGCTAGGGAACCTCAGGAACCCCCAAGCACAAAAACACATCTTCCTCCTGTTGCAACTGCTGATGCTCCGGCTGGCGAGCCAGCCAGAAGCCCAACTCCACCTGGATAACCAGGACAGACAGCAACACCTCAGCTGCCACAAGTGGATCCCCCCATAGCCTCAGCTGCCACAGGGACCTGTGGAGCAGAACAGATAGGACAGATGACCACTGAGACCCAGGATATACCGTACAAGGGTCGCTCTCTTCGGAATGGTGGAGGTTGAAGTGAAAGACAGTTACAGGCTGACATCACACTGCATCATTGACCTATATGAGGTGATCAAAGATGACATTGATCCCATATTCAGCACCAACTGTGCCTGATCAGGAATGAAGAAGCTGCTGCCTGCCATATAGTTCATGGCAAGTGAATCCTTCCAATCCACTGAGGGACTCTATCTAGGATGTCCCAGGACACATGGTCCAGGGTGTTTCTCAGGTGTTGGGAGCACTGAAGAGGAAGTCCAGGATGCAAATCCATTTACCTTTCAGCTAGATGAACATGTCAAGCAGGAGTTCTACATAAGGAGAGGCATACCCAGTCATGGGGGTCATCGACTGCACCATTTCCATTATCCACAATTATGTATCATGTGCTTGTTAAGACGTGTGTGTTGTGGTTCCCTAATGGTCTGGATTGGCAGTGGTGCAAACCTAAGTCTGAGTCTTTGTTCTAGCATCACATATTGGATATGTGTTTGTTCTAATTCTCTTGGTGGGTGAAACATGTGTCCTCCAGCCTCTT
The DNA here is from genome assembly GCA_037306005.1 of Rhinophrynus dorsalis. Classification (NCBI taxonomy): domain Eukaryota; kingdom Metazoa; phylum Chordata; class Amphibia; order Anura; family Rhinophrynidae; genus Rhinophrynus; species Rhinophrynus dorsalis. The sequence continues at coordinate 327,873,885 of CM074720.1, read as the reverse complement.
CTGTTGCTGTTCTTCCCCATCAATGTGTGTTTGTGGAGTTGATTTGCTTGTGTGCGGTACTGTCATTGTTTCAACTTAAATGTCATGGTTGTGTCCAGGGGCGGATTGTCCTATCGGGGGATCGGGCATCCCCCGGAGGGCCGCCCAGTCATGGGCCGGTAAGGAGATCATATGATCTCACTTCTCCAGTCCACAGCTCTGTAGATGTGAGGGACAACTCACTCACCCAAGTGGTGCAGCAGTGAAGAGACCGGGTCCTATGCTCTGTAACTGTCCCACCCCCAAGACTTAGCTGGCCCTGCTCTGCCTGTGTGTGTCCTGTGCAATTCATGATTAGCAGGCAGAGCTTCTGAGTCCCAAATGCCTAGCAGTTTAAACTGGTATTATCTAATTCTTCCTAACTAACTGTACCCATTGCTAGAGATGCTTAATTTATCATCTTTTAACCCTTTAACCCCCTGTATGCTTTAGGGAAGTATAAATCATCAGTTATTAACCCATTGCATTCCAGAGAGGATTACAGTAACATTCTGTTATTAACCCATTTGATTCCTCATATGTCAGTACCTCACTGATTAACCCCTTGCATGCTAGAGAGGCATAATTCATCAGTAACTGACCCCTTTTACGCCACAAAGGTGAATAAAGGTGTTAGTTAACGATGAATTATGCCTTTTTAGCACACAAGGGGTTATTCATTGAGGTACACATTCCTGTGCAATGTGTTGTGCACCTATAAGACATTAAATGGGTTAATGGCAGAATATATTACTGTACACCTCTCTGGCATGCAAGGGGTTTATAACTGATAATTTATTGCATACAGTAGGTTAAGGGATTAATAGATAATAGTGTTGAGCGAGCACCGCGATGCTCGGGTGCTCGGGTGCTCTGACCGAGCACCCCCTGCTGCTCGAGTGCTCGGCCGAGCACCCGAGCCCCATTCAAATGAATGGGAGCACTCGAGCATCAAACCAGGCACCCCCTGCTCTGATGAGCGGAGGGTGCCTGGTCAATGTCCCCCTTCATCTCCGCTATGCCCCTCTTCCACAATGTCCCCCTTCATCTCCTCTATGCCATAGAGGAGATGAAGGGGGACATTGTGGAAGAGGGGCATAGCGGAGATGAAGGGGGACATTGTGGAAGAGGGGCATAGACTCTATGCCCCTCTTCCACAATGTCCCCCTTCATCTCCGCTATGCCCCTCTTCCACAATGTCCCCCTTCATCTCCTCTATGGCATAGAGGAGATGAAGGGGGACATTGTGGAAGAGGGGCATAGCGGAGATGAAGGGGCACATTGTGACAGACGGGCATAGCGGAGATGAAGGGGGACATTGTGGAAGAGGGGCATAGAGTCTATGCCCCTCTTCCACAATGTCCCCCTTCATCTCCGCTATGCCCCCTTCATCTCCGCAATGCCCCTGTACCTCCATTCCCTGGTGGTCCAGCGGAGCGTCTTCGGATCTGTGCCTCTTCCGGCACAGATCCCCGCAACCCGAACATGTCGGGCGAGCACATGGCGGTACTCGTACGAGTACCGCCATGTGCCGAGCAGAGCGATGCTCGAGCCGATCCGAGCATCGGCCGAGCACGCTCGCTCAACATTAATAGATAAGCATTTATGCCTCTTTAGCAAAGTTGTGTATGTGTGGGGGGGGGGATAATAGGCTGGAGCAGGAAGACAGAGTGGGGAAAAACAGTTGTTTTTATAACCCCCTGAGTGCCAGAGGGGTGCCCGGAGCATTTCTGAGCAATGCACTGTGTAACCCCCCCCCCCCCCCAGCACTTGAGGAATTTTATTATATGCATATAGATTAAAATACCAGCTAGTGGGACAGTTAAATAAAAAATCCCCCTGGGCTGGTACTGCACCACAATCTGCCCCTGGTTGTGTCAACAGTGCAAATGTTTGTTTTGAGGCCCTGGGGTTATTTTACACTTGGCCTATGTGTTGGACATGCAATCAGCTTCTGTTTGTTCTACTACCATGTGTGTGATGACACCTGTGGATCTGTACAATATAACCCTGGGGTGGTTTTCTAGTCTTTTGCATTGTGTGTCCCTCTAGCACTCAAAGGGATACGGTAAGTGCTGACCTCCCTGTGCCTCCATGTGTAACATTGTGGAGGAACATAACAGCTTGCATGAAAATGTGTTTGTGTGCGATAAGTATGTCTGATCAAAGCAGCACCAAGGGGGTTAAACTTATACTTGGACATGATTTGGTCTGCTTAACTCATCACAATATTCTGTTTTGGATCTACAGCATTAGCTCCTTGTTTGAACCCTATCAGCAATGTGTTGGTGAACTTGGGAAGCTTAATACTGGCCATGTGTTCATCTGGCACTGTGTTTTGGCATACTAGCTAAGAGACTTTGTGTGGTGGACAGTTCCAGACATATTGACTTACCAGGAGTCTGGAGGGTGCTGTCATCTTCTGTGTCACAGCTACCTTGGACTCTCTGAACAGCATTCATGGAGAGGTTCTGCCTGAGCATCTCCTTCCAGGCATTAAAGGTGATATTTGCTGAGGGACTACCTCTGGGTCCTCTCACTTGCATGGCCAGGTGTCCCATCTTGTGTTTGAGTTTCCTTTTCAGAGTCTGTCCAGCACTTCTTTATGGAGTCAGTGGTGTGCTTACACCTGGACATTACATTTACTGCGTTCTGGACCTAACACCAGACGAGCTTCTTATGAACAACAATCCCACTGACCTTTTCCATGGTGAACAGGATGTACTCCCTGTTAAGAATTATCTGCACCAGGGCCATGTTCTCCTTGTGGGAGTACTTTGGGTCCCACAATCTGTCTTTCTCCAAACCAGTCTGGGATGTATCTGAACTGTGTGAGGTGGTTTGGTGATCAGGCCCTGCCTGCTCTGTCTTTGGATGTGTGTGTGTGTGTGTGTTTGTAACGCACATCCCCCCCCAGTTCCCTGGTATGTTGGTCCTTGTCTGCTGTGTACCTGACCATTGGGGGGTACCCCTTGGCCCGCCTGCTCTACCTCTCCCATGGTCTGTTTCCTCCTTTCCTGCACCTCTTCCATCCCTCCATCCTCTCCCTGCCATCTTTCTATCACTCTCCTAGCTCCCCTCACACAGCCACACACCCAGTCACACACAGAGGCACACAGTCACAATCAATCTCTAGCACTCTTGCACTCCAAATAAGAAAATATGTGTGTTTGCGTTTGCATGTGTACTTGACATGTTCAATATGTGCCAAAATGTATTCTGTTAAATGAAATGCTTTCGACTCACCGCTCCAAGTCTACATGGCACTGTATGCTTCTCTCTCTTCGCTAAGTCTATCCTCCAATCCTGGGCCCTATGCTGTAGCTCTGACAACCTCCAAACACAGGCAGTGAGTGTAATTTATTTTGGGGTTTATACACATTTTTTTTGAATGTGCTCACTGAGCCTGGCAGTGACTTGCATATTATATACATTACAACTACTCCAATGTCTTATGTTATATTTTGAGAACCTGTTCACTTTAAAGAAAGACTAACACAGCCTAACACCCCCCCCACACACACACACACTTACCTTTCTATGGTCAGAAAACCAAAATAGCCCCTATTAATGTACCCATTGTTCAAAAGGTAACATCTTCAACCCACCCTGAATGTCATAGCCAGTGAGGCAGAAATGACAGTTGCTAGCAGTACCACAGAATCTTGGACTCTGCTTACTGCACATGATAGTCTGAAGCCGTTATGTATCAGAGGGGTATGCAGTGCATTGCTTTACAATGCACAGCACATTCCTCTGCTCCTTGGGGACTTAAGTAGACTCAACCACATTACCAGTTTCAGTTTGAAAAAAAAAATGTGACCATTAGGAATTTTCTGGCATTTATGTTATATGAGAGTTTGTATTAGCATGTGTCAGTGTGTCTTTAATTCTGATGACCCACAGTATTCTATTTTTAAATAACCAACAAAACTTACTATTAGCATCTTAAATCCATTAAATAAGATTAAAGAGTCTTGAGAGATTGTTTTTAAAAATTCAATAAAAGTTGCCAACAACTTGCCCTTGAATTTATATAGAATGAAATAGGAAAAAGGACTGCTTTCTTGCAAAAATCCGTAATTGTTAATATAAAAGCAGTTTGCTGTGCATGACTACTGCGCGTGACTGCGTCTTTCGGGCAGTCTCTACTGCGCATGTGTATGTTACTCATTCTCATTCTACCAATTTATATTATAGGATATATATTTATTTATTTATTTATTTTTACCTTTTTGTGATAGATTGAAAAGTAAAAATTAACAGCGCACAAATTACACACTGACCCATATTTATAAAAGTAAGCTGAAGTTATCCTAGAGTAAACTAAATGCACCATAGTAGACAAAAACAAATTCCTGTTAATTTAAATTGGGTTTTTAACCCCTTGAATACTAGAGAGGTCTTTCAATGAATTGGAGATCTAACTAGCATTCAAGGAGTTAAAAAGGTCTATTTCAGTGCATGGGAATTTATGAATTTTTATTTATCCCCTATGGTGCTGTCGATGGACTCTAGAATAACTCCAGTTTGTTTTTATAAATATGGGCCATTGGGTCTTATAATTAAAAGCAATGTGGTGCAATACTGGGGTAAACAAAGCACTACAATGCATTCAAGTGTTTAAAAGCTAAATTAACATCAATGTGATGTGTATTTGCTCCCTCTGGTGCAGTTCATTTGCTCCAGAATTACTACACTTTGCTTTTCGATAAGGACATTAGGTGACATTATTCTACACAATAAACTATTTCCTTTGCTTTTCTGGACACAAAGTAACCACACACCAGAAATACCCCCAAATACCACATTGTCCACCCCTTGGCATGTGGCAAAATGCATCCGTTTGTCATTCAAAAACTATGTATTTAGACATTAAGTAAATAAAATGACACAGTAACACTTATTTACTCTTATTCTTCCCCATACATTGCCTTTCATATAAATAACATCAAAAACGTAAATGCATAACAATTAATCTTTAGAATACTAAAGGTGTTCGCAATGTAATGTAAAGCAATGTGTTATACACCCCTCTGGCAATCAAAAGGTAAAGTGAAAACAATGTAATTTGGAGAGAGCTTAGGAAGTAAGTATTTGATTGGGTTGTTTGCTCCCATACAAAAAGAATTTCCTTGGCCTCTGAATGTAAAACTTTAGCGATTTAAATGCCAGAGGTGTACGCAACACATTCTTCTCTGTCATTCAAAGGGTTAAAGTAGTAGAACTCGCTTATATTAATAATAATAACCACTGTTTAACTTACTATGACCAGAAAATCCTAATACCCCCTAAGAATCTGCCCTTGTGCCTAAGTTCAAGACATAGCATCTTCAATCAGTCCTAGATGTCATGTGCATGGAGGTGGACATGACACCTGGTAGCAGGACCACAGGACACAAACTCCATCTACTGCACATGGTAATCTTAACCCTACTACAACCAGAGGGGTGTGCAATGCATTGGTCCTTAAAGGTTTGAGTGGGCTCATGCCCTCTTACTGCTTCAGTTTGAAAAAACTGCTAAAAACTGTCATGTCTACCTCCATGGACATGACATCCAGGACTAATTGAGGATGTTATCTATTGAACAAAGAAGGGAAAGATCATAGAGGTCATTAGGATTTCCTGGCCATAGTAAGTGGGGTTTATTATAAGAAGAAGGTGTTACTTCTCCTTTAATATTATGGTTTTCCTTATGTAACCCAATTAGTAAAATTTTAACCCCTTAAGAACCGGACGCATGCACAACCAGCACTTAAAGAACATGGAGCTTTTTTTTTTTTTGTTTAACTGATTCAGGGCTGCCCAAAAGGAGTGCAGCCACGTGGGGATCCTTGATATCCATGACATGCCAGGACCGTCATGAGTCCTTCAGGGGTTAAGGCCAAATACCATGTGTGGCAACAGGAAAGTAATACAAACACAACATAAAAACTCTATTTAACCCTTTGAATGCCAGAGGGGTATGCAACGCATACATTTTAGTTGAACTACAGTAAAGTTTAGTTTACTACAGTGGGGTTGTGTTTCTCATGAGTCAGATGTCTAACTACAGTGCATAAAAATTGGAAATAAAGAGCAAGTACATTTAACTAATGCAAATATAGCAAGTGTAGATTTCTGAGCACAGGAATTCAGCCCTTGATATTAGTGCCAAGAACAAGGAAACGAAAAAGGTGTCACTGCACTGTGGAAAGAACTAAATTCCGAGAAGTCAAATGTACTTAAAATTCATGTTATAATACTAAATCATTTGGAGAAGGAAGTATGATGACACTAGGAATGTCTCATCTGATGAATATTCCATATTCTAGGATTTCTTAACTTGGACTATATTATTTTATGGTAAACTATTGTCTAGTAATATTTGTATTTCTAAAGTGTATGAAATGTGGCTATACATACTTGTACTTAAATAATAAAAGAAAACAAAATTAAATATTTTTTCTTTTTTTGCAAGATTTTATGAGTAAAGATAGCATATCCTTTAGCTCTGCATAGGCGTACACAATACACTGGAACTCCCAGATGTTTTGACAAAATTCCTGTGCCATAAATAGGAAAGGGGTGGGGATATGTCTGAAAAGTGTCAGATTAATACTCTTACCTGTAAGGGCTAGTGTAATTTAATCCAAGACATGGTTTTTTATTAACCCCTTGGTGATCAAGGCTTTTTTTACACTATTCCACAGCTAAAATTCTTATACAAACACTCATCCTTTCCCACGTGAACTACTGTAATCTTCTTCTCTCTGGCCTTCCTGCCTCCCATCTCCATTCTCTGCAATCCATACAGAATGCTGCTGCACTAATTACCCTATTATAACCTAGGTTTGTCCCTGTCCTACTCCTCCTCATATCTCTCCAATGGCTGTCTATCAAACTCTGGATATCTTACAAATTTTTGCTTCTCTCATTCAAGATTTTTCTCTCCTCTCCCCCCTCCTACACCTCTACTCTGATCTCCCAATATACACCATGCCACAGCTAATGATCAGCCAGTGAAAGTCTTCTCTAGACCCTTTTTGCATCTACAGCCCTCTCACTTAAACTTTTTCTCTCATTGGTCCATATCTATGGAATGCTCTACCTCCCACCCTTCGCCACTGCACCTCTCTTATGGTCTTCAAGTCATGCTTTAAACTACATCTCCTTAAGAAAACTTAAACATGCTAGAAGGCACAGTTCAGATAGTCATCCAGAGCCACAGGTCTGCACAGACTGGATGGTCTGACAACCCAGGTCATACACAGTTCAGATAGTCAGCTAGAGCCACAGGTCTGCACCAGACTGGGTGTCCAGTATAATAGGATAAGGCAGAAGAATAGTCAGACAGCGCAACAGGTCAGCACCAGATTGGATGGTCAGACAAGCCAGGTCATACACAGAGCCCAAGGTAACAGAACTGCTTTGTGCAACAACACAATGGCAACTGAGTCAAGACTCAGTCTGCCCTTTAAACCCCATCACAGGAAGTAGGAAGGAGGAACCTACAGAAGGCCTAGACTAAAAACAAGACCCTGCATCATTCTGATGCATCTCATAGCCTTGCTACCATTCTGCTCTACGCTGCATCATATAACGACCGTGAGCCAGAAAATGATGCATCTCCTCAATGCATCTGTGCATGGCATCAATTCAGCGACACACAGGCAATACTACCATCCAGCCCGAGGCCATAGACGGTTACTGACACCACCAAGTGTGCACAGACCCGGGCCATGAAGAGACGCCTGAAACTCAGTAGAAGCTCCAAGACGGAGGATACTTCTCAAGCGTCGCCTAGAGGACGGCGCTGGAAATTAGGTAGGCTAACAATGTGTTGTATAACCCTCTGGCACTCAAAGGATTAAATATCTACCACTGAGCAGATAGGTATGCAATGTATGTTAAAGCACTGCAAACAGACACAGATTTGCATGAAGGGAAGCTGACAGAGGAGGAGGGTGGCAGAGGGACAGAAAGGGAAGGAGGCAGATGGACAGAGAGGGAAGGAGGCGGATGGACAGAGAGGGAAGGAGGCGGAAAGAGGGAATTAATGTAAAGGAGTGAAAGGGAGATGTGTAGACTGACAGGACTCGATTCAAATGTTGGAGATAGCTGTCTTTTCTGCCGATGGCATTTTTTGGGTGTTAAAGTTAAGAGGTATTTTCATCCATAGAAAATAATGAAAACACTGTAAATTGCAATTCAATTGTCTGAGTTAGCTATGAAGATTCGATAAGGGACTAAATTTATTTCAGGAACGTTAAGACCTACTTTTTTTCTGACTTGAGTCCCTTATCGCATCAAACAGCCAACGCCAAAACTGAAAGGAAAATAAAATTAAAAAAAAACTAAGTCCCCAGTGGGTGTATTGATATGGGGCCCTAAGCACCACATCAATACATCAAAGCACTCCAAAACAATGTCAAATGTTAGTAGAATTAACCCCATGAGTGCCAGTGGGGTATAATCACCCTGACGGCACTCATAGGGTTAACCCAACTAAGTAAAAAAAAAACCATCACATTACAAGTAACACTTACCATTAATCCTGATGTCCAGCAGAGTCCTAAGCATACCAGTCCTCTTCTGTCTTTCTTTCTTCTCTTCTATCTTCTCCTCTTCTGTCTTCTTTCCTCTTGCTGTAAAACCCCCCCCCCAGAAAAGTATAAGTACAGTGCATGAATATCTGGCACACTAAGACATAGTTTAACCCCTTGAGTGCTCTCTGGGGCTCAGTAGGTTTAAAGTATGTATTAGTGTGCCATTGTTCAAATATTAATATGCCTACATGAATATTAAAATACTTAACATAATATTAATCGCTGTGTGTGTGGCCTCTGAGGCTAAGACACCCCCCCCCCCTTCTTCCACACGGTCCGATGCCCGTTCCACTCTGAGGGAATTGGAATTGAGACTGCCCTTAGATATAGGCAGTCTTATCTCAAATTCCCTCACAGTCATTGGCTGGGATATGCTTATGCACTTCCCTGCCAATCCACTTTGAGCGGGTTGTGCTTTAAACTGATTGGCTATGGAGTGCATAAACATATCCCAGCCAATGACTGTGTGGGAATTTGAGGTAAGACTGCCCATATCTAAGGGCAGTCTCAATTCCAATTCCCTCAGAATGGAACGGGCATCGGCCTGTGCGGAAGGGAGGGGTCTTTGTTGCATGATACTGTCTCTGCCTCAGCCTCAGAGTCCGCACACAGTAATTAATATTATGCTAAGTATTTTATAGGGATATTTTTTGATGCCATTATAAGTGACATTACTGAATATCTTATTTGGCTTAACATCTAATATTCATATAGGCAATAAATATTTGAACAACGGCACACTAATACATACTTTAACCCCTTTGAGCCCCCGAGAGGTATACGACACATTGCTTTGCAATGTTTTGTGTAACCTTCTGGCATTCAAGGGGTTAAACTATGTATTAGTGTGCCTGATATTGCATTGGACTTAAACTTTTCTGGGTTGTTTTTACAGCAAGAAGACAGAAGATACAAGACAGTAGAGAAGACAGAAGGAGACAGACAGTGGATGACAGGTAAGTGTAACACTGATTAGTTAACGATCAGTACTTGGCAGTATGTAAGGCACCGATCGTTAGCTTTTTTCCTTTGAAGTTCCCAATACTGCCACTATTTAGCGGCGTTGAAAATTATTCAAACAAATGACTTACATTTTTAAAATTTTACACATGGACAAAGGTGACTCTCCCTTGTGGTGGCGATAAGGCACCCTGGATGCCTATACAACTGTCAGACTGGCTGATGTGTCACTCTGAAAAAAAATATTCAGCCAAATTATTCCAAATATTTTTATTATTGTCTGTTGCATGTGCCATTTCTGTTGCAGAGGTGAAATACATTATATACTGCATGAGCAAAGTTAATAGATTACAGAATCATTACCGCGTTAAGGAAAATTATACATGCTAGGAGCATTCGGATCCTAAAGGGGCTGACAGTGCAGGTATGCAGACGTTACTATGGAAAGATGTCTTTGCAGTTTCCTGCCTGTCAGTCTGGGAGCAGTGTATAGTTCTCATTAACGCAGTAATAATTCTGGTGACTTACTGAGCAGCTAGTCGCCAGATGGGTAATTATTTGGGGCCGTGTAAGAGGTGGTAGTTCCACTCTAATGCGACAACATTTCAAAACAGTACTGACTGGTGTGAGGCAGACTCAGGATGACAGCAACACTGGAGATGTAGGCAGCAGTAAAGTGCAGAACACTGGAGGAGGCAGGACTCAGTTAATAGATGGATACAGCAGCAACTGAGGAACACTGGTGAGAGGCAGACTCAGGATGACAGCAACACTGTAGATGTAGGTAGCAGCAAACAGAAGAATACTGGAGCAGACAGGACTCAGTCAGTAGATGGATACAACAGCAGCTAAGGAAGTCTGGTGCAAGGCAGACTCAGCATGACAGCCAGAGCTGGATTAACACTCCACAGGGCCCTAGGCAAGGTACCAATTTGGAGCCCCCCTCCACCAAGATAGTAGCCCCCCCCATACCATGAACTCTATTCACCCTTGCCACACTTTACACAGGTAGGTAGGATTCCTAGGGTTTGGGTGGTTTTTGGGGTATGGAGTAGTAGGGGTTGTTTGAGGAGGATAGGTAAGGTTTGGGGGGAGGGGTTCGGTAGTGGATTGGGGCTAGGTGAGGTAGGGTTGGGATGGGGGTGGTTGGAGTTGGTTGGGATAGTTGGTGTGGGGTGGATTTATTGGTGGTGGAGTGATGTTGGTGGGAGTAGGTTTTTGGGGTTGGAATCGTGGTTTTTGGGTGTAGTCTAGATGGGAGATAGGATGTAGGAGTGGTGGTGTGGGATGGGCTGAATACTGTGTGATTGGGGAGTAGTTATTGTGTTAGTAATGAGGAACGCTATGAACTAGCTGCTATCTCTTATGTACGAGATAGTGTTAGTAATAGTAAAGTAGAGACATACTTGTTGCTGGAATTCGCCAGGTTTTGTTGGTCCAGAAGAGGGTTTTCAGCCTGTTCGGAGCTTGTTTTGGCCCATAACTATTCTGACTTTCGTGTTTACATAGCGCGAAGCCGAGGCCACGCTGCGGCTTACCTGTTATAGGGGTTAAAGTCCACAGGACGGCAGCGGTGTATAGGACAAAGCATACAATGATAACATGGAAGCTGTGACTGCAGATTTCGGCCACAAGATAGTGCCTAGAGACCGTATAATAAAAATCTGCCTGTTTTTCTGTGCTGTCAGCGGAGCTGTAAATGAGTCCCATTAGAAATAACGGAGTAAGCGTGTTTCAATGGGGATGGAAGTGCGATACTGTAACAGTGGAAATAAAGCTCCGAGTGCTGCCGGCTCAGTGATAAGCGACTGAGAGTGAGCAGGCTGAAAGTACAGGATGAGGTCTCCGGGCCCCCCTCATTTGGCTGGGCCCTAGGCAGGCACCTCGTGCCCCTTGCCTGTGATCCGTATCTGATGACAGCAACACTGGAGATGTAGGCAACAGTAAACCGCGATCACTGGAGCAGGTAGGACTCAGTCAGTAGATGGATACAGCAGCAACTGAGGAAGACTGGTGTGAGGCAGACTCAGGATGACGGCAACACTGGAGATGTAGCCAGCAGTAAAGCGCATAAAACTGGAGCAGGCAGGACTCAGTCAGTAGATGGATACAGCAGCAACTGAGGAAGACTTGTGCGAGGCAGACTCAGGATGACTCTCCCTTGTGGTGGCGATAAGGCACCCTGGATGCCTATACAACTGTCAGACTGGCTGATGTGTCACTCTGAAAAAAAATATTCAGCCAAATTATTCCAAATATTTTTATTATTGTCTGTTGCATGTGCCATTTCTGTTGCAGAGGTGAAATACATTATATACTGCATGAGCAAAGTTAATAGATTACACAATATGTAGCATGTGTCATTTACTATATCTAGCAGAGATGTTATATACATATGGATGTAGCTAAATTAGAAGGAAGAAGGAAAAGTGAGGATGACTGGTGCGGTATCCTTTTGAAACGTTGTAAAGAAAAATATTGTGCGGCTAGAAGTCGATTTAACCATGTTGCAAAGTTTAAAATAGCGACATGAAAACCTTGCACTGCATAAAAGCGCTAGGTTGTCATGTTGCATAATTAAACGTCCCTATGTACTGGCCACAACTCCCAGCATCCTTACCTTGCATTGCCCAGCTCTCATTAAAGTAGAACTACTCTTACAAACATGGCCCCAAATAATTACCCATCTGGCGACTAGCTGCTCAGTAGCGCTAGTCACCAGAATCATTACCGCGTTAAGGAAAATTATACATGCTAGGAGCATTCGGATCCTAAAGGGGCTGACAGTGCAGGTATGCAGACGTTACTATGGAAAGATGTCTTTGCAGTTTCCTGCCTGTCAGTCTGGGAGCAGTGTATAATTCTCATTAACGCAGTAATAATTCTGGTGACTTACTGAGCAGCTAGTCGCCAGATGGGTAATTATTTGGGGCCGTGTAAGAGGTGGTAGTTCCACTCTAATGCGACAACATTTCAAAACAGTACTGACTGGTGTGAGGCAGACTCAGGATGACAGCAACACTGGAGATGTAGGCAGCAGTAAAGTGCAGAATACTGGAGGAGGCAGGACTCAGTTAATAGATGGATACAGCAGCAACTGAGGAACACTGGTGAGAGGCAGACTCAGGATGACAGCAACACTGTAGATGTAGGTAGCAGCAAACAGAAGAATACTGGAGCAGACAGGACTCAGTCAGTAGATGGATACAACAGCAGCTAAGGAAGTCTGGTGCAAGGCAGACTCAGCATGACAGCCAGAGCTGGATTAACACTCCACAGGGCCCTAGGCAAGGTACCAATTTGGAGCCCCCCTCCACCAAGATAGTAGCCCCCCCCATACCATGAACTCTATTCACCCTTGCCACACTTTACACAGGTAGGTAGGATTCCTAGGGTTTGGGTGGTTTTTGGGGTATGGAGTAGTAGGGGTTGTTTGAGGAGGATAGGTAAGGTTTGGGGGGAGGGGTTCGGTAGTGGATTGGGGCTAGGTGAGGTAGGGTTGGGATGGGGGTGGTTGGAGTTGGTTGGGATAGTTGGTGTGGGGTGGATTTATTGGTGGTGGAGTGATGTTGGTGGGAGTAGGTTTTTGGGGTTGGAATCGTGGTTTTTGGGTGTAGTCTAGATGGGAGATAGGATGTAGGAGTGGTGGTGTGGGATGGGCTGAATACTGTGTGATTGGGGAGTAGTTATTGTGTTAGTAATGAGGAACGCTATGAACTAGCTGCTATCTCTTATGTACGAGATAGTGTTAGTAATAGTAAAGTAGAGACATACTTGTTGCTGGAATTCGCCAGGTTTTGTTGGTCCAGAAGAGGGTTTTCAGCCTGTTCGGAGCTTGTTTTGGCCCATAACTATTCTGACTTTCGTGTTTACATAGCGCGAAGCCGAGGCCACGCTGCGGCTTACCTGTTATAGGGGTTAAAGTCCACAGGACGGCAGCGGTGTATAGGACAAAGCATACAATGATAACATGGAAGCTGTGACTGCAGATTTCGGCCACAAGATAGTGCCTAGAGACCGTATAATAAAAATCTGCCTGTTTTTCTGTGCTGTCAGCGGAGCTGTAAATGAGTCCCATTAGAAATAACGGAGTAAGCGTGTTTCAATGGGGATGGAAGTGCGATACTGTAACAGTGGAAATAAAGCTCCGAGTGCTGCCGGCTCAGTGATAAGCGACTGAGAGTGAGCAGGCTGAAAGTACAGGATGAGGTCTCCGGGCCCCCCTCATTTGGCTGGGCCCTAGGCAGGCACCTCGTGCCCCTTGCCTGTGATCCGTATCTGATGACAGCAACACTGGAGATGTAGGCAACAGTAAACCGCGATCACTGGAGCAGGCAGGACTCAGTCAGTAGATGGATACAGCAGCAACTGAGGAAGACTGGTGTGAGGCAGACTCAGGATGACGGCAACACTGGAGATGTAGCCAGCAGTAAAGCGCATAAAACTGGAGCAGGCAGGACTCAGTCAGTAGATGGATACAGCAGCAACTGAGGAAGACTTGTGCGAGGCAGACTCAGGATGACAGCAACACTGGAGACATAGCCAGCAGTACCTTCAGAACACTGGAGCAAGCAGGACTCAGGCAGTAGATGGATACAGCAGCAACTTAGGAAGACTGGTGCGAGGCAGACTCAGGATGACAGCAACACTGGAAATGTAACCAGCAGCAAACTGCAGAACACTGGAGCAGGCAGGACTCAGTCAGTAGATGGATACAGTGACTGAGGAAGACTGGTGCAAGGCGGACTCAGGATGACAGCAACATGGATGATTGTAGATGTCTGAAGTCCATTTTGTTTTTCTAATCTGCATCGAACCTGAGAGCAGGGTAACCCAGCTTTAGCAAGATGACTTTTAAAAAATTCATTTGCTCCATGAGGTGGGGGGTCAGTTGAGAGCGCTGGGGGCTAACTATATTTCCAGATACAAAAAATGCCCACTCACTCTGGACCGTGGTTGTTATGGGGCAAGAAAGCAACTCCTGGGCTACCAGGGACAATGTAGGCCACACAGCTCTCTTATTATCCCAGAAAGTCAAGGGATCTGTACTTGGGGGCAAAGAAGGTTCGGCAAGGTAAGCCTTAACCTAAAACTCAGCACTTTTTCTATTAATGGGGAGCTGTTTGTTTTGTCTGAAGCATAATCTGTCCATTGCCTCAGAATAAAAAGCAGCAGCTGCTCCACCAAAACAAGATGAAGTGCTACTGGTGCTGCTACTAATAGGTCCCGGAAGACCACCACACTCCTCCAGCTCATCTTAGGAATCTTCTCCCGCCTCCCGTGACTGCATTCTAGTTTTTCTTTGCCTCTCATGCACCCTGATAAATGTAGTAGTGCCACCATGTTCTGCACTCATCAACACTGACTTTTGGTGGATGTTCAGGTGTTGGTTCATCCCGGAGGTGGTTAGATGACCCAACATCCTCCCACGGCTGACTTCCTTGCCACACAATTTGTATTTTGCTAGCCGGCCATCGCCAAGTGCCACAAAATGGTCCCACGCTTTGGAGAGACAGATGACTCTGGAAGGTGGTGGAGAAGAAGAAAGTGAGGTGACACTTTCTTCATCTTCACATGCTGGAGCAACCTCTACATACCTTTACAGGGGTACTAGTAGATTCAAAGATGGCAGCAGGGATGTTGGGACTGGGATTGGAAGAGGATGGAGTAACACTGGCGGCAGTAGTAGTAGCTACTACCTGCTTGGGAGACTCATTTGGAACTGGAGAGGCACTGGTGAGTTTTCATCAGTAGAAGACAGAATTGTAGCTGGAGAAACAGGAAGAGTACTATGGGCAGCAGTGGAAAAATGAAGCTCAGGAAAATAATCAAGGTCAGTGGAAAAATCAGGCTTAGCAGGCCTTGGTCCCTCATATTCTTCTTCTACCTGTTGTAGGTTTGGACAGGAAGAAAAATCATCAGCAGCAGATTTTTGGGAGACCTGATAAATTCCCTCTTCTGCCTGGTGGCTACCGGGAAATGGTAAACTATCACCCTCAATAACCTTTTTTGGAGAAGATATGCTCTCAGTGTCAGTGGCAGTGGTGGCAGGAGAAATTTTCTCAAAATACTACAATAATTCAAGTTTGGACTGCTTACACGGACGTTCCCCATAAAACTCCCACGTTGATACTGCCCGCAGTTTCCCATCAGTAGTGTTCATGTTCAACACGCTAGGTGTCCCCAGGTTTATAGAATTGGCTGTAGTGGAGGTAGTGACGGAACTGGCAGTGACAACAGTCATTGTACAGGTGGTTCTGGGGGGGGGATCATCATGAAACAGCTGACGAGAGATGGGTAACAGCCGCTTTGTGGTCTTAAAGGAAGAACTGGACCTCTCTGCCCTGCTAGTAGAGATAGAATGACCTGCAGTTCCCTTCTTCTTTCTAGTTTTTGGATTGGACTGCTGCTGCTGATTCTGACTAGTACTACTCAAAGTACTCTTCTTTCCCCAACTGCTGCTGCTAGCTCTACTTGAAAGCAACTGCACTGTGGCGGTGTTTGTGGTTGCTGGGTCACTGCAGCTGGTATCAGGACGAGGAACATAAGGTTGTTCACTAGGACTCAAATCCATTACAGTTAGGTAGGTAGTGAACTATTATAGTTTTACAACTTTAAAACCTGCCCACACGACAACTGTGACACTGGCAGTGTGACTCTGAAAATGATTCAAACAAATAACTTGTATTTTCAATATTTTTAATAAAACCAACACATGTGACTCTTCCTTGCGGTGGCGAAAAGGCACCCTGCCTGCCTATCCAACTGTGACACAGGCAGTGTGACTCTGAAGATTATTCAAACAAATAACTTGTATTTTGAATAATTTTAATAAAACCTACACAGGTAACTCTCCCTTGCTGTGGCGAAAAGGCACCCTGTCTGCTTATACAACTGTGACACCGGCAGTGTGACTCTGAAGATTATTCAAACAAATAACTTCTATTTTTTATATTTTTAATAAAACCAACACAGGTGACTCTCCCTTGCGGTGGTGAAAAGGCACCCTGCCTGCCTATACAACTGTGACACTGACAGTGTGACTCTGAAGATTATTTTTTATATATTTTTTTTAAGGAACACAGATGAGTCTCCCTTGTGTTGGCAATAAGGCACCCTGCTGGCCTTTACAACTGTCAGACTGGCTGATGTGACACTCTGACAATTATGCAAAGAAATCCCTAATTTTTTTATATTTTGCACAGGAACAAAGATGACCTCCCTTGCAGTGGCAATAACTGGCACTATGTCTAGCCTAGTGCTACCTACCTGCCTACAGAAAAACTGGACACTTTCTAACCTCTTCTTCTCTCTCTGAGCTCCAACAACGCAATGAGGAAATGCAGGCTGTCTGCCTGGGTGACTGTGTCATTAGTCCAACCCCCATCATGAAACAAAGAAGCTTATTGAAATACAGGCAAAGAGAGAAAGTAGTGCATGAAAAGGAGAATGCAATTTATGACACTGTATTAAATCTAACACATGAACCTTATGAGTCCTTTAGTGCTGTACAATATACAAATTAATGTACATAGGACATAAAACCCAAATGCAAGATATAGACTTAAAGGGATAGTTTCACAATAAAAGCAGCACTAGTTAATCTTCATAGTATTTGGGCCATGGAGCATGTTATTTCAGTACTGTTAGAGTTGTAGTTCAAGAGTAATTGAATGATAAAGTATCCCCTCCTGCCCCTTTTACTGATGTAACACAGCTCACATCAGAGCACCAAGACTGTCCGGATGGGTCGCAGAGAGGGACAATCGTCAGTGAGAATAAGGAAACACCTGAAAAATCTGTCAAGGGTGCAAGGTTCTCCTTTCGCTCACAGTAAGAACATTGTCCCTTGTTGTGATGTGTCTGGTCCCAGGACCAGATTCCACATCTGTGGGGAAGTGGCTTACACTAGATAAATGGGAGGAGAGGGTGATACTTCATCATTCAATTACTCTTGAACTACAACTCTGAGAGCATTGAAATAACACTCTCCATGGCCCAAATACTATGACGATTAATTGGAATTGCTATTTTTGTGAAACATTACTATCAATTTAATGTTACTCTGCTGGTAAAAACTGCAGAGGGAAATAACTTGGGAGTAGTTATATGATTTTTTAAAAGTAGGCAAGCAATGTATGTATATATGTATATTTTTATTTATATAGCACCAAAAGGTATACTTAGCACTTTATAGTTTACATTTAGTATAGAAGGGGTACAATAAGTGTAGTAATTAAGTTTTTAAATAGACAATCATAAGGGGAAAACCAGGGGAGCATACATTAGGATAGGAGGTCCCTGCCCCATAGAGCTTACAATCTAAGCAATGCAGCAAAGCCATGAGGAAAACCAGCAGGATACTAGGGTGTATAGAAAGAGGCATTAGTAGCAATAAAAGGGTCTTCCTAATGGCAGTTTACAGTTCATTAGTTCAATAGAAGGGAGAATTGTGATATAACTGAAACCTTCAATAATATTAAGGGATTTAATAACATTTAGGAGGGATCTTTTAAAAGAATAAAAGGAATACTAGCACAAGAGGTCATGTCCCTAAAATTGGAGGGTGGAAACAATAGAGGAAAATTAAGAAAAAAACGATGTACAGAAAGGGTGAGAGTAGATAAAAATAATAGTCTCTCAGTAGTGGTAGATTCTAAAACAGTAAATACATTTAAGAGCTCTTGGTATTGCATAGCTGAATTCTAAGAATAAGATACGTTTGAGTTGACTAGATAGAGGAATGAGTAGACTGGATGGGTAGTTTGCTCTTATCTTCCATTAAATTCTATTCTTCTGTAAAATTAATGAAGTGATCCTGAAAGCTTGCACTTTACATTTACTAACTGTGGAAGCCAGTAATGGTATCAGCTTTATTCTCCTTGTCACCAATAATAAGTATGGCTTTTTCCCTTTATATCTTTCCTTTATTAATGTAAGGCTTTGAAGGAAATGCCCTATGTGTGAGGGACATAAAAATTCACTTTAAAGGGATAGTAGGGCTTATCCCCTGAGTACAACAAGAGTACTCTCATGACACAAAGGTGTTTATTCAAAATTTATTACAGCTCAAACATAACCCTTGTAGTGCCAGAGGGCACTGCATACTCCTCTGGCACTCAGAGGGTTACATGTTTTTAGGTGCAGTATCAAAGTGACCTGATATTTGCTACAACATACTATGGAGATTTATGTTCAACTGACCAGAGTTGTCTATAAGATGGTGTAGCAACAGCGCCACTGTAAAATTTCAGGATACTGAGATATTGCACCTAAAAATCAAGTTTGAGCCATAATAACTGTTTAATAAAACACTTCTCAGCAGTATGGATAACCTTATTTTACTCAGGAGAATAAACACTACAATATATAAAAAATATATATTTTTTTTACATATTAAAGGGATAATAATACTTCTTTTTAACTTTATTTTATTAATAAGGCATTAAAAAAACATGACGAATGATATAAGTCTTATCTCTCAAACCTTTATGGTTTAAGAGATATTCACAAGCAAATTTCCCCTCCCGCCCCTTTTACCTAGTGTAAGCCATCTCTTCTCAGATATGGAATCTTGTTGTAAGACCAGACAGATAACAGAAGGGGACATTCTTCTTCCTTTAAAAACAATGAAAACCTTGCCCCCCTTGACAAGCTTTTCAGGTTTTTCCCTTATCTTAATTGAAGATTGTCCCTCTCTGCAATCTACCTGGGCACCTCCCTTCTGCTCTGGCTGAGCAGTGTTACATCAGTAAAAGGGGCGGGAGGGGGATACTTTGTTATTGAATTACTCTTGAACTGCAACTCTGACAGTATTGAAATAACACTCTCCAAGGTCCAAATACTATGATGATTAATTAGAGCTGCTTTTATAACGAAACATTACAATCCCTTTAAGTATTTCTATCCCTTTAAATGAAGTCATAACTGTGGATATGTGGGAAATTTTATACAACGTTCCTTGATAAATGATACACCTAAAATATAAATAAATACCAAGAAACTAAGTGGGTTTAAAACAACTGGGTTTTTTTTTGTTTTGTTTGTACCTTTTTGAGTTGTAGAGGACTGTGTGATACATTGTAAATCTGTGCATTGTCGACCAGTCTGCCACAAGAATGGTCATTTGCTATATTACATATGCCCATATACAAAAACTAACAGCACCACTAGGGGCAATTACAAATTTGATACAACTCCAATTGATTTAAATTTTAACCTCTTGAATAAAATAGAGGTCTCAAATGCATTGCATTGCAATGTGAGTAAGACCTCTTTGGCATTCATGGAGTTAAAAGCTCAATTTAAATTAATTGATATTTCATTTGATATGTTCTAGAATTGTCCCTCTTTTCCACTGCACAGTCTAAACTTCACCAACCATCTTTGGTTTCTCTTAGTTCCTGACCCAGTTATCTACTGTGCAATGACTCATTGAAATATGCTGAGTTTACAGTCAATGAAAGGAATCTGCAGGAAAATTATTAATGCAAAAAAAAAAAAAATCACTGTTATAACTAGGATGACCACATTTCAATTTTGTCATTCAGGGACACTGCAGAGAGAGGTGTGCACCACAGAGTTCTAAACCCTGTAGAGAGAACTCCCCAGTGACTGGTGTGATAGAAAGTGATGTTTGTGGTGTGCTACAAGAAAATGTACAGCATTCCCAAAGCCTTAAACTTACATTACATTAAATTGCACTGCAGCTCTCGATTTGTGTCAGGATTAGAGCTTTGTCTGGAAGCCATTTTCTTGTAGCCTAGCAGAAACATCAGTTTCTGTCACAGTAGGCAATGAGATGTTCTCCTTCTAGAGTCTTCATTCCGGGACATTTTATTGCCCCAGAAGGGGGCCGCCAGGGACGAGAGACACACATTTAAAATCTGTGACAGTCCCAGGCAATCTGGGACATGAGCTCACCCTAGTTATAATCAAATTAATGTGTGCAATTAATTATTTTGGTGAATTACTGATCAGTTTAGAATTTTATAAACATACATTTTTGTGAGTGCATGTTTCAAAATTAAAGGGATAGTAATACTTCGTTTTAACTTTATTTTGTAGGCATTAAAAAAACATGAAGAATGATATCAGTCTTATCCCTCAAACCTTTATGGTTTATGAGATATTCACAAGCAAAGTTTCCCCTCCCCGCCCCTTTTACCTAGTGTAAGCCATCTCTTCTCAGATGTGAATCTGGTTGTAAGACCAGACAGATAACAGAAGGGGACAATCTTCTTTGTATGAAAACAATGAAAGCCCTTCCCCCCTTGACAAGTTTTTCAGCTTTTTCCCTTATCTTAATTGAAGATTGTCCCTCTCTGCAGTCTACCTGGGCATCTCCCTTCTGATCTGGTTGAACGGGGAAGGGATACTTTGTTTGTGAATATCTCTTAAACCATAAAGGTTTGAGAGATAAGACTTATATAATTCTTCATGTTTTTTTAATACCTACAAAATAAAATAAAGTTAAAACGATGTATTACTATCCCTTTAAACCTCTGAGTGCCAGAGGGGTACACAACACATTACAAAGCAATGCATTGCATACCCCTCTGGCACTCAAAGTGTTAATATATACTGTAAAGTCTCCGGTATAATACACACCTGTGTATAATACGCTGGGGTCAATTTAACCCAAGATTTAAGGGGAAAACAAAAGTGCCTATATATAAAATATGCACGCTTGTTTTCCCTCCCTCTACCCACCCAAAAAACATTAGTAGATCCAATGCATAGACCACTGCACACTGAAACTATAGTAGTGCCCTGTGAGGACTTTCAGGTCCTCAAAGGGCACTACTATTATCTTGAATTAACACAGGTCCTCACAGGGGGATACAGGAAGAGGGCTGCAAATGCAAGTACACAGCCTGCTGCGTAGATATCCCAGATGAATCCGAAGGGAGTGAGAAGAGGGAATGGATGGTGGTAGCATACTGAGATGGGTGGAGGAAGGGAAGCAGACATGTGTGTATATATATATATATATGTGTGTATAATAGCAATCCTCACTTCACATAAGGTGTAAAGGGGCAAAATTTTGAGTATTATACGTGATATTTTACAGTAATATATCAGACATAAAAATCTGCTCTGTGTATATATAAAAGAAAAATCATACAGCTTTCATTTGGATATTTATAGTTCACACAGAAGAATGCAGCTACGGCTTGAGTATTAAGATGTGATCCATCACTCAGAATAATTATGCAGGAATTTATGTTGCAATATGTTTTTAGACAAGAGCAAGAAAGAGCAAGTGTAACTTATCAAGCTGAGATTTATGATAGCAGCTAAATGATTCTTATCTGTTACATATCTAGCACCCACTCCTAGTTGGTGTGGTGTTACAAAGATTATTTAACCCTGTGAATGCCAGAGAGGTGCCAAACTCATTGCCTCACAATGCATTATGTACCCATCTCACTTTCAAAGGCTTAACTATTGGTTTGCACTGCATTACAGACCTCCCTAGCATCCAAGGGATTGTATTCAACCAAAATTGATCTCATATTTTAGATGGCGTATAATTATTTGCCATAAGATGTTACAAATTATGAACAGCTGCAGTGCTTCCTTGGCATACTGTAGTATTTCTTTGCACTAATTAATGAATAGAGGATGCATATGTATTCACTAAATAACTCATTTTGTATAATTAATATTATTAGATTTTATCGCTGGTTCTTTTCAGCTTTCTTTTGGGTGTATATGTGGTCATGTCTCAGATTATGTTTTATCCATGCTTCTTCTGCTTGACATGAAATAAACTTAAGTAGGTCATGATCTACAGGTAACAACTTTGTGTTAAAGTTGTCCAAATATGCAGTGGAAGAAGTATGATAATATGCACTACCATTTCCTTCATCATAAGGGACCATACTAGTCACAAATTTGTAATGCTCTGCCATTCCATGCACTACTTTTTACTGGCCTGCAGTTCTCTATACATAGCCCAGTCTTTACTCTTATGCCCACACAATGACTCATTCCCATGCATACAGCGGAAACTGTTGCCACTAGAGTAGAGACGACATCTGTGAAAAGATGTTCTTGCTCTGTGTCCATGGAACCTTTGACAAAAAGAAGAGATAGAGAGGAAGAGACCTGAAATCTATGCGGTACCCTTCTGATACAGCCCGCAAAAACTACTGGTCTGTTCACAGAAGATGCCCAGGTATCTCAAAAATGGTAGACACGGCCACTACAGGCAACAATGAACCAGGACTTAGTGAGTCATGCGGAGGTTGGCTTGTCAAACTTAGACTTTGGAGAAGATTTCTTGTGCTGCCACATCTGCCTGGGCTTTGCTGTGGGAGACCTGAAGTAACTGTGCCCTCTACTCCTTGGATTGGCGTGAGGGGATGAAACCCATACATCTTCATTGACAGAAAGGACCGTTTGGTGGAAATCTGGGACAAGAGGGTGCTTTTTCCACACGTAGCGTATCTAATGATCTGCTTCATGTCAGGCCCAAACAAGGCCTTGCCCTGAAAAAGGTAAGGACACCAGTGACTACTTAGAAGAGTGGTCCATGGACCAAATCTTGAACCACAGGGTGCGGTGCCTGAAAACAGAGAAAACTGAGGATTTGCCTGAGAATCTAGCCACATCTGACAGTGCTGCAGTAATATAGATATTAGCTTCCTTAATGTTATCTAGCAAAATAATAACTAGCAATAGCTCTATTGATCCAAGCAGAGGCAAGAAAAAAGGCCTTAACACTGCCCCAGTGGCTGCAAAACTAGACTTAATTAGGGAATCAAGCCACTTATCAGCTTGATCTTTCAGCCCAGCAGGATCCACAAATGGAAGTGCTATGTTTCTAGCCAAGTTTGAAATAGGAGAGTCAACAGCTGGGGGAGAAGCCCACTGTGCCAGCACCTTAGCTTTAAAGAGATACAGATTAGAGACATGTTTATTGAGGAAGAGTCTCTTATCTGGAGATTTTCATCCTTCCAACAGCATTTGGTCAAGAGTGTTATTTGGGGGAAAGACAAGGGAGTCCTCCTTGCATCACTGTAGCAGACCTGCCATCAGAGGCCTCAGAGATACTGCTATGATAAGCCCCTCAACAGCTGGGACAGGGTCAGCCTCACAGCAATCTCCAAACGAGAAGGAAGAGTCCATATCCTCATCTAAATCTAATTCCTCCTCAGAGGATACTCCAATAACTTGAGTGTGTATGTTAAAAGCAGGTTCAACCTCTTTTAAATTGGATAAGGGCTTCCAGGAATGGAAAAGCCTCTGAACGGAAGATGGAATAGCTGCCATAGATGATAACAGGACTTTTACCCAAGCAGGCTCTTGGTCTGTGCTGGATGGCCCCGGGAAGTGGGGGGAGGAAGTGGTAGGGGCCACAGTACACGAAGGACATAGAAACCCAGAATATTCCCTTGGAGGGGGGTAAGGGAAGCCCCTGAATCCTTATTCTTGGGTTCCTCAAATGCCCCTTAGTGTCAGACATGTCAGAAAGTGTCTAAAACTACATAAAGCTAGTTGAAAGTGTCCCCACTTTAATGCAAAGCCCACAGAAAGACCCCAAAAAGAACTTGTATGAAAAGGGTTAAGCTGGAGAAGAGAGCAGCCTCTGGATAGGGTAAGAAATGGAGAAGTAAGATGGCCACTGGAAATGGTGCCAGCCAGTTGGAGAATAGCCCTGGAATTATGGGAAATGTAGTCTTCTCCATTACTTGTTGCCTAGCAATGTGCTGCTCTCTAGCTGTGGCTCGTAGTGCTCTCTGTGGACACTTAAATATGCAACAGAGCATGAGGAGACATGAGGAAAGATGCCCCAGTATAGTTTCTCCCATTAATGTCTATGGAGCAAAGATGGCATAGAGAGTGCTCTGGTTCTTAAAGGAACCATGAACTAAAAACAAACATTGAAATAAAAATTCAGAAACGCCCAAAAACCTCTGGGGGTATGTGTGGAGTGACCAGAATCCCCCCAAATCCTCCATAACCCATAGAATAATATAATTAGCTGAATAAAAAGCAGAACAGCAGAGAAAGGGTTAAGATCTGAAAACTACTGCAGCCATCTGTATCCCAAGGCTAAGAGAGAGAATAAAAGCTATACATGAGTACATATCCAACACAAAAAGGAGAGGATCAGAATGGGATATACAGTGGATCATGGAACACAAAGGGTTACTCACCAGTCTTCAGTCTCAGATCTCAATAGGCCAGATTCTCTAGGAGACTCAACAATGAGGAACAGACATCATAAAAACAACCTGTACCTTGAAAAAGTTCCCCAAAGAACCCATGAACTAGGCAATCCAACTCCAGGGAAGCCAGTGCAGCCTGCCTAATGCAGGACTATACAGCCCATATCTAAAGGAAAAAACCAAGAGAAGTTTCTCAGCTCACTCATTCTTGGAACACATGGATCTGGATGGGGAGAAAGTTGAGCTGGAAGGAGAGGAGGGATTAGCCACCCCAAAGACCCTGTCTTCTTGAAGTGTCCTGCCCTCCTGAAGGAGGGACCTCATCCCCATGTTTCTTATGCTCCATATTGGCTGTAAGAGAGATATCAATAACACAAATGCAGCACTTATTAATTAGAAAATGTTTCACTAGGAATAATACATTGTGATTGCTCTAATTTTCAATTATGTTGTGGATAGTTTACAGGCATACATAAAGAGATGAATTGGCAGCACTATGTGGTTTTAAATAGTATAAATCAAACCAGTTGACTACAAATGAAAACACTCGCCACCATGTCTCTACCAAACTCGGTGCTGGTTTGGAAATCCCAGTTCCTGAAGACGCATAAAACAAACTGTAAACCACACTCTTTGAAGCAGGGAGATCCAAGTAAAGTCAGCTTTATTTCAACATCAAAATCGGATGACACACAACAGCATAGATCTAATGCATTTCGCATGTGTAGTGCTTAATTGTAGACCAGTCTGCTTCAAAGAGTCTGGTTTTCAGTTTGTTAGATAGTTTACAATAAAGGGTTACATATTTACAAAAACAGAGAAACATTATATATACACACACATAAACATACATACTAAAAAATATATATTGTTACATATTATTTTTAGATATAAAGAAGCATTTATTTTGAAGGATTTTATATTGGAAGAAGATCTGATTTTTCCAGGTAGGTTATTCTAGGCTTTTGGAGCTCTGAAGGAGAAGACAGAATGACAGGCTTCTTTCTTTATTGTAGTATATGCAGTGAGGTGTTAGCAGTGGAGTGGAGATTATGGTTAGTCCATAGTCCATAACGTCCCCTGCTAAACCAATACTGTAACATAAACAAACTAAATTTTAAGGCCAGGTTCTAAATATGAAAAGCAATTAAAACTTCTAAACTAGGGATGTGTGTGTGTGTGTGTGTGTGTGTGTGTGTGTGGAATGGGGGGCGTGTCCATCAGTCATCTTGACAAGAGGCACATTTTAGAATTTTCTTCTAGCCCAAAGTAAAGATATGCTGGAAAGTGGTTGTTTACCAGCCACTATGATGTATATCAGCAAATATGCTACCAGGAGTACACAGATACCATTATTTTTTTTAAGTCCTGCATGATTGAGGTGCTGCTTTGGTACATTACAGCCTAGGTCACAAAGTTGCAGGCTAAATTTCTTACTCAGACATCCGCAGTCAATCAGCATTGTGGATATCATCCCATGCAACATACATAGTGAGTGATCATCTGTGCATTTGTGCAGTGGCTTGGAAAACTTGTGAGAACACCTGGAAACAGCATTATTCTCTCTTATTGCCACTTGTGAAGTATCTATACACAGTGGCATGACCCTATACCCCCATTGCTATACTAGCAAACACGATTCTGGAGATGTTGAATAAAGAGATTAATGATACCAAAATCATTCTGGAAGATCTACCTTCACACACACACCTCTGATGTTGACCCCAAAGCTACAAACTATGCTTTACAACTTAGCCTAAAGCTACAACGTATGCTTTATATTATATGACACTTGGTCCTAATGTTACATACCTTGTAATCGGCTGAGGTCTAGGTGCCATAGTGGAGAGGCTGGCAAGCCAAAATGTTCAGACCACAGCACCACAACTTTTGTGCGAAGGGACAATCTGCAGAGTGCTATATGTCGTCATTGATGGGAAATCAGCCGAGCCTACAGTGGCTCTGAGTGTACCTACCTGACAATTAACAAGTATCAGTTGATGCTTTGATACGCATGCTATTATAAACATTATAGTAGGTGAGTGCCTATCTTTCCTCCTGACATTTATATGTACTGCTGCTTAACCTGGTTACTTGTGGGATTGATGAAAAAAAAAAAAGAAAACGTTATGTTCAAGCGCTACTACTCCCCTTATCATACAATCATGCAATAACCAAAGTATAACAATTACACAATTGTAACAAGCAAACTCAATAGAGACTAATGAGATAAGAAATCCTCTTAATAAAGCATATAATTGTTAAGAAAAAAACTAGAGTTCTATTCCTATAATGGGCAAGGGAACAGCATCTTTTTCAGTATTCTGCCAAAATCTTCTTTATTTTAAATCCGAGTGGGACATGCAGCTTTTCCTAAGATTTGTTGGATAACCCTTCCTTCTCCCAGTATACCACTCGAAAAGCAGATTTGCAAAAAAGCAAGAAAACAAAAGGACAGCTCAAAGTCCCTCTAAATGTTATCCGGATATATACAGAATACAGTTTAAAAGCTTGTATCCCTTTTTCCTCCTTCAATATGGGTACTCACTCTTTGGAGAGGCTTCTCCTGCCTCTAGGATGAAAACTTCAGTTGGATCTGACCCCCAGCCCTGGTCGGGATCCTAGGTCTTTGGCTCTTACAAATGCTGCTTACCTCTCCTTAAGGTCCTCTCATCAAAATTTCCAACCATTATAGGTAGATATCTTTTAAGGAACCTATGGGTGAAGCAAGTTTAAGTAGGTCTAAAATATGAGTTTGCCTCTAGGAAACCACCTTGGTATATACAAAATAAAATTTATTAAAAATACATACATAATAAATAACCACAATATTTTAGTATCAGTATTGGCACTAAAATGTCAAAGCTACCAGCCCAACGCATTTCACAATTGTATGTCACTTCATCAGGGGAATCCTACAGGCAGAAAAAGCCTCTCTAAAGAGTGAGTACCCATATTAAAGGGGGGAAAAGGGATACAAGCTTTTGAACTTTTGGGACTGAGACTGTTTGGGCAATGACACTTGTAGCTTTATGGCCCCCAATATTCATTATTGGTAATACAGATTATCTTCTATACGTATACCATTTTGGAAAGTAGACATTCACTAGCATCAAATGAAGGGTCACTTGCTTTTTTAACCATATGAGGACATGGACAACTTTTTGCAGAAGGAGGCACTATATAGGAGACAACTGAGCTATTTTACATTTCTACCTCTTCAAAGATACAGATAGCTTTGAAAATTAATGGAATTCATGACTCTAATCATTAGCTACTACTCTTTCAAGTAAAATTCCATCCTGTTGATATGAAATGACATACTGTATGTCGTGTCAGGACAACAAAACTATGCTAACTACAATCTATCATTTTTTATCAAATGTACAACTATGACTTGGCTATAATAAAATTATTATAATTAATAAAAATAATAAATTAGTAAAAGGTACATAAAGCATACAATATTGAAAAGTAGACAATTAGCCACATCAAATGAGGGGGCACTTGTCTTTCTATTTCTGAATGTGTAATTTTAAGAAAAAATAGATTTTTTTTCTTATACATTAGTCACTTCAAAGTAACTAAAATGATTAAAAACCATGGGATTTCCTAGTGTATTCAGGACCTCCTGTCAGTCTAAAAAAAATGGTACCCCAATTGCATGGGTTGACATACCACATGGGGTTCCAAGATCATGCTAAAAAGTAGAACAAGGATGGGGAGGCACACAGTGTATGTGTGATTCTATATCTACCAGTTAAACCAGTGTATGTGTTGGCCTGTGACTGCAAGTGTAACCAAGTGGGATGAGGGAATCAGGCAGTGTATGTGGATATGTCTTCCAGTGGGCAGGGGAGCAAGGCTGGTGGGGGGTCAGATAGTGCATATACAGGATCTGTGACTGCCAGTGTGCACTGTATGTCCCCCCACATACACAGTTTGGTTCCCAGCCTGATAGTATATAGTATATAGTAGCTACAGTCAAAAAATGAGTGCAATTCTGGAGAAAATAGCTTCTACACAGGGGGAAGATAAGACTCACACTTATTTAAATGGTGCTTTTAACCCCCTGAATGCTAGATAGGTCTCCACACATTGTTTTGCAGCTCTGTAGCATTCAAGGGGTTAAATTCCAATTTAAGACACTCAGGATATAATCATAGTCCCTGTGCCCTCATCTCTGTGCTTCTGACACTCTCAGTCCTGTGCCCCTACATATAATAAATATGTAAGTGTCCAATAGATACTATATATTGTTTCCTCCTAATTGCCACATTGTAGCCCCACAGACCGCTACAACATCTCTTCTCTGGTCTGCTTGTCTTGCACTTTGACTTCCTCTCCTCTTCCTAACCCCATCTCTCCATCTGGCTTTCAGTATCCTCTCAGGTTGACCTCTCAGGAGGCAAAGCTGAAAGGCAAGTGGACCTGAGAGGATATTGAGAGCCAGAAGGAAAGATGGAGTAAGGAAGAGGAGAGGAGGTGAAGGAGCAAGACAAGCAGACCAGAGAGAAGACTGAAAGGCAGACAAAGAGACATAGTAGAAAACAGTGACAGCATAAATAACTCACTGCATTGATCAAACTCCGAGCTTGGTGGTAGTATTATTTCCTGAGTGTCTTGAATAGGAATTTAACCCGTTGAGTGGTAGAGAGATCTCCAACACATTGCAAAACAATATGCTGGAGACTTCTCTAGCACTCAGGGGGTTAAAAGTACCATTTAAATAAGAGTTTTATCGTCTTATTTTTCTCCAGAATTGCGTTAATTTTTTGTTTG
The DNA here is from genome assembly GCA_037306005.1 of Rhinophrynus dorsalis. NCBI lineage: Eukaryota > Metazoa > Chordata > Amphibia > Anura > Rhinophrynidae > Rhinophrynus > Rhinophrynus dorsalis. Next base: position 327,844,356 of record CM074720.1, on the reverse strand, counting down.
TGAAACGGGAGCTACTATAGTGGCTGTGCATCTACCTTGAGGGCAAAGCCTAAACGAGCCATATTTTAATGTTGCACTTTTAATGTAGGCGACGTTCTGATGTTGCTCTTTTGATGGTCGCCATATAGGCGACAACATTTCAATAGGATACCTAAGCTCAAGTACCATTGAAGGGGCAATATTGTATAATATGGTAAATATGTATTTCAGGGTTTATCACATTGTGTAAAACATGAGTATTCACACTGCTAAGAGATGTTTTATAAAAAGTTATTACAGCTCCAACTTGAATTATTTGGGTGCAGTAGCTACTTGTCCTGGAATTGTACAGTGATGCTATTGCCATGGATAGATATTATTACTGACAATTGCTGCCCATTGACCGCTATTGCAACAGCAACATGTTTGAGCTGCAATAATAATAAAACATGACTCAGCAGGATAAAACCTGCTATTTATATGGTTCCCATTCTATCTGAAACTAACCCTTTAAAAAAGTTTGACATTATAGTGTTAAATGTTCGTTTTTTTATATGACTAATTTCCAGTATCTTCAAGACCATACTGGCACACTAAAATTGAGGAACCGGAGTAATTCTGGTGCACACCAACTGAACCATAGCTGAGAGAAAAAAAATCACAATTAATTAAAATGGATTTTAATTCCTTGGAGGCTAAAATGTTTATCAATGCATTCAAGGGATAAAAAGTACAATTTAAACTAATGAGAATTTTGTAAACTTTTATTTGTCCCCAATGATTCTGTTGGTTTGAGCCAAAATTTCTCCTGTTCCCTTCTTAGTACTTTAGCCATGTTACATATTATTTATGGATAAAGCATGGTACCCTGTTAGACATAGAAAATGAAGGAGACTGATAGAATAAAAATGATGCCTTTATTGGCTGAGTGGGTTTAGATGCAAACCCACTTACTAGCAATGTGGGACAGCGCTGCCCGTCAGGATAAATAGGTAATTAATGCACACACATGGATGCAAGACAAACACACACAGAGACACACACGCAAATGCACACGCATGCACTGAGATGCATAAAGAGCGACATAGTCATATACACATCCATGCAATGTACAATATGCAGACACATAGAGTGTGATACAGACATGCAACACACACAGTGAGGAACACACAGGCACACACAAACAGACACACACACACACACACACACACACAGTGAGGAACACACAGGCACACACAGAAACACACACACAGAAGTGAGTCATAAGGGGGTGACTTATGTGTCATTGTAATGAGTTTGTGTTTGTACTTATACCTCCACTGTGGCATTCATTCATGTAGTTGAAATGCATGTGGTAATTGCACATACTATGGTAGAAGGTGGATCGTGCTGGCTCCCGAGGTGTGAGTGAGTGTGAATGAGTGCGTGTGAGTGCAAGAGTGAGTGATTGCGTCTGAGTGATTGCATGTGAGTGATTGCTTGAGTGTGTTAGTGAGTGTGTGTGATTGAGTGAGAGTATGTGAGTGTGAGAGTGTGTGAGTGAGAGGGTGTATGAGAGTGAGTGTGAGTGAGAGAGTGTGAGTGTGTGATTGAGTGTGTGAGTGAGAGTGTGTGAGTGAGTGTATGTGTGATTGAGTGTGTAAGTGAGAGTGTGTGAGTGAGTGTGTGAGAGTGTGAGAGTGTGTGAGAGTGTCAATGAGAGAGTGTGAATGAGAGTGTGAGTGGGAGAGTGGGAGTGTGTTTGATTGAGTGTGTGATTGAGTGTGTTTGATTGAGTGTGTGAGTGAGAATGTGTGAGAGTGTGTGTGTGTGTGTGTGATTGATTGTGAGTGTGTTTGATTAGCAATATAACACATGGTGGCTCTTCAGTTGAGGAAACGTAGCAATATGCTGAGGGAACAAATAGAAAGTGGTGTTTGAGGCTTGCCCTCTGTAACATACAGCAAAGCATCTCTCTTCCTTTAAGGAGAAAGGGCGGGAATCAGGAAGCAGGAAGTGGAGGAGTGACAGTTGAAAACAGACAGTGAGGTTGACTGAAGAGATGAAAAGAGTTAAATAAAAGTGTTGTTATTAAGTTTATCCCTGAGTGTTTGTATTTTATGGAAACATTACACCCCCGTATTGACACAGAGTGTATGGAGGGTTACAGTTATCTGTTGGAGGTGACACAGAGTGTATGGAGGGTTACAATTATCTGTGAGAGGTGACACAGAGTGTATGGAGGGTTACAGTTATCTGTGGTAGGTGGAACAGAGTGTATGGAGGGTTACAGTTATCTGTGGGAGGTGACACAGAGTATATGGAGGATTATAGTTATCTGTGGGAGGTGAAACAGTGTGTTTGTGGGGTCACAATCCTGAGTGAGAGTGTGTGTGGACCGGGAGAAGTTATTGATATTCCCTACTTCAGGAACAGACAGCTATATATTTTTTGTCAGTTGGATAGTGGGGGGCGGGCTGGAGGGGGCAGGCCAACTCCCTGTATGATAAACATGCCCCCATTGAATCACCCAATTGGAGCAGGAAAGTCCCCTTTGAATCACCCAATAGGAGTAGTGTCTCCTAATGAGACATAAATTATGTAATGAGGCATTCTGTTCAATGTGTGTTTGTTTTCTGAGGAGACATAAATTATGTTCTGTGTGTGAGGTACCATAAATTATGCAATGAGGCTTATTCTTTTATATATATAGATATATATACATATATATGTTTATTTTAAACATAAATATATGTATTTTTTTTAATAATCTGTTTACCTGTATTTGAAAAAATGCTCTTTCCTTAATATCCACCGTGGTGGGTATAATCTTTTGCTTTTAGTTTTTCATTGGCAGGGCACACACTCCTGCCAAACAGGAAATAGCAGTGATTTTCCTTATATATTTCCTTATATATTTGCATCTTTTGCTTATCTGTTTATACCCAGCTAGCATATAATATCTTATTTTAAGGTTTTTTTTGTGCACTGCCTTACCCTGTTTGTAGGGTTTTCCATTCAAAAAAGCACTACAGTTTAGCCTACAATGCAGTGAGAACATAGCTCATATGAAAACTGATAGCTAGATCATATGCTACATAGACAAAAATCCTAAATGTGTGCAGTGTGTGCAGAGTGTATGGTCTTCAACTTGTTATTCTGTTCTTCTGTTTAATACTTTAAAACAGCTAAACTGTCAGACTTAAAAAGTGGCATATCTTGGCTTATAACCAAGAATTACATTTAATGTGCTGCCATTCAAAGCAATGATTGCCTGTTTCTTTATATAAAGAAACAAATCAGGATAAAAGGAAGAGATTAACAAATCCTCACTTCATTAGTTTTCTTAACTCTCTGCAATACAAATAAGCTGTCAAAGATTATGGAAAAATGAGCTCAGACATTTCCAGCACAACTTGATTAAGAAGGAACAGATCAAGCCCCTCCCCTGCTGATAAACTGGAGACAACAGCCATAGACTCTGCAGTGTCATTGATCATGTGTAATGGAAATTAATTCTCAGATACTTTCCAGTCTGTGGACTTTGGTTAATTAAAGCGGTGATTCTTACATCAGGTTTTTCATTTGTGCTTTACACACAAAGGAATGTATTTATTTAACTGTAAAGTCAACATAACCCACATTGCAGAAATAAGTCTACCTATATTGTGGGATGCTCGTATCTCTTCTGTGTTAATTCCATTTTGATCCTCATGGAATTTGAAAATTAACAATATCAGAAAATAAACCTCCCAACAAAAAAATTATGTGCCACTTAAGTAAGCCTCTGTATGTTACCAAATGCAGCTGACAGGTTTAAACCTATGAGTGCCAGAGAGGTATCCAACTCATTGCAAAGAGTTAAGAAATGTGATCACTCTCAGGACTTAAACTCAACAAAGGTAAAAGCTTTAGTTAGATATTCTAAGCAAGGTCTGATCAATCTACCTCAAATATTATGATGCACATTTGAACAACCCCCCCTTCTTTCAGTACAACTACCCAGCTATTTAAAAAATCTCAGAGCAGATATTGGTATATAACACTTAGATTTTTAGCTCACATCAGAAGTATATAGTATTACTGTAATATACCTTATTTTATGATATTGTAAGGATTAAATTTACACTTAGAGACTGACCTCAGTGCTTATCTCAGCTGAGGAAGAGGAGAGAGAGAGAAAAAGATAGCCCAGTTGAATTCAGCACTAATTACTATACCTATGCCCACTTCCCACTTATGTATGGATAAAGAAGGAAAAGACTAAAACCTGACTTTTCATATTTAAAGATTAAACTCTAAGTGATATTTAAGTGCCACAGCAGTCTGTAACCTAACTGATTGTTGCCAGGAGAAATTAAAAAAATGGCTTGCTACAGTTAAGTCTCCTGAACTAATCAAAAATATTATTTTAGAACAGTATCTATTAAGCTCATATTTTATCCAGATTTACTAAGCAATGTTTTCATAAAAATGTTTTAGACCTAACACACTTTTATAATCTATTAGATATAATTTATCCCAGTAGATTCAATAGCTGACAATTACATAATTAAGATCAGGCTCATATTTAGCCAGAAATATGTTATTTAGTCCTAGATAGATTGTCAAAAATTACCTACAAAATACCCTTTGTGCTTCAAGGAATATTAAAGCAATTGACGCTAACTATAAATCTGTAACGATTTGGTACTGCACCCCTAAAATTCTCCACTCATATTACCCTAATTGGGGTCCTTTTTCTTGGAGATGTAATGCAAAAACAAGACATATGCTCCACATTTGGCAGTCCGTAACTGGTTTAACTGCACATATATTCATATTAACATTTCCGTGTGATCCTACAACAACCACATAAAATAAACTGCTATAGGAGTGGTCTTTCCTCTTCATTGGAAGACTAATATAAGCCCTACCTACCTCTGAATAGAAAATACTTTACAAGAATTATTATGGAAAGAATCCCTCTATATTTATATATATAAGTTCAACAAAATAATTTTCTTTTAGGGACATGTGGCAACCCTAACTTTCTGCATTTCGTAATAGTTGATCTATGTCACTAATCACAGTTCAGGCCATTCTCCTCATTGCTTGTGATGCCTTATATATTTTCACTGAATTCTCCTCTCCAACTCTTTTATTATTTCTTTCTTACTCTCTATTCTATATACCTTCTACTCTCAGCAATAGAATGAGTTATTATGAATTTCCATCATAAACAGTTTATTCAAGTGGTTCATCTGACACCATTTTACCATACATTGAACAATATATGTGTGTGTGTGTGTGTGTGTGCATGTGTTTGCATGCACATTTGGAATCACTATTTAGAATATTTCATGTATCTGTGTTGGGTGCATCTTGAGATTACTGTTCTCTGTGGTGCACTTATTGTATGTATAGACACACATTTATGCCATAGTACAAACGTGGATTTTCATTTCATTTATTATACATGTATTCATTTTATTTGTTCCTTATTGAGGGTATTGAGATGTTACTTTTAGGTGCATGTTGTTATCTTTTTTGCATAGATATTTGAGATATATATGTATAATATATATATATATATATATATATATATATATATATATATATATATACATATATAAAATACTTGATCCAAGGTTGGCACTCACATCTTCCTTATTGAATTACCTGGGTACTTACCATATAACATGTATTCAATTAAAATCTGAGCACTCTCAGGACTTAAATATGAAAATCAAATTTATTGCTATTCAATGTTTCGGTCCGGTTCTTGAAAAGGTACTTACTGGACCGAAACTTTGAATAGAAGTAAATTTGATTGTGTTATTTAAGTCCTGAGAGTGCTCACCTTTTGATTGAATACATGTTATATGGTAAGCACCCAGGCAATTCCTGGGGGGTGGGGGATTGTATATATTGGTGATTATTTCTGGTATAGTGATCCTTAACTGTTCTACTGTTTGGATGCTGATGTTTTTGTTCACTATACACCAAGGGTCACATAAACTGATTTTTTTCAGTTTTTTGGAGCCCCTACATGTAGTTTATGTGAGTACATTTGCACCATTTCTGGTTACAGCTTAAGACTGTATGACCAAATATTTGTATATAACCATTATCCTTCACTGATCTATATTTATACATATATTTTTTTATTTTATGTACAAATATATGATGTATTTTCAATAAATACTATTCTGGTTTGCAATACTATATTCAGTATCACAAGTGCTTGAAATGTACTTTTATATAAGTCATTTGGTTTAGTACTTTACAAGTAGGGGCGTTTGCTTCTCAGGTTGCTGTGTATATCATTATAATCCCATCCATTATTGTGCAATTTATAGTTTATTTTTTTATATTGATTAGCAAAAAGTATAAATATGTGAAAATTAAGCATTTTGATACTAGAAAAAGACTGTTTATATGCATAAGAGCAGCAACCTATTTTCAAGAAGGCATATAAATAATGCCACCTTGTACTGAATATAGCTTTATATTACTCTCTGATGCAAGATCATCTGCAGTTCTTTGAGAGCTATCATTAACCCCATCTTTGCTAAAAATGTCCCCTTGCATCCCTATTTAGTTCAGTTATTATTGATTTCAGGAAGACTGCAACCGTGAGTTTTTTCCAGATAAAGTATTATCCATTATGTTTTCTTAGCATTTTAAGTAATAAGAGAATAGCTGAGGACAAAATTATTTGCCTAGCAAAATGAGAATGGATGGAAATTTCAGCAAGTTTTTAAACAAGGTGGCAATTTCCACATTGCTGTGGTAGCACTGACAGGAAACATACTGTAATGGAAGATTTGGATAATACTGGGAATCTTAACTTCAATTATGAAGGAACATTTAGTCCTTTTAGCGGTGATTGCACATAGATGAGATTAACTTATTTACTATTGTCACTGTGGTCACTGTGGTGTATATAACACATATGCAGTTGGTCAAATGTCTATTCAGTGATGATGTAAATAATTATATAAATTTACTAGAAGAAAGTATGTCATTAAAATTGCAATGCTTAATTTGGTTATTTGTCTTTCTTCATGCTGATGTAGCTCAGTTGCTCAATTTCCTTATTTGTTCTCCTTCATGCTGATGTTGTGTTCCTGTTATGCCACAATCCATTATGACCATATCCAGTGAGATGCAAATTTGCTCCATAGCTATTTTATTTAATTTACAGTGACTGTCTCAGAGTACAGAGAGTTGTGAATAATTTTGGAACAAAGTTAGAATTTGTTGTCCTTTATAACATTTTGGACAAGTTAATATGCAGAATGTGGTTATGACTGCATATGTTCTGAATAATATTTTACTCTCTTATTGAAGTGTGATTGGAATTATATGATGAAGAGGAATATACAAGCCATTCTAAACAATGGTAAGAATAGGACAATTCTGTTCACAATTGTTGTACAATTTTATTACTGTACATTTAATGTGTTAAATGAACTCTTCATAGAAGAATACATCTAACAATGATGTATTAAATACATTTAAAGGGACAAGACAAATATGCACTTCCAGACTCCCTAGAATGTAAAGCCTCTCCCCCTTCCATTTCATAGACAAAAATCTGTGTTGCTTGCTTCCTCTACTGATAGGCTAGAGGAAAAGATGATCAGTAGAAGAATCCAGCAATTCAGCTTTGAGATTATTTGTACTGGGAATAAGATGCTTATACAATCTAGGGAGTCTGCAAATGCATATTTGTCTCCTGCATTTTAAAGTAGTTAATAAAACATCATTTTTAGATGTATTCTTGTGGTACTAATTATTATGCAAAGTATATATTGTGGGGGGACAGATATTCTAAATAAGCAGCAGCAACTATTTTGAAAAGTGAATAGGAATATATGTGACTGTATATATATGTATCATCTGCTTCATTATCATCATCATCATCATCACTTTTCATTTTTTTTAGCTTTTATTGTCATTATATCATCAATCATCCTTCTTGATAAGTGGACATATACACGTTTTTCCTTACTTTATAAAGGGACAATACTCATAAAACACTGTAATTAGTTCTTTCAGTAACATATTTTTTTCTTTTTAATTATCACCAGCACTACTGAATCTGTGAAACTGGTGTCGGTTAGATATCTGTCTTGGCTAATTTTTGACTGCATCTTAGAGTACTACTTTTTGCTTTATTTGTCCTATAGTTAAATAAGGAATATTAAAATGTCATCTCATATATACATATACAAACAAAAAAAGGACATTTCAGACTGAGGAGTGATATATATGTGTGTATATATAGACAAAAAGAACAGCTTTCAGCGCTAACTCACCTAAGTGCATAGAGATATATGTATATATGTATATATATGTGTAATAGCTTGTAATTTTTTTATTTATATTGCAATGACCATTAGAAAAAGTTAGGGCAACTGAAGTGTGCAGCAAGGAATAAAAGGGTTCTCCAGTCCCCCAAACAAGTGCAAACATAGAACATACCATAAACCTGCGCTCCTCCAGTATACTAGTGACTAGTGCGCCCTGTACTAATGAATAAGTTTGCAGCATTAGTGCTAACCTCCCCCTCCAACGCGTTATTATAACATCTCATCAGGGAGTATTTTACATTTTATTTACATTTTTCTAGATAGGGATTTCTAATGTTGAGAGTAGGTACTTGCCACATTTGAGGAACCTTGGCATGGTTGGCGAGCTTACCTCCTCTTTTTTGGCCAAAAAGGTTGGCACTAATGCCTCAAACTTATTCACAGTGTTATTATATATGCCCAATACAGGGCGCACTAGTCACTAGTATACTGGAGGAGCGCAGGTTTATGGTATGTTCTATATATATATATATATATATATATATATATATATATATATATAGTGGTAGATACAATGTTAAACAAAAATTTGACACACCAGTCAAGCCATAAGACTTGCTTTTTCAACAGCAATCTCCCATTTGCTGTGTTGTTACTATTGCAAGGGATTCTGGGTAGGCATATGCAAATAAGTTTAACAAGGAATCACCTTTTTGCCTCAGATTCCACTTTATACATGGATTCCTTAGACTCTCTTCCTGAGTTGTGTCGTAAAGTTGTTGCTCAGCGTACACAAACTAGGAATCACCTTTTTGCCTCAGAGTCCACTTTATACATGGATTCCTCAGCGTACACAAACTCTAAGGAATCCATGTATAAAGTGGAATCTTAGGCAAAAAAGTGATTCCTTGTTAAACTTATTTGCATATGCCTACCCAGAATCTCTTGCAATAGTAATAAAACAGTAAATGGGAGATTTCTGTGGGAAAAGCAAGTCTTATGGCTTGACTGGTGTGTCAAATTTTTGTTTAACATTGCATCTGCCACCCACCAAATTCAGGTGGAAGGGGTTTTCATTCACTTTTTTCCCTTATTTCTATGGATTTTAGAGTGGGAGATCTTTCTTTTTCAGGCAGATTATTCCAGACATTTGGAGCTCTGCAGGAAAAGGCAGATCGACCAGCTTCTTTCTTATAGTGTGGTATACTCAGTGAGTTGTTAGCAGTGGAGTGGATGTTATAGTTAGTATGGTGAGCTGGAGTGAGAATACTGCTCAGGAAGTCTGGTAGCTTTCTAGAGAAATACTTATAAACCAGGCAAGAGCAGTGAAGGACATGTCTAGATTTGAGTATTAGCCAATTTAGTTCTTCATACATATCACAATGATGGGTTGTGTAAGTACATTGGTGGATAAAGCGGCATAATGAGTTATATAGAGTGTCAATTTTAGAAAGATGGATTTGTAGTTTGGGAGCATATACTATGTCCCCATAGTCAATGACTGGCATTAATATCTGTTGACAATATGGCTTCTTACCAGGGGACTTAAACAGGATTTGTTTCTAAACAGAGCATCTGTTTTGGGATAAAGTTTGGGTGTTAATTTATCAATGTGAAGACCAAAAGTGAGGTTGGGGTCAAGCCACATTTCAAGATATTTATAGGTGTGCACCTGGGCCAAGTTACAATTACACTCTGTTACAATGGATAGATGAGTATTGCAGAGATTATGCAGTTTATGCTTTTTGTGAAAAAGGACAATTTTCCTCTTTTCTGTACAGGAATTCCTTCCCATAGAGAAATCCATATATGTTCTGCTATTGTGGTAACACCACATAACTTCCCACAAGAGCAGTTCAATTTCCCACCTATATTTTCCAATGGTGGCAAAATTTACCACCTCCATACTATAAAAATCCAGAATTTCCTAACATGCAACATGGTGAAGTTTAGGAGACAAAGCGATTGGAAGCATGCAGAGAAATATAGAGAGAAATAAAAAATGAAGTTAAAATAAAAATAAAGATATTTGGAGAGCTTGCTAGCACTATGACCAGCAAGAGAAGCTGGATGGACCCTGATGCTGATTATACAGAGGTGGAGGAGGAAGTCAGCAGCTGTAGTGGTAAAGAGAGCCCACGTAACTCTAACCCAATAATTCCGCATTGTCTCTCTGGGGAAGTATACTGAAGAAGGTGGAAATGGCTAGCAGCTTATGCCTGCTTCTACTGCTGCCAGTACGCCTCCATCTGAGGAGATTGCAAGTGTGACATCAGGTGACCCTTGGTCAGACCTGTAATACCCAACTGGCCCCAAATAGCAGCATAAGACTGGTGCTGGTAGTGGTGATGAGAGTGAAGGTGATGGTGGAGCAGCTGTAGGAGATAAAATGACAGTGTTTTTGGAGGAAAGTATTAAGGAATGGGAGAAAGAGATGTAAATGGGGATGTACATCACCATCTACGCCAGAAGTGATAATTAGGAATTTGCTGCTGCTGTAATTCTTGCTGCTGATGAGTCAGAGGTAGAAGTCCACCTGTCACAGTAGGATTATGAGGAGGAGGATAGTGTGCTACAGTCCACTGGGGCCACAATGTAACTGGGTTCAGAAAGCAGTGATATGGGACTAGGACCAGTTAATTTTCCATCAAGACTCCTGGTCAAAGCTCTAATGCTGATACTGAGACAGCAGCAACATAATCTGGCCCAGCCAGTGAAGATGATTCTGGAGGAGAAGAAGAAGTAGAAGGCCATTCTTCTCCACCTCTTCCATCACTGAAATCATGTGTATGGGAAAATCCATTGTTTGGGGCAGGCACTTTGCAGTCATCAGGAACTGCACTCTGCACTATGTTTGATAAGGTAGTGAAAAGGGGAAAGGACACACGTTTTCACATCTGACTTCACAAAGCACATGCAACATAAACAGATAAGATTTACGTTAAGCATGTAAAAGCCAACCCCCCCAAAAAAGAAACTGAGAGACACCATCACTGTCCTTTCCCAAAAGCACAAAGAAAGGGAGAAAATATCTCAGAGGAAGACAAGCCTGGAAGTTCAATGATGAGCGCAGCACATGTGTCTTTACAGTCTTCTTGTGATAATGTCCGGGTGCAGGAAAATGGACACATTGTTCTCACCCAGCACTCTCATGGCCCTCTAACTCCTCCTCTAGCATACCCCCATTCTCTCCATTACATCTCCCGCCATCTGATAATGAGTCTGTAGATGCGAGGATCTGGCAGCTAATTTCCACCCATTGCATATGTGTGGTGCACTGATCACACATGGTAATACAGTGCAGAGCAATCAGATGCAGGGTATCAGACATCATCTGCAGCCATTCCATCCCGCTGAATATTCTAAGCTGGAGGCAGGCAGGATTCATTATTTTAACTAAGTCTTCTATCTTGACATCTCACGTCCTTAGAAGAATAGAGAAAGACCATAGTAACAGCTGTATCTGTTTCCTTGAGTGTTGGTTTTGCATTGCTGACCTGTATATTGAGGTGTTCCGTTGTAGTTGTGCCTGTTGCTTAATACAGGAGGCAAATATAGACAAGCTGATACCTTTATTGGCTAACTAAGCAGATTTAGGATGCAGGCTTTCAAGATTTCTAAGGTCTCTTCCTCAGGCATGTTATACTGAAAAATATGAAAACATCTCTCTTATATACAAGTACACATTGCATTATTTAGAATGGAAATCACATAAGAAAGCTCAGTCCAGTCCCAGGTTCTTTGATCAGTCAATGGTAGAGGTAAAGGTATTTATGATCCCAGTGGGACTGTTGTAAAGGTTAATCCACATTGTGATAATGTGACAGGAATTATCTGTCTCTGTTCAGATCATTATTTAAAGCATTAAACTGTAGCATTAATTTAACCCCCCATATTTTCTGTCCCTCTGAGTATGAGATAGTCCCATCATTACCTGACATTGTGCCCATTTTTGGCAAAAATGTTTTCCCACTGGTGTCTATGTCTTTTTTGTTGTTAACACTGGATCTGTGGGAATTAAATGTTTTGTGTAATGGATGTCCATTTTCACCCGCATAAAAAGCTGTTGGGCATTTTGCACACATGATGAGGTATATTACATTGTATGATTTGCAGGTGATTTCCATTGATCTTATGGTGTAACTGGGTGTTTGGTATGACTGCCTTGTCCATGGTGTAAATGTGTGCACAGGTTTCACATTCTGCAGTGACGTGGAAGAATTTTTCAGAAAACTCAGACTCAAGGAATTCTTCCATAACAAAATGGATAATGATGATACCAACACCACAATGTCAATACACCCACAAAAAGATTGACCTGGACTCCAAAGCCAGGAAGTAACCCCACACTGGACAGAGAATTCCTGTCACATTATCACATTGTGGATTAACCTATACAACAGTCCCACTGGAATCATACACGCCTTTGACTCCTCAGAGGAAGATTACAATTTACATCACACTCCTCTACCATTGACTGATCAAAGGACCTGGGTCTGGACTGAGATTTCTTATCTCATTTCCATTCTAAACAATGCAATGTATACTTGTATATGAGAGATGTTTTCATATTTATCTGTATAACATGCCTGAGGAAGAGACCTAAGACGTCTTAAAAGTTTGCATCATAAATCTGCTTAGTCCACCAATAAAGGAATTATCTTTACTGTATTTGGCATATGTCTCCGGTATTTTTGTATTTTGTATCCGTTGCTTAATATGAGAGCAGATGTGTCAGTTCTTGTGATACTTTCCATTTTCACAATGTTTCCACACACACACACAGTGAAAACTGAAATTGCTTATGAAAGGCACAGTTCCTTCCTGCTCTCAAGGGAAAAATTACTATTCCATCACACCCATGAATGTAGAGGAGGTGCACTCTCTCTAGATGCACCTGAAGTGGTGTGAGGGCTTGTTGTGGTGTTTGCTGATGTCTCAGCAACATAAGGGTGTTGATGATGATACTTGTCCCAGGAAGTAGTCTAATCCTCCTGCTGCTTAGACAACTCAACTGCAGCAAAAGCAAATGCCAAAATGTCGCAAGTGACATTTTCTACCACCATCTAGCACTACTTGTACTAGGCTAGAAAGTCATACAATTGTTTTTCAGAGCTTGTTTTTGGCAAGCATGAGGCCTGCAAACAATTTTTTTTCAGGGCTTGTTTTGGCAAGCCTGAACCTGCAAACTTTTTTTCTCAGGGCTAGCCTTGTTTGAAGCCTGCCATCATTTTTTCAATACCAGACTTACTGTAATATTTTGAATGTTTAACTTTTTGTATATTTTTTACATTTTTCTTTCTGTAAGCCTGCTGGTATGCTTCCTAACCATTATTTAAAGAAATCATTTAAAAAAAGTTACAATTTACACTGAATATGGCAGATGTGTATGTGGTGGTGGATTGGGGTGATGTAATTGATATATATCATCCTGACTCAAAGGGCTGAAAGCTAGATCATTTATTTACATTATTATCTGTGTGTCTAATTTATGGATGGTTGAAACATCAGACAAATTTCCAGCAGGACTTTTTGTGAAAAAATATTTTCCCATTTTTTTTTCCAAAACTTCCTGCCGATAAACAATACATAAAATGTTCTCCATTTTTGCCACCGCCAATACATTTCCCATGAGAACTTTGCCATATTTTGCCTATGTTTTCTGTGACTGCAAGATTACCTGCCATAATATTACTTCCTCTGAGGGCTTTCGTGAAGTAATAAATATCTGAAAGTAAATGTTATGAGTCCTACAGCAAAATATGCCTTGAAATAATTGTTATCAGGGTAAGTGCATGTGTCCTTTGCCCACAACACAAACTTCCTGCTTAAGTAATATTATCACAATCATCCGTGAAAAATAACTGTGGCTTGGGATATTCCAGCAGGGTGCAACACATGACATCAGTTCTTTAAAGCCTCTGTTTCTGTTATTTTTGTGCAGGTGTTAACTTCATTCTGAGAACTTAGTAAGTGTGGGATGGCAGTACAGTAGTATAAGAACTATGTAACTTTATTGCTTTAATGTTATTATTTGTGGAGGTGGGGGAACTCTGACTCTTTTCACCTCCAAAAACAAACAAAGAGTCATAATACTCTTTAACAGGAGCAGAAAATCTTGCTACACTTTCTGACACATCAACAGGACTTCTATTATGTATTCCAGAGCCCCAGGAATGTTTTGGAGTATTTCTACTGCTAGTTGTGGCATCTCTGATGGTGTGTATCCCAGTCCGACATGTGGTTGTGCTTCAGGTGGTAAATAACTGATGAGATGCCTAGGTGAAATCTAACTTTCCCCCTGCTCACATGCTTCTTACACATAAAACAGATGGATATATTCTAGAGCTACATTATCATCAACAGTCATCATTAGATGATGCTGAGCATTGCTGTCAGAGACATTGCCATGATGGGGAGGAAATGGTTAATTTTTCTTGTAAGTCAGATTCTCTGAAAGTCTGTTTTTAAGATGGGTGTAATGATCTCAGCCTGGGGTGATCCTAGCTTCGTACAAGACAGCACTCAGAAGCTCTTGTGGCAAATATAGTGTTACTTTATTGCATTCTCAAGCCTTAGTTAACAAACCTATATGCATAAATAACGCAAATGATAGGTGCCCGTCCCATAGAAAAATGATAAAACAAGTGTTCAAATGATGTGTGTGTGCCACTGCTCATTTGATAGTCTTTATATATTTATATATATATATATATATATATATATATATATATATATATATAGAAGAAAATGATGGGCACTCCAAAATTCTAAACGCTCTGCCTAGGTGCTCTTGCTCGAAATGTTTGCAATATATTGTAGTTGTATCAACAGATGATATCAAAAGCAGGCACTCACAGGTCTTCATAAAATAAAAAATTCTTTATTTATAAATAATATTAAAAATAAGTGTTGACGTTTCGACCCCAGCTAGGGCCTTTCTCAAGACAGTATAGTATGGATGAACTGACCCTGTCCTTAAATGACCTAAGAAAACCACGTGTTTAGTGAAGACGCTATCCCTATGTCCGATCTTAGTGACGTCACAAAAGTCAAATACCTCAAGAAATGGCAAAATAAAGTAATCAAACTTATATAACACAATTCCACACATATACAGATAATTTATCTGTACATAGATGACAAAGGTCACATGTTCCTTTATGAAATAATAACTTAAACAAAAAACGGGTTTTCAAAAAGCCGCCAAGTAACAGATAATTTATAGTCCAACATCCGTACAGTCGAGCCCCCAACAGTCTCAACGCAAACTGTGTGATTAGCACTAGTAAATCAAGATCATATTAGTGAACATGTCCTACTCTTTTGTCCGATATGTTCATAAAGTTAGAGAGTTATGATCGATCCTCATGCGGCATCATCCACAGATTTACATCTCTAAGACTGTAATTAACCATTGATCCCAAACATGTCCTTATTGTTTAAGGATAGTAATCTTTGGCTTTTTGTACTTACTTTGTCCTTAAAGTAAAGAACAGCTGGAAGGCCAACGTGTGCTCTTCAAACATGAAAGAAACATCCGCTCCTAGTGGTGAGCCGAGGGAATCCCCAAACTGGAACTGATGATACATACCCCGATGTCTGTCCTCATATGACCTCCGCTTTTACAATTGGCCCATATAATGTCACGCCAATGTGTCCGATTCGGGGAGATGTCATACAGATGGTGGATATACTCCACTTCGTAGGTAGTGAATTCGCCGCCCCTAGGCTCTACATGACCTGTATTTGTGCATGGTCTAGGAACCTTATTACGGGGCTATGTTGCTGTCAATTCCCTGGGCTCTACCAAACCTACATTTTTGTAGAGTATGGGAGCCCTATTACAGGAATGTATTCATAATATTCAATTCGTACATCAAGTGAGGTTCAACTTTCGCAAGGGGGATGTTAAATTTACATCATATCATCGGTATTACATATTCAATGTTGCATATTACGGGATCAATATTGGGGCTCCACTGTACAGAATAGTAGGAGGGGGAGTTCCAAGAGCCTCAAAGAAAACAAGAAAATGTTATTTGTTCATTTAGCCCTTTCGGCGTAATAGTATCCAAATAAGTAATCCATTTTACTTCTTTCTGTAGAAGTTTTTTCGCTCGATCTCCTCCTCTAGACATAGGTGGTATCCAGTCAATGACCATGTATTTTAATGATGGTAATGAGTGTTGTAATTTCGCAAAGTGTATAGCCACTGGTTGATTTTTAATATTTGATCCACACTTTTTTCCAGGGTTACGGGAAGCTTCCAAGGCTGCTTTAATCGCTGCCCTATGATTACTCATTCTCTCTTTGAATGTGGTGATAGTCTTTCCTACATAAAGTAATCCACAAGGACATCGGATGATATAAATAACAAATTGGGAATTGCAACCCAAATTGTAGCGGATAGGTATTTTAAAACCTTTATGAGGGTGATAGAAAAAAGTACCACTGATCATATAATTGCAAGTAATGCATGTGGCACACTTGAAACAGCCTTTCTTCTTCTTTTCCTCTTGTTTTTTGTAACAATTCATAGGGTCAGTTTTGACCAACAAGTCCCTTAAGTTCTTTCCTCTTTTATATGACATTATTGGTGGCTTTTTAAAACTATGTGGAAGATTATGATCGCTGGATAACATGGACCATTTATCTTTAATCACTGTTTCTATATCTCTGGATGCTGTATTAAACTCTGAGACAAAGACCATCCTATCTAGGCTCTTCTTGGGTTTTGTAGCCAATGCTTCTTCTCGATTGATGTTATTTGCTTTGATTTGACAGTTTTCAATGTCTTTCGGAATGAATCCTCTTTCAATAAAACGTTCTCCCATTTTGTTTAATTCTGTTGTCACTGTTTCCTCTTTGCTAACAATTCTTTTTACTCGCATCATTTGTGAGTATGGGATGTAGAGGATGATGACTGGTGGCAAAGAGCAGGTTGTTTGGTAGAGCCCAGGGAATTGACAGCAACATAGCCCCGTAATAAGGTTCCTAGACCATGCACAAATACAGGTCATGTAGAGCCTAGGGGCGGCGAATTCACTACCTATGAAGTGAAATTATACAGTGGCGCTGTGGCTACACGATCCTATGGACAGCTCTGGTCCCGGGACCATAAATCTCCATAGGATGGTGTAGCAACAGCGCCACTGTACAATTTCAGGTCACTGTGATATTGCACCTAAAAAAATTAAATTTTGAAAATTAAAAACTTTTGAATGAAACACCTTTCAGCAGTGGGAGTACTTTTGTTTTACTCAGGGGGATAACCCCTACAACATATTTTTTTTACATTTTAAGTATTACTATCCCTTTAATGGGAATTTGTATTTTACTATTATGGTGCAGATGGCTGGTCCCAAAATTTCTCCAGTTCTACTTAGTGCATCAGCTTCATTATGTATACTAGGAAAGACACATTGAAGGCAATTACATACGTATAGTATGTAACCTGTGGAAACTGAATGGTAAATGATGACTGTGTGTTAGAAGTATCCTTTGTTTTACTGTTGTACATTCTGAGATTTTTTTTGCATGTGTTTCAAATAAAAAAGAATGAAACTAAGCATTTTTTAGAAGTCATGCACTGCATGAATCCTAGCTACTGATCAATTGTAAATTTTGTGGAATGTACCACAATAACAACAGATTGTCCTTCAGCTTCACTTTAAACTGGAGGTTTTGTAAGGATACATTAAAGCAGTATTTACTGCAGGTATACAAGATATGAGATATGATATATTGTTTTTTGTTTGACAGTGATACCGATGTATCAAGAAAAGTGGAGCAAATATGGATTAAATCAGCGACATCATAGGAAATAAATAAAAATTGCACAATATGTGAAACAAAAGAAAACACACTGGTGCAATCCTTAAAAATAATAGAAAATAAATACAGTAAGCAAGAAGACAGCTATACATTAAATCGCCCCACCAAGAAGTTTTCCCTTTGAGTACCTGGAGGGATGCACAATGCATTGTTTTGGTATAAAAATATAAAAATAATACCAATGTAGCTTTGGAATAAATATAAAGCCTGCGTGCCTGGCACACACCCAGGGGTGGCAGGTAGGAGGAGATATTCAATTATCTTCCGTACTGCCTGTCCAGGAGATACAGGGGGATGTGATTTTGACACATTTTTCAAAATCTCAGCAAGGAGTTGGCCCACAGTCAACAGAAAAAAAACATGGCCAACTCTCACACACACACACACAGAATGCCACCACCTGTACTTATCCTATGGCCAAAATTACTGTGGTCCCCGATAAAAACTGCATGTATGTCTATAGTATTCATGTTCTGGCACTGCTCCTCTCCCTGTTACGGCCCCGCTCCGTATCCACAGCCCTCACACACCAAACAGGAGGGGAAAATACATTCAAATTAAACTTTAATATGCTGCAAAAGTCAACAACCCAATGACCAATATGTTATTCATGATCCTCATGCACAGAGAGTCAAAATATTACAATGCGGAGGGAAACAAATGTTATCATGTATGCCAATCTGCCAGTTCCACTACTGCAGTAAAACTGGAATGTTTCTCTTTTCCTCCTCCCTCTTCTCTCAAGGCCAGTGTTGCTTGGTGAACTTGTAGCCTCACATAACCTGCTACTGTGGTCTCATAAAAACCCGTTGTGGGCAAGAGGGGTATGGAATGCATTGTGTGCCTACCCCTCTGCCACTCAAAGGGTTAAGGGTGGAAACACGATTACTCTGCAAAGTGTATGTCATCTGTTTTTTGTTTTCTCCATCCATTCATCCATTTTTAATTATCTGTATAATTTACCTTCCTTTTTTTAAATATTTTCCTTTTTTTAATATTGCTATTTTTTATTGAAATGCCTTAATGTCCAAATACAAATGCATTTGTTCTACTAATTTACTATTGGTCCACATAATTGCTCTTATTTTATTGCCCTTCTTATAGTGAAAAGGTCAATATCAGTTTGTATGACGGCATAGGCCGCAAAGCTTTGGACATCTCTCCAGTGTTCATCATCAAACCCAAATTACCAGTAATTTCTAAGGAACATCCAATCAGGCTGATACTGTAACCAAAGCTAGGGTGACTAGCACAAGGCAGGACTGTTAGGCATTGTCCCTTCATCCTGCCTCTTCTTGCAAGGGCAACCTTTTTTTGCTACATTACTAATAACACTTTACTAATATATATATATATATATTTATTTATTTTTTATTTTTTTTCTTCATATATGAATCTGGAAATACATAAAAAGAAATCTAAGAAATAAATAAACTGATAAAATCTAAAGATCGAAAGTTCAATCAGCAGATGTCTTTTTAAAAAATCCAATTATTTATGTTTAAAAGCCCAGTTTAAATCAGTGGGATTTTTGTTTGTTCTCTATGGCATAGTTGATTTATCGCAAATTTGCTCCACTTTGTTTTAGTATATCATTCTGATTGATTAGCATGAATATGGATTTGTAGTAGGTTCTTAGGCCTACAGTATACTTATAAAGGAAATTCTCCAGTAATAAGTCATAGATGCCACTGGCAGTCCTATTCTGAAGGGTAACTCTCTTTATGGTGTCCACTTCCCAAACTATTATGATATGTGTGTGTATTGCTAGGGTATAGTGTAGGGAGGATGATGTGCAAAGAGGAATTGACATTACTCTAGGGCAAGTCAACAAATTTTCATTGATTTTAACTGGACTTTTAAAGTGGTCCTTTCACCTTAATTCAAGTTCACATATTTTAAAACTGAAATCGGTGAAAAATAGCACTTTCCGCGTGGCAAATAATTTCCCGCGAAAAGTACAGATTTTCTGCTTTTTTCCACTTTTTTCGCCAAGCTCATTCCATTGAAATCAATGGTAACATTGAATTTACACACAACACAAAACAAATATTAATTAATTTCTCAGAGAAATAGTATAAAAGGGGCATGAGGGTGTCTGTGTTGGTGGAGTGTGGGGAAAGAACAGAATATTATTTTTTGGGGGGGGGTTGTTTACTAGAATTGGAGGGCAGTTAATAAAAAATAAATCATAAATAAAATTAAAAAAAAAACATAAATCATGGTATAAAAGGGATTTGAGGAGGGTGCCTGTGTTGGTGAGTGGAGCCTGGGGAATGAATCAGTTGAACAGGGAATTTGTTTTGGGGGGGTTCTTGACTGGTATTGGGGTACAGTTAATAAAAAAAATAAGACATTTGTGTATAAAGTTATAGAGACAGGAACCCCCTGACATAAGCTGACTGATACTTGACTTGATGGAGTATTTTGTAGAGTATGATTTTTCAGATTTCTTGTTAGACACTCCAATCCCTGAGGAAAAATTGATTTGTAGGACTTTGACGTGTTTGGCACAAGCCCTAAGGAAAACATTGATTTCCTTAGGCTTGTTAGAAACAAACCCCAACAATAGTTCATTGTTTTTGAATGACTATGTTTTTTTAATTATTATTTTTTCATATTTTTTTTAAAGCACAAGCCCTGAGAAAAAAAAATTTCCTACTGGCCTAGTGCCAGTAGGTCATGTCATGCTGGCTAGTGGCCACTGGCCATTGTCAAATGCCCTGATGTAGATGCGGAATTTGCAACTGCTGTTCTTGCTGTTGCTGCTGAGGTGTTTAAACAGCAGGATGATTAGGCAGCTGAAAGGGAATTGGATCAACAACAGCAGTAACATGGGTGATGGATGATGAAGATTCTACTTGCCATGACTAGCTCCAGTGATGCACCTGTGGCAGTAATAGCACAATAAGTAGCACCAAGTATATGTGGAGAAGTTGGCCAATAATTCTTCTCCACCAGCCCCTCTTCGAAATCATGGGTGTGCTGTTACTAGAATAGAATTTTTTCCCTTGAGAGCAGGAACCGTGCCTCTCATCAGCAACTGCAATTTGCACAGTGTGTGGTAAATAACACCTTGGGGCACAACTGTATCCAAACACCATGGCACCAGATACCAAGTACTGCTGCTGTCACTATACCCCTTGTCCACACCCCACTAAGGACACATGACAACTTGCTGACAGTTTAATAGTAATGAAGAACCCTCCCTGCCGCCATCTTAGCATATTCTGCGGGATGGAATCTCTTCAGATGCTGCTTGATGCCCTGCTTGCGATTCTCCTCCACCACACTGCCATGTGTGGTCAGTGCACCACACAGTGTGTAATGGGTGGACACGAACTGCCACATCCTAACTTCTACAGAGTGGCTATCATTTGGTGGGGGAGGTAATGTTGAACGAGGTGGATTGTCAGAAGATGTAGTTACCCTAGAGGAAGAAGGTGATGGCGAGCTAGCTGTTTCGCTCGTCATTGAACTTCCAGACTCTGCCTGGGTTTCTCTATTCTTCCTCCTCTTTGATCACCTCATCTTCTCTTGCTGCCTTTCTGTAGAGTCAGGGGGTACAGCAACAGCGGCGTTCAATTTTTGTGATGGGTGTTTGGCTTTAACATGTTTAAAATAAATGTCATGGTGTCTGTGTTTCATGTGTGTTATCAGGGAGGTTGTGTCAAGGTGTGTTCCCTCCTTTCCCCTTCTCATTAACTTGTCACAAATTGTACACAGTGCCATTTGTGATGACTGCACTGTGCCTGCCCCAAGAAAAAAATAGTCCCATACCCATGACTTCAGGGGATAAGGATAGGGAACAGGTGTAGAAGAATGGCCTTTTTCTTCATATGCTCCACATTTCCCTTCGCTGTCTGGGGCAGAGGATGATGTTTCTGCTGTTGCTGCTACTGTCACAGAATAAGCATTGCAACTAGAACCTGGAATATTGCTGCTGCTGGCAAGTGCAACCTGTCCTATTCCCACATTACTTGTTGACTCTATTCCTACTGTGTCCACGGTGGTCTGAGGCACACCAGCCTGATCCTTAGCATCCTGCTGCCCTTGCAACTCAGAAGCAGCAGGAATTAGAGCAGTTGCAAATTCTGCTGCTGGTGGTGGTGATGCCCATCCTCATCCCTGTATCCCATTCTTTCTGGGCTAAAAAGGCCATCAATGTTTCTTCCATTCCAGCTTCTCCACTATCATCATCACCACCACCACTAGTCTCCACGTGCTGCTGCTGCTCTGTTACAGACATCTCAATGCTGGGTGGAGGATGTGATGAGCTATGTGACAGAATGTCCCCTAATGTCATACTTGCCATTTCTTGGTGACGTGAAGATGGCAGACTGGCAGCTGTAGCAGCAGGCACAGGCAGCTGATCTGTGCTCCTGGTGGAGGTGGTATTATTATATTAGTGACAATTCTGCCTTCTTCAGGATCATGTTCCACATGGACAATGCCATGGTAGGGAAGGGGACTCCCAGGGTCAGGCTCCCTTGACTGCTAGTCTGGATGCTCTCAATTGCTTCCACTACCACTCTCCTAACACTAGTCCCACAGGCTGCTTCATCACTGTTACTATTACTACTAACACCAACCACATCAGTTTCAGCCCTTGTGTCTTCCTCCTCACAGCCACTATTAATATGATGATTACCCACTCCTTCACTCCTAACACTAACAAACTGTTGGATCTTCTTAGTAGTAGTACTAGCACTGGAGGGACTGTTTGTGGATGGCAAGTGTGACTTAGGGTCCCCTGCTGTCACATTTGGCATTATCTTCTCCTTTTCCCCTCTTGAGTGTTACAAGACACACTAGCAGCAGGTTCAGCACTGGTAGCAGCAGGGGCAGCACATCTGACAGCAGGGACAGCACAACTGACAGCAGGCACAGTACTGGCAGCAGGCACAGAGCTGGTGAAAGCAGGGGCAGCACATATGACAACAGGCACAGTCCTGGTGGCAGCAGGGGCAGCACTGGCAGCAGGCACAGCACTGGTGAAAGCAGGTTCAGCACTGACAGCAGGCACAGCACTGGTAGCAGCTGGGGCAGCACATCTGACAGCAGGCACAGAAATGGTGATAGCAGTAGCAGGGGCAGCATGTCTGACAGCAGGCACAGCACTAATGGCAGCAGGGTCACCATGTCTGGCAGCAGGTACAACAATGGTGGCAACAGGGGCAGCACATCTGGCAGCAGGCACAGTCAGCTGACCTATCCTGTTCTCACTACTAACCTTTTCTTCCTCCCTTGGCATTAATTTCTCCAAGATTCCTAGGGATGATTTAGTGGGACTGGACAGCATTGGTTCTGTAGTACTCAATTCCTCCTCCTCCTCCTCAGAGTCACTGGACACATAAGGGTCCTTCCAGTTCCTCCTTTTATTATTTTTAAACTTTCTCATAGTGATAACTGCACTATGAACCTCTCCTGCCTCAAGTTTTCTAAACAAATCACAGCAGAACAGCACAGCTCATCTAACTATCTCTGTAGCTGCTTCCACTTCCTGGAATACACTACATTTTTATAGCGAAAAGGCGAAAAACACATAAATCAATGGTCGGAAACTTTGTAGCCATTGAAAAAATGGCAAATTATTTTGGCCAATAGGTGAAAAATGCAAAAATTTTAATCACTGGTTTTAAAGAAGATTTTCCCACGTAACAGCAGACAACGTGTTTTTCACAGAATTTCTTGTGGGAACACGACAAGACCTTTCGCCCACCCGTATTTAAAACTTAATTAAAAACCGCCTATATATCATGTTAACCAAAAGTATGATGTTCACACTTTCATTTCTGGGCAAAGTGAAAGTGAACATTTCCTGGTACTGCACAGAGCTTCATTAGCAGAGGAAACGACACTGAATCCTTCATTAGCATTTAACACATCACTGAAAAGGCTTCAATAGCATATGAAACTTAACTGATGAGCTTAATCAGCATATGAAACCATTACTGGTACAACATGGGCACCTCAGTCAGCATACATCAGCATATGGTAACAAGTGTGAATATCTCCTTAACTGTATATTTGCTGGTGTTTTGACTAGCATGATGTACAGGTAATTTTAATGCAGTTTTTAAATATGCAAACTTGAATTAAGGTGAATTTTTCACTTTAAACTTGTAAGTGCATTGGAGACCTTTCTAGCATTCAAGAATATAAAAGCCTAGATTAAATCAATGGTTTTGTGATGATTTTTATTTGTCTTTTCCTAGTATATCAACATCAGTGTATTTAATTAATGTTAGCTCAGGCTTGTGCAATTGTCCATTTTAACTCTGTAGTATGGTTTAACCCTTTGAGCGCCAAAGGGGTATGAAACACATTTCTAAGCAATGCGTTGCCTACCCCTCTGACACTCAAAAGGTGAAGGATGTTTTGTACAGTGCCAAAACTTTGACGCCCAGTTATTAGCCCACAGCGTCTATGTTCATCAGAAATTTAAAGTTAGAATATTTTGCTGTAGGACTGAAGAAAAATGTAATTGTCCCGCAACTATAACATCTTTTTTCCACATCTTATAGAAAAAAATTGATTATTATAATATTTTGTGGCCACTGGGACTGGAACATAAAAAGCTAAATTTCAGCTATAGTAATGACTCCCACACTTGTGTGCTGGACAACTTCATGCATGATCATAGTAGCATTTTGTAACGCTTATTACATGTGTACTTAATCACATCAGAACTGGCAAAATATGGGCATCTGATACTCTATATTTTGTGCATTTTGTTAAATACTACAGCCTATTGAATAGATCCAAAAGGTTACAGTAACACTATGTGAATATTTTGTTGGCCTTTTAAACATGACAATCAATGCATAGACTCTGGAGGAACAAAACCAGACCTCTCAAAATTTGGGGTGTGTGGTTATGCACTAACGTGAGACAAATTAATCCAGTGAAAGAAACACTCCTCTGTTCTTTAAAATATTAATAGCCCCATGCTTATTGCTGAACAGTATGTGGCACAAAGTCAATCTAAATTGCATGTTTCATGTCTCTTCTACAACCCTACCCTTGTTCTTTAGGATTCCATAGCTGGATGACCTACCAATTAGATGCTAGATAGGTATCCAACATATTGAGAAACAGTTTAGTATTTAAGGGATTAGCTAACTCAAAATGTATCTGCATACTTGTTTTTATGTTTGTTTAAACTTATAGAAATTATATGCATGTGAAAGGTTTGTTGTAAAACAAACTACTGTAGTAGTTAAATCACCTATTTGTCATTGTTGGTGACTGTTTACAGAAGAGCTGCATTATGTCAGTATGCAAGAATGAATTGCTTCACTTTCTAGGTAATTCAGCAATACATAAGGTTAGCAAACACAATGCTTTTATAATAGTCATTAATCTTAGTGGAAAAAGTACACTATGAACTCTGGAATGCACTAGTTTGGCTTCTTCTGAAACTCCATCCTAGCTTCTAATTGCCATATGTTTCTGATTTCGAACATCCTGATTCAGTGGCATTAGTTATACAAGCTTCTGAAGTCAAATGGCAAAAATTAATATTTTTTTTATTTAGTCTGGTATGTATTCCATACCACCTCGTCTGGGAGGCTGTTCCAGGAGTCCATCACACTTTCAGTAAAGTAATGTACACATTCCTTCTGAGTATTCCATCTTCCAACTTTAGATCATATATCTTCTTGTTTTAGTATTCCTTTTTTTCTTAATAGAAACACCGAACCACTGAATACACTGGTGGGCAACATAGGTACTTCCACAGTTATTTGATCTACAAACACAATCTGCTCTTAAAGGGGAACTATCGCCCAAATAATGTTTTGCCCCAACAATTACCCATCTAGCGATTAGCTAAACAATAGTAGTATACACCAGAATAATTACTGCACTATAGAGAAATCCTACTGCTGCCGAGACTGACAGACAGGCAACACCACACACACCTATGCTTAGAAACATCAGTCCCGGTCTCCTCTAGGAGGAGTTGCATGGTACCTTAAGGTACCAGAAGGGACTGATGGCGCAGGAGCGCAGATTCCTTTAAACGCTGTTGCCTGGCCATCAGCCTCTGCAGCAGTAGGATTTCTCTATAACGCGGTAATTATTCTGGAGAATACTACTACTGTTCAGCTAATTGCTAGAAGGGTAATTGTTGGGGGGGGACTTTATTTGGGGTGATAGTTTCCCTTTAAATGACTTGGGATGAACAGAATTGTAGTCCAGCAATGGACAAAGCTTATCAGGTTGCCAACCTCTGTTCTATAAATAACAAATATAATCACACCCATCTTAAAGAAATTGTGTCTTCCCCCATTAACCTCTAGGCTCCTTGAAAGTCTCCTACTCTCATTCCCTGTTAGATCACTTGCAATCTGGATACTGCCCTTATCACTCAACTTAGACTGCCCTGATGAAAGTGACCAATAACACGTTCTCCTCTAAGTCAGCTGCCTTTGACACAGTGGATCACTTGTTCCTCTTCCAAACTCTGCACTCCCTAGGCCTCTGTGACATTGCCCTCATTTGGTTCTCATCATACCTCTCCAACCTCTCCTTCACCCCTCCCAGTGTCTGTTGGAGTAAAAAAATGTTCAGTCCTGGGCCCCTTGCTCTTTTCTATCTACACCTCTTACCTAGGCAAACTAATAAACTCCTTTGGGTTTCACCATCATCAAGACTATGATACCCAAATCTATCTTTCCTCCCAAGACCTCTCCCCTTCTCTCCTGTGTATCTAATTCTCTCTCTTCTGTGTCTTTGTGGATGTCCTCCTCTCATCTAACACAACATAAACAAAACCAAACTTAGAATTTTCCCACCCTCTCCAACCAGCCTTACCATGGATATTTTCCTCACTGTTAACACTACCACTATCACACCAGCCTCCACAGCACTCCTCCTGGGATAACCTTCAACTCTTCCCTGTCCTTCATTCCCCACATTTAGTAAATATCCAACTCATACCAAATCTATCTAAGTAACATCTCTAGAATGCAACCTTTTTCTCACCCAAATGACTACCAAAATGTTAATCCACTCTCTCCTTTTATCTAGTCTCTACTACTGTCACTCACTCCTAATTGACTTTCCTCTCACCCAACTAACCTCTCTACAGTCCATAATGAACTCTGACACCAGACTAATATACCTCATACATTGGCCCTCTAGTACCACTCCTCTTTGCCCATCTCTACACTGGCTCCAGTTAGCATATAGAATTAAATTAAAAATTACAGTGCTAATTTACAGGACCCTTACTAACACTGCACCACCCATATTTCATCTCTTCTTTCCAAATACACTCCCGCACACCATTTCTCTGCACAGGACCCTCTTATTACATATTCCCATTCCCACCTACAGAGCTTCTCCCATAATGCACCTGAGCGCTGGAATTCCCTCCCTGTCCCATAAGACTCTCCCACAGCATTCAGTTCTTCAGTCGCACCCTGAAAACTCATCTCTTCATGGAAACCTATCAACTACCCCCATAACCATTCAGAACAAGGCCAGTTCAACAGCCTGTACAATTTCTCCTTACCTCCTTCTCTTCTAAAATCACTCTCCCACCCACAACCCCATCACAACTTCAATGTTCACATAGTTTTTGTTCTCCCAAACAGACCGACTATTTGACAGGACCAGTGCACTCAAAAACACTTATTTATCCCACCCACTGACCTATAGTTCACATGCCAGGTCACTTGCTACTTCTTTATCACATCTACCTGTAAGCTCTCAAAAGCAGGGCCCTCTCACCCTTTTGTTTTCTATGTTCCATTTGTACGGTTTAATGTCTCTATATGTCTATTCACTATTGTAAAGCTCTGCAGGTTAATTTGGTGTAATATAAATAAAGGATAATAATATAT
This sequence comes from Rhinophrynus dorsalis, assembly GCA_037306005.1. NCBI lineage: Eukaryota > Metazoa > Chordata > Amphibia > Anura > Rhinophrynidae > Rhinophrynus > Rhinophrynus dorsalis. The sequence continues at coordinate 327,816,407 of CM074720.1, read as the reverse complement.
ACGGTGTAGTACCCTGACTTCTCTGATGATTCTATGATTTCAGTGAGGTTGAGTAGAAATGTTTTCATAAATATAAGGAAACTCTAATAATACTAATTAATTTAAAGTGTACCTGTCAACGTAAGAAATGGTCGCTTTGTTTTGTAGTGAATTAAAATCTGTGTGTATGTTGAATTAGCCACTTTTCTGTTTTTTGACAAATAAACAATATACTAATTATAACCCCTTATAAGACAAACTCATCATTCACTGTGATATTAACTCTTTGAATGTGTTGCATACATTGCTGGCACTCCGAGGGTTAAAATGCTTCCAGTCTGAGCTCTGGCTAAATACATTCATAGCACAATGTGTAGTAAACTTAGTCCAGCACAGATTAATTAGCATAAATTGCCACAGAGAAAGGTTAATTTATTTGTCTATTTACATTACAAATCAAAGGCTAGTATAGCAGTCGTTTTTTAATTATCCTTAGAATAAACTAAAGTTATTTTAAGGTGACAGGCTCTCTTTGAGAGTCTGTGTTCTTTCTGACAGATTGTACTAATTATATTCATATTCAATGGTAAAAATATTTGTCAGAGTCAGATTTAAGTTCCCACTCAAATGCACAAAAACTTCCAAATACAGATTAAGTTCTTTGAACTTAACTTCTCTCCCCAGTGTGAATTATAAATGACATCATATGACATACTGATGACATCACCCAGCTAATACTACCCATCATCAGAGTGCAGCAACACTGTGACATACATTGCTCTACCAGCACTACATTTCTGCAACTCTATCCTTCCACAACACAAATCATGAGCCAGCAGCAATATTATACTAAAACACTGACAGTTCACTAAATGACATTCCTTACCACAATAAGTATTCTCATTCTGACTGTAAAGTTATAAATCACCCCCACTAGCACTGTATTTAGTAATCGTGCAATAACATTAATCCAAAACAGTGCTCCACTAAAATTGCACTTGGCTGTATAGTACAAATAATGGACCAGAAAGATTTAGGAGTACTGACAGACAATAGATTTCACAGCAGTATGCCATGTCACTCAACTGCTGAAAAAGCCAGTAGGGTACTATTCCGCATAAAAAGGGGTTATAAATGTAAGGATGGAAATATAATTTTACCTCTATATAAAACCAGGCCTCATCTGAAATAAAGTCTTCAGGATTAGTTTTTTAAAAGACATTATTGAACTAGAAAAAGTGCAGAGATGTGCAACAAAACTGAAAAAGGGATTAGAGAATCAGAGTTATAAAGAGTGACTAGCCAAACTGGGTTTGTTTACATTAGAAAAGAGACATCTAAGGAGTGATATGTTTATATTATGCAAATGCATTCAAGGTCAATAAAAAGAACCCACTAAGAAACTAGTTACTCAAAGTAGTTTTAAAGTAAGAAGTTGATCCAACTGCCATTTGGAATCATGAGGGAATTTTTTTTACCTACTTGGTGTTTCATTGGAAATTATTATTATTTTTTTTTTTTTGCCTTACTCTGAATCAGCAGGGGAAATATGGCAGGGAGTGTAGGGGTTTAAGTCCTAATATTTTCCTACCGGAATTTTCTTAGAAAACCTGCTATTTGTAGCCTTTTTCATGGATATTCTCATACATAACAACCATATAAAATATCCACATTCTTGCTAACTCCAAAACATTTCCTGGGAGAGATTTACCAGTTTTTGCTTATGCTTGAGATAACCCTCTGTGGCTCAGATTTGATATGCATAGGTCTGTAACTACCAGTGCAGTGGGTTAAAGAGGTCAGTATGTGTGTGGGTCTCTACACCCTAGTACAGTGGGCCAAGGATGTGGGGTTCAATATGTGTGTGTGGTTCTATGGCTACCAATACAGTGAGATAAGGCTGGGGGGGTTCAACATGTGTGGTTCTATGGCTACCAATACAGTGGGACAAGGCTGGCAGTGTGTGTGGTCTTGTACCACTGTTGCACATGAAGTCCCAAAACCCCACAAACATTTTCTAACACCCCAGCACTGTTCCAGTGTCATACAGCACTAGCTACCTTGGTTAAGTTTATACATTTCTGTGTTTGTTCACTAATTTGTTTTTACTTAGAACTGGTGCTGAGATGGAGCCTATTAGAATAAACAATGACACAGTGCTTAATATACTGAAAGGTTTATGTAGCTTCCTAACAATATAATTAAAGTAATATGGTCATCAACCTGAAATAATAAGTTTAGGTATCTCATTTGCACATAACACAGAGGTAAAAATGACAGTTTGAAAAAATTCTGTACGGTAACACCTGCCAACAGATTTATTTGCTGCAAGCAGATACATTTTAAAATTTTAAAACCACTATGATTCATAATTAGTTTCCCTGTGAATTTAGGTCATAATGTCCCAACTATCACACATCAATTTGCAATCGTACATCTGTACCAATAGGTATGCCAAAACATAAGCAAACAGAAATGGATTTCCAAATCACAAATAAAAATGAGTCTTGAGGCTGGTTATGACATAGTGATGTAATTATTGAGGCTGACAAAATCTGTTGTTATTCACGTTCAATTTTTGCTTAATTTCTATATTATTTAATCAGTAGAAGGCAAACAAAAAAATCCAAGTGAAGTGAAAATTGAAAGCTTTATCATAACAAGAATGTTTCTAAGTTGCAAGATGGTATCTGGGCTACTGGAATAATCTCATCTGGAACTGTACACATATACATTGATTATATTAAACAATATTAAGTGCAAATTTGGGGAACTTTATTAAAAGTGCTAAAGAAAAGTGGTAAAGAAAAAACACTCACATTGAAGACAAATGTCATAAGAGGTGCTTCAGAGAGAGGGAGCAATAGCCTGTACTATGTAACTACACACATATAAGATCGCCCTCTGGGATGGAGCCCTAGAGTTTAAAAAAAACACAGGGATTTGCACAGAAATACATGAAGTAAGCAGGAAGTGAAAAAAGTTCAACAGAGAATTCATTAAATAAATCAGATATCAGAGATTGAACTTAGGCTAAACAGGAACTCTAACCAGAAATGAGCAGGCAGGGGTCTTTTTAGGATTCATAGTTGGAATCAAGCTGACTTCAGTACAGAAGACAATTGGGAGAATAAGTCAAGTAACACTTGCTCAATGGAATATGTTCGATAATCAGAAAGTACATAGGACTGGCTTAAAAAAGTCAGGGTGGAGCTAAAGTATTCTGGAAGGTGCTAGATTACTGATCAAGAGAACATTATACTGTGAGCAGGAGTCAACATTTTGCAAATGGGGCAACATAATTTACACACAACTTCTTTTGCAATACATTAACTAAAAACAAAATGATAAAAATAAATAAAGCAAACAACTATAGTCATTAAAATACACATTAAAGATAAAGTTGTTAGTTGATGAAAGTTTCTATTTTGAGAAGAGGTTAAGGATTTTTTTAAGAGCAGTTATTGCCCATTTAAAGGGACAGTAATGTCCCATAAAAATATTTAGATTTAGGTAGATAATGAAAAAATAAACTATTTGCAACAAACCCTATCTCTCAAACCGCTATGGTTTGAAAGATATAGGGATTCAAAGTTCCCCCCTCCCTCACTTTCTCCTGATGTCAGCTGTAAAGCTGACAGCAGGAGAATTGAGTCATACGACTCGAGGAGGGTCTGCAGCAGAGTGGAAATCGTGGTACTTAAAAAAGAATTCATTCATTCTCCTGCTGGTTCCCGGACCGGGATCTCCTGCTCTCAGCTAGATGTTGAAGTCAGGAAAAGGGGAGGGAGGGGGGAACTTTGAATCCCTATATCTCTCAAACCATAGTGGTTTGAGAAATAGGGTTTGTTGCAAATAGTTTATTTTTTCTACCTTAAATCTAAATTTTTGGGGGGGCATTACTGACCTTTTAAAAGCTTCTTCTTAACCTCCATGTAAAATAAGAGATTCAGATTTTTTATAAAATGTTCCCCTTTGTGCATTAAGTCTTTTTCTTGAGAAATATATAAGATTATAACATTTAATTTATTTATACAGATTGACCAGAGGCATCTTTACTGTGAAGCAAAGTCAATCTTTGCAAAACGGCCCTGTTGCTGTGTCAACATAGTGTGTCATAGTCTGATAGATACAGGAGGCCTGTAAGCACTCAGTGGCAATGACGGCCTTACTAGCTTTTCTATGATTTTGAGCGTTACTGAAAGAAACCTCCCACTTTACTTCTTCTTTTGACTCCTTTGGTAAGATTTGCCTTATATCACAGTATACAATGTAAATAAAATTTATTGTTGGAGCAGTTGATCTTTGGACCTCCAGCTTCTGGGGATCACAACTCCTAACATCCCCAATATTTTTTCCACATATAACCTAGGTTTATTTATACATACCATAAACACTTTGAAAAAAAAAAGAGGCTGCTTTCAGTATTAATATTTCCACTTTCTTTCAACAATCTTTCCTTTGGTAATAATTGGGGAGCAAAAAGGAATAACAATGTATGGGGTAACACCTTCATTTTGTGTGCAGTTTGCCAGAAACTTCCAAGCACTGAAGTGAACTCCTCTAATTATAGGTTCCTTCCCAGTCTTCCAGAATAAAATGATGCTAAAACATACATGTAATAAAGAAACAGAGGACGATATATAGTGTAGTGAGGATTTAGGATGATAGTCTCAAGGGTTGTGGTCAGAAGGGTGAGATAAAAATGTTGCCTACGTCAAAAGGATGACTTCAGAATGTTGCCTGCATCTTGTCATTGGCGTCAAAATGGTGACTTCAGAATGCCGATGCTACCTTTCATTTGACATTGAACGCTAAAGAGAGACAATGTGAGAGATACACTTAGGATTGATAAAGTGGTAATAAAGTGGAGATAACTTCTCCAATGATATCACTTCTCCAAGTCCTATGTTATTCAATGGAGCAAATCCACTAAGATCTCCAAAGAGAAATGTTAGTGCATTGGCTCAATAGAATAACATAGGACTTGGAGAAGTGAAATCACTGGAGAAGTCATCTCCTTTTTATCACCTACTTATCACACCTTAGTGCATCTCCCCCAAAGTGAGAGTGAGAGACTAGTGAATGGATACCTCTCATATCACAGAGAGTCAGGGACACTAGCAGAGGTAAGGAGGGAGGTGAGAGAGCTGCTGTGGGGTATAGAGGTGCATATGGAGGGTATAGGGGTTATTCATAAAGCTAATCTCTTTATTCGCTTTGAGAATTTGTTTAAGTCCTTGAAGACCAGAGGGGTGTTCAAAGCATTGCTGTGCAATGCCTTCTACATCCCACTGGTCTCCAAGGAATTAACCCTTTGAGTGACAGAAGAGTGTCCAATGCATTGCAGAGCAGTGTGTTAGACACCCCTCTGGCACTCAAAAGGTTAAACAAAGTCTCAAGAGAGAGAGTTAGAAAGCACTTATGGCATAACTCCTTGGATTCTGGAGTGGTCTCCAACATATTGCTTTGCAATGCACAGGAGACCTCTCCAGTACCCAAGGGGTTAAATGACCTTTATCAAGCCAATCCTGCCCCAGTCATCAATGCGAGTGTGCATCAGGAACAGGGCTTCCCACCTCCTTGCTTTTCCCTGCTCCCCATCTCCTCCTCTTTTCTTATTCTTGGCACTGTGCTGCTTCAGCAGAAGATTACAAGTGGTCACCACCATTCTTATTACGATATCTCCCTTTTGAGTGTTGCCATATAGGTAACACCTGTCTGATAGGATACCACTTCAAGGAAGACTTAGTAATTATATGCCTTTGATTTTATTCATATTCTGAGTATATTTTTAACTTTTTTTTAACACTTTTTAAAGAAAATATTGCACTTTTTATATTCATCAGCTTTTTATTACATACACATTTTCTTAACTAAAGTATTTTACCAGTAAGGATACATTGAGTTTGTCTCTTGTTTTTGAGTACAACCTTGGTGCTTATTTTTAGGGATGAGTAAAAATTTTCGCTTCAAACTGAAATATGCGAAAAATGGCACTTTCTACTTGGTGAAAAATTTCCAGTGAAAAATGTCCACTTTTTCCGCCTAGATCATTGCATTGAAATAAATGGGTAGAAAACATTTTCTCGATCTCACGAAAGTTTTCTACAGCCATATACAAGGGTGTCAGGCTCTCACGGCATGCCATTCTGTGTTTGTGAGAGGAGAGAGCAGCATATTTTTGAGCTAGAGAAGATAGGCAAATAAAGGGGAATTGAAGCTTAGTTTAGGGAGTCATTTAGGTAGGACATTTGTTCTCTGTAGTGGGGGAGTATGGGAAGGGAGGAAGGGAGGAAGGAGGTTGACCCAAAATTTGGTGTGACTGATTGGCAAGACACAGGCAGCTGGGGTCTAAATTGCTTGCTGATTTTACTTTTATTGTCTCTGTGCTGGGGAAGTCTTGGGGAAGAAGTTGCTGATTTAATTTTTAGTTATATATATCTTTTTTGGGACTAACTGTGATAAGATGTGGTGGACAACTTAAAAAAAATTTAAATAAATAAAAAATAAATAATTAAACAAATAAATATATTAGACAGCTGACTGGGAGCTCTGTGACTGAGGCAGACTTGATAGACAGCAGACAACATTGAGAATTTTGTTGAGAGCCAAGGCAAGACATCATACTCCATCAGTTGTGTACTGTAGAGAGTAAAAACACACGCAGTAGTTGAGTAATGCCTAACAAATGCACAAGCAGGAGGGGGAAAGGTGGAGGAAGTGCAGGAGAATGTGCAATAAATGATGATGATCCCTCTCCTCCCGCAATTTGTCAAGGTCCAACCAATCACACCACGCCAGACCCCCATCACCACTACCATACACATCTGCCACATTGTAGGTTGTACTTGATTTTATTCACTTGACATCATCATGAATACATGCCAGTGGGCAAAGGACAAAGGCGCATTGCATGCTAGCACATGTTTAAAGGTATATGTCACTGTAGGACTCACATCTTTGACTTCCAGCTACTTATTTCTCTACTACAGCCCTCAGAAGAAGTAATATTGTGCTGGGAAATGTTACCATATTAAACATCAGAAAAAAAATTTGTTGTAATAGGAGAAAAATGTGTTAGAATAGGAGAAAAATGTGTTGAATAGGTAAAAAATATGTTAGACTATGCCAAATTTGTTAGAATAAGAATTTTGCAAAAAGTCATGAGGGAAATTTTTCTCACTTTTTCGCCCACCGCTACTCATATTATCTACTACAGATGGGGGAAAGGCAGAGTTTACATTGCCTGGACTAGAACCTTTGACTCTGAGGTTTTAATGGATTCTAGAGCTGGAGTGTTAACTAGGGATGAGCGAGCACCCCGATGCTCGGGTGCTCGGGTGCTCTGACCGAGCACCCCCTGAGGCTCGAGTGCTCGGCCGAGCACCCGAGCCCCATTGAAAAGCATGGGAGCACTCGAGCATTAAACCAGGCACCCCCTGCTCTGATGAGCGGAGGGTGCCTGGTCAATGTCCCCCTTCATCTCCGCTATGCCCCTCTTCCACAATGTCCCCCTTCATCTCCTATGCCATAGAGGAGATGAAGGGGGACATTGTGGAAGAGGGGCATAGCGGAGATGAAGGGGGACATTGTGGAAGAGGGGCATAGACTCTATGCCCCTCTTCCACAATGTCCCCCTTCATCTCCGCTATGCCCCTCTTCCACAATGTCCCCCTTCATCTCCTCTATGGCATAGGAGATGAAGGGGGACATTGTGGAAGAGGGGCATAGCGGAGATGAAGGGGGACATTGTGGAAGAGGGGCATAGCGGAGATGAAGGGGGACATTGTGGAAGAGGGGCATAGAGTCTATGCCCCTCTTCCACAATGTCCCCCTTCATCTCCGCAATGCCCCCTTCATCTCCGCAATGCCCCCGTACCTCCAGTCCCTGGTGGTCCAGCGGAGCGTCTTCGGATCTGTGCCTCTTCCGGCACAGATCCCCTTCACCCGAACATGTCGGGCGAGCACATGGCGGTACTCGTACGAGTACCGCCATGTGCCGAGCAGAGCGATGCTCGAGCCGATCCGAGCATCGGCCGAGCACGCTCGCTCAACACTAGTGTTAACCAATTGCGCTATCTCATCGACATTTTATACATTATATAATACATTATATTATGTATAAATTTGGGCACCCTTTAAAGGGGTTCAACACTTGGAAGTTTTTGCACCTGGTTAAGGGGGAACTATAGTTTTCATATGAGACCAGTATTAATGTTTGGCTGTGCCCAAGAGCTATGGCACCTGACTTACAGTATTTCAAAACTCCTCCATTATGTTCCAGTTTGCTTTGCAGAACACTATTATCTGCAAGGATGGGTTGCATGAAAGTGTCAGTCGGCACGTATGGGAAATTGGTCACCTTTTTGATGAAGTCTGTAGAAGTACTGCATTGGTGTATCCATAAACAACTTTCAAATGAATATCTGAAAGTAAAAGTTGTGAGTTCTACAGCAACATATGTCTTGAAAGGTTGTTAGCAGACTGAGTGCTTTTGTCTGAGTACCTTTTTCCTTTGCCCTCAACACTAACTTACTTCTTATGTAACTTTGGCACAAACTTCCTTGAAAAATAATTGTGGCATAGGATATTCCAACAGGGTACAACATATGACATCAGTTCTTTAAGTAATGTTTCAGAACAACAGAAGCTATGATTGTTCCTTAGGGTGCATACTATTGCTCTCCGATGTTGGCACTCCTCATATCTCTCAGGTCTCTAGTCTGAAATGATATTATAAAGTGTCCCCCCTCCCACCCCTTTTCAATCTGGTAAGCCGCCTCTCCTCAGATCTGAAATCCGGTAATTGGACTGGACAAATCGCAATGGGGGACAATTATCCTTCTGTCAGTATAAGGAGAACCCTGCCCTCCTTGACGAAGGAGGACATGTTTTTCCTTATACTGACAGAAGATTGCCCCTCGTCGTGATCTACTTTCAACTCTGAGGCAAGAAGACTGGTGTCAGTAAAAGGGGTGGGAGGGGGGCACTTTATAATATAATTTAATTACAACTAGTGAGATATGAGTAGTGCCAACATGGACAGCAATAGTTTATACTATAAGGAACAATTGTAGCTTCTGTTGTTTTGAAACATTACTAACCCTTTAAAGCCTCTGTATTCAACACTTTGACAAGTTTACTATTCCATTGGCAAATATTTGCATTATTTTTGGGCAGGTTTTGACTTCTTTCTAAGAACTTAGTAATTGTGGGATGGCAGTAAATAGTAAAAGAACTGTGTTTCTTTAATTCTTTAATGACATGACTTGTAGATGTGGTGGGGCAGTGGTGGTGTGTGTAGGCACTCTATGAATCTTGTCATCTCCAAAAACAAACTCAGAGCCATACTCCTCTGCAGTGGGAGCAGAAAATTTTGGCACACTCTCTAACTCATCAACAGCACTACTATTATGTACCCCAGAGCCCCAGGAACATTTAGGAGTACTTCTGCTGCTGCTAGTTGTGGCGCCTGTGATCTGTTTATGGTGTGTCTCCCAGTTAGACCTGTGGTTGTGCTTCAGGTGGGAACACATTGAGGAGGTGCCTCGGTTTCAGTCTGATTTTCCCCTGCTCACATGCTTCTTACCCAGACACCAGGTAGTAACATATTTAGCTTTTGTATCCTGAGTGAAGTAGCTCCTTAATGTGGACTTATAGTCTGTGGTGTTCCTGAGAGTCTGGTACTACTATTGGGGTTAGATATTGCTGAAATTGTACTACTACTTGGTGTCACAGGTGCTGCACTTCCAAGAGCAGCAGAGGCACTCGTCAAAGCTAAGGTTGTGGATGCTAATAAACTGCGTCGTTTCTGGTTACTCAACATTATTAGTTTGTATGGCTGAGTTGGACTTGGACACTGTGATGATGCTGATGATGACTGACAGGATGTGTACTTTTTGCCATCTTTGCTTGTCCAGGGTCAGACTTTCCAACTGTTTTCTCAAATAGTTTACATAAAACATAATACAGTAATGAAAGTAATGAGGGACATCATTCTGATCACAACCCATCATGTAAATTAATCAACTGCATTGAGCACTCAGGAAAAGGCTTTAAGTCATGAAGTTCTGCAGTTGTGAGCTGTGTATGTGTGTCTCATTCCGACCAGCAGAAGCAAGAACCACATAGATGCCTTTGTCTCATCAATACATTCCCAATATGCTCACCATCACCGGAGGTGAACTGATTGAGACCGATCGTTGCATCCCCCAGGTCCTGAACACATACATGTGAAGTACCCTCAGGGCCCTTTTTGCAGTAGGCTATAGTTTCTGCCTCAACTGGAGGCCCATGGGATGCATTGTGTGTGCTGGCACCCCCCCACACACACTATGGGACCCCTACACCCACATCCCTGAGGATCCCTGCCAGGCCCACTGGTACCACCCCATAGCCCCACAAACTCCAGGTGGATGCCAAACATCCATATGCCCAAAGCTGGATAACACTCACAATAATGGTAACCTATATGGCTCCTCCAAAACCTGAAATACTAATTATGCACAGACAAAACAGGTCAAATGAAACATCATGTCACTTGTGTCTGGTGGGTCACATGGAAAGGGCATGCTAGTGAATGGAATATGAGGGTGGCTGGAAAACACGTGCTCTTGCTTACCAGGTAGGGGAATCTGCCATATTTGGGTCTCAATTATTAGGTTGAAGAAAGTGACTCCGTCATTCACAGTAATCGGGGCGTACAGCCCCATTAATAGACTTTGGATGTTCTTCTTGTTGGGACTCTGCACTGGAGGCCAACGTTCTCTTCAACCTTTACCCAAGAGGGCCGTGTACCACTGGTGGATCTCTCCCTTTGGCAATTGGCAGATTGGAAAGAGGTGAAATACGCAGATCCCTACAAAAATATTCAATCTCATTTGTGCTTTTGATGGTAGCCTCAACTGAATGTGCTGACTTCATGTATCTTAAATATTGTCCTTGGCACAATGCTTGCATTTGAAGAAAATATGTTTTGTAGGTAAGAAGAAAATAATTTTAGCTAGTTTTCATAATCTTTAGGATGATTGGTTGTAGGGTATATTTCTTTTGTTTTTATGTATTCTGCTTTGTATCTAATGATAATCAATGCTATATTGTACCAATATAAGCTGATTGATCACTACCCTCCCCAGAGTCATTGTGTGACTTTCCTTGCTGATCTGCAACAATAAATTACTCACTGCAGAGAGGTTGTTGGTTCCTGTCTGTGTGCAAAGAAGCTGATAATGAAAAGGGGAAATAAAAATATTCATCAATTTAAAAGGACAGCAACTCCTATGTTGACTTCATATATATTGGTTTCAGAGGGGATAATAGTGTGTTTTCAGGCTACACTTTTGAGTGAATGCAGTACGTCATAGAAATGAAAGACATATTTGGTCCTGGATTCCCAAAGCTCTCATCTCCAAATTCATACACTTTTGCTCAACCAGTGCATGAAGGAGGAAGCTACTGTGAAAAAATGGTCATTAAATGTCATTCGATGGCCAGAAGACATCATGTATAATAGTTTTCACATCAGACTATAAAATAAATTATGGATGCACAATCTGTTGTTATATGTTGTAGATGCATGGAAATTACCTCTTTGTTCACATGAAACTGTATAGGTCATTAGTAGAAAAAAAATTATGAACTCTGTAGTCAAACAGATAAGAATTGGATTTCCTTTGTTATAGCCATAGTTTTATCATAAGAGACATTCCCGTACAAGAAGATGACTTTGTGCCATATCAGATTAAATAAACTTTTCCATGTATGTTCTGACATTCGTCATTCACAAATAAAGCAACTAGATTTACTTTCACACCCTGTCTCATCATGTGATGTCAGTAAATTAAACCAGGAAGGACAAGCTGAAGATTGAGAAATCCTTTTGATGATGTACATTTGCAGATAAAACATCTGTTTTTCTTAATATATCTAGACTATATGCTCCACCAGCAAGAATCATCTCCTTTAAATATGAAAAAAAAAGATTCAAGTTCTCATTCATCAAGCTAAAGTTGTGCAATTCTGGAACAAACCAAGTTCACCAAAGGAAGAATGGGAAAATGATGAATAACTCAAATTAATTTAAATTGGGGTTCTTATATATACATTTTATTGTGTTTTAACATTGATATAATAGTTAAGAGATGGAAGGGGGTATGAGTGACTTAGGTACTAGCCCTCTCCCTAGTTCAGGCAGAAAGGTGGAATTGCAGATCAGTGGTGGCCTATCTATAGGTTCTAAGTCTTCTTGAACTTCATGGTGTGTTTGTGGAAGACGTGCACAGCCATTCTATTTGTTAAATATGTTTGAGATGGCCTACGACAACAGGCCATTTTACAGGAGGCTTAAGCCAGTTGGAAGAGTCAGGTTGCCATACCTATAAGATAAGTCTTATTTTATTGCATTCCATGCCACGCAATGCACCTGTCTAGCATTTAAGGCCTTAAAAGCCCCATTTACACAAAATAAGTGAGCATTCCTCCCCTTTGATGCAGTTTGTTTGCTCCAGAATTGCTCCTCTTCAGCTTGACAAATAAGGCTATCAGTGGTCATGTTCTTAAAGTTATATTACAAATAAAAGCACTGGAACTCTTGTTGTAGTTGAAGGTGTGAGAACGATTAAAGGGATTCTAAGCCAAAAGCTCAAGTGTCAGTTCAATTACATTGGACACATATATAAATACCAGGGTTAATGCAGCTGTAGGAATAAATAAAATTCATAAGGGAAAGAAGAAAAATAAATACTAGTGAAATTTTACTGTCAATTTATTACCCATAAAGTGTATGGTTCACAAATGCTTTTCGGAATCCAAACTGTCAAATAGAGTGAGAAGGATTACCTTAAAATAGGTTCCATCAACATAAAGACAGTGAGTCTCATGTCCAAAGAGCAAATGGGGCAATCCTGGGGTAAACTAACTGCACAGCAAGGACATAACTACAGGGGTGCAGAGGATGCAGCTGCACTGGGACCTTTGAACGTTATAGAGCTCTCGAACGCATTACAAGCAATGCTTTTAGGACCTCTCTAGCAATTCAAATCAACGGAATCTTTGGGAATTTTTATTTGATCATTATAGTATGTTGATTTGCACTTCAATTACAAAACTTTTAATTAGTACATCTTCCTCATTATGCATGTTGCTCATATGTAATTAACAGATATTAGTACAAAGAGAAGAAACTGATTATAATCTATAAACATATACTGTATATTGTCTTTAATTTTTTTGCACTGCTCCATCTACAGGTGAAAGATAGACACTGCTCTATCTGCTCTTGCATGCTTAAGTATCTAGAATACAGTGCCGTACATAAAAATAATTTTTACTGTTTAAACATTTTTATTATTATTTCCGAAAGAAAATATGTATTAAGGGTGTACAACATTGGTCCAAATTAGGACCCCACACATTCACAAATTATACAATCCTAACAGGAGGCAGTGGTGTTTTGTGTAAGCCTGTGCTAACAGAATAGATGGTAAATTTCTGCTGCAACCTATCCACTCCTGGCAGAGTGGCAACAAGTATCCGCACCCTTGGTTTACTCAAGTTTCAAGTCTATTTTGCTGTCTGTGGCTGTTCCCCACTCAGTGGCCTAGCGTTAGACTCACTATGTGAAGCAGGATGTAAAATAATGATTAAGGGTCAGGCAAGGGCAGGGAGAAGAGAAAGGATGTACCATAAACTCTGGACAGGGAGGGAGGACAGGGGAAAAATGAAGGGGGGAAACTTTGCAGTAATCTCCCCTTCATTTGTGATCCATGTGTGATATTGCATGTCCCACTTGGTATGGTATGTTTGGTTTTTTTGTGGGGGGGGGGGCGTTATTGGTTGGTTCTCATGTCATAAAGAATGTTCCAGGTAGTATGTTAGAAACTAAGTGTATGTGGCTTTTTCTGTCATGGGGCATGTAATTGATGTATGGTTCTCATATCTGCCAGAATTTGAGACCTATGGTTTTCTTATTGCTAAGTGACACTATCCATTCTGCCTGGAGAACTGAATTGGTTTTGTCTGTTGTCCGATGGTTGGTGGATGTTTGGAAATCCAGTGGATGGTTTTAATGGCTGTTACATAATCATATTTTTATCCTGCAGCAAAAATGGTTTGGGAAATTTTAGACATCATTGTACATTTCAATATGGCTTTAAAATGGCAAAGAAGCAATATCTGGCTGTTTCTTCAGGCAATTATTATTATACTATTAAGAAAATAGAACTGCATGTTGAAGCAGACAGGCACATGAGTTTGACTTCAATCTTTAGATCACAACAAGATATGTATTTATGTATCTTTATTTATAGCACCATCCAAGTATACAGTGCTTTACACAAACAGCATTGATAGTACAATACAAAATACAAGACAGGGATAAGAGTATCCAACTGCAATATGGCCCCCCTGCGTTATCAGTGGGAAATAAGTGCAGCAAATTGGGGAAGGGAAGCCACACATTAATCTTTATATTCTACTTCTATAGCATACAAGGGGTTAAAAAAACTCAAAATTTAAAACACCTTATTAAAATGTTGGCTTTGGATATTATGTTCATTGATAAATAGCAACTAAAACAATTGAACCAAAATAAACAACATTTTCCTGTTCAATAGGAATATTGAAATTAATGTTTACCTTGTGTATTGATTTTGATAGGTTACCATATTTTCCCCAGTCCTTTGCTCAATCATTTTATCATTTTGCAGCCAATAAAAGTTTATTTTCTGAGACAGCCATCCTTAAAGATTATTTGTTCTGTTAAATCCAAGTAAACATATTTTAATCATAACAATGGGTTTATGTTTTGACCAGCTGCCACACAAAGTGATGACAAAGAAATCCTAAAGCAGCACTTTTTATAACCATGTCATAAAATGAGTTGTTTTGATTGATTTTGCATTTGCTTCATATAATTATTACGGATGGGCGAAAAGTCAGAGAAATTTCCCACAGGTCTTTTAGCAAAAAAATAACGATTTCCCAATTTTTTAATGAAACATCACACCCATAAACAATACATAACATTTTCTCCTTTTAGCCACTGCCAATACATTTCCCACAAATATTTTGCCATATTTCACCTATGTTTTGTATGATTGCAAGATTTTCTGCTGCAATATTACTTCCTATGAGGGCTAAAGTGAAGAAATAATTAGCTGAAAGGAAAGGTTGTGAGTCCTACAGCAACATATGCCTTGTAATCATTGTTAGCAAGCTGAGTAACTTTGTCTGTTGCCCACAACACCTGGAAAAATAACTGTGGCTTGGTATTTTCCAGCAGAATGCAACACATGACATCAGATCTTTAAAGCCTCTGTTTTTAGCCCCTTAAGGACCAGCCGCGTGGCTGCGTGGCCGGCACTAATGGACCATGGGGCATTTATTTTCGGATATGGAATCAGGGATCCCTGGATGGTATGCAGCCACTCGGGGACCCATGAGTTCCATTATGTACATATATGTCATGAATCCTTAACGCAAGTTTTCCCAACATGTATATTTATGTTGCGGGAGCTTAAGGGGTTAACAAAAGAAAAGGGCAGCATGTCAACCACCAACATTTTGACAAGTTTACTATTCCACTATTGTTTTTGTGCAGATTTTCACTTCTTTATAGGAACTTAGTAAGTGTAGGATGGCAGTAGATTGTGGAAGAACATAGATACTTTATTGCTCTATTGCTTTAATGACTGGACCTTTGGAGATGGTGGGAGTATATGTGGGCACTCTGTGACTCTTCCCATCTCCAAACACAATCACAGAATCATACTCCTCCGCAGCAGGAGCAGAAAATCTTGGCACACTCTCAGAAACATCAACAGCACTTCTATTATGTACCTCAGAGCTATGGGAATGTTTAGGAGTACTTCTGCACCTCATTTATCAGTCACACATAATGGATCTTCGGCTGTGATCAGCTAACCCACTGAAATCATTGACTTCTGTAAGTCCCTAGGCTTATACCCGCCGACAATACTTTCCATGACACCTTCCGACCCACAAGCTACATCTCTGCCTAAGGATAGAAGAGATCACTGGGAAGCGGCTGATGTTCCAGAGATGAAGAAGGTCAAAACCACCATCTGATGCTGCTGTGAGATCCCCTTCGAAAGACTGGGACTGATGTACTAGGCAGATACCCGACCATTCCTGAATCCCGTTACACCAGCTGGAACTAATCATAGAAGACATCTCTTGACGCCTACTCCTGTCTTCTGCTTTCCTGATTGCTGAGTATATTTTCTGATATGTTATATGTTCTTAGACTGATTTGTTGGGATGCGGATGCCTGAGGTTGTACTCTGTGGTCACTCTCCTTTCCCCCCTTACCCTCCCTAGCTCCCTTCCCCTCGCTTCAGTGAGGGGTTACTTTCCCCTACCCCCCCTTCCCTTCCTCCTCTGTTTCGGAGACCCTCCGGGTATTGGATCCTCAGCGTAATTCCTATAGAGAATTAGGCTGAATTAGGTCTTCTGTGTGTTGAGACTGCAATGGACTTTTCATTACCACCTACATTCCTGGGCTGGC
Source organism: Rhinophrynus dorsalis (assembly GCA_037306005.1). Taxonomy (NCBI): domain Eukaryota; kingdom Metazoa; phylum Chordata; class Amphibia; order Anura; family Rhinophrynidae; genus Rhinophrynus; species Rhinophrynus dorsalis. The sequence continues at coordinate 327,799,900 of CM074720.1, read as the reverse complement.
ACATCTGACGTGGGAGTCTCACATTACCATTAGCATCCCATGGAGCTTGGATGGTTACTACTCATACCGACACCTCCTGGCTCTTTAACTCTTTGCATCCTCTTTGTTTTGTTAACCATGATTCTCATTCCACTGTACTTTTAATAGTTTTGCTGACATTGTTTAATCTATACTGCATTTAATTTCTCTCAGTCCAGCCCCAGGGGTCTCCTGTAGTGGATGCCTGTGAGGCTATTGCGATTACATACCTCAGTCTTGATGTTTGTCTTCAGATAGGGGAAGTCAATTTTTTTTTTTTTATCTTTGAATGACTGAGACATGTCCCAATTATACAACGGTTGTATACTCATGCATCCATTCTGGGTGAAATCTCATTGCTTGCTCCCTGCTCCCCATATGCTGTCTACTTTGACCAATCTGACAGACCCCCAATACCTGCTTGACCTGTCTTTATCCTGGGCTGCCTAGCAAGGAGATGGATTTTACTTTTTCTATCTGATATTAGATTCGTAGTGGATGGTGTCTTCCTTGACACTTTGATTTATCCACCTCGAATGGCCGCTCCGTCATGTCTCACAGTAAAAACATCCCCATTTTGATAACACACCTGGCCATGAGGAACCTGTCCAGGCAACACCAAGATCATAGTTACATCTTTCTTGTTGTGCTTATTGTGATCCACATTCTGCTATGCTTTTAATTAATCTGGTGACACGGATGTGCACCTACTGCATGTACTTTCTCTCTCTCCAGCCCCAGGGATCTCTGGTGGTGGATTCCTCTGGGGCTGTAGTGATGTCACACTTATACCTCTGGGTGAAACTGGGAGCTAGAGGGGCGTGCAATTATCCGAAAGCCTCTAGATGGCTGAGCTGTATCTCCATCTGGCTGTTATTAGATACTCATATGTTTGTCCCTGTATACACTAGTATAGCACCCCTATTCCCCATATATATTACTAAGAGATGTCTCTTACCATATCCATATATCATGGATCCACATCGTGTCAACACAGAAGGTGCGAGATAGGCAGTTGAACTGCTATTTTCAGTAAATACCTACTGATGCCTTCAGTTGTGTCTCATGCCTCCAAGTGCTATACATGATTTCCACCTGAAACACTTTATGTCTCTTAAAGAAACCAAAGTGGATTTCAAACCCCCTACCTCCCACCCCTATAAGACATATTTTCACTGATCTAATGGCTCCCTAATACTCACCCAACTGTCCCCATCTTGAATTGCCTTATGGTGAGATTTGTTTTTGATTTGATGTTCAGGATATTGTGAATGTTATATATATACCTGATACTATGGCTGGACTGTCCCAGATGATTTCTCCAGTATGCCTTAATGTGAATACATCCCCATTTACTATAATGCTTAGTTCTATGGTACTCACACCAGCAGCCCTGGGATTGAGGACATTCTCCCCACTACATACCTGCTACTCAGACCCCTGTCTCATACCCCTTTGTGCATACCTTCTCTTATACTGAGATTACGCTTCTCTTACACCCGTGAGACTCTAGAGACAATCTCTCCATTTTTTCTTTTTCCCCTCTCTTGTTCTGAACCTCCTTTCTGACTAGACCTCTTCAACTTACATCCTTCCTTTCTTACTACAGTCCTGAAGTCTTTAAAGACTGTGATTTCCATATTTCTATACCACACTAAATCACATTCACTATGTTCCTCCTTCTCTTCTCCTTCATCCTTTCCCATAACCTTATTTCACTTACCCTTGACCTCTTCCCTTGTCCTTCTTCTTCCCTCCCTCCCTCCCTCCTTCCTCTCTCTTCTTCCCTCTCCCTAGGGGACCACCGATACTCTTCGTACTGTCTCTCTCACTTCTGACTCTGACCCATATAATCCACTTCCATTATGGCAACCTCTCGCACAAACTGTTCATCACTGTCCTTTACCTCCCTAAATGTCAGAGTTTTAAACTTCCCAGAAAAGGGATCTCAATCATCTGTGAAGCTGTCTGCCTTTGTACTAGTATATTATTTTTACAGGAGACTCATTTTCTATTCTTACATCAGCCTACGTTCCACACCTCTCCCTTCTGTAGAGCTTGGTAAGCCTCGCAGAAACAAAAAGCTGTAGTGTGTCAGTACTCATGACTACTCAAACCCCCTGGATACAGGAGTGGGAGATGGCAGACCCGGAGGGCAGATTCCTAATTTTTTAGGGTAAGCTTCATGATACCCATGTGACTCTAGCTAATATATATGCTCCCAACTCTGGCGCTGTTAAATTTCTACTAAAAGTGCTCACTTTACCAGATGATTTCTTGCATGGGCGGATAATACTAGGTGGAGACCTCAAAATGACCTTTCACCCATCTATGGATAGTACCTCTGGACTCTCTCAATATTCACCTTTTTCTGTCAGATGGCTAATATTCAGGCTTTCTAGATCACATCTAGTAGATGCCTGGAGATTGCTGAACCCTACCACTAGAGACCTAGTCAAGATTAAACAAAACTCAAATTATGTTTCTTCAATTAGAGATGCTCGAGGCATCTCACACAAATCTTTTCCTGCCTTGGCCTCTGTATGTTGTGAATTCTATTAGTCGTTATACCACATACCACTTACCCCTGACCAGCAAAATTCCCACTCCTGGAGTTCAGATATCAAAAACCTCCTGATTAAATCTGGTATCACCAGCTTTTCTACTTGGATTACTGATGAATTGGAATCACCCATTACCATTGCTGAGGTTCAGAGAACTCTGAAAAATACTCCTCTAGGGAAGAGCCCAGGCCCTGATGGCTTCACTACCGCATATTATCGTAAATTTAGCTCCATCCTAACTCCCACTTGTCCAATTCTTTTCATTCCATAGCCTCTGCCCTAGTTACCACCTGATATCACTGGTCATCTCCAATGTGAAGTTCTTTGCTTCAGTCTGAAGCCTTTCCTGCCTTCGGTTATCTACCCAGACCAGGCCTGGTTCGTGTCAGGCCATGAGATTCTAGAGACAACACTAACAAAGTGATAGCTCTCCTGTTTGTGGTGGAAGGTGCTTTCCCTCCTGGTTTCGGTGGATGCCAAAAAGGCATTCAATTGTGTGGGTTGGCCTTACCTTTTTTCAGTCCTGTCCCATTTGGGATTGGGAATGAGTTGCATTTCAGCTATTACAAGCTTGTATACAGCCCCTGCGGCCAGGGTTTAAGTAAACGGATTCCTTTCAAAAACCTTTGAGATACATAACGGCACTAGACAGGGATGCCCGCCCTCTCAGATACTTTTTGTCTTAGCTTTAGAACCCCTTCTTAACACGATCCAACTCACCGATAGTATCTCTGGTATTATGGTCAGACCATGTCAATTCAAGTTATCTTGGTACGCTGACATTTTACTTTTCCTTTCCCGTCCCCTCTCTTTCTTCTCTTGCTCCACTCCTTTCCCATTTAGGATACCTCTCACATTTTAAGGTTAACTTCACCAAATCTGAGATTTTACACCTAAATACTCCTCCAATCCTATTATCTGACATGAAACTGACCCTCCCTTGGAAATGGACCTCATCGCATATAAAATATCTTGGAGTTCTAATACCAAAAAACCTGCACACTCAATATTGAATCTCTTCTTCGTACTGTTGCATCTGATGTTAAAGGGATAGTAATACTTAAAATGTAAAAAAAAATATGTTGTAGGGTTTATCCCCCTGAGTAAAACAAGAGTACTCCCACTGCTGAGAGGTGTTTTATTCAAAAGTTATTAATTTTCAAAGTTGAATTTTTTAGGTGCAATATCACAGTGGCCTGAAATTGTACAGTGGCGCTGTTGCTACACGATCCTATGGACAACTCTGGTCAGTTGACCATAAATCTCCATAGGATGGTGTAGCAACAGCGCCACTGTATAATTTCAGGCCACTGTGATATTGCACCTAAAAAATTCAACTTTGAAAATTAATAACTCTTGAATGAAAGACCTCTCAGCAGTGGGAGTACTCTTGTTTTACTCAGGGGGATAAACCCTACAACATATTTTTTTTTACATTTTAAGTATTACTATCCCTTTAATAAATGGAAGCACCTGTTTACATCCTGGATGGGTCGAATCAATCTAGTGAAAATGGTAATCCTACCTCATATCCTCTATATTTTTAATTAATTACCAGTGAAGATTCCTACTGTTCCTATCTGGAAACTGCAACGCCCGATCAGCGCTTTCATCTGGCGTTTTCAACTATCCTTATCAAAACTTCGACTCCCTCTTTGAGAAGGTGGACTAGGTGCCCCTGATCTTCTAGCTGCCTCACGTTCTAGACTTACAGACTTATTCTGACTTCCGCCCCAAGACTGCGTCAGATGTCTCTCCCCTTATGCCAAGAACATCAGGCTTCGGCACATTTGCTGGCTGGACCCATTGAAGTTCCCACCTAGGAGCAGGGATCATGTGGTGCTAGATCATCTGTTATCTTTTTTGGAAATCTCTTAACATAGGCTTTTCTTTGCTTCCTTATCCATCTCCTCATACCCCAATACTGAACAACCCAGCCTTCCCTCTGGGCCACCTTCCTTTCTTGGTCTTTCAGGGGTTTACATCAACTCGACAGCTTCATTGTGCAAGGCACAATGTCAGATTTTGACGACTTATGCCTCACTTCTTCTATACCTCCTTCTCAACACTGGCAATATACACAACTCAGATATTACTTACAAACTGTTTTCGCTGATGGATACACCGAGAATGCTGAGACTCCGTATGAGCAGCTTTTCTGCTCACAAATCATCTTACGTCGTACTCTGATGCATTGGTACAAATTTCTTCTACATAACACCCCCTCTTCTAAACCGAACTATTACAGAGAATGAGAAATGGATTTACATATTTTCTCCCTCTGCAGGTCTGGCTCACCATCTACACAACTCTCTTACACTCTGCTGCAGATTCATCTACAAAGGAATGCAATTATAAAGTATTAACACGGTGGTACTGCACAACTTAATCTCTGCATGCTTTTTATCCCTCAATTCCCGTGACCTGCTGGCGTTGCAGTTCAGATTTGGGATCTCTGATACACATTTGGTATGTATGCCCTCTGATTCGACAATACTGGATTGACTCTATAGCCCATCTTAGGGCGATCTTTAAGTTTCTTTTCATTCCCGACCCTATGCTATGCCTCTTCGCCTACAATCTCCCCATTGCTATTGATAGGGACCTACCCAAAACACTTTTATTCACCCAGATACTTAATGCTGCTAAGTGTGTGATTCCCAGTCTATGGAAAACGTCCACACTACCCACGATACCACTATGGGCTGCCAAAGTCACCTTCTTTCATGACATGTTGAGATTGTATGCTCTTTCCATGGATTCCCTTCCTCTCTTTTAGTCCAGATGGTGTTACTGGACAAATTACATTCCACGTCTCCAAGCAATTTTAGCTATGTAATATGGGGACTCTACATCTCCTTTCCAATGGTCTTCCCTTCCCCCTCCTTTCCCCCTTCACCCTCCCCCATCCCATTCCCAACCTAACCTCACTCTTTCTTTCCTTATCACCCCTACCCAGTCCACCTTTTAGTCTCTCTTTTTCTCTTCCTCTCATCCACACAATTTATCTAACTACTCTCTAGCATTTCCCATTACAATTCAGTGGTACATTCCCTGGAGAACCCATCTGGATTTTCAATCCACCCACTGTGTTTACCTTTTTATGTTTCCATGACGATTGCCTTCATGTTGTTGACCTCTCTACTGTTATCAATATTTTGATATATATGTAACCTTTTGATATTACAATACTTGTACTTGATGTACTCCTTCTGGAGTTCTTGTTTAACATCTACACTGTATTATGTATTCTCTTTTTTCCAATAAAAACTCTGAAAAAAAAAAGCGGCACTCCCGACTTTTTTGTAGCTAGCTTATTGCATTGAAATCAATGGTAAGAATGAATTTCCCCACCATATGGTAAGTTTCCCTTCTTTTCCTGCATACATAATATAAAAGGGGTGTCAGTTCCCATAGAAATTCATTTTGTGTTTGTTAGACAGAGAGTAAGCAGCACGATTTTACAGTTCATTAAAATTGGCAACTAAAGTAAAGCTGGAGTTTTGTGAGCAGGCAATTGTTTCTCTCTAAAGGAAAAGAGGGGGACTCACAGTGCTAACATATCATAACATATACAAATAGTATATAGTATCAAAATCAAGATTTAACTAGTTAGGGTTTTGGGGGACTCTGGGAGAAAGCAGGTAGCAGTGATCCAAGTTCCTTCCTGATCTGGCTGTTATCTCTAAGGTGTGTGTGTGTGTGTGTGTGTGTGTGTGTGTAGGGAGCAAGGAAGATTTGCCAAAATACCCCATTACTTTGTGTGACTGAGAAGACACAGGTATCTGTGATCCAAGTTCCTTTGTGATCTGGCTGTTATCTCTTTGTTAGCGAACATGGGGGTGGGAAGGTAGCAAAGGAGATTATCCCAAATACCCCACACATTTTTGTGACTGATAAGACACATGCAGCTGTGATCCAAGTTCTTTTCTTCTGGCCTCTCACTTTATTAGGCGAGTGTGGGGGAAGAAGCAGCTGCATGGGGAGTGTTTTTTTTTCCGATGCTGACAGTAATAAAAAAATAAAATAAAGAAATTAAAAATTGTTTGACTGAATGGTGACAGGAACCCTAACGTGGGTTTTGACTGAGGCAGACAGATACTAGAAAAGATAAAATATTTTGTAAAGTGTGAAACATCACACACTGTCAGTTCTGTTGTATACCTCACTGTTTGATAATTTTCAGCAAATGTAATCTGGGGAAGAGTAGGGCAAAATGAGGAGTAGAGGTGCTGGGATGTGGAAGTAAAGAGGTATTCAAACACTGACTGCAGCAATGGTTGCCTCAGCGTGCACAAAAATAATTGTGATGATCCTGCTCCTCCTGAACAAACTTTTTGTGAAAGCCGCATAAAAAGTTCCACCTCCACTAGTAATATTAATAAACCATGTACGAACACTGAAAATTACAATGGGTCACATTCTAGTGTTAGACCATGGGAGTAAAAACACCAGACCTCATAGAAGTGGAGAATGTGCTGTAAATCCTTCTAAGGAAAAAAAGTAAAAATACATTGTGTGACACTTCAAAAGCCTAGAGGAATATAAAAGGAGTTGCAAAGAAGAAGTGGATGATGCTAAGCATAACCTAATGACTGATGATGTTGAACTAGAATATATCCCTCCAGCATCCTCTTCTTCAGATACAGATGAAGTTGAGAGTGAGAGAGAAGATGACTTGGCCAGAAAATTAGGTGAAAGCAAAGGCTCAATTTTCTACACTGCTAATGAGTGCTGAGACTGCTTATAAACTATTTGACAGATCAGTTGGAAAGTCTAGCTCTGACAAGGTAAAGATGCCTAAAATACACAAGTATCCTGTCATTCATTATCAGTTTTATCACTGCTTCACAGTTCAACCCTCACCCAGCCACACACACTAGCATTTGGTGCAACTCTAGCTATGATGAATGCTTCTGTTGCTGTTGGAAATGCAGCACCTTTGATTCCAACTAGTACAAGTAGAACATCTAGTCCCAGTAGAAGTAGCCCCTCAGGAACCCCTCAGTCTATGTAGCCTAGAGTATGGAGATACTTCACTCACAATTCAAATTCTAAATATTTTGCTGTCTTTTGTCTGTGTAAGAAGCGAGAGAGCAAGGGGAATGCAGGCTCACACCTAAGTACCTCTTCAATGGGTTTACATCTGAAGCACAACCAAAGGTCTGACTGAGAGACACACAATCAACGGGTCAGAGAGGCCACAACTAGCAGAAACACTCCTAAAAGTCCCCAGGGCTATTGGGTACATAATAGAAGTACTGATGTTGATGTGTCAGAGAGTGTGCCAAGATTTTATTCATTTCAAAAATAACACCTATGGCACCTGCTCCAGAGGAGGATGACTCAGTGTCTGTTATAGGAGATGTTAGAGCCATAGACTGCCCACACATGCTACCACCACCCCTACAAACACCACAAATCATGTTGTAAATGCACTAAAGTAACATAGTTCTTCTGCCATGTACTTCCAACCCACACTTTCTTGGGAAGGAGTCAAACACAAAAATAATCCCAAAGTACACCTGTAGAATGGCAAAGCTGCCAATATGTTGGCAGTTGACATGCTTCCTTATTCTTTTAATAGAAAACAAAGGCTTTATTGAACTGATGTCATGTATTGCACTCTTCTGGCATATCCCAAGCTGCAGTTATTTCTCAATGATGGCTATGTGCCAGAATTGTACAAGCACGTGGTTAGTGTGGTGGACAAAGAGCTGGAAACCCCATACAGAAAAAAAAAAACATCTGGTATACAGATAAGTGGGCAGAGTACAGGATATATAACTGCTCACTGGGTTTCCCTCCCACAAGTGGCCGACAACAGCTTGCAGCATCAAGTGACAGACAGCAATTTTGCCTCTGTTCTGGCAGTATTATTAAAAGACTACAGCAGGAAAGCCCACACAATTCATATACCCTTTGTGTGCAGCTGCACTGGCGGTGGTGGGAAAAGTAAGTAGCAGCATCCTCCTGTTTGTACCTTATGGGCCGATACCCGTTCCATTGTGAGGAAATTTTACTTCCAGCCAATTAGCTTCAATCATCTCCTCCTGGGGGGTGTCCTTCTACTTTTTCCACTGCCGCCACCGCACCCACACACAGAGGTGGAGATATGAAAAAAAGAGCATGATATTTTTATTCAGAATGTTTTTGCCATTTTAAAATTCATGGGCACACATATTTATCGACTTTGGTATTTTATAAACTATTGAACCAAACATCTAAGCTTTGGTTAACCCTTTGAGTCACAGAGAGGTACCCCTCTAGCACCCATTGTGTTAAACTATGCATAGATGTGTGTGGGGGGGGGGTTTATGGAGCATTTATTGATAGCTCTTCATTTTTTACAGATACATGGCGAGAAGATGGAAAACAGATGAAGGACCAGAGAAAGAAAGAAGATGGACAGTAACTGACCAAGGTACTGAGGACTCCGCTGTACATCAGAATTAATGGTAAGTGTTACTTTTTATGGGCTGTTGCTTCATTACTTAGATTAAACCTGTAAGTACCAGTAGAGTAATTATATGCATATCAATACATCCACTGGGTACTTAGATTATCTTTTATTCACTTTTTTTCACATGCAATTCCTGCTTTGGCTGTTAAAAGTTGCTCTAAGGGATTCTAGAATATATCCCTCCAGCATCCTCCTCTTGTTCAGATCCTGATGAAGTTAAGAGTGAGAGCCATGATGACATGGCAAGAAAGTTAGCCTAAAAGCAAAGGCTCAATCGTCGACCACTGAAAAGGAGCACTGTGCCTGTCTATTAACTGTTTGAGAAAATAATTGGAAGATGCCTAAAGTCTTCTTGTCAGTCATCATCTGCATTGTCACTGCTACCAAGTCTAAGCCCCATTCAGCCACACACCCTTGTGTTGAGTAACCAGAAGCAACAAAAACAAAACAGATTATGAAAAGGTTAACATCCACAACATTAGCTATTATTAGTGCCTCTACTTCTGCTGGAATTGCTGCCTCTTTGACACCTAGTAGTAGTAGCAGTACAATTGCATCAAGAACTAGCCTCAGTAGTAGCAGCCACTCAGGAATCCCGCAGTCCATGAAGTCCACAATATGGAGATACTTCACTCAGGATCCAAATACTAAGTAGGTTGTTATCTGCTGTCTGTGCAAAAAAGCATGTGAGCAGGGTGAAAGCAGGCTCACACATAGACACTTCTTCAGTGAGATCCCACTGCAGCATATCCATAGGTTAGAGTGGGAGATACACTATCAACAGGTCAGAGGTACCACAACTAGCAGCAGCAGAAGTACTCCTAAAAGTTCCTGGTGCTTTTGGGTACACAATACAAGTACTGTTGATGTGTAAGAGAGTGTGCAAAGGTTTTCTGCTCCTGCTGAGTTTGTTTTTGGAGAACACAAGAGTCATAGATTGCCCACTCATACCACCACCACCCCCACCAGCTCCACAAGTGATGTTGTTAACACAATAAAGTTACACAGTTCTTTCACTACATACTGCCATCCCACACTTACTAAGTTATTAGAAAGAAGTGAAAGTCTGTAAAATAAAATGCAATAATACTCCTGTAGAAATGTAAACTTGCCAAAATGTTGGCGGGTTCACATGCCATCCTTTTCTTGCATTAAAAACAGAGGTTTTAAAGAACTGATGTCATGTGTTGCACCTTGTTGGAATATCACAAGATGCAGTAATTTTTCAAGGATGGCTGTGCCAGAGTTACTTAAGCAGGAAGTTAGTTTTGTGAGCAAAAGACAAGACACTGATTCTAACATTTTTTAAAGGCATAGGTTGCTGTAGAACGCACAACTTTTACTTTCAGCTATTTATTTCTCCACTTCAGCACTCTGAAGTAGTAATATTGCTGCAGGAATTCTTGTAGTCATAGCAAACATGGGCAAAAAATGGCAACATTTTCGTGGGAAACTTATTGGCAGTGGTGAGAAGGCAGAAATTTTATGTATTTTCAATGTTCAGGGATTTTCACGACAAAAGCAGCAACTGTTTTTCTGCAAAAATTCCCACAGGAAGAAGACGATGAGAATCCATAGCAATGACCAAACTTAGCTATTTCAGTCTTGCCTTCCCACCATGTTCAGAGATGTGTTTTCTATGTGCAGTCTGTGAAAGGAGTCAGAGACTCATATCTCTTTTCAAAGGATTGTGTGTATATGTGTATCTAATGGGAGTCTCTATACACGTGATTCTCAATCAGCATACTATGGCACTCTGGTGTGCCATGGCCAACATCATAGGGTGCCCCATATTTTCTTTGAAGACATTGGGAAAAAAAATGTGAATATTGACTTTTAAATGTAGATTTATGGAAATTGTCATGCACAATATGTTTAGTTTTGTTACTATGATTGTAAGACCTAATAATAATAATAAAAAAAAAAATATATATATATATATATATATATATATGCCTTTGAAAAATGACATTAAATATGTTAGCGGTGTCCCGAAATAGAGCAAAAATAGAGTGATAAACAATGCCCTATGCTCTTATTTCTTTGTTCACTGAACAAATGGACCATACAGCAGAGAGCGAGATGCACAGTAGATGATCCTATGATAATTTAAAAGTACAGATAAATTGCAGACCTCTTTTTACACATTGCTGGTTAATGGTGTTCATATCAATAGCTGATTTAAAGAATGCAGACAGAATAACAAGAAATAAATCAATACACATTAAATAATGCTATTTAAAATATAAAATATTATTCCTTTTAATTCAAGCAGACAGGTATTATAAACAATTAAAATTATCCATGTTTTAAGTAAATGTTGCTACTGGAAACGATTTGAAACAATTTTTGGATTCAGTGTTTAGGTCTTAAATGTTTCAAACTGCTGTTCTTGAATCAAAATAGATTTGACAGGGGAGTTTTTTGTTAATCTGTATTATATGGAGTTACAAAATATATAGAAAAAGTATATTTAATATAAGCAGAGGAAGGGAAATTTCCATTAACATTTTTAAGCAAAAGATGAGTAAATGTTTCATTTTGCCAAATTGAACTTGAACAGATTCCAAGTAAACTCTTAGGCCAGTGGCTGAATTAGGACCACATGTGCTGAGGGAAGAACATAATTGAATGGATTGTGATGAATGCCCCTCTGAGCACATTCACAGTGTTCAGGTTCCAAACCTATTGAGCATAAACTGTATATTCAACACTGGGGGGATTTGCCAGAGCAGATACCTTTCTCAAATCATGAGGCTACACAAGTGAGCATGTAAAAAACAGTGCAATCTGCCAACCATTATTTATTTATTTTTAATTTTTTGGCTTTTTCTTGAAAACGCTATTAAAATGTCTCCCTTTTTGCTACCACATCTGAGGTTTTTTTTGTGTTTTTTTGGCGTTAAATGCATTATCTTGCACTTTGCAATAGTAAGCTTTAGATCCCATACTCTTGTCCGTTCCTTCAATTTTCCTAAATCACTTGGCATATGTCTTATTTCCCCATGTGGTGTAAACTTGTTACCTTGAATATTATTACTCATGAGTATATTCAAGAGAATCAGACCAAGCACTGAACCTAGAAGCACCCACTAGTAATCCATCCCCCTGATTTTATTCCTTCTACTATAAAAGGACTGTCCAAGTTCAGTTCTCAAGGGCCACCAACAGGTCAGGATTTAAGGATTTCCCTGATTAAGCACGGGTGAGTTAATCAGTGGCTCATTCATTTTGACTGACTGACATGTGGTTAATCAGGGAACTCCTTAAATCCAGGCTTACTGGTGGCCCTTGAGGATTGAACTTGGATAGCCCTGTACTATAACAAACCTGTCTTCTGTCCTTCAGCTAATTTCTTATCTGGTAATTTATACTTGAGTTCAGATCCTAACCTATAAATATTAAGAAATCAATTCAATAAGTGGGACAGCATCAAAAGCTTTACTAAAATTCAAATAAGCTACATGTAATCTGTTACCCCTGTCTTGTCTATCACTTGAGTAACATAGTTAAAAAATTAAACTAGATTTGCTTGACAAGATCTTCCCCTTGTAAATAGGTCTTGCAAGACTTCAGATTTACCTCAGTTTGCTCTTTTAGAATAATTTCCATTATTTTCCCAACTATTGATGTTAGACTCATAGGTCTGTAATTACCAGAGTCCTCCCTCCTTCCTTTTTTGAAGGTGTAAGGCATTAGTCATTTTTATTTATCATGAAACAATCAATTTAAATCAGTGTGAATTTGTGGAATTTCCATTTTAAACCTCTGGTGCAGTTGATTTTCTCCAGAATTGTGCTTCTTTAGGTTGATGACTAAAGCCCAGTGTGCATAGTATTAGTCAGTGGATACAAATGTTTGCATAAACATATACTGCATCTGCATACATGAGTATATCCTTCAAGAAGTTTAACATAATATTGGCTAGCCAGTGAAAAATACTTAATCATTCATAAATTACTATTTGCAAGAAGTAAAGTAGATCACAGACACTCTTAGTCACTTTATGAATACACTACAGATAGTTTGCTATTGTGTAAACTTTTCCACCTGTTATGAATGGCCTTTCTTATCTTTATGTTTGCTCTTTGGATGCTAAAGATTTTTCCAAGGTCTTACTTTGCAATTCACTGGAGATGTCCGTCATCCAAGGAGTTAACCAAGCATTCACGTTATAAATTAACTACATGTTCCTTTAACTGCAGCAGCACTGATTTAGTGACTTATTGTGAAATCAGAAAAATGTGGTCAACCATTTAAAGGGATAGCAATGTCATAAAAAGATTATTAACTGTATGGTAGATACAATTAAAAGAAAGTACTTGCACTTATTCATATCTCTCAAACCGTTACGGTTTGAGAGATATAGGAAAATAAAGTTTGACGCTCCCTCCCCTTTCTGCTTGACGAGCTGTAAAGCTGTCAGAAGCAGATTCTGGTTCCTGGATCAGACGGCGGCTCAGACATAGCGATATCTAAAAATAAATACTTCATCGGAACGATCTACAACGTGTGCCTGGTTTGCAAGCACAAGTTGTAGACCATTCCGATGAAGAATTTGTCTTTAGATATTGATATATCGGCACTTATGAAGAGTCGTGTCTGTTCAAGTGGCCATAATCTGCTTCTGACAGCTTAACAGCTCGTCAAGCAGAAAGGGGAGGGAGCGGAGAACTTTATTTTCCTATATCTCTCAAACCATAACCATATAGTTAATACTTTTTTTCTACTATCCCTTCATAAAGCAATGCAAACCCTCTGGTCCTTAAAACACTTATGGAATAGTGACCATAACATGGCATCATTGGAGATTAATTTAAAAAACAGTTTTAATGCATCCCTTGGTCTCATTGATTGGGAATATTTTCTGGAAAAACACAGAAGGTAAGAGGAATACCATCAAAATAACATTTACAAAACTATACATCTAAATTTATACTCTTTGGAAACAAATATAAATGAAGCAAATGAAAACCAATGTGGCTAACCAGTTAAGTAATTCATGAAATAAATAAGAAGAAAGCAGCATTCAAACACAATAAAGCTGAGGGATCAGCAGAGGCATTTGCAAAATAAAAAAGAAGACAACAAAGCTTGTAAAAAGGTGATTAAATTAGCTAAACCTAAGAATAAAAAACTAATTGCTAAGGAGAGCAAGAGCAGTCCTAAAAACATCTTTAAATATATTAATGGCAAAAAATTAAAGTATGATAATGTTGAAGTGTATGGAGTTGGGAAGCAGGAAGACCAAAGAGAAGAAGTATTGCTTGTGTAATATGTCCATTTCATGTAAATAGATGTTGTTGGTAGATAGATAGATAGATAGATAGATAGATAGATAGATAGATAGATAGATAGATACAGAAATATGCCTCCATTTTATACAACAATCAGTGGGCAGCTTGTTCTGGCACAGGTAACCCACAGGCATGCTGAGATGCAGATCTATTTTCTCTCACTCCCATAATAACAGGGGTCAGCTTGTTTGTGGACAGGTGGGCTCTGTGGGCACTCATGCTCCCTATGAATGGTCAATGAATGAATAAATATGTATCAGTGATAATAAGATGTACAAGTATGTTTTATAGTGCACACATAATACTGATACATAATATTTTTTATGCAAATACAGATGGTATATATGTATGTATATATATATATATATATACATACCGTAAAATCTCAGGTATAATACGCACCTGTGTATAATACGCAGGTGTATATTATACCCAAGATTTTCAGGGAAAACAAGAGTGCCTATGTATAATATGCACCCTTGTTTTCCCATGCCAAACAAAAAAAATCCGGTTTCCTCCCTCCCGGCTTACCCATCTCTACTTTTGAAGTTCCTCCGTTTGCTTCAGCCTGACAGTGTGCCAGCGGGCGGCATCCTTTACAGCCAATGGGTAATGTTTTGCGAGGACTGCAAGGTCCTTGCAGGGGAATACCATAAATCCTAAGCCCTGTCAGGCTGAAGCAAACGGAGGAACTTCAGAAGTAGAGATGGGTAAGCCGGGAGGGAGGAAACGGGTGGCAATGGGATTTTTTTTTTATAAAATTAATGTCTCGCGTATAATGCGCAAATTTGTGCGTATTATACGCAAGATTTTACGGTATACAAATCAGATGTATGTATCATCCTTTTGCCTTTGCCCACTCAGTCAGGGTATCACCTGTTCTCTGACAAGACAAATGGCCTTGGAACCAGTATAGATGTGTATATCTTGCAGGAGGGGGTTGCTGACCTTAGGCTGTCATTTCCTTGTCCTTCAAAGAAATAGGCATTTTCAGAAATGTCCCAAATAAGTTTTTGCCAGCAATCTAGGCACCCACACCTGTCAGCTGTGTATCACAAAGTCCACTCTAATGTGTTTTTTTACACATCTAGTAGTTTGCCTCCCTGAGCTGACAAGTTAATGCCTTAAAATTATCCTTATTTGGAAGTGTCTTAAATAAGTACACTGTCATGTGTTTAGGCATATTTACTTTGAAAGCAATGGGCAGTAAAGAGTATAAAACAAGGGATTAGATTCCATTTAGTCAGTTAAGATGGGGTGAAGGAGGAGGAAAGGAGAGAAAAGGAGAGAAGAAGGGGCAGTGGAGAGCAGTAACAAGCGTGTACAGGAGGGGGCTCTGCCCAGGTAATTATGCCAAAATACATAGTGCACTTATGTATATAGAAATGTATTAATGTTTTGTGTTCTATAGTCTTAAATGTATTTTTGTAGTTAGTCTAATCTTTGTTGTGCATGCTATTTAATTCCTTATAAGGAAGTACAAATTAAAATTTCCATGTTATTTAAGACTCTGACTAGTGTTCTAATAAATCTTTTTTTAATTGAACCATCTCTTTTGCGTCTGAATCCTCATAACCGGAAATATTTATGTATATTTACATGTAAAATTATCACATTTATATATACATACATATTTCTCTGGGTTACATTATTGCTGACCCAGTTAAAACCGGTAACAGTCTCTTCCTCAGAAATGTTATACAGATAAATTTGAAAACATCTCTCTTAAATACCAGTACACATTGCATTGTTTAGAATGGAAATCAGATAAGAAATCTCAGTCCAGACCCAGGTTCTTTGATCAGTCAATGACAGATGGGTCAATGTCACCTTCTCAGTATGGTAATATTGCTTTATTTTTTATCACGCTCCAAAAAGCTGATATTGAATTGGGAAGCTGGCACTTTAAGAGGGCTGCAGAGTTCTCATGTTCAAAGTCTGTGCTTTTGATCCTTCCTTTCAGAACTGATTTGTGATGTTTCTCGAGTGAATCCTCTTTTCCTTCTCTTGAACAACTCCTGCCCCACGTCCTGTTTTAACTGCTTTAATTAGAATAGTAAACCTGTCACCTTTAAAGGGCAAACACCCTTACACTGTGGCTTTTATACAGTAACCTTACTCATATGAGGCAGTTTGAGACTGGATAATTAACAAGTCAAATCCTGACCATATGTTTGACCAGAGTTGCTTAACAAACTCTTTCACACCTATATGCATTAGAAATTACATATGCAGACCACAATCAAAGGACAGGATGCAGGGGAAAAAGTAAACAGAATTCAGCATTAGGGATGATCAAAAGGTCCCATCGTGTTACCGCATAAAAATCAGCAAAAAACACATTGTTGCCCACTTTTTGTAGGAATATCTGCTTTAAATACAGTGATAAAAATCTCTGCTGATTTCGCCCATTGGCAAAAATTCTTCATCATTTTTTCAGCGGCTAGATAGTTTTCACCCCTTTATTAACATGTTTTATTCCTTTTTGCTATAAAAATGTGCCATTTTCCAGGAAGGGAAACATAATAGAAGCAGCTACAGAGTGAGAGAGAGGTGCTGTGCTAATCTGCTGTGATATTTATGGAAAAATTGAGACAGGAAAGGCTCATAGTGACTGCTCTAACTATGAGCAGGTTTACTAACAATAAATGGAGGAGCTGGAAGGACCCTTGTGTATCCAATGAGTCTGAGGAGGAGGAGGAAGTGACCACTACAGAGCCAGTGCTGGCCAGTCCCCTTAATCAACCCTAGGGATCTTGAGGAAATGAATCTCATGGGAGGAGGAAGAGGGTAGTGAGAGCAGAACAGATCAGCTTCCTGTGCCTGATGCCAGTGCTACCCCTGCTGCCATCACTGCTGTGCCCCTGCTGCCAGTGCTGAACCTGCTGCAAGTGTGTCTTATAATTCTCAGGAGGGTGGAAGGAGAAGATTATGCCAAGTGTGAAAGCAGGGGACCCTAAGTCACACTTGTTATCCCCAAGCAGTCTCACCACAAGTACTACTACTAAGCAGGTCCAACAACTTGTTAGTGTTAGGGGGTGATCATCATATTACTAGTGACTGCAATGAGGAGGAAGACTCAGGGACTTAAATTGATGTGGTTGGTGTTAGTGGTAGTAACAGTGATGGTGAAGAAGCTGGTGGGACTAGTGTTAGTCTAGTGGTAGGGGAAGCAATGCAGAGCGTCCAGACTAGCAGTCAAGGGAGCCCACACCATTGCCCTGACCTTGGGAGTCCCATTCCCCTATCAGCATTGTCCATGTGGAATGTGGTCCTGAGGAAGGCAGAATTGTTGCCTAGCAGCAACAATACCACCACCAGCAGAATCACAGATCAGCTGCCTGTGCCTGCTGCTATTGCTGACAGTCTGCCTCTTCAGGTCAACAAGAAATGGCAAGTGTGACATTAGCTGTCCCTCTGTCACATTTCTCATCACCTCCTCCAACCAGTGAGATGTCTGTAATAGAGCAGTAGAAGCATGGAGTGACTGGTGATGAAGGTGATGATGATGGTGGGGCAGCTGGAGTGGAAGAGATATTGATGTCCTATTTAGCTCAAATTGAGAAGGAATGAGAGGCAGGGATAGGATGGGCATCCCCACCACCAGCAGTTAGCTTTTGCTGAAAGTTAGATAACGAGCGAAACAAGTAGCTCACCATCACCTTCTTGCTTTAGGGTAACTACATCTTCTGCCAATCCACCTCGTTCATCTTTACCTCCCCCTCCAATTGGTAGCCATTCTGTAGGTGTTAGGATGTGGCAGTTTGTGTCCACACATTGCACATTGCGTTATGCACTGACCACACATGGCAGTGTGGTATAGGTTAATCACAAGCAGGGCATCAAAGGGCATCAAGTGGCATCCTGCAGAAAATGCTAGGCTGGTGGCAGGGAGGGTTCATCATTGCTATTAAACTGTTAGCACGTTGTCATGCCTTAGCAGGGTTTGGACAAGGGGCATAGTGACAGCAGCAGTACTTGGTTTCTGGTGGGGGGATTTCCCATTGGTGACCCTAAGTGTCACAATGTTTGGATAGAGTTGTGACAGGGGTTTCATTTGAGTGCAGATGTTCCCATTGTTTCCAGTCCTTCCATTATTTACACTGTGCACATTGCAGTTGCTGATGTCAGAGACACAGTTCCTGCTCTCAAAGAAAACATTTCTATTCTCAACACACCCATGATTCTTGAGGAGGGGCAGGCAGAGTATCATCATTGGCCAACTTCTTCTTTTCTCATATACCAGAAGTGGGTGGGCTAGTTATGATGCTGCTATCACCTCAGGTGCATCACTGGAGTTAGTCATGGTAAGTGGAACCTTCATCACCCATGTTACTGCTTTTGTTGATCCCATTCCCTTTGAGATGCCTAATCATTAGTGTTGAGCGAGCACCCTGATGCTCGGGTGCTCGGGTGCTCTGACCGAGCACCCCCTGAGGCTCGAGTGCTCGGCCGAGCACCCGAGCCCCATTGAATCCAATGGGGCGACACGAGCATTATACCAGGCACCCCCTGCTCTGATGAGGGGAGGGTGCCTGGTCAATGCCCCCCTTCATCTCCGCTATGCCCCCTTCATCTCCGAATGCCCCCTTCAGCTCCGCAATGTCCCCCTTCATCTCCGCTATGCCCCCTTCATCTCCGCTATGCCCCTCTTCCACAATGTCCCCCTTCATCTCCGCTATGCCCCTCTTCCACAATGTCCCCCTTCATCTCCGCTATGCCCCTCTTCCACAATGTCCCCCTTCATCTCCTCTATGGCATAGAGGAGATGAAGGGGGACATTGTGGAAGAGGGGCATAGCGGAGATGAAGGGGGACATTGTGGAAGAGGGGCATAGAGGAGATGAAGGGGGACATTGTGGAAGAGGGGCATAGCGGAGATGAAGGGGGACATTGTGGAAGAGGGGCATAGACTCTATGCCCCTCTTCCACAATGTCCCCCTTCATCTCCGCAATGCCCCCTTCATCTCCGCAATGCCCCCGTACCTCCAGTCCCTGGTGGTCCAGCGGAGCGTCTTCAGATCTGTGCCTCTTCCGGCACAGATCCCCGCCACCCGAACATGGCGGGCGAGCACATGGCGGTACTCGACGAGTACCGCCATGTGCCGAGCAGAGCGATGCTCGAGCCGATCCGAGCATCGGCCGAGCACGCTCGCTCAACACTACTAATCATCCTACTGTTTAAACAACTCAGTAACAGCAGCAAGAAAGGCAGTTGCAAATTCTGCATCTACATCAAGACAATTGACAATAGCCAGTGGCCACTGGCCAACACGACATGACCTGCTGGCACTAGGCCAGTAGGGCATTTTGTTTTCCTTAGGGTTTGTGCTTTAGAAAAACAACAAAAAAAACAATGTTTCCTTAGAGCTTGGACCAAACAATCCTAAGTCCTACAAATCAATGTTTCCACAGGGCTTGTGCCTCTAACATAACAACAAATCTTACAAATCCTCCTCTACCAAATACTCTATCATGTCAATTATAGGTCTACCCCAGTCGCAACTTATGTCAGGGGGTCCCTGTCTCTATCACGTTACATACAACTTTCTTATTTTATTTTATTTTATTTATTTAACTGTCTCAGCAATACCAGTCAACAACCCGCCCCCCAAAAAAACAAACTGATTCTTTCCCCAAACTCCACACACCAACACAGGTACCCTTCTCAGACCCCTTTTATACAATGTCTTATGGGTTTTTTTTAAATTGTATTTAGTTTTTTTAACTGTCCCACCAATCCCAGTGAACAAACTCACCAAAAAGCATTCCCTGTTGAACTTGATTCTTTTTCCCACACTCCACCAACACAGGCACCCTCTTACACCTTTTATATTATGCCTTTGGGAAATAGTATAACATTTGCTATGTGTTGTGTATAAATTCAATGTTCCCATTGATTTCAATGGAATAAGCCTGAGAAAAAAGTGGAAACACTGTCCTTTTTTGTGGGAAATTATTCGCCAAGCGGGAAATGCCATTATTCACTGATTTTGGTTTGAGGTGAAATTTTCACCCATCCCTATTTAATATACCAAGGAAATCGCTAATTAATTAATAGATGACATAGATGAAACAGGAACTTTATTCAGGATGTGAATGGTTAAAACATACCAGAAAAATGGAGACTTAATAGACAGTTAAGCAGTGAGTTGATTCAGGATGTTAGACTACAATTCCCATTACAAAAAGTATGCAGTTTAACATTTGGTCCAGAATAGTGAATGCAATTCCTTTTAATACACATCTGATATCAGGTCAATAATTGTAGAATGGAAATACTTCTGTGGTTGCAAAATTCTGACTACAAAGTAATAGTTAACTGCAGGCATAGATAATGTCTAGATTTATATCCTAAGCAAAGAAAAAAGCTCAGTGCGTATACATAAAGATAAAGCTTGCAATTTGTTAACAACAACCAATAACTTCTCATTCTTCAATTCTTCAAAAGCAAAAGAATCCTAATGTACAGTCTGGCTTTACAACAGAGAAATTCTTGAATTTCCTCTTTCCCTTTTACTTATGGAAGGTAAGTATTTGTAATTTCTGTATCAATACTAGGAAAAGTGTGTTTTGAATTACAACCTTTTTTTTATTCTAGCCCAGATGTTTTTTAATTTTTTTTAAATCACAATTACAGCTTCCTTTATTAACATCAAGCATAAGGAGGTCAACAGTGCAAAATATTAAAGTTTCAAAGAATCTATATTTACTGTATGCACGTATGTCTTAAAGATGTACACTTTATCCAGTGTTGTAATTTAATTCTAAAATTGGTTACATTTATTATTTTTGTTATATTGATGTATCCAAATGCTAAAATATTATAATGTAATGTTTACTAGTAATTATTTGGTGCATTAAACACTATTAAACACAGAATTCTGTTTTGCAGTTTTCAGCCTTAAAGTCTTAGTTGCCCACATATAATATATATATATATATATATATATATATATATATATATATATATATTATATATTTGTTTGTAGAAGTAGTTTTGGATAAATTAACCTTTTTTAGGTTATGTGCTGCACCAATATTACCATATTCTGTGCTATGAATGTAGATAGATCCCACACACTGTGATCATATCTAATACCTATTCTTGTTTAGACAGGCCCGTTATAAGTTATTAAGCCTTTGAGTTCCAGAGGGGTATGCAGCACATTGCAAAGCACCCCTCTGGCACTCATAAAGATTTCCCCATCTTACATGAAGGAAAGTCAGGATCTAATTAAAGACATAGAGACAAATATTATACTTGTGGTCGGGGCTTACAGCCGAGCTATGTGTTGGATGAGTGATAGGAGGAGTTGCCATCCCTAGGACCGGCGAAGCCCCCAGGGTCATGACGTATCGGTTAACATGGAAGAGGGCCAACCTAATGGAAACCCCCTGAAAAAAGGGGGGGATGGGGGGGCTCAACACAAATTGAGCTCCAGTGGGAGGGGCTGCTGCCCGTATATATGGGCTTGCAGCCCCTCCCACAAACACAGGTGTAACACCTTCCACTTGTGGTCGGGGCTTACAGCCGAGCTATGTGTTGGATGAGTGATAGGAGGAGTTGCCATCCCTGGGACCGGCGAGGCCCCCAGGGTCGTGACGTATCGGTTAACCTGTAAGAGGCCAAAAAGAAGAGGCAAAAAATGATTTGTAAAGTTTATTAATACAGTTACTCGTGATTTGCTAAAGACACCAGAGCATTTTGAATTTCTGTTTGGGGTTTGGGGATATATCTGACGTAACAAGAGGAACTCCAATGATCTAACGTTTGAATAATGTGGGCCGGCACACCGTTGTGGGAGGCTGCGGATGCAGCATCAATTCTGAAAGAATGGCCAGTGAAATGATCGTGATTGAGGCCTAAACGTGTAATGATGATGCAAAGGTAACTGCTGAAGGTGCTAATGGTGAGTGGGCCGTTGGCTAGAGGCAGTAGAGGGCTATCTGGTGGAAAAGGTGCAATGGAGCGAGACAGATCGTGCAAGGCTGACACGGGGCACCATCTGTCTCGGGTAGGATAGAATGGTAAATTAACCCCCCTCCGGAGCTGGTCAGTTTTGGAGAAGGGAAGATGTAAAATGCAAAGATTATGCTGTATGGTCAACAGGTTTTTCGTGAGGCAAACGTAATTACTGTTCTTAATAGTAAATTCTCCTGGCCTTAAGAATCCGAAAAAAGCCAAATTAATGGCTGCCAGGAGTGTAATGTTTGTCTGTTGGTCGAATGGACTAGACTTAAAGTGGAACTACCACCCCGCAATAATTTTACATGAATTGAGACTTCATCTGGCGACTAGCTGCTTAGTAGCGCTAGTTGCCAGAAATATTACCTGGTTTGAAAGATTTTGCAGTTTTTCTGAGACTCACAGTAGCAGGAAGCACGGACATCTCGTCATAGTGACGTCCGTGCGCCTGTGCTGTCAGTCCCTTTTGGAACCGGCTGTTGGTGACCCCATATGGCTGCTGCTGCCACTATAGGATAGATTTCGAACAGCAGGGAATTAGCCAGGAATTGTGGACTAGAGAGAATTTTGGGAGGCCAAGGTTCCGCGAACCATGCGTCACTGCAAATACCTGCGAAACCCTGGCCTGCCGCCGCGTCTGTGTAGACCACTGGGTAGGAGCTGGAAGGGGAGGGAGGGAAAATGGAACGACCATTCCATGAGGAGAGAAACTTCTCCCACATGAAGAGGTCGTGGCGGGCTGGAGAGTCAAGCCTGATGTGTTGATCTGAATCCGAAGGGAGTGATAGTAAGGAAATGAGGTGTGAGGTGAATGGGCGACCCTGAGGTATAATGCGGGAAGCAAAGGTGAAGTGACCTAGCAATGACTGCAGCTGGCTTCTGGAAAGAGTAGGAGAAGCGAGAGCCTGCCTGATGATGTCTAAAATGCGTTCTACTTTATCGGTGGGTAAGCTAGACGTAAAGGTGTGCGAGTTGAGTGAAATGCCCAGAAAATCGATGGAAGTGACGGGGCCTATGGTCTTGTTGTGAGCTACTGGAATGCCTAGCTCTTGGAAGAGAATGAGTAACTTATTGAGGCTGTATGGTAGATCTTAGTGAGGTTCATCGAGCAAGAAGTCATTCAGATAATGAATGACGCCCGGGCACTTGCAGTGATTGACTAACAACCAGACCAGGAGCTGGGCGAAGGTGTCGAAAATCTTGGGGCTGCTCTTCGCCCCCAAGGATAACCTGGTAGAGAAATAGTACTGGCCGGCCCATTTGAATCCCTGCAAGTGCCAGAGCGAGGGGTGGACTAGGAGTAATTTAAAAGCATCGGAGATGTTGGTTTTTGACAACCAGCATTCCCTGCCCATGGATAAGATGAGACTAATGGCGTCAACGCTGGCATATTTAAGTGAGTATTCCGAGGACAGAATGAGGGAGTTGTAACTAGCCAAGTTGGATGAGTGCAGGGCTGAAAAATCAATGATTAGACATTTTTTATTGGAAAATTTTTTAGTAACTATGCCTAAAGGGTTGATCCGCCAAGTGGGAAAAGGTGGTGTGGGAAATGGACCTAGAAGAAACCCTTTGGAGAACTCTGCGGGGCGATGAGTGAAGAGACTGTCTCAGAATCCTTAAGGGCGGACTGGAGATTAGGGCATTCAAGTGATTCGGCGGGGCAAGCAATGATGTCCGTGTAGAATCCCTCGGACAACCCGTTGAGGATGTAGGCGGCGATGTGCTGATCTGGATGAGAGGAAATAAGAGACCGGAGAGCACCTATATTGACAGGGCCTAGTCATTTATTTTTGTTCAGATGAGGACAGACAGTGCAGGGGTGAGACAGTCTACGAGTAATACATATGTGTAGCATGCGACAACCTCTGAAAAAACAACCCTTAAAATTGTTGCATATTGGGGAGTTGCCATGATAATAGAAGGGACGACCCTCTTGTCCTTGGCTGGAGGTGTGACGAGAATAGGCTGATTAACAGGAGTGACCAGTGAAGTGGATGGTTGGGAATGGGAAGGGGGTTGAACGTCTGTGACGTTAGGGCACAGGTTACTTGTATGGTTAGCAGACTGGCAGATGGAACAGGCAATACTCTTGAGCCCGGCAAAATGCCTACAAAACAATTTGTGGTCAAGAATACTCCAGTCCACTGTGTAGTTAAATTGGGTGCGGGCTGCAGCTGCTTTGGCAGCAAATGACTTATGGTACTCGTAAAAGGAAAAAACCCCGTACTTGGTTTCTAGATATAGAATGGTGTAGAGGTAATGATCAAACTCCTGACGCCTGTAAGGATAGGCAGAGCACAGGATGTAGCAATAGATACTAAATGCGAGAACGAACTTCGACACAGAGAGCCATCTTGACAAACGAGTATCCTTTGATTTGAGCGTGATAGAGACGTCCCCGCAGCTGACGGTTCTGTTCTCTGCCAAATCCTGTGAGGCGATCAGGAGCGAAACCAAGTTAACATCCTTCTCTTCTATGATATCGCTACGAAGATGTTGTGGGATCATGTGGGCTGGGTTGACCCGCGGGGAAGAGCCTACTAGAAGCGGGATTACCTTCAGGAGGTGAGGAGGAACCGCTGTTGCTGATGACGGACTCAACCGCCAGCATTCGCCTCTGCATATTGGCCATGGAGGAACTGAGGTCATTGAGGAGCTGGGTGATGTGATCCAACTGTGGCTGGAGGCTAAATGAGTGAGTGGAAGCAGAGGATGTAGGGGGAGGACGATGGAGACGAGGGGTGTAAGGGGAGGGGGTCGATGGAAACAGTAGCCTAAACAGCTCCGCTTTCCTAGCGGTAGAGGAATGGGGAATATTTCTTCTGGCCAGCTCCTCGAGTAGTGTCGGGATAGTCCAGTCTCTGAGGTTCGGACCCCGTTGGCGGGAAGTAGCGGGAGCGTCCTGTTCTTGGGATCCGGATTGACCCTGTCCTGCAGTGTCCGCCATGCGAGAGGATGGAGACTAAAAGCATGAAATTATAACCCAATGAGGAAGAACATTAAGGGAGCAGTGCCAAATATGATAACGTGAAAGGTGTGTGTGATAGTGGCGACTTACCCTGGATGAGTGAGGTCAGTGCGGTGGGGTGCACCGCCTTCGGCCTCAGTGAAGAGGTAAGGACGGTGCAAACTTGTGAAGAGGTAGGAACTTTCGGCCTCTAAGGGGTGAGGAAGCAACCTTCGGCCTCTGTGTTGCGGTAAGGAGGCATCCTCGACCCTTTTGTCGAAGAGGTAAGGTAAGCCTCGGCCTCTGCGGGTATGTGGGGAGCCTTCGACCTTTGGACTGAGGTAAGGATACGTGAAAACAAGACCTGGTGAAGAGGTAAACGTGTGCCCATGCCTTCGGCCTCTGATGAGGTAAGGGCAGACAGTGACCTTCGGCCTCTTTGACGTGAGGGCGAACAGAGGTATGGAAGCAGAATACCTGGTCTGGAACACGAACAGAACCTCCTGTAGATGTAGGTAGTGATCCGTTGACCTTCGGCCTCGGTGAGGAGGTAAGGTGATGGTAAAAGGGGCATGATGTGTAAAAGGTGCCCCCCCTTCCCCTCCCTCCACCCATTTGGTGAGGACGTGGGGGAAGGGGAGTAGAGGGTAGGGGTGAAAGTGATCGTGTAAGAGTGCTGGATTGAAGTACTAAGGGGAACAGAGATACGTACCTGATGAGAGGTTTATAATGATGTCTAAAAAAGAGGACAAGCAGTGTGAGAGAGAGAAAAAAAAAAACAAAACAAAAAAAAAACACCAACACAACCCCTGAGTGATGCTGAATACCTGGCGGATTATAGCTGAATATCGAAATTGGTCTGGGATGGAAGGTGACTGGCAGCCTTCTGCAGATAAATTGCCTGGAGAAAGGAAAGCGTGAAATGAGGAAAGGAAAGGTAACGTGGTTGGACTGACAATCGGAGGCCTGAATTACTGAGCTACCCTGAAAGGCTGGTTGATGAAAACTGGAACGGAGCCTGGTAAAGACGGCACAACCTGGCAGAGAGGAAGGCTGGGGAGGAAACAGATGACTTAGTCCCTGATGCAGTTAAACGTGTATGTATGTGTGTGTTTCTTTCTTTATTTTTTTATTTTTTTCTCCCTTCCTTTCCCTCTCTTTTTTCTCCTTTTCTCCTCTCTCTTCCTTTATTATTCTTTCCCTGGGAATACAACGTATCTGGGCAGCTATCATGAGCTGATGTGGGGGTGAGAAGGGTGACTAGGGTAGTGAGGGACAGAGCGGTACTGAAATGAGCCGGATGTGCTAGTGGAAGGGAAAAAGGGGGGGGGAATGAGATGCGGTGCATGCTGACGATGTGCCGTGAGCTGTGGTGCGAGGTGGGGGATAGGATACCGTGCGCGATGAAGGCAGAGTAGTGGATGACTGAGAATCAGTGAAGGCTGGTTAAGTGAAAATGAGGAGGAGGTAAGGAAAGAGTAGAAGGTGGAGGCGGTGAGATGCAGGAAGAGGGGTAGATGATATGCTGAGAAAAGATTGACGAGGCATTCAAAAGATCGGAGAAAAGTGAGCAGAGGAAGGGGAAGGGAGCGGCGCGTGGTCTAGAGAAAGGGCCCCCCACTGAAACGTAACACCAGGTGATAGACATACGGGGAAACGGCGATCAAGCATGGAACTGAGGATGAAGCAGAAGGAAGAGGAGAGGGGAAAGAGAGGGCTGAATGGCTGACAACTGCAGACGACGAAGGTAAGAGGGATAAGCGATGGTGATGGTGAAGCGGGCAGATGGCAGGGACCGGGGCGAGTACATGAAGGGAGAGTGGAGAAAGATACTGGGAAGGGGCCAGTGAAGGACTGGGGACCAGATACCGGGCGGGATGGGGTGGCAGCGAATGGAATCATGTGCTAGGTTGGAATACAGGACAGGAGAAGACTGAAGTGAAGAGGAACATACTTAAGTGGCGGCCGAAACGGGGATCTAACAAACTTGGAGGCAGCAGGAGGAAACGGCATCCCACGTACGGTGGAGCTCAACACGAATTGAGCTCCAGTGGGAGGGGCTGCTGCCCGTATTCATGGGCTTGCAGCCCCTCCCACAAATACAGGTGTAACACCTTCCACTTAACGCTTTTTTTACTCAACTCTCAGCAGGAAAGAAAAATGCATTTACAACAATTCTAGAAAAACACATAATCTTGATAGTTTGTAATGCTGTTCTTTAGCCAATCAGCATTCATCCTTACATTTAAACTGTTCTGCAACTGCCACAATGTCTTCTTGCTTTGAATTCCAAACAAGATCCAATAACATGTAGTATAAAGTCTAAATATGTAGAATATGGTATAAACTGTCCACTCAGGAATATGTTGCTTGAAGGTACAGGATATTTTAAAACTGTGAAGAAAAACTGAGACAAATGATATGATGGGGGCTAAAATATGGAGGGATAATATGCTTCTCTGTGTCTTTAATAAAATCCTTACTTTCCTTCACATACGTTAGGAAAATATTACAATTTTATTACAGGACTGGAGACTCATATTATGCAAGTTTAAAGCTAATAAACAACATTCATAGATAAATGACTTATAGGTTTGCAATAATAGTTTTGAAAGTAGATTACCTAGAACAATCTGTATAAGTATTTCCTCTAATCAGGTACCATTAATTAATGCCTTGGAGGCCATGGATCCATGAGATGAATAAGACCCAATGCCCTGGCATCAATAAAGGTGGACTGCAAAACCCATTGCATCCACAGTACAACAGTAAAAGACGATACAGGGTGGTGGGGCTTACAAAAGGAGATCAAAAGTTGTAGACTTTTGGAAAGTTGAAGATTAGCTGTCCTAGCCTCAAAAGTATGTAAACACTGTACCACACAAAGTTTGTGGTTGTTGTCATGTTTCACTTGCCACTGTATGCAGGTGACCTGTAGGAGCGCCCTGTTTGTCTGTACTCTTCTTCCTTTGTTCACACCACAAGCATTGCAGTGATGTAATTTCTGGCCCTAACTTCCAATTTGGGCATTCTTAAGCTGTGCGCTGGTTCCCTCTGCTTGTGATTTGTTATTTTGTTAGTATTTCCTGAGTGCTGTGTCTTGTTACCTGACCTTGGCCTGATGATTCTGACTATCTGACTCCTGTTACTGACTAGGGGTGGGCGAAAAGTGGGAAAAATTTCCTGTGTGACTTCTTGCGAAAACTTGCAGATTTTTCTCTTTTTTCATGTAAGTTTTCTCCTTTTCACCTATGCAAAATGTTCCTCCTTTTGGCCTATTTTAACAACATTTTTGGCCTATTTTAACAAATGTTAGCCTATATTTCCTATAGGTACTACATTTCCCACTGCAATATTACTGAAAGTCAAAGTTGTGAGTCCTACAGCAACATATGCCTTGAAAAATGTATTAGCATGCAGAGTGAATTTGTCCTTTTCCCACAACACTAACTTCCTGCTTAAGTGACACTGGCACATATTCACGATGAGGTCAAGAGATTAAAAAAAAAAAAAATACATCCTACAATGTGGCAGATGTGTATTGTAATGGTGGTGATGGGGGGCTGGCTGGTATGGTGTGACTTGTGCATGTATATAGTTCTTACCATTGTCATGTTTGCGTCAAATCGCTATCCTCCTTCTCAGATTATTGACACACATTACTTGTCGCTTGTAGCAGTGGACCCAAGTGGAGTAGATGGTGGCAACCCTTCTTCACATCCCTCCTCCACCTCCTCATCCATGCTGCTTTTAATATATGTGTCCTGGCTTTGTCTTTCATGTATGGTTTCTGTCCCTGATATTCAGGTGGTATCAGGTGTTGGTTCTTTTTAAGAATATTAGTCTCCCAACATTGCTGCTTGATAGCTGTGTCCTGCTGTCATTGACAATGTAACCAGCTGCTGAAAGCCCTCTCAGACTTAACGCTTGCTGGAGGACAACTGTTTCCACTGCAGCATGTGCCAATGCTGGCCACACACACTCTGCTTTGTTTACCAGTAGTCCATGGGGTCATTGTTTCTGCCTAAAACATAGCTATCCTGCAAGTATGCAGAAACCATCTCACATGCAGTGGGACCACTTTTAGGAGCTACACGGTATTCCTGTTTGTCAGTTACCAACCCATACTCAGGGAGCAAGTCCCAAAAGAGATGTGCTGCCACCACCTCCACTACCACCGCCAGTGTTGGGTTTTTGTTGCCCCTGCTGAGACCCATGAATTGCTTTGTGTTCAGAATGGGATATTCTGGTTGATGATGTAGCTGCTTCTGCTGGTTGAAATGCTTTGCTGCTTTCCTTTTCACTACACTGTCTAGATGTTAGTTGAGCCCTCACTTTCTCCCTCTCATCCTCCACAATGCAACCCTCCAGTAAGTCAATAAGCATATCTCGATACTCCTTGACAGAATCCTATTCCTCAGAAAGCTGCTGCTGATCGCCATGACTCCTTGTTGTGACAAACTGCTGATGGCCCTTTTGGCAGAAATTCAGAAATTTTGTGTTTGAAGTGGGGGTCCAGCAAAGCGGCAAGAATGTATTCCTCATTGCTTTTAATGGACACTATGCAAGGATCTTGCTCAAAGCATGCTAACATGTCCTTTACCAGCTGGTGCATTTCTTTGTTGTCATTATGGTAAGAATCCTCAGCCATGCTCCTCATTTTTTTCTACAATAAAAATATCAGTGGTAGAATTTCACTAATTCCTGCCCCAGTGTGACACAATAGCATGGTTGCCTCCTCAAAGGCTTTCAGTAGCTCACATACAATGCACATTAGTTGCCATTGGCCAGGTGACAAAGAGGCTCCCTCCAAAGCCTTCCGGTTTTGTATGGTGTACTCGCTAATGGCCTTATTCTGCTTGTACAAATGCTCTAGCATGTGCATTGTTGAATTCCACCTGGTAAGGACATCCATTTTCAGCTGATGATCGGGCAGGTTGTTACGAGCTTGTATGGAATATAGAGCTTTCCCTGCATTGTAGGAGCGACTAAAATGGACACAGATTTTGCAGGCAATAGTAAGCTTCTCTTTGAGAGTTTCGGATTCTGCCAGGAATCTGGTCACAACTAAATTTAGCAGGGCATATGCACCATACTACCTATTTTCAAAGCAGCCCTTATCAGCAGACACAAAACCAGCTTTTAAGGAGCGAGGTAAAAGCCGTTGTTCTATCACCTGCTCTAGATTACTTAAAACATCTACAGCTTTGTGGGACTGTCTCTGAAAACTGTGCATGCACAAGGTGACGTGACAATGGTATGGGCTATCCTGCTGTTGCTGCTGCCACCTTTTAATCAAAGTGCCAGAAACAGAAGCACAATTACTGACTGTCACCTGATGCTGTAAGCTAGTGTTGTCCATTGTTAGTGCTGAGGAATAGAAACCCAGTGAGCAGTCACAGCCATATAGTATGTGCTCTGCCCACTTGTCCACTTGTTGTCAGGTGGATTTTCTTGCCATAAGCACTTTTCAGCCCTTTGCCCACCACACTAACCCCCTGCTTGTACAATTCAGGCACAGCCATCCTGAAAAAATAACTGCAGCTTGGGATATTCCAACGTGGAACTAAACATGACATCAGTTCTCTGAAACCTCAGTATTCTATAAAAGAATACGGCAGCATGTCCATTGCCAACATCTTGGCAACCTTGCCATTCCACAGGCATACTTTGGGATTGTTTTTGTGAAGTTTTTGGCTCCTTCCCAGGAACTCAGTCAGTGTTGGTTGGCAGGACATGGCAGAAGAAACCTGAAACTTAATTGCTTTAACAACATGACTAGAGGAGGTGGTGGAGGTAGAGGCAGTATGTCTGGGCAGTCAATGACTCTTGCCATCTCCTACAGCAAAGCCAGAGTCATCATACTCCTCTGCAGCAGGAGCCATAGGTATTATTTGGTCTAAACTAATTGTTGGCACTGGCAGTAGCACACTCTCTGACACATCAATAACTTCACTACTTCTTTTTTCTGCCATAGAGCCCTGGGAACTTTACAAAAGTGCTTCTGCTGCTGCTAGTTGTGGCACATTTGGCTTGCTGATAGTGTGTCTCCCAGTCAGACCTGTGTTGTGCTTCAGGTGGGATCTCATAGAGGATGTGCCTAGGTGTGAGCCTCCTTTCCCCCTGCTTACATGCTTTTTGCACAGACACCAGATAGCAACATGCTTAGCTTGAGGATCCTGAGTGAACTATCTCCAAACTGTGGACTTCATGGACCGAGGGGTTCCTGAGGCGCAGCTGCTACTACTACTACTACTACTACTGGTGCTAGATGTTAATGCAGTTTTACTGCCACTATTACTAGGTTCAAGGGTACAGCACTTACAGCAGCAGATGCACTTGTCATATCTAACATTGTGAATGTTAATAACCTGTGTTGCTGTTGCTGCTGCTGGGTACTCAAAAAAGGTGTGTGTGGCAGAGTGGGGCTTTGACTTTGAAGAGGTGATAATGCTGATGATGACTGATAAGGTAACTGTGTGCTTTGTGACATCTGTGCTTGTCCAAGGTCAGACTTTCCCATGGTTTTCTCAAACAGTTTGTATACAGTCACAGTGCTGCTTTTCAGTGTAGAAGATTCAGCCTTTGACTTGCTGCTAACCTTATAGCCATTAGTGATGAGCGAGCACCGTGATGCTCGGGTGCTCGGGTGCTCTGACCGAGCACCCCCTGCTGCTCGAGTGCTCGGCCGAGCACCCGAGCCCCATTGAATACAATGGGAGCACTCGAGCATCAAACCAGGCACCCCCTGCTCTGATGAGCGGAGGGTGCCTGGTCAATGTCCCCCTTCATGTCCGCTATGCCCCTCTTCCACAATGTCCCCCTTCATCTCCTCTATGCCATAGAGGAGATGAAGGGGGACATTGTGGAAGAGGGGCATAGCGGAGATGAAGGGGGACATTGTGGAAGAGGGGCATAGACTCTATGCCCCTCTTCCACAATGTCCCCCTTCATCTCCGCTATGCCCCTCTTCCACAATGTCCCCCTTCATCTCCTCTATGGCATAGAGGAGATGAAGGGGGACATTGTGGAAGAGGGGCATAGCGGACATGAAGGGGGACATTGTGTAAGACGGGCATAGCGGAGATGAAGGGGGACATTGTGGAAGAGGGGCATAGAGTCTATGCCCCTCTTCCACAATGTCCCCCTTCATGTCCGCAATGCCCCCTTCATCTCCGCAATGCCCCCGTACCTCCATTCCCTGGTGGTCCAGCGGAGCTTCTTCGGATCTGTGCCTCTTCCGGCACAGATCCTCTTCACCCGAGCTTGTCGGGCGAGCACATGGCGGTACTCGTACGAGTACCGCCATGTGCCGAGCAGAGCGATGCTCGAGCCGATCCGAGCATCGGCCGAGCACGCTCGCTCAACACTAATAGCCATGTTCATCATCCTCCTCACTCTCAACTTCATCTGTATCTGAACAAGTGAATGATGCTGGAGAGATATAGTCTAGATCTGCATCATCATCAGTCATCATTAGGTCATCCTCAGCAGCAGCAGCAGCAGCATCTCCTCCCAATTCTTGCCCACTACCCTTATATGCCCCTTGTAGGGGTCTCAAACAATTTCTTTTTTCTTTTACTTTTACTGTAACAAAGTTTGCCACTTGTGCTTGTCTCGCTGTCTAATGCAGGAGGTGGTTTAGCAGCTACACCTTCCTCTAGTATGCTATTGTCAGCATCATCACTTGAATGAGACTTGTCGTCTTCGGTGTTCTTCTTATATTTCTTCTTATATGGTTCTTTTTTTGTACTGGCACTGATGGTGCTGGAAGTTTTGCTGGGACCTTGACAAACTGCATTCTCCCTTAGAGGAGAGGCATCATCATCATTTATTTCACACACTTCAGCAACCATTGCTGCAGTCAGTTTTTTGAACTACTACTTTACTCTCATGTCCCTGCAATGCTCCACCCTTCCCCCTCCCCCTGCCCCTTGTGCATTTGCTGGACATTACTCAACTACTCTTTACTCTACACTACACAACATAACTGATGGAGTATGATCTCTGTCCTGCCTGTGCCCAGTCAGCTGTCTTTCACTGTCACATAATATATTTAGTTGTTTTTGTATTTCTTTATTTTTTTACTTTTCTTTTTTAAGTTGTCCACCATGTCTTGTCACTGTCACAGTCTGAAAAAAAAAATTATAACTTAAAAACAAAATCAACAACTTCTTTTCCCAGACTTTCCCACCCAGCACAGAGACAATAACAGCAAGATCAGCAAGCAAATAGGTCCCCAGCTGCCTGTGTCTTGCCACGTTGAATTTTGGGGTATTTGTGGTCAACCTCATTCCTCCCTTCTTCTCCCCAGAGTGTCCCACTTCTCTCCTATTAGAGAGAACAAATGTCCTACCTAAAAGATTCCCTAAACAAAACTTCAATTCCCTTATCTTCTCTAGCTCAAACACCATGCTCCTCTTTCCTCTCAAAAACACAGAATGACATGCTGTGAGAGCCTGACACACTTTTATATGGCTGTAGAAAACTAGAGAAAACTTTCACGTGGCAGAGAAAATTTTTTCTTCCCATTGATTTCAAGGCACAATGAGCTAGGTGAAAACAGCGGGAAAAAGCAGAAAATCTGAACTTTTCGCGGGAAATTATTTGCCAAGCGGAAAGTGAAATTTTTTCCACCGATTTTAGTTTGAGGCGAAAATTTTTGCCCATCGCTATTACTGACCCTTGGACTATCCCTGGATTCCTCTCAAGCCTGCTGATTTTGTCTGATTCCTGTTGCTGACTCTTGGCCTGTCCCTGGACTCTTCTCTAGTCTGCTGATATTTGTATGTCTGACTCCTGTTGCTGACCTTTGGCCAAACTGGGACTTCCATTTACAGTCTGCTTTTGTCTTTCCCACAGAGTGTCCAGACGGCTCCACTGAGTATCCTGCCTTGTCCACCGAGTATCCTATCTGCTTTATTGAGTATCCTGTATGCTCCCTCTGAGCTATTGTCTGCAGCGTTTACTCCTGGTGAATCCTCTTTTTTAGTTTTGATATTATTGGAAAAGACTCTCCCTGGGGCTGTGCTGTTAGTCCTTGCTGTGGTGTGTTATCCTGGGCCTTCTTCAGCTCAACTGAAGAGGGTCATCTGGCTTTGCATACAGCATATTTACACTGCCAAGGGCAAAGCACAACACACGATTGTGCTGTGGCCTATGATTAAAAGCTACAACTTCTAGCTTCATACCATAGCCTTCACCCTACCAGCCCTTTTTGGAGGAGTCACATCTTTGTGAACTCTCTTCTCCTCCCACAGAACGTGCCCCTAGTCTTCTGTGTTTTGCATAGTTTGCAACGTTCATTTCTGTGAACTCTCTTGTCCTCTCACAGAACTTTCCCCTGTTGTGTAAATCCAAAGCAATAACATATGATACTCTCTTAAAGGAGATCAGACATTGAAGCATATTTAATTTAGCTGATAATTGTTTTAAGATAATTTCTCAAGGACATTCCTTAATTAATTGTATCTGGAAATGGGGAGTCTAATCGAACCCCTTTCATGTGTCTGCATATAATCAGGTGTTTACCCTTATACACTTATATATGACTTCGGAAAGCTCATGTTCTGATGAGATGGCCTATCGATAAGTATTAATAGTTCTATAAGCTTCACTTAATCAAAAAGGGAAGAAAGGAAATTACTTATTCTAAGTGGATTGGCAAGTATGGGATCCAGGCCCTGTTCCAGGCACCAACTAGTCCATCCATTTCAAGATAACTTTTAAATAGATCTGATACCTGGTGTCCAAGGTTCTGATAGGAGAGAATACTAAATTGAATTGCTAAATGAAGTATTCCAGATATCAACCACACCAGGAGCTGTAGTATCTGAGCTAACAAAATGTAAAGAGGTTTCCTGAAAGGATCCATTAGTAGGAACAAGATGAGAATAATTCATTACTAATTCCAGAAGTGGAGGAAACTAAAGCTGAGTTGGCTGAAAGGACATTGCAAGAACTATTGTTACTTTGTGTTTTTTTACTTCCATGAGTACTCTGTGGATCATAGCAAGTAGCAGGAAAGCATAATATCTGCCCCTCCCCCCAGATCTGGTCTCCTACTGAAACATTTTTGGTTGGTAATTTAGAATAGATGCAAAAAGATCCAATTCCAAAATTGCTAAAATCCATCCATACAAGCAGTTCACTATGTAGCATCCAGTCACTGAGATCCACCAGGTATCTGGAGTTCCCGTGAGCTACCACATTGGAGAGATCTGGCAAATAATCCTCTTGAATTGTTATGTGCCTTTCCAGGCAGAAATGTCAAAAATCTCTTGTTACATCATCACACTCCAGCCCAGTCTTGTAACTACCAGGTGTCAATGACATATCTACAGAGGAGTATCAACACATAGGTAAGCCAAATGGTTAATAATTAGTCCCTTTGCTGTCCTACTTTGTGAGATGTGATGTCCCACATTCTTAGCAGTTTTGCAGGGTGTGCTGAGGATGAAGCCCATCACATCCTGAGCAGTGAAGTGGTTAAAACTACTATAAATAACATGAGCAATTCTCAACCTGCAACACCTAAATTCCCCAAACAAATTACTTTTAATCATTATAATAAAACCTTGGCAAAAGCTGTTGGTTTTTCAAGTTTGGTTGTAAGAAATACAGAGAAAGTCTGGCAGGTTAAATTAATCCTGATTAAGTGGGAACATTTCTGCTGGACATATTTCCTTAATTACTCATGACTTTGTAGTTACAAATTGAGGTGATAATTCTGTTTTTAAAAGCTTATTAACTTTCCAGACTGATTTATTTTAACTTATTATAGCCCGTATGTATAAAAGCAATGTGGAGCAATTCTGGGACAAACCGTCTGCACCATATGGGCCAAACATAACTTATTTAAGACTACTCCTTTGAGAGCACACAAACTACTAAAGCACAAACTGGTAGTAAAAATAAAATTAAAAACAAAGCACAACGCAAGGCCTGCACTAGAGTAATGTAACACCTTTTATAAGAAAAATCACAAGTTGCACCCTACAGACCTTTGCCTCTACATTTATTACTGCAAATATTCCAAAGGAGGCCTTGAATTTAAGTATTTTAAGTATTTTAATTTATAAAAGGTTTTATACCATTGCTTTGATTGTGTTCGGTGCTCCTGTTTTTATTTGTGATCCTATGAGAACAGACTTTGTGAAAATCCTGTGGCTTCACTATACAACCCCAAATGACTACAATCAGCTTTACAGGGGTCAGAAAATGGACCCCCTTGGCTGGGATGCAACCAGGAAGTATGTAGCTCTGATAAATTTTGTGGATTGTGTGTGATACATCAGTCTTGCAGTTCAGTCTCTCACACAGGACCATAGAGGGAACATTTCTTTTCAGAACCCCATTGTGTTCTCCTGTTTGTCTGACATGGTCTCACAATGAACCACGGCTTCATTGACAGGTCTCCTTTTGATGGAGCAGATCAGTCCACAACCTAATATACATGTAACAGTTTCTCTTTCAGTTCAACTTTTAACATCTTGAATTCTAGAGATGTCTCCAAAGCATTTGTAGGGTTAAAAAGCTCCATTTTAACTCATGAGAATTTTTTTTTTGGGTGCAACTATGGTGCAGTTGGTTTGTTACAAAATTGTTCAACTTCCTTTTATATATAAGGCCCTATAAACTAGTCAGAATTCTGTTTCAGTGTAACATTGGGATATAATGTATATACATAATTAATCTACATTTGTGCATGTTTGTAGTGATTGTGTACAGCCCAAACCATCATACCTTTTTTCATGCTTTCTTAATAAAATAATGGACAGTAATTCAATAAATCTCCAAAATAGTGAATCACATGGTTCTCTAACACATATTAAGCAATGAAATTCATACATCCCTAATCTGGAAGATGAAAATTAGAAGAAATTAAACAAAGAGATGTAGCATATGATTTGCACATGAAAGCAATTGCCAGCTGGAAAAAAACACCCACAACCTTTCCTCCACTGAAAACCTTATCAGAAACACCCTTATAGAAACATCCACTGAGTGTATTAGCATGAGTGGTAAACAGTGCTACAGTTCTAATTACTAAATATAATTGGAACATGGATGATGCAATATACATGTAAGCTTCATGTTGCCATTTAAGTCTGGGTCAGAATTAACTGAATTTCTGCAAATTAACAGAATCATCCAGGTGATACACACTATGTCTAGTTCTAAAACTGTCCACTCATCAGAAGCTTTAATGGTTTTAATTTGATGATATATTTAGTAGTTATGTGTTTTGAGAGAGCGTGATAGAGTTACAGTTTGTCAACCAAGAACTGTAAAGTGGCACTTTGTCACAGAAAAGCAAAGTTTCCTTTTCCTCAGTTTAAGCCCTGCCTTGGACACTCTGAGGGTTTATATTTAGCGGAGTAGAATGTGATAAAATGCTCCCTGGTGTTCTATCCTCAGATTAATGGTAGATCTGTGTGTTTATTTTGCTACCTACTTTCAGAGTCAACATCTCATAATAC
Source organism: Rhinophrynus dorsalis (assembly GCA_037306005.1). Classification (NCBI taxonomy): domain Eukaryota; kingdom Metazoa; phylum Chordata; class Amphibia; order Anura; family Rhinophrynidae; genus Rhinophrynus; species Rhinophrynus dorsalis. The sequence goes on along the minus strand of CM074720.1, from coordinate 327,762,158 downwards.
CTGCAGTGCTATTGCTCTTATGACCACACCCTCTTGACCATTATATATTTAGATTGCAATCTGTCCTGTGATCTTTCAGAAAGTTTGTGCTTCAGCATACACAATATCTTTGATTTCTTCTGTTGAGTCTGTTTGCAGAGCTCCAGTTACCCGTGTCCATTTGGAATTTCTGCATGAGTTTAATACACTAATCTAGCACTTCTATGTCTGTGCCCAATGTATGTTCCTGCTCCTTGTCCAGTGTTTCCTGTAATGCCGGCAGTTCTGGCTTTTCCATTTTCTGCATCCCAGCTGAGTGTACCAGAGGTGGATTTTGCCATCCTTTTGTTACAGAACCTCAAGGAGACAGAGCTCCCTGTATCTCACCACTCTACTGCAAGTTACCAGATACATCGGCTACAACCCAACAAGGGAACCTTGTTACAGTTCACCACTGGCTCAAATAAGTGTGTTTTGCGGTGTCACTCTGCAAAGAGGTTCACTCAGCTTATCTAGCATAATGAGTGACAGGAAGTGAAAATTAAATAGGAGGAGAGGTATAAATTGTAGGCAGAGTAGATTATATCTTAGTAGAAATATTAGTAGAGGAATCATTATTGAACATAGTATAAGTTAGATATAACACATTTAGTTATAACAGACTCCCAGCAAAAAGTCAATCCAACTGTAACATTCAACTGATGTTTATTGTTCTTAAACCTATTTTGAACTATTATGAATTGAGTTAATGCTAACATGAAAAATTTAAATAGTTTGACGTAACTCTAAAATTACCATGTATTCATGTTACATCCCAAAACGCTAATCCTAAATATGCTACTTCCCTACTTCCCTATTAAATCATGTGTAAATTAGCCTGTTCAGGGCAATTATTTAAAGGGGATCTATCACTCCTAAACAACTTTGTCTAAATAGTTTTGTTATATAGCGATTATATTGAAAAGTGTATTATTTTTTAAGAAAAAAACGCTTGTTTGCCGAAATTCAAAGAATAAATACAGCCCTGATCCTACGTCCGGAAAGACTATGGTTACCCGCTCTGCACCGTAGTTTGTTGCTCTGCCTCTGCTCCCCTCCCTCTATCTATAACAAAACTATTTAGACAAAGTTGTATAGGGGTGATAGATCCCCTTTAAGCATATCAAGCATAATTAAGACTAGCTTTTAGGCCTCAGACAAGAAATATATTTTTTTCAGCTTCTATCCTGAAGTACTGGGAATTTAAGAATATATAAATCCAGTTTATTTTTAGATGTCCGTGTTCCTTTTAAACTAAAAATTTGGCTTTGAGAAAATCTGAGAAACAACTATATCACTGTCTCTTATAATGTTCAGTTCTGAAACTGCATGTGACTTTCCAGTATCTGTTTTTTTTAAATAATCAAAATGTTGCCAATGTGACATCATTTTAAATTCTATGTCATTTATGCATAGCAACTAATCCTTTATGTCATCTAGACTTAAGGATTTTGGTATGATAAAGCATGGTTTACATTAAATACACATTACAAAGATAAACTTGTTGATAAGATTTCTTTTACTCTAAGAGAAATACAGAGAAAATTATGTACAAAGAAGAACTAGAGCATTTCTGAGGAAAACCAACTGCGCCACAGTGGACAAATAGAACGTCACATTCATTTAAATTTGGTTTTAACCATTTGAATGCAAGTGAGAGAGAATGAGAGCAAAAAAATGTGAGGGGAAAAAGAGAGAAGAGGAAGACATGAGGGGGATTACTTATACTATTCCAGGCTTGAAATGTATTTTGGTGCTGTGTCTGCCTAATGCCAATGCATTAAGGGCTCGATTGAATTGTCCCCGTTAGTAGGGATGGCGAAAATTTTTGCCTCAAACTGAAATCAGCGAATGTCACTTTACGCTTGGTGAATAATTTCCTGCGAAAAGTGCAGTTTTTCCGCTTTTCCCACCTTTTTCACACATTGAAATCAATGGGAAGAAAAATATTTCTCCACCACACGAAAGTTTTCTGCAGCCAAATAAAAGGCTGACTGGCTTTCGCAACATGCCAGCTTGTGTTTGTGAGAGGAGAGAGCAGTACATTTTTTGAGCTAAAGACAGAGAGGGGAAATGAAGTCTAGTTTAGGGAATCTTTTAGGTAGGACATTTGTTCTGTTAGGAGAGTCAGTGGGGCACTCTGGGGAGAAGAAGGGAGGAAGGAGGTTGACCCCAAAGTCTGGGGAAAGATGTTGTTGATTTTGTTTTTCAGTCATAATTTTTTTGGACAGTCTGTGATAAGACAACAGGGTGGATAACTTAATAAAAATAAAATAAATAAATAAAAAAAAAAGAATAAAGAACTAAATATATTAGTTGACAGTGACAGACAGCTGAATGGGCTTAGGCAAGGCATCATACAGCTCCATCAGTTATGACGTGTACCGTACAGTAAAATAACACAGTGTAGTTGAGTAATGTCCATCAAACTCACAAGGGGAAGGGGGATGGGGAGGGGTGGAGTAGTGCAGGGACATGAGAGTAAATTAGTAGTTCAAAAACTGACTGCAGCAATGGTTGCTGCAGCGTGTGCAATCAGTGATGATGACCTCTCTACTCCAAGGAAGGATGCAGTTTGTCAAGGTCCCAGCAAAACTAGTTCTAGCACCACCAGTGCCAGTAGAAATAAAGAACCATATAAGCAAAACACTGAAGACAACAACAAGTCACATTCAAGTGTTGATGATGCTGGCAATAGCATAACAGTGGAAGGTGTAGCAGCTGAACCGCCTGCTGCATCAGATAGTGAGACAAACAAGCACCAAAACACCCATCCTCAAAGTAGTAGGGATGTTTGTTACAGTAAAAGTAACAGGCACAGATGTCAAAAAACACACAGTCACACTATCAGTCATCAAGCAGCAATGCTGGGTGACTAACATTCTTAAAAATTAACTAACATCTCATATCATCTGAGTATCAGGTAGCAGAAACCACACAGGGAAAGTCAGGACAAATATATTAACAGCAGCACAGATGAGGAGGTGGAAGAGGGATGTGAAGAAGGGTTGCCACTATCTACCCCACTTGGGACCACTGCTATGACCATTAAGTGATGTGTGTCAATAATCTGAGAAGGAGGATAGGGTATGACAATGGTAAAAACAAAATACATACACAAATCACACCATGCCAGTCCCCTACCACCACCACTACCATACACATCTGCCACATTGTAGGTTGTACTTTATTTATTTTTTATTACTTGATATCATCCTGAATATGTGCCAGCATCACTTAATCTGGAAGTTAGTGTTGTGGACAAAGGACAAATGCAATTTTCAAGCCATGTGTTGCTGCAGGACCCACAGCTTTGACTTTCAGCCACTGATTTTTAAACTTCAGCCCTCAGAAGAGGTAATATTACAGTGGGAAATGTAGTACTTATAGGAAATATAAGTGAAAAATTTGTTAAAATAGGCAAAAAGAAGGACATTTTTGCATAGACGGAAAGGCAAAATTTTTCACAGGAAAAGTGAAAAATCTACAAGTTTTCACGAAAAGTAATGCAGGAAATGTTTCACACTACTTGCCCATCCCTACCCGTTAGACCAAAAAAACCTGCGTCTATTTTTTTAAGCATGGTAAGTGATTCAATTACCTGTGCTATGAAAAATTTCCAGCAAAAAAAAACCCTGCCAGCTGCTAAAGTTAGAGGCATTTTGACCCATTTAAAAATAAAACAAATGCTACAAGTTGCAATTCAATTGACTGCGTTAGCCCAAAAGATCCAATAAGGGACTCACTTTTGTGTAGAGAAAGTTTTTTTCTGACTAATGATCTTTTTTGGATCTTTAGTCATCTGACACAGCAATTGAAAGCAAAAAAAACTCAGCAATGACTGTATTGATATGGGGCCCTAAGCCCCATATTAATACATCCATAGTACCTAAAATGTGTCCAATGTTAGTAGAATTAACCCTGTGAATGCCAGTGGTGTATAATTAGCCCATTGGCTTTCATGGGGTTAACCCAACTAAGAAAGATAGCAACATCCCCTGAGAACAAACACTTACCATTAATCCTGATGTCCAGCATCCTGGTAAGCTACTGTACATCTTCTTTCTTCTCTTCTTTCTTCATCTTCTGTCTTCCTCCGTGTACTCCATCTTCTTGTAGCTGTAAAAATAAAATAAATGCCATAAATAAATGTATCTTTAAAAGAAGTGGCAAATGTATGCATCGTTTAACCCCTTGAGTGCCAGAGGTGCTCAAATGGTTAAACTATGTGTGGCTAAACAGTATATCACATGCACAAAGCTAGAATAAATGAGGCCCATGTGCATAAAAAATCCTTATTATTTATATAATATTATTCTCTGCAGTAGCAGAGAAGATGAAGTGCAGCATAGCCCCCCCACCATTATTACCTCAAGGGCCGATGCCCATTCCACAATGAGGGTATTTGAACAGAGACTGCCTTTATATATGGGCAGTCTCTGTTCCAGTTCTCTCACAGCCATTGGCTGGGACATGTGCTTATGCACATCCTAGCCAATCAGCTTCAAGCACCGCCTCTGTGTACCCCTCTGGTACTCAACTATGCATAAACATGGCACGTCTTTTAAGGACACATTTATTTATAGCATTTATTTTTTGTACAGCTACAACAAGACGGAAAAAAAAGATAATGAAGGAAGACAGATGAAAGAAGAGATAAGAAAGAAAAGAAAGAAGGAAGATAGGAAACAGATAGTGGGTGACAGGTAAGTGTAAAACAGATAAGCTAACCATCACTGCTTGACAGTATGCTTTTTTCCTTTGAAGTTCCCATTTTGAGAACTGAATGCACAAAATGGACCTTTGGCCACAAAACCTTTTCTGTGGCACAACGTCTATTGTGCTTTTAGCTACTAGGGCAATTGATTACCTGGTTAGCACTTTTTGCTAATGGGCAGGCTCAATTGACTCAAGCTCCAAATGAGCTAAACAATCTAAAATTATTCCATTAACTATTTGAGTGCCAGAGGGGATGTGTTGCATTTCTCTATGGCACTCTAAGGTTTAATGTGTAAGAGGAAGCACAGTGGGGAACTGTATTGGAGCTTTTAGTTTTTATTGCCTTGTACTACTAACAAGGCACATGTTACTCCATTTCCTCATGCATGCTAAATGGGAGCTGTCCAGGCCTTGCTTGCATTAAGTCCTTAAGGAACATGGGTATTTTATATGTTTGGTGCCTCAGAACTTTTCACATTTTTGTCATCTACCAGTTTAACCAAGTTTCATCTTTTTATTGTTTTGCATACCCATGTAAAATGTATATGTTTTTTTCAGGATTATGAAAGCTTTCATTTGGTACCATTTCTAAATATATTCAGAAGATATAGAAAAAAAACAAAAAAGACATTCTATTATGATTCTGCACATGATTGTTTCTACACAACTAGAGCCATTATAGAAAACTACCTAAAAAATGTTTTCATCTACTTCTTCCAATTTTTTAAATACCATACATATATAGATTTGCCATGTATTTGTGGAGTTACAGGGCCCCATTTACAGGGTGTGCACTATAGTTGCCAAACTATAGAATTTCAGAGACTGGTGTGCTGGGATTTGAACTTAGGTCACAATGCAAAGTGGGATAATTTCACAAAATTCCAAGTTCAGAGAGGTGTCGAGTTACTACTCCAAGACTGGAGTGCTATGAATTTTCCAGAATAAGGCACTATAAACAAGCAAAAGTTGTTTTGTTTGTTTTTCACTTTAACTACTTCAAACATAGTGAAATATTTGAAAACCATGACAATGGGATGAGTGAACATTTTCTCCTCAAACCAAAAGCGGCAAATAATGGTGCTTTCTGCTTTGCAAATCATTTACCATGAAAAGTGCAGTTTTTAAGCTTTTTCATCTAGCTCAATGCATTGAAATCAATGGAACACTGAATTTATACATAACACATAACAAATGTTATTTTATATCCCAAAGCCAAAGTATAAAAGGGGTATGAGGGCGCCTGTGTTGGTGGAGTATGGGGAAATAATCAGCTGAACAGGGGATTTTTTTGGGGGGGTTGTTGACTTGGATTGGGGTAACAGTTAATGGAAAAAATAATGAAATTAAAAAAAAATGACATGATATAAAAGGAGGGTACCTGTGTTGGTGGATGGAGTCTGGGTGAAGAATCAGTTGAACAGGGAATTTTTTGGAAAGGTTGTTTACTGGTATTGGGGGACAGTTCATAAAAAAAGAAAGAAAATTAAATATAAAATAAGAAATTGGTACATAGCGTCAGAGAGATACTTGACAGCATAGAGTATTTGTAGAGTATGATTTGTAGGACTTAGACTTACCCAAAATCAGAGGAAACATTGACTTGTAGGACTTAGATGTAATAGGGGCACAAGCCCCAAGGAAACATTGATTTGTTGTAGGACTTAGACTTGTGTTTGGCACAAGCCCTAAGGAAACATTTAGTGTAGGACTTAGACTTGTGTTAGGCCCAAGGCCTGAGGAAACATTGATTTGTAGAACTTAAACTTTTTAAGCCCAAGTCCTGAGGAAACATTGATTTGGATTCTTAGTTTCACAGCCCTGGAGAAATCACAAATATGTTTTATCAGATCGGCTTGTTAGTATCACAAGTCCTGAGAAGTAACACAATTTTTATCAATTTGGCTTTTTAGCATCACATATAATTTTTATTAATTCATCTTGTTAGCATCACATGACCTGAGGAATCACAGATATTTTTTCTCAATTTGGCTTTTTAGCATCACAAGCCCAGGGGAATCTGTAACTTGTAGGACTTAGACTTGTTAGAAGAACAAGCCCATTAAAAAAATGTTCTACTGGCCTATTGCCAGAAGGTTGTGTAATGGTGGCTAGTGGCAAATGCCCTGGTGTCATTGTGGCATTTGCAACTGCTATTCTTGCTGCTGTTACTGAGTTGTTTAAGCAGTGGGCTGATTAGGCAGCTTGAAGGGAATGGGATCAACAAAGCAGTGATATGGGTGATGTATGATCATGACTCCACTTGCCACTACTAGATCCAGTGATGTGCCTGATGCAGTAGCAGCAACACAATTAACCCCTACCACTTCAGATTTATGTGGAGAAAAGAAGAATGAATGGTGCCTCTCAACAGCAACTGCAATGTGCACAGTGTGTGTGTTAAATATGAGAAGGACTGGGAACAATGGGCACATCTGCATATCAAACACCTGGCAGAAGTCAAACCAAACCCATGATGCTTAGAGTCCCCAATGTGAAATCACCCCACCAGAAACCAAGTACTGTTGCCGTCACTATGCCCCTTGTCCACTCCCTGCTAAGGACATGTGACAAGTTGCAGTTTAAATAGTAATGATGGACCCTCCTTGCCACCAGCTTACCATATTCTGTGGTATGGAATCTCCTAAAAAGCGACTTGATGCCCTGGTTGGGATTATCCCCCTACCACTTGGCCATTTGTGATCACCGCACCACACAGTATGCAATGGGGGACACAAACTGCCACATCCTGAAATCTACTGAATGGCCATCAGCTGGTGGGAGAGGTAAAAATGAATGAGGTAGATCACTAGAATATTTAGTTACATCTTTCTGTGCCTGGATCCAAGAGCAAGAAGTTGATGGCGAGCCAGGTGTTTTGCTCACCATCAAACTTTCAGGCTCTTTGATTTCTACAACGCCTCTTGTTGCTTTTGTGGAGAGTCAGGGGGTACAGCAATAGTGGTGCCTGATTTCTTTGGTGGAGTTTGGCTTTAACATGTTTCACATAAATGTCATGTTGTCTGTGTGTCATGTGTGTTATCAGGGAGGTTGTGCCAAGGTGCATTCCCTCCTTTTATCTTTTCATAGACTTTTCACAATTTGTGCACAACATCGTAGCTGATGACATCACTGTGCCTACCCAAAAGTACCTATGGGTACTACGTTTCTCACTATAACTTTACTTCTTCTGAGGTCTGTAGTTTAGAAATAAGTGGCTGAAAGTCAAAGTTGTGAGTCCTACAGGAACATATGCATTGAAAAATGTGTTAGCATGCAGAGTGTATTTGTACTTTGCCCACGACACTAACTTCCCACTTAAGTGACACTGGCACATATTCATGATGATGATGTCAAGTAATAACAAAAATAAAGTACAACCTACAATGTGATAGATGTATATTGTAGTGGTGGTGGTGGTGGTAGAATGGTATGTTGTGATTTGTGTTTGTATATAGTTTTTACCATTTTCATGTTTGTGTCAAATCACTATCCTCCTTCTCAGATTATTGGCACACATTACTTTTCGGTCATAGCAGTGGTACCAAGTGAGGTAGATGGTGGCAACCCTTTTTTACATCCCTCTTGCTCATCTGTGCTGCTGTTAATATATTTGTCCTGGCTTTGTCTGCCATGTGTGGTTTCTGCTACCTGATATTCAGATGGTATGAGATGTTGGTAATTTTTAAGAATGTTAGTCATCCAACATTGCTGCTTGATAGCCGTGTCCTGCAGTCATTGACAATGTAATCAGCCGCTCTGAAAACCCTCTCAGACTTCTGGAGGACAACTAAGGGTTTCCACTGCAGTATGTGTCAATGCTGGCCACACACACGGCTTTGCTTGCCAATATTCCATGGGGGTCATTGTTTCTACCTAGAACGTAGCTATCTTGCAAGTATGCAGAAACCATCTCACATGCAATGGGACCACTTCTAGGAGCTAAACAGTATCCCTTTGGGTTTCCAACCCATTCTCAGAGAACAAGTTCCAGAGGGATGTGCCACTACCACCACCACCACCACAATGTTTGGTTTTTGCCAACCCAGAATGGGATATTCTGGTTGATGATGTAGCTGCTTCTGGTTGAAATCCTTTGCTGCCTTCCTTTTCACTATACTGTCTAGATGTCTGTTGTGCCCTCACTTTCTCCCTCTCATCCTACACAATGCAACCCTCCACTTCATCAATAAGCATATCTCGATATTACTTGACAGAATCCGATTCCTCAGAGAGTTGCTTCTGATCATCATAACTCTTTGTTGTGACAAACTGCTGATGGCCCTTTGGCAGAAGTTCAGAAATGTTGTGTTTGAAGCTGGGGTCCAGCAAAGTGGCGAGAATGTTTTCCTCATTGCTTAAATGGGCACTATGTGATGATCTTGTTCAAAGCACTCTAACATGTCCTTTACCAGCTGGTGCATGTCTGTGTTGTCATTATGGTAAGAATCCTCAGTCATGCTCCTCATTTTTTTTTTGCAATAAAATATCAGTGGTACAATTTCACTTATTCTTGCCACAATGCGACTCACCAACATGGTTGCCTCCTCAAAGGGTTTCAATAGCTCACATACATCACACCTTATTTGCCATTGGCCAGGTGACAAAGAGGCTCCCTCCAAAGCCTTACACTTTTGCATGGTGTACTCACTAATGGCCTTATTCTACATACAAATGCACTAGCATGTACTTTGTGGAATTCCACCTGGTAGGGACCTCAGTTTTCAGCTGATGATTGGGCAGGTTGTTATGTTCTTGTATGGTATATAGAGCATTGAATGCACTGTAAATGGGCACCTGTTTTGCAGGCAATAATAAGCATCTCTCTGAGGGTTTCAGATTCTGCCAGGAATCTGGTCACAGCTAAATTTAGCACATGGGCAAAGAAGGGTGCATGCATCATATCACCTATTCTCAAAGCAACAATAATGTTGGAGCCATTATCAGCAGACTCAAAACCAGCTTTTAAGGAGCTGGGTACAAGTCATTCCTTTATCACCTGATCTAGCTTACTTAAAACTTCTATGGCTTTGTGGGACTGTCTTTCAAAATTCTGCATGCTCAAGGTGGTGTGACAATGGTATGGGCTATCCTGCTGCTGCTGTTGCTACTGCCACCTTTTAGTCACATTGTCAGAACCAGAAGCACGATTACTGGCTGTCAACTGATGCTGTAAGCTAGTGTTGTCCACTGTTGGTGCTGGGGGGAGAGAAACCCAGTGAGCAGTCACAGTCTGTTACGGTTTTTAGATAAACACTCAGACAGATTGGTAAGGTTAAAAGACTTTATTGAAAAAGAGCATATACTGAACAAGGCCCAGGGGACCACAAGGCCCAGGGGACCACACAGAAACAAATAATACACGGTAGCTGCAGGAATGCAATATTAGAATACGTAGACTGGCACAACTGAATGTATAGTTCTGGATAGGTGCTGGGAACCTTAAACACTTTTCAGCACTTTGCCCACCACACTAACCACTAGACTTGTGCACGACAAAAATTTTCCGTAAAATTTGATTTCAGCCAATTTTTTTTCTCATTCAGAGAGTCCGCATTTCGTACCAGACCTTTTTGACTTGCATGAAATTCTGCGATAGTCTGAATTATTTGTCAAATTTAAAATACTTTAAAAAATGTAATTTAAATAAATATAAATAAATGGAACCATTTCTAGGGTCTAAATGAAGACAGTAGAACAGGGTAAGGTGGAGCTTTAGCCTTATGGTACTATGAATGAAGTAGATGAAGTATGGATGTCTCTAAATTCGAAGGAAGAAGGAAGACTGAGGATGGCTGGTGTGGGGCGGACTCAGGATGACAGCAACACTGTAGATGAAGCCAGCAGTGAACTGCAGAAAACTGGAGCAGACAGGACTCAGTAGATAGATACAGAAGCCTTTTGTTAAAGAGACTACAAAACTGAGGATAACTGGTACAGGGTTGACTCAGGATGACAGAAACACTGTAGATGTAGGCATCAGCAAACTGCAGAACAATGGAGCAGGCAGGACTTAGCAGATACCTCAGACTTTTTCAAAAGAGACTACAAAACTAAGGATGACTGGTGCAGGGTGGACTCAGGATGACAGCAACACCGTAGATGTAGGCAGCAGCAAACTGCAGAACAATGGAGCAGGCAGGACTCAGTAGATAGATACAGCACGGTCCTAGAGCTGGGTAAGCTGGAGCACTCAGCGTATTATGGTACTATGGATGATTGTAGATGAAGTCCTTTTTGTTTTTCTAATCTGCATCGAACCTGAGAGCAGGGTAACCCAGATTTGGCAAGTTGACTTTAAAAAAGTAATTTGCTCCATGAGCTGGGGGGCCAATTGAGAGTGCTGGGGGCTAAGTATATTTCCTGTTACAGAAAATACCTGTTCACTCTGGACAGTGGTTGGGGGGCAAGAAAGCAACTCCTGGGCTACCAGGGACAAAGTAGGCCACACAGGCCTCTTTCTATCCCATAAAATCAAGGGATCTGTACTTGGGGGCAAAGAAGGTTCCACAAGATAAGCCTTAACCTTAAACTCAGCACTTTTTCTATTTGTCCGAAGCATAATCTGTCCATTGCCTCAGCATAAAAAGCAGCAGCTGCTCCACCAGAACAAGATGAAGTGCTACTGGCACTGCTACTGATAGGTCCCTGAAGACCACCACACTCTCCAGCTCATCTGCAGAATCTTGTCCCACCTCCTCTGACTGCATTCTGTTTTTTCTTTGCCTCTCATGCACCATCGCTATCAGTTATTCTCTTCAGGCAGTGAGGGAACTGGAACTAAGTGCCACCCTGCCTTTGATTAGAGGATCGCAAATTGTGGCAAGCATTAACTCGGGACAATTGTCCATGCACTCTTTCATCCGCCGAGTCAGTTCCTTTTTCAGCTTTGTTAGAAGGGCATCAACATCGCGAAGTATATTACCCTCAGCACCAGGCAAGCATTCCCTATGGGCAAGGAAATCGTACATTTTTAAAGTGAGGAGTGTAATGGGGGGAATGATTTTGGCCAGGCTAGCGTTCTTGTTGCTAAAAATTTCCATTAAAGCAGGGAAAGGCATGAGGACTGTCACTACCTATTCCATCAGGGCCCAGTCAGTCCTGCCCAGTGTTCTGTTAGTACCAATGAAATGGTGACATGACATTGCGTGAATTGCCTTTTTCTTTTCCAGGATACGCTTTAGAATATCTAAGGTGGAGTTCTACCTGGTACCAACATTTTGTTTTAGACGGTGCTCTGGGAGGTCTGCCTTTTTCTGTTCCTCTCTGAGGAGCTGGCTAGATTTGATGCTCCAATGGAAATGGCCAGCAATTTGTCGGCACAACTCCAGAAGTGCTGGCAACTTCCAGTGTTACTGCCACCCTCAAGAGCAGCTTTCACTGCCAGATGCAGGACATGAGCTGAGCAATGCACACCCACAAATTTGCCGTCCCGGAGAGCCTTGATCATGTTAGCTGCACCGTCAGTAACCTCAAACCCTGTTTGTGCCTGTGTGCCTGTCTGCTCCCCTAGCCACTGTGCCACTATGTTCTGCACTTCTTTGCAAATGTTATCTGAGGTATGCTGCTGATCCATTACCTCAGCACAGAGGAGGAAAGGGCGATGTCCTCAATTGCCTACTATGCCTGAAGTTGTTGTCATTAATGATGTGTCAAGCAACACATTGGGCTGCCACCAATGCAACGTCAATGACAGGAAGCCATGCTGGACACTTGGAGCACTCCATAAGTCGGTGGTAAGGTGCACTGACTGGCTACCAGCCCGCAGTGTCCGATCAGTAGTGTTACACATGCTAGGTGTTCCCAGGTTTATAGAGGTGGCTGTAGCGGATGTGGTGACTAAACTGGCAGTGGCACTAGTTATTGTGCAGGTGGTTCTGGGAGAATCATCATGAAACAGCTGACGAAACTCAGGTGACGGCTGGTTCGTGGTCTCAGAGGAGGACCTGAACGTCTCTACCCTGCTAGTAGAGGTAGAACGACCTGCAGTTCCCTTCTTGTTTTTATTTTTTGGGTTGGAGTGCTGCTGCTGAGTCTGACTATGACATTGACTACTAGTACTACTGACAGTCCTCTTCTTTAGCCGCTTGCTACTGCTAGCTCTGCTTGAAAGCAACTTCACTGTGGTGGTGTTGGTGGTTGCTGGGTCACTGCAGCTGGTACCAGGATGAGGAACATCAGGTTGTTCAGGACTCAAATCCATTACAGATAGGGTAGTGTACTAAAATATTTGAAAATTTTAAAACCTGGACACATGACAACTGTCAGACTGGCTGTTCAGTCTGAAAATTATTAAAACAAATTCCTTATATTTTTAATATTTTGTACAGGAACAAAGGTGACTCTCCCTTGCGGTGGCAATAAGGTACTAGGCCTGTCTACCCAGCTGTGAGACTGGCAGTGTCACTCTGAAAACTATTTAAACAAATTTCTAATATTTTTAATATTTTACACAGGAACAAAGGTGTCTCTCCCTTGCAGTGGCAATAAGGTACTACTAGGCCTGCCTACACAACTGTGAGACTGGCTGTGTCACTCTGAAAACTATTTAAACAAATTCCTAATATTTTTAATATTTAACACAGGAACAAAGGTGACTGTCCCTTGTGGTAGCAATAAAGTACTAGACATGCCTGCCTGCCTGCAAAACTTTGAGACTGACTGTGTCACTCTGAAAACTATTAAAACAAATTCCTAATATTTTTAATATTTTGCACGGGAACAAATTACTCTCCCTTGCAGTGGCAATAAGGTACTAATGCTGGCTGACTGCCTAAGCCTAATGCTACCTGCCTGCCTACACAACATCTGGACACTCTCTATCTCCTTCTTCTCTCTCTGAGTTTCAACAACAGACTAACAGGAAATGCAGGCTGTCTGGGTGTCTGACGTGTCATTAGTTCAACCACCATCATGAAATTAAAAAGCTAATTGGACTAGACAGGGAGGAAAAGTATGGAGGGAAAGTATCGCAAGCACGGGTAGGACCAGGGCTGTTCGGATTTTTTTTATGAATGACCCTTGCCTTGCAGCCGGCCCAAATGTCGCTGAATGACACCTTATTCGACGAATTCCGAATTCTGCAGAACTGATTTGCACAAGCCTACTAACCACCTGCTTGTACAATTCATGCACAGCCATCCTGGAAGAATAACTGCAGTTTGGAGTATTCCAGCATGGAGCTACACATGACTTCCATTCTCTGAAGCCTCTGTTTTCTAAAAAATAATACGGCATCATGTGCACTGGCAACAGTTTGCCTTTCCACATACTTTGGGATTGTTTTTGTGAAGTTTTTGACTCCTTCCCAGGAACTCAGTCAGTGTGGATTGGCAGGACAAGGCAGAAGAACCCTGGAACTTTATTGCTTTAACAACATGACTAGAGGAGGTGGTGGAGGTAGAGGCAATATGTCTGGGCAGTCAATTACTATTGCCATCTCCTACAGCAAAGCCAGAGTCATCATACTCCTCTGCAGCAGGAGCCATAGATATTATTTGGAATAAACTAACTGTTGGCACTGGCAGTAGCACACATCAATAACTTCACTACTTCTTTTTTCTGCCCTAGAGCCCTGGGAACTTTACAAAAGTGCTTCTGCTGCTACTAGTTGTAGCACCTTTGGTTTGCTGATAGTGTGTCTCCTAGTCAGACCTGTGGTTGTGCTTCAGGTGGGATCTCATAGAGGAGGTGTCTAGGTGTGAGCCTGCTTTCCCCCTGCTCACATGCTTTTTGCTCAGACAACAGATAGCACCATGCTTAGCTTGAGGATCCTGAGTGAAGTATCTCCAAACTGTGGACTTCATGGACTGAGGGGTTCCTGAGGCGCAGCTGCCACTACTACTACTACTGGTGCTAGATGTTAATACAATTCTACTGCCACTATTACTAGGTGTCAAGGGAGCAGCACTTACAGCAGAAGCAGCAGCAGAGGCACTTGTCATATCTAACATTGTGAATGTTAATAACCTGTGTTGCTGTTGCTGCTGCTGGGTACTCAAAACAGAGTGTGGCAGAGTGGGGCTTGACTTTGAAGAAGCAATAATGCTGACTGATAGGGTGACTGTGTGTTTTGTGACATTTGTGCTTGTGCAGGGTCAGACTTTCCCATGGTTTTCTCAAACAGTTTATAGACAGTCACAGTGCTCCTTTTCAGTGGTAGAAGATTCAGCCTTTGACTTTCTGCTAACCGTATATCCATGTTCATCATCCTCCTCACTCTCAACTGCATTTGTATCTGAATGATGCTGGAGGGATAAAGTCTAGATCTGCATCATCATCAGTCATCATTAGGTCATCCTAAGCAGCAGCATCTCCTGCCAATTCTTGCCCACTACCCTTATATTCCCCTTTTAGAGGTCTCAAACAATTTCTTTTTTCTTTTACTGTAACAAAGTTTGCCACTACTTTCAGGATAGGTGTTTTGGTGCTTGTTTGTCTCACTGTCTAATGCAGCAGGTGGTTTAGCAGCTACACCTTTATCTATTATGCTGTTGCCAGCATCAACACTTGAATGAGACTTGTCATCGTCAGTGTTCTTCTTATATGGTTCTTTTTTTGTACTGGCACTGGTGGTGCTGGAAGTTTTGCTGGGACCTTGACAAACTGCATCCTCCCTTGGAGTAGAGGCATCATCATCATCATTTATTGCACACGCTGCAGAAACAATTTCTGCAGTCAGTTTTTGAACTACTACTTTACTCTCACGTTTCTGCACTGCTCCACCCTTCCCCCTCCCCCTGCCCATTGTGCATTTGCTGGACATTACTCAACTACTCTGTGTGTTTTTGCTCTACAGACACAGCACAGCTGATGGAGTATGGTGTTTTGCCTTAGCCCAGTCAGCTTTCTGTCACCTAATATATTTAGTTATTTGTTTATTTCTTTAATCTTTTTTATTATTTATTTATTTATTTATTTATCACAGTCTGTCCAAAAAAATTTATAGCTGAAAAAGAAAATCAACAACTTCTTTCCATAGACTTCCCCAGCACAGAGACAATAACAACAAGACCAGCAAGAAATGAGGTCCCCAGCTACATGTGTCTTGCCAGTCAGTCATGTGGAATTTTGGGGTATTTGGGATCAACCTCCTTTCTCCCTTCTTGTCCCCAGAGTGCCCCCATTGACTCTCCTAATACAGAGAACAAAAGTCCTACCAAAAAGATTCCCTAAACTAAACTAAACTTCAATTCCCCATCTTCTCTAACTCAAAAAATGTGCTGCTTTCTCCTCTCACAAACACAGAATGTGAGAGTCTGACACTCTTTTATATGGCTGTAGAAAAGTAGAGAAACTTTCATGTGATATACTTTTCTTCCCATTGATTTCAATGCACAATGAGCTAGGCAAAAAGCAGGAAAAAGCAGAAAAATCGCATTTTTCGCAGGAAATTATTTGCCAAGCAGAAAGTGCATTATTCGATGATTTCAGTTTGAGGGGAATATTTTTGCCTATCCCAAGTCTCTTCTAACCACTCTTCCACTTGCTGCTGCTCTATTACAGATGCCTCACTTGTTGAAGGTGATGACAAATGTGATAGAGGCTCGCCTACTGTCACACTTGCCATCTCTTGTTGAGATGAAGAAGGCAGACTGACAGCACTAGCAGCAGGCACAGGCAGATCATCTGAGCTCACGGTGGTAGTGATATTATTGCTGATCGCCATCAGCTTTGCCTTATTCAGGATCATGTTTCATAGGGACAGTGCTGCAGCGGTAAGGGGACTACCAGGGTCAGGGGAATGTTGTGGGCTCCCTTGACTGGCTCCCTTGACTCCTAGTCTGGCTGCTCAGAATTACTTCCCCTACCACCTCGGCATCAGCAGGAGGATCTAGTGCTGTCATTCCCAATGTGTCCACTGTGGTCGGTGGCACGCTAGCCTACTCTTCAGCATCCTGCTGCCCTTGCAACTCAGCTGTAGCAGGAATTAGAGCAGTTGCAAACTCTGCAAATTCCAAAGTCTCACTGCTGATGGTGGAGATGCCCATCCTCAACCCTGTCTCCTATTCCTTCTCAGTTTGGGCTAAAAAGGCCATAATTATCTCTTCCGCCCCAGCTTCTCCACCATCCTCATCACCGCCACTCCCACCAGTCCCTGTAAGCTGCTGCTCTATTACAGACATCTCACTGCTGGTTGGAGGAGATGACAAGACATGTGACAGAGGGTCCCCTAATGTCACACTTGCCATTTCTTGGTGACCTGAAGAAGGCAGACTGGCAGCACTAGCAGCAGGCACAGGTAGCTGATCTGTTCTTCTGGTGGAGGTAATGGTATTATTGCTGCTAGATAACAATTTTGTCTTCTTCATAATCATGTTCCACCTGGACAATGCCTAGACGGGAAGGGGACTCACAGGGTCAGGGGAATGGTGTAGGCTCCCTTGACTTCTAGTCCGGATGCTCTGCATTACTTCACCTACCACTCCCCTAACACTAGTCCCACTAGCTGCTTCACCATCGTTATTACTAATACCAACCACATCAATTTCAGTCTCTAAGTCTTCATCACTATTAGAATCACCCTCTCCCTCACATCTAATGTACTGTGTCTGTAGAGGCTGTATCTTACTAGTAATAGTAGTGGTGGAACTGCTTGAGGATGACAAGCATGACTTAGGCTCCCCTGCTGTCACAATTGGCATCATGTCCTTCAACCCCCCCTCCACAGAATCACAAGATACCCTGGCTGGTGCAACACTGGCAGCAGGCACAGGTAGCTGACCAGTCCTGCTCACACTACTACCCTCTTCTTCCTCTGCCCATGACACAATTTCCCCAAAATCCATAAGGGTGATGTGGGGGACTGGCCATAATTGGATCTTGGGAATCAGGCCATCCAGACACTTCAGTGTTGTGAGTGGTCACTTCCTCTTCCTCAGACTCACTGGATGCATAACGGTCCTTTCGGCTCCTCCTTTGATTCATATTCCAGGTGCTCATTGTAATAGCACACACTATGACCCTCTGCTCCCTCAATTTTTCACAATTTTTCACAGCATAACAGCCTAGTACCATCTCTTCTCTGTAGCTACTTGTATTGTGTTTCACTTCCTGGAAATGTCATGTTTTTCATAGTGAAAACATGAAAAACATGTAAGGGAGCAAAAAAAATTTTAGCCATTGAAAAAATAGCTACAAATTGTAGGATATTGGTGAAGATTTTAATTAAATTACTTAAAGCAGATTTTCCCATGAAAAAGCAGACAACCATGTAGATTTCATGATTTTTTTTTTGCAGAAACCAACAGGACCTTTCGCCCACCCCTACAAAGCAATTTATATCTGCTTACATAGCTAGATGCATTTTGACTAAAATGATACACCATTGGGATGAGTTTACAAAAAGTAGAGGGTACCAGAAGCATTAACTGCACCTACCACAATCTGTTCATTTTCATACATTTTGTCAAAAATGACATGTTTGCACTCAAATAGTTGCAACGACTACAAAAATTAAGAAAAAGTGCACAAAGGAAGGCAAACTATTTTGTAAAGCAAACAGCTGGCCTCGTAATGAATAGGGGTGGGAGAAAAGTGAGAAAACTTTCCCGCATGACTTTTCAAGAAAAACAGATGATTTTTCTCTTTTTTCGTGAAAGTTTTATCTTTTTCTCCAATGCAAAATTTTCCTTATTTTTGCCTATTCCAGCAAATTTTTCGCCTATTCCAACACATTATAATCCTATTCTGATGCGTTTTGTATATTCTAACACATTTTTCACCTATTCATCACATTTTTCTCCTATTCCAACACAGTTTTTCCTATGTTTAATATGGTGCAACACTTCCCAGCACAATATTACTTCTTCCAAGGTCTGTAGTAGATAAATAAGTAGCTAGAAGTCAAAGTTGTGAGTCCTACAGCAACATATACCTTGAAAAATGTGTTAGCATGCAGAGTGCATTTGTCCTTTCCCACAACATGTACTTCCTGCTTAAAGGGATAGTAATGTTTCATAATAAAAGCAGCTCTAATTAATCATCATAGTATTTGGACTTTGGAGAGTGTTATTTCAATTCTGTCAGAGTTGTATTTCAAGAGTAATTCAATGACAAAGTCTCCCCCTCCCGCCCCTTTTACTGATGTAATACTACTCATCCACAGCAGAAGGGAGGTGCCCAGGTAGATTGCAGAGAGGGACAATCTTCAATTAAGATAAGGGAAAAACCTGAAAAGCTTGTCAAGGGGGGCAGGGCTTTCATTGTTTTCTCTGTAAGAAGATTGTCCCCTGCTGTTATCTGTCTGGTCTTACAACTAGATTCCACATCTGAGAAGAGATTTCTTACACTAGGTAAAAGGGGCGGGAGGGGAAACATTGCTTGTGAATATCTCTTAAACTATAAAGGTTTGAGAGATAAGACTTATATCATTCTTCATGTTTTTTTAATGCCTACAAAATAAAATTTAAAAGTTAAAACTAAGTATTACTATCCCTTTAAGTGACACTGGCAATTTGGACCCCAGCTGCCTGTGTCTTGCCAGTCAGTCACACCAAATTTTGGGGTATTTTGGGTCAACCTTCTTCCTCCCTTTTTCTCTATCATTGTGCCCCCACACTCCCCTACTACAGAGAACAAATGTCCTACCTAAATGACTCCCTAAACTAAGCTTCAATTCCCCTTTATTTGCCTATCTTCTCTAGCTCAAAAACATGCTGCTCTCTCCTCTCACAAACACAGAATGGCATGCCGTGAGAACCTGAAAGGTCAGTCAGCTGCCTTTCTATCCCTACTCTGGTGGTCATAAATGTTTAAGAAGACGGCAATATATGAAAAGAAGGCCATTTTTTTTTGCTTTTGATCAAATTGAAAGATACTGATATCTTTAAAAACTATGTAATTTCCTACTGCACCCAGTGTCCACTGCAAGTCTGATAAAAATGGCACCCTACTAGTATGAAATGGCATACTGGAGAGGTGGCAGGGACACTAAATTGCTCCTACCACAATTTATTAGCTTTCTTATTTTTTCAGATATGACAAAACTGCACTGAAATGCTTTGTAACATTCACAGGTATGATGACAGTGTAGTCAAAGCATACATTTTTGGGGTGTTGATAGGTTCCAAAATGATTTGGGGCTAGATCCCATAGCAAAATTGTTGTGGATCAAGTGGGTGTGCCATGCAATGCATTACAAATTTGTTGTGTACCCATAAGGTCAACGGGTTAAAAATGAGTATGCAATTGTGTGTAAAAAGGTGTGTAATTATATATACATATATTTATTACACACACATACATATGAAAAATCTGCACACTCTTTGAGCACAAGAAGAGCATCAGACACATATCTGGAACTCAGATGGTTAAAGGACACCTTTCCCTGCTGCTCATTGTATTTAATTTTGCATATATATATGTTCTACACACTGTAAGGAGTGTTATTTTTTACATCAATTCATTCTTTCTATACTAATTAAACCGCCCTATTGAATATATTTGGACTTTATATATCATTGTTAATAATAATAATGATAAATAACAATAATAATACAAATTATGCTTTGTAAACTCAGATATAAAAATCCCAGATACATACATTGCAAATATTTGTAACAGAGAAGGGGGTAAACATATACATTGGTGCCTTATAACATATGAAATAAGTAAATGCCTGTTTTCAGCATTCCAGACTACCGTAAACATTTCTTAACAGTATAGAATCAATCAGATATTCCTTAATACACACAGAATAGCACCGATAAATAAAATAATAGGAAATTATATGCAACACAACAAATGGCAACACTTATCGCAGTACTAAAACACAGGTATAGAATACACTGTGTGGTCCAATAATGATAAAGCAGAGCTTACAATTGAAATAGTGCTACACTAGTGGTACCAGAGAGTTTATAATCTCAAAAGAGCTACACTAGTAATACCACAAAGCTTAAAATCAAAATGGAGCTAATTAGCAATACCACAGAACTTGCAATACTGCACAGTGCTTACAGCTGAAATGGGACTAAACTAGTGAAACATAGACCTTACTTTTAAAATATAGCTACCCTAGTGATAAACAGAGCTTACAGTACAAATGAGGCTAAACTATTGATACCACAGAGCTTTCATTTCAAATGGGACTAAACTAGTGATAAAAAACTCGTACAGTTCAAATATGGCAACACTACTGATACCACAGAGCTTATAGTTCAAGTGGGGCTACACAAGTGATACCTTTTCAGTCTTTTAGGTGCCAGCTTCAAAGTGAATTGCAAATAAATGCATTACTTTGGCACATGTCTCTGTCAGGCATTTCTAGGGGTAATAATGCGGCATTTCAAATTATTAACCCTAGTACTGCAAGAGAGGGAACAGCAACATGTTCCTCCTAACTAATTCCCTGATAGGGT
The DNA here is from genome assembly GCA_037306005.1 of Rhinophrynus dorsalis. Taxonomy (NCBI): domain Eukaryota; kingdom Metazoa; phylum Chordata; class Amphibia; order Anura; family Rhinophrynidae; genus Rhinophrynus; species Rhinophrynus dorsalis. Next base: position 327,741,060 of record CM074720.1, on the reverse strand, counting down.
TGGGTGACCAGGGTCATTCTCAGCTGCCTGTCTCACTCTATCTCTGGGGCAGCATCATGCTAACCCTGTGCAGAACGCGCTCCATTCTGCTCTCTTCAGTGGCTCCCTTCCTACCACTCATGAAAATCATGGCTCTTCCGCCTTACCTCCCTGTGACCTAACATCACACTCGCTTACCTAACTCAGCTGCTAGTTTTATATTTATGCTTATCGTTGTACCCAGTTTTGGCTGGGCAACACATGGGGAATTGAATGGCAACTACAGGCCCTGTATGGCTCTGCTATGACTCAGCCCTGCCGTCAAATAATGTTGGGCTGAGCTGAGCCACACAACTATGCCTTTCCCAATACTAGTTGATTGCTGCATCAGCAAATGACCAACCCAGGGGAGCAATTGCCCCATGCCCTCCAGGCCAGCCTGCCCCTGCATTAAACTATTGTGAAGAACAGTGCACCTCTATGTGAAGAATCACATGGAAAGCAGCAACATGGTGCACACAGGTTTTCTTAATCGTTTTTGGCTCCACTTTCAACCCTACTTTGAGAACACTCTCAGAGGAAGGTTGAAATTGGTGCCCAGAAAGATGAAGAAAACCAGTGTGCACCACGTTGCTCCTTGTCATGTGGTTCTTTACATAGAGATACACTGTTCTTCACAATAGGTTCTCTGTGCTATGCCACAGTGTTCATTCAGTGCTGGCCACAGATGCATGAGGGGCTTCAGCCCCCTTAGCTATTTTCCTGGTTTCCAGAAGCAGGCAACAAGAAAAATTGGTATTTTTTACTTTTCCCAACCTCAGAGATACTGGTATCTTTGAAAACCAGGAAATGTCCTACTATACTCAGTATTTAATGCCAGTCTGAGAAAAATGGTACCCCTTTAGCATGAATTGACATACTGTAAAGAGTGCCAGGAGCACTATTTTACCACAACCTGTTGCTTTTCTTAGAGTTTGTGAAATATGACATAAAAATGGTTGCAATCAACTACAGAAATTTAGGAGAAATAGTGATTTCTTTTTACATTTCCCCCACCACAAAGATACTGATACCTGTATAACAAACTATGGACTTTCCTAGTGTAAGCACTACCTATTGTGAGTTTGAGACATTCTGAAGATGGTGCTCTGAGCAATAAACTATACCACCTACCACAACTGTTGCCTTGATCATTCTCTGTTCTGCCCTAGCATAGCCTGGGCTGTGACATCATGACAGCCTAATACAACCATAACAGAGATGTGGAGACCCAGGGGTATGGGAACACGTCTGGGTAGAAATTGCTGCCTTGGCCCTAAATAAGAGGTTTATATAATATGTATGTATGTATTAGCATGTGTGTGTGTGCATGTGAGTGTCCCACTATTTATGAGAAGGATGGGAAATAATACAATATAGATCAAGATAGCATCTTAGATGGCCCTTTTTGGGATGTCTTGACCTTCAATCCCACAGATCAAGCCATCCACAGGGATCATCTAAAAATTTTACCCACCTCTGCCTCTCTCCCTTTCTCCAGCTCTAGTTTCATCAAAATATTTAATCTCTACTTGTTTTGTTACTTAAACTCCATTTTCTGTAGTGTAATGGCTGAAGAGAAGCCACTGGTGTTTGACCTTTTGACTTCATGTAAGTGAACACCAGCAGTCCATTGTACTCTGACACAAAACACGTAGTGATCAATTACATGCAGGGGAAAGAGAGAGAGAGAGAGAGAGAGGTCAAGCACCCAGGATTTCTCTCCAGCCATTACACTACAAAAAATATGACAGTAAAGTAAAAAAAAACATTTTATTTAATAACAACTACAAGGAGAGCCTGCTATCTCCCCTTGCATTTAGGATCACAATTCAATAGATGTCTCTGAGAACCACTAAAAGTGGTTCGCATAAGTTAAGTTGTGGCTGAGGACTGTCATTGACAAGCCAGTCATAATGGCCCAAGTGTGCCCAAGGGTATAATGTGGCCATAACATGTATGTTCTATATATATGAGCCAGGGTCAGTTAGGTCCTTTTTTCCTTATGTTGTATCCAGGTGCAGGAAATGAGCTGTGCTGGTAGATTCGTACATTACCCAGATGCATATGTGTGGCTGGGTGTCTGTTTCTGTTTGTGAGTGTGTGTCTGCATGCATGCGCGTGTGTCTGTATGTTCATGCATATGTTTATAAATAATCATACCAATCTGGTCTTTAAAATTATAACATAATCATGACAAAATATTTGTGCAGCTGGTGTTAGCTATTTCATATTCAGTGAGTAGATAGATGAACTAAATTTGCTTTTAACATTTTGTTCTTTTTGCATTTAATGGTATTAACAACAGAAAGCTCAAATGTCAGGCAAAACCCAAAGCATCCTTTGCCACAAAACAAAAGTCTTTATTTAGATTATCTCTGCTTTTAATTTTCATGTGTCTGTAAAAGGAGAATAATGAAATGGAAACTGAAGCACAAAATAAGTACAGTTCATAGGAAAGCTTTATTAGATTTGGGTGGGCTAAAACTCATTTGTTTTTGTTTATTTCTGCAAATGTATGCAATCATTTTGTACAAGTATTTTTAAATTAATTATACACATAACCATGTGATTGAGTTGATTAATGATCTATATTTTATTTGTATGTTTTGTATTAGAATCCAGTATACTAATTATTGGATTAAATATAATGTAGCTCTTTAAGGACAAGTGGGTTGTGCAATGCAAAGCAATGTGTGACACCCCCAGTCCTTAAAGAGTTAACAAGTAAAATGTAGCAAATATTAATATGAATGTCTGTATTTTATTCTTAAAGCTATACAATGTGAACAATGTTCCTGTCTGAATTATAAGTCTATTAATTGGTACATGTAGAAGAAACTAGTGTATCCAATAGAAGCATTAACTACATTTAGGGCAGGATTCATCAAAAGGCGATTAAAACAGCTTACGAGAACACACCTGCATATGACAAGCTTCTCCAATAGCGTAAATAGAAAAAATATGAATTGGCTCGTAAATTCTATGTGATGCGTAAAAATAAAAATTGCTTGTGAATTTGTAACGTTTTCTAGGTAGCGTGAAAAGTAAAGCGCTTAAGGAAATCACCAAAAAAATGGAGATTGGTGTATTTTTTGGTGAATGTGAAAAATTTCATTTGTTTTGTGAAGGAACCTTTTCTACACAGGAGAAGAGACATAAGCACATGTGTGATGGAGAATAGAACAGTGGGCGATTTTTCTAGAACTGGGCGCAATAGCAAATTTTCATTGGAGCAAAACTGTGCACTCATCAACAAACTTGTTACATATGATGATTTCATATTTGGAGGGCATGTACCTTAAACAGCAATGGCTCGGAAAGGGCAATTTGGAGTAAAATATGCAACGCTGTAAATGCAGTTGGTTCCTGCCCTTGAGCAGTTGATAACTACAAGAAGCACTACAATGATATCAAACATTTGTTGAAGAAGAAAATGGCACTTGAATCTCACCATGCATGGGCAACAGGAGGTGGGGCATCAGTTGAAGTACAGTTCTTAGAATACAAGGAGAAACTAAAAAAAGTGATTGGGCCTGAAGTGCTTGATAGTATTGAAGGTCACATAGATTCAGACAGCATTTATGGAGAGTAAAAACATATATAACTTGTCTTTTTGAGATTAATATGTATGTATGTATACTGTTATTTATTACTGTCAAGAGGTATACTTAGCAATGTATAGTTTAAATTTTGTATAGAAGGGGTACAATAAGTGCAGTAATTGTGTTTATAAAGAAAAGCATAAAATGTGGACCTGCCTGTAGTATTCATAATCTAAGATCAAGGTATTTTATTTTGTAGAGCCCTACAACACAATGCAAAATCATAGAGCTTTAATATTGGTATCAAGTATTTTTATTACAATTTTGTATTAACTTAAATTGCAGTATCCAATCAAACCTGTAGGTCTGATTATGTGTCAAATGCCACTGTGCCAACAGAGACATCTCAGACTGAAGGGTCCCTTAGTGAAATGGATGGATCTATTCTATATTATGCTTTTAATGGGACAGGTACATATCAATGATTTGTCTAATGTATACCTCAAGGGCTGCATTTATTAAGGAGCAGTGTACAAATCATGAGGAAATCAGCTGCCTCGTATAGCATACAGAAATATGTACAATCATTTGTGGGTTTCAATTGTACATGAAAGAGAAAACAGTAATGTCTTTTGCAGAAGTGATGTCATTTGTATCTTTTAAAACTCTAACGTCCATTGAGATGAATATTAAAAAGTCTCTAAAGATGAAGTAGTGTTGCTCCTAAACATATGACGTGTATGTATGTTGATTTGTTTTTCAGATTCTCCTTTAATTCAGGAAAACATTATTGATGAGGCAATACAGATATGTGGAATAAATGACATCAATGAACAAGGTGATATATAAGGATGCATAAACATTTTGCATACCCATGAAGTTCATGCGGCAGGTGAAACTGAGACAGATACAGGTGTTGCTGAAGCATTACAGAGCTTCCAAGAAACCTCAAATGTTTTAAAGACACAAAATAAGAAGAAATTTAGCTCAATAAAAAAAAAACAAATGAAGGTAATGCACATAGACATGTGCATATTAAATATAAAAGTCAAGCAAATGCAAAAACATTTGGAAAAGCTAGACAAACAGCTTAAAAGAGAATATCTCAAGAGAGGCAGGTACAGGGCACAGAAATTAGAATTTCTGAAACAAAAAAATATTATCAGAACATAATAGTCTACTAACACAGATGATTGATAAAAATCTCACCCAATCAGGTGGAGTTCAAAACAGCAAGTCACGATTAAAAAAAAGCAATAATACATGAAATGTTTGGTGCTGATGACTCCAGATTTGTAGCTTTGTAAAAACAAAAGGTGTTACATGTTCTAAAGTGAATACATCAAAACCATAAGAGGTTAGATATTACATATGTGGATTTCCACAATTTTGTTTGATGTCTAGTTATGGGTGTTATGCAGTAAGACATTATGTGGTAGATTTAAAGGCAGACGTTAACATAGCAGGTAAGGCCAAAGTGAATACCGGCTGAAAAAATAAAATGTATAATGCGGTATTCAAAGGTCCTACCAGTTAAAACCCCAAAGGACATAAAGCCACAAAAACAGTCTTGTAGCTGAACGTCTATTTTGTGAGTTAAGTCCCCAAAACGTCGCTAAGAGCAGAAGAATGAAGAGAAGGCAGAAGATACAAGAAAGAAGAGAAGACAGAAGGAAGAGAAAACTGAAGAGAAGGACAGAAGATGACCAGGAAGCTGAGGACTCCGCTGGACATCAGGATTAGTGGTAAGTGTTAATGCGATGTTGCTTTACTTAGTCGGGTTAACCCTATGAATGCCGGTGGGGTAATTATACCCCACTGGCACTCATAGGGTTAATCTTAGTAACTCTGGACACGTTTTAGGCACTTTGGATGTATTGATGTGGGGGCTAGGACCCCATATCAATACATCCACTGAGGACTTTTTTTTTTTTTTTGCCAGTTAATAGCTGTTTTAGCTGGCAAAAGATCCAATAAGGGACTTTACGCCTAAACAAGCTGGGTCTTAAGTCGGATTCGGTAAGTGAGTCCCTTATCGGATGTTTTTCAGATAAATGACAAACTGGAGGGTTTTTTTTTAATGGGCCAAAACACACGTTAGTGTAGCAGTCGTATTACTTGATGAACTGCCGTTAGCAGTTCATTACATGGCCCTTTGAATGACTTACTACACATTAAAAACACCCGTTGGTGTTTTTTTTTGTCTAATGTCTGCTTTAAATCTACCCCTATAAGAGGTGAGAAATTGGATTTGACATCTCCAGTGACATAACGTCTCCAATTCCTGAGTTAGTCCATAGAGCATATACACTATTTCTCAAGTGGGAGATATCTTTGTGCATAGCCTCCATACGGTAACATAGGAACTGGAGAAGTGATATCACTTAAGAAGTCATCCCCTCTTCATCACCTCATATCAAATGCTACTGAATAACAGCCATAACTACACATCAGACAAAACTGCTGACATACCAATATGCTAAACAAATCCTCCAATAATTTTGATATATTCATGCCTTATGCCTCTCTCTCATGTATATAGAAAATCACCAGTGACCAACTGCAAGCAGTCATAACATTTGAGAACATTTTCTGAACTTGTGAACAAGCTATGCTGTCCAAGGTTTATGTCTTTGTCATGTGAATCCTGTTTGACAAACATGCTTTAGATACTTATGTAGGGTTAAAGACCTCAAAATTATTGGTACAATTATCTTTTGATGTCACAGTAACATGTTGTTCCTCTTCAGTATTGCAAGATAGATAGCTATAGATAGAACGAGAGACAGCAAGAGAGAAAGATATGTGCCTTTCAATGCATACATATGTATATGTACACAGAGAGAGAGAGGGTGAAAAAACGAAATTTATTGAAACCAGTTTATTGAAGAAAATGAAAATGCTATTTGTTGTAGTAATGTTTTCTCAAAAGATATCTTTATAAATGTAAGTTACTAATCTTGTGTGTATTGCATTTAACAAAAGAATTTCTTGTAATACATTTTTTATCAGTTATTTTTTTGTGAGCTTGATAGAAGTGCCAGATGAGTATAGAAATAATTATACAATACAAGTGAAATAACTTTGGTACACCACGGTTTTCAGGTTTATTTGACAACTTTATTTAACTCTTGAGTTAAAAATTAAAAACATAATACATAACATAAAGCAAAAATTTGCATATGCAATAACATGACTGTACAAGATTATCATTGACCATTGACATATGTTGCTTTTAAACTCTATTGTGTACATATGTTAATTCAAAGTGCAATATCACACCTTGGTAATCAAGGGCTATACACAGGATATTAATATTAGCATTTATTATGGCTACACATTTCTCAGCAGAGGAAATATACATAACGGATACCTTTACAAAATAAGGTATGGCAAGCCACCTACATAGGCAAAAAACACTTACAAACATAAAATAATGGGGAAATTATCAACCTTGATGGAAAATACATTTAGGAATACATGGTCTATAAAACAGTTGCAGGTCAGGTATTCTGACTTAAAGAGGAGAGAACCCAAGAAATGTAATAGAAGTTTAAGCGGTAAGTATTAATATTTTAATATATTGTATTGTTAAATCTAATATCAACTATTATACAAACTAAAAATTTGTAGTATAATGCCAACACACACAATGACATTCTATAACAAATGCAGTAATCTCAACATGTAATAAATAATAATGATCAACAAAGATATGTCAAGGAACAGCAACAATTTTAATAATATTAAAAATATTAAACATTAATTAATGCATGTACTAGACAAATGTTTCCATAGGTAAGAAGTCAACACATTTTTTGTTGATTATAGCAATGATGTTAATGAAATAAAAAGTTGGAAAACAAAATTTCCAAACAGTAAAGTATATTGTTTGTATTTTCATAGATATTAAGATATATCAGTCTAGCTCCATTTCATCAACCGATGAAGAAGAGAAGTGATGGAAAGTGGTAATTATGATTGTGTCCTATTTTTTAATAAAGTTCCTCCACAGAGAATAGTTGCTCGCCCAGGCAACAGTTGTGAATGTAAATACAGGCCATTCTCAATGCATATATAATAATAATGAAGAACATATCATTAGTGCAAATATTTACTATTTACTCCACCTTACAGAGTGGCACATCTCATGAAAAAGGTTTGCTAAAGAAGATAATTGCCTTTTAGGAACACAAACATCTGGTGCAGAGAGACAAACATCAGAGATAGAAATAAAAACATCTGGGCCAAATATACAGACATTGGGGTTAGAGATACAGCCAGAAGAAAAAGGTCCAGAAGGAAAAGGTAAAAACTATATGGAATAATTGAATGACACATAGCTATACAACTGTCTGGTAAATACAATTTTTTAACCTACAGGAAACAATTTTCAATTTACAAATGTTGTACCCTGACCCATGATGGTCATTTGATAAAAACATTTGTATCTGAACTTTATTTCAGGCAAGGGACTCTAAACAGCACCCTCTTAGCCATTATATTGACCTCATTTTTAAAGCAATCATGTATTATCCTTCTACAAAATCATCACATTAACATAATCTCTTCTTTTCTAGGAGAATCACATTACCGGAAGTCCTTGTCCATGAAAAGCTAAAATATTCTCTGAACTGAAAGATATGTAGAGATAATGCAACCATTGTTAGAAATTAAAGACATGACAGTCGGCATGAACAAAAGTATTTCTGCAGTAGAAAAGACCTTTGAACCACCTAAGAAACTTGATTTTTTTTGTTTCTTATGGTGATGATAATGAACCTTCAACTTCACAATAATAAGTTTGTTACAGAAAATTGTATAAATACTTATTTTTACATTAATAAACATTTTTCATTGTTATTTGGTTTGCGACTCCATATAGTATGAAATAGACAAGCGAAGAAGAAGAGTGGGGAACGTCCCTAGTCAGCTTTTGGATATAACTGTGACATGTGTAAGAGTGTTGTTACAATACATGAGATAGCACTCTCATTTGATATACACATCTTTCACTATGCATTCTGTAGTGTTGTTGATAACTCATCTGATATAAAAAGACTTTAGCCCTATATTCCAATGTGAAAGGTGTATCCTGAAAAAAAAAATCTGTACATTTTGGTTCTTTTAAGCCCTTGAGGACCCATGACGTGCCAGGACCATCATGGGTGAACCTGCCATAAGGACCTGTTACTGTCCTGTCAGTAAGGGTGGGCGAAAGGTCCTGCCATGTTCCAGTGGTAAAATCCACGAAAACCATGTTATTGTCTGCAATTGCAGTAGCAATTAAAATCTTTGCATTTTTTGGCCATTGGCAAAAAATTGTCACCATTTTTTCAATAGCTAGAAAGTTTTCGCCCATTGATTTATGTGTTTTTCACCTTTTCCCTATAAAAATGTGATGTATTCAAGGAAGTGAAACACAATAGAAGCAGCCACAGAGCGAGCTAGACGTACTGTGCTGTTCTGCTGTGATCTTTTGGCAAAATTGAGGTAGGAGAGGCTCATAGTGATTGCTATCACTATGAGAACATTTAAAAGTAATAAAAGGAGGAACTGGAAGGACCATTATGTGTCCGCTGAGTCTGAGGAGGAAGTGAGTACTACAGAAACAATCCTGGCAAGTCCTTCTAAATCACCGCTAGGGTTCTTGGGGAAATTAATGTCAAGGGAGAAACAAAAGGGTGGTAGTAGTAGTAGTGAGAGCAGGACAGGTCAGCTGCCTGTGCCTACTGCCAGACACCTGCTGTAAGATGTGCTGTGACTGCTGTTAGATGTTCTGCCCCTGCTGCTAGTGCCATCACCAGTGCTGTGCTTGCTGCCAGTACTGCCCCTGCTGCCACCAGTGCTGCGCCTGCTGTCATACGTGCTGCCCCTGCTGCTACTAGTGCTGTGCCTGCTGTGAGATGTGCTGCCCCTGCTGTCAGTGCCACCACCAGTGCTGTGCCTGCTGCAGTATTGCCCCTGCTGCCATCAGTGCTGTGCCTGCTGTCAGATGTGCTACCCCTGCTGCCACCAGTTCTGTGCCTGATGCCAGTGCTGAACCTGATACCACCAGTGCTATGCCTGCTGCCAGTGTGTCTTGTAATAATCTGGAGGGGGAAGGAGAAGATGATGCCAAGTGTGACAGCAGGGTACCATAGCAGTACCACCAGTGTTAGTACTACTACTACGAAGAAGGTCCAACAGCTTGTTAGCCTTAGGAGTTAAGGAGCGGGTAATCATCATATTAATAGTAACTGTGAGGAGGAAGACTCAGGGGCTGAAATTGATGTGGTTGGTGATAGTAGTAGTAGTAACAGTGATGATGAAGCAGCCATTGGGACTAATGTTAGGAGAGTGGTAGGGGTAGCAATTGAGAGTGTCCAGAATAGCGGTCAAGGGAGCTCAAAACATTCCCCTGACCCTGGGAGTTCCCTTCCCCCATGGTATTGTGCACATGGAACATGATCCTGAAGAAGGCAGAATTGTCACCACCACAAAAATACCACCACCACCAGTAGCACAGATCAGCTGCCTGTGCCTGCTGCTACTGCTGCCAGTCTGCCTTCTTCAGCAAGAAATGGCAAATGTGACATTAGGGGACACTCCGTCACATTGCTCGTCACCTCCTCCAACCAGCAGTGAGCATTTGGAATTTGAGGATTTTGCAACTGCTCTAGTTCCTGCTGCTTCTGAGGGCAGCAGGATACTGAGGAGCAGGGTAGTGTGCCACAGATCACCGTGGACACAGTGGGAATGGTGTCAACAAGTGATCTGGGACTAGGAAAGGTTCTACTTGCCAGCAGCAGCAATACCCCTAGTCCTAGTTGCAGTGTTGATTCTGAGGCAGTAGCAGCAACAGCTGCAACATCATCTGCTGCCACAGATGGTGAAGGGAAATGTGAAGGACAAGAAGAAAGAGGTAATTCTTCTCCACTATTTCCCTCCTCCCTGAAGTCATTGGTGTATATTTCTCTTGGGGCAGGAACAGTGCAGTCATCAACAAAGACGCTGTGCACAATTTGTGACAAGTCAGTGAGAAAGAGAAAGGAGGGAAAACGCCCTTGGCACAACCAGCCTGATAACAGACACCATGACATTTATAGCAAACATGTTAAATCCAAACACCCACCACAGAAATCGAGCACCACTGTTGCTGTACCCCCTGACTCCCCCAAAAGGGGACAAGAGGCAAGGTGGAAATCAAAGAAGAGGAAGATTAAAGAACCCCAGGCAGAGAGTGGACGTTCCATGATGAGCGAAACAACTAGCTCGCCATCACCTTCTTCCTCTATCACCTTCTTCCTCATTGTTACCTTCCCCCCAAATGCTAGCCACTCTGTTGATGTTAGGATGTGGCAGTTCATCTCTACCCATTGCACACTGTGTGGTGCACTGACCACACATAACAGTGTGGTGGAGGAGAATCGCAACCAGGGCATAAAGTGGCATCTGAAGGGATTCCATCCTGCAGAATATGCTAATATGCTGGCAGGGAGGGTTCATCATTACTTTTAAACTGTCAGCAAGTTGACATGTGTCCTTAAAGGGTTCTAGACAAGGGGTATAGTGACAGCAGCAGTATTTGGGTCCTGGTGTCATGGTGTTTGGATACAGTTGTGCCCCCAGATGTTATTTACCATACACACTGTGCACACTACAGTTGCTGATGAGAGGCACAGTTCCTGCTCTCAGGGGAAACATTTCCATTCTAATAACAACTCACCCATGATTTTGGAGGAGGGGCAGGTGGAGAAGAATTATTGTCAACTTCTTCTTTTCTCCACATATACTGGGGGCTACATATTGTGCTGCATGGAAAGTGGAACCTTCATCATCCATCACTCATGTTACTGCTGTTGTTGATCCCATTCGCTTTCAGCTGCCTAATCATCCTGTTGCTTAAACAGCTCAGCAGCAGCAGCAAGAACAGCAGTTGCAAACTCCGCAATTATGGACTCAGGAAGACATTTGACAATGGCCAGTGGCCACTGACCAACATGACCTGCTAGCAGTAGGCCAGTAGGGCATATTTTTTCAGGGCTTGTACTTTTAAAAAAAATAAGAAATATAAAACATAGTACTACAAAAAAAAATGAACAATTTTTGGGGGTTTGTTTCTAACAAGCCTATGTCCTACAAATCAGTGTTTCCTTAATGCTTGTGCCAAACAAGCTTAAGTCCTACAAATCAATGTTTCTTCAGGGCTTGTGCCTCTAATAAGTCTAAGTCCTGCAAATCAATTTTTCTTCAAGGCTTATGCCTCTACAACAAAGCTAATCATCCTTTACAAAATACTCTATTAAGTCAAGTATCAGTCCACCCCAGTGGCAGCTTATGTCAGGGGGTTCCTGTCTCTACCACTTTACATACAAATGCCCACCAATCCTAGTAAACAAACCCCCCCAAAAAAAATCCCTGTTCAACTAATTCTTTCCCCACACCCCACCAACACAAGCACCCTCTGCCCTTTTTATACTATGCCTTTGGGAAATAAAATAATATTTACTATGTGTTGTGTATAAATTCCATGTTCCCATTGATTTCAGTGGAATGAGCAAGGTGAAAAGAATGGAAAAATATGCACTTTTGCAGGAAATTATTTGCAAATCAGGAAGTGCCATTATTTGCCTATTTCAGTTTGAGGTGAACATTTTTGCCCATCCCTGCATCATGAAATTCAGGGCTCCCCACCAGCAGCAATTAATCGATTCCTGCAAAAAAAAAAAAAAAAGTCCTGTGGTCGGTTGTCACGGGAGTCCCGACCCTATATACCCTTTGTTACCAGGATCATTTCATTGAGCAAAACGAGTGATGAAACAAATTGTACTTTATTCACTATAAATAGGCAAACACACAAAATTACACAAAATACAGAAAAGACACGCTTACTTTGGAGCTAGGGGAAAACTACCCTAATCTATGAGCCCCAGTTAGTAAGTAGTCCAGGAAAATACAGTCCTTTTGCCAAATCTTGTTACAGGTACTTTCAGAGCTCTTCTTGAAATTTTTCCTGGGCAAGGAATTTCTTTGGAATCTCTCTTGCAACTTGCAACAACTCTCTCTCCCTCCACAACACGCCCCCTAGCGATGACCCTAGCAACCAATCAGGAAACAACACCCAGAAGGTCATCACTGTTGACAGATGACACCTCCACCCCTGGCCAGTCTGTTAGCCTTTGAAGTGCTCTCTGGGTCCAAATATATAGACAGGATGTCACTCACTAGGGAACTCACTGACATGGAACTAATTACCTTTCTGCTTTTACACAGCCTTAAACACTCCACCCCCCTCCACTCTCTCTCTACCTGCACAGATGTGCAAATCACTGTTGCCATTAATACAAGCCACTAAATAGACTGGGAATTCTCTAATTACACTGGCATGTGACAGAGTTTGTACATTCCTAGCAAATAGCAATGCAACAATGTTAAACATACATGCATGACAGGCAGGCCCCAAACATGGATCTGCGTAACCAGGTGGGCTTGACCTTTATTTGTGAGCCTGGGTACCCTCTTTTCCGTCACATCGGTCCTTAAGGGGTTAAAAGCATTCTATTACAAAGTGAGGAAAGAAGTGGTACTCCATAATGGATGGTGCAATTTTTGTGACATATATCTTACAAGTAAGGAAGGAGGGCGGCGTGATGGATATCCAGTCGGGTAAATGGATATTAGCATCTTCATTGAGTGTAGCTACAGGGAAGGCAGAGGATGATCCACGCTACTTTCCTGGCCCAGCCTTATCCTATTGTATGAATTAGGAACTGGCTGTTCCAGTGCCCTGCATCATTCAGTGAGTGAGTACGATTAACTTGTACAGATATAATGCAAAAAAAAAGTAGGTAGATATACCTGACTACCTGAATTACACCTACATAGCTAAATTAATCTGTTAAGCCAGGCCTCAAAATTTCAAGTCCTGAGCTACTAGCCAGGCCTGAAAAGTTACTCGCCACCAGTTTCCACTCCTAGCCCCACCCATAACCCCACCTTTAACTCCACCCATGTTCCTGCCTTTAACTCCACCCATATCAGGTTCACTCTGATGAAACAACACTGTTGTTCTATGTTTTATTCAGAATAAAATGAACAAAATTATTCAACAATGTACCCACATAACTTAAACAGAAAATAAGTGCATAAGACAACAAGTGGAGGCATACGGTATTTGGATTAACTGCTGAAACTCTTAATAAACTTAGTGCAACTTTTAAAGATGCTTCCTTTTATTGAAAGTGGCATCAAAGGAAGGTCTGCTTTGATCTCCCTTAGCTTAATTCCTGATGGAAGATATTTGCTATATTGTCTGTTGTAAAGTAGGCCCAAGTCCTGTGTAACGTCCCCTTTCTGATGAAAAATACCACTTATCAATGGCTGTGTTTATATTTTAATCCTTCAGTGGTGGTCCATTAACAGCAATCATCAGTAGGTCATCCAGACTCTCTAAAGCCAAGTCGAACAATATACAGTCTTTATTCTGTTTTGGTAGCTGAAACCACATTCACAGGTGGCTGTTGTTGGAGGTAATACAGCACAGAAGTTGATGAGAGGGAGCAATATGGGAAATCTGTCCTTCTGCTAGTTCATTTTTTTCAAAGTCTCATTGAAAGAGAGTTCACTTTGAATGGAAAGTTTCATGTCAGCCCATTCCATGTCTAGAAGGTCAGCTTTGTCCTCAAGGTGATTGTTATAAACATGCTTTCCAATTTTGTGCAGTTCAGTCACTCCAAAGTTGAGGATCTGTTCCTTATTTGGCCAGGACAGGCTGTCAAATATATTTAAAGACTGCACAATATCTGAGGAAACCGAGGAAAGTCTCAAAATTAAGTATTTTTCAGCTTTAACCAATACAGAGTGGCGTATGGCCTGAAATTCTCTTTCACGGGCTTCAAGGTTGGTCAGCTGCAGCCCATGGAGTGTTCCATTTGTTGTTAAGTTGCTTATAAATTCAAGTTTATTTTTTCCTCTCCCAATACAAAGATCCTGAAGAGTTTTAACTGCATATTCTATCTTTGATTTTACATGACAGATCATGAGCTCTGACAAAGGTTTCAGCTTGCCATAAAAATCCAATAGGAAATGCAAACACTTCACAAACTTCAATTGTTTTATGTCTTTCAGGATACCTTTTACTTTAGCATAATCTATGGATCCTTCAGTTGATATCTGCTCACAATGCCTCACCACACTTTTCCAGTTTGGAAGTAAAGAGTGCAAGACATCAACCTTGCTGCATAACCAAGGCACTGTGTGTATTTCTTTAAGTTTGAAAATGTCATCACTTAAAGACTTGGCAATTTCTTTCAGTTGCAGTTGCAGGCATTTGGCTGAGCCAAGATAATATTTAAAAACTCATACACAACATCATCAAATGTTTGTAAATATGAACCTTCTTTGCAAACATACAAGACAGCAAGCTGCAATCGATGAGCCATACAATGAATACTAATCATCTGTGGGCAGATGTCTTTCATCTGGACTGCTAATCCAGACTTGTGGCCCAGCATGCTTGCAGCCCCATCAGTTCCTAAGCCTGCAATCCAGGAAGTGCCTCTGTAAATAAGATGTAGCATATCAAAAAACAGTCAATCCTTTCAAATAGTCCATAGCTGTAGCACTTTCCAGAGTAATTGTAAGCAAAAAGTCTTCTATTTCTCCACCTGAAATATAACTGACATAAATATTTGCATGTTCAGTGGAGGTTCGGTCAGTAGACCCGTCAACCATAATGCCATTAAAAGTTGATTTTTTAATATTGGCCAAAAGACCTTCTCTGATTATTTTTGCAATGAAATGAATGAATTGTTTGCATTGTACATCATTTCCATACTTCTGGAGAACCGGCACATCAAGCTAAAATTAATAAATCAGGGAAATCTCTAAATGGCTTTTCACATTTTGCTACATAATAAGCGAAGCTAAAAATATGTGTCATGTGCTGAAACATTGCTGCATCCATTTTCGTGACACATAAAGCTAATGGACTTTCTTCAGGAGTAACTTTAGCCTTTACTTTATTAACATTCCCCTTGTGCTTATTACTTTTTTCATGCCATACAAATGTTTCCCTTTTAAATGGGACTTTCACACCATCTTTCCATTTTGCATCAGAACTTTGGGGGAACCAACTGCAATCTTTACAAGTAACTGTGTCCGTGTCCTCTGTGTAAATAAGCCAAGAAAATTGTTCCAGCCAATGTGTATTAAAACGGCATCTTTTAAAGCTCTTGCCAGAATCACCATCATGTTTCTTCTTTGTTGTTATAGCAGTTGAGATGTCTTGCACTGTATAAGTAGCAGCCAAATTTGTGCTTAATGTTTCATCCTCTTTTTCTCTAGAGTTAGAAAGTGACCCTGCAACAGCAGGCTGATCTTTTACTTTCACAAAGAAACTTAATTTGCTCTACTTCATCTCTCTGCTTTCAAACGAACATAAGGCCTCAAAATTGAAGATAAAGGCCAGTTGAATAAGATCAATAATATGAGGTGTTGACACCTCTGTAGAGAACAAGAAAGAAGCAAATGTTAGACTTTTCAGATCAAACAATAAAATTGAATCACCCATCTCAGCATGCCAATTAATTCCTTGGCATATGAAATGCAACAGTTTTTGGGGTTACTTATCCAAAGAAGGTCTGTGGGGACAGTTATTCAACCTGCAGCTTCTAAATTACCACCTTTTCAGATACAGACATCTTCAATCCATATTTATTGTTATAGCAAACCCATTCCCCTTAAAATGGCAGAAAAGAAACAAATTTCAGGACTTGTAAAGTTCCAAGCAGGGAAAAAAAAGGAGAGAAAAAACAAAAACACACACCAGACAAGTAGTAAAGTTGAGAAATATATTTTTATTAAAATAAAGTTGCATAAGTAATACATATAAAAGGAATGAGATACAAAAAATAAATTAAATAGACGAAAAAGGTTTCAAAAAGTTCCCTGTTCGGTGTCTATTTTATTTTTTAAAACTGGTTTTACAATGAGCTCCCTTATGCATGTTTTCATTATATCTGCAGCAATTAGCAAAAATCACTGCAATTGTAGGAGGAAGTCAGACATAGTAAAGATGAAAATGATTTCTTACTAACAAGTTTATATAAATACACATATAAAAAGGAACTATAAAACAGATAAAAAATAAATGGATACAACATGCATATAAAATTTCCCATTCAGTGTCTATGTTACTACCTGCATAAGCTGTGGAGCAATGAACCCCTTTGTCCCTTTGTGTTTGTTATAGCTGCAGGAATTTGCAAAAATCACTGTGGCTTTGTAGAATAAAAGTAAATAAAAGAAACACACCAGATGTAGTAAAGTTTATTACTTTTTTTTTAAACACAAACTTACACAAAGAAAACACACACACACACACAAAAGTCAAGATAAGTTACATATAAAATGCATTAAAAGTTGCAGACAATATGAGAACTGTGGATGTGTGTGAGTACGTATGGGTAGATTTTCACTGTGTATCAAAGTGACTTCAAAGTAAATTTCTAATTTAAGACCAAAATAGCTGAACTGGAAGTATAGCTGTCTTGGAGAATTTTTCCACATCAGCTATTTTGGTCTTGAAGTTGAAATTCACTCTGAATTATTCTTACTTTAGTGAAAAAACCTATCAGTGTGTGTGAGAACACATGAGTGTATTTAAAAGGAACATAAGTGTGCACAATTGAAATCCAGTCACTGGTTTCCCATCTATAAAGCACATCTGTTACTCCAGCATTAACATTTAGGTTCATTGCTTGGAGAAGTGATAAACTAGAGAAGTCAACTCTACTTTATCACTGCTTATTGAGTCTCCCAGATAGATTTGTAGAAGTTTAGATTGTTAGCATCACAAGCCCTGATGAATCAGAGATCATTTTTATCACTCAGGCATTTTGTAATCACAAGCCCTGAGGAATCAGAGATACTTTTTAGCAATCAGGCTTGTTAACATCACAAGACCTGAGGAATCAGATACTATTACTAGCACTCAGTATTGTTAGAGTTACAAGCTCTGATGAATCAGTGATTTGTAGGGCATAGGCTTGTTAGAAACAACCTCCCAACAATTGTTTTTTGTAGGCCTCTGGTTTATATTTAAAGAACAAACCCTGAGAAAGAAAAAATGTATGCCCTCCTTGCCTAGTGCCAGTTGGTTATGGTGGCTATTGGCCACTGGTAAATGCCCCAGTATCATTGTGGCATTTGCAATTGCTGTTTTTGTCGCTGCTGCTAAGTTGTTTGAGCAACAGGATAATTTGACAGATCCAAAGGAAAGGAATGAATAACACAGTGGTGAATGTGTTTGCCTTTCATCTAACTTTCTGGCCATGTTATCATCTCTCTCACTCTCAACTTCATCTGTATCTGAAGAAGAGGAGGATGCTGGAGGGATAATTTCTAGATCTACATCATCATTATCAGTCATTATTGGGTCATCCTCAGCATTGCTTGGTGCTTCTTGCTCACTACCTTAATATTCCTCTAATTTTTTAGAGATCTCAAACAATTTCTTTTTACTTGTACTTTCACAAAGGTTGCTTCTCACAAACACAGAACAGCATGCCATGGGGATGTGTCATCCCTTCTAATATGCCTGTAATAAAATAAGGGAAACTTGTCATGTGCTTGGTAGAAATTCAGTCTTTCCATTGATTTCAATGCAATGAGCTAGGTGAAAAAAAATGTTAAACCTGCACTTTTTGTGGCAAATTTCCCATTAGGCAGGAAGTGCCATTTTTGTCCTGTTTCGCTTTTCAGGCAAAAACTTCACCCATCCCTATTCACCACTGCTCAGGCAGGCAAAATATGAAAAACTCCACTTTGATGGGTATTTGAGAACTGTGATTGATAATTTCAGATCTAGATTACTGTAGCAAGGCCCAGTAATCTGGCACTAGCATGGCACAGTTATTGCTTATAAAGGAAGTCATGGTGAAGCCAGAAGGCATTGGAAGTTGTTAGACTGAATTGCAGAGCCGATACACTGATTACACTGATAAAAGGGAGCTATGCCATATGCCATAGAACTCAGTGAGCAGTGCTGCCACCCTACATGTTAGAAATCCCAAATTCAAACTCTGAAAGCAGCTGTTTTAACCTTTTGAGTGCCAGAGGAGTACGCAAAGCACTGCAGAGCAATGTGTTGTGTACCCCTCTGGCAATCAGAAGGTTAAGTTCTCTTGTTCCTACTCGGTATTGATTGTTGCAGTGAAGTGACATAATTCAGTTCTTACCACCCTTCTACATTGCATCAAATATATGTGAACTGGTGGTGAAACGGCCAACAATGTCCAGATCCTGGTACTTGAATTTTCACTATACAGGCTCCCATGAGCAGTGCAGGTTATAATTATATAAAATAAAATAAGGAAAACAAAGTCTCCCAGTACTTGTGTTCTTTATAAGTATTCAATATAATAATTTGCTAGAAAGTTTGTAACAACGCAGTCATGCTCAGTAAAGACTGCTGCACGTGCTGCAGTCATGCTCAGTAGAGACTGCCCATGACAAAGCTGATACAGAGCAGAGCTCTCCAAAGGAGCGTCCAGCTCTGTATCAGCCGCGGAGTGGGCAGTCTCTACTGAGCATGACTGCACCGCGCCCGGCTGGCACTGTATCATCAGCGGCGTAGGCAGTCTCTACTGTGCATGACTGCCCCGCGACTGGCTGGCAATGGCACTGTGGCCCGTGTAACGGGCTCTTCAACTAGTTATTTTATAATCTCATCAGTGCAGAATGATAACATACTGTAATATAATATATTAACATAATGTAAATATAATAAAATGTGTAATAAATAAGCAAATACCGATCAGAGTATTTCTTCTCATAGCAGCAAATGAAAACAATATTATACAAGCATAAAGTGCTAAAATGCTATACAGAATCAACTCACAAACATGATACATCTTAACATCTTAAAGGGATAGTAACATTTCATAATAAAAGTAGCTCTAGTTAACCTTCATAGTATTTGGGTCATGGAGAGTGTTATTTCAATTCTGTCAGAGTTGTAGTTCATGAGTAATTGAATGATAAAGTATCCCCCTCCCCCCCCTTTTACTGATATAACACTGCTCAGCTCAGAGCAGTAGGGTGTGTCCAGGTAGATTGCAGAGAGGGACAATCTTCAATTAAGGTAAGGGAAAAAGCTTAAAAAAAACTGTCAAGGGGGGCAGGGTTTTCAATGTTCTCACAGTAAGAAGATTGGCCCTTGCTGTGAGCTGTCTGGTCTATGGACCAGGTTCCACAGCTGAGTGAAGGGGGCTTACACTAGGTAAAAGGGACGGGAGGGGGAAACTTTATCATTGAATTACTCTTGAACTACAACTGACAATATTGAAATAACACTCTCTATGGCTCAAATACTATGAAGATTAATTGGAGCTTCTGTTTTTGTGAAACATTACTATCCCTTTAAGGCAGTTGACAACTGTTTTGCAGCTGACATCACATAGGGGAAATTTCAAGAATTCTCTTAAAATGACAGATGTATGGCAAAACAGTAAATTTTCAGATAATGTCTAAGTAACAGTACAAGTTAATTCTATATAGCAGATCTAGAAAACAAACAGAAATAGGAATTAGTATCCTCAAATTAAATTAAAAAGAATTATAGAGGGAAGGAGAATGTAGAGAATTTATCTCAAGACAATTAATAAACTGTTAACTTAAAATATGAAAAAAAAATTTGTTTAATAATTGTAGCACCACAATCATAAGCATGAATAAATAATAATAAACAATGCATTGCATATAAATTGACTTGTTTTTGTATGAAAATATAAATATAGCACTGGTACTGGATTTAATTGTGGTTATTGGAATTGAATACAGTACAGTGTCACACATATCAGAAAGACCTTGAATACAACCCTGAACCTTTCACTTGTTTGAAAGATCCGTTCCAGAAAAAAACATATTAAATTTGTAGCTGTTCTGTGGTTTTCTAAAAAGGCCAGTTTATCCTGATTCCAAGAGATTTTCCAAGCTAGCTTGCTTTAAAACACACTTTAGTTATCCAACAGTTATAAAGGAAGACTGTTCACATAAGAGGAAAACACAAAGTGAACATCAAGCTAGAACATCAATATTTGACATTAATCAGGTGATTAAGGCAAAATACATGCAATGCCTCCAACAACGACTGTATTTTTCAAACTGTTTTTCTTTACTAACTCCCAAATCCCGATCTCTTAACCCCTTACCGCCCGTGGAAATACATGTACGTCCTGAGAGGATGTCCTAGGTGGACAGAAGTCATTTAAAAAAATGAAAAAAAAAGTTCGGCTGGCATTAAGTGGTGGCCGCGTGTGCGCACGGATGGTCACTAAGGGGTTAAAGAGCTGGAGTAATCCCTGAGCAAATCAACCCCAAGGAGGACAAATACAAATGTAAAAGGTTTGCATTCATTTCAATATAGGTAAATCTTTGGATGCCAGAGGAGTATGCAAATTTTTTTTTTTTTTCAAGAAAGTATTTTACCAGGAACAATACATACGTTTTCAAGTATGTCCTGATCTCATTTTATCTACTTCAGATGGGTGAAAGGCTGAACTGACATTGCAGGGACCAAAACCTGTGACCTTGCAGTTTGAACAGATTTTACAGCTGGTGCCTTAACCAAATGAGCCATCTCACCGGCTTGCAAAGTAATATGTTGCACACCCTTCTGGCATTCAAAGGATTAAGGTGTTGATTCAATTGTGTCAGATAAAACAGCCGGTAGGGCTTAATTGACTACTGACTGACAGAAAAAAATGTCTAAATCAGTATTCAATTGTCCTACCAGGTGAAAGCACAATGGACGTTAGGCCACAGAAAAGGACTTGTGACCAAACATCCATTTTGTGCTTTAAATTCCCAAAATTCATGCTTAATAGTGTGAATAATGAGAACATGAAGGAAAAAAGCTAACAATCGGTGCCAGAGATACTTTCAAACACCGATCATTAGCTCAAATACAGACACCCTCCCAAACACTAACCCTACACTATCCCTAACACTAAAGTGCCACAATACTACCCCTAACACTAGCCTAACACCCAGATCTATGTTACATTTACCTGTCATCCACTGCCCATCTTCTTCTATATTCCACCTTCTTTTTTATGTAATCTTCTTCTTCTACCTTCTCTCTTTCCTCTTCTATCATCTTCTGTTCCTTCTCTCATTCCTATAAAATGAAGAAAAAGAGCCAACATAACTCTGACATCTGTGCATAGTTTAACTGCTTGATTGCCAGATGGGTATGCAATGCATGGCAGAGCAATGCGTTGTGTACCTCTCTGTCACTCAAAGGGCTAAGCATTGCACAGATGTCAGAGTTAAAAATGTATAAGATGCCAAAGGAATAAAAACATTTCCCCATATATCTGCTAATAAGTAATATATGTTGTCCAATACAAAAGTAAACTTTAGTGCCAAAAACTGCTGGAAATAAACATGACCCTTTGTGTTCTCCTCCCCTGTCAGCGGCGGTGGTGGAGAAAGGAATAGTAGACAGATACCCCCCACCCAAATACCTCACGGTCTGATGCTCATTTCAGTGTGTGGGAATTTTGAACAGTTATTGCCTTCTTATTTGGACATTCTCTTTTCAAAATGACTCATAGCTGTTGGCTGGGATGTGTGCTTACGCACCTCCCATCTAATCAGCTTTGAGCAAGTTCCTTTGATCCTCTGCTCCAGTATCCAGATAGTTAATGCTAAGTATTTTGAATAACATTTACCAATCCTCCTTTGTCAACAGTAAAGCATATACATAGCCATGTATAACCATTAGTGGTTAATTTGTTTTCATTTAGTTGTCTATAGATTTAGCCAGTAACCATACATTTTTGCAGTGTCTTAAATATATCTGTTCTATTACAGAAAAAAACAACAGTAACCTGCAAAATTGTAAGTCTTTGAGTGGCAAAGAAGTATCCAATGCCTGGCAATGCTTTGGATACCTCTCTGAAATGAAAAGTGTTAAAAACAAAACCCAATATGTTTGAATACCAGTGGCACGGCTTGGCCACACACACACACACACACACACACAATGTACATACACACACATATAATATATATATATATATATATATATATATATATATATATATATATACTGCTCCAAAAAATAAAGGGAACACTTAAACAACACAATGTAACTCGAAGTCAATCACACTTCTGTGAAATCACACTGTCCACTCAGGAA
This sequence comes from Rhinophrynus dorsalis, assembly GCA_037306005.1. Taxonomy (NCBI): domain Eukaryota; kingdom Metazoa; phylum Chordata; class Amphibia; order Anura; family Rhinophrynidae; genus Rhinophrynus; species Rhinophrynus dorsalis. Next base: position 327,718,308 of record CM074720.1, on the reverse strand, counting down.
GCAACACTGATTGACAATCAATTTCACATGCTGTTGTGCAAATGGAACAGACAACAGGTGGAAATTATAGGCAATTAGCAAGACACCCCCAATAAAGGAGTGGTTCTGCAGGTGGTGACCACAGACCACTTCTCAGTTCCTGTGCTTCCTGGCTGATGTTTTGGTCACTTTTGAATGCTGGTGGTGCTTTCACTCTAGTGGTAGCATAAGACGGAGTCTACAACCCAAACAAGTGGCTCAGGTAGTGCAGCTCATCCAGAATGGCACATCAATGCAAGCTGTGGCAAGAAGGTTTGCTGTGTCTGTCAGCGTAGTGTCCAGAGCATGGAGGCGCTACCAGGAGACAGGCCAGTACATCAGGAGACGTGGAGGAGGCCGTAGGAGGGCAACAACCCAGCAGCAGGACCGCTATCTCCGCCTTTGTGCAAGGAGGAGCAGGAGGAGCACTGCCAGAGCCCTGCAAAATGACCTCCAGCAGGCCACAAATGTGCATGTGTCCACTCAAACGGTCAGAAACAGACTCCATGAGGGTGGTATGAGGGCCCGACATCCACAGGTGGGTGTTGTGCTTACAGCCCAACAGCAAGCAGGACGTTTGGCATTTGCCAGAGAACACCAAGATTGGCTAATACGCCACTGGCGCCCTGTGCTCTTCACAGATGAAAGCAGGTTCACACTGAGCACATGTGACAGACGTGACAGAGTCTGGAGATGCCATGGAGAACGTTCTGCTGCCTGCAACATCCTCCAGCATGACCGGTTTGGCGGTGGGTCAGTAATGGTGTGGGGTGGCATTTCTTTGGGGGGCCGCACAGCCCTCCATGTGCTTGCCAGAGGTAGCCTGACTGCCATTAGTTACCGAGATGAGATACTCAGACCCATTGTGAGACCATATGCTGGTGCAGTTGGCCCTGGGTTCCTCCTAATGCAAGACAATGCTAGACCTCATGTGGCTGGAATGTGTCAGCAGTTCCTGCAAGAGGAAGGCATTGATGCTATGGACTGGCCCGCCCGTTCCCCAGACCTGAATCTGACTGAGCACATCTGGGACATCATGTTTCGCTCATTCCACCAACGCCACGTTGCACCACAGACTGTCCAGGAGTTGACGGATGCTTTAGTCCAGGTCTGGGAGGACATCCCTCAGGAGACCATCCACAACCTCATCAGGAGCATGCCCAGGTGTTGTAGGGAGGTCATATGGGAACGTGGAGGCCACACACACTACTGAGCCTAATTTTGACTTGTTTTAAGGACATTACATCAAAGTTGGATCAGCCTGTAGTGTGGTTTTCCATTTTGATTTTGAGTGTGACTCCATATCCAGACCTCCATTGGTTGATAAATGTGATTTCCATTGAGAATTTTTGTGTGATTTTGTTGTCAGAAAGAAAGAAAGAAAGGAGAAGGGCAGCACTTGTGGGTCTTTTCATATAAAGTTTTATTGGTCTAAATGAGCAGACTCATGGGTGCTGCCCTCCTCCTTTCTTCATGTTCCATTCAAACGTGGGATTGTGCACCTGGCAAGACATTTTTGAGAGTGAGTGCTACCACCTTCATTCCATATATATATATATATATATATATATATAGATAGCTATATATATATATATATATATATATATATATATATATACATATACCTGTGTGCACTAACACATATACTGCATGTGTAGTCACACAGACATACACAACACATATGGGGCAGAGAGGGAGGCATGATGGGGTGAAGGAGAGGCACATTTTATTAACAGTGTGTTTGAACCCTTTGCATGGCACAGGAGTGTCCATCCTATGAATATGTCATGTGTTGGAAAGTGCATGGCATTTAAAAGGTTAGTTGGGCACTGTAGTGAATTTATTTTAATGTTCTTTGCGACTGCTCCCTACCTCTTTCAACTCTTCCCCCATCTGTTTCTCTCCCTGGTGCTGCTTTGATGTGCACATGGAGGAGATTATGTGTATGTGTGTTCCTCATTGTAGTCTCTTTACTTCTTTGCTGTGGGCGGCAGCAGTAGCTGACTTTAGTGAGCAATAGAGATACACACAGGCTCCTCCTGGTGCACAGCAAAACAGCACCAGAGGGAGAAAGGAGGGGTGTTTAAAGATGCAGTGGGGGGGGGGGGCAGGAGCACTATGTGGAATGGGTAAAGGATGCAAAATCAGAAGGGAACCCTTTAAGTATCAGCGGGTGTCCAACACATGCCAGAAAAATGTCTTGGACATTCCTGTGGCACTGAAAGGGCAAACAAAGTGAAGGCCAGAGGGAGCAGGGAGAATGGTACAGAGAGAGACAATGGGGACGGAGGCAGGGTGGCATCCAGCACCAGGAAACAGAGAAAGACATGATAGGTATTTAAAGATGCAGGGGTGGGAAGATCACTATGTAGAAAAGGTAGCTGAGGGGGGAAAAATACCTATCCTGCTTAGCAGTGTATAAAATTAATTTTAAAAGTAATGCTATTCAATAGGATGAGAATTTTGAAAACTGTTTCAAAATGTGACTGATAACTCCTCCCCAAACAATAACTCAGCAGTAAATTATTTGTAAAGCAGCAGTGCGCAACCTGTGGCCCTTCAGCCATTGAGAACTACATTTCTTATCATCACCGGACAGCCAACAGCTGACCAGGGTGAAGGGAATTGTAGTCCTCAACAGCTAGAGGGTCTCATGTTGCTCATCCCAGTCCTACTCACAAAGTAGATCCTGAATGCAAAGGTTTGTGGGTGCTGCAGTTGTTATCTATCTATATCTATATATATATATAGTTCTTGATAGTAGCACTCTCTGTTAAGCTGTATACGTGCCTGGGTGCAATGACAAATCATGCATACAAGTTGCTGGAGGATAGGATTTCTTTGAAGGTGTACAAAGATTTTTTATTGAATCAACTTTTCGGCCACGTTACATACCTTTATCAAGATTACAAACACTTGGTGATGGCTACCCTTATATACCCAGTGAACAAGTAAAAGCCAGAAAAACTGAGACAAACCCCAACTACAATTAACATAATTAATTACTCAAATGTGTAGTAAATCAGTGTGATGATGAAAACACTTTGACATGTAGTAAAAAGTAGTGGCTGTTAAAATCAATGGAAATCCTTCAAGGAGTGAAATGAAACAATAATATGGAAGACAGAGTAAAGCGATCTATCTTAATAGTGAAACATCGTATGTGTTCATAGTCTAGCTGGTACTCCATGGCATTGCAACGCTCGAGAGGGCGATTCAGACCCTTAACTCAACTTGACCATAAGGGAGCTAGCAATGTCAGGAGTCCAAAACAAGAGTAGAAATGCATCAAATATGAAAACAGAGAACATCTTGCCTGAATGCGGAGGTCTGCCATGACTCCCGCATATCGCAAAGCACCCACTTATCACAAATCTCCGTTTATGTCAGTAGTGTTTAATGACCACGCTATAATGACAGAGCTTGGATTAGCTCAGGGATGCCTTAGGGTAACGGAACTCAAAGTAGACATTTCCCCTAGTCCAGTTATACCTTTGAATAAAAGGGGAAAAGAAAGTATTTACACTCCTAGTGAACATAACATATGTGCCTCTTGTGTAAAGTCAACAGAATCTATACCAGTGGTTCTCAACCCGTGCCCTCAGTGGCTACTAACAGGCCAGGATTTGAGCATTTCCTTTTAAGAGCACAGGTGAGTTAATCAATATGACTGAGACTCTGATCAACACACCTGTGCTCTAGCAGGGAAATTCCTAATCCCGGCCTGTTAGTGGCCACTGAGGGCATGGGTTGAGAACCTCTGATCTATACAGATACAGTGTCATCAAAAGTAAAGAAAGCAACATTTTACAGTAACCGGTGTAGACATATGAGCTGAGTTTCCTGAACTTTTTCAGTACGATAATAAATACACTCTTTTTTTATGTTAAGTACTTTTTTTTGTCTACTTTTGTGCAAATAATTGTAGTGATCCAAATTAAAAAATAAAGCACAGATTCAGCAAGGTAATAAGACAAAATGAGTTTACTGAGTGAGACAGTTCTCCAGCATACAGAGGAAAGCATACTCACTGCACAGAGCAGAGACATCGTATGAGTATGAGCAGGCCCATATTCAATGGATAGACAAAGTAGTAGGGAAGTGCAGCTAAGTGGGAAACTGGAGAGTAGAAGAGGCAAATTGTTACAAGCATCAAGTCATCAACTGGAAAAAAAATGAGGGTTAGGCTAAGTGTGAAAAGGGTGAAATTAGTGCATTCAGTATGTATTGCAGATGCATCAGGGATCCAGAAACATTTCAATGGGAAATTTATTTATTTATTTTTGTTATTAAGATGTACGGAGCATATTAATGGCTCGAACCAGTGGCAGAGAAGATAAACAGAAAGGCACTGTAAACTTTTCACAGTGGGTGAATGTGAGGGAATGGACAACGGTTTGATGGCAGCAGGTGGACAGTAAACATTGACAGGGATGGTGAATATTAAGGACAGGAAATTATATGGAATATAGCAGGCAGAGATGCTAAATATAGGTGAGAGTGAGTAAATAGGCAGGAGGCTAAAGTACTTGTATTAACCCCTTAAGGACAGTGTGCACGCGCTTGCGTGCACACAGCCTGCACTTAAGGACCACAGACAATTTTTTTTTATTTGTGCATCTGGTTCAGGGGGCCCCGAACAGCTCCCCGTCATGGGTCCTTAAGGAAGACATGACATATAGCAGAGTAACAATAAATAGACGGAACAGGCAAGTCCTTACAGAGATTTTGGCAGGAGTGGCTACCCTGGCTATGCCCCTATGCAAGTTATGAGGAAACAATATGGAGGAGATTAGAATATCTCCTACTTTCTGCCATCCCAGGGTGTGGCTGGGGCAGACAAGAATTTTGGATGTGCCAGCCTTCTCCTATTATTATTAAACTTAAACACTGCACCAATAAATTCCACAGTGAGTGCGCACAGTACAAAACAGATAATTTGTTGGCATTGTAAAATATTGTTTCTCACTAAATTTGCTGTAAACAAGATCACGTTGTGATACCTGATTTCAAATGCTTCTATATTTAAATATTGGATATGACTGTGGGAAATCATGAGGACCTTGTGACATGTGACTTAGCAGCCCCTCAGCATACTCACAAACCTGTCATCTTTTGATTCTGTAGTCTACAAACCGTATTACTTAAAACAACTTAACTAAAACTTTACTAATTTAATTTGCAATATTAGATTGACCCCGATATGTGAATACAGACAAATATGAAGAAATTTTGGGTCAAACCAACTTCACCACAGGGAACAAATAACATATTCCATTTGAATGGATCTTTTAAGCAATTGAATGCAAGGGTGCTCGCCAAAACCTTTGGAAGCAATTCTGGGACAAATCAACAGATCAATAGGGGACAAACAAACTTTAGGACATATTGCCTCAGTATTGCCAGTTACCATTTGACAGATTTTCTTTAGCTTGTTGAATGTTAAAATGAAAATGTTATCTCTTTCAAAGTAGACCAGTCTTACTAAGACAAAAGTATATATTGAAGCAACAAAATGAAAAGACATTTGTATTTCTGGCTGAAAACCTTAAAATATTTATACCAGCCATGAGAACGTTTGAGTTTTTCACAACAAATCCAGCAGCACTAAATAAATGTGTTTTTCAATGGTGTGATTTTAAAATACTCACTGTTTAAAAGATACATCTGTAGTCTGTTAGTTGTACTCCAGACTTAATTGGAAAGTAACATTCAATTAATGGATTCTGAGCACATGGTCTTTTGATGTATCTTAGTAACATGTTCACATATAGGTCTGGCTGAAGGTATTTATTTGTTAGAAAGAATGCTTTGGAGCAATAAATACTTATTTCTTGGCGACTGATCATACACTATAAATCTATTTTCCAAAATTTCTTCCCAAACATACTAAAACACATCAAAAGACAACTATCTGAGATATGTCTCTGACCAGATCAAAAATGAATAGCATAAAAATTCTCTACACTCTTTTTGTAGTATGCAAAACACGGTTAACACATTATGGCAAAATATCAGATGTTAAATATTTAATAAATACACTTGAATTATTTAGCTGTAAAGTTTTTTTAATATTAGCAGAAGATAAACTGTATTATGACAACTTTGCTAAAAGTTAATACATATTTAGATTTTTTTGACTGATTTACTTGGCTTGTTTAATATAAAATGTATATAACTTTACATTTTCATCAGATTTATGTAATAAAAAAAGTTAAGATGTTTATTTCTCAAACATATTGAAACTAGTTGAAAAGCCCATGTACACGGGCCACGGTGCCACCGCTGAAGTCATGCGCAGTAGAGACTGCTGGTGACGCCGTTGATACGGAGCACGGTGCTCTGAATTCTAACCGGAGTCCTATCTGCGCATCATCCTGGGACTGCCGCTTGGTCCCACGAAGTTGCGCAGAGAGGACCACGGTCTATATTCGGAGTGCCCCGCTCCATATCAGCCACTGCACGGGTAGTATGTATTGCGCATGACAGCAGCGTCTGCAGCCGTCTCTACTGCGCATGACTGCTTCTAACAAACATCCTTAGTGAATTATTACATAGGATGTAATTTTAGCATGTGGTCTGGCAATAATAGAGCTCTCCAGTCACTTTCCACATAAGTGGAGCCTTATAGCAACATGTGGACATTTCATTACCTTGCATCTGATCTAAAGAAGAATGCCATAATCATGGCGAATTTAACCCTTTCAGTGCCAAAGGGGCATACAATGCATTTCTTTCCAATGTGTTACATACTCCTCTGACTCTGAAAGGGTTAAGTGTTTATTTGTATCATTTTAATCATACACAGCACATCAGTTTTTCATTATATAGATGTCTTACTCCAGATAATTGTTTTAAAAGATTTATATGTGAGAAGTTGAAGAGCCCGTTACACGGGCCACAGTGCCATTGTCACCCGGTCTCGGGGCAGTCATGCGCATTAGAGACTGCCCGCGCCATGGCTGATACAGAGCTGGGAGCTCCGAAGAGGCGTCCAGCTCTATATCAGTCGCGGCGCGGGCAGTCTCTACTGCGCATGACTACAGCATGCATGAAGTGGTGTTACACACGTTTTAGCGAATTATTATATAGGATGTGGTAAATGTAAAAGTGTGTACAAGTACAACTTGCCATCTTTAAGATAATTTACTATGTACAAGCAAATACTACTGTCTATAATGAACGCCAGTAAAGGATGCAGCAGTATTCTGAGCCAATTTTTGCATTTTTGGCTGAAAATCTTATAAAAATGACTTCCATTTCAAAGCATCCTCAATATTTATGCCAGATATGGAGTGGGTTGAGAATTCCACAATAAACCAGCAATGTTAAATACATTTATTTTTCAGTGTTATGATATTAAAATGCATATTTTCTTAAAAATACATCTGTAGACTGTTAGTTGTTCTCCACATTTAATTGGAAAGTGACACTGAATTAATTCATTCTGAGCACATGATCTTATGTATCTTCATAACATTCTCATCTTTAGGTTGAGTTAAAGATATTCATTTCAGATGCTTTGGAGGAATCAGTAATTATTTCTTGGAGACTAATCATGAGCCACAAATGTACTTGTCAGAATGTATTCAAAAGCATGCTAAAAACAAATAAAAATAAAACAATCAAAGATAGAGAGTTGAAGGCGAAATATGATAAAAAAAGCTACATTAAAAATATACATTTAAATACTTTATTAAACACACTTGATTTTCTTAAACTTTTAAGGTATTTTTTCCATTAATAGCAGAAATATTATAACCAATTGTCAGGGTAACCTAGGTAAATCAATCACACGACACAGGTACAGGTGAATTTAACCAGTTTATATAAGATCAATATGCAGGAGCAAACACACTTCCCCAACCTTCTTAGGAACAGGTGTGAGGACACTGCACAGTCCACTACCCAGGAGCTGACACTGAAAGGGACCGCACTGTTAAAGAAGGGACCCATAGGGCTGGGAGAGCACTCACTCCTCAGTTATTATTCATTTATGGTTTTATTAAGTTAAAGTGTTATGCCCCTTTAAATTTGTTCAAAGTGTTTAGGAATATTCTAGATTTTGCCCTTCTTCCCGCTCAAGATAGTGATTGACTGGAGTTGAGTTACCTCGCACCAGGTAGCTGTTTTGGGTGGGAAGAATGGGTGTATAAGACCCTGAACCCCCCCTTAAGTTCATCTGCTGGCCAGCTTTCAGCCCTGCTGACTACTGTTTCACCAAGGCAAAAGAGCGGTTCTTTCGGTGCAGTATGTCAGTGGAGCTGTTATGATTGGCTGAAGAGTTGCAGCGGAGAGCAGTGGAGAGCGGGGACAGCACCTGGATCCAGGACTGCTTGATCCATCTTCATCAAAGACTATGAGACCAGTGTCAGCAAGTGAACCAGCTGACAGAGCGTAGCAATGTAGAAGCAGGAGGAGAGAGGCCATGATTTCTCCGCCCCGGCTGAAGATAATAACAGAGCCTCTGAGTGCCGGGGTGAAGACTCAGTGATGGAGCGGTGTAATGACGTCAGTGGAATGCAGGCGTGCATTCCACCAACGATTAAAGCTGCAAGGAAGAGGGTCCCAAGGTGAGCATTCTTGCCCGAAGACACAGAGGGCAGCACCTTACAGAAAGAGGAGGGCTGCTGAAGAAAGAATAAAGGAGCAAGATCAACATTTAGAAGCAGATGACAGCACCAGGGCAGAGCAGTTACAGGAAGTCAGGAGGCCTGGTGAGTGTCTAGGGAACCAAGGGTTAACAGCAGTGCTAATTTCTTTAACTGATATTCTGAAACAAATGTCTACCAAACATAACAATGTAACTAGTGTATGGGATACTGAGACAAGACAGAGTAGTGAGCTACAAGTAATTGAAGACATTACACAAAGAGAAACCATTAGAAAGGATAATATTACTAGTGTCAACGAATCATGCCTGAGGGAAGCTTTGACATGTGATGTTTCTCCACTTGGCTTCCATTTAGCTAGTAGTATATAAGAAAAAGATTTGGAAAGGGGAATTCTTAGATCTATTGTCATTATTGCCTGCGTCAAAAGAGTTTTTGGCAAAGAAGAGTGATGATAGATCTGAGAATGATAGAAGGAGACCAATTCCTAGATCATTTAATAACTGGTTACAAGCATTTTGCTTATTTGCTTCAGTAATGGGAGAGAAGCACCCTATATTATGTTCTGGTTTATTTCAGCATGTAGAAATTGTGCTTGAGGCTTACAAGACTTTTGGCGGTGTTGCTTGGTTTACATATGACGAGCAATTCTGCCAAAAGCTAGCTGTACATACTTCAGTAAGTTGGGGTCAGAAAGATGTGGTCTTGTGGGTCTCATTAATGTCACAGCAAACTAATAGTAATTGGCATAGATCTCAAGCTCCTTCTTTAGGACAAGTTCAGAAAAAAGGGAGTTGCTGGGCATTCAACAAGAATCAATACAAAATTCCCAATTCATGTAAGTTTTGCCGTGAATGTCTGACGTGTGCTGGGAGTCATCCCAGTTTTCGCTGCTTTAGAAAATAGTTACAAACAACCCAGACAGTTAATAAAACCAATGTTTCAAAAAGCTTCAACTCCAGTGAGAAGGAAATAATTGCTGCCTTGGTTAGATCGTTACCCAAGTCAGGGGAAAGCGCAGGTAATTAAAAATGGTTTTCAGCTTGGTTTTGAGTTGCCAACTTACAAGTCACAGTCTTTTCAGTGAGTTGACAATTTAAAGTGAAAAAACCCATAATGTTAGCAAGGTAGAGTAACCTCACATTACAGTCCAGGCAAACTAGCACACATAAAAAAGCTCCAGGGATACTAACAAGCATGTGCATACACATACACACACAGACACACAAAAACATCAAGCACATCAGGATACATTCTGCAGCAATAACATCAGCACACACAACTCAAAAAAGCACAAAGTACAAATCACCAAACACACACAGCATCAAACACACTAGGTACTCAGGCAATTTACAGTATCAAACAAAACAAGGTACACATATACACACAAAAACAGCATCAAATATGCTCAACAAACAAACACACATGTACAAACACAGGGAAAGATTAAAGGTGGAGTGTGAGAGAGAGAGAGGTAGAGAGAGAGAGGGAGGGAAGGGGGAGAGAGAGGGAGGGGGATAGAGAGAGTGAGGAAGAAAGAAGATTAGGGATGCAAAGGAAGAAATAGAAGGGAGAAAGGATATGAGAGAAAGAGTTGAGATAGACAAGAGGAAGCGAAAAAAGTTCTCTCCAAGAGATCCATAGGGTTATATGACTTTTATGCCACAGGGAGTGTACAGATGGAAATCATCACGTTTTATTGTCTACCAATCTTTGCAAACTTATGGTTATTTTCAGAGTTCATAATTTTCAAACATCATATTCATCATGCAGTGATGGACCTAATACACTTTTCCTGTGCAATTAATTAGACTCGGTTGTCTGGAAGTCTCCTCTAGGAAATCCATTTACATCATTACCAAAGTGGACTAGTCGTTGTTGTTTTTCTTCAACAAAAAGTATGTTTTCTTGCCTTTACATTTTTGCTATTTTCATATAATTAATATTTATTCTGACTACCAATTCCTTTTACCTTTATATTTGTCAATATAGATGCATATGCATCAATGAGTCTCATGAATTAGCAAATTATGGGAAAAAAAGATTGTTAATATTGACTGTGCGGCACCCATTTGTATTATTCTTATAAAAAAATAATAGTCACAATTTACAAACCTGTTACCAAAGACTTACTATTCAGTAGATTATTGCAAAGAATAATTATTGTTATTATATTCTATATTCTAAATGTTTTTTTAGGTTTACAATTTCTACTGCTTATTGCAATAAAATTGATAGATATATTTCTAAGGTCTCTATTGCATTTTTGAGTCACTAATTGTATTTATCTGTCACAACTTTGTACATTAACAAAGCATTTACAATTTATAATCTATTTTTAATTAGAAATGTGGATACATATGCCCTATAAACATATATTTAGTGAGGAGACAAATGGATTGGAGGATTTGGCGAAATCCCATGGTCTGAATGGATCACAGAGGTTCACGGGCAAAGTGCAGTAGTGGTAGAGAGGGCAAAGAGAAGGTGCTGGAGAGTTCCAGAGGTGGAGGAGTATAGACTATGCACAGGAGCAAAGGGAATGAGAGTAAGGGTATGGAGCATGGGATGTTAGGAGGTGGCAGTTGAGAGCATGGAATGAAAAGTTAAAGTAGCAGGCAGCCTTAACAGAGAGGAGATGGGAGCAGGTTAAATGAGGAACTGGGAGTATGGACAAAGAGGAGGCAACGGTGGACAGCCTGACAATAGAAGTTGTGGGAGAAGGAATCAAGGGGAGAGATGAGGCAGCAGCTAGAATCATAGGAAGACAGGAGGTAGCATGGTGTGAAGACAGTAGCACTGTGGAGCATGGAGAGAGGAGACAGATCCTCTCAACACCCACCCTTGTCCCGTTCTGCTAACAAACTTATTTTTTGTATCTGTGCTATGGTCCAGTGCCATATCTCGTATTATTGGAAGTCCATACCACCCGGTTATGCTCAATTAGATAACTGCATATGGCGGATGATCCAAATGGAGAAGCTGACTGCGTACTTAAGCAAATCTTCTTCTTTGTATCGCCAGATCTGATCCCCTTGGGTAGACTCGGTGCCCCCCCGCAACTTTCACCATAATTTTCTTATCCTCTAGGCTCCTATGATTGGAAGCCTTCCTGTCCCCTTCTTCTACCCCCCCTTTTATCCTCTTTTTCTCCTCTATTTTTGCTAAGGTTCAGTGGAGCCTGGTGAGGCTTCTCCCTCTCTTCTGTACCCCTGGTTATTGAAAATTCAATAAACTGGTTATTGAAAATTCAATAAACAAAACAAAACACCATTTCATCAGATGCATTTTGTGTCATGAGAAGCAGCATGCTCCATATGCATACTGAATGCACAGAATCGTAATCAATTCTAATTGAGAAAAAAACTTGGTCTATCGTTAGCAAAACAGTTGCAGAATATGATCCGAAAAAGAAATTCCCACTGAAATCATTGGGGATTTTCCACTGATACATACAATGGTGTTTAATTTTTTATTTAAAATGTTTTTGTCTTGAAATATAAGACATATTATATATATTTATTTTTTAATTTGTTTTATCCTGGAAAGAGTCATCACTCCTATAGGGAGGGGATGAACAGGATATAATGGGAGATAAGGGCAAAACAGTATAGAATCATAGAGAGGGAGAGAGAGAGAGTTCTCTCTATCTCTCTCTCTCTCTCTCTCTCTCTCTCTCTCTCTCTATATATATATATATATATATATATATATATATGTGTGTGTGTGTGTGTGTGAAAAAACTATAAACCAGCGCTCCTCCAGCTAAAGTGAAAAATAAGTAAGTGTGTTACATATGTGGACTTTATTTCATTTTACAGGTACATCTTTAACAACAGAAGAAGTCAGTAGATGAAAAAAAGAAGACGATAGATGAAAGCTAACAACAGAAGACATACAGTGGATGACAGTTGTGGGTGTTAGGCTAATGTTAGAGTTAGCATTGTTGCACTTCTCTGTTAGGGTAAGTGTTTGGGAGAGTGATTGTGTGTTTAGCGTTTGTTAGCCATTTCCTTTGATGTTCCCATTATGCACGCTATTTAATGTGAGTTTTTGGAACTGAAAATACACAACGGATGTTTGGCAACAAGCCTGTTTCTGTGGCCCAACATCCATTGTGGTTTCAGTTGGTAGGGCAATTGAATAGCTCCGTTAGCATTTTTGCTAACAGGCTGTTAACCTATTTTGCCCTACCGTCTTTTTTACCGGCCACAATTGAATTGAGGCCTAAATCTCATCCTGATATTTACAATATTTTCTTGTAGGCATCTTAAATCAAAATTACATCCACTTACTCTGTTCATTTTTTGAATCTTAGAGAAGCAATTTGCAATCTCATTATATACTTGGATACCCTGAAGAAAGGACCTTTATGGTCCAAAAGTGCTTTGGTGTGTGTTTTATTGTTTTTTTTTACTATTAGACTCCATTATTTGTACCATATCATTGTGGATCTCTGTTACTTCTTCTGGTTTTTACCCTTGACACTTTAGTACCTGTTGTAGTCCTTCAACCGGTGGGGTATGAACTGTGAGTACTTAAATTTAGTGCTAAAAATATTATTTGTTTATTTATCAAAAAGAACCTTGTTTTGTCTTTTTGGTGTGTTTTGCTTGCAGTATGAATGTTCCCCACATACAGTTGAAGGAACAACTTTTATATTTTCAACATGTTGAGAGTGTTGTCACACAATTATTTAATAACGATATTCATCTGTCCTTCAGTTTGAGCGCTATTAAGGAATATACTTGTTGCTAGCTAATTAATCAGATGAGCCCTGACACACAAAGTTACATCTCAAGATTTAGAAATATTTTCTTGTAGACAAATAAAAAGCATACCAAGAAAGAAAAAAAGAAAAAAGATAAGATCCAAACTCTAACTTCTTCAAATTTATTGTAAAAAATATGTCTAAATATTTATTGTAAAAAAGATACTAAATAGTATCAAATCAGTGTTGGACTACATAGATATATGTCCAAAGAACCCCACTCCCTGAGGAATAATCCCCATACATATATATATATATATATAACATGACACTGCAAACATAAAAATACCCAAATCCAATGGATTACATAAAAAGGGGAAATACATCTTAGTGGCTGGGCCCAGTGCTACAGAATTACTAATTGTATACATACATAGAAAATCTCCTAAAAAATCTATTTGATCTCCATAATATGTATGAAGTACTTCACCCCTAAAAGATCCATAGATAACTGTATGACTATGTAGGTAGTCAATGTGCACGGTGTGGTGTTAATGGTGTTAATTCGTTTCAACTAGCACCATCCATTAATATAAGCGCTTGGTAAAGAAGCTGGATACATGCAAGCATATAACAGGTTAATGTCACATTCCAAAAGCCATCCTGAGTTCAGTTCAGACTTGCAAACAGCCATTAATAAAGGCCGTCTAGTTAGTGCAATCATATAAGAGTTGGTATTCCACAACATCTTTTGTCAAGATCTCACAATTATGTTTCCATCGCCCTTAATTGTGCAAGTATAGATATATAAACTTAAACTTTGGCAAGACAGCATTTAAAACACAGCAACGATCTCTCAGTTCTGCTGTCGTTTTACTTCCACTCCTCTGCCGTCCACAGTGCACTGCCTTTATATGTAGTCATGTGTTCATACAGTTTATCCATAGTCCGGGCAAATAGATTAGGTCTCTGAGCTTTCTCTCCTTCTCCAGAGCTTGACACGTAACAGTTAAAAGTACTTCACACCACCACACATGACAACCGATTCCTCCACATCATACATCCAAGGGTATAACACTGGATACTCTCCTAGGTACTCTCACTGTGGATGGCAGAGGAGTGTAATCCATTGGATTTGGGTATTTTTATGTTTGCAGTGTCATGTTATATATATGTATGGGGATTAATCCTCAGGGAGTGGGGTTCTTTGGGGTTCTATGTAGTTCACCACTGATTTAGATTATATAGATCTATTTTTTTTTATTTTTTTTTACAATAAATTTGAAGAAGTTAGAGTGCCTATGTTTGGATCTTATCTTTTTCCATTTTTCTTTCTTGGTATGTGATTTATTTATTAGGTCTAAGTGCACCCCATGCATGTTTGTGCATGGTTTACTTCTCATTGTGATAATATTTCTGAGTGCTCATCATTTTTTATTTTTTGTAAAGACATATAAAAAGGTTTAATTTTTACTCTTAATTCAAAATGACATCCCTAAATGCGTTAGATTTTGGAATGCTGGGGACCAGCCTCATGTTTGGGAACTTATGTAAGATTAGTTAGAAAGTTCCAACAAGTAACAATGATTGCTTTTAGATATCTTATAGGTGGAATAGCGATTTACAACATATTAATAAATAATAGTTTTAACGCTATTGAAGAAATATCTACTTAAAATATGGTTTGAGTGCCAGATGGTTGAACAGTGGCTAATACTTTAAAGCTGCACTGGTAGAAGACTCTCTGAAGTCATTTAAGACATTTTGCATGCATGGGAATTTCTCCGAACAAAATGGTGATGATTCATAGACATGTGCATTCGTTTTGCAACAAATTCAAAATTAACCTAAAAACACTTATTTTGTGATGTTTAGATCAAAATGAAACACTTATCAAAAGGTATACAAAGTGAAAGAATAACAAATTACAATTTCAGTGTTTTCATTTGCACCCTTTCAGCTGGGAAAGTGGGAAGGGACTATGTGTAGGAGGGTAGAGAGAAGAAGTGATTGACACACAGAATAGCTAATAGAATACTGGCAGAAAGTGTGGGAGTGGACAGTCACCTTGGTTATGGCTGTGATGGATTGTTGCAACAGCCTCTGAATTGTTATTTTATCTTTAATACGTTTATAGTCTGGCCAGTCCTGATTTCCAAGGGACTGGCCCCTCAAACGAATATAATCTGAAAGTTTTCCTTATTTTCAATATAACAGTTGTAAAAGAAGCATTGTGTCACAGGCTTGTGATCATCATCTCACATCCCTGCATTGTTGGAAGAAATAAACAATAGTTTTATGTCTTTTCTCTTTTAGTGCTGGATGTTTAGTACTTAGTTTAGGAGCAGTAAATATAATTAATTACTATGCTAGTTAGCAAATAATATTAATTAATAGATAGGTTAACAAGGAAATAAATAATTAATGATGGTTAAGCTACAGGGACTAGAAGACAGGGAGTAGAACTTTAGAGCATCATACATAAATTAAAAATTGTCTGTGTCTGATCTATCTAATCCATAGCTGACTGTGTTACTTCAGCAAACACTGTCCAGTGGGAAACTATGCCTATTATTCCTGAGTGTGCTCATTTTATTTAAAAATGGTCCAATTACATTTGCTGTTCAAATTTTACTGCACATCCACACACAGAAATAGACACTAGTGTGCATGCACAGTTTTTCAGAATCCAGATATGCTACTTCTGTCTGCAGAAATCATGCGTGTTATTAAACCAAGTATGTGTTAGTTCAATTTTCAAGTCCAATTATATTTAATGTTAAAACAACAAACTAATAATTTGGATGAAATTAATTTTCTAGCTATTCACAAGTATAATGCATAAAAAGCTCCCAAATTGCTTCAGATTTTCATGAATACAAACTAATAATATAAATAAGATACTCTTATTTCAGTAGATTGTAAAACTGCAACATCATATGAACTATCTGGCTCTTATCAGGAGTTTAATTCAATGTTTTACTTTCCTTATTTAATGCATTGCTTAATATGTTTTCTAAATGTGTAGAATGTTTTGTATATTCAATGGCTGGAATTAACAGCAAATTTCTATGATTTTAATTATTTTATCATCTGAAAATAATATAGTATGTGTCTGAACAAACTGGGGAGCCACCAGTAATAGATTTGTGCCAATTCATTCTTGTTCCAGTAGCATGTGACAAATGGCTTAATGAAAACATTACTTTGGTAATGCATTGCATAGAAAGGGATTAGCACATTGAACTGTTGCTATATTCTTCTTCAATAAGTCAAATCTTCACTGTTTTCATTGAATTACCATATGTCATTAATTTGTATTAATTAGCCGGAAACTTGTCTGTATCTTGCACTTCTATCAAAATTCTGATCAAAATAATCAAAGTAATATTTAACAGATGTCTGGAGAAATAAAAAGGAGCCCACATTTGATGCAGACACTTAGAAGTGTCCAAGAACAGTGTGTCCTTTAATGCACTCAATGTGCTTCTATATTCCTATATTTTTATATGCATTTATAACTTGCTTTTTAAATTCAAATGACATTAAAACATTAGATTCTATTTTCAAAATTTCAGCTTTATCATATTTTAAAATACAGAAAAAAATGTAATATGTTCTAACCAAATTGGGTTGAAAAAAGAGCAATTTAATACAATTTACTGCACTTAACTAAAGCTATATTTGTATGCCAGAGCAGTAGTAAAAGCTAAAATGCACGGGACAGTTAATTTTCAGACAGAATGCTGGATGTGGGTGTAAAACCAGTATATTGCTTTCACTGGTGTGAAACTCAGATTTCCAGATGTGAGTCAAACAGCACATATATTTCCCTAGATCACTCTTCCAGAACTGACTAGAAAAATAATGAGCAGCCCAATGGGTTAGGTACTGAATGCTAATAAGCTGCATACAGCAAAGGGCAGTGGTCCCAAATCCAGTCACAAGGAAAAATCAACAGTACAGATGTCCAAGATCACATCATAGCAGCACAGATGAATAATTAACACAAGCAGATCTGTCAAAAAGAGTTATTCACTGATTCAGTCACCTCTGCTCCTATAGCAAGGTTCTAAAAACATGTAGTGTTGATATGTGACACAGGGATTGGAGATCCTAGTGCTTCTTACTGGAAGATACTCAGAAGCAATGAGTTGATAGTGACTCTAGGGTGCATGGCCACAGGTGTGTCTTTGCTGCAGACTAGGCAATTGGTAAAGGCCAGATACCTGACCAAGTTGGGCCAAGGTCAGATCAGGATGAACATAAATGTGAAACTGAGAACCCAGAAGAAGCACTTAGAAAACAGGAATAGGGTCCCAGGAGCAGCCATTGCAGGAGCTTCTAGTATGCTATGAATATAGTACTCAAGGAATAATTATGGATTTGTCACTTTAAGATGCTAATTTGCTGTGGCACCTTTAAGAACTTGTGGCCAGACCTTAGGAAGGTGGGCACAGTTTAGTCTAATGAGATAGGAGTTCACAGGAACACACAGCTAAGATAGGTTTAGGCTGAGGATTCTCTGGATGTAGCAACCACTGGAAATAGCTGATCAAGTGAATAGCTAGTGGAAAACACAGAGTGGATGTGGAAGATGAAGGGCATCCACACAGTTTTAAGGCATAGTTTAGCAATAAATTACCTATGCTGTGACTACATACCACCAGTTAAAAACAGATAAAGGTTGCTAGATTAGTGCCCATTGAAATCAGTGGAAAAGCATATACAATTTGTGATTCTATTGTATGTGATGGATGTTAACATGTGTTAAGGGGATACAGTTTTTGCTTTAATTCTGCACCTACTAATTAGGCGTAGAGTTTCCAACGTATGTTAAAACCCAGCACTGAACAATAGAACATCAGAGAAAGCACACAAATGTGTTTGATCAATTAGGCATCTTTATACTAGTAACCCCTAATGTCCCCTAACACCATTCCAAGCACTATACTAAATCGCACACTAATCTATGCCCCATGCCCCCTCCCCAAATGTTTCACAAGTAGATCAATTACTTTGATGTCAAAAGTCCAGTGATGTTCCATATGCCCTGGTCCTCCAGCATCTTCCTCAACACTAAAATAAATTAAAAAAATATATATTATTGAGTTTCCACCAGCCTGTCATAGAAATAATAACCCCCTTTGCCTCAGTTCTGCTTGG
Source organism: Rhinophrynus dorsalis (assembly GCA_037306005.1). Lineage (NCBI taxonomy): Eukaryota > Metazoa > Chordata > Amphibia > Anura > Rhinophrynidae > Rhinophrynus > Rhinophrynus dorsalis. Next base: position 327,699,801 of record CM074720.1, on the reverse strand, counting down.
GCTGTTGCCTGAGGAGAATAACAGGGATTGGCTTTTATATGACCAGTCTATGTTCAGATTCCTTCCCACTCTTCTAATGGCTGGGAGGGGGCATTACTTGGGGCACAGAACATGCCCTACAGTAAACTCACCCCAAGCCAATCAGCATCTACCTGGAAGGGCTATGCATGCAGATAACATCTAGCCAGTTGTTGGATGGTTGGAGGGGTGATATTGCGCACATATGACACCTCTAGTTAGATGTTAATTGGCTGGGAGGTGAGGTAATCCTAGAGCACATTCTGTGCCCTGCTTAATAGGTATGGGCAAAAATGTTTGCCTCAAACCAAAATCAGCAAAAAACGTTACTTCCCTCCTAGAGGAAAATTTCCAGCCAAAACTGCCTTTTTTGCCAAGCAACTTAGATATAAAAGGGTGTCAGGCTCTCACAGCTAGGGTTGGGCGAACATTTTTGCTGCCTCAAACTGAAATTGGTGAATAATTGCGCTTTTCTCTTGGAGAATAATTTCCCACGAAAAGTGCACATTTTTTGCTTTTTTCTGCTTTTCTCGCCTAGATAATTCCATTGAAATCAAAGGGGAACATTGAATTTACAAACAACACATAGCAAATATTATTTTATTTCCCAAAGGCATAGTATAAAAGGGGCATGAGCGTGTCTGTGTTGGTGGGGTGTGGGGAAAGAATCTGTTGAACAGGGGATGATTTTTGTGGGGGCTGTTTACTGGGATTGGGGGACAGTTAATAAAAAATAAATCCTAAATAAAAAAAAATAAAAAAACATATGATATAAAAGGGGTCTGAGGTGGGTGCCTGTGTTGATGGGTGGAGTGTGGGGAATGAATCAGTTGAACAGGGAATTTGTTTTGGAGGGTTTCTTGACTGGTATTTAATAAATAAAACAAGAAATGTGTTTGCATAGTGATAGAGTCAGGAAGCTGCCACTGGGGTGGACTGATACTTGACTTGATAGAGTATTCTGTAGAGGATGATTTGTTACATTTGTTGTTAGAAGACCAAGCCCTGAAGAAACATTGATTTGTAGGACTTAGACTTGATTGGCACAAGCCTTAACCCTTTGAGTGCCAGAAGGGTACGCAACGCATTTCTCTGCAATCCATTGTGTACCCCTCTGGCACTCAAAAGGTTAAGGGAACATTGATTTTTAGGACTTAGGCTTGTTAGAAACAAACCCAAATTTTTTTTTTTATTTTTTTTTTTTGCAGGACTATATTTTTATTTATTTATTTATTTTCAAAGCACAAGCCCTGAGAAAAAAATAAAAATACCCAACTGGCCTAGTGCTAGCAGGTCATGTTTGCCAGTGGCCACTGGCCATTGTCAAATGTCCTCCTGAGTCCAAAATTGCGGAATTTGCAACTGTTGTTCTTACTGCTGCTGCTGAGTTTAAGCAGAAGGATGATTAGGCAGCTGAAAGGGAATGGGATCAACATAGCAGTAACATGGATAATGAAGGTTCCACTTGCCACGACTAGCTCGAGTGATGCGTCTGAGACAGTAGTAGCACGATAAGTAGCCCCCTAGTCTATTTGGATAAAAGAAGAAGTTGGTCATTAATTCTTCTCCACCTGCTCCACCTCCAAAATCATGGGTGTGTTGTAGAACAGAATTTTTTCCATTGAGAGCAGGAACTGTGGCTCTCATCAACAACTGCAATGTGCACAGTGTGTGTGGTAAATTAAAACTGGGGGCACAATTATATCCAAACACCATGACACCAGAACCCAATTAATTCCGCTGTCACTATACCCCTTGTCCAGAACCCGTTGAGAATACATGACAACTTGCTGACAGTTTAATAGTAATGATGAACCCTCCCTGCCAGCATCCTAGCATATTCTGTGGGATTGAATCTCCTCAGATGCCGATTGATGACCTGGTATTGATTCTCCTCCACCACATTGGCATGTGTGGTCAGTGCACCAGTGTGTAATGGGTGGTGACAAACTGCCATATCCTAACATCAACAGAGTGGCTATCATTTGGTGGGGAGGTACCGATGAACAAGGTGGACTGGCAGATTATGTAGTTGTTACCCTAGAGGAAGAAGGTGATGGTGATGGCGAGCTAGTTGTTTCGCTTGGCATGGAACTTCCAGTCTGTCTGAATTTCTCTATTCTTCCTTCTCTTTGATCTCACTTCTTGTTGCCTTTCTGGAGAGTTAGGGACTACAATAACAGTGGTGCTTGATTTCTGTGATGGGTGTTTGGCTTTAACATGTTTGACATAAATGTCATGGTGTCTGTGTTTCATGTGTGATATCAGGGAGGTTGTGCCAAGGTGTGTTCCCTCCTTTCCCCTTCTCACTGACAAATTGTGCACAGTGCCATTGGTGATAGCTGCACTGTGCCTGCCCCAAGAGAAAAATATTCCCATACCCATGACTTCACTGGGGGGGAACAAATGTAGAAGAATTGCCTCTTTCTTCTTGACCTCCAAATTCCCCTTCACTGTCTGTGCTGGCAGTGGATGATGTTGATGCTATTGCTGCTACTGCCTCAAAATCAGCACTGCAACTAGGACCAGGAGTATTGCTGGCACTGGCAAGGGGAACCTGTCCTAGTCCCGCATCACTTGTTGACCACATTCCCAATGTGTCTGCAGTGGTCTGTGGCACACTAGCCTGCTCCTCAGCATCCTGCTGCCCTTGCAACTCAGCAACAGAAGGAATTAGAGCAGTTAAAAATTCCAAAAGCTCACTGCTGGTGGTGGTGGTAATGCCCAACCTCATCCCTGTCTCCCATTCCTTCTCAGTTTCTGATAAAAAGACCATCAATGTCTCTTCCACTCCAGCTTCTCTACCATCATCATCACCAGCACCACTAGTCCCACTCCCTATGTGCTGCTGCTGCTCTATTTCAGACATCTCACTGCTACTTGGAGGAGGTGCGAGCAATGTGACAGCGGGTCCCCAAATGTCACACTTGGCATTTTCTTTTGACTTGAAGAAGAAGGCAGACTAGCAGCAGTAGCAGCAAGCATAGGCAGCTGATCTGTGCTCCTGCTGGTGTTGGTGGTATTAATTTTGACCCTGTTCTCCCCCAACACCAGTTCTGGCCCCTTCAGGATCATGTTCCACTTGGACACTGTAGTGAAGGGAAGGGGAGAAGGATTCCCAGAGCCAGAGGAATGGTGTGGGCTCCCTTGACCGCTAGTCTGGACACTCTCAAATGCTTCCCCCTACCACTGCCCTAACACTTGTCCCACTGGCTGCTTCACCATTACTGCAACTACTACTACTAACACCGTGCACATCAAGTTCAGCCCCAGAGTCTTCCTCCTCACAGTCACTAGTAATATGAGAATATTGATTACCCTCTCCTTCATTCCTAACACTAACAAGCTGCTGGACCTTCTTAGTTGTAGTACTAGCACTAGCGGTGTGAGTTAGGGTCCCCTGCTGTCACACTTTGCATCATCTTCTTCTCCCTCCCTCCTGAGTATTACATGACACACTAACAGCTTCAGAACTGATGGTAGCAGCTTCAACACTGACAGCAGGCACAGTACTGGTTTCAAAAGCGCAGCACATCTGACAGCAGGCACAGCACTAGTGGCAGCAGTGGCAGCAATGATGGCAGCAGAGGCAGCACTTCTAGCAGCAGGCACAGGCAGCTGACCTGTCCTGCTCTCACTAGTACAACCCTTTTTTCCCTCCCTTCCTATTCCCTTTCCTCCCTCCCTTCTCTTTTCTCCCTCCCTTCCCATTCCCTTTTTTCCCTCCCTTCCCATTAAATGCCCCAAGATCCCTTGGGGTGATTTAGGGGGACTGGCCTGCATTGGTTCAGTAGTGCTCACTTCCTCCTGCTCCTCAGACTCAGTGGACATATAAGGGTCCTTCCAGCTCCTCCATTTATTATTGTTAAACCTGCTCATAGTGATAGCAGTCACTGTGAGCCTCTGCTGTCTCAAATATGGAAAAAGATCACAGCAGACTAGCACAGCACGTCTACCTCTCTCTGTAGCTGCTTCTTTTGTGTTTATAACAAAAAGGCGAAAACAATGTAAATCAATGGGTGAGATCTTCCTTTGACAGAAAAATGTTGAAAAATTTTGCCCAATGGGCGCTAGTTTTAAAGCAGATTTTTCCTTGAAAAAGCGGACAACAACGTGGTTTTCGTGGAATTTCCCATGGGAGCACGACAAGAGATTTTGCCCTCCCCTACTCAGAGCATGCCATTCTGTGTTTGTGAGAGGAAGAAGGAGCAGAACATTTTGAGCTAGAGAAGATAGAAAAATAATAAGACATTTGTTCTCTGTATTAGGTGAGTCTGGGAGCACTCTTGGAGAGAAGAGATAAAGGAGGTTGACCCTAAATACCCCAGTATTGACTGATTTGAAAGACACAGGTAACTGCAGTCCAAGCAATTTCCTTGCGGATCTTGATGTTATGTCTGTGTTAGACGAATCTGGGGGTGCAAGAAGGGAGCAAAGGAAGTTTTTTTGGACAGTGATATAATATATATATATATATATATATATATATATATATATAAATATATATATATATATATATATATATATATATATATATATATATATATATAGTTAGTAGTCCAAAAGAACCACACTCACAGGACTTCTTGGTGGAAAAAGATGAAATGTCATCAACGTTTTGGCCCTTTGTCATGTATTTGTATGTATTTTCTCAACTTGGCACCCAGGCTGAGGGATAGTGATCATGAAGCGGAGGGCTTAGTCAGATACAGATGAAGTTGAAAATGAGAGAGATGATGATATGGACAGAAAGTTAGCAGAAAGGCAAAGGCTCAATCCTCCACCACTGAAAAGTTGCCAGTCTATAAACTGTGTGAGAAACACACTGGAAACTCTGACCCTGGACAAGCAAAGATGAACACAGTCATCCTGCTGGCCATCATTTTAGCATCATAGCTGCTTCCAAGTTCAAGTCACACTCAGCCACACACACATGTGTTGAGTAACCAGCAGCAACAAAAACAGCAATACAGGTTATTAACATCCACAACCTTAGCTATGCTGCTGCTGGAAGTGCTGCACCTAGTAATAGTAGCAGTAGAACTGCATCAAAATCTAATCCAAGTAGCAGTAGCAGCCCCTCAGGAACCTCTCAGTCCATGAAGTCCATGGTATGGAGATGCTTCACTCAGTATCCAAAAGTTAAACATGTTGGTATCTGTTGTCTGTGCAAAAAACACTTGAACAGGGGGAAGCAGACTCAAACCTGGGAACCTCCTCTATGAGATCCCACCAGATGCACAACCACAGGTCTGACTGGGAGACAAAATATGACATGTCAGAGATGCCACAACTAGCAGCAACAGAAGCACTGTAAAAATGCCCAGGGCTCTGGAGCAGATAATAGAAGAAGTGATGTTATTGCTGTGTCAGAGTGTGCCACTGACAACAGTTAATTAATTCCAAATAACAACTATGGCTCCTGCTGAAGAGGAGTAAGATGACTCTGGGTTTGATGTAGGAGATGGCAAGCATCACAGAAACTGCCCCCACATGCTGACTCTACTTCTACCACCTCCTCTAGTCAAAAACTTCATAAAAACAATCCCAAAGTGTGCCTGTGGAATGGTAAGGTTGCCAAGATGTTGGCAGTGGACATGCTGCTGTATTCTTTTATAGAAAACCGAGGTTTCAGAGAACTGATATCATGTGTAGCTCCACACTGGCATATCTCAAGCCACAGTTATTTTTCCAGAATGGCTATGCCCGAATTGTACAAGCAGGTGGTTAGTGTGGTGGGCAAAGGGCTGGAAAGTGCATATAGCAAAAAAATCCACCTGACAACAGATATGTGTACAAGTGGGGAGAGTACCGACTATATGACTGTGGTTGCTCACTGGGTTTCCCTCCCACCACCACCAACAGTGGGCAACATTAGCATACAGCATCACGTGACAGTCAGTAATCATGACTTTGGTGCTGTCAGGATAGCCTTTACTAAGGCAGGATAGCCTTTACTATTGACATGCCATAGATGTTTTTAGTAAACTAGAGCAGATGATAGAGCGATGGCTTTTACCCTGCTCATTAAAAGCGGGTTTTGTGTCTGCTAATAATGCCTCCAACATAATCGCTGCCTTGAGAATAGGTGATATGGTGCATGTGCCCTGCTTTGCCCATTGCCAAATTTAGTTGTGACCAGATTCCTAGCAGAATTGGAAACCCTCAGAGGGATGCTTACTATTGTCCATGTAATCTGTGCCTATTTTAGTCAATTCTACAGTGCAAGCAACAATCTATATTCCATACAAGAGCGTAACAAACTGCCCCATCACTAACTGGATGTACCTACCAGATGGAATTCCACACTGTACATGCTAGAGCATTTGTACGAGCAAAATAAGGCCATTAGTACACCATGAAAAATTCAAAGACTTTGAAAGGAGGCTCTTTGTCACCTGGCCAACAGCAGCTAAAGTGCAATGTATGTGAGCTGCTAAAACCCCTTGAGGAGGCAATCATGCTGGTGAGTCACATAGAGGAAGGAATTAGTGAAATTCTACCACTTATACTTTTAATTGCAAAAAAAAAAACGAGGAGCATGGCTGAGGAATCTTATCATAATGATAACACAGACATGCACCACCTAGTCACGGACATGTTAGCATGCTTTGAACAAGATCCTTGCATAGTGTCCATTAAAAGCAATGAAGAATGCATACTTGCCACTTTGCTGGACTACCACTTTAAACACAAAATTTCATAATTTCTGCCAAAGGGCCATCAGCAGTTTGTCACAACAAGGAGTCATGACGCTCAGAAGCATCTCTGTAATGAATTGTATTCTGTCAAGGAATATAGAGATATACTTACTTGATCAAATAGAGGGTTGTTGTTGAATACGAGAGGGAGAAAGTTAGGGTACAAAACACATTTAGACAGCATAGTGAAAAAGAAGACTTTGAATAATTTTAACCAGTAGCATCAGAAGGGGCTATTCATGGGTCTCAGCAGGGGTGGTAGAAATTCAGCATTGCTAGTGGTGTTGGTGGTGGTGACACATCTGTTTGAGACTTGCTCACTGAGTATGGGTTGGTAACTAACACACAGGAACACAGTGTAGCTGCTAGTAGTGGTCTCACTGTATGTGAGATGGTTTCTGCATACTTGCAAGATAGCTATATTCTAAGCAGAACAATGTCCCGTGGACTACTGGCAAACAAAGCAGTATGTGTGGCTAGCATTGACATGTACTGAAGTGGTAAAAGTATTGAATCTAAGAGGGTTTTCAGTGCAGCTGGTAACACTGCGAATAACTGTAAGACTCAGCTCTCAAGCAGCAATGTTGGAAGGCTAACATTCTTAAAAATGAACCTACATCTCATACCATCTGATTATCAGGTAGCAGAAATCACACATGGAGAAAGTCCCTCACCACCACCACTACCTTACACATCTGCCACATTAAGATCTCTTGACATCATCATGAATATGCCAGTGTCACTTAAGCAGGAAGTTAGTGTTGTGGGCAAAGGACAAAGGCACTCTGCTAGATAACAATTTTTTCAAGCTATAGGTTGTTGTTGTACTTAGAACTTTGACTTTCAGCTACTTACTTCTCCACTACAGCCATCATAAGAAATAATATTGTGGTGGGAAATGTTGCACCATAGGAAACATAGGTAAAAATTTTGTTGGCATTTGCAAAAAGAAGGATAATTTTGTATTGGCAAAAAGGAGAAAACTTTCCAAGGAAAAAGCAAAAAATCTGCAGATTTTCACGAATAGTCATGAGGGAAATGTTTCTGACTTTTTGTCCACATCTGTTTATGAGTGCAGATGTGCCAAGGTATGTCACCTCCTTTCCCCTTTTCACTAGCTTATCACATGTAGTACACTGTGCAGTTGCTGATTATTGCACTGTGACTGCCCAAAGGGAAAAATATTCCCACACCAAAGATTTCACTGAGGGGAGAGGTGGAGAAGAATGGGCTTCTTTGTTTTTCTCCAGCTTCATTTTCACTGGCTGGGGCAGTTGATGCTGCTGCTGCTACCTCAGAATTAACACTAGAAGTAGGACCAGAATAACTGGTGGCAAGTAAAAACTTTCCTAGTACCATATCACTTAATCTAGGTGGAAACAATGGCCTATGGCAGGAATTGCAGGAGAAACAAACTCCACATTGTTACTGCTGGTGATTATGGTGATGTACATCCCCATTTGCATATTTTCTCCCATTCCTTTCTGATTTCTAAAAAAAAATGCTGTCATACCCTCCTCCACAGCAGCTGCTCCACCATTACAATCACTCAGATCAACCACCAGTCTCTTGCTGCTTTTTGGGACTAGTTGGTGATGATAAGTGTAACAGCTTGTTCCCTGTTATCACCCTTGCCATCTCCTGAAAAGAAGGTATATTCTTAGCAGTAGCATCAGGCACAGGCAGCTGTAGTTTGATGCTGCTCATACTGCAAGCCTGTTTTACCTGCCAGGGGAATGGGAATCATTGGGTCAGGGGTTTATATGGGTTCCCTTTACTATTACCGCTACTGCTGTTAACTTCCTCCTCCACCTCTGTGTTTGCAGCATCAGCAGCATCAGTTTTCATCCAGCTTCTCCCGCTGCTGGTCATACTGCTAGCCAACACTCTAAATAACTTTGTTTCTTTTTTTTCCTCTCTCTGCCTGCTTTCACTTTCCAAACTACATGCTGCATGTTAGGAAATTCTGGGCTTTTATAGTATGGAGGCAGGAAAGTGTGCTGCCTTTGGAAAACATAGCAAGAAATGGAAAAGTTATTGTGGGAAATTCAGTGGTGTTAACAAAAAGGATGAAAAAAATATATGGGTTTATTTATAGGTGTGGATTTCCACTGGAAAAGTGGAAAATCATGCTTATTTATGAAAATTCCCAATGGCACCAGACAAGACGTTTAACCCATCCCTAGTCCTTACCTGATTTATGAATTAAAGCAATGTGTGTGCTTCTATGGCCTGTTTAGAGATGGTGTTTCTTGCAAAAAGACAGTAAAGGAGTTCAACATATAGAGGATGAATAAGACCTATTTTTAATGTCAAGGGGAACCCATCTGGTCTTGGACTTTTCCCTAGGGGAGACTGTTTTATGGCTAACTTGAGTTCTGTCTTAAATAAGGATTTTATAGATAAGTTACAAGGGATGGTTCCAATGTTGGAACATCAGCTGAAATAAGAAATTCCGATTGAACCTGGAAAACGTATGGTTGGCTAGATTGCACAGGGTGCTAAACAAGGACCAAAAGACTTTGGCAACATCAGAAAAAGGGTTGCAAGTGACACTCTGGAAGTTTTTAATGTTTGCAATTTAATGAGATTTCTGTTTAATCTTAAAAAGCCATGCAGGAGTTTAGACACATTTGTAGCTATGTAAAATTGAGTTGTATTTATGCTACATAGAGAATTAAAAAAATATTACTTTTGCAAAGGTGGAATAATTTTTATTTGGATGTGAAATAGTTAAGGTACATGATTATGTAGTAGGGGGTATTGTGTGAGAAATCATGAAAGGGGAAGATGGCAGAAAAAGATGGTAGAAAAATACAGAAAGCAGTGAAATATGAAAGTAAAGAAAAGAAAGGATCTATGCACAGTAAAGTTAACTGTACATTGGCGCTTGAAACTAGCCACATCTCATGGAACCTGTAGTGTCTGGGCACAGATTGTAAACATAGGGCCTGATGGGTGGATAGATGTTTAAAGACTACTCTAAAAGAGTTGGTGTAGGCACTGTACTGAAAACTCAGAGCTAGTGGGAAAGAGGACAGAGATAGAGGTGTCCTTACAGGTGCCAAGGCCATGAGAATAATATGGTAGATGTCAAACAATAACTTGATGACCTAGGAGAAGAGAAGAAAAGATCTGTAGTGTTAGGCTTAAGTGTACAGTAGGCTTCCAAAAGGAAGAATAAATAAGTATTTCCAGGCTTAGCACAAAAGGAGAACGTCTTAGAGGTAATCAAAACAACTGGAGACTTATAGTCACAGTTATACAGTGACATCACAAAGGTTGCCAAATTATTAAACCATCACTCTCTCTTTAGTGGGTCCTTGTTGCCAGGCCACAAAACCTAACCCAGAGCCCTAGAGACCACTGTCTCCTGTCAGTGTAGATTGAGCAATGGCTGAAATAAGCTGCACAGTTTACAGCTTACAGTTTCTCTACCACTCTAAATTGGAATACAGTAACAACACAAAATTCCAAGTATAAATAAAAGTTGCCCCAAACAAACCATGTGTTAGCTGCCTGGTCTAAATGAACTACAGCAATTATGGAGACAGTTCCTGATGGTAGGTGCAGCAACACAGTCACAGACTGATTTAAAACAGCGGTAGAGGAAGTTCTCTTGTGGGGATGGGGGTTTAATTAGGTATGTGGAGGGGAATGGATAAATAATTATAGGTATGTGGGGGAAGTAATAGAGGTCTCATTTTTGGTTTGCTGGGTGGGGGAAGAATGAAGGAGTCTCATTTTATGTTTCATTTTTGTCCTGTAGAGGGCGTGGGGTAGAGGGAGCTAATTAGGATATGGCTTTGTGTTAGAGATAGGACATGGTTGGGCATTAGGGTTGGGCACATGAGCTTTGTGTTAGAGGGAACCTGATAGGGCATGGGAGGGTGTTAGGGGGGTGATATTAGTACATGGATGGGTTTAAGAGTGAGCTGATGGGTGAGCATTAAGGATGAATAATGGGACATGTGTAGGCTTTAGGGAGAAATGTGAGGAGGGTATTACATTTTTTTCAGGTTTAGTTTTTATTTCCAGCCCAGCACTGGTGTTTCCCCATGAAAATGCATTATACATGTCAAGAGTTGAGAATGGAAAACCTTAAGAGACTTTTCTTGTGTTCATGTACTGTACTGCACACAAACATCATTCACTTTGAATAACTAAATTTATACTGGCTAGTAAGAAAACTTGACATTTCATAGAGCTACTTGAACATACAGTGTTTCAAACAGTTTATGTTCTCAGTAGGTTTCACAAGAATAATTAATAGGTTAACCTTTAAAATATCTTGCCACCTGTATATTACTTTTGTTATGTCTTCTAGGGCTACAAAAATGAAGATGGAGGCATCAATCTATAAGCTTACATACTTTTATTAAAAAGGTAACATTTCAATAATGTCTCGGTTGCTGCTAAAATGTCTGGTGTTTTATCAATAGACACAACTGGCTTGTCCTTTTATTACCCACAAGATCTCCAGATTCACTCTTTTTGTGACTTTGGAGATGTTTCAAATTAGGGGATTTATGAATGGTGGGTGGCTTACTTATGGCATCTATTTTCAGACATGTCAGTGTGGTCTTCAGTATTTTGACTGGGTAACTCAGACTTTACGTGCTTGTCTAGGCCAACATAAGAGAAATATTATCAATGGGTTTCAGTCCGATTGTGCCCCTAGACCAGTGGTTCTTAATCCATGCCTACAGAAACACCAACAGACCAGGACTTGTTGATTTCTCTTCTTGAGTACAGGTGAGTTAATCAGAGTTTCAGTCATTCTGGTTCAGTCATTTTGCACAATGAGGGAAAGCCTCAAGTCCTGTCCTGTTAGCCCTGACGGAATGGTTTGCGAACCGCCGATATAGGCACTATTCTTTATGTAGTAACAGAAATCTGGTGGGTCTAAAGTGACTCCTACAGAGCTAATTAGACCAGGCAACACTTGCAGTGTTTTATAAATACAGAATCTCTTTGGACTTTCTGTTTGTCTACTTAACATCTTTGGGTTCAAACAAGTTGTTGGAAACACTATCTAGTGACGTTCTCCTTTTTTTTCTTTTGGTGTGAAGTCTTTGTTTCTGTTTCTACTTTTTATCTGTTGTTTAACCCTTTTAGTGTCAGTGGAGTGTGCAAGACATTGTGGAGCAATCTATTGCTCATACCTATGGCACTCAAAAGGTTAATGTGTGTTAGGATGTACTGATTTATGCTTTGTTTATATAACTTGTTATATATATTTGTTCTGTCTGTAGGCTGGGATTAACTGTGGTTGATGTATGATTTGCAATTATTCCACAGTCATGCTTTTTGTAATGATGCTTTATTTAATAATTAGAATCTATCTATCTATCTATCTATCTATCTATCTATCTATCTATCTATCTAGTTTGAATAATAACTCTCACAAAATGAATGTTTACACTTTGTTTCAGGTCTCTAACATCTTGTAAATATTTTATATGTATGACTAAATAAGTCATCCTTGATTTAAAGGTTTACATCTATAAAAAGTAATACTTTATTAGGGAGGATTTTCTGCCCTTATATTGATTGCTGTTTGGAAGCATTTTATTTCATATTCTCTTAGTTACTACTAACCTAATCTTATCTTTTTGTTGCACAGTTGCTGATATTTATCTTCTTGGATTCTAGTGACATATCCAGCATATTGTGAAGTAATGCATTAGAGCTTTTTTTACAATCCATGGGTTTAAAGGGAATGAGACATGCATGTGGGTTTTTAATTGGTTATAATGTCATAGTTTCTTTCAGAACTAATAATATTTAGCCCTTCTCCAACAATCATTCACTTTGAAAATCTCCCTCAGTATCCTTGATTCTGTCCTATCTTTAATTTTTCAAATTTTGGCTGCCTTCCACAAAAATTACTCTTATAACACATTTTTCCATGGAAGAGACTGCCAAAATTCTAATCTTTATACACACTATGTTTCATCTGGCTACTGTTACCCTCTTCCAACTAACTTTCATCTGATGATTCCTACCTAACGCACTGCTTCTCTACTAATGCTCCACTCTTTCAGTCATTTCACTAGATTACCCTGTCCTTTAGTAGTTACATCAAAACCTAATGAACTTGACAGTATTGCACGTTCCTACATCTCAGTTCTTGTCACCAAGATCTCCCCCACACACAATCTTTTCTCTTCAGTGGACCTTCTCCTACCCTTCAGTGTTACATGAGTAAATTTCTAATAAATCTTTCCTTAAAACTACAGTATATATCACTATTTACCTTTATTACCCTTGCATTATTGACAGTTTGTCTCATTGATTACAAATGAAGACAAAAATCTATCGAAATTACAAATGCAAATGTTGACCCTTTAAGTTCCAGAGGGGAATTCAATGTTTGGGTCATACAGTTTTAAATATCATATACTTCTAGCTAGCTTGTGTAAAAATCTGTTATTTTATGACAGATACCTAAAATCTAATCCTAAATTTAAAATTGTTAATACATGTGTAGGTTGCTCTATATAGGCACCAATTGATTACTACTTACTTACTACATCTGTCAATTTAAAAATAAAACATTACAATTTCTGAGACACCAATCAAGATTGCTATGGTCACAAGAGTGAGAGAGCCCTGGAGAAGACAGAAATGAGTGACCACCCCCAAAGATCACACAGAAGACTAGATTTTACTTTTGCTTGCTGTTAGATCAGTTATACTACAGGAATCTAACTAACTTATTGCAATCCCTGTGGTAATGGATAGGGATGGGTGAAAAGTTTTGACTCAAAATTGACAAAAAATGGCTCTTTCCAATTTGTGAAGAATTTCCAGCAAAAAGTGCCATTTTCCTGCTTTTTTCACCTAGGTCTTTGCATTGAAATCAATGGGAAGAAAAATTTTTCCCCACCACATGAAAGTTTTCTCTATTTTTCTACAGCCATATAAAAGGGTGTGAGGCTTTCAGAACATGCCATTCTGTTTGTGAGAGGCGAAAGCAGCATGCTTTTGAGCTAAAGAAGATAGACATATAAAGGGGAATTGAAGCTTAGTCCAGGGAGTCTTTTAGGTAAGGTGTTTGTTCTCTGTATTAAGGGAGTTTGAGGGCACTCTGCGGAGAAGAAGGTAGGAAGGAGATACCCCAAAATTTGGTATTACTGACTGGCAAGACACAGGCAGCTGGTGTACAGTTTGCTTGATGATCTTGCTTTTATTGTCTCTGTGCTGGGGATGTCTGTGGAAAGAAGTTGTTGATTTTGTTTTTTTAGTTATTTTTATTGGACATACTGTGACAAGATAGGCTGGACTACTTAAAAAAAATAAAAATAAAAAACTAAAACATTAATAAATAAACAAATAAATATATTAGGTGACAGACAGCTGACTGGGAGCCTGACGTGAGCTGTGTGACTGAGGCAGACTTAATAGACAGCAGACAACATTGAGAATTTTGATGAGGGCTAAGGCAAGACATCACACTCCATCAGTTGTGTACCGTAGAGAGTAAAAACACACACAGTAGTTGTGTAATGTCCAGCAAATGCACAAAGGGCAAGAGGAGGGGGAAAGGTGGAGCAGGTCAGGGACGTGGGATTAAAGTGGCAGTTCAAAAACTGACTGCAGCAATGGTTGCTGCAGTATGTGCAATAAGTGATTATGATCCCTCTCCTCCCGGGGTGGATGCAGTTTGTCAAGGTCCCACCAAAAGTTCCAGTACCACCAGCACCAGTACTATATCAGAAGAACAATGAAGATGATAATGAGTCACATTCTAGGGTTGATGATGGCATAAAGGAGGAAGGTGTAGCAGCTGTTTCAGCTGCTGCATCTGACAGTGAGACAACCAAGTGCCAAAATACCTGTCCTCAAAGTAGTAGAAAACTTTGTGATAGTGAAAGTACAAGAAATTGTTTGACACCTCTAAAAACTTAGAGGAAAATTAGGGTAGTGGATAAGAAGCAGAGGGCAATGCTGATGCTGAGGATGACCTAATGATGACTGATGATAATGATGAAGATCTAGAATACATCCCTCCAGCATCCTCCTCTTCTTCAGATACAGATGAAGTTGAGAGTGAGAGAGATGACATGGCCAAAAAGTTAACAGAAAGGCAAAAGATCACTCTTCTACCACTGAAAAGGAGCACTATGACTGTCTATAAATTGTTTGAGAAAACCATTGGAAACTCTGACCGTGGCACTGGACAAACAAATATGGCAAAAAGTACACAGTCATCCTGTCAGTCATCATCATCATCATCATCATTACTGATTCAAAGTCCAAGTATCACGGTGCCTGTGATTGGTGCCTTTTCCTGTCAGTTATCTGTAAAGGCTCTCCATTGGCTGCCTGTCTTTAGTCCGCCCAGTATTGCCTATATAGACTGGGTTCTAGCACCCTTTGGTTGCCCTTTCATGGTGTCTCTATGTCTATAGCCACCTGCATTGTATTTCTGAGTTCCCTGGGCCTTGGCTGCATACTCCACTTTCCAGAGTCCGCCGGCTTACCTGCCTAAAAGCCTCCTCTGCTGAAGTGGTTCCTGCCTCCGTTCCTGATCCGGTTTGGGCTGACGTTCCTGCTTCCGTTCCTGATCCGGTTGTCTGCCGTTACTGTTCCAGCTTCCTGGTTTGCTCCTAAGCAGCTCCGGTTGTGACACTTTGTGACACTGTCTCGTATGTAGCACCGGTAAGGCCTCCGTGCATCCAGTACGCAGTAGTGGTTTCCTCATACGGCCCACCGGTTGCTTACTGCCTCTTGTTTGCACCGTTGCTCATTTGTGTAGTCCAGTACATGGGTACTGGTTCGCTCCATCAATCACCGGTTGCTTGCTGCCGCCCATATAGCACCGGTAGTGTTAATGTGTAATCCAGTACGCAGGTACTGGTTCACTCCTATATCACCGGTTGATTGCTGCCGCCTATACAGCACCGGTAGTGTCTATGTGTAGTCCAGTACGCAGGTACTGGTTCGCTCCACTATTAACCGGTCGCTTACTGACTCCTATACAGCACTGGTAGTGTCTATGTGTAGTCCAGTATGCGGGTACTGGTTTGCTCCTTTATTCACCGGCTGCCCGCTGACACCTATACAGCACTGGTAGGCCTCTGTGTAGTCCAGAACGTGCGACTAGTTTGCTCCACCACTATTCCGGTCGCTGAGGCCACTTACGTTACTGCAACAGTACTTGCCACCTCTGGGTGCAAGGCTGCCTTGCCCAGTATTTTGGCAGGGCCGGTAGAGCCTCCTCTCTTGTGTGCCAGTCTCAAGGCTGCCTTGCCCGGTATATTGGCAGGGCCGGTAGAGCCTCCTCTCTTGTTGTGCCAGTCTCAAGGCTGCCTTGCCCGGTATATTGGCAAGGCCGGTAGAGCCTTTTCTCTCATTGTGCCAGTCACAAGGCTGCCTTGCCTGGTATATTGGCAGGGCCGGTAGAGCCTCCTCTCTCATTGTGCCAGTCCTAGGCTGCCTTGCCCGGTATATTGGCAGGGCCGGTAGAGCCTCCTCTCTCGTTGTGCCAGTCTCAAGGCTGACTTGCCCAGTATATTGGTAAGGCCTGCAGAGCCTATTTCCATATTGTGCCAGTCCTAGGCTGCTTTACCCGGTATTATTCACCATTGCAGTGTACTAATCACATGTTGAGATATATGTGTAATGTCAAACCCGTGAGAGTTCTCTTTAAACTTTCAATAAAGTTGTGTTTTTATCTTAACTCTGTGTCTGAGAGTCAAAACAAACCGTGACACCAAGTCTGAATCAGCCACTCACACCTGTGTTGAGTAACCAGCAGCAGCAACAACAGCAACACTGGTTATTAACATTCAAAACCTTAGCTATGAGAGCCTCTGCTGCTGCTGGAAGTGTTGCACCTTTGACACCTAGTAGTAGCAGCAGTAGAATTGCATCAACACATAGCCCAAGTAATAGTAGCAGTGCCTCAGGAACCCCTCAGTCCATGAAGTCCACAGTATGGAGATACTTTACTCAGGATCCAAAAGCTATGACAGAAGAAGCCAAGCCTGATGTGTTAACAGCAGCACAGATGATTAGGAGAAGGGATTTGAAGAAAGGTTGCTACCATCTACCACACTTTTGTCCACTGAAAATGACCAATAAGTAATGTGTATCAGTAATGTGAGATGAAGCATATCTTAAATTTGACACAAATATGATAATGGTAAAAACTACTGTAGGAATCTATAAATAAATACACACATCAATCACATCACGCCAGTTCCCAACCACCACTACCATACACATCTGCCACACTGTAGGTTGTACTTTTTTTTTACCTTGACATCATCATGAATATGTGCCAGTGCCACTTAAGCAGGACATCAGTGTTGTGGGCAAAGGACAAATGCACTCTGCAATTTTTTCAATTTCAGTATTTAGTACTCAGAACTTTGAATTTCAGCTACTTATTTCTCCACTACAGCCCTCAGAAGAAGTAATATTGTCCTGGAAAGTATGCATCATAGGAAACATAGGGGAAAATATGTTGGAATAGTCAGAAATGTGTTGGAATTGGCAAAAAAGAAAACTGTCACAGAAAAAAAGGAAAATTGTCAGTTTTTTCTCACTTTTCGCCCACCCTAAGTAATGATTGCCAGATGGATAAGGCTCTGCCTAGCTGTGTGCACAACCCACTAGCCCTCATTAGGTTAAAAATGTTAAGCATGGATAAATCCCCTACAACTACCCTGATCATAAATTTATTTTTAACAACTTGATTGTGATGTTGTCAATAGTTATCAGACAGCTGTTTAGATTATCTGGTTTATGGGGTAATTTTGGTGTTACAGGCAGTCAGGTTTTGTAAACCATATTATGTACAATTAGGGATGGGTGAAAAGTTTCGCCTCAAATTGAAATCGGCGAGAAATGGCACTTTCCGCTTGGCAAAAAAATTCCTATGAAAAGTGCAGTTTTTCTACTCTTTCCTGCTTTTTTCGCCTTGCTCATTGCATTGAAATCAATATAGAAAATGTTTTCTCCACCACACAAAAGTTTTCTACAGTTGTAGAAAAGGCTGTCAGGCTCTCACAGCATGCCATTCTGTGTTTGTGAGAGGAGAGAAAAGCATGTTTTTGAGCTAGAGAAGATAGGCAAATAAAGGGGAATTGAAGTTTAGATTAGGGAGTCATTTAGGTAGGACATTTGTTCTCTGTAGTAGGGGAGTCTGGGGCACAATGGGGCAGAAGAAGGGAGGAAGTAGGTTGAACCAAAATACCCACAAATTTGGTGTGACTGACTGGCAAGACACAGACAGCTGGGGTCCAAATTGCTTGCTGATTTTGCTTTTATTGTCTCTGTGCTGGGGAAGTCTGGGGAAAGGCGTTGTTGATTTTGTTTTTTAGTTATATATATTTTTTTTGGACAAACTGTGATAAGATAAGGAGGACAACTTAAAAAAAAAGTTAAATAAAAAATACATAAATAATTAAACAAATAAATATATTAGACAGCTGACTGAGAGCTCTGTGATTGAGGCAGACTTGATAGACAACAGATAATGTAAGGGATGTTTTTTTTTGGTGATCTCCTCATGGTTAGTTGGGGGTTAATTCTCTGCAGTTTTGGCTGGAAACAGCAGAGGGGCGGGCAATGCTAGCTTACGTAGTGTTTATGAGAGACAGGTAGTGATGTCTCCAATATTCAGCCTTCTGTAACCAAGCACATACGCATGCACAGTGTTAGACATCCAAGGGTGTAGTCTGTATTTCACCCTTTTCTCAACACAACAGAGCTCAGAGCCATTTTGGAGACTTAGGGAGTGTGTACATGGTCTCAAGTCTGAGAGGTAGAGATTGTACCTCATCCAAACCTGTGTATTGCTGTTTAGCCATTTGGGACATCAGGTCTGTTTGGCTGTTCACCTGTGTAACGATACTACGGAGTTTAGTGTGGACGGCTCTCCCACACGTAGCTATCTTTTAAATTATTGCATGTCTCTTTTTATATCCCAGAGTTGGTATGTCTCTCATATTCCTGTGAACTCTGGCAGAAAGTTCTCTTTTTCTTTTTATATCCCAGAGTTGGTATGTCTCGCATACGCCTGTGAACTCTGGCAGGATGTTTATCTCATAGCCTATTTAATTATTGCATGTTTAATAAACTGTAGTGCTTAACCTGTTTAATTTTTAATTATTGCATTTTCAATAAACTGTAGTTCATAGCTTTCACTGCAGTGTGTCTTTATCTTTATTCTGAAATTCCAGAGCTCTAATTGTAACAGACGACAATGAGAATTTTATTGAGGGCCAAGGCAAGACATCACACTCCATCAGTTGTGTACTGTAGAGAGTAAAACCACACATCGTAGTTGAGTGATGTCTAGAAAATGCACAAGCGAGAGGAGGAAAGTTGGAGCAGTGCAGGGACGTGGGAGTAAAGTTTTAGTACAAAAACTGACTGCAGCCAGGGGCGGACTGACCATACGGGCATTCGGTCACGGACCGAGGGCCCGTGACCAAAGGGGGCCTGCCACCTCTTCCAGCAGTGCCACTGCCGCCTGCCACTTATGAGGCCCGTTTGTAGCGCTGCTCAGCTTCTCTGCAACTACGGCCGCCGGTGCACCGTACTAGTAATACAGAGCGCTGGGAGATGACATCATCTCCCAGCCTCTGCATTACTAGAGGCGCGCGGGACTTCGCACAGTGTTAAGCCACGCCGCTAGACCACCAGGGACTGCAGGTAGGGGCAATGTGGAGATGAAGGGGCAATGTGGAGATGGGGGCATTGTGGAAGGGGAAATGTGGAGATGAAGGGGACATTGTGGAAGGGCCATTGCGTAGATGAAGGGGACATTGTGGAAGGGGCATTGTGGAGATGAAGGGGGCATTGTGGAGATGAAGGGGGCATTGTGGAAGGGGCATTGTGGAGATAAAGGGGGCATTGTGGAAGGGGCATTGTGGAGATGAAGGGGGCATTGTGGAGACGAAGGGGGCATTGTGGAAGGGGCATTGTGGAGATGAAGGGGCAATGTGGAGATGGGGGCAATGTGGAAGGGGCATTGTGGAGATGAAGGGGGCATTGTGGAGATGAAGGGGCAATGTGGAGATGGGGGCATTGTGGAGATGAAGGGGGCATTGTGGAGACGAAGAGGGCATTGTGGAAGGGGCATTGTGGAGATGAAGGGGCAATGTGGAGATGGGGGCATTGTGGAAGGGGCATTGTGGAGATGAAGGTGGCATTGTGGAAGGGGCATTGTGGAGATGAAGGGGCAATGTGGAGATGGGGGCATTGTGGAGATGAAGGGGGCATTGTGGAGACGAAGAGGGCATTGTGGAAGGGGCATTGTGGAGATGAAGGGGCAATGTGGAGATGGGGGCATTGTGGAAGGGGCATTGTGGAGATGAAGGTGGCATTGTGGAAGGGGCATTGTGGAGATGAAGGGGCAATGTGGAGATGGGGGCATTGTGGAGATGAAGGGGGCATTGTGGAGATAAAGTGGCATTGTGGAGGGGGCATTGTGGAGATGAAGGGGGCATTGTGGAGATTTCTGCAGGGGGCCCAGACCTCTTTTTGGACCAGGGGCCCTGGGTCCTGTCAGTCCGCCCCTGAATCGTTGCTGCAGCATGAGCAATAAATGATTATGATCCCTCTCCTCCTGGGGTGTATGCAGTTTTTCAAGGTCCCACCAATCACACCACACCAGTCCCACCCCCTATTCCAACACATTTTTCTCCTATGTTGATTATGGAGCAACATTTCCCAGCACAATATTACTTCTTCTGAGGGTTGTAGTGGAGAAATAAGTAACTGGAAGTCAAAGTTGTGAGTCCTACAGCAACATATACCTTGAAAAAGTGTTAGCACTCAGAGTGCATTTGTCCTTTGCCCACAACAATTACTTCCTGCTTAAAGGGATAGTAATGTTTCAAAATAAAAGCATCCCCAATTAATCTTCATAGTATTTGGGCCATGGAGCGTGTTATTTCAGAAATGTCAGAGTTGTAGTTCAAGAGTAATTGAATGATAAAGTATCCCCCTCCCGCCCCTTTTACCTAGTGTAAGCCACCTCTCCTCAGATGTGGAATCTGGTCTTAAGACCAGATAGCTCACAGCAAGGGACAATCTTCTTACTGTGAGAACAATGAAAACTTTGCCCCCTTGACAGGTTTTCAGGTTTTTCTCCTATGCCAATTGAAGATTGTCCCTCTCTGCAAGCCATCTGGACACCACCTTGCTGCTCTGAGATGAGAAGTGTTACATCAGTAAAAGGGACAGGAGGGGATACTTTATCATTCAGTTACTCTTGAACTACAACTCTGACAGTATTGACATAACACTCGCCATGGCCCAAATACAAAAACATTACATTACTATCTCTATAAGTGACACTGGCACATATTCATGATGATGTCAAGTGATTAAAAAATAAAGTACAACCTACAATGTGGCAGATGTGTATGGTAGTTGTTAGAATGTGGCAGTTCATGTCCACCCGTTGCACACTGTGTGGTGCACTGACCACACATTGCAGTGTGTTGGAGGAGAATCCCAAGGAGGGCATCAAGCAGCATCTGAGGAGATTCCATTCAGCAGAATCTGCTAAGCTGGTGGCAGGGAGGGTTCATCATTACTATTAAATTGCCAACAAGTTGTCATGTGTCCTTACCAGGGTGTGGACAAGGGGTATAGTGACAGTAGCAGTACTTGGTTTCTGGTGTCATTGTGTTTGGATAAATTGTTCCATGTGTTATTTACCACACACACTGTGCATATTGCAGTTGCTGATGAGAGGCACAGTTCCTGCTCTCAAGAGAAACATTTCTAAAACACACCCATGATTTTGGAGGAGGGGCAGGTGGAGAAGAATTATTGTCCAACTTCTTCTTTTCTCCACATATACTGGGGGCTAGTTATGGTGCTGCTACTGCCTCAGGTGCATCACTGAAACCTTCACCATCCATCACACTTGTTACTGCTGTTGTTGATCTCATTCCCTTTGAGCTGCCTAATCATCAGCAGCAAGAACAGCAGGCACTAATTCCACACCTGCATAAGGGCATTTGACAATGGCCAGTGGCCACTGGCCAACACAACATGACCTGCTGGCACTAGGTCAGTAGGACATTTTTTTTTCTTAAGGCTTGTGCTTTAAAACAAAAACAAAACAAAACATAGGCCTACAAAAAACAAAATAAAAACAATGGGGGGCTTGTTTCTAACAAGCCTAAGCCCTACAAATCCATGTTTCCTTTGGGCTTGCGCCAAACAAGTATTAGTCCTACAAATCAATGTTTCCTTACCCTTAGGTCTTGTGCTAAACAAGTCTAAGTCCTACAAATCAATGTTTCCTCAGGGATTGGGCCTCTAACAACAAATCTTACAGATCATCCTCTACAAAATACTCTGTCAGATCAAGTATCAGTCTTAATAAAAATAAAAAATTTATATAAATTGAGAAAACCTCTGTTATTCATACTTGCAAATGAATAATTTATTGATCTAGGTTATATTTATTATTTTATGAAAATACAGGGGTTAATCATGAAGATTTTTCATCTTAAAGATTTTTAAATTCTTTTATAAAGGGACTATAGGTATATCCCTCATTAAGTCACTGTGTATTCAGAGTACACACATGATAAGAAGGATTTCCAGGAAGGAAAAGTATATAAACAAAACACAGCAATCCCTCATATACAGGGCGAAAATTGGACGTAATCAGAAACTGATAATTCTGAAACTGACGGGAGTGTGCAAATTAGAAACCAGCTTAAAAACAAACATAGAGATCAAAATATCCCCCAACAAAACCAATAGCCAGATGATATTTTAGAACAGGCAAAAAACGAACAATGGGTAACCCAGTGTCAGAGTACCTTTGCGGCGGCTGCCGAGCCAACCGCATTACGCGTCCAGCAGCTCCAGACGCATCCTTCTTGGCACTCTGACACTTGCTCTCCATCGCAACTTGGCCACGTCCTATGTCCTGGAGGCTCTGCTGCCTCCTGGGTCCATGTGCGGCTCCAGCCACTTTTGCATTTAGCGTTCCAGCATGGCCAGTGACGTCATCTATGGGAGAACGTCCAAGGGCATGGATGTGCGCTCCATTTAAAGTGACAGCTACTTGTTGGTTACTCCTCCTCTTCCTGTAACCATACTATTTATGCCTTCTGGACACAGAGCTCAGTCGCCCTTTCGTTGGTGTCCAGTGCAGTTCTATACGTTTGGTGTTCTGTGTATTATCTGGATTGTCTGACTACCCAACCTGGTGCTGACCCGTGGCTCTGTCTGACTATATGCTCCATGTATGTCCCTTGGCTTAGTTGGATAACCATTCTGGTGCAGACTTGCGGCTCTGGCTGACTACCCATTCTGTGTTTGACTCCTGGCTTGTCTGACTACCTGTTCTGGTGTTGACCTGGGGCTCTGTCCACTGCATATCCAGCATACCAACGCTTCAGTGGACATCCTATCTGGTGCAAACCTTTGGTTCTGGCTTACTACCTGCTCCGTGTATAATCCCTGGCTTGTCTGACCACACATTCTGGTGCTGACCTGTGGCTCTATTTGACTATCCTCTAGTGTGGCCTTCCGTGAAGTTAGATATCCAATCTGTTGCGGGCCTGTGGCTCTGGCAGACTTACTCCTGGTTGCCTACCTATTTGTCTGGCTTCTCCTAGGTGCAGACCTGTGGCATTGCAGACTACTCCTTGTCCCCTTGCTGGGACCTATCTCAAGAGATTCAGACGGAAGCAGTCTTCTATTTCTGGTAGTTGTTGCTTGCTCTGTTGTGTGATTCTCTTTTATACCATCAATTGTGATATTTCTGTTTCATTGTTGCTGCCTAATAAAGTTGGTGTTACCGTGTAGTACTTGTCCTGAGTTTCCTTGCCAACCGTGACACCCAGTGGATACCTCCACATTTAAGAGACAGAAACAAATGTGGGTACAGGGGTCCAAAACCCAAGATCAGACACCCTCCATATAATTAATCTATCCACATTTCCCCTACAGAAAGAACATTTGCAAGTATTACAAAAAGGTCTCACTTTTTCCCCAACCCAAAATATGGATATGTTTGACATAATCAAGAATATCAATTTATTCGGGAGAAAATTGTACTTACATAAATATTTCTCAGAACAACAGAGACAAGGCAGAGGTAGCAGTGATGACAAAGAAAATGTTAAATATGATGTCTCTACTAGAAGATAATATTGAAGAAAGAGACACAGGTCCATTCACTGAGTTTAAAAGAAATAAGAAATTCCTGCCGCCATCTCAAATATTGCAACATATCCAACTATTTTTAGAGTTAGTAACAAAAGATCTGGAACAAATTGCAGGTGAAGAAAGGCCAATAAGAGACATAACCAGCAACGTACTGGAAAAGGAGAAAAAAGCTATCAAAGAATTAAGTCAAAATCAAGAACTCAAAATAAAAGCCATCTGATAAAGGTGGCAAAATTGTGGTTATGAATACACAAAACTACAGAGATGAATGCCATAGACAACTAAATGACAGCAATTGCTACATACAATTGAAAAAGGATCCTACAGAAGAGTTTAAAAAAAACGAAATATTATCTTGACAGAAGGAATCAGTTCAAAAGTTATCCGTAAAAATTAATATACCTAATGATGACCATTTGAAAAATTGAATGTCTTGAACCAGACTTGTAAGCAAGAGGTTTTTTAATTGTAAAAAATGGTGAGGATTGTTTAAAAGGAAGCACATTTAATAAGCACCAAATAGATAACAATATAGAGACTAGCCATGATGTAATAAATCTCTCAATATATATTGTACCTGAACTTAAAGAGGAACTACCACCCTGCAAAAACTTTACATTAATTAAGTGTTCATCTGCCGGCTAGCTGATTAGTAGCACTAGTCGCCAGAAAAATTACCTAGTTTCAAAGATTTTCAAGTTTTTCAGAGGCTGACAGTAGCAGGAAGCACGGCTCCAAAAGGGACTGACAGCACTGGTGCACGGACGTCACTATGACAAGATGTCCATGCTTCCTGCTACTGTCAGCCTCCGAAAAACTCGAAAATCTTTGAAACCAGGTAATATTTCTGGCGACTAGCGCTACTAAGCAGCTAATCACCAGATGAAGACTTAATTAAAGTAAAGTTTTTGCCGGGTGGTAGTTTCCCTTTAAGTAATTTAGTGCTTAAAATATGCAAACTTTGCTCTAAAATTCCCCACCCTACTGTAGCTAACCCTTTGGAATCAGTAGAGAGTTGGCCAGTGGACTGTGTATAGATGATACAGAGACAGATGTTTTGTCCGAGAATTATCAGAACCGCAATGAAAAGGTTAAACACTGTAAAAAAATAGGGAGTAGAAATATAGAGAAGATACACCAATATAATATTGGAAACATAGTAACTATAGGGTGAGCCATGAAGCACTAATCCTAGGGCTATACTGGAATTTATACCCAGGTTACTTAATATATTAAGTGTCTGTTTCTCCTGTATCAACTTATCACCCCATTACGGCTAAGTTTTACCAAAACAGCGAGTTGGGCAATAGGCTATATTCAGTATAGATGACAAGAATAGATAGCCAATTAAGAAACTGACTTAAAAGATGTATATATATATATCATCTATATTGTTCATACAATCCAGAGTTTGTGACACTGCGCAATACAGAGGATAGTTTATTATTAAGCTATCCATAATAGAACTCCAGGGTCTGTGTATAATAAGAATAATGAGGTGTAGATGTTTAGTATTTTAACAATACAGGTTGCTATACAAGAGAAACCTGGGTTTTTATATTTATATCTGAAATAATAATAGACCTTAATTGATAAGATTTCTTTTTTTTTAATGAAATAAGACTAAAGGTTAAGTCTTATGAGCTTGTAGGGGCCGATTAACAATTATCGCAGACACTGAACCTGTCTCTAAGAACCAATACAGGTGACCTAGCTTGGTAAATATATAATACCTAGTTACAAATGCAATGATTACCATCTTGGTTAATTTATATCTTGTGTTTTTGTATATATTGAATTAGACTTGTGGTGTCAGTACATTGTTTAGTTTGTATACATCCCACAATATATTACATAACTGATATACAGCCTGCTGATCCAATAACCACTGGCATGGGTCTGAAGTGGAGGCAATAGCCACTGAAGCGGCAGGCATTGGAGAAGAAGGAAGCAGTGGCAATTCCTGGGACCATGGTGTGCTCATTCAGGGTCCCCGTAGGACTGTGGGGTGGGAGTCAGACAGATATGAAGGGAGAGAGGGTACAGTCATTTTTGGTGGAGGAATAGAGGGAGGGGGTAAGGGGCAGCAGCTCAAGTGTTGGGAGCGGAGAAGGAGGCAGTAGGCAGCAGGTGAAAGAAGGTGATGGAGGTTGCTGCAGCTGAGGCAGTAGGAGGAACCCAGGCAGACTGTGAAAATGAGGCAGTGAATTTCAAAGCGTAATATTCTTTGCTGCTGGATTCCCCTTTTACATAGTATAGTAAGGTAAACTTCGTAATGATGGAGACATGATTGATGGAAACGGTGATGCAAGCTGAGGGCGTGCTACATGGGAGTAGGTGCAGGTCATAACTTAGCAGCTGAATTACAGCTGCATTCCATCTCGGGTCAGGAGAGGAAGGAAGTGGGGTGGTGGATGTAGAAGAAGGGGAACAAAATCACAAGGCTGAGTTTTCTTGTTGTGTCTAAGTCTGTTGCTGGAGACATTGCATTTTGACTGGTGAGGGGAAAGTTAGGTAGGAGGCTGCTGAGAGGCATGAAAATATTAGTGAACTGATGGAAGGAGGAGGCATTATTTCTTTAGTATTAATTATTGTATTGCCAATACTGTATTTTCTTCTGTCCTTCCCACATGTACACACACATACACACACACACACACACACACACACACACACACACTACATGGCCATCGGATTGTTTCTTGTCAGTGTGATGCAGTTAAAAAGTAAACATCTTTTGATGCATGTTCAATGCCTGGTGTGTAATGTGGAGAGAGTAAATAAGTGCTCAGCCATTTGACTCATCCCCTTTAGATGTCAATACAGATTTATTAAAAGGCAGGTCCATTTTATAGAAAGCTTAGCTTAGTATAAAGAGGGGAATCAAAAGGCAGCACATTAGTTATAACCCTAACGTTATCATGGAAAGGGGGATACTTTATCATTCAATTACTCTTGAACTACAGCTCTGACAGGATTAAAATAACACTCTCCATGGCACAAATACTATGAAGATTAATTGGAGCTGCTTTTATTGTGAAAGATTACTATCCCTTTAAAGGGATAATAATATATCAAAATAAATGGAACTCCGATTAATCTTCATGTGCCTAGATTCACTAAAGTTTGAAGAGGGCTGAAAATGTTGAAGTCCTGACGGAGCAGGCACAATGACAATATTCACAAAAGTGTCTTTGGTATCACATCACCATCAGTTTGACAAAAATCTGCCCACATCTACATCTATCCGACAGGTTTACAAATTTTCCCTTATCATATCGACAATGGCCTTTTTCCATATGTGGAAATGAGGGATAATGAGACAGTTTCATATGCAAAGGGGGTGTTGATATATTAATGTGGCACTTCAACACATTCACTAAACTCTGATTGCAGCCTCTTCTTTCAGAGTTCACAGTCTCAACTTTCAGCTCCATGGACAGCAATACTCCATTATACATTTCAGTGGCATAGGGATGTGCATTGCTCACCCCCATGGCACTCAGAGAGATATAAAAAAAGTACACCAAGAACTATACAATTATCCCCTTAGCTCTGTATCATATATTATTATTATACATGTTGTGCACTCCAAAGAGAACAAGATTGGGGGTCAGGCAGCATTTATGGATATTTGTGACTACCACTTGCCCCTAAGACATGTTCCCTTGCCAACTGGTAGCCATAGAACCCCATATACACTGTTTGGTGCCCAGACTTGTTCCCTTCCCCACTGGTAGCTACAGATCCCCATGTACACTGTCTGACCCTCTCCAGCCTGAAGGCTGGGGTGTCAGGCAGTGCATGTGGGCATAACACATAAGTCCATGCTGCCCAATATTCTATAAATCTGACATGCTGCCCTCCCCTAACTAAATCCGACATATAGTGCCCTGTACATCCGACCTGTTCCCCCCAAGTAAATCCAACATAGAATCCTCTGCACATCTTACTTCATGCTCTCCTAGCTGAATCCATCATATAGTACCCTGTATACCTGACATGCCCCCCCAGCTAAATTTGACATATAATACACTGTACAGCCTACATTATGCCCATCAGCTAAATCCAACATAGAGTACCCCCACACATTTAATCCTTTGAGTGCCAGAGGGGTATGCACCGCATAGCTTTATATAATTAAGACCTTGCGGGGGGCATCGGGACCCCTCCTGATGCCCCCTGGCATTGATTACCTATGCAATAGGATAGGTGATCAATGCAGTGACTAGGAAGGCTATTACTGCCTCTTCTTCCTACTCAAGCCGGCTGCTTGTTTACCAATCTCCGATTCAAGTAGAACTATCCCTATTGAACCTGATCATTCACAACTTGCCAAGTGATTGATTCATTCATGAAATGAGGATTACACGATTTTTTATTGAATGTTAGGACATCACATGTTACGCATTTATTTTTCAATAGTGTTCTCCATCTGATCCCAGACAAAGCCACTCCACACCTGCCCAGTCTGGTGAAGAACTGTCCTGATCCTTCTGGATCTAAGACTAAGGATGCCGAACTCTATCATGGGAGGTGTCATAAATGGGAGTTAAGATGTGAGTTCCAGTGAATGATTCCCATTGTTGTACTTCTTTCCCATCCAATAATGCAATGATCACACTTTAGCCTAATTCTCATAACCTTGTTCTGTAATTTTGTATTGTATTATTACTATTTCTGTAAAACTCTGTGTACATGTATGACTCTATATAAATAAACATACATGCAAACATATACATGTGTTGATGCAACTTTGGATGGTAATGTTACGGTTCAGTACACTCAGACATGGAAGATGTTGGTAAAACACAACTTTATTAATGCACACGAGGAATGAGGTAACCCTCACGGGTCCAGTAACAACAGCAGTAACTGACACAGGACAGGTTGCAAGCAAGTTAACCCACACGGGTTCAGTATGTATAACACACACAGTACTGACAACAGGTCAGGTAAACGAGTTTGATACAGTGTATGAAAGTCCAATGTGACCAGTGGAATCACTGGCAAAGTATGAGTACAGTGAAGGCCCAATGTCACCTATTGGCAACGGGAGGCGACAGTGACAGGACTGCAACAACAGACACGGGACACCTGTAGAAGGATGCAACGGTGGGCGCCCACCAACGACTACACAAGGCTGGTCATAGCTCGTGCCAGAACAGAGGCCCTACTGGAACAGATCACCACCATGTACACGTACTACCCTCAAGGGTTAATGTGCGATAGTATAAATGGATGGCAACCGGAAGCGCACAGCGGAACCAAATGGAGACCCAATCGCACAGAGTAACGGAGCCCAACAGACCTAGAGTGGTAGTAACGGAAAGAGGCACTTCCCCCAAAGGGGTTAATAGCGCTATGGTCTGGATAACGGCAACCACCGGAGACGCTCAACTGAACCACATATAGACCAAGCGTGTGCAAAATGGTGTGGGGGCACACTGAGACTCTGACCCATGGCAGAATATAACCGGCAACCGGAGTACAGGAATACAAGGAGGCCCAGTAATGAGGAAACGGTGGCAGGCAGGCAGCAGCAGGAACAGTCCGGTAAAGCCCAGCTGGGCACAGGAGAAGCGGGAACCACCGCCAAGTCGATTCGGTGCACAGCACTGGAACATCAGCCAAGCCGGGTCGGTACACAGAGCAGGAACCTCAGACGCGCCGGGTCAGTACACGGAGCAGGATCGTTGGTCTTGCTGGGTCGGTACACGGAGCAGGAACGTCAGCCAGGCCGGGTCAGAACAGGAAGCAGGAACGTCAGCCAATCCGAATCAGTACACAGAGTCAGTAACAATACAATGGCGTGGTCAGGCAGTCCGGGGTCATACACTGGTATCACAACAGCAAAACTAGCGCTAGGCATCAGGTACACCACCAAAGGGCACTTGCAGAGTGACAGCCCAGGGTATAAAAAGGCTGTCACTGGGAGGAGCAGTACAGCGCAGCTAATAGGAGTGCAGGAATAGCAAGATGGACAGAATGTCACCCAGATCACGGGCACCGTGATAGGTATATGATCAGGATGACCAGAAGTCTTTGGTCGGGTGTTGCTGGCAGGGAAAGAGAATTTGTCATCACCTGACACATTCTTCTTTTATTAATGTAGATGTGGCCCATTGTATGGTATGCCTTAATGGTACTGTCTTTAGTGTCAGATACTCACTTATTAAAATCTAAATTAAAGACATGCACATAAATAGTATGGTATTCCAGTGTATGTTGCCATGATATATTTTTCACTAGATTTGTATTTGCACATTTATCAGTGAGTAAGTACAAATATTTGGTAGTGGTTATGTAAGTTTACTTCTCTGTGACATAACTCTTGTATCCTACTGAAGTCAATGGGGAGCAAATAGAACATATTTGCTGGAACTATCTATGCATTTAGTAACATATAAGACAGTACAGATAAAGGGCTAGATTCTATTACAGGTGCTAATTTTAACACTGCTTTTATCTCCAGTTTTCTCCATAGACTTCAATAGGAAAATGGTTGATAAAATGGGAAATAACATTAAGCACCTGCAATAGACTCCAGCCCTAAATCAGCATTTCTTACTCTTCTGGTATGTTTTCAGTCTTTGTCAATACTAAAAGTTATATTTGTTATGCTTCCTTTGGGAAAAGTCCCTTTGTTCTCAGTGCCAGCATATTGAGACTAATGTATTTAGAGGTAGGAGTGGGAGAAAAGTGTGAAAAATTTCCCGCATGAAGGGTGATTTTTCTTTTTTATGGTGAAAGTTTTCTCCTTTTCTCCATTACAAAATGTTCCTCCTTTTTGGCTATTCCAGCAAATTCTTTGCCTATTCCAATACATTTTTCTCTTATTCTAACACATTTTTCCCCTATTCTAAAACATTTTTCACTTATTCAACACATTTTTCTCCAATTCCAACACAATTTTCACCTATGTTTCTTATGGTGCAACATTTCCCAGAACAATATTGCTTCTTCTGATGATTGTAGTGGAGAAATACGTAGCTGAAAGTTGTGAGTCCTACATCAACATATACCTTGAAAAATGTATTAGCATGCAGACTGCATTTGTCCTTTGCCCACAACACTTACTTCCTGCTTAAATGACACTGGTAAATATTCATAATGATATCAAGTGATAATTTATTTATTTAGAAAATGTTTTACCAGGAAGAATACATTGAGATTTATCTCGTTTTCAAGTATGTCAGTTGAGGGTTGCATATTTACACAAATTGAGAAACATATATTACATGTTATTAAATATACATACGAATACACATACATATGGAGATTTTAAAATTATAAACAGTTACACTCTGTTTTTAGATACAGAGAAGCATTTACTTTTTTTTAGACTGGGAGCATATTTGATTATTTCAGGCAGATTGTTCCAGGCCTTTGGCGCTCTGAAGGAAAAAAAAAATAAAGTACAACCTTCAATATGGCAGATGTGTATGGTAGTGGTGGTGGGGGATTGGAGTGGTGTGATTTTTGGGACCTTGACAAACTGTGTCCACCCCAGGAGGAGAGGGATCATCATCATCATTTATTGCACATGCTGCAGCAACCATTGCTGCAGTCAGTTTTTGAACTAGCACTTTACTCCCACATCCCTGCACTGCTCCACCTTTCCTCCTCCCCCTTGTGCATTTGCTGGACATTACTCAACTTCTGTGCTTGTTTTTATTCTCTAAGTCACAACTGATGGTGTGTAATATCTTAGCCATCAACAATATTCTCAATGTTGTCTGCTGTCTATCAAGTCTGCCTCATTCACATAGCTCACATCAGACTCCCATTCAGCTGTCTATCACCTAATATATTTATTTGTTTAATTATTTATGATTTTTTTATTTCTTAATATTATTTATTTATTTTAAGTTGTCCACCCTATCTTATCACACTCAGTCCCCCCAAAAATATGTATAATTAAAAACAAAATCAACAACTTCTTTCCCCAGACCTCCCCAGCACAGAGACAATGAAAGCAAAATCTCAAGCAATTTGGACCCCAGCTGCCTGTGTCTTGCCAGTCAGTCACATCAAATTGTGGGATATTTGGGGTGAACCTCCTTCCTCCCATCTATTCCCCAGAATGTCCCCAGACTCCCCTAATACAGAGAACAAATGTCCTCCCTAAAAGACTCCCTAAACTAAGCTTCAATTCCCCTTTATTTGCTATCTTCTTTAGCTCAAAAACACGTGGCTCTCTCCTTTCACAAACACAGAATGGCAGGATGTGAGAGCCTGATACCCTTGTATATGGCTATAGAAAAGTAGAGAAAACTTTCATGTGGTTTGGTAAAATTGCTCTCTCCAATGATTTCAATGCAATGAGCTAGGCGAAAAAAGGTTATTTGCCAAGCGGGAAGTGTCAGTACTTAGAAGGACTGGAGCAAACCAACTACACCAAAGAGAAGATTTCAGAGAGGTTTCCAATGGATTGCTTTACAATGCACCAGAGACCTCCCTAGTATTCAAAGGGTTAAACACTGATTTAAAAAAGCTGGTTTTTGGGAATGTTTATTATTCCTTCATGGTACAGTTAGTTTATTCCACAATCATTATACTTTTCTGATCACATTAATTGATTAAACATCATTAATGCCTAGACTAGATATTTCAGTGTTTGTCAGTTACAAGTAATGGATCGGAGACTCCTTTGTAGGGGTCAAATTCCACACTGAGTTCATTTAAGTCAATGAAAATAATGAGAATATTAACAATTTGAGCACCAGAGAGATATCCAGTGCATTGCAATGCTCTCTGGCACTCAAAGAGTTAATTAGTCTTCTAAGTTACTGTTGGTGTAATCCAGAATTCCTCCAGTTCGTCTTAGTACATGAGCCTCTCTGTGGTTAATATGTTTACATAGATTCATTTTTAGTGGGAATGGTCATGAAATTGGGAATGTTTTGTTGTTTATCCTCAATCTTACATAATACAAAAATCAAATATGCAGCTACCAATAGTGGGTGTGGAGCATTTGGATTGTTTATAACTTTTAAAAACATTTTCTGAATTTAATTTCAGATTACTCCCTGATTTTTATTTTTGTAAACAGTTTGGACATCTGGGATGTTGCATCATGCCTACAGAAATATTGTCATGAAGACATAGTCTAATGTTTTAGGTATCCACTAATATTTATGTTGCTCTTGTAATCATTTTTATTATTATTCAAGTGGTTTACTTGTGTGTTTTCATGGAATCAACTATCATGAAGCTATTTTTCCATTACTTAATAATAATGTTATGTGATTAATCCATGCATTTAATCATTTATAATACATATCCCGACTTTCAGTCTTAAACGTTTGGGATTAGTTCTGTCTAAAATAAATATCTCCCTGAGGTACAGGTCAGACATTGTCTGGATCATGTTTACACTATTAGTAATGGATCTCTGACTTTCTCATCAGTAGTTCCTACCTCTATTAATGAATTGTAAAATCCTCCCCCAGCTGTATTTATCAAAATCATTCATCTATTTAGACAAAACCTTTATTTGGATGTGAACTTGTTATTTTGCCGTACAGGTAATCAATGCATGAATGAATGTCAGAGCACAATCAGAGGTGTACATTTGTCAGTATCATTGATCCAATGGATCAATAGAGTTAGGAAGTCTTCAGAATGCATTCTATACAGATGGATTGCAGCTGTTTTTCTCATTTCCCCTTTGAAGCTATTAACCTCACTTCCTTTTCTTTCAGTACACTGTCAAGAACTATAAAGTAATGCTAATACTTCTGTGTTGTAATACACTGATTGATCCCAAGTATAAACATATATTTATGCATTTTCAACCTACTTCTGCAAGCCTCATTTCCCATTTTTATATTTCCACCTCACACTGTCTGTGTTGGTTCAGGTTTCTACATAATAGGATTTTTTCAATCCATCATGGATGTTTTTACTAGAATTTTGTGTTCCATCATTTATCTTTAGATCTACTCTCTGAAATCAGCAGATTAATGTTCACTAAATAACAAA
This sequence comes from Rhinophrynus dorsalis, assembly GCA_037306005.1. Taxonomy (NCBI): domain Eukaryota; kingdom Metazoa; phylum Chordata; class Amphibia; order Anura; family Rhinophrynidae; genus Rhinophrynus; species Rhinophrynus dorsalis. Next base: position 327,665,929 of record CM074720.1, on the reverse strand, counting down.
TGTAATTTGTTATTTATCACTGTATACATGCACCAGAAATTTTTCAAAGTTACCATTTCAAAATTGTACATATAGTTTTTGAAAGCAGCAGTTTTAATGGAGCAGAAAAGCATCACTTAGGAATCCTTGGAGCGATTCAGGTACGCTAAGGCTCAATGCTATGGCAATATGTGTCTGGTGGTGAGCACATCACGTTGGTGATGGACACACACATCATCATATGGATAAAGATTTAGGGGGGTGATTTACACATTAGCATGGAGGGTTACATAGTAACATAGTAACATAGTAAATTAGGTTGAATAAAGACACAAGTCCATCAAGTTCAACTTTCGCCTCATACCCCAGTAACTGAGAATTTTATAGCTTTCCTGCTACCAATTAAATTAGTCTTTATCAGACCTTCCTGATCAGCCTACTGATAAACAGTATAACTCTGTATGTTCCTTTTTGAAAGAAATGTATCTAATCTTCTCTTAAATGTACCCACTGTATCTGCCATAACCACCTCCCAGGGCAATGAATTCCACAATTCAACAGACTTTACCATAAAAAAACCCTTCCTCTGCTGAAGTTTAAACCTCCTTTCCTCTAATCTCAAGGGGTGTCCCTGGGTCACCTGATCAGGCCTTGGAATAAATAGCTCACCGCAGAGATCCTTGTATTGACCTCTCATATACTTGTACAATGTGATAAGGTCTCCTTTTAGTCATCTTTTCTGTAGAGTAAATAAACCAAGTTAGTTTAGTCGTTCCTCATATGTTAAGTCCTCCATTCCCTTAATTAATTTTGTTGCTCTCTGCTGTACCCTCTCTAGTTCTAGTATATTCTTTTTCAGAACCGGTGCCCAAAATTGCACTGCATACTCAAGGTGAGGTCTTACCAATGATTTGTATAACAGCAAAATAATGTTATCCACTCTTGCTTCGATACCTCTTTTTATGCAAGACAGGATTTTGTTTGCCTTTGCTACTGCTGTTTGACACTGGTCACTGTTTCCAAGTTTGTAGTTGATACCCAGGTCTTTCTCTAGCAATGAGTCCCCTAAAATGATTCCATTAAGTTTATAAGTAGCCTTGGGATTGTTTCCTCCCAAATGCATGACTTTACACTTCCCCACATTAAACTTCATATTCCATAGGTTTGCCCAATCTGACATTGTATGTAAGTCCCTCTGTACAGAGAAAATATCCTGTTCTGAATTAATGACCTTGCATAATTTAGTATCATCTGACAATATTGATATTTTGCTTTCTATATCTATTTCCAGGTCATTTATAAACAAGGTAAAAAGCAGCGAACCTAATACTGAACTCTGAGGTACTCCACTCTCCACTTTAACTGTACTGGAGAATTTTCCATTTACAACCACACACTGTTCCCTATCCTTCAGCCAGTTTTGTATCCAATTGCAAAGGTTATCTCCTAGCCCCAATTTCCTTATTTTATACACCAGTCTTCTGTGTGGTACTGTATCAAATGCCTTTGCAAAGTCTAGATATACTACATCTACTGCCTTGCCATTGTCAAGGTTGCTGCTTACCTTCTCATAGAAGCTGAAAAGATTAGTTTGGCATGATCTATTCTTCATAAAATCATGTTGATTCATGCTAATGATTTTATTTTTTGTGTTGTACTCCTGAATATAGTCCCTTATTATCCCTTCTAGCAGTTTTCCCATTGAGGTCAAACTCATTGGTCTATAATTCCCAGGTTCTGTTTTAGTTCCCTTCTTAAATAGAGGCACTATGTTAGCTCTTCGCCAATCCTGTGGCACTGAGCTTGTGGTAATAGAATCTTTAAAGAGTAAATATAGGGGTTTTGCTAACACTGCACTAAGTTCCTGTCACGGTTTGTTAAGACTCTCAGATGCAGAGTTAGGTAAAAACTCAACTTTATTGAAAAGTTAATGCAACCCCGTAGGGTAATATACACATACACACATATATCTTTATTAGACAGGAATACAATGCAAATAAGAGTAATATTGGCTCTACCGACCCTGCCAATATACAGGGCAAGGCAGCCAGGGAATCAGAACTGGTGAGGTGAGGCTCTACCGGCCTTGCCAATACCGGATAAGGCAACCCAAGGCAACAGGACAGGTTCTACCGGCCTTACCATATACCGGGCAAGGCAGCTAATTTGATAGGTGACTACACAGGCTCTACCGGCCTTGCCAATACCGGGTAAGGCAACCCAAGGAAACAGGACAGGTTCTACCGGCCTTACCATATACCGGGCAAGGCAGCCCGTAGATAGAAGATAAGATCAACCACACACTAAAGTGACTGACTGGTGGAAAAACAGTCACTATAATGGTAAAGAGGCTGAGTCAGTAAGTAAGTTGCCAGCAGCAGAGATAGAGAAGGGTGTGGAGCTCAGTAATGCTCTTCATAGATGGAACGCCATATCACTATAGAGCAATCAGGTGTGCATGGAGCGAACCAGTACCCAGTACGTGGAACGCAATATATACTGAGGTGGCCGGGTGGCTTGAGTAGCAAACCAGTACCCAGTACGTGGAATGCAATATATACTGAGGCAGTCGGGTGACTTGAGGAGCAAACCAGTACCCTGTACGTGGAACGCTATAGCACTGAGACAGCCAGATGGCTTAAGGAGCGAACCAGTACCCTGTACGTGGGACGCTATGGCACAGAGACAGCTGGATGGCTTGAGGAGCAAACCAGTACCCTATACGTGGAACGCTATGGCACAGAGACAGTCGGATGGCTTGAGGAGCGAACCAGTACCCAGTACGTGGAACGCAATATATACTGAGACAGTCGGGTGGCTTGAGGAGTGAACCAGTACCCTGTACGTGGAACGCTATAGCACTGAGACAGTCGGGTGGCTTGAGGAGTGAACCAGTACCCTGTACGTGGAACGCTATGGCACAGAGACAGCCGGATGGCTTGGGGAGCGAACCAGTACCCTGTACAATAGCCGGCAAGGTAACAATGTCACCAAGGCGACTCAGGAACATCTGAGGACAGGAAACGACTGGACAGGAGTCAGCGAATGGAAGCAGGAACCAGCAGGCAGACGGTCAACCGGAACATCAGAGGAGACTGGCAGCAGGAAGAGGAGATTCGACCAGATCAACGAAGTCAGGAACTCAGCAACTGGAAGCACTGGAACAGGTAGAATACAGGTCGCAGGAACACAGCAGAGGCCCAGGATACTCAGGAACAGGGTCATATGCAACAGCATAGAGACAACACAAAAGGGCAACCAAAGGGTGCCCAGGCTAGGTTTAAATAGGCAATACAGGGCGTGCTGAAGGCAGCCAGCCAATGGAGAGCCCCCTACTGGTGATAGACAAGAAAAGAGAGCAATCACGGGCACTCTGATAGTACCCCCCTCTCAAAGACCCCCTCTCCCAGAGGAGGGTCTAGGTTTCTGAGGGTATTTGGATTGAAAAATTCGCAGTAATTTGGGCGCATGAAGGTCCTTACTGTCCACCCAAGATCGTTCTTCAGGACCATAACCCTTCCAATGCACCAAATACTGCACCTTTCCTCTAAGCCTGCGGGAATCAGTGATACTCTGAACTTCGTACTCCTCCTGACCCTCCACTTCAATAGGCCCTGGCACCACAGGGTTAGATGTATAGCGGTTGCATATGAGAGGTTTAATGAGAGATACATGGAAGACATTATGAATACGCATGGATGCAGGGATGTCCAATGCGTACGATACTGGATTGATTCTGCGAATGATTCTGTAAGGACCAATGAATCAGGGAGCCAACTTGTTAGATGGGACTTGCAGCTTAAGGTTCCTGGAGGACAGCCACACTCTATCCCTGACCTGAAAGGAAACCGCTGGCAAACTCCAGCGATTAACATGACGTTGATGCCGTTGGAATGACTGACCCAATGCCCACTGCACCTGTGCCCATGTAGAGCGGAGCTGTTCGATATGCTCATCCAGAGCTGGAATTTGTTGTGCCTGAAAGGAGTCTGGGAGCAAACAGGGTTGAAACCCATAATTGATCAAAAATGGAGAGCTCCCTACTGACGAGTTAACTGCACAATTCCTGGCAAACTCGGCCCAGGGCAACAGGACGGCCCAATTGTCATGATGGTCAGTAATAAAACAGCGCAAGAACTGTTCCAAGCCTTGATTGGCACGCTCAGCTGCCCCATTGGTATGGGGATGGTAGGCGGAGGAGAAAGATAACTGTATGCCCATCTGTTCACAAAATGCCCTCCAAAATCTGGATACGAACTGGCTCCCCCGGTCGGACACCAGCACTCTGGGTACACCATGCAACCGGAATACCTCTTTAGCAAATACCACCGCCAATTCTTTAGCAGAGGGAAGGCCACGGAGGGGCACGAAATGAGCCATTTTAGAGAACCTGTCCACTATCATAAGTATAAAGGAATACCCTCTAGACACTGGTAATTCTCCCATAAAATCAATGGAAACATGAGACCAAGGGAGTTCACCATTAGGTACCGGTTGGAGTAAACCCACAGGGAGGTGTCTAGAGGTCTTAGCACGGGCACAAGTAGCACAGGCATTTGTAAAATTGGCACAATCTGCTCGCATAGAAGGCCACCAAAAAACTTGCGAGAGAGACCATAACAATTGGTCTCTGCCAATATGTCCTGCAGCCTTAGAGGAATGGTAAGTCTCGAGTAACTGTGTGCGGAATGGCACATCAACAAAACACTTGCCCATCGGGTTTTCAGGAGGAACGGAGGCTTGGGAGGCCAATATCTCTTCTCCTAATGGTGAGGTGATACTCGTGCGTATAGTAGCCATAATTCGATCAGGCTGAATAATAGGTGCTGGAACCTCATCTTTGTCAATTTCAGCCTCAAATTGTCTTGACAATGCGTCAGCCCTGACGTTCTTAGACCCAGGTAAATAAGATACAATGAAGTTTAATTGAGACATGAACAGTGCCCACCTAGCCTGGCGTGGGGATAACCTCTTTGCCTCAGAGAGATAAATTAAGTTCTTGTGATCGGTCAGAATCAAGATAGGGTTCTTGGTACCCTTGAGTAGGTGGCGCCACTCCTTAAGCACAAGAATAATGGCTAGCAGTTCTCTGTCACCAATCTCATAATTGCTTTGTGCACCGGTCAACTTTTTAGAGAAAAACCCACAAGGTCTGAGAGTTCCTCCTTTAATGGGACGTTGAGAGAGCACTGCTCCAACCCCAATATCTGAGGTGTCCACCTCCAGTGTAAATGGAAGCGATGGGCTGGGGTGAGATAACACAGGAGCGTTAATGAAGGCAGACTTCAATTTCTCAAAGGCCTCCTCTGCAGCCACTGACCATTGGGATGGATTGGCACCCTTGTGCGTAAGGTCAGTCAAAGGTTTTACCATAGAAGAGAAGTTCTTAATAAATTTCCTATAATAACTAGCAAAGCCCAGAAATCGTTGAATGGCCTTCAAGCTCTTGGGGCGTGGCCATTGTAACACTGCCATTAATTTCTCTTTATCCGTGGCAATGTCTTCTTTGCCAATTATAAATCCCAGAAATGGTACACTAGTTCTGTGAAATTCACATTTTTCGAGTTTACAATATAGCTTATTCTCTCGTAGGCGAAGCAACACCTCAGACACGTCCTTGACGTGGTGTAACATATTCTCAGAATGAATGAGAATGTCGTCAAGATAGACAACGACACAGGACTGCAACATATCTCTAAGAATGTAATTGATGAACTCTTGGAATACAGCGGGTGCGTTACAGAGACCAAATGGCATGACCAAGTACTTGTAATGGCCAGCTCTTGTGTTAAAGGCGGTTTTCCACTCATCACCAGCTCTGATCCGGATTAAATTGTATGCAGCACGTAGGTCCAATTTGGTGAAAACAGAGGAACCTTTAAGTCTGTCAAATAGCTCGGTGATGAGTGGTATTGGATAGGAATTCTTAGATATTAACTTATTTAAGCCCCGGTAGTCAATGCAAGGTCTCAGCTCGCCGTTTTTCTTTTTTACAAAGAAAAATCCAGCCCCAGCCGGAGAGGTGGATTTCCTTATGATGCCTCTTTCGAGGGCATCAGCAATATATTCTTCCATAGCTTGATTCTCCTCACAAGATAATGGATACGTGAGTCCCCTGGGAGGCACCGCCCCTGGAGGCAATTCAATACAACAGTCATAAGATCTGTGCTGGGGTAGGGGGCCAGCTTCTCCCTTACTGAATACATCACTAAACTGTTGGTATTCGTCTGGCAGAGCAGAAGAGGTACACAAGATCTTAACTGGTTGCGTTACGCGATGTTCCATGCAAGACTGAGACCAAGCGGATATTTCACATTTTCTCCAATCAAACTGTGGGTTATGCAACTGTAACCAGGGAAAACCCAGGATTACTGCGTGATGAAGAGAGTTAATAAGCTGGAACTGCTGTTCCTCTCTGTGGAGAGCCTCAATAGACATGAACAAAGGCATAGTTTCAAAAGTCACCTGAGCAGGTTCCAGGGGTCTACCATCAATTGCTTCAATAGCAAGTGGGGTTTCCCTTTCAATGCGTGGAACCCCATGTAATTCAGCAAAGGTATTGTCCATAAAGTACGCAGCTGCACCAGAATCAACCAGGGCCAAAACCTCCACTGAGCGTTTTGCCCAAGGAAGTACCACCTGTATGGTGGGTTTCAATATACCACATTCTGGGGATGCCTGAACACCACCTAGGGCCTGTCCCCCAAGGTACCCTAGGTGTGTTAATTTCCTGGACGTACAGAACAAGATCTTAGTGGATGCCCATTCTTGCCACAGTATAAGCATAACCCATGTTTTCTGCGATGTGTCCTCTCCCCCTTGGTTAGCCTAGTGAAGCCTAACTGCATAGGTTCACCTGGTTCTCGAGGTAGATCAACCTGCTTAGAAGCCAAGGGAGGGACGGGTGGGCAAAAAGTACTACTAGATCCACACTCTTTTGCCGCGACTTGCGGTCTTTGGCCATTAGTCTCTCACGAATCCGTGTGTCAATTAGAATGACATATTCAATATAGTCATCAAGATCAATAGGCAATTCTTTCGCAGCAATCTCCTCCTTAATTTGGTCACTTAGGCCCTGAGTAAAGGCTGCCAATAATGCTTCATTGTTCCAACCTACCTCTGCTGCCAAGGTGCGAAATTCGATGGCATAGTCACATACAGTACGCCTGCCCTGTTGTATTTCCATAAGGCGCTTAGCAGCAGAGGTGGTTCTACCAGGAGGCTCGAACACTCTCCGAAACGACTGCACGAATTCTCTGAAACTCCTAGTGCAGGGTTTCGCATTTTCCCATAACGGATTTGCCCATGCCAATGCTCTACCGGTCAGCAGGGATATCATAAAACCCACTTTACTGCAGTCACTGGGAAAGGCCTGAGCCGTCAATTCCATAAATATTTCAAGTTGGTTAATAAATCCTCTGCAGAGGTTAGGGTCACCATCGTATCTGAGTGGCAACGGGGCAGAGGCGGTTAACCCCTTGACTGCTGCCCCTGAGGGTATGGTAACATTCTCAGATGTCTGCCCGGAGGAAACCACAGGACTAAGGCCAGCCTTCTCAGAAAGCACCGTGCATTCAAGTATAGTTTGGATCGCTACCGCTAGCTGATCCAATCGTTGCTCATGTGCATCCATTCTCCAATGGATGTTTTGCGGGTTACCATCACTCTTGTTGTCTGAGGTCATGGCCCTTTTGTACTCTCACAGTTTGTTAAGACTCTCAGACGCAGAGTTAGGTAAAAACTCAACTTTATTGAAAAGTTAATGCAACCCCGTAGGGTAATATACACGTACACACACATATCTTTATTAGACACAATGCAAATAAGAGTAATATTGGCTCTACCGGCCCTGCCAATATACCGGGCAAGGCAGCCAGGGAATCGGAACTGGTGAGGTGAGGCTCTACCGGCCTTGCCAATACTGGGTAAGGCAACCCAAGGCAACAGGACAGGTTCTACCGGCCTTACCATATACCAGGCGAGGCAGTCAATTTGATAGGTGACATCACAGGCTCTACCAGCCTTGCCAATACTGGGTAAGGCAACCCAAGGAAACAGGACAGGTTCTACCGGCCTTACCATATACCGGGCAAGGCAACCCGTAGATAGGAGATAAGATCAACCACACACTAAAGTGACTGACTGGTGGAAAAACAGTCACTATGATGGCAAAGAGTCAGTAAGTAAGTTGCCAGCAGCAGAGATAGAGAAGGGTGTGGAGCTCAGTAATGCTCTTCACAGATGGAACGCCATATCACTATAGAGCAATCAGGTGTGCATGGAGCGAACCAGTACCCTGTACGTGGAACGCAATATATACTGAGGCAGCTGGGTGGCTTGAGGAGCGAACCAGTACCCAGTACATGGAATGCAATATATACTGAGGCAGTCAGGTGGCTTGAGGAGCAAACCAGTACCCTGTACGTGGAACGCTATAGCACTGAGACAGCCGGATGGCTTAAGGAGCAAGCCAGTACCCTGTATGTGGGACGCTATGGCACAGAGACAGCTGGATGGCTTGAGGAGCGAACCAGTACCCTGTATGTGGAACGCTATAACACTGAGGCAGCCGGATGGCTTGGGGAGCGAACCAGTACCCTGTACAATAGACGGCAAGGTAACAATGTCGACAAGGTGACTCAGGAACGTCTGAGGACAGGAAACAACTGGACAGGAGTCAGCGAATGGAAGCAGGAACCAGCAGGCAGATGGTCAACCAGAACATCGGAGGAGACTGGCAGCAGGAAGAGGAGATTCGACCGGATCAACGAAGGCAGGAACTCAGCAACTGGAAGCACTGGAACAGGTAGAATACAGGTCGCAGGAACACAGCAGAGGCCCAGGATACTCAGGAACAGGGTCATATGCAACAGCATAGAGACAACACGAAAGGGCAACCAAAGGGTGCCCAGGCTAGGTTTAAATAGGCAATACAGGGCGTGCTGAAGGCAGCCAGCCAATGGAGAGCCCCCTACTGGTGATAGACAAGAAAAGAGAGCAATCACGGGCACCGTGATAGTTCCTGAAGAACCCTTGGATGTACCATGAGGACCCAGTGCTTTGTCTGTCTTAATTTTGTTCAGTCTTCCCATGACATTTTCTTGAGTTAACTCAATATCTGTTAATTGTATTGTTTTATTTGTTACTTGCAGAGGCTCTTCTACCATTCCTTGCTCCCTTGTATATACTGATGCAAAGGAAGTGTTTAAAACATCGGCCTTTTCCTTATCACTAACCAACTCACCCATCTCATTTTTGAATGATCCAATGCATTCCCTCATAAGTTTTTTCCTATTTATATATTTGAAAAACTTTTTTGGATTAGTCTTGCTTTCCCTTGCAATTCGAGTTTCATTATCTATTTTTGCTCCTCTAATTGCCTTTTTGCAATCTTTGTTACACTCCCTGTATTTTAAGAAATATTCCTTCAGACTTAAATAATTTGAATGCATATTTTTCCTTGCCATTTCCTTCTTTACATGTGCAGTTAACCACATTGGCTGTGACTTACTTCTTTTGCATTTCTTCCCCATTGGTATATACTGTTGGGTACGTTTCTGCAACCTAAATTTGAATTTTGACCATTTTTCCTCAGTATTTTCGCCTTTAAATAAAATATCCCAGTCTATGTGTTGTATTGAAGCCCTTAACAATTTGAAGTTAGCTTTCTTCTAGTTGTTGTCAATATGTAAGGGATGCCCTCCCTTAGGCATCACCCTGAAGTCAGAGTGCATCCTCTTGTACTCCCAGTTGCCCACTGGGTGGAGCGGAGGGGATGTGTACAGACTTCAGCACCCCAAACAGCACCACAAACTGTTTCAGTTACATAGTTATGTGTACTATATGCCTCTGTACACTGAAAGGGGTACAAAAGTTGGTGAAAAGTTTGTTTTAAAAAAGATGTGCATTAACCCCTTAAAGACTAGAGGCCCGTGTAATACAAGGCATTGGATACCTCACTGACACTGAAATGGTTAAAGTCCTGGACAGTATTGTTGGTACCTGTTTCATGATACAGAGGCAAAATGTGGTCAATGTGTCTGTGTGTTATTAGACTTTCATCAAAAAATGAAGTCCTCACAGCCATGAGACTACCCTTAGTTTACACTTCAGGAAAAGACCTCCAAAATCTACATATTTTAAGACTTTGAGCTATTATTGCTTTTTAATGTAGCTATTATTATATATCTGGTTTATTTTAGTGTCATGGACTCCTGGAGGAGCCTGGGGGCCAGCCTACTCCCTTCAGAATATGTGCCCCATTCATGGGGAAGCTCCTTTTGTAGCTTCCCAGTCCCATCTTGTGTCTAAGTCACCCTGTGCCTACTGGGGACAGATGGTGACCAGGAAATCCAGTCTGGTCTGCCCAATCCAGACCCCTACAGACTACCCAGCTATGAGGGCTGTCACAGGAACAGGGTATTGTATTTGTTAAAGGAATTATGCACTTGTCTAATATTGTATTTTGTTGTGATTTAATTATGTAGTTGATGTAATTAAGTGTGATGTAATTATGTGTGATGTAATCATGTTGTGATGCCTTTTGCTGTTTACAGTCCTTTGCCCCCCATGTTTATGTTTCCATTGTTCCCATTGTGCCTCTTTGTATTCAGCCCATTGTGTATTGTATGGCAGTTTTGTATAAGAGAGCTGGTTTCACTGAATAAAAGTTAGTTCCTGTTTACTACAAAACTGGTATTGTCTGGTGCTTTGGGTAGATTGCTATATCATTCTTTCACCCTACACTGAGTTCTGTCTAGTGACTGGGTGAATTGATATATGATCCTGGTTCCTGGCTGGTAGAGTTCTGGAGTGTCGTCCAGGGCTAAGGAAGCACAGTTTGGCGGGGCTAATCTGTCTGAGTAAGGGTATCCTTCACATTTAGTAATACAAAATATTATTTACTAAAGGTGGTACAATGTTAGCCATAGAAAAAGAACATTAGTAAAGTGATACCCTTATTATCTAAAAATAATTTACACAGACACTGGTGATAAATGTTTCACCTCCAGTGGAATTCAAATTTATAAATAATATGCATGCTGTTTAACCTGCCATGCACTCTGTACTCAGGGTTAATTTTAAGCACTCCTGATGAAGAGACCTGTGTTGTCTACAAAAGGATGTATTCTAAAGCTACTCAGATAGCAAATAAAGGTATCACTTTTACATTACCTGTCACCTTTTATTTATCATAAATCAATTCGGTTTACCTTTGGATGCATTGAAAACCTTTTAAGCATAAAAAGGGGTTGTGACAGAGGAAATACTTTTTCTGACAGTGTCTAGCGAGGTAAGCAGATGTGAGTGGATGCCAGCTGGGCAGCCTGGTGAAGCCATCCACATAGCATCTGTTCATAAAAGTGCCCCAGAGCAGTATTTCCGTTCCATAACCTCTTTTAATACTTGAGAGGTTTTCAGTGCACCTGAAAGGTAAATTTTATTTAATTTATATTAAATATTCACTCTTACTAATGTAAAACTGATACATAATAAAACTAACCTTAAGGAGGAGTAGTCTTGTGACAAAATATACATGTTGTAGGCCTTTTCCTGAAGTGTAAAACAAGGGTAATCTTATTGCTGTTGGATTTTCAAGTCTTGATGAAAGTGTAAAAACATGCAGAAAAGTTGATTACTAAACCCTGATTTTGATTGTACTATAGACCATTTACTACTGTATCATAAAACTGTACCAACAATACTGTCCAGGGCTTTAATCCTTTCAGTGCCAGAGATGTATCTAATGTATCGCAATTGCACCTCCCACTGGTTCTGATGGGGTTAAAACACAAGTCTATTATAACAAGTCTTTCTACAGCCTTATGGCACTGAAAGGGTTAAGGGAGGTCAGCTACTGTCTCTGCTGTTTAGCAGAGACATCAAGCTGTCCTCTGGATCCACAGAGAGTTATAGGGAGATCCCAACATTGCCAACCTCAGGCTGGTGATGATGGGACTGTGAACTCCAACAGCAAAGGCTGCTACTGGAGATTAGTGTGTACGGCAATGTGCAATATTAACGTATAAACACACCCATATGAATACGACAATGCCTCCTTAACCCCTTAAGGACCCCTTAACCCTTAAGGACCAGATGTTTTCTGTTAAGGACCTCATAGAGCATGTCTGGCACACCGGAATACGTGACTGATGACACATACAGAGGGGTCTGAGAGAGAGTTCTAGTCTTGGAACGGTCAACGCAGGAGTGCTGTAAGCACAAAATTCGGGAGACAGGACCATCACCGGTCCTTTAGGCAAGTTTACTTGTGATGGTTCTGGCATATCACCAGTTCTTAAGGGGATACACTTAATTTCCATATGCAAATGGGCTACTGTCCAGCAAAATCGTAAACCTGTCGACGGCATGGTGGATTCATGGTGATGTCAGCAGATTGTAGTGGATTCACAAGGCTATGATAGTGAAGACATCTTTGTGCATGCTGTCAATATGCGATTGCCACAAATTGGACACAATATTACCATCCTGACCCTTATCGCCCTTTAGCCCTTTAGCTGGTGAGATGGCTCAGTTGGTTAATGCACCAGATGTAGAATCTGTTCAAACCGCAAGGTCACAGGTTCTAGTCCCAGCAGGGTCAACTCGGACTTTCATCCTTCCAAGATAGATAAAATGAGTACCACTAAATTTGGTTATAATATGTCTACCTCCAGGACATACTTGAAAATTAGACAATCTCAATGTATCCTTCCTGGTATGTTAGTTAAAATGACAGCTGCCCAAAGTTCTATTCGCTAAACCAAATCTTAAAATCATAATGCAAAAATAGGGTTTTCATTGTTTTACTCACTGAGTGCCAGAAGAAATACCAATAAGAGTGCCAGAGAGGTATCCAATGCATTGCAATGGAATGTGTTAGATACCTCTCTTTCACTCAAAGGACTAAGACTTCTTTGGCTAATGTTAAGGATAATACTGTTTTAGAGAACACTGGTCAATGTATGATAAAACACATTTAAATAAAATAAACTTGGATAAGATGAGTCTTAGACAATGGCCAGTCTTTTATCCTAACAGCTAATTAATTAATACTGTATCATGTTCCTTGTTCAGGATGAAAGTAAGGCTTGTATGAAAAGGGTACTGAGACTGGGTTTAGCTGGATTTGTTCAACCCTAACTAGCCTAACCCCAATAACTGGGTATGACACACCACAACTCTTGAACTATTGTACCACATGATCTGTCTTGGGTAGTATTTTCCAATATCCCAGGTAGAGCCAATGTCGAATTATCACATTGTATTCAGTATTCTGTCTTTTCTGTTTTCCTTTCCCAAATTTAGAATAGTAACTAAAGAATCTGAATTTCTTTTTAATAGATACAGTTTTATTTCCAGGGACTAAATATTTTTTTGTTTATACAAACTACAAAAACAGTGTCTTTATTCAAGAATAAACTAGGAGCAGAAAATAAATATTTCTGAGGTTAAATGAGGTTAGTATTACATCCATAGTTTCAATTTTTGTTAAGCTTAGAATTATCTTAAATGATTATTCTGATTAAAAGTGTAAGTTAAATGTTTATCATGTGAATTCAAGCATATATTACACTACTTTTGTCCAGCTATTAGCATTAGTTTTTTATGCGATAATGCCAAGATGCTTAAGGATATATTTAAATATAGTGAAGTTTCATCATAGAGATAATCGGAAGACAAAGATGTACTGTTTAAATTAAAATGTTGTCATCAATGCAAATTAAAAAGCATTAAAGAACCTTTCATGAATACAAAATTTCTAGAACATTATGTGATTGTGATGTTTGACTCATAGCCATATGATACAGATCAGCCAATATTTCTTAAATGCACTTATTTCATATTGTTCTTTTCCAAATTGAAGCAATGTAAAGCAGAGATTCCATTCCAGCAGAAAGAATATGCTGAGTGGCTATTTCCAAAATTGGCAGATATTTTCTGCTGGTCAAATTTGCAAACACATTCTGTCTGAGGGCCAGAATCTGATTTCTGCATTGTGTAAAAAAATGCTGTCTATTGGCTGCTTCTCTTGGGTATTACTAAGCAGGGGAAACTGGGAGGTGTCAATAGCCCACTTAATGTTCTGTCTGATCCCCACCCTCCCCACATCCCTGATAACCTTGTTTAACCCATCCTTTGCCAGATCTCAGTGATCTCACTGTACTGGCAACAAAGCTATTAACCATCAAGCAAATAGAAAAAAAAAAAAAAACACCCTCACCATCTCATCTAAAATTATAATTAATGCCTCAATTTCTGGTGTGGTTAGAATTAACTAAACTTTCAGTGGAGCGGTTAATCTGCAAAATAATAGTAATAACAATAATAATAATAAAATAAAAATGTCCCTTTGAATATTGAGTGACAAAGACAAATATGTAATGTTTAAGTTAAAAGGCAACTATCAATGCTACTTAAAAAAGTGTTAAAAAATATTTCATGAATATAGAATGACTAGACTGTTATGCCATTGTGATATTTGACTTATAGGGAGAGATGTACTAAAGGTCAAAGGTGGCTCATAATGTTGATCACCTGTCAGAGCAGTTTCAAAGGTACATTGACAGTGTGCATCATAACCCCATCAATCCGACAAATATCTGTCCACATCGACATCAATCCAACATGCCTTCAATAGGTTTACAAATTTTCACTCATCACATCAACACTGGCCTATTTCTATATGGAAATGCAGAATAATGAGTCATTTCATATGAAAATACAAGATAATGAACCATTATCATATTCATATAGTTGTGTTTATATATTAATGTGGCACTTCACCACATACACTAAACTCTGACAGCAGCCTCTACTTTAGGAGTTCACAATCTCAACTTCACCTTCCTAAGGATGGTGATGTTGGGATCTGGTGAAACTGGGATCTCCCTGTATTTTCCTCTGGAGTAACAGGTTTCAATCAATCATAAGTATGGAGGGTTGTTGGACTTCTGGCAAGGTGGAAGGGATGCTCTCCCTCCCCACATCACCAGCAGTAGAAAACCCTTAAGTCTGAGAGCATTCTTTCTGCTTCTCCACCTGCTCAGTAGGGAAGTGGAGAGGATCCTTTCAAACCCAGAAACAACATCACCCCCTTAACCCTTTGAGTGTCATAGGGATGTGTATTTCACACCCCTGTGGCACTCAAAGGGTTTACAAGTACACCAAGTGTTTTGACTTTGCACATGGTAGGAAAGGGATCGGGGGAGATGTTGTGAGATCATAGGCCTTTAGCCAATACAAAGGAAGGAGGGCAGGTCTAGAAAGTGGGCATAAAAAGAATACAGTACACACTCTCTGGTCTCTTTTCTGATACTGTTCTGTGGGTGTTCCCAGATCACTTCTGTCTGTCCCTGTCCCCTCCCCCCATTTACCACCTTTTCCCCCACTCTGTTTTCCTGTGGCTGGTATAATCCAAGTTTGCTTAAGCTTGTAATCCCAGGTAACATTGTTGTGTGTTTGTGTGGTACTGTGATAGCCATAGGGAGATTTGTTGCCTAATGTAATTAAAGAGGGATTACACTTTGGAATTGTAAACCTCTGTGTCTTGGCTTTCTTTATAAATATTGGCTAAAGCAGACAAACTATTTGAATTGTATTTTATGAGATATAAATATAGACATAACACTACACCAAGCAGTACACAACAATTCCATCAGCTCTGATTCATATTTCATACTCATACCTCTTGTGCATTCCCAAGGGAACAAGGCTAGGAGTTAGGCAGCATCCATGGGGATTTGTGGCTACCAGAAGCCCCCCAAGACTTGTTCCCTTGCCCAGTGGTTGCCATAAAACCCCAAGTATACTGCCTGGCCCCCAGACTTGTTCCATACTGGTAGCCACAGATACTCATGCACACTATCTGACCCAGTCTTATTCCCTTGTCTGCTGGTAACAAAAAATACCCATGGACACTGCCTGGGCAAGGGAACAAGGCTGTGCTTGTGGGGCTCACACACAATGGTGATGCTCTCTATGCTGCACCACATTATAGATATCTGACATGCTGCCCCACAATGTACTTGTCTGACATGCTGCCCCACAATATTCATATTCCACATGTTACCATATACATGATCACTCCCAGTAGTATGGGCGTGATAGTGTGTATTTATTAAAAAATGCACGTAGTATGAGATATTTTGTTGTGTTTTTTAAAGAAAATTAGACCTCACAGGGGGCATCGGGGTACCTCCTGATTTCCCCCTTGTGTTCATCACCTATCCAATAGGATAGGTGATCAATGTGGCTACCAGGAAGGTGATCACTGCCTTCTTCTACCATGTCTTCTTCGACCTGCATTCTATGAATTACATGGTTAAGTAGGAGGACCCACGTGATGAGAGCACTAAAAAGATCCTCTCCACTCCCCTACTGACCAAGTGGGGAAGCAGAGAGATTGCTCTCAGGCTTCAGAAGGGAATCCCTTCCACATCGACAGCAGTTTGACAGTCTTGTGTGCTAATGGGGACCTTCTCCTCCCCTCTCCATACATCCCTAAGTTTTAGTGCATATGTTAATGTGTGTATACATCAAAAAGTCAAAGTGCTTTGAAAACATCGACAAAATCATATTGCCACAGCATCAACCTTTAGTGCATCTCCCCCATAGTGATTTAATAAGAAGCAGCCAATATTTGATAAGTGCACTGATCTCATATTGTTCCATTCCAAATTGAAGCAATGTAGACCAGGGATTCAATTCCAGCAAAAACAATATGTTGAGTGGCTATTCGTAACACTGAAAGACATTTGCTGGTCACATCTGCAATCACATTCTGGCCAAAGGTCAGAAACTGATTGATGAATTGTTTTAAAAATGCTGCAGACTTTGGCTGTTTTCCTTCAGAATAATCAAGCAGGGGAAATTGGAAGACCCTACCCAGTCTCCTATCTGATCTCCAGTGTCTGCAAGCACCCTATTCTCCACATCCCTGCTAACCTAATTAAACCCATATATTGCCAGATTGCAGTAAACTCACTGTACTGGCAACAGATTAGTTAGTTTTATGTACATAAATAAAAAAACACAACAACCTAAGCAAGCTTTAACATACTTTAGCATAACTATGAAATAAAATACATTTTTTTAAACAGATGAAGTAACACATTGTTATAATATATGTTTTATTTAGGGTTCACATTTAAGTAATGTAAGTAATTGCCATAAACGATACTGTTACAGGTTTTCCTTGCTTATATTGGCTACCTCTATAGTTGTTTTTCAACAAGATGCACAGAGTGGACTCACGCTTTATCCATTTGTCCCCAAAAAATCTTGTTGAAAAACAACTATAGACTTGGCAGATATAAGCAAGGAAAACCTATAACAGTATTGCTGCCCTCTACAGATGTTAGAGAGAAAGAGGAGCTTTAATTGAAGTTCCCAGGTGAAAGACCCCTACTTCTGCCCGCAAAGAAAGAGAACAAAACCATATACATAAGCAGGGAGAAAAGAGAAGGAACTGCCCGCTGGGTGTCCAGAAGGATGGGAGAGGTAAAAATATAATTATCAAGGGTCCAAAATGATGCATTAAAATTGGCACCAATCACTGATTCAAAGAGATACAAGATTTTTGCAAACTTTGGGACTTTTTAACACCTTAACGACCCATGACATGGCAGGACCATCATGGGTAAACCTCACATAAGGACCCATGATGGTCCTGTCACGTCATGGGTTAAATGATAGCAGCGTGCCTCAGTGCATGCTGCTATCATTATGCAGAAGCTGACACTGAGTGCTCCAGGACCGGATTGTTCAGTTTCAGTGCTTCTCTCTTCTGCTGGTACACGTGATCGATTGTATAGGATCTAAAATGTATTTGAACCCTTCGAGGATGAGAGGAGTGTGCAACTCATTGCAAAGTAGTGTATTGCATGCCCCTATGGCTCAGAAAGCTTTAAGAGTTGATTAATGGAACATGGTTTATTACCTCCTTAAATGCTAGAAGTTGAAATGCTTTGCTGGTAGTATTCCATAAGGTGCATGTACTTGGAGAAAATGGAGCAAATTTAGAGCAAAGCAACTGCCCCATGAAGAAAAAAAACACAGACAATGAGTTAAATAGGGACTGTAATGTCTTGAATGCTAGAGAGGTCTTAGAAAGCTCTCCAGGCATTAAAACCCCACTTAGATCAAAGGGAATCTTGTGAACTTTTACTTGTTCCCTCTGGTATATCTGATCTGACCTTCCTACTACTACCTTCTGCTTTTTCCCGCTTTTTTTACCTAGGTCATTCCATTGAAATAAATGGGAACACTGAATTTACACACAACACATAATAAATATTATTTTATTGTCCAAAGGCATAGTATAAAAGGGGCATGTGGGTGCCTGTGTTGGTGGATTGTGGGGAAAGAATCAGCTGATCAGGGAATGTTTTTTGGGGGGTTGTTTACTGAGATTGGGGGGGCAGATAATAAAAAATAAATCCTAAATACAATTAAAAATACCCCATAAGACATGCATAAAAGGGTTCTAATGAGGATGTCTGTATCACGGTGCCCGTGATTGCTCTCTTTTCATGTCTATCATCAGTAGGGGCTCTCCATTGGCTGGCTGCCTTCAGCCCACCCTGTATTGCCTATTTAAACCTAGCCTGGGCACCCTTTGGTTGCCCTTTCGTGTTGTCTCTATGCTGTTGAATATGACCTTGTTCCTGAGTATCCTGGGCCTCTGCTGTGTTCCTGCGACCTGTGTTCAACCTGTTCCAGTGTTTCCAGTTGAAGAGTTCCTGCCTTCGTTTGATCCAGTTGAACCTCCGCTTCCTGCTGCCAGTCTCTGCCAGCGTTCCTGATTCCGGTTGACTGTCTGCCTGCTGGTTCCTGCTTCCATCTGCTGGTTCCTGTCCAGTCGTCTTCAATCATCTGACGTTCCTGAGTCGCCTTGGCATCATTATTATCTTGTCGGTTATTCAATACGCAGGTCCTGGTTGCTTGCAAGCCATCTGTCTGTCTCTGTGTTATAGCGTTCCACGTACAGGGTACTGGTTCACTCCTCAAGCTACCCGGCTGTCTTAGATTGATAGCGTTCCACGTACAGGATACTGGTTCGCTCTTCAAGCCATCCAGCTGCCTCAGTGTTATAGCGTTCCACGTACAGGGTACTGGTTCGCTCCTCAAGCCACCCGGCTGTCTCTGTATGATAGCGTTCCACGTACAGGGTACTGGTTCGCTCCACTAGCCTCCCGGCTGTCTCTGTATTATCGTGTTCCACGTACAGGGTACTGGTTCGCTCATCAAGCCATCCGGCTGCCTCAGTGTTATAGCGTTCCACGTACAGGGTACTGGTTCGCTCCTCAAGCCACCCGGCTGTCTCTGTATGATAGCGTTCCACGTACAGGGTACTGGTTCGCTCCACTAGCCTCCCGGCTGTCTCTGTATTATCGTGTTCCACGTACAGGGTACTGGTTCGCTCATCAAGCCATCCGGCTGCCTCAGTGTTATAGCGTTCCACGTACAGGGTACTGGTTCGCTCCTCAAGCCACCCGGCTGTCTCCGACTGATAACGTTCCATGTACAGGGTACTGGTTCGCTCCTCAAGCCATCCAGCTGCCTCAGTGTTATAGCGTTCCACGTACAGGGTACTGGTTCACTCCTCAAGCCACCCGTCTGTCTCTGTATGATAGCGTTCCACATACAGGGTACTGGTTCGCTCCTCAAGCCACCCGGCTGTCTCAGATTGATAGCGTTCCACGTACAGGGTGCTGGTTCGCTCCTCAAGCTACCCAGTTGTCTCAGATTGATAGCGTTCCACGTACAGGGTACTGGTTCTCTCCTCAAGCCACCCGTCTGCCTCAGTGTTATAGCGTTCCACGTACAGGGTACTGGTTCACTCCACAAGCCTCCCGGCTGTCTCTGTATTATAGCGTTCCACGTACAGGGTACTGGTTCGCTCCTCAAGCCGCCCGGCTGTCTCAGTATTGATCGCGTTCCACGTACAAGGTACTGGTTCGCTCCTTACGCCATCCGGCTGTCTCAGTATTGTTAGCGTTCCACGTACTGGGTACTGGTTCGCTCCATGCACACCTGATTGCTACTATAGTGGTATGGCGTTCAATCTGTGAGAGCACTGGTGAGCTCCACATCCTTCACTATCTCTGCTGCTGGCGGCCTACTTACTGACTTAACCTCTTTACCATCATAGTGACTGTTTATCCACCTTTCAGTCACCTTAGCAAGTGGTTGCTATTACCTCCTGTCTACGGGCTGCCTTGCCTGGTATATGGTAAGGCCGGTAGAACCTGTCCTGTTTCCTTGGGTTGACTTACCCGGTATTGGCAAGGCCGGTAGAGCCTCACCTCACGAGTTCTAATCCCTTGGCTTCCTTACCCGGTATATTGGCAGGGCCGGAAGAGCCAATATTGCTCTTATTTGCATTGTATTCCTGTCTAATAAAGATATATGTGTGTACGTGTATATTACCCTACGGTGCTGCATTAACTTTTCAATAAAGTTGTGTTTTTACCTAACTCTGCGTCTGAGAGTCTTAACAAACCGTGACAGTCTGTGTTGGTGGGTAGAGTCTGAGGAATGAATCAGTTGAAAAGGGAATTTGTTTTTTGGGGGATTTCTTGACTGGTTGGTATTGGGGGGACAGTTATTAAAAAATAAATAAATAAAATAAAATCAGAAATTTCTATGTAAAGTGATAGAGACAGGAACCCCGTGACATAAGTTGCCACTGGGGTAGACTGATACCGTAACTGATAGAGTATTTTGTACAGGATGATTTGTTAGATTTGTTGTTCGAGGCTCAAACCCTGAGGAAACATTGATTTGTAGGACTTAGACTTATTAGAGGAACAAGCCCTGAAGAAGTTATTTAAGCAGAAGGATGATTAGGCAGCTGAAAGGGAATGGGATCAACAACAACAGTAACATGTTTGATGGGTGTTGAAGGTTCCACTTGCTACGACTAGCTCCAGTGATGCACCTGAGCAGCACCATAACTAGCCCCCACCACATCTGGTATATGTGTTGTTGCTGCTGGCAAGTGGAACCTGTCCTTGTAATGCCACATCAATTGTTGACCCCATTCCCACTGTGTCCACGGTGGTCTGTGTGGCACACTAGCCTGCTCCTCAGCATCCTGCTGCCCTTGCAATTCAGCAGCAACAGGAATTAGAGCAGTTGCAAATTCCACAAATTTCCAAATGCTCACTGCTGGTTGGAGGAGGTGATGAGCAATGTGACAGAGTCTCCGCTAATGTCACACTTGCCTTTTCTTGGTGACCTGAAGAAGGCAGACTGGCAGCAGTAGCAGAAGGCACAGGCAGCTGATCTGTGCTCCTGGTGGTTTTGGTATTACTGCGGTGGTAACAAATCTGCCTTCTTCAGGATCATGTTCCACATGGACAATGCTGTGGGGGGAAGGGGGCTCCCAATGTCAGGGGAATGGTGTAGGCTCCCTTGACCGCTGATCTGGACACTCTCAATTGCTTCCCCTACTACTATCCTAGCACTAGTCCCACCGGCTGCTTCACCATCACTGTTACTATTACTACTATTAACACCAACCACACCCTAAGTCTTCCTCCTCATAGTCACTGTTAATAGGAGGATATTGATTAACCCCTCCTTCACTCCTAACACTAACAAGCTGCTGGACCTTAGTAGTAGCAGTACTAGCACTTGGGGATGGCAAGTGTGACTTATGGTCCCCTCCTGTCACACTTGGTATTATCTTCTCCTCCCCCCCTCCAGAATATTACAAGACACACTAACAGCAGCTTCAGCACTGGTGGCAACAGATTCAGCACTGGCAGCAGACACAGCACTGGTGGAAGCAAGGGCAGAACTGGCAGCAGGCACAGCACTGGTGGTGGAACTGGCAGCAAGGGCAGAAAGTCTGACAGCAGGCACAGCATATCTTACAGCAGGCGCAGCACATCTGGCAGCAGGTGCAGCACATCTGGCAGCAGGAGCAGCACTTCTTGCAGCAGACACAGGCAGCTGACCTGTCCTGCTTCTCACTACTAGTACTATCTCTTTGATTTCTCCCTTGACAGTAATTTCCCAAAAAACCCTGGGGGTGATTTAGGGGGACTGGCCAACATTGCTTCTGTAGTGCTCACTTTCTTCTCAGACTCAGACTCTGTGGACACATAATGGTTCTTCCAGTTCCACCTTTTAATATTTTTAATCCTGCTCATAGCAATAGCAGTCACTATGAGCTTCTCCTGCCTCAATTTTGCCTCAAAATCACAGCAGAACTTCTATCTACTCTGTAGCTGCTTCTGCTGTGTTTGATTAGCACAAATACGTCACATTTTTATAGCAAAAAGATGAAAACATTGTAAATCAATGGGGGGAGACTTTCTAGCCATTGAAAAAATGACAAAATATTTTGGCCAATGGGAAAAATGTAACTTTTTTTGGGGGGGGGGATTAAAAAGCATCTTTATCAACAAATTGTTAAAATAATAATAAAGAAAAACATGAACAAAAATAAAGTGAATATAATTAATAAAAGCAGTGTTAGGAAGTCTACAGCACTGCCCTGCACTGTATCAACGGACCAGAAAACAACGTGAAAATAAGAAATTGAATAATGGACTGGATTTGAATAGTGGGCAGTTGCCCTCACTATTTTCATCATATAGGACTATGTTTTTGTCTGTTATTCAATTTCTTATTTTCACGTGTTACTCTCTGATCCATTGATACAGTGTGGGCAGCGCCACAGACCTCCCAACACTGCTCTTAGTGCAAACATTTTAATCACTAGTTTTAAAGCATATGTTTTCATGAAAAAGCAGACAACAATGTGGTTTTTGCAGAATTTGCTTCCTGTACCCCTCTGGCAGTCAAAGGGTTAATATTTTGCCAGTACAGTGCAACATGATTCATGCATACAATGTCACTAGGCTAGCACTATAAAAATAGGCAAATTTGTGTAATACCATAAAAATATTCTACAAAACATTTATGTAGAAAAACAGTTACAAATGTATGTGTATTTTAGAGATGATGGGAGTTGTAGTCTCCAGCATCTGGAGGTTCAACAATTATATAACAATTATTCTAAAGTTGTGCTTCATCCACATAAAGGTGCTTAATCTGAGCACCCTCCTTTATGCCATGCTTAGACCCCAACACATGTCAAGAATCATCTCCAGTCATCAAATATTACCTGAGCAAAACCAGTGTTTACTAATCCCATGTTTAAGCCTTGTAGGAAGGAGGTTCTTTCCAGTGTAACCAAGAAATTACTTTTCAGTTTCTTCTAGGTCCTGATTAGTGATGAGCGAGCGTGCTCGGCCGATGCTCGGATCGGCTCGAGCATCGCTCTGCTCGGCACATGGCGGTACTCGTCGAGTACCGCCATGTGCTCGCCCGACATGTTCGGGTGGCGGGGATCTGTGCCGGAAGAGGCACAGATCCGAAGAAGCTCCGCTGGACCACCAGGGACTGGAGGTACGGGGGCATTGCGGAGATGAAGGGGGCATTGCGGAGATGAAGGGGGACATTGTGGAAGAGGGGCATAGACTCTATGCCCCTCTTCCACAATGTCCCCCTTCATCTCCGCTATGCCCGTCTTCCACAATGTGCCCCTTCATCTCCGCTATGCCCCTCTTCCACAATGTGCCCCTTCATCTCCGCTATGCCCCTCTTCCACAATGTCCCCCTTCATCTCCTCTATGCCATAGAGGAGATGAAGGGGGACATTGTGGAAGAGGGGCATAGCGGAGATGAAGGGGCACATTGTGGAAGAGGGGCATAGCGGAGATGAAGGGGCACATTGTGGAAGAGGGGCATAGCGGAGCTGAAGGGGGACATTGCGGAGCTGAAGGGGGCATTCTGAGATGAAGGGGGCATAGCGGAGATGAAGGGGGCATTGACCAGGCACCCTCCCCTCATCAGAGCAGGGGGTGCCTGGTGTTGCCCCATTCATTCCAATGGGGCTCGGGTGCTCGGCCGAGCACTCGAGCCTCAGGGGGTGCTCGGTCAGAGCACCCGAGCACCCGAGCATCGTGGTGCTCGCTCAACACTAGTCCTGATCTGTGTGGCTATTCATTTTTCACTTGTTCCATTTTTCAGGGTGTGGCATAGTATCAGTTTCCTTTTAGTACGTGCACATTTTGTATATCTCACTCTGTACTACACCCTCATTCAGTAGAATATCTATGGTATTTCCTACCTTGGCTTTACTTAGGAGGTCATTACCATTCGCTGGAGACAGAAGGACCTGTAAGCCCATTGATGGAAGCGGGTGGCAAAGGGAAGCGTGCCGCCCGCAGGAAAGCTGTGCATAACACTGTATTTTGCCTTCTCCACAGCAGAAGATGCAGACTTCAAGTGGGGGCGTTAAACTTCAAGCAAGTAAGGCTTGTTCTGAGAGCGGGTTTGACCCGGGGGAGGGAGGAAGGGATCTGCCAGCCTTTATAATTTTTTAGCAAGGGGGGAAAACAAGGGTGCATATTATACATAGGTACTCTTGTTTTCCCCAAAAATCTTTGGTATAATATGCACCTGTGTATTATACACAGGTACGTATTATACCTGAGATTTTACGGGGTAATTCTTTATTTCCATCTCTCTGTTTATCATTATGATCCTCTATAAACGCGGGATGTGCAGTCAATATACATACAGATACTGTTAATGGGAAATTGATTAATGTTACCCTATATTGAGAGGTCTGAAGACCTAACTGGAAACACATTCTGAAATGATAAATAATATACAGGTAAGGGAAAATATGGTGTCCTTTGATATTTGCTATGAGAAACCGATAAACAAGGATTTAACAAATACATTAAACTTTAAAAAGCCTAATTTTAAAATGCTGAATGTAGTATTAAAGGACATTCAATGATGTAATCTTCAAAGAACAAAAAATGCCCAAGAAAGATGGAATTTGTTTCAAATGTTCATAGATAAATATATGCATTACTATATAGGTTTGCAGGGAAATGCGGCATGTGAATTAATTAGTGAGGATAAAGCTATGATTGGCACCTTAAACACATTATTTTCTCCTATACTGTAGAACGACAAGAAAACAAGGGCGCAGAGCCTTCTAAAAGTATCTATATGAATATTGTGAAATATTTAGCCCCAAGCATAAAATGCTTACCAGATATCTGTTGTAAAAAGACCTTTCATTAGTCACCACTCCACCAGTATTTCAAGACAGTATTCAGGATGCACTCACTGTACAATTGTAAATAAATATTCATCTTTTTTTTTCTCCTATACATACAAAGGAAGAAGCAATGGCAGGCTATGGACAAACAGAGATAATCACAGAATGTCCTCCATCATGTACATCGCTTACTGAGAACAAAGTTTAAATGAGACTGAAGAAGGTTATGGTAAATAAAGCACCTGGACCTGATGGAATATACCTGAGGGTACTTAAGGAACTTAGGTTTATATTTATCAAATATAAACTACTAGAATCCTGATTACATCGCCAGCATCTGTCACTGAAAGAGGGATAAAGACTGAGTGTTTAACACCATGAATGTTAGGGATCTCCAATGCATTGCGGAGCAATGCATTGGAGAACTCTCTGGCATTCAAAGAGTTAAAAAGCTTTATTAAAGTGCATTGGAATTTTTATTTTGTCACCATAGGCACCTGGTTTACTCCAGAATAACTCCATTTGGCTTTTTTAAATATGACCCTTAGTTCAGTAATAGCAAGACCCTTACACTTAATATATATTGAATAACTATCAACAGACATGGGGGTAGATTTAAAGGATTGCGTTAAAACAGCAGCTAAGTAAAAAAGGCACATTGCCCGAAGATATTACACGATTTACATCGGATTCAACAGGTATTCTTCAGGAATAGCTAACGAGCGTAGGCACAACAAAAACACGTAACACAAAAACCTGCGTTGCACCTTTTTTCTCATCACCGTACGTCCTACTTACCAGATAAAACACAACTTAAGTAAACCTGTAACATAATGGAGGATGTTGTCTAGCAACCCTGATTGATGCACCAAAAAATTCAAATCCACAGCCAATCCTAAAACCCCAAATATCAAAAATGTTCAAATACACCTATATATATATACCCAAATATAAAGGATCCACCTTGTCTGTGTTTTGAGTTTTGGCGAGCTAGATCACAGGACCCAGGAGCAGAGCATAGCGTTTAGAACAAGGGAGAGAGGAGCTGACATTTGAGGTAGAAGTAGTTTTTGGAGCGGAGAGATTTGGACAAAGTTGCACTTAAATATACACATAGCACACCTATGCACATATTACATACACCTATACAAACACATACACACACACTTTTGTTTTTTTTATAACACACATTTTAAACTTTATTTTTTCAATGTGAATCTGTGACTGACAGAGTGTGACAGAGAGTGTGTGGGATCGAGTGTGTCTGTGAGGACCTGTGTGAGTGCCTGTGTGTGATTGGGTGAGTAATGGCTAGGAGAGGAGGACAGAAGAGAGGGATGGGGAGAGTTGTGGAGGAGGAGGAAGGAGAGCAGAGCATCCCTGTTGAGAGTAGAAGACAGAGAGGGAGATCCGGCCTAGAAGAAGCACACAAAGGGCAGGAACAGAACATTCAGTGGGACAAGGGGTACGTATTGGTGAGTACCACACACAGTCAGGGGCAGTGCTTGCAGGACATTCTGGCCACAGCTCCAACACCTCACAGGCTGGAGCTGAGTAGAAGAGGCTGAGGGATCCTTTTTACACCAATGAGGATAACAGGGCCCTTGTGGAGGCTATATTGGAGAGGGAGAGCATCCTCTATCAGAGGGAGAAGGTCCCTGGCCTGGCTGCAAGAAGGAAGACCGCCTGTAACCAAGTGTGCAGCAGGATAAATGCGGTAGCCACCTGCAGACAGACCTTGGAGTCCATCAAGAAGAGATGGGGTAATTGCAAGAGTGTGGTGAAGAAGAAGATGAGGGAGGTTGCCCTCTACGCCCGAGACACCAAAGGTGGTCCCCCTGCCTACATCAACTTCTGCAGCTGGGAGGAGATGCTGCAACAAAACATGTCGGCAACAGTTGTTGAGGGGGTCCCTGGAGGATCAGACACTGGGGATGAGAGGAGCCTCCACACTACCGGTAAGTGCATCATCACATAACCACATAACACATAACCAGGCCCAAACCTGTCCAAGTCCCAGTACAACCCTCTTGTTGCTGTGCTGATCACACACAATCCACGCAAATCATGTTTCGCAAAATGTTGTCTGTTAAAGATCATCATTGTTCCACCACAGTGTCACCCATGTACCCACAGGGAAGTCAGAACATAACCCCATGAGTGCTAGAGGGATCATCAACGCATCGCTCAACAATGGTTTGGCAACACCTCTGATAGTCAAAGGGTTAACTGACAACAAACACAAGTCGACAGTGTAATGATTAAATGTCACACAGAGGACATTCACTAAGCAATGAAAGAGAGACGAAGGATTGAAGTTAACTCTTCCATGCCATCACTTCACCAATACCCATGTTAGTCTATGGAGAAAATTAAAAAGCATGTTTCAAGTTTTGAACATGTCAATGTATAGACTCCATAGAAAAACACTGGAAATGTACACATTATATCACTGGAGAAGTCTTCATTTCCACTTCACCTCCACTTTATCAGGTCTTCATCACTGCTCACTGAATTTCAATCAAGATGGATCAGTCCACACATCACAGTGAAACTGAGACTAACTGGGTGTATGTGCAACACACAGGCCTTAAAATAATCAACACTCATGAATTAAAGGAGAACCAAGTAGGCCTTTGTGTTGTGTATGCAATCATTTGCTCTCACTTGAACTGTCATATCTCACATTTGGTTCTCACATGGATCCTTAGGAGTGGTGATGTCATGGATGGATGTTAGACCATCCACTATTTGCAGGACTCACATGGGAACCAAATATAAACCACTGTAGTTTGCTCACCAACAGGCCATGAATGATGGATATCTCTGACTGAGCATGGCTGGGTCACTCAGAAAGATGGAGTGACTTATCCAAACAACAACAGGCCTTAATCAGAGAAATCCTTCACTACTGATCTGATTGGTGGCCTTGAAGACTGGACTTGGGCAGCCCTCAAGTACAGGATCCTGTCAAGTTCATCAATCTGTGATTGCCAGGGTGGTATCCCATGCATCGTAAAGCAATGCATAGAATACCATCATGACAATCAGAGATTCATATGTCAATTACATCTTGCATTCATTCTGTCATTGCTTACTTTACTAATCACACCATGCTATTTACCCACACAGCATACAGACCCCTAGCACAGTAGGAGCTCATGGAGGAGGAGGAGGAGGCAGAGTTATCCCCCAGTGAGGAATAATTAATTAATTAATTATTTTACTTTTGATGGAGCCTTCTACCAGCAACTGAGGGGCACAGCAATGGGGAGCTGCTGTGCTCCCTCATATGCAAACCTCTACTTAGGCTGGTAGGAGGATACAATTGCCTTTACTGAAAAATTTGCCCAATTTACAAGTAAAATAGGTGTGTGGCTTCGCTACATAGATTATGTAGTTTTTACTTGGACAGGGACGGTTGCCGAATTTCATCATGTTGTAGACGAATTGAATAAAACAATAATAACTTAAAAGTGACATGGGAAATTAATCAGGATTAGTGTTGAGCGAGCATGCTCGGCCGATGCTCGGATCGGCTCGAGCATCGCTCTGCTCGGCACATGGCGGTACTCGTACGAGTACCGCCATGTGCTCGCCCGCCATGTTCGGGTGGAAGGGATCTGTGCCGGAGGAGGCACAGATCTTGCAGACGCTCCGCTGGACCACCAGGGACTGGAGGTAGGGGGCATTGCGGAGATGAAGGGGGCATTGCGGAGATGAAGGGGGCATTGCGGAGATGAAGGGGCACTTTGTGGAAGGGGGACATTGCGGAGATGAAGGGGGCATTGCGGAGATGAAGTGGGACATTGCGGAGATGAAGGGGGCATTGCGGAGATGAAGGGGGCATTGCGGAGATGAAGGGGGCATTGCGGAGATGAAGGGGCACTTTGTGGAAGGGGGACATTGCGGAGATGAAGGGGGCATTGCGGAGATGAAGGGGCACTTTGTGGAAGGGGGACATTGCGGAGATGAAGGGGGCATTGCGGAGATGAAGTGGGACATTGCGGAGATGAAGGGGCACTTTGTGGAAGGGGGACATTGCGGAGATGAAGGGGGCATTGCGGAGATGAAGGGGCACTTTGTGGAAGGGGGACATTGCGGAGATGAAGGGGGCATTGCGGAGATGAAGTGGGACATTGCGGAGATGAAGGGGGCATTGCGGAGATGAAGGGGGCATTGCGGAGATGAAGGGGCACTTTGTGGAAGGGGGACATTGTGGAAGAGGGGCATTGTGGAGATGAAGGGGGGCATTGACCAGGCACCCTCCCCTCATCAGAGCAGGGGGTGCCTGGTGTAATGCTCGTGTCGCCCCATTGGATTCAATGGGGCTCGGGTGCTCGGCCGAGCACTCGAGCCTCCGGCGGTGCTCGGTCAGAGCACCCGAGCACCCGAGCATCGGGGTGCTCGCTCAACACTAATCAGGATGAATTGTCATTCTCAGATATTAAATTAATGAGGAGCAGTACTAATAGCATCTGCACCAAGGTATACCGTAAACCTAGTGCAATAAATAATTTGTTGGCAGCACAAAACCATCACCCACCACCCCTGATTAGGGGAATCCCTGTGGGTCAGTATCTCAGAATAAGACGTCTTTGTACATCAATTGATGACTTTAAACTGGAAGCAAGGAAATTGCAACAATGCTTCCTAGTTAGAGGCTATAGTAAGAAGTCCCTAAAAAAAGCCTATCAACGGGCTCTACTAAGTGATCGGAATGAGTTACTATTTAAACCACACAAGAATGAAAATAAAGATTAAAATACAGAACTCAGGATCACTGGAACATATAATCAGCAAAACAAAAATATTCAATCTATTTTGGCAAAACAATGGTCACTCCTAATGTTGGACAATGATCAATCAGAAGTCCTTCCTCAATATCCAAAAATTACTTATCGGCGCAGTAAGAACATTAAGAACTATCTAGTACATAGCCATTACCAATGTGACAGGTCTACAACATGGCTAGAAAATGTATCCAACATTGTAGGTACAGTAAAATGTAATAATTGCAGAGCTTGTCAGTTTGTTCTGAAGACTAGGGAGTTTAAAAGCAGATTTTCTAATACAATCTACAAAATCATAAAACATATTAACTGTAGAACATCTGGAATCATATACATGATGCAATGTATGTGTGGAATCCAATATATTGGAAAAACCATCCGTACGTTCAAGGAATTAAAATTGGAACATGTGGGTGAGGTTAGAAATAGGTGGGACACACCTATAGCCAGACATATTGCTGATTTTCATGAGAATAACAGAGATGTCATGAAATTCATTGGAATTGAAAAGTATTACCTACTCCAAGAAAAGGTGATTTCAATAACACACTGCTAAAAAGAGAAGCCTTCTGGATATATAGGCTAAAGACACTTTATCCAAGGGGTCTGAATGAAGGTTTTACCTTATGCTGACCAGATCTCACCTTTAACCGGGGACACATAGAAATAGCCATTTCGCAGTACTTCACTGAAATCGATGCAGTCCTGCAGTATGCATTTCTTCTATGCATCCCCGGTTAAAGGTCTGGTCAGCCTATTTTACCTTCAAACCATTTATTAAAGAGAAA
Source organism: Rhinophrynus dorsalis (assembly GCA_037306005.1). Taxonomy (NCBI): domain Eukaryota; kingdom Metazoa; phylum Chordata; class Amphibia; order Anura; family Rhinophrynidae; genus Rhinophrynus; species Rhinophrynus dorsalis. Next base: position 327,635,270 of record CM074720.1, on the reverse strand, counting down.
TAAAGTGTCTGCCTCTTCTGTATGTATATATATATATATATATATATATATATATATATATATATATATATATATATAATGAACAACTAATACAACAAAGTGACTAAAAAGTTCTATCAAAAATCGATTTTCATACGATCACTTCTAATTGATATAATGTGATCTCTGTAAATTTATTTGATTTTAGAGGACATAGTCTGCATAGGTTTTGAAAGTATTGGGTATGTTTCCCCTTAAAGTAACTTAACTGTCTTTGTTAATCTCAGACAGCAAAACTTCTGAAAAGTCAAAGAGAGGCATGGGTAATGTAAACTTTTACCCTCACTTTTAAGCATCTGATGGGATAAATAATAGGGGTATGTGTCCCCTTTAAATAACCTAGCTGTCGTGATTTTCAGACAGCAGAACAACTGAAAAGTCAAAGTGAGGCATGGATATTGGAAATTCCTAGCCTCTCTTTCAAGTATCTGATGTGATAAATAAGTGACGGAAGGCTGGCTCTTTTCCTTTCTGACCTCTGATGAAACCAGCTATGTGTGGAGTGATTCTTAAATAAGAAATATGACCTAATATTTAGGAGAAATTATCCAGATTTAGGTGCATTGCTATATAGTGTGTAGCTATGAAGCGCACAATCATACAGGGACTGTTTATTAGAAAATAATTGCTGATAGCACTTACATTTAGTAATCGCAGAGTGTTTACTGGATACTAATTTGATTCCTGTGTAGCCATGAGGCACACGGTGCTGTGAGTCAAAAGTATCATTTTAGCACACTTACTAGTAAATATCATGTGTGGGTATTGTGAATGATTACCATTAGAAATTAGTGATCATTGGAGATAGAATTTTTCAACAGATGCTAATTTGATTCCTGTGTAGCCATGAAGCACACAGTGATGTGAATCAAAGGTATCTTGTTAGCACAGTTACTAGAAATTATCATGTGTGGATACTGAGAACTAAAAGATATCACTAGTAAAATTTACTTAAAGTAAAAAGTGTAACTTTAGAGTGAATTAACCAGTGATGTGTCACTTTGCTATGGACTCTAGTTAGGAAGCTCATGGAATAACAAAGGAGATTTGAAATACATTGAGGACTAGAATCTATCACTAGTCAAATTTCCTTAAAGGGAAAGTGTAACTTTAGAGTGCATTAACCAGTGAAGTGCCACTTTGCTATGGACTCTATATGTGAAGAGCTGTAGAGTACAAATAATGTTTTTTTTTTAATAAAGTAATTTACTCCTATGAATTTAAATAGGAGAAAGTGTAACTTTAGAGTGAATTAACCAGTTAAGTTCCACTCTGCTATGGACTCTAGCTAGTAAGCTCATGTAATAATAAAGGAGTTTTGAAATACATTGAGGACTAAAGTCTATCACTAGTAAAATATCCTTAAAGGGAAAGTGTAACTTCAGAGTTAATTAACTAATGAAGTACTACTTTGTTATGGACTCTGTATGTGAATAGATATAGAGTTCATATAATGGGTATTTCTGAATAAAGCAATTTACTCCTATGAATTTAAATAGGAAGTAAGACAGTTTGTATAGCAAAAGCAACTATCTTGGATGGTCACAGAGAAACACTCATGGATACATTTATATTAGTTTTTAAATGTTTTTATTTGCTTGTTAGATTGCAAAAAAGGCAATTAGGGTAGCAAAAATAGATAATGAAACTCGAATTGCAAGGGAAAGCAAGACTAATCCAAATAGATAAATAGCAAAAAACTTAAGAGGGAGTGCATTGGACCATTCAAAAATGAGATGGGTGAGTTGGTTAGGAGGATAAGGAAAAGGCCGATGTTTTAAACACTTTCTTTGCATCAGTATATACAAGGCAGCAAGGAATGGTAGAAGAGCCTCCGCAAGTAACAAATAAAACAATACAATTAACAGATATTGGGTTAACAAGAAGATGTCATGGGAAGACTGAACAAAATTATGACCAACAAAGCACTGGGTCCTGATGGTATACATTCAAGGGTTCTTCAGGAACTTAGTGCAGTGTTAACAAAACTCCTATATTTACTCTTTAAATATTTTATTACCACAGGCTCAGTGCCACAGGATTGGCGAAGAGCTAACATAGTGCCTCTATTTAAGAAGGGAACTAAAACAGAACCTGGGAATTATAGACCAGTGAATTTGACCTCTGTAGTGGGAAAACTATTAGAAGGGATAATAAGGGACTATATTCAGGATTACAACACAAAAAATAAAATCATTAGCACAAATCAACATGGTTTTATGAAGAATAGATCATGCCAAACTAATCTTTTCAGCTTCTATGAGGAGGTAAGCAGCAACCTTGACAATGGCAAGGCAGTAGATGTAGTATATCTAGACTTTGCAAAGGCATTTGATACAGTGCCACACAGAAGGCTGGTGTATAAAATAAGGAAATTGGGGCTAGGAGATAACCTTTGCAATTGGATACAAAACTGGCTGAAGGATAGGGAACAGTGTGTGGTTGTAAATGGAAAATTCTCCAGTACAGTTAAAGTGGAGAGTGGAGTACCTCAGGGTTCAGTATTAGGTCCTCTGCTTTTTAACATGTTTATAAATGACCTGGAAATAGATATAGAAAGCAAAATATCAATATTTGCAGATGATACTAAATTATGCAAAGTCATTAATTCAAAACAGGATATATTCTCTACAGAGGGACTTACATACAATGTCAGATTGGGCAAACATGTGTAATATGAAGTTTAATGTGGGGAAGTGTAAAGTCATGCATTTGGAAGGAAACAATCCCAAGGCTACTTATAAACTTAATGGAATCATTTTAGGTGACTCATTGCTAGAAAAAGACCTGGGTATCCTTGTCAACTACAGACTTGGAAAGTCCTGTCTTGCATAAAAAGAAGTATCGAAGCAAGAGTGGATAACATTATTTTGCCATTATACAAATCAATGGTAAGACCTCACCTTGAGTATGCAGTGCAATTTTGGGCACCGGTTCTGAAAAAGGATATACTAGAACTAGAGAGGGTACAGCAGAGAGCAACAAAATTAATTAAGGGAATGGAGGACTTGACATATGAGGAATGACTAAACAAGCTTGGTTTATTTAATCTAGAGAAAAGACAACTAAGAGGAGACCTTATCACATTGTACAAGTATATGAGAGGTCAATACAAGGATCTCTGCGGTGAGCTATTTATTCCAAGGCCTGATCAGGTGACCAAGGGGACACCCCTTGAGATTAGAGGAAAGGAGGTTTAAACTTCAGCAGAGGAAGGGTTTTTTACGGTAAGGTCTGTTAAATTGTGGAATTCATTGCCCAGGGAGGTAGTTATGGCAGATACAATGGATACATTTAAGAGAAGATTAGATACATTTCTTTCAAAAGGGAACATACAGAGTTATACTGTTTATCAGTAGGCTGATCAGGAAGGTCTGATAAAGACTAATTTAATTGGTAGCAGGAAAGCTATAAAATTCTCAGTTCTGAGGTACGAGGCGAAGGTTGAACTTGATGAACCTGTGTCTTTTTTCAACCTAATTTATTATGTTACTATGTTAATAAAATTGTAGGGATTTGTGTCTTTATTTTTGCTTGTAATATTGGATTAAAAACATTGAACTGACTTCCACTATAGCCCATATGACGAAACTATATTTATAGAAGGTTTCAATAAACAATTTAATCACAGGGCCCTTGTATTTCTGTTCTATCTTCTTTTTTCTTTTTAATTTTTTTTGATACATTAAGTGGCAAGGATGTCTCCAATGCATTGCAAAGCAATGCAGTGAAAACACCTCTGCCCATGTTAAATGGTTGTAGAATGAGTGAACATGGGTTAGCACAAACACCACTCACGTTGTCCAAATCCAACTTGCAATCCACTACTGGAGCCAAACAACATGACAGTGTTGTATGGCCATGATGTGGGTTGGATTTGAACAACAGATACCTACCCCTTAGCATAACAGGTGCAACACTGTGAACATTCAGTTGCATCAATTATTGGGGTTTATAGAGGTTAACCAAACTGCTATTTGACTTAGCTAAGAAGTGACAGGCAGGATAGATGGAACATGCAGCCAAAAAGGCTATGATTCACACTCTGATTGTGAAACTAACTTACTGGGTAACCCAATGACCAGCCTAAGATTTCAATATGGGTGCTACACATTGAAATCTTAGGTTGATCATTGGGTTTTCCAGTAAGTTGTGTTAATGTTTGACTAAGGTTGAAACAGACTTCTCCAGTGATGCCACTTCTCTACTTTTAGTCAGTTTTTTAATGTAGTCTATGTACTGAGATATGTCAAACCAGAGCAATCACAGAACATTGGTTACATTGAGCAACATGTGAACTGTGGACATGAGATCACTGGTGAAAGTAATCGCCCCTGTATCACCTCCTTATCACTCACCAGACACCTCAGTGTATCACTGACATCATCTCCTTGCATGAATACATCCCAATGTCCACTCATGGTCAAACAACTAGTGGACTCCTGTGAGGTAAGTCATGCCTTCCTGTGTACGAGGGATACTCTAGCCATGAGTATGGTTCCACATTGAGATACGTCTAATCCAACATTTAATTCAACACACATATTGAATAGTGATGGTCATCCTTTAATGTGTCTCACACTACATTAAAACATACATGTGTTTTTTGTGTATATTGCCTATATGCATTGAACACTTGTTTGAGCATCCAAAATGTACATAAAACTTAAAAAAGGATACTGTAGAAACACTTCTGAACTGATCATGTGTTGTCCGCAAAGTATTGTAACTCTGAATATGAGCATTCTTACTGTTCAGGTTTGAAACCTGAATTTTAGGAAACACATACATTTGTGTCTTCTGTGGAAATGTTAATGTTCCAGTAGAGGTAGCTTTGAACATCAGATTAAACATTGAATCACCATCACAAGCACTTGAAAGCATCAAGGGGTCAGTTTCATGGAGGTGTTGTCAAGGCTTCAGTCCAGTCACATGGAAACTCCTCTGTTCCAGGATGGTTCATGCTATGGATGTATCACAGTGTACCTTGGCATCTGTACTGCAGTTACCCCGTGCTATTTCACTGTTCTGTCTGGTGGTCACGGATGCAGGAGCGTGTTTCTGTCTTTGAACTCGGCACTTGTTTTTACGCTCGCATTCTTTTGATTAATTGATTCCTGCCTCCATGTGGGCCTATATGAACTTCCCTGGGACTAAGGCCAATGGCCCTTACATGGTGTTTCTGCTATTGCTAGTTACATTTTCTCCTCGTTGTGATCCTGATTTGGCTTCCATTCTCTCTCCGTGTATGACCTCGACCTGTCTGGCCATCCACACCAGTTCTGACCAGTGGCTCTAGTTGTCTCTCACTCTGTGTATGACCCAGGCTTGTCTGACTACCCACTCTGGTCCTGAACTGTGGCTCTGGCTGACTACTCACTCCATGTATGACCCCGCTTGTCTGACTATCCACACCGGTTCTGAACTGTGGCTCTGGCTGACTACTCACTCCATGTATGACCCCGCTTGTCTGACTATCCACACCGGTTCTGAACTGTGGCTCTGGCTGACTACTCGCTCCGTGTATGACCCCGGCTTGTCTGACTATCCACACCGGTTCTGAACTGTGGTTGTGGCTAACTACTCGTTCCATGTATGACCCCGGCTTTTCTGACTATCCACTCCGTATCTGACCATTGGCTCTAGCTGACTACTCGCTCCTTGTATGACCCCGGTATGTCTGACTATCCACTCGGTTCTGAACTGTGGCTCTGGCTGTTTACTCGCTCAGTGTATCCTATACTATTGGGCTATTTGCTATAGAGGTACTGTGGCCTGTGCTGTCCTTCTCTCCATTTGCCACTGTTCCCATTATGTGCCACACGGAAGTACTCTGATTCTGTTGAGCACCTGATACATATCCTGGGAGAAAGAACTATAGCCTGGTTCCCTACTCCTCTCTGAGTAGTACAGGCCTTGGCTCAGTGTCAGTCTGGGTAGTGGACTAGGCCTGTCCATTATATGCTCTGGGACATTGCTGGGGTATTCTATTATTGTGCATCTTAATAAATGTGGTTTTACTATATATACCTGTGTCTGACCTTCATTTTGTACTGGATGCTGTGACAGGACGCCTGTGGGCCAAAATGACAGGATTTGGAACAGCACCCTAAAACTGATTGTCATGCAACAGCTACAATATAATTATCCCATTCATCTTTGCCATTACAGGGGCTTCATAATTAGTGATGATCGAGCACCCCAATGCTCGGGTGTTCGGGTGCTCTGACCGAGCGCCCCCGGAGGCTCGAGTGCTCGGCCGAGCACCCGAGCCCCATTGAAGTCAATGGGAGGACTCGAGCATTACACCAGGCACCCCCTGCTCTGATGAGGGGAGGGTGCCTGGTCCATAGGAAAAGGGCAGAAAAGGATGGAAACACCACAGAAATGGTTCAGGCACAGCATAGGGAGGATGTCTGGATGCATCTTGGACTACAACATCGCTGCTGGGAACGATCTTTCGCCCGTAGTACGCCATTTTTACAGACTGACCGTAAAACACACAAAAAGGAAGATAAAAACGACTTTAGGCGAAAAATTGTTACCAAACAGTATTTGCTGTATATTTACTTGTATATCATCTGCAAATTCTGCAAAAAATTTCATCGATTTTTCGGAACTGGGGCCATGATTAAGAGGGAAACGTGCGCAGAGGCAAATTCTCCCAAAAATTTCCTCGATTTCTCTGAACTGAGGCCATGATTAAGAGGGAAACGTGCGCAGAGGCAAATTCTCCCAAAAATTTCCTCGATTTTTCTGAACTGAGGCCATGATTAAGAGGGAAACGTGCGCAGAGGCAAAATCTCCCAAAAATTTCCTCGATTTTTCTGAACTGGGGCCATGATTAAGAGGGAAACGTGCGCTGAGCCGACCATCTAAAACATTATGGGTGAGGGTCTGCTGCGGAGCTGACCATCCTAAACATTATATGCGAAGGCCCGCTAGTGAGCTGACGCTATAAAACATTATATGAGAGGGCCCGCTAGAGAGCTGACCCAATAAAACATTATATGAGAAGGCCCGCTGGTGAGCTGACCTATACAAAAATTGTCAAACTGCGCCCGCTGGTGAGCTGGCCCTATATAAAAATTTTATCACAGGGCCCGCTGGTGAGCTGGCCCTATATAAAAATTATATCACTGGGCCCGCTGGTGAGCTGGCCCTATATAAAAATTATATCACTGGGCATATGGAAGAGAGTCAACCATATACCCGTTTTTTTGGGTGGAAGGGGTGAATGGGAATACAGAGTATTCCCATCATTGTAAATAACATATATAAAGTGAGTTTATGTTCCCCCGGGGCTTTCCTCCAGTGGAGTGGAGAAGTCAGGGGAAATCCAGGCCTTGTTCATTTTTATAAGTGTCAACCTATCAGCATTTTCGGTGGAAAGGCGGATACGCTTATCTGTTATGATGCCACCAGCAGCACTAAATACCCGCTCAGACAGAACGCTGGCGGCAGGGCAGGCCAGCACCTCCAAGGCGTAGAGTGCCAGTTCATACCACGTGTCCAGCTTGGACACCCAGTAGTTGTAAGGCACAGAGGGATCATTGAGGACGCTGACACGGTCTGCTACGTACTCCTTCACCATCTTCCAAAACTTTTCCCTCCTTGTGACACTAGGCTGCGCATCAGGGTGAGGGTGCTGGCGGGGTGTCATGAAGGTGTCCCACGCCTTGGAGAGTGTTGCCCTGCCTTTCTCGGAACTGCTGTGTGCTCCCCTTTTCTCCCCTTCTCGGTTGGCCAAGGTAGCACGTACTCTGCCGCCAGCGTTGTCAGATGGAAAATTTTGGAGCAATTTTTCAACAAGAACCTTCTGGTATTGCACCATTTTGCTTGTCCTCTCCACCGAGGAATGAGAGATGAGAAATTCTCTTTGTAGCGGGGGTCCAGAAGGGTGAACACCCAGTAATCCGTGTTGTCTAAAATGCGTGTAACGCGTGGGTCACGGGAAAGGCAGCCTAACATAAAGTCAGCCATGTGTGCCAGAGTACCAACAGGCAAGATTTCGCTGTCCTCACCAGGAGGATGACTCTCAATCTCCTCATCCTCTTCCTCCTCTTCTGCCCACCCACGCTGAAGAGATGGAACTAAAGTTCCATGGCTACCCTCTGTAGCGGAGGCAACCGTGTCTTCCTCCTCCTCCTCCTCCTCCTCCGCCTCCTCCAATTGTCGCTGAGAAGACGAAGTGAGGGTGCTCTGGCTATCACCTTGTGTAAGCTCTTCCTCCCCCATTTCCACCTCTTCCACATGCAAAGCGTCGGTTTTAATTGTGAGCAGCGAGCATTTCAGTAGACACAGAAGTGGGATGGTTACACTGATAATAGCGTTATCGCCGCTCACCATCTGTGTCGATTCCTCAAAATTGCGTAAAACCTCACAGAGGTCTGACATCCATTCCCACTCCTCACTTCTGATTACAGGAAGTTGAACGGAGAGGCGACGACCGTGTAACAGCTGGTACTCCACTACTGCCCTCTGCTGCTCACAAAGCCGGGCCAACATGTGGAAGGTGGAGTTCCAGCGCGTGCTCACGTCACACAGCAGCCGGTGAGCTGGCAATTGTAAGCGCTGCTGCAGCTTCAACAGGCCGGCTGAAGCTGTAGATGACTTACGGAAATGTGCACACACGCGGCGCACCTTGGTCAAGAGATCATGCAAATTGGGGTAGGTTTTTAGAAATCGCTGAACCACTAAATTAAATACATGCGCTAGGCATGGTACGTGTGTGAGCTTGCCGAGCTCCAAAGCCGCCACCAAGTTACGCCCATTATCACACACAACCATGCCTGGTTGCAGGTTGAGTGGCGAGAGCCATTGCTCGGTCTGGTGACTAATCCCCTGCAACAGCTCTGAGGCCGTGTGCTGTTTGTCCCCAAGGCAGATCAGCTTCAGCACGGCCTGTTGACGCTTCCCCACTGCAGTGCTACACTGCTTCCAGCTACCGGCTGATGGGTGAGTGGCGCTGCGCGCAGAGAATTCGGAGGTGGAAACGGAGGAGGAGGAGCTAATAACATAGGTGCTGGCGGAAACCCTGATGGAGGTAGGGCCCGCAATCCTCGGCGTGGGTAGCACCTGTGCCATCCCAGGGTCCGAGTCGCTCCCAGCCTCCATGACATTCACCCAGTGTGCCGTCAGGGAAATGTAACGTCCCTTGCCACAAGCACTTGTCCATGTGTCAGTCGTTAAGTGGACCTTCCCAGTAACTGCGTTGGTCAGGGCACGGGTGATGTTACGGGACACATGGTGGTGTAAGGCGGGGACGGCACACCGGGAAAAGTAGTGGCGGCTGGGGACTGCGTACCGAGGGACAGTTGCTGCCATCAGGCTGCGGAAGGACTCAGTCTCCACAAGCCTAAATGGCAGCATTTCGATGGCCAGTAATTTGGAAAGGTGTGAGGTTAGTGCTATGGCCTGTGGGTGGGTGGCTGGGTATTTTCGCTTGCGCTCAAATGCCTGGGGTAACGACATTTGGACGCTGCGCTGGGACAGGGAAGTGGATGTGGTCGCTGATGGTGCTTCAGATGGTACAGGTGCAGGGCGGGAGGTATGCGGGCCTGCGCCTTCGACAGGCGATTGGCCGGCACCGAAAACAGGGGAAGAGGAGGCAGTGGTGTGGCCTGCAGACACAGATTGGCGATCCGGACGTTCCTCCCACTTATTACGGTGCTTGGATGCCATGTGTCGGATCATGCTGGTGGTGGTGAGGTTTCTAGTGTTCATGCCTCGGCTCATTCTGGTGTGGCACAGGTTGCAAACTACAATTCTTTTGTCGTCCGCACTTTCCTTAAAAAAACGCCATACCGCGGAACACCTATCCCTTGGCAAGGGAGATTTACGCTAGGGGGTGCTCCGTGGAACATTTGCGGGCCGGTTTGGTGCGGTCCGCCTTCTTTCTGTAGCCACACCACTGCCTCTTCCAGCCTGTTGCGGTGCTGCAGATGGCTCACCCTCAGGACTGCTGTCATCGCTCGGCTCTACACCTTCCCAGGTGGGGTCAGTCACCTCATCGTCCACCAAGTCCTCCTCCACTTCCTCACTCTGATCATCCTCCTCATGTCTTGATCCCACCACATACTCAGTCATTGACAACTGTATATCATCCTCCTCATCAAGGTCTTGAGACAGTAATAGTGGTTGATTTAATGGCAACTGTGTCTCATCATCATCATCATCCACTTCCTTTGACCTTAAATGCCGTTCACCTCTGTCATCTTCTTGTGATTGGGTACCCTCTAGAGGTTGTGAATCAGGGCACAAGATGTCATGTTCCTCTGCAAGCGTGCTTGGAGAGAGGTTCAAATTAAGGATTGGTGATGAGACGAGCTCCTCACTATATCCCAGTGTGGGATCACTTCTTTGACCAGACCCTCTATGGTGGGAGGAAGGATGATCAGGGTGAGGATTATGTTGACCAGACTCTTGGCTACTGAGAGTGGACTTGGTGGAAGACAGGGTGGTGCTTAACCGACTGGAAGCAGTATCAGCTGACATCCAACCGACCACCTGTTCGCAGTGGTCGGACCTCGAGAGTGATGTCCTGCGACGCCCTGTAAACTGAGACATGAAGCTAGGTATGGTGGATGTCTTTCTTTCTTGTGCTCTGGCACCAGGCACAGTTTCTACCCGTCCTGACCCGCGCCCTGAACTATCAGGATCACGTCCACTTCCCCGTCCCTTTTTACCCGCCTTCTTCATATTACACGGAATATGTGCTGCAAATCTGCAACTTTGCACAGTAAACAGAATGTTCTCCTAATATGCAACTTTGCACACTAAACAGAATGTGCTTCTTATCTGCGGCTAGGCACAGTGAATGGAATATGTGACTTTGATATTTTACAGTTTGCACAGTTAACAGAATGTTCTCCTAATATGCAACTTTGCACACTAAACAGAATGTGCTTCTTATCTGCGGCTACGCACAGTGAATGGAATATGTGACTTGGATATTTTACAGTTTGCACAGTTAACAGAATGTTCTCCTAATATGCAACTTTGCACACTAAACATAATGTGCTGTTTATCTGCGGCTAGGCACAGTGAATGGAATATGTGACTTTGATATTTTACAGTTTGCACAGTTAACAGAATGTTCTCCTAATATGCAACTTTGCACACTAAACAGAATGTGCTTCTTATCTGCGGCTACGCACAGTGAATGGAATATGTGACTTTGATATTTTACACTTTGCACAGTTAACAGAATGTTCTCCTAATATGCAACTTTGCACACTAAACAGAATGTGCTTTTTATCTGCGGCTAGGCACAGTGAATGGAATATGTGACTTTGATATTTTACACTTTGCACAGTAAACAGAATGTTCTCCTAATACGCAACTTTGCACACTAAACAGAATGTTCTCCTAATACGCAACTTTGCACACTAAACAGAATGTGCTTCTTATCTGCGGCTAGGCACAGTGAATGGAATATGTGACTTTGATATTTTACAGTTTGCACAGTTAACAGAATGTTCTCCTAATATGCAACTTTGCACACTAAACAGAATGTGCTTCTTATCTGCGGCTACGCACAGTGAATGGAATATGTGACTTTGATATTTTACAGTTTGCACAGTTAACAGAATGTTCTCCTAATATGCAACTTTGCACACTAAACAGAATGTGCTTTTTATCTGCGGCTAGGCACAGTGAATGGAATATGTGACTTTGATATTTTACAGTTTGCACAGTTAACAGAATGTTCTCCTAATATGCAACTTTGCACACTAAACAGAATGTGCTTCTTATCTGCGGCTACGCACAGTGAATGGAATATGTGACTTTGATATTTTACACTTTGCACAGTAAACAGAATGTTCTCCTAATACGCAACTTTGCACACTAAACAGAATGTTCTCCTAATACGCAACTTTGCACACTAAACAGAATGTGCTTCTTATCTGCGGCTAGGCACAGTGAATGGAATATGTGACTTTGATATTTTACACTTTGCACACTAAACAGAATGTTCTGCTAATCTGAAACTTTGCACACTAAACAGAATGTGCTGCTAATCTGAAACTTTGCACACTACAAAGAATGTACTGCTAATCTGCAACTTTGCACACTGAACAGAATGTGCTCTAATCTGCAATTTTGCACACTAAAAAGAATGTGCTGCTAATCTGCAACTTTGCACACTGAACAGAATGTGCTCTAATCTGCAACTTTGCACACTAAACAGAATGTGCTGCTAATCTGCGGCTAGGCACAGTGAACAGAATATGTGAAGTTTTTTTTTTTATATCTCTGCCCCCCCAAACAAAATAAACTGCTGCCCCCACACACAGTAGTCCTAAAAAGGACTTTTGGGTCTTTTTTTTTTTTTTAAATCGCTTTTCTTCTCCCTACACTGACTTTCCCTTCCTATCCTCATCTCTCCCTGGCTAAGACTGAGCCGAACTCGCTGGTCAGGTGCTATACAGCACCCGATCACGGGTTCTGGCCAGCCAATCAGTGTAATGCAGCAGCCACGAAACGTGCGGGGAGGAGACCCGAACATGGCGGGCGAGCACATGCGGTACTCGTACGAGTACCGCCATGTGCCGAGCAGAGCGATGCTCGAGCCGAACCGAGCTTCGGCCGAGCATGCTCGCTCATCACTATTCATAATGTGTTTTCCACTCGTCTGTAACTCATTATGCGGAAACTAAGGGAATATATATTCCTTTTGGGAAGTGCACCTGGGCCTACATTAGATTTAAGAGCGAGTGCTTTCATCTTTGCGATTATGTGGATACTATCTACTGAAGTGCACCCTCATTTTTTGTTATTGCTTTGTTTTACATTTTTGCCTAAGGAATCCTCATCCTTGTGATCTCCTCTAATTTTGGCAGCTGTTTGCTCTTGTTTGGACTATGGAAGATCCCCCATCTGTCACCATTTTGGAACAGCCCATAGATCCCTTGGCATTTTCTACAGCAGATGCGGAGAATATCTTGTTTTCAGAATCAGCAGTGGAGCACTTACAAGGTAAGGCACCCCAAGACATATTTAATAGCTTAATTAAATTAAAACAAAGAGAGGTGGATTTACACCTACATGGGGTTTACTTGTCAGATTACTACCGAGCAAAACACATCCCTAGGGGATTCCGTATCACCAATATTCCCACAATAGGGCGCACCAACCCTGAATTTTGCAGAAGATGGTGCTGCATTTTAAATAAATGCTCTCATGACTTAATGCTCTTGGTGATAGAGGAAGTCACTAGGGAATTAAAACTTGTCCGCTCTGATCTCACTGCTTTTGAGAACACTCATCTGTCTACTTTATCTGCTGATACTGATAATCAGTGGTCTGAGAAGTTGTTGGTTGATATTGAGAAATATAAGACAGATCTCCATAGATTTAAATCTGCGAAAGTCCTTAAAGTCAATCAAGACTACAAGGAGAACCGTGTTTACAAGTGGCTTACAGGTACTCAAGATAGAACACGGTTTACCCCTAGGTTTAGGAGACGTATTAACAAACCTAATATTAAGACTGTTGACGTATCATCTGGCAACTCCTCAGACTCTGATTCATCTCCTGCCCCTGTGGCCCCTAAGGAAGTTTTTTTAGGGGTCACAACCAGGTCTGCAAGCGCAAAAGAAAGCACACCAGAAGGGGCAATTTCAAGCAAAAAAACAGCAGCAAAACCACCCCTCAAGAAACCTTAGTATTCAATCTAAGTAAACACCCACTGTCTCATTCCGAATTGAGTGTACTTTCCAGGGGCCTGACATTTGTACCTACTACTAGACATAATAATTTAGATTTTTCGGTGGAATTATACAAATTTCAACGTACCCTGAAACTTAAAGATCATTTTCAAAACTCTTCTGGTACTAGTAAGATGTTCTCCCCGAAAAGTACATTCGATCCTCTGAATATTAACCCTTCAATTAAAAGCTACACACGTATGGTGGAACAAGAGGCAAATACCCAATTGAGCACGGTTACACGCAACAACTTCACAAAAATTGAGCAAGTTGCGTTGCAAAATCTGGCACAAAACCCATCCATTATCATCCGTCCAGCAGACAAGGGTGGGGCAGTTGTGGTTCTTGATTATGACTATTATCGACAAGAAATTCTATCACAACTCAATGACACTACTGTGTATCAGAAACTTCCCACTGACCCCCTTGTTAAGCACAAACGGAGATTGGATCACTCACTATCCAATGCCTTTCAGCATGGGTGGTTAGATGAACTCACTCTCAAGTTTCTTACAGTGGACTACCCCTGCTGTCCAATCTTCTATACTTTACCTAAGATTCACAAAGATCTTAAGAGCCCACCAGGAAGACCTATTGTCTCAGCTAGGGGCTCATTACTACAATCAGTGGCTCAATTTTTGGACCACTGGTTACAACCATTGGTACAGCGGCTACCCTCTTATGTCAAAGATACGGGGGACTTTATTGGGAACTTACTTTCCATTGGTCCTCTAGAGGGAGATATCCTTCTCGTGACTATGGATGTTAAGTCCCTTTATACTGTCATACCTATACCTGAGGGCATTCGAGCAGTGGCGACTGCATTGATGAAAGCCCCGAAACAACTTGGTCGCCCACCCACTGGATTCCTCTTGGAACTCCTGGAATACTGCTTGACTTTAAACTATTTCCGTTTTGAACGTGATTTTTACCTGCAGATATCCGGGACGTCAATGGGTTCCAATGTGGCACCGACGTTCACAAATCTATATATGTCCCAATATGAGAGTGTTCATATAACACCACTGCTATCCACCAAAATTTTGTTTTACCGTCGCTACATCGATGACTTGTTCCTCATCTGGAATGGGGATGAGGCATCTTTCGTGAGCTTCGTCGAATACCTGAATTCACTAGTTTCACCTATTAAATTTTCACACAGTGTTCATCATCAACAAGTAGATTATTTGGATTTAACGGTATTTCGTGATGGCAGCCGTTTGGCTACCACCAACTACCGTAAACCCACTGACCGTAACACCCTTCTCCATTTTGCCAGCTTTCATCCCTACCATGTAAAGAAAGGGGTGCCTTATGCTCAGTTTTTACGAATAGTGAGGAATAACACCATTGAATCACTGCGGTTTGACCAACTACGTGATCTATATGAGAGATTCCTCCAAAGAGGATATCAACCACATATTTTGAATAAAGCCTTGGAAAGAGCCCTTGAACACACACAAGAGTCATTACTTCAGGGAGGGTCTGCAAAAAAGGAGGATGAGCAGATCACGTTTATCACTACCTATACAGCCTCCAGCGCACATATAGGGACTGCGGTCCGGAAACATTGGGATCTGTTGTCAACTGATTGCACACTCCCTAGATCATTCTTGACTAAGCCTAGACTGTGTTTCAAAAGGGGACACAATTTAAGAGACTTATTGGTTCAGACTGATCCCAAGCATTGTTACCAGCAAAGTTACACTACATGGTTACCTTCCACCAAGAAGGGATGCTTTAAATGTACTGGATGTATAACTTGCAAATATTTGTTGACTGGAGACAGTTTTTCACATCCACACTCTGGACGTGCTATTAAGATTAAACACAGACTCACATGTACTAATAGCTACGTGGTGTACTTCATCAAATGCCCATGTAGCCTTTTCTATGTGGGGAAGACTATAACCAGCTTCAGGGACCGCATGGCTAATCATAGGACAAGCATTAGGGAGGCATTGCTTTCTAAAAAGAGTGATAAGCCTGTGGCAAGACATTTTGCTGAAGCCCAACACACCATGGCCGAATTGAGGTACATGATAATTGACTTTCAACCAGAATTATCCAGAGGAGGGGACAGAAAGAAAAAATTGTTACAAAAGGAGGATAAATGGATCTACTTTTTGGATACCATTCATCCGAAGGGTTTGAATGAGCGCGCACAGTGGACATGTTTTCTGTAAAGGAATATGGGTTGTTTTGGGATCATTGATCTACACCCTATGTCTTATGATATCTTCATCTTCAGGTCCTCCAACATTTGAGAGCGCTCTCCTCGTCACTGAATATGGTGGGATGGGCAGTCTCTCCAGGGTGTTTTGGGCATAGAACCCTCTCAGGGAGGGCGTTGCTGTTAACATGCACCCATAATCGGACTTGACTGCCCATACCCTTTGATAGTCTCTTCTGTCCAAGATAACCCTCCGGTCTCTGTGACCTTTGACGGTACCTGTGGGGCATGGGCAAGATTGGCAATCACACCCAGGCTTACACTTGTCTATAAGGTCCCTTCCACTAGGGCTTTGAGTTATAACCTCCCATTCCTATGACCCTACTACCTTTAACATCTCCAAGGCTTAGTGTGCGGTCCCTGTAGGCACTACTCCTTATTCCCCGCTAATTCTTGTGAGCTGTAAATAGTAACTGCATATTTAACCATTTACATTTTGGCCTCTTGGGCCACTCTGTTTTTCTGCTTAAACCTTTCATTTACCACTTCTGTGTGTGTTTAACCTGATTCGATTGACACTGTGAGATTTATATGTCACATTTATATGTCACACAATTTCTTTTGATGTTTTGCGTTACAGTCCGGCGGGAGGTAAGTGGTGGCGGGCCACTAGGTTCGTGTTTTATCACGATTTTATGGTGGTCCGCCGCCATCATTTCCCCTATCCCTACCGGATCTTTGAGCATTCAAATATTCGATTTACATACAAACATAGGAAAACCTTCACTGGTATATTACTCTATGCCCTGCCGTCACGTTAGTAATTGACCAATGGGGTTCGTCTACACTCCGTGAGCCAATTGGAGCACGGAGCGTGATGACGTCACCAGCGTCATGAGCAACGTCGAGGTTAGGTGAGACTATATACACAAGCTGAAAGGTATACTGTTTGTCTTGATAAAGGTCCCGTTTTGGGACCGAAACGTTGATACAGTTGTTTTTGCCATGTTACTAATAAATATTAGATTGTGAAGAAGTCCCACGGGTGCTGCCCTCCTCTCTGTTCTTGTATATATATATATATATATATATATATATATATATATATATATATATATATATATATATATATATAATTAAGACATATATGTCCTAATAGCTCCATGAAACAAATATATCTGGTCTGGCAATTTCAGAGTGCAACACAGACACACAAGCCAACATGGTGTCCCTTGGGATCTGACCCACATTTCATGACCTCTTTTCTGTAAAACACACTACTACTACTATAGATCCATCCCTCTGCTGCTCTTTTCAGCTCTGCCAAACTACAGGTCCCATGTTCACTCCAATGACCTTTTAACCCCTGATGTGATGGAGTGTTATCTGAAGCATTGCATTGGATAACGCTCTTCTGCTACAGGGGTACCATGGTTGCTATGGCTATGATCATGGAAAATGAATTTGCTGTCTATCGAGACCTGGAATATGCTGAACATGGGTAATGTGTTGTACCTTGGTTCACATGAAGGTATGCATGATATCCTTGAGGTAGCAATGTCAACATGGATGACAGGATGGCAGATGGTATAGGAATATCCAGCCACAATATGAATCTTCCATGGAATGGTAGATGTTTGGGGTCCATAATGCAGCCAGTGTCAGGGCTGTGTTATTGTTACTGTGGGGGGGGGGGGGGAACAGAACATCATGTGTGGTATGGTTAGTGTGTTTGCACCAGTTCACAGGACTGATCATTGACATGCATGGATTGTGTGAATGCTTGTATTATACTCACAGATGAAGTGTTCTCTGATCAGCCCCCTTATCTCCTCCCCTCTTAGGGTCTCCTCATCATGTCCAATGTCCACGGGCACTTTAGTTATGGGTGAGGACTGGAAATCGTCAAAGACTGAGTTTGGATACTTGCTGGAAAAATAGAATAAGTATATTGTGTGTGGTGTAGTGCGGTAAAGGAGAGGTTAAAAAACAAATCTCTGGGTTTTGTTTTCCCTCTCTTTGCTGTGAGACAAGCAAATAATTGAAGTCTGGTGTGAGTGACTAATTGCTGTGTTTGTAATTGGTGGATTCCTGGCTTATATAGCAAGGAGTGAGAGAGCTCTGTAAATTGATCAGTGACCTGTGCCCTGAAAGACTGAGTTTGGATACTTGCTGGAAAAATAGAATAAGTATATTGTGTGTGGTGTAGTGTGGTAAAGGAGAGGTTAAAAAACAAATCTCTGGGTTTTGTTTTCCCTCTCTTTGCTGTGAGACAAGCAAATAATTGAAGTCTGGTGTAGTGGGAGTGACTAATTGTTGTGTGTGTAATTGGTGGAATCCTGGATTAAATAGCAGATACATAGTGAATACTTAAAGTGTGAATCTTGCATCAGTGTGTAAGTGCAGAAGTGTGGTAAGTGTGGGAATTTAAAACAGGGGGAATTCAAATACAGGGGATTACACAGGGGACTGCTATTACAAGGGAGTGGTTCCAAGTGAAGAGTTAGAAGGAATCTGGTTAAGTACATAAGAGTGTGTTTGGTGTTTTATTGGTATTTTATTAAGTTAAAAAAAAAAAAAAAAAAAATTGTGTGGGTATTGCAAGAGTTAAAAAAAACTGTTTACTGGGTTTTTCTCTGGCCTGTGTGATTAGGGCTGATTGCTAAGGGATTTCACCTGGCTGCTAGTTACTGTAAATACAGTCCATTAGCTCTGTGGAGCTGGCTCTGTAAGACTGCTATTACAAGTGACTGGTTCCAGTTGAAGAGTTAGAAAGAATCTGGAGTTAGAATCAATCCAGACATCTGAATCTTGATTTTAGGAGGCCGAAAGTCCACTCAATAGCATTCCTCGTTCTTGCATGAGCCTGATCGTATCGATCCTGGTCATCGGTTTGGGGATTTGCGACCTGGGTGAGGAGTCAAGACCAGGGCCGGCGCCACATATAGGCGAGGTAGTCGTCGACCTAGGGAGCACATTCTCTGGGGGCACAGCGGGGCCTGGGCTGGCCCCCCCCTGCTCACTACTTACTACCCAAGTCAGTGGCATAGCAGGGGGGTAGCCCAGAAAATGTTAGCCTGCCCGACTTTGACAGCAGCCATTACCATGTGACATGCAGCTAGGCAGACACGGTGCATACTTGGTGTTTCTTCATCGGTCTGAATGCCACTTTTAAACCTGCACTGTCCTCAGAACAAGTTTGATAGTAGCGCCCAGAAAGATGAAGAAACTCCCAGCATGCACCAAGTCTGCGTTGCCCCGTATCACATGGTCCCGGCTGCTCTCAATGTGGGCAGTGGGGGAAAAAGAGACTGGAGACATCATGGAGGAGTCAGGAGGTAAGAGGAGGAAAATGAGGAAAGGAGGGCATCAAGAGGGGAGAAAGAGGTAAAAGAGGGTCAGTCAAGACTAGATGGGGATAAAGTCACAAGGAGGGAGAGAGTTAAAATGGGGGGTCAAGAGGGGATCAACAGTCAAAGGGGGGATGAAGAGTTTCATAGGGGGAGAGAGTCAAAGGGGGAATCAACAGTCAAGAGGGGGAGAAAGAGTCAAAGGGTGGGGAAAGTCTAACACACTGTTACACAGACATAAGCACACACACTGATACACATACAGACAAGCATACACATTGGCACAATTATACCCATATAGAGAACATAGACTCTGACACACTGATACACATATAGAAAAGCACACACACACACACACACACACACACACACACACACACACACACACACACTGATATCCTTACAGAGACTCACACACACTGACACACTTATATATATATACAGAAAACAAACACTGACACACACATAGAGAACACACACACACAAATTGACACTTATACACATATAGGGAACACACAAACACACTGACACTTAAACACAGGGGCGGGGCATAAAGGGGTAGGACACAAGGGGCAGAGCCAAGGGGCAGCAAAATTAGGTTTTGCCTAGGGTGGCAAAAATCCTTGCACCAGCCCTGGCCAAGACTCACAGCCATAGCCAGAATCACCTGTGGAGAGTGAGTGACATAGTGAGACAGGAAGCATATGTTGTGTGGATGATGTTGTATGTGGGTATACTACCTGTGAGTCAAGAGCAGGCTGAGCAGTGCTGTGTGTACATGTGTGGATGTGGTGTGAGTTAGATTTGTTAACTCACCCAGAAGTCATCCCCCTGTCTACATTCCATTATTGAAGTCTCTCTGTACAAATGAGTTTTAGAGAATTTATGACAGCACCTGGGATATTTAGCACAGACAATGGTGAGCCACATGTTGTAGTCACACACCATCTGCACATTCATGGAGTGAAAGTTCTTCCTGTTGATGAATACATGTCCCTCACATGTAGGAGCTTTGATATTGACACCCATGACCCTGGGCATGCCTCCACTTACGTAAAAATCCTGCTTTACAAGTTTCCACTCCATGTTGGTGGTGGGAAAGTGGATGTATCTGCTGGCCTTGCTTTTAAGGGCTGGCAACATCTGAGCCAGTACCCTCGAAAATGCGGACTGCAACATGCCTGATGCGTAACCTTCTGTTGACTGAAAGGCTCCACCTCCCATAAAATGTATAACACACATCAGTTTCTGCAAGCCAGTCAGAGCAAGGTTGTGGATGTATATGGAATCAATCTAATCCTTGATGACCTCATATAGGGCAATGCTGCTGTGAGGTGTCAACCTGTAGTAATCTGTCACCTCCTCATCAGTCATGCCCAGGAGCATGACCCTTGGATGGTATACCCTGGGCCTTGGTAGTCATCTGTACATCCTATGCTGCTCCATGGGTCCCTGTGGCAGCTAGGGAGCATCCTGTTGCAGCAGCTGGGGAGCATCCTGTTGCTGCATCTGGGGAGCTCTGTGTTTTAGCAGCTGTGGTTCTGCAGGCAGGTGTTGTCCTCCAGGTGGGGATGGGCTCCTGTTTGGTTCTTCAGCCAGAGCCGACTCACAACAGGTGAAGGCTGTTGAACAGTTGTGCTTGGGGGTTGCTGGTGTTTCCTAGCCCTTGCCCTCCCACACCTTCTCCACAGTCTTCACATCAATAGGTATGCGAACATACCTATTGTTTTCTCTCTATCTCTCTCTGTCTCTCTCTCTTTCTCTCTCATTGAGTGGAAAACAAGCCACATGTGAGTATGGTGGGCTGTCCCTTTAAGACAGTTTTAGGGGCATTGTCCAGGTGTGGTCATGAGGTGAGTGATGACCAATGAGAGGGTGTTTGTTGTCCAGGTAAGTGTTTGCCGGTGTGTTTGTGTTTTAAAATATGCTGTGTTGTGATTGGTGTGTCGCTGTCAGTTGGGAGTGTGACATTGTGGGGTGCAGGTTGTTTTTCTGTTGTCTAGTGATGTTGCACAGGTAAGCTGGTTTTGTACTTACAGGTGTCCGTGTTGTGTGTTAACCCCTATTGTTCCATGCTATGTTGTGATGTATTGTGTTGGTGTGCATTTTGAAGGCCTTGTCCCTGTGGTGTTGCTAGGTTTTTGTGTTGTGTCTGACAGTTATTTAAGTGGCTTGGGCATGGTTTGTGTGTTATTTTGGCTTTGCAAGTGTTAATTTTGCCACTTACATGCTTGTGCTATATGCTGTTTGTTTTATTTTGAGCAACGGTGGTTTCTTTTTGCCGTTATGTGTGTTACGGCTAACAAAGCTAGGTCTTAGCTTTTATCCATTAAATGTATCTTTTTTCCTGCAATTAGCAGTACCGCACTCCTTTAAATGGCTTTGCAAAGTCTTGTTCCATAGGTCTCTGCATGTAAGATTTTCGGCTGTAAGGATTAGAGAACGGCTGTTAGCTGTTAATAAGATGGACCTTTAAATGGCTTACTGCACATCCAAAACATCCCAACAGTGTTTTTTTTTGTTTTTTTTTACTATCACCTGACTTTAAATCTGGCCCATAGTGTCCTGTGATTGGAGGAAAGCAGGGGAAAACAGGGAATTTGTTTTTGGGGGGGGGGTCTTTCTTGACTGCTACTGGGGGGACAGTTAATAAAAAATAAGAAATTTGTATATAAAGTGATAGAGACAGGAACCCCCTGACATAACACAGTAACATAGTAATTTAGGTTGAAAAAAAGACTTGCGTCCATCTAATTCAACCCTTTTCCTATTCCTGCCATTGGGGTGGACTGATACTTGACTTGATAGAGTATTTTGTAGAGGATGATTTGTTTGATTTGTTGTTAGAGGCCTTTGTAGGACTTAGACTTATTAGAGGCCCAAGCCCTAAAGAAACATTGATTTGTAGGACTTAAGCTTGTTTAGCAGAAGCCCTAAGGAAACATTGATTTGTAGGACTAAAGCTAGTTTGGCAGAAGCCCTAAGGAAACATTGATTTGTAGGACTTAAGCTAGTTTGGCACAAGCCCTAAGTAAACATTGATTTGTAGGACTTAAGCTTGTTAGAAACAAACCCCCCAAAATAGTTTATTTTTTTGTAGGAGTATTTTTTTTTTCCAAAACACAAGCCCTGAGAAAAAAATAAAAATGCCCTACTGGCCTAATGCCAGCAGGTCATGTTGGACAGTGGCCACTGTCAAATGTCCTCTGAGTTGCAACTGCTGTTCATACTGCTGCTGCTGAGTTGTTTAAGAAGCAGGGTGATTAGACAGCTGAAAGTGAATGGGATCAACAATAGCAGTAACATGGAAGATGGATGATGAAGGTTCCATTTGCCACGACTGGCTCCATTGATGAGCCTGAGGCAGTAGCAGAAGAATAAGTAGCCCCAAGTATATGTGGAGAAAAGAACAAATTGACCATTACATTTTTTCCACCTGCCCCTCATGGGTGTGTTGTTATTAGAATATGTACATATATTCTGTGGCTTCCATCGCAACTGCAATGTGCACAGTGTATGTGTGGTAAATAACATCTAGGGGCACAACTGTATCCAAACACCATGACACCCAAAACCAAGTACTGCCACTGTCACTGTACCCCACTCCAGAACCTGCTAAGGACACATAACAACTTGCTGACAGTTTAATAGTAATGCTGAACCCTCCCTGCCAGAATCCTAGCATATTCTGCAGGATGGAATCTCCTCAGATACCACCTGATAACCTGGTATCGATTCTCCTCCACCACACTGGCATGTGTGGTCAGTGCACAACACAGTGTGCAACGGGTAGAGATGAACTGCCATATCCTAACATTAACAGAGTGGATATCATTTGGTGTGGGAGGTAACGATGAATTAGGTGGATTGGCAGGAGATGTACTTGTTACAATAGAGGAAGAAAGTGATGTTGATGGGGAGCTAGTTGTTTCGCTCGTCATGGAACTTCTGGAACTACTTCCTCCTCTTTGATCTCCATCTTTCTGGAGAGTCAAGGGGTACAGTAACAGCGGTGCTAGATTTCTGTAACGGGTGTTTGGCTTTAACATGTTTGGAGTAAATGTCATGGTGTCTGTGTTTCATGTGTGTTATCAGGGTGGTTGTGCCAAGGTGTGTTCCCTCCTTTCCCCTTCTCACTAACTTGTCAAAAATTTTGCACTGTACCATTGTTGATGATGACTGCACTGTGCCTGCCAGAAAAGAATAATCGTCCCACACCCATGACTTCTGGGGGGAGGGATAGGGAAGAGGTGGATAAGAATGGCCTCTTTCTTCTTCTTCTACACATTCCGCTTCACTTTTTCTGGCAGCAGATAATGTTGCTGCTACTGCCTCAGATTTAGCACTGCAACTAGGACCAGGAGTATTGCTTGCGCTGGCAAGTGGAACCTGTCCTAGTCCCGCATTACTTGTTGACCCCATTCCCATTATGTCC
Organism: Rhinophrynus dorsalis; assembly: GCA_037306005.1. NCBI lineage: Eukaryota > Metazoa > Chordata > Amphibia > Anura > Rhinophrynidae > Rhinophrynus > Rhinophrynus dorsalis. The sequence goes on along the minus strand of CM074720.1, from coordinate 327,611,561 downwards.
ACGGTGGTCTGTGGCACACTAGCCTGTTCATCAGCACCCTGCTGCCCTTTCATCTCAGCAGCAGCAATTTCTGCTAATTTCAAAAGCTGACTGCTAGTGGTGGTGGTGATGCCCATCCTCATCCCTGTCTCCCATTCCTTATCAGTTTCTGATAAAAAGGCCATCAATGTCTCTTCCACCCCAGCTTCTCCAACACCACTAGTCCCTACGTGCTGCTGCTCTATTCCCGACATCTCACTGCTGCTTGGAGGACGTGATGAGCAATGTGACAGAGGGTTCCATGCTTCCCCCCCCCCACTGAGTACTACAAGAAACACTAGCAGCAGGCAAAGTATTGGTGGCAGCGGGTTCAGCATTGGCAGCAGGTTCAACATTAGTGGCAGCACATCTCTCACAGCAGGTACAACACTAGTGGTTGCAGGTAGAGCAGTGGTGGCGCTGGCAGAAGGGGCAGCACGTCTTGCAGCAGGCACAGGCAGCTGACCTGTCCTGCTCTCACTAGTACTACCTTTTTTTCCCTCCCTTCCCATTCCCTTTTCTCCCTCCCTTCCCAAGATCCCTTGGAGTGATTTAGAGGGACTAGACAGCATTAGTACAGTAGTGGCCCCTCCCTCCTCAGACACAGTGGATACATAATGGTCCTTCCAGCGCCTCCATTGATTATTTTTTACCCTGCTCATAGTGATAGGAGTCAGTATGAGCCTCTCCTCCCTCACTTTTTACAAAATATCACAAGAGAACAGCAAAGCACATCTACCTCTCTCTGTAGCTGCTTCTATTGTGTCTGCCTTCAGCAAAAACGTCACGTTTTTATAGCGGAAGTGCGAAAACAACTTAAATCAATGGATGGAAACTTTCTAGCCATTGAAAAAATGGTGAAAACTTTTGGCCAATGGGCAAAAAATGCAAAAATTTGAACCATTAGCTTTAAAGCGATTTCCCTGCGAAAAAGCAGATAACAATGTGGTTTTTGTGAAATTTCCCGTGCGAACACAGCAACAACTTTCTCCCAACCCTAGAAATCACATACCCCAGAAATGTGACCTCAGACTTGTGGAACTCGCATTTCTCCAGCTTACAGAATAATTTATTCTCTCGTAAGAGTTGCAAGACTTGTGCCACATCTGAGAGATGTGCTTCTAAGTTGGGTGAGTGGATAAGAATGTCATCCAGGTATACTACTACACACCCCTGCAGTAGATCTCTTAAGACATCATTGATAAATTCTTGGAATACTGCCAAAGCATTACACAATCCAAAAAGTATCACCAGGTATTCATAATGTCTGCTGCGAGTATTAAATGCGGATTTCCACTCATACCCTTTTTTCATTCGCACAAGATTATAGGCTGCCCTTAGATCAAGTTTGGCGAACACTTTTGAGCCCTTGATTCGATCGAACAGTTCGGTGATCAATGGCATGGGGTATGCGTTTTTTACCATCAGTTTATTTAAACCTCTATAGTCAATACATGGTCTCAATTCCCCATCCTTCTTTTTTACAAAAAAGAATCCTGCACTAGCAGGTGAGGAGGACTTGTGTCATAGTTTGTTAAGACTCTCAGACGCAAGGTTAAGTAAAAACACAACTTTATTGAAAAGTTTAAGATTTTATACACATACATACAATACATAGAATGGCAAATAGGTAGTAGCAATAGCGAATCAGGCTCTTCCGGCCCTGCCAATAAACCGGCAAGGCAGCCTGGGCAAGCAATGAAAAGGTGGTTCTACCGACCCTGCCAATATACCGGGCAAGGCAGCCAAATAGACAGGAGAATACAGGCTCTACCGGCCCTGCCAATATACCGGGCAAGGCAGCCAAATAGACAGTCAGGAGAATACAGGCTCTACCGGCCCTGCCAATATACCGGACAAGGCAGCCAAATAGACAGTCAGGAGAATACAGGCTCTACCGGCCCTGCCAATATACCGGGCAAGGCAGCCTAATAGACAGTCAGGAGAATACAGGCTCTACTGGCCCTGCCAATATACCGGGCAAGGCAGCCTAACGGATCACCAGCTGATACAGGCTCTACCGGCCCTGCCAATATACGGGGCAAGGCAGCCTAACGGAACACCATAAAAGTAGGCTCTACCGGCCTTGCCAATACCAGGTAAGGCAACCTCAGGGTGGAATAATAGAAGGTTCTACCATCCTTACCAATATACCGGGCAAGGCAACCTAAGAAGGAAGTGTCAACCACAGTGGCCTCAATAACTGTCAGATGACAATGACAGTATGGAGATGGTAGGTAGAGGCTACAAGGCCCAGTGGTATTACCAGGTAGTCTGCACACCCCAGTACCCGTGTACCGAGGGAATAACTAGCTGTCTAGGACTGGACAGCGCACTGGGAACCATCAGACTATATGAATCGTAAGCCGTAAGGCAGAGGAGTAAACCAGCGCCCTCATGCTGGGAACCAACAGGGTGGATGTAAGTAGACCTTCAGGTCATAGAGCGAACCAACGCCCGCGCGTTGGGAACCAACACTCTAATACAAGTAAGCAGCAAGGCAGTGGAGCAAACCAGCGCCCGCACGCTGGGAACCAACAGATTGAGTAAATAGTAGGCCAGAAGGCAATGGAGCGAACCAGCACCCGTGCGATGGTAACCAACAGGCTGGATATATATCGTAGGCTATAAGGCAGTGAAGCGAACCAACGTCCGCATGCTGGGAACCAACAGATAGTTGTGTATAGAGCCGTAAGGCAACGGAGCAAACCAGCGACCATGCGCTAGTACCAACAGACTAGTACTATAGTAGCCGCAAGGCAGTGGAGCAAACCAGCGTCCGCATGCTGGGAACCAACAGATAATTGGGTATAGAGCCATAAGGCAAAGGAGCGAACCAGTGCCCGTGCGCTAGTAACCAACAGACTAGTAGTGTAGTAGCCGCAAGGCAGTGGAGCAAACCAGCGTCCGCACGCTGGGAACCAACAGGTGAAAATGTCGCCGGAGCGACCGAGGAACAAGGTCACCACAGATGAAGGAACCGGATGCAGGAGATGAGCAGGAACCAGCACAATGATGGTCAACCAGATCAGGGACGGCAACGGAGACTGGCAGCAGGAAACAGCAACCTCGGACGTCTTCAACTGGAACAGGCACTGGAACAAGTACAGCAGACAGGAGTCTCAGGAACAGGATGAACTCAGGAAACCAGGAACACAGCAAAAGGCCCATCAAGCTTCTGTAGCATGGTGAAAGTGAATGCAGTCTGAAACACCACGAAAGGGCAACCAAAGGGTGCCCAAGCTCAGTTTAAATAGGCAATGTGAGGCGGGCTAAAGGCAGACAGCCAATGGGAGGACCCTACAGGTGATAGACACAGAAATGCAGCAATCACGGACACCGTGATAGATCCCTCTGGCCAGGGCATCAGACACAAAATCCTCCATAGCATGATTCTCCTCCAGGGACAGGGGATAAACTCGTCCCTTCGGAGGAATGGCTCCTGGGATTATATCAATCGTACAGTCGTACGGCCTGTGTGCCAGCAATGTACTAGCCTCTACCTTGTTAAAGACCTTCTTGAATGATTGGTACACTGCAGGTAATGAGGTATAGGTACATAGTATTCTGGTAAGTTGTTGGAGACATGCCTCTCAGTACAGTGAGGGGACCATGACACGATGTCGCACGTCTGCCAGTCTATCCCAGGATTATGCTTCTGTAGCCGGGGAACCCTAGGATGACCGCATAATGTGGTGACTTTATGATCTGAAATTGTAGGGACTGCACGTGGAGCACCCCTACCCTTAGGGATACCAGAACTGTCTCATGGGTAACATGTGATGGCTCTAGTGGTCTACCATCAATAGCCTCCGTGGCCAGTGGATAAGAGCGTGGCAACAAAGGAATATCGTGCCGGGCCGCAAAGTCAGCATCCATGAAGAATCCAGCACCTCCCAAATCCACCAAGGCTGGAGCCGTGATAGAGGATGTGGACCAGGATACTACTACATCAAGAATATGTTTCCCAGGCTGGGAATCAGGGTACTTAGATACTCCACCTAGGGTTTGCCACTGACACAACCCTAGGTGCAAGTGTTTCCTGGTCGGGTAGGACAGGAGCGTAGTAGGTGCCCTGCCTTCCCACAGTAAAGACAAAGGCCCTCACTACATCAGAATTCCCTCTCCTCCCCAGAGAGGCGTGTAAAGCTCATTTGCATAGGTTCCACCCTGCCAGCCACGGAACCAGGAGGTATGGGTGGTGAGGGAGGATAGGGTGGGATAGAAAGTCTGGGAGCCAATCGATTAGTGTGTTTCTGACCCTGGTTCCTGAACACAGGCCTCTCTCTAAGCCTGGTGTCAATTAAAATTGCAAAGGAAATCAGTTTGTTCAGGTCTCCCAGCAGCTCACGGGCTGCTGTCTCATCTTTGATATTGTTGCACAGACCCTGTGTAAATGCTGCTACTAATGCCTCATTGTTCTAGCATACTTCTGCAGCCAACGTGCGAAATTCAATGGCAAAATCAGCCACCGTGCATGTGCCCTGACATATGGTCATGAGTCATTTTTCTGCAGATATTGCTCTGGCTGGAACATCAAACACTCAAACACTATCTACAATAGGCTTCCTTGTTTCCCATAATGGATTAGCCAAGGCTAGAGCTTTGCCAGACAACAGGGAGATCACCAGCCCGACCTTGCTTCGGTCACTCGGAAAGGCTTGTGGTACCATTTCCCAAAAAATGTCCACCTGGTTCAAAAACCCTCTGCAAAGAGTAGGTTCCCCTTCGTAATGCTGAGGAAGGGGAGTGGTACCTGACAACCCTCGACTAATACTGCTTGCCGGGTTCGGAGGTACTGGCGGTGCCAAATCTGAGGGGGCCACCGGTTGATTTGCAGCTTGCCCAAGGTGTGCGGTACGGTTTCATAAGTTCTGCATAGTAAAAGCTAATTGATCGATCCGTTGATCCTGTGAGTCCCTTCTGGCTAGAATGCTCTGAACTGGTTCACTTGTACTTTCAGTACTCATGGCCCTTTCATACTGTCACGGTAACCCAGGCAAGCCAAGGTCAAACACCGGATCGGATATCAGACAAGCCAAGGATCGAGAACCAGGAGATATCAGAAATCAAGCAAAGGTAAAAAAAGCAACATTGGAATGCGCACAGAAACACCATGAAAGGGCGATTAAGCACAGTTCGCAGGCAGATTATAAGGACCGCCACCAGGGTCAGAGCACAATAGCCCACACAGACAGGAAGCTACAAAATAGCGATTGTGGCTTCAGAGATGAGCACCCGCCAATAGCGGCAGACCAGAGGATGTGTCCAGAACCCAACACTGGATAGAAGAGCAGGTAAGTAATTCACGGGCACCATGATATTGACATACCATAGTGGGTGCCATGAGCAAGGCTACCAATGAACAAGACTGGGGAAGCAGACAGTGTGTGTGAATCTTTGGCTACCAATGGAACAAGGCTGGAGTATCAGGCAGAGTAATGTGTGACCTGTAGCTACAAGTGGAATCAGGCTTTGGTGGGGGGCTCAGACAGTGAATGTGGGGCTCTGTAACTAGCAGTCAATCCAGGCTTGGGGGTTAGACATTGTATGTGAAGTTCTGTAACTGCCAGTGAAACAAGACTGGGTGTCAAACAGTGAATGTGGGTTATCTGTGGCTACCAGGGGTCAGTGGAACTAGTCTGTGGACATGGGGCTCTACAATTGCCAATGGAACCAGGCTTGGGGCATCATTGTGTATGTGGGGTTCTGCATCCACCAGCAAAACCAGGTTGTCTGGTCAGACAGTGTATGTGGGCAATCTGTGGCTACTAGTGGGCAGGGGAAAAGTGCGGGGAGGGCAGACAGTCATGTTTGTGCACCAAGTGTACAGGGAGAAGCTTCAAAGTGTTACCTCGTAATTTTCATGTGGCCCACTTTTTCAATTACATGAAAAGTATGTGGCTGGCACCCAAAGGGTTAAGCCTTGAGGAAAGGCTCTTTTGACTAAAACAAAGGCAAGGATTTTTTACAGTAAGTGCAGTGAAATTATGGAATTCTTTGCCTTGGGATGATGTGCTTGTAGATACTGTAGTTGCTTTCAAAAAAGTAATGGATACCTGTCTAATTTAAAACAGCATCAAGTATTATTATAGTTGGTTTCACAGCAGAAAAGATGTTGATCCAGGGAAATATTTGACTGCCATCTGAAGTCAGGAAGAAATGTTTTTATCACCTTGGGGCTTAATTGTAAATGGCTTCAGTGTTTTTTAAGGGGGGTTTGCCTTCTTATGAATCAACAGGTATGATATGGCATAGGATGAAATTGATGGATACATGACTTTTTTCAGTGTCATCAAATATGTTACCAAGTATGTTACTAAATAGTGATGAATAGAAATTGTAATATTGGAGTACAGAAATGTGAATTATACTGCACTTATTGATCTGTGGGTAATAACTTACAGGATGTTCACTATTTATTTGTTTAGAAACATGTATGCACATATGTAGACGTAAGGCGGTATCACTGGTTTTAATTGCATTATAGTAAATACATGTTCACTTAGATTTAAGACAGATAGGGACTTGCCTATATCATGTAAATATTAGGTTATGTATTCATAAAGGTCAGGATTTAATGGACATACCGTCTTTTTGTTTACTTTATATATGTAGGCAAATATATATCTTGATTCTTTTGTGACTACACATACATGTAAGTATTTGAAAACTACCGGTAATGCTAGTTTGAGCTTTCCAGGAATCTGTCTATTTTTGTATGTATTTTGGAAGCTTTTGGCTCCTTCTTGGTTGGTAGTTCCCTGTATTCAGGTGCTGATTGTAGTTGGGAAGCTATATTATTTCCTTCAAAAGGGTTTTGCTTACAGTAGAAGCAAGGTGGTAGCACTGTTTTTTTAACTGCATTATAGAAAATGCATGTTCACTCAGATTACAGACAGAAAGGGACTTGACGTAATCTGGGGGTGTCTTGATGGGGCAGGCAAGCTATCATGATTTTGGTCAGAAACATGAAACTAAACTGCACAGGTTATTATTCATAATAAGTCATAGGTATGGATAAAGCAAGGTAAGGATTTGATGCATAGACTTGTTTTCTTTCTTTTTGTTTACTTCATATTCCTTCATGTTTTGCATTTGCAGAACAGTAGTAGGAGTCATGGGTGTAAACAAATGAAATCTTGGCACAGTCTCTGACACATCTACGGCATTACTATTATGTGCCCCAGAGCCTCAGGAACTTTTAGGAGTGTTTATACTGCTGCTAGCTGTGACACCTCTGACATGTTAGTGGTGTGTCTTCCAATCAGATATGTGGTTATGCTTCAGGTGGAATCTAAAAAAGGATGTGTCTAGGAGTGATACCATTTTCCCCCCACTCACTTTTCTTACACAAACAACAGAAAGCAATATGTTTATTTGTTTATTGTGAGGGAAGTATCTTGATACTGTACAGCTCATAGGCTGATGATGATTACTCAACAGTAGTATGTGGGGTTGTGTGGATTGTATTGATACTGATGGTGATGACTGACATAATGACTGTGAAATTTTAGGCATCATGTCCACAGTCAGACTTTACAACTGATTTCTCAAACAGTTTATAGACAGGCATAGTGCTCCTTTTCAGTGGTGGAAAATTGAGCCTTTTCCTTTCAGTGACTTTTCTGGCCATGTCCTCTCTCTCACTCTCAACTTCAGAAAAAGAGGAAGATGTCGAAGGATATATTATAATCCACATCATCATCAATAATGAGGTCATCTTCCATATTACCTTCCACTTCTTCCTCACTACTTTTATGTTCTTCTAGGCTTTTTGAAGTCCCAAACAACTTCTTTTTACTTTTCCCATTAGAGATGTTTTCAGAACATTTGCTATTACTTTCAGAACAGGCCTTGTACTTGTTACCCTTACTGTCAGAAGGAGCAGCTGGAAGAACTGCAACACCTTCCACTGGTATTCCATCAACATTATGTGACATGTTTTTGTCTTCTGTGATTTAACAAGGGTTGTTAATAATACTGGAGGTGGAGAAGCTTTTTATGTCACTTTCTCAAACAGCCTCCTTGGGAGAAGAAGCAAACCATGGCAACAGTAAGTTTTTTGGACTACCACGTCACTAACTTGTACCTGCAATGCTCTTACTACATTCCCCCTACCCCTAGTCTGTTTGCTGGACATTAGCAAAGTAGTGTGGATGTTAACAGTAAAGCACACAACAGAGCTGTTTGTGTGGGATTATGTCTTGCCCTTTACAAAATACTCTATCATCTAAGTTTTTGTCTCTAAAAAAAAATTTCTAGCTGGTTCAGGAAACCACGGCATAAGGTAGGTTCCCCCTCATATCTCAATGGGAGAGGAGCGGTTGCGGACAACCCTGTACCTGGATTACTTGGAGCCATAGCTTGTGCCATCGGTGCCAAAACTGGGTTTGCCACTGATGCCTGCACAGGTTGGTCAAGGTGAGCGGTACGCTCCAGAATGGTTTGCATGTCCAGCGACAACTGCGTTGCTCATGCGTGTCCATTCTCCAATGGATATTCTGAGAGCTACCTTCACCTGTATTGTCTGAGGTCATTGGCCCTTTCGTACTGTCACAGTTTTGTAAGAACACTAGGCAATTAGGTAAGGTTAAGAAAAGCTTTATTGAAAATAAATAACAAAAGCAATCACCCTTCTCAGGTCCAGATGAGGTCAGTACCGTGGTACTTCCTAAATCTGACGCAGGTCAGGATGGACAAGAATATCAGTAGGCAATAATAACAGTAGAACTATGTTGCTTCATCCGTCGACAGGTCACTGGAACAAGGAAAACCATAATAGCACCACACCGCGGAAAGGACCTACTATAGCGGTGGTTAACTGCAGGGCAATTCCCTAGAACACTAGGGATAGCGGAGGCAACACAGAAAGATCACTGGGAAGTGACAGGGTCCCTAGTAAGCTAGGGATAGCAGAGGCAACACAGATAGGACACTGGCAAGTGACCAAGTCCCTAGAATGCTAGGGATAGCGGAGGCAGCACAGGTAGGACACTGGCAAGTGACCAAGTCTCTACAGCACTAGGGATAGCGGAGGCAGCACAACAGATACTGACAAGTGACCCGAGCTACTCACAACACAGTCTCCCAGATGACCTCGGGAGTGACAGGCCAAGCAGGCGCTGTAGCGGTATTACTGCAAGAAAGAGTAGACAGAACAGAACAAAGGGTACGTACCCTGATGGGTCTGAAGCCAGAACTGCTAAATCGGTACACACAGAGGTAGTAGCCAGTCCTAGTCAGTAACGGAATCGGATACTCGGCCAAAGCCAGGTCAGTTCACACGGAGGTAGTCAGCCAGTCCTAGTCAACAATGGAATCGGATACTCAACCAAAGCCAGGTCGGTACACATGGAGATAGTCAGCCAGTCTTAGTCAGTAACGGAGTCGGAACACAGGAGCAACAGGAGCATAGTCAGGTGAGCCGGGTCATACACAGAACAGGAACAAGCAGCAACTCAAATGTTAGGTACAGGTACACCACGCTAAGGCGCTGAAAGGATGACAGGAGAGAGTTTAAAAAGGATAACCCTGGACGGAGCCAGCTCCCAATTGCCAATAAGAACCGTGCACGGGAAAACACGGAAGTAAACATGTCGCCCTGAGGCAGAATCACGGGCACCGTGATACAGTTCCAATATCCACAAGATAATTTCTTCTATTAAATCAACAAACTGTTTGTCTTCTCACAGTGCAGCTTTCAGCGGATAAGGTTGCTCAGTCAGTCAGTTTATATGTTGTTCAACACACAAAAGTTATTTTTATAATATGTGAAAATCAAATGTTGTGAATAATATGCAAATGCTGTTGGCAAAGCAGGCACCTTTGCTCATCTGATTGATTATGCATATGAAGTATTAAAAATAATATATTTTTCTGCTACACAAAAAACATTGGAAAAAAATATATGCTTGTTGCATCAAAAACTTGATATTAATCAAGCAGTCCCTGATAATTACCATGGTAATTTCTGGCTTCTTAGTAAGAGGTGGTTTTAGATCTATTGATTGTTTATGTGTATATATTTTCTTTGTTCTTATTCTTATACTATGCATACATTTTTCAGTGGCCATGTTGTTCATTTATTTTCCTACTGCTGTTGAGTGTACGTTTATTTTAACTTACCATAAGCAATTAAATTAACCACATGTATATTTGTTAATAGTAATGGATATAATAACCTTTCATGCATTAAATACATTGAAGACTATAAATAAATAAGGTAATTTCATGATAAGTTGTTGTTTCGCCAGCACTGACACTAATTAAAGCAAACTGTTCTTTTAAAATTGAAACAAGTACTTTTCAGCAATGAAATTAAAAGCTAATTGAGAAAGTACATATGTTTTCTAGAACGTTTAGAAAATGGGGTTTGAAAAGGTTTGAAGAAAAAGCTTACTCTTCATAAAACAACTTTTTTTTATTCTTCCATGTCTTTCAAAGAGTAGCTGAGTGTTGAGTCATTGTTATACCATCCAAACTATAACCAAAGTTTGTAGAATAGCGTCCTTGAACAATTTTGAAGGTCTTAGCCACATCCAAAAATAAATTAACAAAGTCATTCCAGACAATCAGTAGTCCTGTATGGGAAATGAGCAGCACCAGTAGTAATAGCAGCCCCCCAGGAACCCCACAGTCTATGAAGATCATTGTAAGGAGATTCTTCACTCATGATGTTATCCAAAAGCTAAGCATGTTGCTATCTGTTGTCTGTGTAAGACGCATGTGAGCAGAGGGAAAGCAGGCTCACACATAGAAACCTTCTCAATGAAATCCCACCTGAAGTACAACCACAGGTCTGACTAGGAGACACACCATCAGCAGGTCAGAGGTGCCACAACTAGCAGTAGCAGAAGTACTTCTAAAAGTTCCCAGGGCTCTGGGGTACATAATAGAAGTGCTGTTGATGTGTCAGAGAGTATACCAAGATTTTATGCTCCTGGAGAGGAGTATGACCCTGAGTTTGTTTTTGGAGATGTTAACAGTCATGGAGTGCCCATACATACCACCACCTCCACAAGCCAATTAAGTTAAAGCAATAAGGTTGAACAGTTCTTCCATTATGTACCGTCATCCCACACTGGAAATTATAGACCTGTGAATTTGACTTCTGTAGTGGGAAATCTGCTAGAAGGGATAATTATATTCAGGATTTCAACACAAAAAATAAGATAATTAACAGGACTCTACAGAGGGATTTATATAAAATGGCAAATAGGGCAAACAAATGGAATATGAAGTTTAATGTGGGGAAGTGTAAAGTCATGCATTTGGGAGGAAATAATCCCAACGCGACTTATGAACTTAATGGAATAATTTTAGGGGACTCGTTGCTAGAGAAAGACCTGGGTATCCTTGTCAACCACAAACTTGGAAACAGTGACAGCAGTAGCAAAGGCAAACAAAATTCTATCTTGCATAAAAAGAGGTATTGAAGCAAGAGTGGATAACATCATTTTGCCATTGTACAAATCTCTGGTAAGACCTCACCTTGAGTATGCAGTGAAGTTTTGGGCACCAGTTCTGAAAAAGGATATACTAGAACTAGAGAGCGTACAGTGAAGAGCAACAAAATTAATCAAGGGAATGGAGGACTTGACGTATGAGGAACGACTAGACAAACTTGGCTTATTTACTCTAGAGAAAAGACGACTAAGAGGAGACCTTATCACACTGTACAAATATATGAGAGGTCAATACAAGGATCTCTGCGGTGAGCTATTTATTCCAAGGCCTGATCAGGTGACCAAGGGACACCCCTTGAGATTAGAGGAAAGGAGGTTTAGACTTCAGCAGATGAAGGGGTGTTTTACAGTAAGGTCTGTTAAATTGTGGAATTCTTTGCCCAAGGAGGTGGTTATGGCAGATACAATGGATACATTCAAGAGAAGATTAGATACATTTCTTTCAAAAGGAAACATACAGGTTTATACTGTTTATTAGTAGGCAGATTAGGAAGGTCTGAAAAAGACTAACTTATATGGTAGCAGGATAGCTATACAGTTCTCATGTCACTAGGGTATGAGGCAAATGTTGAACTTAGAAGAAGGATGGGGCAAGACAGCGCACAAAACACATCTAAGTGTAGTAATTAATAGCAGGCAAAATGTCATATAAAATGAAAATAAAACACTACAGATAAATAAATAAACCATCACATTAAAAAACGATCTTTGCAGATATATAATGAATATTATCCAAATACAATAGAAGATAAAAGTAAAACAAGATAGTCAATAAATATAAAAAGGTGTTTTTCAGAAATGGGATATTCGTGCGGTCTTATAATTCAAAAGACCCTTATTGATGAGGGTATTGGTGGATCGCTAATAAGGAGAATGCTAGGAGCGGTGATCTAAGGACAGATTAGATGGAAGTGTGACTGTATGTCAGCAAGGTTACACCTTGTACTAAAATGATCTATAAGATATTGTAGAAATATGTAAACCGGATACCTGGTGTAGATGGCCGCTTACTTTGAAGCGGTCAATATGCGTTCAAATAAAGGATGCAGTTCGGATGCCCGGTATAGGTAGCCACTTACTTGATATCCATGATGGATCTCTGCTTATCACACTTAACCCCTTCAGTGCCAGAGGCTTGGGCCATTGCCTGTACCCTGCAGGCCAGACACTTTTTCAGCATTTTTGCTATCCTTCCGTTTAGGCTTGATTTACTCTGGGGATTTTTAGTTAAATATGGAAAACTATATATATTTTTTTTCAGAATGAATTGAGCTTTCTTGTGGTACCTAACATAATGAGAATTTTACATTGTGCAAAAAGCTATGATGTCATAATGACAAAAAAAGTGAAAATTTACTCATTTTGCTAAAATCACATACTATGTATCAAAAACATTTACCTTGATTGAAAAAGTTTCAATTATTTGAAAAATCCCTGAGACCCCGAGTAAAAAAATACCAAATTTGTATAGTTTTACCTATGTCCATGGCTAGCGTAGAGCCCTAATCACCAGCAGCGCAAAATGACATTTTCAACTTTATAAACTAAAATGCGCATTCTAGGGTTTTTGTGGTAAAACTACCCTAAAACAGTGGAATAACTATATAAAACTATAGATTTCTGAAAAGTAGACAACCTGCCGCATCTAATGAGGGGTAACTTGCCTTCTTGCCCCAAGTCTGTTGTGCCCAAATGCTTCCAGAAGGTGGCACTATAGGAAAAAATGACATTTTCTTACATTTCTGCCCCTTCAACTGTACTGAAATCTGTGAAAACCATGGAATTTCCAACTATATTCATTAGCTAGTGCTCTTGGGAGAAAAATGACATCCCACTGGTATGGGTTCACCTACCTCAGGGGATGCTAGAAGTGCAAAAAGACACCTACTACAACCTCTAAATTTTCTAACATTTTCTCAAACATTACTTGTCTATACAAAAAAAACTAGAGAAGTAAAGAAAGGCTACACAAACCATACCATTTTGGAAAGAAGACAACCTGCCGCATCTAATGAGGGGTGAATTGGCTTTTTACCCCAAGCCTGTTGTGCCCAAATGCTTCTTACATTTCCGCCCCTTCATCTGTATGGAAATCTGTGAAAACCATGGAATTTCCAACTGTATTCATTAGCTAGTGCTCTTAGGAGAATGACACCCCATTGGAATGAATCGACATACCTTAGGGGTGCCAGAAGCACGTAACTACACCTCCCTGTTTGCTTCTTCGAAAATGGCTGCTTGTACTAAAATGTTCATAACTGTTAGAGTCATGAAGGAAAGGTATAAAAGGTATACCATTTTGGAAAGTAGACATTCTCCCGCATCAAGTGAGGGGTCACTTGCCTTTCTACCCCCTGGGATGAAGTGCACAAATATTTCCAAAAGGTGGCGCTATGGGAATAAATACATGTTTTTTTTACATTTCCACCACTTCAAAGATACTAAAATCTTTGAAAACCATAACATTTCCTGCTGCATTCAGTACCTGCAACCAACATGAGAAAAATGGTAGCCCATTTGTGTGGGTTATCATACAATATGTGGGTGCTAGGAACACGTACGTAAACCTGACACTTTTGTTTTTTAAATTATCTGCTTGCACTACAATGGTTATAACCATAATAGATATGCAGGAAATGTAGAAAACAATGCCATTTTGGAAAGAAAACAACCTGCCGCATCTAATGAGGGGTCACTTGCCTTCATACCCAAAGGCTGGTATGCACAAATGCTTCTAGGAGGTGACGCTAATGAAAAAAAGGCATTTTCTTACATTTCTGCCCCTTCAAATGTATGGAGCTCTATGAAAACCATGGAATTTTCAACTGCATTCGTTATCTAGTGGTCTTAGGAGTCAAACGACACCCCATTGGTATGAGTTGACCTACCTTAGGGGGTGCTAGAAGTAGAAAACTACACCTACTACAACCTCTGATGTTTCTAACATTTTCTCAAATGTGATTTGCCTGTACAAAAATGGCTTCAGAATTGAAGAAAAGGTAGATAAACCATACAATTTTGGAAAGAAGACAACATGCTGCATCTAATGAGGGGTCACTTGCCTTTTTACCCCTAAGTTAGTTGGCACAGCTATTTCCAGAATGTGGTGCTACAGGAAAACAAACATTTTTTTTACACGTCAGTCACTTGAAAGATACTAAAGTGGTTCAATGGTGTGGGATTTCCTAGACGGACTTCTTGGCAAGCCTAAGAAAAATGGTACTCAACTGCTGTGGGTTGACATACCAATTTGGGTGACAGGAGCGTAGCTACCAGTGAAACAAGAATGGGAAAGCAAACAGTGTATGTGTGATTTTATGGCTAACAGATGAAAGAAGCTAGGGCGTCAGCCAGTGTACGCGCGGACCTGTGACTACCAGTGTAACAGTGTGTGAGGGTGAGGGATTAGGCAGTGTGTGTGGGTATGAGCAGAGGAGCAAGGATGGTGGTGATGGTGGGGCAGTGTCTGATAGTGTGTATGGGGGATCTGTGACTACCAGTGTGCACTGTATGTCCCCCTCATACAAAGTTAGATTCCCAGCCTGAATCTAGTGCATACTGGTACTTTGAGTCTACCAATACACAGTGGAAACAGGCTGGGGGTCAGGCTGGGGAATGGGACTGCCAGTTAGCTGTGGAACCAGGCAGGGGGATACGGTACGTGGGGGGGGGTCAGAGACATTTTTTGTACATGCCACAGGGGTGCCCAATGCACTGTAAAGCAATGCGTTGGACCCCCTGTTGCACACAGAGTTTTTTTTTTTAATTATTATTTTGTATTCATAACTCATTGGGGAGGTGGTATCAGGAACATTCCTGGTGTCCCCCATCAAGGTCTAAAAACAGAATAATGAAAAAAAAAAAAAGTGTGTGTGTGTGTGTGTGTGTCACAGGGGGTCCATCGTATTGCAAAGCACTGCATTGGACCCCCCCCCGTGGCACGTGCATTTTTTTGGGCCTTTTCCCCCAATATTTTTGTGTAGACCTCGTTGGGGGCATCAGAACCCATACAATGAGGTCTAAATAAAAAATAAAAGGGGAAAAAAAAATAATCCTTTGGGTGCCACAGGGGTGTCCAGTGGATTGCAAAGCAATGCATTGGGCCCCTGTGGCACACAAAGGGTTAAATTTTTTTTATCATTACTTTGTATTCAGATGGCCACCATACAAGCTCTGATCACAAAGTAATGATGGAAAGTCCTGTGTGTGCCACAGGAAGGGGGTCTGCATTGAACCCCCCTCCCAGTGGCACACACACAGGGTTAATTTTTTTTTTCATTTTTTTTTATTATATACCTCATTGAGGGGCATCAGGACCCCCCTGATCCCCCCCAGTGAGGTCTTAGTACAAAAATATATATATGTCCACAAAAGAAGTGACCCTGTGAGTGCCACAGGGGTCTCCAGCACATTGCAAAGCAATGCATTGGATCCTTGTGGTACTCAGAGGGTTAATTTTTTTCTATCATTACTTGGTAATCAGAGCTTGTTGTGGGGCCATCAGGACCAATCCTGATGACCCCCCAACAATCTCTGATAACAAAGTAATGATAAAAGCCCTGTGTGTGCCGCAGAAGAGGGGCTGCATTGCCCCCCGTGGCACACACAGGGTTAATTTTTTTTATTTACTTTTTTTATTATAGACCTCATTGAGGGTTATCAGGACCCCCCTGATCCCCCCAACGAGGTCTTACCAAAAAAAAAAAAAAAAAAGTTATCAAAAAAAGTGTCCCCGTGAGTGCCAAAGCAATGCATTGGTCCCTTGTGGCACTCAGAGGGTTAATTTTTATCATTACTTTGTAATCAGAGCTTGTTGAGGGGCCATCAGGACCAATCCTGATGGTCCCCCAACAATCTCTGGTAACAAAATAATGATAAAAGCCCTGTGTGTGCCACAGGAGGGGGGGTGCATTGGACCCCCCCCCCCCACCGTGGCACACACAGGGTTACATTTTTTTTTAATTGTAGACCTCATTGAGGGGCATCAGGATCCCCCCTGATCCCCCAATGAGGTCTTTCCAAAAAAAAAGTCCCCCCAAAAGAATTGACCCTGTGAGTGCCACAGGGGTCTCCAGCACATTGCAAAGCAAAGTGCTGGGGACCCCTGCGACACTCACAGGGTTGCTTTCCATTTTTTTTATTTTATTTTATTTTTTTACATTTTCAGACCTCGTGGGGGACATCAGGACCCCTCCTGGTGTCCCCCCAGTTATTGAACTCCCAGCCGATTGGCTGGGAGATCAATAAGGCGACCACAGGAGAGCAAAAGCTCTCCTGCCCTTCTCTCCCACCACCGGTAGGTGTGAACAGGACTGGGGAAACTTCCCTAACGTCATCGGTGACCATGTCACCGATGACGTTGGGAGGCTTCCCCCGGTACCGCCCACTCCTACCCAGAAGTTCGGGTAGGAGAGATGGGAGAGGAGAAGCTGCGCTTCTCCTCCTGCGTTATTGATCTCCCAGCGCGATCGGCTGGGAGATCAATAACTGGGGAGGCATGAGGAGTGATCCTCATGCCTCCCCACGAGTGCCAGGCATTTTTTTTTTTCTTTAAATGCGGCCACTGCATGCCGGTTATACCGGCTTATGCAGTGACCGCATTTCACTCTTACGGCGTACAAGTGTGGCACAGCAGGTACAGCTGTGTCCACTCGTACGCCGTAAGTAGCTGGCACTCTAGGGGTTAAACAGAAACTTTCTTTCCTTGTTGTTCGTCCCACTCTTGCTATTCTCCCACTGTTTCTCCGATTATCCACCGCTTTTGTATGTTGCACGATCCTATATAGTCTCTCTTTCAATCCCAGTGTTTCTTTCTGTGCCGACGACTCAGCCTCTCTGCATCAACGCGGTTCGGCGCAATAATCACGCCTTCGTCTGGAAGTGCTGTATGGGGCCCGATTAGCTTTCCCTAATTTGTTACTTCCACAGCCAATCAGAGTCATTTGACGGGGTCAAAGTGTAGTTACAATGTTTCTTTTTTAAAACATACTCCAAAAAGTATATAGATTCACTCTCTAAACGAAGAATAGGATAAAACCTAAGAACAGGTGATAAATGGATCTATATGAACTAAAATATTTTTATGCATCTTCAATAAAATTAGATACAAATTATAATGAAATTCCTATGTGTGATTCCATATAACTTCGCTGTTATTCATTTCGTCTCTCCTATATTAAGATAGCATTTCATTATTTTTAATTTAAGATGTAGTATTTTGATGTTTTATCTGAATATAAATTACTTTTGAGTGTGTAATGCAAAATCAGTAATATGAGATGGATTAAAATTGTATTTTATCTATTCTATTTTATTTATTAGTTCTTGGGGAATATGTAAGGAACTTAGTATGATTTGTACTTTCAGAGTATTTCTTATTGTAAAAATGTGTTCTCACAATACTTCCAACACTCCCCTCTCTTTTTTTACTTCTTTACTATAAAATATGAGATTTATCTCACACACCATAAGTCTTTCTTCATTAAGTCCCAAAGGATTCAAAGTTTGGAGTTTGAACATCCAGAATGCTTCCTGCCTTGCTAGTTTCCTAAAACGATCACCTCCTCTTATTTGTGGAGGGGCATGATCAATGATGTACAGTTTCAGGCCTCTTGGATCTTTTTTATGATATTCCAAATAGTGTCTTGCCACACTATGTTTTTGAATTCCCTGCTGATATTTCTCTGGTGCTCTAGGAAACGTTTTTTCGCTGGTCTAATTCTTCTTCCTATATATTTGAGGCCACATGGTCACTCCAACATATAAATAACATAGGTGGAAGTACACTGTAAGAAGGCTTTTATATTAAATTCTTCTTTTGTCTGGTTACTGCAGAAAGATGTCTTTTTATGTTGAATGTGCTTGCAAGTCATGCAAATCTTATAGCCACATGTGAAGTTTCCATTTAATCTTGAGCCATTAAGTGAAGTTCTATTTATGGTTTTATTTGAGTACTTTCTATCGATATCACTTGGTGCCAATGTATTTTTCAAATCCTTTGATTTCCGATAAATAGTATCTGGTTTGTTTGGAAGTATTGTGCGTAAGGTTTTATCACTATGTAAAATTGGCCAATGTTTTCGAATAATGTTTTCTATTTTTTGTCCTGATGTGTTGTACCTTGTAATGAAAGGTATTTTCAATGTTGAACTTGATGGACCTGTGTCTTTATTCAACCTAATTTACTATGTTACTATGTTACTTACTAAGTTCTTTGAAAGAAGACAAAACTTGCACAAAAAGTATGCAAATGTATGCCTATGGAATAGTAAACTAGTAAATGTTGGCAGGTGATATGCTGTCGTCTTTTTTTGTTGAAAACAGAGGCTTTAAAGAACTGATGTCATGTGTTGCACCCTTCTGGAGTATCCCAATCAGCAGTTATTATTCAAAGATGGCTGTGCCAATGTTACTTAAGCAGGAATTTAATGTTGTGCGAAAAGTATAAAGACAGTCGGTTAACAATTTTTTCAAGGCATATGTTGCTGTAGGACACTTTTACTTCTAGTTATTTATTTCTCCACTACAGTCCTCAGAAGAAGTAATATTGCAGCAAGAAACCTTGCAGTCATAGGCCTAGATGCACTAAAGGTCAAAGAGGGCTACAAATGTTGATGTTCTGCTGGAGCAGTGTCGTAGGCACATCCACAGTAGTCACCAAACTGTCTATGACATTACATCACCAGCACTCCGAAAAAAAGATGCCCACATCGACATCAGTCCGACAAGTTTATGAATTTTTATTCATCACATCAACAATGGCCTATTTCCACTTGGTAATGAAGCATAATGACTTATTTCCATATGGAAATTATGAGTAATGAGACACATTCGTATGCAAGGGGATGTGTTGATATTATAATGTGACACTTCTACTCATTCAGTAAACTCTGATAGCAGCCTCTGCTGTCAGAGTTCACAGTCTCCACTTTACCTGACTCAGGCTGTCGTGTTTGGGATCTCCCCTGTACTTTCCTATGGAGTAACAGCAGGGAGAGCTACAACAATTCTGAACAGCATTCTCTGTGCATTGCTCACCCCTGTGGCATCCAAAGGGTTAAAATAAACAGAACTACTACATCAAGCACTACACAATGTTCTCCCCTTCGACATATCCCCCCCTTAATATGTTGACATATATTGCATATATTCGACATACTAACTCCATTCGACTTTCACCTTAGGAACTGCCATTTAGTCGACTAACCTGTCCTTTATTCAACACTTAACCCTTTGAGTACCAGGGAGGTAGGAAGGCATTGCTTAGCAATGTGTTTGCTACCCCTCCGGTCCCCAAAGGGGTAATAGGTAAGGTATGAGGCTGCATACCTTGCCCGTATATGTGTAAAACATTTAATGTGTCAAACATTTAATTATATGTGTAATATAATATATTTAATGTGGTTAAACAAAACATCAGACCTCAAGGGGGGTATCATGACCCTTTATGACACTCCCCTGGCATGGGGGGCAACAATTGTCCATTTATTAATTAAAGTGCATATAACCTATGTTTCACATAAGTTATATGCAGTTTTCATAATGAAATAAAACTTTCAGACCTACAGGGGGGTGCCAGGACCCCCCCTATCATGGATCATCAATCCAAAAGGATAGATGATCCATGGGGCGACCTCAAAGGCATTTTCTGCCTTCTTGATACTGCCAACGGCTGTATAAGCCAATGCAGTATCAATCGCTTGTTGAATGAGTTAACCCTGTCACCGTGTTCATTCTTAGAATGTGCAGCACTGCGCCCTCATCATTGAATCAATCACACGGGCTCATATGCAATATATGTCAACATACTAAGGGGGGGGGACACTGTGTAGAGCTTGGTTTACTAGTTCTGTTTATTTTATCCCTTTGAATGCCACAGGGGTGAGCAATGCACATCCCTATGGGATTCACTGCTGTCCCTGATGCTGACAGCCGCTGTTCAGAATTGTCGTAGAGTTGGTGATGTGTGAGTAGAGGAGATGCCTTCCACATCGACAACAGGGACCTTCTCCAACCCTCCCCTTCCATCCGACAATTTTGGTGAATATATTGATGTATGTGCAGATCGAATTGTCAGAGTGATTCTAACACATCGACAATATCATATCGACACCACATCAACCTTTAGTGCATCTAGGCCATAGAAAACTTAGTTGAAAAATGGGTACAACCTTAAATGTTTTTAAGTGGGAAATTTGTTGTTTAGCCCACCAGATTTCCCACAGGAAATTTGTATAACTTTTTGCCCATCCCTACACAGAACTCCAGATGCTCCTATTGCCTCTTCCTACACAATGAAGAACCCAGTTTTCTTTTCTCACTGCTTTATTGCATTGCTTGCCTACCTTCAAATCATCTGATGTTTTTGTCAACATAGTACCATGAAGCCCATATTCCACTTATGGGTTTTTGCTACCAAAATGCATTATCTTGCATTGTACATACTGGAGTTCCACTGGAAATGTCAACATTATTATTTTCCAAAGAAAAGCTGAAAATATAATTGTGTTCACTGCTGCCTGACAGGTAATAATAGAATCCTATGATCATCTTGATGATGAGTCAGTATAAATAGAGAACACAAAAGATGTGTAATCCAGTGTTGGCATCTACTGCATCTGCATACCTGTATTCTATTCCATTTGTATGCTGCCCTCTTGGTCATGCGTGAGCAATCTGCCACTGTATAGCACTTTTTGTTCTTAGAAGTTTCTGCTTCTGTATCTGCATGTCTGCCTCCACCCCTGTCTGTATAATTTCCTCTCTTCGTAACCATACATTTCTTTGCATTTCAAGTTTTAATAGATTTTTTTTCTCTGATTTACTTTGCAGATCAAATTCAATGGATCCTCTGCAATAGTCTGTGTTTTTTTCATAATTGCTATGTTTAATATATATATATATATATATATATATATATATATATATATATATATATATATAAATGTTGATTTGTCTTTTATGCATTTGATTTTTGTGTTAATTTTATACTTCTGTGTTACGGCTGTGGTTTTTTTTTCTACTTGGTAGATGATAATGACTGTAAATGGTTAATTCACAATAAAGTATAATTGAAAATACTCTTCTCTGCTTTACATTATAAGTAGTAATACATATCTGATTGTAATGTTTTCCAGGACAGAGGAAGAAACTCAAATATATTTACTGTATGGATGGTAGTGTGATATGCTAGCTAGAAAAATATACTTTAATCTTTGCATCTACTGCATAATAATAATTTATATACAAGACATTTAATATGTTAAAAATTATTGATGTAGACTTTAAACGCATTTAATTTCTTAGACATGTTTCAACCTTTAGACAGCAGATCTGATTAACCTTCTTTAAACTCTTGATGACAAGAATTGTGGCAACACATTGCAAAGCAACGCATTCCACACCCTTCTGGTTCTTCAGGGATTAGCAAATATTATTTTTGTAGTTTTAGATTTAATTCTGGCTTGATTACTTAATCCTTTAGTTCCCAAAAGTTAGGTTGCTATGGAGAAATCTCATCAATGTGTCAGGTTACTAATGTTACTGTGACATGATGATCTCACTAATAGGTTAAAGACATTAAGAAATAAGTCATTGTTAATTTACTGTACCCCACTTTTTTGATATTCAATATTAGTGTGGTACATGATGTACATGATCCACTACAAAATACATAAACCTCTATGACTAGTATGTGGCTTTCAGTCAACTGTTAAGTCATACTAACCAGTTATTAACCACTTAATTTTGCATGTACTGTTCCCTGAGAAAACTGCCAAAAGATTAAACCTGGATCAGATATGCTCTGCACCAAGATTTAGTGTAATATTTCTTTCACAATAGATGTGCATTATAAATAGCATATGCAATTGTAGGTAATTTTGACATTCGTTTAGGTGCCAAAATATAATTTTATTATAAAATGTAATTTATAAAAATGCACAAAGATTGTACTAGACAATCGGAATGGGAAAAGTTGTCCCCTCAAAAGTGGAGCAAGCAGCAAATGGCACAACCCACCAAGTAGGAAATTATCTGTGAAAAGCACAGATTTTCAACTTTTTTCCAGCTTGCTTATTTCATTGAAATTAATAGTAAGAATGAATCCCCACACACACAAACACACACACACATACATACATACACACACACACACACATATACAAATGTGGAAAGTGTCCTTCTTTTCCTGCCAGGATAGTATAAATTGGGTGTCAGGTTTCCACAGCATGTCATTCTTTGTTTGTGACAAGAAGCAAAAGCAGCACAATTTTGGAGTTAGAGAAGAAAGGCAAAACAGTAGAGTGTCTATGGGGGTGTCAAGGGACTTGGGAGAAAGGAGATTTACCCAAAACATAACAAAATATTTCTTGACTGAGAAGAATCTGGCATGATATACAATGTACTTCCTGAACTTGCTGAGCCTCTGCTACTGACAAATCTACTTTACAGATTGAACCCAAGAAACAGACAAGTACTCACTCTATCTCCTACAACAGCCACAGGAAAAGAGGACAGCATATTAATGACAAAGGTCTACCATCTACTGTAAAAGAATTAAGACTGTGGTGACATTGGGAGAGAGGGGAGCAGTTGCTTAAATCCTCTTGACAGAAGTAGATACACTTGTAGGGAGTGTTATTTTTTTTTTAGACAGCGATAGATAGCGACAGTTAATGAAAATAAAATAAAAATATTTTGACTTATAGGTGAAAGGAACCTTAACATGACCGGTGACTGAGTCTACCAAATACTAGAAGAAACAGAGGTGTACTGAATATGATACAGTATGTTGTAAACAGTAAGAAGAGATCACACAAAGTGTGTTCTGTTGTGCATATGATTGTTAAAATGTACAATAACTTGATAATGTCTAGGAGCAGGGGGAAAGGATAAGGAGCAGTACAGGGATGGGTTAATAAAATAGTAGTCCAAAAACTGACTGGAGCCATGGTTGCTGCAGTGTGGGCCATAAACAACAATGATCCTTCATTTTTGAAAGTGACATAAAAAGTTCATCCCCCACCAAAGCAGTATTAATAAACCATTTAAAAACACTGAAGATGACAATGAGTTACATTCTAGTGTTGATGTCATAACAGAAGAAAGGAATATTAAAGGAGTGGGGAAGAAGTAGTCAGAGATGCTGATGATGACCTTATAACAATTTTGATCTAGAATATGTCCCACCAGAATCTGATACAGACAAATTTGAGAATAAGAGTGAGAGAGAACAGTTGGAAAGCCTGATTTCGAATAAGAAAGGGTGCCTAAAATACAAAATCATCCTGTCAGTCATCAGAACTGTCACCTAGGAATAGGCGAAAATTTTCACCTCAAACCAAAATCAGTGAATAATGGCACTTCCCGCTGGCGATTAATTTCATGAGAAAAGTGTCTTTTTTCTGCTCTTTTCACCTAGATCATTCCAATCAAACCAATGTGGACACTGAATTTACACACAACACATTGCAAATGTTCTTTTATTTCCCAATGGCATAGTATAAAAGGGGTATGAGGGTGACTATGTTGGTGGTGTATAGGAAAAGAGTCAGTTGAACAGGGAATTTATTTTGGGTGGGGGTGTTGACTGGTATTGGGGGACAGTTCATAAAAAAAAAAAATAATAACAAATCGGTACATAACGTGACAGAGACAGGGACTAGTGTTGAGCGAGCATGCTCGGCCGATGCTCGGATCGGCTCGAGCATCGCTCTGCTCGGCACATGGCGGTACTCGTACGACTACCGCATGTGCTCGCCCGCCATGTTCGGGTCTCCTCCCCGCACGTTTTGCGGCTGCTGCGCAGCCAATAAACGTGCAGGGAGGCTCTGACATCGGTGTAATGCCAGCAGCCATATTGGCTGCTGGCATTACACTGATTGGCTGGCCAGAACCCGTGGTCGGGTGCTGTATAGCACCTGACCAGCGAGTTCGGCTCAGTCTTAGCCAGGGAGAGCTGAGGATAGGAAGGGAAAGTCAGTGTAGGGAGGAAAAAAAGGAAAATTGTGAAAAAAAAGAACCAAAAGTCCTTTTTAGGACTACTGTGTGTGGGGGCAGCAGGTTATTTTGTGTGGGGGGAAAAAAAAAAAAAAAAAAAAATATATATATATATTCTGTTTAGTGTGCAAAGTTGCAGATTAGAGCACATTCTGTTTAGTGTGCACAGTTGCAGATTAGAGCACATTCTGTTTAGTGTGCAAAGTTGCAGATTAGAGCACATTCTGTTTAGTGTGCAAAGTTGCAGATTAGAGCACATTCTGTTTAGTGTGCAAAGTTGCAGATTAGAGCACATTCTGTTAAGTCTTCAAACTAAAATATCAAAGTCACATATTCCATTCAGTGTGCGTCGCCGCAGTTTAGCAGCACATTCTGTGTACTGTGCAGAGTTGCAGAATAGGAAGAAATACTGTTAAGTCTTCAAACTAAAATATCAAAGTTACATATTCCATTCAGTGTGCTTCGCCGCAGTTTAGCAGCACATTCTGTGTACTGTGCAGAGTTGCAGAATAGGAAGAAATACTGTTAAGTCTTCAAACTAAAATATCAAAGTCACATATTCCATTCAGTGTGCTTCGCCGCAGTGTAGCAGCACATTCTGTGTACTGTGCAGAGTTGCAGAATAGGAAGAAATACTGTTAAGTCTTCAAACTAAAATATCAAAGTCACATATTCCATTCAGTGTGCTTCACCGCAGTGTAGCAGCACATTCTGTGTACTGTGCAGAGCTGCAGAATAGGAAGAAATACTGTTAAGTTTTCAAACTCAAATATTAAAGTCACATATTCCATTCAGTGTGTGTCACCGCAGTTTAGCAGCCTATTCTGTGTACTCTGCACAGTTGCAGAATAGGAAGAAATACTGTTAAGTTTTCAAACTCAAATATTAAAGTCACATATTCCATTCAGTGTGTGTCACCGCCGTTTAGCAGCCTATTCTGTGTACTCTGCACAGTTGCAGAATAGGAAGAAATACTGTTAAGTTTTCAAACTCAAATATTAAAGTCACATATTCCATTCAGTGTGTGTCACCGCCGTTTAGCAGCCTATTCTGTGTACTCTGCACAGTTGCAGAATAGGAAGAAATACTGTTAAGTTTTCAAACTCAAATATTAAAGTCACATATTCCATTCAGTGTGTGTCACCGCCGTTTAGCAGCCTATTCTGTGTACTCTGCACAGTTGCAGAATAGGAAGAAATACTGTTAAGTTTTCAAACTCAAATATTAAAGTCACATATTCCATTCAGTGTGTGTCACCGCCGTTTAGCAGCCTATTCTGTTTACTCTGCACAGTTGCAGAATAGGAAGAAATACTGTTAAGTTTTCAAACTCAAATATTAAAGTCACCTATTCCATTCAGTGTGTGTCACCGCCGTTTAGCAGCCTATTCTGTGTACTCTGCACAGTTGCAGAATAGGAAGAAATACTGTTAAGTTTTCAAACTCAAATATTAAAGTCACATATTCCGTGTAAGATGAAGAAGGCGGGTAAAAAGGGACGGGGAAGTGGACGTGATCCTGATAGTTCAGGGCGCGGGTCAGGACGCGGAGAAACTGTGCCTGGTGCCAGAGCACAAGAAAGAAAGACATCCACCATAACTAGCTTCATGTCTAATTTTACAGGGCGTCGCAGGACATCACTCTCGAGGTCCGACCACTGCGAACAGGTGGTCGGTCGGATGACAGCTGATACTGCTTCCAGTCGGTTAAGCACCACCCTGTCTTCCACCAAGTCCACTCTCAGTAGCCAAGAGTCTGGTCAACATAATCCTCACTCTGATCATCTTTCCTCCCACCATACACGGTCTGGTCAAAGAAGTGATCCCACACTGGGATATAGTGAGGAGCTCGTCTCATCACCAATCCTTCATTTGACCCTCTCTCCAAGCACGCTTGCAGAGGAACATGACATCTTGTGCCCTGATTCACAACCTCTAGAGGGTACCCAATCACAAGAAGATGACAGATGTGAACGGCATTTAAGGTCAAAGGAAGTAGTGGATGATGATGATGATGATGAGACACAGTTGCCATTAAATCAACCACTATTTCCGTCTCAAGACCTTGTTGAGGAGAATGTTATACAGTTGTCAATGACTGAGTATGTGGTGGGATCAAGACATGAGGAGGATGATCAGAGTGAGGAAGTGGAGGAGGACTTGGTGGACGATGAGGTGACTGACCCCACCTGGGAAGGTGTAGAGCCGAGCGATGACAGCAGTCCTGAGGGTGAGCCATCTGCAGCACCGCAACAGGCTGGAAGAGGCAGTGGTGTGGCTACAGAAAGAAGGCGGACCGCACCAAACCGGCCCGCAAATGTTCCACGGAGCACCCCCTTGCGTAAATCTACCTTGCCAAAGGGTAGGTGTTCCGCGGTATGGCGTTTTTTTAAGGAAAGTGCGGACGACAAAAGAATTGTAGTTTGCAACCTGTGCCACACCAGAATGAGCCGAGGCATGAACACTAGAAACCTCACCACCACCAGCATGATCCGACACATGGCATCCAAGCACCGTAGTAAGTGGGAGGAACGCCTGGATCGCCCATCTGTGTCTGCAGGCCACACCACTGCCTCCTCTTCCCCTGTTTTCGGTGCCGGCCAATCGCCTGTCGAAGGCGCAGGCCCGCATACCTCCCGCCCTGCACCTGTACCATCTGAAGCACCATCAGCGACCACATCCACTTCCCTGTCCCAGCACAGCGTCCAAATGTCGTTACCCCAGGCATTTGAGCGCAAGAGAAAATACCCAGCCACCCACCCACAGGCCATAGCACTAACCTCACACCTTTCCAAATTACTGGCCATCGAAATGCTGCCATTTAGGCTTGTGGACACTGAGTCCTTCCGCAGCCTGATGGCAGCAGCTGTCCCTCGGTACGCGGTCCCCAGCCGCCACTACTTTTCCCGGTGTGCCATCCCCGCATTACACCACCATGTGTCCCGTAACATCACCCGTGCCCTGACCAACGCAGTTACTGGGAAGGTCCACTTAACGACTGACACATGGACAAGTGCTTGTGGCCAGGGACGCTACATTTCCCTGACGGCACACTGGGTGAATGTCGTGGAGGCTGGGAGCGACTCGGACCCTGGGATGGCACGGGTGCTACCCACGCCGAGGATTGCGGGCCCTACCTCCATCAGGGTTTCCGCCAGCACCTACGTTATTGGCTCCTCCTCCTCCGTTTCCACCTCCGAATTCTCTACACGCAGCGCCACTCCCCCATCAGCCAGTAGCTGGAAGCAGTGTAGCACTGCAGTGGGGAAGCGTCAACAGGCCGTGCTGAAGCTGATCTGCCTTGGGGACAAACAGCACACGGCCTCAGAGCTGTTGCAGGGGATTAGTCACCAGACCGAGCAGTGGCTCTCGCCACTCAACCTGCAACCAGGCATGGTTGTGTGTGATAATGGGCGTAACTTGGTGGCGGCTTTGGAGCTCGGCAAGCTCACACACGTACCATGCCTAGCGCATGTATTTAATTTAGTGGTTCAGCGATTTCTAAAAACCTACCCCAATGTGCATGATCTCTTGACCAAGGTGCGCCGCGTGTGTGCACATTTCCGTAAGTCATCTACAGCTTCGGCCGGCCTGTTGAAGCTGCAGCAGCGCTTACAATTGCCAGCTCACCGGCTGCTGTGTGACGTGAGCACGCGCTGGAACTCCACCTTCCACATGTTGGCCCGGCTTTGTGAGCAGCAGAGGGCAGTAGTGGAGTACCAGCTGTTACACGGTCGTCGCCTCTCCGTTCAACTTCCTGTAATCAGAAGTGAGGAGTGGGAATGGATGTCAGACCTCTGTGAGGTTTTACGCAATTTTGAGGAATCGACACAGATGGTGAGCGGCGATAACGCTATTATCAGTGTAACCATCCCACTTCTGTGTCTACTGAAACACTCGCTGCTCACAATTAAAACCGACGCTTTGCATGTGGAAGAGGTGGAAATGGGGGAGGAAGAGCTTACACAAGGTGATAGCCAGAGCACCCTCACTTCGTCTTCTCAGCGACAATTGGAGGAGGCGGAGGAGGAGGAGGAGGAGGAGGAGGAAGACACGGTTGCCTCCGCTACAGAGGGTAGCCATGGAACTTTAGTTCCATCTCTTCAGCGTGGGTGGGCAGAAGAAGAGGAAGAGGATGAGGAGATTGAGAGTCATCCTCCTGGTGAGGACAGCGAAATCTTGACTGTTGGTACTCTGGCACACATGGCTGACTTTATGTTAGGCTGCCTTTCCCGTGACCCACGCGTTGTACGCATTTTAGACAACACGGATTACTGGGTGTTCACCCTTCTGGACCCCCGCTACAAAGAGAATTTCTCATCTCTCATTCCTCCGGTGGAGAGGACAAGCAAAATGGTGCAATACCAGAAGGTTCTTGTTGAAAAATTGCTCCAAAGTTTTCCATCTGACAACGCTGGCGGCAGAGTACGTGCTACCTTGGCCAACCGAGAAGGGGAGAAAAGGGGAGCACACAGCAGTTCCGACAAAGGCAGGGCAACACTCTCCAAGGCGTGGGACACCTTCATGACACCCCGCCAGCACCCTCACCCTGATGCGCAGCCTAGTGTCACAAGGAGGGAAAAGTTTTGGAAGATGGTGAAGGAGTACGTAGCAGACCGTGTCAGCGTCCTCAATGATCCCTCTGTGCCTTACAACTACTGGGTGTCCAAGCTGGACACGTGGTATGAACTGGCACTCTACGCCTTGGAGGTGCTGGCCTGCCCTGCCGCCAGCGTTCTGTCTGAGCGGGTATTTAGTGCTGCTGGTGGCATCATAACAGATAAGCGTATCCGCCTTTCCACCGACAATGCTGATAGGTTGACACTTATAAAAATGAACAAGGCCTGGATTTCCCCTGACTTCTCCACTCCACTGGAGGAAAGCCCCGGGGGAACATAAACTCACTTTATATATGTTATTTACAATGATGGGAATACTCTGTATTCCCATTCACCCCTTCCACCCAAAAAACGGGTATATGGTTGACTCTTAATCTTCTCATCCTCCTCCTCCTCTTCCATATGCCCTGTGCTATAATTTTTATATAGGGCCAGCTCACCAGCGGGCCCTGTGATATAATTTTTATATAGGGCCAGCTCACCAGCGGACCCTGTTTGACAATTTTTATATAGGTCAGCTCACCAGCGGGCCTTCTCATATAATGTTTTATTGGGTCAGCTCTCTAACGGGCCCTCTCATATAATGTTTTATAGCGTCAGCTCACTAGCGGGCCTTCGCATATAATGTTTAGGATGGTCAGCTCTGCAGCAGACCCTCACCCATAATGTTTTAGATGGTCAGCTCAGCGCACGTTTCCCTCTTAATCATGGCCTCAGTTCAATAAAATCAAGGAAATTTTTGGGAGAATTTGCCTCTGCGCACGTTTCCCTCTTAATCATGGCCTCACTTCAGAAAATCAAGGAAATTTTTGGGAGAATTTGCCTCTGCGCACGTTTCCCTCTTAATCATGGCCTCACTTCAGAAAATCAAGGACATTTTTGGGATAATTTGCCTCTGCGCACGTTTCCCTCTTAATCATGGCCTCACTTCAGAAAATCAAGGAAATTTTTGGGATAATTTGCAGATAATATACAAGTAAATATACAGCAAATATTGTTTGGTAACAATTTTTCGCCTAAAGTCGTTTTTATTTTCCTTTTTGTGTGTTTTATGGTCAGTCTGTAAAAATGGCGTACTACGGGCGAAAGATCGTTCCCAGCAGCAATGTTGGAGTCCAACATGCATCCAGACATCCTCCCTATGCTGTCCCTGAACCATTTCTGTGGTGTTTCCATCCTTTTCTGCCCTTTTCCTATGGACCAGGCACCCTCCCCTCATCAGAGCAGGGGGTGCCTGGTGTAATGCTCGAGTCCTCCCATTGACTTCAATGGGGCTCGGGTGCTCGGCCGAGCACTCGAGCCTCCGGGGGCGCTCGGTCAGAGCACCCGAACACCCGAGCATTGGGGTGCTCGCTCATCACTAACAGGGACCCCTTGATGTAAGATGCGACTGGGGTAGACATATTTGAAGGGATAAAGTATTTTGTAGAGGAAGATTTATAGGACTTAGACTTGTGTTAGGTCCAAGCCCTGAGAAAAAATTGATTTGTTGTAGGAAATAAGACTTGGGTTAGCCCAAAGCCCTGAGTAAACATTGATTTGTAGGACTTAGACTTGTTTGGTCTAAGCCCTAAGAAAACATTGATTTTTATAACTTAGGCTTGTTTCGCACAAGCCCTAAGGACTTAGGTTTGTTAGAAACAAGCCCCCCAAATTTTTTTTTTTTTTTTGCAGGCCTCTGTTTTTGGGTTTTTTGCAAAGAACAAGCCCTGAGGAAAAAAAATGCCCTACTGGCCTACTGCCAGCAGGTCATGTCATTTTGGACAGTGGCCACTGGCCATTGTCAAATGCCCTGGTGTAATTGCGAAATTTGTGACCACTTTTCTTGCTGCTGCTGCTGAGTTATTTAAACAGCAGGATGATTAGGCAGCTCAAAGGGAATGGGATCAACAACAGCAGTAACACGGGTAAAGGATGATGGTTTCACTTGCCATAACTAGCTCCAGTGATGCTCCTTGTTACGGTTCAGTACACTTAGAAATGGAAGGTCTTGGTAAAACACAATTTTATTTGCACACAATGAATAACAGTAACCCTCGCGGGTCCAGCATACAGAAAAGCGGTAAATTGACACAGGACAGGTTACAATCGTATGATTAACCCACACGGGTCCAGTATGTAGAACAAATATACAGTACTGACACAGGTCAGGTAAATCGCAATTGATACAGTGTAAATATGACAAAGAGAAACTAATTAGGCCAATGACAGAGTTGGTCCTGATGTTGGAAGGCCCAATGTAACTCTCTACACAGAGAGTAACAACAGTGACTGACAAGTATGCAACAGGTTAAGCCAGCGTAGATCTGGCTAAGGCAACATAGGAGGAAGGCTGCCAAAGTGAACGCCCACCGGAGACTACAAACAAATGTGAGTCAGTGCTTAGTGCCGTAGGATAACGTACGCCCAACTGAGACTTCAAACTCATATACGAATGCCCAGAACCGCCCCTGAAGGGGTTAATGAACGCTCCGGTCTGCAGATGGGAAGTAACCTGAGGCGCCCAACTGAACCCAACCTCAGGAATGGCAGAAACAGACCAAGCGAACGTGGTGCAAATCAGAATATACCGGAGAATAAAACAGGCACTATGAGTGAGCAGATCACAGACTAGACTTCTTATGCGGAACCGGACCACCGGAGCTCTGGCAAGACCACTGAAGCATGAGCAACATCAAGAGTAGAGTGACTAGCAAGCAGGAACAGTACAGGAACAGGAACTTCAGCCCAGCCGGGTCGGTACACGGAGCAGGAACATCAGTCAAGCCGATTCAATACATGGAGCGGGATCGCCAATCACGCCGGGTCGGTAGACGGAGCAGGATCACCAGACAAGCCAAGTCATAACATGGAGCAGGAACGTCAGCCAGGCCAGGTCAATACAGGAAGCAGGAACGTCAGCCAATCCTGGTCGGTACACAGAGCGGGAACAGTAAACAGGCAGAGTAGTCAAACAGTCCGGGTCATACACTGGTATCAATAAGAGTAATCGGAACAAGTGCTAGGCGACAGATACACCACGAAAGGGCAACCCATAGGTGCCAGCCCAAGGTATTTAAAGGCTGTCACTGGGAGGAGCTAGACAGCACAGCCAATAAAAAGGCATCAGGAAGTAAACATGTCAAAAATGTTGCTGATATCATGGGCACCTTGATACTCCTGAGGCAGTAGCAGCACCATAACAAGCCTCCACCACTTAAGTTATATGTGTGAAAAAAAGAAGGTGGCCAATAATGCTTCTCCACCTGCCCCTCCTCCAAAACAGACATTATTCCCTTGAGAGCAGGAACTGTGCCTCTCACATCAGCAACTGCAATGTGAACAGTGTGTGTGTGTGTGTGTGTGTGTGTGTGTGTGTGTGTGTGGTAAATAAGGGAAGGACTGAGAACAATAGGTACATCTTCACTCACATCAAACACCTGACACAACTCTATCCAAACACCATGATTCTTAGGATCCCCAATGTGAAATCCTCCCAGAGACCAAGTACTGCTGCTGTCACTATACCCCTTGTCCACTCCCAGCTAAGGACACATAACAACTTGCAGACAGTTTAATAGTAGTGATGAACCTTTCCTGCCACCATCTTTGCATATTCTGTGGGATGAAATCTCCTTAGATGCCACTTTATGCCCTGGTTGTGATTATCATTCACCATACTGCTATGTGTGGTCAGTAGACCAAACAGGGTGCAATGGGTGAACATGAACTGCCACATCCTGACATCTAAAGAATGGCTATCAGTTGGTGGGGGAGGTAATGATGAACGAGGTGGATTGGCAGTAGATGTAGTTACCCTAGAGCAAGAAGATGATGAAGATGGTTTCGCTCATCATTGTCATTGAACTTTCAGCCTCTGGCTGGGTTTCTCTGTTCTTCCTCCTCTTTGATCTCCACCTCCCCTCTTGTTGCCTTTGTGGTGAATCATGGGGTACAGCAACAGTGGTGCTCGATTTCTGTGGTGGGTGTTTGATTTTAACATGTTTCACATAAATGTTATGTTGTCTGTGTTTCATGTGTGTTGTGCTAAGGAGCATTCCTCCTTTCCCTTTTTACTGACTGGTCACAAATTGTGCACGGTGCTGTTGCTGATGACTGCACTATGACTTCTCCTCCTCCACATTCCTCTTCACTGGCTGGGGCAAAAACTTTCTTGCTGTTGAAAAAATAGCAAACAATTTTTACCAGTTGGGAGAAAACGGCGAAGATTTTAATCTCTGTATTTTAAGCAGATTTTCACACAAAAAAATAGCAGGCAACCAGGATAGCACCCCGGTTAAACTACTTAGGATAGTACCCCAACACAACCCTCAATGTTGGTGACATGGGAAGGGGACTGGAACATTATTGCACATTTGGTGGCATTGTCCATTAATAGCACCATTATGGAATACATGTTTATCCATTATGGAAGGACTGCTAGACATTGAATTATCCAGAAATCCTTGATAAATCCTCCTGTACAGGGATATACCTCACATGTCCCAAATTAAAAAATTACTTATAAATACCATGCTGAATGCGACCAAGGCCTTGATCCCCATCCACTGGTTCTCCTTGGATTCTCCTTCTCTCAGGGCATGGGTGTCCAAAGTGGGGAGCAGGTTCTTCTCATGAGAGTATCATGGATACAAAAAGGTAGAGACCCAGCAGAAATCCATGGCATGATTTATGTCACACATACCTGTAATTTTCAACTCTTCCAAGAATATTTTGAGAGCAGGAGAAATCTCTTTCTAAGGAACAACGGGCACCCTACTGCTATCCTATTACCTGTCCCCAGTCTACCTTACCTTCTTTCTCCCCGCTTTCTTTACTCTTTACCTTTATATCTATAATGCTCTATAGACTGATCCAAGTACTGAATTTTAAAATTTTCACTCATAATTGTATTGTTGCTATGCGGAAATCTGCTCATGTGTATTGTTCTTTTTTTTGTATTGTATCTTCAACCTGTATACCAGACCATGTTATGTAATACACAGTCATATTTGATCTTGGATCTTCTAACTTTTTAAAATTTCAGTAAAAATTTATTCATGAAAAAAAGCAGGTCACCACGTGGTTTTTGCTAATTTTTTCACAGGACCACAACAGGAGCTTTCTACCACCCCTACTGTCCAAGTCCAAACCCCACCGAGCCACATACTTTAACTATGATGAGTGATTATGATGCTGTTGGAAGTGCGGCAGCTTTGACATCTACTGCTAGTACAATTTAAACATCTAGCCCTAGTAATAGATCCTCTGGAACCCCACAGTTTATGAAGTCTACAATATGGAGACACTTCACTCACAATCCAAAATCTAAAGTTGTGTAATCTGTTTGTAAAAAAAAAAGTGAGCAGGGAGAATGCAGGGTCCCATCTAGGAACACCATCATTAAGATACCACCTGAAGCACAAGCACAGATCTACAGCATCAGCATGTCAGAGGTGGTATGCTAGCAGCAGTAGAAACACTCTTATAAGTTCCCGTGGCTGTAGGGCACATAATTGTAGTGCTGTAGATGTGTCCTAGAGTATACCAAGATTTCCTTCATTTATACTAACATTCATGGCTCCTACTACTGTTCTGCAAATGCAAAACATGGACAAATATGAGAAGAGTGCCCACATCTATCAATGCCAACACCACCTCTTCTGACACAAGTCATGTTTAAAAAAAAAATTCACAGTTCTACTACTATGTACTGCTATTCTACACTTACTGAATTCTTAGAAAGGAATCAAAATCTGTAAAAAAATAATTTAAACTGATATTTTTGGCATAACAAATGTGCCCAAATATTGCTGGCTTACCTGTTACCCTTTTCTTTTGTTGAAAATAGAGGTTTTAAAGAACTGGTGTTATGTGTTGCACCCTATTGGCATATCCTATATAGGAATGGGCTAAACTTTTCCCATCGAGCAGGAATTTTTTGCAAAAAGTGCAGAATTTTTAGCTTTTTTACACCTTGTTCATTGCATTGAAATCGATGGTAAAACTGAATTCGTTCACCATATGTCAAATGTCCCTACTTTTCCCACAGGGGTAGTATAAAAGGAGTGACTGGTTCTCACAACATGTCATTCTGTGTTTGTGAGAGGCAAAGAAATCAGCACAATTTTGCAGTTAGCTAGCATAGGCAAATACAGGAAATTTGCAGTGTAGTTTAGGAGTCTTGTAGGTGGAAGATTTCATCTTTGCGTTTGGGGAGTCAGTGGACTCTGGTGGAGTGTGCCATGATAATGATAGCACAGGTACAAAATCAGCAAACAAAGAATAAGTCAGACAGAGCTGGGTTGGAAGCCAAGGGAGCTGTATATCAAAGTAGAATCAGTGGGGAAAGACAGTATCAGGATAAGCTAAGGGTGGATCCCAGGAATCAAACACGATACAAACTCAAGAACACTAAACAAACTGAGTTGCAGAGCAAAGAAAGCACCAGACATTTAAATGGCACCAGTCCAATCAGAGCTAAGGGTCTATCTAATCTTCCAGTGAATGAATGAGTGTGACAGAAACTTCACTTGCTGGATTATGATTAGTGATATTTGGAAGCTTTTTTCTCTCTGTAATAGGGATGGAGTGGGAAATGATGTTCTCTCCTATCACATAAAGTGCTGAACAGTTCAATGCCTTCTTTATTTTTTTATTTAAAGGGATAGAAATACTTTGTTTTATCTTTATTTTATTTTGTAGGCATTAAAAAAACATGAAGAACGATATAAGTCTTATCTCTCAAAGTTTTATGGTTTAAGAGATATTCACAAGCAAAGTTTCCCCCTCCCTCCCCTTTTTCCTAGTGTAAGCCATCTCTTCTCAGATGTGGAATGCAGTCCATAGACCAGACAGATAACAGCAGGGGACAATCTTCTTTGTATGAAAACAATGAAAGCCCTTCCCCCCTTGACAAGTTTTTCAGGTTTTTCCCTTATCTTAATTGAAGATTGTCCCTCTCTGCAATTTACCTGGGCACCTCCCTTCTGCTCTGGCTGAGCAGTGTTACATCAGTAAAAGGGGCGGGAGGGGGACACTTTGTCATTGAATTACTCTAGAACTACAACTCTGACAGAATTGAAATAACACTCTCCAAAGTCCAAATACTATGATGATTAATTAGAGCTGCTTTTATTATGAAACATTACTATCCCTTTAATGCATCCTTTTTTAAAAGTAAGAGGAGATATTTAACTTTTAATAAATTATATTTAAAACCAGTGAAAGACCCTTACAAGACCACCAACCCCTTCTGGGTTCAAAGGCCTCGATTATTGAGTGTAACTGTCCGTACATTAAAACACCTACCCCCACATGCCACAGAAAATGTTTTCACTGGACTTATATTGCTTAGCTAACCATTGGCCCACTTTTCATACCACAACTGTAATCCTTATGCCAACCAAAAAACACGTGCTAACTGATTCATTCAGGATATTGACACTGGCATTGTTCCAGTGCAAATTATATACAGTACAAAATAAACTTCTGATAAAAAAAATTGACCTCATTGACCAGTATTACTCCTGCTTTAGCTATCTGCATGGGGAGATAATGCAAACATTGTTAGAAATGAAAGACATGATGGATAGCATGAACAAAATTATTTCTGCATTAGCAAAGACCATTGAACCTCTTAAGAAGCTTGATTTAGTTGTTTCTTATAGAGATTATAATGAACTGTCAACTTCACAATAATAAGTTTGTTATAGGAAATTGTACAAATACTTTTTTTATATTAATACACATTATTCATTGTCATTTGGTTTGTGATTCCACAGTTGTTTGAAATCCTTCCTATCTGGTATATATGAAAGAGTGCTATACCCATTTATCACACCTCATCCAGTCCCTCCAATGGCTGCGTATCAAACACCAGATATCTTACAAAATACTTATTCTCTCATTCAAGAACCTTATCTCCTCTACCCCTTCCTACATTTCCTCTGTGTTCTCCTGCTATACTCCATCCTACTAACTACCATCAGCCAATGACATTCTTCTCTCAGCTCCTTTTGTGTCTACAGCTCTCTCATGTCAAAGCCTTTTCCCTTGTTTCCCAGAAATTGAACACTGTATTCCTCACTGAACACTTATGAACTCTGTATGCCACCCTTTACCACTTTAGATTGTAAACTTTTGAGCAGGGACCCCGTTTCAAGTGTTTCATTTTCATAAGCACTTGTCATCCTGTATTGTCCAAACCCTTCTGTACCCTTCTCCCTTTCTTTGATTAAAACGTTTCAATAAAAATTGTTATAAAAAAATGTAAAGCTCTGCTTAAAGTTGTGGCACTATATAAATAAACAAATGTATTCATTCATACCAGATGTATCGATAGGTGAAAATTTTTACCTCAGAAGATAGAAGTGTAACACACTGTGTGATGGGAGTTGTATTCTGGAGACAGCTAGAGAACGTTACATTGCACAGCTTTCTGTAGAACTACCCATAGGACCACACATACTGACCCCCCAGGCATCGTTGTCCTGTACTGGAAGATGTAGAACCACACATAGTGAACATCACATTCCAGCCTTGTTGTCCTACTGCACTGCTAGCCACAGGACTACATATACTGTATCTGAATCATGGTGGGATTCCTTGATTCCATAGGCAGAAACTGTAAAATTGTGATGAGTTAAGCCCTTAATGAGCCATGACGTGACAGGACCATCATGGGTAAACTTCCCTTAAGGACCCATGACAATCCTGGTATGTCATGGGTTAAATCATGCTATACAGGCTGAAACTGAGTGCTCCAAGACTGGATCGCTCAGTTTCAGTCATTCTCGGTTCTGCTGATACATTTGATCACTTCTACAGTTTTTGTATGTACTGGATTTTTCATTCACAAAGGCAAAGTGTTTTACACATTGCCTTTGTGACTGCTCTCTGTCTCTCTCTTCCTTACTATGAAAGTAAAGGAGAGAGAAACAGAGAACAGACACACAAATGAAGTGTTAGAGGCTATAGATGGGAGTATTAACCGCTTCAGCGTTGGAGCTGAGAGCAGGATGAAAGCAGGTTCTTTTATGACCTGCTAACAGCAACTTGTTTGGTTTTTTAATAAATGTGAGCAAGACAATG
The DNA here is from genome assembly GCA_037306005.1 of Rhinophrynus dorsalis. Lineage (NCBI taxonomy): Eukaryota > Metazoa > Chordata > Amphibia > Anura > Rhinophrynidae > Rhinophrynus > Rhinophrynus dorsalis. The sequence continues at coordinate 327,573,387 of CM074720.1, read as the reverse complement.
TTTTTATTTTACACCAGCTAATTAAAAACACATATACTGAAGCTTAAATGCAAATTAATGGTAGTTTTACAGTTGTGGAGCAATGTAATACATATACTCACTTCACAATAATATCTCCAAAACATTTGAAAGATAGTGAGTGAAAAAGGGACATAGGGATTTTATCACCAGAGGGAGAATGCCCACCTAAACCTGCCCATTTAGTAGGTATGAATGACCTTTTGTAACCCATTGTGCGCAGATGATCACAAGAGAAAAAATAAAAATTGTGTTTTTTTTACATTTTTTAACAGTTTTCTTTAATTTTAATAAAATAAATTGTGGGTTATCCATATAAGCCTGGTATCAAAAGAAAGCCCTACTTGTGTGAGAAAAATTTATATATAATTTATGTGGCTGAAATAAAAGACTAGGGGCTCAGTTCTATTACCAGCGCTAAAAATAAATCAGGCGCTACGTTTTTTTAAGTCAGTTTTTGCTATCCTATTACCCAACTTGTGAAAACAAAACCAGCAGTAATTATACTTACCGCCAGTCTAAAAAAAGCCCATAGGAAACAACTAAACACAACGTGCTATTACATCCTATTACTCACGCTCAGTATTACCGCCTGTTTTGTGGTTACATTTAAGTCAGAAATTCTGAGCCTCAGAGGTTGAGGTGTAGAAGCCATAATGACAGTTTCAAAACCATTGTTGTTCGAACAAAAACAGTGTATAATACAGTATACAGCATAGAAATCTGACATAAAGTGCCCCCCATCGACATATTAACCCCCCTTTTAAAAGTCGATTTGCAGTGCTTTCTTTCACCACTTTAATTCAACTAATATTGTTCACATTCCACATTTTAACCCTTCCCCTTTAAAATTCGACTTATAGTGTTCCTATGACCTTCTTTCTCCATTTTAATTTGAATAATATTGCTCCCATTCAACACTGTTTACTCTCCAGTTTTACAGCAAAATACTGACTCTTTGTGTCACAGTGATTCCTGTGCAAGAATGTATAACTTGCTGTGCTAAGTGTGAAAGACCTCTCACTCCTACTATTTGATGGCAAAATCCTTTTGATGTCTTAATGCTACAGTAAGAAGAGGTACTAACCCCTCCTTTACTTTTGTAAGAAAGATTACGGAATAAGTGTTACCCAATTTACATAACAATGAGTGAAACTATTCTAAAAAGGAGTCTCCTTTTTAGAATAGCTTCACTTATTGTTATGTAAATTGGGTCACACTTATTCTGTAACCTTCCTTACAAAAGTAAAGGAGGGGTTAGTATCAATTCTTACTGTAGCATTAAGACATCAAATGAAAGTCGACTTAAAATGCTTTTTTTCACCAAATTAATTTGACTAATATGGTTCACATTCTACATTTTACCCCCTCCCCCTTTAAAATTCGACTACAGTGCTACTATGACTTTCTTTCACCATTTAAATTCGACTAATATTATTCACATTAAACATTTTAACCCCTCTCCCTTGAAAATTCGACTACAGTGCTCCCATGACTTTCTTTCACCATTTAAATTCCACATTTTTCTTCTCCTATATTTTTTTACATGCCCTCGTATCTTGTATTGCAGGATTAACCCTATGAGTACCAGAGAGGTAGCAGCACATTGCAATGTGTTTGCTACCCATATGGCACTCAAATGGTTAAAAGAATGAATGGAAACAGTGCTCCTCAATATTACATAAACCTATATCTTGATTCTAATGAGTAGCCTAAACTCTATTTTATGAGATCAGCTCTTAGTAAATAACAGGGATCTAACTTCCAGTATCTTTATGAGCCACCCTTACACTGCTAGTCGTTTGTGAGCCCGGGGCTATAGAAACCTCAGAGCACACTGACTGAATACTTTGTTGCAAGGGTAGATTGGAACTTATTGTCGGCTTTTGGCAACAAGCCATACATACACACGCAGGCTGTGAGAACTCTGAGGTTTCTACAGCCCAGGGCTCACAAGCGACCAGCAGTGTAAGGGTGTGAGGGCATGTTGAAAAAAAATAGGAGAAGAAAAATGTCAGATAAAAATGGTGAAAGAAAGTCATGGGAGCACTGTAGTCGAATTTTCAAGGGGGAGGGGTTAAAATATATAATGTGAACAATATTAGTCGAATTAAAGTGGTGAAAGAAAGCACTGCAAGTCGACTTTTAAAAGGGGGGGTTAATATGTCAAAAGGGAGCACTCTGTCGCATTGTGCTATGTGGGGAACACATTAACACTGAACTTGATCTTTCTGTTTTCAAATGTACACCTATCTCCTTGGACTTTGACATTTTGCACATTTTATGTAGGCGGTAGTTGAAAAAAAGCAGACAGAGCCAGTTTTGTTACTAATCTGAAAGTGCTGTCTACACCAGTTTTGTTTTACTGTGATTCTGCAATAGAATAGCGGCGTAACACGTTTGCAAAATTCACGCTACTTGTTTTTCTTGTAATGCTGGTTTTAGCGTGGGTAATAGAATTAAGCCCTTATAATGAAAACACTGTTAGCAAAGACATAGTCAAAAAAGGTCAGAATTGCTCCAGTCCTTAATCTAATCCACCTCAAATTTTCTCAGTCCTTAAAGGGTTAAAGAAAAGGTGGAAATGTTATAGTGTTTCTATTTACATAGTAACATAGTAACATAGTAACATAGTAGATAAGGCTGAAAAAAGACATGCGTCCATCAAGTCCAGCCCATGCCAATAACACCCCTGTTGATCCAGAGGAAGGCAACAAAAAAGCCCTCTGGAGCAATTTCCAGTGTAGGTGTGTGTGTCATATAGTTCCCCGGCTCAATATCCTATTTGCTTTAAAGCCATCTGTCATAACTGTCAATATTGTTCTGTGCTAGATAGGCATCCATTGCTTTTTTGAATGCAGTTACATTATCTGCAAGCACAACATCCCGAGGCAAAGAATTCCATAGCCTTACCGCCCTTACTGTAAAGAATCCCTGCCTGTGTTTTAGTCGAAACCGCCTTTCCTCAAGTCTTAATGGATGACCTCTTGTTCTTAGCTCAGCTCTTTGTATAAATAATTAATTGGATAGTTCTTTGTATTGACCTTGAATGTATTTGTAAATGGTAATCATATCACCCCTTAGACGTCTCTTTTCTAATGTAAACAAACCCAGTTTGGCTAGTCTCTCTTTGTAACTCAGATCCTCCAATCCCTTTATCAGTTTTGTTGCACGTCTCTGCACCTTTTCCAGTTCAGTAATGTCTTTTTTTTAGAACAGGCGCCCCAAATTGTACTCCATATTCTAGATGAGGCCTAACCAAGGATTTATACAGAGGTAGGATAATATTAGCATCCCTTGCTTCTACACCTCTTTTTATGCAGGCTAGTACTCTATTTGCTCTTGCAGCAGCTGAGTGACTCTGCACACTGCTGTGAAGACTATTGTCTATCAGTACACCTAAATCTTTCTCTAATGAGGATTTCCCAAGTTGTTTCCCATTTAGAGTATATGTAGCAAGTTTGTTTCTACAACCCAAATGCATAACCTTACATTTATCTACATTAAATGACATCTGTCACTTTTCTGCCCATTCACTTAGTTTATCTAAATCCTTCTGTAGGGAAAAAACATCCAGCTCTGTATGCATTTCCTTACATAGCTTAGTGTCATCAGCAAAGATTGAGATGCTACTTTCAATTCCCACTTCTAGATCATTAATAAACAAATTAAAAAGCATTGGGCCCAGGACTGAACCCTGCGGCACCCCACTTATAACCCTAGACCAATTTGAAAAAGTTCCATTTACAACAACTCTCTGCCATCTATCATTTAACCAGTTCTCAATCCATGTACAGATAACACCACCCAAACCGAAGCCTTTTAATTTATGCAGTAACCTGTTGTGAGGCACTGTGTCAAAGGCTTTTGCAAAATCCAAGTATACTACATCAACAGCAATTCCCCTGTCCAAATTACTACTCACTCTTTCATAAAATGCAAGTAAATTAGTCTGACATGATCTGTTCTTCATGAAACCATGCTGATTCCTACTAATGATATTGTTTGTCTTCACATAGTTCTGAATACTGTCAGTTAATAACCCTTCTAGTATCTTACCCACTATGGAAGTCAAGCTCACATGTCTATAATTTCCTGGTTTGGATCTTGCTCCCTTTTTAAACAATGGAACTACATCAGCTTTCCTCCAATCACAGGGCACTATGCCTGATGAAAGCGAATCAATAAATATTAAGTATAATGGTTTTGCTATTACTGAACTAAGTTCCTTAAGTACCCTTGGGTGTATACCGTCCGGTCCAGGCGCTTTATTCACTATAACCCTTTCCAGTCTCTTTTGGACCTTGTCCTCAGTAAGCCATGTAGATGTTGGAGGAAATTCCATGGTTTTGTCTGTTTGCCCACAGCTTGTCATTTCTGCTTCCTTTGTATATACTGAAGCAAAGAACGTATTTAGGGTGTCAGCCATAGCTTTATCCTCACTAATCAATTCACCTGTTTCAGTCCTAAGAGGACCAATATCAACCTTAACTTTTTTGTTGTTAATATACTTATAGAATTGTTTAGGGTTTTTCTTGCTCTCATTTGCAATGTTTCGCTCATTTTCTATTTTAGCTAGCTTAATTGCTTGTTTGCAGATTTTATTACATTCTTTATATTTTTTAAATGGTGCATCTGACCCATTTGACTTAAACACCTTAAAAGCCTGCTTTTTATTTCTCATTTCCCTGCTAACCACATTATTAATCCACATTGGTTTTGCTTTACTTCTCTTGTGCTTATTCCCCAATGGTATATATTGACGTGTATATTTGCCCAAGAGCTTTTTAAATACATTCCATGACTCTTGTGCATTTTTATCTTTGAAAATTACATCCCACTGGATATCCTTTAAAGCTTCTTTTAACTTTGTAAAATTAGCCTTTTTGAAATTGAATGTTTTGGTTAAACTCTTGCTATTGGATTTCTCATAACAAACTTCAAAGGATACAATATTGTGGTCACTGCTGCCCAAATGTTCCCTTACCTGCACATTGTTTACAATGTCAGAATTGTTTGAGAGCACTAGGTCAAGCAAGGCCTCTTTTCTAGTTGGCTCCTCTACTAGTTGGGACATAAAATTATCATTTATCATACTTAGAAAAATATTTCCCTTTGTTGTGCCTGAAGTCATATTGCTCCAGTCAATTTCAGGGTAGTTGAAATCTCCCATTATAATTACCTTTGCTGACCTAGCAGCCTTTTCCATTTGCAGTAAAAGTTGGGCTTCCTCCAACTCCCCAACATTAGGTGGCTTGTAGCAAACCCCCACCAATATCTTTTTATTATGTGTGCGCCCAGTGTGTATTTCAACCCACAAGGCCTCTACCTTTTCATTGGACCCTTCATTTATATCTTCCCTTAAACTAGGTTTTAAGGCCTGCTTTACATATAGGCATACCCCTCCTCCCCTTTTATTAACCCTGTCCCTCCTAAAAAGTGAATAACCCTCTAGATTGACTGCCAAGTCATACGTATCATCTAACCAGGTTTCAGACACTCCAATCAGATCATACTGCTCATGTACTGCAATCATTTCTAGTTCTCCCATCTTACCAGCCAGACTGCGAGCATTTGCATGCATACATTTTATCTTTTTGCCATTCTTTAAGATTTCGTCTTTTATCAGGCTGTAACAATGGCAACTCCCTATTAGATGAACTAGCCCATTCCCCCTCTCCACCCCCATGACCCTTCTCTAATCCCATTCCCTCAATTATACTATCTTCCCCAGCCTGTGTTGCAGCTCCCTCCCCCCCCTTTCTAGTTTAAAGTCTCCTCCAGCCTTCTAACCATCCTATCACCCAGCACTGTGGCCCCCCTTCCACTAAGGTGCAATCTATCACTACTATAAAGATTGCTCCCAAGGGAAAAGACTGACCAGTGCTCTAGGAACCCAAACCCCTCCTGCTTACACCAAGTCTTTATCCACGCATTTAACTCCCTAATCTCCCGTTGCCTTTCTAATGTAACGCGTGGCACAGGTAGAATTTCAGAAAATACTACCTTAGAGGTCCTCTGCTTAAGCTTATATCCTAGGTCCCTGAAATCCTTCTTAACGGACCTCCATTTTCCACTGACTTTGTCATTAGTACCAACATGTACCATGACAGCCGGGTCATGCCCAGCCCCTCCCAACAATCTATCAACCCGATCAGCCACATGTCGAACCCGAGCTCCCGGGAGATAGCAAACTGTACGATTGTGGTGATCTTGGTGACAGATTACCCTGTCTGTCTTCCTAATAATAGAATCCCCTACCACCACCATCTGTCTAGGTCTGCCTGAGTCCTGGATCCCATCCGTGCTAGAGGGGCTGTTCACTCGGCTGTTAGAGAGAACAGTCCTCTCCAGCAAAGACATTCCTGAGTCAGCATCCCCAACATCATTACTTAATGTAGCAAATCTGTTAGGATTAGTAAACACAGGAGTGTCCTCCCTATTTCTCTGTCCACCCCCCTTGCTATGTCTAACTGTAACCCATCTGGCTACCTGCTCTTTCTTTGTGCAGTCTCCACCCCCAGAACTACCTACCACCGCTTCCTGCTGCTCAGTCAGCAGACCCCTCTCAAGATTGTCCGTCTTTCTCAATGTTGCAACCTGCCCCTCCAGATCTCTAATACGAGCTTCCAGAGAGACCACTTGCTCACATCTGCCACAGAGGTATGCACCCTGGAACGGTTGTTCCAGGTGTGCAAACATATGGCAGTTTGTGCACTGAGTTAAATGGACAATCATGCTACCACTCATATGTGCCAGTTACCACAAGATAAAAAGGCAGGCAGGCAAAAATAGCTGCACAATAAGTTTGATAAATGTGTTCCCCTGTGTAATCTCCTGTCTTTGAATCCCCCTGTTTTAAATTCCCACACTTACCACCCTTCTGCACTTACACACTGAGGCAAGATTCACACGTTCAAGTATTCACTATGTATTTGCTATTTAAGCCAGGAATCCACCAATTACAAACACAGCAATTAGTCACTCCCACCACACCAGACTTCAATTATTTATCACAGCAAAGAGGGAAAACAAAACTCAGAGAGATTTGTTTTTAACCTCTCCCTTACCACACCACACAATATTCTTATGCTATTATTCCAGCAAGTATCCAATCTCAGTCTTTCAGGGCACAGGGCACTGATGAACTTACAGAGCTCTCTCACTCCTTGCTATATAAGCCAGGAATCCACCAATTACAAACACAGCAATTAGTCACTCCCACCACACCAGACTTCAATTATTTATCACAGCAAAGAGGGAAAACAAAACTCAGAGAGATTTGTTTTTAACCTCTCCCTTACCACACCACACAATATTCTTATGCTATTATTCCAGCAAGTATCCAATCTCAGTCTTTCAGGGCACAGGGCACTGATGAACTTACAGAGCTCTCTCACTCCTTGCTATATAAGCCAGGAATCCACCAATTACAAACACAGCAATTAGTCACTCCCACCACACCAGACTTCAATTATTTATCACAGCAAAGAGGGAAAACAAAACTCAGAGAGATTTGTTTTTAACCTCTCCCTTACCACACCACACAATATTCTTATGCTATTATTCCACCAAGTATCCAATCTCAGTCTTTCAGGGCACAGGGCACTGAAGAAACTTCAATGGAAAAGCAGCAAATTGAGGGGTTTCTATGTAATTTCACCAAGGAATTTTAACTTTTTGCTCATCCTAACTGATGACAACAGCTCTGCAACTTAATGAATGGCTTAGTTTAATTATTAGGGGCTAGGGGTTATTCTTGATTGTGGATTTCCACTGAAACATCCACTGTCAGTAGTAATCAATATTTTGTTTTTTCACATCTTAAATACTGCTTTGCACAACACCCATCCTTCACTGTCAGCACTGGGTGCTTGTAAATTGCCTGTGTTTCAAGGCTGACATTAACATTGAAGGTTCAAAGTCAGGGGTGAGAGACTTTCTGTTACATAGTCACATTTATAATTAGAGCTTGTGCAGGGTGCAGAGGGTTAATCTAGCACATGCATGCACAAACAAATACAATTTCTCCCTCATATAATCTTGTGCCTATACACACATAAATGCTAATACAAGCTCACTCACATACAATCTTGCACATACACACATGCACAAACACACACATACACACACACACACACACTGACTTACACATCCTATCTGTTAAATAAAATACATTAGCACATATATATACCTTTTAACTCATGTCCTTCTCATCTGTAACTGACTTCTATCCTCACTAATGCCCCATTGTGACCTTGGCCTACTCAGTCTGCCTGCTCATTAAAAATAATTGCAAATTTAGCTATTTAGTTAGCTTAGTACCATTTGGTGCATGTGGTTTTAGACATATGCCAACTCTGGTACTCTCACTACAAACAACCCCACAGTTAACACGTTTAACCCCTTAGGGACCCTTGACGTACCAGGACCGTCACGGTCCTTGAACTACTCAAGGACCGATGACGGTCATGGTACGTCACGTACTTTTTACTTACAGCGCTCTACCAGGAGCGCTGTAAGCAAAAATAGGGCATGAAATAGACCTCTCCAAGATCGGAGCGATCTCTTTCAAGCCCCATAGTGACGCGCCGATACACGTGACAGGCCACGTGTACCCGCGCGTCAAAGTGCCCCTATGCGGTCATTATGGGACGGAAATGTCCCGCGACCGCTGGTCGTTAAGGGGTTAAGAATGAGATGTTTAGACTGGCATTAGAAATCCTTAATTTCATTTACATAGTGACATATAAACATTGTAAGACACAAGCTCATCAAGTTCAATATTTGCGTCATAACGCAAAAACTTAAAATTATATAAAACTTCCTGCCTCCAAAATGAGCATTAGTCTATTTACTAGAACTTTATGTGTTACCTACTAATATACAATATAGTCCTTAAAAGAAATGCATCTAATCTACTCTTAAATATATTTAATGAATCTGCCATTACCACGTCTTTGAGCAAAGAATTTCACAATTTAACAGACTCTCCCATAAAAAACCCTCTTCCTCTGCTGAAGTTGGAATCGCCTTTGCTATAATGTAAGAAATGGCCCCTAGTTATTAAATTAGGCCTTGGAATGAAACATTTACCAGAGAGATTCTTCTATTGTCCTCAAATATATTTATACAGTGTAAAAAGACCCTCTCTTATGTATTTTATCTCTAGAGGAAATGAACTAAGTTTGTTTTGGCTTTCTTCATACTTCGAATCCTCCATTCCCTTCATTAACTTTGTTGCTTTTCTTTGTAATCTCTCCATTTCTTGCTTATACTTATTCAGAACCGGTGCCAAAAACTACACTCCATATTCAATGTGAGTTCTTACCAACAATTTGTACTGTGGCAAAATTATGTTATACACTCTTGCTTCAATACACCTTTTTATGCAAAACAGTGCATTATTGGCTTTTGCTACTGCTGTATTTTGTATATTAATCTTGACTGTGAGCTATTGTTTCTGCCAACTACCACAGTGTTTCCTGGTGATAGTAGATTTCACACATCCCTTGAAAATGGCAGTAATCCTCAAACTGTGTCCTGTGGATCTCCAGGGTTTTCTGAAAAAGTACACAGGTTTTTTTTTAGAAAGAACAGTGGTAATGGAGAACTGAAACAAGTCTAGGATGTGAGACAGTGTATATCTGGTTCTGTTATTACTAGTGGAGAAGAAGACAAACTTTTTTTTTACAGTGAAATGTAGTTTTCTGCTAGAATACTCTTATAATATGCACTCCTCTAAGTAAGAAATAACAGATTAAATACATAATACATTCTTGTCAAACAATTTAGTCTTATGTTCCTAGTGCCAAATATCATTGAAATACATCTGAAATAGAAATATTAACACTCTGAGTGCCAGAGAGGCACGCAAAGCATTGCTTTGCAGTGCATTGCGTACTCCTCTGGCACTCAAAGGGCTAAACTTTTTTGATTCTATAGAGGTCTCCAAATCATTGTAACACAATGGTTTAGAGATCTCTCTAGCATCCATGGGGTTAAAGGGTTTGATTGTTAGTGTGCCACGTGTATTCATGTCAAACTAAAGGGTTGTTCTAGAGCAAAAAAAAAAATCAACACTGACATATGTTTTAACAGACAAATCCAATATATATTAAGTTACACTAGTCTACTGCAGGTGCACCCCCCTGCTATACAGTGAGAGAACTCCACACAGATAGAGGGATTAACATTTTTGGGTACAACAAATATATCTTTATATACCAGATGCTTAGTTGTGACATGCACATTTTTCCTTAATAATACTTTTTTTTACTTTGCCATTTAAGCACATATTGCTGGTCTGCACATGCTAGTATAATTAAAAGAAATTATTGAGATTAAAGTAACTCATCATGGTTGATCCTTGATCAGGCCTGGAGGATTGTCTTTTCACAGAGAGCCAAGAATTTTCATGTTGGGTTAATGCCAAGACGTTACAAAAAGCATGTTTCTTGTTTACCAGCCAAAAGAAGTTTTGACTGTGCAAAATGCTCCTCACCTTCTGTCTCCACAATGAAATGTGTATCAGACCTTTTATTTAGTAAGGTCTGGTATACATTAGTTATGGGAGAATAAATATTCCAAAAATATATTCACACATGGAAATTCAAAAATAACTTTCCTCTGCACACCCATGGATGTGATTTTTTTTCAGGAAGCCAATAAAAACTTTGAGCATATTTTCCATTACCTATGTAACCCCTTGGAACTAAAATCTCAACATTTGTAATTTAAAAAAAATATCCAACAATGTGCCTGCTGTGATTATCACTTAGTGGGAAAGTGACTGAATTAGTAGGGAAAGTTTAGAACGTATGAGAGATGTCCACATGCTGTATGCTGTGATTATCACTTAGTGGGAAAGTGACTGAATTAGTAGAGAAAGTTTAGAACGTCTGAGAGATGTGCACATGCTGTATGCTGTGATTATCACTTAGTGGGAAAGTGACAATTAGTAGGGAAAGTTTAGAACGTCTGAGAGATGTCCACATGCTGTATGCTGTGATTATCACTTAGTGGGAAAGTGACTGAATTAGTAGGGAAAGTTTAGAACGTCTGAGAGATGTCCACATGCTGCATGCTGTGATTATCACTTAGTGGGAAAGTGACTGAATTAGTAGGGAAAGTTTAGAACGTCTGAGAGATGTGCACATGCTGTATGCTGTGATTATCACTTAGTGGGAAAGTGACTGAATTAGTAGGGAACGTTTAGAACGTCTGAGAGATGTCCACATGCTGCATGCTGTGATTATCACTTAGTGGGAAAGTGACAATTAGTAGGGAAAGTTTAGAACGTCTGAGAGATGTCCACATGCTGTATGCTGTGATTATCACTTAGTGGGAAAGTGACTGAATTAGTAGGGAACATTTAGAACGTCTGGGGGATGTCCACATGCTGTATGCTGTGATTATCACTTAGTGGGAACGTGACTGAATTAGTAGAGAAAGTTTAGAACGTCTGAGAGATGTCCACATGCTGTATGCTGTGATTATCACTTAGTGGGAAAGTGACTGAATTAGTAGGGAACGTTTAGAACGTCCGAGAGATATCCACATGCTGCATACTGTGATTATCACTTAGTGGGAAAGTGACTGAATTTGTGGGGATAGTTTAGAATGTCTGAGAGAAATATTTAGCTTTTTACATTGGGTTTAATGGTGCACTAAGAAGAATTTGAGAAATTATGGAGCAAAATAACAGCAACAGAAGAAACAAATAAACATTCCCACAATTCCTAATGATTTAAATGGGCTTGTAACTCCTTAAATGTTCAGAGAGAGCTCCATTGCACTGTGAAAAATACATCATCTCTCTTGCATTCAAGGGGTTAAAAGCCTCATTTAAGTCAATGTGCAGGTGATTTATATATCCAGTATTGCATAGGGACATATCTACCAAATACAACTTTATACTGTTTATTGGTCACTTACAAAATTCTGTTCAATTGCCTCTAGTTCCACAAGTATATCCTGTATTTTTGGTTTAATCATTTGTATAATTATACATTTTAAAATATGTGTAAAACAGTTAAGATTAAGAACATTTTCAATTAAGTGAAAAAGAAGTATAAATAACCATAAACATTTTCTATAAAATGCAGTGAAGATTATTTAATCTTATGCATTTTGAGACTGAAATCAATTGTAGATTGTAATTCGTATAATAAAGGCACCTTAGGGGTTATTGTGAACCCTTTGTTTAATGATATATGTTGGCAGGATTGTATTTCTGAATAGGAATAGCAGGTTTTGTCATCCCCCACTAGGATCTGATGGGCTTGGAGTTGCGTAAGCACACATCCCAGCCATGGGTAGCCTGGGAACCATTTTGAACAGAGAATGGCCATATAAAAGCCAGTCTCTGTTCAAATTTCACAATGCAATTATATATTTGTATAATACATACTGCATATAATCTTTATTGTATTCCTTCCTTTTCATAATATAATCAACATCCACCACATTTAAATTCAACCTTTCATTAAGTAATTATCATTATATTGTTTATCATAATTTAGAGTCATTCATGTATGTTGATTATCAGTTTATTTTTAAAATTGCATTATCATAAGTATTAGTATATTTTGAGTAAAAGTACACAGGCCTCACAGAGAGTACTATTCAGTATTCACACACATACAATACACAATAATACATTAGACTTTATTTTGCAGGAGGTACCGGGAGATACTTGTGGCATCCATGTATGTTATTTATTAATTTATTTTTAAAATGACAATATCATGAGTATAAGTACATTTTGAATAAGAACACACAAACCGCATAAAGAGTATTATTCAATATTCACCCACATGCACAATCAATACATTAGACTTTATTTTGAAGAAGGAACTTGGAGATACTTCCACTTTATTATTTTAATTCATCATAATTATTTGTCTTCTTTATTTCCATTTTAAAAGTGCAGTATCAAGAGTAATATGTTATGTATTTTGGTTCAAACGGAAATACAGAATAGTAACACTGATGCAAAAATAATGACTAGGCCTACAGCCGCATGGTTGAGGGAGGAGGATAGGTATACTGGAGATGCTCTGAGAGTAGAGCTTTAACTTGCTTAAGTAATCCTTCATAACTAGTGTTGAGCGAGCATGCTCGGCCGATGCTCGGATCGGCTCGAGCATCGCTCTGCTCGGCACATGGCGGTACTCGTACGAGTACCGCATGTGCTCGCCCGCCATGTTCGGGTCTCCTCCCCGCACGTTTTGCGGCTGCTGCGCAGCCAATAAACGTGCAGGGAGGCTCTGACATCGGTGTAATGCCAGCAGCCATGTTGGCTGCTGGCATTACACTGATTGGCTGGCCAGAACCCGTGGTCGGGTGCTGTATAGCACCTGACCATCGAGTTCGGCTCAGTCTGAGCCAGGAAGAGCTGAGGATAGGAAGGGAAAGGCAGTGTAGGGAGGAAAAAAAAAAAATTGTGAAAAAAAAGAACCAAAAGTCCTTTTTAGGACTACTGTGTGTGGGGGCAGCAGGTTATTTTGTGTGGGGGGAAAAAAAAAAAAAAAAAAAAAAAAAAATATTCTGTTTAGTGTGAAAAGTTGCAGATTAGAGCACATTCTGTTTAGTGTGCACAGTTGCAGATTAGAGCACATTCTGTTTAGTGTGCAAAGTTGCAGATTAGAGCACATTCTGTTTAGTGTGCAAAGTTGCAGATTAGAGCACATTCTGTTTAGTGTGCAAAGTTGCAGATTAGAGCACATTCTGTTAAGTCTTCAAACTAAAATATCAAAGTCACATATTCCATTCAGTGTGCGTCGCCGCAGTTTAGCAGCACATTCTGTGTACTGTGCAGAGTTGCAGAATAGGAAGAAATACTGTTAAGTCTTCAAACTAAAATATCAAAGTCACATATTCCATTCAGTGTGCTTCGCCGCAGTTTAGCAGCACATTCTGTGTACTGTGCAGAGTTGCAGAATAGGAAGAAATACTGTTAAGTTTTCAAACCCAAATATTAAAGTTACATATTCCATTCAGTGTGCTTCGCCGCAGTTTAGCAGCACATTCTGTGTACTGTGCAGAGTTGCAGAATAGGAAGAAATACTGTTAAGTTTTCAAACTCAAATATTAAAGTCACATATTCCATTCAGTGTGCTTCGCCGCAGTTTAGCAGCACATTCTGTGTACTCTGCAGAGTTGCAGAATAGTAAGAAATAGTGTTAAGTTTTCAAACTCAAATATCAAAGTCACATATTCCATTCAGTGTGTATCACCGCCGTTTAGCAGCCTATTCTGTGTACTCTGCAGAGTTGCAGAATAGTAAGAAATACTGTTAAGTTTTCAAACTCAAATATCAAAGTCACATATTCCATTCAGTGTGTATCACCGCCGTTTAGCAGCCTATTCTGTGTACTCTGAACAGTTGCAGAATAGTAAGAAATACTGTTAAGTTTTCAAACTCAAATATTAAAGTCACATATTCCATTCAGTGTGTGTCACCGCAGTTTAGCAGCCTATTCTGTGTACTCTGAACAGTTGCAGAATAGTAAGAAATACTGTTAAGTTTTCAAACTCAAATATTAAAGTCACATATTCCATTCAGTGTGTATCACCGCCGTTTAGCAGCCTATTCTGTGTACTCTGCACAGTTGCAGAATAGTAAGAAATACTGTTAAGTTTTCAAACTCAAATATTAAAGTCACATATTCCATTCAGTGTGTATCACCGCCGTTTAGCAGCCTATTCAGTGTACTCTGCACAGTTGCAGAATAGTAAGAAATACTGTTAAGTTTTCAAACTCAAATATTAAAGTCACATATTCCATTCAGTGTGTATCACCGCCGTTTAGCAGCCTATTCTTTGTACTCTGCAGAGTTGCAGAATAGTAAGAAATACTGTTAAGTTTTCAAACTCAAATATTAAAGTCACATATTCCATTCAGTGTGTTTCACCGCCGTTTAGCAGCCTATTCTGTGTACTCTGCACAGTTGCAGAATAGTAAGAAATACTGTTAAGTTTTCAAACTCAAATATCAAAGTCACATATTCCATTCAGTGTGTATCACCGCAGTTTAGCAGCCTATTCTGTGTACTCTGAACAGTTGCAGAATAGTAAGAAATACTGTTAAGTTTTCAAACTCAAATATTAAAGTCACATATTCCATTCAGTGTGTTTCACCGCCGTTTAGCAGCCTATTCTGTGTACTCTGCACAGTTGCAGAATAGTAAGAAATACTGTTAAGTTTTCAAACTCAAATATTAAAGTCACATATTCTGTGTAAGATGAAGAAGGCGGGTAAAAAGGGACGGGGAAGTGGACGTGATCCTGAAAGTTCAGGGCGCGGGTCAGGACGCGGAGAAACTGTGCCTGGTGCCAGAGCACAAGAAAGAAAGACATCCACCATACCTAGCTTCATGTGTAATTTTACAGGGCGTCGCAGGACATCACTCTCGAGGTCCGACCACTGCGAACAGGTGGTCGGTTGGATGACAGCTGATACTGCTTCCAGTCGGTTAAGCACCACCCTGTCTTCCACCAAGTCCACTCTCAGTAGCCAAGAGTCTGGTCAACATAATCCTCACTCTGATCATCCTTCCTCCCACCATACACGGTCTGGTCAAAGAAGTGATCCCACACTGGGATATAGTGAGGAGCTCGTCTCATCACCAATCCTTCATTTGACCCTCTCTCCAAGCACGCTTGCAGAGGAACATGACATCTTGTGCCCTGATTCACAACCTCTAGAGGCTACCCAATCACAAGAAGATGACAGATGTGAACGGCATTTAAGGTCAAAGGAAGTAGTGGATGATGATGATGATGATGAGACACAGTTGCCATTAAATCAACCACTATTTCCGTCTCAAGACCTTGTTGAGGAGAATGTTATACAGTTGTCAATGACTGAGTATGTGGTGGGATCAAGACTTGAGGAGGATGATCAGAGTGAGGAAGTGGAGGAGGACTTGGTGGACGATGAGGTGACTGACCCCACCTGGGAAGGTGTAGAGCCGAGCGATGTCAGCAGTCCTGAGGGTGAGCCATCTGCAGCACCGCAACAGGCTGGAAGAGGCAGTGGTGTGGCTACAGAAAGAAGGCGGACCGCACCAAACCGGCCCGCAAATGTTCCACGGAGCACCCCCTTGCGTAAATCTACCTTGCCAAGGGGTAGGTGTTCCGCGGTATGGCGTTTTTTTAAGGAAAGTGCGGACGACAAAAGAATTGTAGTTTGCAACCTGTGCCACACCAGAATGAGCCGAGGCATGAACACTAGAAACCTCACCACCACCAGCATGATCCGACACATGGCATCCAAGCACCGTAGTAAGTGGGAGGAACGCCTGGATCGCCCATCTGTGTCTGCAGGCCACACCACTGCCTCCTCTTCCCCTGTTTTCGGTGCCGGCCAATCGCCTGTCGAAGGCGCAGGCCCGCATACCTCCCGCCCTGCACCTGTACCATCTGAAGCACCATCAGCGACCACATCCACTTCCCTGTCCCAGCACAGCGTCCAAATGTCGTTACCCCAGGCATTTGAGCGCAAGAGAAAGTACCCAGCCACCCACCCACAGGCCATAGCACTAACCTCACACCTTTCAAAATTACTGGCCATCGAAATGCTGCCATTTAGGCTTGTGGACACTGAGTCCTTCCGCAGCCTGATGGCAGCAGCTGTCCCTCGGTACGCGGTCCCCAGCCGCCACTACTTTTCTCGGTGTGCCATCCCCGCATTACACCACCATGTGTCCCGTAACATCACCCGTGCCCTGACCAACGCAGTTACTGGGAAGGTCCACTTAACGACTGACACATGGACAAGTGCTTGTGGCCAGGGACGCTACATTTCCCTGACGGCACACTGGGTGAATGTCGTGGAGGCTGGGAGCGACTCGGACCCTGGGATGGCACGGGTGCTACCCACGCCGAGGATTGCGGGCCCTACCTCCATCAGGGTTTCCACCAGCACCTACGTTATTGGCTCCTCCTCCTCCGTTTCCACCTCCGAATTCTCTACACGCAGCGCCACTCCCCCATCAGCCAGTAGCTGGAAGCAGTGTAGCACTGCAGTGGGGAAGCGTCAACAGGCCGTGCTGAAGCTGATCTGCCTTGGGGACAAACAGCACACGGCCTCAGAGCTGTTGCAGGGGATTAGTCACCAGACCGAGCAGTGGCTCTCGCCACTCAACCTGCAACCAGGCATGGTTGTGTGTGATAATGGGCGTAACTTGGTGGCGGCTTTGGAGCTCGGCAAGCTCACACACGTACCATGCCTAGCGCATGTATTTAATTTAGTGGTGCAGCGATTTCTAAAAACCTACCCCAATGTGCATGATCTCTTGACCAAGGTGCGCCGCGTGTGTGCACATTTCCGTAAGTCATCAACAGCTTCAGCCGGCCTGTTGAAGCTGCAGCAGCGCTTACAATTGCCAGCTCACCGGCTGCTGTGTGACGTGAGCACGCGCTGGAACTCCACCTTCCACATGTTGGCCCGGCTTTGTGAGCAGCAGAGGGCAGTAGTGGAGTACCAGCTGTTACACGGTCGTCGCCTCTCCGTTCAACTTCCTGTAATCAGAAGTGAGGAGTGGGAATGGATGTCAGACCTCTGCGAGGTTTTACGCAATTTTGAGGAATCGACACAGATGGTGAGCGGCGATAACGCTATTATCAGTGTAACCATCCCACTTCTGTGTCTACTGAAACGCTCGCTGCTCACAATTAAAACCGACGCTTTGCATGTGGAAGAGGTGGAAATGGGGGAGGAAGAGCTTACACAAGGTGATAGCCAGAGCACCCTCACTTCGTCTTCTCAGCGACAATTGGAGGAGGCGGAGGAGGAGGAGGAGGAGGAAGACACGGTTGCCTCCGCTACAGAGGGTAGCCATGGAACTTTAGTTCCATCTCTTCAGCGTGGGTGGGCAGAAGAGGAGGAAGAGGATGAGGAGATTGAGAGTCATCCTCCTGGTGAGGACAGCGAAATCTTGACTGTTGGTACTCTGGCACACATGGCTGACTTTATGTTAGGCTGCCTTTCCCGTGACCCACGCGTTATACGCATTTTAAACAACACGGATTACTGGGTGTTCACCCTTCTGGACCCCCGCTACAAAGAGAATTTCTCATCTCTCATTCCTCCGGTGGAGAGGACAAGCAAAATGGTGCAATACCAGAAGGTTCTTGTCGAAAAATTGCTCCAAAATTTTCCATCTGACAACGCTGGCGGCAGAGTACGTGCTACCTTGGCCAACCGAGAAGGGGAGAAAAGGGGAGCACACAGCAGTTCCGACAAAGGCAGGGCAACACTCTCCAAGGCGTGGGACACCTTCATGACACCCCGCCAGCACCCTCACCCTGATGCGCAGCCTAGTGTCACAAGGAGGGAAAAGTTTTGGAAGATGGTGAAGGAGTACGTAGCAGACCGTGTCAGCGTCCTCAATGATCCCTCTGTGCCTTACAACTACTGGGTGTCCAAGCTGGACACGTGGTATGAACTGGCACTCTACGCCTTGGAGGTGCTGGCCTGCCCTGCCGCCAGCGTTCTGTCTGAGCGGGTATTTAGTGCTGCTGGTGGCATCATAACAGATAAGCGTATCCGCCTTTCCACCGACAATGCTGATAGGTTGACACTTATAAAAATGAACAAGGCCTGGATTTCCCCTGACTTCTCCACTCCACTGGAGGAAAGCCCCGGGGGAACATAAACTCACTTTATATATGTTATTTACAATGATGGGAATACTCTGTATTCCCATTCACCCCTTCCACCCAAAAAACGGGTATATGGTTGACTCTTAATCTTCTCATCCTCCTCCTCCTCTTCCATATGCCCTGGGATATAATTTTTATATAGGGCCAGCTCACCAGCGGGCCCTGTGATATAATTTTTATATAGGGCCAGCTCACCAGCGGGCCCTGTGATATAATTTTTATATAGGGTCAGCTCACCAGCAGGCCCTGTTTGCCAATTTTTATATAGGTCAGCTCACCAGCGGGCCTTCTCATATAATGTTTTATTGGGTCAGCTCTCTAGCGGGCCCTCTCATATAATGTTTTATAGCGTCAGCTCACTAGCGGGCCTTCGCATATAATGTTTAGGATGGTCAGCTCTGCAGCAGACCCTCACCCATAATGTTTTAGATGGTCAGCTCAGCGCACGTTTCCCTCTTAATCATGGCCTCAGTTCAATAAAATCAAGGAAATTTTTGGGAGAATTTGCCTCTGTGCACGTTTCCCTCTTAATCATGGCCTCAGTTCTGAAAATCAAGGAAATTTTTGGGAGAATTTGCCTCTGTGCACGTTTCCCTCTTAATCATGGCCTCAGTTCTGAAAATCAAGGAAATTTTTGGGAGAATTTGCCTCTGCGCACGTTTCCCTCTTAATCATGGCCTCAGTTCTGAAAATCAAGGAAATTTTTGGGATAATTTGCCTCTGCGCACGTTTCCCTCTTAATCATGGCCTCACTTCCGAAAATCAAGGAAATTTTTGGGATAATTTGCAGATGATATACAAGTAAATATACAGCAAATATTGTTTGGTAACAATTTTTCGCCTAAAGTCGTTTTTATTTTCCTTTTTGTGTGTTTTACGGTCAGTCTGTAAAAATGGCGTACTACGGGCGAAAGATCGTTCCCAGCAGCGATGTTGGAGTCCAAGATGCATCCAGACATCCTCCCTATGCTGTCCCTGAACCATTTCTGTAGTGTTTCCATCTTTTTCTGCCCTTTTCCTATGGACCAGGCACCCTCCCCTCATCAGAGCAGGGGGTGCCTGGTGTAATGCTCGAGTCCTCCCATTGACTTCAATGGGGCTCGGGTGCTCGGCCGAGCACTCGAGCCTCAGGGGGTGCTCGGTCAGAGCACCCGAACACCCGAGCATTGGGGTGCTCGCTCATCACTATTCATAACAATTACTTTTTATCCAAGCTTACTCAGCAACTGGTATGCCCTTTGTAAAAGGGTCTAGGGACATGTAGTAATATTGTTGATCCCCCCATCCAAGGCACCTCAGGGTCCTCCCTAGAACTGACATTGCCACTACCACTAGCAGACATAGATTCAATAGCTCTGAGACTTTGGAAATCTCTCTATGTATTACAAGCTGTGTGGTGCAATGAGCACATATGGCAATGTGCTGGATACTAATGGAGGGTATAAGAGAATGTACATGCTGCAGAATGCATATGACTTATTTCAGGGAGGTCAATTATTTGTATTACTTGATTTGCAATGAGTCATGTGATAGGAAGTCAGTCACCTACCACGACTAAATTCAGATGTTATCAGTTATCAGCCAAACACCAGGAACAAAAACAATTTCAGTGCTAACCTTATCATAGGCCCCAGCTATGAATAAATTGTTAGCAGGCTGAGGTAAGCCTGATCCTCTCTCACTCAACATGAACTACATTTGCAAATACTGTTGGGGTGATGCCTTTCCAAATCTGAATAGCTCTCTCCTACCCTTTGTTTTTTTATAACAGCTTTCATTCTATAACATGCCTGGTGAGTTGTGGTGGAAGCAGAACTATATGCTGTTTCTACACTGCTGCTGCTGCTGCTACTTACTACTAATGTTGGTGTTTGTTACTTTCAGCAGTAGATTTCTCCCCTTCAGTAGCAGTGGCCCTCCAACATTTCTAACTCATTTTAGTCCAGCAAGCAACAGCAGAAAAACAGATGGTATGTACCAGTACTACTACTCCTCCAAATTTTTCCATCCTCTCTCTCTCTCTCTCTCTCATTCTCTTTCTGTGTCTCTTTCTCTCTCTCTCTCTCTCTCTCTAGTTTCACTTTCCCCAACCACTATCTTTGACTTCCAACTAAAACCTTGCATCATGGCAGGTTCCAGGTTTTTGTAGGATTACATCAGGACTTCTTGATGCTACATAAACCATAGGCAAAAATTGCCAAGTTCTTGTTGGAATTCCAATGGCTGTAGAATAAAAGGCTTGTCCTTTGGCTTTGGCTAACATATAGATGCTTTGATGAAGTTTCCAGAATCTTTAATCAAGGTGACAGGTCACCTAGAACCTTCATAAAAAAGAGAAAGTGTGAGTATTTTTCTGAAAAAATTCCACATAAAAGAAAATTAGACTTTTTCCATCCTTACTAATGAGGAATGATTCTGGGTGCAGATCAGTTTTTCCCAGTTATTTAAATTGGGGGTTTTATTACTTCAATTATTTATTTAAATCATTAAGCATTATATTACTTTTTATATTTTATCATATGGTTCAATTGAATTAACTCAGAACTACTCTTAATTATCTTCCTTAATCTGGCCACAGGTGTTCTTAATAGTGAAAATATTTTTGGAGGTAACAAATCAAGATTCGAGGAGAGATCTAGAGTGACTGTGTATTACCACCTCCATCAACTCCATCCCCAGTAATTCTCAAATTATGGAATTAGCTGAATGTTTATTTCTTGCTGCTGAATTGTCTTTAGGTACCACGGATGATGATCATATGTCATGGCAGCAGCAGGAAGAACAGCATGATCTTCATTAGGCTGTTGTTGATGCATCAACTTGGCCTAACATGGGTGCAAATGATGGTGGATTTCCACCTAGCGGTAGTGCAATGAAGCAGGCAGTGGTGAAAGACGTTCCATTTCCTAGTACTAGCAGTAGTACTATTGAGGGCGACACAGGAACAGCAGCACCAGAAAATGCAGCATTAATAGCTCAATATCAGATTTGTGCACAAAGCGTGACAGCTGTGATCAAGTAGGATTCAAGCTTTGGTGCAAGTGAGTGATTCTTCTGCTGCTGGTAGTGACCCCTCCGATGTGCTGCTGGTATTCCTCCCAATCATATCTGTGGTTTTACTTCAGGTGGGATCTCAGTGAGGAGGTGTCTAGATGGGACCCTGCTTGGTCCCTGCACATGTTTTTACACAGATAACGATAGCAACATTTTGGGATTTTGGATCATGAGTGATTTATCTCCAAGCTAGAGATTTCATAGACTGAGGCATTCTTGACAGATTGCTATTACAACTAGAGGGGCTAGATGTTACAATATTGATAGCAGTAGGCACTAACCTTCCAGTAGCAGCAGCAGCTTACTTAATATCACTGAAAATAAGTGTGACTTCTTTGGAGTTGCACTTCCAAGTGGCAACCTTTATGATGAGGATAGAGATTATGTTCTTTTTCAGCTTGTTTACTTTGCCAGCCATTTCACATGATCTTCAAACAGATTAAGCAGCCTTACTTCTCCTTTCCTCTACCAGATCTATATCTAAATAGGAAGAGGTGGACAATGAATTCTAGATCATCAGTTTCATCATTAATAATTAAGTCATTATTAATAGCATCATCCTCTTCCTCTCTTCTGCCAAACCCACCAGCTTAGGTTTTGTAGTACCATAAGTACTACTATTGGTAGTGGAAATTGTCATATTTGATTTACTAATGGATTCCTTTTCATGAAGAAGATGTTCATCATCATCCCTTTCTGCAATAGCTGCCACAACCATGGCTGCACTCAGTTTTTCAAGTACTAGTTTACTACCGCAAACCCGTCATGCAATCCTTCCACCCTTTCTTTCTTTTTACCTCTGCCCTTTTCATGTTTGATAGACATACAAATAGTACTGTTGATTTTTGTTAAAGTAACCCACATGGCTGGTAGTAATATGTGGAATAATATTTTGTGCCTCTATTGTATGATCTATGTCACTATTACAGTCAGTCTCTGTCACTTCTACACTCAGTTGTTACAGGTCACGTCCAAAAATCCTGCTTGCCTCTGTCTATCAGTCAAAGTTTTTCATTTTTTATTCTATTATTATTCTTTAGTTGTCCTTGTCTGTCCTAGTCACTGTATACAACTCATACACACACACACACATGCATACTCCCTACAAAACAATGAGCAACTAGCTCCACTTTTTGCCTCTAGACAGATAGATAAGCCAATAGATAGTGCGACATTCTCCTTCTCTCCCAAGAACAATTGCACTGATATTTTTAAAGTACAGTACAAGATAAACTTGGGTTGGCTTTAGAAAACACAATCTATACAGCTTGCAATAAAATAATAAAGCATAAAGCAATCACTGATGCATCACTGCAGCACTTCACCTCAGTATATTTTTCATTGTCCCCAGGGGCATTGCTGGGGGGGCTAAGGGGGCGGAAGCCCCGAGTGAAGTTGTGGGCAGCCCTGAATATTGTGGTCCTGAGTGTAGCTGTAGGCAGCCCTGAATGTTGTGGCCAATCTTATTTCATCCAGCAATTTTCTACAGCGGTATGTCCAATGGCCTGCTAAACAAAATAGGAAGCAAGGTGTCACGGGAACCACTAGGCCCTTGGTTCCTGGAGGGCCCTGGGGGCCAGCCCCCTTCCTACAGACTATGGACTTTATGCATGGGGAAGTGGCTTTCCCAGCTTCCTTGCCTCCTACTGGGTCTAAGTCAACCTGTGCTGCTTGATGGGCACAGGGAGTCACAGAAAAGGACTGCCCTTGGACTGATTGGGGGAATCAGCACAGGGACATGTGGTGACATTCATCTCCGGGACTATACCATTTGAAATGTTGATCACTGTGTGACATGGTGTAGTACTGTGGGCATTGCTTTCAATATACTCCAGGTCTGTGCTAAGGAATGTTAATTGATTCCTGCTGTGCTTCCTTGACCAATCAGAGGAGGATATTTATGAGCCAGTTAAGAGTGTCTATTTCTCAAGTCCTAATATGCATTCTTATCTTGATAAGGCTGTTGGTGGCTGATTGGTCAAGAGTAGTGTTGAGCGAGCACCACGATGCTCGGGTGCTCGGGTGCTCTGACCGAGCACCCCCTGAGGCTCGAGTGCTCGGCCGAGCACCCGAGCCCCATTGGAATGAATGGGGCAACACCAGGCACCCCCTGCTCTGATGAGGGGAGGGTGCCTGGTCAATGCCCCCTTCATCTCCGCTATGCCCCCTTCATCTCAGAATGCCCCCTTCAGCTCCGCAATGTCCCCCTTCAGCTCCGCTATGCCCCTCTTCCACAATGTGCCCCTTCATCTCCGCTATGCCCCTCTTCCACAATGTGCCCCTTCATCTCCGCTATGCCCCTCTTCCACAATGTCCCCCTTCATCTCCTCTATGGCATAGAGGAGATGAAGGGGGACATTGTGGAAGAGGGGCATAGCGGAGATGAAGGGGCACATTGTGGAAGAGGGGCATAGCGGAGATGAAGGGGCACTGTCACGGTTTATTATGACTCTCAGACACAAGTTTTAGGTAAAAAATCAATTTTATTGAAATAATAAATTGATAACTTAGGATGGCAATAACATACATATATATATATATACAGAATATAGCACAGACAGAAGGCAGACTCTACCGGTCCTGTCAATATACCGGACAGGACAGTCTTAGGCTCTACCGACCTTGCCAATACCGGGTAAGGCAACCTGCAGATGGAATAGCATAAAGGTTCTACCGGCCTTACCAAATTACCGGGCAAGGCAGCCTCAATAGATACACAATGTAGGCTCTACCGGCCCTGCCAATACCGGGTAAGGCAACCTCAGATGGAATGTGGCAAAAGGTTCTACCGGCCTTACCAATACCGGCCAGGGCAGCCCAGAGATAGTAGCAGCAGTCAGATGAAACTGGCAAATTAGCAGAATCGTTAAGCAGCAAGGCTTTGGAGCAAACCAGCGTCCGCACGCTGGGAACAACACTGAATAGTATAGCTGTTAGGCTTTGCGAGCAAACCAGTGACCGCACACTGGAGTAACAAGTGAGTAGTATAGCCGCAAGGCTTAGGAGCAAACCAGCGTCCGCACGCTGGGACCAACACAGAATTGTATAGCCGATAGGCTTTGGAGCAAACCAGTGACCGCACACTGGTGTAACAAGCGAGCTTGTATAGCCGCAAGGCTAGGAGCAAACCAGCGTCCGCACGCTGGGACAAACACAGATTTGTATAGATGATAGGCTTTGGAGTAAACCAGTGACCGCACACTGGTGTAACAAGCGAGCTTGTATAGCCGCAAGGCTAGGAGCAAACCAGCGTCCGCACGCTGGGACAAACACAGATTTGTATAGATGATAGGCTTTGGAGCAAACCAGTGACCGCACACTGGTGTAACAAGCGAGCTTGTATAGCCGCAAGGCTTAGGAGCAAACCAGCGTCCGCACGCTGGGACCAACACAGATTTGTATAGCTGATAGGCTTTGGAGCAAACCAGTGACCGCACACTGGTGTAACAAGTGAGTTTGTATGGCCGCAAGGCTTAGGAGCAAACCAGCGTCCGCACGCTGGGACCAACACAGATTTGTATAGCTGATAGGCTTTGGAGCAAACCAGTGACCGCACACTGGTGTAACAAGCGAGTTTGTATAGCCGCAAGGCTTAGGAGCAAACCAGCGTCCGCACGCTGGGACCAACACAGATTTGTATAGCTGATAGGCTTTGGAGCAAACCAGTGACCGCACACTGGTGTAACAAGTGAGTTTGTATAGCCGCAAGGCTTAGGAGCAAACCAGCGTCCGCACGCTGGGACCAACACGGAATAGTAGCAATGTCACCAACGCGACCAGGCAGGAGGTCGCCAGGATACTGAAGACAGGTGATGAGATGACAGGGACCAGCAACCATCAGTCAGGTCAGGAAACAGCAGAGAAGAAGTTTAGCAGTAACTGCAACACCAGAGACTAGGCCGGAACCAGGACTGGAGTAACTCAGCATCCAGGAAACACTGGAACAGTAGAGATCAGGAACTCAGGAACACAGGAGATCAGGAACTCAGGAACACTGGAACAGAGGCCCAGCTATCACTAGCATAGTGATAGCAAGAAGGTCAGAAACAACACGAAAGGGCACTCAAAGGGTGCCCAATCCAGGTTTAAATAGGCAATAAGAGGCGGGCTATCTGCAGACAGCCAATAGCAGCCCCCTAGTGGTGACAGACAAGGAACTGCAGCAAATCACGGGCACCGTGATAGTACCCCCCTTTCAAAGACCCCCTCTCCTAGAATAGGGTTTAGGTTTCTGTGGGTAATTGGCATGAAAGACCCTAGTTAGCCTAGGTGCATGAAGGTCCATACTATCCACCCATGATCGATCCTCAGGACCGTACCCTTTCCAATGTACCAGGTACTGTACCTTTCCTCTAAGCCTACGGGAATCAATAATGCTCTGAACCTCGTACTCCTCCTGGCCCTCGACCTCAACAGGTCCTGGCACCACAGGTGTGGTAGTATAGCGATTGCAAACCAGAGGCTTAAGAAGGGACACATGGAACACATTATGGATACGCATGGATGCAGGTAGGTCTAGTGCATAGGAGACAGGGTTAATTTTACGAATAACTCTGTACGGACCAATAAACCGGGGAGCCAACTTATTAGACGGAACCTGCAGCTTGAGGTTTCTGGAGGAAAGCCATACTCTATCCCCAACCTGAAAGGAAACCGCTGGAAGCCTTCTGCGATTAGCATGGCGCTGATGACGCTGAAATGACTGACCAAGTGCCCTCTGAACTTGTGCCCATGTGGAACGGAGTTGCTCGATATGCTCATCCAGAGCTGGAATCTGTTGCGTCTGAAATGAATCTGGAAGCAAACAGGGCTGAAACCCATAATTAATCAGAAACGGAGAGCTCCCAGATGAAGAATTGACCGCACAGTTCCTGGCGAACTCTGCCCAAGGCAACAAGTCGGACCAATTATCATGATGGTCAGTAACGAAACAACGAAGAAATTGTTCCAAGCCCTGATTAGCTCGTTCAGCGGCTCCATTGGTCTGGGGATGGTAGGCAGAGGAGAAGGACAGCTGTATGCCCATCTGTTGGCAAAATGCCCTCCAAAATCTCGACACAAACTGGCTCCCCCTGTCAGACACCAGTACCCTAGGCACTCCATGCAACCGGAATACTTCTCTGGCGAACACCATTGCCAATTCCTTAGCCGAAGGAAGGCCACGGAGGGGCACGAAATGAGCCATTTTAGAAAACCTGTCCACCACCATGAATATAAAGGAATACCCCTTAGACATAGGCAATTCTCCCATAAAATCAATGGAAACATGAGACCAGGGGCGTTCGCCATTAGGCACCGGCTGAAGCAAGCCCACTGGGAGATGTCTCGGGGTCTTAGCGCGGGCGCAGGTGGCACAGGCATTCGTAAATTCGGCACAATCGTTTCTCATGGAAGGCCACCAAAATAACTGAGAAAGGGACCATAACAATTGGTCTCTACCAATATGTCCCGCAGCCTTAGAGGAATGGTAGGTTTCGAGCAGCCTAGTACGAAATGATTCAGCGACAAAACATTTGCCCACTGGGGTGTCATGGGGAGCAGACCCCTGAGAGGCTAGGATCTCCTCCCCTAGAGGAGAAGTGATACTCGTGCGTATAGTAGCCAGTATTCTATCAGGTTGGATGATAGGTGCTGGTGCTTCCACTCTGTCACTGTCAGCCTCAAATTGTCTTGACAGTGCATCAGCCCTGATATTTTTTGACCCTGGTAAATATGATACAATGAAATTAAATCGAGACAGGAACAGTGCCCACCTGGCCTGACGAGAGGACAATCTCTTGGCCTCCGAGAGATAGGTCAGATTCTTATGATCTGTTAGGATTAAGACAGGATTCTTAGTACCTTCAAGCAAATGACGCCATTCCTTAAGAGCGAGGATAATGGCCAATAATTCTCTGTCACCTATCTCATAGTGGCTTTGAGTGACAGTCAACTTTTTAGAGAAAAACCCACAAGGTCTGAGAGTTCCACCTTTCTCGTGTCGCTGCGAAAGTACTGCCCCGACCCCAATATCTGAGGCATCAACCTCTAACGTAAATGGAAGTAGAGGATTGGGGTGGGATAACACAGGAGCCGTAGCAAATGCCAGCTTCAAATTCTCAAAGGCTTTCTCAGCAGATACCGGCCAACAAGAAGGATTAGCACCCTTGTGCGTAAGATCGGACAGAGGTTTGACAATGGAAGAAAAGTTCTTAATAAACCTCCTATAATAATTAGCGAAACCCAGGAAACGCTGTATGGCTTTAAGACCCTTGGGTTTTGGCCATTGTAGGACAGCTGACAACTTTTCTTTGTCCATGGCAATGCCATCATTGCCAATTATGAACCCCAAGAATGGCACACTGGTTCTATGAAACTCACATTTTTCCAATTTACAAAATAATTTGTTCTCACGGAGTCGTAGCAATACTGCGGATACATCTTTGATGTGCTGTGCCATGTTTTGGGAGTAAATCAGTATATCGTCGAGGTACACCACAACACATGTCTGTAACATATCTCTCAGAACATCGTTTATCAGTTCCTGGAAAACTGCGGGTGCATTACACAGCCCAAAAGGCATTACTAGATACTCGTAGTGCCCAGCTCGAGTATTAAAGGCAGTTTTCCACTCATCACCTGCTCGAATGCGAACCAGATTGTAAGTGGCCCGTAGGTCCAATTTGGTAAATATCGAAGCGCCCTTAAGCCTGTCAAAAAGCTCGGTGATGAGTGGTATTGGGTATGCGTTTTTTGCCATTAGTTTATTCAAGCCCCGGTAGTCAATGCATGGTCTTAATTCGCCATTTTTCTTTTTTACGAAAAAGAACCCAGCCCCAGCTGGAGAGGTAGATTTTCGTATGATCCCTCTAGCAAGGGCATCAGAAATGTAATCCTCCATAGCCTTATTTTCATCACAAGATAATGGATAAGTGCGTCCTTTTGGAGGTACTGCACCAGGCTGCAATTCAATGCAACAATCATAAGGTCTATGCTGGGGTAGCATACTAGCCTCTCCTTTGCTAAAAACATCGCCAAACTGTTGGTACACATCCGGTATAACAGAGGAGGTGCACATGACCTTAATAGGCTGGATGACGCACTTGTCTATACAAAACTGGGACCAAGCAGCAATTTCACACTTTTTCCAATCGAATTGTGGGTTATGTAACTGTAACCATGGAAATCCCAATATTACCGCATGGTGCGGAGAATTAATCAGTTGAAACTGCTGCTCTTCTCTGTGAAGTGCCCCAATAGTCATAGACAATGGCATAGTTTCAAATATAACCTGAGGCGGTTCTAAGGGTCTACCATCAATCGCTTCAATAGTCAAGGGGTTTTCTCTTTCAATGCGTGGAACTCCGTGCAATTCAGCAAAGGTATTATCCATAAAATACCCTGCTGCACCAGAGTCAACCAAGGCCAAAACCTCCACAGAGCGTTGTGCCCAAGACAATACCACCTGTATGGTGGGTTTCATTATGCCCGACACTGGGGACGATTGTACACCACCTAGGGCCTGTCCCCCAAGGTACCCTAGGTGCGTGCGTTTCCCGGACGTACCGGACAGGAATTTAGCAAGTGCCCTTTTTTACCGCAGTATAAACATAACCCTTGTTTTTTGCGATATAGTCTCTCTGCCTTGGTTAGTCTAGTGAAGCCTATTTGCATAGGTTCACTTGTTTCCCGTACTGGTTCACTAGACTTCAATGCCAAGGGAGGGATGGGTGGGCAAAACATGCTACTAGGCTCATTATCTTTTGACCGTAACTTACGATCTCTGGCAATTGATCTCTCATGTATTCTAGAGTCAATTATCATAACATACTCAATGTAATCATCTAGATCAATAGGTAGATCTTTAGCAGCGATTTCGTCTTTAATGTGGTCATTCAGGCCTCGAGAAAAGGCTGCCAATAATGCCTCGTTATTCCAACCTACCTCTGCTGCCAATGTGCGGAATTCGATGGCATAGTCGCCCACTGTACGCCTGCCCTGTTGTATCTCCATAAGGCGTTTGGCAGCAGAGGTGGTTCTACCAGGAGGCTCAAACACTCTTCGAAAGGAACGCACAAATTCACTAAAGTTCTTAGTACAAGGTTTAGCATTCTCCCACAAGGGGTTAGCCCAAGCCAATGCTCTGCCAGTGAGCAGTGATATCGTGAACCCCACTTTACTACGATCATTGGGAAATGCGTGTGCCGTCAATTCCATAAAGATTTCGAGTTGGTTGATGAACCCTCTGCAGAGACTAGGGTCACCATCATATCTTAGCGGCAAGGGTGCAGAAGCCGTTAACCCTTTAACAGTACCCCCTAGGGGTCTGGTATCACTCTCCGGTGTCTGACTTGGCGAGACCACCGGGCTAGAGCTAGATTGGTCAGCAGGTACCGTGCGTTCAAGGATCGTTTGAATTGCAACTGCC
This sequence comes from Rhinophrynus dorsalis, assembly GCA_037306005.1. Lineage (NCBI taxonomy): Eukaryota > Metazoa > Chordata > Amphibia > Anura > Rhinophrynidae > Rhinophrynus > Rhinophrynus dorsalis. Next base: position 327,543,236 of record CM074720.1, on the reverse strand, counting down.
AACTGATCCAAACGTTGCTCGTGCAAATCCATCCTCCAATGGATATTCTGTGCGTTACCTTCACATTTGCTGTCTGAGGTCATGGCCCTTTCGTACTGTCACGGTTTATTATGACTCTCAGACACAAGTTTTAGGTAAAAAATCAATTTTATTGAAATAATAAATTGATAACTTAGGATGGCAATAACATACATATATATATATATACAGAATATAGCACAGACAGAAGGCAGACTCTACCGGTCCTGTCAATATACCGGACAGGACAGTCTTAGGCTCTACCGACCTTGCCAATACCGGGTAAGGCAACCTGCAGATGGAATAGCATAAAGGTTCTACCGGACTTACCAAATTACCGGGCAAGGCAGCCTCAATAGATACACAATGTAGGCTCTACCGGCCCTGCCAATACCGGGTAAGGCAACCTCAGATGGAATGTGGCAAAAGGTTCTACCGGCCTTACCAATACCGGCCAGGGCAGCCCAGAGATAGTAGCAGCAGTCAGATGAAACTGGCAAATTAGCAGAATCGTTAAGCAGCAAGGCTTTGGAGCAAACCAGCGTCCGCACGCTGGGAACAACACTGAATAGTATAGCTGTTAGGCTTTGCGAGCAAACCAGTGACCGCACACTGGAGTAACAAGTGAGTAGTATAGCCGCAAGGCTTAGGAGCAAACCAGCGTCCGCACGCTGGGACCAACACAGAATTGTATAGCCGATAGGCTTTGGAGCAAACCAGTGACCGCACACTGGTGTAACAAGCGAGCTTGTATAGCCGCAAGGCTAGGAGCAAACCAGCGTCCGCACGCTGGGACAAACACAGATTTGTATAGATGATAGGCTTTGGAGTAAACCAGTGACCGCACACTGGTGTAACAAGCGAGCTTGTATAGCCGCAAGGCTAGGAGCAAACCAGCGTCCGCACGCTGGGACAAACACAGATTTGTATAGATGATAGGCTTTGGAGCAAACCAGTGACCGCACACTGGTGTAACAAGCGAGCTTGTATAGCCGCAAGGCTTAGGAGCAAACCAGCGTCCGCACGCTGGGACCAACACAGATTTGTATAGCTGATAGGCTTTGGAGCAAACCAGTGACCGCACACTGGTGTAACAAGTGAGTTTGTATGGCCGCAAGGCTTAGGAGCAAACCAGCGTCCGCACGCTGGGACCAACACAGATTTGTATAGCTGATAGGCTTTGGAGCAAACCAGTGACCGCACACTGGTGTAACAAGCGAGTTTGTATAGCCGCAAGGCTTAGGAGCAAACCAGCGTCCGCACGCTGGGACCAACACAGATTTGTATAGCTGATAGGCTTTGGAGCAAACCAGTGACCGCACACTGGTGTAACAAGTGAGTTTGTATAGCCGCAAGGCTTAGGAGCAAACCAGCGTCCGCACGCTGGGACCAACACGGAATAGTAGCAATGTCACCAACGCGACCAGGCAGGAGGTCGCCAGGATACTGAAGACAGGTGATGAGATGACAGGGACCAGCAACCATCAGTCAGGTCAGGAAACAGCAGAGAAGAAGTTTAGCAGTAACTGCAACACCAGAGACTAGGCCGGAACCAGGACTGGAGTAACTCAGCATCCAGGAAACACTGGAACAGTAGAGATCAGGAACTCAGGAACACAGGAGATCAGGAACTCAGGAACACTGGAACAGAGGCCCAGCTATCACTAGCATAGTGATAGCAAGAAGGTCAGAAACAACACGAAAGGGCACTCAAAGGGTGCCCAATCCAGGTTTAAATAGGCAATAAGAGGCGGGCTATCTGCAGACAGCCAATAGCAGCCCCCTAGTGGTGACAGACAAGGAACTGCAGCAAATCACGGGCACCGTGATAGGCACATTGTGGAAGACGGGCATAGCGGAGATGAAGGGGGACATTGTGGAAGAGGGGCATAGAGTCTATGCCCCTCTTCCACAATGTCCCCCTTCATCTCCGCAATGCCCCCTTCATCTCCGCAATGCCCCCGTACCTCCAGTCCCTGGTGGTCCAGCGGAGCTTCTTCGGATCTGTGCCTCTTCCGGCACAGATCCCCGCCACCCGAACATGTCGGGCGAGCACATGGCGGTACTCGACGAGTACCGCCATGTGCCGAGCAGAGCAATGCTCGAGCCGATCCGAGCATCGGCCGAGCACGCTCGCTCATCACTAGTCAAGAGTAGAAACACTGTCCCAAGTCCTCATTTGCATGTTAATCTTGATAAGAGTCTCTGTAAGTGGATATAAGCTGTGTGTTCTATTCAGTAAAGGGAAAACTGATTCTAAAGCAATACACTAGTCCTGCCTGGTGATTGTGGAAAATTGGGATGTTCCAGCAGAGCAGCCTGCTCAAGATTGAAGGAAGCAGTGACTGACGGGGACACCCAGATGGGGGGTCCACGGGTACTGTCACACAAGGTACGGATGGCATTACCATCCAGTACCTTTCACACAAGTTGCAATGGCACTACAGCCAATGAGAGGGGGGAACTTTGCCAGGATACTCCTTTCTCATTCTCTGTCAAGTGCATATGATGGTGGCACAGTGCTGTTGCGCATATCAATGAGCAGAGAGGTGATGAATCAATTCCACCGAAGGCAGCAGGAAAATCAGTGCACAATCCATGAGCAAAAGAGGACTGAATAAAGCCCAGCTAACCCTATGTCTTAGCTCTCAACTGTAGTGAGTATGTGTAATGACCCTTATGTTCTGAAGTTTTATTGCTGTGGAGCAATATGATAATAGATACACAAGTCTATACACACCTAAAAAGAGGAGGGAAATTGCAGGACTGCTTTATGAGGGGACAGACAGACATAATAGGAAAAGTAATATATATTTCAGTGCTCTATATTGTTTATCCCTTGTATCTATCAATAGTAATCAATTATTTCATGACAAAAGGATTTAGAGGTAATGATAAAAAATCTATGCCAACAATCAACCAATAGATATCCTACTTGAAATTATTTAAAGAGACATTTAACCTGACGTAATAGATATAATTCAAGAATGACTGTAATAGCAATTATTCCCATGTGTGTATGTCTATCAGTAGTCAAGAACCATTTAAAGTCCCTCTAAAGTTCAAGGTATTAATGAGACATATTAACACTACAACAAGAATGACAATATGATGGGTAAGATGGATAAAAAATATATAAAAGAATCCTTGTAATATTCAAGACCCCAATGATATATATATATTACTACTTCATATAATAATACAGTTAATGGGATGTGATTGATGAATATAAATTATTATGATAAGTTGATATGATGACAAAATGAGATGAAAGATCTGTTACTACACAGTCCTTTTGTCCGATTCTCCCTTTGAGCTGCCTTGTCTGAAACATCAGGATCCCTTGGGGCTTGAAGTGTTAACTTAACAGCGAATTATATGGTGGTCAAAGCACTCAAAAAAATGGAAAAAGAATACAAAAAAGGGATATCTCTATGTAGTAGAACTGATCTAACCCCAACTGGTATACTCAGCAGAAAGACAATGACATAGAAAATCTTACAAGATAAATAAGAAATAAAAAATTATAAAAAAAAGCTATATAGAAAAACTAAAATAAAAAATATTTGTTTATCATAAGAATATAGAACATTAAAACATTTCTAGTGATCTAGAATCACTGGATGGGTTTGGTAATGATAGTATAAGCAATAAATGCAGGTAACTATAATATTCATATCAGTGTGGACCATAAATTATACTCCTCTAGGGTCTAGAAAAGTCTCTTTGAAGTGGACGAGAAAATGCAAAAAAAAGATTAATTTCCCTTTTTCACACATCAGTGAATTTAACAAGAAATGGCTAAGTGTAAAGAATGTATGGGTTACCCCTCCAAATGCCAGAGGGGTGCACAACCCATCACAATGGGACATGCAGTCCCCTGGCACACAAAAATATTTTTATTTTGTGGGATAATGTCTCACTAATGCATTGACACTGTTCATGCCACAGTTCAGAGTGTTTAAGGCATAGTAATGGTTAGGTATTAATGTAAGACTGATTCTTCTACATACTTTTGTATAACCATGTGTTCCTTTGTAACTGTCCATAACTTTGCTACTTTCATTTGATTTGATTTTAAAGTGTCCCCCTCCCATCTCTTTTTCCATATGTAACAAATCATCCCCCTCAGATATGGAATCCGGTCAGAGGACCAGACAAATCTCAATGAGGGACAATCTTCTTTTTGTCAATATAAGAAAAACTCTGACCCCTTGATGAAGGGGGGCCGGTTTTCCCTTATGCTGAAAGAAGATTGTCCCTCATCGCAATCCATCTGGACTGGCTTGCTGCTCATATGGGATCATTCTTTACATATGGAAAAGGGGCAGGAAGGTGACACTAATATAGAATAAAACAAAAATGGCAATGTTATGGATGCTTACATAGGTACACATCATTATACAATAGTATGTAGCAGAGTTGATCTTAACATTAGCTAACTGTTACTAGTCCTTTAAACTTAAGGGATAGTAACCCCACCGAAAACGTGACACCAAATGCGAGGAATCATGCAAACATACTTAACTCCCTTATTCCCATCTCTCAAACCTTTATGGTTTGAGAGATGTAAGACAAGAAAGACCTCCGATCCCTCCCCCTTCTCATGTATCCACTGTATAGCGGACGTCATGAGATTCTGCTTCCAGGACCAGACGGCGGCTCTGCAGGAGCGCTGTCATCTAGATATCTCCGTATTATTACTTAATCGGTATGGTATAAAACATGTGCCTGGCTTGCAAGCACATGTTGTAGACCATTCCGATTAAGTAATTATACGGAGGTATCTAGATGACAGAGCTCCTGCAGAACCGCCGTAAGTCTGTCGACCGGATTCTGCCTCTGACAGCTTTACAGCTCGTCAGGCAGAAACGGGAGGGATCGGAGGTCTTTCTTGTCTTACATCTCTCAAACCATAAAGGTTTGAGAGTTGGGAATAAGGGAGTTAAGTATGTTTCCATGATTCCTCGCATTTGGCGCCACGTTTTTCTGGGGGGTTACTATCCCTTTAGTGATCAATTTATACTGCCAGATCTTTCTGTCTCTCTGTTTCCTAAAATTTCCCACTCATTATAGTTACTTTAAGATCCTTAATGCTGTGATCAGTTCTGCGAAAATGTTGACACACTGGGGTGACTCTTTCTGATCACACTGGACCTATAACAATTAATTTTTCTGAGGTCTGTCCTGTCTCACCCACATATTGTCCTGTTTGGGGACATTTCACACACATGATGAGGTAGACAACATTAGATGATCCACATGGAACTGGACAACGATCATATACTGTTCTAACACTCCTAAGGGTTAAGCCTGTTATTTTCTGTTATGTGCATTTGTTTCACGAAAAGCAGCACACTCTTAAAGGGGAAGTCTGAATTCTGGAAGTATATTGTTTAATTCAGAAGAAGCTAAATACATTTTAGTCATTAGACATTTAGTACATCCTGCTAAATCTTAGCCAGGTGCTCTGCAGCACACATGACTATTAAGACCTAGACATATATGATGTTAGAAGTGGAATCATGAATGCCAGCTGAGAACATTATATGAACTTAGCAAGACAAAATGGAATAGTTAATCAAGAACATTACACCATATGTGAGTAGATCCCATTAGCCATGTGTTTTTCAGAATACCTGACTCTAAGATATAGCATAAAAAACAGTGGTTGTAGTTCTCCAACTGCTTGAGTGCCAGTCTTTGGCTATCTCAATATTAACCCTTGGAATGCCAGAGGGGTATGAAAAGCAATGCTCTGCAGTGCGTTATATACCCCACTGGCACTCAAAGAGTATTGTGAATGTTAAAAGGATCTCAGTTATTTATAACATATGTACATAAATGGACTACATAAATTTTTACATGTGTATATGTACACGTGGTTATCGTCACCACAAATTTTGCCACAGGGTCTAGCCCCAGATCTATTTGGAGCCTAACAATGCACCTGATTGCCCCTCTCTTTCTTATGGATGTATTGGAGTGCAGATGTGTATGGATGGCACACACAGGCCCAGTATGTCAAGCTGAACCCCTTGTCTATACTTGCTTTGATTGTCAAGTCAGATATATTGTCTGGTGGTGTTAGTGTCAGTGCTACGTGACTCAGCCTCAGAATGGCTGGCTGCTTGTAACTTAGTATATCCAGAGTTGATGGACACACAGTCTCATTGTACTGTAGAGTTAATATTTTAGCTGATAATATATATATATATATATATATATATATATATATATATATATATATATAGATATATAGATATATTCATGTAAAAGCCCGTGTACACGGGCCAAGGTCCGGGCGATGTTAACCCTTTGAGTGCCAGAGGGGTACGCAACTGTATTGCAATGCGTTTCGTACACCTCTGGCACTCAATGGGTTAAGAGGCCGGTCCTGCTCTGCGTCTTGTCGCCGACGCAGTCATGCACTGTAGAGATTGCCCAAAAGCACAGAATGCTCCCAGCACAGAACTCCCAGCATTCCTACACCTCCCAGCATTCTGTGCATTCGGGCAGTCTCTACTGCGCATTAGACTTTTACGATTTGGCTAATTTTGGAATTCGGACTAATAAGGCGTATTCGGGCATTATTTGGACCTTCCGAAAGCCAAGGTCCACCCACAAAAAAAAATCAGAATCCTAAACAGACCTAGTCCGAAATTTCGGTGTAAATTTCGGAAATTCTGACAGCGCTTTCCCGCTGAAACTATTACAATGTTGCTACATGCTGCTGAAAATAGATCTGCTAAAACAGGCGCTTTACAGTTCATGCAAAGTGCAAATATTAACCACATAAGGACACTAGCAATTTTGGCATTTTTGCTATGTGTGTGTTCAACCATAATTCCTATCTTACTCATTTATTGCACAAACACATATTATATACCATTTTTTTAAAAGGCAGAAAGGGCTTTAATTTGATGTAACATATACATATATAAGTGTGTAGGGGTTTATAAAATACCCCTTCCTGTCTCATCAGAGATTTAATATTATAATTAATTTAGTTTAATGTATTCTTTTATTTTTATTTCTTTAATTTAAATTTTTTATTGAATATTTTATATATTTTTTTTTAATTAGTCCGAATAATTTGGACTATTGCCTAATTTCATCTGAGTCGAACAGGTTCGGTCCGAAAATCGGATCCTCCAGATGGGGAAAAAAAAATTGTCCGAAATCAAATTTTACCAAAAATTTTTGCAGTGCACAAGTCTACTGTGCATGACGGCTTCTGACAAACATGCTAGCAAATTATTATATATATAACCAGTATTATTACATACTGCAATGCTTAATCAAGGCTAACATGGCTAACCTAAAGTAAATATATATTTTTACTTTGTTAACATTATTTTGTTGATGTAATTTAATAATTTTAATAACTTAAATAATTTCTCTGCTTTGAGACTTATGACGTGATCACTAATCCTAATGATCCTAAAGACGAAGTTTGAGGATATGGGAGAATATGTAAAGAAAGAATTAAAAGGGTGGGATAAAACACCGAGAGTGAGTACTCAGTGGAAGACACTCAAAGAAGTCCTCTTAAAGGCAACAAGATTACATGTTAGACAAATTAGCAAGAGGAAAAGAAAGAGAAATCCACTATGGTTTACTAGAGAGGTAAGAGCTATAGTGAAAGATAAAAAGTCTGCCTATAAGAGATATAAAGAGACTGGAAGTGAAGCGGACAGAGAAGGGTATAAAACTATACAGAAGAAGACTAAACAGATGATAAATGCTGCTAAAGCCTCAAAAGAGGAAGAAATGGCCAAATCTGTTAAGAAGGGGAATAAAACCTTCTTCAGATATATCAGTGACAGGAAGAAGAAAAACTGCGGGATTACAAAAATTAACAACGGAAAAAATCAGTATATAGAAGAGGAAAAGGCGGTCGCTGACCATCTGAATAACTACTTCTGCTCAGTTTTTTCAGACAGCGGCCCTCATAATCAGAAAATGGCTGAACACAGCATTGCCTCTAGTTGTATAATTTTAGCCCCAGTGTTTTCAGAGGCCGATGTTCTAGAGGAACTTGTCCGGCTAAAGTCAAATAAAGCGATGGGTCCGGATGGAATCCACCCTAGAGTTCTTAAAGAACTCCGATCTGTCATAGTTGGCCCCCTGACTAATCTGTATAACCAGTCCCTTCTTACGGGAGAAGTTCCTGATGATTGGAGAATGGCCAATGTTGTACCCATTCACAAGAAGGGTAGTAAAGAAGAAGCTAGTAACTACAGGCCAGTCAGCCTGACATCTGTAGTGGTAAAAATGATGGAGACTCTTCTAAAGAAGAAGATAATTGACCATCTAACAAAAAACAACCTGATGGACCCAAACCAGCATGGCTTCACTGAGGGCCGATCCTGTCAGACTAATCTCATTGATTTCTTTGACTATGTAACTAAAGTGCTGGATGAAGGTGGTGCTGTGGATATCGCCTACCTGGATTTCAGTAAAGCTTTCGATACAGTTCCCCATAAAGAGCTGATAGATAAATTATCAAGAATTGGACTTAACCCCTGGATAGTTCAGTGGATCTGCAGTTGGCTGAAGGACAGAAACCAGAGGGTTGTTGTTAATGGAGTGTATTCTGAGCAGAGACTGGTTACAAGTGGAGTGCCACAAGGATCTGTTCTGGGCCCTGTTCTGTTCAACATATTTGTAAGTGACATAAGGGAAGGCTTGGCAGGGAAGGTTTGCTTGTTTGCTGATGACACAAAAGTGTGTAATAGGGTTGATGTTCCAGGAGGTGTCTGTAATATGGAGAATGATTTGGCACTATTAGATAAGTGGTCAAAACAATGGAAACTTCAGTTCAATGTTTCCAAATGTAAAATAATGCACTTGGGGAAAAGAAACCCTCAATCTGACTATCGTATTGGCAGTTCTGTGGTAGCAAAGACTTCAGAAGAGAAGGATTTGGGGGTGGTCATCTCTGACAGCCTCAAGATGAGTAACCAATGCAACCAGGCGGTGGGGAAAGCAAATCGTATGCTTGGCTGCATAGCTAGAGGTATAACAAGCAGGAAGAGGGAGATTGTGATCCCTCTGTATAGAGCTCTAGTGAGACCACATCTGGAATACTGTGTACAGTTCTGGAGGCCTCATCTGCAAAAGGATATAACTAAAATTGAGCGGGTTCAAAGAAGAGCTACAAAAATGGTGGAAGGTCTAAAGCATAGAACTTATCAAGAACGACTCAGAGATCTAAATATGTATAGTCTGGAGGAAAGAAGAGAAAGGGGGGACATGATTGAAACCTTTAAATATGTTAAAGGACTGAACAAGGTTCAGGAGGGAAGTGTGATTAATAAGAATCTGAATACAAGAACAAGGGGGCACAATCTGAGGCTAGTTGGAGGAAAAATCAAGAAAAACATTAGAAAATATTATTTCACTGAAAGAGTAGTAGAAACTTGGAACAAACTTCCAGCAGAGGTGGTTGATAAATCCACAGTAACACAGTTTAAACATGCCTGGGATAAACATTAGTGATGAGCGAGCACCCCAATGCTCGGATGTTCGGGTGCTCTGACCGAGCACCCCCTGAGGCTCGAGTGCTCGGCCGAGCATCCGAGCCCCATTGAAGTCAATGGGAGGACTCGAGCATTACACCAGGCACCCCCTGCTCTGATGAGGGGAGGGTGCCTGGTCCATAGGAAAAGGGCAGAAAAAGATGGAAACACTACAGAAATGGTTCAGGGACAGCATAGGGAGGATGTCTGGATGCACCTTGGACTCCAACATCGCTGCTGGGAACGATCTTTCGCCCGTAGTACGCCATTTTTACAGACTGACCATAAAACACACAAAAAGGAAAATAAAAACGACTTTAGGCGAAAAATTGTTACCAAACAATATTTGCTGTATATTTACTTGTATATCATCTGCAAATTATCCCAAAAATTTCCTTGATTTTCGGAAGTGAGGCCATGATTAAGAGGGAAACGTGCGCAGAGGCAAATTCTCCCAAAAATTTCCTTGATTTTCAGAACTGAGGCCATGATTAAGAGGGAAACGTGCGCAGAGGCAAATTCTCCCAAAAATTTCCTTGATTTTCAGAACTGAGGCCATGATTAAGATGGAAACGTGCGCTGAGCTGACCATCTAAAACATTATGGGTGAGGGTCTGCTGCAGAGCTGACCATCCTAAACATTATATGCGAAGGCCCGCTAGTGAGCTGACGCTATAAAACATTATATGAGAGGGCCCGCTAGAGAGCTGACCCAATAAAACATTATATGAGAAGGCCCGCTGGTGAGCTGACCTATATAAAAATTGTCAAACAGGGCCCGCTGGTGAGCTGGCCCTATATAAAAATTATATCACAGGGCCCGCTGGTGAGCTGGCCCTATATAAAAATTATATCCCAGGGCACGCTGGTGAGCTGGCCCTATATAAAAATTATATCCCAGGGCATATGGAAGAGGAGGAGGAGGATGAGAAGATTAAGAGTCAACCATATACCCGTTTTTTGGGTGGAAGGGGTGAATGGGAATACAGAGTATTCCCATCATTGTAAATAACATATATAAAGTGAGTTTATGTTCCCCCGGGGCTTTCCTCCAGTGGAGTGGAGAAGTCAGGGGAAATCCAGGCCTTGTTCATTTTTATAAGTGTCAACCTATCAGCATTGTCGGTGGAAAGGCGGATACGCTTATCTGTTATGATGCCACCAGCAGCACTAAATACCCGCTCAGACAGAACGCTGGCGGCAGGGCAGGCCAGCACCTCCAAGGCGTAGAGTGCCAGTTCATACCACGTGTCCAGCTTGGACACCCAGTAGTTGTAAGGCACAGAGGGATCATTGAGGACGCTGACACGGTCTGCTACGTACTCCTTCACCATCTTCCAAAACTTTTCCCTCCTTGTGACACTAGGCTGCGCATCAGGGTGAGGGTGCTGGCGGGGTGTCATGAAGGTGTCCCACGCCTTGGAGAGTGTTGCCCTGCCTTTCTCGGAACTGCTGTGTGCTCCCCTTTTCTCCCCTTCTCGGTTGGCCAAGGTAGCACGTACTCTGCCGCCAGCGTTGTCAGATGGAAAATTTTGGAGCAATTTTTCGACAAGAACCTTCTGGTATTGCAACATTTTGCTTGTCCTCTCCACCGGAGGAATGAGAGATGAGAAATTCTCTTTGTAGCGGGGGTCCAGAAGGGTGAACACCCAGTAATCCGTGTTGTCTAAAATGCGTGTAACGCGTGGGTCACGGGAAAGGCAGCCTAACATAAAGTCAGCCATGTGTGCCAGAGTACCAACAGTCAAGATTTCGCTGTCCTCACCAGGAGGATGACTCTCAATCTCCTCATCCTCTTCCTCCTCTTCTGCCCACCCACGCTGAAGAGATGGAACTAAAGTTCCATGGCTACCCTCTGTAGCGGAGGCAACCGTGTCTTCCTCCTCCTCCTCCTCCTCCTCCTCCGCCTCCTCCAATTGTCGCTGAGAAGACGAAGTGAGGGTGCTCTGGCTATCACCTTGTGTAAGCTCTTCCTCCCCCATTTCCACCTCTTCCACATGCAAAGCGTCGGTTTTAATTGTGAGCAGCGAGCGTTTCAGTAGACACAGAAGTGGGATGGTTACACTGATAATAGCGTTATCGCCGCTCACCATCTGTGTCGATTCCTCAAAATTGCGTAAAACCTCACAGAGGTCTGACATCCATTCCCACTCCTCACTTCTGATTACAGGAAGTTGAACGGAGAGGCGACGACCGTGTAACAGCTGGTACTCCACTACTGCCCTCTGCTGCTCACAAAGCCGGGCCAACATGTGGAAGGTGGAGTTCCAGCGCGTGCTCACGTCACACAGCAGCCGGTGAGCTGGCAATTGTAAGCGCTGCTGCAGCTTCAACAGGCCGGCTGAAGCTGTTGATGACTTACGGAAATGTGCACACACGCGGCGCACCTTGGTCAAGAGATCATGCACATTGGGGTAGGTTTTTAGAAATCGCTGCACCACTAAATTAAATACATGCGCTAGGCATGGTACGTGTGTGAGCTTGCCGAGCTCCAAAGCCGCCACCAAGTTACGCCCATTATCACACACAACCATGCCTGGTTGCAGGTTGAGTGGCGAGAGCCACTGCTCGGTCTGGTGACTAATCCCCTGCAACAGCTCTGAGGCCGTGTGCTGTTTGTCCCCAAGGCAGATCAGCTTCAGCACGGCCTGTTGACGCTTCCCCACTGCAGTGCTACACTGCTTCCAGCTACTGGCTGATGGGGGAGTGGCGGTGTGTGTAGAGAATTCGGAGGTGGAAACGGAGGAGGAGGAGCCAATAACGTAGGTGCTGGTGGAAACCCTGATGGAGGTAGGGCCCGCAATCCTCGGCGTGGGTAGCACCCGTGCCATCCCAGGGTCCGAGTCGCTCCCAGCCTCCACGACATTCACCCAGTGTGCCGTCAGGGAAATGTAGCGTCCCTGGCCACAAGCACTTGTCCATGTGTCAGTCGTTAAGTGGACCTTCCCAGTAACTGCGTTGGTCAGGGCACGGGTGATGTTACGGGACACATGGTGGTGTAATGCGGGGATGGCACACCGGGAAAAGTAGTGGCGGCTGGGGACCGCGTACCGAGGGACAGCTGCTGCCATCAGGCTGCGGAAGGACTCAGTGTCCACAAGCCTAAATGGCAGCATTTCGATGGCCAGTAATTTTGAAAGGTGTGAGGTTAGTGCTATGGCCTGTGGGTGGGTGGCTGGGTACTTTCTCTTGCGCTCAAATGCCTGGGGTAACGACATTTGGACGCTGTGCTGGGACAGGGAAGTGGATGTGGTCGCTGATGGTGCTTCAGATGCTACAGGTGCAGGGCGGGAGGTATGCGGGCCTGCGCCTTCAACAGGCGATTGGCCGGCACCGAAAACAGGGGAAGAGGAGGCAGTGGTGTGGCCTGCAGACACAGATGGGCGATCCAGGCGTTCCTCCCACTTACTACGGTGCTTGGATGCCATGTGTCGGATCATGCTGGTGGTGGTGAGGTTTCTAGTGTTCATGCCTCGGCTCATTCTGGTGTGGCACAGGTTGCAAACTACAATTCTTTTGTCGTCCGCACTTTCCTTAAAAAAACGCCATACCGCGGAACACCTACCCCTTGGCAAGGTAGATTTACGCAAGGGGGTGCTCCGTGGAACATTTGCGGGCCGGTTTGGTGCGGTCCGCCTTCTTTCTGTAGCCACACCACTGCCTCTTCCAGCCTGTTGCGGTGCTGCAGATGGCTCACCCTCAGGACTGCTGTCATCGCTCGGCTCTACACCTTCCCAGGTGGGGTCAGTCACCTCATCGTCCACCAAGTCCTCCTCCACTTCCTCACTCTGATCATCCTCCTCAAGTCTTGATCCCACCACATACTCAGTCATTGACAACTGTATAACATTCTCCTCAACAAGGTCTTGAGACGGAAATAGTGGTTGATTTAATGGCAACTGTGTCTCATCATCATCATCATCATCCACTACTTCCTTTGACCTTAAATGCCGTTCACATCTGTCATCTTCTTGTGATTGGGTAGCCTCTAGAGGTTGTGAATCAGGGCACAAGATGTCATGTTCCTCTGCAAGCGTGCTTGGAGAGAGGGTCAAATGAAGGATTGGTGATGAGACGAGCTCCTCACTATATCCCAGTGTGGGATCACTTCTTTGACCAGACCGTGTATGGTGGGAGGAAGGATGATCAGAGTGAGGATTATGTTGACCAGACTCTTGGCTACTGAGAGTGGACTTGGTGGAAGACAGGGTGGTGCTTAACCGACTGGAAGCAGTATCAGCTGTCATCCAACCGACCACCTGTTCGCAGTGGTCGGACCTCGAGAGTGATGTCCTGCGACGCCCTGTAAAATTACACATGAAGCTAGGTATGGTGGATGTCTTTCTTTCTTGTGCTCTGGCACCAGGCACAGTTTCTCCGCGTCCTGACCCGCGCCCTGAACTTTCAGGATCACGTCCACTTCCCCGTCCCTTTTTACCCGCCTTCTTCATCTTACACAGAATATGTGACTTTAATATTTGAGTTTGAAAACTTAACAGTATTTCTTATTATTCTGCAACTGTACAGAGTACACAGAATAGGCTGTTAAACGGCGGTGAAACACACTGAATGGAATATGTGACTTTAATATTTGAGTTTGAAAACTTAACAGTATTTCTTATTATTCTGCAACTGTACAGAGTACACAGAATAGGCTGTTAAACGGCGGTGAAACACACTGAATGGAATATGTGACTTTAATATTTGAGTTTGAAAACTTAACAGTATTTCTTATTATTCTGCAACTGTACAGAGTACACAGAATAGGCTGTTAAACGGCGGTGAAACACACTGAATGGAATATGTGACTTTAATATTTGAGTTTGAAAACATAACAGTATTTCTTATTATTCTGCAACTGTACAGAGTACACAGAATAGGCTGTTAAACGGCGGTGAAACACACTGAATGGAATATGTGACTTTAATATTTGAGTTTGAAAACTTAACAGTATTTCTTATTATTCTGCAACTGTACAGAGTACACAGAATAGGCTGTTAAACGGCGGTGAAACACACTGAATGGAATATGTGACTTTAATATTTGAGTTTGAAAACTTAACAGTATTTCTTATTATTCTGCAACTCTGCACAGTACACAGAAAAGGCTGCTAAACTGCGGTGAAACACACTGAATGGAATATGTGACTTTAATATTTGAGTTTGAAAACTTAACAGTATTTCTTATTATTCTGCAACTGTACAGAGTACACAGAATAGGCTGTTAAACGGCAGTGAAACACACTGAATGGAATATGTGACTTTAATATTTGAGTTTGAAAACTTAACAGTATTTCTTATTATTCTGCAACTGTACAGAGTACACAGAATAGGCTGTTAAACGGCGGTGAAACACACTGAATGGAATATGTGACTTTAATATTTGAGTTTGAAAACTTAACAGTATTTCTTATTATTCTGCAACTGTACAGAGTACACAGAATAGGCTGTTAAACGGCGGTGAAACACACTGAATGGAATATGTGACTTTAATATTTGAGTTTGAAAACTTAACAGTATTTCTTATTATTCTGCAACTGTACAGAGTACACAGAATAGGCTGTTAAACGGCGGTGAAACACACTGAATGGAATATGTGACTTTAATATTTGAGTTTGAAAACTTAACAGTATTTCTTATTATTCTGCAACTGTACAGAGTACACAGAATAGGCTGTTAAACGGCGGTGAAACACACTGAATGGAATATGTGACTTTAATATTTGAGTTTGAAAACTTAACAGTATTTCTTATTATTCTGCAACTGTACAGAGTACACAGAATAGGCTGTTAAACGGCGGTGAAACACACTGAATGGAATATGTGACTTTAATATTTGAGTTTGAAAACTTAACAGTATTTCTTCCTATTCTGCAACTCTGCACAGTACTCAGAATGTGCTGCTAAACTGCGGCGACGCACACTGAATGGAATACGTGACTTTGATATTTTAGTTTGAAGACTTAACAGAATGTGCTCTAATCTGCAACTTTGCACACTAAACAGAATGTGCTCTAATCTGCAACTTTGCACACTAAACAGAATGTGCTCTAATCTGCAACTTTGCACACTAAAC
Organism: Rhinophrynus dorsalis; assembly: GCA_037306005.1. Classification (NCBI taxonomy): domain Eukaryota; kingdom Metazoa; phylum Chordata; class Amphibia; order Anura; family Rhinophrynidae; genus Rhinophrynus; species Rhinophrynus dorsalis. The sequence goes on along the minus strand of CM074720.1, from coordinate 327,527,620 downwards.
AGAATGTGCTCTAATCTGCAACTGTGCACACTAAACAGAATGTGCTCTAATCTGCAACTTTTCACACTAAACAGAATATTTTTTTTTTTTTTTTTTTTGTTTTTTTCCCCCCACACAAAATAACCTGCTGCCCCCACACACAGTAGTCCTAAAAAGGACTTTTGGTTCTTTTTTGTCACAATTTTTTTTTTTCCTCCCTACACTGCCTTTCCCTTCCTATCCTCAGCTCTCCCTGGCTCAGACTGAGCCGAACTCGATGGTCAGGTGCTATACAGCACCTGACCACGGGTTCTGGCCAGCCAATCAGTGTAATGCCAGCAGCCAACATGGCTGCTGGCATTACACCGATGTCAGAGCCTCCCTGCACGTTTATTGGCTGCGCAGCAGCCGCAAAACGTGCGGGGAGGAGACCCGAACATGGCGGGCGAGCACATGCGGTACTCGTACGAGTACCGCCATGTGCCGAGCAGAGCGATGCTCGAGCCGATCCGAGCATCGGCCGAGCATGCTCGCTCAACACTAATAAACATGTATCTATCCTAAGATAACAATAAAGGAATACTAAAGGGCAGACTAGATGGACCAGGTGGTCTTTTTCTGCCGTCAATCTTCTATGTTTCTATGTTTCTATGTTTCTATCCAATAATGTTTCCTGTAATTATCATACACTTCAATTAATACTTCCCCTTTAAGTTTTTCTTACCAATTATGGTTGTTACGTTTTAAATCTTACCCTTAAATGTAACCTTTAAATTTGTTCATTTCCGGCTTCAATTTAAGTCTATAATTAAGAGTTAGTTTTAGCATGAAACACATAAGACAGTTTGGAGTCACATGAGCCACCTTTTTTGTCTTACTTCATCACCCTTTATGGTTTTGATTTTAAAAGTGTTAGTAATAGATGAAAACAGATCTCCAATTGCTGTACATAGTTTTTTTGACCATGTAGAGTGATATGTCAATAGTATATGATTTGTAGTTCAACAGTAATTTAATTATAAAGGATCCCCCCGCCCCTTTTACCAATGTCACTCTGCTTTCCAAGTTGGTCAGCATGGAACACAGCGAGGGACAGTCTTCAATGAGCATAAGGAATGTCCTTCCCTCATTCCTCAAGGGGGCAGGATTTTACTTATACTTAGTGGATGAAGACTGTCCCTTGCTATGAGTTGTCCAGTCCATTGACTGGATTCCACAACTGAGGAGAGGCGGCTAAGAGTAAGTAAAAGGGACAGGAAGGGGAACCTTTATAATTAAATTACTATTGAACTACAAATCGCATACTATTGACATACTGCTCCAAATGCTCAAAAAAACGATGTACCGCAATCGGAGCTCCTTTCCTCAGGGCAGATGACAGTTTACACTGTCTGTTTAAATACTGGCACTTAATTGAGAGTCTCCAATGGAGCAACAGAATGCTTCCACCTGATGAAAAGGAAAATTAAGAATATTTTTTGTTTTATATTATGTAGCTTGTTATATATTCTTCTAGTCTCTTGGTTGCTTTGTATATAGGAATATTAGGTGCATAAAAAAAAAAAAATAAATATATATATATATATATATATATATATATATATATATATATATATATATATATATAAAACATTATTATGTGTTATACCTTTCATCCCAGAATAGTTAATAATTATAATAATTTAATCAGGAATATTAATTCCAATGAGGCTGATATACTATAAGGAAAAAAGATTGTGCTATATAAAAAGATTCTATTATCTGCAAAATAAATTGATAGGCCTCATATCTTGAGAATGAACCATGAACCCTTTTTTTGCATAAAATCCAAATGGAGATAAATGTTTTTATAAGTGTAATATTTAAAATCTGTAATATTGCATAAGACTAATAATTCCATGGGATCCAAATAATACAATAATTACAGATGCCACATAACAATACATTGGTCAGATAAAGAGGTCATAAAGTAGAGATGACTTCTCCAGTGATACAATTTCTCCAGTTCCTATATAGCCTATCCACTAAGATTTCTCCAGCTTTGGAGATCTTATTGTATAAACTCTACTGAATATCATAGGAACTAGAGAAGTGATATCACTGAAGAAGTCTTCTCCGCTTTATCACCGCGATATCATGCCCTAGTGCATAAGCCCCATTATATGTCAAAGTTAGCATAAGTTAAATTCCAGACAACAGTAAAATAACAATTAATGGGGAAAACGTGAACGAACACAGGCAGAAATTGCTTGTATTAATGCTAGTTGCAGGTCCGAAACATCCCAACTTGGCCCTGTAGTGAATTACAGAGACGAAACATCACTTGCATATCATATTAATCCCACCAAAAGTGTGATCCAGTTCTGAAATTACAGGCAAGCTCCTTCTGCATGGTTGTAACAGCTAAATCCATATGTATATTTAAGCCTTGTGTAGGCCTCGTCACTGAGGTGAATCTGGTTTCCCCAAGCACTGAAGCAAATGTCTGTATTACTCTTCACCATTAGAGAGACGCTCTAAGGGTTTTCAAAAACAAACCAAAAGATGAGAAAGGCTTGACTGTTTGTCCTACAGAAAGTGTTTGTTTAATTCCTTCTAAGCTAGAGAGGTCTCCATCTCATTTCTTCTCTAGCAATTATTGGTTTATATGCCCCACTTAAATCAATGGGGATTTTCTCAATTCTTATTTGTTCCTTATGGGGCTGTTGGCTTGGTCCAGAATTGCTCCTCTTTTCTGTTATGCATAGGTTCCACAGTGTTTTTTGCCCAGTGAATATCCCAGGTAATTCTGGTTCCCAGGAACAGTATACATTAACAAAGAACACTTTTGCAACATGTTTTTTTCATGAACTTAATTTCCCAGCTCCATCAAACCTGGGCTTGCTGTTAACTTCAAAAGACAGACATATACAATCATTGCAATTCCATCTGAATGAATCATCTCATGATGTCTTTGACTCATAATAAAGAGCAACATGGCTGTAATATAAAACAGAATCATGAATTCTTATTAAAAGTGAAAATAAAAACATACTTCAAGTAGTAATAACAATCAATGAGTTTAGGAAGATATGGATATTTAGATTAAAAATATCCATATGTGTTTTATCATGCAACACTGTACGTTCTGTATGTAATATATACATTTTGGGGGAATAAAATGGAATTAATGGAATTCAGGAAACTGTTTCTAGGTTCTAGTCTTATAATATTTCTGTACAAGAATAAATAAAAGCCTTAGGGCAGCTACCTGTAGAGCACATATGGCCAGCATTGGTATTGTCTTTGCTCTTTTTTATGCCATTCTCCTTGATCCTCCATAATCTGAAATTTAGAAGTCTGTGTCAAAAAAGAAAGCTTTAGTACTTCTGGTACAAACACCATGCACCATGGGGGACAACTAAGAAATGTGTATTGTTTTTAACTGCTTGAATGCTAGAGAATTATCCAATGCAAAAGAGGAATTAAAATCTTGGGAATTTATATTTTTCTTCTATGAGGAATTTGACAGAGGGGATATGTTACTACCGACTAAAATCCACATTGAAATACAGATTTAGAATGCAGTTAAGAACAAACTAACTCACCCAATCTACCCATTTCACTAATAAAATACACAGTCTTGCATACTTCTACCCTAGGATATTTTTAATTCCATAGCAGTGTTTGTACCTACAAATGAGTCTATCATTTTTTCTGTAAAGTAGGACTTACACACATTACTTCTGCCTTTTCCTCCTGTAATAGTAGATCATGACCTCTTGTTCTAGTTTTCCTCTTTTTATGAAAAATGCTTCCCTCCTGAAGTATAATAAATCCCTTAATGTATTTAAAGGTTTGTAACCTATAACCCCATCCCTCCTTTTTCCAAGCTGTAAATATTGTTATTTGAGTCTATCCTGCAACCCTGTGTCATCATTTTGCAGCTACCTTAAAGTAACATGACAGTTCTCCATAGAATATGATAGTATCAACTTCATCACTTTCTGACAGTTTTAACAGTTTTATAACTTTTGAATAGATCTCATCAGAAAAAAGCTCTGTAACTTTTCTTTTAAGAACAATTTAGTTTGTTTTAAATAAAATGAAATCTGCCTGTTTATTAGGGATGTGTGAATGTTTTTGCCTAAAAGAAAAATGGGAGGAAAATTACATTTTTTGTCAAGTGGCACATTTTTCATGAAAATTGAAAATTTTTTTCATCTAACTCATTGCATTGAAATCAATGGGAAGACTGATTTTTTCCCTACCACATCTCAGGTTTCCCTTGCCATGTTTCCACCAAAATTCTGTGTGACTGACTGGGAACACACAGGTAGAGGTGTCTGTTATTTCTGTCCTAAGAGAGTCTGGGGGTGTGAGAAGAAAGAAAAGGGACAATTACCCCAAATACCCCAAAATTCTGTGTGACTGACTGGAAAGACACAGACAGAGGTTATGCAAATTTCTTCCTTATCTGGCTGTCATCTCTGTACTAGGGGAGTCTGGGGAAAGAAGCAGTTGAACAGGGAGTGTTGTGTTTTGTTTTTTTTGTTTTTTTACAGTGATAGGGATAGTTAATTAAAATAAAAAATGATAGGTGACAAAGACAGGGACCAGATGTGAGCTGTGTTTGAGGGAGACTGATACTAGATGAGATCGAGTGTTTTGTAGAGGGTCAAGGTAAGACATCACATACAATCAGTTGTATTGTGTACTTTACAGTAAAAACACACACATTAGTTGAGTAATGCCCATAAAATACACAAGGGGTAGGGGGAGAGTGAAAGGATTGGGAGCAGTGCAGAGACATGAGAATAAAGTGGTAGTTCAAAAACTGACTGCAGCCATGGTTGCTGCAGAGTGTGCAATAAATGATGGTGATCCCTCTCCTCCAAAGGAGGATGCAGTTTGTCAAATTCCTGCGAGATGTTCCACCACCAACAGAACCAGCACTATTAATAAACCATCTAAAACACCTGTCCTGAAAGTAGTAGCGAATGTTGTGAAAATCCCTCAAAGGGGAACCACTGGAAACCATAGACAGGAAATGGAGCTATTCTAGCTGGAAATTCTGTGCTGTTAGAGAAATGGTGGAAAATCTATGGATTTCTCTACAATTGTGAATTCACATATGAATAGCAGAAAATCATGCTTTTTTTTCATGAAAATTCCTATAAGAACAAAAGTGCCAGAGGAGAGAGCTACACATTAAAGCATTACTACTACCTTTGTTCACAGCAGCCAAACACCTCATGCTAGAAGGTGATATACTAAGTTGGGGTGTCCCCAAGTGCCTGACCATTCTTTGGGAGGTCAGAGATAGGTTACTGATGCCTCTAACGTATGACTCCACCTTATGGCAAAAGGGGATATAGGGGCCCATGAGAGTACATTTTTAAATTACTCCTTTTTTGGAGTGTAGCAGAAAATGTAAGCCCCTTTTTGGGCTTAGAGGGTAAAAGGACCTCATGAACATTATCTTATTTATTCATCCATTTGTTTAAATTTGTGAAGCTCCTTCAACATTTGGATTGTGATAAGGGCTTGATTAATATCTTCCCATTACTCTCCTCTGGCCAGATGACTGAGGGAGGGAAGAACCTAAACTCAGGAGACCCTCTCTAATCAGCTGATAGCCTTACCTGGTGCTGTGCTATCAAATGAAACCCTAGAGTCTAGAAACCCCATTTTATTTCTACTCAATTTAATGTAGATGACTTGTTTACACCACTGGAATGCTTGGCAGTAAATTGCAATGCAAAGAGGATAATGTTATCACATCTTTCTCCTATCTCCTGTATAAAGAAACAGAAGGTTAGATGGTTAGTAGAATGCAAAAGAAAATGAGAGGAGACATCAACATGTTGGGAGGAGATCAGAAAAGGGAGAGGACAGTTTTGAGTAAGGTGCACACTGCACTCAATGGAAAGTTCTACGGTTGCAAAGTTAATATATTATGATAGAAACTATAGTACATCCCATATTAAAAAATATAGGTTGCAGAAGGGTAGAATGTCTGTTACTTCAAACTGAAATCTTACCTGAGATAAGATTTTTATTTCAAGTTGAAGAAAATGGAATAAGTGCAGGGAGGTCACATTTTAATATGCATTGCTATTCTTGCAGCTACTGGAATCAGCCTCAGTAGGTGCCAGCATTTTTGTCATATATCACATAGTAGTTGAAGAACCCGTGTACACGGGCCACAGTCATGCAGACATTCACAGTAGAGACTGCCCACACCACAGCTGATATGGAGCAGTGCGCTCCGAATTCAGACCGGAGTCCTCTCTGCACACCGGAATTCAGAGCACCCTGCTCTGTATCAGCCGCGACGTGGGCAGTCTCTACTGTGCATGACTGCAGCACGCGCAGCCGTCTCTACTGCACATGACAGCTTCTGACAAACTTAGTTAGTGAATTATAACATAGGATGTTTCAGTTCTGATTGCTAGAAGATTGTGTTTTTGGACAGTTTTAGAGCTTTTTAAGGCATACCAGGTTGTTTCAACCACTAAACATATATGTAAAAAAGACTACTTAAATTGTAATCTATTATCATATCAGACTTGATGTTTGATAAATCAGATAGTTCATTCATTAAACCAGAAAATAGGATTATGTGTAGAGTAGAAAGAAGACATGACCAATATACAGAAAGGTCAATACAATCTTGGCATGAAGTGAAGGAACAGCCTCCATGGTTATGTCTGTGACTGATTGCTGCTACAGCCTGTGTAGCCTTGCCTAATCCTGATTTCCAAGGGGTTCACCCATCAAATGTATATTATTTGGATGCAGCAAGTTTTCCTTTCTTGCAATTTAGTAGCCAGAAGAGAAGCAGTGTCACAGCTAGTTTGAACATCTCATCTCTCTGAATTTTTAGTAAGTCTAGTATTGTAGTCACTCAGAATAAAAGTCAAAAATCACAAAAAGGTACAACTACAACATTAATTGATTGTAAATATGTGCTTCTAATATGAAGTTCCCCTAATTTGGCATTTGTGAATGTCCTGGAGAGGTTTAAGAGTGCAATGTACTATAAATTAATCATAATGGAAAAATACTGGCTCATGAAATGGTTAAAGGATAATATTTTCAGAAATGTTTGAAAATGTACCTTAAAGAATTAATATTGCAGTAAGATGTGCTTGATGAAGTTACCCTTTCTGATGTTACAAATTTTGTCTTTGAAAAGAAAATTCAAAGAAATAAAGATTTTTTTTTTTTACCAATTGAGTTAATAACCGCATACTACTGCTTCTTACTCCTATCTGCTAATAAAAAATGCTGTCTCCAAATTTAGTAAGACTGGGCTAAGTTTAATGTAATTGAATATATTTGATTGAATCTTTTAAAAGTCAGTCCAGTGACGGGACCTTTCCCATTGGAAACAGTGCTGAACAAATCTTTTCCAGCAATAAATATTTTCTATGAAATTCTGACTAACCAAAGTTAATGGTTTACTTAATGGTTTAACCTCGTAAACCCCTTAAGGACCAGTGGTCCTGGGGTTGGTTTCCCTTTAAGGACCAGATTGACAACTTCAGCCACATTGCCATCCCAGAATTCCATGATGTGCCAGGACAGTCACTTGTCCTTAAGTGCTGGGACCGGCATGATGGTCCTGGCATGTCAAGGATCCTTAAGGAGTTAAATTAGTTTTCACCGAAAATTGAAAACAAACGATTCAACATGATTTTTTTGCTGTGCTGTTCATCATTTTAGTTTATATTAAATGTAATATTTCAGCTTGATCTTATAAAACACCTTGATCTAAATCACATTTCATAGCTAAATTCCCATTAATTGATTATGTAGTTGAAGGCATTTAATGGGTTCTTTGAGTTTGAGTACATGACCCTGGCTTAACTCCCACACCCGCTTCCGCATTTAAAAGCAATGTGTTGCGTTTCTCTCCGGTACTCAAAAGGTTTACTCTGCAATACATATGCAAGGGGCACTCTATGTCGAATTACAAAGGTGGGACTTAGTATGTCGAAGGAGAGCACTCTATGTCGAATTACAAAGGAAGAAGTTAGTATGTCAAAGGAGTGCACTCTATGTCGAATTACAAAAGGGGGTAGATGTCGGAGAGGAGAACTCTATGTTGAATTTACACTGTCTGACACCCCCAGCCTTCTTCCATTGCCTAGGCAGTGTCCATGGGGATTTGTGGCTAGCAGTGGGCAAAGGGAAAAGGCTGGAGAGGGTCAGACAGTGTACATGAGGATCTGTGGTTACCAGTGGTCAAGGGAACTAGTCTGGGGGCCCAGCAGTGTATATGGGGTTCTATGACTACCATTGGGCATGGAAATAAGGCTGTGGTAGCCACAAATCCTCATATATGCGTGACCCACAGTCTTGTTCTCCTGGGAGTGCACAGAATGTATACGATATGATACATAGCTAAGGGGATAATTATGTAGTGCTTGGTGTACTATTGTTTATTTTTAACCCTTTGAGTGCCACAAGGGTGAGCAATGCACATCAATATGGAACTCAAGCTTCCCATCTTTCCCCTATGGATTCTGTCTTAATCAAAGCTACACATATCACCACACTCTCCCCAAAAACTGAACCTGCTCACATCATTCTGTGAAATCTTTTCTTCTGGAGCACTGGTACCATGCACTACCATTTGGCAAACTCAGCACTTTCAATCCCTCATACCCTGTTGTCTGTCTCCTATTACCCATTTAGACTGTTAGCTCCTTGGGACAGGAACATCTCTCCTATTATTTCTATGACTGTGGCATTAATTTTATTCCCTTTTATTTATTGTAACATACTTCTGTTGTAAGGTGCTGCAACACTGTGTGGCGCAATATAAATAAAGATATACATACACACGAGTTACAGTACATTGTACTGTAATAACCAATTAAATAATTTTTGGTCATCAGAGCATACCCCAACAATTCTTACGTTTTCTAGTTGTTGAGAATTACACATGTGGTGAAAATTAATTTGTGATCATTTCATTTTTAAGAGATAACGAGGTATACATAAATGTAATGAATGTGACATAAGTCCAATGGTTGGAACACTATTGGATATAACTGTATAGAACTTTCTGAAGTCTGACCACAAGACAGAGGTCTGAATATTGGCAATGTGAGGCAAAATCAGGTCACAGAGAGAGAGAGAGCGAAACAGCTAGGTTTGGGCAAGTTGGTATCAAAACAAGGAGTTAGTAGTAAGATTTTTCACTAAGTGAGTCAATGTCTGGACATGGAAAGTGGAAAACATGATGTTGATGAGATGAGGTATCTATGATTAAGCACTATACGTGTAAAAACACATAAGACTTAAATTGTGTGAGGAGTTTGATCTTCTCCAAATAAAACTGCTTTTATCCACTATTTTGGATTTCTGCATGAGTGCAGTCTTTCTTTGTTTGCACTATTAGGGATTGAATGTCACCATAGTGGAATCCTAGAACTGTGGTGAATGTTTCATGACTGTGTTTGTTCTTTTGTTCTTTAATTATAAATTATAACAGCAATTAAAAAAAGGAAATCATGAGCTATATAGTAATCCGGCAAAGCACAAAATATGTTTAAATTGTTGAGGAAAGCTGGGCAAGCTGAATCTGGTCAGTGATCGGTTTACTGTTAAAATATCTTACAGAAAATATTCTGCAAATACACGACGCGATCAATATGTTGCCGGGATTAAAAGGGAGACATGAGAATCTTGCCCTGTGAGATTCTCATGTCGGCTTTTTAAAAGTCGCTTCAAGTCACCCGCAGCTTCTAATGAAGTGTCCGCATTAACCATTGGGAAATTGAAAAAAATTAGTACCCCTCTGATATCGTGCCTACTTCCTGTGAAACTCCATCACTACCCCTCTAGTGACTGTGGTAGAGGAGAAAACGTTCCTGCAGCTAGCGAGGAGAAAGATGTGATGAACCCGCTTCGGGACTGCTTCATGAGGTCAGAGGCACACAATGGGTTAAATGATGCTCATTGGTAGCAGGAACGTTTTCTCCTCTATCATGATCACTGGAGCTATACATAAAGTGCATACAATATAGATAACATACAATGTGAATAGCAACAAATGCTTTACTTACAAATCAGTGTAGTATTAATAGAAATGGAATGTGTCAGCGAATCTGTTTGCTATATAAAAAGTCCCAATACAAAAGAGTCCAAATGATATATTAATCAGATGTACAAGACCTTCCAATTTTCAAGGGATAATTGTTATGACGATCACTTCTAGATTCACTGCCTGACTGAGATGTCCGTCAGACAGGCTGGAGAGGCTTGTGGGGAATATATAAACTGGGGGAAAGAGAGACCGGCGCAGCGCTCAGCAACATGCTGCTGGGGTAGGCAGAAATTGCGGCATTAAACATTATTTTTGAGTCTAAATTTTACCCTAGGTACTATCTAGATACTAGATATTTTCCCACACACTCTATCAATCTTTCTCTCTCCCACTCTCCATCAGGAGTTCTGAGTACTCATTCTCTTTCAGCTGCTTTGGGTTCCATTCACTCCCATTCCTCTCTCTCCATTGCTTCTCTACTGATGCCCTTCTGCTCTCCTGCCCACCCCATGCCCTTTTTCACCCTGTACTTCCTTCATTCTAAAATGATTTGCACAGAGCTGGGTTTTTCACCAGGTCTTCTTCTCATGTCACAGCTTCGGTCTCTCTCTCCCCTTCTGTGCAGAATGACAAGGCAGGAGAGAGAGAGAGACCAGTGAAGAGCTCAGCAACATGCTGCTGGGGTAGTACGGCTGAGAAGGGAGCATCATTAATTGGTCAAAGCAAGGTGCCTGGGATAAAACTTGAATCAGACTCAAAGTTATCTGGAGAAATAACCCTTTTAATCCCATAGGTGGCAGACATAGCATTGTGGAAGTCCCCTGAACATAAAGCCAATTTCTTATTAGTAACTCAGCTACCAGCTCTATAAATATTGTATTTCTTATTTCTAACTCGGCTACCGACTTTATAATGATTGTATGCAACGTTCAGTACACGACATGAGAATCTTGCGCTGTCATGCAGTGCAAGATTCTCTTGTCAAATTTTTTTATTATGGCAACATAGAAAATGTGTTATATGGTTACACGCTCTTTTGTGTGCGACCTTTTAAAAGGATACCCAGTGATCTGTCTCTTAACATAATTCGGCAAAAACAAAATAAGTGAACAGGGTAGGCCTTCATTAGTCTGTTTTCAGAGCATCTGACTGGGAACACAGAGAACACCTGAGTTCAACATCTGGTAGTTATAGCTTTCAAAAATCTGTTATATCTGTTATATTGCAATTTTACCTTTCTATGTATATATATATATATATATATATATATATATATATATATATATACACATATAGTAACATACCATTAGAAAGAATGTACTGTACTGATCCACCATATGTTTTCTGTTCTTCTGTTTTCTAGAATTGAGGTTGATATTGCTTTGTCTTCATGGTTTAGGATAAGAGTTATTTATACTAGTGCAATAGACTATGGCTGAATTCTATTAGGATTTCTAACTTTTTCAGTGTGTGTTAATGTAGATATGTGTGGTATTTTATTTTAATTAGCAGTTGATTCTATTGAGGTTGAAAGGCTATTAGCTAGAGTTCAAAAAAAGCTGTTCCAGCAATGCTGCTTGTTATGCAAAATGACAGACCAAAAAGATCAACTGTCAATTTACAAGAAAAATAATTTCTCTCTTTTGGATATAAAAAGGACAACAATAGTAATTGCCAATTATGAAACTGCCATCTAATGTAGCAAAAAGTGAACCACTCTATTTAATTTATTTAAAAATACCACCCATTCTGGAGCCTACGTAATAACCCAGTACAATGTGTACAGATTTTCTGTGGTTCCTGGATGCATAAACTAGGAATAGTTCATATACAAACATACTTTTTCATAGTACAAATTAATTGATTTTTTACAGCAGTGTATATTGTTGTGTCCCTAGATCCCATCTAATAAGTGACAGACAAATGCATATTTTACTGTTCGCATAGCAGATGTGCAAATTAGTCAAAGAGGCATAAACAATAGGAATCTTTATGCAACCCATAAGGACACATACCAAATGGATTTAGTTGCATTGTGCCAATTCTTACTTTTACCTGAATGATGACATAAATACTAAATATTTTCTGAAATACATCATATGTTCCATAAAAAGTACACAGAGTAGGATGAATAACAATGTTTGTGGATAATACATAAACAATTAAAAATCTAGAGAAAAGCAATTGTACCACTGGAGTAAGAAACTAATGTCATAACTAGGGGTGGGCGAAAAGTTAGAACATTTTCCTGCACTACGTTTTGTGAAGTATGGACATTTTTTTCTTTTTCACCAAAGTTTTCTCCTTTTCTGCAGTGCAAACTTTTACTCCTTTTTGCCAGTTCCAAAAAATGTTTTGCCTATTCCAATACATTTTTAGTCTCTGTTTCCTATGGCACAAAATTTCCAGTACAATATTACTTCTTCTAAGGGTTGTAGTGGAGAAATAAGTAGCTGAAAGTCAAAGTTGTGAGTCATACAGCAACATATACCTTGAAAAATGTGTTAGCATACAGAGTACATTTGTCCTTTGCCCACAACACTAACTTCCTTCTTAAGATACACTTTCACATATACATAATGATGTCTAGTGATAAAAAATATAAATAAAGTACAATCTACATTGTGGCAGATATGTATGGTAGTGATGGTGGGGGACTGGCGTGGTGTGATTGATGCGTGTATGTATATGTATATATATTCCTATAACAGTTTTTACCATTATCATCTTTGTGTCAAATGAAAGCTATCCTTCTTCCTTCTTACTGATACACATTACTTATTGGTCATAGCAGTGGTCCAAAGTGTGATAGATAGTAGCAACCCTTCTTCACATCCTTCATCCTCCTCCTCCTCATATGTGCTGCTGTTTTTGGCATGGCTTTCTCTGTCATAGCTTTTGGATCCTGAGTGAAGTATCTCCATACTGTTGACTTCATGGACTGAGGGGTTCCTGAGGTGCTGCTACTTCTACTGAGGCTAGATGCAATTTTACTGCTACTACGACAAGGTGCCAAAGGTGCAGGACTTCCAGCAGCATCAGAGGCACTGATAGCTAAGGTTGTGGATGTTAATAACCTGTGTTGCTGTTGCTGCTGGTTACTCAACATTATTGTGTGTGGCTGAGTGGGACATGGGAATGGTGATGATGCTGATGATGACCGGCAGGATCACCGTGTATTTTTTGCCATCTGTGCTTCTCCAGGGTCAGAGTTTCCAGTGGTTTTCTCAAACAGTTTATAGACAGGCACAGTGCTCCTTTCCAGTGGTGGAAGACTAAGCCATTGCTTTTCTGCTAACTTTCTGCCTATGTCATCATCTTTCTCACTCTCAACTTCATCTGCATCTTAACAACAGGAGGATGATGGAGCGATATATTCTAGATCTGCACCATCATTATTAGTCATTATTAGGTCAGCATCAGCATTGCTCACTGCTTCTTTCCCACTACCTTTACAGTCTTCTAAGCTTTTAGAAGTGGTCTTTTTACTTTTACTTTCACAAAGTTCACTATTACTTTGAGGACAGCTGTTTTGGCACTTGTTTGTCTCCATATCGGATGCAGCAGTTGGTCCAGCTGCTACACCTTCCTCCGTTGTGCCATCATCAACACTAGGATGTGACTCATTGTCGTCTTCAATGTTGCTCATAAATGATTTTATTGTACTGGTGCTGGTGTTGGTGCTAGAACATTTGGGGGGACCTTGACAAATTGCATCCACCCCAGTAGGAGAGGGGTCATCATCATTTATTGCACATGGTGAAGCAACTATTGCTGCAGTCATTTTTTGAACTACCACTTTGCTCCCAAGTCCCTGCACTGATCCACCTTTACCCCTGCCCTTCTCTACAGTATACAACTGATTGATTGTGATGTATTGCCTTATCCCTCAAGAAAAAGTTGTCTGCTTCAGTCTGTTGTCTGTTTCAGTCACACAGCTCAAGACATACTCCCAGTCAGCTGTCGGTCACCTAATATATTTATTTATTTATTTATTTATTTGTTTATTCATTTTTTATTTATCCTTTTTTTTTTTTTTAGTTTCTCCACCTTAGCTTATCACAGTCTGTCAAAAAAAAAGTTATAACTAAGAAACAAAATCAACAACTTCTTTCCCCAGACTTCCCTAGCACATAGACAATAAAAGTAAAATCATCAAGCAATTTGGACCCCAGCTGCCTGTGTCTTGCCAGTCAGTCACACCAAATTTTGGGGTATTTGAGGTCAATTTTCTTCCTCCCTTCTTCTCCCCCACAGTGACCCCAGACTCCCCTAATACAGATAATAAATGTCCTACCTAAATGACTCCCTAAACTTATCTTCAATTCCCCTTTATTTGCCTATATTCTCTAGCTCAAAAATGTGCTGCTTTCTCCTCTCACAAACAGAGAATGACATGGTGTGAGAGCCTGACACCCTTGTATATGCCTTCAGGAAAAGTAGACAAAACTTTCATGTGGCAAGGAAAATTTTTCTTCCAATTGATTTCATTGCAAAGAGCTAGGGAAAACAACACTTTTTGTGTGAAATTATTCACCAAGCAGGGATTGCCATTTTTTGCTGAATTTGGTTTGTAAGTATTCAACATTTGTGATATTTAATTCATGCTGACATGTGGGGGAGTGTCTGTGTGCCATCTTATCAAGATGAGTTTCTCCTGTGCTCCTTCTGGCTCTACACACTATTGGTGTGCATTCTGCATCAGAGGGTCATCCTCTTCATTAAATAATGCAATACATAGGGGAGGCAGCTGTGGTGGAATACCCACAGAGAGTACTCATATTATAGGGGTAACTGTAGCTTTAAGACATTTTCTTTCTAAGTGCCATATCAGAGTACTATATATACTCATGGCATGAACCAGTACTAGTCAAATATAATGAGCCCAATCTGTTGGATAACACCTCTGTACTGATCTTACTTGTGGCTCACTCTGCCACACAGCAGTTACACCCTTGAAACTCAGAAAAAGCTTCCCCTGACATCTGTGTGGCTTGAACTGTAGAGTACTGAGGGACAAACTCTGTAACACCTGGGGTCCACGTGGTATGGGCAATGTGTGAAGGAATGTAAAATATGAATCTCAATTCAACAATCATAAGTTAGGGTCCAATGGTATATCACAAGCTGGTGGAACTTCCCTAGGTATTTTTTTCATGAAAGTGTTTCACCAGAGAGGATACATTGAAATTGTCTCTTTGGTTCAAGTATGTGCTGGGTACTCATTTCATCTACCTCTTAAAAAGTGACCTTGCTATGAATAGAACCTGCAACCCAGAGGTTTAAACAGATTCTACAGCTGGTGCATTAACCAACTGAGCTATTACATCGACTCATTGGAATTAATGTGGGTAAAAAATCAGGTATACATAAAGCTAGACTTATCAGATTCATTATGAGACAGATAGCAGTGGAAGAGTTGGCATACATTTTCTCTGCAGAGTCAGCTTCAGTCCCACAAGCCCAATACATAATGACAGATGATATTACCAATGATCACTTTGTTAAATTAATGGTGACTAAAGCTAACTGACATATTAGCCATCAGGATTGACACAGTTCAGGCTGAGCCAACTCTTTAGTACAGATCATCAGGTGATAAGGGAAAAGTTAACTGGTATGCAGCAAAGAGTATTGATTGTGGGCCTCGCATTACTACCTAGGTCAGATGCAGTCAAAACATTAAAACTACAGGTATATCCCCTGCAAAAGGAAACTGTTGACCTGGAAAACAGACTACTCAGATGTAAGAAACTAATCATTGCCTTACTTGAACAATGTGAAGGATGTATTCCTGAAGCATTTCTGGAAGCTTGAATCAAGGAGTCACTTGGCAGTGAATGTTTGTCGAGACATTGTGTGGTAGTGTGACCCCACCAAGCACCCAGAATCCATCAACCACCATCAAGGCAGTTTATTGCTAACTTCTTAAACTTCTGAGACAGGGGCATTATCCTATGGTTGTGCTATGCAAAGGCCTGATCAGGAGCAGCATCATGTCTAACAGCGGATCAGCAGATCTGAGTTGCTAGGCATGCTGCTCCTGTACGTCTGGATTGTGGCTATAAGAGGAGGCTGCTCCCAGGAGTCAGACACGTAAGTATAGCTTCCTATCCATTTGTGCCTTAGCCTTAGTAGCTCTTGATATTTGTTGTCCAGCGATCCTTGTTTCTCTGAGTGCCTGCTGATTTTGTACTGTGCTGTTCCTACTCTTCTGCATTCTGCAGTTGTATCTGTGACCACCTGTGTATGACTTGGCCTATTTACTGACTCCACTACTGCCTGCTGTATCTGTACCTGCTCTGAGACCACCTGTATATGACCTGGCACGGCTACTGACACCCCTTGTGCTTGCTGGAATGGTACCTGCTCCGTGACCACCCTTCTAGACCATGCTTGGCTCTGTTCCGGAGGTCCTGAATTCCTGCATTGGTCTGAGTGAGTACCTTGTTTGTTCCTGTTGGAGTTTGTTCCTCCCTGGGCATTGAGGTAGTATAGATTGGCCCACTCCACAATAACTCCCTCTAGACAATCTAGCTTCACAGCTAGCACCTTTATACAGCTAGGCCACGGCACAACTCCATTTAGGCAACCACAGCACCAGAGCGGCAAACCCCAGCGTTGCATCCTGCCATGGACTCAATAAGGAGGACTTGGACCAGTACTGAAGGTAACACAATCTTTATTAAGGAGCACAACGTACAGGACAACAGAACACAGCAAGAATTAAAGGCAAAGTAGAGGACATCAGGAAGGATCCCGCTTCTGAATGGTACTGACTCGTTCCAGAAGGCAGAGAAGGGAAACAGTCTCAGGTCTGCACCTAAGGATCACTCCAGGTTCTCATCTGAAGGTCAGCATACCAAGGAAGGCAACTGCCCTACAGGTGCACATCTGTATAGCCAACACTCCCAGAGAGACCAACTGCGCTACAGGTCCACACCTGAATGCCACAGAGGTACAAGAATGAGAGGAAGTCACCCAGACCTACCAAGGGCACCCACTAAGTTATCCACTGGACCGTGGTATGCTGGGTGCGCAATGGACAACCCCGGGCAACACCAAGGTGAGTAGTCAGACAAGTCAGAATGGGACGGAGCGAAACTTAACCCAGACCTGCAGGTTTGCACCAGACTGGATGTCAGACACTCCAAGGGTAATACACGGAACAGGTAGTCAGACAGAGCCACAGGTCAACACCAGAACGGATAGTCAGACAAACTGGTTCATACACAGAGCACACACAGAATGGGTAGTCAGCCAGAGCTGCAGGTTTGCACCACATTGGATGTTAGGCATGCCAAGGATCATACACGGAGCGGGTAGTCAGACAGAGCCACAGGTCAACACCAGATCGGGTACTCAGACAAGCCTAAGTCATACACGGAATGGTTAGTCAGCCAGAGCCGCAGGTTTGCACCAGACTGGATGTCAGACACGCCAAGGGTCATACATGGAGTGGGTAGTCAGACAGAGCCACAGGTCAACACCAGAATGGATAGTCAGACAAACTGGTTCATACACAGAGCACAAGCACAACTGCACTGGAACACCACGAAAGGGCAACTGAAGTGGTGTCCAGACATTTCATAAACAAATTGCTCCACCCCAAGACGTGGAGCAAAACTGCACTGTATCTTTAAGAACCGGGTCGCAACGTCATCAGGGAATCCCTGTGACACGCGCCCGAGTTCAAATGCGACTGGAGCCGCCAGGGTTAGCAACGAGGAGGTCGGTCACTTGGAAGGAACCCAGAGCGTACCGGTACTCCCAGAGAGCGCGGCAAGCCGCGAGGGAAAGAAGCTGGCCACCTTCCGGGTCTGGCGGTCGGCAGAAGGTAAGCAGCCGCTTACACACCCTATCTTCTTGCTCCATATCCCTTGTTGGAGGGGTCTTCACAGGGTACTGCCTCCTCAGCCCATCTGCTTCATTACATTATACTAACGCATCCTCCAGCCATTATGGCTTTTGATCCCAATTAACTTTCCTCTGCCTGCTACAACAGGGAGCCATCCTGGAATGACATTCCACATAGATCCTGAGGCTAGGTCAAAAACTTGACTCTATAACTGGTCTCCTTTAGCACCTGCAACAGAGGTTTGAGACTCCTAGACCCTCAGTTCTGAGTGACTTGGCCTGTTTACTGACTCCACTACTGCCTGCTGTGTCTGTACCTGCTCTGAGACCACCCGTGTATGACCTGGCCCGGCTAATGACACCCCTCCTGCTTGCTGGATTGGTGCCAGGTTTGTGACCACCCATCTAGACCCTGCTTGGCTCTGTTCCAGAGGTCCTGAGTTCCTGCATTGGTCTGAGTGAGTACTTTGTTTGTCCCTCCCTGAGGATCATGGTAGTATAGTTTGTCTAGAGGGAGTTATTGTTGGTATCCTTCAGCTCAACTGGAGGGGGTCAATCTAGCTTCGCGGGTAGCACCTTTATAAGGCTAGGCCGCAGCATAACTCCATTTAGGGAACCACCGCACCTGAGCAGTGAACCCTAGCATCGCACCCTAGCTTCTTGCTCCCATATTCCTTGTTGGAAGTGTCTGACCATCCCCCAGCTATCCCTTCACAGGGTACTGCCTCCTCAGCCTGTCTGCTGCGTTACAATCTCAGAATTGTAAATTGTGATTGGGCAGTGTTCTTTACATTGGAGGGGAGGCTCAGGAGTATCTGAAGAGACAGTGATTGCAGTAGGCTGTTGTACAGATCCTTTAATTATTCAGTAGGGATATGTGAAAATTCACATTTTATTCCCATGGGAATTTTAAGAGAAATCCTGCAATTTGCTGTTTTTTTCTGCAGAAATCCCTGAACATAAACATTGCATAAAATGTCTGCCTTTTCTCTAACCCCAAAATATTTCCCACTAGGACTTTGTTGGTTTCCACCTATGCTCAAGAATTCCATCCAGTGGGACCAGACAAATAGACAATATGGAGGGATGGTATGAGACAAGGGACTCATTGACACCTAGAAAGCTTAACACCTAGATGGATATGGATACTCTTACTCCACATGCATTATGATTTTGTTTCTGACTTAGCATAGCATAAAGGAATGTGCATTTTTGATGAATGTTGCTCCAGATCATGCCTCACTGCTTCTGACTATATATATATATATATATATATATATATATATATATATATATATATATGGTTAACATAATCTTCATTCATGTAAATATAATCCAAAATGGTTAGCAATGGATTTAGTAGCAGACCAACATCAATCTGATCTTATCTTTAACTTTGACATTAATACTGAATCAACTAGCAATGAAAGATATGTGGTAGACATCAAAGGCAGCAGTTAGTTATCACATATCACTCACCTCCTCATGTAAGAAAAACAAAAAAAAATGAAATGGCAGAAGTAGATCATAAAATGAGGGAATCATAAAAGTTATACATAAAACATTCATATATACCAATACCAGACGTATATTACAACTGTGTCACCTAAAACTAGTTTATTCCACAGAATTTGAAAATGGTGACAAAGCAGATAATATTATGGCACACCTTGTTACAAAGCTCATCCAATATTACTTGAATAAAGCATGAGAAAGATAATAAGCTTATAGATGAGGGCAAAATTGACAATATATTTGCTGACAACTGCAAACAACTGTACAGGTTCAAGATCCAAAAAACAAATAGGAAATAAATGACTACTTAATATGATGTGGAATCCCTCCCTCGATTGATAGAAAACACCAGAATGCTGGAGCCTCCTATATTGCTATGGAAAGTAATGGAGGCAATAAAAAATTTTGCCAAGGGTTAAGGCAGCAGACTCTGATGGCCTTCCATCTGAGTGGTATAAAATCTATACATATGTACTAGCACCCCTACTTTTAAATGATGCAATACATAAACTGTTCCTGCTGTCCTCAATGACTGATACAACCAACACTGTCCTGTCAAAAAAGAACTTCATAAGTGTGACTAATATAGTCCTATATCACTTTTAATGACATATGCAATATAAATGATCTAAACTTTTAGTGGCCAGGCTGATCATATCTTATGTAAATTAATACTCAGGGACCAAACTTGCCTTATTTCGGGAAATACACTTTAATCGAACATCTATTCTTGAGTGACACCTATCAGTCATCATCCAAATTACTTGAACTACCAGACGTCTTTGCTGCCTTCTTTCAACTAAACATTAATTTACTTTGCATTGAATCCTCAGCTAAGCTTCTACAAACATTAGACCGTACCCTGTTTTGGGAAGAGAGTTTACATCCCTTGGTATTATAATATCAGAATCCACAATTCTGTTTATTCAGAAAAATATAGAATTGATCAGATATTTCCAAGAATAGTCAATAATATAGTTCATTGACAAGAATAATGGATGCAGATTAATGCAATTCCTAATAGTATTTGTAAACCGCATCTTTAATCAAAATCATTCTTTAAAGTAAGAAAACATGTAGTTATTACACAAACACCCAAACATCACCTCAAAAATGTTTCTAAGAGTCATAGTCAGGAAGATAAAGAGGGACAAGTTTGCATCAAAACCAACAAGAAAACAGGATATTAAAATATATGGCATAATAAAATAACAGCATAAAGGGCATATACGAAGCAAAATATAAACTAGCAGTAGCAAGGACCAAGGGAAAAAAGAACTAAAGATGTAATTAAATCCGATTTGACCAGAGTAATTCTACAGTTACTTCTTGCACTTTTTTGCTCTTTATTTTTGGAGTTATAAATTTAATGACTGTTGGAAAATGCTCCTTGGCCCCTAAAGGATAAACATCTCATTTAAATCAGGTGATGGATCAAATGAACACGAAGTTCTGTTCACCATCAAGAAACGGGGACTCAAGTATTTTGGATATTTGATGAGGAATGAAAAATACAGGGTCCTCAATGGGAAATCAAAGGCCAACATACACCTGACATGAGTAAAACTTCATGGTTTAAAAAAATGAAGGAAATTAAATACTTACTAAAAGCCCCATTTGTGCTGCTCCTCCTGACAGGATAACTGTGTATGTTTTTTTCAACTTTGCTTGTTCAGGGTCAGACTTTCCAATTGTTTTCTCAAACAGTATATAGACTAGCATAGTGCTCATTTTCAATGGTAGAAGATTGAGCCTTTGCCTTTCAGCTAACTTTCTGGCCATGTCATTATCTCTCTCACTTTCATCTTCATCTGTATCTGAAGAAGAGGAGGACGTTGAGGGGATTTATTCTAGATCTACATCATCTACGTCAGTAATTAGGTCATCCTAAGTATCGCCCGTCACTTCTTCACTACTTTTATTCCTCTAGACTTTTACAGGTCTCAAATAATTTCTTTTTACTTTTCCTCTTTGAGCGATTTTCACAATGTTTGCTATTTCTTTCAGGACATGTGTTTTTGTGCTTGTTTGTCTCACCGTCAGATTCAGTATTTATTTGAACTGCTACAGCTTGTTGCATAATGACATCAACACTGCAACTAGTTGTTGTCTTCAGTGTTTATAGATGGTTTGTTAACAGTACTGGTACTGTTGGTGGTAGAGCTTTTGGTGGAACTTTGACAAACTGCATCCTCCCCTTGAGAAGAGAATTACCATAATTTAGTGCACATGCTGCAGCAACCATGGCTGCAGTCAGTTTTTGGATTACAGCTTTACTCACATGTCCCAACACTGCTCCTAGTCATTTCACAATCTCCCTACCCCTTGTGCATTTGCTGGGCATTGTTGAACTACTGTGCAAGTTTTTATTGTAAAGTACAAAATAGAACTGATTGTATGTGATGTCTTTCCTTGGATCTCTATAAAATTTCTTTCCTATTATCAGTCTGTCTCATTTAGGGCTCATGTCAAGGTCCCTGTTTCTGTCAGTTTTTTTTATTTATTTATTTTAACCCCTTAACAACTCTTGACGGTCATAGTACGTCATGGGTCGATTTGAGTTAACGACCCATGACGTACTATGACCGTCATGGAATTCCGGGCTCCTCCCATGGCTGCACGCCGTTCGGGGAGTCCGGAACCAGAAGGAGCAAAAAAAGAAAAATGCTCCATGGTCCTTAACTGACCGCGCCGCACTGATCGGCCAGTCGTTAAGGGGTTAATTAACTGTCTCCACATTCTTATCATTGCTGACATCAATAAAAAAAATCACACTCCCTGTGGTTGCCTCTGTCTTCCCAGTCAGTCACACAGATGTTTGGGATATTTAGGGTTATTCTCCTTTGCTCCCTTCTCATACCCCCAGACTCCCCGGACACAGAGATAACCGCAAGATCAGGGAGGACCTTGGATCACAGCTGCCTGTGTGTTCCCAGTCAGTCACATAGAATTTTGTGGTATTTGGGCTAATTCTCCCTTCTCACACCCCTAGACTAACCTAACACAGACATAACAGCCAGGTCAGGAAGGACCTTGAGCATAGCTGCCTGGTCTACTCAGTAACACAAACGTGTGGGTATTTGTGGTAAACCTCTTTTGCTCAGAGGACAGAGATAACATCAAGATCAGTAAGGATCTTGGATCACAGCTGCCTATACCTTCCCAATCAGTCACACAAAATGCTGGGGTAACTGAGGTGATTCTCCGTACTCACACCCCAGACTCTCCCAGCACAAAGATAACAGCCATATCAGGAAGGACCTTACATCACAGCTTCCTGGGTCAACTCAGTCAAACAAAATGTTGCATAATTTGGGGTAAACCTCTTTTGCTCCCTTCTTATACCCTCAGATTCCCCTAGGACAGATATAAAAGCCAGATCAAGAAGAAACTTGGATCACCTCTGCCTGGGTCTTCCAAGACAGTGACACAGAATTTTGGAGCATTTGGAGTCAATCTTCTTTCTTCCTTCCTGTCTACCAAAGTCCCCCAGATTCCCCTAATACAGAGACCAGATTCCCTACCTATAACACTCCCTGAACTAGGCTTTATTAGCCTATCTTCTCTAGCTCAAATATGTTCTGCTTTCCCTTCCTTTCACAAACACAGAATGGCATGGTGGGAACCTGGCAACCCTTTTTATATGCTTGTGGGGAAAGAAGGGAAGCTTGCCATGTGGTAGGGATAAATTCAGTCTTCCCATTGAGTTCAATGCAATGATGTAGGTGAAAAAAGCCAAAAAAATGCACTTTTTACAAAAAAATTTACTGCTTGGCAAAAAGTCATTTTTCTCCTGTATCTCTTTTCGAGGCTAAACATTCCACCCATTCCTACATGTTAGTATGTTTTGATGAGGTTCCTAGCATTCTGTCCCTTAAAAGCAACGAGGAATCAATTTACAACAAGTAGTGAAGATCAGCAGCATCTCTTTAAAGAAAGGGATATGGAACTATATGGGGCAGCACAAGTCAAACTGGAGTTCAGGGGCAGCATATTTCGAATTGGACATGTGTGGGGGCATCAAATGTTGAATTAGATCGTTGGGGTAGAGTATGTCAAATTGGAGATGTATGGGGGGCAGCATATATCGTATTGGAACCCTGGGGCAGCATATTTTGAATTGGAGATGTGTGGAGGGCAGTATACGTCATATTGGAACTGCGTGTGGTGGGGAAAACTCAAATAATAACTGTGGGGCAGCATGTTGAACTTAAGTATTGTGGGGCAACATGGGGAACATCACCATTGTGTGTTAGTCCACATACACTGCTGACACACCCCATCATTGTTTCCTTGCCTTGGCAGTGCCTATGGATTTGTGGTCACTAGTAGGCAAGGGAACAAGGCTGGGGAGGGTCAGACAGCGTACTTGGGGATCTGTGGCCACCTGTGAGTCAGGGAACAAGTCTGGGGACCAGGCAGTGTAAATGAGGTTCTGTGGCTACCAGTGGACACGGGAACAAGGATGGAGGGCAGCTGGTAGCCACAAATCCCTTATTTATGCTGCCTGACCCCCAGGTTTTTTCCTCTGGGAGTGTACTACATGTATGAAATATGATACAGAGCTGAAGGGATGATTGTGTATTGCTGTGTGTACTTTTTAACACATTGAATGCCATAGGGGTGTGCAATGCACATTCAAAGGGTTAAGGGAGCGATGCTGTTCATGGTGCTAAAAGAATCCTCTCCACTCCCCTACTGGTCAAGTGTGGAGCTTCTGGACTGTCATACTGCTGGTGATGTGTGAGGAAGGGCATCTCTTCCACATCAACAGGAGTTTGAAAATTCTGTATGCTAATCAGGACCTCCCCTCCCCTTGCACCCCTAAATTTTAGTGCATATGCCAATGCGTGTTTACATTGAAGTGCTTTGAACATATTGACAAAATCATATCGCCACAGCATCAACCTTTTAGTGCATCTCCCCCATATTATGCCAGTTACCACAATTAAAGCAGGCAGAAAAAGAATATATCAGCACAATAAAGTTAAATATATGCGCCGCTGTTTGATCTCCTTTATCTGAATCCCTGCTATTTAAATTCCTAACACTTACCACACTAATGCACTTACACACTGGTCAAGATTCACGCATTCAAGTATTCACTGTCCCTCTGTTTTATATAGCAGAAAGCCACAAATTAAAACCCAGAAAACAAGAAAAACACTCCCACCATAGTCACCAGAGGCGTAACTAGAAGCACTGGGCCCTGGTGCAAAAATTGCCATGTCCTCCCCCACATTGCTCCCCCCATTGCCCCCAATTGCCTCCATATTGCCCTCAATAGCCACAATTACCCCTACAGTGCCCTCAATAACCACAATTGCCCTCACAGTGGCCCCAATAGCCACAATTGCCTCCTCATTGCCCCATAATTGTCACAATTGCTTCCACAGCCACAATTGCCTCCACTAGCCACAGTTGCCTCCACATTGCCCCCAATTGTGCCACAATTGCCTCCACATTGCAACTGTTATGTCCCTTTCCTGGTACCCCCAGCAGTAAGTAAGGTCCACACTCTTGGTTTGGGTCAATGGACCAGCAACCCGCTTACTCCATTTATTAATTGAGGTAACACAGGTGTCCATGAACTACACAATGCTCCGGATCACAGCCGGAGGTATTTTGGGCCCTTGCCAGCTAGTTAGCTGGCTCCTATTGCAGAGCGGCAGCGGAGGATGCTCTTGGAGTGGTGACTTGTCCCAACTGAGTGACTTCCTGGTCGCGTCTCTCTATGTGATGCGTCGGCCAGCATGATGTCATCAGCTGATGCCACCGCATCCACAACCCAGTTTACCCAGGCGGCTCCATTGTCTGGCCTCACAACAGCCACAATTGCCCCCAATAGCCACAGTTGCCTCCACATTGTCCCCCATTGCCACCACATTGCCCCCAATTGCTCCAACATTGCCACAATTGCCCCCACATTATGTCACATTGCCTTCACTGCTGTGCTGACATCCCCCGTGCCCATCTCCTTCCTCCCTGGTGGTCCAGCGGCTGGCGTGGCAGGAGAGGTCTTCTGCTCAGACCTCTTTAGCCGGAACTCCCGCATGGTCCTTCAGTAATGCAGAGCGCTGGGAGATGATGTCATCGCCCAGCACTCTGCATTATTACTACAGTGCCAACGGCGCCTGCACAGATCTTGTCCTCAGCTACTTGCTGCTCAGTTGCGCAGGGCTGGGGGTTACAGGGGTGCGACCCCTATTGTTACTCCACTGACAGTCCTTGTACAAATGCAAAGGGAGAGAAAAAAGGCTTATGTTTTAATCCATCTCTTACCACACTACATAACATAGAAAACACACTTGTCCAGCAAATATCCAACAACAGCTAATTTCAACTCAAAGATGATAATGCATATAATAGGTCTACCTTTTATCCCTACAAAGGATTATGATATATATATAAATAAATCACACCGCACCAGTCCACCACCACCAAACACATCTGCAACATTCAGTAGAAGTTGTAACGTTTTTTTTATTTTATTTCTAATTATCTCTTAGCAAGTATAATAGCTGGCTTGAGGAAAGAAAACCCTGCAAAATATTTATGTTGCAGGCCTATAGAAAGTATTACAGCTAGACTAAGCTTGAAAAAATTGCTTGTGAGCTTCAAACAAGGCTAGCCCTAAAAAAAATCCTTTTCTAGGCTTCAGGCTAGCAAAAAGCAAGCCCTGAGAAAAATTTGCTTGTAGGCTTCATGATAGCAAAAAAACAAGCCCTGAGAAAATTTTGGTTGTAGGCATCAGGCTTGTGAAAAGCAAGTACTGAAAAAGAATGGAACGTGCCAGCAGTGCTAGATGGTGGTGGCAAATGCCACTTGTCAAATTCTGTCATTTGCTACTGATGTAATCTCTACAGCCGAGTTATCTAAGCAGCAGGATCAAAAAGTCAAAATGTTATCCTTGGACAAGTCTTGAAGACTTGAAGGAAGTTTAACTCTCACTTGCATTTTGTCACAAACGTCAATTACACAAACTTCAAATAAGTGATAATAGGAAGGAAGTCCAGGATAATTGGACTCCTCCAACAAGGGCTGTTAGAGAAGGATAGGGAGCGATGCTAGGGTTCGTTGCTGAGATACGCAGGCCCCCTGCGGTGTGTTGTGCTGCGGCCAAAGACGTGTAAAGGTGCTGCCCGTGAAGCAAGATGACCCCCTTCAGTTGAGCTGAATATGGACCAGGATAAGGAGAGTCTATAGTTATGGTAAAATAGAACTCACCAGAAGAAGCTCAACTGGCAGCAGCAGGACAGGCTGACAGGATCACTTAGCAGCAAGCTGGAGACACAGAGGATGCTGAGCAGCAGGACAGGCTGGTATCACCTAGAGGCAAGCTGGAGACACAGAGGATGCTGTAGGAAGTCCAGGAACAAGACACACTGGACCAAGCAGAACAGACAGGAACAAAACCGGCAGACAGGATGACATGGTCAAAGGCAGGCAGAGTCACCAACAAAATAGGCAAGTTAACAAGGGTCACTGGCAAGAAACTGGAGCTCAGGACAGGACCACAGATCAAAACCAGCACAGAACGCTATAATCACATGCCACATCCTCTGCACTTGTCTATTCATAGGTTCGGCTGAAGTGAAGTCACTGCGTGTGGTGGCAGCCAGGAAGAAGGGCAGAAACGCAAGGAAGAGGGCACCTGCCCTCAGTAGCAAATGAAACCGTTACACATTTGTTTCCTTTCCCTTCCCCCCTATTCTCTGTCATTGGTAACCATGAGTTCCGCCTGGGCCTTTTCAGTCTGGTTTTCAAACTGTTGCTTCTCTGTGGTTTACTCTATCTGGAACACTTGCTTCCTGATATGTCTTTCCCCTCCTTTCCTGAGTTGGTTGAGAAATACAGCCTACCTAGTTTGGCACTATAGCCAGATTCATCATCTTATTGCTTCTTTCTCCCATCAGAGTTCTGTTTTGAGGAGCATTACTCCCTTTCAATAATTTGTGGTTTGTGCTGAACCACTTAGACATAGCATTTCCAAAATATATAACAACCTAGATTATTTTGTCAACTGCTGCATGGGACTTGGATCATCAGCACTAATATATGACAGGCAGCAATAAAAGGATGCTTCTACTTGACGCTAGCCCTAGTTTTGCTGAGGCAGCAGTAACATCACAACAAACCCCCTCCATACAACAGCTGCATCCAGAGAGAAGATGTTGGCCAATTATGCTTATCCTCCTGCACCTTCTCTATTATGGTTGTGGTGAAATACTCATTTTTTCCTTGAAATCATGAAGGCACTGTGCCTTTTGTTAGCAACTATATTGTGCACAGTATGCACAAGGAAACATTGTTAAATAGGAGAAGAACTGGGAAGTATCACAACAATTAACACATCTGCATTCATATTAAGCAACAGGCACAACTGCAGCACAACTGCAACAAAACACCTTGACACGTAGCTCAGCAGTGAAAGCCACCACACCAAGAAACCAAGAACTGTTGTCTCTATGGCATTTGTCCACTTTGCAAAGAACACGTGGTATCAAGATAGAAGACTTAATAAAAATAACAAATCCTCCTTGCCGCCAGCTTAGAGAATTCATGGGATGGAATGTCTTCAGATGCTCCCTGACACACTGCCATCATACTACATGGCCATGTGTTGTCAGTTTACCACACAATGTGCTATGGGTGGACACAAACTGCCAGTTCAAAAATAATTTAAAAATAATGAATCCTCCCTGCCACCGGCTTAGTGTATTCGGTGGGGTACAATGTCTGCAGATTCTCTCTGATTCCATGCATTCGATTGCTCTCCACATTCCCATGCGTGGTCAGCATACCACATAATGTACAATGTGTGGGCATGAACTGACAGATCCTCACATCTACAAACTCATTATCAGCTGGAGGGGCAGGTAATGGAGGCAAAGGTGGTACTCCAGAGGAGGAGGGACACTGAGGGTCCCAGGGAGGGGACAGTGTGTACATCTTCCCAGACATAGACCCTAGCACAAGAATGTGGTGACAATGTCAATGTTACACTCATTCTGGAACTTCTAGGCTGGGTTTCTCTTGTCTTCCTCTGGGACTTTTGCTCCATTATTTGCGCCCTTGGTGAAGGACAGGGAGCACAGAGGCAACAGCTCTCAATTTCCTTTTCTCAGCTTTAGCATACTTAATATATATGTTGTGGTGTCTATGTTGCATGTGTTTTATGAGAGCAAATGTGCCAAGGTGGTCCCCTCCTTTACCCTTTTCACTACCTTATCGTACAGTGCAGTTGCTGATGACTGGATTGTGCCTGCACCAAGTGAAAAGTTTTCCCACAAGCATAATTTCAGAGAGAGGAGAGATGGAGAAGAATGTCCTTATTCTTCTTCTCCAGAATCAACTTCACTGGCTAGGGCAGGTTATACTGCTGCTGCTTCAGTATCTGCATTAGAGCTAGGACCAGGAGTATTGGTTGCAAGTGGAGCCTATCCTTATCCCATATCACCACTTGAAGAACCAAGTCCTATGGTGGCAACAGTGGTCTGTGGACCATCATCATCGTCATCATTCTGCTGCTGTAACAGATTAACAGCTGCCTCTGTTGACTCACAGCAGGAATTACAATAGGATCAAATTCCTGAATGTTACTGTTGGTGGAGGCAGTCATCCCCATCTCTCGTTCTTTTTTGTTTTCTGCCAAAAAACACTGTCATACTCTCTTCCACACCAGCTGCTTTACCATTACCCTCATCTCATCACCACCCCTTAGGGACTGGTAGGGGACGATAGAGGGTCCCCTGCTATCACATTTCCCATCTACCTAGTTTAAATACACTTTCCACGAGGGACAATGCTGGGGAAATGAGAATCTTTGGGTCAGGGGTATGTGAGCTCCCTTTATTGCTGGTGCTGCTGAGTTCCTCCTCAACCTCTTTATCAGCAGCATTGGCTTCCATGCAGCCTCTCCAGCTGGTCATAGTGCTAGCTAGCACTTTAAACAACTTTCTTTTTTGTTTTAACTTTTATTTGTATGTTTATCTCTTTCTCTCTGTCTTTCTCTATTTCATCTGCTTTTAGTCTCTTTTTCTCCTAAACTACACCACTCTGCAAGGCGAGGACATTCTGGGATTTTATAGTATGGAGGTGGGAAGTTTCACCACCATTGTAAAATATAGGCGTGAAATGGAACTGTTCTCCCAGAATATTCTTTGGTGTTTACAAAACTACTGAAAATCTGTGGATTTTTCTATGGGCAGGAATTCCCATGGGAAAATCATGCTTTACTGCAAACATTCCAGTACAAATGTAGAAGATAACTAATTTTGCTACAAAAAATAGAAATGAAATTTAGAAATTACATTTAGATTATATTCGGCAACAATGTAATTTATATGGACACCTTGCATTTATTGATTGCATAATTTACTAAAAATAAACCACTGCTCAATTATTAGGTATGCATGGAAATAAAAGCAGACTTGAATGGGTCAGAGGAAGCTGAAAGGTTCCTCCAGAGTGGACAGGAAAGTTATGAGAAATCCTATGCTCAAGAGAAGAGAGAGGCAATATGAATGGGGCAAGTGTGAGGGAAGAGAAAGAAGGAAGGTAGGCAAAGTATGAGGAGAGAGTGAGGGAAAGTATAAGGGAGAAGGAAGGAAATACACATCCAGCAGATATGCCAGAAGAATTTCTCCTACCTTGGTCAAATGACTGCCTGGAACAGGAAATTGCACTGAGAGTGATGTCTGAAGGTAAACTGTACAAATTACATGATCACATTTTCCCCTTCCTGATTAACTAAAAAATACTGAAACATAAAAACCAGTTGTTTCACAATGTGGACATGAGTGACAATAAGTTTGAACCTCTGTAACAATGTTATAGTTATACAGTATATATTGTTGCAGTCAGGGAAGGATGTCTCATTGAGGTGAAGCTGACCTACAGAGGACAGATCATTCTTTTACTTCATTCTTTGTTTATCATGCCTAGATCATTTGCCCAAGCAAGGAATTGTAGTACAGGTGATATTTATTAGGGGACGAATATCATAAAGTAAAACCTCAGGAGAATGCTAGATGATGGTCTAAGATAAGGTCTGAATAAAGACTTCTGTATCTTTGTGTAAACTAAGAGCTCAGTCATAAAACATATAGCCCCAAATAGGCCTGAACCAACAGGGCTTAGTATGGTCTTTGTTATGTCAGGCCTGATGGAAACTGAACTGCATGGAGACTTGTAGATCAGTTGTTTAGATGTTGCCTATAAGAATGCTATAACATCACTAGCAGGTTGTTACATCTTCTTCTGTGTGCCTGCTGTAACCCTGTGAAGAATGATCATTTGACTCACAGGAAGAAATCTTTATTTTATAATAAAGACACTCTTTGTTATTATGGCTAAGGAATACCTCCTACAAGAAATAACCTTAAATAGAGCTAAAGAGGAATACTGCATTTAAAATACCCCTAGACAGAGCTGGAAGGCTTGTGTCGGCACCTGGTTACCCCTTACATTCCCCTACATGTATTTATCTTAATTTCGACACACAAGACAGTGTTTTGCTTTTGTAAGAAATCCAAACTTACAAAATAGTTAATCTCCCACGTAGTTTTCAGGAGGGGATGTGTATGTAGGAGAGGGTGCATATGGGAAGAAGTATAGGGGGAAAATAAAAGGTGTTACAATGCAATTTAATATTATTAAAATAATTTAGTAACAAGCATTTATTAAAATAACTGGCATTATTTCTGATCACTAAACATAATACTGTACATCATTTCTGTATGCAAGCATAAACTTACAAGACAAAATAATATATTTAGATATAGATGAGCATATTTCAAGAGCAAAACAGAATGTAAAAAAGTAAGCTAATCTTCAAAAGAATTTGGAATTGTAAACACTGCTTACATAAGCAAAAAAGAGCTAGAAAAGCAAAACTTCCCTAAAAAGGAACATGAAAACAGAGCCAGAACATTAGTTCAGCCAACAGGAAGAGTCACATTTATTTTTAACAGTAATTGGTCATTAGCCCAATATTAAGGAATTTCAAAGAAAAACATATTAAAGAAATGGTCCTCAGTGACTTAAAGTTCCTATGTGTAGTTGTTAAAGTATATTGTTAGTTATCATGTTTGTCTAAATACAGACACATGGATCGGTTATTTACTTTTTTTGTAGTTTCTAACTGAATCATCGTTACACGTGATAAAGATCTTTGGTATAACTAAAATGTTAAAAAGAAATGTAGTTTTTTTTCCACACTTACCTGTATGGTACATTAGCTGGTCCCTATTGCAGACTAGTGGGATCCAGTGAGTTTGACTCAGTTTCCCCTGGAAACAAGTGGGTCCCCATTCTTGCTAAGATCATGAAAGCAATAATGTTTATGTAAAAGTACACCAGGTACCCATTCCTTACCCATTCTACTGAACATGGATCCTCCCAACAATGAGGTCATTCACCAGATTCCACCACCAAAGTTTCTGCCAACAACAAGGTCACTCATCAGATTCCACCACCAGACAAAGTTTAGTCAGCTCATAGGAAACATCAAATAGTGGAAAGAATAGATATTTATTAAAAAGTAGCTCCAGACAGTAATGGAAGTATGAAAAAGTTAGAGCAGGACTGGGCTAGATACTAGAGGTGTCTTTCTGTCTTTAAAATCCAAATACTGCCACCCCCAGAAAACTATTGAAAAAGATACAGGAAAAATGTAAAATAAAATTGTAACAAAATAGCAGGTTGTGTATTTATTATGATTGGATATTACAAGTTACAAGCTCCAACATTTTAAACTGAAGATCACTTGGTACTAATTAAAATACCACATAGTCGCTTCCCTGGTACTGAAGAACAGGTTTATGTCAGCTTATGTCTAGAGTTTAGTATGTTCAGATTATATATATATATATATAGAGAGAGAGAGAGAGAAAGAGAGAGAGATGCATTAAGGTGCTCAGAGCAATTCAAGTCAGCAAAACTCCTTTACAAAGGACTTTGTTTTGTTAGGAAAAAAACAATCCCTGAATCTGTGAAACCAAATACTAATAGAGATGAATGATTCGGGGGCAAACTACACACAATTAGGGATAAATAGAAATCCCCATGGATTTAAATGGGACTTTTAGCTCCTTGAATGCAAGAGTAGTCTCCAAAACATAGCCACTTTGTCCCATATGGTGCAATTGGTTTGTCCCAGAATTGCTTCCATTATTCTTTTCTCATCAGTCTTATACGGCAATACCTCATGGTCAAGATCTGCACTGTAATGTAAAAACACAAAAGATAAAAATGGCTTTCTAAGACCAGGGCCTAGATGCACTAAATGTTGATGTGGTGTCAGTATGATATTGTCGATGTGTTCGAATCACTCCGACAATTCGATCTGCACACACATCGACATATTCACAAAAATTGTAGGATGGAAGGGGAGGCTTGGAGAAAGTCCCTATTAGCATACAGGATTTTCGAAGTGCTGTAGGTGTGGAATGGATCATCTCCCCTCACACATCACCAACACTACGACAATCCTGAACATCATTCACTGTGCTTCCCTACCTAGCCAGTAGGGGAATACAGAGAAGGCTTTCAGCACCATGGACAGAATTGAATGCCATAGGGATGTGCATTGCTCATCCCTGTGGCATTCAAAGGGTTACAATAAACAAAATTAGTACACCAAACACTACACAATGCCCCCCCTTCGACATCCCTCCCTTAGTATGTCGACATATATTGCATATATTCGACTTGCTAATCCCATCCGACATTCACCTCATTGACTGACATATAGTTGTCGAACGTCTTTTATTCAACACTTAACCCTTTGAGTACGAGAGAGGTAGGAAAGCATTGCTTAGCATGTGTTTCCTACCCCTCTAGTACCTAAAAGGTTAATAGGCAAGGTATGGACTACATACCTTGCCTGTATATTTGTGTGTATTAAACATTTATTTTTTATTAAAAAACTGTTTAACATTAATAATATACACATTAGACCTCAAGGGAGAGTCATGACCCCTCATGACACCCCCCCCCTAACATGAGGCCGACAATTGCTTTTTAATAACATTAAAAGCATATAAGCTATGTGAAACTATGTGAATCAGTCACCAGGGTCAAACCGGGTGACTGATTAAGTGATCAGAGACCAGGGCCGCTTCCTAAATTGAATTTTTTGTTAGATCTAGGTAATTTCTAATTTTCTCTCTCCTTTGTCCCTTTGAGATCGCAATGGGACAAAGGAGGTAGGAAATTAGAAATGACTTAGATCTAACAAAAGATTAAATTTAGGAAGCAGCCCTGCGCTCTGATCGCTTATTCAGTCACCTGGTTTGACCCTGGTGACTGATTTAATGATGGGACTGCAGCGATCCCTTTACTTTCATTCATTCATTCATTTCTTGGTGCTGCGGACAGCTGTAAAGCCCGCAGAATCAAGATGGCTGTAAATGCCTTTGGGGTCACCCCATGGATCAGCTATCCTTTTGGATAGCTGAACCATGGTGGGTGGCTATAAGGAGGGGTCCTGGTGTCCCCCATTGAGGTCTGATAGTTTCAGGTAGTCAGAAGAAGCCAGGAGTCAGAGCCGGATCAGGTAGTCAGACAAAGCCAGGAGTCAGAGCCGGATCTGATAGTCAGAAGAAACCAGGAGTCAAAGCCGGATCGGGTAGTCAGACTAAGCCAGGAGTAATACACAGGAATCAGTAAATGGACAACACAACACTAGGCTCACATACACCATGAAAGGGCACTGGGTAATGGAAATGTTGAGGCCTTTAAGGCCTAGTAGGTGGACGGAGACATGACAGCAATTATCAGTGACCTATAAGAACAGCAACTTGCATTGAGAGACAGCCAGGAAGTAGCAAGGTCGCTGTTACAGTAACGCAACACTGGAGGCAATCACGGCTCCGTGATAGTACCCCCCACTCAACGATCTCCCCCCCCCCCGCAGAGGAGACCATACCTTATTGGGAAATTTTGCATGAAATCTAAGCAGCAATATAGGAGCATGAATATCAAACTGATTCACCCAAGAACACTCCTCTGGACCATAACCTTTCCAATAGACAAGATATTGGATGCGCCCCCGGACTTTGCTGGAGTCCAGAATGCTTTGAATCTCATACACATCCTTGTTTTGAATGTTCACTGGACCTGGCACTACAGGAGCGGATGAGTAGCGGTTACAAACCTAAGGCTTCAGGAGTAAGACATGAAAGACATTGTGAATGCACATGTTCCTAGGAAGGTCTAAGGCATACGACATAGGGTTTATTCTGCAAAGCACCCGGAAAGGTCCTATGAAACGTAGAGCCATCTTATGACAGGGTACTTGCAAGTGCAGGTTTCTGAAGGCCAGCCAGACTCTATCCCCAACTTGAAAAACAGGAGCAGGACGCCTCCTGCGGTCTGCAGGTTTCTCATAGCGCTCTGAGGACCTTCGTAAGGATTCTGAACCTGTGCCCATGTGGAGCAGAGCTGCCGAATATGCTCATCCAGATCCGGAATATCTTGTGCTTGATATGAGTCCAGGAGCAGAGATGGTTGGAACCCATAGTTAATCAGGAAAGGAGAGCTCCCAGACGAGGAGTTTATGGCACAATTCCTGGCAAACTCAGCCAACGGTAACAGGTCAGACCAATTATCATGATGGTCAGAAGTGAAGCAGTGCAAGAATTGTTCCAACCCCTGGTTGGCTCTTTCTACAGCACCATTAGTCTGGGGGTGGTAGGCAGGGAAAAATGACAGTTTGATGCCCATCAGTTCACAGAAGGCCCTCCAGAACCGTGATACGAGCTGACTTCCACGATCAGAAACCAAAACCCGGGGTACTCCGTGGAGCCTGAATACCTCTCTGGCAAATACCATAGCCAACTCCCTAGAGGAAGGTAGTCCCTGGAGCAGGACTAAATGAGCCATTTTGGAAAATTGGTCCACTATCATTAGTATGACCATACTTGCCATTTGGGACTGTCTGGAGCAAACCTAGAGAAAGGTACCTGGGAGCTTTGGCACGAGCCTCCACAAAGGGTGCACAATCAGCTCTTAAACTAGGCCACCAGAAGAGCTGTGGGATTGACCAAACTAACTGGTCCCGACCAATGTGTACAGCTGCCTTGGACAAATGATAAGTTTCGAGTAGCTTGGTATGGAGATTGTCCACTACAAAACATTTGCCACTAGGTCTCTCTGCTGGAGCATTACCCTGGGAAATCAGAATCTTTTCGCCCAAAGGAGACGTAATGCTAGTGCCTATTGTGGCCAAAATGTGAGCTGGGGAAATGATCGGAACGTGTTCACTTTCTGTTTCATGCTCTGGGCCAAACTGTCTAGACATGGCTTCTGCATGAATATTCTTGGACCCAGGGAGGTACGAGACTATAAAATTGAATCTAGACAGAAACAATGCCCATCTGGCCTGTCTAGCTGATAGTCTCTTGGCCTCACACAGGTATGTTAAGTTTTTATAGTCCGTTAGGATCAGGATGGGAGCCTTAGTCCCCTCCAGGAGGTGACACCATTCACGAAGATCGAAGATAATGGCTAGCAGTTCACGGTCACCTATATCATATAGACTCTGCGCTTTAGTCATCTTTTTAGAGAAGAATCCACAGGGCCTCAGAATCATGCCAGGCTTGGATCTTTGAGAAATCACTGCC
This sequence comes from Rhinophrynus dorsalis, assembly GCA_037306005.1. NCBI lineage: Eukaryota > Metazoa > Chordata > Amphibia > Anura > Rhinophrynidae > Rhinophrynus > Rhinophrynus dorsalis. The sequence continues at coordinate 327,491,599 of CM074720.1, read as the reverse complement.
CCTACACCTGTCTCAAATGCATTCACCTCCAGGGTAAAAGGCAATGCGGTGTTAGGATGTACCAATATTGGAGCCAGCGAAAAGGCAGATTTCAAGGCTTCAAAAGCACTGTTGGCCTCAGGGGACCAAACCGATGGGTTAGCGGCCTTATGTGTTAAGTTAGTCAAGGGTTTGACTACTGTAGAGAAATTTCGAATTAATTTTCTATAATAATTAGTGAATCCTAAGAATCTTTGTATGGCCTTCAGACCCACAGGACGTGGCCATTGCAGAACTGCTGAGAGTTTCTCTGTATCCATGGCAATACCTTCTACAGAGATAACATAACCCAGGAAGGACACTCTGTCTTTATGGAATTCACATTTTTCGAGTTTGCAATACAGTTTGTTCTCTTTCAGGTTTTGCAATACTGTAGCGACATCTCTCCTATGAGTCTCAATATCGGGAGAGTGTATCAGGATATCGTCCTGGTAAACTACTACACAGGACTGTAGTAGGCTTCTCAAAACATCGTTTATGAACTCCTGAAAGACTGCTTAGGCATTGCATAGCCCAAATGGCATGACCAAATACTCATAATGGCCACTGTGAGTGTTAAAAGCAGACTTCCACTCATTGCCCTCCTTGATTCTAATCAAATGATATACCGCCCTTAAATCAAGTTTTGTAAACACAGAGGAACCCTTCAAGCGGTCAAACAACTCCGTGATTAAGGGGATGGGGTAGGCGTTTTTCACCATCAGCTTATTTAGACCTCTATAGTCGATGCAGGGTCTAAACTCCCCATCTTTTTTTTTTTTTACAAAGAAAAATCCAGCCCCCGCAGGTGAAGAAGATTTCCTGATTATGACTGTGGACAACACATCAGTAATGTATTCCTCCATGGCCCGGTTTTCCTCTACCGACAGGGGGTAGGTGCAGCCTTTAGGAGGTATTGAGTCTGGCATTAAATTAATAGCACAATCATACGGTCTATGTTCCGGCAAAGTGCTACCCTCCCACTTACTGAACACCTCACTGAAAGACTGGTACTCTGAGGGTAAAGAGGGGGAGGTACACAATATCTTAATAGGTTGCTGTAGGGAGTCCCCTTTACAATAGTCAGACCAGGATAATATGTCACAAGTCTCCCAGTCCACTTTGGGATTATGCCTCTGGAGCCAAAGCAATCCCAAAATGACGGCATGGTGTGGAGACTGAATAATCTGAAATTGTAGAGTCTCAACATGGAGAGCTCCTACCCTCAGAGATAGTGGATAAGTCTCATGTGTGACAAGGGATGGTTCTAGTGGTCGATCATCAATAGCCTCTACAGCCAATGGAGATTTGCAGAGCACCAAAGGAATATTATGTACTTTAGCAAACTCGCCATTGATAAAATAGCCTGCAGCACCAGAATCGATCAGGGCTGTGGTAGCCACTAGAGAGTTAGCCCAAGATATAGCCACCAGTAAAATAGGCTTGCTTTGTTCCAGATCTGGAGACTGACTGACTCCACCTAGGATCTGTCCCCTCAGGGATCCTAGGTGCGTGCATTTCCTGAACGCACCGGACAAGCCCGCAACATATGTCCAGCCGTACCACAATATAGGCATAGACCCTCTCTACGATAGAAGGACCGGTCCTCCCTGGACAAATGTGTAAAGCCAACCTGCATAGGCTCAACCTTAGTAACCTCCGCACTAGGTGGCAAGTGAGGCGAGGGAGGCATGGGTGGGAAATCCCAGTTTGTTGTCAATCACGACTCATGCCTTTGCATGTGGTCTTTATATGTTGATCTTTCTCTTATACGGGTGTTGATCAGTATGATGAAGGAAATAAACTGATCTAGATCCACTGGCAGTTCACGGGCTGCTGTCTCATCTTTAATCACATCATTCAGCCTATGCAAGAAGGCTGCCACCAGAGCTTCATTTTTCCAGCCTACCTCTGCCACTAGTGTATGAAACTCTATAGGATATTCTGCTACTGTACGGGAGCCCTGTTGAATTGTCAACAATTTTTTGGTGGCAGAGATTGACAGGCCTGGAAAGTCAAAAACCCTACGGAAGGCCTCAACAAATTGAGTGAAATTAGAAGTTATGGGTTTAGCCGTCTCCCACAATGGATTGGTCCATGCCATCCTGGACATGATATTAAGCGACTGCCCACTACTGGTATCTGTACCGTCAGGGTTCATGGCCCTTTCGTACTGTTACGGAGTGGCTAGAGAAATACAGACACTGATGAGTACAGATAAAATGAATACATTTTATAGAAACACAATAGTAACAGCAATGTACCTTTCACTTTCACGAGACCAGGGAAGGACAGTGCACACACTGCCTTCACCCTTCACTAGGCAAGTGTAAGATGGACCCACGTCCGTACCCTAACGCTAGGGAAAACCCAGGCAACATGAGTGAGAAACTCCAGAATGCTAGTGCACCAAAGTAGCAACTCCAACTCCACCACCTTCTCTAGACCAGGTATGAGGGCAGTGTGCAACACTTCCTCAACCCTTCACTAGACAGGTGTCAGCTAGTATACGTATGGCCCGTAGTAACCTTCATAAGACTAGATATGAGGACAGTGCACAATACTACCTCAATCCTTCACAAGGCAAGTTAAAATAGCACAATTATACTCTACCGCTAGGGTATACCAAAGGCAAGGTAACTGCACCTAGAACGCTAGGTGAGACAACAAACCACCTGATCCTAGATCGCAGAAGGTCACTGACTAGGACTGACTGAACAAGCACTGCTACAGGAGTAGCAAGAGTGGAGTAGTCGAGTAGTCAGGCGAAGCCAGGAGTCAGAGCCAGATTGGGTAGACAGACGAAGCCAGGAGTCAGAGCCAGATCGGGTAGTAAGACAAAGCCAGGAGTCAGAGCCGGAACGGGTAGTCAGATGAAGCCAGGAGTAATACACAGGAATCGGTAAATGGACCAACACAGCACTAGGCTCAGGTACACCATGAAAGGGCACTGGGTAATGGAAATGCTGAGGCCTTTAAGGCCTAGTAGGTGGGCGGAGACATGACAGCAATTACCAGTGACCTTTAAGAACAGCAACTTGATTTGAGCGACAGCCAGGAAGTAGCAAGGTCGCTGTTATAGTAATGCAACACTGGAGGCAATCACTGCACCGTGATAGGCATTTTGGATTGATGTCGATGTGGGTATTTTTTGTCAGAGTTCTGGTGAAGTGATGTCGTAGACACTTTGTGAATACTGCGGAGGTGCCTATGACACTGCTCCTACAAAATATGAACATTCGTAGCCCTCTTCGACCTTTAGCACATCTAGGCCCAGTTTTCATACCTGTTATAATAAGAAACAGGTGTTTATTCTTTTATTTCTATGACATATAATTTGGCTAATACCAATCTGCTAATCATCTGTTGTTAAAACTCAAAGATATGCATTCTATAACCCTCGGGCACTCAAATGGTTGACACATTTTTCAATGCAAAAGGAGAGTTGAGACATTAAATAAGTCAAAGTCTATTAATCCGATTTGTGTGTTTATTTTAATAACTGATGAATATTCTCATTAATTTTTAATTCTATCAGAAATTCCCTTTCATGCAAATGATGAACAATTCATGGCCTGGAATGGTAAATTTCCAGATGCAGAAAAGCAAAACATGTGCCTCATTAAAAACTCTCCAAATGTAAAATACATGCATATTGTTTATAAATGAGAACTGTAATCAGGTCCATGCAGGTCATAGCCATAAGCCATTTTCATATGATGATTTTAAAAGAATGAACATATGGGATGCAGAATCTTACCACCTATATAGTAACAATGTGTCTTATTTTGTGTTTTAGCTGTATTTTATCATAATTAAGTGTTGTTCCATAGAGAAGCAGAGCTACAAAAGCATTTATTCAAACTTCTACCACATTAACATAAAAATAGTTTAAGATCTTTTTGACTTGTTTCACTTACATAATTAAGCATAAATGAATTCTATAAAGTGAAGCGTCTGATTATGCAACAAAAGTGTTAACATTTTTCTAATACACCAGGATCCCATGTGGAATCAGCACATTGTTCAATTTTGGTGAAGAGGACCCATAGTACCAATTTCAACAGTATAAGATAATGTTAGACTATATCTATAACATGCTGTTTCTGACTGAATGAGCTTGCTTCTACCTAGAATTTAATATACAAGATATTTATAAAAAGAGAACACAAAGATTCATAGTGGGGCATATACTAAAAACTTACAAGAGTAACAGTCAACTTTTAAAGAGGCTTTCTGCAGAGTCTAGGCATAACAAGCCCTTGTACATAGGGCTGTCATAGCCAGCATATACAAACAATATGAAGCTTCAATGACCTCTCCACCTGGATAAACTGCACTACTGCTCCAGTGTCTCTTCACAAATATTACTCCAAAGGAATGCAGCCATCTTGAGCACTTTAATTACCTATTGCCTCTGGCATCTACTGGGTCTTGCTTGGAACTCTTTCAATTAAGCCAGCCATACAAGCATAATGACATCACCAACACATTTCTTAGTTGACAAGACCAGGGCATGTTCTAAAAAACCTGACAAAGGGAATGGTTTGTGGATGTTATTATGCTTGTGCAGCTGAATTAATCAAAAGAGAACTCACATAGTAACCAATATGACGGTATTCAGTACATTCATACAACCAGTAAGCAAGGTAAGTATCCTCCAATTTGTAGACTTAAAAGTAACCATCAAGAAAGACTAATCTGTGTTGTTCTCTGTGGAGGTCACAGTACACACAACACACAAACTTGCCCAGTCAGCTGTAACCCTCCATGAGTTCTTGTCCTGGATTCTCTGGATCAGGCAGGAGACAGGAACAGATGGCCGACACTCACTGGTAGATGGACAAGGCAAGGGAATTTAGCCCTTGCAGTGGTTGGAATCAGCCAAATCCCCCCCCCCCCAGAAATACAGCTGAAACTTGTATAGTGAAGGGTAAAACAGCACACCCTATATTGGTGAAACACACTGCTTATATTCAATCTCAGACACTCTTATCAAGATTAGAATTTGACTTTGGCTTGGAATGCTTGATCAATCAGGAAATGGCCTACATTTCCAAACACTCTTATCAAGATAAGAATACAAATTAGGGATTGAAAAAGAGGTGTCACAGTTGACCAATTAGGAAAGGTTATTATCCACAGCAGGAATAAATCAGCATTTCAACCATTCCTTTGTTTCAACAAAGCTGTTAGCTGGCCAGATCAGGAAACACAGAAAATATACTAGTGATGGAATGGAATGTTTCTGTATTGTATCCTTATAGCTTACTGTAGGAAAACTGAGATTAAAAAATGCTGCACTGATATAATCAGCAACATAAATTATACACTACAGTCTTCATTGTTAAGAAGAGCTGCAACACATAGATATCCACTATCTGCCCTAACACATAAAGAAAACAATGTATAAACATACAACATATCCATATTCAGTCATGTAGTGTGTTTATCTGGTTTCAAGTAGTTCCTAGGACTAGCCAGTTTTGTAAACTTACTGGGGGGTCTCTTTACATATTTTATATCCTAATAGTTTTGCGTTTCCCACTGCTGATGTCAACCATGTCGACAAGCAGAATGCTCACCATTGTCCCCTAAAGCACCATGGTTTATTGACATATGGGGGCTGAGCTACCCAGTGATGTCTTTGTGTCAACTTTTGGTTTGCTCAGCATTAAGAAGAGGTTCTTTTTATTCAGATGACTGTAAAGATAAACTCTGCAATACACACACACACCCACACACACACACACACACACACACATAAAAGCTATAAGGAAGAGTAAGAAGGAGTGGTTTGAAGTATGTATCTAGACCAAGGTTCTGCAGGATATGTCTGTTTTCTTCTTTGCAGCAGAAGACCTGTTGGGGTAGGTTGCTTCATAATCTAGGCCTTCTCCAGTGAAGATTCTCAGATGGTAATTGCTGTGGGTTAAAATGTAATTTTGGTTAAGCAACTCCTTACAAACTTGGTGAAAGAGGTTTGAGAAACCTAACAATTTACTGGGTGAGCAGGAAGACACAAGAGACATAAGAGGTAGCAAACATAACAAGGAGAGGATTAGGGGGGACACTCTTGTGTTTAGGAATGATGATGTTGAGGATGTTAGCACAGCAAAGCCCTTACTGGAGTGGATTGTTCTTTCTAACAGCAGTGAGAATAGGACCTCCAGCTCTGGTGGGATCTGGGATGCAGGGAGAACTACACAGTTGGTAGTTGTATGAGATTCCACAAATTGCAAGACAGATATGGTAATCTGTTGCCATGGTAGCTGAAATTCAACAGTTTGCTGTGTCCAAGGTGATTGGGTACAACATGTAATGGATTAGGTAGATTTTAGGTAGTAGTAGGCCATGACCCAACTGGCAGGGTATGCATTCATACCAAATGACAAAGTTAAAGGGATAGTAATGTTTCACAAAAAATCAGCTCTGATTAATCGTCATAGTATTTAGGCCATGGAGAGTGTTATTTCAAAACTGTCAGAGTGGAAGTTCAAGAGTAATTGAATGATACATTTTCCACCTCCCACCTCTTTTTCCTAGTGCAAGCTACCTCCCCTCAGATGTAGAATCTGGTCTCTTGACCAGACAGCTCACAATCTTCTTATTCTGAGCATAAAGAAAACCCTGCCCCTCTTGACAGGTTTTTCAGGTTTTATGCTCACTGAAGATTGTTCCTCCCTGCAATCCATCAGGACAGTCTTGCTGCTCTGAGGAGAGCAGTGTTACACTAACTCGAACTGTATTGAAATAATGATCTCCACATCTCAGATACTATGAAGATTAATCAGAGATGCTTTTTTGTGAAACATTACTATCTCTTTAAAATGAGAAGAATAATATTAGGGATCTAGGTCACAAATTTAAGCAAAGGACCTCTAAAGTGGTATTTTCTAAAATACTAACAGTACACCTAGCTACACCAGGAAGGCCAAGGCAGATCAGCGACTTAAATGTGGTTTAAGACTAGTTATAAGTAGTATGTGTTTGAGAACCTAGCTGCCTTTTCACTTGGAGGCAATCTTTATAATATAGATTGAATGAATCTTAATGGAAGGCAGGATACTGTACTACTGATAGGATAACTACAGGGTTTTAGAAGACTTTAAACTAGGAAACAATGGAAATTGAAACGGAACAGGATGGAGTAGGCCTTGTACAAGAGAAATTGAAATTAGAGAAGGGGCAAGGGAGTGGTGATGGGGGCAGTTTAGCTAAGAGGCAGTAGTCTGTGTTATAGCCTGGTAAAAAGCAAATAATATTTCCATTAATGCACAACTTAGAATAGCAGTAACATAGAATGTATGCTTGCAAAGTTCATCATCTGGCTGATAATATAGGGGAATTGCAGTGAATGAACTGTATGCTCTTCTATGTATTACTGAAACCTAGTTGGCTGATACACTTGATTGGTCAGAGAATCAAGCGGGATAATTGCTTTTTATGAGGGCTAGAGTAAATAAAGGAGGTTGATGGGTATGGCTATATTTAAAGCAATCTGTAACACCTAGTGTAAGGAAGGATGCTAATAAAGTGAGTCCAGTGAGAGTATAGAGGTCCTGTGGATTGAAATACACACACACACTAGAGGCATATATAATAAAAATATGTGGATTGAAGAAGTCCCACTGCTACTGCACATGGAACAGTTGGGAATGAATTTATAGCGTGAGATTTTTACTACCCTGAAATTGACTGGAGAAATGAGACTTCCAGCATGACAAAGGGATATAATGTTATATTATTCTTAAATAGTGTAAAAGCCCGTGTACACGGGCCAAGATCCAGATAATGTTAACCCTGCCAGAGGGGTACGCAACACATTGCTTTGCAATGTGTTGCTTAACCCTCAGGCACTCAAAGGGTTCAGATGCTGCTACCTCACTGCTTCAAAAGGACATAGAACAAAGGTCGTTCACAGAACCGCAATAAAGCATCAGCCAGTCCTCGTATAAAAATGATCAACGCTTATTTGAAATCTTCTTTAAAACATCTCAAGTCTCATACAGAAACAATGGAGTATACACATAGACTTAAGAAACACGTCCACACCTAACGCGTTTCGTAACAGTTACTTAATCATAGGCAAGGTGTAATCCGCCAGATGGTATCCTTATATACATTTCAAAATGTTAACACAGCCAATCCTATTATAAAATAAAAAAAAAACGTTTCTAATAAAATGGGCATAGGTCACTACGGAAACTCCACTGGGACAATATTGACAATGCAAATGGATACAATGTAGCGGAACAGCGGCCATATAAGTTTAAACATAGAACTACACCTATACAATAGACTTAAAAAATATATCAAATATAGATCCAATGAACAGACAAAACAATACTTTCCAAAGGATATAATCAGTTCTTACATACACATCTTAAAAAAAAGAAAACTAACGATTTATATAAACACTAACATTGTGTTCCGAATTTATACCCTTTGGAAATCTCGTCCGCAGATACAGGATCCATTTCACTTCCAATTTATCTAAACTCATACCTATGTCTCCTCCTCTTTCAGCAGGAATAACTCTCTCTATTCCTGAAATGAGAAATATTGTATATCAGATTGAGAACAACTTATAAAATGAGAAGCAACAGGCTTCGTTACATCACTTTTTTTTGATGGATAACACACGGGCCAAGATCCAGATAATGTTAACCCTTTGAGTGCCAGACGGGTACGCAACACATTGCTTTGCAATGTGTTGCTTAACCCTCAGGCATTCAAAGGGTTCAGATGCCGCTACCTCACTGCTCCATACAATGCAGTCTTGCGTCACCTCACTCACGCGGTGCAATCATGCGCAGTAGAGATGCATGACTGCATCGTGACAAACATCCTAGCGAATTATTGTATAGGATGACAACTTCATGTTCTAACTATTCTAAAATAGGAGTCAACTAGAAATTAGGTCTTTCTAGAGCATTTGGGCAGCACTTACCATAATATGATATTCTTCTAAGTGTGAGAAACCTGCTAATGTGCATTCATCTTAAACAATCAACCTTTACAAAGCTAAAAGCAGTATTAAAGGTAATGAAATGGGATGAAATCTTCAAAGTTAAAAGTGTGCAAGAAAGATGGTTTTATGAAGAATAGTTCATGTCAGTTAAGTTTAATTTAGATAAAAGTATTGCTGATGATGTAGCATACTGAGATTTTGCAAAAACCTTTGATACTTTGCCTCAGATCAGTTAGCTGTAAACATTTTAAAGCCTTTCAGCTTGTGATGGGATATTTGTGCATGAATCTAGGACTGGTTAAACGTTAGAATGTTGGGATTTGTTATAAACAGAACCTTTCGAAATACATCTAAAAGTTCTAAGTGGAGTGCCTCAATGTTCAGTTCTGGTGCAATGTCTTTTAATTTATTACTGATGTTGAACTGGGTTTTGAAAATAATGTCTCAGTCTTTGCTGATAGCACTAAAATTTGTATGAAAATGCATGCGGTGCAGGATGTTTTTTCTCTGCAGTTAGAAATGAATACATTGAATACATGGGTGGAATTTTAATATAGATTAATACAAGGTTATGCATTTGCTTTCAAGAAAAATGCATGCTACATATACATTCAATTGGAAACTACTTGGTAGATCCTTATTTGAGAAATATTTAGGAGTATTGACAGAAAACAGACTTCACAGCAGTGTGCAGTGTCACGCAGCTACAGCAAGAACCAATAAGGTATATAACCATATATAAAAAAAGATATAGATACATGGGATCACAATATAAAGCTACCTTGGTAAAGCCTTGTCTAGAATAAGGAGTACAGTTTTGGGCATTATTGAACTGAAAAAAGAACAAAGTACAGAAACGTGCAACAAAAATTATATTGAGAATGGAAGATTTTAGCTATAAAGACTAGTCAAACAAGGTTTGTTTATTTTAGAGAAGGGATTTTAGGTGGGGTATGATTACTATTTCCAAATATAGTCAAGGCCAATGCAAAGAACTCTGAGGAACTATTTAAACAAAAAGCTGAAGCAAGGGGTCATCCATCCATTAAGACTAGAGTAAAGACAAAGACAAGGATTTTTCATAGCACGGGCAGTAAGGTTGTGGAATTTTTAGCCTCTGGAGGCTGTGTCTGCAGATGCTTTAGGTATTATAAGAAAGTATTCAATACCTTTCTAGGACAGGCCAGTATTGTGAATTATGACAGTTGGTTTCAATGAATAGGATGTTGGAAATGGCTTCAAAAGGATGTTTTTGCCTTCCTCTGGATAAACAAGGGTGATACAGAAAAGGCTTAACTTGATCGACACGTCTTTTTATAGCCTCATAAACTATGTTACTGTGTTTTTGCACAAAATTTTACTATGTTTTTACAACAAGTTGTATTTGCACTATATTCCTATGAATAGATAAATGTCTGGAAAAGAAAACATATTTTATTGATTTTTTATACATTTTCTTCTATTTGTTCATGTCAAAATCTATGCACTTTTGCAATTCCAAAAATGTTTAGAAGGCATGTAGTTTAATTTGCTTCAGGGACTTAATATTTTTTGCTTATGGCTTCAACTACTGTTTTAAGCATATCACTGAAAATACATAACAGCATGTGGTCTGCTTGCTGATCATGTCAGCAGAACACATTTTAATCATCTGCGGCAGCATTTACAGTGGAATTTTACAGGCTGAATTCTTTATTTTATTATTCAAATCATCTAAAATGTTTAGCATTTCTACTTAAGTTGCACACCCCTTTGATCCTTCAGGGCCTGAAATTCACTATTCTTTATAAAGGAGAACTCCCTTTAGTGTTTACAAATAGGCAGACCACATGACTGTTATATTGTTACCTTGAAATAACAAAACGTTTGAGATGCAGATTAGGTTTATTTCCAATTGACAGCTTCATATTTAGTATCAACTAATAGAAACATTGTTTTTTGCAAATACTATTAGATTGTGTTAACATAGGTGATGATATTATTCTAAAAATCAAGCCCCTTTGTTGTTTTAATGCAAAGACAGTACTCTGAAACTCTTCATGGAGTTTTACAGTTTAACTTTCTTGGAAAACTCAAACTCTGACCTAGCAGTAGGGATGGGTGAACAACATTTTTGCCTCAAACCAAAATCAGCAAATATGGCACTTCCCATTTGGGGAATAATTTCCCATGGAAAGTGCAGTTTTTCCGATTTTTTTTGACCAGTCTCTTTCCTTTGAAATCAATGGGAACATTTAATTTACACACAATACATACCAAATGTTATTTTATTTTCCAGAGGCATAGTATAAAAGGGGTATGAAGGTGCCTGTGTTGGTAGTGTGTGGGGAAGCAATCAGTTAAACAGGGAATTTTTTGGAGGGAGGTTGTTGACTGGGATTAGGGGGACAGTTAATAAAAAATAAATCACATTTTAAAAAATCCATAAGACATGGTATAAAAGGTTCCGAGGAGGGTGCCTGTGATGGTGGGTGAAGTCTGGGGAAAGAATCAGTTCAACAGGGAATTTGTTTTTGGGGGGTTGTTAACTGGTATTGGGGGGACAGTTAATAAAAATAAATAAAATAAGAAATTGGTATGTAACGTGACAGAGACAGGGACCCCCTGATGTAAGCTGCAAATGCGGCAGACTGATAGCTGAAGGGATAAAGTATTTTGTAGAAGATGATTTGTAGATGCAAGCCCTGAGGAAACATTGATTTGTAGGACTTAGACTTATTAGAGCTACAAGCCCTGAGGAAACATTGATTAGTTGTAGGAAATTAGACTTTTGAGGAAACATTGATTTGTTATAAGCAAGCCCCCTAAATATATATTTTGTAGGCCTATTGGTGTTTAGTTTTGTTTTTTTTAAAGAACGAGCCCTGAGAAAAAAATGCCCTACTGGCCTAGTGCCAGCAGGTCATGTTGTGTCGGCCACTGGCCATTGTAAAATGCCCTGATGTAACTGCAGAATTTGCGACATCTAAGTTGTTTAAACAGCAGGATAATTTGGCAGCACAGAGGGAATGGGATCAACAACAGCAGTAACATGGGTGATGGATGATGAAGGTTCCACTTGCCACGACTAGCTCCAGTGATGCACCTGAGGCAGCAGCAGCACCATAACTAGCCCCCACCACTTCAGGTATATGTGGAAAGAAGTTGTCCAATAATCCTTCTCCACCAGTCCCTACTCCAAAAATCATGGGTGTGTTGTTAGAATTGAAATGTTTCCCTTAAGAGCAGGAACTGTGCCTCTCTTCAGCAACTGAAATGTACACAGTGTGTGCATGTGATAAATAAGGGAAAGACTGGAAACAATGGGCAAATCCGAACTCACATCAAACACCTGGCATAACTGTAAACAAACACATGACACTTAGGGTCCCCATGAAATTATCCCACCAGAAACCATGTACTGCTGCTGTCACTATGCCCCTTGTTCACTCCCCATTAAGGAGATGTGACAACTTGCACACAGTTTAATAATAATGATGAACCCTCCCTGCCACCAGCTTAGCATATTCTGCAGGATGGAATCTCCTCAGATGCCGCTTTATGCCCTGCTTGCGATTATCATTATCCATACTGCCATGTGTGGTTAGTGCACCACAGTGTGTGCAATGGGTAGAGACAAACTGCCACATCCTGACATCTACTGAATGGCTATCAACTAGTGGGGGAAGTAAAGATGAACAATGTGAATTACCAGAAGATGTAGTTATCCTAGAGGAAGAAGGTGATGGCAAGCCTTCGCTTGCCATGTAACTTTCAGCCTCTGGCTGTTTTTCTCTAATCTTCCTCCTCTTTGATCTCTGCCTCGCCTCTTGTCGCCTTTGGGGATAGTCAGGGGGTACAGCAACAGCAGGGCCTAATTTCTTTGTTGGGTGTTTGGCTTTAACATGTTTCACATAAATGCCACAGTGTCTGTTCTTCATGTGTGTTATCAGAGAGGTTGTGCCAAGGTGCACTCCCTCCTTTCCCCTTTTCACTGACTTGTCACATATTGTGCTCCATTCCGTCACTGATGACTGCACTGTGCCTGCCCCAAGAGAAAAGTAGCTCTTCACTCAGGACTTCAGGGAAGAAGGAAAAGATGAAGAAGAATGGCCTCTTTCCTCTTCTCCTCCACATTTCCCTTCACTTGCTGGGGCAGAGGATGATGATGCTGCTGTTGCTGCTACTGCTTTACAATTAACACTGAAACTAGGACCAGGAGTATTACTACTGGCAAGTGGAATCTGTCCTAGTCCTGCATCACTTAACCCAATTCCCACTATGTCCACAGGTCTCACTGGTTGGAGGAGGTGATGAGAAATGTGACAGAGGGCCTACTAATGTCACACTTGCCATTTCTTGTTGACCTCAAGAAGGCAGACTGGTAGCACTAGCAGCAGGCACAGGCAGCTGTTCTGTGTTCCTGGTGGTGGTGGTATTATTGCTGCTAACCACCAGTTCTGGCTTCTTCAGGATTTTGTTCCATGTGGAGACTGTCATGGGGTCTAGGAAAAGGGGACTCCAAGGTTCCAGGGAAGTTGGGTTCCCTTGAACACTAGTCTGGCAGCTCTGCTCTACTTCCCCTACCACTCCCCTAATGCTAGTCCCACCAGCTGCTTCACCATCACTATTACTACTAACACCATCCTCATCAATTTCAGTCCCTGAGTCTTCCTCATCACTAGTAAAATGATCACCCCCATCCCTCACTCCTAACACTCTGTACAAGCTGCTGGACATTCTTAGATGTAGTACTAGTGATGGGACTGCTTGGGGATAGCAAGTGTGACTTAGGGTCCCCTGCTGTCACACTTGGCATCATCTCCTCCCCCCCTTTAGAATTAAAAGACACACTGCAGTATGTGCATCACTGGCAGCAGGCACAGTTAGCTGACCTGTCCTGCTCACACTATTACTACCCGCATCTTCCTCCCGTCATACAAGTTTCCCCAAGATCCCTAGAGGTGATGTAGGGGGACTGGCCATCATTGGGTCTGGGGAACCAGGGCATCCAGACCCTTTCATGTTGGTGTTGGTGGTCACTTACTCCTCCTCAGACTGGACGTATAACGGTCCTTCCAGATCCTCCTTTTATTGTTAATATTAAAATGGCTCATAGTGATTGCTGTCACTATGAACATCTCCTGCCTCAATTTTGCAAAACAACTGACAGCACAACAACCTAGCACATCCCTCACACTCTGTAGCTGCTTGTATGGTGTTTCACTTACTAGCCAGTCAAAAAAATAGCAAAAATTATTTGCCAATGGGTGAAAATGGCAAAGATTTGAATTGCTTTATTTAAAGCAGATTTTCCTCTGCAAAAGCGGACAACTACGTGGTTTTCATAGAATACGACAGGACCTTTCTCCCCCACCCCTGCCTAGGAGATGCCAGTTCACTTACTAATAACATTAAAGCATTTAACCCTTTGGGTTTCAGAGAGGTATCCAACACATAGTGTTGCAATGTGTTGAATACCTCTCTGGGACTCGAAGAGTTAAAATATTAATGCTGAGTGAGTTGCGAAATTTTGGTTTTGATGCAGTTCTTGGTACTGAAACCCCTCTCTCTATCTATAGTAGTTCCTGGAATAAGAAGTGCAATCTGAATACGTTTTTCCATTTGTGGAAATGTGCCCCGTAATCCTGCACTATTTTTGCTACAAATTTCCTGAAAGACATTTGAGAATAACTGGCATTGAAAGAACTAGATGCCTTAGAATTGTAAATTCTGCTTTCCCTGCAGCAGCATCTTCATAAATATGTTTAAACTGCTTAATAAGAATATGAAATTTCTCCTTTATGTAGAATAGGAAATCTTCTTGGCATCTGTGGAATTGCATGATTCCAAAATACTAAGGTAGTCTAATACTTCTGTGGTTTCTGGAAATCTTTTCTCTATTTCCACCAGAAGAGCAGAAATAAATGTATTTTACTATCAAAAGCAGGATTCTGGGTCTGGCTATCAAAAAGTTTGTCCCTCTTGGATTTATTAGCAAAGTCTACACTTTCAAACAATTCTTTATCAAAATGCCATGGATTTGGTATGAGCTATTTTAAAGAATATTCATATTTGTGAGGATAGGTTGAACTGAAGAAAAGTCCAGGTTCTGTCTTTGGAAATGCTTACAAAGCATGGATACAGGGGGTAAATATCCATTACCATATGTGTAAGAGCTTGAGTGCCAAACTGTTGTTGGATTGAGAATCTTGGGAATTTGCTGCTGTAATGTATTCAAGAACTTGTCTATGTGATTTAAGAGTACACCACTGTGAATGTGAATGTATAGAAAGCCAACAAATTATATGATGCTGAGTAGACTTTAGGACAGGCTTCTTTAATAGATTTTCTATCTCATTAAGTTTGCTGCTATACGGTATGCACTGAAGACTTGCTGAAAAGAAGGAGACTACATTTTTGCAATTTCTCAACTGACTTGACTGCATCACTGACACATAACCATAGCCTATGTGCAGTGCAATGAATACCAATCAGATCTTCATTTACTTATATTTCAATTTCTTGGACAGCCCCTTCAATACTTCTCATCATGACAGTGCACACATACCACTTATTTTGTCACACTACACACCACTTCTTTTTGTTTAATTTTTTTCTGCTTTATGGTTTTTGCTCTGCCGTCCATCATTACAATATTAGATTCATTCATCGTATGTACCAAAAAAGGACTATCTTTAACAGCTAAATCAAGATCCTCCAACAGACTGCAGCAATTGCTTCATTTGTTTCCCGATGACCTTGTACGTTCATATAAGCAACATAACTGACCTCCACATGTATATTTTGAAATGCAGTGAAGTCCATAATCTTTTAGATATTTCAAAGTAACAGTTTCTGGAAAGCTTGCATCTAGATATTCATAAAGGAAAAAAATATAGATACACACAAATACTTAAAATGTAATTAACTGGCACAAAGGGAATTAACTCTTAACATTTCTTCAATAAAGAAAGAAATTTTCATCAAGCCCATAATTTGGTAATTTCATCGTCTCAGTACCTGACAGAGGGCCCTCTCCATAGAAGATCTAGAACCTTCAAATTCCATCTTCTTCGTTATCTCATTCAAACAGACAATATAACAATAAACTCTGGTAACAATAGTTTTTTGCTGTCTCATGTTCACGTTAACTGTCCTGAAGTGAACTACTGTCATCATCCACTCTTGGCTGTCTCTCTCTCTCTTTAGGCTTCCATGACTTGTTATTCAGTAGCAGCAGTTCCACCTTTTATCCCTAAGGGAAAAATGTTAGATTCAAGTCACTAAAATGGTCTTAATAGTTACCCCAGAAATCAGTCTGACAGGGTTAGACAAGTTTTTTGTCCTTCCTTTTCATATCTTTTCTTTTTTTTCATACTGTTTTACCAACCCTGATGCCTCCAGATAATTGCACGTATGATGCACGCTTTTTCTATGGGCAGCTTTGGTGTCATAGCTGTTTTATTCTCAAAATGATGACACCAGGCCCTTTCATTAAAATGTTCATCTTTTGAGTGCCATGGTATCCAATGCATTATAAAAAAAAATCATGATCAAAGAGTTAAATAGTCTCATTAAGCACAAATTGCAAAACACATTTTTAATTATATTTACAGCTAGTTATTACTATATGAATATTACATGATTTGACTTGCATTAAATGTCTTTGGGCTAGATGATATAGGCAATTTGAGCAGTTTGCTTAAATCTGCTGTATTCTCTGTTTCAGGAGAGATCTTGTGCTTCCCTAAAATTATGTTACAGGAAATTACTGGATGACTTCATGTAAACCCACACAAACACATTCTTGGTTACTACTTTACACTCAAGCACTTCCCCTGCCCCCTCTTAACCACAGTATAAATTCTGATCAGCAAAACTGGGTACATTTCATAGAACAATAGTATTATTAATTTGAAATACCCTAAGGATTCATTTAATAAAAGGGTATTTGTTTTTCCCCTATGGTGCATTTGGTTTACCCAATAACTGACTCAGTTCTACTGATTTGAATCACAGAGATAGACAGGCAGTTAGATAGATAGATAGATGTGCATCATTACAATTCTCTGATATTGAAAGTCATTTAAATATTTAATTTCTATAAATCTCTTTTGTGAGTATCAAAAATTACTGATGGAAAGAGTAACTTCAAGAAGCCTAATGTACTACAGAAAAGTTGTGCAACCAACCAGGATCAACAATTCCCAAATCCCCATAGTTTTAAATGGGGCTATTCACCTCTTGAATGTTATAGATGCCACTATGTGTAATGAAGCATTGAACACCATTTTGTTAAAAGCCCCATTTAATTCGGTGGAAAATCATATTTCTTTTGTAAAGAAGAGGGGGTTTAACCAAGCATTGCTCCACTTATTCTTAATACATTAGCATATTAAGAAGAATTAGAGCAATTTTTATGCAAACAAACTGCACCATAGTGAAAAAGTAAAAATCCCAATATATCACGATGCTTTAGATAACTTTCTAGTAATCAAGGGGTTAAAAGCCAAATTTAAACCAAACAGAATTTTGGAAAGTTTTATTTGTCCCTTGTGGTGCAGTTTTGTTTTGTTTTTTTTTTACTGAGAATTCCATCACTTTTTTGTAGTACTTGAGCCTCAGTGTCACCCTCTGTCACTATGACTTGCATGTGTTTGATTACTATGTTGTATGTCCCCAGAACAGGACAGGGTTTTGCCACAAGTTGCATGTGTTTTTCTTTGCCCTTGTATTGTTCTTTTGACAATATATATGTTTTATTATTATTATTATTATTATTATTATTATTATTATTATTATTGTATTATTGGCTTGTAGCATTTCGGTTTGAATCATTCAGCCAGGACATCGCAGTTCTAAGTATCAGAAATTGTGCTTTGGGAAATCATGACCTGAACATCTGTGTCAGCTTGTTTATAATAGGTGGGATGAAAGATGGAATTGCAGAGATAGCTGTTGTTTATCTGACTGTGGGATTTTTTTTTTTTGTATGAGGTATGGCATTCCAGCCTCATAACCTCGTCTCACGTCTATAAGACTTCTCCCAAGCTGCACCCTAGCTATGGAACTCACTACCTACCATGCAATACCATGTAATGCACTGAAGAGCTCTCAAGCATTTAAAGGGATAGTAATGTTTCATAATAAAAGCAGCTCTAATTAATCATCATAGTATTTGGACTTTGGAGAGTGTTATTTCAATACTGTCAGAGTTGTAGTTCAAAAGTAATTCAATGACAAAGTCTCCCCCTCCCGCCCCTTTTACTGATGTAACACTATTCAGCCAGATCATAAGGGAGATGCCCAGGTAGACTGTAGAGAGGGACAATCTTCAATTAAGATAAGGTGAAAAACCTGAAAAACTTGTCAAGGGGGGCAGGGGTTTCATAGAAAGAAGATTGTCCCCTTCTGTTATCTGTCTGGTCTTACAACCAGATTCCACATCTTCTTCATGTTTTTTTAATGCCTACAAAATAAAATAAAGATAAAACAAAGTATTACTATCCCTTTAAGGAGTGTTTGTTTTGATTGAGATCTCTGTCATTGTGCCTTTTTCTTTCCTGCCTTTTTACAACATTAAATAAATAAACATAATAATAACTTAGAACTGTACTAGAAAAGAAATTAAACAAATCTGAATCATGTATGTTCAGTGCTAGAGGTCCCCAGGCCAGTGCTCCACTCCACAATTCCATTGTGACTGACATATTCCAGGTGAGGAATCTACACCAGGAGTTTTCTCACTCCTTACTTTCACTCACCTGCATCAGGTACTTAATGCAGCAGGCAGTCAAATACTTCCACCTGAACTGAGACATGCTCTCTTTTTGAGTTCCCGGAGAGGAGGGAACTAACCTCTGAAAGCCTGCAACTTGTGAAACAAACAAGTTTACTTGTACCTGGTAGACTGTGCTGCTGTACCTTAATTTTTCCAAACTGGTAAACGGACTAGCTATCCAAATACAGACAGGAGCTGATATGTTTAGTTAGCGCGTTAGTCAGAAATCCTACTTCTGCCAAGACTGACAGCCAGGCAACAGCTCAGACATCTTTGCTTACAGAAATCTTTGCACCTGCACTGTCAGTCCCAGTCTCCTCTAGGAAGCGCTGCATGGTACCTAAAGGTACCAGAAGGGACTGATGGCGCATGCGCTCATAAGCCTCTAAATCGCTGTTGCCTGGCCGTCAGTCTGGGAAGAAGTAGGATCTCTGACTAATGCAGTAATTGTGCTTGTTAATACTACTATTGTTAAGCACATCACTAGAAGGCTAATTATGGGGGGGGGACTTTTTGGAGTGATAGTAATAAGTGGTAAAAACTATGATTAAATGATATCCTATGTGTTACAGTGAATTTTGATACAATCTACTGAATCTGTACAACAAAACTGTAAAAAAAAAAAAAAAATCATTGAATGCCTTTTTAGTACTTTGCAAGCTATGTGCAAGTATGAAAGTTATTTATTTTATCCTGGTAGGGAAAGGGCATATGTGATACAGATGAACATTAGATCAAAAGTTCAAATAGACAAGATTCTGGGAAGACTAGACAGTTTTTAATGAATGCAGTATCTTAATGCACATTACTTCTTGGCTTCCACATGGATACTGTAGTCCATGGCACACAATATGATAAAGCATACTGTTAAACTCTATGGGTATATGCAATAAGCTAAAGAGGTAGAATTCTGGAGCAAACCAGTTGTACCATAGGAGACAAACACAAACTTAAATGGAGCTTTTAATCACTTAAAAGATAGAGGGTTTATTTGAGATTCTTTGAAGCCTCTTCAGCATTCAAGGGGTTCAAAGACTAATCAATGTAGATTTTCATTTGTCCTCTGTGATGCAGTTGGTCTGCATCATTCTCTCTATTCTTTTTTTAACTCCTTAAGTGCCAGAGACAACTCCAGTGCATTGACTTGCCTTATGTTGAGAGATTTAACTTAACTTTCAAGACATTAAAGTTAGAAGTGGGCTGCACATCAGAGGCTCATTTTTCAAATCGAATCTGAGGACGCACAGAAGATTTTGGATGTATCCATATCAATACAGAACACATTTCTTAGAGATTAATACAGTGAGAGAATTTAAGCATTCATGGTATAGGCAGAAAAGACAGAAAATGTAGAAAAGGAGGATGATTTGCCATCTATGGGAAATATAGCTTAAAGGGATAGTAATACTTCATTTTATCTTTATTTTACTTTGTTGGCATTAAAAAAACATGAAGAACGATTTAAGTCTTATCTCTCAAACCTTTAAGGTTTGAGAGATATTCACAAGCAAAGTTTCCCCTCACTGACCAGAAAGGTCAAGTCTGCCATCTATCTGTCAGATTTGAAATCTGGCCCACAGATCAACAGGTGGCTCTTCAGCAGAGCCGAGATCACAAGATATAAAAATAACTATTTCATTGGAAGGGTCTAAAAAGTGTGCTTGCAAACCAGGCACACTTTGTAGATTATTCAAATGAAGTAGTTCTTCTTATATCTCATGATCTTGGCTCTGCAGTAGAGCCACAGCCAGTCTGCGGACCGGACTCCAAATCTGACAGCTAGATGGCAGACTTGTCCATTTTGGTCAGTGAGGGGAAACTTTGCTTGTGAATATCTCTCAAACCATAAAGGTTTGAGAGATAAGACTTATATTGATCTTGATGTTTTTTTAATGCCTACAAAATAAAATAAAAATAAAACGAAGTATTACTATCCCTTTAAAAGTTAATCTTATAAAAGGTATGGATGGAGAATACAGATACAGTTTTGATAACTTTAGCATATGGAAATATGATGATCACTTGTTTAGTTGTGCTCTATAGACCCCCTGGACAGGCAGAGGGGTTAGATCAACTGAAATAACTAAGATGTCAGTGAAAGGTACGGTTATCATTTTTTGAGGGAGTTTTATCAGCTGGATGTGGAATGGAAAAAACAAGCAGCAGGTTCAGCCAGGAGTAGAGATATCGTTAATTCTTTATAGGGATTATATCTTAATTACTAGAAGAGCCAGCTAGGAACAACACAATACTTGATTTTTAATTTACAAATGAAGCCTTGGTATCAACCTTGGTATCAGATTTAACAATAGGAAAGTTTTGGGGCTCCAGTGATCATCAATCAATCATTGTGGTTTGATAAAAGGACAGAGGCTGAGTCGGACCAAACTAAAACTACATTTCTAGATTTTAAAAATAATTATTTTTCTAAAATGGATATTTAGGCCAGTCTTTAACAGCATGGATAAATGGCATTATCTGAAATTTGTTGGGTTTTTTAAAGGTAACAGAGTATTGCATTAGACTTGCCAGTAAGGGGCAATTAAAAAGGAAATCACTATGATACTCCACACAAGTGGAAAATATAGTAAATGAGAAAAAAGCAGCATTTAGGAAATACTAGCTTGGAGGAGGCTAAATGTGTTACTAGATGTGCCAAAGCACATCTAGGAGGAGAAAATTGTCAAGTCAATAAAAACAGGGGACAAAACTTTTTTTAGATATATAAGTGAATGGAGAAAAATTACACAAAGAACAGTTAAACTTAAGACAAAACATAGAAGTTATATAAAGAAGGATAAAGGTCTCACTGACTGCCTCGATTAATTTCTGTTCAGTTTTTACAGGGGAAGGTGAAGGCAAGGGACTTGTTAGAAAAAAGACATAATGAGACATGGTAAGCATGCATGTTTACAGAGGTAGAAGTTCTACTTCAACTCTCTAAGGTAAAAACAGATAAACCAATGAGACCAGATGGACTACACCCAAAATTATTAAAAAAACGTAGGAGTGTTCTAGCAAAATCTTTAACAGAATTATTCAATCAGTGACTATTAATAGGAATATTTTCCAAAGATTAGAGGGTATCAAATGTAGTACCGCTTCATTTGAAAAAAGGTAACAGTGAAGAGTCTGGCAACTACAGACCAGTAAATCTTACATCGGTAGCAGATTTAATGGAAACCCTGTTAAAGGAAATAATTTCTAAATAGTTAATTTAAATAGCTTGCAAAATCCTAAACAGCATGGGTTTACAGCAGGGTGATCTTGTCACACTACTAAAATAATAGAGCAATAATAATTAGAAGTATAGCCTCTCATGGAAAACTCATTAATAAGTTGTAATGTTGGGGTCTGGATGTAAAAATAGTTGGATGGATAAGTCAATGACTGAGTGACAAGAGACAAAGGATTGTTGTTAATGGAGACTATTCAGAGGGAAGTTGTGCTAATTGTGGGGTGCTTCATGGTCCATACTGTGGTCCATTCTTTTAATATTTTTATTTGTGATATTGCAAAAGGTCTTAAAGTTAAGGTATGCCATTTTTCAGATGTAAAAAAAAATCAGCAACATGGTAAACATTCCAAGGGGAAAGCCAAATGGAAAATTATTTAGGTAAATTAGAGTGTGACAGCTGCAGTTCTATGTTGATAAATGTAAAATAATGCACTTGAGACATAAACATCCAAACGCAGAATATATTATTAAGGGTACTATGCTCTCAGTCACAACAGAGGAAAGGGACTTGACAGTAATAATTTCTTATGAAAATAATAAAAAAAAATAATAAAGGTAGCCAGGCAATGTGGCAGGAGGCACTTATACTCCATAGCGTGCCTTCTATGTTCCACCTGCCTTCCTCTAGACATAAACTCTCATGATCCTTTTGTTTTTTATGTCCTGTTTGTACTATTTAATGCCTCTGTATGGCTATTCCCTATTGTACAGTGTTTTGGAAGAACTTGGCACTATATAAATAAAGTATAATAATAATGTAACAAAACTGCAGGGAACTGAATCACGGTGCTGGGTTATATAGCTAGAGACACTAGTAGCAGGAAGTGGTCATTCCACTCAGATTTCTAGTTAGACCTCACCTAGGGCCATACGTTCATGGGGATAACAACAAAAAATGTAGTAAGAAATAGAAAAATAAGTAATTGTATGCATGACAAAGTTAGAGGAAGGTGGAGAGTCCTAAAAGGTAATTTTAGGGATTTAGGCAGTAAGATTAGGAACAGGACCTCCAAGGTAGTATTCTCAGAGATACTACCTGTGCCATGCGCTACGCCAGAGAGACAGCGGGAGATTAGGGAGCTCAATGCATGGCTGAAGTCTTGGTGTAAGAAGGAGGGCTTTGGGTTTTTAGAGCACTGGGCTGATTTTGCTTTGGGGTACAATCTCTATAGCAGGGATGGATTGCACCTGAATGCAAGAGGGTCTCAAGTGCTTGGGGAGAGGATTACTAGACGGTTGTAGGAGATTTTAAACTAGGAAGGGGGGGGGAGGGGCCAATAAATACTGGGATAGATAGTATAGAAAGGGAAGGCGATGTAGTTAATAACCAGGTGGGAGGATCTGGGGGCGGGGTTAGTACAGATGATAGGGAGAAGCCTATAAACCACATCAAAATTAAATCACAAATGGAACACAGCAGTGGCATAAATTGTATGCTTGCAAATGCCAGAAGTTTAACTGGTAAAATAGGGGAACTGGAGCTGGTAGCTGAAATTGAAAACTATGACTTGATAGGCATAACAGAAACATGGTGGGATGACACACATGATTGGTCAATCAATTTAGAGGGCTACATGTTATTTAGAAAAGATAGGTCAAGCAAAAGAGGTGGTGGGGTCTGTCTGTATATCAAACCAGCATTATTGCCTCAATTGCGGGAAGATATATGTGATGACAGTAGAGAACATGTGGAATCCCTGTGGGTTGAAATAGTCACTGGGGGTAAAACTGCCCAGAAAATATTAGTGGGTATTTGCTATAAACCACCAAACATTGGTGACCTTGAAGAAACACAGCTATTAATGCAAATAGAAAAGGCTTCCCAAATAGGGAGAACTATAATTATGGGGGATTTTAATTATCCAGAAATAGACTGGAAAAATGGAACAGCTAACTCTGCTAAAAGCATCAAGTTTCTGAACTTGTTGAATGACAATTTTTTGTCACAACTAGTGCAGACCTCAACCAGAGGGAATGCATGTCTGGATTTGGTAATAACTGACCATGAAGAACTTATCTCTAACATCCAAGTAAGGGAGCACTTGGGGAATAGTGACCATAACATGGTATCGTTTGAGATTAATTCAAAAAAACAAGTTGATCTGAGTTCCACCAAAACACTGAATTTTAAAAAGGCCAACTTTAGCAGGTTTAATTCATCCCTTGGTCTCGTTGACTGGGATGAAATATTTTCAGGAAAAAACACAGAAGGTAAGTGGAATGCCTTCAAAATAACATTGCAAAAATACACATATAAATTTATCCCTGTTGGAAACAAATACAAAAGAAGCAAATTAAAACCAATGTGGCTAACAAGTAAAGTAATTCATGAAATAAATAACAAGAAAGCGGCATTTAAACATTACAAAGCTGAGGGATCAGCAGAGGCATTTGCAAAATACAAAAATGTCAACAAAACCTGTAAAAAGGCTATTAAATTAGCTAGACTGGAGAATGAAAAAAATATTGCTAAGGAGAGCAAAAGCAACCCAAAAAAATTCTTTAAATACATAAATGGCAAAAAATTAAAGTCTGATAATGTTGGGTCCTTGTTATCGGAAACGGGTGAGATGGTCAAAGGGGACAGAGAGAAGGCAGATATTTTAAATAATTTCTTTTCTTCTGTTTTTACCAAGGAACACCCATTGGACAAGAATCTGCAAAATACTTTTACAGAACAGGCACAGCAAGCATGGAACTGGCTATCACAAGAAAAAGTATTAAAACAATTGAATGGTGTCAAGGTAGACAAAGCTCCAGGGCCAGATGGTATACACCCACGGGTACTTAAAGAGCTAAGCCAGACCCTGGCCAGACCGATATATCTGATTTTCAGGGATTCTTTTATTTCTGGTATGGTGCCCATGGATTGGCGTAAAGCAGATGTGGTGCCCATATTTAAAAAGGGATCAAAGTCCCAGCCAGGAAACTACAGACCCGTAAGCTTGACATCTGTGGTAGGGAAGCTGTTTGAAAGATTGCTAAGGGAATATATTCAAGAATTCTGCTGGAACATGAATATCATTAGCAATAGCCAACATGGCTTTGTGAAAGATAGGTCTTGTCAAACGAACTTGATCGAATTTTATGAAAAAGTAAGTAATAATATAGATGAGGGAGCGGCGGTTGACGTGATCTATTTAGACCTTGCCAAGGCATTTGATACAGTTCTGCACAAGAGGTTACTGTACAAATTGAATGAAATAGGACTAGGGGAAAATGTTTGTGTGTGGATTGGAAATTGGCTGAAAGATAGAATGCAAAGAGTGGTAGTAAATGGCAAGTTCTCCAGTTGGATAAACGTGATAAGTGGAGTGCCTCAGGGATCTGTCCTGGGTCCTCTTCTTTTTAATTTGTTTATTAATGACCTCCCAGAGGGCATAGGAAGCCATGTATCAGTGTTTGCCGATGACACAAAATTAAGTAAGGTAATAAAGTCTGAACTCGATGTGTCTTCATTACAAGAGGATTTGGACAAATTGAGTAACTGGGCAGGCAAATGGCAAATGAGATTCAATATAGACAAGTGTAAAGTTATGCATTTTGGGTATAATAATAAAAATGCATCATATAGTTTAAATGGTGTTTCTCTGGGGAAATCTACTAATGAAAAGGATTTAGGAGTAATGGTAGACAATAGACTTAGCAGTAGCATGCAGTGCCAGCTGGCAGCTGCAAAGGCCAATAAGATATTGGCATGTATCAAAAGGGGTATTGACTCAAGGGAGGAAGATATAATTATGCCTCTTTACAGGTCCATGGTAAGACCCCACCTAGAATATGCTGTTCAATTCTGGGCGCCCTTTCTGAAGAAGGACATTATGGAACTAGAGAGAGTGCAGAGGAGGGCTACAAAACTAGTAAGGGGAATGGAAAGTTTTAGTTATGAAGAGAGACTAGAAAAGTTAAACTTGTACACACTAGAGAAACGGCGTCTTAGAGGGGATATGATAACACTATATAAATATGTTCAAGGCCCATATAAAGGGCTTTCAAAAGACCTGTTCATTAACAGAACAGTACACAGGACAAGGGGCCACCCGCTTAGACTTGAGGAAAGGAGATTTAATCTACAACAGCGGAAGGGTTTCTTTACAGTAAGGACAATAAAGGTATGGAATGCACTTCCGGAGGAGGTGGTGCTATCAAATACATTAGATGCCTTTAAAAGGGGCCTGGATACTTATTTAAAAGAGCATAACATAGAGGGCTATGCACGTTAGTATTGGGATTAATATTTAGTTAGGGCTTGTTGATCCAGGGAGAAATCTGATTGCCATTTTGAGTCAGATGCCTTCTTTTGGGTCAGCGATGGTAAACAGGAATAGGAAAAGGGTTGAACTGGATGGACGCAAGTCTTTTTTCAACCTAAATTACTATGTAACTATGTAACTATGTAACTATGAATGACATATTTTCTATAGAGTACATGACAAAAAAATAGTAATGTCAATGGTGTATGAAACAACTCCTGAATTGGCGGGCTAAACTATTCTCCAGTGTCGTATAGAGGAAAAGAAAACTTTCCATAACTAACGACAAAAAAAGTCTTGCAAAAGACAAAATTTGTACGTTAAGAAAAAGGTGGAGGGAATGTGAAGTTCTGGAATGTGAAGTTCTGAATGTGAGAATTTTTGTCTTTAGTCAAGACATTTTTTAAGACATTTTTTGTCATTAGGCAAGACTTTTGTTTGTTGTTACATACGACAATTTCCGTCAAGACAAACGACATATTACTGATCACAACCGACACTCTCTGAAAATATTAATGATCCCATCGACACAGTACTTTGAAAAGTCGTTACAAATGACAAAAGCTATTTCGCTACTTCTTTGAACATATGGTCCCTAGAGTACTGGAGTCTCTGTCTCCAGAAGGACTACTAAAATGGTGAGTGGATTACAGAATAAAAATCAGGATAGACTAAATCTGAACATGTATAGCTTGGAGACAAGAGGTCATAGACTAAAACTAAAGGGGCAGATGCTAGATGTAACGTAAGAAACTTTCACTTCACTGAGAGGGGTGTGCTGAACCAATTATGTTGAAGGTCTCCAAAGAGTTAAAACAAGAGAACCAATCAGGTTGGATATCTTCACATAAATAGATAAATGACAATATTAAATAATTTTGAGAAATTTACACTATATTAGATATTGACACGCTACTTCACAGTAAAGAATTGATTAAAATAATCAATCCCGCATATTTGTGCAAAAATATATATAATTTATTAAATACAATATACTGTATATAAAGTGTAAACAACAATGATATAAAGGTGTGATCAGCAATTACAATAGATATATAGTAACTCAAACCACAATTATCACCATTAGGATTACCAGCAATTAAAGGGTTAACCACACATAGATATATTCAGAGGTATTAGATAACAATAATTGCACTCAGCAGCACAGAAAAGGATAATTGATCCTTACATGAATACCTTCTGCCCCAGAAACTGTATAAACTATGCTAATTGAGGTTTAAGGTAGGTTGTCAGGTGAGCAAAGTTTAATATGAAGCCTGATCCTCTGACAATTTCCTTATAACATATATAATAACCAAATTTAGAGAAACTAACTGGAATAAAATCCCAGATTTAGATCATTAAATGTAATTATCTACAGATTTCAAATATTGCATATGTTCTGAATAAAACATATAAATTGCATTTAGTATAGTCAATAATAGATTATACCAAGAATATACTCAGAATCAATCTAATAATATATGTATAGACAGCATACCAAACTTCATGCAACATATATCATACACATGACCATAGCAATCTTATGTAAAACCTATATGTACTCCAAGGGTTAATCCACTTAGAAATATAGTATGCCACACCCAAGATGGCAAATTTTTGGTTTAGTGAGATGTTTAAAAACTGTACACTGTACAAAAGTTTAGACCCAAAACATACACAAAGAAATCCAAACAAAAAACGCCTCATAGTAAACAGACAAATAGCAGTTAAAGGGTTAATAAATTAATTCAATGAATTCCCCAGATCAAATATTAGTTATTATAACCTTTCCAGAAACACAATATATTATTCTAGAAATACCAAGAATTATATTAACTACTACATAAATCAAGCTATTTAACTATATTACACTTATCTGGCAAAATATAACAATTCACCAATAAATTAATGAATTCCACTTAATTCAGAATTACTACAGCTAATATAGTTTATTATAATTGATCCCAAATGTTTGGCCAGTCCAATTAAGACATATTAAAAGAAAAATTAAGTTTCTTCAATTATAGAAGAAATATGTATTTGATTCTGAATTTTGCAGAATTAAAATAAGGAAAGATATATAGTTACCAATCCAATAAGTGTGGATTTCTTAGGATTTCTTTAGAAGTCAGCCAGGTATATAGCAGGAATTAAAGAGCCAGGAACCAAGAGGAAAAAAACAGACAACATTCAAGAGGAAAGGCCCCTTTCTCTCTAAACTTACATTTTTATAATATGAAATTTCTTTTATCAAAATCTGCTCTGATTGGTTAAAGAGCCATCTCATTATGCAGTGACATTAGACTAAATTATGAAAAAATTCCAAAGCACTAGTAATAACACCATGTAATCTACAGATGGCGCCATTGGTCTACATTAAAATTCACACCTAAAATGATACCTGGTTTAGGTTCTGACAAAAAATTGGAATGTGAACCTTGACCGTACGTCACATAAATATGTCACCCTACTAGACTTTCCCATAGGGGAGTATATCTCTGTTTTAGACTTTTGAGATTTTCTCATAAGATATTAATACTGCTTGAGACTGTGGATGTCTGCAATCCTATATCAATCACCATTAAAGTCTCCCAAATATTTCCCCCCTCCATTGAGGAAGAGAGGCTCATTGTTTCTGTTACATGAGGTAATTTAAACACATTTTAAAACACAGATTTTTAGAGAATTTGGTTTAAAAGAAAAATTAACCATTTCCTCCCCATCATGGCGATGTCTCTGACAGGTGGTAGAAAACTGGAAAAGCCTACAGGCAGAAGTGGCAGAGGTTAATACAGAGACTTAAGACATAAGGCTATCCTGAACAGAAGGCAAGAGCAAGGACCAAGTAAGGTTTAAGGTTTTTACAGTAGGAACACTGGACAGGTTAGATGGGCTGATTGGTTCTTATCTGCTGTCAGATTCTAGGTTTATATGTTTTTATGTAGAGTGGAATGGCAGAGGGGGGATGGGAGTACTGAAGAGGACAGGAAAGGGAGGGAGTAGGAGCATAGTAGAGAGAGGAGGAGGTGCAGAGAGAACACAGAAGAGGAGAGATATAGATTGTGAATGAGAGCGACAAAATGGGGGAGAGGCAGAGCTGGGGGCAAAGAAGGTAGGGGAAGGGCCTACCTACTGTCTCCTTGAAGAAGCTTTCCTCTTGCTCAATCAAGTGACCCTGGTAGCTTTTTTTGTATAATTTTCCAGATACCACATGACTGATTTACCTGATCATTTTAAACAGAAAATAAAACATCTGCAAAATGTCATGTTTTGTGCAAATTCTGAACTTACAGAATATTTTGATCATCTTGAGTTAAAACTGAGTTACTGTAAAACATATACATACATTTATAATTGTATGTATTGAACCAATTCCAAAGCTGTTCTTAGCTACAGTTTGTTTATTCCCACACATTCCAATAGCAAAGTGCTGCAAAGAAAACCAGCTAAAAGTGATAAAATCATGTTACTAGATGTATAATCTTTAACAGAAGAAATCCATGTTCACTATAGAAGACAAAATCTGTGCCTCTCCAGTGATCCACAGATTTGCTGATTGTCACTGCCTTTACATCCTTTACAGCACTATCCCATATTACTGTACATGTTTAAATATATTCTATTGGTTCATTAGAACATTTAATGAATATAACACAATGCTGGCAACTTTTATTACAGTGAGGGATTGGCTCTTACCCATTTGACACCACATTGTTCACAGCACTTCCTATATAAGTCATCTTTACAAAGCACATAGAATAATATGTAAGCAGCTTTTATGATAGTGGGGCAGGAAAGCCATGAAAATGCTGTGAAGTACTCTTTTGCATTACTACCAGCTCTCTCATTAGCCACTGCTGAGTACAACAGATAAAAGCTGTGCCCAGATTGGCTGCAGCTAACTCGGGAGCAGATTTCAACCACTGGACTTTTCTCTGTCAGTCCAGGCAGCTTGACTCCTGATTCGACTGGAGAGAGCTACTGAATGATAGCCGAAAATCTGCCAGTAACTCTCAAGCTTCTTGATGGAGACCCCTGCCTTAAACACATTCTTTTATTCTGTATATACAAAGAAATCACCCACTGGGGTAACAGCGGCCCCTGGAACCCCTCGTGTTGCATTGGGGTTCCTGTGTCAAAGGGGCTCCTTGTGACCTACTCTGTAATATTATATTTTCTGTAGGTAGTGATGGTGGGGCCCCACTCTGTCCTCAGTTTCAATGTGGAGTCATCCACTCTAACTCTTCTAGTATGTCTGGAGGCACTGAGGAGAGATCACCTCAATGCACCCTTGATGTGTCTTTGGAGGCAGTGTATAACTGATGGCTCCACACAGAAACTGAGGCTAGAGTGAGACCCCACCACCACTACCTACAAAAAATATAAACTAATGTAAATGGGTGTGGCTGGGGCCAGGTTTTACTGGGGGGGTACAGCTGGAACCAGTTGTTCTGGTGGGAAAGAGTCAAGAATCACCTCTCAGTCTGTCTAGCAGGTGGCATGAAAGGGGTAAATTGAAATGCTACACCCTTTCATCCATCACAGCCTGAAATTGTCTGATGTGCGGACTGGACAGATCACCCAGGGCACATGAACAAGATGTTGAATATCACACTTTTTCAGATGCACTCAATAATCTATCCTGTCAACACATCAGTAATAGCAAGACCATTTTACTTCACATGTATTGATTGACTCTATATGTGACAATTAATGGAAAGGGGGGAAGATTTAACTGGGAAATTATAGAACTGTGAGTTTGACTTCTGAATTTGGTAAAATATAAGAGGGATTACTAACCAACAATATTCAGTACTATGTAACAACCAACAGCATTATTAAGTCATCATGGTTTTATGAAGAATAGGTCAAGTCAAACAAATTTACTTGCATTCGATAAGAGAAGGGTAAATGGTATTGATGCTGATGTAGTATAAGATGATTTTCTAGAACATTTCCTCCTGTGCCTCACAACCAGTCACTAAAATAAATAGGTTATCAAAAGACATTAGCTTGTGAGGTGATATCTCTGTATCGAGATCAGTTAAATGATAGAATATAGATAGTTGTAAATGTATCCTTTTCAACCTGTTCTAGTGAATAGACAGAAATGTGGTAGATGAGTTTTAATATGGATAAATGTAAGGTTAGGTTTTAGGTTAAAGAAACAAGTATGCTGCATAAATACCAAATTGGAAACTACTTCGGGAATCTTTGTTTGAGAAACATTTACTGACATGTAATAGACTTCACAACAGTGTGCAGAGTCACTCAGCTCCTGCAAGAGACAAGGGGTTATAGATGTACAGGATGGGAATATAATTCTAGCTATTTATAAATACCTGGTACCGCCTCATCTAGAATATGGAGTACAGTTTACAGAAGTTTGTGAAAAGACAGTTTTGAAATGAAAAAAGTACAGAGAAGTGCAACAAAATTGATAAAGGGATTAGAAGATTTTAGTTATAAAGAGAGACTAGCTAAACTGGACTTGCCTGTATTACAGAAAATATGCCTAAGGGGTTAAGTGATTACAATTTAAAAGTATATTCAAAGTCAATATAAAGAACTTTCTGAGGAACTGTTTACTCAAGGTTCGGAAGAAGCAAGGGGTTATCCAATAAGACTGGAGGAAAGGTACTTTTGACTAAAACAAAGGCAGGAAGGTTTTACAGTAAGGACAATAAGGTTGTAAAATTATTTTCATCAGGTGGTTTTATTGCAGATACTGTAGATGCTTTCAAACAATGATGGATACTTTTCTAGTTCAGAACAGTATTGAGAATTTAAAAATTTGGTTTCAAAGCAGACTGGATGTTATGCCAGAAAAATACCTTACTGCTTTTTGGAGTCAGGAGGGAAACGTTGTACTCCCTTGGAGATGAAATTGGAACTTTCACCTTGATTCAAGATTACATGTGTGAAAACTGCATTAAAAACTGCTTATGTGTCATGTTAGCCCAAACACCAGCAAATGTACAGTTAAGTAGATATTCATATTTGTTAGTGTATGCTAAGTGCTGTACATGTACTGTTCCAGCAACTTTTCATATGCTTATTACAGTTTTTGGTGATGTTCCATATGCTAATTAAGCACATTCGGTTACATATCATATGTTAATAAATGTCTGAGTGATGTTACTACACAGAGCTTCATAAGCATTTGTAACAGGAAATTTTCATTTTTCCTAGAAATAAGTGTGAATATCCCATAGAAAATACATCTGCACGACAGAGTTTTGAATTAAATTTTCAAACAGGTAAAAAAAAAATGTAACCCCTTAATGACTGGTGGCTTGCCAGGACTGTCACGCCTGTCTGGACGTTAAAGGTTAGTGATGGTCTTGACAAGTCACTTAAGTTTGTGATTACATCACAACTGTACACCATGCTGAGATCACAGAACACATTTCTGAAATACAAAAAAGTGCTGTGGTCCTATAGACATACCTGGGAACTCTCCGGTTTTGCCCCGGAGACTCCGGATTTCACACTGAATTACCGGGTCTCCGGGGCAATGTGTGGATTGCCGGGTGGGCAGAGTTTAAATAGAAACTCTGCCCACTTGTGCTCTGTCCCGCCCGATTCCTCCCACTCCCCGCCCTCTTAGGTACATTTTTCGGGTATTTTTTGGTTTTTCTTTTGTCCCGCCCCCCCTCTGCGGCTAAGCCCCGCCCCTTTTATGACGCGAATCGCGTCATTTTCATCCCGGGTCGGCACTGACAGGGTTACCCTCCGGGTAACCCTGTTTTAAAAGTTCCCAGGTATGCCTATAGAGCACCCTGACCCAGTCCTTGAGGAGTTAATTGGAAATGGCTTCAGTGTTTTTTTGTTTTTTTATTTCTTCCCCCCCCCCATCTCTAAATCAGTAAGAGTGATATGGTATTTGGTGCTGTGTCTAAACCATTCATTTTGTCGACAAAATTGCAGCAGTTAGGCCACCAAAGTCATGTTGTCCACTGAATGTTTGTATATATTTCACCAAATACATTGTTGTTTACTCAGTGCACAGAATATGTCAATCAATTCATCAAATGATGAAAGTATCCCACCAAATTAATTCAGTGCACAGAATATGTCAATCAATTCACCAAATGATGAAAGTATCTCACCAGATGATGACATTTTGTCACCAAATTAATTTGTGGTACCAAATATGTCAATCAAACCAATCAAACAAAATTAATGGCTTACAAACGGTACCCCATAATATGGCAAAGACTGAACTTTATGGATGCATGACTTTTCTCAGCCTCATAAACTGTCACTATGTACCTCAGGGTGTGCCTCATTAATAACCATGTGACACAATATTACAGGAAATCTCCACTGTAGAGCATCATGATCATTCATATTCAACTTTCAGGAACTGCCTATGGACTTAATTTGTGAGGGTGCACAGCTGATGCTTGTGTGCCTGATTAAAGCTAGTTTGTGCTATTGACCAATATCATAATGAGACATTATGCAGCAGGATGTTCAGTAAAGTGGATTGTGATAAAAATAGAAAAATTATTTTTGAAACACATATGTTAAGGGCTAGGAATAAAAGTCCATCTGGTAAGATACATGAGGTTTCAAACCACGTCTTCACATTACATTTCAAACTTATGTGATTTCCACTTTGCTGTTATTACAAATAACCACATTTTAAATGTAAATATTTCTCATAAATTAACATACTGCATAAATATTTGATAAAAAAGACGAACTGAGGTTGATGTTAAAAGAATAATAGGAACAGTTGTCATGGGTGTCCTCGGGAGTGAGGGAGCTCCAACCCCCACTTGCCCACCCTGGTTAAACATAGGGGCATGTCAGGATTGCCTAGGGAACATATTATAGTTTTGAAACCCCAGCCCT
The DNA here is from genome assembly GCA_037306005.1 of Rhinophrynus dorsalis. Classification (NCBI taxonomy): domain Eukaryota; kingdom Metazoa; phylum Chordata; class Amphibia; order Anura; family Rhinophrynidae; genus Rhinophrynus; species Rhinophrynus dorsalis. The sequence continues at coordinate 327,457,487 of CM074720.1, read as the reverse complement.
GTAAAAATTTCTGCAGACGCCCATTGCAGTTCCTATGTAAACCGATTGCTCCATTAAGAGCAAATAAAATCTCCCACTGATTTAACATGGACTTTTAACTACTTAAACCACAGACTTATTGCTCAGAGTCCTCTTGAACAATCAACAGGTTAAAGGGGAACTACCACCCCGCAATAACTTAAGCTTCACTGATTGCTCATCTGGCGACTAGCTGCTTAGTAGCGCTAGTCACCAGAAATATTACCCGGTTCAGCAGATATCGGCGTTTTACCGATGGTGACAGGAGCAGGGTGCAAAAGGGACTGACAGCGTAGGCGCACGGACGTCACTGTGAAGAGACTTCCGTGCTTCCTGCTCCTGTCACCATCGGTAAAACGCCGATATTTGCTGAACCGGGTAATATTTCTGGCGACTAGCGCTACTAAGCAGCTAGTCGCCAGATGAGCAATCAGTGAAGCTTAAGTTATTGCGGGGTCGTAGTTCCCCTTTAAAAGCCCCATTTAAACCAGTGGGAATTTTGGAAAGTTGTATTTGTTCTCTATGATGTAGATGGTTTGCTCCAGAATTACTGTTGTTCTTCTACATTTATCTTCTTCACTATTCCTTTAACCCTTTGAGTTCCAGAAGGGTGTGTATGCATTATGTGCATACCACTCTGGCATTCAAAGGGATAAATAGTTTTGGGGTTTTTTTGTTACACATTCCCCTATAGACTTCAAGAGATAACATTTTATCACTTGCACTGTAATCATGCCACTTATTGGCAATGTGTTTCTCACCCCCTGGTCCTGAAAAGTAATTGTAAATAAAATGATGAGACTGAGCGTTATGAGCTAAGATCTAGCTGTAGCTATCACTGCTCATCCTAGGAGTTTTAAATACAGGGCTGCTAAGCCCTATGAAGAATTTTGGACATAGCACAAATGATAAATGAATCCAAACTATAAACTAGTAACATATGCAAAGCAAAATGTATTAAAAATACCAAATGGAGAAAGAAAATAAGGGAGCAAATCTGGATAAAATTAACAGCATCACATAAATAAAAATTCTCCAAATTATCTAGCATTCAAAGGGTTTCAAAGCCCCATTTAACCATTTGAGTGCCAGTGGGATCTATGGTATTGCCCTGTGAGGGCAATGCTTGAAGCGGATGGCAGATGCAAGCATGCCGCCCACTGAAACCTTGTCAGGCTGTCGAAACTGAAGTACAGAGGGGAAGAGGAGGATATGGGTAAGCGGGGAGGGAGGGAAACAGTGCTGCAATAGAATTTTTTTGTGTGTGTGAGACAGGGGAAAACAAGGGTGCGTATTATTCATAGTCACTCTTGTTTTCCCCTAAAATCTTGGGTATAATATACACCTGTGTATTATACAAAGGTACATACACAGGTACGTATTATACCCAAGATTTTACTGTATATTAAAATACTTATTTCCTCAAATATAAATGTTATCCTATGACTCTTTCTTTTGCTGTTTTTTCTTTCATGATTGACTTCATGTGTTTTAAGCTACAGATATGTTTGTCTACTCATGTTTATTTTTATTTTTGATTGTGTTACAGTGCACATTCATGATGCCTGTTGTGTTTGTTCTGTTTCTTATATGGAAAACCTAATGTTAGGATATTTTGGTTGAATAATAAAAAAACGCACAGTAGATGATATGCTGAAAGGGTAATGGTATTTAGAGACTGGGTATTATGGCAGCAGGGTATGTTAACCCCTTCCCGACAATGGACTTACCAGGTACGTCCCGCAAAAACTGTCACTTAGTGACAGAGGACGTGCCTGGTAAGTACCGGAAGTCCGGGTCTCCGTGCGGCTGCACGCCGTTCGGGGACTCCAGAATCATTTGGCAATTTTTTATTTTTTTTTTAATGACGGGCGTTAAAGTGACAGCTTTTAACACTTTACTCTGTGGCATTGTTCGCTGGTGGCAAGCTTAGCATTCTATGGCCATATGATGTGACTAAATCCTCATCTTTAATAGAGTAGTGATATGCAGGCACAATGCCACAGAGTCAAGGGTTAATTATGATGAGAAGTTGAATGTGCACCAATATTTTGTGTATTTGCTTTTAGCTATTTTGGTCAAAACTGGTTGCACTGCAGCAATTTTAAATGTGTTTTTTTTCCTTTGGGTGTGTTTAACAAAACCTGGATTGGAATTGTACTTTTGGAAGTTTTGACCAGCTTCTATTGGTTTAAGCACCCCTCCCACCCCCAGGTGCAATTCTCATTGTCTTTAGGACACTATATAATGCCTGTCAGAGAGCCTCTCTCCATTAATGAGTAAAGCTGACAAGGACTCAGCTCTCAGGATAAAGCAAATAAAGGTTACTAAATACCCAAAGTAAGAGAGATTCAGCTCATAAGACAAAGCATATTAAGGTTAGGTACTTGCCAAAAAATGAGGTACCTTGGTGTTGGTGGCAAGCTTAGCATTCTATGGCCATATGGTGTGACTAAATCCTCATCTTTAATATAGCAGTGAAATGCAGGCACATTGCCGCAGTGTTAAGGGTTAATGGTGATGAAAATTTGGATGTGCACCAATATTTTGTGTATTTGTTTTAGGACAACAGTCTCACATGTGTCACCAACACTGCAATACTGTGTTGGATCTGTCACCAGTGATAAAAGGTAACAGGCTGGACAATTAAAGGGATAGTAATGTTTCACAAAAACAGCAGCTCTAATTAATCTTTATAGTATTTGAGCCATAGTTAGTGTTATTTCAGTACTGTCAGAGTTGTAGTTCAAGAGTAGTTGAATGATAAAGTGTCCCCCTCCCGCCCCTTTTTCCTAGTGTAAGCCACCTCTTCTCAGATGTGGAATCTGGTCTTGAGACCAGACAGCTCACAGCAAGGGACAAACTTCTTACTGTGAGCTTAAGGGTAAACCCTGCCCCCCTTGACAGATTTTTCCTTATGCTCACTGAATATTTTCCTCTCTGAGATCCATCCAGACAGTCTTGCTGCTCTGAGGTGAGTACTATTACATCAGTAAAAGGGACAGGAGTGGATACTTTATCTTTCAATTACTCTGACAATATTGAAATAACACTCTCAATGGGCCAAAATACAATCAATTGGCTCTGTTTTTATTGTGAAACATTACTATCCATTTAAGCTTTTCACCTGGTCAACTATCACCTGGTGACATCACACAAAAAAATCAGCATGTTGCATCTTTACTGCATTCCATCATAAACACCTTAAAGGGATAGTAATGTTTCAAAATAAAAGCAGCTCCAATTAATCTTCATAGTAGTTGGGGCATAGTGAGTGTTATTTCAGTACTGTCAGAGTTGTAGTTCAAGAGTAATTGAATGATAAAGTATCCCCCTCCCGCCTCTTTTACCTAGTGTAAGCCACCTACATTCAGTTGTGGAATCTGGTCTTAAGACCAGACAGCTCACAGCAAGGGACCATCTTCTTACTGTGAGAACAATGTAAACCCTGCACCCACTGACATATTTTTCAGGTTTTTCCCTTATGCTAATTGAAGATTGACCCTCTCTGCAAGCCATCTAGGCACCACCTTTCTGTTCTGAGGTGAGCAGTGTGATATTAGTAAAAAGGGATGGAGGGAGATAATTTATCATTCAATTCCTCTTGAACTACAACTCTGACAGTATTGAAAGAACACTTTCCATGGTCCAACTACTATGAAGATTAATTTGATCTGCTTTTATTTTGAAACATTACTATATCTTTAACCCCTTAGGGACCCTTGACGTACCAGGACCGACAAGGGTAAATTTGCTCGAACAACCCTTGACGGTCCTGGTACGTCACGTACTTTTTACTTACAGCGCTCTACCGGGAGCGCTGTAAGTAAAAATAGGGCATGAAATAGACCGCTACAAGATCGGAGCGATCTGTTTCAAGCCCCATAGTGACGCGCCGATACAAGTGACAGGTCACGTGTACCGGCTCGTCAAAGTGCCCCTATGTGGACGTTATGGGACGGAAATGTCCCATAACCTCCGGTCCTTAAGGGGTTAAATGTGCAGTAAGAGAGATGCACAGTGGCCTGTGAGGCAAAACTCACACACAAAGTGTGTTGAATGTTGCAATTCTCATCCCAACCTACTCCGCATGGCTAACCCCTGTTGGTATCAGACAGTAATACTGGCTGGAGCGATTGTGGCCTGGCTATCAGACATGCCTTTCCTATGTTCTGTAATGCAGTGGGATGCAGAAAGAGGTTAGTGAAGATATATGTGCAACATAATTGTTGCAGGGAGTTGCAGCAAGATTGTCATCCATCTGAAAGAGACCGAACTCTGAAAATATGAATTTAAGAATGGCTACATCAGTAACTAGATCTTATGGAGTAGAATTAACATTGAAAAAGGTGTCCCTCGTCCTAAGATTGACTTATTTATGGGCATGTAGAGAGATATCTTTCACTCACACACCACCCACAAGCCTTCCAACCACTCAGTCTGCAGTGATTAGGACACTTACATTAGCACACTTACATGAGGAACACTTTTAAATGGCTAGTGGGTTTTAAAGGGATAGTAATACTTCGTTTTAACTTTATTTTATTTTGTAGGCATTAAAAAAACATGAATAATGATATGTCTTATCTCCCAAACCTTTATGGTTTAAGAGATATTCACAAGCAAAGTATCCCCCTCCCGCCCCTTTTACTGATGTAACACTTTTCAGCCAGGGCAGAAGGGAGGTGCCCAGGTAGACTGCAGAGAGGGACAATCTTCAATTAAGATAACAGAAAAACCTGAAAAGCTTGTCAAGGGGGGCAGGAATTTCATTGTTTTCAAAGGAATAAGAGTGTCCCCTTCTGTTATCTGTCCAGTCCATGGACTGCATTCCACATCTGAGAAGAGATTGTTTACAGTAGGTAAAAGGGGCGGGAGGGGAAACTTTGCTTGTGAATATCTCATAAACCATAAAGGTTTGAGAGATAAGACTTATATCATTCTTCATTAGTGATGAGCGAGCACCCCAATGCTCGGGTGTTCGGGTGCTCTGACCGAGCACCCCCTGAGGCTCGAGTGCTCGGCCGAGCACCCGAGCCCCATTGAAGTCAATGGGAGGACTCGAGCATTACACCAGGCACCCCCTGCTCTGATGAGGGGAGGGTGCCTGGTCCATAGGAAAAGGGCAGAAAAAGATGGAAACACTACAGAAATGGTTCAGGGACAGCATAGGGAGGATGTCTGGATGCATCTTGGACTCCAACATCGCTGCTGGGAACGATCTTTCGCCCGTAGTACGCCATTTTTACAGACTGACCATAAAACACACAAAAAGGAAAATAAAAACGACTTTAGGCGAAAAATTGTTACCAAACAATATTTGCTGTATATTTACTTGTATATCATCTGCAAATTCTCCCAAAAATTTCCTTGATTTTCAGAACTGAGGCCATGATTAAGAGGGAAACGTGCGCAGAGGCAAATTCTCCCAAAAATTTCCTTGATTTTCAGAACTGAGGCCATGATTAAGAGGGAAACGTGCGCAGAGGCAAATTCTCCCAAAAATTTCCTTGATTTTCAGAACTGAGGCCATGATTAAGAGGGAAACGTGCACAGAGGCAAATTCTCCCAAAAATTTCCTTGATTTTCAGAACTGAGGCCATGATTAAGAGGGAAACGTGCACAGAGGCAAATTCTCCCCAAAATTTCCTTGATTTTATTGAACTGAGGCCATGATTAAGAGGGAAACGTGCGCTGAGCTGACCATCTAAAACATTATGGGTGAGGGTCTGCTGCAGAGCTGACCATCCTAAACATTATATGCGAAGGCCCGCTAGTGAGCTGACGCTATAAAACATTATATGAGAGGGCCCGCTAGAGAGCTGACCCAATAAAACATTATATGAGAAGGCCCGCTGGTGAGCTGACCTATATAAAAATTGGCAAACAGGGCCCGCTGGTGAGCTGACCCTATATAAAAATTATATCACAGGGCCCGCTGGTGAGCTGGCCCTATATAAAAATTATAGCACAGGGCACATGGAAGAGGAGGAGGAGGATGAGAAGATTAAGAGTCAACCATATACCTGTTTTTTGGGTGGAAGGGGTGAATGGGAATACAGAGTATTCCCATCATTGTAAATAATATATGTAAAGTGAGTTTATGTTCCCCCGGGGCTTTCCTCCAGTGGAGTGGAGAAGTCAGGGGAAATCCAGGCCTTGTTCATTTTTATAAGTGTCAACCTATCAGCATTGTCGGTGGAAAGGCGGATACGCTTATCTGTTATGATGCCACCAGCAGCACTAAATACCCGCTCAGACAGAACGCTGGCGGCAGGGCAGGCCAGCACCTCCAAGGCGTAGAGTGCCAGTTCATACCACGTGTCCAGCTTGGACACCCAGTAGTTGTAAGGCACAGAGGGATCATTGAGGATGCTGACACGGTCTGCTACGTACTCCTTCACCATCTTCCAAAACTTTTCCCTCCTTGTGACACTAGGCTGCGCATCAGGGTGAGGGTGCTGGCGGGGTGTCATGAAGGTGTCCCACGCCTTGGAGAGTGTTGCCTTGCCTTTCTCGGAACTGCTGTGTGCTCCCCTTTTCTCCCCTTCTCTGTTGGCCAAGGTAGCACGTACTCTGCCGCCAGCGTTGTCAGATGGAAAATTTTGGAGCAATTTTTCAACAAGAACCTTCTGGTATTGCACCATTTTGCTTGTCCTCTCCACCGGAGGAATGAGAGATGAGAAATTCTCTTTGTAGCGGGGGTCCAGAAGGGTGAACACCCAGTAATCCGTGTTGTTTAAAATGCGTATAACGCGTGGGTCACGGGAAAGGCAGCCTAACATAAAGTCAGCCATGTGTGCCAGAGTACCAACAGTCAAGATTTCGCTGTCCTCACCAGGAGGATGACTCTCAATATCCTCATCCTCTTCCTCCTCTTCTGCCCACCCACGCTGAAGAGATGGAACTAAAGTTCCATGGCTACCCTCTGTAGCGGAGGCAACCGTGTCTTCTTCCTCCTCCTCCTCCTCCTCCTCCTCCTCCGCCTCCTCCAATTGTCGCTGAGAAGACGAAGTGAGGGTGCTCTGGCTATCACCTTGTGTAAGCTCTTCCTCCCCCATTTCCACCTCTTCCACATGCAAAGCGTCGGTTTTAATTGTGAGCAGCGAGCGTTTCAGTAGACACAGAAGTGGGATGGTTACACTGATAATAGCGTTATCGCCGCTCACCATCTGTGTCGATTCCTCAAAATTGCGTAAAACCTCGCAGAGGTCTGACATCCATTCCCACTCCTCACTTCTGATTACAGGAAGTTGAACGGAGAGGCGACGACCGTGTAACAGCTGGTACTCCACTACTGCCCTCTGCTGCTCACAAAGCCGGGCCAACATGTGGAAGGTGGAGTTCCAGCGCGTGCTCACGTCACACAGCAGCCGGTGAGCTGGCAATTGTAAGCGCTGCTGCAGCTTCAACAGGCCGGCCGAAGCTGTAGATGACTTACGGAAATGTGCACACACGCGGCGCACCTTGGTCAAGAGATCATGCACATTGGGGTAGGTTTTTAGAAATCGCTGCACCACTAAATTAAATACATGCGAGCTCCAAAGCCGCCACCAAGTTACGCCCATTATCACACACAACCATGCCTGGTTGCAGGTTGAGTGGCGAGAGCCACTGCTCGGTCTGGTGACTAATCCCCTGCAACAGCTCTGAGGCCGTGTGCTGTTTGTCCCCAAGGCAGATCAGCTTCAGCACGGCCTGTTGACGCTTCCCCACTGCAGTGCTACACTGCTTCCAGCTACTGGCTGATGGGGGAGTGGCGCTGCGTGTAGAGAATTCGGAGGTGGAAACGGAGGAGGAGGAGCCAATAACGTAGGTGCTGGTGGAAACCCTGATGGAGGTAGGGCCCGCAATCCTCGGCGTGGGTAGCACCCGTGCCATCCCAGGGTCCGAGTCGCTCCCAGCCTCCACGACATTCACCCAGTGTGCCGTCAGGGAAATGTAGCGTCCCTGGCCACAAGCACTTGTCCATGTGTCAGTCGTTAAGTGGACCTTCCCAGTAACTGCGTTGGTCAGGGCACGGGTGATGTTACGGGACACATGGTGGTGTAATGCGGGGATGGCACACCGGGAAAAGTAGTGGCGGCTGGGGACCGCGTACCGAGGGACAGCTGCTGCCATCAGGCTGCGGAAGGACTCAGTGTCCACAAGCCTAAATGGCAGCATTTCGATGGCCAGTAATTTGGAAAGGTGTGAGGTTAGTGCTATGGCCTGTGGGTGGGTGGCTGGGTACTTTCTCTTGCGCTCAAATGCCTGGGGTAACGACATTTGGACGCTGTGCTGGGACAGGGAAGTGGATGTGGTCGCTGATGGTGCTTCAGATGCTACAGGTGCAGGGCGGGAGGTATGCGGGCCTGCGCCTTCGACAGGCGATTGGCCGGCACCGAAAACAGGGGAAGAGGAGGCAGTGGTGTGGCCTGCAGACACAGATGGGCGATCCAGGCGTTCCTCCCACTTACTACGGTGCTTGGATGCCATGTGTCGGATCATGCTGGTGGTGGTGAGGTTTCTAGTGTTCATGCCTCGGCTCATTCTGGTGTGGCACAGGTTGCAAACTGCAATTCTTTTGTCGTCCGCACTTTCCTTAAAAAAACGCCATACCGCGGAACACCTACCCTTTGGCAAGGTAGATTTACGCAAGGGGGTGCTCCGTGGAACATTTGCGGGCCGGTTTGGTGCGGTCCGCCTTCTTTCTGTAGCCACACCACTGCCTCTTCCAGCCTGTTGCGGTGCTGCAGATGGCTCACCCTCAGGACTGCTGACATCGCTCGGCTCTACACCTTCCCAGGTGGGGTCAGTCACCTCATCGTCCACCAAGTCCTCCTCCACTTCCTCACTCTGATCATCCTCCTCAAGTCTTGATCCCACCACATACTCAGTCATTGACAACTGTATAACATTCTCCTCAACAAGGTCTTGAGACGGAAATAGTGGTTGATTTAATGGCAACTGTGTCTCATCATCATCATCATCATCCACTACTTCCTTTGACCTTAAATGCCGTTCACATCTGTCATCTTCTTGTGATTGGGTAGCCTCTAGAGGTTGTGAATCAGGGCACAAGATGTCATGTTCCTCTGCAAGCGTGCTTGGAGAGAGGGTCAAATGAAGGATTGGTGATGAGACGAGCTCCTCACTATATCCCAGTATGGGATCACTTCTTTGACCAGACCGTGTATGGTGGGAGGAAGGATGATCAGAGTGAGGATTATTTTGACCAGACTCTTGGCTACTGAGAGTGGACTTGGTGGAAGACAGGGTGGTGCTTAACCGACTGGAAGCAGTATCAGCTGTCATCCAACCGACCACCTGTTCGCAGTGGTCGGACCTCGAGAGTGATGTCCTGCGACGCCCTGTAAAATTACACATGAAGCTAGGTATGGTGGATGTCTTTCTTTCTTGTGCTCTGGCACCAGGCACAGTTTCTCCGCGTCCTGACCCGCGCCCTGAACTTTCAGGATCACGTCCACTTCCCCGTCCCTTTTTACCCGCCTTCTTCATCTTACACAGAATATGTGACTTTAATATTTGAGTTTGAAAACTTAACAGTATTTCTTACTATTCTGCAACTCTGCAGAGTACACAGAATAGGCTGCTAAACTGCGGTGACACACACTGAATGGAATATGTGACTTTAATATTTGAGTTTGAAAACTTAACACTATTTCTTACTATTCTGCAACTCTGCAGAGTACACAGAATAGGCTGCTAAACGGCGGTGAAACACACTGAATGGAATATGTGACTTTAATATTTGAGTTTGAAAACTTAACAGTATTTCTTCCTATTCTGCAACTGTGCAGAGTACACAGAATAGGCTGCTAAACGGCGGTGAAACACACTGAATGGAATATGTGACTTTAATATTTGAGTTTGAAAACTTAACAGTATTTCTTACTATTCTGCAACTGTGCAGAGTACACAGAATAGGCTGCTAAACGGCGGTGAAACACACTGAATGGAATATGTGACTTTAATATTTGAGTTTGAAAACTTAACAGTATTTCTTACTATTCTGCAACTCTGCACACTACACAGAATGTGCTGCTAAACTGCGGCGAAGCACACTGAATGGAATATGTGACTTTGATATTTTAGTTTGAAGACTTAACAGTATTTCTTCCTATTCTGCAACTCTGCACAGTACACAGAATGTGCTGCTAAACTGCGGCGAAGCACACTGAATGGAATATGTGACTTTGATATTTTAGTTTGAAGACTTAACAGTATTTCTTCCTATTCTGCAACTCTGCACAGTACACAAAATGTGCTGCTAAACTGCGGCGAAGCACACTGAATGGAATATGTGACTTTGATATTTTAGTTTGAAGACTTAACAGTATTTCTTTCTATTCTGCAACTCTGCACAGTACACAGAATGTGCTGCTAAACTGCGGCGAAGCACACTGAATGGAATATGTGACTTTGATATTTTAGTTTGAAGACTTAACAGTATTTCTTCCTATTCTGCAACTCTGCACAGTACACAGAATGTGCTGCTAAACTGCGGCGAAGCACACTGAATGGAATATGTGACTTTGATATTTTAGTTTGAAGACTTAACAGTATTTCTTCCTATTCTGCAACTCTGCACAGTACACAGAATGTGCTGCTAAACTGCGGCGACGCACACTGAATGGAATATGTGACTTTGATATTTTAGTTTGAAGACTTAACAGAATGTGCTCTAATCTGCAACTTTGCACACTAAACAGAATGTGCTCTAATCTGCAACTTTGCACACTAAACAGAATGTGCTCTAATCTGCAACTTTGCACACTAAACAGAATGTGCTCTAATCTGCAACTGTGCACACTAAACAGAATGTGCTCTAATCTGCAACTTTTCACACTAAACAGAATATTTTTTTTTTTTTTTTTTTTGTTTTTTTCCCCCCACACAAAATAACCTGCTGCCCCCACACACAGTAGTCCTAAAAAGGACTTTTGGTTCTTTTTTTTCACAATTTTTGTTTTTTTCCTCCCTACACTGCCTTTCCCTTCCTATCCTCAGCTCTCCCTGGCTCAGACTGAGCCGAACTCGATGGTCAGGTGCTATACAGCACCCGACCACGGGTTCTGGCCAGCCAATCAGTGTAATGCCAGCAGCCAACATGGCTGCTGGCATTACACCGATGTCAGAGCCTCCCTGCACGTTTATTGGCTGCGCAGCAGCCGCAAAACGTGCGGGGAGGAGACCCGAACATGGCGGGCGAGCACATGCGGTACTCGTACGAGTACCGCCATGTGCCGAGAAGAGCGATGCTCGAGCCGATCCGAGCATCGGCCGAGCATGCTCGCTCAACACTATTCTTCATGTTTTTTTAATGCCTACAAAATAAAATAAAGTTAAAACGAAGTATTACTATCCCTTTAATATACTTTGAGCAAACATTAAATAGGAACAATTATGCTAAAATCAATTTTGTAGGCAATGTAAACACGTGATTGGGAATTATTGATGTAATTTCAAAAAGTAAATAGTAGAAATGAAAATTAATAGGCTGATTAATAAGTTCTGCAATTCTGGATCAATTCTGGAGCAACCCTGCTGCACCACAGGAACAGATAAAAGGCCCCACTGAAGTAATGGGACATCTATCCTCATGTATGCTAGAGGTAGAAAGGTCTCCTACCCATCAGTTTTTCTCCATAATTGCATGACTTTTATTTAGTACATCAGTCCAGTATCTTTTGTATGTTCAATTATTGTCATAGAACCACACTTCTATATGTATAAACTGACTCCAGACCTGATACGATAACATAAAGTGCAAAAACTCTTGAATTTAAAACTCAGATTCAGTCCATCATTGTTTCTTTCGAGTGTACTACTCATATCGTTATTAGCAATACTTGACAATGATAGTTTTGAAGGTAAATGGATTAATCTCACCAGCCGACTGTAACATCCACTAGGCACCTCTTCTCAGGTCCAAATCTGTGGACTGGAACACCTCCGATTCACCATCTGTCAGTCGCGTCCTTCTTTTAATCCATTATAATAGACGATGTATCAGAAGAAATCTTAATATTATACAATAAATCCAAGAGGTCTGGAGTTGGAGAGCCATATAAAAATATTATTTATTCACAATTAAAACATATTCACATCAACACCCTTGACCGGTTTCGGCGTCCAAGCGCCATTTTCAAAAGGGAAGGTCACCTCGATCTCGACTCGATCTCAATGTCTCTAGAATTTTAAATTCAAGAGTTTATGCACAGTATCTTTTGATTAACATGCTTGGTTTGAGGCATAGGCAATAAACTATGTGCAGGCGCTTATGTGTTACACCATAAAACTGCTCATGTTATCCTTGCCCCACATAAGGTAGATATTCACCTTCCCAAAAAAAACCTTTACAACATATATTTGCTCTAGAAAACATTGTCACATGCTGCCAGCAATGGAATTCAGTGTCCCCTTGGGTCCAGTAGTTTTTAAAACTGGCATGTTAGTTCATGTTTCTAGTTCAGGTCTGTAAACATTTGAGACACATTCAATGTATCAAATAGCTCAGCTGCCCAAAAGGATTTACAGCATAATTTCATGATTTGGAGTATATTGATGTAATTTAAAACTTCATTTAATCAGACAGAGATGAACAATTCTGCAGAGAACTATTTCATCATAGGCTAAAAGAGAATGTTACCAGTGATCTAAATAGGGCTTTTTAACTGCACGAATACTAGGGTTATCCAGCACATTGCAAAGCAATGCACTGTAGACCTCGCCAGCATTCAAGCTTTTTAGAACTCCTTTTAACCTTTTGAGTGCCAGCGGGGTATGCAATGCATTGCTTACCCCTCTGGCACTCAAAGAGTTAAATCAATGAAAATTTGGGAATTTTTATTTGTCCCTATGGGGGGTAGTTGGCTTGCTCCAAAATTGCACCTCTTTAACTTGATAGAGTTATTTAACCCACTGGATGCTAGAGAGCTCTACAAAGCAGAGATGCAATGCATTGGAGACCTCTCTAACATACAAGGAGTTAAAAGTCAATTTAATTTATCAGGAACTTGTATTTGTCCCCTACGGTGCAGTTGGTTTACTCCAGCATAACATCATCATCATCACAATTTTCAGTCATTGTTGATCCACTGCACTAGTCTTTTTCTTGGGCTTTTCGTATCACAATGAATTCCTTCTAAAATTAATTTGCTCCATCTACCATTGTCTTCCTGCTCTCTGACAAGCTCATTTCATTTCAGATACTTTACTTTTTCAGTTATGTCATAAACCTTTGCTTCTGTTGAACCCAAGCACTAATTTTTCAGTACTTCTCTGAGTAACATTAAGTTTTTGTGTGACTTTGGAATTTACTGTCCTTGTTTCACAGTCATATGTAAGAAGTAGGAGGACACATTGGTCAAAAATGTTTTGCTTGAGGCAGAGTGGCAAATTTGTATAAAGACAATACTACTAAGTTTTCCAAATGCTTGCTATTTTAATTTTATTTGTTGATCAAATTTCATCATGGTGTTTCCATCTCTTGACATTTCCTAAGGTAAACTTATTTGTCAGAAGAGACTGTTGAGGCATGTTGCAATGGATCCTGATAACCCCTTATGGGGCGTCGCGGGGCTACATCACTTATCCAATTGCGACTTTGGCCCCTTGTGGGCCAGATTCGGGATTACTACTCTTGGTCAGTTGTACCAGGATAATCGGCTAAAGTCTTTTGCACAATTACATGACGAATACCATATACCACATACTCTTTTTTATTCATATTTGTGTGTTAGACATGCCCTCAGTGCTCAGTGGGGTGATCGGACTCCGATGATCTCTACCTTCCCACTTCTTGCCAGACTGCTGCTTCTGGAGCCGTTGAGACCTCTCTCCTTCATTTATCAATGGGTGGAATCTCATGTGGGATGTCAGGAGTTCCCTTCCCGGAATAAATGGGAAATGGACGTGGGTCTGTTAGAGGACTGGGAATGGGATATGGCCAAGGCAGGACCAGCAATGCTGGCAACATCGACTAGACACCAGATGATACAGTTGAATATCCTACATCGAATTTATTATATGCCTGTCAGACTGCATAGAATGGGGAATACTGGTACTGACAGCTGTCTCCAGTGTGATAATGTTTCAGGCACATACCTTCATATGATCTGGGATTGTCCTGCGGTTGGGAGATTTTGGACACAGGTCATGCATATTGTGGTCCTGGTGCTGGGGAGACCTGTTCCTGTGACTCCGAAGCTTTGTTTATTGTCAATCTTCCCTGATGAGATTGGGGATGCAACTGACAGATCCCTGCTAAGAGAGCTCTTGGTGTTGGCAAGAAAGGTGGTGGCAGTGAACTGGATGTTGAGCGGTGCTCCCAGCTGTAGGGCGTGGATTAACTTAGTTCTACAGCGCATTCCACACTATAGGTTGGTTTACTTGCATCGGGGCAATCCAAACAAGTTTGACAAGATTTGGGGACGTTGGCAAAACTGATGGACTCATAGTGCGGATGCTCATTTGCCACTTGATGCTGTACATCTTGACGGTCATGCTGGCAAGCTGTGTGCATGGCTGTATGGCGTGGTTGATGTGTGACGCTATGTTTGAACTCTGCACTTATTGAGATCCAGCGGCTTTGCTGGGTGGCGGGCGGGGGGGGTGCTGCGGGCTCAGGGGGGAGAGGACTCGGAGATGGGGTAGGGGAGTTTAACAGAAGTTGAGTTAGGTTAGTTCTTTTGGGGGATTTGGTTTTACATAACATTAAAACCTCAGGTTGGCTCTGTACAATCTATTGATCAGTTTATGTTCTTTTCATTGTTACATATACCTGTATATGTTTCTTGTATCTGAATTACTTTATATGTATTTCTCTGTATTTGTGATTTGTATGGAGCGATCTGATAATAAAATATATTTAAAAAAAAACATATTTGTCCAATTATTCTAGTTCTTGTCCATCTACTATGATTTTACTTGCATTATTTGCCTTATCATGGTGGGAGTGTTTGCATATGTCAGTGAGCCAAGAACTGTGCCATTGGGAGCATATATACCTGACAGGGTCACCCATGGTGGACAGATCAAAGTAAAGACACCAGACTGAATTGATCCATACTAACCAGCTTGGTAAACTATGATCCATTCCCTTAACATGGCTTCACAACAAAATAAATGGCCCTAATTCCCCAAAGTCTTGCGAGCTAAAACCTACGGCAGCAGAAAGACCAGATCAGTGGCTAAGGGTACTATGACTCACCGGGTTCTATGAGGAATTCTTAACATTTGACATATGAGTACTTTACTTGAACAAGAAGTGAGCAACATCAGAGAGAGAGAGAGAGAATGAGAATTTAGGTTAGCTGAGTTAGTCCAGTGGTGTACAGGCCAAATGAATGAGTATCATAGTATGTAATAATACCTTTTTTATTGGACTAGCATTCAATTATATAGACAAGATTTTGAGAGAGATGTTCCTGTTTGCAAGTCAAAATCATACTGGTTTTAAAGAAAAAACATCGCCATGTTAAGGAAAGCACCACCTAAGTAATAAATCACCTAAGTTATCATAAAGGAATGTGGAGGGGGCACTCTGAGCAGATCTCTGACCTGGTGACAAACAACCTACAACCCCTTGTCATTAACACCAATAGCATTATACAAGACACCACAGACTTCCTAAAGAAACTCAACCAAATCAAATATTTACCTACTGAGATAATACCTTGGATATGAAATCACTCTATAGCAACATCCCACAACAGGATGGAATTAAGACCTGCCATTAATTCCTATCATCACAGGCCCAAAACAAAAAAAAATAGCACCCAAATTATAACTAAATTGATAAAATGTATTGTTTACATAGTTATTCCATCTTTAACCAGGACTTCTAACTACAGATAATGGGATGTGCCATAGGCACAAAGATGGCACCACAATATGCAAATCTTTTTATGACTGACCTGGAACAGAGATTTGTATTTTCATATATTGATTGGAGGATATTAATGTAAGCTCCATCTATTGCTTGACTGATCAGGGTATTGATTATTGCTTGATTTTTCAAAGGTCTTTTCATAGTGAATGATGGCTATGTACAATGGAAGGTTGTATTCATTATGTTGCTCTATAACTTGTTGCACTCTCTGGATATGATCCATTGTACTAAAACCGCTCCTGAAGCCTGCTTGTTCTTTAGATTGTTACGCTTTAAGTATTATGCCTGTTCTTCTTGAAAGTACCTTTGTGAAAACCTTGCAGACCACAGGTAAAAAGCCAGGTCAGTAGTTTTTTTTAGATTGGCCATATCTACTTTTTTGTGTAATAGGTTGACTTCCTCATTTTTCCATGTTTCAGGCACTTTTCCCAGTAGTAGGCATTTTGAAAATAGTTTAGCTAAGGCTTTGAATAAGGGTTGGCCTCCGTTTTTCAACATTTCAATAGTAACTTTATGAGGTCCAGCTGCTTTTCCAGCTGCTTTTATTATTTGTTGTTGACTTTTTGCTGTTTTACCATCTTCAATCTTTAACCCTTTGAGTGCCAGAGGAGTACGGAACACATTGTTGTGTATAATGCAAACATTTGGCTCCTAAGTCAGGCCATATTTCATTTTGCTTTCTTTTAGACTTGTGCATGGCAAAAATTTTCAGTAAAATTCAATTTCGGACAAATTTTTTTTTGTAGTTCGGAGGATCAGCATTTCGGACCAGACCTATTTGACTCGGATGAAATTTGACAATAGTCCTAAATATTCGGCTGAATTTAACATACTTTAAAAAATTACTAGGCCTGCCTACCTGCCTACACAACTGTGAGACTGGCTTTGTCACTCTGAAAACTATTAAAACAAATTCGTAATATTTTTTATATTTTGAACAGGAACAAAGATGACTCTCCCTTGCAGTGGCAATAAGATACTAATTCTGGCTGCCTGCCTATGCTACCTGACTGCCTACACAACAACTGGACACACTCTATCTCTTTCTGCACTCTCTGTGCACCGACAATGGACTAACAGGAAATGCAGGCTGTCTGGGTGCCTGACGTGTCATTAGTCCAACGAAGAAATGAAGAAGCTAATTGGACTAGAGAGGGAGGGAAAGTATGGAGAGAAAGTATCTTGCACACGGGCAGCCATTGTACGAATTTCTGAAATTTACACAGAAGATTCTGACCAGGGCTGTTCGGATTCGGTTTAAAAAAAAAAAAAAAAAATTTTCCTTTCAGACGGCACGACTGATGCTGAATGACCCTTATTTGTCCGAATTCCAAAAACGTCCAAACCGATTTGCACAAGTATACTTTCTTTAGCCTTGATTTTCTTGATATAGCAATTGAGCTAATATGTAATAGGCCCTCCCTGTATTGTATCAAAGCATTTAAGAATAGGTCCTCTATGTGACATAAAATAAATCAGATGTGTTTTTTTATTTCCAAAGATAACAATAGACTTCAACAAGTTAATTAGATCTGCCAGATTTGTTCTTTTCCTAATAAAAAATCTGGCCTTTATATAGACAGAGTAAATAAACAAACATACATACCTAGCAATTGAACTCAGAGGTTTTTCATAAATAGATATTTCCTGAGTAAGGCTATTTTGTTTGTGATCTTAGACAAGCAACCATAAAGCTCTTTTCATCAGTTTACAAAATCAAGGAATAAGTTAATAATAGATTTGTTCCACAATGTAAGTGTAGCTTCAAAAATGGAATAATCTGTATGCCAAATTGTCTTCTCCTGACGTGACTGCATAAATGTTTATGAAGTGATGACTCTAGTACGTGATAGTGTTGGGATAAAATGTCTGATTTGAAAACAAAATATTATTATTCTTGAGATTTATACTTTGAATTTCATAGTAAGATTATAATATGAACGAATAGTTTACACAATGGTTTTAAATGGAGTAATGCATTGAACATTGTTTTGGCAACAAAAAAAAACTAAGCAGCAAAAACATGTAAGTGGACTTTTACACCAGTACTGCAAAATATGCTATGGATGATGCATGTTTTCAATCTGTTATAAAGAATGAGAAATTAACCACAAATCTAAAAGCTATCAAGGAATTCAATGATGTCATTTGTGTTTTTGTGTTTCGGAAAGTAATCACATAGTTATGGGGGAAAAGCAATTTAAGCACCAGATGGTTGTAAACCACATGTCATATTAATGCATATTGTTTGATAATGCAATGATAAAATACATTCCACTAACTTCCTGATATGTCTGCAGAAATAATACATTCACTGTATGAAGACGATACAGAATTGCTATATGTGTGTGTGTGTGTATATATATATATATATATATATATATATATATATATATAAAAAATTTTAATGAAAGTATTTTACCAGGGAGGATGACACGGGATCATCTAATGTTTTCAAGTATGTCCTTGGTACTCATTATATAGATATTATACATATAAAAGATAGATAGACAGACCGACAGACAGATTATCAGTGCTTCTTTTGAACTTATTTTATAAATGATTGGCTAAAATCATTAGCAGCTTATTTTTCTTCTATTACAACACATTTTTTCCTATGTTTAATATGGTGCAACATTTGTCAGCACAATATTACTTCTGAGGGATGTAGTGGAGAAATAAGTAGCTGGAAGTCAAAGTTGTGAGCTCTACAGCAACATATAACTTGAAAAATGTGTTAGCATGCAGAGTACATTTGTCCTTTGCCCACATCACTTACTTCCTGCTTAAGTGACACTGGCACATATTTATGATGATGTCAAGTGATTAAAAAATAAAGTACAATTACAATGTGGCAGATGTGTATGGTAGTGGTGGTGGAGGACTGGTGTGGTATGATTGGTGGAAACTTGACAAACTGCATCCACCACTGGAGGAGAGGGATCATCATCATTTATTGCACATGCTGAGGCAACCATTGCTGCAGTCGGTTTTTGAACTACCACTTTACTCCCACATCCCTGCACTGCTCTACCTTTCCATTCCCTCTTGTGCATTTCTTGGACATTACTCAACTACTGTGTCTGTGTTTACTCTCTACGGTACACAACTGATGGAGTTTGATGTCTTGCCTTGGCCCTCAAAATTCTCATTGTTGTCTGCTGTAAATCAAGTCTGCCTCAGTCACAGAGCTCACATCAGGCTCCTAGTCAGCTGTCTGACATGTTTATTTGTTTAATTATTTATGTATTTTTTTAAGTTGTCCACCCTATCTTAGCACAGTTAGTCCAAAAAAATAAATATCTAACTAGAAAACAAAATCAGCTAATTCTTTCCCTAGACTTCCCCAGCACAGAAACAATAAAAACAAAATCAGCAATCAATTTGGACCCCAGCTGCCTGTGTCTTGCCAGTCAGCCACACAAAATGTTGAGGTCAACCTCATTCCTCCCTTCTTCTCCCCCAGAGTGCCCCCAGACTTCCCTAATACAGAGAATAAATGTCCTACCTAAAAGACTCCCTAAACTTGCTTCAGTTCTGTTTTATTTGCTTATCTTGTCTAGCTCAAAAACATGCTTCTTTCTCCTATCACGAACACAGAATGGAATGCTGTGGGAGCCTGATACCTATGTAAATGGCTGTAGAAAATTTGAAGAAAAATTTTTCTACCCATTGATTTCAATGTAATGAGCTAGGTGAAAAAAGTGGAAAAATGGCACTTTACACAGGAAATTTTTGGCCAAGCAGAAAGTGCCATTTTTCACCAGTTTTGGTTTGAAGTGAAAATTTTCACCCATCCCTATTAGTGGGGTGTGCAAGGGGCATAGCAACAGACGAAGTACTTGGTTTTTGGATAGAGTTGTGCCAGGTGTTCTTTACCACACATACTGTGCACATTGCAGTTGCTGATCAGAGGCACAGTTCCTGCTCGCAAGGGAAACATGTATATTCTAGTAACAACACACCCATGATTTTGGAGGAGGGGCAGGTGGAGAAGAATTATTATCCAACTTTTTCCTTTCTCCACATAGACTGTGGCTATTTATTGTGCTGCTACTGCCTCAGGCGCATCACTGGAGCTAGTCGTGGCAAGTTGAACCTTCATCACCCATGTTACTGCTCTTGTTGATCCAGTTCCCTCTGAGCTGACTAATCATCCTGCTGCTTAAACAACTCAGCAGTAGCAGTAAGAACAGCAGTCTCAAATTCTGCATATATATCAGGGCATTTAACAGTTGCCAGTGGCCAACACTACATGACCTGCTGGCACTAGGCCAGTAGGGCATTTCTTTCTCAGGGCGGGTGCTTTAAAAAAACAAAGAAATCAAAACATGGGCCTAACAAGCCTAACAAGCATAAGTCCTACAAATCAATGTTTCCTCAGGGCTTGTGCCTCTAACAACAAATCTTTCAAATCATCCTCTACAAAATACTCTGTCACATCAACTATCAGTCTACCCCAGTGGCAGTTTACATCAGGGGTTTTTGTTTATTTATTTAGAAAATGTTTTACCAGGAAGAATACATTGAGATTTCTCTCATTTTCAAGTATGCCCTGGATAGTTTTCAGTAAAGGGTTACATATTTACACAAATTGAAAAACATTATATATTACATATTTTTATATATACATCCACATATAAATATACATACATATTAAATATTAAAATTATATACAGTTACATACTGTTTTTAGATATAAAGAAGCATTTACTTTTAAGGATTTTAAACTGTGAGCAGATGTGATTATTTCAGGCAGATTGATCCAGGCTTTTGGAGCTCTGAAGGAGAAGGCAGATAGTCTTTCTTCTTCCTTGTATTGTGGTATATATATGTATATATTGTGAAGCTCCGTTTCTCTCTGTGGTCAACCCCGAATATAATGAAGCCAGCCTGCCAAAGATTCCCACAATATCTGTCAGACAACCAGCCTCTGCTATACAACTCCCGGCTGACTCCAGTGCTTTACTGTTACGGTTTTCAGACACTCAGACAGAGGGTTAGATAAAACAAATACAATTTTATTGAAGCAAAAAATAATGACAAGGCCGCCCCTAGGGCAGTACTGACATAAGCAGAATATGGGCTGAAATACCAGGTACAACAGGGAATAAATCACCAGATATAGCAGCACTAACAGGAGACAAGAGGTGTTAGGCACGCCCTTGGTGATGTATATAGCGATATGTGCTAGGTGATAGCACCTAAAGTCCATCCACTGTGTGAAGCTGTAGAATAGAGCTGCGACTAGAACTGGAGCAGCAGAGTGATAAGGTGGTAGCCCCCACGGCGTAACGGAACCCAACAGTACTGTGATTGATTGAGCCAATAGCCCCCACGGGCGTAACGGAGACCAAAAGTATTGTGAATGCTAGAGTCAATAGCCCCCACAGGCATAACCGGAGACCAATAGTATCGTGAATGCCTGAGTCAATAGCCCCCACGGGCGTAACGGAGACCACTGGTTGCAGCACTGCTTGCCAATAGCCAACGGGCGTAACGGAACCACTGCTCTGTCAAAGTGGAGAGCCGACTACTACCGAGGCCCACACGCGGCCGGCTCACCGAAGCAGCGTAAGGCTAAGGCAAATGATGGTAAGAGTGGCAGTGATAGGATGGAGGCAACACCAGTGTCTAGGCACAAAATAGCGACATAGCACAGTAATGGTACAGACTCAGCACTACGTCACTCAACAAGCAGACGGAAGGCTCAGCTAAACAACACAGCTCAGCAATGGTAAAACGGAGGCTCAAATCACACACTGCAGCTATCGGAATGTCGCCGAGGCGACAACAGGAACCGTCGACCAGAAAAGCAGGAACAGGAGCAAGCACAGGAGTCAGTCGTCAGCCAGGCCGGGTCAGGACACGAAGGAGATTCGCAGACAAGCCGGAACAGCAACAGAGGAAGGACGTCAGCCGGGCCGGGTCGGATGCCGTATGAGATTCGCAGAAAAGCCGGATCAGCAACACGCAGGAAGTCAGCCAGGCCGGGTCAGTCATGGAACAGGAACACAGGAACGTCGTCGGTACAGGCCTAGTTGGTACACAGGAGATCAGAATACTGGAATACGGCAACAGCAACGCTGGCTCAGAAACACCACCAAAGGGAACCTGACAGGTGCCAGTGGCCAGAATAAAACAGGTAACCAGGGGCGGGCCAACACAGCTCACCCAATCAGGGAGCAGCACAGTTGAGAGTGACATAAAGGATCACAGGGACCATGATATTTACACAAAACATACACCGTCTGACAGCCAATGAGAGAGCAAAGTTTTGGTGCTCCACTCTTATTGGTTGGCTGGTGTTGTGTGAGACAGTGGGGACAACAGCGTATGACTCCACGTTCTCTCTGGGAGCTGTGACAGTGAGTGAGCAGAGCACACAAACAGGCAGGCCATGGCGGGTCCCATCCCTACTCCTGACAAAGTGAGTAGGAAATAATGATTGATAATGATAATTGCTCTTTTCCTCACAAATGGATAGGCACCCCCTATGAGATCATTCAAAAGATGGATCGCAAAGGAGAGATTGCATGTAAAACCATGCTTTATTTAAGAATATTAAAAAAATGTATATTCATTCTTAATAATACAAATTAATCATGCAGAGAACTACATTGTTCTCGGGCAAGAGAAGGTAGTTACTGGTTGGCTAAGGAATGGAGCGATAAAGTACACAGGCCGAACCTGGGGGCCCCCTTAATGTTTTGCCCATTATATCATGTTACAGTTCTGGGGCCCTTCCAGACAGATCAGCGAGCTGGCTTCACTTGTTCCAAAGTGTTACATTGAGTGCCAAAAGGGTATCCAGAGCATTGCTAAGCAGTGCATTGAATACTTTTCTTGCACTCAGTGTTCAGCTTCCCTTACACAGATGCCCCCTGGTGAGTCTCAGTGCACTCACTGCACTGCTCAATTCTAAGGAAGATGTCTCACCAGGCAAAATTTTCAGGGAGTAAGGATGTGGGTGACATCATGCCATTCAGCTGTGCGGGCTGCTTAAATTCTGCTTACATTGTGCTGCTCACCTATACACTCTAACTTGGTGTTGATAGAGTAAGTCGGATTTTTTCGCCCTGTCTGCATTGGTATGTTTCTACAACCTATGGGGATACTTTGTTTTTCAACATCTGTTTTTATGCCTCATTAATGTTCTTTCTGCCACACATGAATTAACCCTTTGAGTGCCAGATAGGTCTCCAACGCAATTCAAAGCGTTGGATACCTCTCTGACACACAAAGGGATAGTCCTTCTGCTTCATTATGGGTTTTAAGCCCTTGAGTGCCATACGCATATGCAACACATTGCAAAGCATCTATGGAGTGGCACTCAAAGGGTTAGCAACTAATACTGTACAACATACCCATCTGCTCCTTAAAGGGTCCATTAGGGACCATAGGGGTGAACAATACACTGAAAATCCACACGTTGCACACCCCTCTAGTTATTAAAGTGTTAGTAAAGGATATAAAATAAGTCATCTGAAGGGTCTGCATTCCTTGATGGTCTGATTTATGAGTGGACATCTGGAGGTCAGAGTGAGATCAGAAGGAAGAGATGCTATGTTTCTGAAAGATGTGTACCACTCGTGCCCCAGCGAGTGGGAGTCAGTAAAGGCAGCACAGCAGATAGGAATGAGTACTACATGGGCTGGCACTATGCTGCTAGTGCTAGAGAGATTCAGGTACCTGAGTCTGACCGTGGTCACCTAACCCTACCCCATGTTTAACTAGTTATGTTATTTAGTTGGTGTTGCCTGCTGTCAGCCCCTTACCATTAGGTTAAAAAAGAGGGGCATGGTATGATATCATTTGTCACCTTTCTGGCAGTCCTGGGGTTAATAATATGATATATGTCACATTGTTAACCCTAGAACAGCTAGACAGGTGCCAAATTCATGTATTGGTTTTATAATTCATTTCAAAAGTTTGAAGTTTGCACCAAAAATCATTTTGTTTTAATATGACATCACTTTCTTAGTCCCATTTCACTTGTAAGCTCTGTGTTATGACTAGTTTAGCCTCATTTCATTTGTAAGTTCTATGATGTCACTAGTGTAGCCCCATTTCAGTTATAAGCTCCATAGCTGGTATCACTAGTGTAGCTTTATTCCAGTTTTAAGATTTGTGGTATCACTAGTTTAGCCCAATTTAAATTGTAAGCTCTGTGGTGCATTTTAATATATTAACCCCTTGGATACCAGAAAGGTGCCCAATGCCCCTATGGAGCAGTCAGTTTGCTCCAGAATTTCTCCACTTTCTTTTGACTGCAAGGCCCACCGCTTCCATACTAGAAGTGGACTAACAGGCTGTTGCTGCTATCAGATCAAGTCTACCTTTGCTAAGGCCATAAGTTGAAAAGAGAACAAGTAGGTGTGTGTGTAAAATAGTTGATGAGCATGGTGTGTGTGTTTAAACTTATAATTATAAAAGAGTTGATGAGTTTACAGTGTGTGTGTGTGTGTGTGTGTGTGTGTGTGTGTGTGTTTAAGTATATAATTGTGAGAGAGTTGATGAGTTTACAGTGTGTGTGTGTGTGTGTGTGTTTAAGTATATAATTGTAAGAGAGTTGATGAGCTTGGTGTGTCTGTGTGTGAGATGGGTGGGGTTAAAGGTGGGGATATGGGTGGGTCTAGGCGTGGAAACTGGTGGCGAGTAACGTTTCAGGCCTGGCTAGTAGCTCAGGACTTAAAATTTTGAGCCCTGCATTGGAAGATAAAGCAGCATAATGAATTATACAGAGTGTCACATTTACTAAAATGGATTTGTGCAGCTGGAGCATATACTATGTCCCCATAGTCTATGACTGGCAGCAACAAATGTTATACAATATGTTTTCTCACCAGAGTACGTAAACATGATTTGTTTCTAAAGAGAATACTTATTTTGGGCTAAAGTTTGGAGGTTAATTTATCAATATGAAGACCAAAAGTGAGGTGGAGGTCAAGCCACATACCAATTATTTGTAGGAGACCAACGGGGCCAGTTTACGACTAGACTCTGTTACAATGGCTAAGTGGGTATTGTCAAGATTATGCAGTTTGTGCTTCATGTCAGATATCATTGTAACTGATTTGTCTGTGTTTAAGAACAGTTCTTTGCTATCCATATTTCAGCTTCACAGAAATCATGTTGTAATATGGCTTTAAGTTGTGATATGTTTGAGTTTTTAGCATAGATTATGATGTCATCTGCATACATTTGTACTGAAGATGATTTGCAAACCGTGGGCAGATCATTTATAAAAAGAGAAAATAGAAGAGGGCCAAGAATGGAGATTTGGAGAACTCCACTTGTTACTTTGAGCGGAAGGAAGTCCCTGTCAGCAACTGACACATAATGCATTCTATCTGATAAATAGGATCGGAACCAGTTTAGAGAATTATTATCCAATCCTGATCTTTGGAGTTTGCTTATAAGAATATTATGGTCTACTGTGTCAAAGGCCTTGGCAAAATCTAGGAAAATAGCTCCAGTGAGTTTATCATTTTCCATGCCAGTCTGGATATCATTGGTTACTTTTAGGAGGGCCGTGACTGTAGAGTAATTTGATCAAAAGCCTAATTGAAGGGAGTTGAAAAAACTGGTCTTTCGATAATACTTATAGTTGCACGTGTACACATTTCTCTTGGATTTTAGACAAAATGGGGAGCAGGGATATTGGTCTGTAATTTGATACTAAATCTTTTGTGGATAGGTACACCTCTAGCCACCTTCCAGGATTTGGACATATACCCTGATGCCAAAGAGGAATTCATTAAAGATGCAATTGGTTGGGCTGTGACCATGGCACTGAGCTTTAATAGCATTGCTGGTAGTTGGTCAGGGCTAGATTGGGATTTCATTTTTGGGTTGAGGAGGTGATCATATATTTTGCTTTCATTTACTGCCATGAAATTGAATTCATTTGCATAACTGGACCAAGTAACAGGTGCCAGTGACTGTTCTGTACACAGCTGAACTTCAGAGTTACCTTGGTTTTGTGTAATCAGGGTGGTGCCACATCCAAAAACAGTAGCTGTTAAATGCATTGGCTATGGCTATGGGGCACTGTATTGTTTCTTTGGATATTGTTATAGTTGATAGGTAAGAATGGTAAGGGAGGTTGTAGATGTTTCTAATAACCTTCCAAAAGTTGGCTGGTTTTGAAATGTTATTTAAGTTGTCAGTAAAATATTGTGCTTTTGCTAATATTATTTGTTTTGTGCATGTATTCCTTAATTGCCAGAATGTAGTGTGATCATAAGCAAAGCCGATTTGTTTATATTTTGTCCATAAGGCATCTCTGAATCTGTATAATTGAATCAAGTCAGCTGAGATCAAGAGTAGATATGCCCCTCTAACCTTGACCTTCCTTAGTGGGGCATGGGTATTACAGAACTGAAAGAAGAGTTAAAAAAGTCAGTCGCTGAGTCTAGGTCAGGTATTAGGTGTATTCTATACCATGAGCAATTTCTTAAATAATTTAGGAAGGTCTGAAGATTAAATTTTCTAAATGATCTTGTGAGTATGACTTTGGAATATGACATGACTGGTTTTATTTTGTAGACACAGTAAACTATGGAGTGATTGCTAAACACTTTGCTAGTATGCCTGAATCTTGGATTCTGATTTTGCAGGATGAAAGGATCCGGTCTAGCAGAGTATGGATGTTTTAAGATTTATGTGAGTAGGGAATTATATTAGCTGTGATAAGTTCAATATATTAAACAATGATCAACATTTTTCATTCCTGGCATCTAGCTAATTTTATCCAAGAAACATCAGCTCGCTTTTCTTGTTTTGAGTCGCAATCTCCTTTAGGTGTTGAGCTGTGTCTAAAAGGGACTGTGCTGGTGTATTTGGCAGTCCATAGATGCCAACAATTATAATTTGTTTTGAGAATGGAAGAAAAATGTTGCCAGCAATGTATTCATAAGAATCAGAGTTATGAGAGTCATTTAGAAGTGTAAAATTTAATGGCTACTGTATCTATATGATTACACTTCCTTTTCACTTTGCACTGTATTTTCTAAAGCATGAATATCCATCTATGGCAACAGCAGTATCATGTATTTTAGTGTTTAACCAGGATTTAGTAAGAATAAGAATTTTAGGTTTGTATGCTTAACATCATGCTTTCAGTTCATCCATTTTGGGCAGTACACTGCGTATGTTGCAGTGCACAAAAGAGAGACCATTTTAAAGGTGAAGTTGTAATTTATTGCTATTTGAGGGCCAGGGTTGGTTTCTATGTTATTTGCCAAGGCAAGTAATAAAACGCATAAAAATGTAGTGATTTGTTTGCGGTGAGCATATAGTGAAAGGGTGCATTTGTTACTGGGTGGGCTTGTTTTTAATACTCTCCACCAGCATTCAGAGGGTAGTACACAAGTATGCAGAAGTCTATGGTGGATTACATACAAATTTCTTATTTCATTTTATTTATTTTTTTTATTAACTCCAATACCAGTCAACAAAACCTCCCAAAACAAATTCCCCGTTCAAATGATTCTTTCCCCTGACTCCACCCACAAACACAAACACCCACCTCAGACCCCTTTTATACCATGTTTTATGGGGTATTTTAAATTGTAATTAGGATTTAATTTTTAATAACTACCCCCAAATCCCAGTAAACACCCCCCACACACACAGACACACTCATGCCTCTATTATACTATGCCTGAGGGAAATAAAATAACATTTGCTATGTGTTGTGTGTAAATTCTATGTTCCCATTGATTTCAATGTAATGAGCTAGGCAAAAAAGCAGAAAAAATGACACTTTTCATGGGAAATTATTTGCCAAGAGGGAAGTGCCATTATTTTCCAATTTTGGTTTGAGGCAAAAAAAATTTTGCCCATCCCTATAGTATATTACAGAGAAAGGATCCAATAATCAAAATCCATATGTTTCACTCAACTTTAACTCGCACGTGATTATATAAGGAAATCATTTCTGTGACACTTTTCAGAATCATATTTTTTTAAAAAAATAAACAAAGAAATGACTTTATCTCAGACCAGTGCTGTCCAGGTTCAGTCCTCAAGGGCCACCAACAGGTCAGGATGTAAAGATTCCCCTGATGAAGCACAGGTGAGTCAGTCAAAATAAATGAGCCACTGATTAACTCACCTGTGCTTCATCAGGGAAATCCTTACATCCTGGCCTGTTGGTGGCCCTCGAGGATTGAACTTGGATAGCCCTGTTGTAGACTAATGATCAAAGTATTTCTTCTGGCCCCTCTTATCAGATTAGTACCAATGTCTTTCTCTCCCAAGACCATTGAAAACACGACACAAAGTGCCACCTCCCTGAGGGCTGGATTCTATGAAAATTAAAGCAGCTGTTTGACTTCTTTTCATGTAGAATAATACATTGAAACTAATGGGATCTTAACTAAAAACAAAAAGAATGTTAAAACATGTACTGTTGATATAGTTAATTACCATAGTTTAGAATTTTTCAGGTAGCTTCACTAGTGAGATAGCTCAATAGTAAAGTCCTTGACTATGGTGCCTGTTCAAACTGCAAGGTTGCAGGTTCAAATCCCAGCAGGGTCAATTCAGCCGCTATGGTTTGAGAGATACAGGCATTTAAAGTTCAAAGTCTCCTACTGACAGCTGTAAACCTGTCAGCAAGAGATCCATGTTGACCACCACGGAGGCGCTTGAGCAGTGCCACAATCTTGTTAGTTACAATGAATTCCTTCATTGGAATGGTCTAAAATGTGTGCTTGCAAACTACTTTATGTTGTTAATGGCTGTAACATTATCAGAGGTCAGGAGGTCCAGCATTTATAGATGCACTGTACATGTAAACTAAATGTTTTTGGTGCTAGTAGCATTGAACTTTGCTTCTAAATATAATGGAGGCCCCAACCGTAAACTTGTTTTTAATTGTTTTTATTTCTGACACAGCTGGTAAATAAACTTTTACAATTGTACATCAAGAACATATCTCTTCTATTTTCTCCTTTTATAAATGATCTGCCCATGGTTGCAAAGCATCTTCTGTATACATGTATGCAGATGACTCTATAATATATGCAAAAAATGCAAATGTATCATAACTGGAGGGTGTATTACAGCATGATTTCTCTGAAATTGAAAGATAGATGGCAAAAGAACAAACAATACCTAAACACTGACAAAATGGTCACAATGTTATTTGGCACAAAGCATAAACTATGTAATCTCTGCAATACCAATCTATCCATTGTTACAGAGTCTAATCATAAATTGGCCACAGTGGACTCCTATGTGCCTTTCACATCTCTTGCATGGTTCATAACCACTTCTCTAGAAAACTACCAGACTACCTGAGCAGTATGCTCCCTCCAGCTCTCCATACTAACTATAACCTCCGCTCCACTAAAATTGTAGTAAACTTGACACTGTATAATTCATCATGCCACTTTATCCTCTGTATCCACTGTATCCACTTTAATTGCACTACCCATCTGTCACAGTTTTTGATGAACACTCAGATGAGACTTCTAAGGTTAAAATATCTTTATTGAAAATAAAGTACGAACAACATAAACGGTAATACCCACACAAGCCCAGAATAAGACGGTACAAGCACTGTCTATAATACACAATGGTTAGGTAGGTACAGTATAACAACAATGTATAAACAAGCAGCAAGTTCCCTAGAGAACTAGGGTGAGGAGTAGACAGCGACCTGCTGATGTTGACATTGGGACCCTAGAACCCTAGGATATAATGGAGGCCCACGACTATCGACTACTGGCAGTAAGGACCCTAGAACTCTAGGGATGAATGGAAGCCCAAGACCAACGGATAATGGCAACTTAGAGCCTAGAACGCTAGGGTGGACAAAGGCATACGGACCATGAGAACTGGCACAAGGACCCTAGAATGCTAGGAGTCCCAAGGCTCACGACTGGCCCTAGAACGCTAGGGTCAACCGGAAGTCCAATAATGGTTACTGGCAGCTAGGACCCTAAATCACTAGGGTATAGGGAGACCCCAATACAACAGCTACTAGTAGCAGAGACCCTAGAACGCTAGGGGTGAATCAGAGGCAACAGACCACGGAAGGCAACTGGTGTCCAAGTACGAGGGTACCGAGGCAGGTGTACCACCCTACAACTGGCTCTTTAGCCCAAAGTCTACAGCGGATGTTAGGCAGGATGAAGCAGTAACCGGGCCTAGGATACCTAGGTACAGCAAGGTTCACGGATGGTAATGCGCCCAGAGTAGTGCCTGTAACTCCCCACATGGGGAGAGCCCAGTTTAAGGCTGTGGTAGTGATGGGCACTTAATGAGTAATGTGTAACACGGCCGAACTACAGATAACCCAGGATCTGGTACTCCATGTGTGCACACCACTAGAGGCGGTAGATACCAGTATGAATGGCTGAAGCCCAACGATCGGCAAAGTAAGCAGTTTAGAGCTAGCACAACCAGCCACGTCAGCTGTGTCTTAGCCAGTACGGTAGTACCGGATGCTGATACTCAGCCAGTCGAGTCAGCAACGTAAGGGGTTCTCAGCCAGATAAGTCAGCAACGTAACGGGTTCTCAGCCAATCCAGTTGGCAACATAGCTGGTTCTCAGCCAGATCAGTCAGCAATGTAGCGGTTTCTCAGCTAGATCAGTCAGCAACGTAGCGGGTTCTCAGCCAGATCAATCAGCAAGGAATCGGAACAATATCAGGATATGCAGGAATGTTGCCAGGCAGGCCAGGTCATACGCTAACAGAGCAGCAGCAGGAACTAGCGCTAGGTACAAGTATCCCATGAAAGGGCGCCTGTCTACTGACATGACAGGGTATAAAAAGGGTTGACCCTGGGTGAGTCAAGTAAAGGACCAATAAGAAATGTGGCAGTCAAAACAAGGAAGTAAGAATGTTGCTGTCTGCAACCAGGAGCATGGGCACCGTGATAGTACCCCCCTCTCAATGACCCCCTCCTGCGGAGGAGGACCAGGCTTAGAAGGAAACTTGGCATGAAAACTTCGCAATAGCAATGGAGCATGGATGTCAGAGTGTTTGACCCAAGAATGTTCCTCTGGGCCATAGCCCTTCCAATGTACTACGTACTGAATTTGATCACGAACCTTACGTTGAATCTAGGATACTCTGTACCTCATACTCATCATGGTTCTGAACAGGAACTGGACCGGGAACAACAGGAGTAGAGGTGTAGCGATTACAAACCAACAGTTTGAGCAATGACATGTGAAACACATTGTGAATCCGCATACTTCCGTATGAAACAGGATTAACCCTGCATTACTAAAGAGCCGACAGCGACTAGGGAGCTCACTGAGTTGCGGTGCCAGGTGGGGGAGTCCTGTTAGCGGAAATGGCATTCCTGCTCTGGAAAATGTACAGGAACACCATTCCCACGCGTTCCTGCATGACTCGAGCCATATATATATATATATATATATATATATATATATATATATATATATATATGAGCACTTTGAAAAATATACAAGAATTTGGGTAGAATGATCAGTCTAATTAGGTTAGCCCTCCCTATGGGGAGATGAAGCCAGAGTAGAGTCGTCTCTTGGGGTTGCTCTAGATTATCCATCAAAAATCTATGTTGTGCAACTGCTATTGTTACCCCAACTTATTTAAAGGACTCCGTGCAGTGCATTGGGGTGTCCACAATGGACATATCATCTGAAATTGAGTCAACTATGAGTAGAGAGGGCTTGTTCCAATTAATTATTAGCCCCGAGAAGTTACAAAACAACATGACCAAATGAAGCATAGAAGATAGAGATTTGCTGGTATCCTCAAGGAAAAGAAGTATGTCATCTGCATAAAATGCAGTCTTCTCCTCTGTCACCTGTTGTGAAGCCATGAATTCCTATATCCGCCCTAATCCAAATTGTCAAAGACTCAATCACCAGAGCAAATAGACCCGGCGAAGGGGGACAACCTTACCTTGTGCCAAGGGAAAACTATCAGAGTTTATGCCACCCATTAGTAACCTTGCCATCACTGCCAATAAAGGAGTTGTATCCAATTTTTTGTAACACAGTGGTAGTTCCATTCCATGGAGTTGAAGGTAAGGTGTCTGAAGTTGTGGAAAGTACTCTTGCCGGGCATAAAACTCGCCAGTCACCTGATCCACATGAACAAGTTTCACAATGACTGAGCAAAATCTATTGGCTAATACTTTCGTAAGTATCTTGGCATCTACCTTCAACAAAGAAATAGGGTGATAAGATTCACATTTCCTAGCAACTTTTCCTGGTTTAGGTAATACCTAAGAGAGGCATGACAAGTGGAATTCCTCATAACAGGTGCTGAATAATTGAGAAGCAATTATATCTATATATATTTTAAAATATTCAACTGGGAAACTATCATGTCCAGGATATTTACCAGCTGGCATAGCATTAATGGCATCCACAATCTCATTTAAGAGAATGAGTAACAGTATGAGAGAAAGTAGAGACCCTGCAGCAATACAAGTATTCCTTCATTTCTGAAGTGGTTTTCCCACATCTAGAAGTGTAAAGTTGTACAAAATAATCAGAGACCACATTATTAATTCATGAAGATTTGAAACCATTTAAACCAGCATTTTAAACTGTGAATGTTAATTTTGTCTGCATATGGTTTAGCCTATGAACAAAATAGATGAAAACATATAGCAATATATACCTTTAAGTTGAAAGTAGTTAATCAAATATTGTATATTTTATAGTTTAAAGTGGCTAGGTAATTACACCTTTTTAGCTTAAAGCATCAGACTAATATTTTAAAAATTCAGAGCCATTTCTTATTTAATTTACCATTATTCTTTGTAGACTTTTCTAAAGAAAAATTATACATCAGAGCCATATCCAGATGGTGTAAGACAAAGTTGTTTATTTAAAATCCTTTAATTTATTGTACATCTGCAATATGTCAGCATTATAGATGACAGTAAAATGGTTACCTAAATAGAGTAGCAAGAGAGAAAACACAAATATTGTAGCTATGTTCACAGCCAACCTAGAATGTGCTCAAATATTATACATTTTCCACTTAAGTACAACTGGAAAGAAATGTGAATATTTTCAAAGTATGAAAACAAGATCAAGATGAGCAGTAAAACATGTTTACGTTTTTAAATAAATCAAATGCAAAAGTGGTGACAAAACGACTGACTGAAATTGCATATTATCTTATTCACACTGTAATTAATTTTTGAAATACTCATACTTCTTATATAAAAAAAAACATTATTTATTTCTATCCGGATCAGCCCTATGAAAATGTAGGACAAGAAATACATTCATAGAAGGGTGTTTACAAGACAAACTTATAATACATTTGGCAGCAATGCATTAAGACCTCTTTATCATTCAAGGAGTTGATATTCACGATGCACTCAATGGAAATTTGGGATGTTTTAATTTGTCTGTTATGGTGTACTTCCTTTGCTCTAGCATTGGTCCACTTCTTAGCCCATCAGCCTCATTGACAGCAGAAAAGAGCCCTTGGTTTAATTATTGTGCACAAACTGTGTCTCAGCAGGGTTTTTTTTTTTTTTAAAGAAACATGGTGGTTAAGTCCTTCATTGTTGGAGCAGCAAAATTGTAATCTGGCAACCAAGGAGTTAACCATGTGTGGAGGGAATATGAGAAGTATGGGGCATCATGCAGACAACAGTGGGGGTTACAGGCCCTGGGTTTCCCCTGCCTAATCCAGTCAAAAGAAAGTAAACAAAATCTGGCCTCTTTCCTTGGACCTCCAAGTAGCCTCAGTTTGGGGTCATTTTTGTAGCATTTTTCAACACTTGAAAGGATTCCAAAGAATTGTGGAAAAGAACAATTTGTCAATCCAATTATGACCCTCAGTCAGAATGTATTTGCAGAGTTCACTAGCTTGAAATATCTGTCAAATATACCCATTCAACAAATATCTCTGGCTAAAATAGAATCTAGTCTGACAACTCCAGTGCTTTGCAAGGCATCTTTAGCATCCAAGGATGAGTAAAATAAAGGTACTCCGAGTGCCGGGAGATTTTTTTTCGTTCAAAAGTTATCACAGCTTAAACCTTTTGTGTTTGTATGAAGGTGTTAGAAACAATAACAACCAGTGTCAAAAAGGTATTTTTTCCTATAATGTGCTCTATTGGAGTGCTTGAGTCATAGCCTATGGTTTATGAATAGTAAGAGATAAGAACAGAACCAAACTGTAACAAGAAGAGACAGCTACAGTTTAATGTACATTAGAAACGTTTGACCTGTAATAATTTTGAATGAATTATCTCCAAGGAATGGCAGTACCCCTGTTTTATTTAGTAGGAAAAGTATTATAATGCAAATATTTTCATAACAAACGATTACTGCTCCTTTAAGAAAATAATACTTAAAATGTTAGATCAGTTTAGATGTTTTGATTATTTATTTATTGAATTTTACATTTACATCAGTCATTTTGCTGTCAGTACCCCTTAAAGGGACTATATCTTGAAAAAATGGAAAAGAGTCATATCGGTTTAAGTTGTATGCACTCTTAAATGGCATTTTTTATAAAAATATGCTGTAACCCTTTGAGTGCTAGATGGGGATATTATTATTCTTTATTAAATAGCTCCAACTTATTCTGCAGTGCTGTACAATAGGGAATAGATATACAGAGATATTAAATAGTACAAACTGAACATGGAAAACAAAAGAGGGCCCTGTTCATTATAGCTTACAGCCTAGAGGAAGGCAGGCTGGACACAGAAGTAGTAAGTGCTATGGGGTGTAAGTGCCTCCTGCCACATGAACGGGAGGCAATAAATGTATTGAAGGATTTAATAAAGTTCTGAAGGATACATTTTTGTCAAAAATAGTAATACTAGAACAAAAGATCATGGTCTAAACTCAGTGGTTGGGAGATTAAGAAGTAATGCATTTAAGAACTTCTTTACATAAAGGGTGATAGATACATGGAACTAATATTGAACAGAAGTAGTAGGGTTTAATACATTAAACAAATTAAAAAAATGTCTAATATAGACATAGGTTTATTCTAAGAAATATGTACAAACCTGGTAAACTCTTTGGATCTTCCCCAGAGACTTTTCAAACTGAATTACCAGGTCTATGACTGAGGACAGTCTTATTCCCCCAGTTTGAGATGTTCTCTGTGAACTCCACCCACTTTTCTACATCTTCCGTCTAATCCTTCCCCATTCCACCAAAGTCCTTACCCATTTCTGGTAAAAACCTGCCCCTCAATCTTTCAAACCCACCTACCCTTATTGGGTCCACCCCATTATGATGCAAATTGCATTATTTGGACACACCCACCCCTAGTCTTATGAGTCTCTCCAGTGATAAAAGGCTCCCAGTGATAAATTTATCAAGCTTGTTAAAAAAAAAATGTATGTGTGTATATATGTATACATGTGTGTGTGTGTGTGTATGTGTAGAGAGAGAGAGATTCCTGTGTAAAACAAGGATTGCTACAGATATACACAGGAAAAGCACATTCATTACATTTTTGGGACTTTTTCATCTAATCCTATATTATAATTCGCTAAGGATGTTTGTCAGAAGCCGTCATGTGCAGTAGAGATGGCTGCACGCGCTGCAGTCAGGTGCACAGAGAGGACTACAGTCTGAATTTGGAGAGCACCACTCCGTATCAGGCTGCAGCGCAGGCAGTCAGTACTGCGCATGACTGCAGCGCCGCCAGTGTTGGCCCGTGCACACAAACTTTAAAATTAGTAGATAATATTTGCAATGGTGCCTAGGAATACATGCTATAAATATATGAAGTCTGTTCATTTTTAGATAATAATGCACCCCCTTTAACACATTGTGAAAATGTTAAATTCTCTAATTCTTATTTTATTCTGAGGTACCCAGTCTTCAAAATCAACTTGATAATTTGGCTCCGAGGAACACTTTGAGAGGATTTCCTGACTGGAAAATGTCATGCTGTTTTATAAATCTAAAGCTTACGTTTACTAATATTATTATATTGTGCAAGTGGTGCATTTTTTACATTCTTTATACTGGATTTTCCTTTTTTGAGATCAACTAAACATATTTTGAAAACAGTTCCAGGTACGAACTGGATGGCTATAGTTTCAACAATTATTTTGAAATTGTGACCTGTATTTAACCCTTTGGATGTTATAGGTCTCTCATATGGCACTATTGGTAGCACTTAAAAGGATAGTATTGCTTGAAAATAATTTTCTTTTGTATTGTAGCCCTTAAAAAAGCATTAAAAATTATATAAGTCTTATCTCCCAAACCTTTATGGTTTTGGAGATATTAGCAAGTTAAGTAAAGTTCTCTTTTCCTGGCTGTTTTAGCCAAGTCTGCCATCTAGTGGACAGATTTGGAATCCGGTCCACAGATCAGCGGACAGCTCTTTTAGCAATGCCAAGATCACAATCTTTAAAAAGAACTACTTCATTGGAACTGTCTGCAAAGTGTGCCTGGCTTGCAAGCACACTTTGTAGACCATTCCAATTAATTTTTTTTTTTTAAAGATCATGATCTCAGCACTGCTGAAGAGCCACGGATGGTCTACGGACCAAATTTCAAATCTGAAGGCTTAAGCAGTGACGTCACCCCAGGGGAAACTTTGCTTGCTATTCCAATCAATAAAGGTTTGGGAGAAAAGACATATCATTTTTAAGGGCTACAATATAAAATAAAATTATTTTCAAGCAATACTATCCCATTAAGGACCAAACTTGGACACCCCTGTCCTATGCAGTGTCAAACAATAAACATGAGGTGGCACTGGCAGCCAAGGTATTAACCCATTAAAGGTGAACCAACACCTCCTAATAATAACTTACCTTGTAATGGGCAGAAAAACTAATGGTGCTTATGAATTGTACCCTTGTGTTCAAGAGATAACATCTTCAATCAGTCCTGGATGTCCATTAAGTCAGAAACAACAGTTGCTATCAGGACCACAAGACATAAAACCCTGGTCACTGCACTCCTTAACCCTTTAAAGACCAGAAGGTATGCAACACTTTGATTTGCAATGCATTTCTCACCTCTCTGGTCCATAAATTTCCTGTTTCAGTGGGGAAAAAAAATGCCAAAAATTGTCAAATCTTCCTCTATTACATAACATCCAGGACGATTGAAGATCAAAGGCATAAATCAAAAGTTCATAGTGGCCATTAGGGATTTGTGGCCCTAGCAAGTGAAGTGCATGGGGGTATTATGAATGGCATTAGTCTCATCTAAGGACTAGAGAGTGAGGGGCAATGCATCGTTTAGCAATGGTCTGTACTTTAAATGGTTAAATACTGTCCTGCTAATTTAATGCAGAGTTGAACAAGTAAATAAAATATATTTGTTCCTTACTTATTTGTTCAAGATGTGACCAAGTTATGTTTTTCTCTTTTTTTAAACAAAATATGAAATGCTTCACAAACACGATGTCCTATACATATACAAAATCAAATGAAATGTGTTTAATAAATTAAATTAACATTTATTTTAGATTACATTGCCACATGACAGTAAATTGTAACATGATGAGTATATTTTAAGTTTTTATACAGATAAATTATTCATGTGACTGTTCAAATTGAAATGATACATTTACTGGCAATAAAAATGTATCTTTCAACTAAAAACAGATCTACTAAAAAAATGTCCTATGGAAGTATCCATTCATATCCATGGACCGGCCCCACGAGTTAAGGACCACGGGGTATTTTTTTTTGGTATTCGATTCAGGGATCCCCGAGTGGCGTGCAGCTGTGCAGGGAGCACTGAATTCATTGACATGCCAGGATTGTCACTTGTCCTTAAGTGCAGCACAGCCAGATGGTCCTGGCATGGCATTGGTCCTTAAAGGGATAGTAATGTTTCACAAAAACAGCAGCTCCAATTAATCTTCATAGTATTTGAGCCATAGAAAGTGTTATTTCAATATTGTCAGAGTTGTGGTTCAAGAGTAATTGAAGGATAAAGTTTCCCACTCCCGCCCCTTTTACCTAGTGTAAGCCATCTCTTCTCAGATGTGGAATCCAGTCCATAGACCAGACAGATAACAGCAGGGGACAGTGAGAACAATGAAAGCCCTGTCCCCCTTGACAAGTTTTTCAGGTTTTTCCCTTATCTTAATTGAAGATTGTCCCTGCAATCTACCTGGGCACCTCCCTTCTGATCTGGCTGAACAGTGTTACATCAGTAAAAGGGGCGGGAGGAGGCTAATTTGTCATTGAATTACTCTTGAACTACAACTCTGACAAAATTGAAATAACACTCTCCAAGGTCCAAATGCTATGATGATTAATTAGAGCTGCTTTTATTATGAAACATTACTATCTCTTTAAGGGGTTAACACACATTCCTAATAGATGTAGTGTCATACTGGCAGAATTAATAGAAAAGCCCTTCTGAATAGAATAGAGGTGAGTTATGATCTCAACAAATTAACTGACTCAGATTTTTTCACTAGTTAAAAACATGAACAAAAAAGAAAATCTACAGATGCATTAGATAATCCTGCATAGTTTTATGGGTCAATGTTTTAGCTTTACACAATAGGATCTGCTATACGACTAGGTTACGTGTTAACCCCTGAAACTACCAGATCATGGAACCCACATAAATCTTTCAGTTGTGTTAGTGTTAGGGGTGTACTATTCCTTTAAAAACCCCATGTAAATCAATGGGAATTATAGGATTTTTTTCCCTGTGGTGCTCCAGAATTATTTATCTTTAGCTTTTTGAATACAACCCTATATGCTTAATGCCCATGAAGCTAGTCAGTGCTTTCCTGATTTTTCAATATGAGTTGCATCCCGGTCTTCTGTGCATAGTAGTGTAAGCTAAATGTTTTTTGATATTCTCTCAATATTTTTATTTTAAAATACATTTTATAATTTGTTTGAACTGTTAAAAAATATAATATCCAGAATTAGGTGAGGAAAATGAGGCTAAACAAGCAGGCATGATGTACATAGCACTGACTCTTAAAGTTTATCTCAAAAGTATTGGCCAGTTTAGAGCCTAGTTTATTGCAAGATCTATGAAGAGTCCTGCTGTGGCATTGAAATGTGACCTGCTGTGGCACTGAAATGTAATCTTTATTGTTGACCTTAAAAACAAAAAGTTAAAATGTGTAGCAGTCTGTCTGTGATATTAAACATTCTAATAGTAAGATCGATCTCTATTGTGCTCCACTGATTAGAGAATAACTCTGCAAGGGGAAGTTAGTTATCTCTTAAAATTGAATATCTAATATAACATAAGAAACTGATAATAAATTGATAATAGTTTGAATAGTAAAATAATTTGGTAATTTTTAACCCACAATAATTATATCAATTTACAACATGAGACATTAGTAACACAAGCATGTTACATTCACCGTAAATAGTAATTTTTGGAAAATAAACACAGAAAATAGAATGCTCACTGGATGGGAGGGGACAAGGCAAACATAAGTATACACTGCCGCCCAATAAAGGAACCCCCACCACAGGAACCTCAATAAATACAATGTATATGCAAAAATGAAAATTTTTAAGCACTATTGTCTATGAGACAGAGCTAAATAAAGGAATTTTTATAACACTTGGTCTATAAACCTAAAACATAATGGTTATCATTAAATAACCATCATTGATTATATCTATCCTATATAATAATTCGCTAAGTTGTGTGTAACGCCCGACATGCGCAGTAGACACTGCTGCGCGTGCGGCAGTCATGCGCAGTATAGACTGGCTGCGCCGCGGCTGATACAGAGCTGGGCGTTCCGAAGGAGCGTCCAGCTCTGTATCAGCAGTGGCGCGGGCAGTCTCTACTGCGCGTGACTGCCCCGCGATCGGCTGCCAGAAGCACTGTGGCCCATGTAAAGGGCTGTTCAACTAGTATATCTATAAAGGACAAAATCAGATAATGTATTTCAAATAACTTTTATATTTTCAGATATAAAATACATACACATAAAAATACACTCTATATAGCAAATATAACTCCGTTATAAAAACAATCATTCTTCATTAGTGTACCCACTTGATCCCACCATATGTGTACCAAACTCAAATTATGTGAGATACACCCACAGTTGGATTCAATAATGTATATTATAACCAATTCATTATTCTGAATAATTATCCAAAAATGTATTGGTGTAGAAATTAATTGTGTCAAGAAGATATATATATGTACCAAGAACACAATGGGGGTTATGCACTAAGCCGTGATACAGAGGTGATGAAGTGGAGATGACTTCTCCAGTGATATCACTTCTACAGTTCCTATGTTATTCTATGGAGCCTATGCACTAACATCTTCAAAGATGGAGAAATCTTAGTGCATTGGCTCCATAGAATAACTTGGGAACTGGAGAAGTGATATTACTGGAAAAGTTACCTCTGCTTTAACACATTTTTATCATGCCTTAGTGCGTCTCCCCCAATATGTGTACCAGATATAGATTGTGTGAGATACACACACCACCCTAGATTCAATAATGTGTATTATAGTAAATGCAAAATTTGAAACACTTGCCTAGAAATATATTAATATAGGAATAGATTGTGCCAAAAATGACATGTGGACTAAATACACACTAGTATAAGATACACATATAGTAATATTTTTTTATTCATGCCAGTTGTATAAAAAAAAACACACAGCCAAATAGCATGTCTTTAAAATGGCTAATACAGAAAAACAGTGATCCGTACATAGATCCACATTAAAATATACACATTATTGAATCCAAGGCAGTGTGGGTATCCCACACGATCTATAGTACAAATATTGTGGTTTTGGTCCACATATATTTTCTTGTCACGATTAATTTATACATGAATACACTTTTAGATAGTTATTAAGAATAATGTATTGGTTATGATATACATTGTTGAATCCAACTGTGGGTGTATCTCACACAATTTGTATTTGATACACATAGGGTGGGATTAAGTGGGTACACTATTGAAGGGTGATTGGTTTTTATAATTCAGTTACACTTGATATATATATATATGGTGTATTTTTATGTATATGTATTTTATATCTGAAAATATAAAATTTCTTCTGACACATTATCTCATCTCGTCTTTTATATATAGACTAGTTATAGAGCCCGTTACACAGGCCACAGTGCCACTGCCAGCCGGTCACGGTGCAGTCATGCACAGTAGAGACTGCCCACGCTGCGGCTGATACAGAGCTGGACGCGCGCCCCGCTCTGTATCAGCCTCGTCACTGGCAGTCTCTACTGCGCATGACTGCGTCGTTACACACGTTTTAGCGAATTATTATATAGGATGGTATCATCATTGATGGTTATTTAATGATAACCATTATGTTTTAGGTTTACGGATCAAGTGTTCTTAAGAGTCCTTTATTTAGCTTATAGACACTAGCGCTTACGAATTTTATATAATTTCTGGAAAATGTCATCTATATTGATAATGTACATTCAAATTTTGTTTTGTCTGTTGAGTAAACCAAGTGTATGCCCAATGCTGAAAGATACATATATTCAAAGCTATTGCAATTTAAATGTGTGTTTTTATATTAACATTGTTCTCTAGTAATCAGATTTCAATTAGTTATTTTGTTGCATTCTCTAGGAAAGCTGAGTCTCTGACTAACAGCTTTTCATACAGTGTGATAGAAACCACTGAGTCACGCTGTCATTTTTAACATTAAGGAAGTAAATGAACTGTAATCCAATTCCTTATAATCTGAACTGTTATAGCATATGACTAAAACAAGTGACGGGAGTGGAAGTACCCTTATTTTACTGAGCAAGACAAGCTCTATAACATAAAGTTTTTTTTGTTTTTGTTTTTTTTAAGTTTACTGCTCCTTTTATACTTATCACCAAAAAAATACCTTAAGAGCTGGTTAGGGTTTCAGTGCTAAATATGTGCAAAATATTAAACATGAAGACATAATTCAAATGTTAAAAATGTTGCCTAACTTTCTATGCACAGCTGTGTTGGATTACTAACCTTAAATAAGATGTTGATTCTACAAATATAACATACTCAGATATACATGATATAATAAAACTGTATACAAAACATAAATTGTAATTGTTTTACTTTAGGTAAAATGGCTCAGCATGATTTCTCCTACAGTTAAAAAGGGCAAAGAGATTTAAGAATTTACTTCAGCTGAGATCTCAGCCATGTATATGATTAAAACTACCATGTCTAGAATAATAAACTTCAGTAAATTACACAAGGGGATTCACATCCAAGCTCTTAAAAGTAAATTATCCCAGACATATATATTAAAATGCTATCCAAAAGCAAATAATTCACCCTCTGATAAATCAAAAGGTAAACGATGTCTAAACTTAACCTGGTGGTAAAGAATGCCTTTCTCGATTAATAAATCATTAACTATGTAGAATTAGTTTGCTTTGAAAAGCCATCCATTACTACAATGAAATAATTATCACATTAGAATTGTAGCACAAATTTTCAGTAGCCTTACTAATTACTACAAGATACCAATGTTCACTGGTGTCACAATTAACTATTTTTCAAACTATCTTGTGCATTCAGGAACAAATCTTTCTAAAATGATTCTAAATAATTAAGTGTTTGGCTCTGTATTAAATGCAAGTGACATGTATGATTAATATTATGTTTATTTTCAGAACATGCAGTTCAACCAATAAAACAGGGTTCTGTTTTGTTTTTGTGTTTTCAATTGAGAGAACTTAATTAATTAGTGGTTTTTCCACATTTGATTTTGCCCTTGCAATTTCTAGATTCGGTTACATGAAATATGTTTGAATGCCTGTTTTATTGGAGATAAATTAGAGACCTAAAACACAAAGCTCCTGAATGGGAACTAACCATAGAACTTATGTATTGGTCAGTCTCAGTTTTTCCCTGAGTTTGGAGCCGCCATCAGAAATCTTGGTGACCAGTGAACACATAAAGCCAGCCCCAACATCTCATGCATCTACACTGCAACTTGGATGTATAGTAAAGATAGAGACCATGGAACTGCTCCATTATGTGGTATGATATAAAACACAGGATAAAGCAGTAGAGGTATGATTTAGTTCTCTGCTATGCTAACTACAGAACAGAACTTCTGTCATTTTAGCTTTTGCCATTTCATGAAAATTACAATGATTTGAATCCCCCATTTACCTCAGCCATTCACCCATCTAAATTACCTTTCTGGGTTCCACAATCAGTATTAGGAACAACTCCGTCCAGGCATCTCTATATCTCCTGAATGCAACAGAAAATTATATTTTATCTAGTCTACAGTGGAGGTATGGAACCTGTTCACACATGTGTACCACAGATATGGTGTCCATACAACATTCCCACCAAAACCACAACATCAAGGGTAAATTCTATTGCAGATCATCTAATGTTGTCTGCCTCATATGTGTGAAATGTTGCAACACAGGATTCTATGTAGGTCATACAGGACAAAATCTAAGAAAATGGATGAATTCTCATAAGTCCAATGTGAACAAGAAAATAGATATGCCAGTGGGTCAGCATATTTGCAAAACTGGTCACAACATTAAA
The DNA here is from genome assembly GCA_037306005.1 of Rhinophrynus dorsalis. Lineage (NCBI taxonomy): Eukaryota > Metazoa > Chordata > Amphibia > Anura > Rhinophrynidae > Rhinophrynus > Rhinophrynus dorsalis. Next base: position 327,414,088 of record CM074720.1, on the reverse strand, counting down.
GATCTTGTGGTGTCTGTACTGATGGGACATTATTAGATATGGAGAGACAGAAAAAGCTTTACAATGTGTTGCTTACCATTCTGGCACTCAAAAGGTTAAATGTGGCTTTTAACCCTTTGTAAGTCAAATGCATTGGTTTTAATGTTTTGGAGATCTCTGTAGAGTTTAAGGGGTTAAAATTCCATATGAATTAATACAATTATTAGCATTTTACCTGCCTTTCTGGGGTGCAATGTGTTTACCCTGAATTCATCTGGTTTTCATTAGTATAAAATGTACATTTCATTATCTAGGAAAGAAACATACTGGTGTACACTACACTTCTGTTTCAGGACGGCTTATGATATAATAAGCATTTTTAAAAACACCTTTCTCGTGGTGATCCATTACATTTTTGTAGGGCTCCCATTATTCATATCACATTTTCGTTGCACATCTCTCTGGCGCTCAAAGTTAAACCCCTTTAAGTTAGATAATATTTTATATATATATATATATATATATATTTTTTTTTTTTTTTGGTACATAGTGACAACAAAAGGCACAGGACAGAAGCTGTTGGAGGCTTGCTGAGGACATCTTCATCCTGCAGTGGATCGACAATGGCTGAAAATGATGATGATGGTATATTATCAGCTTGAGAATGTTGGGTTATGGTATATAATTTATAATTGCCTATGCGTATATGCTCTACTGGTATTTTTGCGCAAATGATGTGCTGATTCTCTGTCACGTTGCTCCAACACTAGGAACAAAATATATTCACTGTATGTGTTTTTTTGTTATTTTGTTAGGTTTCACTATTTAGTACAATTTAACCAGTTAACTTGATTGTGTTGCTGTGGCGATCTCTTCTGAAGTTGTGGGGTATAACTTTGTTGCAATTGCTCAGTATCTGTTGTTTGTCTTGAGAAAAGTGTCTGTAATCACCAAAACATTGACTTATGAATAAAACATAAGTGCTTTTTGCTCTTTAACCTAAAATTTAAGACCAAGGGATGCTGTTTGCTTTGAACTTTGCATATATCTTTACCTGCACCCTGGTATTTCCCTGGTTTCTTGTAAGTGGAGAAATAATGGGACAAACCAAATACACCATAGGAACAAATACAATTGTGCACTGATTTTAAAAGGAATTTGAAACCTTTAGAGGTTTACAAAGCATTGCATTTGTTCTCTGTGGTGTAGTTAGCTTGTCCCAGAATTGCTCCATTTTGCCATTATTCTTTTACCCTATTGTGCTATATATCTCTGTTAGCTACTATTGAAAGTCCAGTTGTAGTGGATAAATAAATAATTTGTGCTTTTTCCTTATACTGTTTATATATGTATACCTACTATGATCCCTGGTTCTTCTTCTGTTGGGTGTCAGAAATCTCAGGCTTCGAATTAATAGCTGCAGAAGCTGCTTCAGGTCTCTCATAGGCAATGACAGGAACCTGCTGAGTCTCATCTATTTTTGCCTACTTGAGCGGATTTGTCCAAAGAGAAGTTGGAGACAAACGTGTTTGACTTCATTTGTGAAGGCCCAACTCCCTACAAAATGTAGTGATTAACTTTTTGATCACAAAATGTCTGAAAGAATATGTATTGTGGGTGCACTGTATAGGCTCCTTCATATTTACTAAAGCCATCCCAGACTAAAACATATGTATGTTAATTTTTTTGTTACTTTTCACCAAATTTCTTATTTTCCATTTAGAAACATTCATATACTGCAGGTAATATACTGTACATGTTATTTAAAATATTTGTTTTCTTTTTACTTTATGTTATGCCTTTTAGGTTTTATAATAACCATTCAGGGAAATGAACAAATATGCCAGTGTTGACCATTTGCTGCACTTAATTGTTACATATTACATAGTTACATAGTAATTTAGGTTGAAAAAAGACTTGCGTCCATCCAGTTCAACCCTTTTCCTATTCCTGTTTACCATCGCTGACCCAAAAGAAGGCATCTGACTCCAAATGGCAATCAGATTTCTCTCTGGATCAACAAGCCCTAACTAAATATTAATCCCAATACTAACGTGCATAGCCCTCTATATTATGCTCTTTCAAATAAGTATCCAGGCCCCTTTTAAAGGCATCTAATGTATTTGATAGCACCACCTCCTCCGGAAGTGCATTTCATACCTTTATTGTCCTTACTGTAAAGAAACCCTTCCGCTGTTGTAGACTAAATCTCCTTTCCTCAAGTCTAAGCGGGTGGCCCCTTGTCCTGTGTACTGTTCTGTTAATGAACAGGTCTTTTGAAAGCCCTTTATATGGGCCTTGAACATATTTATATAGTGTTATCATATCCCCTCTAAGACACCGTTTCTCTAGTGTGTACAAGTTTAACTTTTCTAGCCTCTCTTCATAACTAAAACTTTCCATTCCCCTTACTAGTTTTGTAGCCCTCCTCTGCACTCTCTCTAGTTCCATAATATCCTTCTTCAGAAAGGGCGCCCAGAATTGAACAGCATATTCTAGGTGGGGTCTTACCATGGACCTGTAAAGAGGCATAATTATATCTTCCTCCCTTGAGTCAATACCCCTTTTAATACATGCCAATATCTTATTGGCCTTTGCAGCTGCCAGCTGGCACTGCATGCGACTGCAAAGTCTATTGTCTACCATTACTCCTAAATCCTTTTCATTAGTAGATTTTCCCAGAGAAACACCATTTAAACTATATGTTGCATTTTTATTATTATACCCAAAATGCATAACTTTACACTTGTCTATATTGAATCTCATTTGCCATTTGCCTGCCCAGTTACTCAATTTGTCCAAATCCTCTTGTAATGAAGACACATCCAGTTCAGACTTTATTACCTTGCTTAATTTTGTGTCATCGGCAAACACTGATACATGGCTTCCTATGCCCTCTGGGAGGTCATTAATAAACAAATTAAAAAGAAGAGGACCCAGGACAGATCCCTGAGGCACTCCACTCCACTTGCCATTTACTACCACTCTTTGCATTCTATCTTTCAGCCAATTTCCAATCCACACACAAACATTTTCCCCTAGTCCTATTTCATTCAATTTGTACAGTAACCTCTTGTGTGGAACTGTATCAAATGCCTTGGCAAAGTCTAAATAGATCACGTCAACCGCCGCTCCCTCATCTATATTATTACTTACTTTTTCATAAAATGCGATCAAGTTCGTTTGACAAGACCTATCTTTCACAAAGCCATGTTGGCTATTGCTAATGATATTCCTGTTCCAGCAGAATTCTTGAATATATTCCCTTAGCAACCTTTCAAACAGCTTCCCTACCACAGATGTCAAGCTTACGGGTCTGTAATTTCCTGGCTGGGACTTTGATCCCTTTTTAAATATGGGCACCACATCTGCTTTACGCCAATCCATGGGCACCATACCAGAAATAAAAGAATCCCTGAAAATCAGATATATCGGTCTGGCCAGGGTCTGACTTAGCTCTTTAAGTACCCGTGGGTGTATACCATCTGGCCCCGGAGCTTTGTCTACCTTGACACCATTCAATTGTTTTAACACTTTTTCTTGTGTTAGCCAGTCCCATGCTTGCTGTGACTGTTCTGTAAAAGTAGTTTGCAGATTCTTGTCCAATGGGTCTTCCTTGGTAAAAACAGAAGAAAAGAAATTATTTAAACTATCTGCCTTCTCTCTGTCACCTTTGACCATCTCACCCGTTTCAGCTAACAAGGACCCAACATTATCAGACTTTAATTTTTTGCCATTAATATTTAAAGAATTTTTTTGGGTTGCTTTTGCTCTCCTTAGCAATATTTTTTTCATTCTCCAGTCTAGCTAATTTAATAGCCTTTTTACAGGTTTTGTTGACATTTTTGTATTGTATTGTAAGCATGAAAACCCGGCACCAGTCCGTACACTCATGTTCAAAGAAGTCTGCCAGCACAAGTCACAAATGCAAGCAACCCCAAACTCAACACTGATAGTACTTGTAAGAAAACTGAAGAACTCAGCCCTGACTTCTTCTCCACTGTATTAAGGAATTATATAAAACAGGGTGCATAGGAAATGAACACACCAAATAATCCATTCACTCCTACATTGCCTGTTCCATGGCAGAAGCAGCACAAAGTGGCCATTTTTTGGCTTAAATGTTTTAGTCAGGCTAAGCATACAAAAACAGGTCCTTAGCAACCATATTCACAAACAAACTCATGTATACATTCCCCAGAGCATTATTAAAAGAGATAATGTGCTCAAGTTGATTATTTGTTTGAAGCTCTCACTCTGGATTCACATTGGCTGTTTCATCAAATGTATTTTGTGCTGTGACATTTTGTCTTGCTTCAAGTAGGTGCCCTTTGTCCACTTATATGATCTTTGCAAGCTTCTGTTATATACTTGTCAGTTTAAATCTTATTAACTGTATATTTCCTTAAATGTATGCAAACTGATTTATGTTATAGTTGTCAGCTTGAAAATGAATTATGTTACCACACAGCTTCCATGATTAGGGGGAAAGAAAGGAAAGGAAAGGAAGCTCAGTTGGTTAATTCACCAGCTGTACAATCTGTTCAACCTCCAGGGTTGCAGGTTTATCCCTGAGGTAGATAAAATGAGTACCTAGGACATACTTGAAATTGAGATAATCTCAGTGAACCCTTCCTGGTAACATACTTTTGTGAACATAAAATGGACTAGAGGGTTTGTTTTGTGGTCATTTTGTCTAACTCCATGTTGTCTTTCTGTTTAACCTTGTTGTGTGTACTTGAGTTTACTCTCGTGTAGCAGGCTGCTGTTGCTGGCTCAACATTTTCCCTCTGGTTTGTGTTTAAATTTCCTGTTTTTCATTAAAAATAATGTTTTGCAATAATTAAAGTTTAGATAGCTGTGTTTAGTATCAGGAATTGGAGAATTTTGGTAACTTGTTTTTAATATCATTTAATAGGTCAAGAGATTATGATTTAGCTTGAAGTTATTTGATAATCTGCATATAAACCAATGCAAGTCTATGCCTTTGTAAACCTGTATAAAACTATGTGAGAGACTGCCCCTTTTTGGGTCACTCTGACTTTCCTTGATGATCACATGAATGTATTATCAATAAATTACTCAATATATCAAACCTGTGCTGGCTCATTGTGTGTGAAGCAGCTGACAAGCACACTTTCATTAAAAAAGAAAATAAATAAAGGCTAATGTATGTGGAGGTAATTTGGAGCAAATCAACTGTACCCAATGGGGATAAATTAACATTCCCACTGAAATGACTGGGGCTTTTAACCTATTTAATGCTACAGCAGTCTCCCATTCATTGTGAGGCAATGAGTTGGAGACATTTCTTTCATACAATGGATTAAAAGTCTCATTAAATCAGTTGGAAAACAAATAATGCTTAATTGCCCCTTATTGTACATTTGTTTTGATTTAGTGTTGCTCTATTTCATCTTAGTACATCAAACTCAGTGTTTCAATTAGATTAGTGTTGATTAAAATTTAATAGGTTAGGACTGAATTAATTCACAACAACTTAAATATATAATAGACTGTACAGTTGGAATCTGCACTGCACAAGGAGCACTGTAATTGATACCAGACTGACATTCCATAAATTAGAACAAAATGTAATTGTGGGTAATGTAGCATGGACTGGCATAAATTTTGTGGATGTGTGAGTTTCCTTCTACCAGAAAGACACAGTCTAAATCAATGTCAGATATTTAATGCATAGTTTGTCTCAAATAAAATATATTTGGTTTGAATTAAACAAACACTTTATGAAATGACCATACATTATTTGGCTACCATTGGGATGTATGTGCTGTCAGACAGTATACATTTGGTTCTGTAGCTATCAGAGGACACTTGAAAAAGGATAGCAGATTGTGTATGTGTGGCTGTATGGCCACCACTGGGGTAGTGGAACAAGGTTAGAGTCAGAAAATGTGTGCGTGTGTGTGGTTCTTTGACTACCAGTGAGACAAATGGGATGACAGAAAGCAGCATAAGGGTGCAACAAGGTTGGGCTGCTATCAGTGTATGTGCAGGTCTGTATGACTATCAATGGACTATGAAATATATATCCCTTCCACCTGCCCCTTCTTGCACGAGAAGCACTGTGGTTCTGTTGCTAGTGTATAATAAAAATGACTGCTTTATCAAAGTCACCTTCCTACGTAAATCATTCAGCTTAATAAACTAAGGGCAATGTATTTTGCTGTGTATAATTCTCATTTAATTCACAGCCACAGGAAGTCAGCAACAAGCCAGTCAACAAGTTCTGAAGATTTTACAGTCTGTGTTTCCAAAACTGGAGAACATATAAGAGGGTTTGAGGAAATTTGAGCTGAAAGAATTACTGAGACATGGATAATATCTCATGGGTATTCTCTAGCATTTAAGTTCCTACCGAATAAACACCAGTTTATTGGAATCAGGACTAGTGTTGAGCGAGCACCCCGATGCTTGGGTGTTCGGGTGCTCTGACCGAGCACCCCCGGAGGCTCGAGTGCTCGGCCGAGCACCCGAGCCCCATTGAATTCAATGGGAGGACTCGAGCATTACACCAGGCACCCCCTGCTCTGATAAGGGGAGGGTGCCTGGTCAATGCCCCCCTTCATCTCCACAATGCCCCTCTTCCACAATGTCCCCCTTCCACAATGTCCCCCTTCCACAATGTCCCCCTTCATCTCCACAATGTCCCCCTTCATCTCCACAATGCCCCCCTTCATCTCAACAATGCCCCTCTTCCACAATGTCCCCCTTCATCTCCACAATGCCCCCCTTCATCTCAACAATGCCCCTCTTCCACAATGTCCCCCTTCCACAATGTCCCCCTTCCACAATGTCCCCCTTCATCTCCACAATGTCCCCCTTCATCTCAACAATGCCCCTCTTCCACAATGTCCCCCTTCCACAATGTCCCCCTTCCACAATGTCCCCCTTCATCTCCACAATGCCCCCCTTCATCTCAACAATGCCCCTCTTCCACAATGTCCCCCTTCCACAATGTCCCCCTTCATCTCCACAATGTCCCCCTTCATCTCCACAATGCCCCCCTTCATCTCAACAATGCCCCTCTTCCACAATGTCCCCCTTCCACAATGTCCCCCTTCATCTCCACAATGCCCCCTTCCATCTCCACATGTCCCCTACCTCCAGTCCCTGGTGGTCCAGCGGAGCGTCTGTAAGATCTGTGCCTCCTTCGGCACAGATCCCTGCCACCCGAACATGGCGGGCGAGCACATGGCGGTACTCGTACGAGTACCGCCATGTGCCGAGCAGAGCGATGCTCGAGCCGATCCGAGCATCGGCCGAGCATGCTCGCTCAACACTAATCAGGACTCCATCCTGAGGCTGAATTAAAAAAAATATGTTTTTTTCAATCACGTTACGTCAAAGAAGTATTGTGAAGCATCCCAAGCTGGAACAAGGGGGTGAAACTTAATTATCTTCTTTGTTCAGAAGTCATCAAGAGACTTATGGCCAGTTCGTCATTTCCAAAACATAAACACTCTTCTAAATCTGAAACATTCCAGATGGAGTCGATGTACACCATAAAGTCAGTGGCTCAGGGCCTGTATTGTCTCTTTCCACTGAAGCATACTTATCTTCACATTTCCAAGTTTGAAGCTCACCAGAAATGTCTTGTTTTTGCAGTCCTTGAAAAACACTTCCAGTTTACCTGTCTCCCCAAGAACTTTCTCTGTGGTACTGATTCCTGTTATAGAAGAGCTAAGATTGAAGCAAATCATATTCTAACTCTAGCTGGATAATATATTGATCCAGGCCCAAGGTCTACATCAACTTGTATAGCAATTGTACCTGACCGTGGATTTTCTAGTTGACCTCAGGTGGCAGATCAACAGAAAAGCAGAAGTCTGTTTCCACATCAGATTACCTTTTTTCAGCACCACCTTCAATACTAGGAGGCCTCTGGTCAGTCTCCCAGATGAAAAATGTAAATATCTTGTGTCTCCGCACTGTATGCTGATGACATTCTACTCTTTCTTGGTGATGATGAGGATTCCCTGAGGACCACGTTACAATTGGTGGATGACTTTGGTACATATTCTGGATTTCAAATCAATTGGACTAAGTCCTCTCTGCTTCCGTTTGATGGTGATCTACGGGAGTCCCACTCAACGGACGTCCCACTTTCTTATGTAGCTGAATGTACATATTTGGGGATCCGGGTGGCAGCAACAACGGAATCCTTTTTGGACATGAATTTGTTACCTATTATTCAATCTTTTAATGATAAAACAATGGCATGGCTTCACTTACCCATAAATGTTATTGGTAGATCGAATCTTATTAAAATGATCTTTTTGCCCAAATGTTTGTATATTTTTCAGAATACACCGGTTCCTATTCCTAAAAAGTACTTCCGGCAAATAGACAAAATTATTTCACATTTTATATGGCGGGGACGTCGGGCTAGACTCAAATTAACTACTCTCATGAGACCGAAGCCTGAGGGGGGAATTGCCTTGCCCAATTTTTATAAGTATTACATGGCGGTGCAATGTCGATATGCGCTTGATTTTGTTTCTCCCCAGCCTCGTTATCAAACTACCCGAGTAGATGCACTACTATTGCAGCCTGATTATGAGCTATCCCAATTCTTACATGGTGGACCCGCAGTTTTTAAAATTCTGACTCCATTAGCTGCAACTCTATATGAGGCGTGGGTGGAGTTGAAGAAGTTGCTGGGTTACATAGCCATGGACCCGGCCACTCCCTTATGGGGCGCCGCGGGGTTACATCATTTGCTTGGAAGTGAGTTTGGTCCTTTGTGGGCTAGATTTGGGATTAATACCTTTGGACAATTATATCACGATAATCAGCTGAAATCCTTTGCACAATTACATGACGAGTACCGTACTCCACACAATCTTTTTTATTCCTATTTATGTGTCAGACATGCTCTTAGAGCTCAGTGGGGTGATCGAGTTCCGATGATTACTACGTTCCCACTTCTCACTAGACTGATGATCCTTGAGCCTCCGAGACCTCTTTCTTTCATATGCAGGTGGCTAGACTCTCACATAAGGTATCAGGAATTTCCTTCACGGCATAAATGGGAATTGGATGTGTACATAAATGTTTGTGTACTCTTGATGTACTTGACAGATTTTGCATGTACCTTTTTTCTTTGTATGTGTATGGAGTGATCTGATAATAAATTATATTTCAAAAAAATATATATATCTTGTGTCTCAGTTCATGGATTTCAGAACCATGAATGCCTGGACTGCTAGGGGTGGCATGAAGATCCTGGGTTCAATGTCAGTATGAATTGTCATAGTAAAATTGGCAAGGTGGTTTATGAGACCTCTTCAGTCCCTCTTTCTCAGACAGTGGAACAAGCCATCTGCATTCTGAAGGAAGGTCTTCAAGTAATGAAATGGTAGGAGAGCCCAGAACATATGAACAACAGTTCATCCTAGAATAACCAAACTGGTGTTTTCTGAAAACAGACACCAGCACAACTGCCTGGGTAAAGGTGTTTTAGGGAAAGTTGGCACAAGGCAGGTAGCCAGAAATTGTTTTTAAAATGCCATCCATTCACTTCTCAGACAGCCTGCCAGGAAAATAGCTCACGATCCAGGTAGACAACATTTCAAGAGCAGCCTACATAAGACAACAGGGTGAAACTAAAAGCCAATGGTTCCTGTAGGAAGTTGCCTAATTCTGTACTGGGCAGAATGTTCTAGGATTAATGAAAAAAGAGGATGTACAGGAGAATATCCTAATGAGATAGAACATAAATCTGGGAGCTTGGTCTTTGCATCAGGCCACATTTGTAAAAATCATCCAAAAGTAGAAATATCCATCCAAAGGCCTAATGGCAGAGGCTTCAAGAAAAATGGTGGAAAAATTCTTTGGAATATCCCCCAGTGCAGGAGCAGATGGAGTGGATGCACTGACTCAAGACTGGTCCAGGGAATTCAGATATAGGTTCCCTTGCATTCCAGTGTTACCCAGAGTGCTGGAAAAATTATCAAGTTATCAAGTGGAAATTATGGCAGTGATTCAGCTCTATGCCAGGATAACTTGGTTTCCTCTCCCAATGCTTTTAATGGTAATAGACCTATTGCAGATTTCCCTGAAGTGGGAACTTCTTGATCAGGACCAACTGTCAACTTTTTACCATGCAATCTTCAATTAGCGGTGTGAAGGTCAAATGCAGAACCTTAAAGGCCAAGGACTTTCAGGTTCAGTCGACAACTTGCTTATGAAAGCCAAAAGTCTCAACATCAAGTACTAATAGAGTTGTCGTCAGCAAATGTTACAATCCCTTTGTAAGACATCTGTAGGTAAGAACTTTAGTCCTCTGTGGCCAGCTTTATGAGGCACTTTTGATTTGATTTCATCTCAGCTACAGAAGCTAACTTTTGTTAGGCAGTCATAAGGAGCGGAGGAAATGAGAATTGTTTTCCAGATAGTTATACATTTCTTTTTCTGACCAATATTCTGGCAGAACTCACCCCTCCCTTTTCCTTATTAGTTATTTTTGGCTACGGAACACATACAAATGGGATTGGTGGAAGGGAATTTTGAAAAGGTATGATTTGTTTCTATCCTTTTTGGCTGGAAAAAAAAAGCTAACCCATTGAATAGTGCTGCCAGGATATTGGCTAGTAAAAGGAAATTACAACAATCTTGAAAAAATGGCTCCTTTCCCACATATATCGGGTATGGGGGCAGTGATTCAGCACTAACACAAAGTAATGTACAAATCCACCATAGCAATAAATTTGCTGCACTAATATGAACATCTATCACCTGTACCTGTGCTCCTGTACAGATGCTTTTAGTGAATACCAGCACATAAAACTCTGCAAGTGCAGACTCTAATGTGATTATGCCAGAACACCACCCCTACAGTATATGTAAGAAAAAGGATTATGTGTTGATTTGCTCTGCACAGTATTATTACATGGTATAAAACAAGTTGCAGGGGAACAGCATTTCTCAAATTGCCCATACACTCCCACACTGCCTACCCCTTGTAAAGTGGTGAAAAGTGCATATAGTTTAATTCATAGACATACACTGGTGCACAATAGCAAATGTGTGTGCATTCAAGGGGCTGAAATAAATGGGATTTGCAATGTTTCCCTTGTGGTACAATTGAGTTGCCCTAGAATTGTTCCACTTCTATTTTGTGTATGACTATGTTCTACTCTTCTTTTAATTTTCCTGGAAATATCGTATTGATTCTCACCAATGTGCCTGTATAAATATATCCAGCAAAATCAGCCATGCTACAAAGAAAATCTGTGGGTGGAATTATCTATATTGACACTGCCATCTGGTTATTTTCACCAAATTGCATATTTCCTTGATCCCCAAAGTTCTCCAATGCTATGTAATACTGTCTGGCTACACTTAAATCTGCAGACACGGTTGATTTACAATATAGTATTATGGATGACAGTAGTGATATATTGCTGATAATCCAGCTTTCCCAAGGGCTTTTTTGGTATATTTATTTTGTACTTCCTAACACATGTGACACTACTACAGTATTACAGAGGCAGCCCTCTCTCTTTCTTTCCCTTATTTTCTTGCTTTCTCCCCCAACCTTGTATTCCACAGTTATATTATCAGCTAATAGAAAGTTCCACAATTTCACTGACAGACTCCACAGATAGAAATGCTGGCCACATCTGTTCTTTATAAATAATAACCTGAGTGCAATAAACAAGTGATTCAGAACATTTCTGAAGAAAACCATCTTTACCACAGGGCTAAAAAAAATTGCTGTTTATTTAAAATGGGAATCTAGACAGATCCAAAGCTTTGCAAAATAATATGATGGAGATTTATTTAGCATTCAAGGGGTTAACAATCCTATTTAAATCAATGGGGATTTCAGGATTTGTTCTGTTTTTTCCACATGGTGTAGTTGGATTATTCCAATTGAAAATGCACTGCATAGCCATCTGGCACTCAAATGGTTAATTTATGTAGCAATGTAATTATTTATGTGATTCACGTCATAAAGGGGTATGGACTGAATTGGCTGGGTGGGACTTGCTCTTCTGAATGTCATAAAGTGGGTGGAAAGTGGGCAGAACAGGATGGGAAGGAGGAGACATGGAAGGGACGTGGGAGGGAATTGGGAGAAAAATAGGAGGGAAGGAGGAGAAACTCACCACCGCCATAAAGTCAGCCTCTGTTCCCGGACCCCTGGTAATGCAGTCTGAAAAACAGAGTCTCCGGGGCAGATCCAGCGCACTAATAGGTTCGCTGATTTCTCTTTGTGATTCATCTGCTGTGTCTCCTTGATTACATTTCCTACCTTTTGTGGCCCTGACCTTAGACTGTCTTAGTACTTCACTGGAATTCAGCCCACCCTTAACCTGCTTCCCCTTGAACTCATCTCTTCTTCTCAATAAGGCTTTGGTACTCTGAACTTTCCTGTCATCCTATACCATGTCCTTCAAAAACCTGGGGCTCACCCCTGGTGGTGAGCATATTCCAGACCACAATTGCTAGCCTTCACCTTCTGGACTCCATCACTGACAGGTGTAGAGGAAATTATGTAAATTGACATGCTGCAGAGAGTGTCATCAGAACCCAATTGATCATAAGCTCTAGTCTACTGTATACCCCTGAGTGCAGCAGCTGTAATTGGAGCCAGAAGCCACAGCCAGTGGAGCAACGTTAGCAGATTCATACATTCACATCAATATCCTGGTAGACCTGCATGAATAAAAAAAACAAACATTTCTAATTTATTCTCCATAAAGTATTTTTCTAAGAAAATGACATTTAGTACATAGGCAATGTGCTGTTTTTCACTCTCATATACATAACCTTAATTTGAACTTCATCTGCACTTTAAATTTCCATCCTGCTGAGTTTATTACTTTACATAATTTAGTGACATCTTAGGGCTGTATGTTCAAAAGAAAAGTGGAGGAATTCTGGGGCAGACCTTTTGCACGCTAGGGGGAGAACTAAATATTTCCTTTGATTTTAATGGGGATCTTAACTCCTTGAATGCTAGAGAGGTCTCCAAAACATTGCAAATTAATGTGTTTTTTTGTTTGTTTTTTTTAACTCACCCCTGTAGTTTACCCCATAATTCTTCCATATTTCCTTTGAATATACAGCCATTTAAAAGAGGTCTTTCAATCTCGATGCACTCTACTTATACATTTTCTCCTATTAGAAAATGTTTACTTGACATTAATGTTCTGTTAAATGTTAATTGTCTATCTCGGAGTGTATTTTAGGCCTATATATTTATATATAACAGAAAAAGAAATGTCAGTGTTTCCACATTGAGAGGTACAGTGTCTTATGTACTAATCATTGGACAAATCAACTCCACCAAAGGCAACAGATATACATTAACCCCTGGAACCGTTGGAAAGTTTCCAACACATAGAGTTTCATTCAGGCGTGATAAAGAGTGGAGATAACTTCTCCAGTGATATCACTTCTCCAATTCTGTGTTATTCTATGGAGCCAATTCACTAAGATTTCTAGAACTCTGGAGATCTTAATGCATAGGCTCCACAGAATAACTGGAGAAGTGATATCACTGGAGAAGTCACAATGTAGGAGATTCACTAAGCGGTGATAAAGAGGTGATAAAGTGGAGATGACTCCTTCAGTGATATCAGTTCTTATGTTATTCTATAAAGCCTATGCACTAAGCTCTCCAAAGCTGAATAAATCTTGGTGCATAGGTTCTATAGAATAACATAGGAACTGGAGAAGTAATCTCCTCTTTATAACCTCTTTATCACTGCTTAGTGAATCTCCCCCAATGTGTCAGTAACATATCTATCAAGCAAAGGGTTAAATGGACAGTTCAGTCTCTTCTTGTGAGACCAGTGAAGGAACTCAAAGGGTCTCTTTTAAGACCGACCCTGTTCTATTCCCCTTTGGTGAACACTGAAGCCTCAACTTCATCTGTAGGTTGGCTCCCAGGGGTGGAAGATATTCTGATAGAAAACTCTCTACATGATAGTCACCCTATAATGGAATGGAATTGTTTTCATGTTCCCTATAGTACAATTTTTTTTCACTTGAATTGCTTCACTTTTGTTTTGTACATCAGCCTTAGGGAGAGGCAGACTCACAGATGGAGTCCAAAGCAATTATATTTATTCCATTATATACAAGCATATACAGCTAAGCACTTTTACTACTCTGCCACAGCAGGAATATCCAATATATACATATAACCAGTGTGTTCAAGAGTCCAGGTTGTAAATGTTTAACCCTTGGATGACAGAGATGTCTGCAACAATTGTTCAATGCCACCTAATTATCAACAGTGTCCAGAAGGGAAGTGAATGATAAGGTCCTAGTGACCATGAAGGATTGTGAAATATAGCAGTAATGGGGCACTCATGGGTCTCAGGTCCTCAAGGGCTTAACCCTTTTAATGTCATAGGGGTGTGCAATGCATTATGTAACCCTCTGGCACTCAAAAGATTAAATGGGAATTTTTACATAATAAAGGAAAGTGTATGTTTCCACTTTCCCATAAACCCTTGGGAAGAGGTGCAAAATATTTGCTGCCCCTAAACTTAACATATATCGGCAATACACACAGTTATGTATCATATCCAAAAAAAAGACTGTACTAATGTGCATGACATTGAAACATGTTGCCTTTATTAAAAAAGAAACAGTTCCACTGAAGCACTTTCCTATCCACTTTATATCAATTAGCCAAGGTTGTCAAAAATCTTCACAGTTCACGGTTTGTAACTCATTTCCATCTGGCCTCAATACATTTTGACAGAAATTCCCTGTGTGAATAAGGTACTATTGTTCAACTTTTGTAACCCTTTGAGTGCCGCAGAGCAATACGTGGTGTACGCCTCCGGCACTCACAGGGGTTAAATATTGTGCAATCAGTTAAATGTCAGTTTTCCTTCTCTATAACGGCTTGAACAGACATTTTGAGTAGGAAACTTTGGACAGTTATAATAAAAAAAAGTTCAAAGCACCAGTGTAAGGAGTAGTGTTCATCAGATGTCAATAAAGCACCGAGTGACCCAGCTGGCAGTGGTTATAGGTCAAGAATATCAAGTGGTGAGAAAAACTCTCTGGTCAGAAAACACATTATTGTCCATTTGTTCTTATAATTGTGTGTTAAAGCTATTTGTGATCATGGTAAATCTGTGTATATTTAACCCTTCGTTGTTAGAAATGTTTCCAGTGCATAGCTTCTCAATGTGTTGGAGACATCTCTAGTAAACATGGGTATGACCTGCCTCTTTTTGTCTGTATTTTACCTCTTTCTATCAGGTTCCAACAGTGATATAACTCAAGTCATAGATTATACATACAAGAAACATGTTTCTGTCTTTAACTAAGCCCCTAATCTCCATTCATTAAATATCAAATGTCAGTAATCTTGATTGTTCTTAACATATTATTTATTGGCTTCCCCACAATAGAACAAAAGTGAAACCTAGTTCCCATCAATCTGAAATGTCTACACCCATCAGTTATTAACCCTCCCTCAGTTTTGTCCGCTCCTCGATGACCACACCGTCCCTTTTGCCTACCCCTCTATGATCACCACCCTCTCTCCTAGTCCTCTTTGCACTCCCTCGCTTCAACCAACTACCTGTTTTATAGGGTAAAATTCTATCTGGCTTCACACAAGGAGAAAAAAATATTAATTCCAAGAGTACCTCTCATACCATTAGACTTCTTCATTGATTATAAGCAATCTGATTCACCATTAAACTTTGCTTTGCTATGAATATCAATAAAGGATATTCCAAACTTTAAAAGTTGTTGGCCTTGACTTACTCATACCTTGCTTCTCGCACAGTTGGCTTTATGTTGCTGTATCTAGAGTTGGAAACCCAAACTTTAATAAAAATTAATTGCAAATAAATAATACCACAAAAAAACATTGTATATCATGAACTACTTAAAAAAAGGTAAATTCACTAAACAAAGATACCCTTGTCCACATACTATTTTTAACGCAAAACACATTCCGCAAAAAAAGAGAGAAATAAAGACATTGACAAAAGGTCCTGCTTGAAAGGGCCCTCCTTGACATGGAATGCAGCAAACAGCATATACAAAATTCACTGAGGCTTCAGTGGGTGGTAGGACACACACATATCCAGTCCCAGAAATAAAATGACTATTAATAAACCTCTGACATGTAACAATATCTATATAGTAAATAACCACATACAAAATGGGTAATTTAATACCCAATATAGATAAAGAAAAAAGAGGGCCGAAACATTATGCAAATAAAATAATTTCCTGTTCAGCTTCTAAAAGACCCACGTGTGCTGCTCCTTATTTCTGTTTCTTATCTGATTTTGGGATTGTGCACCTGGGCAATTTGTATCTGTTTGAGTGAGTGCTTTCACTTGCCACCATATACTATATACATACACACACACATATATAAATTCCTAAATATATATATATATATTTTTTTTTGTTTGTTTGTTTTGTTTGGTCCATCTACCATCACATCTTCTTGCTAAGTGGCCTTCCCATTTCCATTTCAGGCACTTTATTCTTTCAATGACATCACATCTTTGTTTGCTGATGAATCCATGCACATGTTTTTCTGTCTCTTTTTTATGATTAGAATTCACCGCTCCATACTTCTCTATGCAACCTTAAGTTTTTGTAAGGTTTTGGGATTGTGCACCTGGGCAATTTGCATCAGTCTGAGTGAGTGCTTTCATCCACCACCATATCTTATATAAATACACACACAAACACACACACACACACACACACACACACACACACACATATATATATATATATATATATATCATCAGCATCATCTTCAGACATTGCCTGTCCACTGCAGGATGAAGGCCTCCTTAGCAATCCTCCAACAACTTTGGTCCTGTACCTTTTGTTGCTATTGTGTACCAACAAATTTGGTAATTTCATCTACCCATTTTGACTTTGTTCTTCTTTTTGGGCATTTAGTATGAAGTGAAATCCATTCTAAAATTTGTTTGGTCCATCTACCATCACATCTTCTTGCTATGTAGCCTGCCCATTTTAATTTCAGGTACTTTACTCTTTCAATTACATCATAGACCTTTGTTTGCTGATGAATCCATGCACATGTTTTTCGGTCTCTTTTTGTTATGTTTAAAATTTGCTTCTCCATACTTCTCTGTGTAACCTTAAGTTTTTGTAAGGCTTTGGCATTCATTGTCTATGTTTCACAGCCATACATGAAGACTGGGATGACACACTGATAAAAAACCTTTCGTTTGAGGCAGAGTGGTAAATTTGTCTTAAAGACAGTTCTACTAAAGTTGTTCAAGTGCTTGCCATCCCAGTTTTATCCATCTCAATTTCTATCGTGGTGTTTCCATCTGTTGACATTTTCTGTCCAAGGGAAATATTCCTGTCCACTTCTTCTAGTTCTAGTCCATCTACTGTGATTTTCCTTGTTTTTTTTAATTAATATTTTTATTAAGGTATAAAAAATGCTACAAAATACAGAATTATTTCGAAAACAAAAAAAACTTCATGAGTCCCAAAGCAATGGAATAATTAACAACATAATCATAGACATAAAGGAATACATTTATGTTACATGGAAGTATAATATTAAACATACATACATCATGAATTAATAAGAATAAAGAAAGTAGTGGATATGAGTCTAAGCACCGATTAAGTTGGTAGTCCCTGCTCAGCCCATTATAGATAGTGCATCTAAATAAGAGAGGGATTTTTCAAGAGAAGCCAGTGCACCCAAATCTATTAATCCACGGAAAATGTAAATATGTTTGATTTGATCATACCAGGCACGGGAGGAAGGAACCACTCTTATTACTTATGTATTAGAATCACTGGATCTCTGTATAGATAGTCTAAAGTCATCCCACCAAGACCAATGGGAGAAAAATTTTTGTTATGTGTTGATCTGTCATGTAGCTTCTCCATTAGGAAAACATTATCAATTCCTATGAATCAGAAAGACAGAGAAAATCAGTTTTTTTCCAGTTCCTAGGGATGAGACGTTTCGCTTGGGAAAGTAGTATGCAAATCGTATGCCATGTACCAGTCGGGGAATTCCATTGTTGATGTCCTTTGTAAGAAAATAGACATACTAATGGATCTAAAGGTACCTGAATTTTAAGAAATTTATAAATTTGGTCTAAAATCTGTGCCCAGAAACAAATTATCACTTTACATATCCACCATATGTGAGGCGTAGAACCATCTTCGTCAAAACATCTCCAACAGTAACTAGGAAAGTTAGGAATTAAGTGTTGAATACATATAGTGGTTAAATAGCAACAAGAAACCACTTTATAGTTAAGTGAAATCATTCTAGTGTCCCATGTTTTATCAAGGTTATTGCAAAGTATGGTTGACCATTGGGATATTTGAAAGATAATGAAAGTTCCTTTTCCCAAATCCTAAAAAAATATGGCTTAGTGTTAGCGGATAAGTTTCTCAATAGTCAATGACAAAAGGAAAGAGATCTAAAATTGGGTGAAGGATGTATTAAATTTATTTCAAAAAGGGATAAGTCTCTGCCAACCTGACCTCTAAATTTTTCGCATGTATGCCAGTGTCTAACCGCATAAGAGACCACCAGGAGGTATTCAAGGAGCCTAATTCCTGGAGTAATAATTCAAAAGATACAAATTTGCCCTCACTAGTCAATGTATGAAGCATGTCGCGGTTCAGTTCGTGCCATTTCAAAAATATGCCCCCATCAACACCTGGTGGAAAATTAGGGTTACCTATAATTGATTGAAGAGGGGAAGGTACCAGAGCTATTTTTAAAAGTATTATTTTGTTTATTCCAAGTCTCCAAGATGTGGCCTAATATTATATGTTTTGTGCAATCCTTTGGAATATGTTTAGAATTAGCCCACAAGAGTTGAATTGGGGAATAGCCATTTAGAATCGTTAATAAAGTTTCCATCCATCTAATCTTAGATTGGGGTAACAAATTGAATATTTTGGCAATGGCTGAGGCAACATAATATCTACGGACATCAGGAAAGTTTAATCCGCCTGAAGATACATTTCTAGATAGTAGTTCATAATTAATTCAAGATCTCATATGAATTGAGTAAATAAGGAGTGTAGAGAATACAAATATTTGGTCAGAATATCGGGATATTCGAGTTGGGATAGCATTGAAAAGGTATAAAATCTTGGGAAGAATTGTCATTTTCGGCAAATTCGCTCTTCAAATCCATGAAATAAAAAGGGAAGTCAATGACTTCAGTTTCAGTGCGATTGATTCAATTAGAGGAGCAACGTTTAAATCTGGTAAAGACACTAGATCAGGTGCAAGATGAATCCCAAGGTGAGGGGAACCACTGTAAACTTATTCCCTCCTTTTGGGGTGACTGGGACAGATCTTCTGCAGAAAGGATTTAACCACTCACCGGGGAGAGTTTTCTCCTGCACCTCCAGATCTTCACCCCAGAATACTGGCCTGAAGCGCCTGGAGCAGCATTCAAATGAACTGACACCACACAAGTATCAATGCACAAAATATTGCTAACTTTATTCAACAACCACCAAACTTTTATGCTAAGAACTGGGAGGGTCTGCAGCGTGGAAAATTACAAGCTTCACCTAGTGTATTCTCTAAAGGTCATACAAATATGGTAAAGAGGAAAATAGGTAGTACAGTAAAAATTATACTTATCTCTTTTCTACATCAAGGCCTCTGGGAAGGGCATGCAACCTTCTGCATGTAGAACAAGCTGCTAGTTAAAAGTATAATTTTACCCCTATCGCTCTTGTTAGTGTATTAAAGCAATTGCTACTAAATGTCCATTTTAACCCTTTCACAAGGTAAGGAATAGAAGTGGAGGACCATAGAATAGGATAGTCTGATTTCAGTTTCTCCGAAATGTTTGGCTCAATATGTATTTGCAAAGTAGTTGATTTAAAATAATTTATCTTTGCTCATGAAAGCGCTGAATATACATCTATTAGTGATATCAGTTGCGGAACAGCTTTGCCAGGATCCGATAGGAAAAATAAAGTGTCATCAGCAAAGGCTGAAATCTTGAATTGTTTGGATCCCAGGGATATACCTATGATGTGAGGATGATTCCTAACTGACGCTAAAAGTGGCTCAAGAGATATTATAAAAATAAGAGGTGATAAGGGGCAGCCTTGTCTTATTTTTTAAATTATCAGAAAGTGTCCCGTTAACAAGTGCTTTTGCAGTGGGTTCTGAATAAAGAGCCATAATGCCCTGTAACATAATATGTCCCAACCCAATATTTTGAAGGGCTTCTTTCAAGTAATCCCAGCCCACTCGATCGAAGGCCTTCTCGGCATCTGTAGAAAGAAATATAGTTGGAAGATTAGATTTATGTGAAAAGCAACTAAGTGAGATCACTGTGGAAGTATTGTGTCTGGCTTCTCTTTTGGGCACAAAACCGTACTGATCCGGGTGAATTAATTTGGGTAGATATGGCTTCTACCCTTTGAGTGCCAGAGGGGTGCTCATCCTTTTGCAAAGCATTGAGTTGCATATCTCTCTGGCACTCAAAGAGCTGGGCACATTATTTTATTACCCACACAGCACATACATGTGTGCTCTAGACAGAAAAACTGCTTGATCATTGATAAATACTTTTTTTAGCAATGATTTCAGAGAACCGCAGGGAAGAGATGCTTAGAACAGATTTGGGCATCATGAGGTACTACAATTCCCATCATACTAAGGCTGCCTTTTGCTGGCAGACTCCAGGTTACCCTTCACCTGCTAGATACTGTACATGCATAAACCAGATATAAACATGGATAAGATAGATATATATTGTCCAAACAGATACATACAAGATGTTGATTTACTAAGAACTGAGGCAATTCTGGAGCCAAAAAAACTGAGACACAGGGGATAGAATCCCTGTTGAGATTTCCTATGCATTGTGAAACAATGTGTCATAGACCTTATTAGAATTCAAGGGGGTTTAAAATATCATTTAAATCCAAAGTGAATTTGGGATTTTTTATTTGTTCCCTGTGATGTTGTTGGTGTACCCCAGATTACTCCAGGTAGGAGATACACTAAGGTATTATAATGGTATTGTGTTTACAAAGTTGAATTTGACCTGAAGTCCAAAGGTCACCTTAGAAGTGTGCTTCAAAGTTCTCCCCTGAAATAATTCCAGAGCTCTCCTTTGTAAAGTATTTCAAAGTTTTCTATTGAAGTGTATTTCTGATTTATCTACAGCTGTGTAATGAGAAACATCACATAATACTGAAAGGGTGAAGTTTAGCATTAGATCACCATGTAAATGTCTGTGGTACACAACTATGGAGTTATTTCAAATTCACTGCTAAGCAGAAATGTGAAATATACTGCTTTGGAGAACTCTGAAAAAAGGTGAACTTTGAAATACACTTACTTAGCGTATTTTGAAATATGCAGCTATTGAGCTAATGCTATTGAGCTAATGTTGTTATTGTCAGTTACAACATATAAGTGAGGTTTATATAATCTTACTGTAATGACCAATATATCTACTCCTTCATTAGATACATTTTATTAGTGAATTTTGGCAAAGTATGTCTTATTCTCCAAGGTGAAGCCAAAACAACATGCCATCAAAATGAACATCAGCACATCAGCCTCCTTAAGTAGGAGGGTTTTTTTAAGTCAGTCTCACTCCTTCCTATTGCTCTAATATAATAAATACATAGCATGGTACTTAAGTTGCAGCATTCTGATGAAAATTAAATCCATCGCAGGGAACTAATACAATTTCACCAAATTCCTGTTTATTTAAATTGGGTTTTATCCACCCCAATGTACTGCACATCACTTTAAGTGATTAAAAGCCCCATTTAATTCAATGTAAATTGTTGCTTGTATGTATACAGGCAAAACCAGATCAGTTATGAAGGGACTGTAAAAAAAATGTTATAAATAGATGACCTACACCAATACATAATTTTGCTAAAAGTATTCCTGTTCTTGTGCCTATGTACAGATGCCTTAGCACATTTTGGAGCACAAATTATCTAGTGCACGCCCTATAACTAAACAAATCCTTTATGTCAGGTCTATATTAAGCATACAGAAAAGGAAGTATTTTGTATTTATTTCCTCTGGTCCCAGATTGTCAACAGCCTTTAAGCAGGCACAGAGACATTCATAGGCATGTAATTACACATTAGTTATCAGTATGAAATGAAATAAAAATGTATCCAATATTTTTCAAGTATCTATAGTATCTACCAACACAGCCTGACAAATCAAATAATTTTGCACCCTAACTGCTCTTACTGTAAATCAGTCCTTGCCTCTGCTATAGTTGAATGAACATTTCCTCTAATGAGTTCCTCAGAGAGTTAATTGCATTTCCTTAAATTGTTTTGCATCATTAGCAACAATTGAGAAATTGCTATTAATACCTAATTCAAGGCCATTAATAAAAAAGGATTCAGTTCAGGATTGAACCCTGAGGTACTACACTTAAAACTTTACAACAAATTGAAAAGTTCCATTTATAATAACTCTCTGAATTCTATAACTTAACAAGCTTTCTGTCCATGCAACAATATAGGATCACAAACGTATCGCTTTCCTTTACTAAATAGCCACTTAGTAATTCGAGCATCCACTTCGATTTCTTGTTTAAGCCACTACTTACCCTGTCATATAATGCAAGTAGATTTGTTTGAATGATCAATCCTAAAAACTGCACTTAAAATAATATTGTTGTTCAATCCATAATCCTTTAGTATGAGTGGCTCTAGGATGCAAGCTTTCAAGACAACTAGGTCTCTTCTTCATACATAATAATGAAAGCTGATTGCACAATACATGACTTTAAAACTCATGCACATTATTTTAACATTTAAATTCCACTGGCAGTGTGTATTCTTTCAGTATTGACCATAACTCAAACTCTAGGCTATAATAAAGTCTCTTTGATGTGGACTATAAAATGCAATCAAGATTAATTACCTTTTTGATACACCAGTAAATTCCAGTCTTTAGCCAGAGATGGCTAAGTCTATAGAAAGTATGGGTTAGCCCTACAAGTACCAGAGGAGTGCACAACTCATCACTTACAATGCGTTGTACAACTCCTTGGCACCCAAAAGAACCAAAATATGTTTATTTTGTGAGACAATGTGACTTAAATTCCTTTTCACGGTTCAAGCCACAGTTTAGAGTGTTAAACTTGGTTATCAATTTATTCTCCCAGATCATTCTATCTCTCTGTGTACTATAATTTCCTGTCTGTATAGTCAATTTGAGATATATAAAGCTGTTTGCAGTTTTGAAAAAATGTTGACCCATTAAGGTGTGTCCTTTGCTGTTCACACTGGACCTATGAGAATTTATCCTTTTTCTCAGGGTCTTTCATATCTCACCCAGATACAGTCCTGTTTGGGGACATTTCACATACACACACATGATGAGGTATAGAACATTGGATGAGCCACAGGAGAATTTGCTCTTGTTATTGTGGTTTCGGTGGGAAAGTGGTATTGCCAGTTTATCTGTGGTATATATGTGTGCACAATTTCTACATGTCTGTTGTAGACAGGGCGAAGTACCATTTTATGTACATTCATGTGCACACACACCCAACACCTCACTAAATATAGAAAATATGGTTTGATGTGTAAAGCCAGAAATGTTCTCCTTACTTCTTCTTTCCACCTGTTACCCATCTAGCTATCTTATCATCCATAGGATTATAGTCACCCTGTATGCTGCTCGGCTACATTCTTCTTACTAAATAGCAAACTCCTCAATGTTGTACATGTCTCTCAGGGTACAAAAATAGTTTTTTTGTGCTTATTTCTTCTCAGAAATTATTTTGTACATATTTCTTTTTAAGAACCATGCTTTTGTTCAAAAGAAACGTGGAATAGTACTGGAGCATACCAATAACACACAAACCATCGCTGATATAAATATGCCTTTTAACCCCTTTAATGCTAGAGAGCTCTCCACCGCATTGCAAAGCAATGCTTTGGCTACCACTTTATATGCCCAATTTAAATCAATGAGAAGCTTTATTTGTCCCTCCCAACTCTGCACACTTCCCTTAGCCTTTCAGCTAAATCTATCTGACATGATGTTCAAACTTCATTCAACAATTTTTAGGATGGAGGAGATTTTTCATTTCATTTGATAGTTGAAAAACATCACCTGGAATTAAAACAAAAGTTCCACCTTGTTTTTTACATGTGTAAAAAGTTTCTTTTTCTTTACATTTATTTTCTTTTTCAGATATTTGTTTTACATTATTATGTCTTTGCTGGTGAATTAATTGAATTTCTTTTTTCAGTTATCCTTCGAGTTGGGACTATGAATGCAGAGATATTTATACAAAGTTACAGTCTCCTTGCAGCAATGAGTAATCTGCATGCTGCAAGCACATCAAACCCAATACAGTTGAGGGCTAGGTACTCAGCAAATCCCTTGAAGGAGAGCCTGATACTCAAGAATTCCCTCTAAGAAGGGCTACAACAGTGTCTGCAGATGTCTGCACTATTATTTTGTTGGCAAGGTCTGGAGAGAAGGATGAAAAGAGGATTTTAGTCTTACCTGTTAAATCCTTTTCTCTTAGTCCATACAGGTTACTGGTAACTCTGGATAGGCAATCTGCCCCTTTAAATAGGCAGGAACAATACTAGAAGTGTATGCAGGGGGTGGAGACTACCTTCCCTCCTTTGCTGCAGCTAGCCAAACAGCTCCAGAAAGATTTGATACACAAACTATTGACTAGATAGTAGAAGGAAAAGACCCCCACAGTCTGCCACAGGAGAGCCAAGCATGGTGCCTTGACAGGGTGGGAGACCAGTAACCTGTATGGACTAAGAGAAAAGGATTTAACAGGTAAGACTAAAGTCCTCTTTTCTCTGTCATCCAATACAGGTTTCTGGTAACTCTGGGATGTCCAACCATTGAGTTTCCCAGAGGCGGGAAGTAAGGCAAGGACCAGGTGCAAGGCCCCCAAAGTCACCAGTGCAGATATGAACCATCAGATCAGAGATAGCCCAACAAAACAACAGACACTGAACAGGGGTAACAACACCCCAGGAACTGTTACACAGTTCACTGAACCAGAGCCAACAGGGCTCAAAGTGAAGGAAGTACCAAGAACCGAAGGGAATCCTAGACAGGCAAAACTGCCTCCAGGATTTTCCTCCCAAAGCTGGCGTCAGCCGATGCCAGCATATCAACACGGTAGTGCTTCGAAAACATGTGCACAGACAACCAAGTGGCGACCTTGCACAACTGATCAGCGGAAGCCTGATTCTTGTAAGCCCAAGAGGCCTCAGTAGATCTTGTAGAATGAGCTGTGACCCTGAAAGGGACAGGCTGCTTCCTCAGCTCATAAGCCTTACAAAGAGTGGACTTGATCCAAGAAGCAATAGTCACTTTGGATGCAGGTCTTCCTGCCCTAGGACCCTCAGGAATGACGAACAGTGTGTCTGATCTCCAGACAGACTCAGTGTGATGTACATAAAACTTGAGACAACGCACCACGTCTAACAAGTGGAGATCCCTCTCCTTGTCAGAGGTAGGGTCTGGGCAGAAAGAGGGCACCACAATCTGCTGATTGATGTGGAACTCAGAGACCACCTTTGAGAGAAACTCCTGAGAAGTGTGAAGCATTGCCCAAATAGGGTGGTTTACAGGACAGAGCATTCAACTCCGCGAAACGACGGACAGACACAATCTCCAGGAGGAAGGGCATTTTCCACGTCAAGAGGAGTAGAGGAATAGTAGCCAAAGACTCAAATGGGGGACGTTGAAGAACGCCCAAAACCAAGTTAAGATCCCACTGAAGAGCAGGAATCTTAAAGGCAGGACGAGCATGAGCAACTCCCTGGAAGAAAACTTTAACATCAGGAATGATGGCAATGCGCCTGTGAAAGAACACAGAAAGCACAGAAGTCTGAACCTTAAGGGAACTCAAACTGAGGCCCTTATCCACACCGTCCTACAAGAAGGCTAGGACCATAGGTAGAGCAAAATCTTGAGATAGGTCCTTGTCAGCAAACCAACACAGGTCGACCAGACACGATGGTAGATCTTGGAAGAAACAGGTTTTCGGGCACTGAGCATAGTGGCCACCACACCAGAAGAGAACCCTTTCTTCTTCAATATAGAGGATTCAATTTCCAAGCCATCAAATCTAACCGATGAACATCCTCCTTCCACAGGTAACCTTGTATAAGAAGGTCCGGTCGGTATGGGAGCTGGAATGGCTCCGCCACTGACAGATCCAGAAGCTCCGGAAACCAAGACTGACGAGGCCGGTACGGAGCAATCAGAATGACTGGACAACATTCCAGTCGTAATTCCCATAACACCCTGTGCAACATTGGGAGGGGAGGAAATATGTAGGCCAGAGGGAACGACCAAGGAATGGACATCGCATCTACTGCCAGAGCCAGAGGGTCTCTCCCCCGAAAGCAGAACCTCGGTACCTTCCTGTTGTGTCTTGTCACCATCAGGTGGATGTAAGGAAGACCCCATTTCTGAACAATGAGGTCGAACACCTCTGGTTGAAGCTCCCACCCTCCGCTGTCCACTGTGTTGACTGAGGAAGTCTGCCATGAGTTGTCTACACCAGGAATATGCACTGCGGATATAGCAGGAAAGTGTTCGTCTGCCCAGGACAAAATGGCCTTCACTTCTAATCAAACAGCGAGACTTCTTGTTCCGCCTTGCTTGTTGATGTAAGCCACGGCCGTGGCGTTGTCGGACTCCAATCCAGCATCTAAAGGGTTAAGTTACCACATAAACCTGCTCCAAACACCCAACAGACATACAGAGAGCCCCAATGAGTGCAGGAGTGTGCAATAGGAACTCCAATGAAGACACCCCTGTGCGGAGGGGCACTGTGGGACAAGTGGACATGCAGCACTCAAAGGGTTGCTCACCTTTCCTGCAGATCGTCTGTCTTCAGATTACCATGTAGTAAGAAGTAACCTCAGTGGGTAACACCTGGGGAAGCACTTGGAATCAAGATTTTTCCCCTCAGGGTTTAAGGTCCACAAGAAGCACCTGAATACTGAGCAAGCCACATCTAAGGGCATTGTCAGTTATAGTAATCCGCCTAATGGTGGTATTCCATATCTAACAGAAAAATACAAAAGTTTCTAAAACTACAGCAGAACTGTTCTCTTGCCTGTGATGCTATCTTCACCAAGGAACAAATCTTTCTGGAGCTGGGTGGCTGCATTCACTTCTAGAATTGTTCCTGCCTACTTAAAGGGGCAGATCGCCTACCCAGAGTTATCAATAATCTGTATTGGACGACAGAGAAAGGTAAATAGTTTTCTGCTCTGCTCTGTCTATCTATCCTTATAATCAGCTTGGTATCTTGCTGTCCTCTAGAAAAGGGCTAGGCAACCTTTAGTTCTCAAGCTGTTGGAGACTACAACTAGTCAACAGATGGACAGTCAAAGGATACCTACCCCTGCTTTACAGTGTGACAGCAAACCAAGCTGATTTAAAATGGAATTTGGACCAGGAGGATTACAAAGTAATTAAAATAAGAAATCATTCTGGGGTTCTGAGTTTATTAGCTATGGTGCCTCATGTGGTTACACAGCCATATGTTTGACATGCCTGCTGTATAGGTAGGCCTTGGTGTATTGATTCAATGTCATTTTTATATTGTATCTTCTTTATATTGTTGCACACTCTTATTTCACAGTCCTTCACAGTAAGCTCTCTCTGCAAACACATTCAGCTAGCTTCCTGTCAGGGAATTCAATTTGAAGGTGAAAACAATACTAAAAAGTATAGGAAAGTTTACTTGACTTATTACACTTTGTGTAGGAGTGACTAACATTTGTAGTGAGGTTTTCACAGTCAAGGAAAATCTGACTATTTCATGCCAGGAAATATTGGCAAGTACAGCATACATACACGTGAAAGCTATATGTGTGGGGCAAATGGCTTTCACATATCTAAAATGTGTTCCTTCTTAGATAAGTTAATGTGAGTACTCTAATATTTTTGTATTAATCACACAAAGAACGCAAGATATATTTTCAGTAGTTTTATTGAAAAACGCCTCTTTTGTTTCAGAAATAAATAAAAATATAAGGCAGTGAAATTCACAATTTGCAGTTAAAAATCTTCAAACAGCAATTCTATTTCCATAGCCTTGCAGACAATTTCAAACTGCTTTGAGAACTAAGAAACACTATATTCTGAAAAAACTTCCATACTAAATATACAGCACAAACATGCAATTTCTTTTCTGCAGGACTGACTGCAACTTGGCATACATGAAACTGTTAATGTGTTTACAATATAAACCTGCATCTAAATGGATGCAGCCTATTCAGCTATCTTGAGAGGTTTCTGGATGTTAAAAGAGAAGCATAGTATAAAAAGCGGTATATCTCCTATTAAGTATAACTGAGGCTTGAGTAGTAGAATAAATGATGGAACAGGAGTGATGAGTTTAACAGGCAAAGCATGACTAGTCTTGTTTATAAGCTGCTACTCAAAAGGTAGAAAAAGAGTTGGGGGAGAATGCATTCTAGCACTCAAGTGTTAAATCATTACTCAGGCAAGTGGCCAATAGAAATGTAGCATTTGTTCTGGAATTAGCTTATGTAAGGTTGTTATAGGATATTAAGAGTGATGCTCTGAGAAGCATTGGAACAATTTTGGTGCAAACTAGCTACAACATGAAGGGACAATACAAATACCCATTGATTTAAATGGGATTTTAAGCCCTTGAATTCTAGAAAGGTCTCCCAATGCATTGAAAAAGCAATGCACTGGGTACTTGTATATCAATCAAGGCCGTAAAATTGCCATTTGAGTAAATAAGATTTTTTTATGTGTTCCCAAAGATGCAGTTGGTTTGTTCCATAATTGCTCCATTTAATCTTAGTGCATCAGCCTCACTGTCTCTATTCACACATTTGGAGCGAAGAAAAAAGGCTTAGCAAGCAAAAATATTTTACAAGCATAGTGAGAGCATCAGAACAGAAGCTTCCTTTGGTTTCTGTTAGTTAGACTTAGTTTCAGCATTCACATAAACATGAAATGTGTACATAAGCTTCTCATAACTGCAATATCCTGGAAGGAAATGGGTGAGCATGCTGTCCATTTACTCTGCATGTACTGTATCTGCTTATTCAAATAGAACCAAAGAAACTGCACATTTTGTTTAAAAAAAATTAGGATTTTATAGTTTTCTTTGGTATGGATCTCCTCCACCGCATATGTTCAGCATATTCAGGCGGATGCATTTCATGCCCATAGTCCCCAAATTCATCATCTGGCCTTTCAGGCTGCATTGGTATTACGTAGGGTTGACGTTCGATGTCGTGGGGTCCACTTTCAGGTTGATAAGGTTCTGGTTGAAAATAGTTGTCCGATTGAACAAGATAGTTATCTCAGGACATGATTCCATGTATATTGGAAATGTTTTTAACACATAAAATTAGTTTAGACAACAGGTTTGTTCTCAGTGAAAGATACAAATCAATGTAACGAAGTTAATTTGTCAGTGCCTAAACATTTTTTTGATAATTAATTCCTGTAAATCTAGGAAACTGAAATGCCCTTGGAATTAACTATTTGAAATGTTCAACAATCTTAGCCAGTTAAAATCAGTATGCTTGTCATGGGCAGTATATAAGTAATAAAGCATTTAACATTTTAGTGGGAAAAAACATAATTAACCCTCTGAGTGCCAGAGGGGTATCCAACACATTGCGCAGCAATGCATTGGATACTCCTCTGGCATTCAAGGGGTTAAAGAAGATCTGGGAACAAAACTGTTGTTGGTTAGGCCAAAACGATATGGCTCATCCTGATAAGCAATACAAAAATAAATAGAAGAAAATGTTATTGCAGAAACAAAGTATACAGAAAATGTTTAATCCCGTTATTTAGTGCAGATAGGAAATATGTATTAAGACAAAATGGAGCAACTTTGGGGCAAACCAACTGAACCGCAGGAAATAAATAATAAAAAAAAATTGATATAAATGGGGTTTTTATCCCTTAAATGCTAACGAGGTCACCAATGCTACTGCATAGCTTCTGAATGTATTGAAGATATCTCTAGTATTAATGGGCTAAAAAAGGCCCCATTTAAATTGATGATGATTTTTATTTATTCCTTGTGACACAGCTGGCTTGCCCTTAAGTTGCTTCATTCTTGGTCTTTATATATATATGGCCCAATGAATGCTACATAAAACATTTTTTTAAAAGAGTATCAATATTTGAGCATGTTTAACAAGCAATAGCACCATAGATTCCTATAAATTGTCAATGATGGTTATGGTAGCAAACCGCAAGCAGCAGGCTTGGATGCAAAAGCTTATTGTAAAATATTGTTAACTGATTTTAGTTGATATGCTCTCTTACAAATCATTTACAAGCTACAATTAGTTTATTATTTACATAAATCATTTCTATTTTCTTAGGTTAAATCTCTCTGTTTAAAAAGGGTTACCTCGGGTACAGTAGTTAGTAGTTATATTGACCTCTTATATAACTGAGGCCCTATATGGTTCTCATATTTTACATGACATTCTTATTACAGAAATGCAACAGGCTTTGTGAGTTGACACCACTGTCCTTGTTCTCACTGGTGTGTTGTTAGTATAAAGAGTCTCCCCTTTTTATGATGCCGAAATTGGTCATTAGTTATATCCATGGTGAAATTTCCCAAAAGAATCATTTCAGAGTAAGTACGTGCGCAAACATCTCAGAAACAGGATTTTCATGAATTCAAACTGTAAGCAGCACTGGAGACTTAGAAAATGTGTTAACCGGAACCTGAAACAGGTCAAAGATGATGTTAGTATTTAGAAGTAAGAGATGCAAAATATATTTTCTTCCACCGATAAATAAGTTAACAGACTACAGTGCATTCCATGTGATATTATATTAATGGAGCATCCATAATAAAGAAAGCTTAAGGCTTATTACACCATTAAGCACGTGAGTTAATTTCCCAATAAAAAGGTAGTTTATGGATTAGTTCTCTACAAAGGATTTTATAGGAATAATTTGATATGTTTAAGACATTATACTTTATTAGCTATTATTAAATCACATTAACTATTGTGTTCATCTACTTATACCAGTTTCACTATGGTTGTCACCTAGCTGATATTTTAAAGGCAGTATTGTAAAAAGCTGGACCTGCAGTAACCAATAATAATACACCAACAGTAGGATGCCCTATATTTTTTCATGAAAGTACCAACCGGAGTTCCCACAGATGATAATGTTCATAAAATATTCTCTATTTCAATAATTACAAATATATATTTCTACAGGTATTTTGGCCTAGAAAATGTGGAAACCCGTGAGCTTATAAGGCAATAATTACATATATAAATTGGGAGTTATCACGCTTTACTATTACTTGATAAATATTTGTACAAGCACAATAAAATTTTGCTTGAAACATCACAGTCAACTCTCCCATATATAATGCACATAGCTTCCAAAATGTACAGTAGTGGCATTAATTTATGATTAATAAGATGATGGGCAAAAAAAACAAATAAATGTTATGTCTACCGAAACAATACTAATTAAAAAATATGAAAGTATCTAGTTTTATTGTCCCAAACAGCTACAAGATACCAAGATAATTATAATCACAATGTTCAAAAAGTCATGGTAACAGAAGTGGCTCGTTATTAGTCTTAAACAGTACTACTAACGCCACTGTCCATCAATTCACAAATGCATATTCATAATTTTTGGCATTCCGTCAAAGGAAAAAAGCAGTCTAAAAAGTTGGTGTGGATTCATCTACTTCATATTGTAAGGTATATAAAAAAAGTCTTCTACCCATCCATTTTTTTTTGTCTGATTTCCATAATTTTTCCAACAAAATAAAAAGGTCTAAACTTGAAAAAAAAGATGATTTAAAAGAATTTTAGCATAAAAATTCTCATCTTTCTGTGATTTTGAATTTTTTATGATACATATTTTCAAATGATGGATTTACTTCTGAAAATACCGTACTCCTTTTACCACCAATCCACGATCTGATATTTTTCTCATTACAATGACATTTTGAACATCACGCCCAAGATGTACGTAAATAATTTGTTTCCGTTCAGGATAAATCTAGGATATCTATACAAACTGCATACCCATACAAATGGTAAACTACCTCCCATACCTAAAAAAAATAACTCTTCTGCATCTTGGAGGAAGATCTGACACAGAAATGGGCAATTTATTTTAAGGTTCTAAAATGGGTTTATTTTGTTTATTTTATTTGGTTTAGTTTGTAAATTGTATTTTGGAAAACTGTTAAGATACATCTACAGATTCAGATGAGTAGAAAAAGATGAGGGTATTTATATACATTCTCTACATGCACATGCCACTCCGTAATTTCATAAGAGCAATGTTAATCTAAATGTATTATAATAGATTCTACATTTTGTCTATAAAGCATAACTAAGGAAGACAAATCTACTCCTAGAAGTGATTTAGGTAATTAACCCATGAAGGACCAGAGGGAAATGCAGAGCACTGCACACCACCTTGGTCTTCAAGTGTTAACCATTTCATGCAGCATAACTGTTACTGGTACATACCTGGATATCCTTGGCCATTGTAAGGAATGCTTGCACACATTGATGCATCACAATACCCAGCTGGGCCAGGTGGGCCTCTAATGCCTTGATTACCGGGACGACCAGTAGGTCCTGGAGGTCCTGTGGAGCCTGGGGAACCTGGTGGTCCTGTTCTGGAATCACCTGGAGGTCCTAATTGTTTAAAGACATATACCAGTATTCTGTGAGGTTTGGTTTCTATTGGTTCCAATCAAAGCTAACAATGCATCTGGCAGACAAACTGTCTAGACATATTCTAGTACGCTGCAAGAAAAAAATATCTGTTTCTGCATGTTGTCAGTGAAGCTACCAAAATTAACCAAACTATACTTGTTCAGTATGATTTCAACATTATTCTTGATGCCGCTTATCCTATATAATCCTCCCTATATAATAAAATGCTAGAATATTTGTCCAATGAAGTCATGCGCAGTAGGGCTGCCTGAATGCACAGAATGCATTGTGTGCACCGCCAGTAAAACAGCGGCTGTACACAGAGCAGGACCAGACTCTTAACCCTTTGAGTGCCAGAGGGGTACGCAACGCCTTGCATACCTCACTGGCTCTCAAAGTGTTAACATCACCCGGACCGTGGCCTGTGTACACGGGTTTTTACACTAGTTAAATATATATTTATTCGGAACCCGATTTGGCAAATATCAGTTGTTGGTTTGTTTCCACTGCTAAGATATAATGATCTCTGGGGAAACTACTGCACACTGAATTTCAATTAAAATGGAGAAGTGCATCAACTCTGCTGCCCTGCAGCCCAAGGGCAGATGAAGTAATGTTATTTTTGGAACAGATTCTATTATGGTTAAGGAAAATGTAAGGCTTGAATCAAGAGAGCATAAAATTGTTGCAAGCTTCTTGCAGGTCTTGTAATGAAAAAATCATGTTTTAACTAATAAATTAAAGTCAGAAACAGCCAGACAGTTTGATTCTACTGCCAAAACACCAGCAAATAATCAGTGAATAAAGAGAGGACTAGATTAGAAGAACTGCAGGCCTAAAGTCTAATACTATTTGTAAAGTTGTATACCCTCCAGCGACATTTTATAAGCACATTAGGAAATATGATTATTTATAGATTGTGATGTAACAATTAAATACCCATTACCAAAGTGTTTTTATATTTAGTGTAAGCAAGTACAGTTTAGATCTGAGTTCATTTATTTATCTCATGCATCTGATGCATGAGTGGTGTAGCATCAGCAGTGGGCAAAAGAAAAAC
Source organism: Rhinophrynus dorsalis (assembly GCA_037306005.1). NCBI lineage: Eukaryota > Metazoa > Chordata > Amphibia > Anura > Rhinophrynidae > Rhinophrynus > Rhinophrynus dorsalis. Next base: position 327,380,310 of record CM074720.1, on the reverse strand, counting down.
TTTAAAAGGATTTTTTTTTACTTTGCCAATCTGGTGCACACACTGCCCCAGTTTATCATCACTTTGATTCCTCAGAGTATCTAATACATATTCCATATTTGGTGCAGAAGTGAGAACCATTAAAGTGATCTATGATAATCCTACATGAAAGTAAAGTGTCTGCAAACCATTCATTAGAATTTAAATAATTTGTTTTATTATCTGCAAACAACAGATGTTAACCCTTTGAGTGCCCGAGGAGTACGCAACACATTGAATACCCCTCTGGCACTCAAAGGGTTAACCCAAATGTTAGCGCATAATAATGCGCTTAACTGCAGTCTTGGCCAGTGGAACCTTAAGCAGGCATTCAGGAAAGTAAAGGACTAGAGTTCTGTGGCACCAACTACACCATAGGAGACACATACAATTTCCTAAAACTGTCTTCAGTTTAGATTGGGCATTTAATACTACGAGTGCTAGAGAGGTCTCCAAAGCCTAGCTCTATGACTGAGGAGATTAAAACTCCATTTGAATGAAAGAGAATCTTTATTTATGCCATGTGTTGCAGCTGATTGGCTCTAGAATTGCTCACTTTGTTACTAAATATGTGATCATGAAAGAACTGTCAAAAGCACCTGTATTTTTGTTAGGCATTTTTAACCCCTTAAAGACCCTTGACGGTCATAGTACGTCATGGGTCGATCTGAGTTAACGACCCTTGATGTACTATGACCGTCATGGAATTCTGGGCTCCCCCCGAGGCTGCATGCCGTTCGGGGAGTCCGGAACAGGAAACGACCCAAAAAAAAATGCTCTGTGGTAGTTGAGTGACCGCGCTGTGCCGATCGACCGGTCGTTAAGGGGTTAATTTCAACCAATAATTTATAAGATTTATTTACTTGTCAATTTATACAAATTTGCCAGTACTTCCTTGTAGAAAAGTGACAGTCGGGAAGAGAAACAGTGTGGCAATATCTTCCAGATCTGTACTAACTGACAAATAAATAAAGCTAAATATATCATAAACAATTGTTTTGAATAAAAAAATAAAATTTCAACATAAATATAAAATATTTTCAACATAAAAGCTCTTTCAAAACAATGTATTTCTTACAACGGGACAGTTCCACTTATCATATCTCACATCTCTTTACTAAATGTGCTAACCTGGAGGTCCTGTAAGTCCACGGGGTCCTTGGGATCCGATTCCGGGATTACCTCTCTCCCCTTTCTCTCCTGGTATTCCTAATCAAAAAGAAATGGAGTCAAATTAAAATCAAAGTGGTTTATTTCTGTAGAATAATGCGTGTGCCAATCTTAACAAACATTCAGATACCCGCCAAGGCACACTCCCAAACACCAATGACACAGAAGTCAACAGATGTGCCCTCTGTGCTGTAATCACTTGCAGAACAAAGTCATGACTACCTAATCCAGTGGTTCCCAGTCTTGTTTTGCTCAAGGCATCCCTAAAATGCAACCTGGATTTTTCAAGGCACCACTATAGTTCATTTGTCATACATGTAATAAGGAGTAAAAAACAGGTAACTCGTTATTTTTAGTTCTCAAAATCATAATGAAATAAACTGCACATTTTGCATAACAGTGTCCATAATTATACATTGGTATGTTTGCCAATGACTTCATAGCAAAAAGTGGCACCCAAAGCTGGTGCCAGAGGCCCAATTAAATGCCACGACACCCTACTTGAGATTCACTGACCTAATTTGAGTTTGACATCCCCTGTTTCCAATGCTGTTCTGTTGATAACATACCTCTCTCTCCAGGTGGTCCTTGAGGGCCAGGTGTCCCTGGGAATCCAGATCTTCCTGCAGCTCCAGGCTCTCCTCTTATTCCAGGACTGCCTTGAGGGCCTGGTGGCCCAGGAGGTCCAGGCTGATTACGATTTGTATAGTAATCGTTTGGAATCTGGTTCAGCATCTGATTAAATCTACTCATTTGACCTTAAATCATAGAGACAGAATAAACTGTTAGAAATATGTGGTATGCTGCACTTTTCATTGTACATTAACCACTGGAAATAAATTAGATGGACAGGATGAAGCTTAGGGATTTCTTGTAGAATATCAAATCACACAAGTGTCTTCGGAAAATGTCAAAGCATTTTGGTGACTGAAATAGCATCCAAGTGAAAATGGTAACAAAATAATAAATTAAATAGGAAAATATATACCAACTCCAAGATACATAATTGTGGGGCAAATCAAATGTACCATAGGGGATAACTAAGAATTCCCATTGATTTAAATGGGGATTTAGCCCCTTGCATGCTAGAGATGTCTCCAGTGAATTGCTCCATAGTTCACTTGAGACCTTCATAGCATTCAAAATGTTAAAGAGATAGTAATGTCTGCAATAAAGTAGATATCCGAGTCTTCTCTATTGTAAACCTAATACAATACGCTATATTTAATAACTTACTTTTATGTAGTTTCAAAGATATTAAATGTAAATTATCCTCCTCCTGCCCCTTCTGGACACCTCCCCTTAGAGCTGCAATACGGTTGTGGGACCAGACGCTGCAGGGAGGGACAAACTTCAGTCAGTATAAGGAAAATCCTGCCCCCTTGATGAAGGAGGGCAGGGTTTTCCTTTGCTTACTGAAGATTGTTCCCCTCCACTCTCCATCCGGACCACAGTTAGAGGAAGCGTGATGCTGCCAGGAAGGGCGGGAGGGGGATCTTTTTACATTTAATATATTTTGAACTACATAAAAGTAAGTTATTAAACATAGTGCAATGTGTTAGTCTTGCAATAGAGAAGACTCAGAGATGTACTTTAGATCAGTGGACATTTTGGATATTTTTACTTGTGCCCTATAGTGCTTTTGGTTTGCCCCAGAATAGTTCAATATTCCTATATACATAAGGTCCACAGGGGCTATATGTACAGAATAAAAGAAGTAAATTCTGGGGCAAACCAAATGCACTATAGAGAAGAAAAAGTACTTCACATTGATTTAAATGAGGGCTCTTTAACCCCTTGAATGCTAGATAGGTCTTCAACACATTTAGCATTCAAGGATTAAAATCCGCATTCCACACACAGGCCAACGTGTAAAGCTTTGTGTATGATTTTGATTCTACAGGAAACACTGGCAAAAACCCTTATCTGCTTTTAACACTTTAAGGACCAGCAGGGTGTGCAAAGTATTGTGAAGCAATGCATTGCACACCCCACCAGTCCTTAACGGGTTAAGCTACCATTCACGGCATATTGTTTGGCACTAACCTGTTTACAAAAAAAGTAACCGAATCTGAGGCCAGTACAACATTATAAAACATTATGCATACACTTACATACACAAAGTGTTAACCTCAGCAAAGGTAAGCCCTGTGACCTATTTGGTACAGTCTGCTAATTAGTTACTCTGCTGTGCTGAAAATGTCTCACTCCTCCCTACTTCTCTTTCTGAGACTGCAGAAACATATCAGCCTCTACCAAAGGGGTGGAAAATGTAATGGGGAGGAATAATCCTACAAATCCTGTCAAGATTTATGCCCCAGTGAGGTGAAGATTTTGATAGGCCATAGCACCTCTTTAGGGTCATGTTGAGCATACATTTGTTATAAAGGGTTTTGTTTCTGGTGAAACTGATCAATATTGAGAACTGGCATATCTCTGAAAAAATAGAAAATATAGGAGTGTTCTTAAAGCTGACCAGGAACCCAATACTCAGAAATCCAGAACACTGTTTGCAAGGATGATCGGTTATGGGCTTCTCCAATACTTTTGTCAAAGAACTGGGATTGTATAAATAAACTGCTATATTACTTTCTTTGTTAAGTCTTTGATTGCAAGAGACTACTACCAATCATTGTTTTCAGACCTCCTCTACCAAATAATCTATTAAAGATGTTAGCAAAGAGTTCACGATATTTATGTACACATAACCTGTTTTCACTTTTAGGACTCTTTGAGTGACAGAAATGAATCACCTACCCTGACATATTTCAATCTCCATTGCTAGAATTTTACATTGTCCTGTGTTTCCCCTATTGATTCCGTTGCTGGAGACGGGAGGGGGTGTGGCTCATGGCCAGCGCACATTGTGGACATCAGCCAAACATGTTTGACTGATGCCCACATGGGTTGAGCGTTCATTGAAGATTGCAATGAGCATTGCTATATCCAATGTACCCTTGTGAAAAATCAGTAGTCAACCCAATAGGTAACCATGCAGATCGGTAGGTCTGCAACTTTACTGCATTTGTGCATAAATGTAGGAAAGGAGCAGAATGCCAAATTATGGTGATTTCATGTAAGGTAACAGTAGCCTATGTGAACATCACCCACCAACTCCAATACTGGACAATGCATTAACAACAGTGAGCAAGCACCAACGTTGCTCTGATGTCACCCACGCAAAAGGAGCCTCAGGTATTCTTGTTCCTTTAACCATATACTGTACCAATGTCAAGATATTCAGTGTCTAAAGTATCACGTGTTACATAAACTAGTTATCTCTATAATTTCAGTGAACGTATAACTTTATACAATTTGCAGTGTGGCTCTTCTAACTCTTTACTAACATAAGCTGGTCAACGCTAAACTGTATGTTTTAATGCACAAGAAAAAAAGATTTTATTACATAGTCCATCCTTGACTTTCCTTTTGCATTAAAGACACCATGGGGGAGAGTCACTAAGCAGTGATAAAGAGGTGATAAAGTGGAGATGACGTCTCCAGTTTATCACTTCTCCAATTCCTATGTTACGGAGCGTATGCACTAATATTCTTCAGTTTTGGAGAACTTAGTGAATAGGTTCTATAGAATAACATAGGAACTGGAGAAGTCTTCTCCACTTTATCACCTCTTTATCACCGCTTAGTGAATATACCAACATATTTACTGTAAAAAGGTGCAATAAAACACAAGGCAATTACATTATAATTAGCAGTCAACAGACAGAAGAAACAATATTACACATCTGTCAGAAAAAACTTTTCTCAGCCTCCAAATCTGCCAGTTCCATGTAAATATTAGGCTTTAGCCTCTTAGATGGCAGACATATTTATTACCAAGTACTTCAGAAAGTGTTATAATTCTCTCTACCTTGCAAGAGATTTATAACATAGTACAGCAGTTCTCAAATTTTGTCCAGCAGAGTCCCAGGTTTCCCAGAAGTACAAAGGGTTCCAGGGGACAAATACAGATAAAGGTGGATAGCAAACAAGGCTGGAAAAAAATGTTTACCACAATGTGTGTACGTGTGGTTCTGTACCAACCAGTGGATTGTGCAATTCCAAAGTATCCCATAACGTACAATGATAAAAGACACAATGTTCTGATTATGGATATCTGAAAATTTAGCCCAATACTTTGGTTTTAATGTATATTTTAGAATAAACTAGCATTCTAATACATTTGACATTCATACTTTGCTAACCCCATGGATGCTACAGAATTCTCTAAAGTATTGTGAAGCTGTGTTGGAAATCTCTCTAGTCTCCAAATAATGAACTGGTTTGGTTATTAGGCAAGGGCCTGATTTACACCCCAGATGACCCATAGGCAAGGCACACTAGGTGGCCTTAGCTCCACCCAAGGCCATACCCCCATTTCTCACATAGCCCTTCCCCCCACCCCACCCATTTTTTCCTGGCATAGAAAATACTCATGGACTCTAACAAGTACATTAAAAAAATATGTGTAAAAAAAAGCTTTAACCTCTTGGTTACTAGATGGATCTTTCTAGCATCCAAAGGGTTAAATAATAGCCTATAAAGGGGTGTAAAACTGGAACAGAGACTTTGAGATTGCTCTGGCCACACTCACAATTCAGAATGTGGGTGTGGCCAGCACAATTTAGGCACCTCTTGTAATTTGGTGCTCAAAGCAGTTGACTAATTTGCCTACTGGGAAATCTGGCTGTAGTGATACCAAAGGGGTACCCAAACAGAAAAAGTTTGAGAAATACTGTCATAGGGTATACATTTTTGACACTTGACATCTTACTCTACACAGCACATGTGATGTCCTAAGTAGAAGAACAGATCTATTCCTTCAACACTAATACCTGTCAGCTAGAATTTAGAAAATTGGCTCATAATCAAGAGATGTTTAATAAGGTATCTATAATATCCAATATGGAGCAAATGAGTATAAAGCCACATCCTTTTTGAATGGTAATAATTCTAACAGCCACATGTATGAAGTAAAGTAGTGAATTCCTATGGCAAATCAACTACACCATATGAAACAAAATAGTGCTTTTACTCCCTAGTCTCCAATGTAAACAAAGCAACACATTGGAGACCTCTCTAACATTCTGGGCATTAAAACCTCCATATAAATCAATGGCAATGTTTATTTGTTTCAAATGGTTTAGCTTGTTTGCTTTAGAATTTCTTCACTTTAGATATGTTCATATGGCCCAGACGTTTACAGACTATTGGTGATCTGATCTGAACCTCGCTTAGTTGTACCAGTAACAACATTACAGCATTGGTTCACACAAGGACAGTTCCACCTTACTTTATCTTTGCAAGTGAAAAACATAATAAAATGCATAGCAAATGTAATGTACAACACTGCTTAGTGTATACATCCATAAGTGTGAGTTGGAAGACTGTGCTTTTCAGCTGATGTTGGGCTACAACTTCTATCATCATCAGACATCCTGCCAAACAGACATCTGCAGGCCTTTGCTGTCCATCCCGGTCTCCTCTAGGAGGAGTTGCATTGTACCTTAAAGTACAGGTGTACAGATTCCGGTACAGCAAGATGCCTGTCTGTGCGTCTCAGAAGGAATTGGATTTCTCAAAAACAGTGGACTTATTCAGGATAATACTAAAGGTTGAGCATCCCTTATCCGAAAATCTAATCTGAAATATTCCTAAAACCAAAGTTTTTGTCCACATATTGTCACCTTTGCTTTCTGATGGTTCATTGTACACAAACTTTGTTTCATGCACAATATTATTAAAGATATTGTATAAAATTACCTTCAGGCTATGTGTATAAGGTATATATATGAAACATAAATTCATTTTGTGTTTCAGATTGGGTCCCATCCCCAAGATATCTCATTATGTATATGCAAATATTCCCAAATCTGAAAAAATCCAATATCTGAAATTCTTCTGGTCCCATGCCTTTTGGATAAGAGATACTCAACCTGTAATATGGATATAAGTTTTGCTATGTGCATAATGATCTGGGGTAACTTTAATTTATGTGATAATTCTGCTTTAAGTATTGCTAAAATTATTGGATGAATGTACATGAATGATTCAGCTCCAAATCAGGTGCTGGAAATGACTGTCCAGTCCTAAGTCTGCCTAATGCCAAGCTACTTATACCTAAATTCTCTACTTTGGGGGTTTGGGTAATTCTCCTCTTTTTCTTGATTACCACTATGTACTAAGTGAGGAGTAGAGTAAGTGGTGGAATTTTATGTCATTTTCCAGGGTATGTTATGGAACAGGCAGAAGGGGCTTGCTGGCATCAAAGTTCTAACTATGACAGAATGTTCATGTCAGTATGCAGAACAATGATCACGCATCATAGTGCGTTCCCTGTAGTGCAGGCACTGGTGTTGAAGGTTAACACCATTGGAGCTGCATTTATGAATTCTTATTTTAACTCAAAAGATTCCTTTATTGCAACTCTGTTTTAATTATAATGAAGCAAAATTAATAAAGAAAATTATTGTTAAAATAATGGCAACTTACTGTTTATCATCTGTTCACATACTTGTCTTGCCACAGCTCTCATCATGTTCTGAGATGCCACATCACCCTAATGAAGAAACCCCAAAAAGTATCTATCAGGCCATTTAACAATTCAAATGACTTACTGTATACAAAGCACATGGAAGTTAGTGTATATGTTTAACCCCTTAAGGAGCAATGGGCATTGTTTTTTTCAGGAATCAATTCAGAGCATGCAGGCGCGCGGGGGTAAACTTCAAAATTGTTTTTAAAGTGTTAAGTCTGCTTTAACCCTTTCAGTGCCAGAGGGGAATGCAATGCAGTCTGGCACCGAAAGGTTAACCTAGCCCCCTATCTATCAGATACCAATTATCTGGTAACTCTTACCTGATGCATTTTACCATTATAGTTTAGTCATAATTAACTGGTACTAACATTCTGACACGTTTCATATTGATACCATGTTAACCCCTTGGGTGCTAGAAAGGTCTCCAATGCATTGTGAAGCAATACTTTGGAGACTTCTGTAGCATCCAAGATGTTAAGGGGTTCAACTTTAAAGGTTTCAGTTGGATTTATTTTTAAATTAATGGGTTCCGGTACACTGAAAACTTTGAGAGGCACTTGTGGAAAAAAATGAAATACTGTGTCATAATTACTTACCCTGTCGCCCTTATCTCCTTTCTGTCCTGTGGGACCCTAGGAAAAAAAAAAAAATAATGTTCTATTATTAATTTGACCCTGACAGCAAAAAAAAAAAAAAAAAAAAGACAAGACTTGGACGTGAATGACACGTTGTACGTATTTCCTGTCAGCAGCTGATATCTCATGTTCAGTGTCTCTATAAATCCAGTCATAAAATCAACATTCCACGTCAGTTTCCCTGAAATAATATGCTTGCTAAAGTTTCCTAAACTCATCCTTGCATTAATAACAAATGATTAAAACTTCAGGATGGAGAGGAAGCATTAAAGAGGCATAATTGCACTGGATACGTGTAAGTAGGATTTATTGAGAATCCCTGGAATTACTCTGACCTTTGCCCAATCATTTAAAGTAGTCCTTCAGTTTACATAATTTCACCTTAGATATTTATAAAATCCTCTTATCGGCTATTTATTCAAGGCTGCTGGAATCCATATGAAAACACATGGTAAATCCTACACGTGCTTACTTAGAGTACATTTATCTATTTTTTTGGTAATCTTCTAAAGCACAGAAGATGGCCAGACACCTATCATGTTTCTAATTTCTGTCATGAAGCACTATCATAAAAGATGATTGGCATGATGTTTAAAGCCAAAGTGTAACATTCCGATGACAAACCAACTGCACTTTATGGAACAAATGCTGAAACATTTAACCCTTTGAGTGTCAGAGGGGTGTGCAATGCATTGCGGAGCAATGCGCTGCATACCCCTCTGGTTCTCAAAGGGTTAAATGGGACTTTTTTTTAACTCCTTCAAAGCTGCTGAGCTCTCCAGTACGTTTTAAGAAAATTACTGGAGGCTTGTCTAGCATTCAACTTGTTAAATCCCCATTCAACCCATTGAGAGATTTTGAGACATTTTATTTTTCCCCTATGGTGCAGTTGATTTGCTCCAGAATTGCTGTGGTTTGCCTTTATATATCTATATATTCCAATAAAGCTGTTTAACTATAAAGAACTAGAAAACATTACCTCACCATAGACAACAAATAAAAGTTTGCATTGATTTAAATATGGATAACTCCTTGAACATTAATGGGGTCTCCAAAGCACTGCAGACCAACACATTGCAGAACTTTCTAAATCAGTATATAAATTGCTATAAATCCCCTGTGGTAGAAATTATTTGCTGCAGAATTGCTCCAGCTCTGTTCGATATGTCAGACTCATTGTTAGTGAGAAGGCTGTGCAAATTGGCCTGTGATGTGCTTCTCAGATGTCATTCCCAAAGCAGCTTTATACAAGGCTGTACCACCGAATTATGATTCGCTTGTAACCCCATAGACACAGAAATAACTAGTACTATTTATCATAAGGGGACAAGAGATTATAAAGAGCAAGATACTGGAGTGAATGTACAATGGTGATTCTTTGCTGGATCAGGTGCTGTATTTTTTTTTTCACTATATCTGCCTAACATCAACTTACTAAGCAGCGTATGACAGAATCCCTCCATTTAACAAACCTTGCATCTCTGGTAAGGCAACGGGACAGCCTATGGACATTTCAGAGTGTTCCTTACCTTTACTAGCTGTTAATGGCTATGCACTATACAAGGTGGAGAGGAAATTATGTGAGTGTACAACATTTACCTGTGTATGCCATGAGGCTGGTGTACAGGGTTCCTGGAATTAAAGTCCTAACAATGACAGAGATGTGGGCCGCTATGCACTACAGTGATCATTATACGCTATAGTGAATACCATGGGATGCAATCACTGGTTTTAGAGGATAATTAATGTCAGTGGAGCTGTACTATCAAATGTATACATTCACCCTTTAATTTAATTAAGGGAATGGAGGACTTGACATATAAGGAACGACTAAACAAACTTGGTTTATTTACTCTACAGAAAAGACGACTAAGAGGAGACCTTATCACAGTGTACAAGTATATGAGAGGCCAATACAAGGATCTCTGCGGGGAGCTATTTATTCCAAGGCCTGATCAGGTGACCAGGGGACACCCCTTGAGATTAGAGGAAAGGAGGTTTAAACTTCAGCAGAGGAAGGGTTTTTTTACGGTAAGGTCTGTCAAATTGTGGAATTCATTGCCCAGGGAGGTAGTTATGGCAGATACAATGGATACATTTAAGAGAAGATTAGATACATTTCTTTCAAAAGGGAACATACAGAGTTATACTGTTTATCAGCAGGCTGATCAGGAAGGTCTGATAAAGACTAATTTAATTGGTAGCAGGAAAGCTATAAAATTCTCAGTTACTGAGGTATGAGGCGAAGGTTGATCTTGATGGACTTTTTTCAACCCAATTTATTATGTTACTATGTTACCCTACTGAAAGGAGGACATTAAAACTGACACAGAAGCATTTTCAGTGACTGAATGAGGCTCATTCCATAAGAAGAACTGAAGCAATTCAGAAGTATACCAGCTACAGGGTAAAAATACCTAAAATACCCATTGATTTATATAGGGCTTTTGACCAACTGAATGCTAGAGGTCACCAATGCATTGATTCAGAATTCAGTGGAGAACTCCCTTGCACTCATAAGTGTAAATGCTCCAGTCAATGAAAAAGATAATTTGTCCAGCTGTGGTGCCATTGCTTTGCCCCATGATTGCACCAGTACATCAGTGTTCATATCTGTGCATACAATTTAATGAGAACTGCCATGCCTTTCCATACTGAGAAATGGATGTATAGATATAAAATATTACACAGTGCTCTAATTCTTCCAAACACAATCTCCAATAGTTAAAGTCACTAAAATTTCCAATTTCCTTATGGGTTTTGGTCCTATCCTCGTTGCTCCATCCAGATTGCAAGTCGTGCCCCCTTGCGTGTAGTCCCAAAAGACTGCAAATTGTACAAGAAAAAGGGAGAGCAAAAACAAGGGGGACTGATCTAAGTGCAGTAGATTTAATACCAAATATTTGCAATATACAAAAATAATTCACACCCCTTCAGGGTATCTACTTACTAGAAGTAGTCCAAATATAAGCCCATAAGTCACGATATTCACACTACTATATTGGAGCCTTCCATCTCACTCCACTCGGGCGTTCTGGTCGCTTCCACACAGCCAACTCCTTCTGGTGACGTCACTCCTCGGATTCACTGGTTATGCGTCCTAAGCCTCAGTATGGAGTGAGTCTGCTCCACACCCTTTGGATTATCCGTTTAGTAGTCACGGATATTCCAAACGGTATGGAGCAGACTCATGCCATACTGAGGCTTAGGACGCATAACCAGTGAATCTGAAGAGTGACGTCACCAGAAGGAGTTGGCTGTGTGGAAGCGACCAGAACGCCCGAGTGGAGTGAGATGGAAGACTCCAAGATAGTAGTGTGAATATCGTGACTTATGGGATTATATTTGGACTACTTCTAATAAGTAGATACCCTGAAGGGGTGTGAATTATTTTTGTATATTGTGAATATTTGGTATTAAATCTACTGCACTTAGATCGGTCCCCCTTGTTTTTGCTCTCCTTTTTTCTTGAGAAATGGATGTAACTAGGACTGAGTAAGGACTGAAATATAATTGTGTTCATTCCTAAAAGCTTTCATATGGCAGATTCCTTGTAAAAATATGAAGTGGACCTGTCATCTCATGATAAATCTAGCTCATTTAACTCTCTGAGTGCCAGTGGAGTACACAATACACTGCTCTGCAATGAATTGCATAACCCACTGGCACTCAAAGGATTAAAGAGTATTATTAACTGCCTGTAAGGCCTGCCAGCCCTTTGTCTGTAACTAACCATTATTGGTTGGTGGCACAGACTGGCACTCTATGCTAACTAGTTCATGTGGTGGGCCAATATTACCGCACCCTGTGTTAAGACTGACTCTAGACAGAGCCCATGTACTGGGGATATTTCTAGTAATGCAGCGAGTGTTTGGTCTCAAACATGACTGATAGCCATACTGTACATGGAAATAGCACAAAGGTCCACATTATGCCACCAAACCATAACCCTTTGAGTTCCAGAGAGATATCCAATGCATTGCTGGCACTCAAAGGGTTAAAGTCTTTTCTCTCAAAAACTTTTATGTTCACAGAAAAATGGATGGTGAAAAATGGAATCAGATTTTAATTCTGTGTTAAACAAGCTAAACTTAAGGTGATGGGTCCACATTTGTATGCTACACAGGTCTCCAACACATTGCATTGCAATTCACTGGAGATCTTATAGCAGTCAATGGGTTAAAATATTGGTATGTCTAAACCATGCAGCTTAATATGTTTTTTCTATCAACCATGGTTGTGAAATCGCTGGCTGAAAAGTATGGAACATTATTCCAATGTCTATCAAAGCCAGACAAAGCAATCCTTTCTCCTATCCAGTGATTCATCCAATGAACAGACACATTGCCTTGAGAATAGAAATATCTTATTCATTTGTTCTTGATTGGACCAGGAAATAACTTACTCAAATGAATTTTGCTTTACAAAATCCACCCTCCAGCCATATATGGAGAGAAATTCAAATAGTGAAAAGAATGAGAAGCATGTATACAGACAGCTCTGTGCAATTCATACCACATACCCCTTATTTCAAGCCTTATACGTTCATAGTGTTTAATACAGATTTTATTGATACGTATTTCCTTACTGGTAAGTAAACATTTTAGTTATTATATAATATAATTTTACTTCTTTATTTGTTTGCATGGAGAGATGGTAGCTCTGTATGAGTAGTAGATTAGAGCAGTGGGTCTCAAACCTGTCGTCAGGGCCCACTAACAGGCCAATATTTTGGGGATTTCTGCACTTAAGCAAAGATGAGCTTACCAGAAAATCAGTCTTTCTGATTAGCTCTCCTGTGCTCAAGCAGCAAAATCCTCAAGTCCATGCCTGTTAGTGGTCCCTAAAAACAGGGCAGAGATTCACTGGAATGTACCCTTTTGGTTTTGGACTCCCCGGAGAGGGGAATGCTGTGGTGCCCTGAGGGACATAAATGACACAATTCATGTAAAAAAGGTGGCAGGACTTAATCATGAGTGGGGGCGGGACTTACAAAACATAAAAAAATGTTAGTAATAGGCTGGGGAAGGAGGGAAAACAAGTGGGGAGGGGGAGGAACACACTGGGAATGTACATATGTGGGCAGAATTTCATTAGAAACTGCCCACATCTGGAGAATCAGCCTCAGAGACCCAGTAAGTAGCTGCAGAAACCAGAGTCTTTGGGGCAAATCCAGAGAGTTCCCAGCTATGACTATGTATAGTGAATGGAAAACTTTCTAGATTAGAACAATTTTGAGAATTCTAACAGTTGGTTTAACAGCAGATAGAATATTGATCTAGAGAAATATCCAACTGCCTTTTGCATACAAGGAAAAGCTCTTGATCTCAGGTAATTACCGGGTCTCCAGAGACAGAGGCTGAATCTCTGGCTATCCTGAGCTTCCTTGGTAACTCTGCTCACTTCTCATACATTTTGTCTTCTTCCCAACCTGTTCAACTCACTCCCCTGCCCAATCCCAGTTAAGCACTGCACATCAAATTAAGCCCCATCCACTTTTTTTCATGCACTTCTCTTTATTTACACATGTGCAGTAGCAGCCCATGAGTCCATTCAGAAGAACGTCCCCAGTTATGGCCATTTGGAGTCAGGAAGGAATGCTGTCAACTTGGGGCTTAACTGGAAATGGCTTCAATGTTCTGTTTTTTGTTTTTTTTTTTGCTTTCCCCTGCCTCAACAGGGGTGACATGGCTTGGGCTGAACTTGATAAACGCAAATCAATTGCACTATAAGTGAACAAATAAAATGCAGGTCAATTTAAACAAGGTTTTATCTCCTTGAACACTAAAGAGGTCTCCAAAACACTGCTCTGCAATGCATTTGACAGCATCTCTAGCATTCGATAGGTTAACCCTCTGAGTGCCAGAGGGGTACGCAACACATTGTGTACCACTCTGGCACTCAAAGGGTTAAAAGCCTCATCTAAATAAATGGGGAATTAGGGGAATATTTATTTGTCCCTTAGAGCAGAGGATCTCAAACCTGTCCTCAGAGTGCCCAATGGTGCAGGACTTCAGGTTCTCCACCACATGAACACAGGAGAGCCAATCAGTGGTCCAATCATTCCATAGGATCTGCTAGAGTTAAAGACATTCACGTGTATAATTGAGGGGATCCTTGAAACATACCCTGGTAAGGGAACTTGAGGGCAGGTCTGAGCTCCCCTGCCCTAGGGTGTAGTTGGATTGCACCACAATTGCTTCATTTTGAGTCTAATGAACAAAAAACTTAGGAGATTCTGGAGATAACCAATTATGTAGGAGATGGCAAATAAAAATTCCCCATAATCACAATGCTTTAAATGGGAATTTTAATTCCTTGAATGCTAGAGACGTCTCTGATGCACCAGAAAAGTTGGAGGCCTCTCTACATTTCAAGAGTTTAAAATGTGTCCTCTACCCCTCTGGCACCCAAAGGGTTAAATGTCCCATTTATATAAAGTGTGAAGTTCATTTGTCCCTTATAGTGCAGTCAGTTTGCCCCAAATTACTCAAGTTCTCCTTTGGACATTAGCCTCTCTATAGTTACACATAAGGCCCAGTACTGGATTTGATGATTAAGAAGCATTAGAGATGGGAAACCTATCATATGCAGAGGTAGTTAACCCTTTTCCCCAGGGGCTACCAGCAGTACATGTTTGCAGGATATCCTGCTTGAGTACAGGTGGATTTGTTAACATGCCTGAGCCACTGATATTTACCTATATCCTATCAAATATCCTGAAAACATGCACTGCAGGTAGCTCTTCCACGTCATGGTTGGCTACTCTTGTGGTATGAGCTTTCACTGCCACTATCCTCACACAGGTGACATTAGTTTGGGGTTATCTATGTACCTGTGTAGAACACACCCTTGTAGAACAACTTGCCCCCAATGGTGCTGTCCGCAAAGGTGATTTTTGCCTCACAGAATGTACATGAATGTAACATGTTGCAACTTGGATGTGCTTACCTTTTGGACTCATCCAGGTTCCAGAGTGCTGATTTGCACAGCAGCCTATGGACTGCTGCACAGATCAATCAGTCCAAAGTATCCAATCCCACTCACATTCTCTTGTAACTGGCCAGCTCAAATGGGCATTGACAAATAATATATGGCCGAAGCCCATGTGGGCAAGCCTTGTGACACACATCCCCTTCGCTTCCATGAGTGAAGTGCAGGTGGGGAAGGAACACAGGACATCAGAGTAAGTTATCACTGGCTGCTTAGCATGCACTAAAACAGAGCACAGCAGCTAATGTGAACATGGTGCGGTTTTTAGCTATTTCCTTGACTGAGTACAGTCATGTAGTCAGTGGCTCTTTCTGATTAATTCACCTGTGCTCAGGCAAGGAAATCAACTAAGTGACAGTCAAACTCCTTTTTGACTGTAGATATTCTGCAAGTGCCTAATATGTCAAATTGCCTGTACTTTTGATATTATTTTTTCAACTTAACCAATTTTTTTTTAAATTTTTATGTCACTGACATCTGTATTGGTTTCCAGGAAGCTTTTTATATGGGATTATGAAAGCAAAGTGAGAGTGGAAAAAAAAGACAATAAAAGATATAGAAAAGCAGAATGAGAGTGAATAAAGGTAATGAAACAATGTAGAAAAGCACTTTATAGCATAGAGATAACTCAGAGGTGCAGAAAAACTGCAACTTTGCATGAATATCTGTTTTCACAGTTATACCAGGGCTATCCTAGATGAAGTTGCAAAAAAAATGAATAAAAAGCATAGGCAATTTAACTTTACATATTATGCACTTTCAGAAGTCAAAAAGGAGGTTGACTGTCACTTTCAGTCCTACACTGTTATGGTATTTCATGTTCACAATTGATGAACTCAGATTTATCTTATTGTTTTTTAGCCTTCATCCAGGTCAGGGGTCTATCATAGGATTCTGAGGTGATGCAAATTTTGGGATGCTCCTAATTTTGCCCAACATTTGCGGTGATTAGGTCAGTCATTTTGCCTGCAGAATCCACATAAAATCAGGGATAACCTACAAAGACAACATGATCTCAGCCCTTTAACTGTCTGAGGGCCAAAGAGGTATCCAATGCATTGTAAACCTCTTTGGCACTCACTGAGTGCCAGAGGGATATCCAGACCGTTGTGTTGCAATCCATTGCATACCTCTCTGGCATTCAAAGGGGGATAGGAAACATCTGCCTCTCCAGCTGTTGGAGATTACAACTTCTATCATCCCCACAGTGCAAATGGACCAGTATCTCTTAACCCTTTCAGTGCCAGAGGGTTCCCGCTCTGCGGAGCAATGTGTTGGACACCTTTCTGACACTCAAAGGGTTAATTTTCAAAGTCTATGTTTATATATGCTTGTTGCAAAAAAAAACAAAAAAAAAAAAACAAAATCTAACAAAATGCCAAACCTATTCTATATTTATTTTAAAGTGGTAAAATCCTCCTGAGTTGAACAACAGAACTCCCACTGCTGAGAGGTGCTTTATTCTAAAGTTATAGCAGCTCAAACTTGAATTTTTAGGTGCAGTATCTGAATGGCCTGAAATGTTTCAGTGGGGCTGTTGCTACACCATCCTATTGATATTTATGGTCAATTGACCAGGTCTTTCCATGGGATGATGTAGCAACAGCCCCACTGTAACATTTCAGGCAATTCAGATACTGCACCTAAAAAAAATTGAGCTGCTATAAATTTAGAATAAAACAGCACTCTGCAGTGGAAGTACTTGTTGTACTCAGCAGGATAAACCTTAATACATAACTGTTACTATATATTAAGTGTTACTATCACTTTAAATTAAGTACACTAATTAGACTAATGTAAACACACACTATACTATATTTACTTAAATTAAGTACAGTAATTTAGGATTCCAGTAGATACTGGCCTTGCAGAAAACTTTTATGGAAAAATTTGATGAACCTTAGAGAGACAGAGAAATCACTGAGGTTTGGGAACAAATCAAAAGGGATATTGTGAACTCTGACAAAGATGAGAGCTTGAGGATTAAGGTAAAAAAATAACATTTTAATTTTCTTTGAAAAAAAATATATAGAGAGAGTGACAAGACCTTCATAGCATACAATGGGTTAAAAGTCCCATTAAAATTAATAAGAATTTTCATCTGTCCCATGTAATGAAGATGATTTGTTCCAGAACTGCTCATGTTTTATATGCATATGACTCTATGAATTCACATTTCTAACAAATCTTAATTGTTCTTGTATTCCTTTGGAAGATAGAGAAATCCCCTATGCATTGTTCGGCAATACACTAAAGACATCTCTGACATCCAAGAAGTAAAATACAAATCTCTTTTGACTTCTTATAAAAAATCACCAGGCGGTTACCCTATTACCCTGAATGCCACAATGCAAGAGAGAGACTCTGTCGGGTAATCACATATCACTGCATGCTAACACTGTGATTTATAGCCCTATGTCTCCTAAAGCTCAGAACTACATTTCCTGTAAATGTGCTGATCTGCTTCTTTGTGTTTACACAGGGCAGAAATATATGTCTTGGCAGATAAACTTGGTGGTTGTTCAAATGGAAAATGATTACCACAATTTCCAAAAACCAACTACTGCAACTGTTCAAAAAAGATGTATTGCAATTTGCAAACTCTTAAGCTGGTCATACATGAAGGGACTTATACTGATGCAAAAGATTTGCCGTTCTGGAGCAAACCAACTGTATCATAGGAATCAAATGGAAATTCCCCATATATAAACTGACTTAAATTGGACGTTTCACCCCACCTCTAGAGATTATCCAAGTATTCAAGCGTTCAAACGTTACATTTTAAATCAACCAGAATGTTTATCCCCCTCCCCACGGTGCATTTGGTTCAATCCATTCCAGAATATGCCATAAGGCAGGAGGAAAAAAAATAGATACAATCCTAGAACAATGGTGCTTTTAACCCCATAAATGCTAGAGAGGTCATAAACTCATTCATTTGAATTTGGGGAAATTTTATTCGTCCCCTATGAGGCAGTTGGTTTGCTCCAGAATTGTACCTCTGTCCCCTTCTACATAAGGTCCCAAAGTTTGGGAGTGTGTTAAGGCCTGTGAGGATATTTACTTATCCATAAAACAAGTACGTGGAAAAGGAGATTGGGCATTATGGGTAAAAGTAAAGGAGAACAGTTCTTGGGGCAAACCATTTGCACAATAAGGGAAAAAGAACAACCCCCATTGATTTGAATGGGACTGTTAACCCCTTGAATTCTAGAGAGGTCTCCAATGCATTGCTCCGTATTGGGTCAGAGACCTCTTTAGCATTCAGAAGGAGAAAAGCCCCCATTTTAAAAAATGGAAATTTGAGGAGTTTTTATTTGTTTTCTATGGTGCAGTTGGTTTGCTCCGGAATTACACCTCTTTCTGGATAAGTCCCCAAAAGACCCAAAGCGAGCTCATTACTGTGGGGATGTTAGATTAGCCATAAAATAAAGGTACAGAGTCGTCAGTAGTCAGAGAAAAGAGAGACTGTCTTACTGGTAATCCATTATCTCCTTGTTTCCCGGGTTTTCCGCTTGGCCCAGGTACTCCTTGTGCTCCTGGGGATCCCTACAATGAAAAAGCAAACACTGAATAAATGCTATCACTGGAAATGTTACCAGGTCTTTGGTAAAGTGAAATTGTTGGATTATTTCCACATGAATAACCGATGGAAAATGCTTCTACGTGATCATATTTCTTATACTAGCAAATACTTGTCCTCCGCAACCTAAGTCATCTGCCACTATACAATGTGAAAGGCATGCTGTTAGCATTAGGTAATAATAGGCTGCATATTAGTCTGCCTTAACTCCTCAAGTAATAGAGGGGTGTACAATGAGAGCAGAACTAAGACCAACACTCTCTTACCTTAATATGACTAGGAAATCCTATTGGCTCCTATAAACTATATCCCTGTGCCTTTGTTCAAGAGGTAGCATCTTCAATCAGTTCTGGGTATCATGTCCATGGGGTAGGACATGACAGTTGTTTGCAAGTTTTTAAAGATGAAGCAGGCAGACTGCATGAGTCTACTTAATCCTCTAAGGACCACACGGGTATACCAGGTGCAGTGAGCAGAGTTTAAAGTCCTGTACTCTTGTTAGCAATGTCATGTCTGCTTGCATGAACATGACATCCCCAACTGATTGAAGATGTTCTCTACTGAATCAAGAGGCAAGGGAAAAATGTATAGGGGCCATTAGGATTTTCTGATCATAATTAAGTAAATGGGGGTTATTATTAGGACATATTAGTTTTCCTTGAATCTGGGCTGCAAATCTTAATAATCCCTAGGAATCAATTCTACGTAGGTTGGATATCTAAAATGTATTTTTAATGTGTACTGGATATCATGTGCATGGAGGCAGACATGAGTAATTTTGCAGACATCCGAGACCACAAACTACTTCAAATAAAAGCTTCTTCAGAATCCTTCTGTGGGATGGATGTGAGGTCCTTGAGTACAACAAAAATTCATATCTTCCTCCATGGTCCACGATGTGCAGTAAGGACTAAAGATTCATTCTGGGAAACAGCCCACACAGAACTGGTTGATAGTGATCATTAGGATTTTCTGCCCAGATTAAGAAAACCAGGGATTTATTATGGGGAAAATTAGCTTTACTTTAACCCTTTGAGCGGCAGAGGGGTACGCAATGCATTGTGAAGCAATGCATTACACACTACTATGGTATTCAGAGGGTTGAAGTGGAACTAATACCTTATAACAATGCAAACGGTTTTGAAAGAACTTTCAAAATAACCTGTATGTGATTTTAGCTCTTTTCTATTAAAAACGATATTTTATCAGATACATAGCTCCAGTTGTTTGTCAGTGTATGAACTTTAGACAGTCCAGGCTGACATGCCTTCCAGATATTAACATTCCTCACTGCTCTGCCTCCCAGCTGCTACTTCCGATGGTCAGTAATACCTAATCTGTATAAACTGACATATACAAATGCCAAATATCACGTAAATTACAACCCTTTGAGTGCCAGAGAGGTGTCCAGAGCATTGTGTTTCAATGCGTTGGTTACCTCTCTGGCAGTCAAAGGGTTATATAAAAAGGTGCTTTCGATAGGTTGTTTGATGCCTTAGTTTCACTTTAAAGTTAAAGGTTGGGGAGGTAAGAAAACGTACCATTGGTCCAGGTGGTCCTCTAGGTCCTACTGCACCGTCTTTCCCTGTGAAACCCTGCACATGCACACAAAGAAAAAAGAGAATGAATATGCCACAATATGACAATGAATGCACATATATGGTATATGCTATTAACCCTTAGAGTTCCAGAGGGGTACAGAATGCATTGCAAAGCAATGCGTTCCGTACCCCTCTGGCACTCAAAGGGTTAAGGGAGATCGTTTTTACTGGGAGAGAAAATGCAGCTTTTCAAAAACCTCAAAGCATCTCTGATTAAAACTGGACTTTGAATAGGGATTGACGTAAGTTAACCCTTTGAGTGTCATGGAGGTGAGTGCAAGACCCTGCAGAGCAATGTGTTGCATATCCATCTGGCACTTACAGGGTCAAGTATGAGCACAAGCATTTGAGCCCTGTAAGGATCGGAGGAGTGTGCAATATATTGCACATCCCTGTGGTCCATAAATGGTTAACCCTTTGAATGACAGAGGGGTAGGCAATGCACTGCTCCGCAGTGTAGTGTGTATACCTCTCTGGCACTCAAAGTGTTAATCTATTTATTTATTTATTTGCCAAAAAAAAAATTCATTATCAGGAATAAGCAAAAAAACTGAATCCAAACCAATTCCCAAAACAAAGCGAGGACAAACATTAGAGCCAAAAGCAAAATGTCAGTGAAATCATCCTCCAGTAAGTCACTGCTATACTGCTGAATCACCTTGTAAGGGAACGTGCACCAGCTGCACCGCAAGGAACAAATACAAAGTGCTCCTATTCATATAACCCCCTGGATGCTAGAGAGGTCTCCAAAGCATTGCAAAGCAATGAGTTGGATTCCTCTCTAGTATTCAATGGGTTAAAAAAACCTTTAATTCGATGGGAATTTTCATTTCTCGCCCCATGGAACAGTTGATTTGTCCCAGAATTGCTCCTGTTTAGTTTTCTGAATACAGCTCATAGAGTCTTTTTTTACAGTTTTACAAAGCAATCCAGGAGTTAAAATCTCCATTTAAATCAATGGGAATGTGTATTTATCTCTATGCTGCACTTCCATTGCTCTAGAATTGCTCTGTTTATTTAGTCTCATGGCCCCATGAAGTAGAAGCTTTATGTTTTTCTTGGTTTTCCATATAACAGGAAATCAGTCGTCTAGAAAGCAGCACGATCCCTTGATAGGCTTCGGATTTAGCACAACTGATAACGGTACATATGAACCAAGATTTGGAGCCATTCTGGAGCAAACCAAATGCACTACAGGAGACAAATAAAAATGCCCCTAATTCCCATTGTTTTATATGTGGTTTTTAACCCCTTAATGCTAGGGAATGCAAAGCAATGCATAAGAAAGCTCTGTATCATTCAAGTGGTTAACCCTACATGTGCCAGAGGGGGTATACAATGTAATGCAATGAGTTGGATACATTTCTGGAACTCAAAGGCTTAAAAAGTCTGTGTAAAAGCAACATCCCGTACTAGGAAGAGAAGCGTGGCATTACCCTCAAGCAAAGGGGGGAAGTGTCGACAAAAAGGCATGGAGAGGCCTGAAGGGGTGGGCAACATGGAGTGAGGTAGCCATGGAGGTAGGAGGAGAGATATATAGAACGAATTGGAGGGAGAGACATGGGACACACATATGGAGTTAATGTATTCACATACAGTAATGTGGTTTACGTTGCCTTGTGGTTTCAGTAGTATATTCCCCAGGGTGCCATTACTCTAGAGTGTTTTTACACGTGTTCCCAGCTGGAGTGTGTGTGTGACATTGTCTGAAGTTAAACTGCGCTACTTCCTTTGGCAAGACAGAAAGTCAGTTTATCACTGAACATTGTTACATAGTCTCTTCCCACTACGTACAAAGCAACACCAGAGCAGAGAGCTGAACAGAGTCTAGGTGAGTTAACAAATACACAGAGGACACGATCATACTGTATGGATGGAGGACAGCACTGGGATCATGTGTAGGATTGGCACAAAGGAACGGGATCACCAAGTATCAGATAGGACAATCCCAAGGAGGGCAATGCTGTGCTCTTTTTGGTTGGTAAATGGCAAAAGGGAGGCTGGGAGGGACGAGGAGGCCAAGAGGAGAAAGGGAGGGTAGAATTTGGGAAGATGCAAAAGGGATAGTGGGAGGGGAAAAATTAAAAGTAAAATCAATGGAAACGAGGGGTGGGAGACGGCCTTGTGTATCGTGTGAGCTAGCATGGCACAGAATGGCCTATGGGGCTACTCCCCCTCTGACCACTACTATCAGAATCATAACCCATGATTGGACCAATGAGATGGAGTAGATCTGTATAACTCCTCATTACTGCCGCTCTTGGGTGGGTGTGTCTATGGACAAAGAATTGGGTCACACAGCACTTCCTCTTTTATATATATATGTAGATAGATATATGAAGCAGTTTGTTTACCCCAGATTTGCTCCAGTTCCTCCTCACTTCAAAGAGCCATCGGCACAAAGTAAAGAAGAGTAATTCTTGAGCCAACCAACTTCACCATAATGGACAAATGAAAAGTCCCAGACTTTCCATTGATTTAAATGGGATTGTTTACAACTTGAATGCTAAAGTGATTGCAGATTGCTTGTAACTGATAAGTGATAGTGATACACTTACTTGTTCTTGTTAACAGAGATATTAACACTTGTGGTTGTTGCATGATAGTGATACGCTCACTTCTTTTGTTAAGTGATAGTGATATGTTCACTTGGTGTTAAGTGATATTAATATAATAATATCAAAGTATTTTACCAGGAAGGATAAATTGAGATTGTCTGATTTTCAAGTATGTCCTGGGGGTATAGATATTATTACCCAATTTAATGGTACTCATTTTATCTACCTTGGAAGGATAAAAGGCTGAGTTAATCCTGCTGGGACTAGAATCTGTGACCTTGCAGTCTGAACAGATTCTAGCTGGTGCATTAACCAAATGAGCCATCTCACCAACCATGTTCAATTGTAGTTGTTAAGTGATAGTGATATGCTTATGTGTTGCTGTAAAGTCATTGTGGTATGCTTGCTTTTTGTTCCCAAAGCATGTTATTCTGTTCTGGCCTAAAACTGTAATTATGAAACATAACCAATAAAATACTTATTAGAAACAGATCAAGCCTTATTTAAATAAATGGGAATGTCCACGTACCACCTATGGTACAGCTGTTTTTCCCAGAATTGCTGCTCATTGTTTTGCATATGACCCAAAATGCACTCAGTTTTTCTGTTTAGATTGTGAGCATAAAATGTTATTCCATTTGGATGTGAGCAGCAATGCCGCACACTGCTCACTTGTTCACACATTTCTGTGGTTGTTCTTTGAACTCTGCTTACCAAATGAATTATTTACACTTAAAAGCTGGATGTCAGAATCATTGGAGGCTAAGAAGGATTTCAGTGTGATCTATCTAATAAAAAAAATCATGTGTTTACCTTTGTTATGTTTTTATGATAGCTGCATCCAGCTCTATCCTTTGGTGTTAATCCAAACAAAACTTTCTCTTGCATAATTTCACCTTCCCCTCCCCAAATAAAACAATAAACGACCTATCAGTCTTGAGAAGCAAGAATGTGTTTTGGGGAGTCAGCATAGCATATCAAACCCCTACTATTTCCAGAAAGTGCATATTGAATGATTAACTCCTCGGAAGCGAAAGTTGCCTCTAAAGCATCACAAAATGCTAACAAAGCAATAAAGTTATAGTATGTAAAATATATATTGTAATGCTTTCGCATCAAATAGATGATTTTGCAGAAGCAGCTGTATGTAATCAGTTTTCATTTAAAAATATTATGAGATATTTAGGTTTCTTTATTTGTTAGTTAATGTAAATCTGGCAACCTTTCCTGGCAGAAGCTAAAATTCACCCTGCTCCACATTACCAACTGCCACTTTCTACCAGGAAATAACAGCTTGGTTGCATAAATATCAAATAAATAAAGTTAAATATTTCATTAATTATTGTTTGAAATTTAAATGTCAAACATAAATATAGGCAGATTTCAAATATCTTTCAAAATCACTTATATAAGATCCATTGGATATATTGCTTCCACTCATTTACAACAAATATGGGAACCCCCGACTGGTGATAAGCATTCACACTCTGCCGACCAGGGGATGTCAATGGCAAGATCATAAATGGGGAGAAGCTTAATTGGGTGAGTGGGGCTTATTCATCTATATGTCATAACATGGGTTGCAAGTGGACAGAACAGGGTGGGAAGGACAAGAAGTGGGAGGAACAGAAAGGAATGGAGAAGAAACTCCCCACCAATGGAGAACCAGCCTCCGTCCCCTGACACCCAGTAACTCTGTCTGAAAACCAGAGTCTCTGGAGCAGATCTGAAGAGTTCTCAGGTAATGGTGATAAGGAAAAAAGGGTAATCAATTTGAAGGGAAATCATAAGATGCAGAGAGAAAATGTTGGATTCAACTACACAAGAATATATTTTCATATTTTAATGTTTTAGAATATGGTAAAATACTCATTAGCTGTTGCTGTGAGCCACTGAGCTCTAACAGGCTAATTATTTCACTGCTAGGGAAGCCAGAAATATATGGAAACAAGTGTGTTAAATATATCAACTAAACTAAAGCGATTTGGTTTTGCTTGGCAGCTGCACATTCCCATATTTCTTCCTCCCGGATCTCTTTGATATACAAGTGCACAATCTAGTAATACATAATTGGAGGATCTCAAGTTGCACAAACGCATTAATTTAGTTTATTCTGTGTTCCGTGGATCAAATAAACAATTGTAATAGAAACAACAGATATGTCTATGGAGTTATAAATAAAAAAAAGCCCTGGAAAGTTTCTGCTTGGATCACTTATTATAAGGAAGGATTACATGAAAGATGTTTTGGATCAGTAGAAGGTTTTCCAGCATGAGCCCTGAGATGCCTGCAGGTGATTAATTTAAACTGGAAGGGTTTTAACTATATAAGTAAATATGTTGTGTGAATTCTTAATAGATACAAATTCATTTCATATAGTTTACATTCAAAAATTTAAAGGAACACTAGCTCCTCCCAATAATAACCCTACTTACCTTAACATGGGCAGGAAATCCCACTGACCGCTATGAATCAATTCTGTATAAACTGATTCTCAAAAATGAATCTCTCCTTAGTGCTGGATTTCATGTCCATGGAGGCAGACATAATTATTTGTCACAGGAAGCCAAACTCTTCCCACTGAAGGCTCCTAAGAAGTGTTCAGTGGGAGGAGTTGAGTCCAGGAGTCCTGCACAAAGAAACCTGTCTTCCTCCATGGACATGGTATCCACTGCCAATTAAAGATGGATTTTGGATAACCAATCCTTATGAAATATTTTCAAAATGGTCATTAGGATTTTCTGCACAGATTAGTTTAACTAGGGGTTATTAATTGCAGGAGTTAGTGTTCTTTAAAAAAAAACTGCAGCTTTAACCCCTTGATTGTTAGAGGAACCTCCATTGCAATGCTATATAATGCATTGCAGATGTTTGTAGCATAAAGGGGGTTAAGTGTTCAATTTAGGCCCATGGTGTTAACTGAAGAGGCTAAAGCCCCAGCTCTCATTTTTAAAGTCTTAGGTCATGTTGCCCATGTGGGACAGGAATGGCACTAATCTCCCTACTAGTAATGGTTCCACTAAGCTGAATGGTGAAGTAATAATGAATTAGGCTAGTACAAGCCCTGGGTCTTTTGGCAAAAGTGGTGCAATTCTGGAGAACACAAACTTCACCATAGAGTTAAAATTACAATTCTGTAAATTTCCTTTGATTAAAATGGGGCTTTTTACCCCTTGAATGCTAGAGAGATCTCCAACCCACAAGATGGAAAGTTGTGTGGCATTCAATGGGGTAAATGTGCCATTTATGAATATTCCTGTTTCTCCCTTATGGTACAAGTATTTTGATTTAGAATTACTCCAGTTCTTCTTGGTAAATTAGCCTCCCTGTCCAATTCCCTTAAAAAAAACAACTTATTGTGAAGTAATGCATTGGAAACCTGTCTAGCATTCAAGGGGATAATATATACAAAGCATAGTAATGCACACATGTTGGGAAATGTCTCACCATTCTCCATTATTGATTTGGAACACATACAGATAACAAAAGCTATGCCAGGGGCTCAATACTGCATCCCTATGATTCACCAGTTCTAAACCATAGAGCCTTCTTCAATGAATCTGTGCAAGAGTAGAGAGTGTAAACAAGAGCCTCATAGCAGCCTGTTCTGGAAACATTCAGCCCCAAACAATGTCAAAGGCCAGTGGGATCTTGCTGAATGCCATGTATTTGTCATGTGAATGTATATTTTGGGGGAATTTTAATGGATTATAGTTTCCATTTAATATTGTAATCTACAATTTAAATGGATAGTAATTTTTCAAACTAAAAGCGGCTCCAATTAATCTTCATAGTATTTGGGCCATGGAGAGTGTTATTTCAGTACTGTCAGAGTTGTAGTTCAAGAGTAATTGAATGATAAAGTTTCCCCCTCCCGCCCCTTTTACCTAGCGTAAGCCACCTCCCCTCAGATCTGGAATCTGGACTTGAGACCAGACATTTCACAGCAAGGGACACTCTTCTTACTGTGAGCATAAGGAAAAGCCTGACCCCCTTGACAGTTTTTTCCCTTATGTTAATTGAAGATTGTCCATGTCTGCAAGCCACCTGGACACCACCTTGCTGCTCTGAGGTGAGCAGTGTTGCATCAGTAAAAGGGGCGGGAGGGGGATACTTTATCATTCAATTACTCTTGAACTACAACTCTGATAGTATTGAAATAACACTCTCTGTGGCCCAAATACTATGAAGATTAGTTGGAGCTTCTTTTATTTTGAAACATTAATATCCCTTTAATACGTGTTTATGAAGGGACAGGTTTACAAGAAACAGTAGTAATACATTTTACCAAAATTTGAAGAAACTATAAAATATATGTTAAAACTGAAAGTCAAATGACATTCTGGATCCCTGACAAATCCACTCAGGGGCTGAGAATTAAGTGGAATAATGAGTAAAGATGAAGTCTCATCTCTAAAACCTGTCACTCCCCTCACTGGTCTGCCTCTTCCACACCCTCAGTCCTCTCACATCTCAATTCTTCAAGCTCTCAACCGTCTCACTTATCTCCATTCTTTAGGTTTCTACCCCTCTCAGTGATCTGCCTCCTCCGCACATTCAGTCCTCTCACTTATCCCATTCTTCAAGCTCTCAACCCTCTCACCGGTCTGTCTCCTCCACACACTCAGTCCTCTCATGTATCCATTCTTCAAGTTTGCACCTCTCATTGATCTGCACCCTACACACATTCACTGATTTCACTTAACTATACTTCAGTCTCATAACCATATCACTGATCTACATACTACACACTCACCACTCACTAATCTTTATCTTCAACACATACCTTCTCTCATGAATCTATTTTTTCCACACAACCACTCCACTCACTGATCTCTAACCTAAACACTCCCTCCTTTCACTGTTTTGCATCACACATTTGTATATTCTGTCAAGGGGGACAATGAGTTGGGATAAGACAGAACTGTACAGGAATGGGATGGAAGTGAATAGAAGTAAAGCATTGGATTGGGGAGCAGTATATATATGGCAATGGTGACGAGCCATTGAGATTGACTGATGGCAGTGAAAACAGAAAGAGAGGCTGTAGCATATACAGGTTCTTATTCTCTGGGAGGGGGAAAGCTGTTGTATATCTTATTTCCATTTCAGGTAAAGTAATATTTACAGAATGTAACCGTTTTGCCCACAATTATAATTTGTTGGTCTGAGCTGGAGTTAGTGTACCAATGTCAAAAGTTCAAATCCTCTTTCTAAATGATTAACAAGTGGAAAATGGTAAATAAATATATGTAGCTTCAATTCCAAATCTGCAAGGTAACACATGTTCTCATTTTACCTTAACAACATGAAACGACAATTTTGTTTTAAATCACAGATTACAGATTTACGTGGAAAAAATATGTATAATTAGTATATTCCTCAGACGGCTAATGTTTGTAACTTTAGTCTCAGAAGACGGGCTTATGTTGAGGACTGATAAGACTGAAGAAGGGGCTTTCTGGGGATTGTGGGAGGTTAGTCTGTGTGTAAGTACCTCATATTAATGTTAGCTATAAGATAAAAACAAGTATTTTTTATTTTTAATAAAGCAACACAGCCTGTGGCAAATGTACTCAACATCCAAGTACTGCTGGCTAAATTTCTCAGCTTATTTGGGAGGTGTTTTCTGTTTCAATCCATAAGTAAGTGAACTATGTTCCATTATGGCTCATATACACAAAGTAAAAGACAAGCAATTCTAGAGTAAACCAACTTTACTACAGTATACAAAATAACCAGTTTCATTTATTTATTCAGGGCTTGTAAACCTGGTGTGTATTGGTGACCTGTATAGAATTAAAAGGGTTATAAACCCAATTTAAATAACTGGAAATCTGGGGATTGTTTTATTTGTTTCCCATGGTGCAGTTGGTTTGTCAAAGAATTGTTCTGCTTCCTTTGTACACATGGCCCTGTGTATGAATTAGCAATAGCTAATGGTTTTAATAATATTTGTTTACATGCTTTTTTACAAGTGCTATCATCATAAACACATGACAGAGGAATTAATTAGAAAAAATGTATTTCCATACAGGATGTTCAGCTATTCAAATTATAATTAAGTATAGAATGGATTGTGTTAAACCATAAAATACATGTGGGACTACTTTGTTTTTATAAAGTCATACATTTAACACTTGAACTCTTTAGCACTCAAAGGGTTAAGGACTTGGCCCTTAACCTTTTGAGTGCAAGAGGGGTATGCAATGCATTGCAAGTCAATGCGTTGCATACCCCTCTGGCATTCAAAGAGTTAAGGAATTTAAAAAGACTCACCCTTGGCCCTGTTGGTCCCATAGGTCCTGGTGGTCCAGTAACTCCAGGAGCCCCCTGGAAAGAAAAATCATTTTTAATTAAAGGAGCACTTCATTTGGACATATACTTCTAATGGATGCTATGAATCAGTTTTGCATAGGAAGGTTCTGCAAAATGAATCTTTAATTGGTACTGGTTTTCCTGTTTGTTGAGGCAGACATGACTCTTTTTGCATCACACTTAAAATCCAAACTCCTCCCACTGATGTACTCATAGGCAGTCTTCAGTGGGTGGAGTTTGGAGTACAGGAATGCTACAATATATCCTCATGTCTGCCCCTGAACTTAATACTTAGTACCAAGTAAAGATTCATTTTGATGAACAAAGCCAAAGAGAATTGATCAATAGAGGCCATTTGGATTTTCTGCCCAAATTAAGGTAAAAATGTATTATTCAGAGGTTTTTGTCTCCTTTAAAATAATAGTAATGTTTCATAATAAAAGCATCTCCAATTAATCTTCATAGTATTTGGGCCATTGAGAGTATTATTTCAGTACTCTCAGAATTTTAGTTCAAGAGTAATTGAATGATAAAGTATCCTACTCCTCCCCTTTTACTGATATAACACTGATCAGCTCAGAGTAGCAGGGTGGTGTCCAAGTGGATTGCAGAAGGACAATCTTCAATCAACATAAGGGAAAAACCTGTCAAAAAGGGCAGGGTTTTCCTTGTTCTCACAGTAAGAAGACTGTCCCTTGCTGTGAGCTGTCTGGTCTTAAGACCAGATTCTACATCTGAGGGGAGGTGGCTTACACTAGGTAAAAGAGGTGCGAGAGGGACACTTTATCATTCAATTACTCTTGAACTATAAATCTGACAGTATTGAAATAACACTCTCTATGGCTCAAACACTATGAAGATTTATTGGAGCTGCTATTTTGTAAAACATTACTGTCCCTTTAAAGCATACTTTGAAAATCCAAATGTTTACTTATAAATTTGAAATCTGCTTATTCTGTTTCATTATTTTGCATACAATTATCAAATATCTGTCAATAATCATTGAGGCTGATGTACTAAAAAGAACCGTCTCAGTTGCGGGTACACCAACTTCATCATAGCAAACATATTAAAGTGTTAGTAATGTCTGAAAAAACCTTTTTTGCATTTAGTAGAGCTTAAAAAGCTGATCTAAATGCAAAACAACGTATCTCTCAAACCGCTATGGTTTAAGAGATACGGGCGTTTAAAGTTTGATTTCTCCTACTGACAGCTGTAAAGCTGTCAGCAGGAGATCCGTGTCGGTCGACACGCTGGCGCTTGAGAAGTGCCGAGTTCTCTTTACTTACATGGAATCCCTTCATTGGAATGGTCTAAAACGTGTGCCTGAACACTAGGCACACGTTTTAGACCATTCCAATGAAGGGATTCCGTGTAAGTAACGAGATCCCGGCACTTCTCAACGCCAGCGTGTCGACCGACACGGATCTCCTGCTGACAGCTTTACAGCTGTCAGTAGGAGAAATCAAACTTTAAACGCCCGTATCTCTTAAACCATATCGGTTTGAGAGATACGTTTTTTTGCATTTAGATCAGCTTTTTAAGCTCTTCTACATGCAAAAAAATTTTTTTCAGACATTACTAACACTTTAAAAATGCCCATTGGTTTAAAAGGGGCTTTTAACCCCATGAATGCTAGAAAAGGTCTCCAACACCTAGCATTCAATGGGTTAACCCTTTGAGTGCCAGAAGGGGTACACAACGCATTGCTTTGCAATGCGTTGTGTACCCCTCTGGCACTCAAAGGTTTAAAAAAACTTCACTGGAAAATGTTATTTGTCTCTTATGGTGTAATTGCTTTGTCCCAGAATTGCTCCGATTCTTCTTAACACATCAGTCTCATTGGAGAGATGAAAAACCAGCGTACCATCCTTCCTGGTAGTCCTGGGTCACCGGGATCACCTTTTATTCCTTGGCGGCCCTGTAGAATCAAAAGATAACATTTAATGGCAAATACATCCTCAATGTCAAACAAATGTACAGCATATTTGTAAAGACAAACAATAAACATCCTCTGCATGTTTATCCTCCAACTAAATACATAGCAGTCTTATGCTTTTTAGTGCAAAGCCTTATGCTGAGTATGCAAGTCAAGTTACTGATATATTACCAAAAAAACAAAAGAGTAGCAAAAAAAACTGGAGCAATTATGGAGCAAACCAGTGCACCATAATGATTTAAAAACCCTTTGAGTGCCAGAGGGGTATTCAGTGCATTGCTTTATAATGTGTTGGGTAAAGCTACGCAACTCAAAGGGTTAAAATGGGCTTTTAAATCATTGAATGCTAGGGAGGTTTCCTACTTAGAGCTTTGCAATGCATTGGAGACCTCACTAACATTGAGCAGCTTAAAATCCCCATTAAATCACTAGGAATTTGCATTTGTTTCTTATCGAGCAGTTGGTTTGCTCCAGAATTGTTCAATATTTGTTTTTGTTTATATGGCTAATAATATTTTAACCCTATGAGTGCTAGACAGTTATCCAACGTATTAGCACGCAAAGGGTTAAAACAACAGGAACATAAAAATGAGCAAATTCAAATCCTAAACCTTTACCTCCGTGTGCTCTTGGGACTTTACAAGTAGGTAGCCATGGACTGAGAGTTTAAAGTGGACCTGTCACTTTAAGATAAGTTTCATTTATTTTAACCCTATGAGTGCCATAGGGATGTGCGACACATTGCTCTGTAATGCATTGCACACCCTTGTGACACTCAAAGGGTTGAAGGAAATTAACCCTCTGAACAGCAGAGAGGTATCTAACGAATTGCAAAGCAATGCGTTAGATACCTCTCCGGCACTCATAGGGTTAAAAACGGCATGTACGCTGTACAAGTCATTTGTTTGTAAAAGAAATAATTTTGGAGAAATAAACTATTTCTGGGTGGCACAGTGTGGCAGTTTATGCAAGTTGGTTTCTGTCTTGGGTCAAACACACACTGCTAGGAACTAATCCAGGCATGCACTGGGGCATATCTAGTAACAAAGTGAGCAATCCATTTGGCCTCAATACTAACTATTTAGCACAATATGCAGGGCACTAAAATAAATGACCACACTGTACCGCTAAAACACGTAGGTTCAGGTCTCAAAAATGACTTATTCTGCAGAAAAATGGCTACTATGATAGTCAAAATATCCTCCGTGCAAACAGCAGCACCACTGGCAGCAACTTGGCAGGTTGTGTCACAAGGACGTGTTTACTGCTAATGTTGCCCCTATGCGGTGATCTGTTCACTTTAACTCTTTCAGTGTCAGAGGGGCACACAACACACTGCTATTTCAGAACAGTAAATCCAAGTGTACTTTAACCCATTAACAACCAGAGTGTGCACAATGCATTGCAAGGCAATGCTTTATATACCACTGTGGTCTTTATGAGAAGCAGCAGTTGGAACAGTTGGAGGCAGTAGGAACATGTGGTTAAAAGGACCTTATACTTACAGGTTCACCAGGAATGGAAAGTCCATTTGGTCCTTGAGGTCCAGGTGGTCCTTGTGGGCCAGGAAGACCTTGTTCTCCTCGTTGACCTGGAGGTCCCTTTTATATTACAAAAGGAAGGAAAGAAATTAATATGTGAGGAATTAATATTTATAGTACATAAAAAGTGCATTACTATACATGCAGACATATAGTTTGGATCAATATACGCACATATGAAGTGCTTAGAATAAACGAATAACCAAGATACATCACGCTCATTAATACTGCTTAACTTTCATAGCCAATAGAAAAAAATGTGCCAAAACTAGTCATGTAACTAGATATCTCTGTGGGGATAATGCTACAATATTTTATAAGGCCAGCACATTATAAGAAGGAAGTAATGCAAGTATTATGGGCAGATGTGGAATGAATTATTGACAAAGGGACCAAATAATATATTTTTTGAAGTATTTGATAACGTAGAACCATCTTTCGATTCGCTTTGCATTTATCAAAGTACATCACAAAATTAAAATATTGAAAATAATTAATATTTTGCATGTGGCTGCTGCATATCAGCTAATGGGTAACAGAGGGCATGTAAGCTAGACCACATCTTTCTTCCATTATGTGTGGATCCAATTTCCTTTTAAGTGGAATTGTCTGTTTCTAACAAACAGGTAATTTTGAAAGCTCTTTCAAAATAATATATATGCTGCTTGAACTATTTTGTATTAAAAATAGTTTTTTAATTATTTTGCTTGATTTACGAGTGCTCAGAGGGGTGATTATGCTAATTAACACACTGTAGTGAGCATGATGACCCGAAACTAGCTTTCCTTCTCTGCTCTTTCCCACCCAACTTCCTCCTTCTCCCTCCCACTATGTTAAAACAGATGTTCACTTCTTCAACGCTAGAAAGAATTGCTTTGCAATGACCTGGAGACCTCACAACCATTCAGGATGCTTAAAAGTCCTGTTTAAGTCAAAGTTAATTTTGGGAACATTTATTCATCCCCTACAGTGCAGGTGGTTTGAGCCACAATTGTTCCATGGCCCATGGTATTCTTGAACTTTGTCAGTATGTTTCCCTACTGCCCAATAGCTTTCGGACTCATACAATCTGATTTGAGGGATGTGTTGGGAATAAATTATAGCCTTTAAACCCTCTGAGTACCAGAGGGGTAAGCAATGCATTGCAAAGCGATGCTTTGCGGACCCCTCTGGCACTCAAAGGGTTAAGCCAAAGCTCCACCAACAAAGGCACTAAGGTTGATTTAGTAAAAACTGGAGCAAACCAACAACATCAGAGATACAAATTCACATTCATTTGAATTAGTTTTTTATGCCCTTGAATGCTAGAACTATATCCAGGACACTTGTAAGCAATACATTGAAGATCTCTATAGGATTCAAGGAGTTAAATCAATGTAAATTTTCATTTGTTCCCTATACTGCAGATGTTTGCTCCAGAAATGATCTTAGTAAATCACCCTCACTGAATTGTTGTGATAAGCATTGACACAGAGGTCAATATCAAAATATCTTCCTAAATCTTCCATAGCATTGTCAGTAGAATTCAAGTTCCTACTATATTCCACCAAGCCCTCTCAGATTACAAATAATTGCTCACCTTCTGACTTCAATTCTCCAGCACAGCAGCAGTAAAATAAAAGAAAATACATATTTTTCTGTGCAGTTCTTTTGAACCACTTGGATACTAGAAGTGTTCCCAGCACATTACAAGACATCACTAATTCAAGGATTTACACTAGGGATACTTACTTTTGGCTCTCCAGCAACTGCACACTACAACTCCCCTTGGCTGATTAGGAAACTTGGGAATTGTAATCCTCAGTGGACCTTACATACAATTCTGGAGAAAACCAGTTGTATCACAGCAGACAATTGAAAATCCCTTTTGATTTAAATGGTGCTTTTAAACCCTTGAATCCTAGACAAGCTCTAGCATTCAAGGGGTGAAAATCCCCAATTAAATCAATGGGAATTTTAGTAAAGTTTACTTGGCCCCTGGTGTACAACAGAAAAGCTTCACTGTGCGTTTATACAGGACTTTTATACTTTACGACTGAATACCTTGCTTCTAAATATTAACCCTGTGGATGCCAAAGATGTCTCCAACGGATTGTGAAGCAATGTTTTTAACACATCTATAGAATGTAAGGCTGTGATTTCAAAACTGTAGGGGCATGAGGATCTTCTTGAGGAAAAAACAAACTTTAGTACTGTTATGCAGCTTTAGAATTTCCATATTATCTCAAAGTGACCACTTTGAAAAGTTGGAAGAGGCTGGTTTAACCTTTTAAGTGCCAAAGTGGTATCCTACACATTGCTTTTCAATGCATTGGATATCCATCGAGCACTCAAAGGGTTAATGAACTTTTGTGAACAGTAGTCTGCGATGTTTGTACTTCTGATATGGTACATTTGACAGGGAGCTTTTAAATACTGGTTTGTACAAATGTCTGCAGCAAAGTAAAGAATTATATTGATTTAGTGTCTTCAAAATACACTGCAAACTACATAAATTCAAATGACTAATAACAAAAATGGGTTAGATTTATTAATTAAAAGTGGGGCATCAAGGATTGGTGACAACAGAAAGTGAAAAAGTTCAAGAACCACTGATTTTAGGGGTCAAATATGAGATATTAACATTGCTTAGATGAAAACACATCAAAACCCAACATAAAATAATATATTTTACAGTCAATATATAGTACATAGCGCCTCAACAGGTACTTACAGTTGGTCCATCTACACCTCTGTCACCTCTAGGTCCTTTGCTACCAGGGATACCCTACAAGCACAGAAAATCAAATCATTTGTGAAGTATTTATATAAACATCTTGCAGTAATCTTTAATAAAATGTCTCTAGCTCAGTGAGGTTTAAGAAATGTATTTTTCTTCTACATTAAATGGAAGATATTTGGCATTAGGCCATGCAAAATTCT
Source organism: Rhinophrynus dorsalis (assembly GCA_037306005.1). NCBI lineage: Eukaryota > Metazoa > Chordata > Amphibia > Anura > Rhinophrynidae > Rhinophrynus > Rhinophrynus dorsalis. Next base: position 327,344,494 of record CM074720.1, on the reverse strand, counting down.
TTACATAAGCACGTTCGTGTTTCATTACTGCTGCCAGTCTTATTCGGATTGAGAATTTGGGATTTGTATATGTTTCCTAAAGAAAATCCGGCTTATTCTATATAGGAAGAATGTGTTTGTACATTTCTCTGTATTTTGTAATAAACAGTCATGTCCTGATAACTTAAATTATTAATAGCCAGGCCTACACTGATATGGCTGTCAAATACAACAATTGGTATAAGAAGCACAAGCAGGGCTGGATTTCCCAATAGGCAGAGCAGGCAACTGCCTAGAGCTCAAATTTTTGAGTGTTGCTCATGTGCTGGCCACACCCACATTCTAAATTGTGGGCATGGCCAGATCAGTCTCAGTGTCCCTGCACAGGCTATTATATAACCCCTTGCTAGAGAGATCTCCATTGCATTGCTTTGTAATACGGTGGAGATCTCTCTAGCAACCAATGAGTTCAAGCTTTTCTTTGTTTTTGCTTGTTATAGGCCATGGGTATGTTCTGTACCAGGGTAAATGGGATGGGTTGGGGTCATGTGAGAGGAGTAGGGAGCTGGACACAGGCAGAGCTAAAGGTTCCTAGGGGCGCCCGGGATGTAAATCCAGCTCTGAGCACAAGGGCAAAACTGGAGGAATTCTAGAGCAACCAATTATACTAAAGGAAGACCTAAAATTGTGCTATGATTTAAATGGAGATTTAAACCCATTGAATGCTAGAGAGTAGTGTTGAGCGAGCACCGCGATGCTCGGGTGCTCGGGTGCTCTGACCGAGCACCCCCTGCTGCTCGAGTGCTCGGCCGAGCACCCGAGCCCCATTCAAATGAATGGGAGCACTCGAGCATCAAACCAGGCACCCCCTGCTCTGATGAGCGGAGGGTGCCTGGTCAATGTCCCCCTTCATCTCCGCTATGCCCCTCTTCCACAATGTCCCCCTTCATCTCCTCTATGCCATAGAGGAGATGAAGGGGGACATTGTGGAAGAGGGGCATAGCGGAGATGAAGGGGGACATTGTGGAAGAGGGGCATAGACTCTATGCCCCTCTTCCACAATGTCCCCCTTCATCTCCGCTATGCCCCTCTTCCACAATGTCCCCCTTCATCTCCTCTATGGCATAGAGGAGATGAAGGGGGACATTGTGGAAGAGGGGCATAGCGGAGATGAAGGGGCACATTGTGACAGACGGGCATAGCGGAGATGAAGGGGGACATTGTGGAAGAGGGGCATAGAGTCTATGCCCCTCTTCCACAATGTCCCCCTTCATCTCCGCTATGCCCCCTTCATCTCCGCAATGCCCCTGTACCTCCATTCCCTGGTGGTCCAGCGGAGCGTCTTCGGATCTGTGCCTCTTCCGGCACAGATCCCCGCAACCCGAACATGTCGGGCGAGCACATGGCGGTACTCGTACGAGTACCGCCATGTGCCGAGCAGAGCGATGCTCGAGCCGATCCGAGCATCGGCCGAGCACGCTCGCTCAACATTACTAGAGAGGTCTCCAAACGCATTGCTTAGAAATTCACTGGAGACCTCTCTAGCATTCAATGGGTTAAATGACTCATGGAAATCAATGTTGCAGCTGACTTGCTGCGCATTCACATTTGTGTGTATGTGCTAATTTGGAACATAGACACGTATTACTATGAGATGTAATGAAACATACTGGGGCCACTGGGAAATAACAGTATAATACCATAAACTGCAGTGGAACGCTACATAGTTAAATAATATGGGTTTTGGATGTTTTCAATCTGTGGATCACATATGTATTTGAAATAGCAATTATACAGTAATTAAACTACAGAATAAGGTGAAGAGCAGTCTTACAGAGGGGCCGGGGGGTCCTGGTGCTCCCACACTGTCTTGTGCACACGTGCATGCATGTGGCAATGGTGGGCATTTGGCTTCATCTCTCTGAAAAAGCATAAAAACAAAGTAATTAAAGTATGACTGTTATTAATTCATTCAACTCTGAAACAATAGAGGGAACACTAAATTACATTGTGTTTAGCATCTCAATTTTGTTCATATTTCACTTGCATTTATGTATGATAAAATGATGTATGACACTGTATAAATAAAGATACATACATACAGATATACAGTATTAAGGTGTTCGTAGCATGTCCATCGCTCCCAGTTGTTGAATGGGGTACTGAACTTCATAACCGGCACCAAATAAGTGGTGATAAATAATTGAAGAGATATGACATTTTCCACCCATTCACTCATTTATCAGTAACAAAGTAGACATTTTGAAGACCCAAAATATCAACAAATAATAAGTGTAAGATTTATGTATGTGATTCCCTAGTATATGCCTCTTACTGGGTTTTGTTTTTTATTAAAGGGATAGTAATGTTTCCAAATAAAAGCAGCTCCAGTTAATCTTCATAGTATTTGGCCACGGAGAGTGTTATTTCAATACTGTCAGAGTTGTAGTTCAAGAGTAATGGAATTATAAAATTTCCTCCTCCTGCCCCTTTTACGCCCCTCAGATGTGGAATTTGGTCTTAAGACAAGACAGCTCACAGCAAGGGACAATCGTCTTACTTTGAGCATAAGGAAAACCCTGCCCCCTTGACAGGTTCTTCAGGTTTTTCCCTTATGCTAATTGAAGACTGTCCCTCTCTGCAAGCCATATGGACACCATCTTTCTGTTCTGAGGTGAGCAGTGTTATATCAGTAAAATGGGGGAGGGGGATATTATATCATTCAATTTCTCTTGAACCACAACTTAAACAGTATTGAAATAACACTATGGCCCAAATACTATGAAGATTAATTGGAGCCGCTTTTTTGTAGAAACATTACTATCCCTTTAAATAGAACCGAAAAATTATTTTTTTTTCAATATATAAAATAAACTCTATTATTTATGCAGTCTAATCCTATCTTAACCCTTTTATTTCCATTACTGATCTTTGAAACATAGTGATTTCATACAAAAACTGGATGTTAGAAAAGGCATATAAAGAGCTATTGGCCTATGTCTTTGTAAAGTATACTAAAGACCGAGTATTATCCTTATGGACAATAAATAGGCCATGTTTATTCTGGACCTAACACAAGAGAAATACAATATGTGTCAAATACCACATCTGATTGGAAGTACGAAGGCTTTCTCCAAGTATACTTTTTCCATTCGTTGCCAACTGTAAAAAAGTATTTGCTGGTGCAGCTTTGTTTTTATTAATATATCTCAAAAGTAGTTTAATATTCAAAAATCTGCTGCATCTTTGTGAGGTTTATTAAAGAATGTCAATCAGACTGACTACCAGTTTTCGTTTTCTATATCCTAAAAAGGATAGATTGTGCAATCGAAAATATGAGGAAAAAAACAACATCCAATGATTTACAATGAGAAGTTTTAATGTCTTTACCAGAAAGACGTGATGCTTTGGCAGCATGTCACACTGAAATGTTCTGGGATTTAGTTTTCAAATGTCACATTGTGATATTGTAACTTTTGCAATCTCACAATAATTTATCAACTGCATTGCACAGTTTTTAAAGACAAATTATTATAATTATTATAACAAATCACTGGAATTTATGTGATCCCTTTACTCTGTCGTCCCACAGACGTCAGTCAGTGTCTTGTAGGTTCCCCAAAAACAATGTAAAAAATTACGTTGTTGAAAAGCGTATATGCGAATAAAGACATTTCTACTTTCTTTAGCTTATGACAATAACTATCATGTATTAACCCTTGGAGTGCCTGGGAGATATCCAGAGAATTGCTCTGCAATGCTTTTGGATACTTCTCTGGCATACATAGGGAGAAACGTGCTCAACCCTTTAACCCATTGAGTGCCAGAGGGGGATGCAACGTATTGCATAGCAATGCTTTGCGTACCCCTCTGGCACTCAAAGGGTTAACACTTTGAGAGCCAGAAAGGTATGCAACACTTTGTGCAGCAATGCATAGCACACCACTCTGATAATTAAAGGGTTAAGGATCACAAGGGTTATGCAACACATTCCCTCTGTTCCTTAGAGGGTTAAGTTACCATTTTCCCAGGAACTTTGAAATTATGGGCCTAATTCTTCAAGATAAAGAGTCACAACTCCGGAGCGAACTGTGACATAGGGGGGACGTAACATTTCCATTCATTTCAATGGGATTTGTAACTCAATTGAATGCTAGAAAATGCTTTGAAATCATCCCTAGTGTTCATGGCGTTAAAAGCCCCAGCTGCATCACAGAGGAGCAAACGAGAAGTCCCATTGATTCAAACAGTGCCAGAGAACAATGAGCTAGATACTTCTTCTGCATACAAGGGGTTAACAGCCCATTTTACATCAATGGAAATCTGATGCCTTTTCATTGCAACCTTATAGTGCAGTTTGCTTGCTCTGGAATTATATCTCTTCAGCTTGATGAATAAGCATAGCTGTGAACTCTCCGGATCTGACACTATTACCAGGTCTCCAGGGCAGAGTCTGATTCTCCATATGTGGGGAGTTTCTCAAGCCCACTTGTGCTCCATCCCACCCTGTTCCTCCCACTCCCTGCCCTCTTCTCCTCCTTCCTCAGTCTATTGTAGTCTAAGCCCAGCCCCTTTTATAATGCGAATCGCATCATTTCTCTCCCTTCATCGGCACCACAGGGCTCCCCTCCGGGGAGCCCAGATCAAGAAGTTCCCAGGTATGTGAATTAGGCCCTAAATTCTATAATCACACATGCATGTACATGCACATACTATACAACAAATATGACCATAGTATATGGGACCTGGCTAATGTTGCGGATTTTCCTGGTTCTCGCTCATTGATGAATTACTGGATGCAATATACAATTCAGACACTGATAAATTTGTACGTGGCAGACTCACAAAAATACAGTTATCTTCTTTAACATTCAGCCACTCTCAATTCCCCAAACCTTTCTCTTTCTAAATTATGTGCTAAAGCCATGTTTCTCAACCAGGGTGCTGTGGCACTTTGGGGTGCAAAGGACATCCACTTAGGGTGACCCATTTTATCTATAAGGCTTTGAGAAAAATGGGAATGTAGACTTCCAGCTGTATATTTAAGGATATTCGTATGCGTGTTAGGTGTATCTTTCGCACAAAAAGTTAGAGAACCACTATGAGAGAACTGCAAGGGATTGAAAAAAACAAAAAAAAAACAATAAGAGCAAGATTTTCCCCTGTGTACACAAATCTATTTCGAGTCCGGTGATGTCATAGTAGGCTCAGAACTAACAACTTTTGAACATTTACTAAGAGTTGATTGAAGATCTCATAAAACTAAATGATTCTAATTCATTTTGGCACGTGTTAACTAGACTTCAGACTCTCTGCATTTGTTATTAATCTTCTGCAGTAATGAATGGGAATATTATGACATTTACATGAGATCCAAGTCTTGATTAACACAGGGCCGTATGTTCAAAATAAAAGTGGTGGAATTCAGGATAAACCAATTATGCTGTAGGAAAGAAGTAAATGTTCCAAAAACAAACAAATATTGATTAAAATGGGGATTTTAACCCCTTGAACGCTAGCAAGGTCTCCAATGCATTGCGTTGCAATGTATGGAGACCTCTCTAGTATTCAAAGGGTTAACATACCCATTTAAATCAATGGTATTTTTTAGTTATCCCCCTAGAGGGCAAATGGTTTGCCCCAGAACTCCTCTACTTTTCTTTTGAACATACAGCCCTAACAGCTTTATTACAAAATGTATGTAAAGAACTGGTCTCTTGCACATATGCAGTCCTGTCTGTGAGTAACCACATTGCATTTGTATTTCTTTGTAGGTTCCATGGATCAGATCTAAAAAATCAAGGGCCTTATTAATTAACCCTCTGAGTGCCAGAGGGGTACGCAACGCAAATGGGTTAAGCAAAATTTGTGCAAACCAAATACAACATAGGGCTGAAATTAAAAATCTACAAATTCTCATAGATTTAAATAGGGTTTTTGACCCCCTTGAATGCTAGAGTATCAAACTCATTTCTCTTTAGCATTCAAGGTGTTAACAGCCCCATTTATGCAATGGGAATTTTAATCCCCACCCATGCACTCGGTTCACTCCAGGACTGCATCTCCTTAGCTTGATGAAAAACAAATCTGTAGTTGAAGGTGAGTCAATTTTAAAGATTTTTTAACTGCTGTAAAGCAATTCTTTGTGTGTACATGTAGTAACAGGCAAAAGAGTTGACATTTTACTTATAGGCATGCTTGGATAAGTGTGAGTTGATATTCCAGAATGGAATTACACTGTGAGTAGAGATAGACACTGGAACATATAGTCTTCAGAGATCAGATTGCCTACTGTTCAGTCACTGAGGCAATGTACTTAGAACTGGTACAATTATGGACAAACCAGCTGTACCAAAGGGAGAAATACACACTTATAAGGAAGATAATTCAGTCTTCAAGGCAATCTTCACCATATTAAATTTATAGATCATATTGTGGCGCACTGGTCTTGAAACGCCCTTCAAAGGAACACCTTTGGTGCAGGAAGGTGAACGTTATCTCTCTAATCCCTAGTAAGTGGTACACTGTAACAGACAAGATTTGGTCCTCCGCACTCCTGTTCTACAATCACTAATCATTAACCTCTTAAGGACCAGCTCGCACGCGGCCAGCACTTAAGGACGACGGAGTATTTTTTTTTTTTATCCGATTCAGGTCTCCCCGAACAGCGTGCAGCCATGAGGGGAGCCCTGAAATCGATGACATACATGTATGTCATGGGTCCTTTAGGGATATCCATCCATGACTTACATGTATGTCCTGCATCGTTAAGGTGATAAAGTGGAATGTTCACTTTGTAACAAATAGGTGATATTGACAGAGCTTTCAAAAGCACCTGGTATGGGACCGAAGTGTGTAGGACCAAATCATTTCTGTTACAACTGCATCCTAGGGGGGTGAATATAAATCTCAAAGTTCTCATTGATCTGATTAGGTCTTTTAAGCTCCTGAATGCAAGTGATCTCTCCAACTTGTTGTGAAGCAAAGAACTGGAGAAAAGTCTAGCATTCTAGGTGTTAAAGCCTTATTTAACCCTGTGAGTGCCAGAGTGGTACAGAACGCATTGCAAAGTAATGCGTTACATACCCCTCTGGCACTCAAAGGTTTAAATTAAAGCAGAACTACCACACCCACTAAAGTCGCCCTGCAATACTTATGCAGGTGGCGACTAGCGTACTAATAATTATTTTACCTTTAAAAAGTGCCCACGAATAACGTTATGCTTAAGTTTCTGAGACTGACGGCCAGGTTACTGCAGCCTGTGCACCTGTGCCGTCAGTCTCTTCCGGAGCCATCCGGGCCAGTGCTATGTCTGTGAAGAGTGAAGAGGACTGACTGCGAAGTCGTGCATTCAAGATGCCTGCAGTGATGCCTGGCTTCCAGTCAGAAGCTTAAGCATAACTTTAATCGTGGGCACTTTTTAAAGGTAAAATAATGATTAGTAAGCTAGTCGCCACCTGCATAAGTATTGCATGGTGACTTTAGTGGAGGTGGTAGTTCCGCTTTAATAGGATGATTTACCCGTGCCTTATGGAGCATCTGGTTTTTCCCAGGATTGATGTCATTCTTCCTTCTAAGTACATCAATCTCACTGAGGAAATGTAGCAAGAAACAGTGGGGAAAGCCAACTACGCCATAGGGAACACATTAAAATGACTATTGCTTTAACCCTGTGAGTGCCAGAGTGGTGGTGCCAGGGCATTGAAAAGCAATGCATTGGACGCCACTTTTGCAATAAAATGGTTAAATCTGGATTTAACCCCTTGAATGCTTGAGAAGTTTAGACGACATTGTTTTGCAATGGTCTGGAGACCTCTCTAGTATACAAGGGATTACAAAACCATTTAAATCAATAGGAATTAGTGACATTTTTATTTTATTTTTTTCCCCTACAGTGCAGTCGGTTTGCTCCAGAATTGCACAACATTTCCTTTGCGCATGAGTCTCATTATGTGCAGAGGGAGACTGTAATAAATCTGGTGGTAGCACAATACAATCTGTTTGGCTGGCATTTCTAGCCCAAGGTTGTGTCTGTGTGAGTGTGTTTGTGTTTAAGTGTGTGCGTGTCTGTGTGTGTATGTGTGTGTGCGTGTGTATCTGTGTGTGTGTCTGTGTGAGTGTGTTTGTGTTTGAGTGTGTGCGTGTCTGTGTGTATGTGTGTATCTGTGTGTGTGTCTGTGTGAGTGTGTTTGAGTTTGTATGTGTCTGTGTGTATATGTGTGTGTGTATCTGTGTGTGTGTCTGTGTGCATGAGTATATCTGTGTGTGTCTGTGTGTGAGTGTGTGTGTGTCTGTGTGCATGTGTGTGTGTCTGTGTGAGTGTGTGTGTGTTTGTCTGTGTGTGAATATGTGTGTCTGTGTGTGAATATGTGTGTGTGTGTGCCTGTGTGTGTGTCTGTGTGTATATATATATATATATATATATATATATATATATATATATATATATATGTGTGTGTGTGTGTGTCGGTATGTATGTGTCTGTGTGTGAATATGTGTGTGTGTGTGTGTGTGTGCGTGTACCTTAAGTAGTTTACTTTATTGTGAAGTAAAAGCAAAATCCACCTGGAATCAAACACATCATTCTTGTGAAATATGTGAACAAATGACAGTGCTTATCTAGATATTAAGCTTGTCTGACAAGAAACTCCTTTATTAAGGTTTATTTTTATGTCAGAAGTACTAAAGCTACAGATCAACTGAACATTTCTGTAAAGAATATTCTAACTTTCTTCTTATGGAATAAACAGCACTCTTTTAACCTCTTCAGGACCAGGCAAGACATTCAGCCGTATGTTCAAAAGAAAAGTGGAGGAGTTCTGGGGAAAACTATTTCTACTATAGGATAAAGCTAAACATTTTAAAAAAATCTCACTGTTAACCCCTTGAATGCTAGAAAGGGATCCAATGCATGGAGAACTTTCTAGCATTCAAGTGGTTAAAATCCCAGTTTAAATCACTGGGAATTTTTACTTCTCCCCTATATTGCAAATGGATGTCCCCAAAACCTCTCCACCTTTCTTTTGAACATATAGCTCATTGTCTCTTTAGTCCATACAGGGTTGAAAAATACACGGAAGAAATACAATCTTATTGACAAAACAAAACTAGTGTTAAAATGCAAACCACATTAACATTGTAAAATTACCATTCTTTCTATGGAAGTATTTTACCAGGAAGGATACATGGGGGCAGATGAATTTGGGCGTGCTAAAAAGACGATAAAGTGGAGATAACTTCTGCAGTGATATCACTTCTCCAAGTCCTATGTTATTCTATGGAGCCAATGCACTAAAATGTCTCCAACTTTGGAAATCTTAGTGCATTGGCTCCATAGAATAACATAGGAACTGGAGAAGTGATATCACTGGAGAAGTAATCTCCTCTTTATCACACTATAGTGCATAACCCCCACTGAGATTTTCTCTCATTTTCACCGATGTCCTGTTAACTCATTTTATCTACCTCAGATGGATGAGTTGACCTTGCCAGGACTAAACCTACAGCCATGAGGTTTGCATGTTTGAGGTCTACAGATAGTGCATTAAACAGCTCAGATGTTTGAAATGCAATCCCAATAGTTTCAATACTCAGGAGCTATATTTTTCTGTACATATAAATTAGATGTTTTAGAGAGAGCAGCACAAATCTGTTTTAAACTTACTGTGGAAGGAATATCACAGCATCTATCTCGACTTGTCCAGGTGACGGTACACACCATGTCAAACATCTGGATCAGGAACTGGGAAGGGAGTAGAAATATGTTTATTTCTTGTGTCAATTGTATATTTCTTAATAATACATTTTGAGGCAATTTCCTAGTATCCAAAATTGAAAAGATGACAAATGAACATCTGCAGGCAATTACAAAGCATGATGTCAACTGGTAAGTTAATTTGTCCTACTTGTTTGGCAAGGCGCTCTGTAGTAAAAATGATATGACATTCTATGTTTGATGTGACAAATGAAGTCATGTACCACTAAAATATTGGATCTTAAAAAGTTGCCAAGTTAATTTAACCACTTTGATGCTAGATGGTCTCCAACTCATTGCAAGGCAAAGGAGTAGATACACTAAGATTTATCCAACCGGCAAGATTTTAGTTTATAGGCTCCATAGAATAACACAGGAACTGGAGAAGTGATATCACTGGAGAAGATATCTCCGTTTTATCACCTCCTTATCACACCTTAGTGCATAACACCCCCATGTGTTGGAAAACTCTCTATCATCCAAAGTATTAAAGTAGAACTTTCATATGATTAACATAGAGCCTCAAATGATAGTTACATTAACGATAGACACAGACTTATACTTGAAAATAAAACTAATTGCTGCATTAAAGAAACAAGAACTTTTTAACCAGGCAGGCACCAGCTGGGATCTTGCTGTAGATGCTCTCTGCGCCTGCACTGTCAGTCCCTTCTGGTGCCATATGACACAGTGGCAGTCATCTCACCAATCGTGGAGTTAAAGGGGACAGACAGCTCAGATGCAGAGATGCCGGCTCTGCAAGATGTCTGCGCTGTTCCCCTGTGCCTGCCTGGTTAAAAGGTTCTTTTTTCGTTAATGCAGCAATTTGTTTTATTTTCAAGTATAAGTCTATGGATATCTCTTATGTAATTATCATTTGAGGCGCTATGTTAATCATATGAAAGTTCCGCTTTAAGGGAGACAAACAGTCTTCAATAAATCATTCTGAAAACGTTCTGTTATAATTTTATTACAGCACACAAAGAAAGTGGAGCAGTTCTGGGGCAAAGCAACTGCACTGTGTGTGAGTGGGGGAGGAGAGCAAACACTCCCATTGATTTAACCCTTTGAGTGCCAGAGCAGTATCTAACATATTGCATTGCAATGTTTTTGATACCTCTCTGGCACTCAAAGAGTTAAATGAGGCTCTTTTCCCCTTGAATGCTAGAGAGGTTTCCAACACAATGCACTGGAGATCTCTCTAGCAATGAAGTGGTTAAAAGCTCCATTTTTTTTTTCTGTCTGAATTTTGGGAATTTTTAGTTGTCCCCTATAGTGCACTTGGTGTGCCCCAGAATGGCTCCACTTTTGTGTTGTACAAAAAGACCAAGGTGATCAGATTCCATTGTATATACAGAAACAAATGAACCTGTAATAAAAAAAAATAATGAATACTTTAAAAGAAAACATTTTAAAATAATTACCGGCGCTGATTTTTTATCACCCTTTACTAATTTCCCAAGGACTTCATATCCGTCAGCCGTAATATTTCCTGCCTCTTTAATTGGTTTCTCCGCTACCTCGCTGCAATCAACATATATCCTGACGTATGTGGGAGACACCACAATGTTGACCTGAAAAAAAAGACAGAGAACATGTTCAAAACAAGCTATCATTTTGTTTAACCCCTTCAGGACAGAGCAGTGTGTAATGCATTGTTTTACAATGTGGTTCACACCCCTTTGGTACTTAAGGGGTTAAGCCTTTGCGTTCCAGTGGGGTTTAACCCTTTGAGTGCCAGAAAGGTATTTTAATGCATTGGGCTGCAATGCATTAGATAGCCTCTTAGGCACTCACAGGGTTAATCTTCTGACTGCCAGAGGGGTGTCCAATGCATTGCAAAGCATATATGTTGGGCACCCCACTGGCACTCCAAGGGTTAAAAATGTCACTGCTGATTGAAATGTATACTACAGCATTAGTAGTTAAAATGAAATAGCTTTATTCCTTCTGTTATAAAGGTGTACACATTGGATAAACAGGCTGAAACAAAGAAGAAGCACAGAAGTGGCACAGAAGATCCTCTCAGAGGATCTTCTGCACAGCTTCTGTGTTTCAGCCTGTTTCTACATGGGGACCCAGCCCATAGGGAGGTGTGCAGCGTTGATCGAATAACTTTATTGGGACTGACGGTGTTTATTGTTTTTGAAGAAATATTTTGGAACAGCTACCTATTACTTTTATATATTTTTTTATTATTTTATTCTTTATTATTTTTTATATTTTTATTATATATTTGTTATTCTTTTGTTGGTTGGAACAGTTAATCTATTCTCTTTATTATTATTGGCACGTTGTGTACAATGGGTGTATTGTATTTGGTGTGTTGCTGGCTATAAATTTTGGGGCTAGCTACACACCTTTCAACAATAGAACCATAGGACTTGAATCATCATTGTATTTGATTATTATTTTTTCTGTGGAGAGGTGCGGCCAGTTGAAAGTAGGGTATTCCCTCCTTTTTGGGTGGATACACTTTTTTCATTTTTGTCTTTTAGATACATTGGATAAACACAAGGGGAATGTACAACATGAAGAAACAGTGCACAACTTGTGGTCTAAAACTACTTCTCATACCTAGGAAATCTCCGGATCTGCCTGGGAGACTCCAGTTTTCAGACTGTATTAACGGATCTCCAGAGACAGAATCTCTGGTGGGGTTGGGTTTCTTGTCCTTACCTCCCATTTCTCCTCCTTCCCACCCTGTTCTGCCAACTTCCCTCCCACTTTATGACACACAGATGAGCAAGGCCCGCCCACCCGATTAACCCTTGCCCCTTTTATGACATCTCCTGTCTGCCAGGACATGAACCCTCTCCTGGGGCTCAAAAAGAAGAAGTTTCTATATGCTACTTCTGCTTAATCTCAGATCCTTTAGTACATTTCACAGCACTAGTCCTTCACTGCCCAAAATGTAAAGGGGTTAGTATTGAATAATATGGAAAACATACTGAATATATTGCAAGATTTACAAGGTTATTCCCACTGCTGACTGACGTATTGCTCAAAAGTTATTGCAGTTCAAACGTGAATTTTCTGGGTACAGTGTCTCCATGGCCTCTGATCCTATAATGGTGTTGTTGCTACAGCAGCCTATAGGTTCGTGGAAGGTTATTCTCAGCAACAATATCTGTCCATAAGATGCTTAGCAACAGCACCACTGCTAAATATCAGGCCATAGAAGTACTGCAGCCAAAAAATTCAAGGAACTCCAATAACTTTTTGAATAAAACATCTCTCAGCAGTGGGAGTACACTTATTTTACTCACCAGTATAAACCCGTCAGTATATATATTTATTTATATATTTAGCAATGCTGTTTCTTTAAGCATACCTGGGAACTTCATCCTGTGAATTCCCTGGAGAGAGTTATTGGGATGCAACCAGGTGTATTTTAATGATGAGATTTGCATCATAAAGGGGTGGTGCTTCATTGGTGGGCGGGACTTACTATCAATGTGCTGGTAAAGTGGGTGGAACAGGGTTAGAAGGAGGAGAAGTGGGCAGGATCTCCTTCTGTCAACAGAGCACTGACGTCAGGAGAAGGGGAGGGAGAGGGAACTTTACATGCGGATATCTCAAAAACCATAAAGAGATAGTATATGTGCCATATAATTTATTTTTTTAAACGCTACGAAACAAGAAAATGTTTTTATGGGACATTAGTGTCCCTTTAATTCTTCTGCTCCCGGTTTATATTTAACTCAGATCCAGGAAAACAGGGTAATGTCCAAAACATCCACACATTGCCCACCTCCTGTCATGAGTTGTACAGTGGCTATTTAAATGCTGAAATAGCTTAGTACATTGAATAAAGGAGGCTTAGACATTATTGGTGCTTTATTTTATTGATGCCTTTTAACTTATCTTACTGTTTAGTTTGCCATCCTATTTGATAACTGCATGCAAGAGCCTTAGCCACAGAATGAAAGAGGGGCAATTCTGGAGCAAATCATCCATTCTTTTTGAGCTAAACTGGGCTTTTTAACCCCTTGAATACTAGAAGTCACCAACATCCAGTGTGCCCATTTCTCTATTAGTCCCCTATAATGAATTCAGTATACCCCAGAATTCCTCCTTATTTCTTTTGTGCATAAGGCTCTTTATACCTCCTTCAATGAACATGGAGATATTTCAAAACTGAATTCCATCTGCTTTCACACCTGGTGATACTCCCCAAACTACCTATTCTCATGACTTTTCCACCAATATTTTACTTCAACCCTGTAGTGCTGAACACTTTTCTTACATTAAAATGCTGTCTACAAGATATTCACATCAACCACTGCCTCCATCAAAACCTGCACTGAAACTCATGTACTGAGAGATTAGGACAATTCTGATGCAAACCATCATCACCATATGGACCAAATATGTATTCGCCAAACTCCCACTGATTTAAATTTACATTAAAGGGGTTAAAAACCTCATTGAAATCAAAGGGATTTTATTAGTCTCATAATGACAAGCTGGTTGGCCCCAGATTTGCTTCAGTTAATCTTAATACATCAGCCTCCCTGTATACTACATCAGCTGGACCCTACAATCCTCTACTTTACCTTAAAGGGATAGTAATGTTTCATAATAAAAGCAGCTCTAATTAATCATCATAGTATTTGGACTTTGGAGAGTGTTATTTCAATTCTGTCAGAGTTGTATTCAAGAGTAATTCAATGACAAAGTATCCCCCTCCCGCCCTTTTTACTGATGTAACACTGTTCAGCCAGATCAGAAGGGAGGTGCCCAGGTAGACTTCAGAGAGGGACAATCTTCAATTAAGATAAGGGAAAAACCTGAAAAACTTGTCAAGGGGGGCAGGGCCTTCATTGTTCTCATAGGAAGAAGATTGTCCCCTTCTGTTATCTGTCTAGTCTTACAACCAGATTCCACATCTGAGAAGAGATTGCTTACACTAGGTAAAATGGGCGAGAGGGGGAAACTTTGCTTTGAGTATCTCTCAAACCATAAAGGTTTGAGAGATAAGACTTATATTGTTCTTCATGTTTTTTATTGCCTACAAAATAAAATAAAGATACAACAAAGTATTACTGCCCCTTTAAACACTAACATGCTATGCTGTCTCCACCTCAGATACAGCCACACACTCATAAAGGGGTGAATTAATGTACAGTGGTAATTCCACTGTAAATCAGGTGCTGGAGTTGATTTTGAATTCCCATGCCTGCCTAATGGCAATTTACTAAGCTATATACACAGTTTATGAAGCATGTTCTCATTAATGCCCTAGCACTGGTTGTTATTGTCAGAAGGTATGCATTAAGGTGCTCATATGCTGTAGTGCATACCCTGTGGTGCAGTCAGTGGTGTTAGAGTTTAAAACCAGTACTAGACTGGCAAATTTGTACATTTGCCCCAAAATATCTAGAAGCACTTACCACATAATTAAAACCCTGATGTACTTAAATGGATAGTAATACTTCGTTTTATCTTTATTTTATTTTGTAGGCATTAAAAAACATTAAGAACGATATAAGTCTTATCTCTCAAACCTTTATGGTTTAAGAGATATTCACAAGCAAAGTTTCCCCCTCCCGCCCTTTTTCGTAGCGTAAGCCATCTCTTCTCATATGTCAATCTGGTTGTAAGACCAGACAGATAAGAGAAGGGGACAATCTTCTTTGTATGAAAACAATGAAAGCCAGTCCCCCCTTGACAAGTTTTTCAGCTTTTTCCCTTATCTTAATTGAAGATTGTCCCTCCCTGCAGTCTACCTGGGCACCTCCCTTCTGATCTGGCTGAACGGGGGGGATACTTTGCTTGTGAATATCTCTTAAACCATAAAGGTTTGAGAGATAAGACTCATATCGTTCTTCATGTTTTTTTAATGCCTACAAAATAAAATAAAGATAAAACAAAGTATTACTATCCCTTTAACTCCAAACATAATCCTAGATTACATTGCAGTTGATAAGCATTAGCAATGGTTTTATCTTACAGATTCCCATTGAACTCAGTGGAGAAATGTGCAGATACAACTCTTGATAAAGGTTTAACTTACAGTGGAATCCAGGGCATAGGACATTATGGCAAAAGCAAAGAAGAAGATTTCTGCAGCAAACCAACTGCACCTTGAATGTTAAGATCTCTCCAACACAATGCTTTAGCAGGCTGAAAGCCCCACATAAAACACATGGAATCAGAGAAACTTTTATGTTTCCCCTGTGGAGCAGTTGGTTTGCACCACAATGTTTCCTCACACACTTTTATATTTCAGTTCACTGACCTTTAATTTATGTGCCCCAACCTGGTACACAGAATTACTATTATAAAAAATGTTTTCCTAGTATATTTTAAGCAATGTGTAAACTCTCATTATATAAAATATGAAAGCTTTATCTTATGATTGGGACTTTCATGAACCCTTTGAGTATCCTCCAATGCACTTGATACCCATCTGGTACTCAAAGGGTTAATTTAGACTTTAGACATTTTCTTTTTTTAAAGGAGATTCCTACCAGTAAATATATGTGAATAGCAAGAAAACCACTATATATTCTAGGTAGAAAGTAAACCAGGTAGCATACCAAAATAAACCTGGAATCTCTAAAAGGTATACCTCCTATATTCACCAATTTTAAAAGGGACACATTAAGTATACAGCTCAACTGTATGTATGCATGTAATTAAGAATCCCCTTTAAAATAACCAAATTCACATATTTATATTCATAGTGGTTATTTTAAGTTAATTGATGGCTGTATCAACAAATTGCAAGGTAAAATGCAATATGAACCTTGACCAGACAATAGTCAAACTCCAAGGACCCAGTGTTCAAAAGGGGCAAACTAAAAGTAGTATATATTGGAGAAATGGCAATTTCCAGTTATTTGAATGGGGACTTTATCCTCTTGAATGCTAGAGAGGTCACCACTATGTATAAGATAACATTCCAGGGATGAACACCCTTTAAAAATTATTGGGAATTTGTCCCCCGTGATGCAGTTGGTTTTCCTGGACCATATGATAAGCACATTAATTTTTATTGATAATCATGGTGGGGTGTCTAATGTTCCTCAATGTGTTGCACACCCCTCTGGCACACAAATATTTAAAAAATAATAAAGAAAAAAGTTTAATGAATTTAATTTGTGCATAGTTGTAAGCCTAGTGCTAGTCTTTATCAGTTTTCATGAAGTAAAAGTGAATAATGGAGAAGTCATGGTGCCAGTTAGACAACAGTGTGTTGGGCAGGCAGATAGGCCCTACTGGCCTGCTAGTTTATGTGTGTTGGCTAACTAGGTGAACAAATGTTTTTCATTTCAGGACAATCACACACTGGGGTCAGGAAAGTGACATGTTAGATGCTCATTTAATAGAATATAATAATTAAAATAGTAACTTGACAGATTAGTGAATATGGAGACGACATAAAAAGACTGATCATTTTTAAAAAACTCCTATCCAAATAAAATGGTTTACTACTACCATAGGGCAACTGTATTTCAAAGAAACACTAATATCTCCTAATAATAAACCCCGAACTACCAGAATCTGGCCAGAAAATCTTAATGGCCCTAATAAATCAGTTCAGAGTGGATTGGTTCCCCAAGACTAACATTTAATATACATAGAGGTAGATATGATTCTTTAAGGCAGGACTCAATGACTTAATAGGCTTGCTACTGAATGTTTCCTAAGAGGCCTGTCCATAGATATGATACCAATAATAAAGTTTAGGTTTGGGTAGATAGTACATTCAAAACAGATTCATAGTGGAATTAGAATTTTCCATCAAGATTAATGTTACCTTACAAGGTGTTAGTGACTCTTTAAATGAGATCCATTGCTTCCACAAACCATAAGCTATAAAGCCTGTTTTGTTTTTTCTGATCTTGGATGGTAAAGAAACCTCCAGTTGATGGTGAACGGGTTAAAGAAACTCAAATTTAAATCTTAAGAGTAAAGCCAAACATTTCCAACAGTAAGTGACTCACAAGTTCAAAAGTCACAGAATGACATGCTAAAAAGTCAGTTGACCTTAGCCAGAACAAGTAAAAGCTCATTATACTTTGTTGGAAAACAAACAATTGATATGAAAATAATCAGACGAGTATGTGTTATATCATAATATGCCAAAACTTGAAATCCAGAAAACTGCCTTGGAAAGATGTACACTGTCATAATAAAGAAAAGTCAAACAGAAGCTTGTTGTGACACTCTTCCATTATCTGCTTACATCACCAGTGCCCTTTGCAAACACCCTGAACCCCAAACTACCATTAATTGTTACCATATTTATCTTGCTACTACTTCGAGATGGGGAGCCAAATTATTGATGACAAGTATAACAAATCAATTCCAGTTGTAGTGAAATAAACCATGTAACAATGTACCTCCACTGTTTGATTGTGATGCAGGTTCAGGGGTTCTAATCCCACATGGACACCATTTTGCAAGGAAGTAACACTCAGAAGAGTAAGCATTTAATGTAAAATCTGGTTAAAAGAAAAATGAAACAACAAAAAGTAGTGATCCCTGGTTGTCAGAGATCAGACATGTTTCATGCTCAGTTAGTGCTTATTCATTGATGGGTAATTGGTCAATGATTAAGCTATGAGCGTAAAATGCATATGATCTCTGGCAGCCATGGATCACTGCTGTTTATTGTTTGAATTTTCTTTTACCCACGATCAATAAAGTCTTGATTTTACACCAAATACTTACTCTTCCGAGTCCAGCTTTCTTGCAACACTATATTTATCTTGCACTACGAAATATCCCCTTTTAAAAAAGCTGCACAGATCTTGGCTATTGAGAGGAGAGGTTCTTTTAGAGACTAATACCTGCACTCCATATAATAGCATCAGTGTAAAGCTATGTATAATAGGATGGATTTTTAATCACTTAAATAATAAAGCAAAGGCTTTGAGCAAAAACTAGATTTAAGACATTATTATACTTTAGCAAAAAGCACAGTGAAAGATGAGGTACTGGGCCTATTGATCATGCTAAACACATGTTATTCTGCAGTAAACCAATTGCCCAGTGACAAGAGGGTGTATTACATTTTTCAGTGATTTAAATGGGGATTTTAACCCCTTGAATAATAGAGAAGTCTCCAATGATTGCTTTGCAAGGCAGTCAAGGCATCTCTACCATTCAAAGGGTTAAAAGCTCCATTTAAATAAAAAAAACAATTTGCAGAATTTCCATTTCAAATCTAGCCCTTGTACATCAGTCTGCACAATGCTACATATATTAAATCAAAATATAAAAGAACAAGGCTGCATTCCATGGTCGAGGAAACTAGTAGCTAAATACCTCACATGTCCATATCTGAGAATGCTCTAGGTTTGCCCTCACCCATTTCCTGCCCTGTTCCGACCATTTCCTTGTCCATTCCCCCACTTTCTGGCCATCTCCTGGCAAACCCCATCTTCCCACCTTTCAATACCACCTACCACTGTTAAGTCTCATGCATATTATAACACAAACTGTGTCATTTAGACCCCCCCCCCCCAGCTCTTCTTGATAATGTGGGGGCTGGTGACAAGAAGGTTCTCAGACACACTAACAGAGCTAGTACAAACCTTAAACATTCTAGGTAGAATTAGAGGGCAGAAGCAGCCTGGGTATTTCTATAGGTGGGCACACCTCCTGCCTCTTGTTCCCTTTTAGTCATATTCTCTTTCTTTCACACAAAATAAATGTAATTACTGTTGTAGAATGTATGTTTCTGCTAATGCACTATTCATTTCAGAAATCTCTTTAACCCACTGAGTGCCAGAGGGGTGTCCAATACAAGTCAATGTGATTGCCACCATCTAGATATGAAAGTGTTAAGATATGTTATTTGGTCTGTCTGTGCTCTTGTTGGAGAAGGGTGATCCTGAAGGCTCGTCTAGGGTAAAAATGACCCTTTCAATGGATCTACCAAGGAAAATGTTTTCTACTAGGTCTTTTACAGATTACTCAATAAGCAATGAGGCTGAGAAAAAAGGGGGGTATACACTAAGGTGTAATAAGGAAATTGTCAAATTCTTACATGATTCTATGTAGCTTATGTATTAAGATCTTTCCAGCCTGTGAGATTTTAGTGCAAAGATTCCATCACATAACAGAAACTGGAGTGTTCATCTGGAAAATATATCTCCTCTTTAATACACCATTATCACACCTTAATGCATCTCTCCCAGAGTGATTCTGGAGTAAACCAAGTGCAACACAGGGGTTTAAAACAAATTCCTGAAATTCT
The DNA here is from genome assembly GCA_037306005.1 of Rhinophrynus dorsalis. Classification (NCBI taxonomy): domain Eukaryota; kingdom Metazoa; phylum Chordata; class Amphibia; order Anura; family Rhinophrynidae; genus Rhinophrynus; species Rhinophrynus dorsalis. The sequence continues at coordinate 327,324,545 of CM074720.1, read as the reverse complement.
TATACATTTTGAGTGGAGATTTTAACATCTTGAATGAAAGAGAGGTCTCCAAAGAATAGACATGGCTATCATTCAAGTGGTCAAAAGACCCATTTAAATCAATGTGAATGTTTTTATCTTCCCACTACAAACTCTCTAATCCCTATGTTATTCAATCCACTAAAATCTGATAAAGAGTAGGTAACTTCACTGTGATACACTCTCTAGTTCCATGGTATTCAATGAAATCGATGCAATAAAATCACTCAAGCTGGAGAGATGTTTGTGCACAGACCGCATAGAATAACAGGAATTGGAGAGTTTATTCAATGGGATAAGTCATCTCCTATTTATAACTCCATTATCACTGCTTAGTGTATATCCTCCCCCCCCCACCTCGTTCTTCTTAATATATCAGCTTCAGTAAGATGGCAATCAATATAGAAGCATTTCTCAGATTCCTAATGTAAAATCAGCTTTGAACCCCCAGTGTCCATCAGTTTCATATTGTAATATGTGAAATTGGTAATGCTGAATGTGAGGGCTGTTTAACTCAAGGTTAAATGGTGTCATCACTAGATTATGGTGGAGGCCAGAGTTCATACTCTCATTGGGATCATACAAGGACTGTTTCCTTGGACTGAAATATCAATAAATGTAGCAGGCTGACAATGCAAACCTTAGCTATTGGCAGGAAATAATATGTTTTTTTTTTAGGAGTTAAGCACTGTTTATGGAACTTTATTGGACAGATAAAAGCAAGTGTTGCCAGAGGAGCCTGCGGGGACTTATTGGACAGAAGCAGCTTTGAGCTCCATGTGGAATGTTAGTTTGTCAAATGGATACTAAGTGAGCACTGTGTTTGAGTCACTAATTATTTTTCCTGGCTTTTACGACATCTTCAGGTTTAGGTGATTTATTTTGTGGATTAAAGGATAGCCTGAGCTCAAACAAATTTCACAAACAGCATGTATACCAAGAGAGGGCAACCATATACCCTCCAGTTGTTCAGAACTTCAATTCCCATCATCCCCAGCCAGCTGTTGGCTGGATGGAGATGATCTGAAATTAAGCTGGGCAACTTGGGAGGCCTCAAGTTGCCAGCACTGATGTCCACTTGTAAATTCAGAAATGGTATCTGCTGAGCTTGTCACAAATGCTGTGCTCACACAGGGCCAAGATTTGAACTTATACAAAGCATTACTGAGGCTGATGTCCTAATATGAACTGTAGTAATTCTGGAGTAAACCAGCTGCAGACAAACAACAATTGCCAATGATTTAACTAGGATTTTTAACAACATGCATGCTAGAACAGATTCCAATGCATTGTATTAAAAAGCAATGGAGATCTCACTTGCATTCAAAGAGAAAAAACCTACATTTCAATCAGCGAGTATATGAAGCATTTTTATTTGGACCCTATGGTGCAATTGGGTTGTCCCAGAAGTAGTTTAGCTCTTAGTACATCAGCTTCTCTATGATGTCTCTGTTCTTTGTTCAGAATCATGCAGTAAAAGGAGCTGATGTCTGATGTCTACAAAGTTAATTTAAAGTACTACTTCCCAATAAGTGTCCTCTTGGCAAGTTGCTCCTTTTAGATCAGAAGTTATGGCTGCACTGTGCAAGACGGCAGATAAGTGGGAGAGCAGAAGGGGATCAGTGATAACTTATGCACTGTGATATACTCATCTGGTTGAGAAGTAAATTAATCTCCTATGCTATGTCTGTGAGAGACAAGCACCTGCAAAATTGCAGTCTCAATCGCAGTGCCCACAGACTGCTAGTGACATATTTTCAAACCCGGCTAATACTGTTTATGGGGGCTACAAACTCAATAAATGACGCTAGTGGCTTAAGCTACAATCTTTATGGTATAATCCGCCCTGGATGAAACCCTAGAAGTTTGGTTTTCTGCCTTTGAGTGCCAGAAGAGTGCTCAACACATTGCTTCCCAATGTTCTGGGCACCCCATTGGCACTCAAAGGTTTTATAAATATATTTAGGTGATCTGATGCCGCAAGTATCTGTGCTGCTTTCAAGTGATTACTGTTAAAAAATATAAAAAAAAAAAAAAAAAAAAAAAAAAAGCGTCTAAGATTCCAAATAAAACATTGTTTGCAATCCATAAAATGGGATTTTACATTCTGACAGCAGGGAGATTGCAGAGCTGTAAATCAACAAATTTGCAAAAAGGTCAAACGTCACAAAGGCTTAAGTAATGTCTGTATAAACCAGCCAAACGGCTACAAGCCAAATAGGAAACCTCGACCATCACAGTCTCTAGTTCAATAACCAGCTGTTACTTTACTTACTGTTAATTTCATGAATCCCCAACGGACTATGTCAAAGAGTACAAAAGAAAATAATTAAACATGTAAGAGAAAAATAACAATGGGCCATATGAATAAAGACACCAATTCTGAAGCAAACCAAAGGGACACAAGTTTTCCCAAATGCTCAATAATTTAAATATGGATTTTTACCAATTGATTACTTTTGATTTGGGGACCTCTCTAACATTCAAGGGATTACTATTCCCATTTAATCAATGGAAATGTATATCTGGTGCAGTTGGTTTGTCCTATATTTAGTGTACTTTGACTTTATACATAAGACCCTATTAAATGTGTCATCTTCTGGAAAAGACTGTATAGACTTGAAGGTTCTTTCATAGCTACAATCAGGGGAGGGCTGGCCTGGGGGACAAGGGGCAGTTGGCCCCTGGGACAGTCATATCTCTGGGCCAGTGGACCACTTCCTCACTCAGTCTCCCTCTTGCTGCTGTGATTGTCGCTACACTAGTGATACCACAGAGCTTAAAACTTGAAATGCTGAAGCTACACTAGTGATATCACAGAGCTACAATCTAAATGGAGTTACACTAGTGTTATCATAGAGCTACAATCTAACTGAAACTACACTAGTGATACCACAGAGCTTACAACTTGAAATGCTGAAGCTACACTAGTGATATCACAGAGCTACAATCTAAATGGAGTTACACTAGTGTTATCATAGAGCTACAATATAACTGAAGCTGCACTAGGGATACCACAGAACTTACAACTGAAATGGAGCTACAGAAATAATACCACAGAGCTAAAATCTCCCTTGTAAGCTCTATAGTATCACTAATGTAACTTTGCTTCGTTGTAAGGTCTGTAGTAATAGTAATGTAGCCCCATTTCAACTGAAAGCTTTATGGCATCAATTGCCTTACTTAATAACATTAATGACAATTTTTAAATTAATAAAAGGGGCTAGGCAGGGACAGTGAGTTCAAATGATAGTAGAAATGGGCTACTTTATTGTATTTGTCCCCTGGGCCACAAGTTGTCAGCCCTCCCCTGGCTACAAACACCTCTAGGTTATACTATGGAGCCTATGCACTAAGATTTTTCAAGTGGGAGAGATTGTTGCATAGGCTTCAGAGAATAACATAGGATATGGAAAAGTGATATCACTGGAAGAGTTATCTCCTTTTCATCACCTCTTTATCACACTTTAGTGCGTCTCCCTCCAGGAGTTATTAATTGACAGTCTCCCCATCCATTTCCTGAAAGACAACGACCCACACGAAGATGTCTATCAGACCCATTAATAATTTCTTAGCCTAATTGTTCATCTGATGTTATATATGTGTCCAGTATCCATATTAGAAGTATATTCATCTGGTACAAATGTATGTCAACTATACTGGAAAAATGCTATTAAAAGGCAAAATATTACCTAGAAAGAAGTGTTTTTAAAAATACTTGTTCTAAAGTGAAACAATATGGCCCATTCCCAAAGAGTCCTCGTACCCACTAGATACACTGTCAGGAGAAAGAGTAGTAATGCATGTTTTGCCTATCCTTCTCTACCTGTATCACTGATGTAGGCAGAGAAGCAGACACAGAAGAGGAGGTGATACATGGACCATTTCTCCCATCTTGCTCCTACAGCAACGATACAGGTTTTTCCTCCATTCTCTGCATCATTGATACATATCTGCATGAGCACTTGCCTGCAGCCTAACACAGAAAAAATGTTTGTTCAGCCCTCCCTAAGCAGTTCTGTTCCTGGATGAGATGAGCGACAGCATGACAGCTGAGGGAGTGGCTGAAAACATATTTTTTTCTGTCAGGCAGCCAAACCAAGACATTGATTTGGCTTCCATAAAGTGCTCAAGCTCATGTTGGTAGTCAGAGCTTATGAACAGATGTGTCCATTATTCATGGGGAAGAAAACCACAGCCTTTCTGACCTATCTTGCCTCTAGTGCAGCATTGTGCTTAGTTGGTGTATTGGTTATCTGGGAAAAGCACTAACTTTAGCATAATGCACTTGACATGTGAAGAATTTCAAAAACTCTTTTTTCCAAGTGGCACTTAATTTTAATATAGAGATAATTTAATTGAACACTAATACCTAATACTAACCCCCATTTCTATTAATCTGGGCAGAATGTCCTAAAGTTCAAGATGAATCAGTTGTCTGTTTATTAATTCTCGAAAGTTTAAGTTTAAATAGTCTGAATGTCATGTCTGTGGGGGTGCAGGCATCATTGCATCTGCAGGCCTTCAATCTCTTCCCAATGAACACAGCCTTTTTGTGCTTGAAGTTTGGGGTCTTGAGCTCTGTAATAAAGAATCACATTTGCCTCCATGGACATGACATTCGGTACTAATTGGATATTCATTTTGGAGAAGTAAACCACACAGAATTAAGTCATATTATTCATTATGATTTTCCAACCAGATTAAAGAGTAGTAACCCCTTATTTTGATTTTATATAATCTGCAAGTACATAATATAAACATTCAAATTACCTATACTTTTTAATATTATTTTTTTGCTTTTTTTTTTTTTTTTTTTTTTACTTGTTGTCCTTGTAAATGAGCTCCCTGGATTTGTTTGCAGAGAGCTTTCTGTAAAGGAACATGTGAAAAACAAAGCACATAGAGCATTTGGTGCTGCAACGAGAGTGCAACATTGTATTACATTCTGCTTTGGTGTCTACTGACTAGAAATCTCTCTGGTATCTCACTGTCAGGAACATAAAAGTGTTAAAAAATAGTTGAAAATGAAAGAAAAAGAATAATAAAAAGTACAGGCAGAGTGAATTATGCACTTGTAGAATGTTAAGTAAAAATAACCACTATTCTTTTAAGATAAGTGACGGTTTATTATTAGGAGGTATTGGTGTTACTTTAAAGCAAAGCCTTTCAAAAAGTCATATTTCCAAAATTATTCTACTTTAACACTTTGAGAACCAGAAGGTTTGCAACAAATTACTTTGCAATGCACTATGCAGCTCCTCTAGTTCTCAGATGGTCCAGTAGATTTATTCCAATAATGCTAGATAATATTTCATAGCACTGCATATTTTGCTTTAAGCCTGTGATTGCCAGAGGGGTGCCCAATACATAGCAAAACAATGTGTTTGACATCCCTCTGACACTCAAAGGGATAGTACTTTTTTAACCTTTTGAGTGCCAGAGGGGTAGCCCCTCTGGCACTCAAAGGGTTAATACAATTAATTTAATCCCCTGAATGTTAGACAGGTATTCAACACAATGCTTGGAATAGTACTAGACAACTCTATTGAACCTAAGTAGTTACTAACGAACAGAAATATTTTAGAAGGATTCAAGTTGTCGCCCACAACACCTCCATTTGTATAATGTGAGAATCATGTTATGCTGATGTCAATCCCTACATCTTGTATAATGTGAGAATCATGTTATGCTGATGTCAATCCCCCTACAACTGAAGCTTCTTGACAAATTCTGGACTATGTGCTTTGTAGAGTTATAATACATTCATATACATTCTTTTACTAATCATATATGCTCTACATTTAAAAGAGATGGATTACCTTGTGGAAGCTTCCATAAAACAGCTTCTTTATTTCATCACCATCAAAGGTTACTGTCTGAATCTCTCCATTAACTCCCTTGTTGAAGAATGACAATGTTTTCCTGGGTACTGGAGAAAGAATAGTAGACAATGAGACTGATGTACTCAGAAGAGTAATTTGGGGGCAAATCAGGTGCACCACAGAGGGCAAACAGAAATGCCCATTGTTTTAAAAGGGGCTTTTAATCCCTTGAAAATTAAAGAGGTCTCCAATGCTTTGTTGGTTGGGTGAGGAGGGGGGAGTTAAAGCCCCCAACAGCTGGAGAGCCAAAGATTCCCTAACACATAATTACCTGCTAATGCTACCTGATACATTATAATAATTTGATCTCCAGTAACCAAGGAGTGTTCAAAGGCATTTAATATCAATACTGTGTTAACTCCTAGGATGCATGAGAGGCCTACAACTCCTTGCTTCATTATGTTTTGGAGATCTCAGTAGCAACCAACAGTTTTAATGGTTCGATCTTTCAGGGTAAACTGTGATTTTATGTGAAATAACAAGGCTCCACCAAAGCAAAATGTTAGAAAACCACATATTAAAATAAACTTTCATAAAGCATCAAGTTGTATTTAGTATTAGTGCTCCTTTAATGAAAAATATTCCAAGCAGGGACATAAATCACACCTCCCAAGTGACCCACTTTAGGAAATATTAGATAACCCTACCTTCCAGGTGTCCCTCTTTAGGAGATATTGGGAGTTCTTACCTCCCCAGTGTACCACTTTAGGAGATATTAGATAACACTATCTCGTAAGTGTGCCTCTTTAGGAGATATTAGGGATCCCTACCTCCCCAGTATTTCTATTTAGGACATATTAGGGGTCCCGACCTTCTTCATGAAATATTAGGGGTCCCTACCTCTCAAGTGTCCCTCTTTAGGAGATATTAAGGGTCCCTACCTCCCACATATCCCTCTTTAAGAGATAATAGAGGGTCCCTACCTCCATAATGTTCCTCTTTAGGAAATATTAGGGTTCTCTACCTCCCCAGTGTCCCTCTTTAGGAGAGATTAGGGTCTCTATCTCCCCTGTCACTCTTTAGGAGATATTAGGGGTCCCTACATCCCACATGTCCCTCTTTACGAGATATTAGGGGTCCTTACCTTCCATATGTCCCTCTTTAGGAGATATTAGGGATGAGACCCAAATACCCCTGTCACTCTGACACTTTGTTGACCCTCTTTTTAAGAGATCAAACTGTTTGGTGTGTATATAAGTGTATCACATTGCTCCACAGCTCTAAATCATTATTTCAGTTATACAAAGAGATGTTAAGAGGTCATGAAACAACCTAAACATTCTTTATAATACACTGCTCCCAGCAACACCCCCAGCAACATCAACTAAAATTAAAGTGTCCCTCTTTGGCATTTGATGTAACTATAGGGTATGTAGAGGATGTTCTGGAGTTCCTTGACTGCAGTTTTTTTGCAAACTCTTACAATCAGTCCAGTTTCCAATCTTAAAAAGAAAAGTGAATAGAGAATGAATAGCAACAAGGACTGAAGGGATTCTTCAAGTCCCTAAACTAGGCAAAGGCCTAAATTAAAAACCAAAGACAGCAAACCTGTGCTTGTCCATACAAATTAACAATTGTGAACCCTGTACAAAGCATACATTGTACCAGTGTGTTGATCAATTTCAAAATAAGTGAGATTAAACATATTTTGGCCAAACTATGCAAACAAAAACCTAATTATTTTGAAATGTATCAACACGTTAGTATAATATATGCTTTGCACAGGGTTCACATTTGGGTAATTTGTATGGACAAGTGCAGGTTTGTTTTTCTTGTTTCAGTTTCCAGTCTTAGCTGGCAACCAGCTGACATCATCACAATACGTTGGACAAGCCTCTGGAACTAAAAGGGTTAACTGTCAGCATTGTGAATCAATAATCAGCAGTTCCCGGCACTGCAAATAAACTGCTTTTCTTCTCTGTTTTTCCCTGTCACACAAAGACCTTCTGAGGTCTTCTGCTAATGAATTACACCTTGGGTCTGTGTTAGTGAGATTGTAAGACCTGCTCAAGAACTTTAAATTTGGTCTGTGTCAGAGCCATTGCTCCAGGTCATGGGGGGGCACCTCTTATTTCACCCCAAGGGCTCATCAGGTTCTTACAGGGTTTCATAGGAATTTAAGAAAAACGATGCTCTCAATATACGGCACCATTATGTAGTATGAAGACTTTAGTCATAATCTTAAATATTATATCTTATTTTGGTAATAGGTTTGTCTTAAATATGAATCCTCCCCTCACTCCCTTTCATACATCTGAGTGATAAGGAACCGCACTTGAAGGACGACTTGACCCCATCTAAGGAGTGAAGCTCCCATTAGCCAAATATACTTAGAAAAAGAGACAGGGAAACACTGCCTACAGCATATAAATAAAGGCTCTTAATCCTGCAAGACAGCTGCATTAAAGTGTCATAAAGATGAATACTTACCATCAAGGGTGACTCCTACTTGAGGCCTGTAACCTTTATCTGTAATCTGCCATATAGAAAATGGCTCATTGGGGGTTTCTGGAAGCAGGCGGAACAGCAGAATGATAGTGTAGGAGTGAGGTAATCCTTCTGGGTGCAGTTCTCTGTGAAAGTAATAACACATATTATACTGACAGAAGAACAGGTACACTTTTATTAATGAAATGTCTATTGTGATATTTCATGGATCAATGTTACATTAATTTTCAAGGGCTAAGTTTGTTGACAGTAAACTTGGTGAGGCTGATATATTATGACACACTGCATCAATTTAAAGCTAAACCAAATCCACCATAAGCTGAAAAAATCCCATTGATTCACAATGCACTGGAGACCTCTATAACATTTGAAGGGTTAAAAGCCCTATTTAAAGCAATGGGAATTTTACAGATTTGTGTTTGTTCCCCAGATTGCTCCAGCTCTGTTTAGTACTTCAGTCTCAGAATACTTCATTTAACCCTTACCCTTTTGGCACTCAAAGTGTTAACATTATAACACTTAAAACAATATTATTATTGATTTTAAAAAACTAGAATTTTGAAAGTGTATTTGATAATAATATTTTCATGTAATTTATTACATTAAGCAGCATAAGTGACGTAAACAATAACGTAACCCTTTAACCCCTTAAGGACCATTGACGTACCCAGACCGTCACGCTGGTCCGGTACTTAAGGAACAGTGATGGTCCTGGCACGTCACGTACTATTACTCATCGCGCTCCTGTAGGAGCGCTGTGAGTAATACCGGGGACTGAAGTTGATTGCTCCAAGACCGGAGCGATCTCTTTCAGTCCCTCGTTCGGCGTGCCGGCACACGTGATCAGTCACGTGGGGCGGCACACCAAAATTACCTATCTGGTCTTTAAAGGACCATACACCCCGGGACCGCTGGTCCTTAAGGGGTTAAGTACCAGAGACATGTGCAATGCATTGTTTTTCTGCCAAACCTCTCTCTCTCTCTCTCTCTCTCTCTCTCTCTCTCTCTCTATATATATATATATATATATATATATATATATATATATATATATATATATGTGTATATATATATATACACTAATGTTCAAAAGTTTGGGGTCACTTAGAAATGTCCTTGTTTCTGTTGTGGGAGCTGCTTGACTATATGGTATATCAAGCCAATCCAAATTATGGGAGGTGCTTCACGAAGCACAGGGTGAAATCTCATCGCATTACCTCAACAAACTGACAACTAGAATGCAAGAGGTCTGCAAGGATGTAATTACTGCAGATGGAGGATTCTTTGACGAAAGCAAAGTTTGAAAAACACAATTATTATTTAAATTAAAAGTCATTATTTCTAACCTTGTCAACGCCTTGACTGTATTTCCTATTCATTTTGCAACTCATTTGATGGAAAACAAGGACATTTCTAAGTGACCACAAACTTCTGAATGGTATTATATATATATATATATATATATATATATATATATATATATATATATATACTGCTTATAATTGTACTGTGACTACGATACTGGTTCATGTACAGATTGCGGTTTCGACTATTTCTTTTTAAATTTGCATCTGCACTTTACATTCATAAATGTGGTTTCTGGTACTGTTGGAAAACCTATTTACTTTGCACAATGACCTCATACAGATTACAGTAATATATTGTTCTGTAATTTATGGTGATGTTTCAGCATCCTTGGAGGCATATGCATTTATATAGCTTATTTTAGGCTGCACGTCTGCACACGTTGGGATTTACTGTTTTGTCACCCTGCCTATGTTTGTCTTTTATTTTTCAATGTTGTCTTATCTCTATACGTTGTTTATATTTTCAATTGAGCTACCACTGGTGTGCCTACCTATACTGATGCCATCATTCCCCAATACAGGTTGTTCTTTGTGCATCTTTATTTGGTACCTTGTGGAGCATGCCTGCTCTTATTACTAGTTGGGCTGGAACATTCATATTTAAGTCAAGATATTTCTCTTACGGTGCATGGTGTAATGTGAATGATCTTCCATAATAACCCTCTATGGGTTGTTCATGTAGATTTTTACTTTAAAGGGATAGTAATGTTTCACAATAAAAGCAGCTGCAATTAATCTTCATAGTATTTGGGTCATGGAGAGTATTATTTCAATACTGTCAGAGCTGTAGTTCAAGAGTAAATGAATGACAAAGTATCCCCTTCCCACCCATTTTACTGATGTAACACTGCTCATCTCAGGCAGCAAGATGGATCGCAGAGAGGGACAATCTTCACTGAACATAAGGAAAAAACTTCTCAAGGGGGTCAGGGTTTACCTTATGCTCACAGTAAGAAAATTAGGGTTGATGTATAAAAAGTCTTCTTAGAGTATACTTAAGAATTGTTGCTAAAATTCACAACTCCAGTGATGTTATAAATATGTCTACCTGAGAATACTGTGAGAATATTTGCACCTGCGATTATATTTTCGCACACATAGTGGTATTATATACTTCCAATAAGAACAGGTTTTACCTGGCGTTATGATTTAATCCCTAAAACTGCCTTTATTTTTTATGCAATTAGCGAATTTCTTTATAAATACACTGGGAAACAATTCTTATTTGGTCAAGACCATTTCTACTCCACTTTCCTAGAAAGTCAACTAACTGGAGTTAGCGCTTACCAAAATGTCGTTAGATGCTTATACATATACTTATGTTGCTTTGAGACAGTTTTACAGACACTTTCTTTATAACTCCAGTTTTATACATGTCCCCCATTGTCCCTTGCTCTCCATGGCCCAAATACTGTGAAGGGTAATTGGAGCTGCTGTTATTATGAAACATTACTATCCCTTTTAAAAGCATCCAGCTACTGCCATTTCACAATTTCCACCATTGTCCACAAGCCAACAGCTGGTGAGGGATGATGGGAAGAACCATACACCTTTATCACCACCATCAGAATCTAGCCCAACATTGATTACAAATGAATATCCCCTTTGTAATAAAATATAGCATTTTCTTTTACTTACGAGGTAGGTATAGAAAGGAAGGAATCTCTGTGCAGATTGTATGCGGGGAAGCTGTTGAAAGATCCTGGTTGCATAGAGACTCCTTGTACAGAGGCAAAGCTCTTCTCAGTAAGATTATATGCTTCCAGCATCCTGAAGCCTTTACATGATGAAACAGAGAAATAAACATATTTGTGAATCACAACACGTGCTAATCACAGAGTATTTAAGACAATATATGGAAAGCCTGTCTTACCTGGTGAAGTGTATCCTTCCAGATAAATAAGTGGACATGCTAAAAGGGAGAAAGTAATAATGTGATTAAGCTCAACATACATATATATATTGGGAAATAGCATAATATACAAGAGCTTAAAGGGATAGTAATACTTAAAATGTAAAAAAATTATATATTGTAGCGTTTATCCCCCTGAGCAAAACAAGGGTACTCCCACTGCTGAGAGATATCTTATTAAAAAATAACAGCTCAAACTTGAATTTTTAGGTGCAATATCACAGTGGCCTGAAAATGTACAGTGGCGCTGTTGCTACACCATCCTATGGAGATTTAGGGTTTACGGACCAGAGCAGTCCAGAGGATGTTATAGCAACAGCTTTTTTTTACTCTGGGGGATAAATCCTACAACATATATATTTTTACCTTTTAAGTATTACTATCCCTTTAACCTTGGCTGACATGTAATAAGTAGTTCATGGGACGTATTCAGTAAGCAAAAGAACTGCAATTGTGGAACAAACCAGATGCACCATAGGGGACTAATACACATTTTGTTGCAAAGCAATGCACTGAAGAGCTCTCAAGCATTCCGTGGGTGAAACCACCATTTTGTTTTATTTATCCCTTATGGTAAAGCTGGTTTGATACAGAATTGTTCATCCTTTACTTTCAGTGTAAGGTCACTTATCTTTAAGTACCATAAAAATATGTAAAGTTATTTCAGCTCCTTTAAATATAATGTTCCTGTTTACGAGAGTACACAGATACTTTACACATTCATTAATGTTTAACCCTCTGAGTGACAGAGAGCTAGCCAACTCATTGCAGTGCAATGTGCTGGATACCTCCCTAGAGCCCTATGGGTGAACCCTTTAGTGGTGGTCAGTTTACAGAGTATTTAACCCTTAGAGTGCTAGAGGGGTATGCAATGCTTTGCAATACATTGCATACCTCTCTGACACTCAAAGGGTTAAACTCTTTTTTTTTTTTTTTTTTTTTAAACAAACTATCACATTTTAATTTTAAGAAAAATATTTCTTCATATTTATTTACAACATTAGCATCCACTTGTTTAAGGTAATGGACTGAATTCCACTGAAGTGATAACTTTATCACAGTTTTATCTCTACATTTTTCCATAGGCTTCAACAGCAATCTGCAAGATAAAACCAGTGATAACTTTTATTACCTGCAATGGAATCTATCTCAGAGTTAGAATGAGCATCAAAGGATGTAGGGGAAAGTCTTCTTAGGGCCGTATATTCAAAGAGGTAGAGGAATGCTTTTGTCGTTTGTAACGGCATTTCAAAGTATGGTTTTGTTGGGCTCAATAATATATAGTAATAGTAGGTGTTGGTTGTGGTCAGAAATATGTCATTGAAGAACGGTTTATGACTGAAATTGTCATACGTAACAATAAAAATTTTAGATTTCCTCCACTTTTTCTTAATGGACAAATGTTGTCGTTTGCATGACATTTTTTTGTTGTTGTATATGGCAAAATTTCTTTACCCCTTTACGATGCTGGCAAATAGTTTAGCCCTACCCTTGCCCCACCCCTTTGCCTGGAAAGTCCATGTTGTACACGATGGACATTACTATTTTTTTGCCGTATATTCTATAGAAAATATGTTGTTCGTGCATACAATTACTTATTGTTGTCGTTCATACAACTTTGTTTGTCATTAGCCCTTTGAACATATGGCCCAAATTATAGGTTTCAGAAGTATCACTAAAGTTCACAATGGCGGGTCATGTTTCTAGAACAGTGATTCTCAACCAGGGTGCCGCGGCACTTTGGTGTGCCATGGACATCAATTTAGGGTGCCCCATGTTTTCTATGAAGACTAACAAAAACGGACTTTTAAATAAAGATTTATAGAAATTGTTATGCACAATATGTTTAGTTTTGTTATTAAGATTACAAGACCTAATAATAACTGTATATTTATGTATTGTACCCTTCTTATGTCCTTGATAAAGTACATTAAATATGATAGGGGTGCCCCGAATTTTCTAGATTACGTGTTAGGGGTGCCCTGAACAAAAAAGATTGAGAACCACTGTTCTAGAAAATAAATCCAAGTTTATAAATATGTCTGAGACTTTTCTAAGAATATTTGGAGAAGATTCTCAGAAAATTAGCAATTTGACAATATTTGTCTGTTATATAGCTATCATTATATACTTCCATTAAGAACAGGTTATATATACTGTACCTGGAGTTTTAATCCATAAAATAAATAAATATATATATATATATATATATATATATATATATATTGGGAGCAAGTAGCAAATGTCTTTCTAAATACATTGCAGTGCATTTCTTATTTGGACAAGATCATTTCTACTCTACTTTTCAAAAAAGTTGACTGACTGAAGTTAGGACTTAGCAAAATGTTGCTAAACATTTATACATATCCTTAAGTCAATTTGCCAGATTCTTTATAATTTTATAGACTCTTTATAATTCCAGTTTTATGGATCTCCACCATAGCTTTAAAATATGGAGCAAAAAAAAAACAACCTCCATTTTTTAGTACATCAGCCTCAATGTGTTCTTCTTATTTATACAATTCCCTGATTTATAAGGTAATCAAGCGTGGTGAGGTAAGAGGATTCTGGTGAGCTGAACATTCCTGGAATTAAGAGGAGATCATCTTCCAGTTGAATCTTCACTTCCTAGAATTCCAGTCTCTTGGCACTCACTTAAGAGATAGGTCAGCATGACCCATATTCACAGCAAATAGTTACCGCAAAGGCTTTTACTCTCATATCTGGTCCAGCACAACTGTAACTATTATAACCCTTTGAGTGCCAGATGGGTACGCACCTCTATGGCAGTCAAAGGGTTCAGATTGATGAAGCTTTAACAAACAAGCTATGTTCAATAGGGGTGTATTACAATATACGTTTTATATTTAAATGATACAGTATTACCAATTTAACCCTTTGTGTGCCAGAGGGGGAGTCTGCTGGCACTCAAAGGGTTAAAGGTATTTAAATAGCAACAGGAAAAATGTTTAAAAAAATTGTAAACAATTTTAACAAACTTTAACCCTTTAAAGGGAAGCAACACTCCCTAATAATCCTCCACTTATTATGGCCAGAAAATCCCAATGTCCCCTTAGATTTTTTCCTTGCTTCTTGATTTTATAGATATAGGGTATTACGCACAAAAGAAGATGAGCAATTTTTAAGCAAACCAACTGCGCCACAGGGTAAATACAACTTCCCATTGATTGAAACAGAGCTTTTAACCCCTTGAATACTAGAGATGTCTCCAACACATAGCTTCTCAGGGCTCTGGAGACCCCAATAACATGTAAGGGTTTAACCCCTTAAGGATCATTGACAGTCCTGGCACGTCATAGGCTGGGGAGCCATAAGGACCCATGACGTGGAATTCAAGGCCCCCCGGGGCTGCAAGCCTTTCGGGGAGCCCTGCGCGATTGGCCTGTCCATTTTAAGTATTACTATCCCTTTAAGGGGTTAAAAGCCCAGTTTCAATAAACTGGAGCTTTGGCAGTGTTTATTTATTCCCTATGGTAGAGTTGGTTTGCATCAAATTGTTCCTCTTTTCTTTTGTGCATGAAGCTCAACCTCTTCAATGAGTCCTGATTGTCACATCCAAGGAGGCGAACATGACAGTTACTATCGGGACCATAGGACACAAACTCTGTCCACTGTAAATGCCTTAAGGACCAGAGGGGTGTGTAACACATTGCTTTTCAATACTATTTCACATCCTTCTGGTCCTTAAAGGGTTAAACTGGCTACTGTCCTCTGCCTACTTCCATTTATGTAACTTCCATCAACAGTCATTTCTTCCTTCATGGACAGATATCCAGGACCGATTGAAGATGTTTTCTCTTGAACAAAGGCACAATGGCAAAATTCATATGGGCCATTATGGTTTTCAGGTAAAGTTAAATGAGAGATTGTTAATAGGAGATATTACTTCCCGTTCATTGACCAATGCATTACACACAACTCTTATCCTTACATGGTTAAATTAAACTTTTAATAGTTGTTTCTGCTACATAGACCTCTGGGAACAGTAGCACTATGAAATCACAGTCCTAGTTTTACTTGTCTTCCAGCAGTTTCTTGCCCCACTTCTTTCAATACCCTGAAGCTGCCAGTGGCAGCTTTATTCCAATTGGTTGTGCAGGCAGATGTAATGTCAAATCAACCAGTAAGAATCATCACCTCTTTCAGGCATTCACACACCACCTCTGGTTAGCAGAAGTTCATGGTTTATAATACTGTAACTACCACACGTAATAGAAGCAGTGATTGATTAGTATCCACATGGGCCTTAGTATATCATTTTGTTAAATATCCTTGTGTGAATTCTCTTTAATAAGTGTGGATACTATATATACAACGATCATGCGTCATTAAAGCACAGGTTCTTCCTAGCACAGACTTACATCCTCTTTTTTACCTGAAGTACGGTCCAAGATGAAATCACTTTCACTGTACATGTGAAGGCACTTTGGTGGAAAGAATCTGCCTCTTTTTTGATGGCAATAACACTGATTGGTGGCAATAATACTTTCTTATTGATGGGGTACTTAATAAGTGGCCACAGCTACCTTAATAAATAGTGGTAGTCAACAGTGCTATTCAAGGTGAAATATCTTGACACCTTAGAGTCAGGTTCGGACGTTAAGGACCGGTGACAACCTGGCATGTCATGGAATTCTGGGATGGCAGAGTGGCTGCAAAACGCTCTGCCACCCCAGAATTCACTGCAGAAAAAAAAGTGCTGTGGTCCTCAAAGGCCTCCCTCCTCTGGATCTGGCGGTTGTTAAGGGGTTAAAAGGAACTTTTGACTTTGTATAAAGGATATTTATCAAAATACATGTGAAGAAAAGGTATTTGCATAATATACACATAAAACAAAATATTTAATAATAGTTAATCATGGAACGTACTTGATGTTGCTGTCTCACATACAAAGGTAATAAGGTTATCCTCAATCTTCTCAAAAGCATCAAAGTCGTCAACTATGAAAACATGGCGTTCACTTGGTTTACTGCCTATATTTCTTAGCTCATGGTAATCCACGTCCGCCACACCAATCACAAAAACGCTAAATCCTGTAGAGATTACAAAACATTCTTTAAGAAAATATTTTTAGTGGTTTCCATCAACATCACTGCTGCTCTTTAGAAGTCACCGGTAACTTAAAATGGATGCCAAAAAGTTATATCTAGATTCTAATTTAAAAACATTGTGAAAAGAGAACCAAGTTCTGAATGTGTTGTTTTAAAGATAGAATGTGAAACAATCAGTGAGCCTTTAAACATGAACAAAAAGTCAACTTATCAGCATTATAACAAACATAAATAGACCATATTGCTGTTGACTTTTATTTATCAGAACAGTTTGACGATCCAAAATCATACTTCAAAACATATAGAATGTGTTACATAAAATGGGCTCAGTTCATGGAAGAAGTACAAAAAAATTAGAGAAGATACTGAGAAATTTTAGACTGTACTTCATTTAGTGACAACAAAGGCAGAGTCAAGGGACTGGCCAACAGGTCCCTGGCTCCACCACATTAAACACCTGCGCTGAGCCAATGTTCTCTAAAAATGGGCATCTGATGACTTGAAGCTGCTGTTGAGTTACATTTCCTGTTATAATCAACCAGCCAAAAGCAGGCTGGGAATGACAGGAATTGTAGTCCAACAACATCTGGAGACCTGAAGAGAGCCTGTGATTGTTAATACTATAATTAGCAATTGAATGATCATAATGTATAATGACATGAATGCATATATGAGCCAATAAAACTAACGTTAGATTTCTGTGGTATGAGCTGAAATTGCAGGAATTATTTGGTTTAATCATTAATGTATACCTTCAGATATTTATCAATTATCAATTATGTTTCCCTGTGAAACACAGAAATACGATGAGAAATGTTGTAAATTCAGATGTTCTGGTAAGATAAATGCATATAGCAGATGTGTATGGGTGTGTCTGCCCTCAGAGATTTCTAAAGGATTCACCAGCCTGAAGTTGGCAGATGAAACTGGCGGATCTAAATATTGATGAGTGATGAGAGACGGATAAGATACAGTGGGCCCAAGGCAATCCTCTGATTTTCTGGCACATTATGCCATTCATCGCTTGATGAATTTCCCTCTTAGTGGCTAAAACAGTTGATGTATTAATAATAAATGGAAAAATTCTGAGGTAAACTGTCTGCACCACAGAAGATAAATAAAAATTCCAGTTGAAAGAAATGGGCATTTTAACCCTTTGAGTGCCAGAGGGGTACGCAACGCATTGTGCTCCGTACCTCTCTGGCACTCAAAGGGTTAGTTCCATGAATGATAGTGTGTTGTTGACCTCTAGCATTAAAGGGGTTAAAAGCCTTATTTAAATGAATGGAAATGTTATCTGCCCCTATGATGCAGATGATTTACCCCAGAATTGCTCAAGATCTATGTACATCAGTCTTAGGGTGTATTTTAGAGTAATGTGTGTGTATTCTGACTTTTGATATGTGCGTGTGCTTCATATACGCAGTAAACAGATCAAACAAATCATTACTAAATAATGGGAAATCCTTCAAAAAGATACTGAATTTGGGCATCTTTTTAAAGATCCCTCATTATTTTCAAACAAAAGGGTTAGAAACATTGGGTATTATATCACTAAGAGTGATATAAAAAAATCTAGGGGAAACCTAAATATTCCTTTCAAAACCCTAAAATGTGGAGATGACATCTCCAGTGATATCACTTCTCCAGTTCCTATGTTATTCTATGGAGCCAATGCACTAAGATTTCTCCAGCTTTGGAGATTTTACTACATAGGCTCCAAAGACTAACAAAGGAACTGGAGAAGTGATATCACTGGAAAAGTGATCTCCGCTTTATCACACCTTAGTGCCAATGTGTCACAGTTGTGGTGGCAGGTGTTAGAACAAGTGTAGTTGCCTGCAAGAGGTTTTAACATGCAAAGTGTGTATGATACTACAGTGTGAATGCTACCACATGCATAAATTATAAACTAAATACCCTAGAGGGTTAAATGAAGATCTCAGTTTGAAAAGTTTCTTATAATGCAAGTAAACTTTGGACTATATCTACAAGCAATGGACTCTCTCAGTTGCTCCAGTTAATTATTACAATGGACTGCTTCTGAATGAGGTACAATTTATTATTTATTGTAACTTGTTTTGTGCTTATATTTACTGTAGGTTTTTCCATTTTCCTTTTGCTATGCATACTTTCCTTTAGCAAGATCTGCTATTGTTTTTTTTTAAATAGTGTAGAAGTGTTAATTGCTCATTAATTATCTATATGGGATTTAGCAAGCAAATTGGTTGGGATACTTCTGCTGTATGTTTTTAATGTCAGCACTCAGTTGTAACTATGTCTGAAGAAGGGTAGTATTGAGACCTCCGAAACTTTGCATGTGTTTTTCTCATCAATATTCAGCTGTTGCTGTTACATTATTGTACTTAGCCTTGAATGTGTTCTCCTTCCTATATATGCATGTGCTGCTATGTGCCATAGTATTCAATGCTTTCTCACCAGAATGCTGTATATCCATAGCGGACTTCTTAACTTCATCCTGTGATCTCCCATCAGTCACTACCACTAGCACCTTGGGAACAGATCTTCTCATTCCATTTTCTACAGTCAAGACTTTATCACGGACAAACTTTAGAGCCTTTCCTTTAAAAAAGAGAGAAAAATCATATGATTATTATTTAAAAAATAAATAAATAAATAAATAAATATGTTTCCAGCAAGACTCAGGCTGTGCATGACCTCTTATGCATTCAGACTTTCCAGATGTTTCCTCTAACTGAAACTCAAGGGTGAATTTATGAGAATTGCTTTATTAAATCTCAGAGAAAGTAGGGAATATGTTTTATCCTCTTCTTTTATTCATGTATTTAGGGCAGTGATTTCCAATTCCATTTTTAAGATGTGGAAGGAAAATACAGATTCCTAGGACAAGTGTGTATATCAAAAACAATCTAATTTATAATATATACATTTGGAGAGTTGTGACACATTATAATTTTAAGGACCAGAGGGTTGTGTAATGAATTGTGAAGCAATGTGTTGCACAACCAAACCGGACCCCTTAAGGACCCTTGACGGTCCTGGCACATCATGGGTTGGAGAGCCATAAGAACCCATGAAGTGCCAGGACTCCCTGCGTGGCTACATGCCATTCGGGGAGCCCTGAACAGGGATCACAAAAGGGATAGTAATACTTCCTTTTAACTTTATTTTATTTTGTAGGCATTAAAAAAACATGAAGAATGATATAAGTCTTATCTCTCAAACCTTTATGGTTTATGAGATATTCACAAGCAAAGTTTCCCCCTCCCGCCCCTTTTACCTACTGTAAACAATCTCTCCTCAGATGTGGAATGCAGTCCATAGACTGGACAGATAACAGAAGGGGACACTCTTATTCCTATGAAAACAATGAAATCCCTGCCCCCCTTGACAAGCTTTTCAGGTTTTTCCCTTATCTTAATTGAAGATTGTCACTCTCTGCAGTCTACCTGGGCACCTCCCTTCTGCTCTTGCTGAACAGTGTGACATCAGTAAAAGGGGCGGGAGGGGGACACTTTGTCATTGAATTACTCTGGAACTACAACTCTGACAGAATTTAAATAACACTCTCCAAAGTCCAAATACTATGATGATTAATTAGAGCTGTTTTTATTATGAAACATTACTATCCCTTTAAGGGATTAATGGGTTAAACCTGTTGCTGCCGAGGTGGATATGCAGTGACATACCTGCTGGGAGCCATTGTCTTAATGGAAGCTGTTTCCCCATTTCACTTAAAAAACTCTAAATTGTGTTGAATAATTGTTCATAGAAATATATGTGACTTTAGACACATAAAGAGCCTGATGCAGAAAACCATTCCCATTAGGGGAAAAATTATTCTCAAAATCCCCATTTATTTCAGTTGGGCTTATAAACCCCTAGATGAGCTTTCCAAAACATTTCCTTACAATAAGCTGGAGACCTATCTACCATTCAATAGGTTAAACGTCCTAGTTAAATTAATGGGGAATGTTACCCCCCCCCCAGATGCCACTGGTTTGCGCCAGAATTGCTACTCTTCTCTTTCTCCATAAGGCCCTTTCAATTTTTTAGGAAAAGTGCTACTTTTTATATAATTATTACATATTTAGAATCCAGTCATAATTATAATTGCTTCACCATTGAATGAAGTCTTATCTAGCATACAATGAATGAAATGACCTCCCACGTTGGTAATTATGACAGTACTCTCACATAAGGATGTCTCTTTCTCTCATACTCTCCAGATCAGCAAATGGGGATAAAGGTCCTTGATGCTGATTTACTATAAAGAACATGAGTAACTGTGGGTCAAACCAACTGCACAATAGGGGTCAAATAAAATTTCCATTGATTTAAATGGGGATTGTAAGCCATTGAATGCTTTGCAATGCACTGAAGACCTTTCAGGTGGTTAGATTCCATACTTAAATGAATGAGAATTTTGGAACATTTTATTTGTCTCCTATGGAGCAGTTAATTTGCCCCAGAAGTATTCCTATTTTTATAATACAACAGCTTCCTTATCTCTAAATGACTGTTAATTTGTCTTGATGTCTATTTCTATATATTAAGTCTTCCCTAAGGTTCATACCACCCAGTGGTGGTTACTAAGCTGTTATACGCAGGACAGCCATCCATACATTCTCTGTCACCAGCTTCCTAGGATTTTAAGGCCTTGTTTTCTTTATTTTTTGTTCTCATTACTAGAAACATCAACTGTTATACTGGTAATTCCTCTGTCTCTTGGGTATATTAACTACTTAAGTTAACGTATTCTGGTCTTTATCATTGAGCTATAGTCATCACCCATCATACTGCCATTTTGTGGAATTGCTCCATTATTGGATTGTCTGTGTGCCCCTATTTCCTTTCACAGGTCACCTTTATCCATCTCCATGACATTTTTCCTTTAATACTACGCTACCAATGCCTCTCACTACGTTAACGTATCCTACCAATTTTGATGCCCTGGAATTTCTATCTGAATGTATCTTAAAGGTCTCTAGCATTGCCTTTCTTGACATCCACATCCATATAGGCAAAACCTGGATAGCCACAGTATTATCAAATATTCCTCAATCCAGCAGTACACTCTTGCACAAGCAGGAACCTTCTCTCCCCTGCACCCACCTCCTTCCAGCAGCTACCAATATCTACATAGCTTCTACCACTTCTCTGTTTAGAATACTGGCTCTTTACTCTCTTTTTGCCCATCAGCTAGCTCTGCTGAGTGGATAGAAATCTTTCTCTGTTTACATGGTTTTCCACTGCATCTGCTTTGTCTCCAAGAAAAATAATTTGTTAGAGAAGCATTCACTGAGCCACCTAAAAAGGCTGTATGTGGAGACTACAACTGTCATAATCTCTAACCTGTCACTGGCTAGTTGGGGATGGTAGCAGTTGTAATTTCCAGTAGCCCAAGGTCCAACGACTGACTGCCCCTGCCATGCCCTCTCCTCCCATTCCCTTGAACTAAACATCCTTGCAGCGACATTCAAATTCTACTTTCCCTCAGCACTTGATTTTATGCCACTTTCCATCCCTACCCAACACAGCTCTCTATCTTGGCTCAGTTCCCAGGTCTGCTGCACGCCTATGGATTAAATATTGCATGCTTATTGCTTCAACATAAAATCTCCTGTTTGAACTCTGCACTTTATTTCTAAGAAACTCAGAACCTGCTTACTAACCAGCACTCTTAAATTCAATCCATATTGTCTTTCCTCAGATTTTGATTTCTGCTCAGTCTCGCTCATTTTGTCTCTTTCCCACCACATTGCAAATCCCATATGCCATTTCTCCGTGTGTATCTTTCTGGATCTGTTTGATCTCTCATCTGCATTTCATTCTACTGATCATTTATTTTCTTACTGATAGAATCAAACCGCCAGTCACCCATGTATAAAAACAAATGTCTAGCGCTCAAAGGGCCATACTGAAAAGTGGAGCAATTTGTGAGGAAATCATTTGCCCCATACAGAACAAATACAAGCCCCCACCGATGTAAATGGTGGGGGTTTAAACCCTTAAATACCAGAGATGTCTTCAAAGTTGCAGTCCTCTCAGGTATTTAAAAGCTCCATCAAACCCATAGAGTTCCAGAGGGGTGTCCATTGCATTGCAAAGCAATGTGTTGTTTAGTCCCCTGACACTCAAAGGGTTAAGTTAATAGGAAAGTTGGGGATTTTTATATATCTCCTATTATGCATTTGGGTTTACCCATGATTGCTCCTGTCTCTCTTTGTGAATAAAGCCCCAAAGAGTAAAGTAGTTCTAGAAAAATAAGCTAATGTAACTAGAATCAAGAACCCATGAGCCATATACTATTTCCTGGCATTGGAAATAAGATTAGCATATAACATCCTATATAATAATTCACTAGGATGTTTGTCACGATGCAGTCATGTGCAGTAGAGACTGCCCGCGTTCGGGCAGTCTCTACTGCTCATGATTGCATCGCCTGAGTGAGCCGACGCAAGACTGCATCTCGTGGAGCAGTGAGGTAGTGGACGCTTAACCCTTTGAGTGCCAGAGGGGTACACAATGCACTCAAAGGGTTAACATCACCCGGACCTTGGCCTGTGTACACGGGCTTTTACGCTAGTATAAACATAAAAAATATCTTAAATGAGCTGGAATTATACAGAACACTCTCACAACACAGCATGGCAGGTGTGGCCAGCATGATTGAAGCACCTCACAAAATAAGGTTTTCTAAGTGGTTTCCTACTCTGTCTAATGGAAATCTGGTCTGCCACAAAATCTCTGAAAATAATGCCGTATTTAACATTTAACATTCGCAGCCAGTTTCATATGATAGGTTTGGTAAGTTTGGCCTATTGTTTGACTCACTAGTGGTCTTGTTCACACACTGCACATGCCCTCACTGAGACTATACAAATTTATTCAAATGTATGTTTTCAGTAGAACTTCTAAAGCATTGATAACATCTGTAACATCTTTAAACATGAGATTTATCTCCACCCATTACTCCTGTACTTTGAAGCTTCTGTTCAAAGATAATAAATAATTAAAATGCAGATGATATCTGCACTCCATATTCTGAAATATGCTATATTTCACTTATAATACATGGTCTGGCTTCCTTATGGCTCCAACAGTAACCGTCTCAAAGCTCCTTTGCTCTGTCACATTACAGGAATTAATAATCTGTTTTTCATATCTCTCTAGGAGTTTGCAACCGCAGGACTTGTTTCTATCTACCCTGTGACTTGGGTGAGCCCACACATTCCTTCTGCATTTACTGTCCTCATCCTCACACATAAATGATACCTAGAATAATCAACCTACCCCTTCATTTGCACCTGAAATTCGGTATCAAGTCTAAGAATGTCTTTTAGTGGCCCTCTGTCATCTCTTAATATGTTGTTTAATGCTAGGGATGACTCCAGAGCATTACTTCATAATGTCCTGGGAATGTTTCCAGCATCCAAGGGAAAATAAATATGTACAAACACAAAGCTTCTTATATTCCGTACAAATGATATACTAATACCCAGCTAGATGATGGAAATAACCCAAAACCCAGGTGTGATTTTGGAATCCTTCCTCTCTCAATCACCCATGAAGATCCCTTATATTTCTAAGGAAATACAGCAGGGATGAGAAATATGTGGCCCTTGTGATGTTGTTGGACTACAATTCCCAGAATCAAGATTATTGTCTAGCCAACGGTGCTATACTGCCAATAAATAAAGAACACTGCTCAGTCAGATCACTGCTAATAAAGGAAGAGACAATTAAAGATGATGCTTCAGCTAAATATTTTCATTATTTTCAACAACCCAACTTAAAAGGATAGTAATTTTGACTTTAAATATTGTGCAAATGCCCATACTATTTTATTGTATTTTTTCATATTCTTCGATTTTTTTAACAGTCTCATGTCCCTAACAGTAAGCTCCTTGAATTACTTTTTAGAGAGAACATTCTTGCCAGCTGGCCATGAATGCTGGAAAGTGATACCATCCTGAGGCTTTGAATGCTTCACATGCTCTGTGCTATCTTTTTTACATTGTATCACTGTACTCATTTTCATGGTCCCTGACATAAAGCTCTCTGGAAAAAGAGAGCTCATTGTCAGGGATATAGAAGTTTAAAGCAAATAATTGAAGATGAAAAAAAGGAGTATATACAATTTGACTTTACACTGGCAGAATATCTAAATACAAAATAAAATATTACTATCCCTTTGAACCCTTACACTGAATATACAACTCTGGCGTTACTTAAAGGAACATTAAAACTATTTTTATAGAAAAAGAAATGTGCTATATAGGGGATTTCCAGCTTAATAAAACAAGTACTCCATCTGCATGAAGATTTTCATTGAAAAGTTACCACAACTCAAACATTTTTAAATGCAACTGTTAGCAACTGCGCCAGCTAGTGTCCAAAAGGCATTTTCTATATAAAGCGTGTTATGGAAAGTTTACATCATAAACTACAGCTCTCCATAGTGGTGAGTATAATAGAAAATTGCAGTTTCTTAAAAAAAAAAGTTAAAAGTTACAATCATTTTTGAATAAATCATCACCCAGCTTTGAAAGCAGCTTTCTTTTACTCAGCTTTTCTTTGAAAAAAGGATACTGCTCTTTAAGAATTAAACAGCTATGTAAATACAACTTATCAACATGATGTATACCTGTTTTGGTGTTTCCTCCTTTGTATCTGACATTGGAAAGTGCTCCAAGAGCCTGTGCTTTGTCAGCATAAGTATTCAGTCTGAATTCTGTCTGAGCTTCGTCACTGAACTGCACAAAAGACACCTGCAAGAGATCACATAAATATATGCTATCATGCTGTTTCAAGCCCAAAACTTTCTATAAGGATACTGGCTAGTGATACCCTGCAATACAAATACCACCTTGTATTCTCTGCATGAAGATGATATGATAAAACAAGATGCAGGAGAGATATAAAAACACACAAACACGTAGGCAAATATGGCCAATGCACAGAGACTAGAAGAATTTGGGGGGCAACCATCTGTACTGTATGCAACAAATAAATATTCCCATTGACTTAAATGGGTTTTAACGCCTTGAAAACTTTGCACTGCAATGGAGACCTTCAACAGGTTAAAATCCCTGTTTGAATCAATGAGAGCTTTGGAACATTTATTCAAGCCCTATGGGATACCTCTCTAGCATCCAAGAAGTTAAACAAAAAGATGGACTATGACATATCCATGAATTACATCCCTCTTCTCTTAACATTGCTGTCCATGCTGTGTCCTTCAGTGTGATTGGTTGCACATTAAACCACTGCTAGACATGCTATGGCACATCCTCCTGAATCCCAACAGAAGAACATGCTAGAACCCATATCCAGCACTCTCAGCTCTGGGAGAAAGCAGAGAATGCAAGTGGAATCCTGAGAACAAGACCTATATACAAATACTGACATTAAATAGCATTTACAAAAATAAACCAAATTCCAACTTGATACTTGTATTAAGAATATATATATATATGTACATATCTCCAGAAATCCCTAATGTGCTGGTCTCAGTACCATATTTTCCTTGGGTGCACAAGAGCTTGTCAGTCATTTTCTCATATACAAACATGTCAAATGTGGATTTGTTAATCATTAAGTGGATTGACTAATGGTGTGGTCATGGGTGGGGTTACATGGTGCCAAGGGTTTCTTGCTTGCAAATGTTCAAGATGTAAGACAATGCATTTTTCATAAGTGGTCCTCTTCAGCTCTTTCATTGCCACAATGCTCAGCTTAGAGGAAACCATTGGTGATGAGATGACACCTAGCAAAATGCTATGGGCCCTGACCCACCCTCAGTAGGCTGCACTGCTTAGGTATAGTGAAGAAGTGTGCAAATGGAGCAAAAGCAGGACCAAGAGAATTTCAGAACTAAAGACAAGTCACACCTCCTAATGTAAACTCCCTATACATGATATTCAAGACTGACTGAAGATATTATTTCTTGAGCAAGTTACAAGGGCAACATTTTTAGGGGCCACTATCATTTTCTGCTCATTGTATTATAAGTGGAGTATTATAATTAGGAGGTGTACGTTCTCCTTTACTTTGAGAGTATAGAGGGACTGATTGTGTTGTCCAGGCCCTTTATGTTACTGGCCTGTTTCAGTTATCCTGATAGCTACTTCTTGCCTAAGAACATATTCTTGTGGGACATTTATCAGAACACACTGCTACAACCCCTACCTGTATTCCAGCAGGATTGATGACATCAAAAGCACCAACAGTATTGAAAATGAACTGACGGACTTTGTTGAAGTTATCATCCCCGATACTCCAGGAGCTGTCAATGAGGAATACAATGTCTGCTTTCGCACCTTTACACACTGGAAATCAAATGGATAAGAAAGCTGTAAGTCAATGTTTTTGTACACAGCATAGTCTCATGCAAAGGTGAGTGATATTAAAGGGGATCTATACAAAAAGAGTAATTGAGGTGACTGAATACGATTCTGTGCTAAATATGGAATAAAATAAATTTTAAGGCCCTACACATGCCTAAAGCAAATGTAATAAACTACATCCCAAAAATTTTCCCTTAATGCCGCCTGGGGCAATGGGGCAGTCTGCCTGTATTTGGGGGTGTTCCTTTCCTCTAAGCCTTGTATTAAATAAGGCATAGAGGGATGAAGAGATTTTACACCCCTTCCAGGATAATGTTATGGGGCAGATATTTTGGGAATGCTGGAATTAAAGTCCTACTGAAGCAGAGTGTGTCCACCTATAGACACTATAGTGCTCATACACTGTGGTGCATACTCTGAAGCTAGTGGAATCATACATACATCCCAGTGGCTCTTTATTTATTTATCAGAAGTATTTACTTAGGTAGGTGTCCTTCAAACATCAGCAAGTTATTTCTGTTTACTGATTTTATTTATCGCTACGGCTAGCTGTTTCACTTTACAATCTGATAAACATTGGTGTCTCATATGAGTCATCCAGTTCTACTGAAAACCATATTGTCTATAAGTTAGTGTGATTTAGCCTTCAGCATAAATCACTATATACAGGAAAGTCAAGATATAAAGAAAAAAATAATTAGATACCTCTGAGTGCAGGATGAAGGACACCTTTCCTAAGTAACGATTGCTGCCAAACCTTTTTTTTTTTTTTTTTACTGCATTTTGGCTCGTCTAACAGTAAATGTGATAATGTATTAGGAAATTAAATTAATATGAACAACTTCACTGGTTAGATTAAAGCTATATTTCCTTATTGCAATGGAACTGACACTTTACTAGGGATTTGGAAGAAGCTTTAAAATCAACTATATGTTAGCTAATTTTCATTTCACACAATAGTTTATGAGATATTTAACGTTACTTATTTTAGTTTATGCAGATGAGCTCATACCACTTGGTGGAGAGAGGCAGGCTGGATGGGAAGCTGTGTGGAATGTTAGTGTCTGGTAGGCATGCCAGCCAGAACTGTCTACTTCATATAAACTGACAAATAAATAAAGCTAAATAGCTCATAAACTTTTGTTTTAAATAAAAAATGGATAACAGACATATAGATTATTTTGAAAGCTCTTCCAAAATCACACATTTGTTAAAAGAAGACAGTTCCACTTTCACCTCTTGGGTGCTACATATCTCTCCAACACATCGCAAAGAAATATGTTTCTGATGCCTTTAGAGTCCATGGGGCTAATAAACAAAGCCTGTACCAGAATAAAAACAAGATGCAATTCTTAGAATATGAAACTAACTTTCTTCACATATTCAAAAATAATCCCAATAGTTCTGTTGGACTGCTAAGCAGCATCGTAAATATAATGCTCTTGTAAACTGAGCTGTGTACGAGGCAGCAGTAAAATTTACAGTAAATCATAATGGGTTTTCTGGCGAGTTATAAAGTGCGAAGTTTAATAATATTTAACAACTGTGGTGAGAAGTCACATGTTCCACCTGGAAACTATGTAACACTAAGACTATGCATCAATCAAATTCCACAAGTCTCTAAGGCTTAGAACATCAGGACTAACTCTGAGGTGAATGTACTAAGAATCTGAGTAATTATGGAGCAACCCATCTGTATCCTAGGAGACAAATACAAATTCTAAAAATTATCATTGATTTAAAAAGGTATTTTAACCCCTTGAATGCTAAAGAGATGTCCAACTCATTGCTTCGCAATGCGTTGGAGAACTCTTTAGCATTCAAGGGGTTAAAAGCCGCTTTTAAATCTGCCTGAACTTTTTGTCCCCTATGGTTCAGTTGGTTTGTTCTACAATTACTTAAGTTTTTCTTGATACATCGGCCTCTGTGTGTTAAAAAGATCTTTGTTTGATATTCTATTGACCTACCCTCACGAGCAGGAGGAATTGTGGGTGGGGGAGGAGGTGCGGGAGGCTCGGTTGGTGATTCTGTTGGTTTAATCACTAAAATAAAACATATGTTAGAAATAGTGAGACATGAAACATTGTCTTTTCATTTACAACTGATTACATTGTCTGTATAATTCAGGGTCGGGACCCAAACTCTACTTACAGGTACGCTCTTTTGTTGAAACACCACGCCCCTCAAGGTTAGGTGTTTGTACATAGACTGTTGCTGTATATTCGGTATCAGGATTTAGTCCATTAAAGCAGTGTGAAGATTCCGATCCAGTCACTGTGATTTCTTGACCTCGAGATCCTGCATGTTTAAAAAAATGGTAGTAAAGAAACAGTCGTATATGATATATGTTGTCTGATGGGTTAAAAAAAAATCCTTTATCAGCCCCAACTGACATAGTCCAAACAGAGTTTACCTTATAAAATTCAGCTAAAATTGGGTTCAATTAGGAAGCAGTTAGTTGCCAAAAGGGCCTGAAACTCATTTAACCGTTTGAGTGCCAGAGACGTAACCAATGTATTGCATTGCAATGCATTGTCTACCTCTCTGGCACTCAAAAGAACTGTCTAGGTCTTAACCTCTTAGATGTCTGAGGTATCTCCAGTGCTTTGCTAAGCAATACCTTGGAGAGATCTCTAGCGTCAAATTGGTTAAAGGACATAATCTTATTGTACCATATATAAAAACGGGACTAAATTACATTCTGTATTTATTCTGTCAGCATTAACAC
This sequence comes from Rhinophrynus dorsalis, assembly GCA_037306005.1. Taxonomy (NCBI): domain Eukaryota; kingdom Metazoa; phylum Chordata; class Amphibia; order Anura; family Rhinophrynidae; genus Rhinophrynus; species Rhinophrynus dorsalis. The sequence goes on along the minus strand of CM074720.1, from coordinate 327,294,781 downwards.
ATATAATGTATCAACTTGAAGGATCGCTAAAGTTTAATTATGAATTCACATGTATTGTGGTGATATAGCTGTTACTATATGAAGAACTGTAACCAGTGACCATCTTCTAGAATGCAGCAGAACTGTCTGAATATCAGGAGAACTGTCTCAGCATCAAATGGAACTGTTCTAACCATTTCGTCCATAAGAAAGATGCCCGAGCTATAAAAACTTTAGAACAAAGCATCTCACAATAATGGGAGTATTTTATTTTACTCAGCAGGAAAAACTCTACAATATATGTTTCTTATTTCATAATAAAAGTGAACCACTTCTTTCATTTGTTAATACTAAATACATGCATGACTGAACATGATATAAATCTTTATCCATTTGAGTTCCAGAAGGTTGTCCTAAGACTTATGTAGTAATACATAGTGCACACCTCTGGCACTCAAAGGGTAAATATAGCAGAACCTCACTACAATGGAATACAAATACCCACCATCAACTGGATTCAGCTTTACTCTGTAAGAAGTGGCTGCTCTGTGAGGGGTCCACCTAATACAGAATGAATCCCATCCAACCTGGTAACTTGTCAGATCAGTTACATTCAAATACACTGCAAGTAAGGAAACAGAAGTGCTCTTAATCATATTGATATAGATGTTTCTATATTTGTCTTAGTTATAGCTATAAAATAATTTTGCTTCACGAGGAGAGAAAAGTGCAGAACCATAAAATATATTATGTAATGTGGTAACAAATGAATTGTGTGTTGGCACTCAGTCATGTTATTGTAAGCCAACAGATAATACATATGTCAGCAGCTGATGTAAAGACCACTATAAGGATCAAAATAATATAATATGTACTGTCTGGTAGTAATAATATTTAAAGTGCATATTTTTCCAGCTTCTGGAAGGAAATCAAGAAGATCACCAATATATCTACAGCATATCTATAGACCATTGTTTCTCAAATTTGCCATTACATGTGTGTTTGTGTGTGTGTGTGTGTTTGCACAAGCATGTATGCGTGTGTGTGTGTGCATGTGTGTGTGTGAGGGGAAACAAACATTTCTCTTTATGTTACATAACTTTCCATTTAAAGAGATAATAATGTTTCACAAAAAGAGCAGCTCCGATTAATTTTAATAGTACATGGGCCATGGAAAGCATTATTTTAATACTGTCAGAGTCGTAGTTCAAGATTAATTGAATGATAAAGTATCCCCTCCCACCCCTTTTACCTAGTGTAAGCCACCTCCCCTCAGATGTGGAATCTGGTCACTTGACCATATAGATCACAGCAAGGAACATCTTCTTGCTGTGAGCATAAGGAAAACCCTGCCCCCTTGACAGGTTTTTCAGGTTTTTCCTTATGCTCACTTTCCTTGCTGCGATCCATCCGGACAGTCTTGCTGCTCTGAGGAGAACAGTGTTACGTCAGTAAAAGAGGCAGGAGGGGGGTACATTATCATTCAATTACTTTTGAACTATGACTCTGACAGGATGGAAATAACACTCTCCATGGACCAAATACTATGAAGATTAATCAGAGCTGCTGTTTTTGTGAAACATTACTGTCCCTTTAACCACATCAAGACCACAGACCCATATACATATATTTCTCCAGTCATAAATGTCTAAATTGCAGTTTATATATTGCATTTAATAACAGTAATGTTTAACATATGATCATTTGCATTACATGGATATGGCTGTACTTCCATGATATACAGTTAGGGCTGAACTAAAGAGCTCAACACCCCACTGAATACAGGAGAAAACATTTAATGGGCTCACAACCAAAACTACTGTCAAGTAACGCTGACATTAAGCGTTTACAGCTTTATTTCATGGTTACTGGTCCTGTGTGCCGAGAGCGTGGATTACAGGGAAGAATCTTTATCCAGCAACCATACAACTGGCACACAGGACCAGTCACTGGAAGGTAATGCTTACACTAGCAGGGACCACCTGGAGATCCTCCTGTAGATCAAGAAGTCCCGTCGCGGTGAGTGGCATATATGGTGGTGTCACATGGTGTTCGTATACAAGCACTAATTATATTAAAAATGTCTGGGTTTTTTATTTTTATTTAATTTAATATGCAGAAAGGCAGTAATGTAATTGGGCGGTGTGTCACACCTAATCTGTTTTCAAATTAGCTCAAAATGGTTTTCCAGCCACATGCATCTCATGTAACATGGCCCATTGACTGAGTACAAATATCCCATTTTGGAAAACATCAGTGTTGAGAGGTATGTGCTGGAGGGGGCTCTGTAAAACTCAAGTCTTCCTGGGCCCTGCAGCCCCCTACAGATTGCATTAAACAGAGTACATAGATAGCAAAGAAAGCAGTCCTCAATAACTATAGCTACTTCTGGCCACCCCAGAAACAAAGCCACACAAAGGTCCTAGTAGGCTACCAGTTGATCTACCTCTTACGATACATGTCTGTAAAATCCTTATTATGATCATTCAACTTACATGTTGTACCAGGTCCAGAGAGTGGCCCACTTAATCCTGTGTCATACTGGGCATAAACCTTCACATCATACGTGGTACCAGGAGACAAGTTCTGCAAAGTGTATGAATTTACATCCCCGACAAAAACTTCCATGGATTCATCAGCATCTTAAAGACAAAAACACTAACATATCACATCAGCTCCAACCATTTAGTTTCTTTAGTTTACGCTGCACTGTCAAATAAAGGGCACACAATATAAAACAATGCTGTAGTCTATAATTCTCACATTGGTCAAACAGTAGCAGATGAAGGAAACATTAGTCTCGTCAGCTGTTAAGGACTACAATTCCAATCCCCCTCACCCAGTCATTGGCTGGTTGGGGAGGATGGGACTTGTAGTCCCAAATAGCTGAAGAGCCAAGTATTGCTCACCCCTGAACATTAGGGTAGAAATGGAGCATATCTTTCAAAGAAGAAGTGAAGCAATTCTGAGGCAAACCTGAAGGGCACCATAGGGATCAAGTGAACATTCCCATTGATTTAAATGGGGCAGGAATTAAAAGCCCTATTTAAATCAATGGGGATTTGTATTTGTTCACTGTGTTGCAATTGGTTTGCCACAACTGCCCTGTATTTCCCTTTACACATATTCCCCAATGTTCCTATTATCTACTTTTTAGAAAGGTCATTATATATATGTGTGTGTGTGTGTGTGTGTGTGTGTGTGTGTGTGTGTGTGTGTGTGTGTGTGTGATCATACACATCTACAGTCAAGAACAATTGATTACACCAGGAAGCAAAATGTGCGTATTAATCCCTTGTGTGCCTGAGAGGTACCCGTTGCCTTGCTTCATAAGGCATTTGGCACCCCTCTGGATCTCAGAGAGTTAAGATGCAAAGAAAACTATGATATGCTAAAAATTCTAATGGATTCTGTGCAAAGCAATGTAGTGAAGACCACTAGCATTCAGGGGGTTAAAACCCCCATTTAAAACAATAGGCAGTTTTTATATGTCCTTTGCGGCGCAGCTGGGTTGCCTCAGAATTGTTGAGCTTTGCCTATATACATAAGGCCTGGTGTATTTATTTACCATGAGGCTGGTATACAAGCTTGTATCCAAGAACAGGGAATGTTGCTCTGTCCCATGATACCCTGAATCGAGTGTACCATTCATCAGACACCTGCAGGTTCTTTGGCGCAAGCAAGCCAACTGCAATCAGAAAGGAAGAATGAGTTACAAGTATCATTCACCATATAAAGTAAAACAATTATTGGAGACATCGCTATCATCCAAGGGGTTAAAAAGCTACCTGGCACCTTATTCAAACTTACAAAAGAGCTTTCAAATTCACATAAATGATCTGATCACCATTTTTTTTTTTCTCATAAAAAAAAATCTTCTTAGGTCTATTTATATTGTTTCTGGATCTGTTTATGCTAATTAATTTGTATTGGCTGACATGTCGGCCATGGAGGTGTAAGGAAGAAGGGATTACAGAGGGTGTAAGGATGTAGTTTTAACCCCAATTAGCATAGGGTGTAAAATAAAAATAATTCACTTTAATGTGTTGTAAATAAAGAAAATCACTAATATAACATAGAAGGGACTGTAAAAGTTCTTTAAAATTCAGCTAAGTTGTTGCAAGGTGACAGGTCCTAAGTATCAAGGGGAGAGAGAATGCATCCAGTTTTCACATTAAACTTTGTGCAGCACAGCCATCGGGGGCTACAAACAGTACCAATACATGGGGCCCAGTCAACAGGGGGGGCCTCCCCAGTCAAAAAAGGCAGCCCCAATGATGTGAGGGGGAGGAAGCCATTTCCAAAGCGGCCCCCAGATGAGCAGATTGGCCCACAGGGATTCTGGAGGGTCTCCTAGTGGGTTCCACTTTTAAGTATATTCTGTAGGTAGCAGAGATTTGGGGCTAGATTCTATTACAGGTGCTAAATGTTAACACCCGTTTTATCAAACATTTTCCTATTGAAGTCTATAGGGAAAACTGGAGATAAAAGCAGTGATAAAATTAACACCTGCAATAGAATCCAGCCCTTGGAGCTCACCTCAACCACTATGTCCTCCATTTCATAGCATACAGCATAGTGAAGCAGTTCCTCTGACTATGTCGTTATGTACTTCTGTAAAGTAGATTTTAGGCCCCAAAAAATAGGTAATTTTTACAGAGGATAGAATGGAATAAAATATATTTAAGTGTGTATAAGGCCAAATCATTTTTAGGTGTTAGTGTTCCTTTAATTATTGCTAGACTGTTAACGTGTTCCCTTTTCCTACTAAGAACCTCTGCATACAGTATCAGGATTCTAGACAGGGATGAACTGTACCACATGATACAAAACATATGAGCGCCAGAGGGGTTAAACAAAGGTCTATTATATGCTATTGTAAATAAGAAACTGTACTTAAAATATAAATATCACCTCATAATAATACCCCCCACACACACATACACACACACACACAAATGATTGAGGTCAAAAAGTCCTAATGATCCCTATGACTTTTACCTTTGTGCCTTTGTTCAAGAGATTACATCTTCAATCAGTCTGGATGTCATATCTGTGGAGGCGGACATGACAGTTGCTAGCAGTAACCCAGGACACAAAATCTGCCCACTGCACATGTTAATCTTAAACCAGAGGACCAGAGGAATGTGCTCTTAAAAAACTACAGCCAACTGTTATGTCAGCCTCCATGGACATGACATCCAGGACTGACTGAACAAAGACACGAGGGCAAAATTAATAGGGGTCATTAGGATTTTCTAGGCATAGTAAGGGGGGATTATTTGAAATGTTAGCTACATTTAAATGGATAGTAATGTTTCAAAATAAAAGCAGCTCTAATTAATCTTCATAGTATTTGGGCCATGGAGAGTGTTATTTCAATTCTGTCAGAGTTGTAGTTCAAGAGTAATTGAATGATAAATTATCCCCTTCCCACCCCTTTGACTGATGTAACACTGCTCACCTCAGAGCATCAAGACTGTCCGGATGGATCACAGAGAGGGACAATCTTCAGTGAGCCTAAGGAAAAACCTGAAATACCTGTCAAAGGGTTTTCCTTATGCTCACAGTAAGAAGACTGTCCCTTTCTGTGATCTGTCTGGTCAAGAGACCAGATTCCACATCTGAGGTGAGCAGTGTTATATCAGTAAAAGCAGCAGGAGGGGGATACTTTATCATTCAATTACTCTTGAACTACAACTCTGACAGTATTGAAAACACACTACTATGAAGATTAATTGGAGCTGATTTTATTTTGAAACATTACTATCCCTTTAAGTATTTATCATGCAGTAATATGAAGCATGTTTTAATACACTGTGTAAGCACCCTTTATCACCTTGTTCTGTTGGAGGCTACAACTCCCATTATCCCTAACTAACAGCTGGTTGAGAATGATGGGAATTTAGTTCCCAACTGCTATAGTGCCAAAGGTTGCCCACAGTCAGCACTGGCCTTCCATGTCCTTACCTGTCCTTCCATTTCCTGTCAGTTGCCCTCCATCACCATCTGCATACACAGCCACCACAGTAATTTTATATGGAGTGTCAGAAAGAAGGGGCTGTAGTACCACACTGTTTCTTCTACCAGGTACAGTTGTCTAAAAAGGTAACACAAGCAGAGACTTATCTTACTGGAAAGTACAAAATGTAATTATTTGGGGAAATAATTAAGTTTTAAGTACCCAGCAGGTTAAAAAGAGATAATTTCATCTAATTTTGACTTTATATTTTCTGGAGTACATAATATACAAAGTCAATTTGCATACACCTTTTACTATTTTTGGTTTCATTTTATTTTTTTATAGTGTTCAACAGAAATCTATCTGAATGTGTTTCCATAAAGCTTACCATGTGGGACTGTGAAGATAGCGAGAGTACAACAATGTAAATAAGACAGTGAAACAATGTAGAAAAGCCTACCTTTACAGCACACAGATTGCTGAGTGCTGCATGGGGTCTGCAAGGAACCTTCAACATAGTATAAATAGCTCTACTTTTACAGGCCCTGACAAAAAGCTCTCTGAAAACATAGGGTGGAATGCAAGAAACATGTCAATGCGGTGAAGGCATTTTTCATGCACAGATAGATATTGCACATGTTCTTATGCAGGAAGCCACGCACATGAAAAAATTAGCCTTTATGACAAATGTACATACATGTATAAAATCGGTTGCAAAAGCACTTCCTACATAAGTCGCATTTGTTATTCCACTTAGACAGACTCGTTAATTCTGACCATGCCGACAAAAACAAATATGTGCAGTTGTTTGCTAATCTTGATTTTTCATCTGCAATTCAGCAAAATCATGTGCACCTAAAAAAAAATCAACTTTGAGCTGTAATAACTTTTGAATAAAACACCTTTCAGCAGTGGGAGTTCCCTTGTTTTACTCAGGAGGATAAACCCTACAGCATATTTTTTTTTACATTTTAAGAATTACTATCCCTTTAAGGGGTTAAGGACAACAGACACAGGTATACAAATGCTCTTTTAATGGGCCTTAACCCTGACGCTCCGAGGTTTAAGGTAGAAAACATCAAGTTTCTATGCATGCCTAAGCATTTCAATGAACAGTCAAGAAGAATGGTCAGCAGTGACACTGCACACAGCCCAGTAGCAGAAGAAAGGAACAGGCTGTCAGTGAAAGCCTTAGACTTCCCTTACTGCAGTTATTACATTTGTTTTGCTCCTGGCTTTGTATTTTAAAATATATCCCATCGCAATGTAAGGAATCACACTGTGAATTGCACATAGTGATCTGTCAGCTGTGACAAAATGCTCCCATATGTGTGCACGTGTGCATACAGAGTGAGGAGAGCCAGCTGTCATACGCAGGGTGCATCCCGTTTACTGTTGAAAACTGAGTGAATTAGTTCCCACTTCCCTGAAGTAAAATAGAATTTAAAGGGACAACATGATCACTTTGACTAGAAGTTACAATGATCACATTTAAAAGAGTAGGGGCATGCTCTTCTGCATACCCAATATTAAAGGAGCAGGATTTATTTTGGGGGTATTGTACAACAATTGTACAAATTGGGTGCACACAACCAGCTGCAGAACTGTAATAAAATGTTTATTTATAAAAAATATAATAATGATAAAAAAGAGATAGGGAATATATATTTAAATATGGTGCCAAGAAAGATAATTTATCTTGGATATATATATATATATATATATATATATATATATATATATATATATATACATATATTGTACGAGTACATTAACTAACAAAAGGAGGAAACCTATTTTAACTAATATACAGCATTACTAATATACAGCATGACACACGAAGACAACCTTTAAAGAATTGGGTTAATGATCATCAGTTGGTTTTAAATGCAAACAACTGTATAAAAATATTCAAAAGATTTTTTTTTAACCATTAAAGGAACAGTGGGTGTGTAAAATGTAAAGATGTCATGTTATGAGTAACATTACACAGGGCCGGATTTCCCAATAAGCAGAGTAGGCAACTGCCTAGAGCTCAAGATTTCGAGGGATGCCTCAGCTGAATTGTGGGTGTGGCCAGAGTAATCTCAGTATCCCTACACCAGTTTTACACCACTTTACAGGCTATTATTTAAACCCTTCTATGCTAGAACAACCAAGGGGTAAAACCTTTTTTGTTTTTGGTTGCTATAGGCCACGGGTATTTTCTATGCTAGGAAAAAGTGGATGGGACTGGGAGTGGAGGTCATGTGAGGAACAGAGGTGAGGCAATGGGCGGAGCTAAGGGCAGCTAGACTGCCTTGCCTGGGGGCACCTGGGATATAATTCCGCCCCTACAAATACATTCAGAACTGGGAAAATATTCAGGGCACAGAGAATGAATACCAAACACCTCCTAATAAAACCATTTGGAGAATTTCAATTCAGAGGCAACAGATTGTTCATCTGTTTAGCAAAGATGCATTAAAAAGTAGAATACTTTGTGTCTCAATAGAAAGCACATTTTCTCTAAAATGGTAACATATGGATAATAGTGGTGTGACAAAGCTTATGTGTAGGCATGTCAGACTACATTATAAAATGTCTGTTGCGAAAGGACCTCAAAGTAAAACAGACTATAGCAGGGGTATCTCATTATTCTTCATTACTGCATAAATTCTTACTGGATGGATATGGCAGATTATTAAAATAACTAAACAGGCATATTGTACCAGGCCACACAAACAAATGAAAGTACAGAAAATCTATGGAAACCAATCGCACCATAGGGAAGAAATAAACATGCCCAAAATTCCCATTGAGAGAAATGGGGCTTTTAACCCTTTGAGTGCCAGAGAGGCATCCAACGCTTTGCATTGCAATGCTTTAGATATCTCTCTGGCACTCAAAGGGTTAACTTTTTGGATGCTAGAGAAGTCATTTATGTATTGCAAAAGAATGCACTGGAGACCTCTCTAGTAATCAAGGGGATAAAAGACCCCTTTTTTTCTGTATGATAAATTGGTTTGCCCCAGAATTGCTCCATTTGGTATGTGCATATGGCCCACAATATTGTTCAGTTTTAAAGAGATAGTAATGTCCCACTATAAATTAAAATCATATACTCATTGATCATTCCTCATACCATGTAATAACGCTCTGTACCGTCTCCAATGTTCTAATGGGTGTAGTTTACTTTATAAAGTTTCCCCCACCTGCCCCTTTTACATACATTCTTCCCTCAGATGTGAAATCCCATTGCTTGACTGGACAAATCGCAGTGAGGGACAATCTTCTGTCTATCCGTATAAGGAAAACCCTGCCTCGCTTGACAAAGGACGACAGATTTTTCCTTATGCTGATACAAGATTGCCTCTCATCACGATCCATCCAGATCTGCTTTCTGCTTTGAGTAAAGAATAGTGATGTATGTAAAAGGGTTGGGAGGGGGAAACTTTATAATATAATTACACAAAAACTAGACCAATATGAACATTGGATATAGTACAAAGAGTTATTACAAAGTATGAGGCTACTCTAAAACTGATATTGTCACGGAACCACTTACATTGTATAGGTCATTTGTCAAGGACATTAACCCCTTAAGGACAGGGCGATCCAGGGGTGGGCAGTCCTAGAGGACCACAGTGATTTTTTTAAATTTTTTTTATAGCAAAATGAATTTTGGGATCGCAGATCAGCATGCAGCCATGCTGCAATCCCAAAATCCCATGACATTCCAGGACCTTCACCGGTCCTTAATGGTGCGAGGGTCCTGGCACGCCATAAGTTGTTAAGGCATTAAAGGGGAATTAGAACCCCTATACAAGGTTACCTAATTGCCATCCTCATATACCAATAAGCTTTAATCTTTGTTGGGTTTTTTTGTAAATGCTTCCAGACAGACTGTGGTTACAGCTCTGCACCGCAGTCTGTCAGTCTTCTTCTGTTCCCTCTCCAAGTATTGTTGTGTTCCTACCAGCTTACAAGAAGAACTCCTCCATCATTGGAGGAGGTTGGAATGCGACAATACTTGGGGAGAGAACAGAAGAAGATTGACATACTACAGTGCAGAGCTGTAACCACGGTCTGTCAGGAAGTAAGGCCATGGCTGTAACCGCAGTCTGTCAGGAAGTAAGGCCATGGCTGTAACCGCAGTCTGTCAGGAAGTAAGGCCATGGCTGTAACCGCAGTCTGTCAGGAAGTAAGGCCATGGCTGCCACCGCAGTCTGTCCGGAAGTAAGGCCATGGCTGTAACCGAGGTCTGTCTGGAAGTAAGGCCATGGCTCATTTTTAATAATGTCAAGAGCATGCATTTAAAAAAAAAAAACAACAACGATTAAAGCTTATCGCTATATAAGGATGGCAACTGGGTAAACCTTTTTTAGGGTTGATAATTCCCCTTTAACGAATAGATAAACATATACTTCTTAGATCTCACAAACACCATCACGGAAATGAACATATTGTGCAGAACAATTTTCATTTGAAAAGTCTCCATAAAAGAAGAACAGCACCCTAACCTGGTAACCCTGATTGACAGATACCATGTTAACTAAAAATTTATGCTGTGATTCAAAAATTTCAACAACTTACATATTCATCTATGGGATCGCCAACGGTTGGTGAATAGATGATTCGGTACTGCTGGACTGGTCCATCTGCATGATCCCAGTTTACAGAAAGGCTGTTGGTTGTCTCTCCAAAAACCTTAAGATTCTTTGGCCCACTTCGAGGTACTAAATGAACAATATGGATTAGAACACAAATATTTTCAGTACGGACATTAATGGTCTTATTTACATGGTTACAGATATAGTATGGATTCAAATAAATAAATACACCATTCCAAAATCACATGCTGTTTGCTTTGACAATTAACGAATAAGGTAAGATTAGTCTCCCTATAATGAAAATAGTTTGTCCTAAAAAAGTAGGACTGGAGAAATTCTGCGGCAAATCAAAAATGCTAATTTATTTAAATAGCTTATTTAACTCATTGACAGCAAAAGTTGCCATTGTGTTTCTCTGGAATATATTGTAGACCTCATTAGCGTTCAGTGGGGAGATTCACTAAGGTGTGATAAAGAGGTGCTAAAGCGGAGATGACTTCTCCAGTGATATCACTTCTCCAGTTCCTATGTTATTCTATGGATCCTATGCACTAAGATGTCTCCAGCTTTGGAGATCTTAGTGCATAAGCTCCATAGAATAACATAGGAACTGGAGAAGTGATATCACTGAGAACTTATCTCCACTTTATCACCTCTTTATCACACCTTAGTGCATAACCTCCAAGGAGTTAAAAATTACCATTGAAACAAGGGCAGAGCTGTTTTGCCCCATAATTCCATCTCTTTTGCTTATTTAATACAACCATCTTATATATTAATTCGCTAGGATGTTTCTCAGAAGCTGTCTTAAGCAGTAGAGACTGCACATGTTCAGGCAGTCTCTACTGCGCATGAAGCAGCCTCATAACCTTTTGAGTGCCAGAAGGGTAAAGCAATGCGTTGCTTACCCCTGTGACACTCAAAGGGTTAACATCTCCCGGACCTTGGCCCGTGTACACAGGCTTTTACACAGGACATAATGCAGTAGGATAAAGACGTGCAATTCTGGGGCACACCAATGGCTTTAAATGGGGTTTGGACTACTAGGGAGATTATGCACTAAGCAGTTATAAAGAGGTGATAAAGCGGATATGACTTATCCAGTGATATCACTTCTCCAGTTCCTATGTTATTCTATAGAGCCAATGCACTAAGATCTACAAAGTTGAAGAAATCTTAGTGCATAGGATCCATAGAATAAAATGGGAATTCGAGAAGTGATAAGACTGGAGAAGTAATCTCCACTTTATCATCACTTTATCACCTCTTTATCACATCTTTATCACCGCTTAGTGAATCTCCCCCCTTGAATGTTAGAGAGGTATAGAAATGAATTGAAGATCTCTCTAATATTCTAGGGATTCACCCTTTGAGTGCCTGAGGGGTAAGCAATGCATTTCTTTGCAATGTGCTGCGAACCTCTGGCACTCAAAAGGTTAAAAACCCATGAGAATTTGGGGAATTTTTATTCCCTTCTTTGATGTAATTGGGTTGATCCATAAATACTCCTCTTTAGCTTCCTGAATACGCACCTAACTATTTTATTTTACTGCTAATGTCACAATATTATATGTGAGCACAAGAAAACACAAAAATTTCCAACCACACTCTTGGTGTCTGGTTACTTTACAACATCTTTATGGATGGATGCAGCCAGCTAGGGTATAATGACAGATTATTAAGAAATAAGTCTACCGCAGTATGAACAAAATGTGGAAAGAGGGATACCACAAGTATTTGAAGAGCTCCCGAGTTGCTGGATTGATTCGCAAAGCAGTCAGCAAAAGCAAGGGAAATTCTAATATAATACAGAGCTTAACTTTCCATTCAGGTTCCTTTAGAACATTGCAGAACACTTAATTATAAACGTCTTCAAGCGCATTAGGCTGAGTATTATTTTTTTTTAATTTAATATGGTTCCCAATGATGTTATAAATAGTGCTATCTCCTAGCAACAAAGCCAGGGAAATTTAGGAATTTAGTCTTGCGCATAAAAAAAAACATTCTTAGTTTTAAATGGCTGAATGAAAATTATTGCATGCTTGAGTCTGGCCAAAAATTGAGATACTTTGCACAGTGTTTGGCACACAATTTTAATGCCTATTAACATGAACTGTATTGTTTAATGTGCCCCAAGACATGTCTGAAAGAACACAAGCAGCGGTATAACTAATCACTGGAGAATAGTTACACTAAGGGGGCCCCATGGGTCCTAGAACCCAATAGTTTTTAGTTTTGCCCCTGAGAAAATATTTTTTTCTTAGGGGCAAAAGTAGAAACTATTGGGCTCTAGGACCCATGGGACCACTTGGATGCTGGGATCCATGTTTTACTGCTGCTCTTGCCTAATGTTAATATAGTAAGTTACTTAATCTATATGTCGTTTGCTCCAAAGGAAGGGCACATTCATTATCTCATTGGAAATTTATGTAATTATATTCCATTTTCCTGCACATGCAAAAGGGGATGCATTCAGGGCTTGCCTGCATTAAAGGGCTAGTAATGTCTTTATTAAAAAACACTAAATGTTGTAGCTATTACAAAAATAAACTAACTTATCCAATTCCCATCTCTCAAACCTTTATGTGAGAGCTACATGCTTCTAAAATTCCCCCCTCCGTCCCCTTTTACTGACGTCAGCTGTAAGCTGACAGAAGGAGATCCTGGTCCTGAGACCGTCAGGCGGCTCTTCAGCAGAGCCGAAATACCACAATCTAAAAAGAAATCCTTTATTGGAACCGTCTACAAAGGGTGCTTGCAAACCAGGCACACGTTATAGACCATTCCAATGAAGTATTTCTTTTTAGATTGCAGTATTTTGGCTCTGCTGAAGAGCCACCTCGAGTTGGCCGACACAAATCTCTTTCTGTCAGTTATGGGGGAAATTTAGCAGCGTATAGCTCTTAAACCGTAAAGGTATGAGAGATGGGACTTGGGTCATTTAGTTTATTTTTGTAATAGCAACAGTATTGCGTTTTGTTTAATAAAGACATTACTAATCCTTTAAGTCTTAGAGATAGGTGAGTGTCTGAGTTGGTGTGCACTAAATCAATGATATATGCTAGAGTATGTATCCGCAACTGCAGCCACACAATATCTTAGAGCAATATGTTCAAAAGAAAAGTGGAGGAGTTCTAGGGCCAACCATTTGCACTATAAGGGAAAACTAAAAATGTAAAACTTTCCATTGATTTAAATGCGGTTTTTAACCCTTTGAATGCTCTATAGCATTCAAAGGGATAAAATTCCCATTTAAATTAATGGGAATTTTTAGATCTCCCCTATAGTGCAAATGGTTTGCCGCTGAACTCCTCTACTTTTCTTTTGAACATACAGCCCTAAGCATGCACCTAAGCACAAAATATGAGCTCTGACAGCAGATTCATATCCTTCCTCCAGTGTTTCACATAAATTATTTTTAAAGGAATAGTAATGTTTCAAAATAAAAGCAGCTCCAATTAGTAGTTCAAGAGAAATTGAAGTATACATTTTCCCTCTCCTGCCCCTTTTACCTAGTGGAAGTCGCCTCCCTCAGATTTGGAATCTGGTACTGGGACCAGACAGCTCACAGCAAGGGACAATCTTCTTACTGTTAGAACAATGAAAACCCTGCCCCCCTTGACATGTTTTACAGGTTTTTCCTTAATGCTAATTGAAGATTGTCCCTCTCTGCAAGCAATCTGGACACCACATTTTTGTTCTGAGGTGAGTAGTGTTACACCAGTAAAAGAGGTGGGAGGGGGATATTTTATCATTCAATTACTCTTTAACAAGAACTCTGACAGTATTGAAATAACACTCTCCATGACCCAAATACTATGAAGATTATTTGGAGCTGCTTTTATTTTGAAACTTTACTATCCCTTTTACCTGTTAAGAACCATTGACTTGTCAGGACTATCATGCCTGTCTGTGTATAAAGGACCAGTGATGGCCCTGGTACATCATGACTTTTGTGATCACGGTGCTCCTGTAGGCAAGCTGTGATCACTAGGCGAGTCTAGAACTAATTGCTCCAAGACAGGAGTAGTCAGTTTCAGCCTTTCTTTCGGCGACCCGGTACTTGTGATCGCTCACATGTACCGGCTCCCTGAATGTAGTCTATGTGGTCCTGAAGGGTACAAGTATCCATGGATCTCCAGTCATTACGATGTTAAGCATGACATTTATTGTTTTCTTTTAAGTATTCATAAGCTTTGTTTTGACAATAAAATGGATTTCGATTATTGGCTTTAATACATATGCAGTAAACTAAAGTGGATCTGTCACCATAGGATTAGTCTAAACTAAATATTAATTATATGTTGTACTAGACATTTGTTTGTAATAATTTTTGAGAAATTAACCTTTATTGGTGGCACAGACTGTCACTTTACTATAATTCCCTTGCTGTTCTTTCCCCCACAAAAAATGCAATTATCGCACTTTAGCCTAATGCTCTTAAAGGGATAGTAATGTTTCATAATAAAAGCAGCTCTAATTAATCATCATAGTATTTGGATTTTGGAGAGTGTTATTTCAATTCTGTCAGAGCTGTAGTTCCAGAGTAATTCAATGACAAAGTGTCCCCCTCCCGCCCCTTTTACTGATGTCACACTGTTCAGCCAGAGCAGAAGGGAGGTGCCCAGGTAGACTGCAGAGAGGGACAATCTTCAATTAAGATAAGGGAAAAACCTGAAAAGCTTGTCAAGGGGGGCTGGGATTTCATTGTTTTCATAGAGAAGAGATGGCTTACACTAGGTAAAAGGGGCGTGAGGGGGAAACTTTGCTTGTGGATATCTCATAAACCATAAAGGTTTGAGAGATAAGACTTATATCATTTTAATGCCTACAAAATAAAATAAAGTTAAAATGAAGTATTACTATCCCTTTAACCCAGTTCTGTATTTTTGTATTGTATTATTTCAACTTCTGTAAAGCGCTGTGTACATGTATGGTGCTATATAAATAAAGATACATACATACAAATACATATGATTAGAAAAGTTGCTGTATATCAGAATGCTGATTTAGTCTGTATTTATCCATAGCAGGTACTGAAAAGCCTCTTGCTCTTTCTGGCATAATTTATGTGGTGCTGTTGCCCCAAATACAGAAACTTTGCTTCAAACCTAAAATTGCACTTACATGTTTTTCCTTCACTACTACTTGGATCTCCCTCTCCATCTGCATACAGAGCCACCACATTGACGGAGTATGGAGTGTCTGGAATTAGGCGTTCCAGTAACGCATAGTGAGTATTTCCTGGAACCACAATCTAGAAATAACCATGGAACAATATTAGTGATGCTGAACTGCAAATATTGTATGGATTAATTCCCCAAAGTATCAATATTCATAATCTTGTTTAACCTTCTGCGTGCCAGAGAGGTGTCCAACGCATTGTAACTCAATGCATTGATACCTCTCTATTGCTCATAGGGTTAATTAGTCAAACCCCTTAAGCACCACAAGGATATGCAATGTATTGCCTTGCAATGCACTGTACATACTTCTGGTTTTTAAAAGGTTAAACTAATTATACGAGATATTGAAGTTATTTTTGTTTATGAATATTCATTTCAAAATCGAGCTCAATTACTTTAACCCTTTACATAATTTTAACCCCTTTCAGTGACAGAAGGGTATCCATTGCATTGCAAATCAATGGAACTCAATGGGTTCACTTAAATTAGTTTAACCCTTTAAAGGGGATCTCTTACCCCTATAAAAGTTAGGCTTATTAGGTACAGTATATAGCGATAGAGATGAAAACGTTATTTATTATTTTTTTTAAAAAAAAAGCTATTTGGGCTAAAATTATTGATTACAGGTTGCCCTGCACCCTACTTAAACATACACTGCTCTTGCCGCAGTTTGCCGCACTGCCTCTGCTCCTTCCCACTACCCGGCCTCCTCTGATGAGGGAGGCTTTCTGTCTGTAAGCTGGAGCGATCTCATTGTCAGAGACAGATATCTAGCCAATGAGATTGCTCCCGCTTACAGGCAGAAAGCCTCCGTCATCAGAGGAGGCTGTGTAGTGGGAAGGGAACAGAGGCAGAGCGGCAAGACCAGTGTATACAGAAGTAGGGAGCAGGGCACTATGTAAGCCCAAATAGTGTTTAACCCCTTAAGGACCCTTGACGGTCCTGGCACGTCATGGCTGGATTTGCGTTAAGGACCAATGATGTACCAGGACCGTCATGGCTTAAATGATAGCAGCGTGCCTCCGTGCACACTGCTATCATTAATTCCAGGCTGAGACTGAGCGCTCCGAGACTGGGGCGTTCAGTCTCAGCCCTTCTTGCTTGTGCTGGTTCATGTGATCGCCGTAGCAGAGATCACATGTACCGGCATAGTGAGAGACAGAGGCAGCGCAGAAAGCATGCTGTCTGTGCGTGTCTCGTCTGCCTCTGTCTCCCTTTCTATCAAAGTAAGGGAGACAGAAGTAGACAGGAGACACCTAGTGGCAAATGAAAATACAGCAGCTGGGGGTATTAACCCCTTCACTGCTGGTGCCAGAGGCTTGCTAAATGCAGGTCACTTTCTGACCTGCAATGATACTTGTGTTTTTTTAATATTTTATTTTAAAATAAATAACGTTTTTATCTCTATATACTGTACCTAATAAGCCTAACTTTTAAAGGGGTTGGAGATCCCGTTTAAGGATCAGAGGGGTGTTCAATGCGTTGCATATCACCCCTTGTCCTTAAAGGGTTAATAACACATACAAAGTACCATATTCGGTTTAACCTTTTGAGCCCCAGAGCGGTACCCAACACATTGCAAAGCAATGCATTGTGTACGCCTCAGGCACTCAAAGGGTTAAAGTAACTTTGATGTCAATTCTGAGAAGAAGCACTTTGTGAATTATTAGATAGAGCAAAAGATAAATTGAAACTCTCCGCTCTAAAATGCACTTTAGATTTATATACACAGCATGCAAAAAGAATGCATCTATCGAGCCATGTGCACTCTGTGAAAATGTTTATAATCACAAAGAGAAATTACTCACAGACTCGGTAGACTGTGTTCCAAGAAGTGGAGCATAGTTGACTTTATATTGTTGGACAAGTCCAGGAGCAGGATCCCAGCGAACATTTAGCGTGTTGGTTGTGGGGTTGTATACTTGAATATTTCTAGCTGTTCCGCGCACCACTAAATTAGGAGTATTAAAAAAAACAAATGATGCTATTAGCCATATTAAACTAATATTTTCCCTTTTTTTGGGCCTTCCTTAAAGACATGATGTAATTCAGTACAAGCGATTCAGATTCCAGGCAGGAATCTGGATACGGGTCATGTAAAAGGCTAGAGCACATTTTCTCAGCCACAGTCCTCAGTGATGGAGGTTTTTAGGAATTCCCTGGCTGAGCACACGTGTGAAATTAAAGGCTCATTCATTCTGATTAGTTCCCCTGTGTTCAGGTAGTGAAAACCAGAAAACGTGCACTGTTAGGGGCACTTGAGGACCACAGTTGAGAAACTGTGGACTAGACCCTCAGGGCCCACTAACAGGACATGTCTTTAAAGAGATAGTAATGTCTGCAATAAAATAGATCTCAGAGTCTTCTCTATTGTAAACCTAACACATTGCGCTATGTTTAATAACTTACATTTATGTAGTTCAAAAGATATTAAATGTAAAAGGATCCCTCTCCCACCCCTTCTGGACACCTCCTTGGAGCTGCAAATACGGTTGTGGGACTGGACAGATGCTGTGAGGGACAAACTTCAGTCAATAAGTATAAGGAAAATCCTGCCCCCTTGATGAAGGAGGGCAGGATTTTCCTTTGCTTACTGAAGATTGTTCCCCTCCACTCTCCATCCGGACCACAGTTAGAGGAAGCGTGATGCTGCCAGGAAGGGCGTGAGGGGGATCTTTTTACATTTAATATCTTTTGAACTACATAAAAGTAAGTTATTAAACATAACACAGTGTGTGAGACTTTCATGGACAATCAGGGACATGTGGTCACCCTATCCCAGCTCTGCTAATGACAAGCCCCAACTACAGCCAGGAATTCCTATCAATTTTACCCTCATGGTTTTGTTCGAAAGATATCTGCAGTCAGTCCTGGATGTCATGTCCATTGACAATGTTATCTCTTGAGCAAAGGCACAAGGATAAAAATCATAGGGGTCATTAGGATTTTCTGGCTATAGAAAGAAAAGTGAGTGATTATTATTAGAAGGTGTTACTTCTCCTTAAAAACTGTATAGGTCATTTGTCAAGAAAGTAATGAAGAGGATAACATACTATGCATTGTATAATTATAACGAGGTCTCAATGACAAAATGACAAAAAACAGCATATTTTGCATAATAATGTCCATACACATACATTTAAAACTGAACATTTGAATTTGTGTCAAAGTCTTCATAAGAAAAAGGGGCTCCCTAAGCCAGGGTTGGGCAGCCTTGGGCCATCCACCATTTATTGACTACAACATCCATCATTCCCAGCTATTGTCTGGCCATGGATGATGGGAATTGTGGTCATATTAGCTGGAGGGCCTCCAGTTGCCCTTCCTTGCAGTAACCTGATACCCTGTGTACGTCAATGTGATATGGCACCCTGATTGAAGACATAAGTTCTGACTAGGCAGACATATTAGCTTAGGTCTCTTTATCTACTGTTCTACAGATGTGGCCTCCTTTACTGTACTGAATTTATGTAACACAGGTGTGATGCAGTACTGGATAAAGTCAATGAGGCAGCAAAACACGCTATCAAGGAAAGCCATATGGCTAATGTCTACCCCCTAATGTAAACAATGTATCACGTTATGCCATGGAATATAATTGAAAAAAGATAATATATAGAAATCTCCACCTTTTCAGCACAAAACTTTTCAGTAACTGGAGCTAATAAATGAATGCTACATGCAACTCTATCCTCTCCCATACAATAGTAAAAACGTAAGTCTTCTTAATCAGAAAATCCAAACCTAAAAAAAAGAATCATGTGATGGACCTTTATGACCATAAATCCATTGGCTTCGTGTGAGGTAGCCAATGCATTGCAATGGGTTGGATGACTCCTCAGCACTCAAAAGGATAAAGTTATTCATTTTGCAGATGGGTATACCAGCTCTTTGAAAAACAAGGTGACCTCTCTTGCATGCATATGATTAAATACAAGTGACTTGTTTTATTGTGATTAACATTAACTTTACATTTTGGCCTGAATTCCACTGTAGATGGTAAATATTATTTTGGGTTTTATTTCACAGACTCCTATTACATGCCTCCCAAGTGTCCTTCTTTAGGAGGGACAGCCCCTCTTTGAGACCCAAATCCCTCTGCCCCTCTTTCACACCCTGTTGCCCCTCTGTTTAGGAGATCAGACTGTGTGGTGTGTGTATATAAGTGTACCTCATTCCTCCACAGCAATAAAACTCACATTAATATTTGTTTAAACATCAGGATAAGTGTTTATAAATTAATATGTGTAAATAAAATACTTTGGTCCTGCTCTAAATAATGTATTCATTTATACAAATAAGTATCAGTAGGTCATGAAATAACCTAAAAAAATCTTGATATTCTCATGCCCACCAGCAATGCCCCCAGCATCTCCACCTAAAACAAAAGTGTCCCACTTTGGCCTTTTGAAATGTTGGGAGGTATGCTATTAATATCTATGAATAAATCTGAATATAAAATCAGTGATAGTGTTATCAGCTGCAATGGAATCCAGCCTTGTGAAAGAAAATGAGTGAGCCACTTCACAAAATGACAAGTTTGCATAGATTTAATGCTTAACTACATGTGTCAGCTTCCACATTAAAATTAGTTCTCAGATGTCACCATCTACCTTTCTGGCCATCTGACGTTAACATTTTGTGCTCCAGAGAGGTATCCAATGCACTGCAAAGGGTTAAGGCTAGAAAACATATACGTGAAGCCTTGAATGCAACCGTAGCAAACATTATTGTCTTTACACCACTCCCCATGTTCTCCATGTTGTAGTACATGGACATGCAACACGTACACACACAGAAATATCTCAAGGCTATGATCTGCAAATCTTTTACTGGCTCAGAGAGCTGGCTTGCTTACAATTTTTGAACTAGTTGATTTATAGTTGATTTAGAGATTTACAAAAATAGTAAATCATTTTAGTCAAACTGATTTATACATAGTCTGAGATATTACAGACATCTGTCATGGTAATTTTAAATTTACATAAATAATGTATGTATCTACATAAAGATGTTCTACACAACAATGTAACATTAGTTGTTACAAAGACTCTTTTATATAGCAAACTGGTCACTGATGTTAGACAACCAATTTTCCACCAACGCCATTGAACCCTGTCAAACAGTTTAGTTCTTCTCCAACATATACATATACCAACCCCAAACCTCACCTTTTTTTTTATTAACCCTTTCAGTGTGTGTTCCATACCCCTCTGGAACTCAAAAGGTTAAAGGGAAGCTAACATGAAAACCACACAAAAAAAATAATCTAGAGGAGCACACAAATCAGTTCCCTAAATGTGCATAACTGTACATACCATATATAGGGTGCCTGATCCTTAAAGGGATAGTAATGTTTTATAATAAAAGCAGCTCTAATTAATCATCATAGTATTTGGACTTTGGAGAGTGTTATTTCAATTCTGACAGAGTTGTAGTTCCAGAGTAATTCAATGATAAAGTATCCCCCTCCCGCCCCTTTTACTGATGTCACACTGTTCAGCTAGAGCAGAAGGGAGGTGCCCAGGTAGACTGCAGAGAGGGACAATCTTCAATTAAGATAAGGGAAAAACCTGAAAAGCTTGTCAAGGGGGGCAGGGATTTTATTGTTTTCATAGAAATAAGAGTGTCCCCTTCTGATATCTGTCTGGTCTATAGACTGCATTCCACATCTGAGAAGAGACTGCTTACACTAGGTAAAAGGGGCGGGAGGGGGAAACTTTGCTTGTGAATATCTCATAAACCATAAAGGTTTGAGAGATAAGACTTATATCGTTCTTCATGTTTTTTTAATGCCTACAAAATAAAATAAAGTTAAAACGAAGTATTACTATCCCTTTAAATCAATATGTAACTCCAAAAGAAAAAAAAAGCTAACATGTAAACAATACATTTTAATATGGGTAAAGTTGGTACCGTGCCAGTCATAGAAAATGCAGGAGACTAGTAGAGTAAAAATGATACCTTTATTTCCTGACTGACTGACTCTAGGATGCAAGTTTTCAAAACAATCAGGTCTCTTCTTCAGACATACTAAGAATGGAAGATTTATGCAATTTGACTTTAAAACTCATGCACATAATTTTATCATCTAAAATCTTGTCAGAGAGGCATCCAACACACTGCAACCTCCGTGACACCCAAAGGGACGAATTCCATGGAGAGTGAAAAAGGTAATTAATCTTGTTTGCATTGTCTAGTCCACTTTAAAGAGTTGTTAATAGAACCTAGAGTAAACTTTATGGCCCACTGATAAGAATATTCTGCTAGTGGAATTTGACCTTTTGGGTGCCACAGGTGTATCCAATGCATTTTGTTGAAGTGCGGGGAACACCTTTCTGGCAGTCAAGGGGTTAGATGGTAAAATTATGTTCATGAGTTTTAAAGTCATGTACTGTGCATTCAGCATTCATTCTTATTTTGGCCAAAGAAGAGACTTGGTTGTCTTAAATGTTTGAATCCAAAGCCTCTCAGTTAGCCACTAATTTATACTCTACTAGTCTCCTGCAATATATTTTAAAGGGGATCTCTCACCCTTATACAAGTTATGCTCATTAGTTAGAGCATTTAGTGAATTAGATTAAAACTTTATTATTTAAAAAAAACAACATTATTTGCGCAAGATAGAGAGAGATTATCTAGTTAACTACAACTCAGAGATTTAACATATTTTAGTTAGCTGCCCTTTAAACATTTGGTCAGTGTTATAGTGTTCTGCTTCCTTGTGCTATATAAACAGTACTAGCATACCAAGGAAATACTGACCAGGAAAGAAAAACAATGCAAAAAATGTTGATTTTACTTACATGTTCTACCAGTATCAGACATACGTCCTCCATCCCCTTCAGAATAAACTGGGACAACAGTTACTGTGTAGGATGTATCAGGCTGAAGACCTCTGATGACTGAGTAGATTGTGTTGGAAGGCACAGTTAACTGTATATGCAAAAAAAAAAAGTCTGAATTCAACAGATTCATAATTTTCCTCTATCTCACATCCAAGTCCTCTGGCATTTATATAGGTTAAGGGAAGCCATCTTGCATTATAAACTTGACACAGAACCTGCTGTTACTGTTGTAGAGGTCTATGATCTTCACATACAGAAGAAATTGAGGAAAAGTAGGTAACTAGGAGTGTCAGTTTTAACCTTTTGATTGCCAGATGGGTATGCAAGGCATTGCTTTGCAATGCGTTGCATACACCTCTAGCACTCTAAGGTTTAACCCCTGTGGGAAAGACAGTGAAAAACACTTGACCTCCAGTTCTTTAGGACCATTCAAAGCCATCTAATATAAGGCTGAGTAATGTAGTGTCCAGTTGTTTCTGGACTAAAATCCCCATTTTGTTTTTTCTTAATGCTTGTTATCAGCTGTGCATTGAGAAATATGATTTATTCTATTACCAGGACAAATTAAATCTATGTGTCTGACCAAACTGGGCTATTGTCAAAAACGTTTTGTGCATTGTTGCGCAGTGACAAATAGGCTGATGAACTAAGAAGTACTTGAGTAGTTCTAGAGCAAACCAACACCATCACAGAGGACAAATAAAAATTCTCAATAATGTAAATGTGAATTTTAACCCCTTGAATGCCAGGAGAACCAAATGCTTTCCGCAGCAATGTATGCAATACCTCTGTAGCATTCAAGGTAATTAGAAATCTTATTTAATCCATTGAGATCTTATTTCACTTCTCTGTTACAGTTGGTTTGTCCCATAATTGCTCCAATTAAGCTTAGTACATCAGCCCTCCGAGTGTAGTACATCAGTGTATAATGCTGGAACAAATAGTGGAAGAAGAGTTACAAAGACAGATATATAGACTGTTACAAGCACTTAGGTCATGTGATCAATTTGCAGCAGCTGGTCTACAATTGCTATTAGCCTCTGTTGGTCAGCTAAGGATAATGAGAGTTGTAGGCCAATAACAGCTGGTGAGCCACAAACTGCCCATCCCTGATTTGAATTAAGGGAGAGAATTATACATACAGTACCAAAAAAGACATACTGTACACCATAGTATACTGAAGAGAGCACCCCACCACAGGAAATGCTGTGCTTTACAACCCACATACTGGATTAAACTACAGATCATAAATCAGTGGATTATATTTCCAAAAGATTTGTACAATATGGGGGAATTTGGAGCTTAGAAAACAGTGATAAATGTATCAGCAGCAAAGGAATGCAACCCTTAAATATGGTGCTTGGGCCGTCTACTGAAGTTAATCAAAGAGGCTGGTGTGTTAAAGGAGCAGTAAACTTTTTTTTATGAAAAAATATATATTGTAGGGATTTTCCTATTGAGTAAAATAAGGGTACTCCCATTGCCGAGGGATTTATATTTCCAGTTTAAACCCATGTTTTTTTACATTAGCAGTGCCCTCTAGTGGTCAAATTCTAATTAGATTTCATGTTAGATTCTAATAGAAAGGGAAGTCAGAAAAGTCAGAGACATATAGTTCTCCAAAGAATGTGATAGATACTGTCTGTCACATCCTGTCAGAACAATCAGGAAGTAAACACAGTAAATTCACTTCCTGATTATTTAAACGGCTATAATTTTTGAATAAAACATCTGACAGCAGTGGGAGTGACCTTGTTTTATTCAGCAGGAAAAGTTCTATAAAATATGTGTTTTCATAAAAAAGTTTACTGCTCTTTTAAGAAGTGCTGGGACAATTCTGGAGCAACCTATTACTCCATATGGAACAAACAAAACCATCCCATATTCCTGCTGATTTAAATGGAACTTTTAACCCCTTGAATGCTAGAGGTGTCAGTCGCTTTGCTTTAGGAATTCTCCAGTTCTTCTTAATACATTAGTCTCATTGTAGGGCTGATGTACTTTGGGCCAAATAGACTGGACCATAGAAGACAAATGAAAAGTCCTGTTGACGAAAAGGGGGCAATTCACACCTTGAGTGTTTGAGCAGTCTTGCGAGCATTCAAGAGATTAAAAGACCATTTTAAATCAATTGGAATCTTATGTCCCCAGCAGTGCAGTTGCTCCATAGTACATCAGACTCAGCAAGCACTTTCATGAAACATAGTAACCCCTGAGTGCCCAAAAGGTACCCAACACATTGGGGGTTATTCAATAAGGTGTGATAAAAAAGTGATAAAGTGGAGATGATATCACTTCTCCAATTCCTATGTTGTTCTATGGAGTCAATTCACTAACAGTTTAGTGCATAAGCTCCATAGAATAACATAGGAACTGGAGAAGTGATATCACTGGAGAAGACATCTCTGCTTTATCACGCTTTATTGCATAACCCACCTTGGATTCTTATCTGGCACTCAAAGGGTTAAAGACATGGCACAGGTAATATAAGAAGAGAAATTGAGATAATTACCATCTCCTCTGACCCTCCAGCAGTTGGTACATAAAAAATCTTATATTGTCGCACATTTCCTTCCGCCGCCTCCCAGCGCACATTCAGAGTACTTGTTGTTGGGTCATACACTCTGAGGTTCTTCACAGTGTTAAGTGGCTCTATAAAGGAGAGATATGCATCTGTTACAATGCAATCCAGGTACCCACTACTTGATTAATGACAGAGCACTAACCAAATTCAATAATAAGAGCAGTGCTTTTGCAAAGAAAACATTTAAACATTTAAACATTAACCCCTTGAGTACCGGAGGAGTGTGCAACACATTGTGAAACAATGAGTTGCACACTCCCCTGGTCTTCAAGGAGTTAAAAAAAAAAAATATATATATATATATATATATATACATATATATATATATACATTTTCAATTATGTGCTAAACTTTATTTAGATCTAGTTCAGTCTATTTGTTCTCAATGAACAAGTACAAGGATACCGCACTACATTACAGCAGAATTCCTTTGCCTTTTCCTGGCTGGCATACCCCATGTTAATCTATGTGAACAAACATGTACACACATATAATGAATTGGACAGGGGTAGTGAGTCTTTAGACTACCCAGCAGTTGACTGCTTGGAGATCATGGGAGTTGTAGTCCTCAACAGCTGGAGGCCAAAAGACTGCCTGCCTCTGGTGTATGTGATTTCTTTGGTCAGTACTGTAGAACAGGACTTCTTAAATGCTTAAATCCTGATCAGATTTGGAGCAAGAAGCAAACCAACTGCACGATGGGGATAGTGCACAGTGAACAGTGATTTCACCCTTTGAGTGCCAGAGGGGTAGGCAACACATTGCATACCCCTCTGGCACTCCAAGGGTTAAAGAATGTTTTAACCCCCATCAATGCTAGTCTTCCAACTCATTTCAAAGTAATGCATGGGAGACCACTGTAGCATTCAAGGGGTTAAATGCCCCATTTGAATCAAAGCAAATTTGATAAATTGATATCATTCCCTTACTGTGCAGTTGGTTGATCCAGTTCATCTCAGTACATAGCTACAGATGTTCACTTTCTATGTATCTCCTGAAGTAGCACACACACTAGTATATGCTTTACCAAAAAAAAACGGAAAAATATTTTTTAAAGGGAACCTGTCATGCAAAATAAACAATATACCATTAAAAAGAGCATTACAATACTCTTTTACAGCACTACATTACAGAGCACATTCACTTCTCCCCTTGAAGAAAAAGAAACCCAAAGACAGAAGACAATCCTGCTCTGGTACATACAAACTAATTCAATGTGAATCCTGTGTAGAGCACATATTATTACAATGTATTAATTCAATTGATGGTGGTTTTATCCCATAGTTTGGCCAAAATACGTTTAAGCTCATTTACCTTGCCAGGGTATCCCCTTTTAAGTGATTCCTATCTAAGGTACTGCATTTTAAGTGAGCCCTATAGCCATTATTGTGGTTTACAATAATGCTTTATATTGAAAGCTAATTCTTTCTAACACCCTCATGGCTGAACTGACCTTCTTTCAAACAGGGATCACTTTCAGTGAGTAGGTGGGAACCTCAAGAAATGGAACATTCCCAAAAATCTATTTACACAGAGGCCTGTCCCACCCACTGCTATAAACTGCATGGAGTCTGTATAATGCAGATTCCCGGCAAACATTAACCCTTTGAGTGCCAGAGGGGTACGCAATGCTTTGCGCACCCCTACTGCACTCAAAGGGTTAAGTTTTCATATTTATTTACTTAAATGACTTGTAGTGATTACATGCAAACTAGCGGCTGGATTCTATTGCAGGAGATAAATGTTAACTCCCGTTTTATCAAACATTTTCCTACTGAAGTCTATGGGGATACCTGGGGATAAAAGCAGTGATAAAATTAGCACCTGTAATAGAAACCAGTCCTAGGGGAGCTAGCCAAGCTAGTTTAAATAATGCCATGTGCTATGCCTTTAAAAACCTCTTTTGCAATAATAAGCCATTGTGCATATTTAAACAAATGCATGAATGCATGTCATTATATTCCATCATTGTCATTTATAAGAATGAAACTTATTGAAATATGATGAAAAAGCAGTTAGAATGAGAAGAGAAATTTTTGTAAAAAAAAGGAAAGAAACTCAAAGTGCTAAAACTATATATATATATATATATATATATATATATATATATATATATATATACATATACACACAAAGAAACTAATTGAATAAAATATGAAGCACAGCGAGGAATGTGAGGACCCTCCACAGACTCCAAATGAAAGACAGAAGCCAATCTTGTGCTGCTTCATACAAATTACTTCAATGTGAACTCTTTGCAGGGGATATGTTACAAATTAGAACTTAGACTGGAAAAATGGTCTCACTTGTCTTTCCTCTCCCGGAAATCCTTCCTCCTTCTCCTTCAGCGTATTGTGATGCCACAGTAATGGTGTATGGAGTGTCTGGCGTTAATCTCTGCAGAACAACACTGTTCTGTCTTCCTCCAACAGTTGTCTAAAGTGGAAGAGTATATATGTTACTATTTAGAATAGACTACAGTTATCCATCCCTTGGTCAAAAACTGGAAAAGAATAACATTGACTTTACAAACAAACCATTTTGTGTGGGTTTGACACTTACCTACTGTAAATATTTTTGTGGTTTTGTGAAAATATTTTTAGTTATTCCTTGAGATTCTGTTTTTGAAATACTAATAATAGGAATGCATTATTAAAGTATCTCAGCTACATAAAATTCAGTGATACAAACTATGTCTTAGTTTAACTAAAGAAGAAAATACACTGTTTAGTAAGATTCCATAACTAGTATTGTTCTGTCTGTTCAGCTCTGAATCCTTGGTAAGGGGCATTTTAAAGGGATAGTAATGTCAGAAAAAAGTATTAACTATATGGTATATACAATTAAAAGAGAGTACTTGCACTTATTCGTATCTCTCAAACCCTTATGGTTTGAGACATTTAGGAAAATAAAGTTCTCTGGTCCCTCCCCTTTTTGCTTGACGAGGTGTAAAGCTGTCAGAAGCAGATTCTGGTCACTTGACCAGATGTGGCTCTTCAGCATCTCCGATATAACGATATCTAAAGATAAATACTTAATTTGGAACGGTCTACAAAGTGTTCCTGGCTTGCAAGCACACTTTGTAGACCGTTCCAATTAAGTATTTATTTCTAAATAGTGTGATTTCATATCTGATGAAGAGCCTCTGTCTGGTCAAATGACTGGAATCTGCAGCTGTCAGCTAGATGGCAGACTTGAGTGAAACAGGTTTGAGAGATAAGACCTACATTGATAATAATCTTTTTTTAATGTCTACAATATTAAATCAACTTAAAATTAACCATTACTATCCCTTTAATCTAAACTACAGATATTCCAATGGTCCTGCTGATAAATCCTGAAACATAATACAAGTGTTGCCTGTTTGCCAATACTCAGTTCAAATGCTGTGTGGTTTGGGATATTTGGGGGGAAAAGACGGCAATGATTATGTGTTTTATTACCAGTTGAAAACTACTTCAAGAGATAATCTATTACAGATTATATAGAATACAAAGAGATGTCCAACATCTGAATATAAATGTAAGCAGATGGGGAAATGTTGTATCAATCCTGCATGTTTGGTAAACTGAATAGTAAA
Organism: Rhinophrynus dorsalis; assembly: GCA_037306005.1. Classification (NCBI taxonomy): domain Eukaryota; kingdom Metazoa; phylum Chordata; class Amphibia; order Anura; family Rhinophrynidae; genus Rhinophrynus; species Rhinophrynus dorsalis. The sequence continues at coordinate 327,266,050 of CM074720.1, read as the reverse complement.
AGTAGACAAGTATGAAGCAAAGAATAAAGCACCCATAAAATGTATTTAAGCTATAGTTTATCTATATCAGGTTAGCCAACCCTGGTCCTCAAGCGATGCCAACAGTGCATGTTTTCAGGATATCCCAGCTGGAGCACAGTTGAACTACTAAATGGCCCAGTCATTTAAATTGGTGAACCTGTGAACCTGTGCTCATTCAGGGGATCTTGAAAACATGCACTGTTGTTGACTCAAGGACCAGCGCTGGCTACACTTCACTTGGTATATAATATATATACATATATATATATATACATACAGTATATATACACCCAGAGTAATATTGAATGGCACTCCAGGACTTTTATGCTTCGGCCTTTATCAAGACAATGTGCTAACATAAGTTTCAATATATATACATTGGCAAACAAAGAACACAGCGTGTTTCCTGTCAGAAGTTAATGTCATATAACAATAATGTCTACTGATTCAACAATTCCACCTCTACAAACAAAAAATTAAACTAAAAAAAATCCCTGTGGTTAAAAAAGTATCTGGTTCAAAACTGTTCAAATCATATATATTCTCGAAAATAGCCTGACTCCAATCTGTTTTTACAGCCAAATTAATTATTTTATTTTCTCATCTATTAAAGGGACAGTAATGTCCCATAAAACTGTTTCTAGTTTTGTAGAGGAGAAGAAAATAAGCTGAATGGCACAAACCCTATCTCTCAAACCTCTATGGTTTGATAGATATTGGCATTGAAAGCTCCCCTCTCCCTCCCCATCTCCTGACATCAGCATCTAGCTGACAGCAGGAGATCCCAGTCTGGGGATCAGCCGGCGGCTCTGCAGCAGAGCTGAAATCCCGTTATTGCAAAAGAATGACTTCACTGGAAAGGTCTACAGTGTGCCTGGTTTGCAAGCACACTTTGTAGACCTTTCCCACGAAGAAATTATTTTAAAATAATACAAATTCAGCTCTTCTGCAGAGCCTCCTCATGTCGGCCGACTAAGAAACTGCTTCTGTCAGCTTTACAAGGGGAGGGAGTGGGGAACTTTCAATGCCTACATCTCTCAAACCATAGCGGTTTGAGAGATAGGGTTTGTGCCTTTCAGCTTATTTTCTTCTCCTCTATAAAACTATAAAAAGTTTTTATGGGATATTACGGTCCTTTTAAGTTCATTAATAGATATATTTACATAGAAAGTCCAATTTTATATCCTTAGGAAAAGTTATCAGTTATTGGTTCTAAGCAGATTATGCAAAGGTACATTTATTCATCTAATTTTTTTATTTCTTAATTACTTTCTAACTACAAATCCCTCTTATACTGATAAAGGCCTGAATTAGGGCTGAAACATTGACCTGGCTTAATAAAAATATATTATTTTTGAGTGCCATTCAATAATACAGAGTACAACATTTTATCAAAATTCTGGCACCAGGCCACAAATATGTTTTGGCTTCAGGCAGCCATGTTAGTCCACTAATGCAGATACGAAATAACTGAGTATTGCAGCACGTAATAATAGCTTTTTTATTGGGCTAACATTACATTTTCAGGACAAGCTTTTGAGAGAACCACCTGTTATGAAGTCACAAGCAATTCAATATATATGTAATGACTTGAGAAAGGGAGATTTCTGCTCTCAAAAGCTTGTCCTGAAAAAATGAATGTTAGTCCAATAAAATATTTATTTTTTTATATAAGCTTTATTGAAGACAAGGGGAGTACAAAATGCATGGGGGGTAGGGTAGAGAGTACAATAGTATAAGGCACAAGCACAATCATTAGGGGAGGAGAGGGAGAAGGAAGTGCAGGTACAGTAATCACAAGTATAATACAATCTGGGGGGGAAAGGAGTGTGCTAGTGAGGCTTAAACATGGGCATTGGAGAATAGAGAGTCACATCAAAATGTCTAATAATCAATTAATGAGGAAGATTGTCCACAACATAGTGCAGCACAGGTATATAGATTGGGGTAAGGAGAAGGGGGTGAGGGTGAGAAAAAGCTCAGGTATATGTTCTAAGAAGAGGAGCCTGTTACCATCTTATCTCATAGAATTTGTGAGAGGTCTGCTGGTCCGGAGTAGGAAAAAAAAAGGGGGAAGAAGAGGATGAAGTAGAAGAAATGAGAAGAGGGAGATAAAATACATTTTTAATAGATCCCTTTGGGGTAGCTGGTTTGCTTCATAATTGCTCCACTTCCTTATTAAAACAGTGTTTTAATGTAGTACAAATAATATAGAACAATCTTTCAGGAATGTAGCATTGTGTACTTTTAGCTGGATGAGCAAATCATTGGATTGATGAATATGTAATGCTAAAATGGGTAGGAAGGAAGGTGTTGTTTTTAGTTGCATGATCATTGTACTAGTGTGAGTTCAATGAAATTTAAAAAAATCAACTGTATTATAGAGCATGTTCACATGTTAATAAAATCAGTATTAGGAATGCTGTTCTCCAGAGATGAGGGAGACTTGAAGGGCTGTAATGATGTGTGCTTGTTGAATTAGTACATAAACTGAACACCAATCGGTTCATCATCAAGTACTTTATGTGGTCATATTTTAACCCTTTGAGTGCCTGTGAGGTGCACAATACACTGCCCATCCATGTGCAGCATACCCCTCTGGAGTGCAAAGGGTTAAAGGGTAAAAGAGCACTTTTATGATCTTATATTACTTCCCCATTGAAATTGACACCTTGGATATAAGAGATATTTCCAATGCATTGTGAAGTATGAGGCTATGACATGGTTTTATCTAACCTGAACTGGTCATGAACTGAAAACACCTCACTAACAAAACAAAGAGATTATCTCATATAAATGAGGTGCATGATGTCACCCTAAGTTCATGCAAAATTTTAAAACTATTTTAAGAATACACAAATGAAATTTTTTTTTTATATGTTTTTTTTTAAATAGCAATCAAAGAAATGGTATGTGCGGGAAATGATGTCTGAATCCAACAGGACAACTCCAACTCCCCTGCCTGCAGTTCAGGGAATGCACTAGATTATATATTCTCTTTAATGCATATTGTGCCTACACGCCACCATTGTTAAGACTTTAATTGTAACAAGGCCCAAATGCCACCCATCTAGCATGCTCAGGGAAATGAAGTAAAGTTACGCCATATCTTCTGCACCTTGTTTAGTATATGGTCTTTACCCCTTAAGGACCAGAGATGTGCACAATGTATATGGAAACAATGCGTTGCACTCCCCTCTGGTACTGAATATTTGTTGCAATGTTGGCCTTGACTAGAATTGTTATGAAGCTTAGAAAATTAACAATGTTTGTAAATCACAGTATATTGTCCAGTGACTCCTGATTAAATCAGAAGATTAACCCTTTGAGTGCCAGAGGGGAAAGCAACACATTGGGTTAAACTATTTCAGATACTTAGAGCTGGATTTAATAAGAACTAGAGCAACTGGTGGCCAAACTAACTGTATTATAGGGGGAAAATAAATATACTTATTGATTTAAGTGGGGCGTTAAACACCGTGAATACTAAAAGGTCTCCAACTCATTGCTTTGTAATGTGCTGGACACTTTTATACAATTCAAGGGTTTAAAACTCTCATTTAAAACACTACTATCATCCTAAGATCCATTTATTTAATTTTAAAGGGGGTTAAAACTTCCTATTTGTTGTGCTATCCATTTGTTTGTAATAAAAATAGTTAATGAGAAGTTAACCTTTATTTGTGGGTGGTACAGTGTGTCACTAGGCCAATTAGCTTTTCTGCTGGATCAGTATTAACATACACTGTGCTAGGAATGAGTGTAAACAGAGCCCAGCATACCTAATAGCACAGTAAGTAATAGGTTTATCCTGGAACAGAACTAATTAGCATACTCTTCAGGTAATTAGCATAAATCAGCGTTTGTCAGCACTGGTCCTCAGGGCACAATAACAGGTCAGCTTTTCAATATATCCGTGCTTAATACCAGGTGATTGATCTGTCTGTGCTTAATTAGCGATTTCCCAAAAACCTAACCTGTTGGTGTGCCCCAAGGCCTGCAACACTATGCCACAAAACATATGGGTGCATTTCTCAAAAACTTTTTTTTACAAAAAAAAAAATGGATAGTATAATGTATAGACAAATTATTTGTAAAACAAATTTAGGGTAATTGGCCGCATTAAACCTCTGAGTGCCAAAGAGGTCATCCAACGCATTGAAAAGCAATGGCTCTCAAAGACTTAAACCAGTGGGAATTTGGGCACTGTTTATTTATCTGCTAGGATGTACTTGGTTTGTTCCAGAATTCCTCCAGTTCTTCCAATTAAATCATCCTCTTATTAGCTCACCAAGAAAGATGAGTTTCACTTAATTAAAGCATATCATTTGTCCACTTGTAATAATTATTTAAAAGTCTTATGATTTTAAATGTTTCTATAAAACAAATGAGCATCCTGTGTTAGTACTTTCAAGAGTTTTTTAACAAGGTTTGTAAAACATCTGGCTAACTTAAAAGTTACCTCCAGGCAAGCATTTATAATGGTTTATAGTGACAACTCCTAGGTTGTTTGGTGTCTCGTGCATTGTATTAATTTTATGGAGTACTCTTTCAAAATTGCTTTAGGCTGCCAAAAATAGTTTACTTATTTTACACATGTTATGAGGTCTGCATTCCAGGGTTTATAGCCGTTTCAGCTTACATTGCCCATGTGTAGGTGGTACACATACTCAATGCATGATGCCAGTAACCATAGACTGCAGACTACACAAGGGATTAAACAGTGTATATCTGCAATGGTACCATATAACATAAAGTATTTTCAGCAAATGGCAGTGTCATAATGGGTTGCTAACGGCTTACAGTGGAAGTCAGCTGTAGGGACCAACTGTCTATTTGATGTGCAACCAGGAATATATATGTGTGGGCACCAAAAAGTTCTATAAGTCATATGAATAGAGATGGGTGAAAAGTTCTGGGGGGTTCATGTGAATTTTCACAGAAAAAAACAAAATTTGCAGCTTTCACTCCAGACATTTATACTTACAGAAAATACTTTAAATGCCTGCCTTTCCACTACTGCCAATGAGTTACTAGCAAGAATGTTGCCATATTCCTTATATGTTTCTATGGCCACAAGAATTCCCACTGCCACATAAGCCCTGAAAAAAGTAAGCTTACTTCCTTTGCCCACAACACTAACCACCTGCTTGTACAACTTCGCCACAGCCGTTCTTGAAAAATAACCAGGGCTTGGAATATGCCAGCAGGGTGCAACACATAACATCTGTTCTTTAAAGGGATAGTAATGTTTCATAATAAATGCAGCTCCAATTAATCATAGTATTTGGGCCTTGGAGAGTGTTATTTCAATTCTGTCAGAGTTGTAGTTCAAGAGTAATTGAATAATAAAGTATCCTCCTCCCGTCCCTTTTACTGATGTAACACTGCTCACCTCAGAGCAGCAGGGAGTGTCCAGGTAGACTGCAGAGAGGGACAATCTTCAATTAAGACAAGGGAAAAAGCTGAAAAACTGTCAAGTTGGGCAGGGTTTTCATTGTTCTCACAGTAGAATATTGACCCTTGATGTGAGCTGTCTGGTCTATGGACTGCATTCCACATCTGAGGGGAGGCGGCTTACACTAGGTAAAAGGGGCGGGAGGGGGAAACTTTATTGTTCAGTTACTCTTGAACTACAACTCTCAGAGTATTCAAATAACAGTCTCTATGGTTCAATTGCTATGAAGATTAATTGGAGCTGCTGTTTTTGTGAAACATTACTATCACTTTAAAAACTCTGTTTTCAACAAAAGAATAGAGTAGCATGTCAGCTGTGAAAATTTTTTTCAAATTTGTCATTCCACAAGCATACCTTTGGATTATTTTGTGCATTTTTATACTTTTTTCTAAGAACTTAGTAAGGGTGGGCAGTATACAGGAGAACTATGTAACTTAATTGTTTAATTAACATGAATAGTGGTGGCAAGGGCAGTGGAAGGACTGGCAGTGAGCATGGGGACTCTATGACTTGCCAACTCCAATTAACTCATGTCAACCATGCTTTGCATTTATACATGGATTTTATTGTTAATGGGGAAATTGTTCCTCTTAGACACCTACAAAATTACTATTATGTGCCCCTTTGCCATGTGCACTTTTGTGAATTCTTCTATTGCTGCCAGTCATCATGCCTGTTATAGGCTGCTGATGTGTCTCCCAATCAGACCGCTGGTAGTGTTTCAGGTGGGATTTCAGAAAGGATAAACCTAGATGTGATCTTACTTGCTCCTTGCTCACACTTTTTTACAGAGACAATACCTTAGCTGTTGGAAAAGCTCCATAATGGTGATTTCATAGACTGGGAAGGGTTCTTTAGGGACGACAACAACTACTACTACTACTGCTACAGGGGCTTGTTGTTGTAATAGTATAAGTAGTAGATGTCTGAAACTGCTGCATCAGGAACAGCCAATAACAGCAATTGTGCACTGGTACAAGCAAGTACAAATTGATAGTTACAATAGTTGCCCCACCCCAGGAAAAAGCAGGGTCAAACAGCTGTAGAGGTCAGTTTTTCGCCCACTGTCTGCAATAGGGTCTACCTTTTCTAGATTTTTAAATATTGAGTTGCCTCTCAAATATCCCTCTTTAGGAAGGACAAATCCTTCTCTCTGTTCCTCTTCCCCATAAGCAAATTCCCAATCTCTATACCTGGGAACTTTTGCTTCTTGAGCAGCCAGAGAGGGCTCATCTGTTGCGTTTCAGAAACGTAAATTAATCGATTTGTGTTACAAAAGGGTGGGTCTTAATTGCAGGTGGGGTGGGACTTCTCAATATAAGTCATAAAGTATGAGGAATGGGAATGAGGGGAAGTGGGTGGGATGGTGGGAGGAATGGGGTGGGAATGAGGAGAAGTGGGTGGGATAGTGAGAGGAACAGGCTGGGAAGGAGGACAAGTGGACATAGTTTCATAAGAAACTCCCCAGCACCGGAGAATCAGCCTGTGTCCCCAGAGACCCGGTAATTCACTGTAAAAATCAGAGTCTCTGGGGCAGGTCTGGAGAGTTCTTGGGTATGCTAATCTCCTAATAGTTACATATTTACTAATCGCAAGAGACAAGAGCTCGTATTTAGCAAAGCAAACTGAGTTATTCTGGAGTAAACCAACTGCACCACAGGAGACAAATAAAAATTCCTACATCCTCATGACCTTGAATAGAGAGTTTTAACCCTTTGAATGCTAGAGAGGTCTCCACTGCATTGCTTTGCAATGCATTGGAGACCTCTCTAGCATTCAAGGGGTTGAAAGTCCACTTTAACTTAACATGACTTTATATTTCTCCCCTATGGTGCAGATGGATTTCTCCAGAACAGCTTCCGTTTGCTTTGATAAATCTAGGCCCTTGTCTCTTGTGAGTAGTAAAAGATGTAACCATTAGGAGATATATAAGGGAATATAGTCCCTGCTAAATTATTCTCATGCTACTGACTATTATTTTTACAAGAAGACAAATATTCCTTTTTTTATTTCTTGTACACATGCATCACCTCATATGGAAAAGGCCAGCATTTCCCGCTGAGCACGCAGGATTTCAGTATAGTGTCTTTGATTTTTCCTTAAACAAATATGTTTTTATCTTCATACTTTCAGCAGATGCGTTTTATAGAAGCAGCTGGAAATGCTTTGAAGTAGGCATTTGTGCAATCAGCTGATAAAAATAAGGCTTGTTTTATGGTCTTCTACTTGAATGCACTGTATATATAAAAAGTCGTGGCAATGTATTATCCTAAAGTATGATGGTTTAAATAGTAATCACCTAACCCTTTGAGTGCTAGAGGGGCGACAAACACATTTCTCTGCAATCTGATGCCTACACCTCAGGCAATTGTGAAGGCTGCTTTAATAAGAATCATTACATAAATTCCAGAGAGAAAACCAATTGCAGCATAAGAGACACCAAATGTCCCCTAATTCCCATGGGGCTTTGCAACATGTTAAAAAAAACTAGCAAGCACTTGGGGGGGTTTAAATGCTCATTTAACCCTTTGTGTTCCATAGAGGTATCGAGCAAATTGCCATACCTGGGAACTTCATCATGTGGAGTTCCCGGACAGGGCTCATGGGCTGTGACCAGTCATATGTCAATGTCAAGATTCACTTCATAAAAAGGGGTGTGGTTTAATCAGGTGGGCACGGCTTACCATCATTGTGCTGGGAAGTGGGCAGAACAGGGTGGCAAGAAGGAGACGTGGCCGGGAAGTGGGAGGAACAGGTTGAGAAGAAGAAGTGGGCAGAGTTTCATTGCATTCCTTCTGGCACTCAAAGGGTTACATCAATGGGAACTTTTGTTCACCCCCTATGGTGCAGTTGCTTGTGCCAGCATTGCTTTAGTTCATCTTATTAAATCAGCCTTAAGTATTCACCTCTTGAAAACAAAAATAGCTTTATGCTACCAAGATGTCTATTAATCTATGATGCCAATTCTCTCTCTAAAGTAAAAAGACTCAAACTTTTCCACTGAAATACTACACACTTGCAGTGTTTTGCAGACCTCTCTCTCTCATCCAAGGGGTAAATCTCCCACATTCTTTCAGGGTAAAAAAATCAGTCCATCAGCTTTATTTTGCCTGTCATGCAGGGCTATCAGACACTAAATAAGACTGCTGTGCTTGTGGCAAATGAAAAGAGCACTGGTTTGCAACACATACCCTCAGGGTTTACTAACAGGCCAGGACTTAGGAATTTCCCTGCTAGAGCACAGGTGTGGTGATTAGAGGCTCATTCACATTGATTAACTCACCTGTGCTCTAACAAGGAAATCATCAAATCCTGGCTTGTTAGTGGCCACTGAGGGCATGGGTTGAGAACCACTGGAAAAGACTCACCATGCAATATTTTATCTTTAATAGTAGGGCTTGAGTGGTTAAAACATTATATTTTTGGGAAGAATACTCCAGTTACAGAGGGTTGTATCAGAGGAATGGCTGATGGGCAGTTCATGTGAACTTCAGATGTTTATCATTTGCTGATATTCATGTGGGTTGGCCATTTATTGGACAGAAGATGTGCATTGCAACATCCAAAATGTATTTAGCAATCCTGGTAACATGGAAGATATTTAATGGATTCTAGTGTTGCATGTAAAGCCTTTCAGTTTGTAACAGTCTCAGTTCTATACTGGTAATGAATCAGACATAAGGAAGATCTTCTTTCAATATTGAGTACTATAATGGTAAAAAAACTACATTATATAAATATGATTCAGTGATCCATGGCAATTATAGTGCAAATTGCCCTATTACAAATTTTAAACCATAATGGGCAGTAAACCTGAAGGCACATATCTGGCCTTTGCAGTGAATCTGGTTGCCTGTCAATGGGCTAAGGTCCAAAGACCAATCAGGAAAATGTGTGAACCTCCCACCAAGCCTCTCAAACTTATGGCATATGGCGACCATGTCAATCTGGTCTTTGAGATCTTGACATGCCTATCTTTAGTAAACTGAGTTCTAGCTCACGTAGGTGACATAACAAAATATATCTTAGGACATAATTTATACATGGTGGGAATTATGTCTGGAATCTAAGACTTGATATCTAGGCTGGGTATGCTGATATTTTGTTTATTTACCAGGATTCTGTTTGAACGGCAAGTGGCCTATCCTGTTTGCATGGCAGGTGATGTATACTATGGTATGTGGCCCATCTTATTTGAATGATGGGTGGCACATATTTTTGGATGGCGGGTGGCATATGCTGTTTGGATTGAAGGTGATCCAACATATCTGGATAGAGGGAATCATCTGCAGTTACACTGTTAGTAGGCTGGGCAGTGTAAATGGTGGTTTGAGTTGCCTTCACAGCTAGCCAATGCTGCGTGTAATTGTGTGTAATACTTATTACCTACATTACAATTTTGTCTGTCTTCTTCATGGGAACTTACATATTGGTTAGGATATTTTGCCACCACAGTGCAGACAGAGCTTCTAAGTAACATTTTGAGTGTTTTCTTCATGCAAAAGTAAAGACTATACATTGTAGGCCTTAATCAGGAAGATGCCAATTTGGAGCCAACCACCTGTACCAGAGACAACAAAGCTAAATTCCAATTGATTTAAATGGGGCATTTAATTACGTCAGTGCTAGAGAGGTGTCTAATGCATTGAAAATTAATGCAATGGATATCTCTCTCGCACTGAATATGTTAAGCTCCCACTTAAGACAATGGGAATATGATTTTTTTTTTTTTTTTTGTAACTTTGTTGCTGATGTTTCCTGATTTGGCCCTATATGTTTTTTTTTGAAAACCCATATTTTATAGTAAAACAAGGGTACACTCACTGCAGTTAGTGTTATTCAAAAATTATAACTGTTCACATTGCCATGTGAGTAAAATAGTCATTACTTCCTGACAGTTCAGACTCACAGGAAATGACTCAGCCGTTTCTCTCACATTCTGTGGAGAACTGTTTGTCAGTGACTCATCTCTCCCATACAAATCAACAGAATAACTAAAATCTGACCACTAGAGGGCACTGTTAATGTAAAAAAATACTGTAATAACTCTGAAAACTTACATATCTCAGCAGTGGGGGGACTCTTGTTTTGCACAGCAGGAAAAGCCTTACAACATGTGTGTTTTTATAAAAAAAAAAAAAAGTTTCTGCTCCTTTAATATGAACTACAGCAATTCTGCAGCAAACAATTAACCATAAGGGAGAAATACAAATGACCACTGATCTAATGGGGCCTTTACCCCTACAAATACTAGAAAAGTCTTTGCATTTGGTTTCCAACATTCAAGGGGTTAAAAGCCCTATTTAGATCAATAGCAATTTGGATAATTTTCATTTGTCCCCTTCTGTGAAGTTGGTTTGCTCCAGAAATTAGCCTCTTTAGCGTCTTGAATATAGAGTTACTAGTTTAATACATTACATTTTGGGGAATGTTGAATTCCAATGAACTGTGGTAGCCCTCTTTAACCCTTTGAGTGCCAGAGGGGTATGCAATGCAGTGTATTTCTCACACCTCTGGCCATCAAAGGGTTAACATGAAATCTTGATAATGTAGCCCTTGGTTGTATTTGACATTTATCACTGCATATTCATTGTCCCAAAGATGCCCAAATACTAATAAATAACCAAAACTATGTGTTATTATCATTGCCTACATCGCAGAACATATTACAAATGAGTAAATAAGGAAATAAGGGAAGAGGATGTAAATAAAAGGCTGTGTATCCCATAGAAGGATCCTTTTCTGTCATTGCATTCATAAACCACAAGCTGCATTTCTTCTCCAGCATCATTGCCTACACAGCCTGACATAATGTCTCTGGCTCAAAGCCCGGCTGTGAACTGATTATAGCTGAGGCAAGTGTTGCTCGCGAGCTGCAAAAAAGCTTTGCAGTAATTAAATTATCCTTTTGGTTACGCTGGAAATGCAGAAGTAGAGCCGCCTGCTAGTGTAATTTAGCCTTAGTAAACAGAAGTTAGATTAGTTTCTTGCGTGCAATACCATATCATAAAAGCAATGCACACAAGGGAAGACCACTCTGTGACAAAGCCATTGTGTACAGTACCCCAGAATTTAAAGGAACATTTTTCATGCAAGTGGTCACAGGGATCTTGTAGAGGGGTGGGAAGCTAGAAGTTTGGGATGGAGTAAAAACATATGAGGGTGGCTCCAAAACTCTTAAGATATACAACACACAACTCAGCCTCGTGTCACTAGTAACCAATACAATAGAACAACATCTGAAAATGTGTTACTTGCTTGTTATACCATGTGCAGTCCAAAAAACTCTCTCTCAAAAGTTTTCATACAATACATAGAGAAACAAAGTAGCAGGTGGCACTGTGGTAGTCTCAAGCTGAAAAAAAATGTTGCAGTACATGCTACTTGCATATAAACTTCATTTATTGAAATAATCTTCCTTAAAATACGATAGAATGGAGTAAAGATAAGTGCTTCTGCCTATTCGTTTTGCTGTTGAATTGAACTTTAACATCTTGATTTTAATTGCAGTTACATGTACGGATGTATTTTAAGGAAGATTATTTCAAAAAATGAAGTTTCTATGCAAGTAGCGTGTACTGCAACATTTTTTTCAGCTTGAGACTACCACAGTGTGACCTGCTACTTTGTTTCTCTATGTAAAAGAATGTCAGTCACACATAATTTGCTGACACTGTGGAGTCCACAGGGATTGGACATTGCAATGATTTGGTTATTCTTGTAAACATCTGCATGTAAGAACATTAGATGCTGGGTAAGGGGGCTGTGAGAGTACCTTTAAATGCAGCAGTTGCATTAATGTAAGCTTATAGATATTGCTTCAATAGCTGGGAAAACAAGAAATGTGCCTGAGAAAAGGGTACTATGTTCAGAACAAATACAATTCTCTAGGACACATTCACTCTCTAAGCAAGGATCTTATCTTAAATTAAAGCCCATATTGTGTGTGACTTTAGTAACATGTAACATTTTACTAACTGTATCCTTTAGCTAAGTGAGTTCTGACCACTGTAGATGTAGTGCACAGTAGAGTAACCTAAGGTCCTCCTGCTGTTATGAGCTATGATTCCCATCACTGTAATGGTAAATGTAGTCTTCAATTTCTGGTGGACCTCAGGTTTCCTACCCTTGTCTTACTGGAAGGTTATATTTTTATGTAAATTGTATAATATGATTTAACTGCTACTTTATTTAGTTTAGGGGATGGATAGAAAGGTGTGAATGAGACAATCTAGTGCTCTGGGCAAGTATCAGTGAGAGTACAACTGTTTAGTCTCACTGCAAGATGGTGGCTTGCCCAAAAGTGAGAAACTCAGTCTCCTAATCTCCTTGAATCTTGAACAGAAGACTAATCAATTTAAACAAATAAATGTGTGAATTATATTTAATATACTGTACATACTACTAAAAGACACAGTATTTGCCCTGAAACAAAATATACCTGTTTAGTGGTGGGTGTCCATTTAATTTCAATTAACATTCATTGGATAGAAGCAGAAATCATACCCAGGGATTCCATCATGGGGTTACAGGTTGTACCCATGTACAAGTAGTGGGATCCACCTCCCTGATCATAAACCGAGCCCCTAAGATGTGTGTATGTGAGTGAGTGTGTGTGGGGGGGTGCTATGTCAAAAGGGGCCCCAAGACTGGCCCACTGGGATTCTTGAGGATCTCCTGGAGGGCTCCCTTTTTAGACCACTGAGTATCAGAGAGGTATTGAATGCATTGTGATGCAATGTGTTGGAAACCTCTCTGGCACTCAAAGGGTTAAGTATATTCAGTAGGTATCATAGCATGGAACTGGAGCACATCTCTTCTGCTTTGTCCTCCATTCCATATCATACCGCATAGTGGAGCAGTTCCACAAACTCTCTCTTTACATACACTTACAGGTTGCAATGCAAGTGTGTGTGGTGTGGGGGCCCCTGACTTTATGTTTGTATTGAGCCCCAACATTTCTGATGGCAGCCCTGGTCATATCCCGGGCTACTTAATCTTTTGACTTGCAGTTGTTGGAGACTATAACTTCTATCACCCCTAACCAGCCCTGATGGCCTGTTGGGGGTGATGGGAATTAAAATCCCCCCAAAAGCTGGAGGTTCAAGGATTGTCTACTTCTGTCTTATGCCAGATTTGATAATTACCGTTTGTTCAGCACCATCACCAGTTAGAGGCTGATAAAAAATTTGGTATCTTTGCACTCTGCCACTAGCTTGATCCCATCTCACAGTCAAACTGTTGGAAGTTGCATTAAACACTTGTAGGTTGCGAGGACCATTCCTTGGGCCTGAAATTTGGAAAGAAGACTATCATTGTACAAAACTGTAATAATCAGATGCGGTAAAGCGCAATTTTAGTTTTTAAACAAGAAACAAACCTGTGCTTCTTCATATAGATTGCTTAAATGTGAACCTGTACATAGCATACTAGTTGAAAAGCCCGTTTACATGGGCCACTGTGCCACTGCTGCAGTCATGCGCAGTAGAGAATGACCCCGCCCCAGCTGACAAGGAGCGGAGTGCTCCAAATTCAGACCAGAGTCCTCTCTGTGCACCCTCCTGGGACCGCTTGGTCCCAGGAAGGTATGCAGAGAGGACTCTGGTCTGAATTCGGAGCACCCCGCCCCGTATCAGCCATGCCGTGGGCAGTCTCTACCATGCATGAATGCAGCACACACAGCCGTCTCCACTGCGCAGGACGGCTTCTGATAAACATCCTTAGCGAATTATTATATAGGAGATTACTGTCCATAACACCCGCATACTAACTCACAATTTTCAAGTTTAGGTTTTTATTGCAAAATTTGGCAAAAATATGTTCAAGTGTACCTGCCAAGGTAAGGAATATCATATCTAAAACAGTTTACCATATCATACTACTAACAAACTGCTTCATATTAAAAGCTCTAACTAATGCTTTTGTAGGCTAGCATTGACTTGCCCTTAGGGGACACCTACAGTAAGTGGGTGGGGAACTCAACACCTGGGATGTGTCTAACTAACTGAAATACAGGCTATTCCTGCTACAACAAGAAGTAGAAAATATATGTTAGGTATTATTCAGTCTACATGCAGTTAAGTGGGTGGCGCAGACCTATATAGGCAAACTCAGCACTTGTAATCATAGCACTTGACACCCTTGATACTCTGTTGTCCGTCTACTATTACCTATTTAGACTGTAAGCTCCCTGGGACATGGACCTCTCTCTCCTATTGTGTCTATGGCTGTGACACTTATTTTATCCCCTTTTATTCATTATAACATATTTCTATTGTAAGGCACTGTTTACACTGTGTGGCACCATATAAATAAAGATATACATACTGTACATACATATATACAACAGGAATATGTGAATTAACTTATCACATGCAATGGAATCCATCCCAGATACTGAATTTTTATTCAGCTTGTATTAACAATAGCAAATTAAACTGCTCCAACAAATCCTGTTAAAGTAATATTTATAACTTACTTGGAGTTGTAGCAGGCACTTTGGGCACTGCGGAAATAAAGAAAAATCAGTCAGTATTAATATACTAGGTACTTCTTCAGAAATTCTTTTAATATTTTTTCATTATGTAAGGTTCCATATTTACATGTCCGTTCAAGACCAATCAAATCTTCACTTTCTGATTCATCAGGATAAATGGCAGTCACTGAAACTTCGTATACTGTCTCTGATTCCAGTTCCTCAAAGAGCATCGTGTTCTTATCTCCATCAACAATGGTCTGCAAATAAGTATTCCTATGTTAGAAAGCTGATACATGAAAGCTGTTGGGGCCATAAACTTGAAGGTAAAGAGGAGCAATTCTAGGGCAAAACAACTAGACCACAGGGTAGTGTTTCCCAGCTGAGTCATCATGATTGATCTGTCAGTGCTTAATCGTTACCTGTTGGTGTGCCTTGGTGACCAGAGCTAGGAGTGGCTGAAAGAGGGATAAAAAGAAAATTCCCCAATAAAAAGGAGGTGCCTTCTCCGGTGATATTGCTTTTCCAGTTCCCGTGTTACTATATGCAGCCTATTCATTAAGATTTCTCAAGTGGAAGAGATCTTAGTGCATGGGTTCCATAGAATAACATAGGAAATGGAGAAATGATATCACTGGAGAAGTCATCTCCACTTTATATCCTCTTTATCACACCTTAGTGCATAACTCGTGTTTTATTAAAGTGCAATTTCATGTTTTGATCATTAGGTGGTGCTGTTTCTATAATTTACTATGTAGAATTTTATCAAGCTCTCTCACAAAGTGCACTTTAAAGTGATAGTAATACTTCAGTATTATAAATCCCTATATTAAAGCCCTAGTAAAAAAAAAAAAAAAAAACGTATTGCCCCCAGTGTCATCTCTCAAACCTTTATGGTTTGAGAGATGATGGCTTCTAAAGTTGCCCCCTCCCTCCCCCTTCCCTGTAGTCAGCATTCTAGCTGACTGCAGGGAAGAGAGTCGTGCGACTTTCAGGCGGCTCTCCAGCACAGCCTGATCGCATTAACTAAAAAGAAAACTTTCACTGAAATGGTCTCCTACGTGTGCTTGGCTTGCAAGCAGATGTAGAAGACCGTTTTAGTGAAAGGTGTTTTTTTAGTTAACGAGATCGCGGCTTTGCTGCAGAGCCGCCTGATGTTCTCTGACCGGATTTCCCTGAGTCAGCTAAAATGTTGACTACGGGGAAGGGGGAGGGAGAGGGTAACTTTAGAAGCGTTCATCTTTCAAACCATAAAGGTTTGAGAGATGACACTGGGGGCAATACGTTTTTTTTTTTTTTACTAGGGCTTTAATATAGGGATTTGTAATACTGAAGTATTACTATCCCTTTAAAGAAAAAAGTGCCTCTGGACACCAGGTGGAGCTGTCAATAAATTTGATTAAAAAAAATACATTTGCGCAGTTATAACTGTTTAAAACCCTTTGGGGATTATGCACTGAGGTATGACAAAGAGGTGATGACTCCGGTTCTTTAATTTCTCCAGTTCCTATGTTATTCTATTGAGCCAATGCACTAAGGCCTCCAAAGTTGGAGAAATCTTACTACATTGGCTCCATAGAATAACACAGGAACTGGAGAAGTGATATCACTGGAGACATCATCACCACTTATCACCTCTTTATCACACCTTAATGCATAACCCCCATTGAGTGTCAGAGACGTAGCCAACACAATGCTTTGCAATGTGTTGTATTCTTCTCTGGCACTCACAATGTTAATAAAGCATCCCCATCTGTGGAAGTATCCTTGTTTTTCTCACCAGGAAAAACCCTATAAAGTTGATTTTTCAGAAAAAGTTAACTGCTGCTTTAAAGCCCAATTTACAGCAATGATAATGTTCATTTGTCCCCTATGGTGCAGTTGGTTTGCTCCACAATTGTTCCTCTATAGCTTCCTGAATGTTGTTGACCTTCTACCAAAAGCTAATCCTTACCTCACTCTTTTTCTCTGGCTCTCCGATCGGTGCCCAGCTTATTCTGTACAGTGCCACATCAGGAGCCCCATGGTCCCAAGTTCCGCGGAAGCTGTTCTTTGTTATTTCAGAAAATCTGAGGTTGGTTGGGGATGGTACTGGTGCTGTTAAAGTGAACAAACATGTACAAATATTAGCACGCATTTAACAATTGTATTCAGGGATGGATTTCCCAATAGGCAGAGTAGGCAGCTGCTTAGAGCTCCAAATTTTGAGGGGTGCCTAAACTGTCTGGGTCACACCCACATTCTGAACTGTGGGTGTGGAGAGAGTAATCTCAATTTCACTACATCAGTTTTATACCCATTTAAGGCTAGTATTTAACTCCTTGAATGCTAGAGAGATTACCAACAACCAAGGGGTAAAGCCTTTTTTGGGTTTTGCTTGTTACAGGCCAAGGGTATTTCCTGCACCAGGGAATAATGGATGGGACTGAGGGAGGGTCTATGTTGTGAATAGGGGTGTGGCCATGGGTAGGGCTAATGTCACCTATAGTGCCTTGCCTAGGGGTGCATGGGGTGTAATTCCAGCACTGATTATATTATAGAGAGGTACATAATCACAGTGAAAGCAATTTTCTATTTGAAATATATTACAATTAAATAACTATATGAATATGGATACTGAAGACTTTTAGCAGGTGTATTGACTTTAATAAAGTAACATATACTTTGCATACAGGTATATATGTTAATATATTAACCCTTTGACTTCCAGAGGGCATACAGAGAGTATTACGAAGCATTGTACATGCCTCAGGCATTCACAGGGTTCAACTGGAAATTTTTAATACACAGTTAAAAAACTTACAAGGTATGGCTTTTTTTAAACTAATATTATTCAAGAGTTAAAAGCCCCATTTAAATGAAGAGGAATTTTCTTTGCCTATATGGCTAAATGTATTATTGATATTAGGCAGTTTAGAAGCTAAACATATCAGGGTGAATGCATAAATCCTCCAGCGCAGTTCCACTGGCCTTAGCCTCCAGCTCCATTGGTTAAACTTTGGTGCATTCCCTACACTGTATGATCGTTGCAGGGCAACATGCACAGAAAAATGGCAAACAACTACATAAATCATTTCCTCTACTTCTTGCTTAGTACAAAGTTTTATAAAAGACATACACGAAAGTAATGCAGAGAAGTGACCATAGACTGCCCAAATATCCTCCCCGTGGTGCAAACAGCATTATGGGGGGAATGTTTGTGGTATGTAGCTCAGTAAATTGGTGTTAGGCAGGCATATGGCTAGAAAATCAATTCCAGTGCCAAACTTGACATGAAATCATATTTGAACATTCACTCCATTGAAAAAAAGAACATTCCAGAATTAACCCTTAGAATGCCAGAGGGGTACACAATGCATTGCACACCCCTCTCAATGGGCTAAAGTGACAGCAATTTTTCATTTCAAACAATATATTTTATAAAAATATTTAGCTTTATTTTTCAGTTTAAGCAACTGAGCTAGTATTTCCTGGTAGGAAGTGGCAGTTGGTAATGTAGAGCAGTGTGAAATGAATTAGTATGTTTATTTATTTATTTATCACCATAAGTGTATGCAGCTCTTTACAATTTATACAAATGTTCATTTCTTCCTGGCATGCCTGCTAGCTTTTTTTACAAATAGATAAAGCTAATTATGTCATAATGCACTGCTTTAAATAAAAATGGATAACAAATATAGTGGCTTCTTATATGTCTTTCAAAATCACCTTTTTTTACAAAATGACAGTTCCACTTTTAAAGCCTCTAAGTCTAAACATACGGTACATGGCTCCATTATGAAATGCAGATTAAAAAAATGATGATAAACAAAACAGAAAAAATGATTTATTAAATGAATAACTATATTAGTAAGATTGTGTCAGCAATGAAATGTTGGCCCCAAGGTTATATATTGTGGTGTGTGCAAGATATTTCAAAAACTTTAACCCTTTGAGTGCCAGAGTGGTACCATTGTGTACCCTGTAGCACTTAAAGGGTTAATATTATAGGAAATAAAGCTCTAATATTCAAAGAGTAAAAGACGTAGTTCTTAAATTAGCCACAAAGGTCAGTTATTGTTAGTTATTATTATATTAATTTTGTGATAAAGTTTGCCAAAGCTGCTGTTAATTCACTTCAAAATTATATTGACTCTAGAACCAGGATTAGAAAAACATCAGTTTGTTAAGTCTCTCCTTCATAAATATGATATTGAGTAGTAAAAATGTAACTCTTTCATTGCCAGAGGCATGTCCAACACATCACTCCACAATGTGCTGGACACCCGTTTGGCACTCAAATAAGTAACTCTTTGAAAGCCAAACAGGTATCCAGCTCATTGCAATGCAATACATTGGGTACCTCTCTGTATCAGATATGTCAAAACATGTCGCTGGAACCCACCATGACACAAAAAGGGTCATATATACAAAAAAAAAACAACGTGAAGTAATTCTGGGCCAATCAAATTGCACCTTAAGGTACAAATTATACAAATATAATTGTATTAAATTAAGATTTTAACCCCTTGAATGTCAGATGTCTTGACTGTGTGTGTTGCTAATCAATGTGCTGGAGACATTTGTACAGCAAAAAGCAATATTTAAATTAAGAAGAATTTGGTGACTTTGTAATTGTCCCTTGTAATGCTATTGGTGCAACCCAAAATTGCTCCACTTTTCATACATGCATATGGCCCATTGTGTTATACACTCATCCTATATAATAATTTGCTAGGATGTTTGTCAGAAGCCATCATGCACAGTAGAGAATGCACGTGTTCAGGTAGTCTCTACGGCGCAAGACTGCAACGTGTGGAGCAGTGAGGTAGCGGAAACTTAACCCTTTGAGTGCCACTCAAATGGTTAACATTACCTGGACTTGCCCCATGTACACGGGCTTTTACACTAGTAGACGTAATAATTCAGTATACCTGTGGTCCCTTGTGTAAATCGTGGCTGAGATAATCCTTCATTGTACACTGCAGTTAAACTGATGTCATACTGAGTTTGTGAGAAAAGGTCAGTTAATGGAGTGCTCGTCCTTGATCCATCCACTTCCACCTAAAACATGAGATACACAGAACATACTGTATTACTGAAACTGTTAAAATAATGTGCTTCAATATTAATCCTTATACATAAAAGCAAACTGGAGTAATTTCTGGATAATCCAAGAAAATAAACATTCCCAAAATTCCATTTGATTTAAATGGATCTTTTAACTTCTTCAATGTTAGTGAGGTCTTCAGGGCATTGCAAAGTAATACATTGGTGACTTCTACAGCATTCAAGGCATTAAAAACCCCATTCAAATCAAGGGGAAGTTTTTTGTCCCCTTTGATGTAGTGGGTTTTCACCAGGATTGTTCCACTTTGCTTTTAAACATATGGGTGTTGGTTTTGGTGAGAGCATGCTTCCCATATAGTAAAATCCCACATTGCTCCCCATTCTAACTGCCACTTCCTGCCACCCAGCACTAGCTTATTTGTAAGCCATGGCTGAATAACCTGAGGCCCTCAAACTGTAGAGAATTATAATTCCCATCATATCCAGTCAGCCAACTGCTGGCTGCATTAAAGTAGTAGTAGTAATGTGTTCATATTAAGGCAACATTGATTATTCAGTATACTTTTTATAACGAAACATACCTTTCTAACAGTTCATAATGTTGTAGTATTCATTTTAATTTATATTAAAGTGTTCCCCTCCAGCCCCTTTTCCACACGTAACACTACGTCTCCTCAGATCTGGCAGGTTTTTCCTTACGCTGACAAAAGATTGTCCCTCACTACGATACATCCAGACCAGCTTTCTTCTCTGAGAGGTGGAAACATTATGTATGGAAAAGGGGCAGGAGGGGGGCCTTTAACATAGAATAAAATGAAGACTAGAACGTTATGAACAGTTAAAAAGGTATGCTTATTAAGAAAAGTATAATGAATAATCAACGTTTCCTTAATAAGAGCACATTACTATCCCTTTAACATCTCTACAGGATTCAAAGGGTTACTCTTTTACCCTATGGTGTAGTTGCTTTGCTATAGAATTATTCCAGGTGGGAAATGTACTAAGGTGTGATAAACAGGTGATAATGTGGAGATGACTTCTTCTGCGTGCTAAAATCTCCAAGTCCTGTATTATGCCAATGTACTAAGATTTCTCCAACTTTAGAGATCTTAGTGCACTGGCTCCATAGAATAACATAGGAACTGTAGAAGTGATGTCACTGGTTTAATCATCTCCACTTTATCCCCTCTTTATCTTGCCTTAGTACATAACCCCAAGTTCTTTTAATACATCAGCCTCTGTTGTCTCCTTGTTCCCCATTCGTGCGTATGTTACTTACCTCTTTGAATTCTTGTTCTTCTGCAGTCTTATATCTCACTATATATTTCCTCACATTTCCAGGGGCAGCATCCCAATACACATTCATTGAACTGTGTGTGACATCTCTGACTCTTATGTTTCTCACACCTTGGATGGGCACTGTAAAAATGTAAATGAATGAAAACAGTTAATGTTTCATCAACTGTGGTACAATGGGTATCAGGAACGCTAAGCCATTTCTACTAAATAGTCTTCGTCTTTTCTACTTTCTAATAACTTGCACATGGGGGCGTAAGCTACAGAAGGTGCAGCTGAGCCTGGTCCCAGGATCAAGGGGAGTCACTGAAGCCTAATAGGTTCTCTGTGAAATTATTTTCATGATAGGGGACCCAAAAAATGTTTGCACTGGGGTTTGTCTAATAACTAGAGTATATGTACCTGGGAACTTCTTCTCTTTGAGTTCCAGGAGAAAGCTGATGTGCTGCCTGACAGGGGATGTCAATGACGTGATTTGCTTCATAAAATGTGTGTGGTTTAATTCAGTGGGCATGGCTTACTCGTCTGTGTATCATAAAGTGGGTGGAAGTGGATAGAACAGGGTGGGAAGAAAAGTGGGTGGGAAATTGGAGGAACAGGGTGGGAAGAAGAAACTCCTCACCGCCGGAGAATCAGCCTCTGTGCCTGGAGACCCGGTAATTCAGTCTGAAAACCAGAATCTTCAGGGAGATTGGGAGAGCTCCCAGGTATGATTGTGTATTCACTGTATCTTACTTGTGACTACAATCCTGAAGAAATCAGTGACAAATTCTAAAGACATTGTGCCTTATGTATAAAGGTGGTGCAGTGGAATTTAGGTATAAATCAACATCACCATAGAGAAAAAATATAAGTTCCCATGTTTTAACCCTTTGAGTGCCAGAAAGGTGCCCAATGCATTGCTCTGCAATGCACTAGATATAAATCGAACTATTAACCCCTTGAATGCTAGCTAAGTCTACAATGCATTGTTTTTTATTATTATTGGTCCCCACGGTGCTGTTGGTTTGCCCCAAAATTGCTGCAGTTTCTTTGCTACCACTGTTTTCTTACATTTTAAATGAGGAGCGATCTCCATCTGAGAGAATATCCCGATTTTAGCCATTACATTGCTCTGAAATGTTTTACACACCCCTGTGGCACTCAGAGGGTTAAGACAACATTTGTCCAGTCCAGAAGTTGTATATAATTATTAGTATTCATCTTGTGCCACAGAATAAAAAACCAAAGCATGTGTCTGTGTTAACTTACATGTAACTTCCTGTGCAGTTAGTGGATCACTGGTCAGTTCATCAAACAGAGCATACAAAGTCAAGGTGTACTCTGTGTTGGGAATTAGTTCTTCCAAGCGCACATCGGTCACTGATGGTCCAACTCTCAGCTGTAACAGGAACAAAAGCCAAACAATTATATCTTATATATGGACTAAAAACTTAAGAGCGCTATTCACAAAGAAAGAGGAACAATTTGATGCACATTAGCTGCACCAAAGTGTCTGTCTGTCTGTCTGTCTGACTATCTATATCTATCTATCATCTATCTATCTATCTATCTATCTATCTATCTATGTATTCTTTGTATTTTTTTAATGTCCTATTACTAAGATAGGAATCTAGAAGTGAACTAAAGAGATACTTTAACAATTATTTATGACTAGTGTAAAAGCCTGTGTACACGGGCCAAGGTCCGGATGATGTTAACCCTTTGAGTACCATTGGGGTACACAACGCATTGCTTTACAATGAGTTGCGTACCCCTCTGGTGCTCAGGGGGTTAAGAGGCCGGTCCTGCTCTGCGTACTGCTGCCGACGCAGTCATGCACTGTAGAGACTGCCCGAAAGCACAGAATGCTCCCAGCACAGAACTCCCAGCATTCTGTGTGTTCCGGCAGTCTCTACTGTGCATGACGGCTTCTGACAAACATCCTAGCAAGCTATTATATATGTTGCCACTCTTACTGGACTATGATCGTTTACATGCTTTACTAAGGAAAAAATACTAATACCAACCCCCAGTCTCTGTGACACTCTCATTACAGTTGACTGGTAGACAAGCATTCCTCACCTCCTTTTCTGTTGATGGGACAGTAGCATTAACAGGTTCATACAACAGTAAGTATCCAGTAGCTCCTTTGGCAGCCTCCCATCTTGCTCTCATTGTTTTGGTTCCAATATCATATATGTTAAGATTTCGAACAGAAGGAATGGGTACTGTTGGTATAAATATATTTTGTATTACTTGTTATTGCCTTCACTTATTACTTCACTTACATTATATACTCACATTCTGAATTCTTTAGTAATTTAAACCTTTTGCAATCCAATGTGTTGGATGCCCCAGGGACTGTGAAAGCAGAACTATTAACCCTTTTAGTGCCAAACAGGCACACAACACATTGCAAAACAATGCATTATGTACAACTTTGGCACTCAAAGGGTTAATACAATGTTACAGTCTTTCTGAAGCACTTAGTATTCTGTATACTAGAGAAGAAGGTTTTTCTACATTGTTTCTATGTCTCTTTTACATTGTATCTTAAATTGTTGCACTCTGCCTCAGGTTGCCAACCAACTAATGAAGTGCAAATCCTGTCAAGATGGATGCTCATACTGAGAAGCCACTGTGGACAGGTGTCAGTTTCACTTTTATTTATAGTGTCCACTATATGAAATAACAAAGGCTAAGGCACTAAGCAGAACAAGTATAATTCTGAGCAATTCAGTTATACCATAATAGACAGTAGACCTGTAACAATTCTGGGAAAAAAACAGTTGCACCATATGTACATACAAAATGTACCCAAATTGTCAATGGTTTAAACACCTTTTAATCATCTGAGTGCCAGATGGATGTGCTGTGTATTCATCTGGTATTCAAAGGGTTAATCCAATGTAACCTTTTCACAATGGATTAAGATATCTCTAGAATTCTGAGGGTTAAATATTAGGAATAATGATTTTTTTTTTTTACCCTATGGTCAGTTGGCTTGCTGCAGAATTACTCTGGGGGGAAATTCACTAAGCGGTGATAAAGAGGTGATAAAGTAGAGATGACTTCTCCAGTTTATCACTTCTTCAATTCCAGTGTCATTCTATGGAGCCAATGCACTAAGATTTCTTCAGCTTTGGAGATCTAAGTGAATAGGCTCCATAGAATAACATAGGAATTGGAGAAGTGATAAACTGGAGAAGCCATTTCCACTTTATCACCTCTTTATCACCACTTTGTGACTCTCCCCCCAGTTCTCCTTAGTCGTCTCCTTGTTTCCCATTCATGCCTATGTGATTAACCAATTTGAGTTCTTCCTCTGCCTTTCATTGGGGACCTCTGTAGCAATCACAGGATTAAAAGCTCCATTTAAGTCATATTTCTTGTGTCCTCTACAGTGAATGTTCCAGAACTACTCCGTTACTTCTTTGTATATTAGTATTTCTTCTATTTTCTTATTGCATAACACCACTATGTCCTCACATGTCTGATAATGTTCCCAACCAGATGGTTGCATTGCTGAATGCTCAAAAATTATGTAATGGTTAGTCAAATATGATCAGCCAAAATGTTAGTGTCTAACCACTGATATCCTTGTACTACATACTGCAAAGTTGATTCACCAGGCCGGAGAAGTGATCAGTTTCATTCAAACAAGCGTAAATAAAATGTTCACTGGGAAGCCATCTTTGGATCATCGAATAAAAGGCAGATTGGTACAGTCTATAATTTGTGTACATGGTCACCAGTGACATCATACTTGCCTGGTATCAGTTTTCTCTCCATTTATTATTAAATATTGTGACATTTCATACTTGTTAGGTCAATGAGATAGGTCTTTTTTTGTGCATTAATGTGTTTTGGTTTAAGTAAAATGGATTATTTTTTTTTAAAAATACTTAAACCCACACTAAACATCAGTAAATTAAGACCACATGTGGTAATGTATAGTTTGTAAGTAAGCCAAGTGCTTAAGAATGTAAAAATGATAATTCTCTAAAATTACTATGCAAGGAGTAATTATGTTTTATTTGGGCAATAAAAATTATATCCTTGTGTGAGGTAAACACATGTTATCTGCATATGTGAGTTAAAGTGACAGCCAACATCTTTTTAACTCTTTGAGTGCCAGAGGGGTACTCAACGCATTGCTTTGCAATGTGTTGCGTACCCCTCTGGCACTCAAAGGGTTAAATATACAAATTAGGCAAGTGCATTATATGGAAAGTAAAACATTCTACACATTTTATTATTGTTATTTTTTTCCATCTTAATCTTTTTTTTTTACCCTTTTATGTACGAGACGGAGAGCTTTCTGTCAGGAACTATGAAAGCATGGATAATGATACAATGTGATACTATCCCTGAAGTAAAGCCTGCCCCATTCTATTAGATACATCATACAGAGATCTCAGTACTGCAGTGGGTTAGTGTTACAGTATTCTGCTGGAAAGAGCTGAGCACTCAAATGTATAAAACTTATCATTTATTGTAACATAATTAAAATTCCAACGTTTCAGTCCTCAGTTGGGACTTTCTTCAGGAACAACAGACTCTGTTGTTCCTGAAGAAAGTCCCAACTGAGGACTGAAACGTTGGAATTTTAATTATGTTACAATAAATGATAACATAGTAACATAGTAACATAGTAGATAAGGCTGA
The DNA here is from genome assembly GCA_037306005.1 of Rhinophrynus dorsalis. Classification (NCBI taxonomy): domain Eukaryota; kingdom Metazoa; phylum Chordata; class Amphibia; order Anura; family Rhinophrynidae; genus Rhinophrynus; species Rhinophrynus dorsalis. The sequence continues at coordinate 327,240,101 of CM074720.1, read as the reverse complement.
AAAAAGACATGCGTCCATCAAGTCCAGCCCATGCCAATAACACCCCTGTTGATCCAGAGGAAGGCAACAAAAAAGCCCTCTGGAGCAATTTCCAATGTAGGTGTGTGTGTGAGTGTGTCAAATAGTTCCCCGGCTCAATATCCTATTTGCTTTGAAGCCATCTGTCATAACTGTCAATATTGTTCTGTGCTAGATAGGCATCCATTGCTTTTTTGAATGCAGTTACATTATCTGCAAGCACAGCATCCCGAGGCAAAGAATTCCATAGCCTTACCGCCCTTACTGTAAAGAATCCCTGCCTGTGTTTTAGTCGAAAGCGCCTTTCCTCAAGTCTTAATGGATGACCTCTTGTTCTTAGCTCAGCTCTTTGCATAAATAATTCATTGGATAGTTCTTTGTATTGGCCTTGAATGTATTTGTAAATGGTAATCATATCACCCCTTAGACGTCTCTTTTCTAATGTAAACAAACCCAGTTTGGCTAGTCTCTCTTCGTAACTCAGATCCTCCAATCCCTTTATCAGTTTTGTTGCACGTCTCTGCACCTTTTCCAGTTCAGTAATGTCTTTTTTTAGAACAGGCGCCCAAAATTGTACTCCATATTCTAGATGAGGCCTAACCAAGGATTTATACAGAGGTAGGATAATATTAGCATCCCTTGCTTCTACACCTCTTTTTATGCAGGCTAGTACTCTATTTGCTCTTGCAGCAGCTGAGTGACTCTGCACACTGCTGTGAAGACTATTGTCTATCAGTACACCTAAATCTTTCTCTAATGAGGATTTCCCAAGTTGTTTCCCATTTAGAGTATATGTAGCAAGTTTGTTTCTACAACCCAAATGCATAACCTTACATTTATCTACATTAAATGACATCTGCCACTTTTCTGCCCATTCACTTAGTTTATCTAAATCCTTCTGTAGGGAAAAAACATCGAGCAAGTTTTATACATTTGAGTGCTCAACTCTTTCCAGCAGAAGGCTTCGACACACAAGTAGGGTTTGGAAGCACCAAGTTCAATTACTAATGCAAGTGTGTGCGGCAGTATATTTCAAATATTAGTGTTACAGTATATCATTATCATTGATTTTGCAGTCACTGACAGAAAGCTCTCTAGAAACAGACATCCAGGGAGCTTCTTGTCAGAGACATAAAACTGTACAAAAAATTGCCGAAAATGGAAAATGATAATAAAAAGTGCAGGCAATTTAACTTTACACGTTAGGCACTTGCAGAATATGTCGAGTCAAAAAGGAGATTGACTGTCACTTTAACATATATGTAACATCCATATTGCCAACATTTTGCAAACACATATTGAGGCAGATGTATTAAATAAACCGGAGTAATTCTTGAGAAAACAAACATAAGTTCCCATTGACTTAAATAGTTATTTTAACACATTGCAGAGAACACAAAGGGTTAACACCCTGAATGAGAGGCAATGAAATGGAGACTTCTAAAATTCAAGGGGGAAGATGCACTAAGGTGTGATAAAGAGATGATAAAGCAGATATGACCGGTGATATCATTTCTCTAGTTCCTATGTTATTTTATGGAGCCAATGCAATAAGATTTCTCAAACTTTGGAGATCTTAGTGAATAGGCCCTATAGAATAACATAGGAACTGAAGAAGTGATATTACTGGAGAAGTCATCTCCGCTTTATCACCTCTTTAACACTCCTTAGTGCATAACCCCCAAGGAGTTAATCTCTCCAATTGAATCAATGTCAACTGTGGACATTTTTATTTGTCCAATATGGTGTAGTAGGTTGCCCCAGACTTGCCCAGTTCTTAGTACATAAGCCTTACTGTATACATTCTGTGCTGTATTCATTTGGGAAAACTGTTGGGTCACATCATTAGATGCTATAAAACAAATATGTTGTAGGATCCTGAAAAAAAAGCCTCTTTGTGAAAATGAGAGTGTAAATATATTAGATTCTGTTTGTAAGAACCATATGCACAAAATAAAGAGGTGCAATTCCTGAGCAAACCAGCCGCACCACAGAGAACAAATGAAAATTCCCTTTGATTCAAATGGGGCTTTTAACCCCTTAACAACCCCTGACGTGCCAGGACCATCAAGGCTGTCCAAGCATTAAGGGCTAACCCCCTGACACTCGAATTGTAAAACATAACTTACAAGTGGTTTCTCTGCCTTGCAATGGCTCGCTGACCTCCCCCTCTAGCACAGAATACACTTTCACAAAGTATTCCGTTTCTGGCTTCAGATCAGTCAATACAGTAGTCCTATCAGATCTGCTGACCAAAACCTACAAGAGAAAAGCAATGAACATACAGACATGTACAAAAAGAAAAAAACAATAAACACACAAATGTGTGTGTGTGTGTTACAATTATTGGTCAATTTTGCAGCTTTATTATTATTTTAATGATAATATGCTACATTTTTCAAACAGGATTAATGTTTAACCTTTTGAGTGGCAGAGCGGTATCCAATGCATTGCTTTGCAAAGCATTGGATACCCCTCTGGCACTCAAAGGGTTAAAAATGTCTCTGTTGAAAAGAATAATGCCATAGGTTTCTAAAATGGGGTTTGTACTATTATGATTCCACTCTAACCCAAGTGCTGGAACTCATTTCCTAGTCCTCCTTCTGGCTAACTTCAGTCTACTGCCTACACTAAAAATGGAACTGTGTACACCTCTTGTGCCAAAGGGTGGGCAGTAAGGAAATGCATAGAAGTGTTGGGTGGGGGGTCGGGATTAATGTTTTTGATGAGCTTTTTTAACTCTATGTACAAACATGGCACAATGGAAACCGGCATAACTTTACTCCATTTTCCTTTGCATGTAATGGTGTTTGCCCCCATTAAGGCCTTAATCCCTTAAGAACAGTAGGGATGGGCAACATATTGCAAACCAATGCATTGTACAGCCCTTCGATCCTTAAAGGGTTAACAGTAGTAGCATATGTACTCCAGAAAGCACTAAAGAGATCATTCGCTCTAGTAAATAGCAAGAATTGCAGGTGGATTTGTAGTAAACAAAACAAGCTATTTAGGGCGATGTACATCCTCATAGTGTTGAACATGACATATGTGTTGCTTAGTAAGACTATAACAATTGCTAATGATTGATATTATGTATAGGCATATGTATAGATACATAAAATATGTCTACAGAGGCATGATGCTATAAAGTTTTAACCATCTAAGTGCCATGGTGAGGTCGAACCCAAAGGCTTAATACAGTACAGATTTTGAAAAGAGCAAATGCTGAGGCCATGCTAGATTCTAAGTGAAAAATAATATACAGTCACAAAACATGAATATCTGCATGTAATATTCCCTAAAACAACATGTTATTGAAAAGGTTGCTATAATAACATTTTAGAGTAGTGGGATTACTTCATGATAGACATATGGAAGGTTAATGGAACAATAATAACCATTATATCAACATCAATTAACAACATCCTCCTCTGTCATCGGCTGCTATCACACCTGCACACCATTCTTCTACCAAGCTGACTATTCTCCCTTTGTCGCCCTTAACCCTTTGAGTGCCAGAGGTGTAGCTAACGCATTGCAGAACAATGCGTTGGCTATCCCACTGATACTCAAATGATTAAAGGAGCAGTAAACTTTTTTTATGAAAATATATATATTGTAGGGATTTTCCTATTGAGTAAAATAAGGGTACTCCCATTGCCGAGAGATTTATATTTCCAGAGCTATTACAGTTTAAACGCTTTTTTTTTTTTTACATTAGCAGTGCCCTCTAGTGGTCAAATTCTAATTAGATTTCCTGTTAGATTCTAATGGAGAGGAAAGTCAGACATACAGTTCTCCATAGAATGTGATAGAAACGGACTGTCACTTCCTGTCAGTTAGAACTATCAGGAAGTAAAAACAGTAAATTCACTTCCTGATTATTTAAACTGCTATAAATTTTGAATAAAACACCTGACAGCGATGGGAGTACCCTAGTTTTATTCATCAGGAAATGCTCTACAAAATATGTGTTTTCATAAATAAAAGTTTACTGCTCCTTTAAACATTTCCTGCAATGTCCACTCTTCTAGAAAACCTACAGCATGGCTACATCATAACATGCTTTGATATGAGTTCCACTTTTCTTTATTAAGAAGAGAGGTACCCAACGCACTGCAGAGCAGTTGCTGCAGTTTTCTGTATTACTTTTCATCATTACAGGTTTCTGTTTAGTTTTCACCTCTGCACAAAAAAATATTTATCAGTCTGAATGAGATTAGTCATAGACAGAAGTGCTTGTTATGAGAAGTGACCTACTTCCAAATCTAGTAATCTGTCAACTTTCAGTTACAGACTACAGCAGACAGATAAAAACTGCCAGGCACGTGCACACATAGACACCAAGGGGGGCTTGAGCACCTGTCCTTTTTGTCCAAAGTGCCCTCATGCCCTTTTAACAAAAAAAAAAATATGAGACATGCCCTTTTTTTCATTTGAGCCCCTGCCCCCCAAAATGTCTGTGCACGTCCCTGAAAACTGTCGTATGAAACAAGATCTAATGAATTAAGAGCACATCTTTCAAAAGTACAGTTCCCCTTTAAAAATGTACAGCCCTAATTGTACAGGATTTTACAGGGTTTTTGCTCCTCCTCCAGCAAAAACTGATTGGCTGAGCAGGTGTGTGTGAGGTCAAAGCAGCCAACAGGAATTATTGGGTACATCTTCAGAGATCACAGCACCAGCTTTGGGGAAGAGAGGGGAATGGTGCTAATTCCAGGGATTATAGCTGCATTTAACTAGTAAAAGACTGGGCTTGAACATAAATATTTTGTATTTTTTCGTGCTTGTTGCCCTTTAAATATCAGTGTGTATTAGAGCATTATAGAGCCTTGAAACTGAAAAACCCAGCATCTGAAAAACACCCACCACTATTATTTTTTATTTATCCATATGTAATTTAACTTAGAGGAACTTAATTCTAGAAATAATAACTGGATTGATCCCCATTAGCGTGTCTGCAACGCATTGGGAGCAATGCATTGGAGTCATTTCTAGCAGTGAAGGGATTAAAGCAAATACATTCTGCATTTCATAAAATACTATATCTGGAGGGTTATGCAGTAAGGTGTGATAAAGCTGTGATAAAGCTGTGATAAAGCGGAGATGACTCCAGTGATATCACTTCTCCACTTCCTATGTTATTGTTTAAAGCCTATGCACTAAGATCTACAAAGATGGAGAAATGTTAGTGCAAAAACTCCATAGAATAACACAGGAAACGGAGAAGTGATATCACTGGAGAAGTCATCTCTACTTTATAGTCTCTTTAGCACACCTTAGTGCACCCCCCCCCACCCCCACCCCGGTCTCAGAATACCATTATCAACACTGTTGCTTCCAATTATTCCCCAGTGATGATATCACATACAGATGCCTCACCTCCTGGGGTCTACCTCCAGACACAGGATAATATTCTACTCGAAATCTGTCCACGCTGTGAGAAGGTGGAACCCATGAGACTCTAAAACTGCGTGGTGTTGGCTCTGATGTCTCTAGGTCTGTTGGTGGATCCAGATCATCTCCTGTATTTCACATAACAGCAAAAAAATGGAGTGGAAACATGCAGACGTACTTCAGTATAGAAAAGGAGAAGGCAAACATTAGCTCTGCATATTGGCTGGCTGGGGAACATGGGAGTTGTAGTCTCCAACAGCTGGAGAACCAAAGTTTGCCTACCCCTGTTATAGAAAAACAAAGAGAATATAAATAATATACATTTTACTTATTATCATATCATTGTAAAATGCCGCATGAGTAAAAGTGTTCTAGCCAAAATTTGCATTGAGAGAACAAATGCCCAGATTTATAATCGCAAACTGGAGTAAACCAACTACACGCATAGGGGACAAATAAATATTCCTAAATTCCCATGCACTTGAATAGAGCTTTTTAACCCATTGAATGCTAGAGAGGTCTCCAATGCATTTCTTCGCAATGCATTGGCGATCTCTCTAGCATTCAAGGGGTTAAAAGTCCAATTTAATTTAACAGGAATTTTATGTGTCCCCCCCCCATGGTGCAGTTGGTTTACTCCAGGATAACTCCAGTTTCCTTTTATAAATCCGGTCCTTAGGGCCTTATATGGAAACCTAAAGGTTAGCAGTTAAGGAGCAAACTAACTGTATCGTAGAAGTGGAAGTAAAAATCTCCATTAATTTAAACTGGGCATTAAATCCCTTGAATTCTTTGGAGATCCCCAACACATTGCAGTGCAATTCATTGGAAAACTCTCTAGCATTCAGGGGGTTAAAAGTCCAATTTAAATCAATGAGAACTGAGGGAATTATTATTTCTCCCCTATGGCACAGTTGGTTTGCTCCAGAATTACTCATGCTTTTGCATTCTGCATAAGGACCGTAACTCCAAAATGTAATCCAAAGCGGGTGAAAAGTAGAAGCGCCAGGGAATGTTCCCTGCCTCAGGGGTAGAAATGAATAAGTACAAATGAATCTGTTGAAAAAAGGGCATCTCCTGGCAAGAAAATCATGGGTGTGGTAGGACAGTAAAAATGTACTTTTTCTACAGCTCTATACATTCTTTAAACAGATAGTATTGCTTCATTATTAAAGTCAAGTCTTCTTCCAACTTTTTTATAAAGATGTGTCACAGTCAAACGTTATTAAACTTTGCAGCTTTACATTTACACTCTAATAAAATTTCCCTCTCCCGTCCCTTTTATTTACCTCAGCAGCCTCCCCTTAGATCTGAAATCCGGTCCCAGGACCGGACGGATTGCAGTGAGGAACAATCTTCCCTCTTTCAGTATAAGGGAAAGCCTGCCCCCTTGACAATGCTGGAAGAAGATTGTTCCTCCTCACATTCTGTCCAGACCGGCTTGCCGAGGCTGCTGCGAAAGGGGAGGGAGGGGAGAGTAAATGTAAAATGCCAAATGTTAATAACATTTTATTGATACACATCATTATAAAAAAAGTATGAAGAAGACTGGATTTTACTTTAAAATGAAACAATGCTACCCCTTTAACCCGCTGCATGCTGGAGAGGTCTCCATCACATTGCTTTGTGATGGACTGGAAACCTCTCTAGTACCCAACAGGTTAAAACAACCAGAAATATATATTTAAAAGGTAATCACTTACCTGAGCCCTTAACACTATTACAAAGGTTAGTTGTGAGATCATCTATAATAGTAACAAGCAAAGAGAAATCTGCCACGTTGTACACATAGATCTCATCTGGATCGGTAGCAATTTGTTTCAATTCATTTTCATCTGCATTCTTGATACCTATAAAAAAATACAAAGTTTAAATCAATATGGTAAGTAATACAATGCAATTAGTTTAGACATGACCATTCACTAAACAAACATCTTAAGGAACAGGCAATAAATGATCACTGGAGTGGCTTATTGCAATTGTGCTAGAACAAACCCTATATGAATATGTATGTTGTAGGGATTTTCCTAGTGGGCATAACAAAGGTATTCCTAGTGCTGAGAGATGTTCTTTCAGAAGTTACTGCAGAGTTAACTTTGGCAGTTTGAATTGAAGGGGTTATGCCTCCTACTGATGGATGTGGCAACAGTGCCACCTGGTGACTAAATATCTTGGGGGTGATGCACTAAGATGTGATAAAGAGGTGATAAAGAGAAGATAACTTCTCCAGTGATATCACTTCTCCAATCCCATGTTATTCTATGGAGGTTATGCTCTAAGATCTCTCAAGTTGGAGAAATCTTAGTGTATTGGCTCCACAGAATTACATAGGACTTTGAGAAGTGATAACACTTGAAGTTATCTCCACTTTCACATCTTTTTGTTACAGCTTAGTGCATCATACATCCATCAGTAGGAAGCTTGTGCCTGTCACACTCAGTTTCACAGTCACTAATTGCAACAGCGCCACCTGGATGCAAAAAAAAAAAAAATCCTTGAACTTAAACTCTCAAAAAATACAAATTTGTTCAGTAAAATCTTTTTGACTTAATCATCTCCAAACAGTAAAAATCCTTACAAAGTTTTTCTGCTCCTATAGCATGCAAATCATTTTCAAATAATGTAATATGTCTTAAATGGGATTGTAAGACCCTTGAATGCTAAATAGGTGTGCTGGAGACCTCTAGTACCATTCAAGGTGTTAAAGGCCACATTTCAATCAATAAGAATTTGTATTTCTGCACTATGGTGGAGTTGGTTTGCCCCAGTACACCTCTAATTCTTTTTACTACTTCAGCCTCAGAGACATGCTTGAGGTCAAAAGGATCTGGCCCCCAGATTGTTCTGTTAGAGCTGTACATTCCAAAGAAAACGGTGGGAATTCTAGAGCGAAAAAAATTATTTGCAATGTGTTAGAGATCTCACCAGCATTCAAGGGGTTACAAATCTCCTTTTTAGTCAACAGGAATTTTTGGAATTTTTATTTTTTCCGTAGAGTGGTTTGCCCCAGAATTCCTCCAGTTTTCCCTAAGACTCAAAAAACATATATCCCGACAGTAAAGACTAAACACTCAGTAACATTGTTTTCAAAGGACCAATAAAGTTTTATTGTGGGAAAAATACATACATTGCAGGGCTTTTCCTAGTAAAACAAATGCACTCTAACTTCTGACAGTTCCTTTATTCAAAAGTTATTATAGTATGAAGCGTGGAGCCATTATGATCACATTCTATGAAGAATTGTAGTCAGTGACTCCCCTCTCCCATAGAATGCAATAGAATAATGCCTGAACACTAGGTCATTTGTGTGGACACCACTCTTTTATGCTGTTTTTATATTATCCCCTAAGGACTAGAATAGTGTGCAACACATTGCGTGGAAATGCACTGCACACCCCTCTGGTGCTTAAGTGGCTAATAAAAGAAGCTTGAACTTTAATAACTTTGTAAAGAAACATTTCCCAAAAGGCGGAATAACCTTGTTTTACTCAGCAGAAAAAGTCCAACAGCATGTGTTTTTTCATGATAAAGGTTTACTTCTCCTTTAATTAAGTGCAATGTGTGCAGTTCAATATCCTCTCAGATAGACAGATGTCTGGAACCCTGCTTAGATGTCTTGGGAATACTGCCAGCCCTGCTGCAAATGATTTGAGCTTGGAGGGAATCTGGCCATTTAAAACATCTTGCATTAAAAAATGTTCTTTTTGGACTTAAGCATTGCCAATAATACAACTTTGAAACTTAAAAAAAAAAGAAAAAAAAACTACTTTCTTTCATACAGTATTGTCTTTGTTGTAATCCTGTGTCTGCGGAATATTGGCTGCCTAAACAGAAGCTTGTTTTGAAGCTATGAATTAAACTGGTCATGGTGTGTAGGGGCCTGTGAACCTGTTAAAATATGGCTTTTAGCAATAAAGGAAACCATATACAATATTAAGGTGTAAAAGAAGGATATTCTTATATTTTTTTCATAGTTGTATAAAAGCCACATAGTGCATATACATTTTTCACAAACTGCATGCTTATTAAGCACTCCTCTTCAGGGATACTGAATATTTGTTATTCGGTGTAAAATGTGCTGGTACATTATCAGTCTGGGCAATACTTATTTTACTTTAAAGAAAATGCCCACACGAGGCATCATGATGTCTTTGAAAAAAAGGGTAGTAATTCTGGGGAAATCCTGCAGAAATAACCATTTGCTTTTAACCTCTCTTGCAATCAACAAGTTGAAAAGTCAATTTAAATCAATGGAAATGCTTCTTTTTAATTCACGTTGCAACTGGTTTGCACCAAATTGCTTTAGTTTTTTCCTAGTGCATCAGCCATTATGAGGCTGATTTACAAAGGGAGTGGAGCAATTTTGCAAAATCAACTGAACTATTGGTAGAAATAAAAAGCCCCCAAATCGCTGTTGATATAAGTGTGGCATTTTACTCCTTGAATGCAAGATAGGTTTCCAAAACATTAGTACATCATGCCAGAAAGATATCTAATGCATTGAAACACAATGCAATACTCAGAGGGTTAACAGAATCCAAAGCTTTACATAATTTTAACAAGAAACGCTATTGTGACATGTTTTTGTAAAATGGTAGTAAAAATGATTAATATGCAATAATCAATGTTTGTTTACATAAGCATAATTCTCCTTTCATTCAGAGAAAATTGTTGTACTCTGATTGGTGTTTAATAGAGTACGTGGGGTCATGTGACAAAAGGCATCAATCACATGACTGTGACAGTGCCTATTTCTCTGCTTTTTTATACTTTGGTCAGCTGGTTGTAAAAAGTAAATCGCATACTGAGGGCAAATAACACAGGCAACTTTGTCATCCATTTTTGTAGCCCTGAACAATCACATCTCCTTAAAGAGCTCTAGTGACCCAATGAGCAATTGCAATAATCACAGGAGTAGAGAGGGTGCAAAACAAACAGGTTATTATGCTCAAATGATGTCAGCTAGATCTGATATTCTGACATCCATAGAGTCCTCAGGCGATTAAGCAATTGCTCTTCTGTCTGTCTGTCTGCACTGCTGTCACAATGCTGACACATCTCCCGTCTGTGCCTACAAGCGATTATTACATCAACAGATGTCTAGGTTCCTTGCCCCACTGTCGGCAAGTCAGTCTTTTTTTTGGTGTGACCATTGTTATTAAAGTGTGTTCTTTGATATATGAGAAATGCATCTTGAACAATTACTGTGCTTTTAGACCAGTGCTGGGCAACAGACAGACCTTGGATCATAAGCAAACTTCAGAGGCCTGTCCTGCTGCTCTCCACCTGTTCCCTGGTGTGTTCTGTCTACCACAGTGCACACAAACCCAACACACACTGAAGCTGTAGCAGTAAGAATGGGAGTAATCCAACTGCAGCATGGGGTGATAATAAAACTTCCCAAAACATCATTTGATTTAAATGGAGCTGGTTAACCCTAAAAATGCTAAAGAGGTCTCCAACGCATTGGTTTTTAGAGACCTCTCTAGCATTCAAGGGGATTAAAGGCTTAATTGAAATATGCAGGTGGTTTGACCCAGAATTATTTTAGTTCTTTTTAGTAAATTAGCCTTACACTCTATCTTTTGAGATTAACGTACCTCCCTTTCCTTTAACCCCAATGTGATGAAGAACTCTCCGGAATCCGTGGAGTTAACATAGTTTTTTTTTCTTTGTCTCCTAATCTGCACTTAGAATTTTTAGCCATCATATGCAACCTTGTGATGGACTCCTGTCATGCTTTAGGTGATGCATTCGATTCTTGCACTTACCAACTGCATACAGTATAATGTCTTGGTCTCGCAGTCTTTTTGAAGGTGCAACAATGTCGTCTTGAGATTTTCCATCCGTTATTAAGACACCGATTTTGCGTGACCTAGGTCGCATGCCAGCCTCTGGCTTGAAGTTATTTTGTAAGATGTAATTCAAAGCCATGCCTATTGAAAGATATTATTCAAAGATATGAAAATATTGTTATATCCAATAACAGCTCTTTACATTATTGTTGTAAAATGACTGCATCTCACTATCTGAACAAGTTTACTGTATGTTTTACCTGTAAGTGTATTGCCTCCTTTGTAAGGCAGATTTGCCACAGCATCCATCAAAGATTTTTTTGTGCTGTGTGAATTTAGCTGCCACTCGGTTCTGGGGTCGCCACTGTATTGTGCAAGAGCTGCAATAAAAACACATATATAACTCTAGAATTATACATTTCTACAGCTTTAAATCACGAAATAGAATATTTTAATGGTAGTATATTAAAGGGGATCTCTCACCTACATATACGTAATGCTCATTAGTTAGATCATTTATCAAAAAGACTGAACATATTGTTCGTTGTTTTAAAAAAACAGTTCCATGCGCAAAAATTAAACTTTAAAAAGTGTCTGGCAGCCTACTTCCTGCTTGCCAAACCTTGCCGACCAGAGACAGCTCCCGTCCCACTACCCATGATCCTTCCATGACGGAGGCTGTCTGTCACTAAGGTGGAGCGATCGCATTGGTAGAGATCGATATCTAGCCAATGTGATCGCTCCACCTTAGTGACAGACAGCCTCCGTCATGGAAGGATCATGGGTAGTGGGATGGGAGCTGCCTCTGGTCGGCAAGGTTCGGCAAGCCGGAAGTAGGCTGCCGGACACTTTTTAAAGTTTAATTTTTGCTCATGTAACTGTTTTTTTAAAACAACGAACAATATTTTCAGTCTTCTTGATAAATGCTCTAACTAATGAGCATTACATATATGTAGATGAGAGATCCCCTTTAAGTGACAATATCTACAAAGAAAATGGAGCAATACTGAGGCAAAATCAACTACATTATGGGGAGAAACAAAATCTGCAATAATGTAAATGTGATTTTAAAGGGAATCTACACTATCACCTAAACACATCTAATTTTGAAAGCAGTTTCTGTCTTAGCCTTAAGTTACCTCCAACATTCACTGACACTTTCCCTTTCAATGCTAGGGGAGTTGGGCATTCCAATGCTGAGCAGTGCCAGTGAGTAGGGAGAGGTAATGCTGGGCTAAGACAGTAATGTCTTGTATGGCATGCCTTATAATAAATCTAAATAAATCAGAGCTAGTTTGATAAAGTGGAACTTTCACCTCCCAGAAAGTTATTTCTATTTAAATTATCATGTGCAATAAAGCTTCAATCCATTACTCTTTTTAAAAAAAATCATTATGGGCACGGAGATATTTGATTTTAAAGAATAACCTGTTGACGTCACACGAGTGATTGCTGCAGTACAGCTCAGTACCTTAAGATTGTCTTTCACCTCCACTCCCCTCTTGTGCCTCAACCCCTCCTACTCCTTCAATGAGTCCCAAATATTCATGTGACCTGGTACACGCTCTTCCCAATGAGCATCCAGGTCATGGAGGCAAAGTGAGAGTTCTTTTATACACTCTCACTATATAACAAGTGCCAGTCCGCTTGCCGATCTAAAAAATAGTCCCAGAGACAAGCAGATGAAGCTTTATTGCACATGACAATTTAATTAGAAATAATTTTCTGGGAGGTGAGAGTTCCACTTTTCAAATAAAACATGGCCAATACAAAATATAGGTGATTTTGTTTAGGCAATATGGCCCCTTTAAACCAGATTGCTTTGCAGTGCATTGGAACCATCTCTAGCATTCGAGAGATTGAAAGCCTAATTTAAAACAACAGGAATTTTGGCAATTATTATTTGGTTACTCCAGAATTGCTCCAGTTATTCTTCTTGCTAGTATCAGTGCTTATCATTAAATGGTTTCAATAAACTTACCAATCTGTACTCTGTCTGGACCAATATCGAAGACTTCAACCAAACGTGAGATAAAACTCCTGATGGTTCTGAAATTTGGCCGACCAATACTCCAAGAGCCATCTACCAGCAAAACTATATCTGCAGCAGCTTTAGTTTTGCACTCCAAGCCTGCCACATGAATCATATGGAAATAAGTTAAATACAGTGAACAATAAAGTCATAATTAGGTATAGGTTATTGTTCCCTACCAACCCTGTAAACAAAGCATTCGATTCTCAACATCTACCTTGCAATTACAAGGTAAAACCAAAAGCAATTCATTCTAACTTCTCAACTAGGTTAGTGAATGATACATTAAAATAGAGCTTGTTTGCTAGAGAGATATCCAATGGCAATCTCTCTAGGATCCAAGGGGTTTAACCCTTTGAACACCTCTCTGGCACTCAAAGGATTATTAAGAGACGGATACATTTTAATAAAATCCTACTCCATGTTGTCCGTTTATAATATTGCATATACACACTAAACAAATACATTTCCTGTAAGATAATCAGTTTGTTAAATCGTTGTCTAAAAGGTGGGGAGAACACAAAGATAAGAAAGAAAGAACACATAAAAGCACATACATATATCAAAAAGATAGCTGACACATGAAACAGAGAGGCACATACACAAAGTGTTACAACCATTAGATCATCAAAACATTCACATATACCGGTATATCACTTACATTTCTTTGCTAATTAAAATAAATAAAACAACACATAAATCAGATTGCGTTACAAAAGTAATATTAATATATACAATGATCTTCCATTCTGAAAATGTTATTCTCATGTCAGCGTCTGGAGTGAATCTGAAAGCCATCTCATTTAGAAAATTCATGCCACATTCAATACTTGAAAGATACTGTGATTTCAGGTTTGCTTCACAATACTGATCCAATATATGTGTACTTAAAGCCTTAATGCAAGTTCTCTTCTGCATGAAAATAAAGACCTAAACTTTGTTAACAAAACACAAACAAGTTATGTTTATGAAATAAATAAATGCATAGAGAAAAACACTTATAAAAGATAAATTACAACTGTAAAAATGACCACGTAATTCTATATAATTATAAATGTTAGTGCTATAGTCTTAGTAATACATATATCAACTTTACAGGTATTTTAGGATGTGAAACATTTGACTCAGAACTAATTGATGCACACTGTTATGACAATTGAGTGATTGATTGCACTTTCCTGTCTTGTGTGTACTAGGCAGGGAAATAGGATAAGTGTATGGCTATAATGATATCATTACTACAATGCATATGTGTACAGTGTATGTGTATGTCCTCCTCATATAGTCCTTTGGTATCCACCTAAACATGTAGAAAGAGAATGTGGTATCCACCTAAACATGTAGAAAGAGAATGGTGGATTTCCCTGTTACTCAGTCATTGATGAATAGACTAGTACCAGATATGAGCCAACCATAAATTAATTTGTGAATGGCAAGTGCACAAGGAAATCAAAGAAATTCCTTGAACATTCAGTAATTTACCATTTTAGAAATTCCGGCCAAATGTTGACATTCTTTTCTGTATATTACTATTCATTTTATACAGGTTATCAGGCGGTAGCAAATCTATTGTACTTTGCTCCATGGTCAGAGGTGGGCGATGATGCAACTGTAATACAGCAATAGTTGCCCACAGCAGCATAATGTAATTTACTTCTAGACAGATTTCTTAAGTAACAGTTATATGTATAGCACCTGGTAACCCTAAGTAAAAGTGTTTTACTATTTTCATCAAAATAGTTTTAGGCTTATAAAATAGTCTGTAGAGTTCTATTGGTCCTCAAGGGGTTAAAGCTTCAGTATTCAAAAACACATTACTGGTTGTGAAGACATTAAAGGAGCTGTAAACTTTTTTTTTAAAAAAAGTATATATTGTAGGGCTTTTCCTTTTGAGTAAAATAAGGGTCCCACTGCTGAGAGATGCATATTAACAGAATTATTACAGTTTAAACCTGTGTTTTCGTTTTCTTTTTTTTTTTTTACATTACCAGTGCCCTCTAGTGGTCAAGTTCCAATTAGGTATTCTGTTATGTTCTAATGGAGAGGAAAGCCACTGACATACAGTTCTCCATCTAATGTGAAAGAAACTTCCAAGTCAGTTAGAACTATCAGGAAGTAAATGCACAGTAAATTCACTTCCTGAGTATTTGAACTGTTATAACGTCTGAATAAAACAAATGATAGCAGTGGGAATATCCTTGTTTTACTCAGCAGGAAAAGATCTACAACATATAGGTTTCCATAAAGAAAAGTTTATTGCTCCATTAATATTATCCTTTTCACTGAAAAGTAATGTTTCAAGTTAAGTTACTTCATATGCTTTTTTTAATCACATTTTAATGATACTGAGAAGTATGAATAACTTTTAATCTGTAACATAGTTTATAGTTTAGGATGAACTATCAAACAACTGTATTTTTCTCATGGAAACTTCAATAACTGCTGCCAGTGCAAACTGCTTTATGATTGACTTATGATCATACACTTCTCCACAGTATCTTCCTTAGAATTGATTATTTCTGAAAGTGATGTTTGATCAGTAACAGACAACTGAAGACTGAGCACATTAATCACACATGTTTTTCCTCTAACAGTCCTTTCAAACGTATGAGTGAAGATTTGGGGGTGTGGACAAACATTACCCTTTAAATGATGCCTTGACTGATTAATTTTTAAAATTTTTCTTTGGCATGTTTTCTTATAGTAAGAGTAAAAAATTATTGGCAGACATGTTTATATTATTAGATTTATGAGTGCTCAGCTGTAGGTGAATACATGTATTATTTTCATGCAAAAAGTTAATTAACCTTGGTGTTTAACCGTATGAGTGCCAGAGAGGTATCCATCGCATTGGAAACCTCTCTGGCACTCAGAGTGGGTGAACCACAGACTTGAAATGGATATGATGCACTGATATAGTCCATTTAACCCTCTTTGTACTGCAGTAATTCTTGGCCTAATGGGAGGGCTGAATTTCCCAATAGGCAACATAGGCAATCCCCTAGAGCAACCAGTTTTGAAGGGTGCCTCAGCAATTTTGGTCACGCCCACACTCTGAGTTAATACTGTGGACACTGTCCCAGACTCTCACTCCAAGTTAATGGTGGTTGATATATTTACTAGTTTATATACATCTATACTGGCTACTGTTTAACCCTTTGAGTACCAGAGGGGTACGCAACACATTGCTTTGTAATGTGTCGCACACCCCTCTGGCACTCAAAGGGTTAACCCTCTGGATGCCAGAGAGTACTCCAACTCATTGCTTTGAAATGCCTTGAAGACCTCTCTCTTGCATCAAATGGGTTAAGATAATTTTTGTTTTTTGTACGTAAAAGGCAAAGGGTATTTTCTGTGCAAGATAACAGTAGACAGAATAAAGGGTGGGGTCCCATGAGGAATGGGGAGTGTGACCTTTGTTGTGGATAAATGTACTAGTGTGCCTAGCCTAGAGGAACCTGAGATGTCTGGACAGGTAGTAGCAACACTGGAAATTATAATATACATATGTATTTGAGTATTTGTAAATAAAATATAGCAAGTTACGTATGGTTGCAGGGCAGTATTTACATCTCAAGCTCCCCTAGGCAGGGCAGCCTAGGCACCCTTAACCTCACCCATGACCACACCTCTGTCCCTCACGTGGCCCCACCGTCAGACCCATTCACTATTCCTGCACAGAAAATACCTTTGGCCTATAAAGCAAAACAAAAAGGCTTTAACCAATTGGCTACTAGAGAGAGCTCCAAAACATTGCAAAGCAATGTGTAGGAGATCTCACTAGTATCCATGGGGTTAAATAATAGCTTGTAAGGGGTATAAAACGGCTGCAGAGACTTTGAGATTGCTCTGGCCACGCCCACAATTCAGAATGTAGATGTGGCCAGCATAGCTGAGGAGCCCATCTAAATTTGGAGCTCTACACAGTGGCCTACTCTGCCTATTGGGAAATCTGGGCCTGCAAGGCTGCCAAGACATTTAATCAGAAAGTCACTCATGCAGCACATTATAAGAAGCTGCTCCTGACAGACACTTAATAGGGACTTATAAGAACTACAATATTATTAAAGATGAATAACATGTTTTATAAATTAAATGATAGTTTTCTTTTAAATAAACAGTAAAATTGACCTGTATTGAAGGTGTATGTCCTCTTATACTACAGAATTTGAAATACTTCTTTCTTACTTCCACCAGTGAAAAATTACCTGTTGAATCAATCTTGACATCAGGGGCATCTTGCAGAGTCGTCATTTCCTGCCCAACCAATGGAGAACTCTCTCCTTGATCGAACACTCCAAATACATTTACTTTATAAGATGTTCCTGCCCTGCATGGTAAGAAAAAGTGGTTCTAATTATAATATGTCACTCCAAACTGCACTAAAGTTCTTTGTTTATTACATCACAGCAAAAAAAGTTGAGATGTTACAAAATTAATCATTTAAGTTTTTTTCTCTTTAACATACGCGTAATAATTAAATGTCACTCATATTTGGACTGCTCTGAAAATAACTACGGAAATGACATATGATCTACATAAATGACTTATTCAGTAAAGCTCTTAATCCCTGCCTCTGACTAAAAGAGATGTACACATGTCAAGCTTATTGTTTATTTTTGTTCAGTTGTTGATAAAATACATTTGGACATCCACAGACGTTGCAAAAAATGTAATTACGAGATAATTTACACAAAGAAATCACAGACACATGGAGAAGTGCACAAACATTTCCATGATATGGCTGTTTTGCAAAATAAAAAAAATAAAAAAAAAATTTCCGACACAGAAATCAATGAAGGACATGGTTTGTGTGTGTGTGGATATTATTGTCATAGCCCTCTTTACTTTTGATCTCCTTTCCTGGGAGACTGTAGTTGCAAAGGGTTAGTGAAATGCCCCAAATATAAATGTACAGGGGGCCTTGGGGAGGTGTCTCTATACTAGGGATGTTGGGGGGTCTTTTTTATATGTGAGCCACGAGCAGTCATTAGACCACATTTTATCAGTTTCTCAGACTTCTTTATACCATTCCTCCATTGTTTCTGCAAGAAGAGGAGTGTGACATGTTTTTAAATGTGCAGCGGTATCTAATGTCTTGCCATTGCTTGGTACACCTCCTTGTGATTCTGGCTCAGATTTGAGTCTGAGTCTGACCCTGAAGCACAGGAAGATTCCCTACACTAACAGAGCTCTCAGCAGTCACATTAGAGCACTCCCCTACATCAAGGAAAAAGGTATAGAGTTGTGAAGAAAGGGGTGGAAAAACAGCCATGTGACTGTTGACTACTGACAGATGGCTCACAGAGACAACACTGGGTAGAAAACTATGTGATCCTAATATTACATAATTAATACTTTTGGTAATCATTGGAAAATTATTATAAGGATCTCTTCTGACCCTTTTATAACTTTGGTCCCCCTCCAGCAACACAGTGTGTGAGATCAGAAAGAAGAACAAGTGGCAAGAAAAACCCTTATAATATACTGATATTTCTTTATTTACTAATTCTATAATAGTTACCTATCATAAAATTCCTCTCCAGCCCTATCCTGATGGCTAGGGGATGCTAACCAGCAGTAAGAAGCTGAATTCCAGCTTATCCCGCTGCTTAGTGCTACCCCAAGTGCAGGACATTATTCCAGCTTCATATGTCCCCTGTAGAGCATTTTTTCCTATGACTCCTGTGGCACTAACATTTTTAATTCATCCTATAATCAAGCAGGGATATCACAAAAACATGCACTGTTAGTGACATTAGAGGACTGCCATAACCTAAAGATTTGACACTATCCTAAGTGATGCATGAATATAAACGTACCAACATTTCACAATAGTAGGACTAGCTGTTAAGGACCCGTCACCTTAATATGATCTAATTTTAACGAGAAGCAAACATGTCCCGTATGTTGTGCTAGCCATTTATTTGTAAGACTGCATTGGACAAACATACATCTGGCCTGCGTTCAGGCAGTCTTTATTGCGCATGACTGCAACGACCTGCGTTCGGACAGTCTCTGCTGCGCATGACTGCATCGGACAAACATACATCTGCTCGTTTATATAATAGAATATTAAGTTTTTGAGAAATTAACCTAATTTAAGAGACAGCTTTATATTTTAGAAAAACACTGAGGAGGAAGCATGAAAGTGTTATCATGCAAAAATTATAAGCAAATAATTGTTTCTTTGTGCTGTTTACTCCTGCATCTGATTAATACCTAGGTATAGAGTTTTTTCTATGTCTGTCTCCTTTGAGAACCAGAGTGAGTGTGCAGCACAGGGGAGAAGATGCACTAAGGCGTGATAAGGAGGTGATAAAGTGGAGATGACTTCTCCGGAGATATCAATTCACCAAGTCTTATGTTATTTTATGGAGCCAATGCACTAAGTTT
Organism: Rhinophrynus dorsalis; assembly: GCA_037306005.1. NCBI lineage: Eukaryota > Metazoa > Chordata > Amphibia > Anura > Rhinophrynidae > Rhinophrynus > Rhinophrynus dorsalis. Next base: position 327,220,463 of record CM074720.1, on the reverse strand, counting down.
TTTCCAGGTTTGGAGATCTTTGTGCATATAGGCTGTCTAGAATAGCATAGGAACAGGAGAAGTGATATCTTTATCCTTATCGTGCCTTAGTGCATAACCCCCAAAGTGTTAAATGGCCACTTTGTGTCATATGTATCAAGAGGTGTGTAGTGTGGGAGTGCAGTGATGTTTCTGATTGTGCTGGTTTACTGTGTCCATGTACAGTATTTGCACAAACTGGATGCACAAAAAATAGGCACAGAAATCATCTTTTTTATGCCTGTTATTGAGGTGGCATAAAGGGGTTGTATGCTTATGTAATGTCCACTGGAAGAATTATGCACCACAGTGTACTAAAGCATCTCTGCATGAGCTTAGATTCATACACAGTTCATACTCATATCTGCTTGAGCTTAGATTTACACAGTTCACACTCTGCACCCTCACTTTGTACATTGCCCTCATTCTACCTCTGTATAGAACACTCATATAAGCATATTCATAAATACACAAAACAAAATAAATCTTTAATCTAACTAGACAAATATACATGTATTCAGCTCATATATTTTGACATCTTAAATGCTTTTTTAATTACATAAACATTAATTTTGCTAATAACTTAGTTGAACGACAGGATGCATTTCATTCTTACCTGAGTTCTTCTAAGACCACAGTATTATCATATGGGCCAACCATTAGTTCTCCCAAGTGTCTATCATCTCCTGAAGGATGAAATATGATTTTATATCCCTTCACTTCCCCAGGAGCAGGTTCCCAGGTGACTCTGAAAGTTGACATTGTGGGATCAGATGTTTTCAAATTTCTTGGTGGCTTGAAAGGAGAAGCTAAATAAATAAACACAAGGAATTGCTTTTAAAAATAACCTCATCTGATCTATCTGCATTACAATTTTTTTTCTTAACTCTTTGAGTGCCAGAGGGGTATGCAACGCATTGCTGTGCAATGCATTGCGTACCCCTCTGGCACTCAAAGGGATAAAGGGAAAACTATCACACAATATAAAAATGTATTACATTCACAGGCATTTCCTATGTTGAATCAACTTGTTCTCTTTAAAATTCACTACAAAAAATAAATAAATAAATAAAAGCAGAGGCTATTTTGGCAAGACAGCAGTTGTATTATATTGGCCCAATGGAATAATAGGGCTGACCAGCTTGAGTCTAGAATATGATATTATCAAACACCAAGGACTTCAACAGCTCTTCTAGAGTCACTGGATTTCTAGCAAGTGAGATTATCTGTTCATTCAGTGAGGATGGCAATAGCTCATTAACAGAAGGGGATTCATTACTGGCAGAACTACTGTATGATCCACCTGTACTCAAGCAGTGGTATCCTTAAAACACTGACCATTAGAGACACTAGAGGACTGACATTTCCTACCCCCTAAACAATCAATTTTGCTAATGGTTTAGTACAAAACTATAGAACTGACATATATAAATAGATATTACACAGTGTTTTACATGTCTTAAACCCAACTATTTCCTTTGGTAAATCCCATTTCAAGATACCTGGGAACTTTCTTTTGTGGAGTCCCCCTCTGGGGAGTATAATTACAGCAAATAGCATCAAAAAGGGTGTGGGGTTTCCCCACAAGTGGGGTAGAGTTTTCCAGGGCATCACACAAGTGGGCAGGAAGTGGGAAGAACTGGGTAGGTAATGAGGAAAGGAACTGGGTGGGAAGGGGCAGAAGTGAGCAGAGTTTTAAAGAAACCTCCCCACATCCAGAGATGGATTAAGGCTCCATGGGGCCCTAGGCAAGGCACCAATGTGGGGCCCCACATCTCCTGATCCAGTACTTCTGACACAGAGTTCTGATAACAGGAACTGGTATTATGACTCTATCGGAGGTGGGAGCAACTGGATGATGCTGGTTTCTTTCAACAAAAAGGGTGTCTTTCACACGATGTTAGTGGCAGCAGCAGCAGGGCCTCTGTTTCTGACCAATCACTTCCAGACAAGGCCCCTCTTATTTCCATGGGCCCTAGGCAGTAGCCTAGGTTGACATAATGGATAATCCGGCTCTGCCCACATCCAGAGAATCAGCCTCTGCCCCGGACACACGGTAATGCACTATCAAAACTAGAGCCTCCAGGGCAAATCCATGAGAGTTCCCAGGTATGCATTTCAAATATCATCTACTTCAAATGCAGGCATCTTAATCAATGTTACAATAGAAATATTGTACTTAGCAATGTTCTAATATACATATTTGCACGCTGAGTTGTATCTGAGAAACATATAGTAAAATTAGGCCGATTCAGAGCTAACAGAAGTTCCATTACAGCATTTTCCTTTCATGTTACTCAAGGGAAAATAATCTTTCCTGGCAATCAGTCCACTGGCATATAAACTGTCTATGTTTAAATCTGTTTTATATATTACTGTATACAATGTATCTCCTAAAAGCCATGTGTTCCTTTTTAATTTATCAAATCTGCCATTATAGCCTCTGTCAATGGCAAATATCATTTTTATTTCACTAATAAGCACTTATGACAAAATATGGATATAAATCTATGAGAAAGTTATACTGCATAGCTAATGACGTTTTCCGTGGTAGTTCAGCTTAACTCTCCGAGAACCAGAGGTGTGTGTAGTACAATGCTTTGAAATGCAGTGTGCACTTCTTTTGCCCCCAAAGGATTACAATACATGGCTATATTACTAATCAGTTTTTACTGAAATCACACTATATTTTGCAGTCTCTCATGTATGGTTCTAAACCTGTGCCCTCAGTGGCCACTAACAGGACAGGATTTGAGGATTTCCTTGCTAGAGCACAGGTGAGTTAATTAATTTGAATGAGCCTTTAATCAACACACTTTTGGTTTAGCAGGGAAATCCCTAAGTCCTGGCCTGTAAGTTGGCCCTGAGGGTGCGGGCTGAGAACCACAGTGATATATTCTCATTAAACAGATAGATAATTGCCTAATATGTGTACTCAGTGCAAGAAACAACATCAGATATACTGTAACTCAATAACTGTAGCTTATGATTAGGCAGTCAGGATTGACTGGCTGATGATGATGGAAGTTGTAGCCTCCAGCCTACCCATGCTATACTATACTGTATATGCCCTTATTATGTAAGTATAAAACTACCAAGTGCTGGTTTTCCAGTGCATCTGATTTTGTCTTTTCTAGTGCTTTACTATGGTATATGCCTTTATTATATTGGAACCAGCTTTCACTTTATATTTATTGAAAGTATAACCTCACTATATGCACTTATGCAAACAGCTACAAGCTCTCACTGACTTGGGTTTATATGGAAAATGAAAACAGTAGCAATTCTGGGGCAAACCACTTGCACCAGAGGAAAAAAAAATCTAAATTTGCAAACTTCCCTATGATTTAAATAAGGCCTTTAAAGGGATAGTAATGTTTCACAATAAATGCAGCTCTAATTAATCTTCATAGTATTTGGACTATGGAGAGTGTTACTTTCATACTGTCACAGTTGTAGTTCAAGAGTAATTGAATGATAAAGTATCCCTCTCCCACACCTTTTACTGATGTAACACTGCTCACTTCAGAGCAGCAAGATTGTCTGGATGGATTGCAGAGAGGGACAATCTTTAGTGAGCATAATGGAAAATCCTATCAAGGGGGGCAGGGTTTTCATTATGCTCACAGTAAAAAGATTGTCCCTTGCTGTGAGCTGTCCGATCCCAGGACCAGATTCCACATCTGAGGGGAAGTGGCTTACACTAGGTAAAAGTTCAATTATTCTTGAACTACAACTGTGACAATGTTGAAATAATACTCTCCATGGCCCAAATACTTTGAAGATTAATTGGAGCTGCAGTTTTCGTGAAACATTACTATCCCTTTAAAGGGTACCTATTACACTGATTTTGCCCCGCTGGTAGGTCTGCTGAACTGAGAAACCTGCTGAGGAAGATGGTCTTGCATTGTGAGCAAAGGAGGCCATGGGGGCAGCAGAACAGGGGTCAGAAATGTGACCTCTGGGAAACTCCAACTGATCCTGTGAGTCTCTGAACTGCACACACACACATATCCACTCCAGCTTTGTAAACACCTCTCCTTTATATTATAAACTTTTTTTTATTACATATGTTTTTAATGCATGTCTTCAATAAAGATACAATTGTTTTTTATGCTGTTCCAACCTGCTACTTTACATGACCCACTGTTCCCATATAATGTGAGTGATGGAATTTCTAACCTAACTACTGCAGTCTATGCGGATGCACACTCATCTCAGAGATGTTTGTGACTGTAATCCACAACTCCAAGTTGAATCAAGCCCAAACATGCATGCACACACCATACACACCACACACACAGTTTCGTAAACCCTGGACAAGTGACAAGAGAAATTTTAGGGATACACAATATACAGAACACGACACATGGTGTAAATATGAAAACACTAAACAATATAATATGCACTCACATTAACATATTGTTGAGAGACAGGTATGTACCTTCAATCAACCAAATAAGCATGTAGGGGTACTTTACCTGGCCCTGATCTACGATGGATCCTCAAAGACAGTTAGTCCGATGAATCTCCAAAAGACTAGTAATCGGTATATAAAATACAAAGATAATAATATAATAAAAAAATATTAAAATATAAAAACAATAAAAGCTGTTCCTCCTTTGGATGATAAAATTATATAAATTCATTAAAACTTCCATAAAAGGTACATGGAATGATTACGAGTTTTGCAGCTAAACTAGCCACTTTACCAAATCAATTAACACCGGCCTATATATACTGACAAACAAACGAGAGAATATCTGACAAACAACTGGTTTCAAAAGTGTGTTAGACTTCTTCTTTGGCCAATTCTCAGTTTATGGAATAATCTATGGAAATAAACTAGCCTCAGATAATGAGCATATACACTGAAAACCCAAATAAGCTCAAATCTCTAATACTATCAAATCTAATATAGTTGATTTGGCTGTTGATTGCCATATCTATGTAAACAAGATGAATAGTAATTGTGTCCCCAGATTCAAACATCTAAAAGCATCCCAGTTCACAAGGGGTTAAACACCCCTTTAAACTAAAAAATTAAAAGTGACTCAATGCCCCATGCAAACTAGAATGAAATGGTGATCAAATCAGAAGACATAAAACAGATGTCAAGCCATGTAACCCAAACAGATGTCAACCCATATATCAGATGTCAACCCATATAAATGCAAACATATACATCAAGATGGCTGAGTTTCGCATACTGGAAATGCTTACATTAGCCGGTTAAAGTGACAAGTCCCAAAAGACAGTGGGCACCGTGTCCCATACACCAGTCATGAAGGAATTAACCCTCATATATTAATGCAAAGCAACCTATATAAATGCACATATATATAGAAGATGGGCCATATATCATATGAAGGAAACACTTTCATAGGCCAGTTAGTGTGACAACATCCCAAAAAACAATGGGCATTGTATAGTCTATATCGGTCATGAAGGAATTAAGCCCCATATGTTTATAAAAAAAACCTCTATATATTCCTTATGTAATATAAAATCATAAATCATGTCAATATTTAGATATATATAGTGACTGTGTATGTCAGATTGTTAAGTCCATGTTTCTATACATCATATTTATATATATACAATAGTATACTATGCCCAGTGTTCTTCGGGATGTTGTCTCCCTAACCGGCCAATGTAATTGTTTCCTTCATATGATATTCGGCCAATCTTCTGTATATATGTGCATTTACGTAAGTTGCTTTTCATTAATATATGAGGGTTAATTCCTTTACGGGTGCCCGGTGTCTTTGAGACGTAGTCAATTTAACCGGCTAATATAAGAGTTTCCATTATGTTAAAGTCAGCCTATCTTAATGTACATTTTGCATTTATAAAGGTTAAGATCTGTTTTGTGTCCTGCTGATTGATCACCCTTTCATTCTAGTTTGCATGGGATATTGAGTCACTTTTAATTTATTATATGATGCGTAAACGTTATTTGTGTCCTTCAATTCTTATTTTTTATTTTAAAGGGTTGTTTAATGCCTTGTGAACTGGGATGCTTTTAGGTGTTTGAATCTGGGGGCACAATTACCATTCACCTTGTTTACATAGACATTCCACTAAACAGCCACATAAACTATATCAGATTTTATAGTATTAGAAAATTGGGTTTATTTGGGTTTTCGAAATGTATACTCATTTTTTGAGTTGACTCTTTTTCCGTAGATTACTCCTTAATTGAGGATGACCAATCAAGAAGTCTAACACACTTTTTAAACCAGTTGTTTGTCGATATATATACAGGCCGGTGTTAACTGATTTGATAAAGTGGCTAGTCTAGCTGCAAAATGAGTACTCATTCATTGTTCCTTTCAAGGTTTTAGACAGAAGTTTTAATAAATGTATATATTTTTTTCATCCAACAGAGGAATGGCTTTTATTATTTTTAATAATTTTTTTATGTTATTAATTTTGTATCTTATAAACCTATTACTGATCTTCTGGAGAGTCATCGCACTAATCGTCTTTGAGGATCCATCTCAGATTGGACACCCAAGCAGGGACGTGTTAAGCACCTCTACATGCTTATTAGGATGATTGTAGGTGTATAGCTGTCTCTCAACAATATGTTAATGTGAGTGCCTATTATATTGTTTAGTGTTGTGTCATATTTACACCAGATATGACACTATTGGCGCCCCACCCTTTTTTTATTTTCTTTTTTGCATATTTGTTCCTTTTTGTGGATGTTGGAGTGGAGCTGCATATATTTGTTTGGTGAAACGCCTGTGAAAGACACTACCTGACAGAAGCAGTCTCAGCAATTCCCCGCTGCCTTTCTTAGCTAATCAACGTATGTGTGTTGTTTTAGCCACCACTTTTTGCTTTTTGTGAGTAGAATTCAGATGGTGATGGTGTGGGGAAATGTTGTTTGAACGTATCACATTAGGAGCAGCTCTTTTTTTTTTCTTCTTTTCATACTTTGCCTCAACATGTGACTGTACTGTTTAGCTACTAACTACTTATGAGCAGATTAAATGGAAAATAATAATACTAGTCGTTTACATTATTATGTTTATACTAGCTTCCCTGTGATTGGTTACGATTGTAAAAACAAGTGATTTGTCCTTAGGCAGTGTAGGCATGCTTGCAGACCTCTCAAGCGGTTAAAATGCCCATTCCAATAAATACAAATTTGGGGCATTTGCATTTCTCTCCTAAGGAGCCGTTGGTTTTCTCCAGATTTACACCATGTTTATTGGCAACACAGGCCCCTTAAAATGTAACTACAATGGTGTGTAAGCTCCATATAGATGAAGAGCAGAATAAAGTCCCAGGAGTCAGGCTTTAATTCCTGGATATTAAGCTACTGGACAGTGCAGTAATAGTGAATTATGGTGGCCCAAGTCCTGGTCTCTTGGAAACCTTGGAAATGTCTCTCTGAGACATGATACTGTTCACGCAGGTATAATGACATTACATACTATTGAATAAAAGCATAGAAAAGCAAATTGTAGTGTGTTATGCCTGTGTTTATTTTGGAAACACATGTGAGATTTGTTTTATTCTCAGAGCTGCTGCAGTTATTCCCTTAAGGTAGGAAACCTTGGCAGAGATGCTTGTGTAACATTTGTTATCTTAGATCCTTGCAAGAAGTGAGTGGTCTGTAGACTTAGTTGTAGTCTTATCAGATCACTCACATTTTATTTTACAAATCATGAGGACCACTGTGTTGAAAGGCTGGCTAATGGCTGATGAGATCTATCTAGCAATGCTTTGGAGACCTAGCTTGCATTCATGTGGTAAAAAGTCTAAGTTAACCCATTACATGCCTGATGGGCATGCATCACATTGCTAAGTAATCCACTGTGAACCCATGACACTCAAACTGTTAAATAATTAGAATTAGGGGTATTTTTATTTATCCCCTATGGTAAAGTAAACTGCTCTAATTCCTTCTATATCAATCTTCAGTGTGCTTATGTTTACATTGTTAGGGAAGTGACTCATAAGGCAAACGTATTCTAATGATAGCTCTTCAATATTTTCTCCCTATCATTAAAGGCAATCTGTCATAAAATTGAATCAATCCTCTTTACCTTTAAACACAGTCTTATGTAGTTTAATGCAGTTTTCAATTTCTTAGGAGTGCCGGGCTGCATAATATTGAATGTTTCTGATTGCTGTAAGCTGGGAAGTATTCCATCTCCTGTTTTTTAATGTTCTTATCTCCCAGCACTCCTTAATACATTTCTTGAGTTTCACAGTACTGTATTTCTGTGAAACAATAGAATGCCTATGTGAATAGATCTACATGAGCCTGGTGTCAAAATAATGATGTCAAATGAAATGGCGCAACCATAAAGTAACAGGTTGATGTTGTGCATTAATGAGAAGAGGCAAACATATGCTTCTTCAAATGTAAAATGAATCCCCCCATAAGCAGGGTAGTAAAGATGTAAACCAGATCTGTCATTTTGTAATAGGTGATTTTCAAATAAATTTCAAAAGGAACTATCTGTTATCTGGTTTTTATCTAAAACAATAGATTATTAGATATTTAGCTTTATTTTTTGATAGTTAATGTAAATCCGTAAAGCATGCCTGGCAGATACTAAGGTTCCACACAGCTCTGCATAGCCAACTGCCACTTCCTACAGGGAACTACTAGCTCAACTGCATGATATGACAAGTAAAGCTAAATATACCAAAATATATTAAAAATGGCTAATAAATATGGGTGATTTTGAAAGCTCTTCTATCTGTTCCAAAATATGTTTTTTAATTATTCTGATAAGATTAGTACATAAATGTCTGGCAAGTGTTGACCTTCAGTATATTACCTAACATTTAAGGACACAGACGTAGTGTAGGTTTTGTGGAATAATAGGCCAAGATACATGAACCTGTTAAAATGAGTCTCCCATTCCAATTCAATTTCATGTGTTAGGCAGGAACATGCATTAAAGGACCCACTTTAATGGGTGAAAATTTGCACCCAGTTTTTAATGCATTTTTAAAACTGTCGATGTAGGAATTAAAAGGGAAGAAAAGGGAAAAACCCTAAGTGACCAGCGGATGTATTAATTTGGGGGGGTGGTGACAATACCCACTAGAAGCTAATTGGCTGGGAGGTGCATGAGCATACTTCTCAGCCAGTGGCAGGCTAGAAACCATTTTGAACAGAGACTGGCCATATAAAAGCCAGTCTCTGTACATTTTTTTCACAGAGATGCTTGGGCAAAAGCTGAAAGGTATCAAAGAGGGGGGATATTTTGTACTTTGAATGGATACATATATTTACTACGAGGAAGAAAATATTATTATGCTAAACGGATTTGAACAAAATTTTCTTACCATTGGACCCAACATTATTTGTTATTATTGGAATGCTGGCACAGATTTAACCTTTGGGTGCCAGAGAGGTACACAACTCATTGCTCTGCAATGCGTTACATACCCCTCCGGGGTTGCCCTAACGTGTTTTAGCGGGGTAAATTGAATCACAGCCTTAGTTGGCTGTTAACCCTGTGGCATGTAGGACCTTGATCATCACTCTACAAAGAAGAGATTCCGGAGCAAATCAAACGCACCATGGGGGGAAGGGCAATTTTTCTTGCGCTGGAGACCACTTTAGCATTCAAGGTGGGAGATGCATTAAGATGTCATAAAATTCCATTTCCTATGTTAGTCTATGGAGCTCAGGCGCTAAGAACTCTCCCATAGGCTCCATAAAATAAAACAGGAACTGGAGAAGTGATATCACAGGAGAAGTCATCTCCACTTTTGTATCTCTCCCAAGGTGTTAAAACCCCATTGAAATCAATGGTAGTTTTCAGAATTATCATTTCAAGCATATGTTGCAGTTGGTTTCCTCCAGAATTTCACCTCTTTAGCTATATGAATAAGACCCATTATATTTAAGCCTTTAAGGACTCATGATGTGCCAGGACCACCATGGGTAAACTGGTGTTAAAGGGATAGTAATACTTCGTTTTAACTTTATTTTATTTTGTAGGCATTGAAAAAACATGAAGAATGATAAAAGTCTTATCTCTCAAACCTTTATGGTTTATGAGATATTCACAAGCAAAGTTTCCCCCTCCCGCCCCTTTTATCTACTGTAAACAATCTCTTCTCAGATGTGGAATACAGTCCATAGACTGGACAGATAACAGAAGGGGACACTCTTATTCCTATGAAAACAATGAAATCCCTGCCCCCCTTGACAAGCTTTTCAGGTTTTTCCCTTATCTTAATTGAAGATTGTCCCTCTCAGCAGTCTACCTGGGCAGCTCCCTTCTGCCCTGGCTGAAAAGTGTTACATCAGTAAAAGGGGCGGGAGGGGGACACTTTGCTTGTGAATATCTCTTAAACCATAAAGGTTTGAGAGATAAGACTTATATCATTCTTCATGTTTTTTTAATGCCTACAAAATAAAATAAAGTTAAAACAAAGTATTACTATCCCTTTAAGGGCCCATGATGGTCCTGGCATGTCATGGAATTCAGGGGTCCCTGTGCGGTTGCACACCGCTTGGGGATCCCTGAATCCATTTAGAAAAAAAAAAAGCTCTGTGGTCCTTAATGGTCATTAAGGGTTTAATAATTTACTGCACTGTGGTTTGCTACCATGGGAATTTGTATTAATTGTGAAGCTCATATACACTAAGGAGGCATTGCAAGAAGTAATGTAACTAACATTACATTTGTGCAGATCAGGGGTATGTCAGTGATAGATTCCCTTTAAGGCTACCCCACTAAGAATAGACAGAAAATTAGGTACAAAGCTTAAAGGATTATGAAGCGGTATTATACGTTTTTAAAATAAATGTTTCATTTTTCATGTACACCATTCAGAATCCATACCTGTTGTCCCTTCTCCTTGTCTTAATTTTCCATCTCCTGTCTTGTAAACTGGGACCACTGTAATGTCGTAAGTGGTGAGAGGTTGAAGTCGTTTCAGTACTGTAGAGCTGATTGTAGGAGGAAGTTTAGCAACCATCTGTCTTCCTCCAAGTCTTGGTCGATAAATAACACGGTAATTTACAACATTTCCAGGAGCAGGTTGCCATGTGACCTTCATTGTATTTTCTGTCTCATCAGTGACTTTCAGCACCTTGGCACTTGGAGAAACTGTTCACAATAAAATTTATATTTTTTAATTAAATGGTTGCCTACCCCTGCTTAAACAAAAATGTGCAGTAAAATAAATAATCCAAATATGTCCTTCACTTTCAAATCTGGCATTTTTTTTACATTTTCAGTGTGTAATTCATATTTCGAACTTGAACTAGTCAGTTTGTAAAATCTAAAGCCTTGATGAGTTCAAAGGTCAACTCTAGTAACACTACATGTAGAATGTGAGCATTCTAGATGCTATCCACATGCCTCACACATGTTCTGGAAATTTGAAATGGTTTGGGAAATTTCCCAACAGATGTTCCTGAGAATTTCCTGAAATTCTTGAGATTTTATTCATATCAAAATAAATGTGCCAATCTCGAAGCGTAACATGCTCAAGTTTACTTGTATTGTTTAACATCTTAAGCACCAGAGAAATCTCTAAAGCATCGCAATGTGCTGGGAATGGCTATGATACCCAAGGTCTTAGGGTGGTGTAACCGTGGCAGCTGTGATATGACCACCATTAAGTCTAGGCCATATAAACATCATCATAAATTTTAAACTAGTTCTCACAGTTCTAGCTGGGCAGAAAGTGATGTAAGTGAGAACCAAGCGTGTACAGTTACCAGCAGTGAGACATATATAAAGAGCAGCAATTCTATAACAAACCAACTTCACTGTAGTGGACAAATAAAAATTCCCCATACTATTACTGCTTTTGCATAGGGCTCTTCAAGTCAATAAAAAATGTTTGTGTTCGCTATGGTGCAGTTGGTTTGCTGAGAGAATTGCTCCTCTTTGCATTTATTCATAGAGATCAGAACTCCTGCTGAAACCCATTTTTAAAACAAAACTAGTTAACCCTTTCAGTGCCAGTGGGTTATGCAACGCATTGCAGAGCAACCCCTCTGGCACTCAAATCATTAAGCACCCATTAAAATCCCACTTGCCTTATCATAGAAATGATTAGTTCTACGTAACTTCTGAAAATGTTTATACTTTATTAACATATTTTACAACTATTCCTTGAGGAAAATGACTCTTATTTGGTACTTTATAGACTAGGGTGAATGTATCATATCAATCATGTACAGTAATAGGTACTGCAATCTGCATTCTGTCCCAGCTGCTGCTTAACATCAGTTTTCTAAGCTGCTATTGCACAGATTTCTCCCCTTAATACCCCTTGTACTAAGGGGAGCACAATGGGGTGATGTGTGGGCATTTTGGGGTGGTCCATTTATACCAATGTACTAAACAAGGAGCAGAGGATATGGCATAAGTGCTTGTGCATGCCACAGAGCAGGTAAACACCATTATGCACTACAGACATTATACTCTTGAGTACATACCCTTAAAGGGGATCTATTACCCCATACAAGTTTGTCTAAAAAGTAAGTTTATATAGCAACTAGCTGGTATACCTTTAACGATGATCATGTGCCTTCCTTCCGGACAGACTGCAGTTAATGCTCTGTACCGCACTCTGTCACTCTGCTCCCCTCCTTCTATCCAGCCTCCTCTGATGACAGAGGATTTCTGCATGTAAGCTGGAGCGCTCTCTTTGGCCAGCTAGTCGCTATATAAACTTACTTTTTAAACACATTTGTAAAGAGGTGATAGATCCTCTTTAAGTGCAACCACTAGCATTAGAAGATAAGTCCAGTGAGACTGCTCTGGCAAATTCATATATCCAACTTACTGATATATGTCAATTTCCTAAAAGTATATAGAACTTAAATATAAGCAAATTGGGGGCAAAAAAAGTGTGGGTCTAGAACATAGGTAGGAGAACTTCGGTTCCCCAGATCTTGGAGACTACAAGCCCTATCATCTCAAACCAGCCATTGGCTGGTTGGGGATGGTGGGAAATGTAGACACCAACAAAATGTATTTCCCTGTTATAAAATATACAGGTCTATCAAACTGCTGATATGTATCTAATGTGAGATTAATATCCTCCCTTATAATGTTGCTTTATGGAACTGCCCTGAAAATTGTACCATGACTCTTTTTGATGAGTCTTTTACACAAATACTAAAATGAAGTCTTCTCCACATATATGAAATTATGCCTTATTTTCGTTTGTATGATAAATCATACAGTATAAGTAAATCTTAAAGAGCAAATACTTCATAATAAAAGCCCCACCACATTTACCTTAATGTCCAGAAAACCTTAATGAAGCTATGAACTTTGGCTTGTGTCTTTGTTCAAAAGAAAACATCTTCAGTGCATCCTGGATGGGATGTTCTGGGAAGCAGACATGACAGTTGATAGAAGAACCATATGACCTCAAACCCTTCTCACTGTGCATAATAATTTTATCCCTTTAAGGACCAGAGTGGTATGCTTCAGTTTGAAAAAACAACTGTCATGTCTACCTCCCTGTGCACGACAGTCAGAACTGATTAAATGGTTTATCTCCTGAACAAAGCACAAGGGCCATAGGGGACATTTTCAGGCCATAATTAGGTAACAGGGATTATTATTAGGTAGTACTTCTTCTTTCAGAGTAGAAATATTCTCAGTTTAAATATATACATCTTACATACCTTCTGTTGTGGCTTCTCCTTCAAGAGGGTCTCCTTCTCCACTTTTGTAATTAGCAAAGACTGAAATTCGATACTTTGTTTCTGGATTAAGACCTTCCAGCACAGTGTTGGTTACATCACCAGGACCTGTCTTTTCTCCAGACTCATCATCAAATAAAGATTTCCAAGCAATTCTGTAACCACGGACCATGCCAGGTGCTGCCGTCCAAGATACTCCAATTGTGCTGTCTGTTATGTCCTTGGTTATAAGGTTACGAGGGGAGGCACGGTCTACAATAAACAGATGGAGAGTTGAAATGAAATGGATTCAATAAACATAGGCCTTATATAAAAACAAACTGAAGCAATTCTGAAAGAAACTATCTGCAACATTGGAAAGAAATAAAAATGTGATGCATTCAAAAACATTTATTTGGGAACAAAGAAAAATGTGGTGCATTCAAGGGGTAAAAACCACATTTAAATTAATAGGGATTTTGAGAGTTCTCCAGTTCTTCCACCCAGTCATAATCATTACAAATAAGGCTACAATGCTAAACTGGCACAATTTACATGAAAGAAATACACAATACAATGGCACAAGGTAGATTTCTTTGCCATGTTATAACTCCTTTGTTTATATATCTTATTTTACAAAATACAACATATTTTCACATTCACTTATCCCACCTAAACACAATACAATATTTACTGACATACAAAAATACAAAATAACACTGAAAATGTATTAGTTGTAGGCACATTACATATTTCACTGACTGCTCAGATTGCATGACTTGTAATATTCCTTGTAAAGAAATCTGGTTAGTCTGTGAAATGCATAGAGGATTCATTCTGACCACTGTGACATCCTGTCCGTCATTGGAACACCCAGAGAGTAATACTTGTTTCCAGCACTTCCAGGAATCTTTTATTATCACACAAAAGAGAGGATTTGTCTGAAATGGAGCTACAGATGATGGATAGATTGTATTTCAAGGATACCTTATACACCAATAAGTGTAATTTTATATGCTTTTAATATCTAAATAAATAATATTACAATGTAATGGAGGTACAATGTGTGCTTCTCTCAGTTTTGAGAAGAAGTAGCAAAAATGAGACCTGGGAAAGCATCCAGCAGTGTACTGGCCTAACCAACTGTTCTTACTTCTTGAACACATGCCTGAACGTGATGAGTGGTGACATCCATTACTATGTATATAGAAACACTGAGGCTGATGTGGCTAAATAGAACTGCAACAATTCTGGGGAAACCAGCATCACTATAAGTTGCAAATACCCATTGACTTAAAATTGACTCTCAATTCCCTCAATACTAGAAAGGTCTCTATATGCATCTGTAGTAGAAATATTTACAAGGCCTATCAATAGACGCCCACGTGAGCATCAGTCAATCATGTTTGGCTGATGACCATGTGGTATTGCCAGTAGTCACTCTTCCATCAAGCCCACTCCAGTGAAGGGATCTCCAGGGTTATAGAGGGACTGTATAGATAAGTAATGCTGGTAGCTTGGACAGTGCTGTTGTGCTGACCTGTAGTCGTTGTCCATATAACCTAAGCTTATAGCTTACACTGTTTTATATATCAATGTGTGCCACTAGCCAAACTACAGCAAGTTTAAAAAATAAGAAGATAAATACAATACAATTTGTTTTTATAACACAGCTGTTTTTCTCAGGTTGTTTCTCACAACAGAGAACAATATGTATACAGCAACTTCAAACTTAATGATCCACCCAGCCAGTATTGTACTGGCAGACCAGAAAAATGGACCTTGGTATCAATAATAGGTTTATAGCATACAGTTAAATGCAGGCATTGTTTTCCACAGAAAACGTGGCACCTTACTTCTGATCCTTGGTAAGTTAATTTTAGTGTGGCAACTTATGACCTAACAGTTGTAAAGCATACCAGCTCTATCATGAGGGAAGGTAACATCCTTATTGGTTTAAGTGGGGCTTTTAACCCACTAGAGATGACTCCAACATGTTGCTCAGCAATATACTGGAGACCTTCCAGCATACAAGGGGATTAACCCCTTCAGTGCCAGAGTGGTACGCAATGCTTTGTGTACCTCTCTGGCACTGAAGGGTTTAAAAGCTCGATTTAAATCAATGGGAATTTGTGGAAATTTGACGCAGCCAGTATGTTCCATACTCTTTTGCTTTCTGCATAAAGACATAATCTTACTGTTTTAACTGATCCTATATTATACAAATGCACTTTTTTAGTAAGAGTCACCTATGATACAGCATAAGATAAGCAATCATAATGGCTTGCAGCTGTTAAGTGGAAAAAAAATATACAAATCTTTTTCTTTCTAACGTCAGAAGGTAAAAAGGGTTTTAGAATGACAGAATGGTTCCTGGAAGGGAGATGAAATCATTTACTAGAGAAAGTGCACATTATTGGTCTTTTATAACTTGTAAAGTGACAACATAATACAAACTACAACGTTACAAACTGGCAACTGCCATTGTGTTGTACATTCTTGTATGTAAATTGTGACAGCTTAGAATGTAACATATTTGTCCATTTGTAATGAATAAGAGACAGCACAGAAGTCCTGATCATACACATTGTAATGCATATACAATTCTTCTGCATTTAGAAGATTTTATTACAAAAAAATGTCAATGCGATTTATTTGTGCGATGGCAGGTTCAAAACCTGCAACTGAACAGGATAAACAGAGGCAATTCTGGGCCATACCAACTGCACCACAGGAGAGAAATAAAAATCTCCTCTCATTTAAAGGGGTTTTTAACAAGTTCAGTGTTTGAGACCCCTTACGACTGAAAAGGTTAAAACCCCCTATGGTACAGTTGGTTTGCTCCAGAATTGCAGCTATATTGCACATGAACCCTTTGAGTGCCAGAGAGACATCCAATGCATTGCAACACTCAAAGGGTTAAGAGAGCACATACTGAAGCATATGAATAAAGAGACATTATAGGGCACAACAGTTGCCAAATTTTATTTAAATGAACCAATTAAGTGCTAGAGGGTTCGCTAAAGGATTGCTTTGCAATGCTTTGGGAGATGTCCCTAACATTCAAGAGGTTGCAGTTCACTTTTGATTCAATCAGGTTTTGACGTGGTCCCTCTAGTGCAGTTGATTTTATCCCTCAATTGCTCAACTGTTGCCTTCTAAACATTTGCCCCCTGCATATGAGAAACTGCAATATAATTTCTATGAACATCATAAATGGGTCTGGTGCACACACAGATTAACTAAATCCAGGCCCATGTGCTTCAGTAACGGAGATCAACAGGTATATATGAAACAGGCACTAACGGGGCTAAAGTCCATTTTATACAGGCAACATCAGGGGTGTCCAAGTTCAGTCCACAAGAGACACCAACAGTCCAGGATTTAAGGATTTCCCTGTCTGAGCAGGGGTGGGTCGATTAAAATTAATGAGCCACTAAATTCACTCTTAATCAGGGAAATTCTTATATACTGGCCTGTTGGTGGTCCTTGTGGACTGAACCTGGACATCTCTGGGCATCATAATTCACACATTGAGGTGTGCCTGATGTTGCCAGTGCATTGTCTAACATTCATGTCTGATGGTGTCTTTCACATAGTTATCTAGCTCTTTGCGCATTGTATTTTTCCTGGGTTAACAAAGGAATGAAATAAACATGGAACATAGCTAATTTTCATAAAGGACTATGGAGTCCCTGTGTCAGTTTTTTACATGGTCAGAACTGGAGTTCACAATGCTCATCAATCTCCATTGCATGGATGTTCCACAAGAGCAACAGGCAATCATAACTTGCTGCCAACAACATGAGAAGGATATCAGCCATGCCTTCCTATAGTGTGGTTGACAGGGGGACACAGGGCTATCCCTGCTAAGTTAACAAGGCATATAGATTGCAGCAGTATTGCATAAGCGGGAAACAGTCCTCTAGAGACCTTTATCAAGGCAACCAGATCAAATGGGTCAAATTAATTAAATGCCTTTGAAAATCACTGGGAAGTGATAAGATGAATGACCTGAAAAAGTGCACCAAATATAAAGATATGAGCATCACCTATCAATAATCATAGTCACAGAGCCAACCAATGCTGCCATTCAAAGGTATAAGGCAGAAATAAGCTTATTCCCAAACCATTAAGTGAATCAATAGAAGATACAAATGTAGATGCATGTCAGATACCACAGTTATCTAAAGCTGAATGGACCTGTCACTTTGAATTTTTTACATATCTGAAAATGTCATTCAAAATTGCCTATGTGCCTTGTTACCCAAACGTCCAGCAGCTGTATAGTTTAAGACACATTCACACTTTTATTTAGGGAAAAGTGAAAGTCTCCTGGTGTAGCACATTGCTTAATTAGCATATGAAATGTCACTGAAAAATGTCATTAGCATATGGAATGTCACTAAAAAGCATAATTAACATATGATTGCACTGGTACCACATGCTACCACAACTGGCATATATTAGCATGTGGTTCCAAATATAAATATCTCCTTAACTTTACATTTACTGGTCTTTTGGCTAACATGGGGCAGAGTTCCGTACCCCTCTGGCACTCAAAGGGTTAATGAACTTTTCAAATAGGCAAACTTGAATGTGTGGCAGGCCCACACATTCTATATATTTTTACTATATACTTTTTTAATTTTCTGGAATCCCTCTCTAGAAATCTTTGTAATCTTTTGCAATATTTCATAGGTTATTACATGTAATATTATCCCCTATTAAAAATTAATAATTTGCTATGTGTATCAATATTCTATACTAAAACAAAAGCAATAAATTTAAAGTAAGATTTTAAGCAAGAAATATGACTTAATCAAAGAAAAGCTGATTTTCTTATTTTCCATCCAGATTTCTTATCTTTCATTCCTGCCTAACTGCTCAGTGCTGTTTGTTCATTGGTTTAACCCACAGAAATAGGAATGGATCTGTCAGATATGTGCTGGGATCTAAAAGTCTGATTCAAATACCATTAGCAACCAGAACGAAATGAAGCTATCAACCTTGAATTCATTATAATTTATGGAGACAACCGAGTCTCAGATTAAGACCACAGGCTAAATAGCAGATAGAGACACAGATATGTGACATTTATAGGTGAAAGAATTTGGAAAATTTTAACTCACTCATAGTTACATAGTTACACAATAAATTAAGCAAAAACACAAGTCCATCAAGTTCAACCTTTGTCACAGTATAACAAAGAAAAAGAGAACGCTATAAACCATTTTGAATTCCAAAGTTGATGTCCTGCTTACCAGAGCCTCCTATTTTACCCAATAATACGCAGTATAACCCTGTATGTTCCTTTCCCCTAGAAATACATCTAATCTTCTCTTAAATGTATCCATTGTATCTGCCATTACTACATCCTTGGGCAAGGAATTACACACTTTATCAGACCTTACTGTAAAAAATATTTCTCTGCTGAAGTTGGAGCCTCCTTTCCTCTAATCTTAAGAGGTGGCCTTGTAATGGAAAGTTAACTAGAGGGATCCTTGTATTGACCTCCTATATACATTATTTTCTCTAAAGGAAATAAACAATGTTTGGCTACACATTCTTCATACTTCAAGCACTCCCTTAATTCATTTTGTTGCTCTTCACTGTACCCTCTCTAGTTCTAGAATACCCTTTTTCAGAACCGGTGCCAAAATTGCACTGCATGTTCGAGGTGAGGTCTTACCAATGATTTGTAGTGTGGCAAAATGTTAAAATTAGGCTCTCCACTCTTGGTTCAATACACCTTTTTATGCAGACTTTGTATGCTATTGCTGTGTGACACTGAGCACTACTTCCAGTTTTGCAGTACTCTCAGATCTTTCTCTAGTAGTGGGTCAAAGAGACTCATTTCCAGAGGAAGATCGCATAGAATGATTTTATTAAGTCCATTAATAGCACTGCTATTTGTTTGTCCCAAATGCATAAATTTACACTTTCCCACATTAAAATTTATATTCCATTTGTTTGCTCAAGCTGCCATTTTATGCAAATCCCTCTGTAGAGAACAAACATCCTGCTCTTAATGAATTGCCCTGCATAGTGTCATCTGCAGACATTGAAATGTTGCTTTCTATACTTATTTCAAGGTCATTTAGAAACATGTTGAATAGCAGTGGCCCAAGTACTGATTCCTGAGGTATTCCATTTTCAACTTTAACTGTACTGGAGAATTTTCAGTTTTATAAGTACACACTGTTCCACAACCTTCAACCAATTTTCTAACCAGGTGCAAAGGTTATCCCCTAGCCCCAATTTTCATATTTTATATACCAGCCTCCTGTGTGGCACTGTATTTAGATCTACTACATCCACTGCTTTGCCATTATCCAGGTTGCTACGTACTACGTCATAGAAGCTCAAAAGACTTGTTTGCCAAGATCTATTTCTCATAAAACCACTCATCTATAGACAAGAATCCACAGGGAACGAAGGGCTTTATTCAGCAAGATAAAGTGGCACAATTCAGAAGTAAACTAACCCCTTAAGGACCCTTGACCGCCCAGGCACGTCATGGGTCGGTGAGACATAAGGACCTATGCCGTGGCAGGACCGTCATGGAATTCAGGGCTCCCAGCGCGGCTGCACGCCATTCGGGGAGCCCTGAAACAGATGCCCCCCCAAAAAAAATGGTCCGTGGTCCTTAAGTGCTGGCCAGGTGTGAGATCGGATAGTCCTTCAGGAGTTAAAAGCCCCATTTAATTCAATGTGAATTTGTAAAATTTGTCTCCTATAGTACAGTTGGTTTGCCCCAAAATTCCTCCTCTCTATTCAGATCAATTAGGCCTTAAGAGTAGAATTCAATACATAAAACAGGAATAATTCTGGAGCAAATCATCTGAACTGTAGAGGAGAAAGGAAAATGTCCAGTTATTTAAATTAGATTTTTACCTCCTTGAATGCTAGTGATGTCCCCAGGGTACGACAAAGCAATATGTTGGAGATGTCTGCAGCACTTATGAAGTTACAAGCCTCATTTAAATCAGTGGAAATCTGGATGAAATTTATTTTTCCTATGGGGCAGTTGTTTTGCTCCAGAACTGCATCTTCTTAACCCTTTGAGTGCCAGAGGGGTAACATACCCCTCTGGCACTCAAAGGGTTAATTTCTTGAATATGGCCAGTGGTAAAATCTATTTAAATAATTTTTTTCCCTTTACCTAGGATATGGGATTTGTTTTGTATGGGATTTGTTTTGTATAAACCAAAGTATTACTGGAAGTTGAGTTTTATCTTGATTTTCATTCTTAGACTGGGGATTACTATATAAGATGAATATTTACTGGCTGCTACATTAATGTCCTTGTTTTCTTTGAGTCAGCATAATTGAAAATGTATGTTGTACAAGACCACAGACGTTAATGGAGCCATTGTCTTTTCTCAGTCAATCATAGTAAGTGTCTTTCTCTTACACAGGATCATTTTACCAGATGCTGAGTTATTCTTGCAACATTGTAACAGATCATAAACTGACAGATGTTGATCAATTAAGTCTTGTCATTTTATATCTAAATGTGCATTCCTGTGTTGACCCCAATAATTAAACACAACTGTAAGTGCAGAATAAATGGACTTAAAGTATTTCAACTAACAAAGCTAGAAACTTAGAACCCTGATACCCACCTACCCTGAACCATGTATACCAATACCAATCACTTTGAAAAAAAAAAATATTTTGCCAGTGTCCATTTTTAAAACAGAATGATAAAAAATGTAGGGTACTAATAAATATATACGTGATGGTGAAGACATGTTGAATAGTATCCATTGTCAAATAATTAAAGAGACTGTATCACCTACAATTTTGATTATTTTTAAAAGAGCTTCTAAAATCATTAGTATTAATTTCCCACGTCCTCTAGCACGTAAAGGATTAAGAGGGAGATGTATTAAATATATTCTTCTTACCTTTTAAAGAACAGTCTTTATGGCATGGCAAGTGGATATAACACCAGTTCTGATTTAAAAATGATTAAAGGCGTTTTTATAAATATGGTGTTATTATGCATATTTTAACGCCTGGAATGCTTAAGGACAGCATATACATGGCGTTAAGATTCTGGATACAATAGTGTTGCGAAATTGTCGCAAATAGCGATATTTCTTTATAATTTTGCTGCACAACTCTTTACTCCAGTTTACAAAAAAGTACTACACTACGTTCAGTCCTCTTAAACTGGAGTTCTTACGCTTGTTACTAACGGACACTCTGTTACAGCCATTTTAATGCATATTTCCACTTTTATAAATCTGCCTCTAAGTGTCAGTTAGAGTACTGGGGGTAATATAGGTCCAAAACAAAAAGCCCCTGTATGTCTTGTATTCAATAGCATACCGTAAAATCTCAGGTATAATACGCACAATTTTACCCCACTTCACCTTATGTGAAATGGGGGGTGCGTATTATACATGAGAGTTTTTGATGAGAAAAAAAATAAAACCTGGTAGATGCCTTCCCTCCCTCCCCCAGCGTTA
Source organism: Rhinophrynus dorsalis (assembly GCA_037306005.1). Classification (NCBI taxonomy): domain Eukaryota; kingdom Metazoa; phylum Chordata; class Amphibia; order Anura; family Rhinophrynidae; genus Rhinophrynus; species Rhinophrynus dorsalis. The sequence goes on along the minus strand of CM074720.1, from coordinate 327,198,323 downwards.
TCCGATACTACAATAAGACTTACTAGGTTAAAAGTAAGTCCCCGTTGAAGTCTTCATCTTTCGCAGAGCAGCCAAAATAAAAGCTGCCGGTGTGTAAAGCATAAGTGCGGGCGGCATGCTTCCATTCGCCGCCCTCTTCCTTCAATGGCTTTCAGGTCCTTTCGCCTCCAGCCAATGCCCTGTGAGGACTTCACAGAGCATTGGCTGGATGCAGAAGGACCTGAAAGCCATTGAAGGAAGTGGGTGGCGAATGGAAGCAGAAGTTGTAGGAACTAAAATAGTAAGTAAATTTTAACTTACTATTTGTGATATATATAGGACTAATGTTAGGGTTCAGTATGCCTGAGTACATACTGAAATATGTAGACTAGGTGATTAACAGTTATTTATCTGCTGTAAAATTCTTATGTTTGTATCACCCAAATAATCCCTCATACTCCCACTCATTTCCTAGGTGAGGCTCAGTCTAGACTTGCCAAGGATAGTTATAAGACTTCATTCAGCAAATAAATCCCTGATTCCCTATTCCTTGTGGTTATTTTCACATTGTAAGTTGGAACTTCTTGTTTCAGCTCTGTAGAGTTAGTGAGGCTGATGTAATGAGAAGTGAATCACATCTGCGGCAAACCAACAAGACCAGAGGGGACAAATAACAACCCCAAATTAAATTAGGCTTTAAACTGCTTATATGACAGGGAGGCCTAAAAGCACAGCAAAACAGTTATGCATCCCATGATTATTGGTACTGAATAAGCAGCCCCATTTTAATGATCAGCCATATACATTGTCTGGGTCTGCACCAAACTCATATAAGGTACATACAGTATGTACATGTATTTCACAGTGCCAGCAGGTTATGAGAGCTGTAGCACAGTCCACTGGCAAAGAATGGGGTTAAAATCTTGCACTACCAACACATGGGTTGACACAGGCTGGCTCCAACATGGCTGACTCAAAGGTTTACTTTAAAAATATTTTTTGTAACATTCTATTACCAAGAGTTAAAAATGCCATAAAAATACCACTTCTGTGTCAGTGATGATACAGTCAATCTGACTTGACAGTGAATGAAATGAAATGGTATTTTATAGCAGGTATAAAGGAAAGGGAAACATTTCTTCTACACATAGTTACTCTGCACCCATATCACGTATAGCCTAGGCACAGAGGAACGCCACTTCACAAATGCCCATGCACTTCTCGATGGTGTATATGGCATAAAAATGGCAATTTAAACACATAAAGGGTGCTATGCACTAAGGTGGGATAAAGAGGTGATAAAGCAGAGATGACTTCTCCAGTGACATCACTTCTTCAAATCTTGTGGTATTCTATAGGGCCTATGAACTAAGATCTTCAAAGCTGGAGAAACTTTAGTGCATTGGCTCCACAGAATAACATAGGAACTGGGGAAGTGATATCACTGGAGAAGTCATCTCCACTTTATCACCTCTTTATCATGCCTTAGTGTATCTCCCCCAAAGAGTTATGTACATATGAGTAAAACGGGAGCTGGATCATTCAGATTACACAAAAAACAATTCTTTGCTGTTATTAATGTGCCAGAATGGCTTGATATATCCCTACAACATCTACAACTTTATCAACCATATCATTTGTCTAGCATTCCTTCCAATTCATCATATATTCATCACCATTCACCAAGTTATATTCAACCTTTCATTAATTATCTTTTTATTGTTGAATGATGTGTATGATCATTTTTGTTATCACCATGTCTGTTTAATAATCTACTTTTAAAATTATTCTATATAGAATAATAGTGTATTCTGATTCAGAGTAAAGAGACAGCATAGTGAGTACTAAAAGCTCCGGGGGGTGATTCACTAAGCGGTGATAAAGAGGTGAAAAAATGGAGATGACTTCTCCAATTAATCACTTCTTCAATACCAATGTTATTCTATGGAGCCAATGCACTAAGATTTCTTCAACTTTGGAGATCTAAGTGAATAGGATCCATAGAATAACATAGGAACTGGAGAAGTCATCTCCCCCTTATCACCTCTTTATCACCGCTTAGTGAATCTCTCCCCAGGTTTCTATAGTATTGCAGTGGGAATTCTCATGGTCATAGAATTTGCCAAGTTTTTGCAGGAATTTCAATGGTAGTAGCAAAAAGGCAGACATTTTAATGTATTTCTAACTTGTGGAAAATTGCATGAAATAGAGAAAATTTTGTTTTTTCCATGAAAAGAAACTGGGATTTTCTGTCCATCCGTAATAACAAGTAAACAAGTTCAAATCAAACTCACAAAAATCACATTTCTTACTGTGAGAACAATGAAAGCCCTGCCCCCATTGACAGGTTTTTCCCTTATGTCAATTGAAGATTGTCCCTCTCTGCAATCCACTTGAACACCACCCTGCTGCTCTGAGGTGAACAAGTGTTACTTCAGTAAAAGGGGCAGGAGGGGGATACTTTCATTCAGTTATTCCTGAACTACAACTCTGACAGTACTGAAATAACACTCTCATGGCCCAAATACTATGAAGATTAATTGGAGCTGCTTTTCTTATCAAACATTACTATCCCTTTAAGTGTTTACTGCTAATTCAGTACGATACTGAAACAAACCAAATACAAACACAATACAAATTTGAATGAGTCCTTGTTACTGTAATGCTACATTGAAATGTCAAGAGCCCAGACATCACATATTTTAAGAAATGTATGAGGCAGCACTAAATATTGAGGACACACAAAGAAACTATTGTTGTTTTCAGCTTACAGAAAGTAAAATGAATAATAAACATTACGTAAATTTCCTGTGAGATGCACTGTGAAATGTCAATTCATTTTCAACGTAACTCTGTCTGTGGGAGGAATATGATTTCTAAAACATGTGTGGGTTTCCAAAGAAACAACATAAAAACAATATCAGTTTGTAATCTATCTGATGAATACTGAATGGATGTGGAGTTTAGAGACATCACCAGACCAGAAGGACCACTTCCTTTCCAGAATAAAGAGCCACTGTATTGGCTGGGAGTCCAATAGACAAAAGATTATCAGCATGCACACAATATAGGCATATGAGACATATGTATAAAAAGAAATGCAGAACAACTTCAAGTCAATCAATAGGCTTTATGCCTATTAGTAAAGTGGTGCTATTCTGGGACAATACAAATGCACTATAGAGAACAAATACAAATTGCCAACTTCCTAATTGATTTTAATGGGCTTTTTACCTCCTTTATGCTAGTGAGGTCTCCAAGGCATTACAAAGAAATGCACTGAAGACCTTTTTAGCATTCAAGGGGGTAAAAGTCCCATTTTAATCATCTGTTTTTCTTTAGCAAGTGTTTCCCGTGGCACGCTTAGTTTGCACCACTACAGATTGATAAGAGTCAATCTCTTCAACTGTCAATGTACAACACTTAGTGCTCCTACCGCTGAATACGTTTACTATACATGCATTGGGATCCCACAGTTAGACTGTGACTACTTGTGCTTTTCTCTTCTGTCATGTTTGTGGAAACAGAAATGCAAACAGTCACAGTCACTCTAAGGGTATCTAATGCATTCACCGTAAACTCATTCAGCAGTCGGAGGTCTAAGCAAGCCTGCTGTGATACAGACTCTGTCTACATCTTATACACTGAGTGCTGAGGGGAGTTTACTATTATACAGTGTATCCAGCTCTGCTCCCTCCTGTCACTTCTTATATGACTGGAGTGAAAAGTTATCTGATTGTGTGGGTACCAGAGTGATGACCAGTGATTTGCTTTTCACTCTTTTTTTGCACCCCTAATATATTTTTCCCCAGGGTATTTACCCTGTTTTGTTTTGGATATTTGTTGGAGAAGATTGCTTTAGTATCCATGGGTTAATGTTGGGTTATGAGGCCAGTAGTGTATGAAAGAGCAGTAGAAATTGGTGCAATTACATCTCAGCTTCCTGGGTGTATGTCAATGATAATCCCCCAATCACCCCAGCTCATAGAAACCTGGTGCAGTCTGCTTAACCGTTTGAGAGCCATTGGGGTTGCAACAAAATATTTTGACCACCCCTCTGACACTCAATGGGTTAGCACAGCTGCTGGCCATCCAGATGTGAAGACTCCAGCCCATCACTTCTGCACAGCCACATAATTATCAATTCCATCTGCTCCTATCCGTCACATTCCTACATAACACCAATGATTAGGTAATATATCTTAGTGCAAGAGAGCAGATCAGCTGAATTTATACATCTGGTACGTGTTCTTGTTTGGAAACCATTTCAGTGTCAGTAAGGCAAGTTCCACTGACATAATAAAATGCATCAAAAGTAAATTATAATCCATCATCTATTAGAAATAATTTGTCACTGTCCATAGTTTGTTCCCAATCAATGCCGACATGACACATACACCTCTTTAAGTGGGCGAATTTGCCAGTCTAACAGTATGCATGTATAGAAAAACAGTTTTAACTATAAATCAGGTTGAACTTGATTTCTTGTTGATTCTTTTTGTCATCTATTCAAAAGGAATGGTCAGATCTCATTAGTAAGTCCATTCTGATTAGTTTTTAATACACATTTTATAACTCTTTTTTATCAGTGGCTCTAAATTTGCCTTCAAATCACTATTTGACCTGTTTTTGGTGTAACAATCTGAAATTAAATTCCACTCAATATATTTATTTGCAAGGGGTCACTGTAACCTCTAACACAGTGTGAGTCATTAGCAGATGTCAACACGCAAACATGAAAATAATCTTCAGATATGTACTTTTTTTAACCCCTTGAGTGCCTCTGGCACTCAAAGGGTTAAATCTTAGTTTACAACAATGTATGATTTGGATTCAGGATACCTTTGTTATATTTACATATTTTGTAAATGTAGTAATCTCACATATAGAATGTGTGTATATTGTCAAAATAAGATTTCTGATTGCACATCTTGTCTGTTCAATATAAACCTTTGAATGCCTCTGCAATCCATTGCACTCCACTCTGGTTGTCAGAGGACAGACCACACACACAGACACATGCACACATGTGTGTGTGTGTGTGTGTGTGTATATGTATATATATATATATATATATATATATATATAACATGAAATGGTGTAAGCCATGGAACCAGTGCACACACAGGGCTTGTGCCAAAAAAAGTGTTATTTTATTGACACAATAAATTAACACTTTTTGGCACAAGCCCTATGTGTGCACTGGTTCCATGGCTTACACCATTTTGTTTTATATGAATTGATTAACCTAGTAGCACCCAGGCAGTAGTTATATTTTTTTCATATTAGGAGTGCCCTAACTTAACCTTTTATATATATATATATATATATATATATATATATATATATATATATATACATACACACACACACTCATGCACACCTGCACACATGCACCCCCCCCCACTGTCACACACACACATATACACCTGCACAACATACACACACTCATACACATGTGCGTGCACACACATACATATACACAGAGACATACACCAATATACACACTCACACAGACACGTACACACATCCATTCCCACACACATATATACATATATATATATACACACACACATGCTCACATGCACACATGCATTCCTACACGTGCTTGCAGACACACACACCAATATGCACACTCAAACACATAAAGTCAAAAAGAAGAAAAGGAGGTTGACTGTCACTTTAAACTATACTGCTATGCAGACATACCATTACACCACATTGAAGCTTTATGTTAGTATCATATGCTGGTGCAGATTGCCTCTCCCCCTCCTCTGTATAACTAAATCTTGGTATATATGGTGAAATGTGTTTTATTCTCCAAGTTGAAGTGTTCACACCCTACCACTTAAACAAATCTAACACCATTTTTTTTTTACTAAAGTCTGCTTGTTTAAGAATTTGCTCAAAACGAGTGAAAATTAATTACACATTTATAGTAAAAAATCAGATCAGTTTTTAAAGAGTTTTGTACCCAGTTATGAACAAGGGAACCCAAGAGACTTTAGTAAATAATTAAAGTTGTATACAAAAGGTTTTCTTTATTTTAGCATTCCAACTCCTTGAAGGGGATCTAACACCCCCTAGTAATGCCACCCCAAAACGTATCTTACTATGGCTAACAAATCATAATGGATGCCACTGATGTCATGTCTATGGGGACAGACATGGTAGTTGCTGGAAGTGTTTTCAAACTGAAGTATGAGACGTTCATGAGCCTACTGGATCCCTTAACCCTCTGAGTGCCAAAGGAGTGTCCAAAGCATTGCTTCTCAATGCATTGTGCTCCCCTATGGAATTCAAAGTGTTAAGAACCAGAGGGGTATGCATTGTATTGCAAACCAATGCATTGCAATAGTAAATAATTTGGAGATATTATTAGGCGGTGTTAATATTCCTTTGAATGCTAGACATGTAGCCAACACATTGCTTCAAAGAATGATAAGTGAATAATCGGTGGAAGAGCGAAGATGTACTGTCATAATATTTCAATACTATTTTAGATAGTTGCCTTTTCAGGGTCTGAAGAATCAGAGACTGAAAAATCATCAAACCATCAAACTGTTTCCTTTATGAACAGAGATACACAGGATTGTTTTTTTAGTTTTATTTCCATTTGTGAATGTAATGGCTGAGAAGCTAGCACTGAAAAGGATAGACCAGCTCTTAGATCACCTAGTAGTGCTGTAGACTAACCTACCACAGAGCAGTAGAGAAAAGTGGTCCTCCAAGTAGCGGTACTAAAGTCACTATGCTAGATGTATGAAGGAATTTAACAAAGAGCAGGTCATCTGCTTTCCTCTGCTGATGTCTTAACCCTTTCAGTGCCAGAGGGGTACAGAATGCATTGCTTTGCAATGCGTTCTGTACCCATCTGGCACTGGAAGGGTTAAAAAAGAACTGTGGAGGGGTGGTAAGATCATGACATGTTTATTCTAAACATGGTGGTTACAGCATTAGCCACACTTGTATTTAATGTGTGGCTATGGGAATGCACTGGTCAACATAAACAAGCCACATTATTACTAACCAGCTTGGGAACATCATCCCTTTATCTCCCTGAGGATTAGAAGGGTGAAAAACACATTGCACACCCTTGTGGCCCTCAAAAGAGTTAATACTAACTTCTTCTGAAAAATACATGGTGCAGGGCTGCACAGAAACCATTCGGCTTTTACTCTTGTTAAACTACTCACATCCTCGGCAAGTCCCTAGATGTAATTGGATTAAAATTTTCATCATCCCCATCTGGCCAATGGATGAAGAGAGGTGTAGTCCAACAACAGATGGAAAGCAGAAGCTTGCCCAACCATGTTCTTATGTTGTAATGGTGCTTATGCAGCCACACAGTATGAATCTTTCATTAAGAGGATGACATGGCAAGCCCCCTACCAGTTATGCTTTTGATTAATGCCATTGTACAAAATATTTGCTTTTCCTTGATTTAACCCTTTGAGTGCCAAATAAGTATCCAATGCATTGAGCTGAAAAGTGTTGGATACCTCTCTGGCATTCAAAGGGTTAAATAAATCCAAAGTTGGCTTCAGTTGTTTAATAAATCTACCCTTTATTTGGTGAGTGAAGATATCACATAACTATAAAAGTCATGAACCATGACAACCAAGAACAGGGAAGGCAAACTTTGGCCCTCCAGATGCTAAGTGTGATGGGAGCTGTAGTACAGCTATTTGGATCTGGGGATGATGGGAGTAGTAGACTGCAACAATGGGAGAGCCAACGGCAGCTTACTCCTGACCTTGAATGCAATAGAATGTCAAGCAATGCATTGGATATCTCTCTAGCATTCAGTGTGGGTTATGCACTAAGGCGAAATAAAGAGGTGATAAAATAGAGATGACTTCTCCAGTGATATCACTTCTCCAGTTCCTGTGTTATTCTATACAGCCTATGCACTAAGATCTCTAAAGTTCAAGAAATGTTAGTGAATTGGTTACACAGAATAACAAAGGAATTGGAGAAGTGATATCACTGGAGAAATTATCTCTGCTTTATCACCTCTTTATCACACCTTAGTGCATCTCACCCAAAGTGTTATTCCTCAGGTTCTATTGTGCATACAGTACACATAGGTTCATCTGCGTACATGTTGTTAATTGTTCTTTACCCAAAATGAGTGTTATGCCTTAAGCTAGTCTATGCAATGTAAGTAATTAATGTCTGTGTTTTAATTAAATGGAATATTTTAAACATTGCGGGCTGGGCTACTCTTAATTTTGCCTACAGCAAGGTAAAAGGAAAAGTATCTCTCCTATCTTTTCATCCACCAAATGAAAACATGATTGACTCAATATATGAACAACTAAAGTGCTGTGTTTGCTTTTTTAAATTTGTGCCTCAAGGTAGTAAAAATAAAACCGTGCCAAGCTTCTTCTTACCACCTCCTCACCCTAGGGAAAGTAGATTACAAAAACAGTAGCATTTAAAAGCCATCTCAAGTTATTGCATTTCCAGTACCTAACCTATCTGCATTTTCCATTACATTTTCATTCTGGACTATGACATGTGGTTTTGGCATAGTTTACAGATTGTAATGCAGGCAGGCGCATGAAACAACTGGACAAATGAGGAACTGCCTGCAAACCTCATTAAGTTCTGTGCATGCAAAGGATAGCTATATGCTAGCCCTCTCCAAAAAAATAAGGAGTGAACCTTCCAGTCCAGACTATTAAAGACTGAGGTTTTTATAGAGAAAAAAAATCACAAAATTCTTGTCCACCTACATGAGATTAAGACCCCCCTCCCTTGCCTAACCTATAAAAATAAAACTCTGTCAGCTAAGTAAAGGAACTTCCTGTAAAGACATCACGTTTACTTATCAACAATGGCCATTAATAGATGCAAAACCTCTCTCGGGAGAACTTCTATAACTTCTTCAAAGAAGCTGAGGAAAACTGATTTATGCAGACTAAGATAGGGATACTGTTATAAAAATGCCTAAAAAGTGAGTTTTACTCAAGAAGCCTTATGTAAAGTTTACATCATTTCATAGGGACAACTGAACCATTAAATAGGAATCATGCCACTTGATTTAATTAAGGTCGTACAAACTCCAAATAGATAATTAAAATAGAATACAGAGTTCAAATAATTTCATAACAAATAAAATACATAAACTATCCCAAAAGTTCCTTAACAAGAGTGATATTGAACTTCATCTTGTCAGTTGTAATTTACATTTGGTTCCTTTGGAATCAAAGCACAAACCAGCATTTATAGAGAAGACTATGCATGTTGGCTCATGCCCTGATTTAGAAGGGACCAACTGTAAGTTTAAACTGACAAAATGGTGCCCAGTATGCCTCAGGTAGCACTACACTTACTGTGGAATGTGTGGGATAATTTATATATTTTACACACTATTACCTGAATCATTTGAACTATAAATTCTATTATAATAAAAAAGCATTACTTTTTCTGTAGAAAGTTCTACTCACGCTTCCTTCCTTTATACGCCCTGCAGTAATGTACACAAACACACGTTACACCAGGTAAACCCCATAGGAATTTTAATTGGCAATCTCTCTAATGCTGAAAGGGACAATATCACCTAAATCCAATTTCAGTGATTTTGAAAGAACGTTTGAAATTACTTATATGTTTTGGGGCCATTTTATTATTTATAAAACTATGTTTTGAGTTAATTAGTGAAGATTATGTTAAATAAGGCATGCAATGCAGACACTTAGCCCTACATCACCTCCTCCACTCATTGACACTTGGTATTGTACACCTTCCCTTACACTGAAGGGTTTTAGTGCCAATAAGCAGGAAAGGTATTATAGGACTAGGATAGGGATCGCCTTCATGGCAAGACTTAATTAGCATATGTATACATTTAATCAAAAATTAGACTTCTAAATAAAAAAGACTAATAAATTATTCAAAATCACCAAAGTAATTTTTAGTTGATATTGCCCCTTGAAGGAATTAAAAGCATTATGAAAATTAATAGGAGCTTTGATTTGTACCTAAGTTAACAAGGTGCATTTCTAGAGTAAACCAACTCCCCCATTGGTAAAAAGTGAAAATCTCTATTAATGTTTACAAGCCGTTTAACCCCTATAATGATAGAGAGGTCCCTAATCCGCTGAGAAGCAGTTTTTAGGAGATCTTAACATTCACAGGATTAAAAGCCCCATTTCAATGAATGTGAATTTGCAGAATTTTCATTTTACCCTTAGAAAACTATTGGTGTGCTCCATAATTTCGCTTATTTTTCTCCAGAATTGTTACATATATGTTTTTATACATGTGCCCAGTGTATACTATAATATTAGTAATATTTACTCTGTGAAACTTAAGGTCTAGCCAAAAAACAAGTATGACACGAATTACTGAATACAGTTCTTACCATCTAGAGTAGTTCCTTCACCAGGAAGGGCTGACCCAGCTCCAGATCCATAGAGTGCAGTTACAGAAAGAGAGTATGTTGTGCTTGCATCAAGGTCCTTTAATACTGTACTGGTAACATCTCCTGTGAGTGTAACCTCTTTAGTTTCCCCTCCTTCCTTTGGGAGATAAGTTACCAGATAACGCAAAACTTTGCCTGGTGCAGAGGTCCATGATAACTTAAAACTGGATGTTGTAGCATCATACACTCTCAAGTCTCTTGGTTCTCCTAACACTGTACAAAAGTCAAATAAGTAAATATAAGTAATGGAACTGTGTTAAGTTTATTCTTTTGTATTTAACCATTTGCATGCCAAAGAAGTGTGCAACACAGAACAATGAGATGCACAACTCTCTGCTGATCTAAGGCACAAAATGCAACTTACAATTAGTGAGTGAACATTCCTTTAAAGGAGAACTAACACCTCATAATGTTAACATTTACTTTACTTTCTTTATTATGGCTAGAAAATCCTAATGGCCCTATAGATTTTGGCCATGTGCCATTTTTTCAAGAAAGAACATCTTCAATCAGTCCTGAATGTAACGTCTGCAGAGGCGGACATGACAGCTGCTGGTAGTTTTTACAAACTGAAGTGCATGAGCCTACTTAATCCTATAAGAGCCACCTCAAAGCAATGTGCTGCAAACCCTCTTAAAGGGTTAATATTACCACATACAATGAGTAGCATTTGAGGTTCTGCTACAACTGTCATGTGCGCCTTCATGGATATGACATCTAGGACTGATTGAATAATGAGCCAAGAATCATGGGTAAAATTCTAAGGGATGATTAGAATTTTCTGGCTATAGTGAGAGATTGAGGGGTATTATTAATAGGTGTTAGCTCTTTTAAGATGTTAATGAGGAAGAGTCACACACTTGAGTTAAAGTGAATGTTAAAGGGATAGTAATGTCTCTATTAAAGTGCAGCTCCGAGTCTTCTATATGGTTTTTATAACACGTAGCGCTATGTTTAGTTACTTACAGTTCTGTAGTTCAAAAGTTATTCAAACTGAAAGGATACCCCTCTTGCCCTTTTCCCTGTGTCCTGTTTCCACTAAGTGTGGTCCAGATGGAGTGTAGTGAGGGACAATCTTCAGTAAGCAAAAGGAAAATCCTGCCCTCCTTTATCAAAGGGACAGGGTTTTCCTTATACTTACTGTGTGAAGATTGTCCCTCGCTGCATTCATCCAATCCCCCAATCAGATTGCAGATCTAAGGGGAGGTGGCCAGAAGGGGAGGGAGGGGATCCTTTCAGCTTGAATAGCTTTTATCTACAGAACTGTAAGTAATTAAGTTATAAGAAACATATAGAGAGCTCAGAGCTGCACTTACTATAGACATTACTATCCCGTTAAAAGCTGTGAACTGGACAATTGTGACAGTGCAGTCTGATAAATGTAAGGAACAGAGGAGCTCACCATTATATGTCTGCATATCTATGCGACTCCACTCCAATAAACAGTGTAGATGGACTATTTCAATGGCACGGACATTTCTAGTGCCATACAGGTACCTGGGAGTTGTCTATGAATGGATGTCTTCTTTCTCAAGGATATTTGTGTTAAATTTGAATTTGTTACAGACATGCTAAAACACTCAGAGGTGGCAGACACATGGCCTGACACAACGGGATATACCTGTTTTAATATGTCTTTGTGCTAAGAAATTAACAGTGAATTGAGAGCAGAGTGTAACATACCCACTTGGTTGTTAGCAAGTCCTTTCAAAATGTTGAAGATTCATTTAGAATTCAATGGGTTAACCCTCTGAGTGACAGAAACGTATCCAACGACATCTCTGTTACTCAAAGCATTAAACATTCCTCAGTCACCAGAAATGCATTTTCCTTGCTGAATTTAGTCAGCTATGTTTTATTGTTGGATTAAGGGCCCCATGTTCAAAAGAAAACTGGGAGGTTATGCACTAAGGCATGATAAAGAGATGATAAAGTGGAGATGACTTCTACAGTGATATCACTTCTCCAGTTCCTATGTTAGTCTATGGAGCCTATGCAGTGAGATATTCAAAGATGAAGAAATGTTTGATTCCACAGAATAACTTGAGAAGTGATATCACTGGAGAAGCCACCTCTACTTTATCATCTCTTTATCAGACCTTAATGCATAACCCCCCTGGACTAAATTTAGAATAAACCAACTGCATTACAGAACTTTTAACCCCATAAAAGATAGAGAGGACCCTGGTGCATTGATTTACAATACGGTGGAGACCTCTCTAGCATTCAATGTACTAAAAGCAGCATTTACATCAAAAGGGTTTGTGGGAATTATATTTGTCCGCTCTGTGTAGTAATACTTCAGTTGCTTTTGAAAAAAGACCCTAAGGCATGTTTGAATGTATCATATACATAGGCCATTTTGGCAGTGCAGGTAGCAATAAATAATCCATAAAAAGTATTTGAAAATGTCCAGAAAACCTTGAAAACAGGGGATATTAATATCTCTTGATGAAAATAAAATTATTTAGAAATGCACCGCACTAATCACTAAATACAATGTCATAATATATGAATAGTGTACCTTCTTCTGTTGCTCCATTTCCTGTTAATGCTCTTCCAGGACCAGACTGATATTCAGGAATCACAGATACTTGGTACTTTGTGTCAGGAAAGAGATTCTGGAGTGTTGTAACTCTCTCATTTCCTGGCACTGTTACTTCTTTCCTTTCTCCACCTGCAACAGGCCGATAAGCAATCCTGTACCGAAGGACATTCCCAGGAGCTGGTGACCATCCAACTTTAAAACTATCTGTAGTTTCATCACTCACTCTTAGGTTTCGAGGGGCACCTTTTACTGTTAAGAAAAAAAGAGTGAGAAAAGTTAGAAAATGTATAAATGCTTTTATCTCAACATTTACAATTAACACAGGCAACAAAATACACACATTTCACAGAATTTAGAAAGAAAAAACATGTAAATTCTATGAATGTCGTGAATTACTGTTGAAAATTAACTAAAGTGCATTTACAAAAGTTTGTGTCAGGACAAGAGCGTACACTGTTTTTTAATATGCATGCATGCAGTTAAATGGTCTCCCTTCATTAGGTAGATAACAACTTCTGCCAGGATAGACAGACTATAAGACTCTAAAGTAGAAATCCAACTACCTCCCAGGAAGCATTTGATAGAACATTCTAAAAGTCTGACTCATTTAAGATATTTATTTTACTTTAACTTTCTCTAAACAATAATGTGTATTAAACACAGTTTCTGAGTCACATACTACGTAATTAAATTGCTACTGTTCCCTCAGTTTCCACTTTCACCTTTTCCAATTTGTAAAACGTGCAGAGACAGAGATAAAAGTCCAAGACACTTAAATGTAATTTTTCCGTATGCTTTGTCTTTTATTGAAAAGAACACACTTGGAAGTAAATCACCTGATGAAGGAAGGGTGATTTATTTCACCAAAACACAGTGTATCAGTTCACAACGATAATAATTTAGTTTTAAGTGTTATCCTCATTATGATACATATAATGTTTTTTAAACACTGAAGAGTTTCTTTATTTTCCCCTTGTATATCTGCTAGCAATTATCTTTCTCTATACCATATTCCAATGGTGCCATGCTGATTTTGAACTGCTGATATACAAACCATATCATCAAACAGTGGCATAACAATAGGGGTCGCAACTGCAACCTGGCCCATTACTCCAGTAGCCTGGCCGCCCCCTGCTAGCCCCCTGACCAGTTGCCCAGCACCTGCAACAAGCCTTGGCCAGTGGGAAGATCAGACTGATCTCCCCACCGGCAAGCTGAGATTTGTGCCTTCTTCAGTACAGACCTCTATTAGCAGCTCCGTCTTTGATACCAGCAGTCTAGTAATGCAGAGAGCTGGGATCTGGCATCGTCTCCCAGTGCTCTGCATTACTGGAGAGAGGACAGCAGGAGCTGCTAATAGAAGTCTGTGCAGAAGGCAGCACAGACCTCTCCTACCACACCACATGCTGCTGGACCACCAGGGATGAGGCCCCCCCTCCTGAACCAGTTAAAGTAGGAGGTGGAATAGGGGCCAATGTGCAGGTGGTCAATGGGGGCATTGTGGAGGTGGTCAATGGGGGCATTTTGGAGGTTGACAATGGGGGCATTGTGGAGGTGGGCAATGGGGGCATTGTGGAGGTGGACAGTGGGGGCATTGTGGAGATGGGCAATGGGGGCATTGTGGAGAGGTCAATGGAGGCACTGTGGAGGTGGACAGTGGGGGCAATTTGGAGGTGGTCAGTGGGGGCAGTGTGGAGGTGGACAATGGGAGCTCTGCGGAGGTGGACAGTGTGGAGGTAGACAATGGGGGCAATGTGGAGGTGGACAGTGTGGAGGTAGGCAATGCAGAGGTGGACAATGGGGGCAATGTGGTCGGGGGGCCCCATGGCAATTGTCGCACCAGGGCCTGGTGGTTTCTAGTTATGCCTCTGCAATCAAATATTAATCTCAGAAAGATCAGCAAATCATTGTAATGAGACACACTGACAATCTCTGACACTCAAGAGGTTGAAATAACATCATTCATTTAAGTTCACATTCAGTTTTATAAAATAAGAGGTAATTTGAATACTCTCTCTCTCTCTCTCTCTCTCTCTCTCTCTCTATATATATATATATATATATAACAATAGGTGTAGGAGAAAGCACTCACTCACAATCTAATCACTAGCCCAGGTGCACAATCCCCAGTTAATAGACACATGCAATGTAGAGGAAAGGGCAGCACCCGTGGGTCTTTTTTCAAGGATTTAATGAAACAATTTAGGCACAAGCAATGGTCAACGTTTCGGTCCAGCACCTGGACCTTTCTCAAGACGAGCTACATGAGCTACTTTCAATTGATAAAACATGTATTATACTACTCATAAATTCATATATTTCAGGATATGTTTTAAAGTGTATGTATTAAATCTCCAAAGCTGCTCTTAAACTGCAGATTAAATCTGTTCCAAAATTGGCGGCAACCAAATGGGGAACAAATTTCAACCAATGGACCTGTCTCTGGCAGGTCAGTTTAGCTTGATGCCTGATTGGAGTGGAGACAGCTACTCAAGGTTTGCCAAAGAGCTACAAGTAGCTTGCAAGTTAAATGTTGGAGAACCCTCATATATACATATTTACCTCAATCTACTTTATAGCAACAAGCTCTCAGAAATGTATTACTTTCAAGACTTTTGTATTAAATCTGTAATCTGATCAAATTACTCAAAATAAATCATGATTAAAGGTGCTTTTTAACGTCTTAATAATTTATATGATATAAAAAAAGTATTTTGGTCAAAAACAGTGCATTAAATCACAATTAATTATATAGTTCTCCTTATTAAGAAAACAAAAATATGAATACAAAAGCATAAATAAACAGTCTGGTACAGCACTAAAATTCTTATATGTCCTATGATTCTATCAATCACAACATTTTAAATTATGCACTATAAAGTAATATAAATGTTTCTTGCCTTCCAAAGTAGTTTCTTCACCACTTAATGGAGGACTCTCTCCTTCATCATATTCTGCAAAGACGCTAACTGCATAGGTCGTTTCTGGAAGTAAATTTGAAAGAACTGTGGTTGTTGTTGGTGCTGGCACAGAAACAATGAATTCTTCACCACCAACAGCCACCTTATACTTAACGAGGTAAGATAATACATCTTCAGCAGCGGGAGACCAGTTTACGCGGAAGCTGCTGGCCGTGACCTCAGAGAAAGCCAAATTCTGTGCAGGAGTCAAAACTGTAATTTTAACAACATTTTTAATTAAAAATTAAGACCTGGAGAATAAATACATTAAATAACCTTCAAACATAATGAGGGTGCTGATTGGGAAACGTGTGATTTTGTGTACTTGCTTTACATATTGTATAGACGATGGAATATCACAATGATCTGTTCGTTAAGTTGTCATTTGTAGCTTACATTGATTGCCAAATAAATATCACACTACGGGGAATTGTATTCAGTTTATTATGTCTCTTAAATTTGAATGCCTACCTCTTTATTATACTACAATACCGCTCCCTAATGTCCACATTAAATAAGAAGTGGTTAAAGGAATAGTAATACCTCAATTAAACTTTAGCTCATAGTATTATTTAATTTTTTTAACATGTTGTGCTATATATAGTTACTTACAGATTTGTAGTTCAATCACTATTCAAAGAGGAAGGATCCCCTCCCGGCCCTTTCCCTACATCACGCTGCCTCTCGGTCTGGTCCAGGTGGAGAGCAGTGAGGGACAATCTTTAGTAAGCAAAAGGAAAATCCTTCCCTCCTTCGGCAAGGGGGAAGAGTTTTCCTTACAATTACTGAACAAAGATTGTCCCTCTCTGTTTCTGTCCAGTCCCATGACCGGATTACAGATCCGAGATCTGCAGAGCTGGGTGACATCGGCGTCTTATTTGGGGATCATGGAAGTGAAAGCAACACAGAAGCCATGTGTCATTGAATCCACCCTCAATGGGATTCTATGGAGATGACTGAAATCTCCAGTGCGTGCTGAGTGACACCCAGATCATGAAGAAACTGGGGACGATGGTTGACTTCTAAGCTATGGGAACACTGTTCCCATAGCCCTGATGGTACTTCTCTGATGGTACTGCCAATTGTTTAAAATGTACTTTAATGACCCTTTACTGCCCCTTAATGAATTATATAATGTGATTTGCACATATTACTGATACTCCAATATAAATAATCTGTTGTTAAAAGAGTTTGTTCAAATAGGACACTAGTGCAGAATTTCTACCTCTATGCTAATAACCCCAAAACAGATCACATTGCCCTAAGTGTAGCTGTTCACAACATTGACTTTTATTTGACATAATGCAAATTGTTGTTGAGTCTCCCCAGGTGGCTTCTAGTCTGGATTAGGCTGAAAGTACAAGCTGTAAAATAGGGTTTGAGGTGACACCAGTGCTGTTAAATGGAGGTGCCCTTCAAAAGCTCCATGACTTATATTTGTTCCTATAAGCTTCACTATCTGTAACATCTCTAAGCACCTGTCAGTGAATAAACACACAGTAGGTGCTAGCTACTGAACTACTTGCTTATCCATTTGGTATTTACTTCCTGCAGGCTTCACTATCTGTAACATGTCTATGCAACTGTCATTAAATAAACACACTCTAAGTGCTAGTTAGTGAACTACTTGCTTAGCGGTTTAGAGGCTGTGGGTTCTGAAGGTAGCATTTACATGCTAATGTACAATTTAACAGTTACTTACAAGTGGTTAGTCTGTTTGATTCAACAACAGCAACCCCCCCTCCCCTAAAGAAAATACACGTCAAAATCTCTGGATCAAGAGTTTGATGGCAATGCATTGCCAAATTATGGAAGAGTTTGTTAATTTTGTGGCATTCCCACTGCACCACGGTGGGCAAATAAAAATGGACTGGAGACCTCTCTAACATTCATGGGGGATAAATCCCCCTTTTAAATCAATGGAAATTGCAGGAAATTCAATTTCTACTGTGCAGTTCGTTTGCCCCAGAATTACTCTACTTTTCTTTCTCTGTTGTAAGGAGATCTGTACACTGTGTCTTTATAAATAAAGATATACATACATACATGCATTGAACAAAGGGCCAGAAAAGAAGGAAAAGGACACTGATCATTTAACCCTTTGAGTGCCAGAGGGGTACGCAACGCATTGCTCTGCAATGCGTTGCGTACCCCTCTGGCACTCAAAGGGTTAAAAGCAAGATTAAAACTTATATAGCTTAGCCCATGTATTTACGTATAAAAAGGAAAGAAACCCACTAGGTTACATATATGTAATATATGCTACTAAAATGTTACTATTCCTCTATCGTAATTATTTTAAAGTCAGAGAGCCAGATTTCTATATGACAGCTTGAATTTTTAAGTAACAGTAATAATAATCCCTATACTTTTGGCTCTTTGATCTTTTAATCAGTCCTAGACTCATGGCCATGATACAAACGTTTTTGACATTTTTTAAAGCGGAACTACCACCATAGTTAAAGGTGCCCTGCAATAATTAGGAAGATGGTGACTAGCTTAATAATAGTTATCTTACCTCTCTGAACGAGCTGATTCTAAAGAAATCCTTAATCTTCCGAGACTGACGGCCAGGTTAGTGCAGTCTATGTGCAATGCTTCTTAATGGAGACCGGACTGACAGTGCAGGCGTGCAGACAAGATGCCTGCACTGATGCCTGGCTTCCGGTCTCTGAAGATTAAGGATTTCGTTAAAATCATGTAGATCAGAGAGGTAATATAACTATTATTAAGCTAGTCGCCACCTGCCTAATTATTGCAGGGTGACTTTAACTGTGGTGGTAGTTCCGCTTTAAAACTAAAACAGGCAGTCTACACTACCACTTGAGTGCCCCTGGAAGTATCTATATTTTTTTTTTATTATTGTGTACAGTCTGAATGAGAGGCAAAGCGTTGCACACCCCTATGGTTCTTAACCTTTTAAATGCCAGAGGGGTTTGCAACACATTGCAATGCAATGCATTGTGTATCCTTCTGGCATTCAAAGGGTTAAAGCTTTAAGATTACCATGTGCAGTGGGCAGAGGGTCTGTGTCCTGTTGTCCTGCTAGCACCAGTTATGTCTGTCTCCATGGATATGACATCAAGGACTGATTAAAGATGTTATGTCTGGGACAAATGCGCAAGGGCAAAATTCATAGGAGCCATCTGGATTTTCTGGCCATAGTATGGTAAGCGGAGGTTAATATTAGGAGGTGTTACTTCTCCTTTAAACAAAAGTCACTTAGTTGTGTGGCTATAGATTAGCAAATCACTTATTGTTATTATTAATCATATTTTTATATACGCTAAAAGTTATATTTCAGTACCCAGAGTGATAGTTGTTCCTACCCTGACACATGGAGATCCTCATTAACTGGCTTTCTCAGCCCAACACATAAAGATTTTCGATTGCCTCCCCATTGTTCCACCTGAGGCTTGACAATGAAAAGTATCCATTCTATACGATTCTACATTTTACCCCTTTATCTGTCCAGTTTATTTAACAACTTAGATCAGGGCTGTCCAAGGTCAGACCACAATGGCTACCAACAGGTCAGGATGTAAGGATTTCCCTGATTAAGCACAGGTGAGTCAGTCAGTGGCTCATTCATTATGACTGATTCAACTGTGCTTAATCAGGGAAATCCTAACATCCATTTGAGTTAATATAATTTTCTGTTAAAAGTAATGAAAAAGAAACACTAACCCTCATGTAACTGAACCCAGAGAATAGAAAAAAGAAGGGTGTAGAAGGAGAAAAAGTCTATGAAATATAGGTTCTGGAACTCTATACTGAACAGATAAACAAATGGTGACTAAAACATATGCTCATAAACCCCACAAATATACACTATTCAAGCTCACTTCCTCTATGGACACTTATCCTGGGACCATCCTTATCACTGGCCTAACTCCAGCCACCTCCCTCCAAGCTTGGTATTAACTTGCCCTATGTCCAGCACTAACACCTTGCCTCACCTCATGTTTACCTGCTCCCATAATCCTTCTTTACTCCAAGATCTCACAAGCATGGCCCTCTCTCTAATTGTATTGTATGTACATGTACGTCACATTGTTTGTTCTTATTACACAACTTCTCTATAGTCCCAAGGAATATGATGGAATATTTAAGTATCAATAACAGATACTATTTCTTCTCTACAAGAGATACTTCAATGATACTGACTTTTTTTTGTACTTACATTTCTGTTTTATTGTTTCTAGTTCTTGCTCAATTCTAAGACAGATAGATTGTGCTAGCTCAAAAGATATCCTTTGGAAAGCATCAAAATCTTCCACTGTATACACATGGGTATTTGCAGGGGGAGAAGCAATCGCTTCCAACTCAGATCTCACTGCATCCTTCACGCCAACAGCAAAAATTTCTACATCTGAATTCCGCAACTTTATGGCTGGATCTTTAAAGGCATCTGATGACTTCCCATCAGTAATGAGTATCATGACTCGAGGCACATTTGGTCTTGCTCCTTTGCTTTCAACTAAAACCTTTTCTCTTACATAGGTCATTGCTTTGCCTGTGTTTGTAGAGCCCCCTCTATATGGAAAGTTTTGCACTGCTTCAAGAATTTCTTCAATAGTATCATATTTGTTCAGAGTGAACTCAGTAAATGGATCTCTGCTGTACTGTACAAGACTGATCTGCACTTTGTCGGGTGATATGTCAAAGCTTTTTACTAACACTTCCAAGAAGGATCTGACTTTGGCAAAATTAGCAATACCAATGCTATAAGAGCCATCAACCAGAAAAACAACATCTGCTTTTATATCCACACCACCAGAGCATTCTGTAAAAAAACAAAACAAAAACAAAAAAAGCCAATTAATCTACATACATGTCTTATTTATATATTTCAGTGTTTTAACATATTTAGTAACAAATCAACTTACCAACTCGTATTTTTGTTGCCTGGGTTTTTTCCAGTTTTGAGACTGGCTCACTTGCTGAGAGTCCTTTCATTGCATATAGATTAATCTGGTACTCTGTGTCTGGGGAAAGGTCTTTTACAGTTATACTTGTAGTTTGCGGACCAAGGTTGAGTACATGTTGTTTACTTCCTGCTAACATTGGAATAAATTGAATCCTGTAGCCTGTAATTTGGCTTGGGGATGCTCTCCAGGTTATCTTCATTGATTTGGAAGAAATCTCTCTGACAGCCAGATCTGAAGCAGGCTCAATCGCTAAAATTAAAAACACATGCCAAACCAGTTCAGACAAACAATTAAGGTTGAAGGCAAATCCCCCACCCCCAAACAGAAGTTGGAATGCCTTCAAATGTATTGTTTTAAAAGTAGTTTATAGGAAATTATGACTAATCAAACCAAACAGTTAAAGTTAACATGATGATGTCATTGTGATGTCAGGTTTTGACAAACTGCAACCATGTGTGCTTTAAATAACCTAATGAGTCACACTGACTTAAATGGGGCTGCTAATGGTCTGGTCAATGGATTTACAGCATTTTATTTTCACTTACTCATCTGAAACAATGTGTTTACTGTTTCAAGTTCTATATATACTGTTTTAAAAGACATTTATTAAAACTTTTTCTATATGGCTATGTTGAGAGCCTACTTCTAGTAGTGTTACATTCTGTCTTCAAAGTAGGAGTGAAAATTGACCTTTGCGCACAAGCATAATGTAAAGACTTTATCCATGTTTACACTTGTTATTTTGATAATCATATTGTAAATTCTACTACACACTACCCTCCTAAGTATCTCTTTTAGTCCATAATTAACAAATTAGTCTGTATGCTCCCTGGAACAGGAACCTTCTACCTCTTGTTCCTAAGACTTCTGGTACTCCCTATAATGCCCACTTATTTTTTCTCTCTTCTTCTACATAAGTGCTACATACATTATGTTCTATTTGCCATATCAAGATAATTAAATAATATGGCTGTCGTCAATATATAGGGTGGTGTGAACTTCCCATTTCTCCTACAGGAATGTTCTCAAATATACATCAATCGTTCTTCATTCCATGAACATTCCTGCTGAAAACTAACATAGGTGCAAAATGTACAATTCCCATTTACTTAAGAAGTATAATCTTGGTGCAGGAAACTTGGTTCTACTTTCTCTCTGCGGGAATTTCAAAGAAGATGGAAAAGTGACATGCCCCTATTTTGCTTGTGTGCTGTTATGTCTTTCCATAATAGCTATTAAAAGAAAATTAAATTATTTCCAGGGTGTTGCTTGTAATTGGATGTGGGGTTAAAGACCTCTGTTTTGCTATAAGCACAGGACATGTAATCGTGATAAGCTTCCTTCCAGTAATGGTACATATGGGCTGCATGGTGCCTTAACAATGCATTAAATTGGCCTAAACCCCAGATCTTTTGGGCTCCTAGCAACTCTCCTGCTTCTATCTGTAAGAATTTGCTAAATATTAATTTCAACGCCTCTAATACAGATTCTAAGCATCAAAGTGATATTTTCCATAAAAAGGGTACTGAAGGAATACTGCATAAAATTATTTTCCACTGTGCAAATTATTGGTAACGCCTCACCTACAATATGCAGCGCACTCTTGGGCACTATTTCTTATAAAGTATATTATAATACAATACACAGAAGAGCAGCATAGTTAATTAAGGGAATCGAGGAATTAAAGTATTTAGAATGTCCAGCCAAACATGATTTATTTACTCCAGAAAAGATTTCTAAGAGAGGGTTAGTTTACACTGTACACTTATATACAAGATCAATACAAGGATTTGCTCTAGTGAGCTTTTGATTTCAAGGCCTGATCAAATAACTAGAGGCCACGCTTTACAATAAGAGGAAAGGTGCTTTCAACTTCAGCAAAGGAAGAGGTTAGTTACAGCAAGATCTGTTGAATTTTGGAATCTTTTGCCCTGGGATGTAGTAATGGCAGATACAATGGATACATGTAAGAGAGGATTAAGATGTATTTATAGCAGAAAGGAACATGCAATGCTATACTATGTATTAGTAGGTTAAAAAGAAAATTTTGGTAAATAGACTAAAACCCGTCTTGGAGTTGGGAGGAATTATGTAATTTTCATTTTCTACTTTATACTGTGAACTTGATGGACTTGTGCCTTGTGCTATGTAACTAAGGAGGTCCTTTGCACTTTTCAAATCTTCCTTTTAGTCTCTGAATAGTGTACATGTATGTATTTGCATTTTCTAAAGTAATCCATGGTTATAAAGACAGCTCACCTTCTTCTCCGCTAACAAGCTCACTTAATTGTTCATCGACCCCTGAGCAAATCTGAGTAATAAGTTCATTCTGTACATCCACAATTGCATCGAAATTAGCAACATTGTAAACATGTTTCAAAGAAGGAAGAGATGCTATTTGTTTCAGTTCTTTTGCATCCGCTGCTTTTATTCCTGAAATGAGAGGTAATCACACCTTAATTAATGTGAAATCTTACAGATAGTCTAAATCAATAAGTTAATTTACCATAATTAGCTTGTCTCTTGTGACTTACCCAGTGAAAACACTTCGACCCCCATGTTACGAAGTTCCCTTGCAGGAATTTCAACGTCATCTTGAGATTTTCCATCAGTGATAATTATTGCGACTCTGGGAAATCCTTTTCTTGAGCCAGCAGATTCAACAAATGTATTCTTAATCAAGTAATCAATGGCCTCACCTGCAATACAATTCCATATGTTTCATACATATCTGGTGAGTCAAATTTATTATATGAACACATCTGTGCTATTCACTATATTTTTCTTTTAGACCATGCTTAAAAGTTATACTGGGCACCCAGAGCATATCCAGCTGTTGTCAGCCCACTAAGAACTAGAGGAGTGTCCAATGCATTCCTCAGTGAGGGGTAATCACTAAGGCATGATAAAGAGATGACAAAGAGGATATGACTTCTTCAGTGAAATCACGTCTTTTTATAGTGCCTATGCACCAAGATCTGCAAAGATGGAGATATCTTAATGCATTGGTTCCATAGAATAACATAGGAACTGGAGAAGTGATATCACTGGAGAAGTCAACTCCACATTATCACCTCTTTAGCACGCATTAATGCACCCCCCCCCCCATGTGTTAAGCTACCATTCTCATCATCCTTAGACTGCCAATGATCAGTGCTGGATGGAGTTGTTGTCCAATAATAGCTGGACAGCTTAATTGTGCCCAACCCTACCCTATATAAGGTGAGGGTAGATTTCAAACTGAAACAATGATTCGAAATCTTAAAGTATCCTATATAATAATTCGCTAGGATGCAGCAGTAGAGACTGCCCGAAAGCATGGAATGCAGGGAGGTGTAGGAATGCTGGGAGTTCTGTGCTGGGAGCATTCTGTGCTTTCGGGTAGTCTCTACAGTGCATGACTGCGTCGGAAGCAGGACGCAGAGAAGGACCAGCCTCTTAACCCTTTGAGTGCCAGAGGGGTACGCAATGCATTGAAAAGCAATGCATTGCGTACTCCTCTGGCACTCAAAGGGTTAACATCACCCGGACCTTGGCCCATGTACACGGGCTTTTACACTAGTATACAATGTTACATTATTGTGTAGCTATCATTACAAGGTGAATATGTTATGCAAGCTTAGCTGATTATTTTACATGAAAAAATACAATATATCAAAGCCAAACAATTGTTAAATATAATTTCTACACTAAACTTCAAAAGCTGAATAATATCATCATTAAACATGGCAAAAAAAAGTTATTGTAATGCCAATGAAATATCTACATACCTGTCATAGTATTGCCTCCTTTGTAAGGTATTCTTTTAATGGCTGCTAAGAGATCATCCTTTTTATAATATCTGTTTAGGTTAAATTCAGTCCTAGTGTCAGAGCTGTACTGAACAACTCCAACTCTGGTCTTATCTTCTCCAATGTCAAAAGCTGATACGACAGAAGCCATAAAGTCCAGAATATATTTGAAGTTGTTTCTTCCAACACTCCAAGATCCATCCACAAGAAATACTACATCAGCAATTGCACTAATGGAGCATCCTTAAAAATGGATAAAAAAAAATATTGAAGAACTACTGACACCAAATAAACTATACATCAATGCATGCATGCAATGCACACAAAAAGCCCACCGGATGGTACAATACTGAGGGGGAAAATTCATATACAGGTGAATTTAGAAACTCTTATTCTGTGCCTGCCACATCTCTAAGCTGGAAATGGGCTGAGTAACGCATTCATTACTTCACCAACAGGCATGTATTTCCCCTCCATACAGCTTTGTCTATCTATTCATTTACCTTTGTCTGCACCACACATCTCCAGTAACCCACTGTGCCTCTTCTCCATACAACACCACACAGGTTCCTTAACCATCCATGCTCCAGCTCCAAAGAGTTCCCCGTACATCTTTTACTGCTCTACATCTCGGCTCACCTCCAAACCCCTGTAAACTTCCTGTTCCCAGTGTCTGTCCCACTGACACAGACCCACACTTACATTGTCAGCTACCCAACCTTGTTCTAATACAACATTGTGCCAATGCATAACTGTGGGGGTAGGACATGGAGCATGGATTGACCAGGTCACCAATATAAGCGGAAGTGACTGGGAGACTCTGTGTCAAGTGTTTTTTCAAGTGGAGAGGAGAAGAGAGGAGAGGCAGAGCATTTGTGTGATTCTGTAACTACCACTGAGCAGTATATGTGTGGGTTTGTTTCTGCCTGTGCGGCAGTGGAACAATGCTGAGGTGGGAGAATGTAATTGATGACTACCAGTGGGACAGTAGAACAAGGCTGGGGGACAGACAGTGTATGAGTAGGTCTTTAACTACCAGTGGGACAATGGAACAAGGCTGAGGTGTCAAGACACTGTAGGTGTGAGTCTATTTACTGGTGGAACAAAGATGGGATTTCAGTCTATGTGTGGGTGTCCAGTTAAATATCTCTCTTGTCCCTGCTTCTTTTTGCATGGGCAAAGCACAGTGTAAATGTTGTCTGGACTGCTTGCTCTCAATTGCCCAGAAAGAACAGCTGAACCTCACTGATGTGGTCCGAGAATGCCAAAATGAATCTCTGGGGTTTTTCTCTTGTTTGAAGAGAAATTGCCTGACACTTCATGGCTGGAATGTCATCAGAAAAGGATCAGTATCATATTCTTAAGATTATTTCTGAGCTGTGTGTGGCACTTGTGTACTAACAGAGATTGCACTCTAGGTTGGATAAGGTACGACAGCTGGTGTTGTGTGGGGTTGTGTGTCCCTTTTAGATGCATACAGGTGAGATTGAAGGGAATATTAGTGACTGATCAGAAAAACACTGAGAATGAACACTTTATTTCTTGGTAGCTGACCTAGAAATATTTTTTGCAGTTTTAGCTTAATTCAATACAAAGGGGAATGCCATTATTAACCCCTTATGCACCAGATGGATATGAAAACCATTGTTTTATGCACTCCTCTGATGCTCAAGAGGTAAACATGAATATGAAGCATGTGTTATCATCACTCTTCCTCACATTATCTGTTCAATTATTTTAAAATACCGTATATAGTACATACGTGGTAAATCACTCGTGCCAGGTTTCTGTTCTTCTAGTGTCACTCTCCCCCCTGTTTGAACTGAAAAACAAATTTCTCTGATTATGTCCTGCTCCTTTACATTTCATACATAAGTTGTATCCATATATTGCTTTACTTCCAATTTAGACTACTAAAGGCCTTATGCAGAAACAAAAGATTATCAATTCAAGGGCATACCAAGTACATCACAGGGAAGCAATAAAATATAGTTCTAGACCAGGTTCTAGAAGTTGCACCCAAAGAAAAAAAATTGCTGAAGTACAGCCAATTTTGACCAAAAAAAGTTAAAGGCAAAACCATAGACTATTGCTACACATCCATATTTACTCAATATTAACGCTTTATACAATGACATATTTCCTTTGTATAATCACTGCATTGAAATTGAGGCTTTAGTCCCATAATTTGGCCATGGTATGCTAAACACGTCAATACTCCAAGGTATCCCATTTTAGGCAACCCTAACCTTAACTTGCTTTGTCCTATGAGCCAAACCTCTCCTGCTTAACTGTTTATAGTGTGGCTACCATTTGATAATGTCTTAAAGACAATGAAAATTGCACCTTGGGGTGTGAGCAATGCTTGAATTAACTTCAGATTTACAATTCCAGTCCAGGTTATGGTAACAAAGAAAAAAACACATTTAAATACTTGGGTGTACTTACCAAAACCTGGCCCGAACTGATCATTTAGAAATCTGACCAGCTTCTATTGGCTCACACACTTTCCTCCCAACCCAGGTACAATTGTCTTTAGGACACTATACAAAGCTAGTCAGAGAGCCCTTCTGCATTATAAAGAGTAAAACAGGAGAGAATGAGCCCACGGGACAAAGCAACTTAGGGCTAGGAGTGTCATGGAGTGACATGGTGTCAATTTTAGCGATATTATGGCCCTATTATGTGACTAAAACCTAAACTGTAATACTGTGATTATATGTAGGCAATATGCCACAGTATAAAGGGTTAATATTAAGTAACTATGGATGTGCATTGATATTCTGTGATTTTTTCTTTATCCAATAAAAATTCCCAACTTCCCCATTCATTGAAATGTACCTTTTAACACCTTAAGTCTTAGAGATGTCTTTGAGACTTGGCTTTTCAAGGCTTTGGCTACCTCTAGAATTTAAGGGGTTAAAAGCCCAATTTAAATTAAGGAACATTTTTGGCATATACTCCCCTCACCTATAGTGCAGCTAGTTTGGTTTGCACCAGAACTATTCTTTTTTCTGCATTAGGTCCTTAACTCTTTGAGTGCTGGAAAGGTATCTAATGCATTGATTACCTTTCTGGCACTCAAATGTTTAATCTCTTGGATGCTAGTGGCATCCCCAGTGCAGTCTGAAACAATATGTTGGAGACATCACTAGCATCAAGGAGAGTAATTCTTGCCCAATTTACTAGAATTATTTATTTTACTTACTTACTGCTATTGCTTGAAACAGATCACACACAAGTACTGCTAAGACATTATGGATCTGTTTATATCATGATGGTAGTTGTAGTCCAGCAACAGTTGGAGAGCCTCAGTTTACACATACCTGCCCTATTCCCTCCTGCTTTACAGTCTATAGCATGTCAATTCCATACATTGCTGTTGCCTTCTTTGGTACAAGGATTGACAATTTATTGCTCTCCAGCTATTCCTGGACTATTAATGTCTGCAATGGCAAGCTGAAGATGACGTGGTTTAAAGAAAGATGAAGATTCAAAGCTTGTCACCTCCTGTTTTACTATATAAATGTGATACACATTTCTATAGAATCGAGTGTAAGCTTGACCTCTTGCATTTGCAGTATGGAACTTAACATTTATTATCATGTCACTCATTTAATTCCTAAAGGAAAACAAAATATAAAAATTGTATCTTTACGTAATGTAAAATTATATGTAATACACCCTTAAATTTGTAAATTGCTATAAATAAACATCATCATGAAACTGTACAATTTACATATTTAGAGTTTTGGAAGGCATTGTCTGCAGGCTCACTGAAAAAACAGCTTGGTTTGTCTTTTAGCAAGTCTGAAGATTCAGCAAGAAGCTGTAAATTGCCTAGTTCTTTGATGGTATTTTATGCTTGTCATATGGTGTGCAGGCCTTTTGTTTGGGGACCATTTTAAGTGCAGACACAGTGACATCCACACATAAAGCATAGGCTTTGATGCATGTAATGAAACATTTCTTGAAACAGCCCTGGTTCTTAAAGAGTCAATAAATGTCTGAAAGCATCATAATGTGCATTATATTGCCTACTGCCCTGTTATATACCAGTGAACACTTTCCTATCTGTGCCCCTTTCCTTGGGGGAGATTCACTAAGCTGTGATAAAGAGGTGATAAAGTTGAGATGACTTCTCCAGTTTATCACTTCTCCAGTTCCTATGTTATTCTATGGAGTCTATGCACTAAGATTTCCAAAGTTGAAGAAATCTTAGTGCAATGGCTCCGCAGAATAACATAGGAACTGGAGAAGTGATAAACTGGAGAAGTCATCTCTACTTTATCACCTCTTTATCATCGCTTAGCGAATCTCAAAACTTCTTTCTCCTTTTTCTTTTATATTAACCTTTAGAGTGCCAGAGTGGTACACAAAGCATTGCAAAGTAATGCCTTGTGCACCCTTCCGGCAATCATAGGGTTCAAGAACAAAAATGATACCTATAGAACAATCTCATTAACACTGCAATGTAGCGGTTAAGGGGAGTGAATGCAAACAGTTATCATAATGCATTTTTGTTTTCTACTTCTCACTCATAAGGTCCAATACTAACATAAATATAACAATTATCTTGCTAAAAACAACCCTGAAGAAAGGACTGTTTTTGGAAGTTTATGTTGAAGAGAGTAAACCTATTCAAATATAGCCAGGGACTCTACTTCAGAGCTTTTTTACTTATAAATCAGCACAAACCAACATAACTGACACAACTAAACTTTATTTCTTTCCGATATTTTCAGCTTAAGACAAATAATTTCACTTACAGCTTAGCTGCAATTCTTGGTTTCCAATATTCTGCTGCATAATTAACACTATGCATGTGGTACGGTTTCTGTATTGAACATAGAAAATATTGTGGGGTACTTGAAAAGCAGTACATATACTGGCGTGGTAGGGCCTGCATGTTTACAGTCCTTGTCTCAGTCCTATGTTGTTTATTTTATTAAGTAATATATTCCCCCTTCTACTCCTTGAAGGCAACTACAAAGTTTGTTAATATTATCCACACCTGGAGACTTACCGCCCATCATGCTAACACGCTACTGCAACAGCAGTAACTCCACCTATAGACTTAGATATGGGTGCACTGTTCTATGCCTGCCTTGAAAGTTGTTAAAAAATATATAGCATCTGTACAGACAGCTCAAGTTGTGCTCTGATAGCTAATGGTGTGTTCATTGATTTGAATGTTTGAGTATGATTCTGCTTAGTCTCAAGTGTAGCAAAATATTCACAAGTAATTTCACTAAACTCATTTTAAATGTAAATCACAAACATATACAATAATAAGCACACACAGCACATTGTTTGTGAAGCACCATCTGTAAAAGTGTTACTAAAAAGAGCTTAGTTGTACCTGTCAAAAACAGTTTATTTCTATATAGATGATGGATCTCTGTTGAGTACTTACTTGTAAGCTGGCCAAATACAGGTAAACTTTCCTCTAATTCATCATAAGAAATAATTGTCACAACGTATTCCACATCTGGTACGAGTTCAGTTAGTACCGTTTGGGTTGAGGAAGCTGGGAGATCTAATTCTTTTGCAGGCCCATCTGTAACAAATTAGAATAAACTATACATCAGAAATGTATTTAAAAACAAAGCCTACTACTTATGGTGTATTCTCCATTAACAAATGTTTAAAATCTCTTAGCTTACAAAATCAAACATGATTGTACAAATGCCAGTTAACAAAGAAATCAGTTTTTAGAGGCACTTTATATCTGATAGTTGCAGTGACTCTTTGGAACATACTGGACAAAGAACTATACAGTCATGATTTCTATGATCCTATAAGATTGGCTAGCTGGAGGGCAATATTATGCATATCTGTGACCCCTCCAGCTAGATGCTAATTGGCTGGGAGGTGACGTTACTGCAGGTACGTTCTGTGCCCTGCATAACTCCACTTTCCCTCCCTCTACCCACCTCCATGCTGCCGACAGTTTGAGCCCCTGTGGAGTCAGCCTGGGGATGCTTGTCTTTTCTGCCCGCTTCCTCCACTGCTCCTCTTCCTTCCAAGATCCTTGTCCCATTAGAAACTGAAGAAGTGCCCTGTCAGAACCTTAGATTTCAATGCACTCAGGCAATTTCTTGAAGGCGAGAGCAGCAGTGGAAGAAGCGGGCAGCAAAGGCCAGCATGCCTCCCGCTGTATGGATCATCAGGGAAGGAAAGTGTGGGGCTCAGATACATATTTTAGAGTCGGGGAGGAAAGGAAGGGGAAGAGGGAACACACAGAGGCAAACATTGGATTTTTTGTGTATAATACATGCCCCCACAATTCACATAAGGTGAAAAGGGGTAAAAGAGAGTGTGTATTGTACCCAAGATTTTACGGTAAGTGTTATGACTGGGATGGGACTACAAATTTTTGTGAACAAATTTCATTTCTTAACAAAAATCTTCACCGAAATTCTGACTAACCAAATGGAGCAGAAGTCAACAAAATTCATTTTCTTTGAACAGGTAAACATTTTTTTTTTAAATTACTGAATCATTTGGATGAAACAAATGGTTTTTTTTTGCACAAGACTAGTAAATAGTATTATGGGTCAAGAAGTAGTAGTACAAACTAAATTAACCCCTTAAGGAAGCATGACATTCCAAGATCGTCACGCGTGTCCAGACGTTAAAGGCCAGTGATGGTCCTGACACATGACGGAATTTTGTGATCACAGATCAGAGATCACATTTCTGAAAGGAAAAAAAAGTGCCCTGGTCCTCCAGACCTTCCTACCCCAGGACTACTTGTTCCTTAAGGGGTTAACCACCACAAAGCAAATATACTGTAACTAGTGTTAAAGCCCGTGTACACAGACATATCTCTGCATGTAACGGCAGAGTGTGGGCAGTACTACTACGCATGACTGTCTGCGTTTGGCCACGTTCGGACAGTCTCTACTGCACACGACCTCTTTGGACAAACATACATCTGGCCTTTTATATTATAAGATGTGAGCCAACCTAGTCCCCTTAACCCTTTGAGTGCCAGAGAGGTATTCAGGGCACTAAATGTGTTAACTGCAAGAAAGACCTGCAGCCATAAATTTAAGGGCTGCAGGACTTAAGATCCAAATAACCTGTAGCCAGGCCTTATCAATTAACCAATACGCTGGGCACCACTCTGGCACGCAAAGAGTTAAGAATGATAATAATAATAATAATTATAATAATAATAATAATTGCAGTTTGTACATTAAGCACAAAGCAAAAGTATTTATTTTAATTTGCCAGTAACAAGGGGGAAGAGCAGTTCTTTTTGATGTGGTTCCCCAGAGGTTTCTTTCACAGGGGATCGTTCATGCTGAAGGATGACTCTTTGTGAGTCCAGAGGTAGGCCTAACTTTGGCTTTAACCCTTGGAGTGCCAGAAGCAATGCATTCCATACCACTCTGGCACTCAAAGGGTTAAAGTGGAACTCTCACTTTGTAACAAATAGGTAATTTTTAAAGAGCTGTTAAAAGCACCTATATCTGTTGGTCATGTTTTATTTAAAACAATTGTTTATTATATATTTAGCTTTATGTGATTGTCAGTTGGTACAAATCTGGCTGGCACTGCAGGTACGGCAAGACTTCTCATATCAGCTGATACTTCCTACCAACATACATAAAGCAAATCATCTCAAATTATTGTCTAAAATAAAAAGTAGTTAACAAAAATAAAGGTGCTTTTGACAGCTTACTTTTGTTACAAAGTGACAGTTTTGTCTGTTTAGCAGTTCTATACATCTTCTATTTTTATGGCTGATGAAGGACCTTTACAGATAAATGCACATAAGATCAGTTAGGCAGGGTAAGGAAGGAAGCTATCCCCCATTTCTCCATGGGGAAATGACTGGGAGCAATACCACTGCCTGAGTCAGCTGACAGCATGTTGATGCCCTCTTATCTGAGCTGTCCTCACCTCTCAAGGTCATCTTAATTTATACCTATTTGTAAATTAAATTCTGTCTCAATTTTTCTCCATATTTGTATCTTTGTAGGCTATTAGACAAGAGGAGAAACAAAAGCACAAGGACTGAATGACTGAAGAAATGCTGGGTTGAATGTTAACAAGGCAGGGGGATAATTGAGGATTCTGTAAATCATGGCCTCCCATTCATCACTTCACACTGCTTTAGAGACATCTCTTGCATTCCAAGGGGTTAATGTTTTCCAATTATGTTTGTAATAGTTATATAATTAGATAAAATATCAAGACCAAATTGTATAGAGAAAGTTTAGGAGCACTAAAACCCAAACCCCTAAATATCTCTATGGCACTGATTCTGGAAAAATGGCACAAACCAACTATACCCTAGAAAACCAATAAAATACCCACAATTCAGATTAATTTAAATGTGGCCCTTGGAATGCTATCAGGGTCTCCAACACATTGAGAAGTAATGAGGTGACAGCCTCTCTAGCATTAACCCCATGTTAATGCTGTGAGTGCCAGTGCGGTATGCAATGCATTGAAAATAATTGTGTTATGCAACCCCCTGATACTCAAAGCTCCAAATAAATTAATGTGACTTTCTATTAGTCTCTATGATGAGGGAGGTTGCCCCAGATTTGCGCAAGACATAAGATTTTAGAACCAGGAAAACAATTCTGATTTCTAGGCTCCACTATTAGACTATATATTAATGGTATCGGTGTGTTGGACAGCCCCTCTGGCACTCAAAGGGTTAAATCAGTGACCTGGGTATTTTGTTTGTTTTACCTTTTGCTAACGCTGGGATATTAAACAAAGCCAAAAGATTGAGAGATGCTGACCAAGAATAAACAAAGCTTAAAAGCTAATTCTTTGGCACGGTACCCATCCAGGGGCAGTCATTCAAGTGTTTAGCTCTCTTGTGCCACTACAGAGGTAATGTTTTCATGTACATATTAAATCCCAGGCACGTTTTCCCTGGACTCTTTTGACATATGTCTGTTGAAACTCTTGGGCTGTCCCCTTAAGGGTATGCTTACTCCAATAATGAATTCCTTGTTCTCTGTGAACAGGGAGGCCAAGTGCACATCAAAGACAATGCCAGCAGACAAAGAAAATCTGGAGTTTGCTAATAATTTTCTGCAGAGGAGATCTGCCTGGCATTTTGAGCTGGGCTGTCCTTATATGCGGTACGTCAAACTATTACGTACTTCAATATATGCCATCACATAAGACAGGTAAAATAGAATGTTCATGGACAAAGCCAACAAACTAGCTATTAACCATCGGAGTGCCAGAGGGGTATGCAATGCATTGCAAAGCAATGTGTTGCATACCCCTCTGGCACTCAGAGGGTTAAGTGTTGTTTGTTCCCTGTTATTGTCTCTCACAGTAGGCTTTGTGTGTTACCCCCTAAGGGGGAAACAAACCTTCTATGTGGATCTATTATTCTAGACAATGTTTATTATAGTTTATGGTGTCCACTCTAAGGGTGGACTTATGTGGATTTCTTGCTATCTGTCCCTTGTAGGATCATTTGCCCCTCGCTGATTATTTCTGCAGAGGCAGAAAGGTATGTTCAGTGGCTTGTTAGGACTCTGAAGCACAAGAGATATGTATAGCATGTAAGTCTAGTGTGTCTTTGTGTGAGGGGTCAGGCTCATATGCATATGGGATTGCCTCCCCTGTAAAGGAACAAAATGGGTAAAAGAAGACTGACTGATCTTAAGTGGGTACAATCCTACAAACAAGCCACTAAGCTTTGTTCATTCTTGATAAGGATCAACCACTGCTTTGGGCTATGCCTAATATCTGACCTGTCAGCAGTACTTGAGATCTGAGGTTTCCTCTGCTGGATCAATAGACTGAAAAAGATTTGGTTGCCAATTTTTGCATCTGATTTTGTCTCAAAACTGCTATCGCAAAGATAAAAAAAACAGTTAATTCTTTTCAATAATAACAAATGAAGCACAAATTATTTTATTTTTTTTTCAGTCAGAACTGAGAAGTTTGACCTGCATAAAATATTGGTATCTGCAATTTGGGCCAACAAAATCATAATTGCCTGCACATTCTAAAAACAGAATCTATTCTCTTAAAGTAATAAAAGTAACAGTAATGCCTTACCAATTGTAGGGACAACAGTAATCTTGTAACCTTTAATCCTTTCAGTCGGCCTTTGCCATGACATTCGCACTGTATTCTCATTTACTATTTCAAAGTTTAAGTCTGTTGGTGGGCCCACTGAAATAAAATGTTTATAAAGGAAAATTAGTAATTTATATATATAAAAGTTATCGCACCCTTACATGCATGCTAACAAAGGAAATAATGCATCAGCTGAGCCCATACTCCGGGCAGTTGAATGCATTGTTAACCCTCTGGGTGCCAGTACTGGTAGGATACCTCTCTGGCACTCAAAAGGGTTAAAACAGGCAGTACCTGCTAAAGTGTACTGCTCATGCACATCACAGGTTGCAATAACAGAACAGAAAACACAGATACAACATAACATACATGTAAAGCAAAGCTTACAAAGCATGGCTTTGCTTCAATTTGTTTCCAACATCATAGCAGAAAGTTGCTGGAAAAAATTTCAAGAGGCGCTGACAAAAATGACATAAGACAATAATACATATTACAATGCACAACACAAAACATTTACATCTTGAGTTGCTAAATCATATGGGAATGACCAGCAAAATCAAGAACACTTGAGATCACACTTAGATACAGATAAAATCACAGAAAAGAAACCAGATTTGAAAATACCTTGTGTGACAATCAAAGAGTAATTTGTACATGCTTAGTGCAGATCATGCCAAAATACAACAGACTGATTACAGTCACACTCAGTATACCTAGCCTGCAATACAAGCTCTACTCACACGCTAACAAGTATTCTATATATTATTACTGTAGTGTTACTAAAAGTGCCAACATTTTAGCTTTTCAAGAATATAGTATCCTCTATCTAGGACCTGTAATGCTGAAGAACATAGTGGTGATATTACCATTCTCACTATGATGCAGTATTTAAGGGAGTACTTTTTGATTTACTGGCACCACTTAAAAAATTACAAAATATTAGGCTCACATATGCTCGGAAATATACTCTTCTTGGGACATGAAATTTTTTACATTTTCTTGAAGAATCATCAATAAAATGTGTTGAAATACATTTCTGAATATGTAACTAAAATATAAAGCACTATGTTCATATATATATATATATATATATATATATATATATATATATATATATATATTAGTAAATCATATGAGCTACACGACATGTTACCATGTAGGTCATTTTAAAGTGAGCCTTTTTATAATACAAATTTGAGTAGTTCAATTTGCTAAAACACATAAATGTTACTACTAAGAACACACACACTACTACTGAGTACACATATACTAAGCCCACATACACTGCTACTAAGCACATACACACTATTACTAAGCACACATACACTGCTACTACTAAGCTCACACACACTATCACTATTACTAAGCACACGCACAGACACAGACTACTATTAAGCTCACATTCACTACACGCTATAGTACTATAGCTCTGTAAGAGAATAAAAACAGTTTCTGCAGCAGGTGCATGGCTCCATACTCGAAGCAGCATTTTGATGCCAAAATGCCAGTATGGCTTTTCCACAAAACACTGGTTAATGATGAAAAGATGAAATCAGGGCATGTTGATGCACATTTGTTTAGAATACTGCGAGCAAACAGTAGAAAGGGCTCTTTAACTCACATAAAACTGCAAACAAATCAGAAGAGCTGATGACAGAAATGATTGAAGGGTACAAAAAGAAATAATTTGCATGGATATTATTTCATGGCCTCATGCAAGATACATGAAATCTTGATTTGTTTGAGCTCCCCAAAATGAACAAAAGCCTCCATGTACAGATTGCATTACACACAGACTTTTTGTGTCTTATTTTATAATGATATTCACTTTTTTATGACACTTGTTATAAATCAAGGTTATTGTTTTTTATTATTTTTGATTATGAGAGTATCTAGGCAAATCTTTAAATCCTCCCCCCCCCCAAAAAAAATAAATAAATAAAATAGAGCCTTTTAAGGAGTAGAAATTATTGAATATTATTGGAATTCAAGGCAGCACTTTCCCAACTCCAAAACAGTCTATTTCTACCTGACATCTTCAAATGACTTCTACAGAAGTCACAACATATGGTTATTTTAAAGCAAGGATCAAACCTTAAATTAGTTAAAATGACATAGATTTCGGCATCTGAACCATTTTTCCATGCATTCAACTTAAATTTATATACAGATTTTTTCATGCACAGTTGAGATATTCTCAGTGCATATGTATTTGATATCTTCTCACATCTTTAGCTGTTCTTGGTGTATTCACAAATGACAGTCGTATTTATATTGATCACATTGGGCGGAATGGTAGGAATGTGTGCAATCAGTATTTGCAGTGTTGTTTTTATAGAAAAATTATTAATGCCAAAATGTTACTGAGCTGATCGTGGTTTTATGAATTGGCAAACGCATTTCAAAAAGTGGGCATAGCTAAAATGTCTGCCATTTTGTGAGAAGATTTGCAATTACTGATAATTTAGCAAAACAGTTGGCACACATTTTCTTATGTCTGGCTATCTTTGCCATTCATTTAGGAGCATGTTCTATTCAGCATCAAGAAGTTAGTATGTTTTTTGCATGAAAGCATGATCAACTGCAAATAGCACATCAGTTTATGGCTTTCATATTAGAGCTAATGCCTCACTTTATTGCACTCCAGCCAACAAATGTTACCTGTTTCTTTTGAATAATACATATATATGAAATTCCAATGCTATGTTTCTAATGATCTGCTCTATTCATGTGTTTGAACAGTTCAAGATTTTAAAGTTGCTGAACTGTTGCTGCTGCATACAATGTTCTTCTACTTTATTGAGAACAATCATCGTATGACCTATAAGCATGTCTCCATAATCTCAGACTAACATGTCCTTTAGAGATTAACTTTTTATCATTTATGGATGATGTATCATCCAAGTACCTTAACAGGTAAAAGCAAATTATTATATATGAACATTTAATCATGATAATATGGTGGCTCTGCTATGCATAAAGATTCTGGAATAATTTAAGTTTCAGCAAATATACTGAAAATGATATACTAAGAACTGGACCATACCAACTGCACCATAGGGAACAAATGAAAAAAAAACTAAGTTCCCAATAATTAAAATGGGGATTTTAACCCCTCGCTTATTAAAGAAACCTCCAAAGCATTGCGACCAATGCATGGATAGCTTTCTAATATGCAATATGTTTAAAGCTCCACTTCAATAAAAATAAATGTTTATTTTCCCCTGTGATGGAATTGGTTTGCCTATCTCCAGTTCTACTTAGCGTACTGACCTCATTTTGCACTTCTACTGGTATTAATAATATATATTCATTAAAGTTTTTACCAAGAAGGATCTTTACTCTACAGTGCATAAATGAGAAATATTTCCCATTTAACATTTATTTCATGTTTGTTTTAACTGACAAAAGATGTTTATACATTTTGTATTAATTGATACATATGCACTGGAATTAAAAAATAATTACATGCTTAACTGCAGAGTTTATAATTTAAACATACGTGCACAAGCTGTTATGAAGAACATGTTATGAAACATAATAGTCTCTGTTGAATATAAATTATTCAAGGAATATCATTATAAAATACTATTTCGGTAGCAATGGCTCAGGACAAATTTAATGCAAAGGCAGACACAACTGACCTGTGCATGCTTCAAAAAGGGATCAGTACATGGTAAAGAGGTGACACCAACCTGGACATAATTTGACCTGTTGCTGAAGAAGGCTTAGACTTTAACTTATGGTGAACAGTAGCAGCCCAACTTAGTTAACTCCAAAAGACCGGATTCCAAGAAAAAGCTGACTGTGGGGAAAAAGCTTTAGCATCTGAAAAATCTGTAAACCTGATCAAGAACATATGGATGTTGTGGCACATCATTCCAGTGAATCTGCCATTGTGTAGGATTGTTGCAGAAAGTACCTCCATACTTATCATTGGCACCATTTCATCAATATGTATAGACAGAAGAAACTCACAAAGGTTTTCATGCATGAGGGTCTATCTCTTATTAAAGAAACATATGTAATACTTTTCCATCCATCAATGTTTTATAAGTTCACATTTAAACAGATCTGAGGCATAAACATGAGATATACACCAACATTTAGCTACCAGTCATATAACTCTATAGCCACAGTGTTTGCTCCTGTGAATGTTTTATTGTGTTAGTGAGACTAAGACATAACTCTACCAACAGTAGTTATTACAACACAGTACAAACGTATGTGAAGATCCTTCTATTAAGCATTATAAGTAGAATAATTTAACAGAACTATTTTTAATTTTTAATATTTGCCATGTGGTGCAATATGAAATGTTACTGCAGACAACTGGTTCTTTTGAATGATAGAACAATCATGTGTAATCTAATATGCACCACCTTATATGTACATAATTTCAGGTAGATATCTTACATTTTCCTCAAAACATAGACTTCACTGTTTCACAGATGAAATTTTAGATCTTTCTGCAGTAGTGGGTTAAATGTTAAATGTTAGAGCATTGTTCAAAATATAAGGATCATGAACTTACCGTTAAATCATTTTCTCTTAGTCCATGTGAAACACAGGAATCATGGGGTGAAGTTCCTTACTCCAGAGGGCAAGGTGTTTTTCCTCCAGCTTAACCCCCACCACTCAATTTCATGTATAGCAAAGTAGCAGAAAAAAACAAGAGAGAAAGGAAAAAGAAGGAAATCCTCTGAACAAAGACCCCAAGCGGACCCCTCTGACCTGGCACTTCAACCACATATTTTTTTTCCTGTGTTCCACATGGACTAAGAGAAAAGGATTTAATGGTACTTTAATTAACATACTCTTTTCTCTTATGTCTGTGAAACACAGGAACCAAAGTATCCAACACAATTCCTGGGAGGAAATGAGAAGTAAAACCTCCAGTGGAGACCAGTATTCCAAAGCATTAATTGGCACCATATAAACCTTAAACCTCAAACCACCAAACTTGCATACCAAGCAAATTAAGAAGAACCAACAAGATTCAGAACTCTGCATAGTGAGAAGCTAGGAAAGAATTCTTGGTAGAAGGTTCAGAGCAAAATGAAGGAAGGACAATTTCCTCACTGAAAATCCGAGATGAAAAAATCTTATCCTAGTAAAAAAACAGGAAACTGGGGGAGAGGGGAGGTTTAGAAGACAGAGCTTGTAGTTCAGCCTCTCCAAACAGAAACAATGGCCAGGAGGAAGCCCATCATAAGCTGCAAAGGAACAAATGAAAGAGGCTCAAAAGGAGGCCTCTGGAGAACTCCTGACATCAGGTTTATATCTGACAGATGAGTGGGATACCTGAAGGTAGTGAAGGAGTGAGCCACTCAATGGACAAAGGTCTTGACGTCAGAGAGAAAAGCAATCCACTTCTGAAAAAGAACAGAGAGGGCTGAGATCTGAACCCTAACAGACCTTAGACTGAGAAGCTTGTTGATATCATTCTTCAACAAAGGCCAGAATAGCAGAAAGACTATAGAACTGAGGGAGACACATTCTAATCAGCACACCACTGGCAAAACAAAGACCAGATCCTATGATAAGCCTTGGATGGAAAAGGCTTCTTATCCTGGACATAGTGAGAATGACAGCATCAGAGAAACCTTTTTCCTACAGGATGTTTCCTTCAAGAGTCATTCCAACCATACCACCTGATAGCAATAATGTGGACCTTGAGTCAGGAAATCAGGCCTGAGAGGAAGGTGAATTGGTTCTGTAATGGACAGTTTGAGAAGATCAGTGAAACAAGCCCAATAGCACCAAATGGTAGTGATCAGAATGGCTTGAGCCCTTGCCATCTTGATCTTCCTCAGCACCCAGGGAATCTGAGGAAATAGTGGAAACACATAAGCCTAATGACAACAGGGTCCTTCTTCACAGGGCAGAAGAGTGGAAACTTCCAGTTATTGCAAGATGCCATGAGATCCAGAGTGGATACCAGGTGATCTAAGACTCTCATGCAATCCCTTACTATCACCAATGTCCAGGACATTTCTTCACTAACATGAATACCTCATACAGTGCCTAGTGAGACCAGCTACACCTCAATGATGAGGCTAAATAAGGCCAAAATGTATGTTGGGGGTTGGCTGTTTCTCTTGTTCACAGAGGAATTTC
This sequence comes from Rhinophrynus dorsalis, assembly GCA_037306005.1. Classification (NCBI taxonomy): domain Eukaryota; kingdom Metazoa; phylum Chordata; class Amphibia; order Anura; family Rhinophrynidae; genus Rhinophrynus; species Rhinophrynus dorsalis. Next base: position 327,157,488 of record CM074720.1, on the reverse strand, counting down.
CTAGAACTTCATTGTTGTACTGCCATTTTGACAGTATCAGTATGATGTGCTATAGGATATTTCCTCTCTGTGAAATGCACTAGTGACCAAAAAGAAATTGCACCCTGGGTAGGATACCATTTTATAGAGCCTGATACATTTTATAGTAGGTTCATTGCTAGTTGGGCATCTCTGACTAGCTCTTTGCATAAGTCAATTATCCTTGGAATTGGTCACCTCAATGGTAATAGGAGAATCTAGATGTGCACCCTTTGCTCACAGTGCGTAGATAGATCACCTACACCTCAATGACAAGATCCAACAAGGATGAAATATATGTTTGGAGTTGGCTATTTCTCTTGTTCACAGTGGAATTGCCTGGCACTTGCCTGGCATGGATGGGCTGCCATTTTGGCAGGATCAGTGTAGGCACTAGTGAGCTAAAAGAGATTGAACCCTGGGTATGATCCCATTCCTATAGCTCCTGCTAAATTTTATAGCAGGCTAGCTACTAGTTGAGCATTTCTGACCAGCTCTTTTGCATGTGTAACATGAAAACACCAAGCCTGGATCTTATCTTCCAATAGAAATACCCTCCCTTGGAGAGTATCGAATCTCGTGCCCAAGAAGTACAGAAACTGAGAAGGTACCAGGGAGGATTTTTTAATGCTGAGCACCCAACCTTGCTGCTGCTTGAGAACTCAGACTTGAATCTGTGAGCTGTGCATGGCTTCTGAAGGAGCCTTGAGTAGAAGATTGTCTGGAAGATCCCTTGAGCATGGATGTGGACTTCCAAGGTAGCCATGATCTTTGTAAAGATCCTTGGAGTAGATGCTAGTCTGTAAGGGAGAGTGGCAAATTGGTAAAGACTGCTCTCAAACACAAAAAGTAGAAAGCGCTGATGGTCTGGTGTGAAAAGGGATGTGCCGATAGATGTCCTGGAGATCTAAGGAGGCAAGAAATTCGCCAGGACACATGGCAGCAATAAAAGATCGCATAGATTTCATCTTGAAAAGCGGAGCTAGCAGAAGGGATTTGAGATCTAAGCAGTATTCTTTCACTGAAGATTACCATCTTGAAAAAGACAAAGTTAGCCCCCTCTGGGTAAAGATAGAAGAGGATGTCCCAAATCATGCAAAGGTTGGCTTCTAAGCCTTAGATTTCTGGGCAGACAGGCATGGGGACTTTCACCCCTAGATGGCCCAAACTTGGGATAGGGAGGGTTAATGAAAGCCTCACATCTTCTTGGGAAAAAAAGGCCCATTTAGATGCAGTGTGTGGCAAAAGCATGCATTTGCCTCCAGTAGCCTCACCAATGGCCTTACATAGGCAATGCAAAAAAAGTTGTCATCCTTCAAAATGAAGAGTCACCAAATACTTTTAGGAAGATTGGTCAGCTAACCACGTTTTGAGCCCCAAGTTATGAGAAGTGGCTACAGAAAGGGCTGAGGACTTGAAAACTGCCTTAGTAAAGTATTCATTGGCCTCCATGATATTGGCTAACGTCCCTCCAATGGCTTCTAACAGTTGTTCAACCCAGATAGCCAGGACTCTACAGACCCATGCTGTAGCAAAAACAGGTTTCAGGGCAGCCCCAATGACCACAAAATTCACTTTTAAAAAGGAATCTAAGCACTTATCAGCTTGATCCTTAAGGACTGCTGCATCTGCTAAAGGCAGTGTGGTGTTTTTGGCATGAGGTGGGGGATTAATAGCAGGTGCGGTAGCCAACAGGAACAAGGCCTCAGCCAAGAAAGGATAAAGGTTGAAAATCTGTTTGTTAAGGAAGAGTCTCCTATCAGGTACCTTTCTTTCTTCCAGGATAATTTGGTCCAGAGGATGATGGCGAGGAAAAAATGGAGAGGGATCAGAGACCTGCAAAGTGTCTAAAACTGCTTTGAGAAGCACCTCAGCTGAGGGATAAGGGTATTCCTCAGAAGTATCCCCAAAGGACAGGGAAGAATCTATGTTCTCCCCATCAGTGTCAACCTGTCACCACAGTGGAATTGCCAACCAAATGAGATTGGCCTCTAAAGACAGGGTCAACCTGTCTAACAGAGGGCCTAAGGAGCCAAGAGTGGAGGAACCCTTGAATAGATGAAGGGACAGATGCAACTGAAGACATCAAAGACTTAACCCTAACTGGCCCTGAGGAACAGGTCACTTGAAACTGAGGGGAGAGGGTAAAGCTGGAGGGAAGGAAGGGAGCCCTGCCTTGCCCTCTAGAGGAGGGAACATTACATCAAGGTTCCTTTGTTCCACATTGGATGCAAGAGAAATTATATTATTTAATCATAAACTTCAAACAGATAAAAGGCTTGGTACTGCTTAAATTGATTTCAACATGCAATAAAAGAAACAATTTTATATAACACTGCATGTCTCCAAGAATTGTTACGGTTATTTATAAGTGTAAAATGTTTGATATATATTTCAGGTGCATCAATTAAAATTAATTTGTTTAAAATCCAAAAGAAACACATATGTCTAGATAAAGTGAAATATATTATTCATTACAGTCTGGGTAGTACGCTACATTGCTAGATTTAATCACATTAATGGCTCTTTCTGCCTAAATGTGTAGACATCAAAATGACAAAATGAGAGTTCCCGGGGGGAATTTTTATACTATGATTGCTATAATGTGTTTGGCCCCATGACCATAGAATTATATGCCAGTGCCCTTATTTACAAGCTAAAATGTATATATTTTTTACAGTACAACAGTGCCCTGATATAATGTGTTCTTGTGTAGTAACAGATCAGTCAAGGACATACATTGATAAGTATCTTCATCATCACATCTTAGAATTGAATTATAGTTAGAAAACATATTCAATAACACATGAACTTATATAATATAGAAAAAAAAGAGCTTAAGCATAATTTTCAGCAGGGATCACCTTCCTAGCTGAAGAAAAAATAAAAGTTTACTCTTTTTAAAGTCTTATTTTATACTGTATAGGAAATTATAGGAAATACATTGCCAACTTTCTTGAACATTAAAATGGCAACACCCTATAATTAACCCTCCATTAACAGGAAATTAACAGTGAGAATCACACCTAATTTAAAAAAAATGGCAATCAAACTGTATACTCTTAGACCCAGATCCTTAAAACTCAGTTAGGGGAACTTTATCTATGGAATATGTGATTCTTAAATAAACAGAAGGATTAACTCTGGTAGTAATTCTTTATACAGCAAGGAGATGTAGCTACTTATATATTTTGCATATCTGTAGTTGTCTACACTTGCTGATATCTTATGAAATCAGTTACCATCTACTCACAATAAACAATAGGTTTTGTCAGTCTGAATGAGATAGGCCATAGAAAATGAGTCTCACTCACACAATTCTTTAGAACTATGTAAGTAATTTCACAAAGAAGTGCCACTAGCCAGCTACAGACTGCCACAGAGGAGAAACACTAACACCTCCTAAACGTAACCCTCCACATCCATTAATCTGGCCACAAAATCAAGAACCAATGAATTAATTAGACATGGAAATCATGCTCCCAAAGGTGGACATGATTGTTTGTCTCAGAATCTGGGATTCCAAACTGTTCCCACAGAAATGTTCTTTGGAAGGAAGGCACATTTCAGTGGGATCCATTTATGGTTCTGGAATCCTGCAACAAAGAATAATATCTGCCTATGTGAACATGCTATCCAATACTAAAATAAAGATTAATGTTGATGAACCAATGCACACAAAACTGATTCATGGTAGACATTGTGATAAAGGGTATTTATGGAGTTTGTTATTAAATGGTGTTATTTAGACTAATAAGCAAACACTCTTACATGTATATTTCCCATTTAAGAAAGATACAAAATGTCAGTACCCTCAGCCAGCATGTCTGATTTTTACATAGCATAGCATTTGACAAGATTTTTTCATACATGACACTATAATGTTACAGGAGCAGTAAACTTTATTTATGATTTACCTGCTGAACAAAACAAGTGTAACCCCACTGTTGGGAGATGTATATTTCAAGATATAATAAAGTTTAAATTGTTGATTTTTTTACATCACAAATGCTTCCTAGTGGTCAGATTTCAGTTATTTTTTTTTTGTTGCATTCCATGGGGAAAATGAGTCACTGACAACAGTTCTTCATAGCTGTCAGGAAGTAATCACACTGTAACTCACTTCTTGACAGTTTGAATGGTTATAACTGACAGCAGTGGGAGTACCCTTGTTTTACTCAGCAGGAAAAGCCCGGTACCATGTAGTTCTGCTCTTTTAATACCCCTCTGGCACTCAAAGGGTTAACTCTAAGGCTCTATGAAGAAGCACAAAGTGGAAAAATGCTTACTTCATCTATAGATGGGTCTTTAACCCCCTGAATGCTAGAGAGGTCTCCAGAGTAATCCGTAGGAGAACTCTCTGGCATCCAAGGTGTTAAAGGTCTCACTTAAATCATTGGGAATTGTTTTCTGTTTTAGATGGTCTGCATAAGAATTTCTCCACTTTTGTCTTTATACTTATGGCCCTCTGCTTGAAATATGTTGTTTTTTTTTGTTGTTTTTAAGTAGAACAACTCTAATAAGAACCCCCCTGATTACCGTTCTATAGATAGGAAACCCAAGGAATTTTCCCTTATGCCTCTATATAAGAGATACTATCTACAGTCAGTCCTGGATGTCATGTCATGTCCATAGAAGCATCTCAGGACCTCAGACTTTGGTTACTGCTTATGGTCATGTGCACCCCACTGATAATTAGAAGGTTAAGTAGGTTCATGCACTCTGCCTGCTTCAGTCTGAAAAAAAACAGACTATCATGTGTGCCTCCATGGATATGATCAACCCTTAGAGTGACAGAGGGGCCGGCTCTTAGAGTACTTCCGGTTCTGGACTCCCAGAGCGGCATTAAGCCGCGCCAGGAGCCCTGAACTCCATGACTTGCCCGGACCGTCATTGGTCCTTAAGTGCCGGACCACCGTGACAGTCCTGGCACATCAATGGTCGCGACGGGGTTAAGCATGTTATCTCCTGAACAAAGGGCAAAATTCATTTGGGCCATTAGGATTTTCTGGCTCTAGCAAGGTAATTGGAGGGTTATAATTAGGAGGTGTGAGTTCTCCTTTAATATAACTGAAATAGTCCCTTCAGACCAGAAGTAGGCAACCTCTGACTCTTCAGCTTTTGGAGACTACAACTCCCATGATGGAGCTGTAATCTCCAACAGCTAAAGAGCCAAAGGTTGTCTATGCTGCTTTAGACTATACCAGGCCCTCCATAAGGAAATGTTCTTCCACCAGCTGTCCTTTAGCATCCTGGAACTTCCATTCTTTTTTCATTTAAGATACACACATTGGCGTCTGGGTTGTTTATAAAGAACATGCATTTACATATTAGTCAATGTTCAAACGTCTTGTTTACATAACAAAAATTAACTGTGAGAATCTTTAGAAGTACAGAATAATTGCCAAGGTCAAACTCTGTCACAAATTAAAAAAAAAATATGCACGACGTGTACACACATTTCCAAAATGTTTTATTAAAAGATGAATGTTTCTGAGTTCAAGTTGCACAGATGCCAAGTGTGATGGGCGTGGCAGGACTGTAGGGATAGTACTTTGTTCATGCTTACACAGGTCTCTTCTTCCAGAGCCTTACTCCTTGAAGGGTGGAGAGGGCACTTGCCAAGTGCCTCTCCATTTATAGAAAACAAGACTTTTATACCTTGATCCTGGGAAGAAAATTATTACGCACACAAGACAAGAGAGGACAAAGAGGAATGACAAACAAAAGAGAAAGATATAAAGGAATGGAAGAAAAGGAGTAGAAGGGGAGTTTCCACAGTCCTATACCACCAATCACTGAAGCTCATGTGCTAACAAGAATTGGGCTAATTCTGGGGCCAGTCAACAGCATCATAGGAAACAAATAAAATTTGCAAAATATCCATTAAACCTTTATTATGAAAAACTATATATATATATATATATATATACTGTTTTGATTTTTCTGTAGAGTAAAAAAAGGCTAATTCAACTGCTAGGAGATGCTTAGTTTCAAATGTACTACAGTTCAAACTGTTATTAATTTTTTTATTAAACTGTTATCAACAGTGACACTAAGGAATGATAAAGTGGAGATAACTTCTCCAGTGATATCACTTCTCCAATTGCTATGTTATTCTATGGGGTCCATTCTCTAAGATCTCTAAAGCTGGAGACATCTTAGTACATTGGCTCCATAGAATAACAAAGTACTTGAAGATAGGTGAGTCACAGTTCTTCAAAGAATGACAGAATGCATACCTCCAAAGTGTCCCTCTTTAGGAGGGACAGTGCCTCTTTGAGACCCAAATCCCTCTGTTCCTCTTTCCCACCTTGATGTCCCTCTTTTTATGAGCTCAGACTGTGTGGCATGTATATAAGTGTATCACATTACTTCACAGCAATAAAACTAACATTAGTGTTTATTTAAACGTCAGTACTTGTGTTGATAAATTAGTCTGTGTATATAATATACTTTGGTCTTACTCTAAATCATTTATTCATTTACACAAAGAACTGTCAACAGGTCATGCAATGACATATATATTCTCAGTAATGCCCCACCCACCAGCCACATACCCAGCAACATCACCTAAAACAAAAGTGCCCCTCTTTGTCCTTTGGAAATGTTGGTAGATATGCAGAATGTGACAGAAACAATTCTACTTCTTCAAGAAAGTTTGAACTGTTATATCTTTTGAATCTATCATCTCACAACAGTGAGAATACATTTTTCTACTCAGAAGGACATTTCTAAAATATATGAGGGGACGTTTCACAAAAAAACTTTATGGATCCTTTAAATGGCATTTCTAACCCCTTGGAAGCTAAATTTGGAGACATCTCTAGCATTCAAGGGGTTTAAAAGACAAATTTAAGCAATTTTTATTTGGCCCCTTGTAGTGTAGCCAATTTGCCACAGAATTGTTCCAGCTCTACTTAGTACATCAGCCTCAGTGTGTTTATCACTATAATTTACATGGAGATGGGATCGGTTACCTTCAGCCTCTATGGAAGATAAGAGCAAGACAGCACAGAGGGCTGTCACTGCTGAACACAGCCGGATTTTCATTTCTCTGTCTTTTCCGGGTCACAACAACATGAATGGATCTGAAAGCATAAAAGGAGTAACATTTAAGGGCTAGGAAGAACAGAGTTTATCTTGTTTCTATCTTAGTTTTCACTCAGCTCAGAAAGGGCTAACACCAGATCACCACAGAGCTCCAGACAAAAAGGTGCCTGTGGTAACTTGCACTGTGAAGCTCATACCACGCTGTCTGTGTAATGCTGTACAGGTTTTAAGCAGCAGGATGGAAATACTTTGGGGTTTACGCACTAAGGATTGATAAAGAGGTGATAAAGAGGAGATGACTTCTCTAGTGATATCACTTCTCCAGTTCCTGTGTCATTCTGTAGACCCTAGTGAACTAGCTTTAAAGCCCGTGTACACGGGCCAACACTGGCGGCGCTGCAGTCATGCACAGTATTGACTGCCTGAACGCACCGTGGTTGATATGGAGTGGGGCGCTCAGAATTCAGACCGTGGTCCTCTCTGTGCACCTTCCTGGTACCAAGCGCTCACAGGAAAGTGCGCAGAGAGGACTCCGGTCTGAATTCAGATCGCCCCGCTCCATATTAGCTGCGGCGTGGGCAGTCTCTAGTGCGCATGACTTCAGTGCGCACAGAGGTCTCTACTGCGCATGATGGCTTCTGACAAAAATCCTAGTGAATTATAATATAGGATAGGGTCTATAGAATAACATAGGAACTGGAGAAGTGATATCACTGGAGAAGTCTTCTCGACTTTATCACCTCTTTATCACACCTTAGTGCATCTTCCCCAATGTTCCAAATACATAAAAGAAAAGGAGATGAATTCTGCAAAAACCAATTGCGCTGATAGCATTCCCAAAATCTCCATTGATTTAAATGGGCTTTTATCCCCTTGAATGCTGGAGAGGTCTCATATTTAAATCAATGGGAATTGCTTTTTGCCACAGATTTTCTGCATTTTCTTCATGTATAAGACCCACTGTAATAATATCATGACAGAAGAAACATACAAAGTTAATCCTGTGGTTGCTAGAGGCATAGCCAATGAATTGCTTTGCAATGTGTTCGAGATATTTCTAGCATCCTAGGGGGGAGATTCACTAAAGAATGATAAAGAGGTGATAAAGCAGAGATGACTTCTCCAGTGATATTACTTCTCCAGTTCCTATGTTATTCTATAGGGCCTATGCACTAAGATCTCCAGAGTTGGAGACATCTTAGTGCACTGACACTATAAAATAACATAGGACTTGAAAAGAAGATTTTAGTCTTACCTGTTAAATCCTTTTCTCTTAGTCCATACAGGTTACTGGTAACTTTGGGTAGGCGATCTGCCCCTTTAAGTAGGCAGGAATAAATCTAGAAGTGAATGCAGGGGGTGGAACCTACCTTCCCTCCTTGGCTACAGCTAGCCAATCAACTCCAGTAAGATTTGAGACACTAACTATTGACTAGATAGAAGGGAAAGAAGACTCCTGTGAGCATGCCGCCGAAGGACCCCCACGGTCTGCCACAGGAGAGCCAAGCATGGTCCCTTGACAGGGTGGGAGACCAGTAACCTGTATGGACTAAGAGAAAAGTATTTAACAGGTAAGACTAAAATCCGCTTTTCTCTGTCGTCCAATACAGGTTACTGGTAACTTTGGGATGTACAACCATTGAGTTTCCCATAGGCGGGAAGTAAGGCAAGGACCAGGTGCAAGGCCCCCAAAGTCACCAGAGCAGATATGAACAATCAGATCAGAGATAGCCCAACAAAACAAATGAAGTGTTAACGGACAACAGGGGTAACAACACCTGGAACTGTTACACAGCACACTAAACTAGACACAACAGGGCTTAAAAGTGAAGGAAGCACCAAAGAACCGAAGAAGATCCTAGACAGGCAAGACTGCCTCCAGGATCTTCCTCCCAAAGCTGGCATCAGCCGATGCCAGCACATCAACATGGTAGTGCTTTGAAAAGGTGTGCACAGATGACCAAATGGCAGCCTTGCATAACTGATCAGCAGAGGCCTGATTCTTGTAAGCCCAAGAAGCCCCAATAGATCTAGTAGAATGAGCGATGACCCGAAAGGGAACAGGCTTCTTCCTTCACTTGTAAGCCTTACGAAAAGTGGACTTGATCCAAGACGCAATAGTCATTTGGATTCAGGTCTCCCTGCCCTGGGCCCTCAGGAACGATGAACAGTGTGTCAGACTGTCTAATGGACTCAGTGCGATGTACATAAAACTTGAGACAATGCACCACATCTAACAAGTGTAGATCCCTCTCCTTGTCAGAAGTAGGGTCAGGGCAGAAGGAAGGCACCACAATCTCCTGATTAATGTGGAGACCCCCTTCGGCAGAAACTTCTGCGAAGTGCGAAGCACCGCCATGTCTTTGTGAAACACTAAAAAGGGTGGTCTACAAGACAGAGCATGTAGCTGCGTGACACGGCGAACAGACATGATCTCCAGGAGAGAGGCCATTTTCCACGTCATCAGACGTAGAGGAATAGTAGCCAAGGACTCAAAAGGAGGTCACAGAAGGACGCCCAAAACCGAGTTAAGATCCCACTGAGGAGCGGGAGTCTTGAAAACAGGATGAGTATGAGCAACGCCCTGGAAGAAAACCTTGACATCAGGAAGAATAGCAATGCGCCTCTGAAAGAAAACAGAGAGAGCAGAAGGGAATTCAAACTGAGGCCCTTATCCACACCATCCTGCAAGAAAGCCAGGACAGTAGGCAGATCACAATCCTGAGAAAGGTCCCTATCAGCACAAGAGAGAAAAGTCGACCAGACACGATGGTAGACCTTAGAAGAAACAGGTTTGCAGGCGCTAAGCACTGTAGCCACCAAACCAGAAGAAAAAACTTTCTTCTTCAGTATTGAGGATTCAATTTCCAAGCCATCAAATCTAGACGATGAACATCCTCCTTCCACAAGTAACCCTGTAGAAGAAGATCCGGACAGCAAGGGAGCCAGAATGGCTCCACCAATGACAGATCCAGAAGCTCCGGAAACCAAGACTGTCGAGGCCAGTACGGAGCAATCAGAATGACTGGACAACGCTCCAGTCTCAATTTCCCTAACACCCTGTGCAAAATGGGTATGGGAGGAAAGATGTATGCCAGAGGAAATAACCAAGGAATGGACATGGCATCCACCACTAGAGCTAGAGGATCCTTATAGCGAGAGCAGAACCTCGGAGCCTTCCAGTTGTGTCTTGTCACCATCAGATCGATGCAAGGAAGACCCCACTTCTGAACAATGAGGGTGAACACCTCTAGGTGCAGTTCCCACTCTCCTCTGTCCACCGTGTGTCGACTGAGGAAGTCCTGCCATGACGTTGTCTACTCCAGGAATATGCACTGCGGATATGGCAGGAACATGTTCTTCTACCCAGGACAAAATAGCCTTGACCTCTAACCAAGCGGCGAGACTTCTTGTTCTACCCTGCTTGTTGATGAAAGCCATGGCTGTGGCGTTGTCGGACTGGACCCGGACTGGGCATTCTTCCAGCTGGGGTGTCTAATGGCGAAAGGCTTGAAATATCTCCCGAAGCTCCAATACGTTGATGGGAAGGAGAGATTCCTCCCTGAGCACTCAGGCGACCCAGGACCGCTCCACAGCTGGAGAGGCTGGTATCCATCGTCACCATGGTCCAGAAGGATACCAGGAAGGACTTGCCCTTCAGCAGATTGGAGAGGTTGAGCCACCACAACAAACTGAGTTCCACAAGAACAGGGAGGGATACTGACATCTTCAGAAGGTCCAGCTGACCCCTGCACACCTGGATCCCAAACATCTGTAGTTCCCTGGTGTGAGCCATGGCAAATGGGACCGTTTCTATGGTGGAAATGAATTTCCCCACTAGATAGGACAGCTTCTTGGTTGGAACTGGATCGTGAGCGAGAACAGCAGAAACCCTGTGGGTGATATGGTGAGGCACCTTGTCCGTGAGAAACACCATGCTCTGCTGAGTGTTGAAGAGAAGGCCCAGGAATACCAGACGCTGGGATGGGACAAGATCTGAGTTGTCCATGTTGATGATCCACCTGTGATGGGTAAGAGCATGAATGCAGTCCTGAACCTGCTGATCAAGAAGTTCCGCAGAAGGGGCTGTCAGAAGCAGATCGTCCATCTATGGAGTAACTCTGATGACGTCCTGATGGAGGACAGATACTAAAGCTCCCAGGACATGGTTGAAGACTTGAGGAGCTGTAGTCAAACCAAAGGGAAGAGCTGAAAACTGAAAGTGGCCTTGGTCACAGGTAAATCTGAGATACTGCCGACTTTCTGGATGAATGGAAATGTGTAGATACGCGTCCTGAAGATCCAGAGATCACAAAGGAATGAGATCCTTCAAATCCAAAATGGGAGGACAGACGCCATCCTTCTTGGAGACCACAAAGAGGTCTGAGTAAAAACCCATACCTCTGTCCCAAATTGGAACAGGTTCCAGAACATTCTTGTCCAGAAGGGCCTGGATAGCGCCATAGAACAGACTGTGTTTCTCTACACCCTGGGGCATATGAGAGGGAAAAAAATGGAAGGGAGGAAGAGAGGCGAAAGGGATCCTGTACCCTTCCGCCACCACCTGTAAAACCCATGAATCCACCACTGAATCCTCCCAGATGCTGTGGTAGTGATGCAGACGGCACAGCCGAGTGGGGACCTGGGTTCGATGAGTCATGCCGAAGAAGGCTTGAAACCTTAGGCTTGGAGGAGACCTTGGGCTTCCACTGCTGTTTGGGTATGGAGGAGGAACATGGAGCTGAGGGAACCGCCTGGTCCACCAGACGTGTCTCAGTCTGGAAGGAACAAAAAAGCTGATTACGCTTGAGAGGCATCTTCTTCCTGGGAACCATAGGCAGAAGGGTACTCTTGCCCCCTGTGGCCTCATTAATCAGATCCTTAAGATCTGGCCCAAACAAAGAGGTGCCTTGAAAAGGCAATGAGAGCAAAGCTTTCTTGGAAGCAATGTCAGCAGACCAGATCTTGAGCAAAAGAGCTTGTCTGGCAACCACAGACATGGTGGAAACCCTTGCCATCAAACGGATGGCATCAAATAAGGCAGCAGAAACATAGTGCTGGGCCTCAGAAATGCTGGCAAGAAGCCGCAACATATCTGAAGTAGGAGCACCCTGACTGGAGCTGTTCAGTCCAGACCGCAATGGTCCGGTTCATCCAAGTCGCAGAGAACGCTGGACACATGGCAGTACCAGCACTGGCAAAAATGGACTTGAGGGAGACCTCAAGTTTCTTGTCAGTCCAGTCTTTCACAGCGGAAGCAACAGCAACTGGCAAGGAAATGGAGACAGGAGCATCCACTTTGGGGGGATGAACCCACTGAGCAAGCGTCACCTCAGAGAAGGGGTAAAGCTTGGCAAATTTCTTGGAAACAGAAGGTTTCCTGTCCAGAGACTTCCACTCATCAGACACAAGGCGGTCAAGAGTGGGTTTAGGTGGTAAAACAAGTATAGGGCCTTTTAGGCTCCTGAAATACATCAGAGGGATCCGAAGAAACCTCCTGAAGTAAGGGAATGTTTAGGGTAGTTAAGACGGCTCTGATAAAGCCCTCAGCCGAGGTATCAGGATCAGCCTCAAAGGGGTCCCCAAAAAACTGAGAAGAGCCCAGAGCAGAACATTCCTCAACATCCAAATCCACCAACAGTTCCTCCTCAGAGGAATCTAATACGTCAGGTACTCCCTGCGGTTTCGGCAGGGAAGATCTGGTGGAAGAAAGGGTCTGCCAGGAGTGGAAGACCCCCTGTAACTGGGATGGAAAGAGTTGAAATGTAGACCAGAGGTCTCTAGTAGCAGCCTTGAAATCTTGCACCCAAACTGGCTCTAATGCATGGCTGGAGGTCTCTGGGAGAGACTCAGGAACATCAGAACATGCTGGGCATAAATGACCTGAGAATTCTCTAGGTAACCCTTAATGACATGACGAGCAATGCACAATAGGGGACACAGAGGCCCCAGCGTCCTTAGTCTTAGGTCTGGCCCCAAGCTTGAACAGATTATACATTCTCACAGTGTTAAAACACTTAAAGTATAAGGAATCACCCAAATACAGTGTGTAAGATTAAAATTTCACCCTAGAAATCGCACTTATCTGGCAGGCGAAGGGTTAATCTGCAGAGGAGAGAAGGAGAGTCCAAGCCCTGCGTAGGATACTCGTTCAGGAAAAGGCACAAAATGGCTGCCACAGCGGAAGTCAATCAGAAGCGAGCGCGCAAAGCAAGCACTCATGGGAAATGTAGTTTTCCCACAAAAAGTACCCCATTAGTGCCCGAAGCCCCCTGAGCCCCCCAAACACATAAAACGTTAACCGGATGACAGAGCAAGGGCAGACAATTAAAATAAGCCACCTCTGAAGTCGCTACGTTGAGCGGTTGCAGAGATATGTCCCAAACTGTACAGTCCCATAGTAGTGAATGGAGCAATGGCGTCTACGCGGTAAAAGCAACACAAATTTTGCAAAGCTGAAACTGTGAAATAAAATTACATGAAACATCACTAGAACATGTTAGCAAACCCAAAAAACACTGAACCCAGTAGGAAAAGTGCCAATAACCCCCCAAAAGATGCAAAACTAGCAGCTAAAGGGTTAAGTTACCACAGAAACTTGCTCCAAAACACCCAATAGACATACAGATAAACCCAATGAGTGCAGGAGTGTGCAATAGGAACTCCAAAGGAAAACCCCTGTCCGGAGGGGCACTGTGGGACATGTGGACCTGCAGCACTCAAAGGGTTGCTCACCTTTCCTGCAGATCTTCTGTCTTCAGATTACCATGTGTTAAGAAGAAGCCTCAGTGGGCAACTCCTGAGGAAAGAACTTGAACCCAAGATTTTCCCTTAAGGTCCAGAAAAAGCACCTGGACACTGAGCTAGCCACATCTAAGGGCATTGTCAGTTATGGTGATCTGCCTAATGGTGGTATTCCATATCTAATAGAAAAATAAAAAAATAGCTAAAACTATAGCAGAACTGTTCTCTTGCCTGTGTCTTCACCAAGGAACAAATCTTACTGGGGCTGATTGGCTAGCTGCAGCCAAGGAGGGAAGGTAGGCTCCATCTCCTGCATTCACTTCTAGAATTGTTCCTGCCTACTTAAAGGGAAGGATCACCTACCCAAAGTTACCAGTAACCTGTATCTGACAACAGAAAAAAGTGATATCACTGAAGAAGTTATCTCCATTTGTTTATCACACCTTACTGCATAACCCCCAAGGAGTTAATGCTGAGGAAGGCACATATCACTTTTAACCCTTTGAGTGCAGAGGGGTATCCAACACAATGCAAAGCAATGCATTGGATACCTCTCTGGCACTCAAAGGGTTAAACCTTTTAGTTACCAGAGGGGTGTGCAACACATAAGGAAGCAATGCATTGCATATCCTTCCGGCATTCGAAGAGTTCAATTCATCCAGGCAACTCTGACACAAACGAGTGTGAGAATGAAGAAGCATTTTCCTAATAGAGAGTCCAAAATGCTCCTTTTTTGGAATTATGTGGGTTTTTTTGGAACATAATAAGAGCTGAAGTGATTTCAGTAGCAAAACATGTCTACACTTGGCTTTCACACAGAATGCCTATAGGACTTTGATTTTACATTATAAATAAACTGTGGCTTCTAATGGTACATTGTTTAAATTATAGTAGCATGTGAAACACTTTGGTCAGCAGTTTCCACTTGGTAAACAGTCAACCATACAATCACTTAGCAGACCAAACTCAGTCATATATCCCTTACCTCAAATGACTGTGGGTAAATCACCCTGTCTTCTGTCTTCTACAGTGCTTAAAGGAGAAGTAACACCTCATAATACTTACCCCTTCTTAACTTATAACATTTTAATGCCTCCTATGAATTTTACCCTTCTGCCTTTTTAAAGATATAATGGGGGTTATGAGCTAAAGTGTGATAAAGAGGTGATAAAGTGGAGATGACTAGTCCTGTGATACCACTTCATCAGGTCCTATGTTATTCTATAGAGCCTATGCACTAAGATTCCCCAGGTCGGAGAAATCTTACTGCATTGGCTCCACAAAATAACACAGGACTTGGAGAAGTGATATCACTGTTGACATTATCTCCGCTTTATCACCTCGTTATCACACCTTAGTGCAACTCCCTCAACATCTTTAATCAGTCCTAGATGTCATACCCATGGAAGAAGACATGACAATTTCTATACAGACCTTGGTGCACCAAGTTTGCCATCTGCACAACTATGTTTTAACCCTTTAAGGCCCAAAGGAATGAGTTACACAACTCTCTGGAGTTAAAAGGGTTAAGTAGGCACATGTACTTTACCTGCTTCAGTTTAATTAATATTTCAGTGCCACAGAGGTATCCATTGCAATGTAATGTGTTGGATACCTATCTGGCATTGAAAGGGTTAAAAGAAACTGCCAGCAACTGCCATGTCTGTGTACATGGACATGACATCCAGAAATGATTGAAGGTGAACAAGGGCACAATGGGCATTAGGGGTTTCTTGGTTATGTCTCCTATAATGGAGTGGGAGAATAACTGATTGGGGGAGATGCAACAAGTTGTGATAAAGAGGTGATAAAGTGGAGATGACATCTCCTGTGATATCACTTCTCCACTTCCTATGTTATTCTTTGGAGCCATTGCACTAAGATTTCTCCAGCTCTGGAGATCTTATTGCACAGGGTCTGTAGAATAACATAGGAACTGGAGAAGTGATATCACTGGAGAAGCAATCTCCGTTTTATCAACTCTTTATCACGCCTTAGTGCATTTCCCCCATTATAAATCAGGATCAAGCAACATCTGGCTCTCCAGCTGTTGGTGACTACAACTCCCATCATCCCCAACTATATGTTAGCTGGTTGAGGATATTGGGAGTTTTAGTTACCAAGAACTGTGGAGCTAAAGGTAAGGAAATGCTTATATATTGGTCTGTGAATTGTATTACACAGCTTTCATTTAGTGAATTGTATGTTAGGTCTTTATGCACAAAAGTGGAACCATTCTTGGGCAAACCAACTGGACTAAACATTCAATTTCATTTAAATGGAACTTTTAACCTCATGCATGCTAGATAAGTTTCTAACACAATGATTCCCTTTTGCTTTGTTGGAGACCACTCGAGCATTGCCTTGGAGACCATTCCAGCATTCAAGGGGTTAACGGTCCAACTTAAATCAATATGCATTTTGGGACTTTTGATTTCTTCCCTGAGGTGCAGTTTGTGTGTCTTAAAATTGCTCCAGTTTTTCTGTGCATAAAGCCTTTAGCCCCCCATAAAAAGTTTCTCCTCCAATTCATCAGCGACTCAGGACTCTGCAATGAATTGCTATCCCACCACAGATGGAGTTAACAAAAACCTTTGGACCCCAAGGAAAGAACAAGCATGAGGTAATGGCCACAAGGGAGCCATGCAAGGATTATACAACCCCCTGATTGCTGCCACAGATGTTGCCTTAGCAGTAATAGAAAAGTACAGCTCACAGGATTAAAGGTCACAGTTTAGGTTTCCCTTTCAAATCATGGAACCAGACACAATAAGGGCATATTAGGTAAAGATGCAAAAGACATTAACAGGATAGAACAGAACACTGTCAGAGGGGCTCATTTATATGTACTAAATGACATGTCTCAAATGAGCTCTGGGTACTGAATTCCTCTTTAACCACCCCTTGAGTGACAGAGGGTTGCCCAACGCATTGCATTGCAATACGTTGGGCACCCTCTGGCACTCAGGGTGTTAACCATTAGATCAGTGAGGTGTGCAACACACTGCAAAGCAATAATCCATATGTACAAAGGGAACACTGGAAATATTCTGAGGTAAACCAACTGCACCATGGGAACCAGATACAAATTTCCATCAATATAAATGGGGCCTTTAACCCCTTGAATGCTAGAGAAGTCTAAAACACATTGTTTTGCAGACCTCTACCATTCTAGGGGTAAAAAAAAACCACATTTAAATGAATGGAAATTTTGAGTGTGGTTATTTGTTCCTTATGGAACACTTGGCTTGCCCCAGAATAGCTCTGCTTTTTTTCTTTCTTTTACATTTTTTTTTCTTATAGCCCAAAGCTGGACTCATATATGTAAAGTAAAATGTTACTGAGCTTTGCTTTTATAAACTAAAAGCCGTCTGCCACACATAACTCATAAATACAGCGTGTTCCCATTCTCTTTAATTTGCTCAGTATCATGACTCATGAGCAGTTAACCTTTTGATTGCCAGACCCATGTGTGAAACACACTAAACCTGCTATAATCGGAGTAATTTGGGAGCAAAACCAACCACACCGCAGAGCCCAAAGCCCATTGTGTTAACCCTTTGAGTGCCAGAGGGGTGTGCAACGCATTAAAGGGTTAGTAATGTCTAACATTCACTAACCCTAATATTGAAGGTATTAAAAAGATAATATTAACGTGCCAAGTCGTATCTCTCAAACCTTTACTGTTTGAGAGATATAAATGCTGAAAGTCTCCCCTCCCCCCCTTTTCCAGACGTCAGCATGTAGCTGACGTCAGGAGATCCCGGTCCCACACCAGCCGGCGGCTCTTCAGTGGAGATGAATGAGAGCTATCGAAGAACAAATACTTCAGTGGAATGGTCTGCAAAGTGTTCTTGCTAACCAAGCACACTTTGTAGATCGTTCCAGTGAAGTATCTGTTTTTCGATAACGCTTATTCAGCTCTGCTGAAGAGCCCCCGAATCGGCTGACACAGATCCACTGCTGACAGCTTTACATCTCATCAGCAAGAGGGGGGATCTTTCAGAGCTTGTATCTCTCAAACCGTAAAGGTTTGAAAGATACGACTTGGCACATTAATATTATCTTTTTAATACCTTCAATATGAGGGTTAGTTAATGTTAGACATTACTAACCCTTTAAAGCATTACTTCTCAATACGTCAAAGGGTTAAATAGAGCTTTGAACCCACTGACTGCCTGAAAGGTCTGCAGTGCTTTGGAGGCTTCTCTGGCAATGCATGGGTTAAAATCTCCATTTAAATCAAGGTGTTTTTTTTTCCCCCCGTGGTGCAATTGATTTATCCCAGAATTACTCCAGTTCTTCCTACAATATCAGCCTCAGTGATTTGCACTGGGTACTCACTGGGTTATTAACCTTTTGCATGCCAGAGGGGTATGCAACGCATTGCAAAGCAATGCGTTGCATACCCCTCTGGCACTCAAAGGATTAAGTCTAAAAAATGCATGTCACAGGAAAAAAATATTAAAAGGAAAATGACTCAAACAAGTCCAGAGAGGGTACAAGTTTAAAGTGACTCAATATATTTACTTTGTAAGGAAGACTTTCCACAAATTAACCATGGTTACTTGAAGTGCCAATCTTGTCTCACTCACGAAACAGGCAGCACTCAGAACAAAAGAATCCAAGAATTTAAAGACAACTATAGCTATAGGAATAAGTGGCTGTTAATCTTTTTAACACAAAGACTTACATAGGTAATCATCTTTCAGTTAGCTACCAGGTACTTAAATGTTTTGCAGTTATCAGTATGTAATCTCTGTTGAAGTCTGCCTCAAGGCCAACCCTTCTCACACCAAACAAAAAGCTTCAGTCATCCTGAATAGACTGTAATGGCCACTAACCTATATCAAATTGTAATCTATCCTATATAATAATTCGTTAGGATGTTTGTCAGAAGCCATGATGAGCAGTAGAGACTGCGCGCGCTGTAGTCATGCGCATTGGCGATTTCCTGCGCTGCAGTCATGAGCAGTACAGACTGCCCGAACGCTCAGTGGCTGATACGGAGCGGGGTGCTCCGAATTTGGACTGGAGTCCTCTCTGTGCACCTTCCTGGGAGAGCTTGGTCCCAGGAAGGTACGCAGAGAGGAATACAATCCGAATTCGGAGCGACCCACTCTGTATCAGCTGCGGCGCATTCAGGTTCTCTGTACTGCTCATGACTGCAGCGCAGGCAGTGAGCAGAGAGGCTCCAGGCACCAGCCGAGGTTGCTGGGTGGCACTGTGGCCCGTGTACATGGGCTTTTAAACTAGTCTTAAAATAATAGCAAACAGACTACAAAGATCAAATGTAAATAAGGAGATATATATATATATATATATGACTGCTGTTTGAAGGATGCTATCCTATGTAATTCCTTCTGTTATACATATTAACCCTTTGAATGCCAGAGAGGTATCCAATGTATTGTGTTGCAATGCATTGGATACCTCCCTGGCAATCAAAGGGTTAAGAGCTGTTCATTCCTAGTCTATTGTTCTCCTTTAAAGGCATTCATTTACAGGTAGCAGTTACTGTGTAAATATGTCCCCAGTACTTAAGGCCACCAGAGACCTCTCAGAGGAACATAGTGTTAAAGGGGCACTAACATCTAAAAATGAAAGTCAAGTGTATCATTTTCCCCCTTTTCATGCCCCTCTGAACTCAAAGGGATACAAATCATGCACTTCCAGCTAGCATCTGTAAAATGTCATTACTCTGTATTACATCCATAAAATCTAATCCTAAAAGAGCATTTGGATACATGTGTAGACTATTCTACATAGATACACATTGGCTAATTGTTTGTGCATATTTAATGATGTTGATTAAATAAGATTAGTACTCACTGTTCTTCTATTCAGAAAGGTTGTTACCGCACGGGGACCCCTGAATTCCATGACGCATCAGGACCGTCAAGGGTCCTTAACACAAGTTTACCCATGACGGTCCTGGAACGTCATGGGTCCTTAAGATGTTAAAGACAGTGCAGAACAAACACTTCTTAGACACCCTACCAAGATTGCTATGATAATGGTAGTCCTAGAGCCCTAGAAGAGCAGAAATGGGCACCCCTACGGAGTACATGGATTTTAGGCTTCAGAAAATAAAGAATTTTTACATAAACTATCATGGAATACAAGGTATTTAAAATTGTATAACCCCAGAATTTTTTTAGGTGTTAGTGTCCCTTTAAAAAGTCTTTAAATATCCTGTACTTCAATAGTCATTTGTATATTTAGAGCAGGAACCATAAAATCTATTCTTAAATATGCATATGCACAAAGAGAGTGGAGTGATTCTAGTGCAAACCATGCTAAGAAATCTCCCACTGACTGAAATGGAACTTTTAACCCCCTGATTGCATATAAAGTTGAAGTACGATTTATTATTAAAATGCATATATTGTAGGGTTTTTCCTCTCAAGTAAAATAAGGACACTACCGCTGCACAGAGTCACTTTTTTCAAAGGTTATTACAGGTCAATCTGTTCTTTTTTGTATTAGCAGCAGCGCCACCTAGTATCGCGACAACTTATCTAGTGTACAGACAGTTATTCCCTTGCATTGTATTGGAGAGGTAAGTCACTGGCTACAGTTCTTCATAGGATATGATAACAGCTAAGCCAAATTCTGACAGTTTCATCTGTTATAACATTTGGCTAAAGCAACTGCCACGAGCGCTATTAATGTTGTTTTACACAAAAGGAAAAGCTGTATATATATATATATATATATATATATATATATATTATTTTCATAATTAAACTTCACTGCTCTTCAGACCCTTTTAGTGCCAGAGGGGTCTCCAACTTATTTCTCATCAATGTGTGAGACACCCCCTTTGACTCAGACAGTTAAATCAATAGGAATGTGAGGATTTTTTTTCCTTCCTATTATGTAGTTGGTTTTCCCCAGGATTTTTTGATCTTAATCTTTCTACATATGATTCTAAGGCTCCCACCACTATGAAGGAACTTTTATAAACTTGGAGTAGGACTACATGATTCATATATGTATAGGAGCTCAATTTAATTTTAGAGGTTAGTTTCTTAGTTTCCCTTGAAGGGAAATAGCACTTCTGACTGTAATTGTGGTGAAAAAGTATGCATTTCCTACACACAGGGACGGAGTCTATGTTATTAGTTTTTAGTTTGTTCTGGCATCAATGACATATCCACATTTTCTGTTGCTCTAGACACAACTGCTTAGTGTTCTATATAGCTTGGAAATTAAGTATAATAGGTCTCATATAACATAAGGTATTTTTCTGACTCACAGCGACACCTATGGGTTGGAAAAAATGATTATTCCATTTGAAGATATAAAACAGAATCCTATGATGAGTTTGCCTTCTGCCAAAAAAACTTTCCTTTACTTTCATACCTATTTTTAACACCCTTTTATAGGGGGAAATGTATTTTGAAAAGCCTGGCTTCAATATTTAGATATCTGCTGACTAGCCCAAAAGCATTTTTATTTTTTCAGAAAATATCTTTGAAAATATACCACAATTTATGACTACAGTAAAGCAGTTAGTAGACATACAGGCTGATGTACTATGAAGAACTGGCACCAGTCTGTAGTGAAAAAAAAAAAGTGCACCACAGCAGTCAAATAAAAAATACCTCAAACCCCCATTTATTTTACCCTTTGCATGCCAGTGAGGTATCCAACACAATGCAACACACTCTGGTGTTCAAATAGTTAAATTGGACTTTTAACCCACCCGAATGCTAGACATGTTCACACATTCCACAATGGAGACCTTTCTAGCATTCAAGGGTTTAACCATTTGAGTGTCAGAGAGGTATCCAACACATTGCCTCTCTGGCACCCAAATAATTAAAATGTCCTTTTAAATTGATGGGAACTTTTATTTGTACCCTATGGGTTTGCTCCAGAATTAATCTGGTATTAATCTTAGTACATCAGCTTCCACATCTCCTGTAGTAACAATTTTTCCATAAATCTGATAGGTTGGGTGTAATTACTAGTACTGACACATCCATAACTGGTTTCTCATTATATCAGTAAACTACACTGAGGACTCAGATTAAAGGGAGCTACTCAAAAAAACATATGGCCATCTACTGCAATCTGATTACAACATTCATTTCCAATCAGATGTTAGGAAGGAGTTTCAGTAGAGGAGCAACTCTGGCTTCCAATGTAATGACTATGATTGCATCCCTGAAGAATTCCAGACGGTCAGCTCTTTATTACAAACCAACATTTTGCTGATCCTATAACAAATCATCCAAATTTTCCAAAGGTATCTTCCATATGATTTCTGTGGTTTAACACCTCTGATGCCAGGGGGGCCTGAGTGGCAGATCTAACATTACTGTCCCTCAAACAATCAGGGAGGAGATTAAGGTGTCAATTTACATGCCTAAAACAGTGTCAGATTTTACCCACAGTAGTTATCCAAACTCACATTATTTTTACTCTCTCTTTCTCTCTCTCTGACCCTCTCACTCTCTCGCCATCTATGTCTGCCTGGTGGTGCGGATGTAAAATGAATTAGTATTAAAACACTGGGGATACATTTTTCAAGGATTGTTAGTCCAATAAAGCGATATCACTAAATACTATCACTCATATGTTTTACATCACTTACAAACATACTGACACTCACCCACCCCAGCAGACATAATTGAATGCACTTGTACACATTTGCTAAAACTCAAACACAATTGCACAAAATCTCATACAAACATATTCCCTACTTTTCACACAGACACACTAACATACTCAAACTCACACTCATTCTCACACAGAAACCCATACAAACATATACCCACACACATACACAAACCTGAACATACACTAACAAAGGTACTTACTCAAACTTACACCCATTCTCACACACAGACTCAAACACACAAATACCCATTGGTGCAAGCATGAATGCACACACACTCAAATACACATTCATACTCGCACACAAACGCATACACATATTCTCTACCTTCTACGGACATATACATGCACAAATTTGCTTCGATTCACACTCATTCTTACACACAAACTCACACACATTTAAGAACACGCACACAAACACTTGAACACATACTTGCTCAAACTCACACTCATTCTTACACACAAACTCATGCACATAATCAGCTTTAGGACATACCGACCCACACACACTTCTCTCACTCACACTTGTTCACATAAACACACTCAAACACATATTTACAGGATGCTGAAATGCAATATTCTTTCTAATGATATGGTCTTTACACAATCATTGTTTCAATTATTCTCACTAACGATACACATAATATTTAAACTTAGAGACTACCCCAATTAGCTAGTTATCCAAATGTTATGAAGAATTATACATAATCAAGTTAAACACACATTCAGTAACAGAGATACACTTGCATAGTACCATCTCTTTTGATACCTTAACGACTTAATTGATACAAAGGGGGAATTACAGCATTAGAATTCAAATAAAAGACACCAAGTACAAACTAGAAGAGCATTTACAAAAGTGATGCAACAGTCTTAATTAGAACCATAAAGGCTAATGATGCTAAATGTTCTAATGGTAAATCGTATGGCCCTTTGAGTTCATGAGGGATGGGCACAGGATTGCTCAGCGATGCGTTAACTAACCCTTAACCCCTTGAGTGCCAGAGAGGTATCCAACGCATTGCAACGCAATGCGTTGGATACCTTTCTGGCATTCAAGGGGTTAATAGGACAAACAATTAGAGCCAAGTAAGGATATTATTGAATTATCTGTTATATGGGAACGGCTCGAAAACGACTTGTTTAGCAAATATGGTGCAACCCTGGAGTAAACCAAGTGTAACGAAGGGAATAAATAAAACAGTTGATTGAAATGGAGTTTGAATGTTAGAGAGGTTTCCAACGCATTGCGCGTTGGAGATGTTGACCTCACTAACATTTAAGGGGTTAAAAGCCCAATTTGAATCATTATACATTTTTATCTCCTCCCCTATGGTGCAGTTGGTTTACTCCAGAATCGCAAAAGTTTCGATAGTGCAACAGCGTCAGAGTGACTATAAGTCGATGGTGCGGATCGAACCTGCGCTACACGGTGATCCCCGGACTCAGGTTTCTCCCACTCTGCTTCTCCTTGGTCCCTTCCCTGCACTCCAGCACTGGGATAGGATGAGACAGAAAACGGTGCACAGCGTCTCCTCCTGGTGGCTTCCAACCTGTTGGTCTGTCTTCAAGGTCTGTCTCCTTTCAAGTGGGAAGAGCCTCTCCCCAATCTGCTCCTTAAGAGAGGGCTGTTCCCAAAAAACCTCGTAAGCTCTTACGAAACAGCAGGGGAAGGTGGACTGCTTGCCACAGGGTGATAGATGCAATGCTTCTGTATGAGGAGGGGTGGGGATGGAGGTGGTGTGGAAGGAGTGAGAGAGGGGGGGATCGGAAAAATAGGGGGGAGTCGCTTACTTTTTTGGAAAGTTCCACATACTTTTAGCATTCTTTCTCCATGATTACTCCTCAAGAACTAGTGCCAGGGGGTCCTCTGTGTCTTCTCAGAGCCAGAAAGAGCAGCCACAATTGGAAGGAAACTGGAAGTTCTTTTAGGCTTCCCTGGCTGAGACACAAAGGGATTTCTCAAACTGAGAGAACAATTGGGAAAAAAGAAAAAATATGCTTAGCCCTTTGAGTAGTAGAGAGTGAGTCAAAGCAATATGTTGTATAACCATCAGGTACTGGAAGGGTTAACCTTCATATCTGGTTATTTGTTAAAAAAAAACGATAAAACAATAATAGCTATGAGGTTTGTAACCCGGGATCTCTTGCAGGTTTTCCATGAAGTAACTGTCTGTCTATTCCACTCATTTGTAGGTTTCTGTTTTTGGCAGGGAGCTAAGAACATTTGTAGAACCCATAAAAGCAAAAAAAAAATGTTTTGGAGATGCAATGATTTTCACAGCCTAGTTCCCTCTTTCTCAATGAGTTTCCACTTACCCAAAATATAAAGCTAACATCCACTTTTTTCCTTTCCTTCCTTTGCTGGAAATGAAAAGGAACACTATCTATTAAACCAATGCAAGGGGCCCTCAACTAAGGGAAATATGCACAGGACATAGAAGGAGCAAAAGCAACTGCTTTCTGGAGAAAACCAACTACACAACAGGGCAAAAATCAACATTTCCATTGGTTTAAAACGGGCTTTTAACCAATTGAATACTAGAAAGGTCTCCAATGCACTGGAGACTTCTCTAACATTCAAGCGGTTAACCATTTGAGTGCCAGAGGGGTACGCAACGCATTGCAAAGCAATGCGTTGCGTACCCCTCTGGCACTCAAAGGGTTAACATCCCCATTCCAGCTAATACACATTTTTATTTTTCCCTAGCTGGTTTGTTCAAGAATTATACTGCATATCTCTAGCACTCAAAATGTTAAAAGTCCCAATATTTTATTTTCAAATGGGGGGCGCCAGAATGACTCCACTTTTGATACTGTGCATCTAGCCTTACAGTAGCACGCAATTAATAACGATTCTGTTAATCTCATTCAATATAATCACGCAGGGCTCATTCCTACGGTAAGCAGGACATTTGCAGGACGTTGATATGCATTGCGCTGCACAACACTCTGCCTCTCAAAGGGTTAAGATAGCGGTTGGTGATATCATCTGATATTATGTTTAATAAAAACGGGCTGCCAAGTGTCAGTCACAATGTATTGGACACCTCCTCTGACATTCAAAGGGTTAAATGAGACAAGGGTTACTCATATTTTCTAGGAGTCTGTACACTGACAGATATTTTCATTAATCTATAGACTGACTAGTTGGATTCGCAGCATCCAGATTCAAGGAAAAAGTGATATATTTCAATCTGACAGCCACTCTCCTGCCTATTTATCACTTATACAGCACACAATATTCCAGTCTCTGTCTCTCCCTCTCTCTCTCTGTCCCTTGATGATTACAAGTCAAGGAAAGCCGTGACCACAAAATGTGGTTTTTGCGGACACAGTTGAAAGGAAATGACCTCACTGTCTGTTGATAAAACCATGATAACTCATATCCCACAGGAATGTGCATCCCAAGTAGAGGTTGGCCACACGTACAACTAAATCCCGTCTTTCGTATCAACATACTTTGAATGGAAAGAGATACTCTACCCTATCCTTCTCCTATAGATCAGTGGTTTCAGACCAAAACCTTTAACCCATAGAGTGCCAGATGGGTGTCCAAAGCATCGCAATGCGTTGTACACCCCTCTGGCACTCAAAGGGTTAATCCCTTGGATATCAGAGAGCCAATAAACTGGATACCTCTGTAGCATTCTAAGTGTTAAGACACTATTAATTCCAGCTATTAATATTTATTAGGATAACAATTCAGGCAACCGTTACCAGTAAATTTATTTAATAGCTGTGCACAGCTGCTTACAGTGTCACACTCAAAGGGTTACTCCATTAGTTGCCAAAGAGGTCCAGACAAAGGTTAGCCTCCTTGTGCAGGAAAATAAAGCAGTCAGGGGCAGATTTCCCAAGAAGAAGAGTAGGAAATGCCTTGGACTCCAAATGATGAGGGGCCATCAGCTGTGAATTCTGAATTGTGGTTGTGGCCAATGCAAGTTCATTGTCCCTGAACCATATATACCCATTTACAAGCTATTATTAAACCCCTTGGATGCTTGAAAGACCTCCAGCACATTCCTGCAATGTTTTGGCAATCTCTCTAGCAACCAAGGGGTTAAAGTTTTTTTTAATTCTTGCTTGTTACCAGCCAGGGGTATTTTCTGTGCCAGGAAACAGTGGATGAGATTCAGGGTGGGGTCATGTGAGGAGTGGGGGGTGTGGTCATGGGCAGAGGTAAGGGCACTTAGAGTGCCTTGCCTAGGGGATCCAGGGATGTAAATACTGCCCTGGGAGTAATTTTACTCTGATTCCTTCTGTAGGTACCTGGTGCAACACAAGGCACAGAGGAACTGGACATCCTGAAGAACCCATATACTCCCACACTACCCTCCACTTTGTGCAAGCTACATTAACCCCTTAATGTGTATAAGGTGCCATAACAGTCCGGACTTTAAGGAACAATGACGATCCTGGCACGTCATCGAATTCTGTGTTGGCAGCATGGCTGCAAGCTGCTTTGTCATCCCAGAATTAATTGGAAAAAGTGACATGGTCCATGAGGGCTGCCCACCCCCAGATCGGACAATCATTAAGGGGCTTAGGAGAGTCACTTTGATGTAAATAGATTAGAACATATGCGGTACACAGGCTCAGCATATCAAATCTAATTTCAGCTCTTATTTTACCATGGAATCATATTAGTACACCCCCTCCCCACTAGGATCCCAAGGTACCTAGGGCTTGAGCCTGTCTAATGCATTATTGGCACACCATGCACCATTTTGTTAGTAGTGAGATAGGCATCATTGATTCATATGCTCCAAGTTGGCAACAAGACCCGGGGCATTAAGCCCGGGCCAGTGCCAATGCTGAGACCCTGAGGCAATGTTAGATCAATTGTATTACACTAAAAATACAGCTGTAAAAACTAAATAGTAGGAATAAAAAAAAGTATTCTCAGTAGTTACTTATGAAGCTCTAATGAAGGCCTAGATTACATTGTAGCTGACAAGCGTTATCAGTGTTTTTTCTAACAGATTCCTGTTTAACGTTTGAGTGCCAGAGAGGTGCACAACACATTGCAAAGCAAAATGTTCTGCAACCCACTCTTAAGTTTATGGAGAAGTTTGTAGATAAACCACTGATGAAGTTATCAACTGCACTGGTATCCTAGCTAAAGTACTAGGTGCCTTTAAATAGAGGTAACAACCCTGCTGTTTACTGATGCTTTGGGTGAGAGGTTACCATATGTTATTAACCCATCGAGTGCCAGAAAGTGGTCCAACGCTTCAAAGGGTTATATAACGCACTCAAAGGGTTATGCAATATGTCATCTCTTCTGTAGCTCTCTTACTCAAACGTTCAAGAAAAAAAAATTTCCTCAGAAGATGTTGCAGTGCATGCACCAGTAACAGTTAACAAGAAGTGCCGCAGGTTATCAACAAAAATAAAGAAAACGTAAAAAAGAAAAGAAAAAAAACTCTGTCATACCCTCTTCTACTTTAGATCTTACCAGGGTTTCTCACCTTTTGTTGTGCGGTGGCAGAACCCTTTTGTTGCAAATGAAATCCCTGCAGATATACATCATCCTAGCCTTCTTTCACTGTCCACTATTACTTACATTTGCTCCAGGAAACAGCTTGCACTTCTTCAAGGAACCGCAGGGTGTCATTGAACCCAGTTTGAGACCCTCTGCACAGCTAACAGTTTACATGCAGGGCCCACCATTACCGCCAGTAAAATAATAATAAAAAGATCAAAATGTCTTTATGAAAAAAAAAAAAAATACTCTTCAAGGGTGGACTGCAATCAAGTGAACTCTGCAGTATTTGCTTTTTATGAGTGTCCTACCTTAAAGAGGCAGTCTGATCACCTTTGAAAGGTGACATGTATTAGGAGAGAGTGGTAGAATGGTATGCATGTGCGTTTTAAACACAGGCATGAACACACCTTGAAGTAAAGTCATATGTAATGTGAGGGTCATATATCATGTAATTTCACAGACAAATGCAGGTGACAACAGCAACATCACACACAGTAACTTACTTGAACAAGAGCCTTGTGCGTGCTGCCCTAGCACGCATAAATCTGACCCTCTGGGTGCAGACACAACTTGCTTTTAAATATTTCACCTCAGGGTATGTTGCACATAAAACTGTGATTCAGGGTAACAGCTTAAAAAAAAAAACAAGTGCCTGGTTTAACATGATTAATTGCAGCGGTACACTGAGAAAAAATAACATTGCTGACTATTTGTCAGTTATACATTTTGTAATTATCTTATGTACTTCAGATTTAAAATAATGTCTTGGATGCTCAAGAGGTGTCGGCTAGCAGGCAAATGGCTAATGTAACAGATGTGGCACTAAATTGTCATTTACATAAATATGCCTATGCACAGCTCAATGGGCCAGCTCAATTAGATCGGACTGGAAAAATTGGACAAAATTGTTGGTAGGCCAGGTTTGAAAATTTTGATTACCTGATGATCAGATCACTATGTGTGTGGTCTCATCTGACCAAACCACAGCAATCTTGCCAGGGGCTGTGAAACTGGGTCATTCTGACATAATCTGAATAGTACCACACACAGACTGATAAACAGGTGATCCGACTTCTGAGCGATCAAATTGCTTGGACTGGGTCTGTGTTTGTATGGGAAGGTATCCCTGGCAATCTAGTCATTCGGCTGTCTGACTGCTGGTCAGTGCCCTGCTTATGGGCACCTTTAGCCTGTCAGTTAATTGTGAACTGCAAGAGATTTTTACAGTGAACACTGACAATGTGGTTAAAATAGGAACTGGAAGGTTACGTGCATAAACTGAACATCAAATTTCTGAAGGCAAAAGTAGTCAATCTGTGGATCTCCAGCTGTTGGGGACTACAAGGGCTGTTTGTAATGATAGGAGTTATTGTCTCCACTAGCTGGAAGTCAGAAGATTGACTACTTTTTTCCTCATGACACACACATTACACGCATATAGAAATTAAATGCATCCCTATCACTATGAATGACTATATGCCCAATCCTATATCATGACATAGGCTAAGATAGGGATTCCCTAACTGGGAGGACATGAGTTTGTTTCAGTCAAATATCTGCTTGGCTATGCAGTATAGGAGAATGCATGAATGCAGCAAAAACAAGGATGTATAATCAACTGGTTTCTTCAAAATATATTGCAAAATAAAATGCAAAATAATTATATAACAGAACACAAAAGGCTTACATTTATAGCTAGAACCTATTGGACGATTGGGCAGATGGGCCAGTTGGATACCAGGCCCAGTGACAACTGCACCACCAACCACTGTTTTTCTTATACATTATAGTTATTTTATTCACTAAGGCCCCTGCGGTTTTGCAATGTGGTGACAACCTCTCTAGCATTCAAGAGGTTAAAAGTCACATTTAAATCAGGTTCCCTGTGGTGCCATTGGTTTGCTCAAGAATTATTACTTAACATAGGGATTTAAAAGAAAATAGTTTAGTTCAGAGTGGATAAAGGTTTGTAGACTTGCAGTGTAATAGCACAACCTAGTGGTCATCTGAAAATGTGCATAGAACATGCAATGAAGTTTTTAATAACAATTTTAGATTAGAAGAAATCAGTATGTTTAAAGTCTGCACTATAACCCATTAAAAAGAAACCTATATTTGCAATAGTTAACAGCTTGTTAATAGGGCCATTAAAACTAACTCCAGGACCAAACTATTTTGAATTTTTTGTGTTATTTTTAAAATTAATTAAATGCAAAAATTCCATGAGCAATATTCATTTGAATTCCAATAATGTCTTTCAACCCACCGGATAGACCTCTCCAATGACTACAGAAAAAAATTAGCAGATTATAAGGCAAAAACTGAAGTTAAATCCAACATTACATATCTCAAGAAATCAAAACTAGGAATATGTAAATGCCAGTTATCGTTTTGAGAACTTTAATCCAAAATATCCCTATACTTTTTTGGTGATACGATACCTAACCTAATAATGAATCTGTGAAAGAAAATCAGGAGGGGGGATTGCAGTTTTAAACATCTTAAAATATAACTGTCATCTTGTTTGCTTGAGAGAGAAACCTATAATGCTGGCTTCAGCTCTAGACGTTTGCCTTATTATTTCCATCATGTTTTGATCAAGATTGACATTTATTAAAGATATACTTTTTATGTACCTCCTGTTACCTGAAGATACAAGACACACATTGAAAAAGTAGGTAGGTGAGCTAGAAAATATGTGGTTATATCGTCAGTGCTGAACTTCTTCTCAGTCAGCTTCAACTGTTTGATTCATGGCATAAACAAGGAGCAGTGGGAAAGAATCAGATCACGCATCACCTTAGAATATCAACTCAGGTGGCAGATGTTTGGAGGCCAGAACTCTTAAATTTGCATCTGGCAAGGAGACATACTAGTAGGAATCCTGCAGTGCTTGGCAGGATAGGTCCATTGATTCATGCTGCTGTCATAGTACTCTAATCCTGCTGAACTGAACCATTGGTACCAAGATATGTTGGGCTATGTGACCTTTTCCACTCCTAGTGTACATTGTCAGCAGTCATGTGTTCATTCTAGCCCTAGCTGCTTGTTTTTGGCTGACAGGAGTGGGACCTGGTGAGATCATCTTCTAGTATCACTCATCCTTATTCCTTATTAGAGCATGATGCATTGAATTTTGTGTGCAGCCATGTGCTGTGGCCCATGTGGTATACAGCAAGGTTCTTTTTACCCTCTAGTGGCCTGTCACATCAACAAGCTGTCTTCATTCAGATTACTGCTGTTGAATGGATAGGGTTGTGAACAACACACCAGCATGGTGCCAGTGTCTGTGATCCTTGCACTGGCCTCTAACACCAATGGCTGCTCATCAGGGTATGCACTACATAGCATGACCATTGTAGTGCATACCTGCAGATAATCTCCCCCATTGTTAGAACTTCAGTGCCAGCAATCCCTGTATGCCTGTCCCATAGCATGCACTGGGGAAAGGTGTACACTCATTTATTCTATGCTTTTTTAGTATTTGAATTAAAAGGAACACCATGAAAAGCCTACAGACCAGACAGTGCTTGTCTTGGAACTTGAAGCCCGGTTGTGGGGTGAGATTGTGAGAGAGAAACAGCACGGCTGTAAAATGGATGATGCTGCCTGTTTTGCAGCCACATTATCTCTCTCTTTCTTTCACATCTGTCCTGGCTTCAAGTAATAAGACAAGCATCATCTCCTGTAGTGGCATTTGCAGCAAAACTGGATGTCTACAAGTGAATGGTGGCAGGCCTGCAGGAGGTCGTAGGGAGAGCTGGGAAGGGTGGTTGGAGGAATAGTTCAGGAAAGGGGATGGCCTGCAGAGCAGTGTGGCACAGCTTGTTCTACAGGGACCGTCAAAGGTACTTTTTTGAAATGCTCTCTCTTTCATAATACATCGAATAACAAAACAAGAAAACCTATATCCACATTCACAGATAAATTAAATTAGATGAAGTTGCTTGGAGGGTGAAAGTTTCCCTTTACATTCTAATGAGGACCTGATACCTACACAGCTTTTAGTTTCATTACATGTATCTTTTTAAACTGCCCATAAAGTACTTTTTGTTTGCAATCAGTTTCATAGTGTAAAGGATTTTTATTTAATAAGCGGGGAATCTAATCTCCGAGTTTTGTTCACTGACTTTTTCTTACAAAGTCTTCATAATGAATTACTCGCATGTCTAGAAAATCACCTCTCTCCCCTTTCTTAGGCTGTTCACATCAGTTTCCAACAGAGGGGTGCAATAAATTGATAAGGAAGAATAATCATACAGATTCTTTCAAGATGGAAACTTCCACTGAGAGAAAGACTTGGTAATGTGGCAAGTCCTTTAAATACTAACGAAAATGGTGTAAAAAAAAAAAAATAGAAACAGAATATAAAGTAAACTTTTAATTTTTAATTGACAGCATTTTTTTAAGTGATACACATTCATTTTATATATATTTTTATATATATATATATATATATATATATATATATATATATATAAATTCAAAGCTGTTTGCACTTAAAAACAGTTAACATGAGGGGCCCCCCCAGGTTCTTTTCTGTGTGTAAGATCCCGAATTGGAGTTGTTCAGTATGTTTGCCACGCTACTATGACAACCCTGTTATTACAGTTGCCCTTGTACAGATTCCCACTTTAGCATTTCCATCATGAAAACTATAGCGTTTGACATGGACATTTGTCAGACACTTTCCAGAACTTAGTTGACCCTCCCATCTTCCCCTTCCTAATGTATACAGTCATCACAATCAGTTCGTATACTCCAGTGTGCATCTGGGGATGTATGAAATGGCACCAGTGTAAAAAAAAAGTGAAATTATTCAAAACACTGCCATTCAACTGCAGATGTATGAATGGTATTGTGACATATAGGGTCAAATGTACAAAGGGGAAGAAGAGCAAACCAACTGCATGAACCATGGTGGGGATAATTCCCATTCATATAAACAGAACTTTTTATCCCTTGAATGGTAGACAGGTCTCTCTGGCATTCAAGGGGTTAAAAGTGCCTTTTAAATCATTAGGAATTTGGGGATATGTTTGTCACTGATAGTACAGTTGGTATTCTCCAGATTTGCACCTTTTTTTTAGTTTATTGCATACATCCCTGAGGGTCAATTCAATTTCTTCGATCACTGGTTATTTTGTGTGTTCCTCCACCCCCCCACCCCCCCACATATGGTGCAGTTGCTTTACCCTTTAACTGCTACTCATTATGTTTGTCCTTAGGACCCTTAGAAACAAATGTACTCTGGGTTAGCCAAGTGTATTATTATATCATACATCAGGTGCGCCAACATGTTTTAAGCCCCCACCCATATTGGAGGAGGGTTTCAGGATCTCCTTGCATGAACACTGGTGAATCAGTCAGTGGTTCTATTATTCTGAAGGATCCATCTGAATTACAACATTGACTTGAGTTTCAGTTATATTATGAAAACGGGATCTGTTGGTGGGGATTCAGGACAAGTTTGATCTCCCCTAACATGTATGAAAAGAGCCGATTTTGCACAGTGAGTTGAATGTATCAAGCAATTCTTTATTTGCTCCACCATTAGTATACAAGTAATTAGAGAGGTGTAGCAGGATTTGCCATAGATGGAAGAACTACAGCACGTAGGTGGGGATAATAAAAAAAGAGTATTTAACCCACTTTATTCCACATCAAGATTAAACAAATGGATGTACTAAAAAAACACATTTCTGGAGCAAATTAACTGATCCATAGAGAACTAATAGGAAATCCCTTAATTTTCATTTATATAAGCACGTAGGCAGAAAAAAAAGTGCCATGGTCCTCTAGAGCACCCCCCCAGACCCAGAATTGCCCACTTTCTTAGTACATCAACCCCTATATTTCAGGGGGGTATATGGGGGAACTCCCTTCATCATGCTGCTGACAAAGGCCTGTAGTATATTACAGCCTAATCTGAGTCTTTATGCAGCTTTTTTCAATTTTGAGGATATTCCAGGAGGCAACATCGAGCTATTACATTTAATTTAATTATGCTTTAAAATGCAGAGCAAATTATGACTGCTTTTGTCATATTTAATAACAGAAATACATTTTCTGTCTAAAAAAAAAAAAGCTAATTCTTTATTAAATAAGTTAACAGCTTGTAGAAAAAATTGCAATGCTAATAAATTTGGCATTGCTTCTAAAAAAATAGCGATGCTTATAAATATTTTCATGGTTTCTAAGAAGCTTAGCAATGCTAATTTAAAAAAAAAATCACATGTAAGAAATTAGCAATGTCAATACAAATTCTAATTTCTTATAATAATTCTCATTTCTTCTTAGAAAAATTAGATTAAAAATAATATAATAATAATGTTTCTTGAATCTAAAGCTGCATGTATTTCTATGAGAATTTTTTTAGCTCATCAACAAAAATGCATCTGACACCTTACCTATTAACCCTTTGAGTGCCAGAGGGGTACACAACACATTGCTTTGCCAGGACTCAAAATTTCCACTCGCCACTAGCCAATGGTGAGTAAAAATTTAGCCCTGGCGAGTAGAAATTCAGCCCTGGTGGTTATGTTACGGCTTGCAGTGGCAAGTAACTTTTCAGGTCTGGCTAATAGCAAAGGACTTCAAATTTTAAGCCCTGGCTTTGCAATGCGTTGTGTACCCCTCTTGCACTCAAAGGGTTAAGTTTGCAGGCACATTTTTTTAATAGACCCCATTGAGGCTGATGTAATTAATTTCCATTAATTAAATGGAGTTTTAACTCTTGAATGCTAGAGAGGTCTCCAACGCTTTAGGAACTGATTTGCAATGCATTTGAATGGATACCTCACTGGCAATCAAATGGTTAAGGGGTTAAAAGCCCGGTTTATATCAACAATGAGAATGTTTCTTCTCTATGGTGCAGCTGGTTTGATCTAAAATTATACGACTTTTCCTATCATGAGCCCCACTGGAATTTGGACTTCTGAATACGCCTCTTTCAATACAGAAACGTTGCCTTTGGAACACTTGTTTGTGCATAAAGAGAGCTGAAATACACTCCTAAATGGTCTCTGGATAGAGTCCCAAAAGAGCCTGAACCTGAAAATTGTGAATTTATGGTAAACGACTGAAATTAAACAATAAAGTTCTGCTTTCTGTAACCCTTTGCATGCCAGAATGGAAGGGATGCAAGGGAGTCAAACACGTGGCAAGATAAGACAGAGCAAAATATGAAATGTTGACCAATGTATATCCTACACATGAGAACAGCAGGTGTTAACCAGTATTCCAAGTACATTGCACCAGTATTGTATTGTATTAATATTATATCGAAGGGGTCACAAAACATTTGAAATGAGAATTTGTTCAGTCTGGAGCATTGCCTAATGATGTAAATGAGACTTCTGCATTTAGTTTGTTCAATATATTGTATGCAAATTCAAGCCATCAAAGGCTAAATTTTGGCTCCTGGAATTATGCTGCTTCAACAGCCTCAAGGTATGTTAGCAGGAATTGTCAGATCGGGAGCCAAAGTAAGATCACAGTTCATGTTCAGCTGTAATGTTATCTCTGAAGTTGCA
The DNA here is from genome assembly GCA_037306005.1 of Rhinophrynus dorsalis. Taxonomy (NCBI): domain Eukaryota; kingdom Metazoa; phylum Chordata; class Amphibia; order Anura; family Rhinophrynidae; genus Rhinophrynus; species Rhinophrynus dorsalis. Next base: position 327,122,019 of record CM074720.1, on the reverse strand, counting down.
GTTTCCAGTGGTGTTCAATAGGTCATTTAGTTGTCTGTCGATGTGTCCTGAATTGAGCTCCTAAAGACGATGAACTGTAGTAATGTGATGGCTCAAACCAAAAACATGCATTTGATATCTGATTCAACTGTAATGCAACCTAGGCCAAAGGGTGGTGTGTTTAGTCCTGAAATGTTATGCAAAGCTACATAGAATAAACTGGGTTAAATGACCTTTCTGAGGAGCAGCTACTTGTGATGTTGCAGTTCTTACATCCTTTCTTGTGCCTGTGTAAAGACAATGCTTATTGTCAGGGTGTTTCCATTTCAAGGGCTGTAAGTGGTGTTCAGTGGAGCAATAAACTTTTTCTTAATGAAAACCTGTATGTTATAGAGATTTTCCTGCTGAATAATAGAAAAACACTCCCATTGCTGTCAGCTGTTTTATTCAACATATCAAATAATCAGGATTACTTCCTGAAAGTTCATGACTCAGCAGTTTCTATCACATTCTATGTAGAACTGTTTGTCGATGACTTTCCTCTTTCAGATAGAATGTAACAGAATAACTAACTGGAATTTGACCACTAGAGAGCACTGGTAACTGGTAATGTGTAACAATTCTGTAAACATCCATCTCTCAACAGTGGGAGCATCCTTATATTACTCAACAAGAAAAGCCTTACAATGTATATTTTCATTAACAAAAATGTACTGCTCCTTTCAGGGTGAGTGGGCCATATGTAGGAACTGGAGCCGCAATTTTGAGGCAAGCCAACTGTATCATAGTGGACCAAGACAAATCTCATTTATTTTAATAGTAATTTTAACCCCTTGAATGCTAGAGAGTTATTGAGTGCTTTGGTTTGCAATGCGCTAGGTATCTCACTAGCTCTTTGAGCCTTAGGCCCAGGCCAGGGGCACTCAAATCCGTCCTTACACCCCCAACATGCATGTTTGCAGGATCTCCTAACGTAAGCCCTTGAGGACCAGAGGGATGTGCAGGGCCCTAGGCAAGGTACTCTAGACTCCATCAGTTTTGTCCATGGCCATACACCCCTCTCCTCACATGACCCCGCCCCCCAGTCCTATCTACTATTTCCTGGCATGGAAAATATCCTTGGCCTATAACAAGCAAGAATGAAAAAAGGTTTAACCACTTGGTTGCTAGACAGATCTCCAGTGCATTACTTCACAATGCATTGGAGATCGCTCTAACATCCAAGGGGTTAAATAACAGCCAGTAAAGAGGCATAAAACTGATTACTCTGGCCACACCCACAATTCAGAATGTAGATGTGGCCAGCACAGCTGATACACCCCTCAAAATGTGGAGCTCTAGGCACTTGCCTACTCTGCCTTTTGGGAAATCAATCCACAAGGGAATAAACACAAGTAATAATCATTAACTCATGCAAATCCTTCAGAACGACTAAACCACTGATTGTGTCACCTGTGCTCTTGTGAGGAGATCCGGAAAATCTGCACCAATGGGGGGAGGTTCTGAGGATAGGTTTGAGTTCCCTGGCCCAGAGCAGGAGAGACTCTTTGGTAACTGATGTTATATTTACAGTCCCAGTTTGAATCTTCTACTGCTGATTGTATGAAGTGAAGAACTCATGATAATACACACCAAGTTTGTTTATGCTGCAATTTTTGATACATAATTATCTACCTGTGTATAATATTGAGACTGTGGGTCACTTTTCAATAATATATCATAGTGATTTTCCACAGAAAATTAGTTAATGTTCACAGGGTTCACAGATGGTTGACATCACAGAATTATAATTAAAGGTGTAATTGCTTGCTTCCATATAAAAAGGTTGGAATTAAATCAATATACTATACCCACAATGCATCTCTTAAAGAAGCAGTAAATGTTTTTATGAACAAATGTATTTTATAGTGTTTTTCACACTGAGTAAAACAAAGGTACTCCCGGTGCTGTTTCGTGTTTGAATGCTATCACTTAACAACACTGCATTTTATGAGAAGGTGGTTGCAGTATTTTATGGTTGATTTGTTGCTATAATTGTCTTTAGAGTGTTTGTGTCAGTGACCCAATTCCCTAACCACTACAACAGCAACAGCTCCACAATAAAATTAAAAACTTACAACACCCTCAGCACCAATCATCTCACAAAATAATACATTGCATTATAATACATTTGACTGAGATATCTGACACAGCTGATATACACTTTGTTTTCTGAGCAGGAAAATCACTAAAATTGGGAACTGGGATGGTAGAATCTGGCAATACCCAGTTTCTCATTTTCTGCTCTACAAAGCAATCAGCCACTTCCAAAATGACATTGTAACTGTGAAATGAATTGCTTTACAATAAGTTGCTCACCCCTTTGGTCTTTAAAGTTTAAATAACTTTTCACAGCAGAGTGCTATGGATATATGATGTCCCACAATACTGAAAACCATATTCATAAGCTAAAGAGGTCAAATCTGGGTCAAACCAACTGCACCATGGGGAAAAATAAAAATTCCTTAAATTCATATTGATATGAATGGGACTACTGAATGCTAGAGATTGCTCCAATGCTTTGGGAATTTGCATTTCATTTCTCTGCTATGGGGCAGATGGTTTGCTTCAGAATTTCAAATCATCAGCTCACTGAATATAGACCTAAGGAATGGATCTTATGCAATTCTGGGGCAAACCAACAGCGACATAGAGGACTACAAATTTTGATTAATTTAAAGGGGCAGTGTTTCCAAGAACAAATTGAGATAAGTACAAGTTCCACCAATCAGCCACAGGGACCGTCAACATTGCCATGAATCTTTCATGCCTTTGACAGGTTTATGATTTTTTTATCACTACACCAACAATGGCTCAATTATATATGGAAATGCAGTTTAATGAGCCACTGTCATATTCATGAGGGTGTGTTCATATGTTAACGGGACTCTTCTCCACATGCACTAAGTTCCAGTAGCTGTCTCTGCTGTTGGAGTTCACAGATTGGCAAATGGGATCTCCTTGTAGCTTTCTATGGAGTACAGTTTGCTGTCTCTACCCTAGAAAGCAGAGACAGCAGCAGCTCACCCTTAACCTTTCACTGAACCAGGGAAAGGGTAACAAAGTAGTGGTAAAGATTTGTTATAGAACTTGAAGCTAAGAGGCTAGAGGACTCAGTAACATGCACAGGTCATAAGTGTGAGCCTCACTGAGATAGGAATTCCACTTAAGAATTCACACATTGGCCTCAGTAACTGGGTAACCACTGGTCAGCAGAACTGCATTCCTGTCTCAACTCCAAATTGAGGATATCAGAGCTTTACTGTAGCTAGAGGTAGAGGAAGTATCATATTAGTGAATGTTGGAGGCCCATTAGATAGGATATAGCTATTTTGTTTCCAACTTTGTAGTATATTATTGGATTTAATTGATTTACAAATAATGCTGTTATTCACTATGTCTGGTTCAGTCTTTGCCTCTCCAGGTTTAATCAGGAGGTACAATGAGAGGTACTGGGATAAACCTGTATTGGTCAGAGCTTCTTTGGCTGTGAAATCGGTAGCTTCCAAAAGATACAGAAGACTTTTTAATGCACATTTTTTAGAATTTTTACTATACCGGTATATAGTTAGGGTCAGTTTGGGTTACATAAGGGTCATTTGAGAATATCACAATGATGTTTGTTATATGGTTAATATATATGTCATGATTTTTTACACTGAGAATATATTAAGGGAAGAATCTGTGACATCAGAACTTTTGTAGTGTTTTAGGTGCCACAGAGTCAGATTCCTTCAGGTCTATGGTATTCTAGATAATAAGATAATTGGAACAATATTATTGTCTTTGGATTTTTTAGCAGATTATTTTTATTTTTATTCTGTTGTTGTCAGATTATTGGTACACATATGATTAAAACCATTTGGATATTTCCATTATTTTTTGTCTTTTATATTTGATATTTGCCTAGTTATACTCCGACAGACATTCTAAGCGCCAGACTTTATTTTATATATGTTTATTTGGGAACTTGTGGAGTAGGAGTTCAGGGTCCGGCTGCTGACTGTTTGATTTGTTGAACTGTTTCATAGTTGCGCCACCATAGTTGTAACATTTTGAAATAGTGTTATGAACAGAAGTTATACAGATGCTTCGGCCAAACTGCTGCACTGGCATCCAGTCACCTTTCCAGACACTATCCATGTGACACTGAAACAATGGAGGATGCTGGATGACTCAGAAGAGGAGGCAGGTGTGAAAAATGTACTCAAATGAGTGTGGAAAAGTGCTGGATCTGACCTCTACCAGTCTAGTTTTAGAAGAAAGCAGGAGGGTAGCAGGTGCCTACTTGACCCCAGATATCACTACTTAAAAGGACTGAAGATAAAAGCAGATGACAGCTGCAAATCCTATGATCACAAGATGCTAAGACAAATAACAATTAAGCTTTGTTATACAATACAGGTTTTCGCTACATCTGGTTCTTTAAAGGGTGGGTGAAGGTGGGACGACATGGAGGATCACCATTATAAGTTAATGTTAGTTGCTGAAAACTCATACTATCTATAATACTAACTGTATTACTTATCATTTTCTGGATCATGTTATGATTTGTCAATTTGACTGACATATTAAATGAACTAAGCATATACATTCATTTAAATAACTATTCTGAACTGATATATTGTATATAGTAGTTGTTGCCTTGGTAAATTTGCATTATATTGATTATTTGGGTCAGCTTTGGGAACATATGTGATAAAACTCATTTTTACATGTTATAATTATATTATGTGTTTTATTGAGGATCACAATTGGAATTGTGTTTCAGTATATAACTCTATTTCATTAAGACCACTCACATGAGGTGAACATAGCAGTTCCAGGTCTTGTTTTCAAAATTATATTTTAAAAAAAGTGCATTTTGGATACAATTATTAAAGAAAAAAAAAGAAAACAAAAACGAAAAACCACTTAGCAGTGGGGGTAACCTTGTTTTACTAAAAAGGAACAGTTCTGTATGTTTTCATTACAACAGTTTACTGCTCCTTAAAGAGCCAAATCATCAGTTTCAGGCTTCATTCCATCAGTTTGTCATTTTTATGATCTTAGATCTTTCTGCATACTTCAAATAACAGAAAGATTCTGCTAAGTTCAAACTACTCAAGTTGATCAACTAAATATTTTCAGAGAAAGTAAAAAAACATCAGAAGCAATCTTTCAGAGAATTTTCCATGTACCATGTCTGCAGTATGTAATAGTTGCCAGCAGTCTGAAAAAACACTATTCTGCATTATTATTCTCATAACATCTGTGGGTGCTGACAGCTCACTAAGCCACGATGGACTTTTGCAGTGATAAAACTAAATAAATTGCGGATAGCCCTTGGACAGTCATAAGGTGAGAATACTGACCAATTATATTTTTAGACTGGTATAAATTTGGAGCATCTGTGGCCTATGAATGCCTGAGAAATGAATGAATCCCAATATAATTCCTCCATCTGGCCTCCATCTGGAAGACCACATAGAATACTGCAAGATGCAAACTGACTGCAATACGTTTCCCTTTGCAAATTCACTATTTTTAACCCTGTGAATGCCAGAGGGGTGTACCCCTCTCGGGCACTCCAAGGGTTAACACATCAAAGTTTAGTATATGTGCATGAATGTCAACTCCATCAATTGTAATAGTGAAAATGAGAAGGTCATTTTTTGACATGTTTAGCTTAAGGTGACAGTGAGCCATCCAGGAGGAAATGGCCAAGAGGCAGTCTGAAATGTGTACCTGAATTTGAAGTGAAATATCTTGAGTGGAAATGCAAATTTGGTTATCATCAGCATATAGCTGATACTTGAAGCCAAATGACTTGAACAGTTCACCCAACAAAAGGTGTACACGGAGAAAAGTAGAGGACAATGAATGGAGCCTTTAGGCACCCCCACAGTCAGAGGGACTGCAGTGGAGGTTTTATTGCCAGAAGAGACAGAAGTGGAACTTTGTGAGTGATAGGAGGAAAGCCATGAAGTAAGTTTATTGTAGAAACCAGGATTGTAGAGACACCAAGAAGAGAATAGTTAATTCTCCAAAGTCAGATGATACATCTAAGAGTATAGAGAAGTGACCTTTGGATTTTGAAATCTGAAATTCATTTAGAACTTTACAGAGTGTTATCTCACTTGAGTGTCCACACTGGAATCCAGATTGCATAGGGTCCAAAAGATTGTTAGAGTCAAAGAATTTGGTTATTTGGGAGGAGACAACGCATTGCAAGCGTTTTGAAGTAAGGAGTAGAAGGGAAAGACAGGAGGAGTTGAGGTTAGCCTTCTTGAGAAGGGCTTTGATTTTGCATGTCTGAAGGAAGAAGGGAACTTGCCTGTGAAGAGTGAGGTGTTGAAAATATGTGTTAATATAGGTGTAAGGACTGGTTGAAGTGATTTAAGTAAGTGGGAGGGCATAGGGCCCAACGTGTATGTAGTGAGGTGGGTGAATAGAAGTTGAGAATCTTCTGCCTCTATCACTGGAGTAAAATAGTGAAAATAGAATGATGGGAATTTGGGGAAAGACAGTTCAGAGACTGATGGAAGAACAGGAATCTGTTTGTGAATAGATTCCATCTTGCCTTTGAAGTACTTAGCAAAAGCTTGTGGTGAATTTATTTAGTGCGATGAAGTTGTGGAAGAAGGATGGAGCAAGAAGTCAAAAACTGAGAAGAGATGGCAAGGGTTAGATTTGTTGTTGTGAATGAGTTCCGTGTAGTATTCCTGTTTAGCCTTTGATAAGGCAGATTGCAAGCAAGACAGCAGATGGTTGAAATCTGCATGTGAGTTTGATTTCCTCCAGAGATGTTCAGCAAAGCAAGCACAAGAACTTATGAATCAGGTGTGCGAGTTAGGCTAGAGTAGTGGATTAACCTGACTCTGCAGAGGGGCAAAAAAAAATAAAATGTACAGGATTGAGAAAGAAAGAAAGAAAAAAAGCAAGCAGTGGCGTCGCTAGTGGGGGGCTAAGGGGGCCGAAGCCCTAAGTGTGGCTGTGGGCAGCCCCGAATATTGTGGACCTGTGGGTAACCCTGAATTTTTTGGCACTCTTCTTTGAGCCTCAAATCAGTTTTATACAATGATGGTACTGACGCTGGCCCCTTAAACAAAAAAAAAGAAGCAAGATACAGACGGCATTACCTAAGATGTGATGCGTCTTGCCGTCCTTTACCTTTTCAACTTGTTTCAAACGCACTGCAGCCAATGAGAGAAGAGACTTTTGCAGCAGTCTCCTCTCTCATTGGCTGTCAAGTGTGTATGACGGCGGCCCTGCTCTGTAGCACGTGGATGTTCACGGATCAGATCAGTGAAGTTGCCTCATTGCCTGGCAGAAGAAGGAGCAGTGCTGTGCATGAGCCAGAGGATTAGAAGCCATATTCCTCAAAAGCCCAGCCAGCCCTGTCTCAAGTGAATTAACTTGAACGAGTGAGTGTGATTCTGTACTGGAGTAAACCCGTATGAGGGAGAAGAGAGGGAAAAGTGGAAGAATAGTGATCTGTTTATGCCACTGGGTTGATTTTTATATCACACACTTCCAGCGTGTGTCCTCTTTTATTGGCGATAACTCAAATACTTTGGTGTCAAAAAGTGTAAGTAGTGCAGCAAGTCTTAACCCTTTGAGTGCCAGAGGGGTACGCAACGCATTGCAAAGCAATGCATTAAGTACCCCTCTGGCACTCAAAGGGTTAAAAAAAAAACCGAATTAACAGACAAGAAAAGAGAATTAGCTTCTCCAAAAGGTTCTCTGTCATATAGATTGAACCCTTCAAGTGCTGAGAGCACTGAGAGCCCTCACAAATATACACCCTGTTCCAAATTATTATGCAAATGATATTTAAGTGTCACAAAGATTAAATATTTTGTTTTTCAGTTTAAATCATGGATGGCATTGTGTCTCAGGGCTCTTTTGATCACTGAAAACAATCTCGGACACCTGTGATAATTAGATTGCCAGGTGATCCCAATTTAAGGAAAAACTACTAAAGGTGGGTTTCCACATTATTAAGCAGAGCACCATTTTCAAGCAATATGGGGAAGAAAAAGGATCTCTCTGCTGCCGAAAAGAGTGAAAAAGTTCAATGCCTTGGACGAGGTATGAAAACATTAGATATTTCACGAAAACTTAAGCGTGATCATCGCACTATTAAGAGATTTGTGGCTGATTCAGAGCACAGACGGGTTTGTGCAGATAAAGGCACATTGAGGAAGATTTCTTCCAGATCCATGCATCGGATCAAGAGCGCAGCTGCTAAAATACCATTACATAGCAGCAAACAAATATTTGAAGCTGCTGGTGCCTCTGGAGTCCCACGGACATCAAGGTGTAGAGTCCTCCAGAGTCTTGCAACTGTGCATAAACCTTCTATTCGGCCACCACTAACCAATGCTCTCAAGCAGAAACGGCTGCATTGGGCAGAAAAATACATGAAGACTAATTTCCAAACAGTCCTGTTCACTGATGAGTGCCGCGCAACCCTGGATGGTCCAGATGGATGGAGTAGTGGATGGCTGGTGGACGGCCACCCTGTTCCAACAAGGCTGCGACGTCAGCAAGGCGGTGGTGGAGTCATGTTTTGGGCCGGAATCATGGGAAGAGAGCTGGTCGGCCCCTTTAGGGTCCGACCAAGGTGTAAAGATGACCTCTGCAAAGTATATGGAGTTTCTGACTGACCACTTTCTTCCCTGGTACAGAAGGAAGAACTATGCTTTCTGTAATAAAATCATCTTCATGCATGACAATGCACCATCTCATGCTGCAAAGAATACCTCTGTATCAATGGCTGCTATGGGGATAAAAGGAGAGAAAGTCATGGTGTGGCCTCCATCCTCCCCTGACCTCAATCCTATTGAGAACCTTTGGAGCATCCTCAAGCAAAAGATCTATGAGGGTGGGAGGCAGTTTACATCCAAACAGCAGCTCTGGGAGGGTATTCTGACATCTTGCAAACAAATTCAAGCAGAAACTGTCCAAAAACTCACAAGTTCAATGGATGCAAGACTTGTGAAGCTGCTATCAAATAAAAGGTCCTATGTTGAAATGTAACGTGGCCTGTTAAAATGTTTAAAAAGTTAAAATGTTGTTAAAAGTTTGATTGAAATAGCTTTTGATTTCAGTAAATATGCTGCAAACACAACAAATGACAATTTTCAGTTCTTTACAACCTATAAAGTGTTTTGAAACTTACTGTGCGTAATAATTTGGAACAGTGCATTGTAAGTTTTTTATGTTTTAAAAAAATACTGTTATCATTAGGAGGTTTGTTCAATAAGATTTGAATTGTACTCTTAATAGTTGAAAACATGAGAATTATGCTGACTGTTATTTACATAATTTATTTAGGTAAATGAGAAAAATATAATTTGCATAATAATTTGGAACAGGGTGTAGAGTCAGTATTAAACTTTAACTTTTATTAGTACATGTATTTTAAATGGTAACCAACAAGAAAGGTCTCCTACTATTGGAGAACCTACAAGTGAAGTTAAAAGTAGAACACTGTCTCCTAAATGTGCGTATAGGGGATGAAAAGAATAACGAGAAAGAAGTACTAATTAGTGTCTTATTTATTCATGCAGTACCATAAAATTCTCATAGAGATCTAAATGCCTACTGATTTTTTCATTTAGTTCTAGCATAGGAGTGGATCAAAAAGAGTATATTCTTATAGTCTCTTATTTCAAGGAGAAGCTTCACAAGACTAATATTTAGTATTGTAATAAAGGATATATATAACACTATATGGACAACCCTTATTAGATAGATTGATGTGAAAGAGGAAGAAATTCCTTTGTAATCCCTCTGATACACACTAGGATGAAGGACGGTTTATGTGTTACAGATCCTTTATTGAGTAAAATACAGCTCAGAATGTAGTGTACTGAAGTGTCAAAAGAGCAGCAATTCCATTTTTATTTATCTAAGATTAGTCTAGTCAGATGGAAGATCTTATTGTACAAATCGGATTAGTAAAAAGCATATCACCATGTGATTTCTTCCACACTATACTTCTGTTGAACCACTTTCAAGGTGAATAATTGGTATATTTAAATCAACTGACTGCTATATCTTTATTGTAGACTCATTCCCCAACCACATTTCTTGCTAATTCCACTTCTCAGCTGTAGCCACATCGTCACTAACAGAAGGACTTACCTAGGTAGGAGTCTGTCATTCCACAGTCAGGTGTATCTTTATAATTACTGTGTGCAACAGAAGGACTTAACTAGAATAGAAATACCTGACTGCTATATGATGGATACCTACCTAGATATGTCCTTCTGATTTACACAGTAATTATATAGAAATACCTGTAATTTTTGTAGTATATATTAACAAAGAACTTCCTCAGGTACAGTGGGTTAGAACAACAAAAATAGCAAGAGTTGAGCATAAAGTGGCGTTGTTCTAAATTATTTGCATTGTATTAGAATTAAATTAGTAAAAATTAAAAGTTAAATTGTGTGAGGAAACCCCACTTCTCATTACAATGTTATCGTCACTGTGGCGGGCTCGCTGTTTAATTTTGCTGTGGGCTCTAGCCCCAGATCTTTTTGGGACCTAGCAACGCCCAAGAAAGAAAGAAAGACAATTAGAAATCTGAGAGAAAGCTTGAAGTAGAAGATTAGTTAGAAGGTGGTCTGTATATGACATCAATGCACATAGACAGAGGGTGAAAGAGCTGGACTGCATGTACTTCAAAAGAAGAAAAGTGAATAGATGTGGTATTGAAAGGGACTGGAAGCAGCAGTGAAGGGAGAGAAGGACAACAACATCTCCACCCAGACTAACAGAGGAGTGTGTTAGAAGTAGAGCCCACCATAACGGAGTGCTACCTCCACAGCTGGCTGTGTCATATCCAGACAACCAAATGTTTATGGAGGCAAATAGCTGTAGGCATTGCATACAGAAAATATTATGAATTAATGTCAATTCATTAACAAGGGAGCGGGTGATCAAAAGAGAGCAGGAGAAGGGGAGAAAAGAAAGAGGAAGAAGGGCATATTAAACAACAATTTTAGGTGATTTCTGTGAGCAAAAGAAATAGGCAACACTTCAAAATAGAAACACGCAAAAAAACAGCACTTTCTGACATTTCTTGAAATCAATGATAATAATGTATCCACACACACACACACACTCACACCTTTAATAGTTTCATCATGTATTCCAGCCATATTAGTATAAAAAGGATGTCATTGTCCATCTGTATTTGGGGGGAGAGAAATAAAAAAAGTTGGTTAATAGGAGTATTGGTGGTAGCCACTGTCTGTTGTTCTGTTAGTGTGAGTGTGAAGAGAGATGGGAGAGTTAAAAAAATGGTTGACAAAAGACAGACAGCAATGCAAGTGATCCTTCCTACCTGAGACTCTAGTGAGACTAAGTGACAAATACTCAGATACTGCACAAACAACACATCATACATTTAAGACCATACAAATAGACAAGGGGTAGAACGTGACATAAAGTGTTACTTAAACAAGTTCACTCCATCCACAAGGACAAGAGGGACAAGCATATACCGAGGTGGGTACGGCACTAGATGCTGTGCAGTTTATTGTTTACATACTAAGTGATGGTGATCTGCAGATAGCACTATCTAGCCTGTTCTGTAAAAATTCTCTGACTGATAGTAACAGTGAAAGACTGAAATATAGATCATACATTATTTTCAGACAGATAAAAAAATGCCACATGCTAACAGGTGTGTGGTGTACTTTACAGTAAAAATCAAAACTACTATAGGTAAGGTAAAGTTATCATTTTTATTCTATCAGTCACCTGTTATAATTAAAGTGTTAGCAATGTCTGGATTTTTTGAAGTGTTATATTGTAGATATTAAAACAATAAGTTCAGTGATGTTACTCTTGTCTCTCAAACTTTTATAGTTTGAGAGATACACAATTATAAGCTTCCCCGCACCCTCCCCTTCCACAGACGTCAGCCTCTAGCTGACATCATGAGATCCTGGTCCCAGGATAGTAGCTGGCTCTTCAGCAGAGCCGAGATAGTGCACTGTAAAAATAAATACTTCATTGGAATGGTCTACAAATTGTGCTTGCAAATAACTCGAATCTCATGCTAAGAGGTTGACAGCTGACATCTGGGAAAGGGGAGGGAGGGGGGAAGTTTATTATCATATATCTCTCAAACAAGAGGAGTTTGAAAGACAAGAGCATCACTGAACTTATTGTTTTAATATCTACAATATAACACTTCAAAAATCCAGACATTATTATCACTTTAAGTCCACCAAACATGCTGGGGTAGAGGTAACAGGAAAGGAGGAGGAAAACATGGACATGTTGGTAATAGTAAAGTTCCACTACAGAAACTGACTGCAGTCATGGTTGCTGCAGCTTGTTCAGTAAGTGATGATGATCATCATCCCACTTGTGAGGAGATGGTTTGTACAGTAAATGTGACTTGTAAAGTTCCAACTCTGGTAGTACTAAGACTAAAGACAATGAGAAGTCACATTATAATGTTGTTCCATAGCAGCGGAGAATGTAGCAGTGAGACCAAGTGCTGCATCAGTTAGTGACAGTAACACTCAAATTAGTAATCAATCTTCTATAAATCCTTCCTTGATCCAAAGGAAGGCAAAAATGACTCACTTCTGTGTGTGTGTGCCTGTGTGTTCCATGTCTGTATCACACACTGTGTGTCTGCATGTATGTGTGTATGACTGTCGCTCTTTAAGCATCTCAGTGCATACGTGTGCATTTGCGTGTGTGTCTCTGTCTTGCATTCATGTGTGTGCATTCATTCCCTGTATATCCTAACGGGCAACACCGTCCCACATTGCTAGTGTGTGTGTATATTATATATATATATATATATATATATATATATATATATATATATATATATATATATATATAAAATCTCCACACACACCATTTGCTGATGTACATGAACATGATCCTTTATTGTTGTATGTCTTGTGTTGCGCGGTGTTGTTTATACAAATGTGTTGACATGATTTGCAACATGAATTGTCATCAATTTTGGTCTGCAGTTATTTGATGATGCTGTGTATTTCTTTCTATAACCTAGAAAACCCAGGCTGGAAATAGTAGCAGATATGGACACTGACTGAGCAGATACTGGGTCTGGTGGCAAGCAGCTTGCATCACCCCTGCGCGGCTGCACTCCATTCGGGGAGCCTAGAACCAGAAGAGGGGGAAAAAAATGGGGGGGGTCCGTGGTTCTTAAGTGACAGTTGCGTCTGCGCACGGCCAGTCCTTAAGGGGTTAATGCAAAAAAAAAAACATTGAAGACAATTCCTTCCTGACTCCAAATGGCAGATATTTGCCTGGATCAACATCCTTTCCGCTTGGAAACCAACTGTCGTAATGCTCAATATTGTTCTGTGCTAGGTAGTTATCCACTTTTTAAATCAACTGCAATATCTGCAAGCACAGCATCTGGAGGCACAGAATTGCTTAACTTTACAACTCCTACTGTAAAAAAATCTGTGCCTTTTGTTTTGGCTGAAAACTCTTTTCCTTTAGTCATAATGGATGACCTCCATTTGTTCGCTCAGCTGTTTGAGTAAATAGTTCATCTGAGAGTTCTTTGCATTGACATTGAATATATTTTGTAAGGTATTCATATCACCCATTAGATGTCTCTTCTCTAAAGTAAACAAGATCAATTTGCCTAGTCTCTCTTTATAACTCAGATCCTCCAATCCCTTCATCAGTTTTGTTGCGCATCTCTGCACTTTTTCCAGTAATGTCTTTTAAGAACCGGTGCCCAAAATTGTACTCCATGTTCTGGATGAGACCTTACCAAGGATTTATATGGAGGCAAACTTATATTTGTATCCCATGAATCTATACTCATACCCCTTTTATGCAGATTAGTACCCTATTTGCTCTTGCAGCAGCTGAGTGATACTGCACACTGTTGTGAAGTCTGTCATTGAGGTACTTACATTAATGTACTTACTACAAAACATAATGAAGAGCATGGCAGATGATTCTTACAATTACAGACTTGAATCAGTTGGTAAATTACATTTTACCATGCTTTGAACAGGATCTTTGCATAGTGTCCTTTAAAAGCAATCAGCAATACATTCTTGCTCCTTTAAACATACATTTTCTGAATTTGTGCCACGGCATGAGCAGCAACACTCAGGGGAACCAGATTGTATGAAAACGTATTAAGACATTCTTATACATCAAGGGGTAGATTACATTGTGGAGGATACCTTTTACCTATTGTGGAGGATGAGAGAGAAGGAAGTGTAGGAGCAAAAAACTACTAGAAAGCATAGTCAGAAAAACATAAGAAAAAGTATTTTGCCCTCAGCATCAGCAAGAACAATTTGCAGTATACTTGGCATCATCACAGATAGCAATTCATGTGTCTCTAGGACAACAATCTAATATTTGTGGTGGTGGTGGCAGCACTGGTACATCTATATGGGACTTACTCCCAGAATATGGATTGGTAACTGATGCATTTTTACACAACCTAGCTCCAAGGAGCGGCCCCACTGCATATGAGATGGCTACAGCATACCTGTTTGATAACAATATTCAGGGCCAAAATGATGACCCACTTGAGTACTGGCGAACAAAACAGTGAGCACTGATGAGAACTGAAGTGGAAACCCCTAGTTGCCCACCCCTAGTTGCCCACCAGTAAGCATGTAGGATTTTCAGTGCAGCTGATTACCTCATTAATAACTGTAGGACACATCTATTTATCAGCAGTGTCGGTATACACAATTTTTTAAAATTAACCAGCACCTAACACCATCTAAGTATCATGCAGCAGAAGTAGAAAAAAACAAACAAGACAGAAAAGTATATGGAACATGTAGAAACAACTTCAGTGAGGAGGAGGAGAGAGACTTGCACAGATGCCACAATTTCCCCCACCTACAACAATTGAGACAAGTGTTATGAATGATGACTGAATGACAAAGAAAATGAGGACCTACAACAAGATAAGCCTTGATAATTTGTTAGGAGGCCTACAGCAAGGCAATCTTTAAAAATGTTTATAGTCTTGACTCAAGGAAAGACTTGAAAAATGTTTGCAAGCTTGCAGAAAAGCAAATCTTACAAAAATTGTTTGATGTTGTACTGTGGTCAGGTAAGCCACCCACTTGTTAACTTATAGTGTTTACTAATGCAATGCCTCTTGCGGAGTCATCTAAGCATCAAAACTCACATCACAGGATCAGGCTAGTGTATTATCTACCATGCCCACGGGTGATAGTAGTGGTGATGGGAATGGGACTGGGGTCATCATCACCTCCACAGACTGAGGCAGGAGCACAACATGCAACCACAACTCCAGGTGCAGTGCATCTATGGGTTAGAAGTTGTCCAATCACAATAACCCTTCTCCTCCTTCACCTCACCTAATGTACTAGGGGTTTAATTGTTTTCCTTGGGAGCTGGGAAGGACCATGCACTTATTATCAACAACTTCAATGTGCATAGTACGTGAACAGTTTGTGAAGAGGAGGAAGAACTGGGATAATAGACCTTGGTACGTCTTCCTTAAGAAATCAGTTGGTGTTAGTCACTGTGTTCTTGCCCATCCCACAAAAAAAAGCTACTGGTGGTGGTGGAACAAAGAGTGATGCCCACTTCCAATGATTCATTTTTTTTATCACACAATAAAAATAATTGACCTTGCCTGACGTGAGATTGTCATATTCTTCAGTGTGGTCAATTTGCAAATGCTCTCTTATTTCCAGCATTCTATTCGCCTCCACCATACAATGTCTAATGTATTTAATCTGACATTTGCACAGTCACTGTCTGCTGGTGGTACATATTGCAAATTTGTCCATGTCACTGCCACTGAAGTGGTGGACTCTAAGAGTCCCATGGAGGGGGGGCAGGGCTGTTACTACTAGTAGCCCAGACCCTAGGTCTAGGTAAAGATAACAGCAAGCTAGGTGACACCACTGACATTCTGGGCCACTGCTGGTAAGCTCTAAATCATAGATGATGTGTTAGTAGTGGTGAGTTCAGCAGCACTATCTGCTGGTGTATCTGAATCACATCAGGGGATGTGATGGATTTGGTGGCAGAACTATCTGCTGCTGCTAGTGGGCTCTGTAGTTTGTGATTCACCGGGGATGTGGTAGGGGTAGTAGCAGCACTATCTTCTGCTGGTTGGCTTTGGAGTCTCTCAGTTATAGGGGATATGATGGAAGTGACTGCAGCATATTTGCTACTAGTGGACTCTAGAGTCTCTCAGTCACAGGGGATGTGGTGGGGGTCACAGCAGCAAGATCTGGTGGTCTCTACTGACCACTGCTATTACTAGGACTGCTGTTGCTGCTACTGGATGCTTCCAAATCAGCAGGATTCCACCCTCTTCTCTTACTCATTTCCCCCCCCAACACACATGCCGTGCAGCAAGTAACAGTTGCAGTAGATGTATTGGTGGTGCTAACAGTCTCACACTACACAACTACTCCACATAAGTACATTTTCTTTTCTTTCTATCTCTCTGTTTCTACAGCATTCTCTCTCATCTACAACTTGCAGAATGCATTTCTTTTTTATAGTAGTCGGGTAGGAATTATAAGAGACATAGAAAGCATATGTGGGAAACTGCAAAGTTCTTGTGGTAGCAGAAAGATGAAAATGTTATGAATTTCTAATAAGCAGAAAAATTCCAGCTAAAACATAATGACTTTTTTTCCTATCCAAAGGGTACAACCTACATATGTGACACAACTTTTTTTTTTTTAGCAGACCCTACTCTTTCAAAATAAAGCACTGGATGTGGATATCCCCTAAACCAACCAAGACATTTTACACAGAATTTAAAAATGATTTTTTTGTAGAAATTACAATAAAGTAAATGAAAAAGGCTGCCAGAGATTATGCCATGTTATTCTATTCTCCACTGGCAAATGCTGGTGTTTCTAAGTCTAGTATCCACTCACTTTCTAAAACACACAAATTCCTTTTTTAGGAATGTCTTCATATAAAAATTAGCACCTGCAAAACATTTTTACATTTTCTTTTTCCGTTTTTCACTATTCTGCATTTCAGGCATAAAATAACACAAAATGAACCATGTAACCATACATGCAATATACTTTTTAAAAGTACACAAATGTCCAACTTCATGGACTAGTCATTTGCATTTCTTTTTCAAGGATGGCTTGCTATGAAATCTCCAGCAGATGGCACTTTACCAAAAATTTCTAAATATAAAATATGTAGTGACAAAATTATACAAAACAGATTATTTATGTTGAAGAAAAAAAGCTTGAAATTAACCCTCTGAGTGCCAGAGGGATATGCATCGCATACCCCTCTGGCACTCCAAGGGTTAAAACCAAATAGTCATTGAAATAACAGAATCTCTATGTGGCCACAGATAAACTTGTAAAATATGTTATTATCCTAAAAAGCAACCACAAACACACACACAGACATATATATATATATATATATATATATAGAGAGAGAGAGAGAGAGACAGCAAAAGAGAGAGATAAAGAGAGAGAGAATACTCAGCCACAGCACAGAGACAGCACTCGCAGACAAGTAATTGATTGAAGCAAAATAAATAATTTATTCTAGCATATCTCCAACATGCCAGTGGAATGCTGGAATAAGCTTCAATCAATTACTTGTCCATGAGTTCTGTCCCTGTGCTGTGAATGAGTATACTCTATAATTTACCGTATGGAGACAATTATCATTTTTGTTGCTTTAGTGTCCTACTGTCAAACTGTTTGCATTTATGTATATATATATATATATCCTATCCTATCCTATTAAAAGCTATACTAAACAGAAAGGGACTTGGCTAAAGCCATGCCCATCGGGATGCTATCCCTGTAAAGGATGTACCACCTGTGGATCAATGCGTTCCAGTAAATTTTTCACTCATAAACACACTAACAGAAGATATACTATTAAACAACATATTACATGCACCACGGATCATGTAATTTATATGATCTCCTTCCCCTGTGGTCTAGCCTATATAGGCAAAACGACACGTACCATCCAGGAACAGATGGCTGGCCACATATCAACAATTAAAGTGGCATTCAGGGATCTATTGGCTCGATGCAAGAAACGTTTGCATCAGATAAAGGCATTTTTGTGCGCAGATAGATTTTGTGCATGTTCTAATCCAGGATGCTAAATACCGAACGCTTCTTGAATTGCGCATGAAAAATTCCATTTTACGACAACAGTACACAGACGTAAAAATTAATTCGCAATAGCAGTTCTTCCATTAGGCGCATTCGCTATTCCACTCACACAGATTTGGTAATCTTAGCCACGCCCACAAAAAATAAATATACGCAACTGTTCGCTAATCTTGAATTTTCATGCGCAATTCAACAAAATCATGCTCAAACCTATTCCCTAGTGGTTTTCACATGGGAAATAGCGATTGCGCATGTTTCCTGCATCACGCCATATATTCAGAAAAAATGGTGGCCAAACATTACCTTAAAGAAAAACATCCAGCTACTAACTTTACCTCTATTGCAATTGAACACGTCCCTGCCAACAGGAGAGGAGGAGATTGTTCTAAAAGACTTTTACAAAGGGAATGCTTCTAGATTAAAGAACTGAATACTTTGAGCCCATTTGGACTGAATGAACAGAATTTATATAGTTGTTTCCTGCCTGAACGTTAATTGTCATTCCTTTTAATATATTGCTACTTTGTTTCTTCACTTCATTCTCTTATGACTGCATTCACGGCTAGGAACACAGAAACAAAGAATTTGACGGCAGATAAGAACCATTTGACCCTTCTTCCTACAGTAAAAACCTCAAACCTTTTTTGGTCCTTGGTCTTTGCTTACATTAAGGACAGCCTTATGCCTATACCATGCATGCTTAAATTCTGTCACTGTATTAACTTCTGCCACTTCTGCTGGTAGACTGTTCCCCTTATCTACTACCCTCTCAGTGAAGTAAAATTTTCTTACATTACATCTAAACCTGTGTCCCTCTAGTTTTAGATTATGGCCTCTTGTCCTAACATTTTTACTCCTTTGAAATACACTTCCATCCTGCACACTGTTGAATCCCTTCATGTATTTGAATGTTTCAGTCATATCCCCTCACTCTCTCTTCTCTCCTCCAAGCTATACATGTTCAGATCCTTTAGTCTATCCTGATATTTATTTTCCTGTAAATCAGTCACCATTTTATTAGCCCTTCATTGAATTTCCTCTAGAGTATCTATATCCTTCTGGAGATGGGGTTTTCAGTACTGTACACAATACTCTAGGTGAGGTCTAATTAGAGATCTCTAGAGTGGCATGACCACTTCCCTTTTTCTGCTACCCCTAGCTATACAACCCAGTACCCTACTTGCATTCCCCACTGCTTTATTACATTGCCTGCCTACCTTAAAATCATTAGAAATAATTACTTCCAAATCCCTTTCCTCTGTTGCCTTTGACAGCACAGTACCCTTAATAGTATATTTTTCCTTTGGATTTTTATGTCACCAAGTGCATTATTATACATTTATCAACATTAAACTGCATCTGCCACACTCTTGTCCATTCTTCTAATTTACCTAAATCATTTGCCATTTGGCTTATTCTTGGTATCATCTGCAAAAACGCATACCTTTCCTTGAAGACCTTTTGCAATATCACTAATAAAAATAGTAAAAAGAATGGGCCCCAGTACAGATCCCTGAGGTACTCCACTAGTAACACTCCTTTCGTCCAAATATTCTCCATTGACTACCACCCTCTATCTCCTGTCACTCAGCCATTGTCTTATCCATTTAACTATTTTTACATCCAGACCCAAACACTGCAACTTATTAATGAGTCTTCAATGAGGGACCCCTCTTGGTTATTTTAGTTACCCAGGCAAAAAAATCTATGAAGTTAGTTTGACAAGATCTCCCTGCTGTAAGCCCATGCTGTTTGGTATCTTGCAAGCCATTTAAATTCAAATATTCAACAATTATTTCCTTTAACATAGTTTCCATTAATTTTCCCACTACTGATGTACGACTTACTGGTCTCTAGTTACCAAACTCTTTCCTTCTACCTTTTTTGTGAAGCGGTACTACATTTGCTAACGGCCAATCTTCAGGAACTATTCTTGCCGCTAGTGACTGCTTGTATAATTCTGTTAAAGGTTTTGCCAGAACATACTTAAGTTCTTTTAATAACTTTGGTTGTACCCCATCTGGTCCCATTGATTTGTTTTTACCTTAGAAATTTGAAGTAGAACTTCTTCCTCTGTAAACATGCATGTTTCTCATGTCTTGCCATTTTGTTTTTCTAACAGGGGTCCCTTCCCTTCATCTTCCTCTGTAAAACCTGAACAGAAATATTCATTGAGGCAGTCAGCTAGCCCTTTATTCTCATTTACATAGTTTCCATTTTTTGTTTTCAGTCTAACTATTCCTTGTTTCATTTCCTCCTTTCACTTATGTATCTAAAAATATTTTATCCCCCTTTTGTATTGACTGGGCAATTTTTTCCTCTGCCTGTGCTTTGGTACATCTAATAATGCATTTGGCCTCAATAAGCCTAGTCCTGTACCGATACCTATCTTCTTCCTTCTGCGTCTGCTTATATTTCTTAAATGCTTCTTTTTTCTTCTTTACTATATTTGCCACTTCTGCTGAGTACCACAGTGGTTTTCTTTTACTTTTACCCTTGCTGACATGTCTAATGCAATGCTCTGTTGCGTTTAGTAAAGCACATTTCAGATAATCCCATTTCTCCTGGACTGCAACTAAAGATCTCCAAGTTGTTAAAGACTGACATAAAAAGGTTCCATTTTAGAAAAATCAGCCTTTCTAAATTCTAGTACCTTTGGTTTTGTGTGGTGCAACTCAACCTCTGATTTTATATTAAACCACAGATTGATGATCACTGGAGCCCAAACACTCTCCTACAGTTACATCTGATACCAAGTCTCCATTAGTAAATAATAAATCTAGTGTGGCTTCTTTCCTAGTCGGCTCTTCTACTAATTGACTAAGAGCTGAACCTGCTGCTTGGTTTTTCCAGTCCACATCAGGAAGATTAAAGTCCCCTATAATTATAACCTCACCTTTAACAGTCATTTTAGTTACTTCCTTGACCAGCAGTTCATCCAACTACTCTATTAGTCCTGGGGGTCTATAGATCACACCTATATGAGTGACTATCTTAGTCCCATATTCTAAAGTTATCCAAACAGTCTCTGTGTTCTCCTCCATACCCTGTATAAGATTAACCTTTAAGCTATGTTTGACATAAATGGCAACCCCTCCTCCTTTTCTGCCTTTCCTGTCTTTTCTTAATAGAGAGTACCCTGGTATTTCTATATCCCAGTCATTTTTTTCATTGTACCAGGTCACGGTAATTCACACTAGGTCCACATCTTCACTAGTTATTATTGCAATGAGTTCAGGGATCTTATTCCCTAAACTGCAGGCATTTGTACATATGGCTTGAAGTCTACTGGTTTTTAACCTATGTACTACAGATATACCTTGATCAAGTTAATCTGTGCAATGCTGTGGGGGTATTTAGTTTTATCCTGTATCATTCCATTGCCCCCCTCTACTAGTTTAAATACCTGTTAACAAAACTTCTGAATTGCTTACGGAGAACCTCTGTTCCCTTTTGAGAAATATGCAAACCATCCTTTTTGTACAATTCCTTGTTACAACAAATAGGGTTGGTGTGAGAAACAAAGCTAAAACCATGTTTTTGGCCCCACTTCCCTAGCCATGAATTCAAGTCTCTAATTCGCTGCATCCTACCATCATCTTCCTTATACACTGGCAGAACCTCTGAAACAGATACAGTGGAAGCAACTTGTTGCAGATCTTTACATAGCTTCTTAAAAACATATTTTACCACACTCACCTCATGACAAGCCAAATCATTTGTCCCTAAATGGACTATGACATCCAACTCTCCATTTTCTCTTGCTTCCTTAACAAATTTTAAAATTCGTCTTCTATCTCTGTGAGCTGTAGCACCAGGAAGACATCTGGCTTGTTTGCAACCACCATGACATACCTCCATAGTCACGCCTCTTAATATAGAACCCCCAATAATAATTGTTTCCTCTGAAAGTAGTTTTCACTTCTTACCTTTGTCAGTTTGTCAGTGGTTGCAGTCTGATTTACTTGTGGATTACAGGCTGGTGAACCAGTAGTCTCTGCTTCTGGAGTTGTTTCAATATTAAGGTAGTGTTCTGAAAGTGCATCAAAAGAATTATGAAGAGGCACAGACTGTGGGACATGCCTCTTGTCCACAAGTCTTCCCCTCCCATAACAAACTGTAGTCAATATGCCATTTCTTGGAAGTCTCTGTGGCAGTGGCACTTGTTTCTTTTGTATATGTATGGCGTTTACAGACATCTTGTAGAGTTCAGCCTTCAAATTATCAATCTCCTGCTGTAAAACAAAAAATTGCTGACAAATTGGATAACTTCTGAACCTCAAAAAGGTTTCCTGGGGGATAAAAGCAAAACATCCATTGAATTGCAACATACCTGTCATGTTCACAGCACTAATGTAATCAGGGGACAAAGAGTAAAATACCTTCAGATTTTCCAGTTCTTTTCTGACTTTAATCACCCCAGATCACCTCCAGATTATCTCCAGAATATCTCCCTGTACACTTACAATTGCTGCTTTGCCCAGCTAACTCCAGTTGAGGGAAAGGTTCTACTGAATTAAATGATCAGCGTCAACAAAGGGAAGTCTGTCTAGAAAAGCCACCTAATATTCTATCATTAGGCTACAGAAGGGTAGAGAAACTGATAATGTGAATGCAGGGCACAGAATACTAGAATAGCTGCGGTACACAAAACTGAATGCTTAGATTGAAAAGATAAGGGGCTAGACAGGTAATTGGGAAAGCAAGAGAGAAATAAGGTCTGGAGATGAGTACTAGACTAACACACTCTTCATATATGACCTGCCTGTACTAAAATGGCTGCAACAACTACAGATATGAAGAAAAGTTAGATAAAACATACCAGGTTGGAAAGAAAACAGCACACTGCAAGAAATTATGTGTCTCACAAATGTTTGCAGATTATGGCTGTATAGGAAAAATATATTTTTAAATACTTTCACCACTTCAAGGGTACCAAGATGTTTGAAAATTATAGGATTTTCTAATGTATCCAGCACCTATTGCAAATGTAAGAACAATAGCACCGAGGGTTGATATAAAGTGAGGGATGCAAGGAACATTCCTCAAGTATTTTTTTGGATACAATGCTTTATGCTACTGATCATTGCTGAAAACTGTTTGGGAGGGAATGCACAAGTTCACGAGACTTCTTAATTTTTATGTTTATTTATTACATTCCAAATCATTTGCCCGTACCCATGAGTATGTATATGACTGACTTCCATACACACACTCCACCAGTGTTGACTTTGTTATGATTTTACATATTCTGCAAGTGCATACCTATATTTTTTTCTTTGTATATCATTTTCACATATTTTATTAGTTTTATATACCTGAAAGTAAGCTCCCTAGATCTCTTTCCAAATAATTTTTCTTATCATTTGACCATCAAGGCAGGACAGTGATGCAGTGTAACACTATCTCTGCAGCACCAGTTCTGTATGCTATATACTATATTTTTCACAATGCATCTAATCTGTATTGTATCAGTATACATGTCAAATACATAATTAAATAAATGCCGATAGGCAATATGTGCTTGCAGAATATATAAAGTCAAAATAAAGGGCTACTATCCCTTTAATGCAAGCACAATAGAACGGCTTAAAATGCCTATGCATTCCCCACTTCTTGATGCCAACATAATAAAGAGAAGCACTTACTGCATAACTATCTTATTAGATAGATGCAAGCAGATGCAACACAAAAAACTGGTTCCTTTTCCTAATTTGTACATCTCCTGTACTGAGTATTTATCAATGAGGGACTATTTGATTGACTAGTGTAAAACAGCATATTCTAGGCAGTGAAATACACTAAGGGTGATATGTTTAAAACAGAATATTCTAGGCAGTGAAATGCACTAAGGGTGATATGTACAAAGAAGTGGAGCAATTATAGGATAAACTAAATATATCATGGGAAACATATACACAGTCAACATTTATTTTAATGGGGTTAAGCATCCATTTAAATAATTGGGAATTAGGGGAAGTGCAGTTGCTTCTTTGGTTAACCCCTTGATGTCCAGTTGGTTGTGAAATGCAATGATCTGACGTACATAGAATAATCCTCTCGTCCGCAAGGGGTTAATAGATAGCGTTTTCAATGGTGCGGCATGTCTGATATGCAGTGTACACTATCAGAGGTGTAAGCACAAATGAGTGCTGTTAGCTGGACAGAGAAATCTCACTTCTGACTTAAGCTACAAAAAAGAGTGATACTTTTGATCATAAAGCACAATACTGATACAATGTATCACTCTTTCAGAGCAAGGAGATCTATTGTATATATATATATATCTATATCTATCTATCTATCTATCTATCTAATCTATATATATATATATATATATATATATATATATATATATATATTTATATATATATATAAAGACCAAAAGCTGTGCACTCTCGGATTTTAAAATTGATTTATTCTCACAAAGGATAGCAACGTTTTGGTCCTTGTTGGGACCTTTGTTAAGCAAAAGTGTGAAAAAATGCTGTAAAATAAGAATGCTTTCAAAAATACATATGCTAATAGTTTATATTTATCAGTTAACAAAATTCAAAGTGAGTGAACAGAAGAAAAATCTAAATCAATTCAATATTTGGTGTGACCAACCTTTGCCTGCAAAACAGCATCAATTCTTCTAGGTACACTGGCACGCAGTTTTTTAAGGAACTCGGAAGGTAGGTTGTTCCAAATATCCTGGAAAACTAACCAAAGTTCTTCTGTGGATTTAGGCAGCCTCAGTTGCTTATCTCTCTTCATGTAATCCCAGACAGACTTGATGATGTTGCGATCAGGGCTATGTGGGGGCCATACCATCACTTCCAGAACTCATTGTTCTTCTTTACTTTGAAGATAGCTCTTAATGACTTTGGCTGTATGTCTAGGGTCATTGACATGCTGCAGAATAAATTTGGGGCCAGTCAGATGCCTCCCTGTTTGTATTGCATGATGGATAAGTATCTGCCTGTACTTCTCAGCATTGATTGAGAATACCATTCATTCTGACCAAATCTCCAACTCCATTTGGAGAAATGCTGCCCAAAACTTGAAAGGAACCTCCACCATGCTTCACTGTTGTCTGTAGACACTCATTCTTGTACTGCTCTCAAGTCTTCTGCGAACAAACTTCCTTCTGGTACAGCCAAATATTTCACATTTTGACTCATCAGTCCAGAGCACCTGCTGCCATTTTTCTGCATCCCAGTTCCTGTGTTTTCGTGCATAGTTGAGTTGCTTGGCTTTGTTTCCAGGTTGGAGGTATGGCTTTTTGGCCCCAAGTCTTCCATGAAGACCACTCCTGACCAGACTTCTCCAGACAGTAGATGAGTGTACCAGGGTCCCCCTGTTCTGCCAGTTCTGAGTTGATGGCACTGCTGGCCATCCAGTTGCAAATGGAAGTAAGCATGATGTGTCTTTCACCTGCTGCACTAAGTTTCCTTGGTCGACCATTGTGTCTACAGTCCTCAACGATGCCCATTTCTTTGTGCTTCTTCAAAAGAGCTTGGACAGCACATCTGGAACCCCCTGTCTGCCTTGAAATTTTTACCTGGAGAGGACCCTGCTGATGCAGTATAACTACCTTATGTCTTTTTGCTGTGCTCAGTCTTACCATGGTGTATGAATTTTGACTTTAAACTGTCTTCAGCAATGTCACTTTGTTAGCTGAGTTTGGCTGTTCCTCACCCAGTTTTATTCCTCCAACATAGCTCTTTATGTTTCAGTTAATGACTGTGTTTCAACCTACATATTAAATTGGTGATCATTAGAACCTGTTTGTATAATTGTTTAATCAGACAACTGATTAAATGCCTACAAAATCCCTGACTTTGTGCAAAAGTACCTAAAAGAATTTATGCTGTTTTGAAGGCAAAGGGTCACTCCAAATATTGATTTGATTTAGATTTTTCTTCTTTTCACTCACTAAGCATTTTGTTAACTGATGAATATAAACTGTCACACCTGCACATTAATATATATAATGCACTTGGAAAATCTATAAGAAGTTTCATCCTACAACTACTGTCCCATGAGACTCCAGCTCTATTTTTTAATACCAGTGGCACTTGCACTCCTGTAGGGAATTCCATGGCTAGCTGTGTGTTTGTGACAACATGCTGCAAGTCATATACTACATAATGTCACACATCCTAAATCTTTGGAAAGTTTTATACACACACTATTGTAAAAGACTACCTTTTCCTTTGAGCAGCATGTTTTTAACATGCAAACAGATAAATACAGCCACATACACAAAACAGCAGTGGAAACATGTAAATAAAAAACTCCTCTTTATTGCAAAAATTAAAAAATGATCCCGCATAGAAAGGTAATGGGAGCGGGACACAGGGGAAGGTGTTAGGTGCAACTAGGCCTAGTCGAGGGAGGACCGTGGCGGCATTGCACACTGTGAGTTCCTAACACCTTGCGGGTTTCTATTTATACATGATACAATTGTGGACTGGCTTTATCTGCATGTCAGCACCTATCTGCTGTGTTTCTATCATTTTTTTTAACCCCTTAAGGACCACATGACATGCTATGACCATCACGCAGTTTATACCCTTAAGGACCGGTGACAGTCATAGCATGTGACATACTTTTTACTTAAAGATCTCCTCTGGGAGAGCTGTAAGTACAAATGGGGTTTGAAATCGACTGCTCCATGACTGAATTGGTCTCTCTCAAACCTCAGCTTGGCACTCCGGTACATGTAACAGGTCACGTATACCCGCATGTCGGAAATTATCAAAGCAGTCCTGAAGGGAAGGTAACTTTTCTAGACCACTGGTCCTTAAGGGTTTAAGCATATCTGTTTGTTTCAATTAAATTAATGTATCTCTCGATCTCATCTATTATCATTTTGAACTGGATTAGCCGTGTTGCGTTTTGGCTCTTCAGTTTGGTGCTGAATAAATATATAGAATGTCAATTTATTCAGTTGGAATATGTTACAGCAGGGTTGTACATAATCACCTCAGCTGAAGGCATTTAGCATTTTATTAGAGTTTGGATTTTAGAGAAATGTGATGTCCTTTGGCTAGGCTATATATCTAACAATTGTATTTTCATGCACTTTTCAGGTAAGTAGATACCATTACAAGGAATGTCTTAGAGGCCGATGCTGTAAGGACACTACGAATTCTGGGGAAAATCAATTGCATAGTAAGGGACAAATAAAAGTCCACAAAGACTGAAAGGGGATTTTAAGCCCTTGGATGCCAAAAAGGTCTGTAACTAGCATTCAAGAGATTAAATGTCCCATCCAAATTAATGGGAATGTTGGAAATATTTGTGTACACGGGCCACAGTGGCGGACGGGCACGGTGCAGTCACGCCCAGTAGAAACTGCCCGCGCTGCAGCTGACACAGAGCTGGACACTCCGAAGGTCTGACTTCAGAGCGCCCAGCTCAGTATCAGCCTCGTCACAGGAAGTCTCTACTGAGCATGACCGCAGCACGTGCAGCAGTCTCTACTGCGCATGACTGTTACAAACTTTGTAGCAAATTATTATATAGGATGGTGAAGTAGGTTTGCTTTTAATTGTTCTATTTCCTCCTAGTACATCAGCCTCTTACGCTTTATGTAATCTGTAAAGTGAAAGAGCATTTACACTCAGTGCTGTATTTCCCATTAAGCAGAGTAGGCAACACCCTAGAGCTATAAGGTGTGAAGGGCACATCGACTTATAATGGATAAAAAATCCTAAAAGCTCTTATCAATTTTGCCATTGTGCCACACCTATCTGGTCCTAAAAGGGTTAAGTAGGTTCATACACTCTTACTACTTCAGTTTAGAAAACTGCCAGCAACTGTTATGTCAGTCTCCATGGATAGCACATCCAGGTTTTATTGAAGAGATTATCTCATGAACAAATGGAAACATTCATATGGACTATTAGGATTTTATGGTCAGAGTAAGATAAGAGGGGATTTATTATTAAGAGTTGTTACTCATCCTGTAAAGTGTCTTGCCTAGGGGACGACTGATATGTAGATCCATCCCTGATTACACTGCCCCCCACAAAAACACTTACGCACATAAATACATATAGACAAACACAGTTACACACACATACATATTATATACTATATATATATATATATATATATATATGAAAATGGGCACTCCTGCACAAAATCAAATTTTTCTGTAATAATGCCAGGGGGCTATCATCAAAAATGGTATAATGTCCATGCTGAAAATGCGCACTCACAGGACTTGCTTGCAGGGTTGTGTTTATTGTCAATGGTTGACCTGACATTGACAATAAACCCAACACTGCAAGCAAGTCCTGTGAGTGCGCAGTTTCAACATGGACATTATATCATTTCTTGCTGTATATATATATATATATATATATATATATATACTAGTGCAAAAAGCCCTTGCACACGGGCCAAGGGCCCGGGTAATGTTAACCCTTTGAATGCCAGAGGGGTGCAACGCACTCAAAGGGTTAAGCAGCAGCTACCTCACTACTCCACGCGATGAAGTCTTGCGTCGCCTCACTCACGCGATGCAATCATGAGCAGTAGAGACTGCCCGAACAAACGCGATGCAATCATGAGCAGTAGAGACTGCCCGAACAAACGCGATGCAATCATGAGCAGTAGAGACTGCCCGAACAAACGCGATGCAATCATGAGCAGTAGAGACTGCCCGAACAAACGCGATGCAATCATGCGCAGTAGAGACTGCCCGAACAAACGCGATGCAATCATGAGCAGTAGAGACTGCCCGAACAAACGCGATGCAATCATGAGCAGTAGAGACTGTCCGAATGCACGCTATGCAATCATACACAGTAGAGACTGCCTGATTGCATGCGATACAATCATATGCAGTAGACACTGCCCGAAAGCACGCAATGCAATCATATGCAGTAGAGACTGCCCGAACACACGAGATGCAATCATGGGCAGTAAAGAGTACCCGCGTTTGGCGAATTATTATATAGGATGTATATTTATATACACACACACACATAAACTTCACCAGTAGAAAACATGGGCATAGTGGAAACAAATATACACAGCTGGTCAAACTGTGAATGTTATTTTCTTCCTCATTTTGGGAAATATGCAAAATGATAACAAAAAAAAAAAGATAACAGCTGGTGGTATCCAGTATGTACTCTTAAATCTACATATTTTTCTCAGTTTACATTTTGAGAGAAACAAAATTAAAATCTGCCTCAATGTTAACTACATTGATTGCATTGAAAAAAAGCCTTGAACTTCATGGAACATAATACATTTTATTCATTTTTTCCATTAGTAAGTGGGAAGAATTCACTATACAATGTCAATGACCCACAGATTTGTCTAGAATGACTAGGCTAGACATAAACTTTATTGTAGGCAGTAAATGCTTCATTGTCATGCACACTAGATGACTCACTGCAAGTATGCCTACAGCAGAATGATCTAAAAATGTTTGTGGTATCTCTAGAAAATTAAGATCTATATCTAAGTTCATTATTACTCATTACCTATAATCATTAGTATATTTATGAAAACAAAAGCTTTAACTTCTGCAAAATGCCAGATGTTTCAATGTGGAATTAAAGGGGAACTTTCACCTCCGCATTATCATTGTTGTATCGCTTCCTTTGTGTCCCCTCTGTACATTGCGGTGTTTCTTTTTGCCTAAAAATATGTTTAAATGAAGCAAAAAGGTACTTGAATTTTGTACCTGATGACGTTAGCAGCCGCACAGCCGCGCAGCCGCGCACCGTATGGTGCAGAAGACACTCCCACAGCCTCAGCTCCTTTCACTTGCCCCAGCATCCTCCAATGACGGAGGCGTTCTGTTAGTAAGCTGGAGAGAGATCTCATTGGCAGAGATCGATATCTAGCCAATGAGATCTCTCTCCAGCTTACTAACAGAACGCCTCCGTCATCGGAGGATGCTGGGGCAAGTGAAAGGAGCTGAGGCTGTGGGAGTGTCTTCTGCACCATACGGTGCGCGGCTGTGCGACTGCTAACGTCATCAGGTACAAAATTCAAGTACCTTTTTGCTTCATTTAAACATATTTTTAGGCATAAAGAAACACCGCAATGTACAGAGGGGACACAAAGGAAGCGATACAACAATGATAATGCGGAGGTGAAAGTTCCCCTTTAAATGTAGCATTATATAAAAACTGGTGCATATGTTCATTGCACCTAGCGTGTCTTGTCGTAAAGCTATCATGCACATCACATAGTTGCATATTAAAAGGCATCATAACTTTTTATTCTCACTGCACTTAATTCCACTATGTAACATTTTTGTAAACTTACTAATGATGAAGGTTAAGTAGTATTACTATCATTATATGTATATCTTAATTTTCTAGAGAAAAAAGGGAAATTACCTAAACTATTTTTCTTTTTCACTTATATTTTTTACACATATCTGTCCCTGATAGTAAAGCAGAACTTTCAACTTCATAATATGCCCCCCCCAATTAATTACTAATATAGGCAAAGGAATAGTTGTATTATGCGGAATATGTCCACGTTATTGAAGTAATCCACCTTCTTCGGCAGGCATCCAGCAGACAACAGGGCAGACATCTTAGAGGAAAGTTGCCTCTGAGACTGCACTGCCTGTCCCGTGCACTGCCTGGACTGGTGGTGACGTATGTTGGTTACCTTAAGGTAACTGAAGTTGCTGCCTGCAGAGGCGCACAGAGCTTCTCTTGTAAGCTCTGCGCCCTGCATACATGCCGAAGAAGCTGGATTACTTCAATAACATGGATTTCTTCAGCATAATACTTCTATTCTTTTGCCTGTCACTATATTAGTAATGTATTGGGGGGCAATATTATGAAGCTGAAAGTTCAGTTTAAGTTCCTTTGATCTCTGCTTCCAGTGAACATTCTGGTCAGTCTATCATGAACAGGGCCAGATTTCCCAATAGGCAGAGTAGGCAACTGACTAGAGCTCCAAATTTTGAGGGGTGTCTCAGCTCTGATAACTGCTATTTTGCCCTTGCTTCTAATATACCATGGGTATTTTCTGTGCCAGGAAGTAGTGTATGGAACTGGAGGTGGGGCCATGTGAAGAATGGGGGTGTGGCCTTGGGTCCCTTGTCTTGCCTTGCTGTTCAGGAAAGCAAGACAGCGATACAATATAACAATCTCCATGCAGCGCTAAACTATATATCATATGCTATTTTTACTTTGTGTATTTTTCATATTGTATTACTATGCCTGCTTTCGTCGTCCCTGACAGATATATTTCTGAAAACAGATCCAGGGAGCTCAAAGTCAGGAATATAAAAGTGTAAAAAAATGAGTGAAAGTTAAAAAAAAAAAAAAAAAAAATTATAAAAGTATATGGGAAATATGTTGTACTAGACATTCTTCTGTAAAATAAATTATTTTGGATAAAATAAACTTTATCGTTTGTTGACCCAATGTGATATAATATGCTAATTCCTTCAATAGTATGCTAATTAGTCCTGGTTGAGCCAAACTTGTTGCTTAATGTGCGATAATCCCAGTGTATGAGCTCGGTCTAGATTAATTCATTGCACATTGGGGTGAATGTACAAATTCACAAGTGCTTCAACCCTGGCGTCAGTCTCTATACACTATAGTATATGAGTGTTGTAGTGCATACTAACAACACAGTCCCCAACATTGGACTTTAATGTATGCACGTCTCATAGCATTAGCAGGGAAATTGCATATACTATTGTCATAACCTAGTACATTGACTCAAAATCAATTCATACACATTTAGTGGCTTTGTATATTCAACCCAATGTGTGCTAAGTAACACTATAAAGCAACACAGACTAGCTTACGTTTATTTGTACATTACAATACTGGAGCATTTATGAAATTTTCCAATGAATCAGGTAACATAAAAAAATGAAAATCTCTATAATTTATCTGCCTCTGTATTAACTGTGCAGGTAGCTATATTACATACACATCTACCAGAAACAAATGACTGAGTTGCAGATTGCCAAGGTAAATATTCACTGTGAAATTAACCCTTTGAGTACAAGAGGGGTACTCAACACATTGCTTTGAAACGAGGCACAGTACTCCACTGAGGTCTTACCAGTGATTTACAGAGTGACATTAGTACATCTTTCTCTTCCTGCTGTAGTGCTGATACCTCCTTCTACACAACCAAGAACCCATTTGATTTTCCTACTGCTTTAGTGTATCGCTTGCCTACCTTAAAGTAATCTGAAATAACATCTAAATTCCTTTCATCTGATGCTTTTTTCAGCACAATACTATTAACTATTTAGTGCAGCAGATGTATCTAATGTATTGGATACCTTTCTAGCACAATAAGGCATAAGCCTATATTCCACCTCTGGGTTTCTGTGTCCACTTGTTTACAACCTTCTGCAAAAACTGAGCAGAAATAATTAGACAGTCAGCTATTTCCTTATCTTTAATATTATTTTGTGTCCTTTACTTTTTCTCTTTTCACTAATATACCTAAAGAAAGTTTTGTCACCACATTTACTTTCACTTTTCACAAATACATCTAAATAAAGTTTTGTCACCCCTTTTAGTTTTCTCTTTTCACTAATATACCTAAAGAAAGTTTTGTCACCCATTTTTAAAGACTTTGGTATTTTTATCTGCTTGGGATTTAGCACATCTAATAATGCACTTTGCTTCTCTCTGTTTAATCTTGTAAACTTTACTATCTTCCTCTCACTGAGTCTGCCTGTATTTCATGTGTGAAACAAACACACAAAAAGAAGGTGCCCAATAGTGCTTGTTATCCAAATAAATAATATGTACAATATATTTAGATTTACTCACAAGTGTGGAGGTGGAAGGAGGTAGATCTTCCAACAAAAAGAGCCTACAGAGAAAATAAACCTGTCTCTGCTCAGATAAGGTTTAAGGAATTAAGGCATCGATTCAAACGTTGGAGACAGCTGTTTTTTCTGCTGACGGCATTTTTTCCAGCACAGTAAGCTATTCAAATGTCTGTGCTGTGAAAAAATACCGGCAATAAAAAGAGCCATCCAGAGGTAAAGTTAAGAGGCGTTTTCATACATTGAAAAGGATGAAAACGCAGTAAATTGCAATTCAAATGTCTGAATTAGCCAAGAACAGGTGATAAGGGGCTCAAGTTATCATAGGAAAGTTAACACTTATTTTTTTTTTAACTTGAGTCCCTTATCACCTGTTGAAACAGCCGACACAGACACTTGAAGTTAAAAAAAACCTAAGTCCTCAGTGAATGTATTGATACTGGGCTCTAAGAGAAAATAGAAGAAAAAATGGAGACAGAAGGAGACAGACAGTGGATGACAGGTAAATTTAACACAGACTTTTTAATGATCGGTACTTGACAGTATGTCAGGCACCGATCGTTAGTTTTTTTACTGTTAAGTTCCCAAAACCGGTGTTATTTAGCGGCGTTTTGGCAACTTAATGCACAAAACGGACATTTGGACATGACACCAGTTTTGTGTCCTAATGTCCGTTGTGCTAAATGTTGGTAGGACAATTGAATACCAACCAAGACATTTTATTTTGTCGGTCGGTATCCATTTTGTCCTACCGATATTTTTCTAATTCAACATTTAGTTCGAGCCCTAAGTTCTACTTCAAGTCTTCCGATAGAAAAGTTTTAACATAAAATATCACAATTAAATATAAAATAAATAAAACTAAAAAGGACAATCAGGATGAACATTTGCAGTATAGAACTGCTTTATCAGAATCTGATGGCTAGCATGGATACAATCAAAGGTCTAATAATGCGCTTATATTCCCTCTGTTTGATTTCTTAACCCCATAACGACCCTTGACGGCCATAGCACATCATGGGTTGTTTTGTGTTAACGACCCATGACGTGCTATGACCATCATGGAATTCTGGGCTCCCCCCGCGGCTGGGTCCTTGGTCCTTCAGTGCCGGCCACTTGTGCTTGCGGCCGGTCCTTAAGGGGTTAAACCTTTTTTATCTCTCACTGCTTCTATTTTGTACTGATACAGCAACAGAAACAGTTCAGTTCACAGCTGGCATATGAAAATCTCCCCGAATTATTACATCACCCCTCACTGACATCTTTGTTATTTCTTCATTGGTGCTTTATTTAAAGCTACTTCTGATGCTGGAGGTCTATAAATTACTCCTGTTAAATCTTGGTCATAGCTGTTTCTTTTGGCATTTGTGAATGAAGCAATTCAGGTTGTGGTAGCGTTGCATTTATTTATCATTTAGGTGGTTACAACTTCTACAGAGTTCTTGATGGTTGCAATGACCTTGCAGTGGATGTTACTATCTGACTTCTTTCCTTAACTTTCACTGCTTGTGATTATCTTTATATACAATTTGAACTGCTACAGATATGTCAGCATGCAGAAAATAGAATACATTTATGTAATTATTTGACAAATGTTCAAAAACTGATCGGTAGTGTGAAGACACCTTAAAGGGGATGTATCACCTCTATACAAGTTAGCCTGAATAGTTAGATTATATAGCGAATATGAGCAAAAGTAGAGTGGTCTCACTGGCAGAGATCAGTATGTAGCCAATGAGACCGCTTCAGCTTACAGACAGAAAGCCTCCGTCATCGGTGGAGGCTGGATAGAGGGAGGGGACTAAGGTTACAGAGCAGGTAACCGCAGTCTATCCGGAAGAAGGTGCAGGGCAATATTTATTACTTAAATTTTGACCAAATAGAGCTTTAAAAAATAAATTAATACACTTTTACTCATATTCGCTACATAATCTAACTATTCAGGCTAACTTGTATGGAGGTGATACATCCCCTTTAAATCAATATATAAGTAGATAAAACTATGAATAGCGAAGGCACATTATGTGATACAAATATGTAAATAGATAAAATTAAGAACAGGGATGGGCGAAAAATTTCCCTTAAACTGAAATCAGCAAATAATGGCACTTCCACCTTGGGAAATAATTTCTGTGCCATTTTTCTGCTTTTTTCGACTAGCTCATTCCATTGAAATCAATGGGAACATTGGATTTACACTCAACACATAGCAAATATTATTTTATTTCCCAAAGGCATAGTTTAAAAGGAGCATAAGGGTGCCTGTGTTGGTGGGGTATGGAGAAAGACTCAGTTGAACATGGAATGTTTTTTCGGGGGGTAGTTGTTTACTGGGATTGGGGGAACAGTTAATTAAAAAAAATAAATAAATAAATACAATTAAAAAAAAAACCCATAAGACATGGTATAAAAGGGGTCTGAGGAGGGTGCTTATGTTTGTGGGTATAGTCTGGGGAAAGAATCAGTTGAACAGGGAATTTGTTTTGGGGATGGCTTCTTGACTGGTATTGGTAGGACAGTTAATAACAAAAATAAAATACAATAAGACATTTTTTATGTAAAGTGATAGAGACAGGAACCCCCTGACATAAGATGCCACTGGGGTGGACTGATACTTAAGTTTGGCACAAGCCCTAAGGAAACATTGTTTTTTTTTTTGTAGGACTTTTTATTATTATTATTATTATTATTATTATTATTATTTGTATTTTTATAAAGCACAAGCTCTGAGAAAAAAAATTCCCTACTGGCCTAGTGACAGCAGGTCATGCTGGCCAGTGGCCACTGGCCATTTACAAATGTTGTCCAGTCCTGAGTCCATAGTTGCAGAATTTGCAGCTGCTGTTCTTTCTCTGCTGCTGCTGAGTTGTTTAAGTAACAGGTTGAATAAGCAGCTGAAAGGGAATGGGATCAACAATAGCAGTAACATGGGAGATGGCTGATAAAGGTTCCACTTGCCACGACTAGCTCCAGTGATGCGCCTGAGGCAGTAGAAGCACCATAACTAGCCACACCACTACAGGTATATGTGGAGAAAAGAAGAAGTTGGCCAATAATTCGTCTCCACCTGCCCCTCCTCCAAAATCATGGGTGTGTTGTTATTAAAATATACATTGTTCCCTTGAGAGCAGAAACTGTGCCTCTCATCAGCAACTGCAATGTGCACATTGTGAGTGGTAAATAACATCTGGGGGTACAACTGTATCCAAACACCATAACACGAGAAACCAAGTAATGCTGCTGTCCACACTACACTAAGGAAACATGTCAACTTGCCGACAGTTTTATAGTAATAATGAAACCTCCCTGCCAAAATCTTAGCATATTCTGGGGGATAGAATGTCCTCAGATGCCACTTGATGCCCTGCTTGCGATTCTTCTCCACCACACTGCCATGTGTGGTCAGTGCACCACAGTGTGCAATTGGTGGAGACGAACTGCCTCATCCTAACATCAACAGAGTGGCTATCATTTGGCAGGGGAGGTAAAGCTGAATGAGGTGGATTGGCAGAAGATGTAGTTCCCCTAGCGGAAGAAGGTGATGGCGAGCTAGTAGTTAGGCTCGTCATGGAACTTCCAGTCTCTTGCTGGGTTTTCCTATTCTTCCTCCTCTTTGATCTCCTCGCCTCTTGTTGCCTTTCTGGAGAGTCAGGAGGTACAGCAGTAATGGTGCTTGATTTCTGTGGTGGGTGTTTGGCTTTAAAATGTTTGACATAAATGTCATGGTGTCTGTGTTTCATGTGTGTTATCAGGGTGGTTATGCCAAAGTGTATTCCCTCCTTTACCCTTCTCACTGACTTATCACAAATTGTGCATAGTGCTGTTGGTGACTGCACTGTGCCTGCCCCAAGAGAAAAAAGTCACACGTCCATGACTTCAGGGTATAGGGATAGGGAACAGGTGGAGAAGAATGGCCTCTTTCTTCTTGTCCTCCACATTCCCCTGATTCCCCTGATGTTGCTGCTGTTGCTGCTATTCCTCAGTGCTCAGAACAAGCACTGCAACTAGGACCAGGATTATTGCTGCTGCTGGCTAGTGGAACCTTTCCTAATCCCAGATAACTTGTTGACCCCATTCCCACTGTGTCCACGGTGGTCTGTGACACATGTCACACTTAACCTAAGCGTCCAATGTAAGTGGCCTGAGAATGCCTAGAGGGGAGGTAACCACAATAGGAGTAGCAAACTGCTACTTTGATCAATACAAGAAATACAGTTGGCAGAATGCAATACCAAATACTCACTGAGTAGGCACCAGTGAGCCAGAAGCTAGAGTGTGAGGAGTCGAGAGCAATGCCAGCTGTTGTGGCTGTTCCCAGGAGGCCTTGCTGTGGCTGGAGCTGGGTGGGGTAGCAGGCTGTGAAGCCTGATGGCTGAATAACCACCTAGGAGACAGACATCTACTCAGCAGGTCAGGAATCAGTATTAATAACCTACCAGCTGTATAGTTGCTTCTGTCGTATACTAGATGAGCAGCAACAGGGGTCGTAATGTGACTAAACGACTAGGATTCGTACGGATTACTGTGTGACTGGGAGTCAGAAGTCGAGGAGTCAACAGGAAACATTCAACGGTTAGTCAACTACTTCAGATTTGACACTGGGCACCAAGGATCTACAAGGAGGAATAGTCGACAAATCCGATTTGGCAACAGGCGGTTGACGTCAAAACCTAGGATGAGACAAGAGGAATAGTCGGACAAGCCAGGGTCAAAACCAGTCAAGCAATGCGGTACCAAATCAGCAGACAAGAGAGGAGTCGAAAACAGGCCGGGGTCAGATCAATACAGGAGTTGAAGCCGAATTAGGAGAAGGAAGCAAAGTCGAGGAAAGCCGGGTCAATAACAGGAAACACCGGAACTCTATCACAAAACTCTGAACTCAGAATGATTTTATCTCGCACCGACACAAGAGTGTCGGTGCTTGTTATAGGCCCGAGAAAAGGGTGTAACACTACGGCGGAGACAAGTGAAACCAGTAAAGAGAATCATAAATCATGGAAAAGACAGGAAAACCTGAAAAAAACGAGAACCATGACATTACCCCCCCTCAAGGGGCCACCTCCGGGAGGCCATAGAAGGCTTGGATGGGAAGGAATGGTGGAACTGGAGGAGTAGGGAAGGGGCATGAACTTCTGAAGCCACCACCCAAGAGCGCTCCTCAGGACTATAGCCCTTCTAATTAACCAAGTACTGGAGAGCTCCACGGAAAAAGTGGGAATCAGGCACCACGTCAATAACTTACTCCTCTGAGTCCTCCACAGACACAGGAGGAGGAGGTGCTGAAGGGGGATGAGCAGCGTGAGCCGTAACATAGGGCTTGAGTAGAGAGATATGGCATACTGGATGTATCCGCAACATTGCTGGAAGAGCCAGGCGGTAGGAGACCGGGGAGAGACAGGTCTCGACCTTAAAAGGCCCTAGATAGCAAGGACCCAACTTACCAGACGGCTGATGTAGGTTGATGTTTTTAGCAGACAACCAAACCAAGTCTCCAGGATCAAAGAGGGGGGTCAAAGAGCTGTGGAGATCAGTGGCCTCCTTCTGTTGCAGCTGGGAGGATAACATCGTGCAATGGATAGCCTGCCAACGGGTCACCAATTCATGAACACACATGTCAGCTAAGGGAATGTTTGTCGCAGGAGGACAAAGTGTTAAAGCTGGAGGATTATATCCCAATGCAGCAAAGAAAGGTGAACATTTAAGAGAGGTCTGTAAGAGAGAGTTGTATGAAAACTCTGCCAATGGTAGCAGACGGGACCAGTCATTCTGCTGATGGGAACAATAGCACCGCAGGTAGTGTTCCATATTCTGGTTGAGTCTTTCCATCTGGCCATTGGTCTGGGTGTGCTATGCAGATGGGTGTTGCAACCGAATACCTAGCCGAGAGCAAAACGCCCTCCAGAAGCATGACACGAACTGGGAGCCACGATCAGAAGTGATGTGTTGTGGGATTCTATGTAGTCGGTAGATGTGTTCTACAAACAAGTCTGTTACCTCCACAGACATAGGCAACTTAGCCATAGGGTTAAAGTGCCCCTGCTTGGTGAATGGATCCACCATGACCCATATCACAGTATTGCCAGAGGAGGAAGGTAGATCCACCACAAATATGAATCCATGCCAGGGCTGGTACTAGTAGTGGTTGGAGAAGGCCTAAGGGTTAAACCCTAGGTGTCTTCGTGCGGGCACACATAGGGCTGGACGACATAAATGAGGAGATGTCAGTCCTCACAGTGGGCCACCAAAAATACCAAAATAGGAGTAGCAAGCTGCTGCTTTGATCAATACAAGAAATACAGTTGGCAGAATGCAATACCAGATACTCACTGATTAGGCCCTAGTGAGCCAGAAGCTAGAGTTTGAAGAGTTGGGAGTGATGCTGGCTGTCGGTGGCTGTTCCCAGGAGGCCTTGCTGTGGCAGGAGCTGGGTGGGGTAGCAGGCCGTGAAGCCTGATGGCTGGATAACCACCTAGGAGACAGGCAGCTACTAACCAGGTCAGGAATCAGTATTAAGAACCTACCAGCAGTATAGTTGCTTCTGTCGTATACTAGATGTGCATTGGTCATAAGGTGACTGTACGACTAGGATTTGTATGGTTTACCATGCGACTGGGAGTCGGAGGTCTAGGAATCGACAGGAAACACTCGGCAGGTAGTCGACGAAGTCAGCCTCGACACTGAGCATCAAGGATCGACGAGGAGGAATAGTCGACAAATCCGGTTCGGCAACAGGCGTCAACATCAAAACCTAGGATGAGATAAGTCGAGCAATGCGATACCAAATCAACAGACAAGAGAGGAGTTGAAAACAGGCCGGGGTCAGATCAGTACAGAAGTCAAAGCCGAATCAGGGGACGGAAGCAAAGTCGAGGAAAGCTGTGTCAATAACAGGAAACACTGGAACTCTATCACAAAGCTCTGAACTCAGAACACTTTGAACGCGCACCGAGTGTCGGTGCTTGATATATGCCTAAGAAAAGGGTGTAACAGCAAGGCAGAAACAAGAGAGGCCAGGAAACAGAAACATAAATCCTAGAAAAGAGAGGAAAACCCAGAAAAAAACGAGAATCATGACAGCACACTAGCCTGCTCTGAGTCCTCAGCATCCTGCTGCCATTGCAACTCAGCAGCAGCAGGAATTAGAGCAGTTGCAAATTCCTCAAACTCCAAATGCTTACTGCTGGTTGGAGGAGGTGACAAGCAATGTGACAGAGGGTCCCCTGATATCACACTTGCCATTTGTTGGTGACGTGAAGAAGACAGACTGGCAGCAGTAGCAGCAGGCACAGGCAGCTGATCTGTGCTCCTGGTGGTGATGGTATTATTGCGGTGGTGACAATTCTGCCTTCTCCCTTGACTGCTTCCCCTACCACTATCCTAACACTAGTCAATGGCAACAGCGCCACTGTAAAATTTCTGGCCATTGAGATATTGCATGCAAAAAAATCAAGTTTAAGCTGCAAATCCTCTCAGCAGTGGGAGTACCCTTGTTGTATTCAGGGGGATAAGCCTTATAATATACATTTTAATATATACTAAATGTTACTATCACTTTAACTTTACATTGCTTATGGTTAGCTTTATATACAATTATATACAATCTAGTATGAATATGGTCAGCATACAGATACTAGAATACATGTATGTAATCATTTTACAAATGTTCATACATAGATCTGTACAGAGTGAAGATATGAGGGGGTTATGCACTAAGGAGTAATAAAGAAGTGATTAAGTGGAGGTGATTTCTCCAGTGATATCAGTTTTCCAGTTGTTATGTTATTCAATGGACCTGAATCACTAAGATTTTTCCAACTTTGGAGATCTTACTACATAGGTTCTATAATAGCATAGGAATTGGAGAAGTGATATCACTTTATCTCCTCTTTATCATGCTTTAGAGAATAACCCCCATTATGTCAAATGAACATGAAAATAGCTAGAACTATTAATAGTGAAGGCGCATTATATTATACAAATATGTGAATAGATAACCCTAACAATAGTGAAATGGAGTATTGACACAAAGCCCCAGTACCTCTCTTGTCTTACCAATGGTCTATTCTGGTTACTGGAAGGGACAGGGATGAAGATACAAATGTTTAGTGAAAATACATTTTGTGGTCGGGGCTTCCAGCGACTGGAAATGTGGAGAGGTTTGCCATAACCCGGAGCTTACTGGAAGCTCGGGTAAATGTCAACGTGGTAGGCCTGAATAGAGGGACACCTGTGATAAATATTGAAATAATGGGGTGATGGAGGGGGGCACAATTGACGATGCATCCCGTGGGAGAGGCTGCGGACGGTATTTATGGCTTGCAGCCCCTCCCACAAATGCAGGCCCAGCCTTCCACTTGTGGTCGGGGCTTCCAGCGACTGGAAATGTGGCGAGGTTTGCCATAACCCGGAGCTTATTGGAAGCTCGGGTAAATGTCGACGTGGTAGGCCTGAATAGAGGGCAAAAAGAGCAAATTATTAAGATGTTCATGTACTTACACAAGATGACATAACTTAGATAAGTTTATAAAGCTTGCTGAAATGTAGTTGAAGGTTTCGGAAAGTAACGTGAGAAACCTTAAGGTTTCCCTCTGCCAAGTTAAATAAGATATTATTGGTAATCTACTTACAAGAGGAGAATGCCACTCATATACTAAATGCGTGTCTTGAGAATAGGATATGATTCACACCTAAATTTGAGACTGGTTAGGATTTAATAAATTAAGTAGTTGAGAGGAGACCTAACTATAAAGGGAAACAAGGCTGACGGCCGAGTAATGCTGGTGAATGGTAGTTAGATAACTGTGTTTGAAAAGGATACCAGGAACCGAAGAAGCAGAGTAAGGAATGTAATGCCTACATGTACTTGTTCCCTAAATCAGAAATGATAAGGGTGAAGTAGTTGGTTAGCCAATGTGTGGGTGCCCTTTAGTGAGGGTACCGGTCCCTGATGCCAGGAGCCTTGCCTGGGCAGGGAAACCCAAAGAAGGCAAGGCTGCCGGCGGCAAGGATGAAGATAATTTAAGGATGCAAAAAAGGGATAATATCAGAACCTTCGGCTACTGCGAAGAGGTAAGGTAAGATACCAGGGGGGAACCTTCAGCCTCTGAGAAGAGGTAAGGATTAAAGTGTGATCCTTTGGTCTCCACGAGGAGGTAAGGTATGAAACTAGGGGACCTTCGGCCTCTACGAAGAGGTAAGGTATGAAACTAGGGGACCTTCGGGCTCTATGAAGAGGTAAGTTATGAACGAGGGGACCTTTGGCCACTACGAAGAGGTAAGGTATGAAACTCGGGAACCTTCAGCCTCTATGAAGAGGTAAGGTATGAAACTCGGGGACCATCTGCCTCTGCGATGAGGTAAGGTATGAAACTAGGGGACCGTAGGCCTCTACGAAGAGGTAAGGTATGAAACTAGGGGACCTTCGGCCTCTACAAAGAGGTAAGGCATAATACATGGTACCTCTGGCCTCTACGAAGAGGTAAGGTATGATATTCCAACCTCTACGAAGAGGTAAGGTATGTACTTGAGGAGACCTCCTGCCTCTACTAAGAGGTGAGGTACCTGTGAGTGTGACCTACAGCCTAAGTGGAAAAGTATGGACCTAAGGTGACCTCCGGGCTCTGCGGAGAAGTGAGGTACCTGTAATGGAAATAATATGGACTCAGGACAATTACACTACATAACAAAGTATGAATGGTGATATGACATATAATCAGGGTGGTGATACAATATAACTATGTATGTACGATAGAGCATGGAACCAGGACCCTGAAACAATGTATGTAAGGTATGAAACTAGGGAACCTTCAGCCTCTACGAAGAGGTAAGGTATGAAACTAGGGAACCTTCGGCCTCTACGAAGAGGAAAGGTATGAAACTAGGGGACCTACAGCCTCTATGAAGAGGTAAGGTATGAAACTAGGTGACCTTCGGCCTCTACAAAGAGGAAAGGTAATAAACTAGGGGACCTTCGGCCTCTATGAAGAGGTAAGGTATGCTGCTAGGGGAACTTCGTCATCTATGAAGAGGTAAGGTATGACACAAACTAACCTTCGGCCTCTTACTAAAAGGTAAGGGAAGATACTAGGTCACCTTCGGCCTCTACAAAGAGGTAAGGTATGAAACTAGGGGAACTTCAGCCTCTACAAAGAGGTAAAGTATGAAACTAGGGGACCTTCGGCCTCTACGAAGAGGTAAGGTATGATACAAATTAACCTTCGGCCTCTTACCAAGAGGTAAGGGATGAAACTAAGTTACCTTCGGCCTCTACGAAGAGGTAAGGTAAGAAACTAGGGGACCTTCAGCCTCTATGAAGAGGTAAGGTATGAAACTAGGGGACCTTCAGCCTCTACAAAGAGGTAAGGTATGATACAAATTAACCTTCTGCTTCTTACCAAGAGGAAAGGGATGAAACTAAGTTACCTTCGGCCTCTAAGAAGAGGTAAGGTAAGAAACTAGGGGACCTTCGGCCTCTATGAAGAGGTAAGGTATACTACTAAGGGACCATCGGCCTCTACGAAGAGGTAAGGTAAGATACCAATTAACCTCCGGCCTCTTACTAAGAAGCAAGGTAAGAAACTAGGGGACCTTCAGCCTCTACAAAAAGGTAAGGTATGATACTAGGGGGTCTTCAGCCTCTACTAAGAGGTAAGGTAATGCTATGGGACCTCCTGCCTCTACTAAGAGGTAAGGGTTGAAACTATGGGACCTTCAGCCTCTTCAAAGAGGTAAGGTATGAAAACTAGGGGACCTTTGACCTCTACAAAGAGGTAAGGCATAATACATGGTACCTGTGGCCTCTACAAAGAGGTAAGGTATGATATTCCAACCTCTACGAAGAGGTAAGGCATGTACTTGAGGAGACATCCGGCCTCTACTAAGAGGTGAGGTACCTGTGAGTGTGACCTACATCCTAAGTGGAAAAGTATGGACCTAAGGTGACCTCCGGCCTCTGCGGAGAAGTGAGGTACCTGTAATGGAAATAACATGGACTCAGGACAATTATACTACATAACAAAGTATGAATGGTGATATGACATATAATCAGGGTGGTGATACAATATAACTACGTATGTACGATAGAGCATGGAACCAGGACCCTGAAACAATGTATGTATGTTAGATAGAACAAGGAATCGGGACAATGAAACAATGCAACTATGAATGAATGTTACATAGAACTTATAACAGGATACAAAAAAACAATGTAACTATACATGTATGTTAGAACGTGGAATCAGGACACTGAACAATGTAACAATGTAAATATGTTAGATAGAACTTTGAATCAGAACACTAAAACAATGTAACCATGTATGTATGTAATTTTTTTTAGATAGAACGTGGTATCAGGACAC
Source organism: Rhinophrynus dorsalis (assembly GCA_037306005.1). NCBI lineage: Eukaryota > Metazoa > Chordata > Amphibia > Anura > Rhinophrynidae > Rhinophrynus > Rhinophrynus dorsalis. The sequence continues at coordinate 327,077,716 of CM074720.1, read as the reverse complement.
TGAAACAATGTAACTATGAATGTATGTTAGATAGTACGTGGGACCAGGACACTGAAACAATGTATCAATGTATGTATGTTAGATAGAAAGTGGGATCAGGACACTGAAGCAACAAAACTATGTATGTATGTAAGATAGAATGTGGAAAAAGAACACTGAAACAAAATAACTATGTGTGTAAGTTAGGTAGAAAGTGGAATCAGAACAGTGAAACAATGTAACTATGTATAATTGTTAGACAGAATTGTGGAATCAGGACGCTGAAACAATGTAACAATGTATGAAAGTATGTTAGATAGAACATGGAACCAGGACACTGAAACAATGTAACTATGTATGCATGTTGATAGAACGTGGAATCAGGATACTGAACCAGTGTAACTAATTATGTATGTTCGATATAATGTGGAATCAGGATACTGAAACAATGTAACTATGAATCCATGTAGATAGAACGTGGAATCAGAACACAAACAATGTAACATGGAATCAGAACACTAAGGCAATGGAACTATGTATGTATGTTAGATATAAAGCAGAATAAGGACACTGAAACAATGTAACTGTATGCATATAGAAAGAACGTGGAATCAGGATACTGAATCAATTTAACTATGTATGTATGTTAGAATGCGGAATAAGGACACTGGAACAATGTAACTATGTATGCATGTAGATAGAATGTGGAATAAGGATACTGAAGCAATGTAACTACGTATGTATGTAGAAAGAAACGTGGAATCAGGACACAAACAATGTAACGATGTACGTATGTTAGATAGAAAGTGGAATCAGGACACTGAAACAATGTAACTATGTATGTATGTAGATAGAATGTGGAAAAAAGGATATTGAAACAATGTAACTATGTACATATGTTAGATAGAACATGGAATCAGGACACTGAAACAATGTAACTATGTATGTTAGAACATGGAATCAGGATACCGAAATAATGAACTATGTATACATGTTGATAGAACGTGGAATCAGGATAATGAAACAAAGAAACTAATTATATATGTTCAATATAATGTGGAATCAGGATACTGAAACAATGTAACTATGTATCCATGTAGACAGAACGTAGAATCAGAACACAAACAATGTAACTATGGAACTATGTATGTATATAGAAAGAACGTGGAATCAGGATACTGAAACAATGAACCATGTACATATGTTAGAATGTGGAATCAGGACACTGAAACAAAGTAACCATGTACATAGGTTAGAACGTGGAACCAGGACACTAAAACAATGTAACCATGTATGTATGTATGGTAGATAGAACTTGGAATCAGGACACTGAACAATGTAAACATGTACATATGTTAGAACGTGGAATCAGGGCACTGAAACAATATAACGATGTAATGATGTACATATGTTAGAACGTGTAATCAGGACACTAATACAATGTAACCATGTATGTATGTATGTATGTATGGTAGAAAGAACTTGGAATCAGGACACTAAACAGTGTAATCATGTATATATGTTAGAACGTGGAATCAGGGCACTGAAACAATGTAACCATGTACATATATTAGAACGTGGAAACAGGACACTGAACAATGTAACAATGTAAATATGTTAGGAAGTGGAATTCGATAATATTATTTAAGAGGCTGATTGACTTAGAGGAAGTGCTTCCTATGGAAATGCTAACATAGAGAAGAGGAGAACCGAAAGTGAGGAATACTATTGCCCGTCACCGCATACTGAGACCTGTTCTAATCGAGCTAGGGACCAGCTCATATTGCGCTGCCTCGAGGTGGCTCCACAGTACTGCTGCTGCTACTAGTAGAGTAGTGTAATGCAATGGGACTCGTTTCTATCACAGGGCATATTGCTGGGGAGGTGCAGTGAGGAGCTTACCTAGTTCAGAGTGCCGATAAAGTACATAACCAGCCTAGCAAGATTACAGACGTTTAGAGAATGAATGAATGAATACAGAACTTGACATTAAAAAACATTTATTAAAACATGACCTTTCCTAAAGTTTATGAGAAAACAACCAGGCGATTTAAACAATTCATATTGCTCTCTCTTTTAAATGTATAAAGAGTCTGATGCTGTTGGTGCCATAACGCATGCAGTTCTACTAAGAGCTAAGTTGTGAGATTGAGTATCAAATAACAAAATGTTTCCTGTTCACTCTGCTTTAATTAAGCTTATTGAGAGTTTGGTACGTACTGTCTGGGTGCCAAGAAACCAGTATCACTAAAAGAGCTGATTAAAATACAGGAAACCTCCTATGTTAACAATTCACACATAACCGAATAAGTGATTTAATTTGGGGGAAGCCGAGGTATATGATGCTTGAGAGTTACTACTTAATTAGGGAGTGAAGCGGCAGAACAGTGGTGGCTACGGTTCATAGAAGCTTGTGGCGTGTGAGGGGGGAAAAGGGACAGTTTGGTACCTGATTAAGCCGCTGGGTGGATTGCAGGTGAGCGCTACTGTGCATGGGGCCAGGAGCGACGATCGCGGGACCGGAAGTGACGTAACGGCGGATGACGGACGTTCTTCCTAAAACGCACTGAACCAATGTTTGCACTGATGAGCTTAGGGATGCACAATTGACGATGCGTCCCGTGGGAGAGGCTGCGGATGGTATTTATGGCTTGCAGCCCCTCCCACAAATGCAGGCCCAGCCTTCCATTAACGAAAATACATTTACATTAACACTGAAAGAGATATATGTTAGTTGTATTAGTTATAACAATTCCTATCTAAACAAACCTTATCACCAGTCTCAATAGTTACTTAAACACACTGTAATTTTTCCTCAATGTTAACCCTGTATTAACCCAGGGCAATGCGTTGGGTACCTCTCTGGCACTCAGAGGGTTAATGTAGACTTTGTTATTCTTCACATAAAGAACACCTGCTCCTCCATTTTCTCTTATCTATATTTTATGTATAGATTGTACCCAGATATGTATATTGGTATGTATGTATCTTTATTCATATAGAGCCATGCATATACATAGTGCTCTACTGAAATAGTAATATTACAATACAGAAACACAAGGCAGGGTTAAGAACATCAAGCTAAAGTGCAATCATTGTATTATTAGCTAGTGAAATAAGTGCACCAAAGGGTATAACTATTTCCCAGTCATGAGCTTCATTGTACCAAGCCTCAGTAATAGCCACTACATCCAAATTATCCCTAGTCATTATTGTATTATTGTAATTAGTTCAAGAGGCCTGTTTACTAAACTGTGAGCATCTCTACACAATCCATGGATATAATTTTTAGTGTTTTTCCCTGACCTTTTGGTTATATACTATATATTTTAGTTTTGTATTTCTTTTATGGCTTTTAAAGCTAACTACAATTTGTCTGTTTCACCAGACAATAACACTCTCCATAATTGCTGTCATACATATGGCTACCTCCCTTATTTAGTTTAAATGACTGCTAATGCGGTTTTTTAATTCCTGTCTTCACCCTTTCAGTGGCTGAGGATTGGGGAATTTTATGTACCCAGCTGGTCGGACACATTTATAGCATTGTTATTCATCTGTTTAGGTATGATTAATTTCCATCTGTAATATATATATATATATATATTTATTTATTGATTTATATTTTTATTCCAGAATTAACTCAGCTTTTTCATGTTACCTGATTGAAAAAAAATGTTGAATTGTATTACAAGCTATGATGTCATAAATGCAAAAAATGTAAAGATTACATAAAAAATATATCAAAAATACTGATAGTTAAAATTTAAATTAGTTTTAAAAGCCTTGATCCCCCTGAGTGCAAAAAAAATATATGTATAATTTTACCTAGCAGTATGGCCTGCACAGGTTCACTATGAAAATGTCACCCTCTATTGGGCGACCAACACAATGGCGCACTAAAAATGTTGTTGTGTTAAAAAGTGATATCAGAATGCTGCCTGCATGAAAAGAGTGTAAAATTGTATTTTTTACATTTCCACCACTGCAAATGTACTGAAATCTTTGAATTTACTACTGTAATCATTGGTTAGTGCTCTTATGCAAAACATGTACCAGAAGCACAAAACCACACCATCTTCAAGCTGTCATTTTTCTTACTTTTTTCTTTCAAACAAGCCTGTACAGAAATGAAGAAAAAGGTAGCCAAAACACACCATTTTGGAAAGAAGTTAATGCACTGTCTTGTATGGTCACTTACCTTTCTACCCCGACATGGTGTGCACCTGTAGTGGTACAGGAAAAATAGACACTTTTTCATTTCAGCTCCTTCAAATGTACCAAAGTCTTTGAAAACTATAGAATTTCTTACTGTATTCATTAGTCTATCCAGTACCTAATGCTAGACAAGAAAAACTGGATTGACAAACTGTAGTAGGTGCCAATAGCATGACTTCTGGGGGAGTAGGCTGTATATGTACAATTCCATGACTACCAGTGGAACATGGCAAGTGGTGAAAGTTTGCAAGCAAGGGTCTGCGACTAATAGTGGGCAGTGGAAATTAGTGCTGAGCGAGCACCCCGATGCTCGGGTGCTCGGGTGCTCTGACCGAGCACCCCCTGAGGCTCGAGTGCTCGGCCGAGCACCCGAGCCCCATTGAAATGAATGGGGCGACACGAGCATTACACCAGGCACCCCCTGCTCTGATGAGGGGAGGGTGCCTGGTCAATGCCCCCCTTCATCTCCGCTATGCCCCCTTCATCTCCGAATGCCCCCTTCATCTCCGCAATGTCCCCCTTCATCTCCGCTATGCCCCTCTTCCACAATGTCCCCCTTCATCTCCGCTATGCCCCTCTTCCACAATGTCCCCCTTCATCTCCGCTATGCCCCTCTTCCACAATGTCCCCCTTCATCTCCTCTATGCCATAGAGGAGATGAAGGGGGACATTGTGGAAGAGGGGCATAGCGGAGATGAAGGGGGACATTGTGGAAGAGGGGCATAGAGTCTATGCCCCTCTTCCACAATGTCCCCCTTCATCTCCGCAATGCCCCCTTCATCTCCGCAATGCCCCCGTACCTCCAGTCCCTGGTGGTCCAGCGGAGCGTCTTCAGATCTGTGCCTCTTCCGGCACAGATCCCCGCCACCCGAACATGGCGGGCGAGCACATGGCGGTACTCGACGAGTACCGCCATGTGCCGAGCAGAGCGATGCTCGAGCCGATCCGAGCATCGGCCGAGCACGCTCGCTCAACACTAGTGGAAATAGGCTGATGGATGGGTCAAACAGTGTATGTGGGGATCTTTGTGCACTATTGGTCAGTAGAATCAGGCTTGGGGTTCTTATAGTATATGTGGGAATCTGTAGTGGGATGAAGTGTGTGGGGGGGTTTCTGATATTGTATGTATGGGGAGTGAACAGTGGATCAGAGGGCTGGGAGGGTATGTGTGAATTCTAAAGAGGTGTCCAATATTAGACACCACTCTGGTACCCTTTTTTATCAATAGTATTATTTAATGGATGCATTGAATACCTCAAAAGGTTACATTCAGACCTCTTACTGGGCATCAGGACCCCTCCTGATATCCTCCCAGCTACTGATCCAGACATTTTGGCTGGGAGATCAATAGAGGCGACGCAGGGGAACAGTGTGGCTCCCGAGGTACCGGGTTGGAGTGGGAGGGATTGGGGAAAGCCTTCCTCATCACTGGTGACATAACGTTGAAGTCTTCCCCTAATCCCTCCCAATCTTACTCGGATTTTGGGATAGGATGGAAGCAGGGGAGTCATGCTGCTCCCCTGCATCACTATTATTGATCTCCCAGGTAATTCAGCTGGTAGATCAATAGCTGAGGGCATCAGGAGGGCTAAAACATTTCTTTTTAAATTGGTAAGGCACTTTTGAGTCTGCGCTGTGTGTCCAGTGCACTGCCCTGGATTGTTGGTGACTTACTTCCATTACCTTAAAGGGATAGTAATACTTCGTTTTAACATTATTTTATGTTGTAGGCATTAAAAAAAACATGAAGAATGATATAAGTCTTATCTCTCAAACCTTTATGGTTTAAGAGATATTCACAAACAAAGTACCCCCCCCCCGCCGTTCAACCAGATCAGAAGGGAGGTGCCCAGGTAGACTGCAGAGAAGGACAATCTTCAATTAAGAAAAGGGAAAAAGCTGAAAAACTTGTCAAGGGGGGAAGGGTTTTCATTGTTTTCATACAAAGAAAATTGTCCCCTTCTGTTATCTGTACTGTCATACAACCTGATCCACATCTGAGAAGAGATGGCTTACACTAGGTAAAAGGGGCGGGGAGGGGAACTTTGTTGTGAATATCTCATAAACCATAAAGGTTTGAGAGATAAGACTTATATCATTCTTCATGTTTTTTTAATGCCTACAAAATAAAATAAAGTTAAAACGAAGTATTACTATCCCTTTAAGGTAATGGAAGTTGCTGAAGGCACAGGCACACAGAGCTTCTCTTGTAAGCTCTGTGCTCTGGAAGACTACAGGAGAAGTTTACTTTCTTTAATAACGCAGACTTTTTCATCATAATAACAGTATGGCTTTACATATTGCTACATTAGGAAAGGATTGGGGTGCATTATTATGAAGGTGATAGTTCCCCTTTAATGCATACCCACAAATAAGTGTGGATGATAAGTGGGAAAAATTACTTTTCGCGAAAACTGGACGATTTTTCTCTTATAACACAAAAGTTTTCTTCTTTTCACCAATGTAAAATCATCCTCTTTTTCGCCTATTTTAACAAATTTTCCACCTATATTTCCTATAGGTAATACATTTCCCACTGTAAAATTACTTATTCTGAGGGCTGAAAGTCAAAGTTGTGAGTCCCACCGCAACATATGCCTTGAAAAATGTGTTAGCATGCCGAATGCATCAGTTCTTTGCCCACAATACTACCTTCCTGCTTAAGTGACACTGGCAAATATTCATGATGATGTCAAGTAATAAAAAAAATAAAGTACAACTTACAATGTGACAGATGTGTATTGTAGTGGTGGTTGTGGGGGACTGGCATGGTGTGATTTGTGTATGTATATACAGCAGGTATTACCATTGTCATGTTTGTGTCAGATCACTATCCTCCTTCTCAGATTATTGATACACATTACTTATCAGTCATAGCAGTGCTCCCAAGTGGGGTAGATGGTGGCAACACTTCTTCACATCCCTCCTCCTCATCTGTGCTGCTGTTAATGTATTTGTCCTGTGTGGTTTCTGCTACCTGACACTCAGGTGATATGAGATGTTGGTTCATTTTTAAGAATGTTAGTCTCCCAACATTGCTGCTTGATAGCAATGTCCTGTGGTCATTGACAATGTAACCAGCTGCACTGAAAACCATCTCAGACTCAGCACTTGCTGGAGGACAACTAAGGGTTTCCACTGCAGTATGAGTCAATGCTGGCCACACACAATGCTTAGTCCATGGGGTCATTGTTTCTGCCTAGAACATAGCTATCCTCCCTACCACTTCTAGAAACTACACTGTGTTACCAACCCATACTCAGGGAGCAAATCCCAAAGAGATGTGCTGCCACCACCACTACCACCACAATGTTGGTTTTTGACTCACTTGGCGAGACCCATGAATTTCCCTGTGTTAAGAATGGGATATTCTGGTTGATGATGTAGCTGCTTCTGCTGGTTGAAATGCTTTGCTATCTTCCTTTTCACTATACTGTTTAGATGTTTGTTGTGCCCTCACTTTCTCCCTCTCATCCTCCACAATGCAACCCTCCACTCGATCAATAAGCATGTCTCGATATTCCTTGACAGAATCTGATTTCTCAGAGAGTTGATGCTGATCATCATGACTCCTTGTTGTGACAAACTGCTTATGGCCCTTTGGCAGAACTTCAGAAATTTTGTGTTTGAAGCGGGGATCCAGCAAAGTGGCAAGAATGTATTTCTCATTGCTTTTAATGACCAGCTGGTGCATGTCTCTGTTGTCATTATGGTAAGATTGCCATGCTCCTAATTTTTTCCTGCAATAAAAATATCATTGGTAGAATTTCACTAATTCCTACCCCAATGCGACTCACTAGCATGGTTGCCTCCTCAAAGGGTTTCAGCAGCTCACATACATCACACATTAATGCCATTGGCCAGGTGACAAAGAGGCTACCTCCAAAGCCTTCCAGTTTTGCATGGTGTGCAAATGGCCTTATTCTGCTCGTACAAATGCTGTGGCATGTACATTGTAGACTTCCACCTGGGTGGGACCTCCATTTTCAGCTGGTGATGGGGCAGGTTGTTACGCTCTTGTATGAAATATAGACTGTTGTATGCACTGTAGAAGCAACTAAAATGGGCACAGATTTTATGGTCAATAGTAAGCATCTTTCCGAGGGTATTTGGATTCTGCCAGGAATCTGGTCACAAATAAATTTAACAAATGGGCAAAGCAGGGCACATGCATCATATCACCTATTCTCAAAGCAGCAATTATGTTGAAGCCATTATCAGCAGACACAAAACCAACTTTTAAGGAGTGGGGTACAAGTCATTCCTCTATCACCTACTCTACCTTACTTAAAACATTTACGGCTTTGTGGGACTGTCTCTCAAAACTCTGCATGCACAAGATGGCATGACGATGGTATGAGCTATCCTGCTGCTGCCCCCTTTTAATCACACTGCCAGAACCAGAGGTATGATTACTGGCTGTCAACTGATGCTGTAAGCTAGTGTTTTCCATTGTTGGTACAGAAAAGGAAACCCAGTGAGCAGTCACAGTCATTAAGTCTGTGCTCTGTCCACTTGTACACATATCTGTTGTCAGGTGGATGTTCTTGCAAAACACACTTTTCAGCCCTTTGCCCACCACATTGACCACCTGCTTGTACAATTCAGGCACAGCTATCCTGGAAAAATAACTGTGGCTTAGGATGGAGCTATACATGACATAATTTCTCTGAAACCTCGGTTTTCCACAAATGAATATGACAGCATGTCCGCTGCCAACATCTTGGCAAACTTACCCTTACATGTGTCCTTTGGATTGCTTTTGTGAAATTTTTGACTCCTTCCCAAGAACTCAGTCAGTGTGGGTTGGCAGGACATGGCAAACGAACCCTGGAATTTTATTGCTTTAACAACTTGAGTAGAGGAGGTGGTGGAGGTAGAGGCAGCATTTGTGGGCAGCCTATGACTCTTGCCATATCCTACAGCAAAGCCAGAGTCATCATACTCCTCTGCAGCAGGAGCCATAGGTGTTATTTGGAGTGAACTAACTGTTGTCAGTAGCACACTCTCTGACACATAAATAACTTCACTACTTCTTTTTTCAACCATAGAGCCCTGGGAACTTTTTAGAATGCTTCTGCTGCTACTAGTTGCAGCACCTTTGGCCTGCTGATTGTGTGTCTCCCAGTGAGACCGGTGATTGTGCTTCAAGTGGGATCTCGTAGAGGAGGTGCCTAGTTGTGGCCTGCTTTCCCCCTGCTCATGTGCTTTTAACACAGACATCAGATATCAACATGATTAGCTTTAGGATTCTGAGTGAAGTATCTCCATACTGTGGACTTCACAGACTGAGGGGTTCCTGAGGTGCTGCTACTACTACTACTGGGGCTAGATGTTGATTCAGTACTACTGCTACTACTACTAGGGGTCAAAGGTCCAGCACTTTCAGCAGCAGCAGCAGAGGCTCTCGTCATACCTAACATTGTGGATGTTAATAACCTGTGTTGCTGCTGTTGTTGCTGCTGTTGGATACTCAACACATTTGTGTGTGACTGAATGGTACTTGGACTTAGAAAGAGGCGATGATGTTGATGATGACTTATAAGGTGACTGTGTACTTTTTGACTCTTTGTACTCTTTGTTTGTCCAGGGTCAGACTTTCTAATGGTTTTTCTCAACAGTTTATAGGCAGGCACAGTGCTCCTTTTCAATGGTGGAAGATTCAGCCTTTGCCTTTCTGCTAACGTTATGGCCATTTCATCATCCACAGTCTCAAATTCATCTGTTTATGAACAAGAGAAGGATGCTGGAAGGAAATATTCTAGATCTGCATCATCATCAGTTATGATTAGGTAATTCATAGCAGCATCAGCATCACCTGCCAATTCTTTCCCACTACACTTATATTGCTTTAAACTTTTAGAGGTCTCAAACAGTTTATTTTTATTTTTACTTTTACTGTTCACTACTACTTTCAGGATAGGTGTTTTGGTGCTTGTTTGTCTTACTGTCTAATGCAGCAGGCGGTTCAGCTGCTATACCTTCCTCTATAATGCTATTACCATCATCAACACTTGAATGCGACTTGTTGTTATCTTCAGTGTTCTTCTTATATGTCTACTTATATGGTTCTTTGTTTGTACTGGCACTGGTGGTGCTGGAAGTTTTGCTGGGACCTTGACAAACTGCATGCTTCCTTGGAGGAGAGGCATCACCATCATTTATTGCCAACACTGTAGCTACCATTGTTGCAGTCAGTTTTTGAACTATTACTTTCTCTCACTTCCCTGCACTCCACTCCCCCCCTGCCCCTTGAGTGTTTGCTGGACATTTCTCATCTATTCTACAGTAAACGACACAACTGATGGAGTGTGAAGTCTAGCCTTAGCCCAGTCAACTGTCTATCATCTAATATATTTAGTTGTTTGTTTATTTATTTATTATTTTTATTTATTTATTATTTTTTTAGTATTATTATTATTTCTGTTTTAAGTTGTCTACCCTGTCTTATCAGCCTGTCCAAAAAAAAATTATAACTGACACAATTACAGAAAGATCAGCAAGCAAATAGTCCCCCAGCTGCCTGTGTCTTGCCATTTAGTCACATGGAATTTTGGGGTATTTGGGGTCAACCTCCTTCCTCCTCCCCAGAGTGCCCTCAGACTCTCCTAATACAGAGAACAAATGTCCTACCTAAAAGACTCCCTAAACTAAACTTCAATTCCCCTATCTTCTCTAGCTCAAAAAACATGCTGCTTTCTCCTCTCACGAACCCAGAATGGAATGCTGTGAGAGCCTGACACCCTTTTATATGGCTGTAGAAAAGTAGAGAAAACTTTTGTATGGTAGGGAAAAAATGTTCTTCCCATTGATTTCAATACAATGAGCTAGGCGAAAAAAGTGGAAAAACTGTAGGAAATTATTCTGCAGTGGGAAGTGCCATTATTCGCCAATTTCAGTTTGAGGCTAATATTTTTGCCCATCCCTACCCACACAGCCATTGGCTAATGCACACTTTAAGGGAAATGTAAAAATCAGATTTGGCACATGAAAATACCCTATGAACTATTTTTCTACCTTGTGCCAGCCTAATTCCTGTGTACAAAGATAGCGGTGCTTTTAAATAATCTGTTTGTACCACTTACACCAAGCGGTGGGCAGTGGGGGAGTGAGCAGGCATTTCAGAACATGCCACTTCAATGCACACTTCAGCATGCTATAAAATAACAGGTAACAGAGAAAATCAGCACAACATTCTTCATGTCCTCTCCCGTTGTGCTGATTATGGGCTACCTCTATGCCCTTCTCTTCTGGCGCTACCTCCAGATACACCATCTTTTGAATTCACTGGCTCTTAGATGCTTCACCCCATGTCAACTTACTGGATGAAGAATAGGGGAAAAAAAAGAAATTATATAATAATTTGGGAAAAATGGATATATCAATGACCCCTCTTCACATCTCCACAGTATCCAAGTTGTATACAGATAGCACATGGAACTCCATCAAGTATTTCTATACTTATGAGTGGGAGACATATGTCCAATAAATTCTATAAACAAGAAATGAAAACTAATGACAAAAAATGAAAATAATATATTAACTAAACAAATAAACTACATTTTTATGAATAGTATAATAGACATAAAGATAATACATCAATTAAGAATCCAAAAAGCAAGAAAAAAGCATCTTCTCATTAATTCCCCTAGGTTGTCAGGCTTGGAGCATAAAAATCCACCAAGTTTCTCTTTGTAATAGCTTTTACACCAAATTGCCATTCCTAATGCCCAACAACACCCTTTCTAGGCCTATCACTTCTAAATCACCTGGAACACCCCCATGTGAGAGAAAAATTGTTCTGCCACTTTAATGAGACATTCTCCCCTCTTTATCTCTATCTGCATTTCTAATCATTTGACCAACATATACCTTGTCACAAAAACATCTGATTGCAATTTTTTGTGAGACAGTTAATAAAATGCTAAAAGGTTAAATTGCAACAAGAAATGGTTCCACAGATTTCCTTAGATTTAGAGATACACTCACAAATTAAATGATTACCACATGGAAATGTCCTGAAAATGTTTGCTTTAATAGTCCTTGGTATAGAAGAACAGAAATAACTTTGTACCAGTAGGTCAGAAAGGTTATTACCGCTACTCCTAGCCATAACCAGAGGATAATACGATAGGTGTTCTCTTAGAGTGTTATCAGTCAATAGTATGTGCCAGTGCTTTTTAAGAATTCCCCGGTCAGTTTCTCCCTGTGAATTGTACCTGGTGATGACTCTAATCATTGTATCATTATCCTTATTGGTCATGTTAAAAACAATATTTAAGAGAGTATTGCGTGAGGCACAAGAAGCTTTTTGTTATTCTTTTTTAAGACAGGATTGAGGACACCCCTGTTGTTAAATCTCTGTTGTAGTTCCTTAGCCCATGTATGAAACTGACTATCTGTCGAGCAATTAGATTGACTCTTCAACTACTGTCTGACTGGGATAATTTTCTTGCAACTCACTGGATGTGCACTAGACTAGTGCAATAATGAATCAATGGCAGAAGCCTTACGGAACAGAGAATCAATAAAAGAGAAGCTTTATCAAGGCCGTTAGGTGTTTAACATGCAATATAACAGTACTTACTGTCTCAGGAAACTTAATAGAGATATTGCTACTCTTTTAATGAAATGACAATCTCTCAAAATAATACTAGGACCTCCTAGGGAATGTCCTTGAAGGCATCGCCTGTTTAGTTATACTCTATAGTTGGCTATTTTTGTACATGTACGATAGGAGATTTCCACTCTCACAGTGGAAAATTGAGGGCTATAGTTAGCTTTATAGTTAGATAGGAGTACTCTGCTGTGTAGGGTATAAACTTTTATCCTCCCGCATGTGCAGTTTTGCTTTATCCTTTAGACAGTATTAGGATCTTTTAAGGAATGTCCTCGAAGGCATTTCCAGCTTAGTTTCTTTTTATAGTTTAACTCACAATGTACATATTGGGTATTCAGGAGTTTTCACTCTCACGGCAGAAAATTGAGGGCTCTATTTAGCTTTGCATGCAGTAAAAGCATCGGAAATAGGAATATTCTGCCGTGTTGTGTGCAAACTTCTCTCCTCCCTTATGTTCAGTTTTGTTTGACTTTATTTTCTTCTGTTTTTGCTTCCTTTCTTTTTTTTGGCACATTTTTCAAATTCATTTTTGGACACATTTATCTGGGATATTAAGGGTGTTGGGACAACCCCTCCCATTCTCTTGTGGGAGGGGTTAATATTAACCCCCCCCCCCATTGCACACACATTGCCTAATTATTGTTGGCACTTATAAGCATACACACAAATTTGGGTGTTAATGGTGTCGGGAAGACTCCGCTGCCTCTCAGGATAACAGATGAGGGGTTAATACTTACCTTTCTACTGTAGCAATAATATCGGTGATAGCAATTTGATATTTATTTGAGGAAGGAGCTGTTTGGTGTGTTCACAAAAGCACGTATGCACATGATTCATTCACAAATGTTACCATAATCGGAAATTCAGGTATCTGACAGTCTTTATATAAAAAGCACAATTAATGAAAAATTACAATATGCAAATGGTATTTTTTCTTTTCTGCACATTAAAGTGTTCACAATTTATTAAGATTCATAAAATATATATATACATATAATAATTGTTCTCACTTGGAGGATATTTCTAACGAACTAAAGGTCTTATCGATATATGTTCAATGAACAATCTAGAACAATAGAGATAGACTGGATAAGAGATTTGAATAACGTCATAGTAACATTGGATGTCTGATGGTGAGAATCAAGAGTACACTTGGTATATAATCTAGGAACTTTCATATACTCATATTTGACGAGAGTGCAACTAATTATTTATTTATTTAGAAAATGTTTTACCAGGAAGAATACATTGAGATTTCTCTCGTTTTCAAGTATGTCCTGGATAGTTTTCATTAAAGGGTTGCATATTTACACAAATTGAGAAACATTATATATTACATGTTATTATATATACACATACACATATGAATATACATACATATGGAATATTAAAATTATATACAGTTACACTCTGTTTTTAGATATAAAGAAGCATTTACTTTTAAGGATTTTAGACTGGGAGCAGATTTGATTATTTCAGGCAGATTGTTCCAGGCCTTTGGAGCTCTGAAGGAGAAGGCAGATCTTCCTGCTTCTTTCTTGTATTGTGATATACGTAGCAAGTTGTTGGCAGCGGAGTGGAGGTTATAGTTAGTATGGAGAGCTGGAGTGAGCATACTGCTCAGGTAGTCTGGAGTTTTCCAGAGAAGTGGTTGTGTACTAAACAAGAAAAGTGAAGGGTACGTCTAGATTTGAATGTTAACCAATTTAGTTCTTTTAGCATATCACAGTGATGAGTAGTGTAATTACATTGGAGGCTAAAGCAGCATATTGAATTATACAGGGTATCAAGTTTACTAAGATGGATTTCTGGCGCTGGAGCATAAATTACATCACTATAGTCTATGACAGGCAGCAATATCTGTTGCACAATACGTTTTCTAACCAGGGGACTTAAACATGATTTGTGTCTTAAAAGAGTATTGATTTTGGGATAAAGCTGGGAGGTTATTTTGCCAATATGATTACGAAAAGTGAGGTTGGGGTCAAGCCACATACCAAGATATTTGTAGGAGTCCACTGGGGCCAATTTACGATTAGACTCTGTTACAATGGATAGGTGGGCATTGCCGAGATTACACAGTTTGTGCTTTGTGCCAAATATTGTGACAGTTTTGTCTGTGTTTAAGAACAGTTTGTTCCTTGCTATCCATCTTTCAGCCTCGCACAAATCATGTTGTACTATGGCTTCAAGGTGTGATATGTTTGAGTTTTTAGCATAGAGTGTGGTGTCGTCTGCATACATGTGTACTGAAGATGATTTGCAAACATTGGGCAGATCATTTATAAAAAGAGAAAATAGATGAGGGCCAAGAATGGAGCCTTGAGGAACTCCACTTGTTACTTTGAGTGGAAGGGAGTCATTGCCGGCAACTGACACATACACATTCTGTCTGATAAATAGGATCGGAACAAGTTTAGAGAATTATTACCCAGTTCTGATCTTTGGAGTTTGTTTATAAGAATATTACGGTCTACTGTGTGAAAGGCCTTGGCAAAACCTAGGAAAATGGCTCCTGTGAGGTCACCATTTTCCATGCCCATCTGGATATCGTTGGTTACTTTTAGGAGGGCCGTGACTGTTGAGTGATTTGATCGAAAGCTTGATTGAAGTGGGGTGAAAAAACTGGTCTGTTGGTAATATTTATTTAGTTGCATGTGTACCCATTTCTCTAGGATTCTGGATAAAATTGGGAGTAGGGATATTGGTCTGTAGTTTGATACTACATTTTTATCCCCACTTTTGTGGATAGGCACAACTCTAGCCACCTTCCAGGATTTGGGCATATACCCTGTTGCCAAAGAGGCATTAATTAAAGATGCAATCGGTTTGGCCATTACTATGGCACTGAGCTTTAATAGCATTGCTGGTAGTTTGTCAGGGCTAGATTGGGATTTAATTTTTGGGTTGAGGAGGTGATTATATGTTTTGCTTTCATTTACTGGCATGAAATTGAATTCATTTGCATAATTGGACCAGGTAACAGGTGCCATTGACTGTTCTGTACACAGCTGAACTTCAGAGTTACAATTGTTTTGTGTAATCAGGGTGGTGGCACATCCAACAAAGTAGCTGTTAAATGCATTGGCTATGGCTATGGGGCACTGTATTGTTTCTTTGTTTATGGTTATAGTTGATGGGTGAGAATGATTAGGAGGGTTGTAGAGGTTTTTAATAACCTTCCAAAAGTTGGCTGGCTTTGAAATGTTATTAAGTTTTCAGTAAAAATATTGTGCTTTTGCTAATTTTTTTTTCTTTTGTTCATGTATTCCTTAATTGCCTGAATGTAGTGTGATCATAAGCGGAGCCAATTTGTTTAAATTTTGTCCATAAGGCATCTCTGAATCTGTATAATTGAATCAAGTTAGCTGAGACCAAGAGTAGATATGCCCCCTAACCCTGACCTTCCTTAGTGGGGTATGGGTATTACAGACCTGTAAGAATTCTGAGTTTAAAAAGTCAGTCGCTGAGTCTAGGTCAGGTATTAGGTGTATTCTATACCATGAGCAATTTCTTAAATCATTTAGGAAGGTCTGAAGATTAAATTTTCTAAATGATCTTGTGAGTATGACTTTGGAATATGACTTGACTGGTTTTATTTTGCGGACACAGTAAACTATGGGGTGATTGCTAAACACTTTGCTAGTATGCCTGAATCTTGGATTCTGATTTTGCAGGGTGAAAGGATCTAGTCTAGCAGAGTATGGCTGGATGTTTAAGATTTATGTGAGTAGGGAATGATATTAGCTATGATAAGTTCAATATTTTAACGAACAAACAAAATTTTTCATTCCTGGCATCTAGCTAATTTTATCCAAGAAACATCAGCTCGCTTTTCTTGTTTTGAGTCGCAATCTCCTTTAGGTGTTGAGCTATGTCTGAAAGGGACTGTGCTGGTGTATTTGGCAGTCCATAGATGCCAACAATTATAATTTGTTTTGAGAATGGAAGACAAATTTTGCCAGCAATGTATTCATAAGAATCAGAGTTATGAGAGTCATTTAGAAGTGTAAAGTTTACTGATTCCTGTATGTATATGATTACCCCTCCTCCTCGATTTGCACGGTATTTTCTAAAGCATGAGTATCCACCTATGGCAACAGCAGTATCAGGTATTTTTGGGGATAACCAGGATTTAGTAAGAATAAGAATTTTAGGTTTGTATGCGTAACACCATGCTTTTAGTTCATCCATTTTGGGAAGTATACTGCGTATGTTGTACTGCACAAAAGACAGACCCTTTTTAAAGGTGTTTGCCATTTATTGCTATTTGAGGGCCAGGGTTGGTTTCTATGTCATTTGCCAAGGCAAGTAATAGAATGCATAAAAATTTAGTGATTTATTTTCGGTGAGCATATAGTAAGAGGGTGCGTCTGTTGCTATAATTACTGTGGCTGGGTGAGCGTGATTTTAATATTCTCCACCAGCATTCAGAGGGAAGTGCACATGTATGCAGAAGTCCATGGTGTATTAATATGTTATGGTGTGGGGCATGGTCGCAGGGATAAGAGGAAATCTGTACTAATGAGTTAACTCACTGAATACAGGAGAGACTATCAGCAGTAGCTGAATAAATATAAGGAAAGAACACAGTGTTTTTATTTGCTGTCTGTATATTTTTTAATTTGTTTAAATAAAAGTATAAGTTTTAATACTTTCACTAATGACAAAACATTGACCCAGAGGATACAACGTCAAGTTATCAAGTGCCCTAAGAATATCTACTTTTTATTGGGAGGGTTGATGTCTTTTCCTTTTTCTCTTTTTTCTTTGATGTAATATGTATGTAATTCGTATCACAAGTGGGTGAGACTTCATGGAAATGGGTGGGATTGGGATGAGGGAGGGTGACAGTGTCTCAAAAATGTAAGGAATGATGTGTTGAGTGGGAGAAATGTGGGAGAAAGTGTGTGGCATTACCACAGATCTTGCTTATGTGGTGAATCAATTGCCATCCACCCCGGAGACCTAGTAATTAAGAAAACCAGAGTCTTTGGGGCAGATACACAGAGTTCCCAAATATACTGTAAGCATCACTCCAGATCTTCTCAATACATCAGACTGAATGTATTACCATAAATTACAGTGCAGAATCTTTCCGGCTGATGTACTAAGAAGCAATTCCAGGGCTAGTCATCCAAGGTAACAAGTAAACATCCGTACTGTTATAAATGGGCCTTTTAACCCCTTGAATGTTAGAGAGGTCTCCAACTGATTGCTTTCAGTGCATTGCATTGCTTTCAATGGGTTAAAGCCCTATTTAAATCAATGGGGTTTGGGGAGCTTTCATTTACCCCTAGAAGTGCAGTTGTGTTGCTCTAGATATGCGCCAGTTTTTAGCGCATCAGCGTCTCTGTACCTTGCCTTCTTCTTTATGATGAAGCTGCAAGTCTAGCACAAATAAAATGATATATGAGGCTCTTGGACTAGTCACACTGGAGACTGATCTGGGAAGCCTTCACACGCTAATTCAGCTAAGGAAGCTGGAGAAGAAACACTGTCTTAGTATTAGTCACACCAGCTTACATGTATTTACTTTTGAGACTGCATGACTCCATACATAATGATTGTCATTTATCAAATGGTCTTTCATCCATGCCTTGATTTCTGGCTAAAACGAAATAATTTCCCTGCAGAGTACAAAACTGGCAAATACAGACAATGAAGAATGGCTAATATGTAATATTGTAATGATAACAAGATATTGCAATAACCAGCACTGCAAAACAAACAGCACAAAGCTAGTCTAGTAAGACAAACAGGAGTGATAAAACCTCCCAAACATCCATTTATTCAAACAGACTTTTTACATCATGAATGGGAGTGGGGTTTGCAATGCAAAGCATTGGAGACCTATTTAGTATTCAAGGGGTTAAAATGATCATTTAAATGTATAAGAATCTGTATGTGTCACCTATGGTGAAGTTGGTTTTCCTCAATATTGCTCCAGTTCTTTTCAATGTAACAGCCTCCACAACCCTGAAGCCAATTATTTGATACAGGAAGCACATGTAAAGGATAAACTAAGTGTCATCATTAATGACTCCTAAAACACTTCCTGTAAATTCTGGGAACCACAGATGACACATCCATATGGCAAGCATATGCTTCTGCACACCAGTCACTGCTAATTTACAGACTTCATTTGACAATGAGATTGAATTTGCATTATGTGTTAACTATATAAAGATAAAAGATAAAAATATGTATTATATATTTGCGTATTTGTGTGGATGTGTGTGTGTGTGTGTGTATATGTGTGTATATAAAGGTTTGAGAGATGCCGCTGGGGTCATTTAATTTGGATTTTTAAGGGCTATAGTATTGCTATCCCTTTAATCTATTGTAGCCATCATGTTCATGATATTGTGGTCGACTGGAACTGAGTGTGATGTACTAGAATCACGGCTGTTCTGGGAGAACATGTTCATAAGTTTCATTACAACTGTAAAAACTTTTTTCTCCAAGTAGCACACAGTTACTTTCCATTCAATAAATAGAATGTAACTCCTCATGCAGGAGCTACATTCAAACAGATTCTGCACATTGCCCATCTGTTTTTAAAGATGCAAATGTTGAAGTACCAATAAAAACAGGAACTGCTCCACAGGGGACCCAACAATCCCTCTTGACTAAAATGGGACTTCTAACCCCTTGAAGCACTGTGCTGGGAACTCATTAGCATTCAAGGGGTTAAAAACTACATTTAAACGAATGGGAATTTACAGGTTTTGTATTCATACACTATGGTGCAGTTGTTATGCTCAGAATTTCTCCATTTCTTCTTGGTACATCAGCTTTATTGAGGGGATGTAGGGAGCTACTAGCATAGCTAATTTTCTGTACTGCTGGCATGAAGATCATGTGCCTGCACTTTGTAGGATAATCAAGACTGATTTCTTCAGTACATAAATACAGTAAAATCTCAGGTATAATACGCACCTGTGTATAATACGCAGGTGCATATCATGCTCAAGATTCTAGGGGAAAACAAGAGTGCCTATTTATAATACGCACCCTTGTTTTCCCCTTTGCTAAAAGGTTTTGCAGGCTGGTAGATCCCTTCCCTCCCTCCTCGGCGCTATCCGTTGCTAAAATAAGACTTACTAAGTTAAAAGTAAGTCCCCGTTGAAGTCTTCATCTTTCAAAGAGCAGCCAAAATAAAAGCTACTGGTGTGCAAAGCATAAGTGCGGACGGCATGCTTCCATTCGCCGCCCGCTTCCTTCAATGGCTTTCAGGTCCTTCCGACTCCAACCAATGGCTTGTGAAGTCCTCACAGGGCATTGGTTGGAGGCAGAAGGACCTGAAAGCCATTGAAGGAAGCGGGCGGCAAATGGAAGCATGCCGTCCGCACTTATGCTTTACACACCGAAAGATGAAGACTTCAAAAGGGACTTACTTTTAACCATCCGCACTTATGCTTTACACAAGCATGCCGTCCGCACTTATGCTTTACACACCGAAAGATGAAGACTTCAACAGGGACTTACTTTTAACCTAGTAAGTCTTATTGTAGCATCGGATAACGCTGGGGGAGGGAGGGAAGGCGTCTACCAGGTTTTAATTTTTTTTTAGTCAAAAACTCTTATGTATAATATGCACCCCCACTTCACATAAGGTGAAGTGGGGTAAAATTGTGCGTATTATACCTGAGATTTTACGGTAAATATAAATATATATATAGATATATACAAAGTACACCCTCTTTGAATTCTATGGTTTTACATATCAGGACATAATAACAATCATCTGTTCCTTAACAGGTCTAAAAATTAGGAAAATACAACCTCAAGTGAACAACAACACGACATATTACACTGTGACATGATTTATTTAACAGAAATAAAGCCTAAATGGAGAAGCCATGTGTGAAAAACTAAGTACACTTTATAATTCAATAGCTTGTAGAACCACCTTTAACAGCAATAACTTGAAGTAATAATTATCTGTATGACTTTATCAGTCTCTCACATCATTGTGAAGGAATTTTTGGCCTACTCTGCTTTACAATGTTGCGTCAGTTCATTGAGGTTTGCGGACATTTGTTTATGCACAGCTTTCTTAAGGTCCCGCCACAGAGTTTCAGACAGGCTGAGGTCAGCCATACTGTTGTAGATTTGCTGGTGTGCTTGGAGTCATTGTCCTGTTGCACGACCCAGTTTTGGCCACGCTTTAGCTGTCGGACAGATGGCCTCACATTTGACTCTATAACACTTTGGTATATAGAGGAGTTCCTAGTCGACTCAATGACTGTAAGGTTCCAAGGTTCTGTGGCTGTAAAATAAGCCCAAATACTCACCCCTCCACCACCGTGCTTGACAGTTGGTATGAGGTGTTTGTGCTGAAATGCTGTGTTTGGTTTTTGCCAAACATGGCACTGTGCATTATGGCCAAACATTTCCACTTTGATCTCATCTGTCCAAAGGACATTGAGATGCTGCATTCAGATGCAGCTTTGCAAACCTAAGCCATGCTGCCATGTTCTTTTTAGAGAGAAGAGGCTTTCTCCTTGCAATCCTTCCAAACAAACTATACTTGTTCAGTCTTTTTCTAATTTTCCTGTCATGAACTTTAACATGCTAACTGAGGCCTGTAGAGTCTGAGAAGTAACTCTTAGTTTTTTTGCAATTTCTCTGAGCATTGCACGGTCTGACCTTGGGGTGAATTTGCTGAGACGTCCACTCCTGGAAAGATTAACAAATGTCTTGAATGTTTTTCACTTTGAATAATCTTTGTCACTGTAGAATGATGGACTTTAAATTGTTTGGAAATGGCCTCATAACCCATCCCAGATTGATGGGCAGCAACAATTGCTTCTTTAAGATCATTGCTGATGTGTTTCTTCCTTGGCATTGTGTTAACACACACCTGAATGCTCCAGACCAGCAAACTGCAAAAACTTTGGCTTTCATGGAGGTGGTCACACTTCCTGTTGATTAAATAATCAAGGGCATTTGATTAGCAGCATCTGTCTGCATCTTAATTCCTATGGAAGCAGTAAGGGTATACTTAGTTTTTCACACATGGATTCTCCATTTTGACTTTATTTTTATTAAATAAATCATGACACTTTGTAATACGTCATGTGCTGTTGTTCATCTGAGATTGTATTTGCCTAATTTTTAGACTTGCTAAGGAACAGATGATTGTTATTAAGTCCTGAAATGTAAAACCATAGAATTCAAAGAGGGTGTACTTTCTTTTTCACATGACTGTATATATAATGTATACATTAGGTGAACAGCCCGTTACACGGGCGACAGTCCAACTGCCACCCGGTCGCGGGGCAGTCATGCACAGTGGAGACTGCCCGCGCCATGACTGAGCCTCTGTAACAGCCGCGGCTCAGGCAGTCTGTACTGCTCATGACTGCAGCACGGGCAGCAGTATCTACTGAGCATGTCGCGGCGTTACACACGTTTTAGCGAATTATTATATAGGATATATATAAACAAATACACAAAATATTGGTGCACATCCAAATTTTCATCACCATTAATCCTTTACTCTGCGGCATTATGCCTGCATATCACTACTATATTAAAGATGAGGATTTGGTCACATCATATGGCCATAGAATGCTAAGCTTGCCACCAACACCAAGGTACCTCATATTTGGCAAGTACCTAACCTTAATATGCTTTGTCTTATGAGCTGAAACTCAGCTAAGTCTTTGTCAGCTTTACTCATTAATGGAGAGAGACTCTCTGACAGGCATTATATAGTGTCCTAAAGACAATGAGCATTGCACCTGGGGGTGGGAGGGGTGCTTAAACCAATAGAAGCTGGCCAAAACTTCCAAACGCCTGGACTGGAATTATATATATTTCTGTTAAAAGAGTTTATTGTTCTTATAAAGAGAAATACTGAAAACAATTATGATGTATGGTGTAACACAATTAAGATCTGGAATGTTTTAGTGACATCATAGGAACAGTGTCCAGCTACACCTTTCATGATCCAATGAAATATGTGATACCATATATGTTGAAGGATTAGCTGACACATGCATTATACAATTAGGCCTAGCTGACATACAATGGATATAAAAAGTTTACACACCCCTGTTAAAATGCCAGGTTCTTGTGATGTTAAAGAATGAGACAAAGATAAATCATGTCAGAACTTTTTCCACCTTTAATGTGACCTGTAACATGAACAATTCAATTGCAAAACAAACTGAAATCATTGAGGGGGAAAAATAAAAAAACTCACAATAACCTGGTAGCATAGGTGTGCACACCCTCTTATAACTGGGGATGTGACTGTGTTCAGAATTAACTAATCACATTCAGTCTCATGTTAAATAGAAGTCATTACACACCTGCCATCATTTAAAGTGACTCCGATTAAAGTTCAGCCTTTCTAGTAGGATTCTCCTGATATTTGCTTAGTTGATCTCAGAGCAAAAGCCATGGTCCGCAGAGAGCTTCCAAAGCATCAGAGGGATCTCATTGAAAGATACAGTATGTGTAACTTTCAATTTAAATGAAGAAACAGGGACATTAAAAGTTATATAATAAAAGGGAACACAAGAGACAACAATAATAATGTTGTGGGTTTACATAGTCCTGTTTGATTTGGTACGCTAAAGAATATTTGATATTATGTGGAATACATATATTTTAACTTTTTAAAAGAAAGAAGAGTTTGCTATGCTTTCTTTGGCAAAGTTAATAATATAATTCTTTATGAAGAGTTTGTGGTTCTCACCAGCAGTGCTGAAGTATTATATGTAGCCAGTGCATGTTTGGAACCACGCAAAATATTACACAGTTTTTTGAGATAATAATACAAGCCTTATGAGATGGAATAATTACTCTAGGAATACACTATACATATGTATTACCAAACAGTTTTTTTTATCTAAATCACACTGGTCTATGGATCAACTAATAGGATATAACATAACATATGTTGAAGGTAATGTTTTGTAATAGAGGACCTTGTTTTCTTTAATAGTGCTAGAAATCAGTTAAACCTTTGAGTGCCACAGGGTACGCAACCCATTGCAAAGCAATGTGCTGCCTTACCCTCTGGCACTCAAAGGGTTAATAGTTAATAATTGCTGTTGTTTGACATTACCACAGTTGATCCTGAACAAGTAAGGTATCCTTGTTTGTTTAAATTTGGGAATTTCACACACCAATCAAGTGCTATATTCTGGGTGTAGATTGTCATCATTTTATCACTCCTGTAAAGAAAGTAAAGGTATGTGTACAGGAATTCATCATTTTTGTTTTATGTACACATTTTGAGAAATTATTGTGTTATATTAAAGAAATATACTTTTATGAGTATCTGATAATTTTTTGTCACTTCTCAAGCGAGGTGAAAGTATTTTACCAGGAAGAATACACTGAGATTATCTCTTGTTTTCAAGTATGTCCTGGACTCATTTTATCTACCTCAGAACGGTGAAAGGCTGAGCTGACCTTGCCAGGACTAGAACCTGCGACCTTGAAATATATATATATATATTGAATAGCCCGTTACATGGGCCACAGTGCCACTGCCAGCCAGTCGCGGGGCAGTCATGCGCTGTCGAGACTGCCCGTGCGGCGGCTGATACAGAGCTGGATGCTCCTTCAGAGCGTCCAGCTCTGTATCAGCCGCGGCTCAGGCAGTCTGCACTGCGCATGACTGCAGCACGCACAGCAGTCTCCACTGCACTTGACGGCAGCACACGCAGCAGTCTCTACTGCGCAAGACTGAGGCGTTACACACGTTTTAGCAAATTATTATATAGGATATTTAGTTCACTCCTCCAAAGGACAGCAATATATACATTATCAGTCAGGAGGGTACAAAAGAATTTCCAAAGCATTAGATATAAAATGGAACACAGTGAAGACAGTCATCATGAAGTGGAGAAAATATGGCACAACAGAGACATTACCAAGAACTGGACGTCCCTCCAAAATTGATGAGAAGACGAGAAGAAAACTGGTCAGGGAGGCTTACAAGAGGCCTACTGCAACATTAAAGGAACTGCAGGAATTTCTGGCAAGTACTGGCTGTGTGCTACATGTGACAACATTCTCCCATATTCTTCATATGAATGGGGTAGGGTGGCAAGATGGAAGCCTTTTCTTACAAAGAAAAACATCCAAACCCGGCTGAAGTTTGAATAACAAACATCAAGTCCCCCCAAAAGCACGTGGGAAAATGTGTTATGGTCTAATGAAACCAAAGTTGAACTTTTTGTCCATAATACCAAAAGGTATGTTTGACGTAAAAACAACACTGTACATCACCCAAAGAACACCATACCCACAGTAAAGCATGGTGGTGGCAGCATCATGCTTTGGGGCTGTTTTTCCTCAGCTGGAACTGGGGCCTTAGTCAGGGTGGAGGGAATTATGAACAGTTACAAATGCCAGACAATTTTGGCACAAAACCTTCAGGTTTCCAGTAGAAAGCTGATGATGAAGAGGAAGTTCACCTTTCATCACGACAACAACCCAAAGCACACATCCAAATCCACAACCGCCTGGCTTCACCAGACGAAGATTAACATTTTGGAATGTCCCAGCCAGAGCCCAGACCTGAATCCAATTGAACATCTGTGGGGTGATCTGAAGAGGGCTGTGCACAGGACATGTCCTTGCAATCTGACAGATTTGGAGTGCTTTTGCAAAAAAGAGTGGGCAAATATTGCCACGTCAAGATGTGCCATGCTAATAAACTCCTACCCCAAAAAACAGATTGGTGTAATAAAATCAAAAGGTGCTTCAACAAAGTATTAGTTTAAGGGTGTGCACACCTATGGAACCAGGTTTTTGTGAGTTTTTTATTTTTTATTTTCCCCCTCAACAATTTCAGTTTGTTTTGCAATTGAATTGTTCACGTTATAGGTCACATTAGGTGGAAAATGTTCTGACATGATTTATCTTTGTTTCATTATTTAACATCACAAGAACCTGGCATTTTAACAGGGGTGTGTAGACTTTTTATATCCACTGTGTGTGTACATATATAAATTAAGTACTTATAGCTTACTTGAAAATTTTAGTTCACTCCTCCAAAAGACAGCTACAATTTTCAAGTAAGCTATAAGTACTTAATTTATTTTTGAGTCTTCTTGGTGTGTAAAATCTAAAAAGTATTCAAGATTGTTGGTGGAATTCACTGTTGGTACATTCTTCCTTTTTATTTTTATTTTAGTTTTATTAAAGTTTTTGTTGTAATAACTAAATCATGAGTAGGAAGTTAAATCGGTGATTAACTCAGTTAAGAGATCATGTTTCACAATGTCTCAGGTACACTTCTAGATATTTAAATATGACACAATTGGAGAATGAAAGTACTAAGTTTATGTGTTCTAGACCATAAAAAAGGGGGGCATGTTAGATCTGATTTTTAGATCTGTCACTTTAAATTTATATTAACATTTAAAGGGATAGTAACGTTTCACAATAAAAACAGCTCCAATTACACTTCATAGTATTTGGGCCATGGAGAATGTTATTTCAATACTGTCTGAGTTGTAGTTCAAGAGTAATTGAATGATAAAGTATCCCCCTCCCGCACTTTTACTGATGTAACACTGTTCACTTCAGAGAAGCAAGGTGGAGTACAGGTGGATTGCAGAGAGAGACAATTTTCAATTAGCATAAGGGAAAAACCTGAAAAACCTGTCAAGGGGGCACGGTTTTCCTTAGGCTCACAGTAAGAAGATTGTCCCTTGCTGTGAGCTGTTTGGTCCTAAGACCAGATCCTACATCTGAGGGGAGGTGGCTGTAATGCTAACCTCTAGCTGTCAGAGTTATTTAAGAATAGCTAAGGGGTTCCTCCCTCCACTATGACTGAATGATAAAACTCCATTAAAACTATTCTTAGATATTCATATAAGCATAACACGTGATATATATATATATATATATATATATATATATATATATATATATATAATATAAATCTACATATTCATGATGTTACGTGGCTCCACACTGTACAAGTTTATGTAAGTCATTCACTTTGTATCACTTGTCATGTTCAGTGAGGTTAAACTGTATATAAGCCAGCCATAGCCATTGTAAGAGTTAAGATCAAGACAGCTTTTTTCATCATGCTGTAAACATCATTGACCAGCAAAGCTTCAAATACTGTTTACTATCAAGCTTCCTGTAAATCCTGTTATCATGCTGAATTAAAGAAAATATTCTCTTTAACTACATCATGACTTGTTCATTCTTCATGAACTGCTACCCCCAAATAAACACAGTTTATCCTGCATATTAAAACAACCAACAGCAACATTTCCATTGCTTAGAGATGTTTACATCAGTGGAGCTGTTGCCACACCAGTCTATGGACAGCTATGGTTAGATGACCATAAACCTCCAGTAGGGTGTTTCAGGCCATGCAGTACTGTAACCTGGAGGTTTGAGCTACAATAGCTCTTGAATTAAACATCTGTCAGCAGTGGGAGAATTCTCATTTAACCAAGAAGGATAACCCCTTCTATATTTATGTTTTCAATATTAAACATCAAAGTCCCTTTACTTCTTTGAGTGCCAGAGGGGTAAGCAGTGCATTGGATACTCTTCTGGCTATCAAAGGGTTAAAGGAACATGTCCATGTGTTCATAACCACTGACTCCACATGCCTTTTATTTATATAGATTTATAAAAATCAAATTAAACTGCTTTTCAGGAAGCAGCCTATAATTTTCCTGTGTATCCATCTGAAGAAACATATTTGCATTTAGCATACCCATCATACAATTGCTGGGACACAGTATATTCTATGAGCTTGTACATGGAATTTTGTTGCAGTTGTATCTTTAACCCTTAGATGACATGCGATATGCACTTTCTACTCTGTTCAGGAACAAAAACTGTTTATGGATTTTTTGCAAGCTATTTATTATTTGTTTTCCTTGTTTATTTATCATGTTGATGCTTATTTTGTAAAACTATTTGTAGGTTCCACACAGTTTTTTCACTCGGATGCTGAAAGACAAGTTCATATGCACAAAGTGAAAAGTGGAGAAATGCAGAGTTTAAGGGCTCAATCCAAATGTTGGAGACGGCTGTTTTTTCTGCCAACTGAATTTTTTCCAGCACAGTAAGCTATACAAATGCCTGTGCCGTGAAAAGATACAGAGAAAAAAAGAGCTGGGACTCAGGTTATCGCAGGAAAGACCCACTTATTTTTCAACTTGAGTCCCTTATCGGCTCTTCAAATAGCCGATGCAGAAACCTGAATGAAAAATGTAAAAAAGCCCTAAGCCCCATATCAATACATTCAAGGTATGAAACAGTTAGTAGAATTAACCCTATAAGTGCCAGTGGCGTATAATTACCCTGTCAGCATTCATATGGTTAACCGACTGAGTTAAAAAAAAAATCCCATTAAAAATAATACCATTAATCCTGATGTCCAGTGGAGTCTTCAGCTTCCTGGTCATCTTCTGTCCTTCTCCTCTGTCCTTCTCTTCTGTCCCTCTCTTCTTTCTTCTTTTTTGTCTCTTCAGTCTTCTTTTCCTTCTTTTTGAATATTTTGTTTCAAAATTACGGCTATAACATCAACTGATTATATTAAATTTGGTCTGACACTTATATGTGTATATATATGCAGATTTATTTTTTTTATTTTTTTAAAAAGCTTTATTGAAATTCAAAAATTACAAAATTCGATAAATATAAACCAGCTAACACTTAAAGTTACACAAATCAAACTCATAAATGATCCATATACTGGCACATCTTACTTGAGAAATAGATGTTAAACTCTATGACATATTAATATAAATTAATTCATAAAAACAGCCAATCATCATTTGTTACCCCATAAGAGATACTTGCCATGGAGAATCAAATGATCCCACATGTGGAAAGGAGTGAAAAAAAACCCAAACAAGTAATAATAAAGAGTACAAAGTATGAAAGGAGGTTAAGCAAGTGAGGACAGTTTGCACAGATCCTCTCTCAGAAGAGAGAAGAGGAAGAATTCCGACTGGGAATTCAAAGAAAAGAATGGGGAGGGTGTCCTGTAAATTCACCAAGAGTACATCTAAGTAAGATCTGAGGAGAATTATATAATTACATAGTCGACATCTCCTGCTATTGGAACCTAGGAGAGCCTGTGCCTGTTCCGGTTGCCTCCTGGCATAATCTCCGAGTACGTGTATCTGTGCCCGTCACGTGGGCTGCGTATTCCTTACATTTATTATCTGGACCTGCTCCGGTTGCCTCTGGGCATAACCTCCGTGTACGTTTGTCTTTGCCTGTCACTTAGGCTGCATATACCTGGTTTTCTGGGCAAGTCTGGTGGTCTCGTCTGTTTCCCCTGTTCCATTGGGGACTTTGCCCTGCAGTACTTACCATCGCCTAGGGCACCTCCTTGCTGGTACTGCTGAAGTTATGTTACGGTTCCTGTTCCAGTTCTACACTCTGCATTACAGTTATTGTACATACCTGTTTCTGTTTGTACCCTGACCTGTGTCAGATCCAGAAGAGCTTATCCTCTGTCTGGGTCTGGACCTGTTGAAGGGCATTTCTGTTCTTTATTATTTATTTAATAAAGCTGCATTTTTTTACCTTAACCAAATTGTCTGAGTGTTCATTAAAACCGTGACACTGTGCATGAGAAAGTGATGGGTTCGCCATAAGGACCATGTCTCCTCAAAGGAGCCCAACAAGCCGTTGGAAATAGCATGCAATTTTTCAAGTTCATAAGTCCTATTCACCCCAGCCTGCCACATTTTGTTCGTTGGGGGAGAATCTGTCTTCCAAAGTTTCGGGATTAAGTGTCGAGCATGATGCAGCAGCAATTTAAGTGAGGGTTTAAGACTAGAAGGGATCAGTGGTGGACTTGGTAGGACAAGAAACAGACACATGAGGGGCTCAAATTTAGGGAGACTGAGAAGACCGAATTTATACATAATACAACTTTCTCCCAGTATCCTGTAATCAATGGGCAAGTCCACCATAAGTGGAAAAGAGTTTCCTCGGCCCCAAAGCACCTCCAACAACACAAGGAAATTGCAGATGAAATTCTGTAGAGCCGCACTGGGGTGTAATACCAGCGTGTGCTAAATTTGTAACTGGATTCTTTCATCAGAATGTTGGGTGTGTCCGAAAGCATATTATGCATTAGGCCAAACCAATGTAACGCAGAATAAGAGACCTGAAGGTCATCTTCCCATGCTAAAATAAAAGCGGGTTTGTTATGATTTATGCCACCAAACATAAATTGATATACTTTCATTAAAGTTTTGGTGGCTAGAGACCCTGAGTCGAATGCCCGCTCAAAATCGGTAAGATCATTATAGGTGTAGCAATTTGGAGGTATTACCACTTAGAAGAGGATGGTAAAGAGTGGTCAACAGATAGGGATTCAAAAGAGGGTATTCCTGAGACTAGCACCAAGGATATTAGGGTGTGAATACCTCTACGTTTCCACAGAAGAAAGGGTTGAGAGTGTAAACTTGGAAGAAAACCGGGGTTCCCCAGAATAGACAGTAGTGGTGAAGGGTAGAGAGCAGCAACAGTGGAGATGTTGAATGAGTCCCATGTGCACACTAGACGCTCTCGCGGCCTATCCTTTGGTTTTATCCAAAGAATATTTTCCAGGGTACAGGGTGGAAAATACAGGTAAAGGGCTTGAATCCAGTCTTTCTGAGGCAGATTTATTATATCTATGAGAAGAGAAACTGCAACTGTAGTATAATAGCTAGTAATATTCGGCAGAGCCACTCCACCCTGGGTGAGTGGTTTGTAAAGACGCGATGCTGGTAAGTGTGGTTTTTTATAAGCCCAAGTAAAGGCATTAATAGACGACTGGAGTTTAGCAATCTGAGCATGGGAGAAATTCAGGGGAACCGTTTTAAGTATGTACAAAATTTTTGGTAGCGTTATCATTTTTATCAGATGTATTCTGCCAAAACAGGAGATAAAAATCTTGCTCCATCTCTGTAGATCTTCAGTTATGGTGTGCATCAGGTGGTCAAAGTTCCTATTCACCACCTGATGCAGGTCTGCGGTCAGGAATATTTCTAAGTATGTAATCTTGAAGCAAGGCCATCTGAATGGAAATTTTTCCTTCAGCTTATTCTGAATGGACAAAGATAAAGTAATGTTAAGTATTTCTGATTTGGTCTCATTCATTTTAAAATTTGCCAAACTACCATACTCCCGAAGGAGATCCAAATGGGCCGGCAGTGACTTCTTGGGATTTGTTAGAAAGAGTCGAATATCATCGGCAAACGCCAACAGTTTTGTTTCACCACCAAGACACGGTAAGCCGTGTATGCCCGGGTGTAATCTGATTAAGTTCAACAAAGGTTCCAAGGATAAAATGAAGAGATAGGGGGCAACCCTGACAGGTGCCATTTGAGATTGCAAAGTGGTCTCAAAGGAAGCCATTGATTTTTAACCTTGCCGTTGGAGTTGAGTAAAGTCTCATTACCCCATGCTGTTGTACAGCACTAAAACCCAAAGTCCCCAGAAGCTCTTCCAGATAGGTCCAATGAACACGGTTGAATGCTTTCTCGGCATCCACTGTGAGGAACAAGGACAATATCTTTTAGACATAGCAGTATAAATCAGGGAAAGAGCTTTTGCAATATTGTCATGGGGTTCTCTCCCTGGAACAAAACTAGATTGGTTTGTATGAATAAATCTTGGGAGATGGGCCTTGAGCCTATTTGCAATCAGTTTAGCATAGAACTTAATATCATTATTTAAAAGAGATATCAGTGGGTAGCTTAAACACTGGGACCATTCTTTTTCAGGCTTAGGGATAAGGATTATATGAGACTCCAGCACACAGGATGCAAATTTAGCTCCATTCAGTACTGCATTGAAATAATGAAGCATATGGGGTAAAAGTGAGGTAAGGAAAGTTTTGTAATAGACCACTGGAAACCCGTCTGGGCCCAGGCTTTTGCCTAATGGCGTTCTACAAATCACATCGTCCAGCTCCTTCTCAGTGAAAGGAGAGCCCAGTTGCTCCAAAGCCTCTTCCAAAAGGTGTGGGATCTATGATCTACGGAGAAATTCTTTGATTTATCTTTAATTTGAGAGATATAGTGTTTTCTCCTTTTGATCTTCGCGATACGAGCCAATAATTTGGTCCATAGTATTTCGCAATCTCTTTCCTCGTTGCCTGCAGAGTCTGATAATCATCAGGTTTCAAGGAGAGCTGGTGTTGTACCGTCTGCTCCGCAAGAACAGAGAGCAGAGAATTAAGCCTACCAACCTGTTCTTTCTTACGTTTCGAGCCCAGTCTAATAACGTGCCCACCTGAGGACACATTTATGGGCCACCCAGAGAGATACCTCCGAGTCAACTGATCCCATATTGTTATCAAAGTATTCGGAGATCCAAGTAGAGATTTGCCATTCTGCAGCCTGTCCTTTAAGTAATAAATCATTAAGTCTCCAAGCAGAAGGACCAACATGCCCACTATCCAAAGTAATAACCATGTCTATTAGAGCATGGTCAGAGCAGGTAATTTGGCCCACATAGGCATTCGCCAATGTGTGAAGTTTGTACTGCTCCATCAACAAAAAGTCTATGCGTGAGTATCATGGCATGGTGAATAATTAGTATACTCTCATAACATCGAGACGCCATGTATCAAATAGGTGGGCGTCACTAAGCAATTTTTTGCATTTATCGATGGAAGAACGGGGAACATGGGAGACCCCTGCTGAGCAATCTATATGTGGGTCTAATGGGATGTTGAAGTCCCCCCCCATCAACAGCCGACCCTGGCGAAAACCTTCAAGCTGGTGTAACACTTTGGGTAGGAAAGA
The DNA here is from genome assembly GCA_037306005.1 of Rhinophrynus dorsalis. NCBI lineage: Eukaryota > Metazoa > Chordata > Amphibia > Anura > Rhinophrynidae > Rhinophrynus > Rhinophrynus dorsalis. Next base: position 327,045,130 of record CM074720.1, on the reverse strand, counting down.
TGCCTGTTTTTTGTTAGGGGCGTTGATGCTGGCTAGGGTGAAGGGGGCCCCAAAAAGAAAACCTCTAATAAACAGAAAGCGACCCTCTGGGTCAGAAAAGGAATCATGGTGGACCCAGAAGAGAACCTAAGCTACCCTTTTATATATGAGAATTGAAACACCCCTCTGTTTCTTGTTAGTATGACAGCAAGCATGTCATTCAATGGGGTAAAATTTGGATCTGAACGCAGGTGTTGTGGCGTAGGGGAAATGTCTCCTGAATTGGAACCATGTCTGCCCCCTGACTCTGAAAGTCCCTAAGTGCAGTCATCCTCTTCTCCGGTACATTAAGGCCCCTAGCATTAAATGACAGAATTTGAATTTGGTTGCGGGTAGTAGCCCTAGTCATATTGACTTTTAGGCGGTTTTCACCTGTTTTTAGTTTTCCTTGAACCTTCTTCCTCTTCCCCACTCTTCCCCGTATCTCTTTGCAGAGAGGCCAAGAGGGAGAGGGTCATGATCTTTTAATGAAATCAGCTCAAGACTCTCTTCTTGATCACTGCCCATTTCCAACTCCATACTGGACCCCCAGTCAGTCATAAGGGGAGAATAACGATTAGAACCTTCTAAAGGAGGAAATATAGGGGAAACCCCAGGACGGGAAGCACAAACACCATGATATTTCTTTGAATAACTACAGCCAGTGGATGAATCCCTATGAGATTTACCTAGTATCCCTTTACCAGTAAGAGGGGAATCTATCTTAGATGGCTCAAATTCCTGTCCCAAATCCTTCCCCTTGGACACCAGTGTCTAATTTATGCTTTTATCATTCTGAATTCTCACCACCCCCCGAAGAAACAGGGCTGGGCATTGGGTCCTTTACTGATGCAGAAAGAGAATCCAGGGTCTCTACTGAATTCAAATAGGAAGCTACTGGGGCCTTAGGGACAGAAGAGGGCCCAAGAAAGGGACCCTCTGGTGATGGTGCTAACTCAGGGTCCTCAAAATCTTGAAGCTGAAACAACTCTTCTATATTATGTCATGCCTCTTGGCACCCACTATAGCCATGACCAAGGTTGCCACACAGGTTGCACCTAATCTTTTTACAGTCACTACTTGAATGTCCAATTTCATTGCACAACCCATATTTCTGGACATCACAAGAAATACTAAGATGCTTAAAAGAACCACACTTGTGGCAAGCCTTGGGCTGGCCTGGATAAAATCAAGTGACCCTGTCACAGCCAATAAAGAAAGAGTTTAGCAGATGCTGGGTCACATTGTTCCCCTGTTTAAGTTTTACTTGCATCTTCCAACCACCTGTCCAAATAAGATTCTCATCTAGATTCTTAACAGGATCACCAATAATGGTACCATATCTTCTAACCCAAAAGAGGATATCACTAACTGGAACTGATTCATTCCTTAGCAGAAATGTTACTTTTTTTTACTTCTGGGATGGATACAGGGATGGCAACAAATGGTGCCCACTGTGACCCAGCTATCTGCTTTTCCCTGGTATAGATCTTCCAAAAGTTTTCCAAATCTAGGGGTCTTATAAAACTAATATCATACTCTACAGACCATGGTACATGGATAAAAGCAAATATATCTAGATGAGAAAAGCCCATCTCTTTTAGTAATTGAATGACATGCAGACGATCAGGAGGAGACTGACCTGCGGCATATCTAAGCTTATCAACATTCCTCCTTTTAGAAAAGGGGGGAGCCCCTGCCTTCATTACCAGTAATTCATGTCTTTTAGTTAAGGTACTTTCAGTAACACTGGCTACATTACTAAAAGTTCTGACTGAAGTCGCAAAGGTTGTATCTGAAACAGAGGAGGGAGAAGACATGGACCACAAGAGGCAGGAACCCCGGGAAGAACTTCATTACACTTGCCACTAACTCTGGGTCCAAGGGAACCCCTACATGCAGTGTAAGAGACAGAACAAGCAGAAGGAGGGACAAAAGGGACCAAAACTCTGATAGAACCCTTATTTTCTCTCCCCTTTCTCCCATATTTAACAGGGGCACCAAGAGTACTAATAGGCGCAGAAGTGGCTGAAAAAGGAACAGAAGGGCCAGAACCCCCTGAAATTACTTTATTACCCATTACTGGAGGATGTATGGACTAAGTGTACCTTATCAATTGGGGAGCCAATTAGTCCTTTAAATTCATTGAAATCTGTTGTCGCTGTGGTAACCATCTGGTCACAAGGGCCAGATAAGACACTGCCATGCTCCACTATACCCTCAAAAGGAGGGTTCCCATTCTCAGTGGTGTGTCGGACAGTCATTGATACAGTCTCTGCTTCCAAAGACTCAGGTGTAGCAACATTTTCAAAGGTAGGAACCAATTTTCTGGTTCCTTGTTTCTTACTGAACAGTAATTCTGATGCACCCAACTCAGAAAGCTGCACTAAAACAACTTTCTTCCTCCCCAGTATGGATTTTATGGGGATGTCCAGGACATTTGGTCCCTGTGTCTGCAGACCGAGGCACAGATTCAACAGATGAATCAGTAAATAATTCCTTTCTGAGGGTTAATGCAGTTAAACCTCCTCTAGTATAGTCTGATGAATGGTCACTCTGAATGGCCACACCTGCACATTGCACAGCATCCACTGTGCTTTCAGAACATTGTACAGCATTCGCACTAACAGTCCCTCCAGTGCATTGCACAGCTTGCTCCGTTCCTGCAGTACACTGCTTGACATCCACTATAAACAGTTCCTTGCTGAGAGCCATCACAGATAAACCTGCCACAGTGCATTCTGTTGAATAATCACTTTGAATTGGTGCACCACTACATTGCACAGCATCCACTGTCTCACCAGCACATTCCACAGCATGTGCATTTCATTCAACAGCCCTGGGCTGGCCAAAAACAGGATTCATTGCAGCCTTACTCTCAGCTGGCAAACATTCAGCCCCTGTAGTAGCCAGTTCACTGGGAAGTAAGCCACTAGATTGCAAGGGTGAAGATCCAGAAACAATTATCAGGTACTTGTTCTTCTTGTTCCTTTACTTGATCTTTTTATTAGAGAATGTAGGAGCTGCAGTCATCTTTTCAGCACACTGGCTTTCTGTGTCTTCATTATCTGATGTTAATTCCAGATTTGTAACGCACTCCTTTAATGAAGCATAAGGTGTTGTACACATATTTGGGATTCAGAAGGGAAACCAAGAGATACCTCCGATACCCCAAAATCTGCTTCCTCTTCAGATTCATAGCTACTATGTGCTTCCTTAGGCCGTTGCTTTTTGATTTCTTGATCTCTTTTTTTTCTTTCCCCAACTTGGGTTCTGACTTTGAATTTCCAGAAACAGAAACTTGCTTGTGCGAATTCCTCAGAAAACGTATCTCTTTTTCTAGTGCCTCCAATCCGTCATCCAGGGATCTCAAGTTATCTTTAACTATATTTATTTTCTGTCTCACAGGACCTCTAGCTGTGCTAAACCTACGACTGCTTTGTTCACGTAGCTTACTTAATTCAGCCATATAGGCCTGACGTTCTTCTTGTAAAATGCCGTGGTCAACTGTAAAGCAGGACACAGTGTTCAATAATTGTTCAGGGCTCGTATTGTAGAATTTTTTCTTATCTTGGGATCCTTTAAAGGGATAGTAAAGTTTCATAATAAAAGCAGCTCTAATTAATCATCATAGTATTTGGACTTTGGAGACTGTCAGAGTTGTAGTTCAAGAGTAATTCAATGACAAAGTGTCCCCCTCCTGCCCTTTTTACTGAAGTAACACTGCTCAGCCAGAGCAGAAGGGAGGTGCCCAGGTAGACTGCAGAGAGAGACAAGCTTCAATTAAGATAAGGGAAAAATCTGAAAAGCTTGTCAAGGGGGGCAGGGCTTTCATTGTTCTGATAAGAAGAATATTGTCCCTTGCTGTTATCTGTCTGGTCTATAGACTGCATTTCACATCTGAGAAGAGATGGCTTACACTTGGTAAAAGGGACGGGAGGGGGAAACCATAGAGGTTTGAGAGATAAGACTTATAGTTCTTCATGTTTTTATAATGCCTACAAAATAAAATAAAGATAAAACAAAGTATTACTATCCCTTTAACCACCCCTGCATAGGTAGCAGGCTCTGGTTCCATTGTTTTTGCTTCCAAAGAGAGCTGGGATTCAGGGTACTCAACTTCCTTTAACAGGGACAGTCTTTCAATCCCCATGCCACATATAAAACATGCTTCTTTCAGGCTCAAAAGTTCAGATCCGGCATAAGGGGGCCTCCAGGGATTGCCACTGCCTTCTTGCATATCCCTCTTTTCTGCACTGAAAGAATCCCAAGTTTTGTTTGGTAGGCCATCAACATATTCATCCAAGGTAGGCCACAAAGCCAGGTCTTCGCTTAAGGCAGTATACCTCTCTCCCCAGCCTGAGGCTGAGGAGGCAGCCATGATAATAGTAGAGTAGGAGCAGCTACATAGACAACCTCTCTTGAAAAGAACACTACTGTTTTAAAGCAATAACAAAAAAAAGAGAGAAGCTGGCTGCACACTGAGGCTTGTGACTGTGAGGAGGAGGAGGAGAAATCGGTCATTAACACTAGCAGTGGCATCACCAGTGCTAAATGGATTGGGAGCCCACATTTCCCAGACTCAATGACAGAGGCATAACTAGAAGCCTCTGGGCCCTGGTGCAAGAATTTCCATGGGCCCCCCCGACCACATTGGCCCCCTCCACATTGCCCTCCAATCTCCAAATTACTCCCATCTTCTACCTCCCTGGTGGTCCAGTGGCATGGCAGGAGAGACCTCTATGCAGGTTGAGCTCCCGCACAGTCCTCTTCAGTAACGCAGAGCACTGGGATATGATGTCATCTCCCAGTGCTCTGCATAACTAGAGTGCCGGAGGGAGAACACTCTAAGACTCACACTTGCTGGAGTGCAACTAAGGGAACTCACTGGAACTTCAAACTGGCTCAAGGATCAAGAAAGAAGGCAGAGTTGGAGCCCAAGATTTAAACTAGGGGTAACCAATGAGATTTCAGGGGGCACAAGACTGGTGCATGTCTGTGTTGTCCTTATGGTAAGATTCCTCAGCCAAGAGCTTCAGTTTTTTCTGCAATAAATATCAGTGGAAGAATTTTGCTTATTTCTGCCTCCTACGCAACTAACCAGCATGATTGACTCGTTAAAAAGCTTCAGCAGCTCATATACTGTACATCTCTTAATAGTTGCCATTGCCCAAGTGACAAAGAGGCTCCCTCCAAAGCCTTTCAGTTTTGTATTGTGTACTTGCTAATGGCCTTATTCTGCATGTCCAAATGCTCCAACATGTACAAAGTGGGACCCCCATTTCCAGCTGGTAATGGGGCATGTATTCCATGTATGGAATATAATGCATTAAGTGCACTGTAGGAGAGGATAAAATGGGCACAGATATTGCAGGCAATATTCTGCATCTATGTGAGGGTTCCTGCTTCTACCAAGAATCTGGTCACAATTAAATTTAGAACTTGAGCAAAGCAGGGTACCTGTACCATTTCACCCGTTCTCAAGGCAGTGATTATGTTGGAGCCATTATCAGCAGACTCAAGACCAGCTTTCAAGAAGTAGGGTGCAAGCCATTCCTCTATCACCTGCTCTAGTTTACTTAATACATCTATAGCTTTGAGGGACTAACTCTCAAAACTTTGCATGCAGAAGGTGGTGTGTTGATGGTATTGGCTATCCTGCTGCTGCCTTTTAACCCCTTAGGGACCCTTGACGTACCAGGACCGTCACGGTCCTTGAAGTACTCAAGGACCGATGACGGTCATGGTACGTCATGAACTTTTTACTTACAGCGCTCTACCGGGAGCGCTGTAAGTAAAAATAGGGCCTGAAATAGACCGCTCCAAGATCGGAGCGATCTCTTTCAAGCCCCATAGTGACGCGCCGATACACGTGACAGGTCCCGTGTACCGGCGCGTCAAAGTGCCCCTATGCGGTCATTATGGGACGGAAATGTCCCGTGACCGCCGGTCCTTAAGGGGTTAATCACACTGCCAGAACCAGAGGTAAGATTACTGACTGTCACCTGACAGTAAGCTTATAGTGTTTTCCACTGGTGGTGGTGAGAGGAAAACCAATTGCGCAGTCACAGTCATATAGTCTGTGCTCTGCCCACTTACAAATATATCTTTTGTCAAGTGGATGAGCTTTCCAGCCCTTTGTCCACCACACAAACCACTTGCTTGTACAATTCTGGCACAGTTGTCTGTGAAAAATAACTTCAGCTTGGGATATGCCAGGGAGGAGCTAAATATTACATTATTTATTATTATTATTATTCTTTATTTATATAGCGCCAACTAATTCTGCAGCGCTTTACAATTGGTAATAGACATACAGAAGTATTAAACAGCACAATCAAATGTGGAGAGCAGAAGGATCAGAGGGCTCTGATCGCGAGAGCTTATCAATTCTCTAAATCCTCTGTTTTCAACCTCCATTTTCAACAAAAAAAATACGGCAGTATGACCTCTGCAAACATCTTTGCAACCTTGCCATTCTGCAAGCATATTTTGTTATTGTTTTTGTCAAGTTTTTTACTCCTTCCCAAGAACTCAGCAAGTGTAGTTTGGCAGTACATGACAGAAGAACTCTGTAATTGATTGCTTTAACAATATGACTAGAGGAGCTGGTAGAGGTGGAAGCAGCATATGTGGGCAGTCTATGACTCTTGCTATCTCCTATAGCAAACTCAGAGTCATACTCCTCTGCAACAGGAGCCATAGTTGCACACTCTTGGCACACTCTCTGACACATCAACATCACTACATCTATTATGTGTCCAGAGCCCCAGGAGTGTTTTGGAGCTTCTGTTGCTGCTAGTTTTGGCACCTCTGACATGTGTCTCCCAGTCAGACCTGTGGTTGTGCTTCAGGTGGGATCTCATTGAGGAGGTGCCTATGCGTGAACCTGCTTCCCCCCTGCTCACATGCTTTTTTACACAGACAACAGATAGCAACATACTTAGATTTTGGATCGTGAGTGAAGTATTACCATACTGAGGGGTTCCTAAGGGGCTGCTACTACTACTGGGGCTAGATGTTGATGCAATTGTAATACTACTGGGTATCAAAAGTGCTGCACTTCCAACAGCAACAGAGGTACTCAACTAAGGCTGTGGAAGTTGATAACCTGTGTTGCTGCTGGTTACTCAACACTAGTGTTTGTGGCTGAGTAGGGATTGGACTTGTAAGCGGTCATCCTGATGGCGACTGAAAGAATGACTTTGTATATTCTGGCATTGTTGCTTATCCAGGGTCAGATTTTCCAGTTGTTTTCTCAAACAGTTTATATACAGGCACAGTGCTCATTTTGAGTGGTGGTGAAAGATTGAGCCTTTGCCCTTCAGTTAACTATCTGGTCACGTCATCATCTCTCTCACTTTCAACTTCATCTGTAGCTAAAGAAGAGGAGGATGATGGAGGGATATATTCAAGATCTACATCATCATTAGTCATCATTAGGTCATCCTCAGCATCGCATGCCACTTCTTACCCACTACTTTTATATTGCTCTAGGCTTTTAAAGGTCTCAAACAATTTATTTTGACTTACTTTCACAACAGTAGCTGCTACTTTCACAACAAGTGTTGTTCTTCCTATGATGTCACGGCAGATGAACAGCAGCTTGGAGAAGTGATAATTAGTGCTTATAAGTAGTGCTGAAACATCCATTGCCCAACTCCACTGAAGGCCAGCTTCTGGTGTGATGGTATGAAGACAAAGAAAAAGTTAGGCCTTTTCTCTTAATAAAAGTGTGTTGTTATATATATAATGGAGTTTTTGTTTATTTGTTTTTTGTCTGCTTTTTATGTTGAGCAAAGTACCATATAGCATGATGTACTTTGTATTTTTGGAAAATGGATGCTAGTATTGCATCAGTACACCTACAAAAAAGCCCTGGTTAAAGTAATATACTGGGTTGTTTTTAGTATCTCCTTTAACACCATGAATCACTCAATAAATGGCCAGTTCAATATTTATTGTTTTCAGGATGTGTGAGTCACCATTAAGAAGGTTAAAAAGTTAACCTCATTAGGGAATTTTAAATCAAAGACATTTGAATCATAGTCTGCACAACTGTCCAAAGGAACTGATTAACAAGAGAGTTGATGGAGCTACAGCTCCAGGCCAAAATAAAATAATGCACCTATTCCCATCATTAGCGAGTGAACCACAGCAGGTCATTATATTGCGCAAAAGGAGACAGTCATCTTTATTACTCACCAGTAAAAGACCAGAGGGTGTGAAAGATATTGCTTATTATTAAAAAATATATTTAAAAAAAATATATTAAACAAGACCTGTGAGTTCAATATTTTACCACTTTCAACATTTTATATACCTATGGTGTAAATAGTGTAACTAGTTAATGGAAGGCCCCAGAGCAAACGTTTTTTGTGCCCTCTAACACAAAAATATTTTCACATATACATAACTAGAACCTATTAGTTGTCAGGGCAGGAGGGGCTCCCTTGGATGCTGGGACCCCAACATAACTGTACACTCTGTCATTACATCCCTGGTATCTACAGAATATTGTATGCCTTTTCAGAAGACCAAGCCAACCATAACTTCCAGTTAAGGAGTGCAGACCCATTAGGCCCTTAATCCAGGCCAAACTGTCTTACTGTCTTTTTAGACTAATCAAATCAAACAAATAATTTTGTGGCCAAATTAGGTGAACGTGCTATTGATTTCAAAGTGGAAAATATTCCTCCAAACTTTATTATCACACTCAATAGAAACATCTTATTGAAGTAGTCATACAAATAGGTAAGCTATATCACAAAAACCATGAATTTATATGTACAGTTAGCTAGATTTAATTAAAATGGAAATGTATGAGCTGCTATTACTTCTCTTTATGATTTTTACTTTGCTTTGTATGTGCTGAGTATGTCCAAATACATCCAGTAATTCAAGTAGGCAATTGTCTAAGTTTGAATTCAGTTAAATTAATTAATTTTAAGTTGATTTAATATTGTAGACATTAAAAAAAAGATTAACATCAATGTAGGTCTTATCTCTCAAACCTTTATATGGTTTGAGAGATACAACTTGCTAAAGTTACCTTTTCCTGGCTGTTTTACTCAAGTCTGCCATCTAGCTGACAGCTGCAGATTCCAATCATTTTACCTGACAGAGGCTTTTCCGCAGAGCTGAAGTCACACTATTTAGAAATAAATACTTCATTGGAACGGTCTACAAAGTGTGCTTGCAAGCCAGACACACTTTGTAGACCATTCCAAATTAAGTATTTATCTTTAGATATCGTTATATCGGTGCTGCTGTAGAGCCACATCTGATCAAGTGACCAGAATCTGCTTCTGACAGCTTTACAGCTCGTCAAGCAAAAAAGGGGAGGGACCAGAGAACATTATTTTCCTATATCTCTCAAACCATAAGGGTTTGAGAGATACGAATAAGTGCAAGTACTCTCTTTTAAACATATATACCATATAGTTAATACTTTTTTCTGACATTACTATCCCTTTAAACAGCATTTATTAGTAAGACCTAACATTAGATCTCAAAAAAATTACTATTAACCCTTTGAGTCCCAGAGGGGTACAGAATGCATTGCAAAGCAATGTGTGCCACACCTCTCTGGCACTCAAAGGGTTAAAAACAGAAAATGTTTTTCCTTCAGAGTTTAGTGGTATCAAATATGTGTAGTTGATATCAATTAAATAGCCCCTACATCATCTCCTCTTGCTCTTAATTTCTCTGGGTACCATTTTATAGGGTAGTTTTAACCCATTGCACTCAAAGGGTAAATAGTGTGCATGTTGGGTAATATCACCCAATATGCTATATTTCTTTAATAACACCCGCACACACTCATATGCATGCCACAAGCGTACACACACATACACAAACAAGAATAAATATACACACATACCCATGTCTTAAAAGAGAAAGGCCCCTCCTTAAGATTAGGGTACTTTTAAAATATACTTATGATGGTTGCTCAAATAATGAAGCAACAAAAGTAAATATACATTCATATTTGAAAAATGTAAAAACAGAAATAAAACCAAATTGTGGTAAGCATGGTTTTGTGCCACGGAACCACCCATGTCATTTATATTAAATGGATTACCATTTTTCTAGGGCTAACAGTATGTACTAAGTTCAGATGGAAATTCCATGTTTTTCAAAGATATTGGTGACTTTGAAGTGGGGAAAATGTAAAAAAAAAAATATTTTTCCTATATAGCTCTTTCTGGAAACATATGTGCACATTAGCCTGGGCTAAAAAGGCATGTGACCACCTCATTTGATGTACCTGATTATTTCCAAAATAATATGTCTTGCCTACTTTTTCCACATGTGATCACTTTAATGCAAGCAGGTAATATTACAAAATAAAAATATAAGTGTAGTTTAGTGCTCCTGGCAGCTACACAGTATGTCAAACTATATCAATGTGGGGCATGTTTTCTTGAGGTGGCAGTACATACTGAGTACAGTAGAAAATTCCACGTTGTTCAAAGATATTAGTATCTTTGAAGTGGGGAAAACGTTAAAAAAAAAAAAAAAAAAACCACAACAACCCTTATTTTTCCTATAGAGCTACGCTTCGGAAACATTTGTGCAAAATAGCCTTATGTTAGAAAGCAAATGACCACATATTTGATGCAGATGCTTGTTTAATTTCCAAAATAATGTATCTTGTCTGCATTTTGCCCAAGTCTGTAATTATTATGACCGTTTTAGTGCATGCAGGTAATATTAGAAAACAAAACTTATAGGTATACTTTATTGCACCTGATACCCCCTTGGGTATATCAATCTATACCATGTGGTACCATTATTCTTGCACTTGCATAAGGTACTGACTACAGGAGGAAATGCCATGTTTTCAAATATTTTAGTATCTTTGAAGTATTGTATTGTTTTTATAGTGTCAGCTTCTGGAAACATTTGTGCTTAATAGCCTAGGGTTAAAAGGGCAAGTAATCCCTCATTTGATGCACCTGGGGCTGGATTCTATTACAGGAGATAAATGTTAAAACCCGTTTTATCAAAAATGTTCCCACTGAAGTCTATGGGGAAACCTGGAGATAAAAGCAGAGATAAAATTAGCAACTGCAATAGAATGCAGTCCCTGGTTGTCTACTCCCCAAAACATATGCTTATGTACTTTGTTCCCATATATTTAATTGCTATACACATTTTAGTGTAGGCAGGGGATATTAGAAAATATTGTAAAAATTAGATGTGTGGTTTAGTGCTGTTGGCAACCGCTATAGTATGTTAAACCACACTATCATTGTACAATTTTTCTTGGGACTGTAGCATCACCTCTTGGAAACATGTATACGTAATAGCCTAGATGTACGCAAGTGACCGCTCATTTCATGCAGTGGATTGTCTTTTTTCCAAAATAGTATGACTTGTCATATTTGTATTTGTTACAGCCATTTAATACAGACATGTCATATCTGAAGATGACAAATTTTTGTTTAGGTAGCTTTGTGCTTTTGTAAACCAAATGCATATTTTTTCTTCTAGTGTCATCCTCTTGAAACATTTGTGTACGCTGGGCTGGGGAAGAAAGGCAAGTGACCCCCCAATTTGATGCAGTGGGTTATCTTCTTTCAAAAATGGCAATGCTGTGTACTTTTCAGTCATATTGGTAGCTGTGACAGCCATTTTAACAAAGGTTGGTCTTATTTGAAATATTTAAGGAAAATTACAGATTCTAAAAACTCTGGCCCACTTAAAGAGTAGAGGACACCAAGAACACTAACAACCTAGAACAGTTGACAGAGGAACATCCCTTACAAGCTAGCACAAACCCAGTAACGGGGGAAAATGAAACAGATCTAACATCAATCAGAATCCCCAAACTGAAACACAGTGCCACATTAGACACATATAGGTAAACAGTCAAACACGAAATAGTGCATGCATGCCCACATGAAGAACCTGACAGACTGTGACAGAGTGAACTATAAACAGGCAGGCGTGCCCACTAAAGAATAGTCTCCAAATAATGCTCCATAGTGCAGGTTACAAACACAGAAAAAATATAATATCTCAGATTAAAAATGCACCACAGAACATTAAAAGGGAGAGAATAATAGAAAGACTAATCCCTTAATGACCTGTGATGGGCAAGGACAATGGTCCCAGCATTAAGGACTGGTGACGGCCTTGGAACATCATTACTTTTTTTTTATCACAGCGTGTCTACAAGGAGCGCTGTGATCATGGGGTGATCCTAAAGCTGACCTCTCCAAGATCAGAGCAGTCAGTTTCAGCCCCCCACTGCAGAGAGCAGGTACGTGTGATCGCTCTACCCACACGCACACAAGAGAAAATCACCTTGGTCCTTCATTGCAGAACTCAAGTCCTTCTAGCTTCAGAGGACAGAGAAAAAAAAGACAATAGGTGAAGGGGGAGGGGTCTCTTATACTGTTTGAGTTTTGCTTGACTTGTTCTCTATCCTATCAGCTGCTAATGGGAGGAGGAGCTAACCCATCTGGTGACTGCTACCATGGATGTCCAGGAAATGACAATAATTATTCTCACATTAGAAAGCTAAATTAACACTGCAGAAATCATATGCTCAATGGTTGTTGTTAGCTCAGTTTTCCAAGTAAATAAACATCAATGTAGAGGCATATAGAGAACAAAATTAATTACTTCTCAGAAAAACTCCCAGTCGCTGGAATTTCATGTCATAAGATTAGATGCATTTCTAGCAAGATACAGATTTATACTGTGTGATGGTAAGTAAATCAGAAAGTTTTGGTAAATAGAGTACCCGTAAAATCTCATGCAAAATACACACCTGTGTATAATACGCAGGTGCAAATTAAACTCAAGATTATACACAAGAGTGCCTATATATAATATGCACCCTTGTTTTCCCAGTCTACTCACCAAAAATGTTAGCTTTTTTTGTTGCCGGTTGCTGATTCTTTCCCTTCCTCCCTCCACCAAGCAAGCACAGTCTGCTTCCCTTTGCCTGCCCTGATTCAACTCGCACCGTCTGGAGTCCACTTTAATCTCTGCACAGCAGGTGGCACTTTTGCATTTGCATAGATCTCTGAGTATTGGATGTACTGTATTGCCCTGTGAGGACCTTGAGGCATTACCATTTGCTACAATGAAAAGGTCCTCGCAGGAATTTGCTGGAAGTGGGTGGCAAATGCAAGAGTCCAAGTAATTTACCTTTCCTTAAGGACCGCTTTCATCCCTGCCGATGCACCGGTACACGTGGCCTGTTACGTGTTCTAGTGCACGAGCTGAGGTCTGAGAGAGAATGCTCCAGAAGTCCTGTAAATAAAAAGTACATGACGTGCTATGACTCTCACCGATCCTTAAGGGTAAAAACCACATGACAGTCATAGCACGTCATGTGGTCCTTTAGGGGTTAAAGACAATATCACTGTTTGTGGAAAAGGTCTTCTAAAGAAGCAGAAAATCATTTTGGGGAGATTGTGTCTCCTTGTTGGACACCTTTATCTATGTTGCTCTAAACTTTATCATTGTTGTCCTGTATTGATGCAGTTGCATTTTCATACATTGATTGGAGGATATTGAGGTAAGCTCTATCTAGTCCATGGTTGATCATGGTATTGACTTTGCTTTTCACTGAGATAAATGTTTTTTTGCAGTCAATGAAGGTTATGCATAATGTAATTTTGTATTCATTATGCTGCTCTAAAACCTATTGCAGAGTCTGGATATGATCCATTGTACTGAAACCACTTCTGAAGTCTGCTTGTTCTTTAGGTTGTCTGCATCAAGTACTGTGTGCATTCTTTTTGATAGTGTCATGGGCAATCAGTACTTTTTAGGGAATTTAATAGTTAAATGTATAAACACAATAAAAAATATTGATTTTCTTCTACCAACATCATTTGCAGTATGTGTTACATTATTTATTTTTAGCAGCAATAAGTTACTGTGCTATCTTATGTTTTACGAACTTTCAAGGATATGAAGTGTCTAGCAGGCCTTTCATATTTTGTGTTTATAGAAAATATCCTGCCTATACCAAATGTACTAGTAGAAACTTTTTCTACACTTCTTGTAAAGAGTCATTTTAAAGTACAATCAAGTATTCAATATATATTTATACTGTTCTGTAGCTGTATAAGCATGCATAACTTTGACATTTTATTTTTTTTGTGTAATGAAGTTTCCCCTTCCCCACCTTTTACTTACATCAGCAGCTTCAGCAAGTCAGTTCGGGCAGAACGCAATGAGGGACAAGTTGCTTCCAGCATAAGGAAAAACCTGCGATCCTTCATCAAGGGGGCATGCTTTTCCTTATATTGAAGGAAAGAAGAGTGTCCCTCGCTGCAATCTGTCTGGTCCGATGACCAGATTTCAAATCTAAGGGGTGACTGCTTCAGGTAAGTAAAAGGGGTGGGAGTGGGAATCTTTATTATACATTAAAAGTAAAATGTCAAAGTTATGCATGCTTATACAGCTACAGAATGGTATGTAAATACTGGAATGTACTTTAAAAATTACTCATTACTATCCCTTTAACACTAAAATACTGAATGGGTATTTAACACAATTGGTATAAGCAAAAAATATCTATAGACTGGCATAATGAGCTAGAATAGAGAAGAGGCATGGTGAAGTGCATTGATAATTACCCTATATAAAAGATAGAAGTGACATACTGGGGGAGATTCACTAAGCGGTGATAAAGAGGTGATAAAGTGTAGATGACTTCTCCAGTTTATCAATTGTCCAGTTCCTATGTTATTCTGTGGAGCCTATTCAATAAAGTTTTGGAAATCTTAGTGCATAGGTTCCATAGAAAAACATAGGAACTGTAGAAGTGATAAACTGGAGAAGTCATCTCCACTTTATCACTTCTTTATCACCTCTTAGTGAATCTCCCCCCTTGTGTTACGAACAGAGAGGAGAGAGACATTATAATCAAGACTAACTGATGTATTATCCTTTTATTATTGCAAGCATATTATTTAATTACATAATAAATATTATTATTATTTAATTAAAAAGGAGCGACAGGTAGGCAGCTGGGTAACAGTAAGGAGAGGAGGTAGTGGGCAGAGGAAGAGGAAGGCCAGTTCTGAGTTGACTCAGTCCAACAGATTTGCAGGATTGTGTGAAGATGTGGATGAGGATAGCTCAGAATTGGCAACACTGGAGAGGGCTGATTCCTCTAGCAGCCAGGGGAACAGTCCTCCTTCCAGGCTAGATGGGATGCAGAGCAGGCAGAAACCAAGGCAGGTGGTGGTAATAGAGGACTCTATTATTAGGAGGGTAGATAGGGTAATCTGCTGCCAGGAACGTGAATGCCGAACAGTAGGCTGTCTCCCGGGTGCTCAGGTTCGGCATGTTGCGGACAGGGCTGACAGATTATTGGGAGGGGCTGGAAGTGATTCAGCTGTCTTGGTACATATTGGAACCAACGACAAAGTAGGAGAAGGATGGAGATCCCTAAAGAATGATTTCAGGGATTTAGGGTGCAAGCTCAATGCAAGGACCTCTAAGGTAGTATTTTCTGAAATACTACCTGTGCAATGCGCAAGTGTAGGTAGGTAGAGGACGCTCAGGGAGCTTAATGCATGGCTCAAGCAATGGTGTAGGAAGGAGGGTTTGGGGTTTTTAGAACACTGGGCAGACTTTGCTCTTGGGTACAATCTATATGGAAGTGATGGATTGCACCTAAATGGTAGAGGAGCCTCTGTGTTAGGGGAGAGAATGCTAGGAAGCTTGGAGGAGCTTTTAAACTAGGAAATGGGGGGGAGGGTATAGATAGCAAAAATGGGGTAGATAGAGCAGATAGGAACCGGGTCCAAGTAAATGACCAGGGGGGTGGAGAAAGGGTGAGGATAAATTTAGTCAATAGGGAGGAACTCCTAGTAAAAGAAGATGTAGAAAAAAGGCATGTAGGGATTAATATATGTAAAGACTTCAAAATTAATTGTATGCTAGCAAATGCAAGAAGTATGGTAGATAAAAATAGGAAAACTAGAATTGCTGGAGGTTAATGAGCAATTGGACATAATTGGAATAACAGAAACATGGTGGAATGATGCACATGACTGGGCTGTAAATCTAGAGGGCTATTCCCTGTTTAGAATAGACAGGATTAATACAAAAGGGGAAGTGTGTGCTTATATTTGAAAACAGAGCTAAATCCAGTTTTGCGGGGTGATATTAGTGAGGAAACTGGCCAAATTGTGGAGTCCATGTAAGCTGCCAAGTTTGGGCATACTATAATTATGAGAGATTTTAATTATCCAGATATCAACTGGAAAAATGAGACCTGTCAGAGTGCTAAGGGAGACAGGTTTGTGAGCATGCTTCGGGAAAACTACATGTCACAAATGGTGGAAATGCCGACAAGATTTAACAATGTATTGGACTTAGTGATAACTAATAACACAGAAATGGTATCCAATATTAAGGTAAGAGAACATTTGGGAAACAGTGATCACAACATGGATACATTTAAGATTAGTCTGGCAAAGCAAAACTGTATAGGTTCAACCAAAACTCTGAATTTTAACCCCTTAAAGACCCATGATGGTCCTGCACCATCATGTGTTGATACCCTTAACGACCCATGACGGTCCAGGACCGTCATGGCTTAAATGATAGCAGCGTGCCTCCGTGCACACTGCTATCATTAATTCCAGGCTGAGACTGAGCGCTCCGAGACCGGGGCGTTCAGTCTCAGCCCTTCCTGCTTGTGCCAGTTCATGTGATCGCCGTAGCAGCGATCACATGTACCGGCATAGTGACAGACAGAGGCAGCATGCTGTCTGTGCCTGTCTCGTCTGCCTCTGTCTCCCTTGCTATCAAAGTAAGGGAGACAGAAGTAGACGGGAGACACCTAGTGGTAAAAAAAATACAGCAGCTGGGGGTATTAACCCCTTCACTGCTGGTGCAGGAGGCTGGCTAAATGCAGGTCAGTTTTTGACCTGCAATTATGCACTTTTTTTTTTTTTTCTTTTTTTAAACACAAGACACTTTTTTTTTTACAAAAATTTTTTTTTATTTAAAAAAATATATATAATTAAACAATATTGCAAGTGTGATTGTTGTGGAGCCATGTAATACACTTATATACACCACCAAATGCCAGGGATAAAAAAGTGTCAAAATAGGGTGGGAAAAAGGGACATGGGGATTTTCACCCAGGGGGCACAGTGGCCACTTTAAGCTGCGCATTTTGTAGGTATGACTGACCGGTCATACTTTTCATGCAGTCTCCATAAAAATGTAACCCTTTGTGGCCAATTGATCCCAAGAGAAAAATCAAAAATGGTGTTTTTTATTACTTTTTTTACTTTGTTTTTGATTTTCCTAAAGTAAATGGTGGGTTATCTACATAAGTGGGGTATCAAAAGAAAGCCCTATTTGTGCTTAGAAAAACAGTATACAGGAATAAAAGCCTAAGAGGGAAAACACTGTTGAACAAAGACATAGTCAAAAAGGTCAGAATAGCTCCGGTCCTTAAGGGAAAATGACCTCAGATTTTCCCGGTCCTTAAGGGGTTAAAAAAGCTAACTTCAAATTGTTAAGGGCTTCAATGCAACACATAGACTGGGATATTTTATTTAAAGGCAGAAATACTGAGGAAAAATGGTCAGAATTGTACCCAACAGTATATACCAATGGGGAACAAATGCAAAAGAAGTAAGTCACAGCCAATGTGGTTAACTGCACATGTAAAGAAGGAAATGGCAAGGAAAAAAATGGATTCAAATTATTTAAGTCTGAAGGAACTGAACAATCTTTCTTAAAATACAGGGAGTGCAACAAAGATTGCAGAAAAGGCAGTTAGGGTAGCAAAAATAGATAATGAAACTCGAATTGCAAGGGAAAGCAAGACTAATCCAAAAAAGTTTTTCAAATATATAAATAGCAAAAAACTTAAGAGGGAGTGCATTGGACCATTCAAAAATGAGATGGGTGAGTTGGTTAGTGAGGATAAGGAAAAGGCCGATGTTTTAAACACTTTCTTTGCATCAGTTTATACAAGGGAGCAAGGAATGGTAGAAGAGCCTCCGCAAGTAACAAATAAAACAATACAATTAACAGATATTGGGTTAACTCAAGAAGATGTCATGGGAAGACTGAACAAAGTTAAGACCGACAAAGCACCGGGTCCTGCTGGTATACATCCAAGGGTTCTTCAGGAACTTAGTGCAGTGTTAGCAAAACCCCTATATTTACTCTTTAAAGATTCTATTACCACAGGCTCAGTGCCACAGGATTGGCGAAGAGCTAACATAGTACCTCTGTTTAAGAAGGGACCAAAAACAGAACCTGGGAATTACAGACCAGTGAGTTTGACCTCTGTAGTGGGAAAAGTGCTAGTAGGGATAATAAGGGACTATATTCAGGATTGCAACACACAAAATAAGATCATTAGCACAAATCAACATGGTTTTATGAAGAATAGATCATGCCAAACTAATCTTTTCAGCTTCTATGAGGAAGTAAGCAGCAACCTTGACAATGGCAAGGTAGTAGATGTAGTATATCTAGACTTTGCAAAGGCATTTGATACAATGCCACACAGAAGGCTGGTGTATAAAATAAGGAAATTGGGGCTAGGAGATAACCTTTGCAATTGGATACAAAACTGGTTGAAGAATAGGGAACAGTGTGTGGTTGTAAATGGAACATTTTCCAATACAGTTAAAGTGGAGAGTGGAGTACCTCAGGGCTCAGTATTAGGTCCGCTGCTTTTTAACATGTTTATAAATGACCAGGAAATAGATATAGAAAGCAAAATATCAATATTTGCAGATGATACTAAATTATGCAAGGTCATTAATTTAGAAAAGGATATTATCTTTATTTTATTTTGTAGGCATTAAAAAACATGAAGAACGATATAAGTCTAATCTCTCAAACCTTTATGGTTTGAGAGATATTCACAAGCAAAGTTTCCCCTCACTGACCAAAATGGTCAAGTCTGCCATCTAGCTGTCAGATTTGGAATATGGTCCACGGACCGGCCGTGGCTCTACAACAGAACCAAGATTGCGAGATCTAAGAAGAACTACTTCATACAAATAGTCTACAAAGTGTGCCTGGTTTGCAAGCACACTTTTTAGACCCTTCCAATTAAATAGTTATTTTTATATCGTGCAATCTTGGCTCTGCTGAAGAGCCACTGGTTGATCTGCGGACCAGATTCCAAATCTGACAGCTAGATGGCAGACTTGACCGTTTTGGTCAGTGAGGGGAAACTTTGCTTGTGAATATCTCTCAAGCCATAAAGGCTTGAGAGATAAGACTTATATCATTCTTCATGTTTTTTTAATGCCTAAAAAAATAAAATAAAGATAAAATGAAGTATTACTATCCCTTTAAGAGAAGATTAGATACATTTATTTCAAAAGGGAACATACAGAGTTATATTGTTTATTAGTGGACAGATCAGGAAGGTCTGATAAAGACTAATTTAACTGGTAGCAGGAAAGCTATAACATTCTCAGTTACTGGGGTATGAGGAGAAGGTTGAACTTGATGGACTTGTGTCTTTATTCAACCTAATTTACTGTGTTACTATGTTAGTTATATTGATTTTACTAATGATACTAATAATATACTTTTTATATTTCTGCATATTCTATGGTATAGTCATAATAAATATATATATACCTGTTAATATACCCATTTAAGCATATGTGAAAATGTTGTCACTTTTTGACTGTACTTACTATATTCTATAAACAACTGTGGGAGTACCCTTGTTTTGCTCATAGGACCCTACAATATATATATTTTTTACATATGAAGTATTACTATCCCTCTAAGTACAGTGCTTTACTGTTACATTTTTAATCAAAATGTGGACAGCAGTAAAGTTAACCCTTAAAGAACCAGAGGGGTGTGCAACTCACTGAAAAGCAATCTGTTGTACGCCCTTCTATTCCATAATGTTTTTGCAATAACCTGAGATAGCTGGATTTTGCTTTAGTAGTCTAATCTAACTTCAAGCATTCTAGAAAAGAAAATGTTAGAAAATGTAAACAGTTTATTCTTCCAAACTTATTCTGAAGAACTTGAATTAACTTCTGTAGGAGTTAGTGTTCTTAAATTAAAATATGCAAGAAAGGATTTAAATTATGGACACTGACATGTGGTATAAATTCTCTACCGCTTTGAAGGGATAAAAACGGCTGATAAACTCTGGAATCAGCTGGCCTGAAAGTAAATACCTTTCCAAAGGAAAACTTCACATTGTATGTAAATTGACCATTATCCAATTTGAAAATTACATTTACAGAATTCTCACATTGTTCACTAAGATACATTTCTAGCAAAATCTAATAGGGGGTCACATACTTCTGGTAATAGGTATATTTGCTTGATCAATATGATAAAAGAGTTAATATCTCGTAATAATAAAGCCCCCCAACTTACCTTACAATAACTACAGAATCCTGATAACCCCTATGTGCTTTTTTAATAGAACTGTGCAGACAAAACACAAATATCGACTATAGTTGCATCAAGCCTACTGAATTTTTTTTTTTTTTTAATGTAAATCGAAAAAAAAATCAAAGAAAAGTTTCTGCTGTTGTCATTATTAGTCATAAATTTTTCCATTACTTTTCCAGCTTTATGTATTTATATTTATTAATTTATTTAACATTTATTTAAAAAGTTCTCGTCAGCGTAATGTTCCTTTTGAGTTAATCTGTAATCTTTTTTTTTTTTTTTTTGTGTGTGTTTTTAAATTTAAAGCATGATATCCCGAGATTTAACATTTTAAATATGAGCTGGTGACATCAGTTCAGAACAGGTTGCGGGACAGCTCTATCCCACAACCTGTTAATCTTCATCTCTTCCCCTCCACAAGTAGTGCCTCATTCTTACCAACCATTCTGATGGAGGCTTCCTCCATGTGAGCTGGAGTGTTCTCATTGGCAAGAGAGAGCTCTAGCTCACATGGAGGAGGTGGGAATGAGGCACTACTTGGGGAGGGGAAGAGGCGAAGATTGACAGGATGTTGTACAGAGCTGAACTGCAGCCTGTCCTTGACTGAAGTCACCGGCTCATTTTTAAAATGTTAAATCTCAGGATATCTTGCATTAAATTAAAAAAACAAATGGATTGCAGATTAACTCAAAAGGAACATTATGATAAGGATTGATACATAAAAAGGAAGAAAGCGCCTGATAGTACAACACTGTATTCAAATCTTGTCAAGGAGATGCACAATGATTAATGTACTCACAATTTTCTTTGGTCAGGACAATGCTTATACAAAGTCTGACTTATGGGCTTGCATAAGCATCTTTCTGACCAAAGAAAATTGTGAGTACATTAATGTACATATGTAAGAATGCTAGGTTCCCAGAAAGACACCTGTATTATGGAACCTCTATGGATACCTAAGGGGTAAGTTTAAAACGTAACCTTTAATAACAAAAAGTTGTATTAAAATCACAACATGAACCCTGTGTATGAGTTCTGGATAGGACCATTTGTTGTATTTGATTGTTGACCTTTACAGGAACTTAGCAGACAATGTAAAGTAGGTTGTGTCTCCGTGAATCTCTGGACACCATATATTTTCTGTTATGAGTAGTCAACACTACATCTGAAACGAGCTCTGACTTGAATTACAACAGATTCCATTGCTTAGAAAATTATTTATTCATATTCCCCTCTTAGTATTATTGGAGGGCTATACCATGAACATTTAAAATGTATCTGCTGAGTATAAGTCAAGTGAAACATTTAGCCACATTAGAATATAGGGTTTTAATTGTGATAGCTATATATCATTAGATTTGGATGTGATCTACTGCAATTGTTAAACAATAGTCCCATAAAACAGTATTACAGAACTCATCCCACACTGACAAACTACACCATATATTAACAGTTTAAGTACTAATTGAGGTAGCGGTAAATTATATGACATTATTATTATTATTATTATTTATAATGCCTCAATATTAAGCTAAAGACAATATGCTATTAATAATATCAGGCACTATGATATGACAATAAATAAACAAACTATCAGAGATTTCACCTCTCAATATCTTAGTGTAGATAGCAGTATAAGAAGACAGCTAATTTCTAATATTTAAAACAATGGTTGCAATAACCAAGAAAATATTCTGTGTATTTATATAAGTGGCTTACTCATATAAGTGCCTATACTGTATATCTCACATGAAGTAATAGTATTTAAGATATGTAAAATATAAGCTGTGTGGGTATCAATTTATAAAAATAGGTTGCAAATATAATTAATACAGGTATATAACAATGTAACATAAAATAGTCCCATGAAACCACTTAATATAGTGCTATATAGTAAAGATTTAATTTTTCCATAGAATAGCCTGTCCATAAAAACCATGGAAATACCATAATGGAAATGGAAGATGGATTAGATTAAATAAATGCTAGTAATACAATGAACCAGGTATGATTTGAAGATATATTGTTTTATTTCTCAGTCTGCACACAATGTTGTATAATCTTTTAGCAATTTAAAACGTCTTCTTTCTGCGATTCTGTACTTATTCCCAGAATCCTCACAGTGTTCATATATGGGAAAACAAAAAGAAGAGAATTAGGACACAAAGTATAGTAGGATTTATTGATTCAATTTACCATGGACAACATAAAACAGGATACGTTGGATAAAATCCAAAATGGACAACAGAAAATAGTAAACTAAAATAAAAATATCAGAGTGGGGTAAATATAAAATATAGATAAAAATAATATGATGAACAGAGAGGACAGAGTTAGGGCAAGCTGGCAATAAGGGCAATACCATTAAGAGAAAAAAATAAATGTATGACCACGAATATTGGATAAAGGTCAAAACAAGAGTACTCCTATGTGACAATTGTGGGAAAAGAGTAAAATAATTACCACTCAACATATATATTTATGTCATCTGCCTAAATACGATTACTGCAAATTTTCTTGAGTAGAAGCCATAGTGTATTCCGTTGGCCATACTTTGTCTCCAAATCATTCAATTCTCTGTGTCCTTTACTTGGTCCTTTCTTCAATCAATATATAATTCACCACATCTCTGCTGTTATCTGTAGTTTTAGAGGTGTGGCGACTTATAAAATGATTGGAGGAAAGACACAGTAATAGTCTACTAAGTAAAAAAATAAGTGTATAAGAAAAAAAAGTCATGCAAATCAGTGTTAAATATACAATGCTTTTGGGATTAGTTTTAAGTTCCAATCAGGTGTTATCTCAGAGGTATCTAGTTTCTAGCAGAACTTCCACTACAACAAGCAGCTGATATTCCAAAGCACCACATTTAGAAAGGAATTGGTGTTCTCTGTATATTTTTTTTCTTCTCTATTCTGTCTCAACCTCCATTTTACTCTGTCAGCATGGCAGAAATCTTCCGGGGTGATCCCTTTCACCATAAATCAACAGTGGATAAAACAGAAAAAAAGGATGGGGTAAGAAATTTGAATAACACCCTTAGTTCAATTCTATATCAAAATTGAATTTGCTCACCATGCAGTCAGAATCACACTTTAAGTATACACATTAGCATCAGGTCGTTCCAGGTCTTAAATAACCTTAGATGTGTAGCTGGAAAAAAAGAGAGAACAGTGAAAAATAAATACAAACATTCCTAGTGTTTTACTTTGAAACATTTACCACACTCAAATTCAGAGAAATGAACTTACAAGATATAAGGGCAATACCGAAACATCATAAAATACAGGAGCACCTCTTCAAAAAAACAGGGTTACACATTTCACTTCCATATCAGGTCTTACATACAAAAGACATAGCTGTCTTCCAGCCCATAATCTGTAGAGAAAGGACCTACAGAAAGTTTTACCATAGGTTACAGGACATGCCTTTGTTTTGCAATGTAATGATGGCATTACATGATTCTGTATGCGATATAAAACTATTGATGAAGATGGAGAATCATAACAATTGAGAACATAAAACTGAAATCATAAAATAACAAAATGTAACATATCCCCTCTCCTAATTGTTATAGTCTGTTTCCTCTCAGGTAGACTGCTTAGCTCTGCCCTTCATTTAAGGCTGCATCTCATTTCTGATTGGATGAGGTTCTAATCCTTAATTTCTCGAAAATATAGTGCAAACATAGAGACTAATTGAGACAATACACATCTGGATAATGATTTGTATAAAAGCACACAAATGTACAATGGAACATTGTCACTGACCTCCCCAGCTTTCAAGGGTTTAAAAGCACCATGTAAATTAATTATTTGTCTCTTATGGTATAGTTGGTTTGCTTAAAAATTGCTCCATTTCTTAGAACATTAGCCTTACAGACATAAACATTAATACTTACACATGCTACAGTTTCCAAGAACTAAATCTCTTCAAGCACAATATGATGACATAGGCAAAAACAGATTTGGTACTATTATTATTATTATTATTATATCATTCTGAGAGCTGAAAAGAAGGGAGCAGGGAGCTCATTTATTCTTTTTTATTGGAAAAAAATACATTGTATGAGAACATCAAGGTGCCTTACTGGGCCCAATTTTTTAATCTCTTTAATGGCCCAGAAGTGAGCATCAAAAGCAGTGTCTCCGATTTTTTGCAAATGCACTAAATTATTTTAGTTAAATAACTCGGTGCAGATGTTGATGTCTATAGAGGAATTTGGATAAAATGGAAAACAGATATAGCAATAGCAGACCAGATTCAGCATAGATAAATGTAGTGCTTTTCACTTGAAGAATAACACATAAACACAAAATAGGAGATTTCAAAGAAAAATGTAACCCTTTGATTTCCAAAGAGGTGTTCAATGCATTGTAAAGCATTGAATACCTCAATATCACTCAACAATAAAAGAAAAAAGATCTTGTTTAGATGGCAGCACACGCATAAACAATGTGTCTGACTGGCAGATGCACCAAGAATCAAAGGTGCAATTCTGGAACAAGCCAATTGCACCACAGAGGACAAATAAAAATTCCCCAAAGTCCTATTGGTTTAAACCTTTGAGTGCCAGAGGTGTATCCAATGCATTATGAAGCAATGCCCATTGCCTTGGATACCCTTCTTGCATTCAAATGTCTAAAGAGGGTATTCCATTGGATGCATTGAAGACCCCTCTAACATTCAATGGCCTACAAGCAGTATTTAAACCAATGGGAATTTTTAATTCTGCCGTATGTTGCGGAAGGTTTGTTCCAGTAAGTGGAACTGTAATATGTCTCCTACAAACTGCTACTATGGAAATAGAAAAAAACAAACAAACAAATAAGGTAAGTAAGAGGAACCATAATATCTATCCTACAATCTGCTATAGGGTTCAGTCCTGGGCCCAATACTTTTTAATTTCTTTATTAATGATCTAGAAGTGGGTATTGAAAGTAATGTCTCAATCTTTGCTGATGACACTAAGCTGTCCTGCAAAAACGCAATATAAAAAAGAGAATCCCATATACTAGGGGAAGAGGAAATTCCCACTGTCACACAGGTGTTTGAAAAGCAATAATGGCAAATTCATATATTGTTATTCAAGCAATAAAAATTCTCTCTCACACAGAATATTTCATGTGTGTGCTACTTCCAACATCACAAACAATGCTCCAACTGTCAGTTCCATAGCAAAATTTTCAATATCAAGTTGTCCTCACATCACCGTTACTCTACTGTCGCAGACTCGGTGTCCATAAGCTTTTCTCTCAGCACCTATTCAATTTCTGGCTCCATCACTGCATATGAATAGGAATGCGTGAGCTTCCTGTGATAGACACAACCCTGATGCTGTTTTGTCATACTCAGTAGCTATGTGAAAGGGTATGTTAGTCCATGTTCATCAAATAGCTTTGGACAAGCAATAAAATATATCAACTCAGTCTTATACATAATACGATAAAAATCATCAAATAATTAAGTTTTCTAACTGATAACCCTTTCAGTACAATACAACCTCACAATGGATTCTATAATGTCATATGACACCCTCCTGCACTACAGAGGTCCACTGCACACTGCCTTTACACCACCAGAAGAGGTGGTTTTAGCCATTCACTAACCCCCCCACACACAAAAAAAGTGAAATATTCGATACATTATTTATACATTATATAAATCATACCCCACGTGAAGCAGTGGGATATCCAAAGCACCGCCTAGCAATGCCCTGCTCATCCCATGAGCCCAATCAATATATGTGTTTTTGGAAAGTAACTGAATTTACTCTCTGATTGTATTTTATAACTGTAAGGAATTTGTCTCCAAGAAGAAAAAATAAATAAAAATGTGAAATTACAAAACAAAGTTCACATGACAACTCTTCATTGAGCCCCAGTGGACCTTCTTAAATACCTTATCTGTGTTTTTTAAGCATGAATATTACAGCAGCATTAAGTTTCATTATCATAATACCTAACATCCATCATACATTACAAAGTTTTAAAAAGTTTGACTGCCTTTAATTCACTTATATTGAGAATATATATCATTTCCATCAATACTAATATCTTTATATCTTCATTATATGTGCACCAATGTCTGATTATGGCAGTCTACCACTGTTTTTTATTAGTTTTACATAGTCATAAGGCTTTTAAATAGGTATCTATATCAAATATAGTGTCTCTTAATTACTTCTTTAATTGTTTATTTTTTATAGGTTAGTAATTTATATCATATCCCATCATTTAAATTATTCCTTGCACTCAGCACTTAATTTAATATTTGTTCACCAACACTATGGTGGAAGTTGGATCGGGCTGGCTCCCGGGGTGTGAGTGAGTGTGTGTGATTGAGTGGCATTCATTCATGTAGTTGAAATGCATGTGGTAATTGCACATACTATGGTGGAAGGTGGATTGTGCTGGCTCCCGGGGTGTGAGTGAGTGTGAGTGAGACTATGGTGGAAGCTGGATCGTGCTGGCTTCCGGGGTGTAAGTGTGAGTGAGTGCGTGTGAGTGTGAGAGTAAGTGATTGCGTGTGAGTGATTGTGTGTGAGTGATTGCGTGAGTGTGTGAGTGTGTGTGTGAGTGAGTGTGATTGAGTGAGAGTGTGTGAGTGTGAAAGAGTGTGAGTGAGAGAGAGTGAGTAAGAGGGTGTATGAGTGTGAGTGAGAGTGTGAGTGAGAGAGTGTGGGTGTGTGAGTGAGAGTGTGAGTGAGTGAGTGAGTGTGAGTGGGTGTGATTGAGTGTGTGTGAGTGAGAGTGAGAATGTGTGAGTGAGAGTGTGTGAGTGAGAATGAGAATGTGTGAGTGAGAATGTGTGAGTGAGAGTGTGTGAATGTGATTGAGAGAGTGTGAATGAGAGAGTGTGAGTGTGTGTGGGTGTGATTGATTGTGAGTGAGAGTGTTTGTGAGTGTGAGTGAGACAGTGAGTGAGTGAGAGAGTGTGAGTGAGAGAGAGTGTGAGTGTGTGTGTGAGAGTGTGAGTGAGAGTGTGTGAGTGAATGTGTGTGTGTGATTGAGTGAGAGTGAGAATGTGTGAGTGAGAGTGTGTGAATGTGAGTGATTGAGTGTGAGTGTGTGGTTGAGTGTGAGTGTGTGTGATTGAGTGTGAGTGTGTGTGAGTGAGAGTGTGAGTGTGAGTGAGTGAGAGTGTGGTGAGAGTGAGAGTGTGAGAGAGCGAGTGAGAGAGTGAGTGTGTGTGAGTGTGTATGATTGAGAGTGAATGAGTGAGAGTGTGAGTGAGTGTGCGTGAGTGTGAGTGTGTGTGATTGAGTGTGAGTGTGTGTGAGTGTGTGTGTTTGTGTCTGATGTGTGTCTGTGGTGTAGGAACTAGTGGCAGCCATTTTGTTTTTTCAGTCACTTGGATAGTGGTGGGCGGGCTGGATAGTGGGAGCAGGCCAACTCCCTGTATGATTTAAATCACTCCCCCATTGAATCACCCAATGGGAGCAGTAACTCCTCCTTACTTAAGCTGAGGTAACATAGCAATATGCTGAAGGAACAAATAGAAAGTGGTGTTTGAGGCTTGCCCTCTGTAATATACAGCAAAGCATCTCTCTCCCTTTAAGGAGAAAGGGCGGGAATCATGAAGCAGGAAGTGGATGAGTGACAGTTGAAAACAGACCATTAGTGAGGTTGACTGAAGAGATGAAAAGAGTTAAATAAAAGAGTTGCTATTAAGTTTATCCCTGAGTATTTGTATTTTATGGAAACATTACACCCTCATACTGAAACAGAGTGTATGGAGGGTTACAATTATCTGTGGGAGGTGAAATAGTCTGTTTGTGGGGTCATGACCCTGAGTGTGTGTGGACCGGGAGAAGTTATTGATATCCCCTACTTCTGGAGCGATTGGCAACTATATTTTTTTTATCATTTGGATAGTGGTGGGCGGGCTGGAGGGGACGGGCCAACTCCCTGTATGATAAACATGCCCCCATTGAATCACCCAATGGGAGCAGTAACATCCCCATTGAATCACCCAATGGGAGTTGTGTCTCCTAATGAGACATAAATTATGTAATGAGGCATTCTGTGCAATGGGTGTGTGTTTTCTGAGGAGACATAAATTATGTTCTGTGCGTGAGGAACCATAAATTATGCAATGAGGCTTTCTCTTTTATATATATATATATATATATATATATATATATATATATATATATATATATATACAGATTTCAATTACAGTGATTTTAATATAAGTTGTTTGTTTTGTATACTTCAATAAATTGCAAACACGTTTTGTTGGTATATGTTTTTCAGGTTTTTTTTTTAATTTCCTTATTATCAACTTTATTTTTTATATTTTTCCTGTAATGCTTTAGACTCCAAGGACTGTACAGTAGTTTTGTAACAAAAGTTGAGGGAGATTGACTGATGACCAAGTGAAACACGTGATGTCTGGCTGCAGGAGCCTGAAGGAGACACTGTGGAGGTTTGATTCTGAGAAGTTGCACAAACAAAGTGGGTTATTCACTAAAGCATGATAGTGGAGATGACTTCCTATGTTATTCTATGGAGCCTATGCACTAAGATTTACAAAATGTCCTGGAGGAGTATTCAGTGAGTTCCCTTACATACTAGGTAGGTGTCCTTCAAAGAGCTAACGGTTATGTCTATATACTGTCTTTGATTTTTATTGACATCCCTTTTAGTCCAATGCTAATTGTTTCTGTTTACAATCTGATAAAGGCAAATTAACCTTAAAGACCCTTACTGAAGCCCATTGTTTGCTGTGAGGAGGAGTGGACTAAAGACAGATTTCATCAGAGATCACTATGTATACATATGTAACTGCAGATATACTGCAACAAATACATATATATGTCATTGCTGC
Source organism: Rhinophrynus dorsalis (assembly GCA_037306005.1). Classification (NCBI taxonomy): domain Eukaryota; kingdom Metazoa; phylum Chordata; class Amphibia; order Anura; family Rhinophrynidae; genus Rhinophrynus; species Rhinophrynus dorsalis. Next base: position 327,015,883 of record CM074720.1, on the reverse strand, counting down.
ATGAAGAACTCCTAACTAGGTAACAACAGAAAGGTGCACCAATAAAGGAACAATATGCACAAAATTAATGTCTGGGAAATCACACTTGTGTATAGCCAAAAATCACACTTATGGGGGGGGGGGTTATACACTAAGGTGTGAAAAAGAGGTGATAAAGCAGAGATAACTTCTCCAGTGATATCACTTCTCCAGATCCTATGTTAATCTGTACATCCTATGCACTAAGATCTTCAAAGCTGGAGAAATCTTATTGCATTGGCTCCATAGAATAACATAGGAACTGGGAACTTCGCCTCCCCATCAGTGCCTCCTTCTCACCTCCTCCAGTGATGGAAGATTCCTCCTTGTGAGCTGGAGCACTCTCTTACCAATGAGAGAACTCCTGATCACATGGAGGAAGAGTAGGAGGTGAGAACGAGGCACTGCTGGGAAGGGGAAGAGGCGAAGATTGACAGGCTGCGGGATAGAGATGTCCCACAGCCTGCCCTGAACTGACGTCACCGGCTCATTTGTAACACCTTACATTTCAGGATATCCTGTATTCGATAAAAAAAAAAAAAAAAAAGAGAGAGATTACTTCAAAACGAACATTACAATGAAAAGAACTTTTATAGAGGTAAGAGTTCCCCTTTAAATAAACTAAGAGCTGCTTATTCCTTTGGTACAATTCCCCATTAAAAATTAGAAACATCTGTAGACAAATTCCTGTTCACAAAGATCCCATGCATGCAGTCTTGGTTCTTTGATACACTGACACCTGCTGATAGGTGCATAGTAGTGCACCCAATACACCCAAACCAGACATGGGAAGAATATAGAAATGTGTCCACGATAGTTAATTGTTACATATAGCAACTAAGTAATTTTAATTAGTGGGCAGACACAAAAGCCCATATTTATAAAGCAAACCGAGTTCTTCCGGAGAAAACCGTCTGCACCATAGGAGAAACTGCACCACAGAGGACAAATAAAAATTAATACATTTCCAGATGCTTGAATACAGCTTTTTAACCCTTTAAATGTTTTGCAATTCACTGGAGACCTCTCTAGCATTCAGGGGTTAAAAGCCCAATTTAATCTAAAAGGACTGTTTATTTGTCCCCTGTGGTGCAGTTGGTTTACTCTAGCATAAGACTAGTTTCCTTTTATAAATATGGGTCAACCTTCTTTAGTTCCTCGAACATCATACAGTTCTATTACAGTTTCCATTACAGGTTATAGGCAAAGGCTAAGAAGAACTGGAACAATTCTATGTCGAAGCAACTACAATATAGGGGACAGATAAATATTTACATTGATTTAAATAGGGATTTTAACCCCCTTAACACTAGAGAGGTCCCCAACACATTCTGAAGTGATGTGTTGGAGGCTTCTCAAGCATTCAAGGATCTCATTTCAATCATTGGGAATTTTGGAAATGTTATTTGTCCCCTACTGTGCAGTTGGTTTGCTCCAGAATGATCCCGCTTTTGTGTCTATAACCCAATGAGTTAAAGCAGGTAACAACTCTCTGAAGTTGAGAGATGGATAGCAAAGAACAAACTAGTCCTAAACACTGACAAAACAGCCACAATGTTATCTGGTACAAAGCATAAACTGAATAATCTACAAATATCTTGGTATGTGGCTTGACCCCAGCCTCACTTTTGGTCTTCATATTGATAAATTAACGTCCAAACTTTTTCCCAACATAGATGCTGTGTTTAGAAACAAATCCTGTTTAAATCCCCTGGTAAGAAGACGTATTGTACAACAGATGTTAATGCCAGTCATAGACTATGGGGACATAGTATATGCTCCCGCTCCACAAATCCATCTTCGTAAAACTGACACTCTGTGTAACTCATTATGCCGCTTTACCTCCAATGTAATTATAAAACCATTCATTGTGATATGTATGTAGAAATAAGGCCTCGATCCAAATGTTGGAGTCGGCTGTTTTTTCTGCCAACGGCATTTTTTCCAACACAGTAAGCTATTCAACTGGCTGTGCTGTCAAAAAATACCAGCAAAAAAAGAGCCATCCTGAGGTAAAGTTAAGAGGAGTTTTCATCCATTGAAAAGGATGAAAACACTGTAAATTGCAATTCAAATGTCTGAGTTAGCCACGAACAGGTGATAAAGGACTCAAGTTATTGGAGGACAGTTAACACCTATTTTTTTTTTAACTTGAGTCCCTTATCGCCTGGTTAAACAGCCGACACAGACACTTGAAGTTAAAAAAAACCTAAGTCCTCAGTGGATGTATTGATATGGAGTTCTAAGCCCAATATCAATACATCCAAAGTATAAAAAATGTGTCAGACGTTAGTATAATTAACCCTATGAGTGCCAGTGGGGTATAATTACCCTGCTGGCATTCGTAGGGTTAACCCGACTAAGTTAAAAAAACATCACATTACAAGTATCACTTACCATTAATCCTGATGTCCAGCGGAGTCCTCAGCTTCCTGGTCATCTTCTGTCCTTCTTTTCTATCCTCTGTCTTCTTTCTTCTCTTCTATCTTCTTTCTTCTAGCTTCTTCCTGTAAAAGAAAACAATAAGTTTGAGTTGAAAGCATAGATACTTTAGCCCCTTAAGTGCCAGAGGGGTATGCAATGCATTGCAAAGCAATGCATTGCGTACCTCTCTGGGGCCCAAAGGGTTAAAGTACATAGTAGTGTGCCACGTCTTCAAATAAAAATCCCCCATAAATAATAATAAACATGTTGCGAAATGTTTGCTTAATGAGGCTGAGGCGGTGGCAGAGACAGAATAAGGTGGCACACCCCTCCCCTCTTCTTCTTCACTGGCCGATCAGCTTTGAGCAGCTGTGCTTTAAACTGATTGGCTGGGAGATGCGTAAGCATATCCCAGCCAATGGCTGTGAGAGAATTAGAAGTAAGGCTACCCATATATAAGGGCAGCCTCTATTCTAATTCCCTCAGACCGAAACTGTCATTGGCCTGTTAAGAAGAAGAGGGAAGGGGTGTGCCACCTTATTCTGTCTCCGCCGCCGCCTCAAAGCCTCACACAGTGGCAGAGAGACAGCAACAATTAAACGCTAAGTTGGATTTTTATTTACTTATTGAAAATAGAAATACCATGTCATTAAGATAGAAATACCATGTCATTAAGCAAACAATTTGTAACATGTTTATTATTATATATGGGGAATATTTATTTGAAGATGTGGCACACTACATGTACTTTAACCCTTTGGGCCCCAGAGAGGTATGCAATGCATTGCTTTACAATGCGTTGCGTACCCCTCTGGCACTCAAGGGGTTAAAGTATCTATGCTTTCAACTCAAACTTATTTTTTTCTTTTACAGGAAGAAGATAGAAGAGAAGAAGAAGACAAAAGATACAAGAGAAGAAAGAATGGAGACAGAAGGAGACAGACAGTGAATGACAGGTAAGTTTAACCAGATTTTTTAACGATCGGTGCTTGACAGTATGTCAGGCACCGATCGCTAGTTTTTTTACTGTTAAGTTCCCAAAACTGGAGTTATTTAGCAGCGTTTTGGGAAATTAACGCACAAAATGGATGTTTGGACACAACACCAGTTTTACGTCCTAATGTTCATTGTGCTAAATGTCGGTAGGACATTTGAATACCGACCAAGACATTTTATTTTGTCGGGCGGTATCCATTTTGCCCTACCAACATTTTTCTACTCTAACATTTGGATCGAGCCCTAAATTTGCTAACACTCGAATCTAGATGTGCCCTTCACCTCTCTTGCATAGTTTATAACCACTTCTGTAGAAAACTACCAGACTACCTGAGCAGTATACTCACTCCAGCTCTCCATACTAACTATAACTTCAGCTCCACTGCTAACAACTCTCGGAGTATACCACATTACAAGAAAGAAGCCAGTCAATCTGCCTTTTCCTTCCGAGTTCCGAAAATCTGGAATAACCTACCTGAAAAAATCAAATCCTTAAAAATAACTGCTTCTTCATATCTAAAAACAATATGCAACTGTATATACATTTTTAGTGTGTGTGTATATATATTTATGTATTTGTGCAAATATGCAACTCTGTAAACTCTGTAAACATTCCAGGACATACTTGAAACTGAGAGAAATCTCTATGTATTCTTTGTGGTAAAACATCCTATATTATAATTCACTAGGATGTTTGTCAGAAGCCATCATGCACAGTAGAGACTGCTGAGCATGGTGCAGTCATGCGCAGTAGAGACTGCCCGCTCTGCAGTCTTGAGCAGTACTGACTGCCCGAACATGCCGCAGCTGATACAGAGTGGGGAGCTCCAAATTCAGAACAAAGTCCTCTCTGTGCACCTTCCTGGGACCTCTTGGTCCCAGGAAGGTGCGCAGAGAGGACTACGGTCTGAATTCGGAGCACCCCACTCCGTATGAGCCGCTGCGCATTCGGGCAGTCAATACTGCGCATATCTGCAGCACCACCAGTGAGAAGAGAGGCTCCGTCCACCAGCCGAGGTTACTGGGTGGCACTGTTGCCCGTGTACATGGGCTTTAAAACTAGTTTTCTAAATAAATAAACTACACTGCAGCACTCAAAATAAGTTCATGTGGCAGTTCAAGTGAAAAGGGCATTCAGACAAATGACAGTGAAATTAAGCCTTTCAGTGCCAGAGAGGTACACAATGCATTGCGTACCTCTCTGGCACTCAAAGGGATATCACTTTAAAAAACTGATTAGGCTTGGTCAGATCACATTCAGGAGGCAGCAGAGCTTGTGGATACCAGTTGGTACTGATGATCTGTAAACAGGACAAGGTTAAAGCTGACAGGGAAACAGAATCCAATAAAATGCAGGATCTGGATAGCTGACAGGCAAAATGCAATCAAAGACAGACTGAGTAAGAACTGCGAGTCAATCAAAGCAATGTGAGGACTAAAGCGGAATAAAAAGATCTTGAAAAAAGAGTGAAAACCACATGTGTGAAGAAACATTTCACTGTAGGAATAAGTGGCTCTTAATTTGTTTAACAAAAGGATTTACCTTGTTAATCTTCAAACTGCAACCAGTTATCCCTATATACAGTGCAGTCAATAAGCATTTGGACAATCACGCGACTGATGATGTTTTGGCTTTGTACTTGAGAACATTGGATTTGAAATTAAACAGTGACTGAAAAGATAAAATTCTGACTGTCAGATTTAATTCAAGGGTATTTACATCCATCCTCTTAGTCATTGCTTCATTTCAAACCCAGTGTCCTGGCAGACTGAAAACAACAAAACTTGTGTCGCTGTCCAAATTAATTACCTTTATTTTACTTATTTATTTTATTTAGAAAATGTTTTACCAGGATGAAACACACTGAGATTTCTCTCATTTTCAAGTATGTACTGGAGAATTTGTATAGTAAAAAGTTACATATTTACACAGAATAGAGAAACACTAACAATATAAACACACATACAATAAATACAGTTATATGTTGTTTTTAGAAGCTGCTATTTTTAGGGATTTTAGACTGGGAGAAGAGCTGATATTTTCAGGTAGGTTATTCCAGGCGTTCAGAGCTCTGAAGAAAGCAGACTGAGCGGCTTCATTCTTGTAGTGTGGGATACTACATGTTTCTGGATCGCACTGTACTTTTCAGTCTTGCACTTGATCTCTCAACTATTTGTTTCAGTTTACGGTCTGACAAAGAAAAGTAACCTTTAAGAGTCTTTCTAGTCTATTGAAGACTATGACTTATGTGAGAAGAGCACACTTCCCAATAAGTTTTCCAAAGAGGGACATGTACTTAATCAATAATTCCTGGCAAGCACCGGTGGGCAAAGATAGACTTTCACAGTATATTTGAGACCAGATTAGATGGGACATGCCTCCCTATCTCATAATTGTTTTTATGCACATTAAAATAATAAAACAGACCTTCTTAATGAAAATGGGGCCAAATATAATGAAAATGGAGCAAAAATATTGGGAGATATGGTATGATGTGAAGCTAAAAAATAATTGGCTTTATGACAAATATCTTTAAAAATACAAATAAATAGTCTAAAGAGAAAAGAAATACAAATTTGTATGTCAAGATGACAAAGCAATTTTAATTTTAACTTCAGGTAACCCCCTTGCCAATCCTATGTGTACAGACAAAATGTAATTGTACAAATGGTTGCTCCAGAGAGCCAGAGACACTAAGGCCTTTTTCACATGGGTAATACCAACACAGCACTGAAGATCTGTATTGCGGCCTATGGGGCTGCTGAAAGATCTTTCACATGAGTGTTGATGGAGGCTACAATACTCATTAGTAACCTACAATGAAAGGCCGACCCATGGGAAAGAATGTTACATAGCTTTAAACTGTGGCCTTAATTAAAGATGACATTATAATTATGTTAGAGTTGGATGTGGAAAAATATAATACTCTACATGCCATCATGAATTAAGGCTTTTTTCTGTGTGTTATAGGTGATAATACTCTCTCACTCTCTTTTTGTACAGAAATGTAGGGTACTAGTACTAATATCTTAAGTATTGTAGACTGGCCAATCTGCGTATTATATGATGTTATGCTATATTAATTATCATTTTGTCACTGGTGTGCCTTCTCTTTCTTTACCTAATAAGAGAGTCTACCTTATAACTCTCAGTCCTTGAAAGGCATATGGCTTTGTCATTCTCTCTCCATTAATATATTTCTCACTACTAACCAGAATAAAGACAGTAGTCATTTTACCTTTTTCTGTATAGTCCAGATCTCCCAACTGCAGGAAAGCACTAGATCAGTATTTCTCCACCAGGGTGCTGTGGCACTTTGGTGTGCCACTGTCATCCACTTATTGTGCCCCATTTTTATCTATGATGCTTTGACAAAAATGTGAATGTAGATTTCCAACTGAATATTTACGGATAATAATGTAAGCAATATGTTTACTTTAGTTGTGAGGTCTAACAATAAGTCTATATTTATATATTTGTAACCTTCATTTCACCCTTGACAAATGACATAAAATGATAAGGGGTGCCCTGAAAATGCCAGACTGCATGTTAGGTGTGCATTGAGCAAAAAAAGTTGGAGAACCACTGCACTAGACACACAGAGCACATCAATGGATGCTGATGTGTCCTGCAGTCAGAGCTGATTGGCTGGTTTGGCTCAAAGAACCAGAAGTGCAGGGGGTAGGAGAGACAATATTTCAGGAATCATTTAGCTGCCTCAGTCTGCATAGTATTGAGTCCTGTGTTACCCTTCTAATACAGGACCCATTGGGTTATCAGAAAAGCCAGGTTGTCCATGGAAGCTTGAATTAGAGCCATAATCGAAATATTTACTCAGAAATCATGATGGTTGGGAACTATGCTATATTTCCATAGAGACACAAAATATACACAAGAAACAGAGGACATGCTGAAAAAATAGATATACTTGATTGCTACATGAAGTACACATAACTTGGTAAATGAATGTGTTAACTTAAGATCCATTTATTCCTAGGGTATTATTCCCCTTTAACCCTTTGAGTGCAAGAGAGTTAACCAATGTGTTGGATACCCAATGGCTCTCAAAGGGTTAAAGACTATGACCATCGGTAGACAAATTCCTTTTCAATATGGTCCCGTGCGTGTGGTCTTGGTTAAGAACAGATTGATCTTCCGAGCACTGACACCTGCTGCTGGATACAGAGTACTGCACCCGATCTGCACACACAATGTTAAATAAAATTACATATAGAAACACTAAGGGCCCTGTATGGCGTGGCAATAGTAGAGTGAAGCTATATTGTGGCTGGACTGATGTGCCTTGCCCTTGGGGCGTACAACGCCGCTCTGGGGTTGCGAGGTCCGGATTCGTTTGCTGATTTAAAATGTATATTGTGCTTGTACGTCATGACATGTGAACTGCCCCCTCCGGCATGCTTCGTTTTATGTGCCATGTCCCAGCTCCAGAAACTGGCCCATAATGTAGGGTATTTTAAGCCCACCCTGCTCGTGCTCCCTCCCTTGTTCTCGTGTACGAGTTGTATCACAGTGCCTGTGATCCTCCTGTCACTCTCGTTTGTGGTACACTCTGATTCGCTGAATTCGTTTGGCCCGCCCCTGGTGACCTTTTTATGCCTGGCCATGACACCTGTCAGATGCCCTTTCATTGTGTTTCTGAGCCAGTTTTGCTGTTGCTGTGTTCCTGTGTTCCGGATTCCTGTGTACCGATTTGGCCTGTCCTGACTATGCTCCAGTGTTCCTGATCGTGATTGACCCGGCTTGTCTGCGAACCTCCTCTGTTACCTGATCTGGCTTGGCTGACGTTCCTGCTCGTGTTTGACCCAGCTTGTCTGAGAACCTCCTACGTGCTACAACCCGGCCTGGCTGACTTCCTGCTCTGTGATCGACTACTGGCCTGCTCCAGCGACCTGCCTGTTCCTGTTGTCGCCGCCGCGACATTCTTACTTCTGCTGTCGCTGTTTGCCGAGCTGCCGTGTGACCACTTCACCCTTGTGTTGCCTCAGTCCAGTGCAGAGTTAACGTGCTGATTTGCAGATCTGTGCTTCCTTCACTGAGACTCCGTACGCTTGCAGAGCTACTACACCATACTGAGCCTTCTGCTGTTAAACGTGGATTTTAACCCTTGCAGTGCTGCCTCGCTCATGCAGAGCCTTCATTCCCCGGTATAGAGCCTTAACCCGTTGTGCTACTTCTGCTGAGTCGGCCACTTGTGTGGACGGCGACTCATACGATACTACTGCAGAGTAGTCACATTAAGTTGGTCCAGTAGGGTGCCATTGGCTCTTGGTATTACGTTGGTTTACCGGTGGACTCCGTTGTGGCTTTTGGCTCAGTGTTGCAGCAAAGGGCAGGCTCAAAGCTCTGGCAGGTTCCCGTTGGTATACGCCCGTGGGGGCTATTGGCTCAAGTACCGCTAGCTGTTGGTCTCCGGTTATACGCCCGTGGGGGCTATTTGCCAGCTCTTGCATTTCATGCTAGGTTGAGATTACGCCCGTGGGGGCTACCGACTCTTGCACTTGCAGAATCAGTTGTCTCATTGGGTACGCTCGTGGGGGCTATTTTGGGTCACTCTTCTGCTGAATCTACCACTGGTCACAGATTGCATACAGCATTATTACCTTAAGAACTCTGTGTTGTCTACATCTACACAGCACCACCTATCACCACCTCGGGCGTGCCAAACCCCACAGCTGAGATGGACTGATTTTTGCATTTAACTAGTGATGAGCGAGCACCCCAATGCTCGGGTGTTCGGGTGCTCTGACCGAGCACCCCCGGAGGCTCGAGTGCTCGGCCGAGCACCCGAGCCCCATTGAAGTCAATGGGAGGACTCGAGCATTACACCAGGCACCCCCTGCTCTGATGAGGGGAGGGTGCCTGGTCCATAGGAAAAGGGCAGAAAATTATGGAAACACCACAGAAATGGTTCAGGGACAGCATAGGGAGGATGTCTGGATGCATCTTGGACTCCAACATCGCTGCTGGGAACGATCTTTCGCCCGTAGTACGCCATTTTTACAGACTGACCGTAAAACACACAAAAAGGCAGATAAAAACGACTTTAGGCGAAAAATTGTTACCAAACAGTATTTGCTGTATATTTACTTGTATATCATCTGCAAATTCTCCCAAAAATTTCCTCGATTTTTCTGAACTGAGGCCATGATTAAGAGGGAAACGTGCGCAAAGGCAAATTCTCCCAAAAATTTCCTCGATTTTTCTGAACTGAGGCCATGATTAAGAGGGAAACGTGCGCAAAGGCAAATTCTCCCAAAAATGTCCTCGATTTTTCTGAACTGGGGCCATGATTAAGAGGGAAACGTGCGCTGAGCCGACCATCCAAAACATTATGGGTGAGGGTCTGCTGCGGAGCTGACCATCCTAAACATTATATGCGAAGGCCCGCTAGTGAGCTGACGCTATAAAACATTATATGAGAGGGCCCGCTAGAGAGCTGAGCCAATAAAACATTATATGAGAAGGCCCACTGGTGAGCTGACCTATACAAAAATTGTCAAACTGTGCCCGCTGGTGAGCTGGCCCTATATAAAAATTATATCACAGGGCCCGCTGGTGAGCTGGCCCTATATAAAAATTATATCACTGGGCCCGCTGGTGAGCTGGCCCTATATAAAAATTATATCCCAGGGCATATGGAAGAGAGTCAACCATATACCCATTTTTTGGGTGGAAGGGGTGAATGGGAATACAGAGTATTCCCATCATTGTAAATAACATATATAAAGTGAGTTTATGTTCCCCCGGGGCTTTCCTCCAGTGGAGTGGAGAAGTCAGGGGAAATCCAGGCCTTGTTCATTTTTATAAGTGTCAACCTATCAGCATTGTCGGTGGAAAGGCGGATACGCTTATCTGTTATGATGCCACCAGCAGCACTAAATACCCGCTCAGACAGAACGCTGGCGGCAGGGCAGGCCAGCACCTCCAAGGCGTAGAGTGCCAGTTCATACCACGTGTCCAGCTTGGACACCCAGTAGTTGTAAGGCACAGAGGGATCATTGAGGACGCTGACACGGTCTGCTACGTACTCCTTCACCATCTTCCAAAACTTTTCCCTCCTTGTGACACTAGGCTGCGCATCAGGGTGAGGGTGCTGGCGGGGTGTCATGAAGGTGTCCCACGCCTTGGAGAGTGTTGCCCTGCCTTTGTCGGAACTGCTGTGTGCTCCCCTTTTCTCCCCTTCTCGGTTGGCCAAGGTAGCACGTACTCTGCCGCCAGCGTTGTCAGATGGAAAATTTTGGAGCAATTTTTCAACAAGAACCTTCTGGTATTGCACCATTTTGCTTGTCCTCTCCACCGGAGGAATGAGAGATGAGAAATTCTCTTTGTAGCGGGGGTCCAGAAGGGTGAACACCCAGTAATCCGTGTTGTCTAAAATGCGTGTAACGCGTGGGTCACGGGAAAGGCAGCCTAACATAAAGTCAGCCATGTGTGCCAGAGTACCAACAGGCAAGATTTCGCTGTCCTCACCAGGAGGATGACTCTCAATCTCCTCATCCTCTTCCTCCTCTTCTGCCCACCCACGCTGAAGAGATGGAACTAAAGTTCCATGGCTACCCTCTGTAGCGGAGGCAACCGTGTCTTCCTCCTCCTCCTCCTCCGCCTCCTCCAATTGTCGCTGAGAAGACGAAGTGAGGGTGCTCTGGCTATCACCTTGTGTAAGCTCTTCCTCCCGCATTTCCACCTCTTCCACATGCAAAGCGTCAGTTTTAATTGTGAGCAGCGAGCGTTTCAGTAGACACAGAAGTGGGATGGTTACACTGATAATAGCGTTATCGCCGCTCACCATCTGTGTCGATTCCTCAAAATTGCGTAAAACCTCACAGAGGTCTGACATCCATTCCCACTCCTCACTTCTGATTACAGGAAGTTGAACGGAGAGGCGACGACCGTGTAACAGCTGGTACTCCACTACTGCCCTCTGCTGCTCACAAAGCCGGGCCAACATGTGGAAGGTGGAGTTCCAGCGCGTGCTCACGTCACACAGCAGCCGGTGAGCTGGCAATTGTAAGCGCTGCTGCAGCTTCAACAGGCCGGCTGAAGCTGTAGATGACTTACGGAAATGTGCACACACGCGGCGCACCTTGGTCAAGAGATCATGCAAATTGGGGTAGGTTTTTAGAAATCGCTGAACCACTAAATTAAATACATGCGCTAGACATGGTACGTGTGTGAGCTTGCCGAGCTCCAAAGCCGCCACCAAGTTACGCCCATTATCACACACAACCATGCCTGGTTGCAGGTTGAGTGGCGAGAGCCACTGCTCGGTCTGGTGACTAATCCCCTGCAACAGCTCTGAGGCCGTGTGCTGTTTGTCCCCAAGGCAGATCAGCTTCAGCACGGCCTGTTGACGCTTCCCCACTGCAGTGCTACACTGCTTCCAGCTACCGGCTGATGGGTGAGTGGCGCTGCGCGCAGAGAATTCGGAGGTGGAAACGGAGGAGGAGGAGCCAATAACGTAGGTGCTGGCGGAAACCCTGATGGAGGTAGGGCCCGCAATCCTCGGCGTGGGTAGCACCTGTGCCATCCCAGGGTCCGAGTCGCTCCCAGCCTCCACGACATTCACCCAGTGTGCCGTCAGGGAAATGTAGCGTCCCTGGCCACAAGCACTTGTCCATGTGTCAGTCGTTAAGTGGACCTTCCCAGTAACTGCGTTGGTCAGGGCACGGGTGATGTTACGGGACACATGGTGGTGTAATGCGGGGATGGCACACCGGGAAAAGTAGTGGCGGCTGGGGACCGCGTACCAAGGGACAGCTGCTGCCATCAGGCTGCGGAAGGACTCAGTCTCCACAAGCCTAAATGGCAGCATTTCGATGGCCAGTAATTTGGAAAGGTGTGAGGTTAGTGCTATGGCCTGTGGGTGGGTGGCTGGGTATTTTCGCTTGCGCTCAAATGCCTGGGGTAACGATATTTGGACGCTGTGCTGGGACAGGGAAGTGGATGTGGTCGCTGATGGTGCTTCAGATGGTACAGGTGCAGGGCGGGAGGTATGCGGGCCTGCGCCTTCGACAGGCGATTGGCCGGCACCGAAAACAGGGGAAGAGGAGGCAGTGGTGTGGCCTGCAGACACAGATGGGCGATCCAGGCGTTCCTCTCACTTATTACGGTGCTTGGATGCCATGTGTCGGATCATGCTGGTGGTGGTGAGGTTTCTAGTGTTCATGCCTCGGCTCATTCTGGTGTGGCACAGGTTGCAAACTACAATTCTTTTGTCGTCCGCACTTTCCTTAAAAAAACGCCATACTGCGGAACACCTACCCCTTGGCAAGGGAGATTTACGCAAGGGGGTGCTCCGTGGAACATTTGCTGGCCGGTTTGGTGCGGTCCGCCTTCTTTCTGTAGCCACACCACTGCCTCTTCCAGCCTGTTGCGGTGCTGCAGATGGCTCACCCTCAGGACTGCTGTCATCGCTCGGCTCTACACCTTCCCAGGTGGGGTCAGTCACCTCATCGTCCACCAAGTCCTCCTCCACTTCCTCACTCTGATCATCCTCCTCATGTCTTGATCCCACCACATACTCAGTCATTGACAACTGTATATCATCCTCCTCATCAAGGTCTTGAGACAGTAATAGTGGTTGATTTAATGGCAACTGTGTCTCATCATCATCATCATCCACTTCCTTTGACCTTAAATGCCGTTCACATCTGTCATCTTCTTGTGATTGGGTACCCTCTAGAGGTTGTGAATCAGGGCACAAGATGTCATGTTCCTCTGCAAGCGTGCTTGGAGAGAGGGTCAAATGAAGGATTGGTGATGAGACGAGCTCCTCACTATATCCCAGTGTGGGATCACTTCTTTGACCAGACCCTCTATGGTGGGAGGAAGGATGATCAGAGTGAGGATTATGTTGACCAGACTCTTGGCTACTGAGAGTGGACTTGGTGGAAGACAGGGTGGTGCTTAACCGACTGGAAGCAGTATCAGCTGACATCCAACCGACCACCTGTTCGCAGTGGTCGGACCTCGAGAGTGATGTCCTGCGACGCCCTGTAAAATGAGACATGAAGCTAGGTATGGTGGATGTCTTTCTGTCTTGTGCTCTGGCACCAGGCGCAGTTTCTACGCGTCCTGACCCGCGCCCTGAACTATCAGGATCACGTCCACTTCCCCGTCCCTTTTTACCCGCCTTCTTCATATTACACGGAATATGTGCTGCAAATCTGCAACTTTGCACAGTACACAGAATTTGCTTCTTAACTGCGGCGACGCACAGTGAATGGAATATGTGACTTTGATATTTTACAGTTTGAAGACTTAACAGTATTTTTTCCTATTCTGAAACTGTGCACAGTACACAGAATTTGCTTCTTAACTGCGGCGACGCACAGTGAATGGAATATGTGACTTTGATATTTTACAGTTTGAAGACTTAACAGAATTTTTTCCTATTCTGAAACTGTGCACAGTCAACAGAATGTGCTGCTAAACTGCGGCGACGCACAGTGAATGGAATATGTGACTTTGATATTTTACAGTTTGAAGACTTAACAGAATTTTTTCCTATTCTGAAACTGTGCACAGTCAACAGAATGTGCTGCTAAACTGCGGTGACGCACAGTGAATGGAATATGTGACTTTGATATTTTACAGTTTGAAGACTTAACAGTATTTTTTCCTATTCTGAAACTGTGCACAGTACACAGAATTTGCTTCTTAACTGCGGCGACGCACAGTGAATGGAATATGTGACTTTGATATTTTACAGTTTGAAAACTTAACAGAATTTTTTCCTATTCTGAAACTGTGCACAGTCAACAGAATTTGCTTCTTAACTGCGGCGACGCACAGTGAATGGAATATGTGACTTTGATATTTTACAGTTTGAAGACTTAACAGTATTTTTTCCTATTCTGAAACTGTGCACAGTACACAGAATTTGCTTCTTAACTGCGGCGACGCACAGTGAATGGAATATGTGACTTTGATATTTTACAGTTTGAAGACTTAACAGAATTTTTTCCTATTCTGAAACTGTGCACAGTACACAGAATTTGCTTCTTAACTGCGGCGACGCACAGTGAATGGAATATGTGACTTTGATATTTTACAGTTTGAAGACTTAACAGAATTTTTTCCTATTCTGAAACTGTGCACAGTACACAGAATTTGCTTCTTAACTGCGGCTACGCACAGTGAATGGAATATGTGACTTTGATATTTTACAGTTTGAAGACTTAACAGTATTTTTTCCTATTCTGAAACTGTGCACAGTACACAGAATTTGCTTCTTAACTGCGGCGACGCACAGTGAATGGAATATGTGACTTTGATATTTTACAGTTTGAAGACTTAACAGAATTTTTTCCTATTCTGAAACTGTGCACAGTCAACAGAATGTGCTGCTAAACTGCGGCGACGCACAGTGAATGGAATATGTGACTTTGATATTTTACAGTTTGAAGACTTAACAGAATTTTTTCCTATTCTGAAACTGTGCACAGTCAACAGAATGTGCTGCTAAACTGCGGCGACGCACAGTGAATGGAATATGTGACTTTGATATTTTACAGTTTGAAGACTTAACAGAATTTTTTCCTATTCTGAAACTGTGCACAGTCAACAGAATGTGCTGCTAAACTGCGGCGACGCACAGTGAATGGAATATGTGACTTTGATATTTTACAGTTTGAAGACTTAACAGTATTTTTTCCTATTCTGAAACTGTGCACAGTACACAGAATTTGCTTCTTAACTGCGGCGACGCACAGTGAATGGAATATGTGACTTTGATATTTTACAGTTTGAAGACTTAACAGTATTTTTTCCTATTCTGAAACTGTGCACAGTACACAGAATTTGCTTCTTAACTGCGGCTACGCACAGTGAATGGAATATGTGACTTTGATATTTTACAGTTTGAAGACTTAACAGAATGTGCTCTAATCTGCAACTTTGCACACTAAACAGAATGTGCTCTAATCTGCAACTTTGCACACTAAACAGAATGTGCTCTAATCTGCAACTTTGCACACTGAACAGAATGTGCTCTAATCTGCAACTTTGCACACTGAACAGAATGTGCTCTAATCTGCAACTTTGCACACTAAACAGAATGTGCTCTAATCTGCAACTTTGCACACTAAACAGAATATATGAAGTTTTTTTTTTGTTGTTTTTTTTCCCCCCACACAAAATAAACTGCTGCCCCCACACACAGTAGTCCTAAAAAGGACTTTTGGGTCTTTTTTTTTACAAATTTGCTTTTCTTCTCCCTACACTGACTTTCCCTTCCTATCCTCATCTCTCCCTGGCTAAGACTGAGCCGAACTCGCTGGTCAGGTGCTATACAGCACCCGATCACGGGTTCTGGCCAGCCAATCAGTGTAATGGCAGCAGCCAACATGTTTGCTGCTGGCATTACACTGATGTCAGAGCCTCCCTGCACGTTTATTGGCTGCGCAGCAGCCGCGAAACGTGCGGGGAGGAGACCCGAACATGGCGGGCGAGCACATGCGGTACTCGTACGAGTACCGCCATGTGCCGAGCAGAGCGATGCTCGAGCCGAACCGAGCTTCGGCCGAGCATGCTCGCTCAACACTACATTTAACCCATTTGTGTCTATATTGCCATTATCTGTTCTGAGATAGTGTGTGTGTTACCCTGCTTCTGTGTACTGGGCCTTTGGGTTATATCTGTCTATACAGTGTTATTATTCCTGTTGCCTGCAGAGGGCGATCGTTTGCATTATTTTTTATTTAATAAAACTGTGTTTGATTTTACCAACTGGTCTGAGTGTCCTAAAAACCGTTACAAGTTGCCTTCCTATTTTAGGCGATACGCCCCCGGACCAAGTGATGTCAACCTGCGACTTGGCTTTTGCTGCCACTTCTGGGGTTACATAGCTTGGGGTGCAGGTGCATTGTAGTTTAGTTTGCTCTATCTTTGGTTATGGTTTGTCCAGAGGCGGCAGTTGCAGTCTTCTTTATGCTCCTACTATGTTGCCTTTTACTAACTCCCCTGCTTTTGATCTTCCCCTGCCCACTTTGGTGATATTTCATGTCTGGGTTTTACTCGGATCCAGGCTTCTCCCACCCTTATGTCTATATTCTGGTGTTATCCACTCCCAATGGCATGGCTGACATCTCTTACCTGCACCTCCTCCTATTTTACTTTATTCTATGCTATTTACTGCATCTGTATATTGGTCTAATTTGTATTTGTACTTCATACCCTTCACCTCCCCTCCGCACCTCGTTTTACTTTGTCCATTGTGCAGGTGCTATTTCTTCCCTGTTTGAATATGGGTTGAGGAGCTCACAGTTCAATGTCTACTGCTCTACCCTCTCTTCATAGACTCCGTGAGAGACTATTGCCTCTCATTGACCTGTGTTGCATTGCTTATGCTTGGTTTTCTGAGCCTCATGACTCTGTTGTATATATCATCTTAGACAGGGAGCCGTGTTCCCCTGTGCTCCTGCCCAAGTAGAGTCTCTGCACTGTTGCTTCGCTGTCCTCTACTCCATCACTTTCTTCTGCTCTTCCTCCTTTCTTCTTCCCTCCCCTCCTCTTTCCTGACCCGAGTACCCTGGATTGAACAGCTACCTCCGCCCTTGTCGCTTGCTGTATTGATCAGGTCCCACTGGTGGTGTGTTGCAAGCGCTGTCCTTATCTCACCCTTTGTGTCCTGATGGTTCCCACCTCTTCGCCTCTTATAGTCCATGTTCTTTCCTTAAACGTTAAAGGATTAGGGATACCACAAAAGCGTATGATGGCCCTGGACGATTTTCGTAGGCTGGGGGGAGATATTGTATTCATCCAGGAAACCTATTTTTCTGCTCTCAAAGAACAAAAACTTACCAACAGACATTTTGATGTTGCTTTTTTGAGTTCTTCTTCAAAACGCAACTGGGTAGGCATCTTATTCCATAAGCGCCTGTTCTTCTCCTCTCAGCAAGTATGTAAGGACAAAGAAGGAAGGTTCCTGTTTGTCAAAGGCTTGATTGATAGACAAATGTATACCTCTGCGAATATATACACCCCTTCTGATTCTCAAACGAAATTCTTTCAGCGGGCCCTGGAGGCCTTAGAAACTTTCAAGGACGGCATTCTGGTTGTGGGGGGCGACTTTAACATCCACTTAGATCTTTCCTTGACTGTTCATCCGGTAAATCTTCTTGCCCATATTCCTCTATCAGACGGTTACGCTCCATGCTCCACACTTCTCGTTTCGTTGACTCCTGCTGCCTTCTTCATCCTGAAGCTAGGGACTATACTTACTACTCCCACCCCTGTGACTCCAACTCTAGGATAGACTATGTTTTTCTTGAACACTCCCATCTACACCTTCTTCACTCTGTATCCATCGGGTTGATCACTTGGTCTGACCATGCTCCCGTGTCCCCTCACATACTTTGGCGATCTGGCATTGCAGCTGCTAGGATCTGGCGTTTAGACAAATTCCTACTGGGCCTGGCTGACGTCAAAACATCTATACAACAAAAGATTTGTGATTACGTCGGAGATAACAAATCCTCGGTAACATCTCCACTGATGTTTTGGGAAGTCCACAAGTGTGTCATTAGAGGTGAATTGCTTCCGTGGGCGTCACAGAGGAATAAGGGTCATAACAAATGCATCAAAGCCTTGCTGGGGGACATAAGGGACTTAAAACGCCAACACAAGCTTTCTAGATCAGTCGCAGTCCTTCCGAGTCCCTAGCCTAACACATCCAGCTAAACCAGGATATTAGGGGCGTGTTCCTCAGTGATACGAAATTCAAGCGTTCGATGTGGGTGGACGATGTTCTAGTGTTGATCACACAGCTGTTGTCGTCAATGCCGGTTTTGATGTCGGAATTTCAGATCTTCTCCTCCCTATCCAAGTCGGAAGCTATGCCGATTGGTGTTCTGCCGAATGCCCCCACTTATTACGGTCGTTCTTTCCATTTAAATAGGCGAGCTCTTCTGTCAAATATTTAGGGATACATTTGACTCCCTCAATTACAGGAATCTATGCAGCTAATTTCTCACCGTTGTTATCCTCTGTTAAACAGGAACTCAAAAAATGGGATCCTCTCTTTCTGTCCTGGTTGGGGCGCATTGGAGTTATAAAGATGAATGTCCTTCCCCGCCTTCTTTATTATTTTCAGATGCTTCCCCTACATTTACCCTCTGGATTCTTCGCTGCTTTGAAACACAGCATTGCTTCATTCCTCTGGCAATACCACCGCCCGCACATAAAGAGCAAAACTCTCCATAGCTCAAAGCTTAAGGGGGGCATGGGGGTCCCCAACATGAGACTTTACCAATGTGCAGCTCTGCTATCTTCTGTACTGGACTGGCTCAGGAACAAGTCTTTCAAGAGCTGGGTACAACTTGAGTGTTCATACCCTCAAGGTGGGGATATCTCAACTGAAATTTTTCTCCCTCCATCTGACAGGCATGCCTCGCTCAAATCGCATCCTATCATATCAGCGGTGCTTCAGACTTGGAGGTTGTAGGAGCGCACGCATAAATTAGTCAGATTAAGCACTTTGTTTCCCAACCAATAGTGAGAGAAGCGACTTCTAGATCACTTACTCCATTTGAACTGCTCTGCATGGACCTGTCACGGATTTGAAGACTCTCAGACTTAAGGTTTGGTAAAATAACTTAACTTTATTAAAAGTTAAAGGCAGTCCCCGTAGGGGGGGGAACATAACAATACAACAGTAATATAACATATAATAGGTTCTACCGGCCTTGCCTAAATACCGGGCAAGGCAACCCAAGTGACAGTTTTAACGACAGGCTCTACCGGCCTTGCCTATACCGGGTAAGGCAACCGTGAGATGACATATACCGGTTCTACCGGCCTTACCAGTACCGGGCAAGGCAGCCCCCACGGAATGCTGAATGTAGGCTCTACTGGCCCTGCCAATACCGGGTAAGGCAACCTTAAAGATGGTGAATTACGAGGTTCTACCGGCCTTACCAATACCGGGCAGGGCAGCCCAAAGGAGTACTGGAGTAGGCGCTACCGGCCCTGCCAATACCAGGTGAGGCAACCTACAGGATGGTATCGTCAAGGTTCTACCGGCCTCACAATACCGGGCAGGGCAGCCTGAGCGAGTAGACCAGCTGTCAGGTGACTAAGACAGCATAGAGCATAAGTATAGAGGTCTTACTCAGCAGGAGTCTATTGCCAGGGATACTCAGACAACTGCAAGGAAGTGGACAGCGACTGACCACAGTACTGGATGTTCAGGAGCAAACCAATGTCCGCACGTTGGGACTAATGGTAATAGCGCCACCAGGTTTAATGGAGCAAACCAGCGACCGCACGCTGGAACCAACAATGTATATCGCAACCAGGTTTAGTGGAGTAAACCAGCGTCCGCACGCTGGGACCAACAACGTATATCGCAACCAGGTTTAGTGGAGCAAACCAGCGTCCGCACGCTGGGACCAACAATGTATACAGCAACCAGGTTTAGTGGAGTAAACCAGTGTCCGCACGCTGGGACCAACAATGTATATCGCAACCAGGCTTAGTGGAGTAACCCAGCGTCCGCACGCTGAGACCAACAATGTATATTGCAACCAGGTTTAGTGGAGTAAACCAGCGTCTACACGCTGAGACCAACAATGTATATTGCAACCAGGTTTAGTGGAGTAAACCAGCATCCGCACGCTGGGACCAACAATGTATATCGCAACCAGGTTTAATGGAGCAAACCAGCGTCCGCACGCTGGGACCAACAATGTATATAGCAACCAGGTTTAGTGGAGTAAACCAGCGTCCGCACGCTGGGACCAACAATGTATAATCAGCAGCGAGAAGAATAATGTCGCCAGAGCGACGGCTGGAGCCGGAGATTCAGGAACACAGTAAGATTAAACCACGTGGTGCTGGAACACAGGAACACTAGCATACAGGAACACTGGAACACTGGAACACAGGAACACAGGATCAGCAAGTACAGCAGGAACAGGCCCAGAAGCCTGACAAGCAGGTCAGGCAGAGTGGAGTCAGAAACACCACGAAAGGGCAACCTGGAAGTGCTCAGCCTGGGTTTAAAAAGGCTGTGTGAGGAGGGCTAATCACAGACAGCCAATCATGATACTCAGCAAGTGACTGACTCTGAACAGCACCAATCACGGGCACCGTGATTGGACCGTTCACCTATTCAAGATTTCCTTGGGTGGATTTATTCTATACTCTTGGATACTTTTGTCAGCTTCACATCCACTCTATACCCATGCTGGGGAATGCGAGCTGGGTATTCCTCTCACTGAGGATGATTGGAAAGATATTTGGAGGGCCCATGCTTCGTCATCTTATTCCACACGCAGTTTGGAAGTTAATTATAAATTTCTATACTGGTGGTATTTCACGCCTGTCAGACTTCATGCGATCTCCCAGTTGAACGACTCCCTATGTTGGCGGTGTTTGAGAGCGAGAGGTACTTATCTTCACCTCTGGTGGTTTTGTCCTCATTTGACTCTTTCTGGACAAGGTGCGTTTCTACCATCAATAATTTCCTCCAGGTGAATATAGATTTAGATTCCCTCCCAGTCCTCTTCTTCTCCAAGATATCCTCCCTTCCAGCCTCTAAGAAATTTCTGATTTTGCTGATGCTTTCTCTCTTCCTGTTACTCACTCTATCCTGCTTACCATATACCATAATACCGAAGCATCGGATGTACAGTATCGGATGTACAGTCTGCTACATTGTTGCGATTTATGCACTGTGAACTGTTCTCACTTTTCATATTGTACTGCTCCATTGTTAATCCCTTACACTTATATTCAGTTTGTAAAGATATTGCTCTTGCTTCAATAAAAAATGTAATAAAAAAAAAAATAAAAAATAATAATAATACTAAGGGCGAGATGTTCAGAAAGTGGTGATAAATGAAATTGTAATCAGAATAAAAATGTTCTTACACCATGATCCGTCAATTGTCAGACAAGTTCCCATTATTTTTTGCATCCAATTCCGCCATCTCCATCAAAGGGAAAAAGGGTGTGGTTTAATCTTCCGTCATAATGTACAGTATTTTCAGAAAAAAATATTCTTTTAAACATAATTTTTTTTGTCTGATTAACGTCATTTTTTCCTGACATAATACAAAATGGTCTAAACTTGGAGAAGAAAAATTTATTTCAAAGACAAAAAAATGTCTTTGTTTCTTTGAAAATTTTTGTTTCAAAGACAAAAAGAAAGACAATTTTTAAGATCAGAATTTTTAATGGCAATGTTCAATGAGATCTTCTTACCGTCATTTTTAATTCTTTAGATACATTTTCAAACATGACGGATTTCCTTCTGAAAATATTGTCCTTCTTTTACCACCAACTCATGATCCGACAAGTTTTTCATTATGATGACTATTTCAACATCTCGGCCTAAGTCATCATAAGTGGGTACATATAAAATGCTTCAGTTGTGCTAACATTTTACAGTACAATTTACATTAAAGGTTACAGACACAAGCTAGTGCTGAACTGAGAACTAGAGTAATTGCGGATGAAACCAAATGCACAAATTAAAAAAAATCCCCATTAATGAATCCTAGTGAGGTCTGAAGCACAGTGCATTGAAGTTCCGGTCCTCTCAAGCATACAAGAGATTAAAGACCTTATTTAACCCTTTGAGTGCCAGAGATGTATACAACTCATTGCAAAGCAATGCATTACCTACCCCTCTGGCAATCAAAGGGTTAAATCAACGGGACTTTTGGGAACTCAGATTCAATCTTTAACCCTCTGAGTGTCAGAGAGGTATCCAGTGCATTGCAATGCGTTGGATCCCTCTCTGGCACCAAACGGTTAATAAAGAATTATAGTTAAACTAACTATGGAACATGCTCAAAACATCTAAAAATAACCAAGGAATGCATCTCTCCTATAAACAGGTCTTAGACTTAATGTAATCACTATGTGTATATTGTATCTTTTTCTCTTTAGTCCAAAGTTTTGGGTTGTTTTGCACTCACAATCGGTTATTTACACAAAGATCCGACTTCTTCCTTGTGAATATGAATCTTGTTTATAAACATTTCAGTCATATTTTCAATAGACGATTTTGGTTCCGTACAGAAACTACTTCCCAGCCTCTGGCTAAATTCACATAAACATTAGTAATGTTAATGACTATAACACTAAGATACTTATGTAAGCAATATCAGAAACCAGCAAGCCACAAGTTTACTAACAATCTATCATCATAGCCTACCGCCAAACATTGGAACAGTTTTCTAAGCTGCTTGGAGTTTATGTTTGTACATGGTTAAGTATTGTGGTTTCACATGAGTAGTAGCTGTTATAAAAGAAACTATGTATTTTTTTATATCTGCTACCATAGAGTCATTTTTTTGTGATTAATAGCCTTATTCATCAAGCTAAATAGTTGCAATTGTGTAGCACATTACCAAATTATTTAAATGGGACTTTTAAAAGCCCCATTTAAATCAATGGAAATTTTAATTTCACTAAGGTGCAATTGGTTTACTCTAGAATTACACTTATTCAGACTGATGAATAATCTCGTAGAGATGATATAAGGGGTTTTATGAAGGAATTACAGTGCAGTTATGGAGAATACCGTACCAACTGTACTACAGGGTTAAAAGATTGCCTCAATCATATTGACTTAAATAGATTTTTTTACTGTACTTTTTATTAATTTTATTTGGAAAGGATATGAATATAAAATAAAAAAGGGGGTGGGAAAATAGTCACGCAATACCAGCATGATATTGCAGTTGTGAACATGTAAGTTATTCAGTGGAGAGCTCAAAAACAACTATACAAGTTCATTCATTAGAAAATGTTCTGGTGTAAAAGCTACTGGATGAGGGGAAAAAAGGGGGGTGAGAAATAGGGTGCATGAAGAGTGAACAGGGATTTATCTGGTACATAGCCACATGCAGCTGGTCCCTTTGGGGAAGGCCTCTGAGAGTTAGAGGAATCTCAATCCCCATTGGCCTGGAAGTTATGGCATTAAATCCAGAGAACCACTGTTGAGAATTAGAGAGAAACTATCTCAAATGCTCAGGTTAGGGTTTGCTGGTTTGGGAGAAAGGGCATTTTCCAGTGAGAGCCAAGGCAATTTCTGACTGCCAGTAAGATATGGGAAATCAGTTTGGTTACATGTGCAGGTACCCCATCCAGCCAGATACCTGACAGAAACCACCAAGGGTCTAGGTCCACACACGAAGGTCTATGATAGAATTTATGAGGTTGCCCACCATCTCCCAAAATGTCCGTGTCATCAGGCAAGTCCACCTGATATGAAACGTGTCTCCTTCCTCCTAACACCCTCTGAATCATAAGAGTGATTGTTCTGGATAAATCCTATGTAACCTGGAAGGGGTTAGTTACCATGTGTATTGGAGCTTATAGGCCCTCTCTTTGTGGAGTATACAGATGTTGACCAAGATTTTGGACCAGGACTCAAATGGAAGCAATGTCCCTCTCCTACTCCAGCATCTGTTTGGTCTCGGCATCATGAAACATAGAATTGATTCCCTAATAGATACAGGAGAGAAGACCCAGATTGTGGGAGATGTGTAGGCAATGTTTTTTAAACCAGGTTAAGTCATTGGGGGGATGCTGTGCACAACAATCTATGGATAAAGTGGGTTACATGTAAGTATCTAAATCGTTCAGTGGGAGGGAGGTTGTAATTGTCCGCTAAGGAAAAAATAGACATTATCTGGTCCTCGTTAAGGCAATCACCAAGTCTAGGAGGGTATAGAGCCTTCCAGAACTTGAATGACTGATATATCCCACTGTAACAACTGGACCAGTTGGGCTCCAGGCAGTATGAATGAATGTGAGAGAGGCCCAGTCTTCCCTGTTCTTTGGGTCTGGAGAGAATTCCAGAAGAGACTCTCTGAAGTCCACCAGCCCAGACAAAAGTCATGATGTGCGATTGAATTATCTGCAGTTTGAAGAGAGGAGTAAACTGAAAGGAGTAAAGTAGTAGAGAGGAGTCTAGGCAAATTGCATGTTAAGAGCATAGTAACAGACTAAGGCCGGGATTCATCAAACTGCCGGAAAAGCAGTGTATCAAATAGGCTGCTCTTCTTCACGATCATTGATGGATACCTTTGGGTAGTCATCATTGATTTTGCAAGTTTCCCTACTTTGTGTATGCGAAGCAGGGAAACTTGCATAAATTGGTCAGTCATGGTGAAAACACACGTATAGTCATAAGCGAAAATATGTATGCGTGTGTTCGCTCCATGCATTCAAATGGGATATGCCAACTTGAAGCTAGCAGATCACATTTGTGGACCTATCTGGCCATCGCTTACTGAAGAATACGCGATGGCCAGATACAATCCAAAAATAGCTGAATGGGTGAATGGTTAATACGCAGAGAAATCCTCTGATTTTCCTGTGTATTAATCCATTTGCACCTTGATGAATCCAGGCCTAAATGTGATTTTTAATCCCCTGAATGCTAGAGAGGTCTTCAATGCATTATAAAGCTCTCTCTAGTATCTTGGGGTTAAAAGTTCAATTTCAATCAAAGAAAAATTATAGCCCTGTAGTGCAATTGATTTACTCCAGAATTGGTCACCCTGTCACTTGTCCAAATTCTCAGCTCAGCAGGAGCATCTATCTTGACAGAATTTGCATGATCATTCCTACCCATTAAACCTTTATGTACCAAGGCAAGGTGTCGCAAATCCCTCAGGTTCTTAAAGTGATCATTTATTCTCCCTCTTCGGTGGCATCATTAGTAGGGGGGGGTGAGGAGGCAATTATTGAATAGATCAGTGAGTAATTATCAGATCAGAGTATTCAGCTCTGTCAGGCAGTTTTAAGACCCTTGGAGGCCCCCAACAGAATTGTGAATGGAGGCCCTGAAATAGCCTTCATTTTGTTTCCATCATACTTAGGAGAAAAACAGTCATATTTATGTGTTGTGCTCCTAGAACAACCACACTCTTCACTGACCATCTGAGCATGGGGTTAAAAAAAATTTTCTGTAAAACTGGGACTATTGGGAACCCATGGTCATACCTCCCAAGTGTCCCTCTTTAGGAGGGACAGACCCTCTTTTAGGTCCAAATCCCTTGGTCCCGCTTTCCCACCCTGATGTCCCTCTTTTTATAAGATCAGACTGTATGGTGTGTATATAAGTGTATAACATTGCTCTACAGCAATAAAACTCTCATTAATGTGTGTTTAAATGTCAGTATCTGTGTTTATAAATTAAGTCTGAGTAAGGTCTTGTTATAAGTCATTTATTAGGTTACACAAGGAGGTGTCAATAGGTCATGAAATAGCCTAAAAATTCTTGGCAATATCCTGCTCACCAGCAATGCCCACATTGACACCCCCTAAAATACAAGTGTCCCTCTTTGGCAGTTTGAAATGTTGGGAGGTATGCATGGTGAGGCCCCTTGAAACAGGAGGATCCAGGAGAACAGCTGAGTTCTGCGGCTGATGTTAAAGGAGAAATAACAGCTCCTGATAGTAACTCCCCCACTAACCTTAATATGGCAAGAAAATCTCAGTTATCCCTAACCATTTTGTACTTGCTAAAAAAAAGATAACATTGTCAAATCAGTCCTGGTTATCCATGGAGGCGGACATGACAGTTGAAGCAGATAGAGTGCATGAGCCTACTCAACAAACATTTCTAAAATTACTCTGACCGAGAAACAAGATGCACAAAGTATAGGAAGTGTATATAGACAGATTTAACCCTTTGAGTGCCAGAGAGGTAGCCAATGCATTGCAACAAATGCGTTAGATACCTCTCTGGCACTCAGAGGGTTAATGAGACCAAAAGCTGGTAGGCGACAGATCTGCTTTCATCCTACTTTGATATGGGGGAAACAAAGACAGACAATGGATCAGTCTAAATTCTGGAGGTTGCAAATGGGAGACTCTGCTGCTGCTGTTGGACTACAATTCCCAACATCATGCATGCAGATTTCTAATTTGTCAGACTATAAACCCAACAGCACATTTTCTTACTTTAAAATATCAATTTTATTTATTCTGCCACCACCCTGTGGTTTAGAGTGACAAAGCTTCAGTTCTCTGAGGTAGGACATTGGCTTTTTACAAATAGCACAGACATATCCATGAAGCTAAAGAGCAATTCATTAAGCAATTCAGAACCAAAGCAACCGCTATCAAGAGGAAATAAAATTCCCTACATTCCCATTAAGTTAAATGGGGTCTTTTTTTTTTTTTTTTTTGCAATGTTCGGGGAAACCTCTAAAGCACTGAAGAGGATAAAAGTCCCATTTAACCCTTGGAGTTCCAGGTAGGCTGTTAACCTCTCTGGCACACAAAGGGTTAAACTTTAAGCATTTTGATTTCTCCAATATGGTGCAGGTGATTTGTTCCATTTTAGCATGAGAAATATTGTGCATAATTTCCCTCTAAAGAAAACAAAGAACAAGTCACAGACGTAAAAAGGGCCTCTCACTGTTTCAAAGCCAAGAAGTAGATTTAGTCTTCCCCTTGTAAATTATAGAAACATTTACATATCTCTGAAAATGGCATTACTCCAATTGGAAAGTATTGCTTCCTGACACTTGACAAGAACAAAAAGCACCTCTTACACTGAGTGTGACAAAATAGTGAATAAAACACAGAGAAAGCTTGTAGGTAACCTTGTGGTCAGGAACACAGAACAGTTTCTTGGAATGGCCACAAAAATACAAGTTATGAAATGCCAACACATGTCAGGGCATTGTTAGAACTGACTGAAGGGGCTCAAGATCCTGGTCCACGGGTAGCCAACCCTGGTCCTCAAGAGCTAGCAACAGTGCATGTTTTTGGGTTATCCCTTAATAAGCACAGGTAGGCCAATTAATATGACTGAGACACTAATTAGTCCACATGTGCTCCAGTCGGGAAATCCTGAAAACATGCACCGTTGGTAGCTCTTGTGGACGGATCACTTTGAAAACGTCACTGACAAAACATTGTGAACTAAACAGTGCATTAAGCATGTTGCCGTGATGAAAAAGGGCGACATGAGAATCTTGCCCTGCATCAATAGTGCAAGATTCTCATGTTGCCTCCTTAAACATCCATTCGTGTCCGCAAAGCTGCGCTATAAGTAACCTAACCAAGAAGAGAAACCATATAAATATATTACCCACCAAACATTCAAGGACACACGAAATGTCATAGATTTCAATAATTTCAGACCAGAAGTAATAACCGTCATACCTTAGCATAGCGCTGCACCGGGCTCTCTCTCCCCTTCTCTGTGAACTGCTTAGACTTGCAGAGTGATAGAGGGCAGAGCAGGGCATGCAGAGAATGGGAGAGAGAGTCCAGAGCAGAGCTCAGCAACTCTAAGGAGTTTGCAGAGAAGGGGTGACAGAGCCCGGCGCAGCTCTATGTAAGGTGTGTGGATTCTTACTTCTGATCTGAAATAATTGAAATCTATGACATTTCATGTGTCCCAGAATGTTTGGTGGGTAATATAATTATATGATTCTCTTCTTGGCTGGGTTAAAAATAGCACAGCTATGCAGGCACTAGTGGATGTTTAAGGAGGCGACATGAGAATCTCATGTTATTGATGCAGGGCGAGATTCTCATGTCACCCTTTTCATCACAGTGATATCCTTCTGTTCTCCACATTTGATTGTACTATTTAATACCTCTGTATGTCTATACCCTGTTGTAAAGTGCTGCAGAATTTGTTGGCTCTATATAAATAAAGATTAATACTAATAATTAATGAGCCATTTAGTTCCATGATGTTTTGTCTGCAACATTTTCAAAGGATACCCTTGAGGACCAGGGTTAGCTACTTCTGCTCTGGTACCCCCTAATAATGACAACACACACACTTTGCTAGGGCCAGGTAATCCAGATGGCCACTATTAATTTTGTGCTTGTACATTGATATAAGTAATAATGAAACAAATATTGTGACGAGCACCCACGGGAGCAAACAAAAAAAGTGTTTTATTCTAAGGCATGGTGTCCTCTAACTGGTGCTACAAGTCACTTTTTTCACTCTCACGTACCATTGCAGAGATGAAATTTCCATGACCATCAGCCTGGTCCTGCTCGCAGACATTCCAGCTCTGAAATGTCAGGCAAATCCTCCCTGCACTAGGAAAAGCATAACCACACACATTTATTCACAGTGGGTGGTGTTACTTATGGAAAAAAGGAAAAAATATTTGTACTACCACCAAGCTCCCTGACTCAAACCTCTACTCTCTTGGTTCAAAAATAAAATCTATATACCATAGTCTGGAGCTGCAATGGTGGATTGGGACTTTATATATGCATATATTATAATATACTATATAAAATAGCTTCTCTGTCCTGCCTACACAATAATAACTACCAAGTCAATAAAACAATTATAGATTGTAACATAATTGTGTATCATTCATCCATATACAAAAAAGAAATAATATCAATACAACCACTTATACAAATGAACAGATTGTAGACATATTTTTCTTAAATTGCCAGGATTAGAAATGTGGCATCAGATCCACCAATCAGAACAAAATGTATGCATATTATCCCTGTTATGCTCTCAAATATTATCAATGGCCAGAAAAAAATCTGTCATGGTCTTACAAACAATTATATACAATAGTACTTTAAGTATGTGCCAAGCTCCGGCCCCCAAGAAACCTCAACCTCCATGCGACATAAGCTGCTAACTCACTATGGGCCATATGTTCAAAGGGATAACTACAATAAAATGTTGTATGAAAGACAAAAATAAGTATTGTATGCATGAACTACATATTTTCTATAGAGTATATGACAAAAAACTAGTAATGTCCGTTGTGTACGACACAACTCCAGAATTGATGGGCAAAGGGGCGGGGCAAGGGAGTGGCTAAACTATTCTCCAGTGTCGTATAGAGGAAATGAAAATTTGATGTAACTAACAACAAAAAAATGCCTTGCAAAAGATAACATTTTTACGTTAAGAAAAAAGTGGAGGGAATGTGAAGTTCTGAATGTGAGAATTTTTGTCTTTAGTTAAGACATTTTTGTCATTAGTTAAGACATTTTTTGGTGTTAGTTAAGACATTTTTTAAGACATTTTTGTCTTTAGTTAAGACATTTTTTGTCGTTAGGTAAGACTTTTTTTGTTGTTAGATACGACAATTTCAGGACATACAACATATTTCTGATCACAACCGACACTCTCTGAAAATATGAATGATCCCAATGACACTGTACTTTGAAAAGTCGTTACAAATGACAAAAGCTATTACGCTACTTCTTTGAACATATGGTCCAATGAGCATAGAGCCCAGCCAGCGCATATGCTGTCTAAAACAACACTGGTGAATCTATACCAACCCTTCTCAGTCCCATCTATCCCTATCAAATATACAGGTATGTATAAAAATAAAATACATAAAAATAGCGTTCACAATTCCATTAACTCTTTAGAGTCCCACTATTACAAATGCAAATTTCCTATAAATGGTCCGGAACATACTGTATCAAGTAGCTGAGTTAAATATAGAGCTTATCCCTCAACAGATCAAAATCATCAATAATCCAGGACATACAGTAACGTTGAACCTCGATGGGATACAATATTTGCCACTTAATTATATTGCAATCTACTCTGATTCTCCCAGATATATAACAGTTAAAGGACATAATTAGCAATATATCTATATAGTGCCATCAGGTGTAATTAGCACTTTACATATAGTATAGAAGAGGTACCATAAGTGCAATAATTAAGTGGTTATATAGACAGTCATAAGGGGAACACCAGGTGAGTATACATTAGGATAGAGGTCTCTGCTTAAAATCTAAGTAAATTACCATTTGTAATGATATAAATATACAGCTGTCACAATTAATCTGCTTCTTTCCGAAATTGTTGCCACAATACCTGTAATCTCACCAGCTGACTGTGATAGGCACATGTACTGTGTTTCTGCAGTTGCATCCCTCATAGACTCTGTCCTATACAGGTACTAATATCATGATGTAATCTGTGTGTACGTTTTGTGTTAAATCGGAGAGAGAATGTTTTTTCATTTTTTTGTTCTCATTTTGGGATGGTACCTGAGCGAACAGGCCAGTTAAATACCAAAGGAACCCTGACTAAATTAATCCATACATCCTGTTATTTAAGGAAAGGGGAAAGAGAGGGGCATGGGGAAGTGAGAAAGGAGTAATATAGACACAAGTCTCTAATCTTTCCCCTTGGGTGGACAGGTTTACTAATGGGTGATGGAGGAGTTCCTCCATTGTTCTCAGAAGAGATGATACATTAGCTATGCAGGTCTATCCTGCTATTTTTGTGACTCCCCACAAGTTATTATAATGACTAATTCATACCCTTTTCTCATATATATTCAGGTTTACTTGCTATCCTCTTTAATCATCCATGATATATAACTGTTAAAGGGTAATGCTATTAAATTGCCAAATTATATAAATCAGCTGCTAGACACAATTAACATATTGCCATCCTTTATTTCCATGTTCTACCTGTGATTGTATTAAATGACTGGGCTAGATATTTCTTACTTTACACCTGCTGACGCAATCCCTAAAGACCGGAGCCTATATAGATACTATTAACATGATAAAATTTGTATGTATAATTAGCGGCATTGATCCGGGGTGTGGGTTTTTCCCCCTCTTTTTCTTTCTCTACATCCATGTTGACTCAGGGTGTGACTGTCTGGGATGTCTGTGGCACACAGCTGGCTCCACTGCCATCTTCTGAGTCAGTGGTATGGGGATTTAACTTAAAATGCCTCCTTGCAGGGATGCGGTAGTAGAAAGAGCCCAGAAATGTCTTCCCCTATCTATTTGATTTTGCATCACCTGATTGAATAGGATCATGGCAATTTTGTAATTCCTTCAGGGTGACTGCATGGCTGACTCTTTTTTCTAAAACCGCTGGGTCATTTACTTGTTATTTATCCATTGGATCAGTACTTGTTATCTGACCTTCATCTGCTTGTGCTGTTGGGCCTTAGAAAACTCATTAGGCAATCTGTAGTGCATTTCTTCTCTCAACTAGTTACTTTTCATAATGGCAAACCGGTTTCTTTTGCCCCGGCAGCACATTAATTTATTTATATTTTGTTTTGCTTCATAACACATACCCAATAATGGTTAAGATTTATCCTTTAATTTACCCTCTTTTGGATTAGCAATTACGTTTATATCACTATTGAGTGCTATTTAGGCAGGGTTTTTCTGTTTTTTTTTCTGTTTTACATATAATCCTCCCCTGCAGCACCGGTATTTTCTCATATTTATTTTATGTCCTAAGTTCGAGGAGTACACGTTTATCAACCCCTGAGTGCACTGGTTATCTTCTTTCTATATCCCTGTAAGAGGAGCAAAGAGAGTGTAATGCAAAGGGCAGAGGCTCAGGAGGGACTCTGCAGAACATGTCCGAAATTAACTAAGAAGTTTAATCATTTCTAGTAAGTAGTATTTTGATGACATGCTGTGAGATATACTGTGTGTGGCAGCAGGGGCGGACTGACAGGACCCAGGGCCCCTGGTCCAAAAAGAGGTCTGGGCCCCCTGCAGAAATCTCCACATTGCCCCTTCATCTTCACAATGCCCCTTCCACAATGCCCCCTTCATCTCCACAATGTCCCCTTCATCTCCACAATGCCCCTTCATCTCCACAATGCCCCTTCCACAATGTCCCCTTCATCTCCACAATGCCCCCTCCACAATGCCCCTTCATCTCCACAATGCCCCTTCCACAATGTCCCCTTCATCTCCACAATGCCCCTTCATCTCCACAATGCCCCTTCCACAATGTCCCCTTCATCTCCACAATGCCCCCTCCACAATGCCCCTTCCACAATGCCCCCATCTCCACATTGCCCCTTCATCTCCACAATGCCCCTTCCACAATGCCCCCTTCATCTCCATATTGCCCCTTCATCTCCACAATGCCCCTTCCACAATGCCCCCTTCATCTCCACAATGCCCCTTCCACAATGCCCCCATCTCCACATTGCCCCTTCATCTTCACAATGCCCCTTCCACAATGCCCCCTTCGTCTCCACAATGCCCCCTTCATCTCCACCTTGCCCCTTCATCTCCACAATGCCCCCTTCATCTCCACAATGCCCCTTCCACAATAACCCCCTTTATCTCCACAATGCCCCCTTCATCTCCACAATGCCCCCTTCATCTCCACAATGCCCCCTTCATCTCCACAATGCCCCTTCCACAATGCCCCCATCTCCACATTGCCCCTTCATCTCCACAGTGCCCCTTCCACAATGCCTCCTTCATTTCCACAATGCCCCCATCTCCACGTTGCCACTTCATCTCCACAGTGCCCCTTCCACAATGCCCCCTTCATCTCCACAATGCCCCTTCCACAATGCTCCCTTTATCTCCACAATGCCCCCTTCATCTCGACAATGCCCCCTTCATCTCCACAATGTCCCCTTCATCTCCACAATGCCCCCTTCATCTCCACAATGCCCCTTCCACAATGTCCCTTTCATCTACGCAATGCCCCTTCCACAATGCCCCCTTCATCTCCACAATACCCCTTCCACAATGCCCCCTTCATCTCCACAATGCCCCTTCCACAATGCCCCCTTCATCTCCACATTTCCCCTTCCACAATGCCCCCATCTCCACATTGCCCCTTCATCTCCACATTGCCCCTACCTGCAGTCCCTGGTGGTCTAGCGGCGTGGCTTAACACTGTGCGAAGTCCCGCGCGCCTCTAGTAATGCAGAGGCTGGGAGATGATGTCATCTCCCAGCACTCTGTAACACTACTACTGCACGCCGGCGGCCGTAGTTGGAGAGCAGTTGGAAGAGACATTTATGGCCTTTTTAGCAGAAACTGAGAAGGGATGGGAGACGAAGATTAAGATGGGCATCTCCACTACCAGCAATTAGGTTTTGGAATTTGCAACTGCTCTAATTCCTTCTGCTGCTGAGAATCAAGGGCAGCAGGATGCTAAGGAGGAAGTTAGTGTGCCACAGACCACTGTGGAACAGTGGGAATGGGGTTAACAAGTGATGGGGGACTAGGACTGGTTTCACTTGCCAGCAGCAGCAATACTCCTGGTCCTAGTTGCAGTGCTGATTCTGAGGCAGTAGCAGCAACATCATCCTCTGCCCCAGACAGTGAAGGGGAATGTGGAGGATAAGAAGAAAGAGACCATTCTTCTCCATATGTTCCCTATTAGTGATGAGCGAGCATGCTCGGCCGAAGCTCAGTTCGGCTCGAGCATCGCTCTGCTCGGCACATGGCGGTACTCGTACGAGTACCGCATGTGCTCGCCCGCCATGTTCGGGTCTCCTCCCCGCACGTTTCGCGACTGCTGCGCAGCCACTAAACGTGCAGGGAGGCTCTGACATCAGTGTAATGCCAGCAGCCATGTTGGCTGCTGGCATTACACTGATTGGCTGGCCAGAACCCGTGATCGGGTGCTGTATAGCACCTGACCAGCGAGTTCGGCTCAGTCTTAGCCAGGGAGAGATGAGGATAGGAAGGGAAAGTCAGTGTAGGGAGAAGAAAAGCGAATTTGTAAAAAAAAAAGACCCAAAAGTCCTTTTTAGGACTACTGTGTGTGGGGGCAGCAGTTTATTTTGTTTGGGGGGGCAGAGATATAAAAAAAAAAACTTCACATATTCTGTTCACTGTGCCTAGCCGCAGATTAGCAGCACATTCTGTTTAGTGTGCAAAGTTGCAGATTAGAGCACATTCTGTTCAGTGTGCAAAGTTGCAGATTAGCAGCACATTCTTTTTAGTGTGCAAAGTTGCAGATTAGAGCACATTCTGTTCAGTGTGCAAAGTTGCAGATTAGCAGCACATTCTTTTTAGTGTGCAAAGTTTCAGATTAGCAGCACATTCTGTTTAGTGTGCAAAGTTTCAGATTAGCAGAACATTCTGTTTAGTGTGCAAAGTGTAAAATATCAAAGTCACATATTCCATTCACTGTGCGTAGCCGCAGATAAGAAGCACATTCTGTTTAGTGTGCAAAGTTGCATATTAGGAGAACATTCTGTTAACTGTGCAAACTGTAAAATATCAAAGTCTCATATTCCATTCACTGTGCGTAGCCGCAGATAAGAAGCACATTCTGTTTAGTGTGCAAAGTTGCATATTAGGAGAACATTCTGTTAACTGTGCAAACTGTAAAATATCAAAGTCACATATTCCATTCACTGTGCGTAGCCGCAGTTAAGAAGCACATTCTGTTTAGTGTGCAAAGTTGCATATTAGGAGAACATTCTGTTAACTGTGCAAACTGTAAAATATCAAAGTCACATATTCCATTCACTGTGCCGAGCCGCAGTTAATAAGCACATTCTGTTTAGTGTGCAAAGTTGCATATTAGGAGAACATTCTGTTAACTGTGCAAACTGTAAAATATCACAGTCACATATTCCATTCACTGTGCGTAGCCGCAGTTAATAAGCACATTCTGTTTAGTGTGCAAAGTTGCATATTAGGAGAACATTCTGTTAACTGTGCAAACTGTAAAATATCAAAGTCACATATTCCATTCACTGTGCCGAGCCGCAGTTAAGAAGCACATTCTGTTTAGTGTGCAAAGTTGCATACTAGGAGAACATTCTGTTAACTGTGCAAACTGTAAAATATCAAAGTCACATATTCCATTCACTGTGCGTAGCCGCAGTTAATAAGCACAATCTGTTTAGTGTGCAAAGTTGCATATTAGGAGAACATTCTGTTAACTGTGCAAACTGTAAAATATCAAAGTCACATATTCCATTCACTGTGCGTAGCCGCAGTTAATAAGCACATTCTGTTTAGTGTGCAAAGTTGCATATTAGGAGAACATTCTGTTAACTGTGCAAACTGTAAAATATCAAAGTCACATATTCCATTCACTGTGCGTAGCCACAGTTAATAAGCACAATCTGTTTAGTGTGCAAAGTTGCATATTAGGAGAACATTCTGTTAACTGTGCAAACTGTAAAATATCAAAGTCACATATTCCATTCACTGTGCGTAGCCGCAGTTAATAAGCACATTCTGTTTAGTGTGCAAAGTTGCATATTAGGAGAACATTCTGTTAACTGTGCAAACTGTAAAATATCAAAGTCACATATTCCATTCACTGTGCGTAGCCGCAGTTAATAAGCACATTCTGTTTAGTGTGCAAAGTTGCATATTAGGAGAACATTCTGTTAACTGTGCAAACTGTAAAATATCAAAGTCACATATTCCATTCACTGTGCCGAGCCACAGTTAAGAAGCACATTCTGTTTAGTGTGCAAAGTTGCATATTAGGAGAACATTCTGTTAACTGTGCAAACTGTAAAATATCAAAGTCACATATTCCATTCACTGTGCGTAGCCGCAGTTAATAAGCACAATCTGTTTAGTGTGAAAAGTTGCATATTAGGAGAACATTCTGTTAACTGTGCAAACTGTAAAATATCAAAGTCACATATTCCATTCACTGTGCCGAGCCGCAGTTAAGAAGCACATTCTGTTTAGTGTGCAAAGTTGCATATTAGGAGAACATTCTGTTAACTGTGCAAACTGTAAAATATCAAAGTCACATATTCCATTCACTGTGCCGAGCCGCAGTTAAGAAGCACATTCTGTTTAGTGTGCAAAGTTGCATATTAGGAGAACATTCTGTTAACTGTGCAAACTGTAAAATATCAAAGTCACATATTCCATTCACTGTGCGTAGCCGCAGTTAATAAGCACAATCTGTTTAGTGTGCAAAGTTGCATATTAGGAGAACATTATGTTAACTGTGCAAACTGTAAAATATCAAAGTCACATATTCCATTCACTGTGCGTAGCCGCAGTTAATAAGCACATTCTGTTTAGTGTGCAAAGTTGCATATTAGGAGAACATTCTGTTAACTGTGCAAACTGTAAAATATCAAAGTCACATATTCCATTCACTGTGCCGAGCCGCAGTTAAGAAGCACATTCTGTTTAGTGTGCAAAGTTGCATATTAGGAGAACATTCTGTTTACTGTGCAAAGTTGCAGATTTGCAGCACATATTCCGTGTAATATGAAGAAGGCGGGTAAAAAGGGACGGGGAAGTGGACGTGATCCTGATAGTTCAGGGCGCGGGTCAGGACGCGTAGAAACTGTGCCTGGTGCCAGAGCACAAGACAGAAAGACATCCACCATACCTAGCTTCATGTCTCAGTTTACAGGGCGTCGCAGGACATCACTCTCGAGGTCCGACCACTGCGAACAGGTGGTCGGTTGGATGTCAGCTGATACTGCTTCCAGTCGGTTAAGCACCACCCTGTCTTCCACCAAGTCCACTCTCAGTAGCCAAGAGTCTGGTGAACATAATCCTCACCCTGATCATCCTTCCTCCCACCATAGAGGATCTGGTCAAAGAAGTGATCCCACACTGGGATATAGTGAGGAGCTCGTCTCATCACCAATCCTTAATTTGAACCTCTCTCCAAGCACGCTTGCAGAGGAACATGACATCTTGTGCCCTGATTCACAACCTCTAGAGGGTACCCAATCACAAGAAGATGACAGAGGTGAACGGCATTTAAGGTCAAAGGAAGTGGATGATGATGATGATGAGACACAGTTGCCATTAAATCAACCACTATTACTGTCTCAAGACCTTGATGAGGAGGATGATATACAGTTGTCAATGACTGAGTATGTGGTGGGATCAAGACATGAGGAGGATGATCAGAGTGAGGAAGTGGAGGAGGACTTGGTGGACAATGAGGTGACTGACCCCACCTGGGAAGGTGTAGAGCCGAGCGATGACAGCAGTCCTGAGGGTGAGCCATCTGCAGCACCGCAACAGGCTGGAAGAGGCAGTGGTGTGGCTACAGAAAGAAGGCGGACCGCACCAAACCGGCCCGCAAATGTTCCACGGAGCACCCCCTTGCGTAAATCTCCCTTGCCAAGGGGTAGGTGTTCCGCGGTATGGCGTTTTTTTAAGGAAAGTGCGGACGACAAAAGAATTGTAGTTTGCAACCTGTGCCACACCAGAATGAGCCGAGGCATGAACACTAGAAACCTCACCACCACCAGCATGATCCGACACATGGCATCCAAGCACCGTAATAAGTGGGAGGAACGCCCGGATCGCCAATCTGTGTCTGCAGGCCACACCACTGCCTCCTCTTCCCCTGTTTTCAGTGCCGGCCAATCGCCTGTCGAAGGCGCAGGCCCGCATACCTCCCGCCCTGCACCTGTACCATCTGAAGCACCATCAGCGACCACATCCACTTCCCTGTCCCAGCACAGCGTCCAAATGTCGTTACCCCAGGCATTTGAGCGCAAGCGAAAATACCCAGCCACCCACCAACAGGCCATAGCACTAACCTCACACCTTTCCAAATTACTGGCCATCGAAATGCTGCCATTTAGGCTTGTGGAGACTGAGTCCTTCCGCAGCCTGATGGCAGCAGCTGTCCCTCGGTACGCAGTCCCCAGCCGCCACTACTTTTCCCGGTGTGCCGTCCCCGCCTTACACCACCATGTGTCCCGTAACATCACCCGTGCCCTGACCAACGCAGTTACTGGGAAGGTCCACTTAACGACTGACACATGGACAAGTGCTTGTGGCCAGGGACGCTACATTTCCCTGACGGCACACTGGGTGAATGTCGTGGAGGCTGGGAGCGACTCGGACCCTGGGATGGCACAGGTGCTACCCACGCCGAGGATTGCGGGCCCTACCTCCATCAGGGTTTCCGCCAGCACCTACGTTATTGGCTCCTCCTCCTCCGTTTCCACCTCCGAATTCTCTGCGCGCAGCGCCACTCACCCATCAGCCGGTAGCTGGAAGCAGTGTAGCACTGCAGTGGGGAAGCGTCAACAGGCCGTGCTGAAGCTTATCTGCCTTGGGGACAAACAGCACACGGCCTCAGAGCTGTTGCAGGGGATTAGTCACCAGACCGAGCAGTGGCTCTCGCCACTCAACCTGCAACCAGGCATGGTTGTGTGTGATAATGGGCGTAACTTGGTGGCGGCTTTGGAGCTCGGCAAGCTCACACACGTACCATGCCTAGCGCATGTATTTAATTTAGTGGTTCAGCGATTTCTAAAAACCTACCCCAATTTGCATGATCTCTTGACCAAGGTGCGCCGCGTGTGTGCACATTTCCGTAAGTCATCTACAGCTTCAGCCGGCCTGTTGAAGCTGCAGCAGCGCTTACAATTGCCAGCTCACCGGCTGCTGTGTGACGTGAGCACGCGCTGGAACTCCACCTTCCACATGTTGGCCCGGCTTTGTGAGCAGCAGAGGGCAGTAGTGGAGTACCAGCTGTTACACGGTCGTCGCCTCTCCGTTCAACTTCCTGTAATCAGAAGTGAGGAGTGGGAATGGATGTCAGACCTCTGCGAGGTTTTACGCAATTTTGAGGAATCGACACACATGGTGAGCGGCGATAACGCTATTATCAGTGTAACCATCCCACTTCTGTGTCTACTGAAACGCTCGCTGCTCACAATTAAAACTGACGCTTTGCATGTGGAAGAGGTGGAAATGCGGGAGGAAGAGCTTACACAAGGTGATAGCCAGAGCACCCTCACTTCGTCTTCTCAGCGACAATTGGAGGAGGCGGAGGAGGAGGAGGAGGAGGAGGAAGACACGGTTGCCTCCGCTACAGAGGGTAGCCATGGAACTTTAATTCCATCTCTTCAGCGTGGGTGGGCAGAAGAGGAGGAAGAGGATGAGGAGATTGAGAGTCATCCTCCTGGTGAGGACAGCGAAATCTTGCCTGTTGGTACTCTGGCACACATGGCTGACTTTATGTTAGGCTGCCTTTCCCGTGACCCACGCGTTATACGCATTTTAAACAACACGGATTACTGGGTGTTCACCCTTCTGGACCCCCGCTACAAAGAGAATTTCTCATCTCTCATTCCTCCGGTGGAGAGGACAAGCAAAATGGTGCAATACCAGAAGGTTCTTGTTGAAAAATTGCTCCAAAATTTTCCATCTGACAACGCTGGCGGCAGAGTACGTGCTACCTTGGCCAACCGAGAAGGGGAGAAAAGGGGAGCACACAGCAGTTCCGACAAAGGCAGGGCAACACTCTCCAAGGCGTGGGACACCTTCATGACACCCCGCCAGCACCCTCACCCTGATGCGCAGCCTAGTGTCACAAGGAGGGAAAAGTTTTGGAAGATGGTGAAGGAGTACGTAGCAGACCGTGTCAGCGTCCTCAATGATCCCTCTGTGCCTTACAACTACTGGGTGTCCAAGCTGGACACGTGGTATGAACTGGCACTCTACGCCTTGGAGGTGCTGGCCTGCCCTGCCGCCAGCGTTCTGTCTGAGCGGGTATTTAGTGCTGCTGGTGGCATCATAACAGATAAGCGTATCCGCCTTTCCACCGATAATGCTGATAGGTTGACACTTATAAAAATGAACAAGGCCTGGATTTCCCCTGACTTCTCCACTCCACTGGAGGAAAGCCCCGGGGTAACATAAAGTCACTTTAGATATGTTATTTACAATGATGGGAATACTCTGTATTCCCATTCACCCCTTCCACCCAAAAAACGGGTATATGGTTGACTCTCTTCCATATGACCAGTGATATCATTTTTATATAGGGCCAGCTCACCAGCGGGCCCAGTGATATAATTTTTATATAGGGCCAGCTCACCAGCGGGCCCTGTGATATAATTTTTATATAGGGCCAGCTCACCAGCGGGCGCAGTTTGACAATTTTTGTATAGGTCAGCTCACCAGCGGGCCTTCTCATATAATGTTTTATTGGGTCAGCTCTCTAGCGGGCCCTCTCATATAATGTTTTATAGCGTCAGCTCACTAGCGGGCCTTCGCATATAATGTTTAGGATGGTCAGCTCCGCAGCAGACCCTCACCCATAATGTTTTAGATGTTCGGCTCAGCGCACGTTTCCCTCTTAATCATGGCCCCAGTTCAGAAAAATCGAGGAAATTTTTGGGAGAATTTGCCTTTGCGCACGTTTCCCTCTTAATCATGGCCTCAGTTCAGAAAAATCAAGGAAATTTTTGGGAGAATTTGCCTTTGCGCACGTTTCCCTCTTAATCATGGCCTCAGTTCAGAAAAATCAAGGAAATTTTTGGGAGAATTTGCCTCTGCGCACGTTTCCCTCTTAATCATGGCCTCAGTTCAGAAAAATCGAGGAAATTTTTGGGAGAATTTGCCTCTGCGCACGTTTCCCTCTTAATCATGGCCTCAGTTCAGAAAAATCGAGGAAATTTTTGGGAGAATTTGCCTCTGCGCACGTTTCCCTCTTAATCATGGCCCCAGTTCAGAAAAATCGAGGAAATTTTTTGCAGAATTTGCAGATGATATACAAGTAAATATACAGCAAATACTGTTTGGTAACAATTTTTCACCTAAAGTCGTTTTTATCTGCCTTTTTGTGTGTTTTACGGTCAGTCTGTAAAAATGGCGTACTACGGGCGAAAGATCGTTCCCAGCAGCGACGTTGGAGTCCAAGATGCATCCAGACATCCTCCCTATGCTGTCCCTGAACCATTTCTGTGGTGTTTCCATCATTTTCTGCCCTTTTCCTATGGACCAGGCACCCTCCCCTCATCAGAGCAGGGGGTGCCTGGTGTAATGCTCGAGTCCTCCCATTGACTTCAATGGGGCTCGGGTGCTCGGCCGAGCACTCGAGCCTCCGGGGGCGCTCGGTCAGAGCACCCGAACACCCGAGCATTGGGGTGCTCGATCATCACTATTCCCTATCCCTATTCCCTAAAGGCATGGGTGTGGGATTATTTTCTCTTGGGCAGGTACAGTGCTGTCATCACTAATGGCACTTGCACAATTTGTGACAAGTAAGTGAGAAGAGGAAAGGAGGGAACACACCTTGGCACAACCGGCCTGATAACACACATGAAACACAGACACCATGACATTTATGTCAAACATGTTAAAGTGTTAGTAATGCCTTGTATTAATAAAAAGTAATATTGTAGATATTCAAAAAATAAATCAATTGATGCCAGTCCGAGGTTTGAGAGACATAAGGTTTTAAAGTCCCCCCTCTCTCCCCTTTCACTGAAATCAGCTGAAAGGCTGACAGAAGGAGATTTGAGTTGTGCTACTCGAGGCGGCTCTTCAACAGAGCTGAAATTGTGCTATTTAAAAAGAAATACTTCATTGGAATGGTTTATAGAGTGTGCATGGTTTCAAGCACACTTTGTAGACAGTTCCAATTAAGTATTTCTTTTTAAATAGCGCAATTTCGACACTGCTGAAGAGCCACCAGCCAGTCCCGAGACCAGAGGATCTTCTTCTGTCAGCTAGAGGCTGATGTCAATGAAAGGAGAAGAAGGGGAGAACTTTTTCACCGTATATCTCTCAAACTATAAATGTTTGAGAGATCGGACTGGCATCAATTGATTTATTTTTTGAATATCTACAATATTACTTTGTATAAATACAATACATTACTAACCCTTTAAAACCAAACACACAATACAGAAACCAAGCATCACTGTTGCCGTACCCCTTGACTCTCCAGAATGGCAACAAGAGGCAAGGCAGAGATCAAAGAGGAGGAAGAATAGAGAAACACAGGCAGAGACTGGAAGTTCCATGATGAGCGAAACAACTAGCTCGCTCTCACTGTCTTCATCTAGAGTACGTACATCGTCTGCCAATTCACCTCATTCATCGTTACCTCCCCTGCCAAATGAAAGCCTTTCTGTCGATGTTAGGATGTGGTAGTTTGTGTCCACCCTTTGCACACTGTGTAAAGCACTGACCACACATGGCAATGTGGCGGAGGATGTCACGGTTTTCAAAGACTCTCAGACGTGAGGTTTGGTAAAAACGCAACTTTATTGAAAAGTTAAGGCAATCCCCATAGGGAAACATACATAACAATACAACAATAATAGTCCATACAATAGGTTCTACCGGCCTTGCCTAAAATACCGGGCAAGGCAACCCAAGTGACAGTAGCAATAACAGGCTCTACCGGCCTTGCCTATACCGGGTAAGGCAACCATGAGATGACATATACCGGTTCTACCGGCCTTACCAATACCGGGCAAGGCAGCCCAAAGGAATACTGAGTGTAGGCTCTACCGGCCCTGCCAATACCGGGTACGGCAACCTTAAAGATGGTAATGTACAAGGTTCTACCGGCCTTACCAATACTGGGCAGGGCAGCCTGAGGAACACTGTAGTAGGCTCTACCGACCCTGCCAATACCG
Organism: Rhinophrynus dorsalis; assembly: GCA_037306005.1. Taxonomy (NCBI): domain Eukaryota; kingdom Metazoa; phylum Chordata; class Amphibia; order Anura; family Rhinophrynidae; genus Rhinophrynus; species Rhinophrynus dorsalis. The sequence goes on along the minus strand of CM074720.1, from coordinate 326,973,334 downwards.
GGTAAGGCAACCTTAAGGATGGTAACGACAAAGGTTCTACCGGCCTTACCAATACCGGGCAGGGCAGCCTGAGCGTGTAGACCAGCTGTCAGATGACTATGACAGCAGAGAGGAATAGGAACTAAGGTCTTACTCAGCAGAAGTCTATTGCCAGGGAAAATCGGACAACTGCATAGGAGTGGACAGCGACCTAGCTTCAGTACTGGATAGATCAGAAGCAAACCAACGTCCGCACGTTGGGACCAACAATAAATATCGCCACCAGGTTAATGGAGTAAACCAGCGTCCGCACGCTGGAACCAACAGAGTATCGCCACCAGGTTAATGGAGTAAACCAGCGTCCACACGCTGGGACCAACAGAGTATTGCCACCAGGTTTAATGGAGTAAACCAACGTCCACACGCTGGAACCAACAGTAAATGTCGCCACCAGGTTTAATGGAGTAAACCAGCGTCCGCAAGCTGGAACCAACAGTGTATATCGCAACCAGGTTTAATGGAGTAAACCAGCGTCCTCACGCTGGGACCAACAGTGTATAACGCAACCAGGTTTAATGGAGTAAACCAGCGTCCGCACGCTGGAACCAACAGTGTATATCGCAACCAGGTTTAATGGAGTAAACCAGCGTCCTCACGCTGGAACCAACAGGTATATCGCAACCAGGTTTAATGGAGTAAACCAGCGTCCTCACGCTGGAACCAACAGTAAGTGTTGCCACCAGGTTTAATGGAGTAAACCAGCGTCCGCACGCTGGAACCAACAGTGTATATCGCAACCAGGTTTAATGGAGTAAACCAGCGTCCTCACGCTGGAACCAACAGTAAGGGTCGCCACTAGGTTTAATGGAGTAAACCAGCGTCCTCACGCTGGAACCAACAGTGTATATCGCAACCAGGTTTAATGGAGTAAACCAGCAATTCTCCCATAAAGTCGATAGAGACGTGAGACCAGGGGCGTTCACCATTAGGCACCGGCTGAAGTAAGCCCACCGGGAGATGTCTAGGGGTTTTGGCACTGGCACAGGTGGTACAGGCATTTGTAAAATTGGCACAATCTGCTCTCATAGAAGGCCACCAGAATAGCTGAGAGAGGGACCAAAACAATTGATCTCTACCAATATGTCCCGCAGCCTTAGAGGAGTGGTAGGTTTCAAGTAGTCGAGTACGGAATGGCTCAGCGACAAAACATTTGCCCGCTGGAGTTTCATGGGGAGCAGAGGCTTGGGACGACAAAATCTCCTCCCCTAGTGGTGAAGTAATACTAGTACGTATGGTAGCCAATATTCGATCAGGTTGAATGATAGGTGCTGGTACTTCTTCTCTGTCAACCTCCGCCTCAAATTGTCTAGACAGAGCATCAGCCCTAACATTTTTTGATCCAGGCAAGTATGATACAACGAAATTGAATCGGGATAGAAACAGTGCCCATCTGGCCTGGCGAGGAGACAATCTCTTGGCCTCAGAGAGATAAGTCAGATTCTTGTGATCAGTTAGAATCAAAACGGGGTTTTTTGTGCCTTCAAGTAAATGACGCCATTCTTTGAGAGCAAGGATAATGGCCAGTAATTCTCGATCACTAATCTCGTAATGACTTTGAGCACTGGTTAATTTTTTTGAAAAGAATCCACAGGGTCTGAGTGTACCACCTTTAAACTGTCACTGAGAAAGCACCGCCCCGACCCCAATATCTGAGGCATCAACCTCTAAAGTAAAGGGAAGTAGAGGATTGGGGTGGGACAACACAGGCGCTTCAGTAAAGGCTACCTTCAACTTCTCAAAGGCTTCTTCAGCAGCCACCGGCCAGAGAGATGGATTAGCACCCTTATGCGTGAGGTCAGACAGAGGTTTCACGATAGAGGAGAAGTTTTTAATAAACTTCCTGTAATAATTGGCGAAGCCCAGAAATCGTTGATGGCTTTAAGACTCTTGGGTTTAGGCCACTGTAAGACTGCAGTCAATTTCTCTTTATCCATGGCAATGCCGTCTTTGCCAATTATAAACCCCAGAAATGGTACACTTGTTTTGTGGAACTCGCATTTCTCAAGTTTACAAAATAATCTATTTTTGCATAAGCGCAGCAACACTTCAGACACATCCTTGATGTGTTGTGACAGGTCTTTGGAGTGGATAAGTATGTCGTCAAGATAGACTACAACACATGATTGTAACATATCTCTAAGAACTTCATTGATCAGTTCTTGAAATACTGCAGAAGCATTACATAGACCAAATAGCATTACTAGGTATTCATAATGCCCTGATCTCGTATTGAAGGCAGTTTTCCACTCATCACCGGCTCTGATACGTATCAAATTGTAGGCTGCCCTTAGGTCCAATTTGGTGAAAATCGATGACCCCTTAAGTCTATCAAACAGCTCGGTGATGAGTGGTATCGGGTAGGCATTCTTTGCCATCAGCTTATTCAGCCCACGATAGTCTATGCATGGTCGCAGTTCGCCACTTTTTTTCTTAACAAAAAAGAACCCGGCGCCGGCCAGAGAAGTAGATTTCCTTATGATCTCTCTACTGAGGGCATCCGCTATGTATTCCTCCATAGCTTGGTTCTCCTCACAAGACAATGGATATGTGCATCCCCTCGGTGGTACTGCTCCAGGACTTAGTTCTATACGACAATCGTATGGTCTGTGCTGAGGTAGGGTGCCAGCCTCTCCCTTGCTGAAAACATCGCTGAACTGCTGGTAGACATCAGGTAGTGAAGGGGAGGTGCACAAGACCTTAACAGGATAGGTAACACACTTATCCATACAGAACTGAGACCAAGCAGCAATCTCACATTTCTGCCAATCAAATTGTGGGTTGTGCAACTGTAACCAAGGAAAGCCCAAGATCACGGCATGGTGAGGAGAATTAATCAATTGGAACTGTTGCTCTTCCTTGTGAAGAGCCCCAATAGTCATGGACAAGGGCATCGTTTCAAAGGTAACTTGGGCGGATTCCAAAGGTCTGCCATCAATTGCTTCAATAGCAAGAGGGGTTTCTCTCTGAATCCGTGGAACCCCATGCAATTTGGCAAAGGTATTGTCCATAAAATACCCAGCTGCACCAGAATCAACCAGGGCCAAAAGCTCAACTGAGCGTTGTGCCCATGACAATACCACCTGTATGGTGGGTTTAAGTGTGCCCAACCCTGGGGACGATTGGACACCACCTAGGGCCTGTCCCCCAAGGTACCCTAGGTGTGTTCGTTTCCCGGACGTACCGGACAAGATCTTAACAGGTGACCATTTTTACCGCAGTACAAACATAATCCCTGTATCTTGCGATACCTCCTCTGTTCCTTGGTTAACCTAGGTTCACCTGGCTCATGAATTGGTTCACTAGGTTTGGATGCCAAGGGAGGGTTGGGGGGGCAAAATGTGCTACTGGACCCATTATTTTTTAGCCGTACTCGTCGCTCTCTGGCGGTTAATCTTTCTCGTATTCTGGAGTCGATTAGAATCACGTATTCGATATAATCATCTAGGTCAGTAGGTAAATCTTTTGCTGCAATCTCATCTTTAATCTGGTCACTCAAGCCTTGGGCAAAGGCTGCCAACAGGGCCTCGTTATTCCATCCTACCTCTGCTGCCAAGGTGTGGAATTCAATGGCATAATCGCCAACCGTGCGCCTGCCCTGTTGTATCTCCATAAGACGTTTAGCAGCAGAGGTGGTTCTACCAGGAGGCTTGAAAACTCTCCGAAAGGATTGTACAAAATCACAGAAATTTTTTGTACAAGGTTTAGCGTTTTCCCACAGTGGGTTAGCCCAGGCCAATGCTCTACTGGTCAGTAGGGATATCATGAACCCAACCTTGCTGCGGTCACTAGGAAATGCGTGTGCCGTCAATTCCATAAATATTTCAAGTTGATTAAAAAAAACCTCTACATAGTTGAGGGTCACCGTCATATCTCAGCGGCAAGGGTGCAGAAGCCGTTAACCCTTTGACTGCGGTCCCTGGGGACCTAGACTTATTCTCCGGTGTCTGAATTGGTGAGACCACCGGGCTAGAACCGGACTTATCAGCAAGTACCGTGCGTTCAAGAATAGTTTGAATAGCAACCGCCAGCTGATCCAAACGTTGCTCATGCATATCCATCCTCCAATGGATATTTTGTGTGTTACCATCACTCTTATTGTCTGAGGTCATGGCCCTTTCGTACTGTCACGGTTTTCAAAGACTCTCAGACGTGAGGTTTGGTAAAAACGCAACTTTATTGAAAAGTTAAGGCAATCCCCATAGGGAAACATACATAACAATACAACAATAATAGTCCATACAATAGGTTCTATCGGCCTTGCCTAAAATACCGGGCAAGGCAACCCAAGTGACAGTAGCAATAACAGGCTCTACCGGCCTTGCCTATACCGGGTAAGGCAACCGTGAGATGACATATACCAGTTCTATCGGTCTTACCAATACCGGGCAAGGCAGCCCAAAGGAATACTGAGTGTAGGCTCTACCGGCCCTGCCAATACCGGGTAAGGCAACCTTAAAGATGGTAATGTACAAGGTTCTACCGGCCTTACCAATACCGGGCAGGGCAGCCTGAGGAACACTGTAGTAGGCTCTACCGACCCTGCCAATACCGGTTAAGGCAACCTTAAGGATGGTAACGACAAAGGTTCTACCGGCCTTACCAATACCGGGCAGGGCAGACTGAGCGAGTAGACCAGCTGTCAGATGACTATGACAGCAGAGAGGAATAGGAACTAAGGTCTTACTCAGCAGAAGTCTATTGCCAGGGAAAATCGGACAACTGCATAGGAGTGGACAGCGACCTAGCCTCAGTACTGGATACATCAGGAGCAAACCAACGTCCGCACGTTGGGACCAACAATAAATATCGCCACCAGGTTAATGGAGTAAACCAGCGTCTGCACGCTGGAACCAACAGAGTATCGCCACCAGGTTAATGGAGTAAACCAGCGTCCGCACGCTGGGACCAACAGAGTATCGCCACCAGGTTTAATGGAGTAAACCAGCATCTACACGCTGGAACCAACAGTAAATGTCACCACCAGGTTTAATGGAGTAAACCAGCGTCTGCACGCTGGAACCAACAGTGTATATCGCAACCAGGTTTAATGGAGTAAACCAGCGTCCTCACGCTGGGACCAACAGTGTATAACGCAACCAGGTTTAATGGAGTAAACCAGCGTCCGCACGCTGGAACCAACAGTGTATATCGCAACCAGGTTTAATGGAGTAAACCAGCGTCCTCACGCTGGAACCAACAGGTATATCACAACCAGGTTTAATGGAGTAAACCAGCGTCCTCACGCTGGAACCAACAGTAAGTGTCGCCACCAGGTTTAATGGAGTAAACCAGCGTCCGCACGCTGGAACCAACAGTGTATATCGCAACCAGGTTTAATGGAGTAAACCAGCGTCCTCACGCTGGAACCAACAGTAAGTGTCGCCACCAGGTTTAATGGAGTAAACCAGCGTCCGCACGTTGGAACCAACAGTGTATATCGCAACCAGGTTTAATGGAGTAAACCAGCGTCCTCACACTGGAACCAACAGTAAGTGTCGCCACCAGGTTTAATGGAGTAAACCAGCGTCCGCACGCTGGAACCAAAAATGTATAAGCAGCAGCAAGAAGAACAATGTCGCCGGAGCAACGGGGCTAGAGCAGGAGCCCTATACTCCAACGGGGAGTCCACCGGGGCGAGACTGATGCACTGACAGATGACTGGAACCACCGGAACCGCCGATGCAGAGAGAACCGGCTGGAGAAGAGGCAGGCAGGAGCCACAGGAACTCAGTAAGATTAACCCGCTAGGTGCTGGAACACAGGAACACCGGAACACTAGCATACAGGAACATAGGAACACTGGAACACCGGAACGCAGGATCAGCAGGAACAGCAGGCCCAGAAGCCTAATATGCAGATCAGGCCAAGTGAAGTCAGAAACACCACGAAAGGGCAACCTGGAAGTGCTCAACCTGGGTTTAAAAAGGCTGTGTAAGGAGGGCTAATAGAAGACAGCCAATCAGGAATACTCAGCAAGTGACAGACACAGAACAGCACGAATCACGGGCACCGTGATAGAGGAGAATCACAAGCAGGGCATCAAGAGGCATCTGTGGAGATTCCATACCTCAGAATATGCTAAGATGGTGGAAAGGAGGGTTCATCATTACTATTAAACTGTTAATAAGTTGTCATGTGTCCTTAGCGGGGTGTGGACAAGGGGTGTAGTGACAGCTGCAGTACTTGGGTCCTGGTGTCATGGTGTTTGGATACAGTTGCGCCCACATGTGTTATTTACCACACACAGTGCACATTGCAGTTGCTGATGAGATGCACAGTTCCTGCTCTTGAGAGAAAAATGTATATTCTAATAACAACACACCCATGATTTTGGAGGAGGGGCAGGTGGAGAAGAATTATTGACCAACTTCTTCTTTTCACCACAAATACTGTAGGCTGTTTATTGTGCTGCTACTGCCTCAAGAGCATCACTAGAGCTAGTCATCCATCACTCATGTTACTGCTGTTGTTGATCCCATTCCCTTTCAGCTGCCTAATCATCCTGCTGCTTAAACAACTCTGCAGCAGCAGCAAGAACAGCACTTGCAAATTGCACAATATAGACTCAGGACATTTGACAATGGCCAGTGGCTACTGGCCAATACAACATGGCCTGCTGGCATTAGGCCTGTAGGGCATTTTTTTTTCTCAGGGCTTGTGCTTTAAAAAAAAAAAAAAAAAAAAACATAGTCCTACAAAAAAATATACATTTTGGAGGGTTTGTTTCTAACAAACCTAAGTCTTACAAATCAATGTTTCCTTAGGGCTTGTGCCAAACAAGCCTAAGTCCTACAAATCAAAGTTTCTTCAGGACTTGTGCCTCTAATAAGTCTAAATCCTACAAATCAAAGTTTCATCAGGGCTTGGGCCTCTAACAACAAATCTAACGAATCATCCTCTACAAAATACTCTATCACGTCAAGTATCAGTCTACCCCAGTGGCAGTTTATGTCAGGAGATTCCTGTCTCTATCACTTTACATACAAATTTCTGATTTTATTTATTTTTTATTAACTGTCCCCCAATAGCAGTCAAGAACCCCCCAAAACAAATTCCTTTTTCAACTGATTCATTCCCCATACTCCACCCACCAACACAGACACCCTCCTCAGACCCCTTTTATACCACGTCTTATGTTTTTTAATTGCATTTAGGATTTTTTTTTTAACTGCCCCTCCATCCCAGTAAACAACATTTACCCTGTTCAACTGATTCTTTCCCCACACCCCACCACCAACACAGGCACCCTCATTCCCCTTTTATACTATGCCTTTGGGAAATAAAATAATATTTGTTATGTGTTTTGTGTAAATTCATTGTTCACATTGATTTCAATGGAATGAGCTAGGTGAAAAAAGCAGAAAAACGGCACTTTTCATGAGATATTATTACTTCCAAGAGGAAGTGCCATTATTTGCCGATTTCAGTTTGAGGCAAATATTTTCGCCCATCCCTAGTTCTGTTGCTTTTGGCTCCCTTACACACTGTGACTGGCACCTGCTTGATAATGGGTGAGCCCTTACATGGGGGGGTCATTATAGTTCCACTATTAGATGTTTTTAATGTTTTGAGCTGGCTAACGCATTTTGTTAGAAGAATCTCTTTATAATGTAAATATTTTTAATGTTGTATGCTTAGGTTAGGTTTAGGACTCGCTCTAAATAAGGTACCTTGGCGGTGTGAGCGAACGTACACATATATTGGCCAATCTGTGCGACTAAAACCCTAATTATTATTATTTTTAGGAATATTATTGCACACTTAAGATATAGGCTAATTACAGGGTTTATAATTTATATCACTAGCATGGTGCAGTGCAGGTTTGTTTTGGTTTTTCTGTGTCCTTTCTAGGTTTTTTTCCTAAGTTTGAGGGTATTGGGAGATTCCCCCTCATTTCTTGCTGCGCTGCACACTTTAATCACAATATTTGCTTTTTCATATAAAACATGCATTATGGTGTTCTAGAGCTGTGAGTTTTTCTGTTTGGTTTCCTTGGGGATGCTGTCCTAGAAAGAGACCAGAAATGTCTTCCCCTATAAAAGGAGGAAAGAGAATGTAATATGAAGTGCAGAGGCTCTGGAGGGACTCTGTTGAAAATGTCCAAAATTAACTTAGAAATGTAATCATTTCTAGTAAGTAGTTTTTTGATGACATGCTGTGAGATATAGTGTGTGTGTATGTATTGCAGACAGAGCTGTTTCTATGTATTGTTAGTTGTTCATTTTCAATCTTTTACGTTAAACAAATGTGGGTGCTTTTGTTTGGTTCCAGCTGGAGGAGTTCCCTCCAAACAAGCTTGGGGTTGAGTTCTCCATCGTGTTTCTGAGGATGGGGACAAGTCTGGAAACTTTTTGTGAGGCCAACCTCAGCCTTCTGGGGGCAGACTCTTTAATTGTATTCAAGACATTAAGAGATGAAGGGAGGAGGACTTAAAGGGATAGTAATGTCAGAAAAAAAGTATTAACTATATGGTAGATACAATTAAGATTGTAGCCGTATTAGTCCAGTGATGTAGATGTAAAATAACAAACAAAATTAATATCTTGTAATACCTTTTTTATTGGACTAACAGAATTATGGATTGGCAAGCTTTCGAGATACACTCCCTTTTAAAGCATTTCTGAGCACAAGGACACACAATTCACAGTTAAAACAGTTAAGACATTGAATTCAAAGCTATGTTGTTTGCTGGGGTTAACACAGCAGGACTACTGGTAAGACAGGGGCCAAGAGAAACTCCACACTCTTCTTGCAGAAGGTCGTAAATACCCTGTGCAAGGCAAAGTGTGGGGGAGGGAAGAAAAATACAGGATATGAAGGATATGATAAGGGAGGAGAGAGAGTTAAAAAAAGATTTCACATATTAAGAATGCTACAATGCCAACAATCTAGTATGGGCATGCAGACCCATATACAACGTGTGCCCATATAGGTACAGTGAGGGAAAAAATTATTTGATCCCCTGCTGATTTTGTACGTTTGCCCACTGACAAAGAAATGATCAGTCTATAATTTTAATGGGATGTTTATTTGAACAATGAGAAACAGAATAACAACAAAAAAAATCCTGAAAAACGCATTTTATTTTTTATTCATTGATTTTCATTTTACTGAGTGAAATAAGTATTTGATCCCCTATCAATCAGCAAGATTTCTGGCTCCCAGGTGTCTTTTATACAGGTAACAAGCTGAGATTAGGATCACTCTCTTAAAGGGAGTGCTTCTAATCTCAGCTTGTTACCTGTATAAAAGACACCTGTCCACAGAAGCAATCAATCAATCAGATTCCAAACTCTCCACCATAGCCAAGACCAAGGAGCTGTCCAAGCATGTCAGGGGCAAGATTGTAGACCTACACAAAACTGGAATGGGCTACAAGACTATTGCAAAGCAGCTTGGTGAGAAGGTGACAACAGTTGATGCGATTATTCGCAAATGGAAGAAACACAAAATAACTATCAATCTTCCTCGGTCTGGGGCTCCATGCAAGATCTCACCTCGTGGAGTTTCAGTGATCATGAGAACGGTGAGGAATCAGCCCAGAACTGCACGGGAGGATCTTGTCAATGATCTCAAGGCAGCTGGGACCATAGTCACCAAGAAAACAATTGGTAACACACTATGCTGTGAAGGACTGAAATCCTGCAGCGCCCGCAAGGTCCCCCTGCTCAAGAAAGCACATGTACAGGAACATTTGAAGTTTGCCAATGAACATCTGAATGATTCAGAGGAAAACTAGGTGAAAGTGTTGTGGTCAGATGAGACCGAAATCGAGCTCTTTGGCAACAACTCAACTCACCATGTTTGGAGGATGAGGAATGCTGCCTATGACCACAAGAACACCATCCCCACCATCAAACATGGAGGTGGAAACATTATGCTTTGGGGGTGTTTTTCTGCTAAGGGGACAGGACAACTTCACCGCATCAAAGGGACGATGGACGGGGCCATGTACCGTCAAATCTTGGGTGAGAACCTCCTTCCCTCAGCCAGAGCATTGAAAATGGGTCATGGATGGGTATTCCAGCATGACAATGACCCAAAACATGGCCAAGGCAACAAAGAAGTGGCTCAAGAAGAAGCACATTAAGGTCCTGTAGTGGCCTAGCCAGTCTCCAGACCATAATGCCATAGAAAATCTGTGGAGGGAGCTGAAGGTTCCAGTTGCCAAACGTCAGCTTCAAAACCTTAATGACTTGGAGAGGATCTGCAAAGAGGAGTGGGACAAAATCCCTCCTGAGATGTGTTCAAACCTGGTGGCCAACTACAAGAAATGTCTGACCTCTGTGATTGCCAACAAGGATTTTGCCAACAAGTACTAAGTCATGTTCTGCAAAGGGGGTCAAATACTTATTTCACTCAGTAAAATGCAAATCAATTTATAACTTTCTTGAAATGCGTTTTTCAGGATTTTTTTGTTGTTATTCTGTCTCTCACTGTTCAAATAAACCAACCATTAAAATTATAGACTGATCATTTCTTTGTCAGTGGGCAAACATACAAAATCAGCAGGGGATCAAATAATTTTTTCCCTCACTGTAGATATATACATACACATACACATATATATACATATGCACATACACGCACATACACATACATACACACACACATACATAAACACACATATATATATCTATATATATAAAAGAATAAGCCTCATTGCATAATTTATGGTTCCTCACACACAGAACATAATTTATGTCTCCTCAGAAAACACACACATTGCACAGAATGCCTCATTACATAATTTATGTCTCATTAGGAGACACAACTCCCATTGAGTGATTCAGTGGGGACATTACTGCTCCCATTGGGTGACTCAATGGGGGCATGTTTATCATACAGAGAGTTCGCCCGCCCCCTCCAGTCTGCCCACCACTATCCAACTGACAAAAAAATATATAGTTGCCAATCGCTCCTGAAGTAGGGTATATCAATAACTTCTGCCGGTCCACACACACTGTCACTCAGGATCATGACCACACAAACACACTGTTTCACCACCCACAGATAACTGTCACCCTCCATATACTCTGTTTCAGTACGAGGGTGTAATGTTTCCATAAAATACAAACACTCAGGGATAAACTTAATAGCAACTCTTTTATTTAACTCTTTTCATCTCTTCAGTCAACCTCACTAACTGTCTGTTTTCAACTGTCACTCCTCCACTTCCTGATTCCTGCCCTTTCTGCTTAAAGGGAGAGAGATGCTTTGCTGTATGTTACAGAGGGCAAGCCTCAAACACCACTTTCTATTTGTTCCCTCAGCATATTGCTATGTTTCCTCAACTGAAGAGCCACCGTGTGTTATATTGCTTTGTTACCTCAGCTTAAGTAAGGAGGAGTTACTGCTCCCATTGGGTGATTCAATGGGGGAGTGATTTAAATCATGCAGGGAGTTGGCCTGCCCCCACTATCCAGCCCGCCCACCACTATCCAAGTGACTTAAAAAACAAAATGGCTGCCACTCACTCCTACACTACAGACACAAACACATCAGACACAAACACACACACTCATACACACACACACTCAATCACACACACTCAATCATACACACTCACTCCCACACTCACTCGGTCACACACTCTCTCACTCACTCACAGACACACTCACACACACTCAATCACACACACACTCACTCAATCACACACACACTCAATCACACACACTCACAAACACTCACACACACTCTCTCTCACTCACACTCACACACACATACTCAATCACACACACTCTCACTCAATCTCACTCACACTCACTCAATCACACACTCAATCACACACTCTCACACACACACTCACACTCCATCACACACACTCACTCACACACTGTCACACACACTCACACACACACTCACACTCACGTAATCACTCACAAGCAATCACTCACATGCAATCACTCACACTCACACACTCACTCTCGCACTCACACACACACACTCACTCACACTTACACTCACTCTCACTCACACCCCGGGAGCCAGCACGATCCACCTTCTACCATAGTCTCACTCACACTCACTCACACCCCGGGAGCCAGCACAATCCACCTTCCACCATAGTATGTGCAATTACCACATGCATTTCAACTACATGAATGAATGCCACTCACTCACACACGCTCATTCACACCCTGGGAGCCAGCACTATCCACCTTCCACCATAGTATGTGGAATCACCACATGCATTTCAACTACATGAATGAATGCCACAGTGGAGGCATAAGTACAAACACAAACTCATTACAGAGACACATAAGTCACCCCCTTATGACTCACTTCTGTGTGTGTGTGTGTGTGTGTGTGTGTGTGTGTGTGTGTGTGTGTGTGTGTGTGTCTGTGTGTGTGTGTGTGTGTGTGTGTGTGTGTGTGTGTGTGTGTCTGTGTGTGTGTGTGTGTGTGTGTGTGTGTGTGTGTGTGTGTGTGTGTGTGTCTGTGTGTGCCTGTGTGTGCCTGTGTGTTCCTCACTGTGTGTGTTACATGTCTGTATCACTCTATGTGTCTGCATGTTGTGCATTGCATGTATGTGTGTATGACTGTGTCGCTCTTTATGCATCTCAGTGCATGCGTGTGCATTTGCGTGTGTGTCTCTGTGTGTGTGTGTATTAATTCCCTATATAGCCTGATGGGCAGCACCATCCCACATTGCTAGTAGATATATATATATATATATATACATACACATACATACATATACATACAAAAAGATAAATACTTCATCAGAATGGTCTACAATGTGTGCTTGCAAACCAGGCACATGTTGTAGACCATTCTGATTAAGTATTTATTTTTAGGTATCATTATACTGGCGCTGCTGAAGAGCCGTCGTCTGATCCAGGAACCAGAGTCTGCTTCTGACAGCTTTACAGCTCATCAAGCAGAAAGGGGAGGGAGCAGAGAAATTTATTTTCCTATATCTCTCAAACCATAACGGTTTAAGAGATAGGAATAAGTGCAAGGACTCTCTTTTAATTTTATCTACCATATAGATAATACTTTTTTCTGACATTACTATCCCTTTAAGGTTAAATATTGAAATGATAGAGGGCTAAACAACCCAGTCAAGAGATCCTTGGTTTCAAATCACATCAAAACGCATCAACCTGACTTTCTAGTGCTAAAAGAAACAGACCTGTGTGGAGGTAAGGCCATGCCATTTAAGAAACTGTGGGTGGGACACCATTTCCACTCCATTTATTCCACTAAAGCCAGAGGAGTATGGCTGTTAATAAGTCAGTGCAATCCGTGCATACAGATCTGAAACCTAACCCTAAAGGGAGATACATTTTTTTCACATGTTTGCTTCAGGGACTTCTCACTATTCTGTTAAACATCAATGTGCCACCACCTTTCATGGTTACTATGGTACAAGATATTCTCACTTACAGTACACCCTCTTTGAATTCTATGGTTTTACATATTAGGACATAATAACAATCATCCATTACTTAGCAGTTCCAAAAATCAGGTAAATACAACCTCAGATGAAAAACAACATGACATACTACACCGTGTCCTGATTTATTTAACAAAAATGATGCCAAAATAAAAAAGCCATGTGTGAAAAACTAAGTACACCTTATGATTCAATAGCTTGTAGAACCGCCTTTAGCAGCAATAACTTGAAATAATCATTTTCTGTATGACTTTATCAGTCTCTCACATCATTGTGGAGGAATTTTAGCCTACTGTTCTTAACAACGTTGCTTCAGGTCATTGAGGTTTGCGGGCATTTGTTTATGCACAGCTCTCGTAAGGTCACGCCACAGCATTTCAATCAGGTTGAGGTCTGGACTTTGACTAGGCCATTGCAACACCTTGATTCATTTCTTGTTTAGCCATTCTGTTTTAGATTTGCTGGTATGCTTGGGATCATTCTCCTGTTGCATGACCCAATTTCGGCCAAGCTTTAGCTGTCTGACAGATTGCCTCACATTTGACTCTAGTATACTTTGCTATGCAGAGGAGTTCATGGTCGACTCAATGACTGCAAGGTTCCCAGGTCCTGTGGCTGCAAAACAAGCCTAAATCACCACTCCGCCACCATGCTTGACAGCTGGTAAGAGTTGTTTGTTTTGTGATGCTGTGTTTGGTTTTCTCCAAACGTGATGCTGTGCATTATAGTCAAACATCTCCACTTTGGTCTTGTCTGTCCAAAGGACATTGTTCCAGAAGTCTTGTGGTTTGTTCAGATGTAACTTTGCAAACCTAAGCCGTGGTGCCATGTTCTTTTTAGAGAGAAAAGGCTTTCTTCTGGCAACCCTTCCAAATAAACCATACTTGTTCAGTCTTTTCTAATTATACTGTCATGAACTTTAACATTTAACATGCTAACTGAGGTCTTTAGAGTCTGAGATGTAACTCTTGGGTTTTTTGCAATTTCTCTGAGCATTGCACGGTCTGACTTTGGGGTGAATTTGCTGGGATGTCAACTCCTGGGAAGATTGGTAACTGTCTTGAATGTTTTCTACTTTTGAATAATCCTTCTCACTGTAGAATGATGAACTTTAAATTGTTTAGAAATGGCCTTATAACCCTTCCCAGATTGATGGGCAGCAACAATTGCTTCTCTAAGATCATTGCTGATGTCTTTCCTCCTTGGCATTGTGTTAACACACACATCTGAATGTTCCAGACCAGCGAACTTCTAAAACTTTGGCTTTTATAGAGGTGGTCACACTTGATGATGATCAATTAATCAAGCTCATTTCATTAGCAGTACCTGTCTGCTACATAGCATCTTAATTCATATGGAAGCAGTAAGAGTGTACTTAGTTTTTCCCACATGGCTTCTCCATTTTGGCTTTATTTTTGTTAAATAAATCATGACCCGGTGTAATATGTCATGTGTTGTTGTTCACCTGAGGTTGTATTTACCTAATTTTTAGACCTGCTAAGGAACAGATGATTGTTATTATGTACTGAAATGTAAAACCATAGAATTCAAAGAGTGTGCACTTTCTTTTTCACACGAATGTATGTAGTGGCTTGAATAGAACAGTTTCTTGTTTGTATGGGGACTTCAACATGACTATTGACACAGAACTGGACTGAATGTTGGGTTGGACCACGGACGCTCCAATCTCTAGAAACAGATTCATAGGACTGATTATATGGGTTTGGTGGACACCTTACACCAGGGGAAGAGGGGATTTTCTTGTCACTGGGCCACCCTCAAAACTTTAACGCATATAGACTTTGTATTTGTTTCTAGACTCATGTGGAACCTAGCATACAGCTACTACTTTCTGCCAAAGTTTGCTTCTGATTACTCACTGCTGGTGTTCATGGCCCATTTGGGAGATGAATGCTTCCAAAGACTCCGGCAAATTCATCTGTTCTAGTTAATCATAGACCAAATCACTGATCAACATAGAGCTGATATTTTAGAATACTTCGAAATTAATGCTTGGTCAGCTGCACAGGAATTTATCTGGGATACCGCTATGGCTGCTGCTAGAGTTTCTTGAATTTCTCTGTTTTCATCGTACAAGAAAAAAAGAACCAGGTCAGGGAACTTGAGATGGTAGCAGAAGGTTTGGACTCCTTTAAAACATAATCGGCCATTCATCTGCCTCATCAAGATGTTTTTTCTGTCCAATTTTTCTTCATCTCTTCCAAAGTTCTCCAGTATTTTTCCTAAAATATACTTTATAACTACTGGCAAAATAACTACCGCCTTTTTGGTAGTCGGGGGGTGAGAAAGAATCAGACTATTGGCACTTAAATGCCCTAGTGTCAGAGGAGGGATCTTCCTCCCAGACTTTAATATTTACTTACCAGCCGAGGGTCAGTTTGCACTGGCTTACGTATTACCTCTCTGCACTCACACCTTTCCTAACTTGGAGGAGGCACACCACTGTAACAGATTTGAACTGTCACACTTACCACTATTGGGTAATCATCAGCAATCATCCCTGGCCCCCAGGCCATTTCTAAAATTTGGACCACTATATAGCACATTACTGAATACATAGAGCTGGATCCAAAAATTCCACTGTTTGGAGAGGCAGGATTTGAACAGTTGAGAAATCTTGATTTTGGCCCCATCTGAACTTCATATGGCATTATTAAACTTAGAAAGGTATATCAAGACAACAAGCTCAATACGTTTCAGCAATTAAATAAGTTCACCATCCCTCAAAGGCTTTTCTTTACCTACTTACATTTGCGACATGCATTGAGTGAACAATGGGACAGACATACTCCCATGATCTGAGTTCCCATTGCTCAAAGCAGCGCTAGTGAAATTCCATTTGACGCCAATATCGTTTTTCTACACCTGGTTGGAAAAAGGTGCTCTGACATCTGACTGTTCCTTGCACTCTAAATGGGAGGGCAACCTGGGTCAGCTGGGGGCCTGGGAATGGGAGACAGCTTTGAGACAACAATTGATTCAATGAAAAATCCTTCATAGGACCTCATATTCCTGTGATACTATTTCAAATCTGTAAAACTGGCAGTGTTAGATGAATTGTAGCCAAGTAATGGGCAACCAACAAAAAGGAGCAATAACTATGTCGCCTGGTTTAAAATGGTGACATTCTGATGCTGAGATATCAAAATGTTGAGTAACCAGGCGACATACTTGTATGTAATGTTGCAGAGAGGTGAAGGGATTAAGAGAAAAATTAGTTGTTTTGTTGGTCACATACAATTAACAAAACCTGGCTCTTTAAAACTATGAAGTTAACTCAAATTGTTCTCTGCGCCTCCATCTAGATCCAGCTGTATAGCACACCACAGACTGATACTCGTTACCATTCATGCTATGTAAGTGTGGCATTTTTAATGTGCCATATGTGACATATCAGAGAAGTACTTGTAGGCAAGTGTATGCTGGTCAGAGGTGCATGGTACAGTTTGAGTTAACTTCATAGGTTTAATGTTTCATAATAAAAGCAGCTCTAATTAATCATCATAGTATTTGGACTTTGGAGAGTGTTATTTCAATTCTGTCAGAGTTGTAGTTCAAGAGTAATTCAATGACAAACTGTCCCCTCCTGCCCCTTTTACTGATGTCACACTGTTCAGCTTGAGCAGAAGGGAGGTGCCCAAATAGACTGCAGAGAGGGACAATCTTCAATTAAGATAAGGGAAAAACCTGAGAAGCTTGTCAAGGGGGGCAGGGATTTCATTGTTTTCATAGGAATAAGAGTGTCCCCTTCTGTTATCTGTCTGGTCTTACAACCAGATTCACATCTGAGAAGAGATGGGTTACACTAGGTAAAAGGGGCGGGAGGGGGAAACTTTGCTTGTGAATATCTCATAAACCATAAAGGTTTGAGAGATAAGACATATCATTCTTCATGTTTTTTAATGCCTACAAAATAAAATAAAGTTAAAATGAAGTATTACTATCCCTTTAAAGAGCCAGGTCTTGTTTGGGACATACTTATATGCGACCAACAAAACGTCAAATTTTTCTCTTAACCTCTCTGCCACATTACACGCAAGTATGTCGCCTGGTTACATGACATTCTGATGTCTCAACATGAGAATGTCACCATTTGTAACCAGGTGACACAGTTTGTTGGCTGCCCATTTCTTGTAGACAATTCAAAAGTGAACCTCTTTTTTTCTATCTAATCTGCTCATGCCCAGTAATATGGACTTTCTGGAAACAGGTGATGGATTCCATTACCCTTGTTCTTCAGAGGCCTGTGCCTCTTGATCCTAAAACCTGTATTGTAGGAGTCCTTCCAGACCATTTAGGACCTAGCTCAGTTAACACTCTTCTCAGAGAATTATTGGCCATGGCGCAGAAAGTGGGGGCTATGATGTGGATGTCGTACAAACCACCTAACACCTCTGCTTGTATTAATCTCATGAACCACAGTGCCCCACATGATAAAAAATTATATCTAAACAGAGGCTCTCAGAAATTCTCTTATCTAGAATGCCTGGCTTGCATTTAACCTTATTCCTTGCATGCAATATGAGCATTCCAAGTGTGTCTTTATGATCAAGTAGTCTGTTTTTACACAGGGCTCTAATATTTTTTAAATATAATATCTCTTGAATGACCCTTTGGAAATACTGTTGGACTGTAAGGAGGTCAGTCCCTGTGGTGCTGGGGGTGATTTAACTGCTGCTGGGAGGAGGGAGGACTGGGTTCAGTGTTATATGTTTGTTTCAACTTAAAATGGACAATCAATGCTGTACCACTTTTTGATAGACTTTCTGTATTGGTTAAACCAGCTATATAAATCTACTTTTTGATTGCAATGAGTGTTACAACAGTGCATTGTCCTTAAAGGGATAGTAATGTTTCATAATAAAAGCAGCTCCAATTAATCATCATAGTATTTGGACTTTGGAAAGTGTTATTTCAGTTCTGTCAGAGTTGTAGTTCAAGAGTAATTCAATGACAAAGTATCTCCCTCCCGCCCCTTTTACTGATGTAACACTGCTCAGCCAGAGCAGAAGGGAGGTGCACAGGTAGATTGCAGAGAGGGACAATCTTCAATTAAGACAAGGGAAAAACCTGAAAAACTTGTCAAGGGGGTCAGGGTTTTCATTGTTGTCATAGGAAGAAGATTGTCCCCTGCTGATATCTGTCTGGTCTATGGACTGCATTCCACATCTGAGAAGAGATGGCTTACACTAGGTAAAAGGGGCTGGAGGGGAAACTTTGCTTGTTAATATCTCTGAAACCATAAAGGTTTGAGAGATAAGACGTATCGTTCTTCATGTTTTTTAACCCCTTAAGGACCGGCGGTCCTGGGACATTTCCGTCCCATAATAACCGCATAGGAGCACTTGGACGCGCCGGTACACGTGACCTGTCGCGTGTATCGGCGCGTTATTATGGGGCCTGATAGAGATCGCTCCGATCTTGGAGCGGTCAATTTCAGGCCCTATTTTTACTTACAGCGCTCCCGGTAGAGCGCTGTAAGTAAAAAGTACGTGACGTACTATGACCGTCATCGGTCCTTGAGTATTTCAAGGACCGTGACGGTCATAGTACGTCACATGTCGTTAAGGGGTTAATGTCTACAAAATAAAATAAAGATAAAACAAAGTATTACTATCCCTTTAATAAAAAGGAAGAGAAAGAAAATTCCCATCTGTGAAATGGGAAACATTTTTGCCATGTCATAATTGTTTTGCACCAGAATTTCTCCACTTGTTGTTAGGGTGTCAGCCTTAATGACTGAGAGATATGAAGTTGCTGACTGAATCTAAAATATTAAAACTCAGCTTGACTCATGTTGTAATTAATACAATATGGACTTCCTTTACTTTCTTTAACTGCATTCCTTCCTATCACAAAACCACATTAAGCAACGGACCTTAACAGAAAATTTGATCTTAAAGTGTACAACTCCCCCCTGTGGCAAACAAGAGCACTTTGACAGAAGAGAGGTAAAATGGAAAAACAAAATACACTACCACATTGTAGGGCTTTTCCTACTGAGTGTAACAAAGGCATTCCACTGGCAATTGCTTTATTCAAAGGCTAATGATACCTTAAGAATAAATTACTCCTGGGGGTTGATGCACTAAGGTTTGATGCTGTGGCAATGTGTCTGTCAAGCACATTGGGTTGGAGATGTAGACACACCATCATTTGGACTAAGAATTAAGTCTACAAGGGGAGGGAGAGAGAATGTCCTCATTAGCATGCAGGGTTGTTAAACTGCTGGTGATGTGGAAAGGATGCCCTAATGAGCAGAAAAAAAACACAGGCATTGAAACGTTGTCTTGGGGTACATGGAACCAGCATCTTAACCACTAGGTTACAGACAGTTTCTCTAGCTCCCTTTAACTTTTTTCTAACATCATCACCTATTCTATTGTATCCTATCTTCCTAGATCCAGAGATTATTTCTATTTAGCTTTTCAAGAAGACATATGTTCTCAGTCTGTTTCATGAACTCTGCCTTTAGATACAATTGTTTTACTCTTTCCCATTACGCCATATATAGCACATAAGTTGAAGGCATCGCCTGGATTTGTGGGAGGGGCTGCAGGCCTATATATACACAAAGGGCAACATCCCCTCCCACTGGGCTCTTCTGAACATAAGGCAGCCCAAGAATACATGTCACCGCTTTCTAAACAATTATTGGGAAAGCTCAGTAGGCCAACAGTTCATCTTTTTCTACCTCACTACTCCTCCCTCTTGTCTGAGAGTTTATTACTGATCAATCGGCTCT
Source organism: Rhinophrynus dorsalis (assembly GCA_037306005.1). Lineage (NCBI taxonomy): Eukaryota > Metazoa > Chordata > Amphibia > Anura > Rhinophrynidae > Rhinophrynus > Rhinophrynus dorsalis. The sequence continues at coordinate 326,953,127 of CM074720.1, read as the reverse complement.
AAGCACAATCACCATTCTCTTTCCCAGTACACCTTCTTTAACCCCATCCTCACATGGCTCCCAAGCAGTCTGCTTATATAACCGTTCTCTTACCCGCCACCTCCCTCACTTTAGACCTGTCCTCTCTTCTCAGCTCCGCTGCTTATATTTCACCCACTTTGGCATTTCAGTCTGTCATCTTCCTTCCTCCAGCAGCCACGTTCAAGGACAGATTCCTACCTACTAACAATATCTTATTTATTCCTCAGCTCAGGCTCCCTTATGCACAGGATGCCGACATCACATAGCTATCTACCATAAATTGTGATTTAAAGAGCAGTACATACTAATTAAATCTTAACATTGGTCATTATGGACTTCACAAAATTCAGTATCTCCTTCCTTTATCATCAAATCTGTTTTATTAAGTCCATCTGCTTTCCGCCATATAGAAGAATATAGTTATAGTTCTAATTATCTTTTACATTTTCCTGTCTTATTTGGATACTAATTCACTTATTGACTCCTACTTTCCTGTGCGTTCATTCACTTATTATTATAATTAATCACCATGATGATACATTCACATTTTATTAAGCAGTCTTATCCTTCCCACAAATATATTAAATATATTGTAGTGCAATTGCCAACATGTACTTATACAGCCCAATATGTAGCTAAAAGTTCCACGTCACAGTATAGCCATTGCCACCAAGCTCATCCACAACTCTAAGGATTAATCATTCTCAGGTTATTATGCTCTATTTTGTTTTAATTTTACACATTGGATTCCTTAATACAAAAAACAAACCCTTTCTTCTGATCCAGTTTGCCAGATCTCATTGGATAACTGTTTGAAGTATTCTTTTGTTCCCACGCTTTCATAAGTACTTTTTTTTTTTGTCCTACCCATCAAGCTGCCTCCACCGCACTTTACGAAGAGCATAGTTCACCCTCTCCTTTAAAGGGATAGTAATGTTTCATAATAAAAGCAGCTCTAATGAACCATCATAGTATTTGGATTTGGAGAGTGTTATTTCCCTCCCACCCCTTTTACTGATGTAACACTGCTCAGCCAGAGCAGAAGGGAGGTGCCCAGGTTGATTGCAGAGAGGGACAATCTTCAATTAAGGTAAGGGAAAAACCTGAAAAGCTTGTCAAGGGGGGCAGGGCTTCCATTGTTCTCATAGGAAGAAGATTGTCTCCTGCTGTTATCTGTCTGGTCTATGGACTGGATTCCACATCTGAGAAGAGATGGATTACACTAGGTAAAAGGGGCGAGAGGGGAAACTTTGCTTCTGAATATCTCTTAAACCATAAAGGTTTGAGAGATAAGACATATCGTTCTTCATGTTTTTTTAATACCTACAAAATAAAATAAAGATAAAACGAAGTATTACTATCCCTTTAACCAAAATATTAATTTAAAAAAATCTGCTTACATCTCATTTAGTTATACTGCTTTTGTAGGCCAGATCATCAGACCCCTTTGCACTAATCTATATACCAAACTTTAAGTCTCCAACTGTCTGGAGGGGGAAAGAGGAGTAGTACTAGAGAAAGGCAGAGATACTAACTTTCTTCTGGAGAAAGTATCAGCACCCTAGGACTTCAGCCATAAAGCCCATCTTGCTGTTAGTAGCCACATTCATGATAGCTAGATCATTAAAGAGCTTAGAATGAGAGACAGGCAACTCTTTTTTTTTTCAAGCTCAGACAATCAAATCCACATAATTCATGCCAAGAATACCATTGTGGCAGCCTTAACATTCTGACCAGTGACTGCAAACTTTCTTAGGGCTCCATTCATCTTGCACTCCATGGGATTTTTGAGGAAAGTACCATCTGTGACAGATACCTGTACTCAGACTGAGTAGCTCCGCCAGATCTGTGCTTCCTTAACCCAGGACAACACTCAGGAACTCCACCAGCCAGGAACCAGGATTATAGCTCCATTCACACAGTCACTTAGTCAAGACTCAGTGTAGGGAGAATGCACTTTGGATACAGCAAGCAGCCCCAAGCACCAAGCAGCACCAATGTAGGGGTTAGAATAAGAACTCATTTATTGTAGCACACACAGGGTTTATATACACACATAACTAGTGATCCACACATATTTGAATAAAATAGGATACAGGTGACTGCAAACCACATATGAAGAGACAATGGGGCCAGTGGTGGAGGGACACATACTACAAAGAGGCACAATGAGAACAATGGGAACAATACACAAGTTATACAATGGGAATAAACATACTGTGTTATGGAACAATGGGTAGGAGGCGACAGGATACAATGGTGCCAGACATGAGTGAATTAACTATACAATGGGACAATAGGTGTGCACATATGGGATAGAAAGGGCTGGGCTGCATACAATGGGAAGGGTAAACATGGGCACAAAAGGAGCTGTTCCCAATAGGAGCATGTTTTGCATGATCCACTCTTGCCTTTTGGAGGTCTGGGGGGCCCCAGACCTGATAAGGCTGGGAAAAGTGTTCACTGGGGAAACAGAGGAACCAGGAGGAAAGGGACAATTACCCCCCATTGACAGTGGTAGGGACTCAGGGGTAACTCCACGCATAAGGGTAAAATCCAAATGTGGTTCCTCACAAACAGTCAGGATGGCCCTGTTCCCATGACACCATCCTCTAAAGGAAGCAAGGTTCTCTTGGCCAAGTGTTCAATAGATGCATTGATTTTTGGAGGAGTGGTGCAAGCGCTGACATCTTCAATCACTATAAGGATACATCTTCGAAAATCTAAATGGCTTCTTTCCAATGTTTCATTTGGATTAAACCAAAAATTGGAGTAGATTTCTTGTTGCCCAAAAAGAGGTGTCCATGGCAAGTCCTGATGTGATCCTGTCAAAATGTTTTTCAGGGTAGATCCATCTTACCAAGGTTAAAAGGCACCAGAAGTTTCAATTATCGCACCTTCAGAAGAGAAGTCCAATTCAGGATCCAGAAGACTAGGATCTGCAATTTCCTCTTCCTCACAATGAGAGGTACCTTCCCCATGGTCCAAATGAGGTCTCTTTGTGGAGGATCCATTTCTCTGCATAGCTCTGAAGGTTTGATTGGAGACCTTCATCCAAACTCACTCATGAAATAGAGAAAGCATAGCGTTCCCAACTGGTTTACTCATGCAGTTTGGGCAAAGCTTGGTAGGATATGAAGTCACAATTGTTTTAGGAGGCCCTTTACCCTCCTTTAAGGAAGACTCTAAGGGGAGGGAGTCTTATCCTTAGAAAAAAATCTGATATGCTAAAGGAAAAAAGCCTAAGTAACAAACCGTATGAAAAAGGAGGCTTATCATTCTTTAAATATGGGTCCAGGAATTGAAGTTGTGGCATGTTGTCATGTTCTGCCTTTTTTCTGCCTTTGCTTGGGATTCTCTTGTCTGGTATGACTTATTTGCTGGATCCTGGAGTCAATGCTGGTGGGAGATCAAAGCTTTCCAGTTCGTGACCCATAATTCCTGCCTAGTTCCAGAGTATGTACCTTGTGTCTTGACCCGGTTTTCTCTTCTACTTCTCTCCTGCTCTACAATCTAGTACCATGCTTGTTTTATATGCTGTTACAGACTTTGGCTCAATTTGGCCATTCTTCTGCCTGCTGCCTTGCTCGCCTATTTGGTGTTTTACCATATTTTTCTTTAGCAGATCAATTTGTTACGTTATATCCCCAAAGTAACACTTTGTTTGGCGTTCACTATATATTTTTTTCTTATAACACGCCTCTATACGTCTTGGATTGGCCACAATATAAAATAAAAAAACAGGGAAAGCTTCTCCCACCAATCAGACACTCTCTGAAGAAGGCGCACATAGAGCGCAGAAACGCGTCAGAGTCTGAACCCACATGCACCACGGAGACGCCAGAACTGTGTAAACAACGCTGGGACGGAGGAACAATATCGAGGTCGGCAAGCCAAGCTGGGACCCAATAACGGATATCGGGGTTGGAAGTGAAGGTGCTCCAACGGAAAAAGCAATATTAAGATCCGTTGTACTGGGATCCAGCAACAGATATCGGGACTTGGAGCGAAAGTGCTCTACACGGAGGGAGAAAATGAGCAATCACACTGAGCTGTACTCCAACAGATACGCTTGAACGTTTCAAGGATACAAAGCAAGAGACCACCCAAACTAGATCGAGGGACTCTGGCTGAGCTCTACTATAGTGTATGGAAGCAAGCTAAATAAGAGTCCACTCTCTAGTAAGGGGCCATTTTTTCTTTATATCTAAGTATCTCACTGCTAGTTTGAATATTTACCCCTCCAGTAACTCACCCTATGGGTTTTTTACCCTTTTTACTGACCTCTAGTTCCCAGCAATAAGACTTAAACTGGCTCTCTGTTATATGATATATTTTATGATATACAATCTTATATGTTTTCATGTTTTTATCTAATTGTGTATTTATCATTTTTCTATAGAAACTGTCAGAATTATATCATTTTAATGCTTATTTTTATTTTAAATAAATTTTTATGTATACACTTTAATAAATCACTACACTTAGATAGTTGTTGCGCTGTCTCTTCCCTACCCCTGTCAGCCAAGGATCACTTCAGATTTCTTCATGAAGAGGTAATAATTCTGGCGACTAGCGCTACTAAGCAGCTAGTCACCAGATAGGGAATTATTAAAGACAAGGTTTGTTAGCAGTGTTAGTTTCGCTTTAAAAGTAAGTGCATATTATTGAACTTGATTGGACCTTTTCCCTTTTCCTTATATATACTTTGGAGCGGTTCTGAAGAAGGAACGTCTCCAAGCAATAGAGAGAATATTTATTCCTATAAGGTCAATGATATTGTATTTATATTTGTACAATAAGTGAATTGTAACTGTGGGATCACCTGAATAAACGTGTATTTATTGTTGTTGCATAGCTATTAGAGTAAGATAGTAATTTGGGCAGAAGCTATTTAGTTACTGGTATAAAATATTATATACACAATCAATACACAGCATCGGAATCCCTACACATTCTGGGCCATAGAAAGGTAGCCAGCTGGGGCCTTCCCTGCAGTATACCCTAATGTTTTTAGTTGCTGGGTTTTCTGTTATTGTAGATCAGCTTATCAGTGTGACTTCTTTGTGAGGCTTCTTCTTCACAGAGTGTAATTAGTCATCTTAAATTGGGTGCACCAGCTTTGCTTACATTTTGATCACACCATGACTGCTGATCTTTTGGATAGTAGTACAGCAAGGGGCTAGGCTTGAGCAGCACTGTGCCCAGATCAAACAAGTGGACTGTAAGTTGGATTCCATTGCTAACATGTGGCAACGTATTCAGCAGTGTTTTGAAGCAACCATAACCTCTTCAGCCACCTCTACTGGGGTACCAGCTGCCATCACTGGTTCATTTTTATGGCCCTCCTACAGTGCCACGTGGCTCAATGTTATCTACACTTTCGTGGTCAGATAGAAGCCTATACATCCCACCAAGCCTGTATCACTTTATATCCCTGTTACAGGGTTCTGCCTTGTCCTGACTGATTTTGTCTGACTGATTCCTTCATCTCTGCCTTTCATCCCATTTGTTGACATGCCTGGACACTGGGCTATGGACGAGTCCACCATCTTGGACTCTCAGCAGGACTCTAGTTCTCTTCTACAGTAAGCCACAGAATTTCTGACACAGGAATATGATACGGAGTAGGGAGACAATTATCACAGTGCCCGTGATCTGGCCTGCTGGTGGCGCCTGTCTGGTTTCCACGGTTGGATGAGCAGCGGCATTGCTGGTCACTGCCAGCCTGACTGCAGGCCTTTCTGTTGTGAGCGCGTGTTACTATTGTCGAGCTCGATGTTCACCAATGATTGGCCGATTGATGTACCGCCTTCTCAGTTGGCCTTATATGCGGCCGGAAGACTGAGCTTCAGTGCCTTTTCGTGGTGTACCAGTGCATTTGCCTACTGTATTCTGCTCTCCATTGTGACCCTTGCCTGGCTGCTGACTCTGCTCCATGTATGAACCTTGGCCTTGTCTGACTACCCGCTTTGTGTATGAACCTTGGCTTTGTCTGACTACTGACTACTAGTAGCTACCAGTATAGGAGTAGCTGTAAAGCCCCTGGAAACAGAGGGAATTTCTCCTAGAATGTTAGAGTTACTAGAACGGCAACAGAGGCAGACTCTCCCTAGAATGCTAGGGTTACTAGACAGGCAACAGAGGCAGACTCTCCCTAGAACGCTAGGGTGACTGGACAGGCAACAGAGGCAGAATCTACCTAAAATGGTAGGGTGCCTGGACTGGCAACAGAAGCAGACTTTCCCTAGAACGCTAGGGTTACTAGACAGGCAACAGAGGCAGACTTTCCCTAGAATGTTAGTGTGACTGGACAGGCAACAGAGGCAGACTCTCCCTGGAACTCTAGGGTGACTGGACAGGCAACAGAGGCATAAAATCCCTAGAACACTAGGGTGACTGGACTGGCAACAGAGGCAGAATCTCCCTAGAACACCAGGGTGACTGGACAGGCAACAGAGGCAGAATCTCCCTAGAACACCAGGGTGACTGGACAGGCAACAGAGCCAGAATCTCCCTAGAACGCTAGGGTGACTGGACACACAACAGAGGCAGACTCTTCCTAGAACGCTAGGGTTACTGGACAGGCAACAGAGGCAGATTCTCCCTAGAACCCTAGGGTAATCAATGGCACAGTACAGGATGGTAGGCAACGGGAAGGCCAGTAACACGGACTGATGCAACTGTACACCTCTAGTAAGGAGGAATCACCAAGGCACCGAGAGTGCTAGCGGAGATAATAGGCCAGTGGTAAGGAGGATAGACTATCAGCCATAGCCGGAAGGCAATCAGTCCAGACAGGAGTAGAACGGAGTGCGTAGTCAGTCAGAGCCAGGAGTCAAATCGGAACGGGTAGTCAGCCAGAGCCAGGAGTCAGATCAGAGCGGGTAGTCAGCCAGAGCCAGGAGTCAAACCAGAACGGGTAGTCAGCCAGAGCCAGGAGTCACACCGGAACAGAGTGCAGTCAGGGATCAAGCGGACCCGAAGTCAGACGAAACCAGGAGTCATACACGGGAATCAAGCATCAGAATCACAAGAGCTATAGCGCACAGGTACACCACGAGGGCAAGCTAGTAGTGGCAGGCTGAGGCCTTTAAGGCCTAGCAAGTAGGTGGAGACTGACTCTGGCAACAATCAGTAGCCTATAAGAATAGCAAATGTGTTACAGCGCGACAACCAGGAAGTAAAGAATGTTGCCTGCATACACAGATGCTGGAGGCAATCTTCAAACGCTCTTCAGGGCCATAGCCCTTCCAATGTATAAGATACTGAATGCGCCCACAGACTCTACGGGAGTCCAGAATGCTTTGGATTTCATACTCCTCTTGATCTGCAACTCTCATGGGAGCAGGACGGACTGGAGCTGAGGTATACTGGTTGCAGACCAAGGGCTTTAACAGGGAAACATGGAATACGTTGTGAATGTGCATACCCACAGGAAGGTCCAAGGCATAAGTGACAGGGTTCACTCTGTGAAGTACCCGGTATGGACCTACAAAACGTGGAGCCAGCTTATTGCAAGGTTCTTGGAGATTCAGGTTTCTGGTGGACAGCCACAGTCTATCCCCAACTTGGAAAACAGGAGCAGGATGCCTCCTGCAGTCTGGATGCCTCTGATAGTGCTCTGAGGACCTTCGTAGGGTATTCTGAACCTGTGCCCATGTGAAACGGAGCTGCCTAATATGCTCATCCAGAGCTGGAATGTCTTGCGGATGAAAGGAGTTCAGGAGCAGCGATGGTTGGAACCCATGGTTGATCAGGAAGGGAGAGCTCCTGGACGAGGAGTCAGCCCAGTTAGCATGATGGTCAGAGATAAAACATCGCAAGAATTGTTCAAACCCCTGGTTGGATCTTTCAGCAGCACCATTCGTCTGGGGGTGGTAGGCCGAGGAAAATGACAGTTTGATGCCCATCTGGTCACAGAAGGCCCTCCAGAACCTAGACACAAACTGACTCCCACGGTCAGAGACCAATACCTTGGGTACTCCGTGGAGTTGGAACACCTCTATAGCAAACACCACAGCCAATTCTTTGGAGGAAGGTAGTCCCTGGAGAGGGATGAAATGAGCCATTTTGGAGAAACGGTCCACTATCATTAGTATGACCGTACACCCCTTGGACACTGGCAGCTCCACCATAAAATCTATGGATACGTGTGACCAAGGGCGCTCACCATTTGGAACTGTCTGGAGCAACTCCAAAGGAAGCACGAGCAAAAACCGAACAGGCTTCTGCAAAAGCTGTACAATCTGCTTTTAGACTGGGTCACCAAAAGAGCTGAGATACAGACCAGATCAGTTGGTCACGACCAATATGTCCAGCTGCCCACGAGGAGTGGTAAGTCTCCAGCAGTTTGGTACGGAGAGGCTCGGCTACGAAACATTTGCCACTAGGTTCTTCTGCTGGAGCACCACCCTGGGAAGCCAAGATCTCCTTGCCTAATGGAGATGTGATACTAGTGCATATGGTAGACAATATGAGATCTGGGGGAATAATAGGCACAGGTGCACTCTCAGTCTCACAGTCCGGCCCAAACTGCCTAGACAGAGCGTCAGCTCAAACGTTCTTGGACCCTGGAAGATATGAGACAAATTTAAATCTGAACAGGAACAGTGCCCACCTGGCCTATCGTGGCGACAGTCTCTTAGCCTCAGACAAGTATGTCAAATTCTTATGATCTGTCAAGATCAGGATTGGAGCATTCGTCCCCTCCAGGAGGTGACGCCATTCACGGAGAGTGAGAATAATGGCCAACAAATTGCGATCGCCTATGTCATATAGGCTCTGGGCCTTAGTCATCTTTTTAGAAAAGAACCCACAAGGCATGAGGGTCTTACCAGGCTTGGGTCTTTGGGACAACACTACCCCCACTTCCGTCTCTGATGCATCCACCTCCAGGGTAAAGGGCAAGGCAGGGTTAGGATGCGACAATACTGGAGCCACAGCAAATGCAGACGTCAAAGCTTCAAAAGCCTTGTTGGCCTCAGGGGAACAAGCCGAGGAATTAGCCCCTTTATGCGTCAGGTCAGTCAATGATTTGACTACTGTAGAAAAATTCTGTATGAATTTTCTGTAATAGTTTGCGAATCCTAAAAATCTCAGTATGGCCTTCAGGCCCACTGGATGCATCCACTGCAATACTGCCAAGAGTTTCTCTTGATCCATAGCAATGCCGTCAGCAGAGATTACATACCCCAGAAATGGCACTCAGTCTTCATGGAATTCACATTTTTCAAGTTTACAATATAGTTTGTTTTCTCTCAGTTTTTGCAACACAGTAGCAACATCTCTCCAATGTGTTTCAAGGTCAGGAGAGTGTATCAGGATATCATCCAAGTAAACTACTACACAGGACTGTAGCAGATCTCTTAGAACATCGTTTATAAACTCTTGGAATACCACTGGCTCATTGCACAGTCCAAAGGGCATGACTAAATACTCATAATGGCCACTATGTGTATTGAAAGCAGATTTCCACTCATCGCCTTCTTCGATACGGATTAGGTTACAGGATGTCCGTAAATCGAGCTTCGGGAAGACTGAGGAGCCCTTCAAGCGGTCAAACAACTCGGTTATCAATGGAATGGGGTATGCATTTTTTACCATCAGCTTATTTAGACCTCTATAGTCAATACAGGGTCTAAGCTCCCCGCTTTTTTTCTTTACAAAGAAGAATCCTGCCACTGCGGGCAAGGAAGACTTCCTGATAATTCTGCTAGCCAAGGCATCAGAAATGTACTCCTCCATAGCTTGGTTCTCCTCCACTGACAAAGGGTAGGTGTGACCTTTAGGAGGTATCGTGCCTGGCATCAAATCAGTAGCATAGTCGTATGCCCTATTCTCCGGCAAAGTGCTAGCCTCCCCCTTACTGAATACCTCACTGAACGACTGGTACTCTGAGGGTATAGAGGGGTAGGTACACAAAATCTTAGTGGGATGCTGTAGACAAGACTTCTGACAGTAATCGGACCAAGATATAATATCACAGGTTTTCCAGTCCATGCTGGGGTTGTGTCTGAAGCCAAAGAAACCCCAGAATGACTGCGTAATGTGGAGACTGAATGACTTGAAATTGTAGGGTGTCCACGTGGAGAGCTCCTACTTTGAGAGACAGCGGATAGGTCTCATGAGTAACATGGGATGGTACTAGCAGTCTACCACTGATCGCATCCACAGCCAATGGAGAAACTTGAGGCACTAAGGGAAAATACCGTTTAGCGAATTTGCCATCAATAAAGTAGCCTGCAGCTCCTGAATCAATCAGGGCTGGAGTCGCAACAGAGGAAGTTGCCCAAGAGATTGCCACCTGTAGGATGGGCTTCTTCTGTTCTGGGTCTGGGGACTGATTTACGCCACCAAGGATCTGTCCCCTCAGGGATCCTAGGTGCGTGCGTTTCCTGGACTTATCGGACAGGCCTATAACATATGTCCAGCCTTACCGCAGTACAGGTATAGACCTTGTTCATGACAGAAGGACAGCTCCTCCCTGGACAAGCATGTGAAACCGACTTGCATAGGCTCAGCCCTACTGACCTCCGTATTAGGTGACTTGGGAAGTGAGTGAGGCATAGGTGGGAACTCCCAGTTAGTCACTGGTCGAGACTCAAGCCTTGGCTTGTGGTTCTTAAATGAGGATCTTTCTCTAATGCGGGTATCAATCAGTATAGTAAAGGAGACAAACAGATCTAGATCCTCTTGCAGTTCACGGGCAGCTGTCACATCTGTAATGGTACCACTAAGCCCTTGAGAGAAGGCCACCAACAGAGCCTACCTCTGCCGCTAGTGTACGAAATTCAACAGCGTATTTTGCTACTGTACGGGCGCCCTGGCGAATGGTTATTAATTTTTTTGTGGCAGAGGTTGCTTCTTTAACTCTGGAAAGCATTAGGCACTAATTCCAAACAAATTCCGAGCTGAATTATGAATCAACAGCACAACGTGGGTTCCCCATCATATCTTAGAGGGAGTGGAGCGGCTCCAGACAACCCTCTATAACTTGTGTTTTCCACCTGAGTGGTTACTACCGATGCTGAAAAAGAGGAGGCCACCTGTAGTTGCACAGGCATATTGAGATGCGCTGGACGGTTAAGGAGCTTCTGCATCGCCATAGACAACTGGTCAATACATTCCATTCTGGAAAGGATATTAGGCAACTGTCGGCTACCAGCATCTGTACTTTCAGAGTTCATGGCCCTTTCGTACTGTCACGGAGTGACTTAGGAATAACACCACTGACAAGTACAGATATGGTAAAACAATGATCTTTATTAGGAATAGCACAATAAAAAAATAAATAGCACTTCCCCAAAATTCACAGGGCCAGATATGAGGACAGTGACTGGACACTTCCTCAACCTTCACAGGGCAGGTTAGACAAGGACAGGATCACCTGACTGGAGGCAGATAGAGTACCACTCTGACTGCCGGTAAGCTCTAGTAGCAAGGATGGTAGTAGCTACTAGTATAGGAGCAGCTGTAAAGCCCCTGGAAACAGAGGGAATTTCCCCTAGAACGCTAGGGTTACTAGACAGGCAACAGAGGCAGACTCTCCCTAGAACGCTAGGGTTACTAGACACGCAACAGAGGCAGACTCTCCCTAGAACGCTAGGGTGACTGGACAGGCAACAGAGGCAGACTCTCCCTAGAATGCTAGGGTGACTGGACAGGCAACAGAGGCAGACTCTCCCTAGAATGCTAGGGTGACTGGACAGGCAACAGAGGCAGACTCTCCCTAGAACACTAGGGTGGCTGGACAGGCAACAGAGGCAGACTCTCCCTAGAACCCTAGGGTAACCAATGGCACAGTACAGGATGGTAGGCAACGGGAAGGCCAGTAACACAGACTGTCGCAACTGTACACTGCTAGTAAGGAGGAATCACCAAGGCACTGAGAGTGCTAGCGGAGATAGTAAGCCAATGGTAAGGAGGATAGACTATCAGCCGTAGCCAGAAGGCAATCAGTCCAGCCAGGAGTAGAACAGAGCACGTAGTCAGCCAGAGCCAGGAGTCAAACTGGAACGGGTAGTCAGCCATAGCCAGGAGTCACACCGGAACGGAGAGCAGTCAGGGATCAAGCGGACAAAGTCAGACGAAACCAGGAGTCATACACGGGAATCAAGCATCAGAATCACAAAAGCTATAGCGCACAGGTACACCACAAAAGGGCAAGCTAGTAGTGGCAGGCTGAGGCCTTTAAGACCTAGCAAGTAGGCGGAGACTGACTCTGGCAACAAGCAGTAGCCTATAAGAATAGCGAATGTGTTACAGAGTGACAACCAGGAAGTAAAGAATGTCGTCTGCACACACAGACGCTGGAGGCAATCACGGGAACCATGATACCCTGTCTGACTACCTCTCCGTGTGGCCTCGGGTTAGTCTGTTGCCTCCCAGGTATTGCCATCTTTCTGGGTATTCCATGGGTATTGGCCTTGGACCCTAGCGTCCTAGGGTATCGCTTGTCTGCCTTGGACCCTAGCGTTCTAGTGTTCCGTGTAGCCTCCTATCAGCCACCCTCGCTCCATCTCGTGTAGGTTGCATTCACTCTCCTGTAGAGAACTGTAGGCTAGGTTCTCTTCCATCTGCTTTACCTTTCCTAGTAGTGCAGGCTAGGTTAGTGTTCAGCCCTTGGGTAATGGGCTGTAGCACTGTCCTCACGCCTGACCCTGGGTAGGGTTGGGGAAGTGCTTTATCTGTATTTTTCCTTAATAAAGTGGTGTTGATCTTACTGTACCTGTATTGTGTTCTTATTTACCTGAGCCACCATGACAGTACAAAAGGGCCATGAGTACTGAAGGTACAGGCAACCCACAGGCTCCTAACATTCTGGCCAGAATGGACATACAGTACCAACACATTGATCAGTCATCATTGGCTACGCAAATGCTCCTTAACCGTACGGTGCACCTTGATAGGGCTACCTAGCAAACGGTGGCCTCCCCAGACTCGGCACCAACTGTGCTCGCAAACCCTGAGACTAGTGCTGCTCAAGGGTTGTCTGGATCTGCTCCATTCCCTCAACACTACGAAGGGGAGCTTATTGTCTGTCTTGGGTTCCTTAACCAATTGGGCATTTTCCTGGAGTTGGTACCTCATGCGTTCCCGAATGAACGAAGCACGGTTGGCTTCGTGATTTCGCTTTTGTCAGGTAAGGCTTTAGCATGGGCCAATCTTTCATGGGAAATGGAGAAACCCATAATTTCTAACTTTATGGAATTTGTGGCCGTATTCTGTAGGGTCTTTGATGTTCAAGCCCAGGCAGTTTCAGCAGCCAAACAACTCATGACTATCCGCCAGGGCGCACGCAAGGTAGCTGAGTATGCAATCGAATTCAGTACTCTGGTGGCAGAAGTGGGCTGGAACAACGAGGAACTAGTGGCCGCTTTCTCGCAAGGTTTCAGTGACTCGATTAAGGATGAGACTGCAGTCCGTGAGCTGCCGGGAGGTCTGGACGAACTCATTACCTTTTCTATCCTGATTGATACCAGGGTTAGAGAGAGACCTTCATTCAGGGAACGGATGCATAGGTCTTCGTTTCGATTGGCACCTAACTTTACGCTCCCACCCAGTCCTCCCTCGCCTCCCATTCCTCCTGGTTCTGAGCCTGATAGGGATGAGCCTATGCAGCTAGGGTTCACACACCTCTCGGTGGAGGAGAGGGCTTTCCGTCGGAGAGAGGGCCTTTGTTTATACTGTGGCAAAACGGTTCACTTATTGTGGTCATGTCCCGGCCGGCTAGGAAATGCCTGTACCTAGGGTCATGTCGGGGACAGATCCTGGGTGGAGTTTTACAGTCCCTGGAGACCCTGCAAGGGAAACAAATGCTGGAGGTGGTACTGTCTTGGGCCGCATCATCGGTGATTGCCCCAGCCTTACATGACTCATAAGGGATCAAATCCGACTGGCTGGTCTCCCTGCACTCTTCAGGCCTTCAAGAGTCTGAAATCTGCCTTTGCTAAGACTCCGATCTTGTCCCATTCGAATCCCACCCTGCCCTTTACCCTAGAGGTTGATGCGTCTGAGTCAGGAGTAGGCACCCCCCTGTCCCAGTGCTCGGCTCCTGTAAAAACCCTGCTTCCTTGTGGGTTTTTTCTAAAAAATTGTCTAAGGCAGAGAGGCTGTATGACACTGGCGATCTTGAATTGCTGGCCATTATTGTCATCCTATGAGAATGGCGGTATCTCCTGGAGGGGACTAGTTCCCCAATTCTGATTCTCTCGGATCACAAGAATCTGACATAGCTATCTGAGGTCTGCAGGCTAGATGGGCCCTTTTTCTTTCTAGATTTAATTATGTGGTCTTGTATCTCACTGGTACGAAGAATATTAGAGCTGATGCTCTTTCCCAGCAGGTTTGATCCTGAGCCTGAGAGTACTCCTGTTCCTATCATTCCCAGGGCTGGATTTGTAATTAGGCAGAGTAGGCATCTGCCTACAGGCACACACCACAGAGGGGCTCCTGTCATTCGGATCCCCCGCTTGGCGCCCATGGCCCACAACAACATGGTGAGGTCTCAGTCTATGCCTTCTTCGGCACAGTCTTGTAACTGATGTGAGCTCCCTTGTCGGCTCCTTAGTAATGCAGAGAGCTGGGAGATTACATCATCTCCCAGCGATCTGCATTACTGAAGAGAAGACCGCGTGGGAGCTCCAACAATTGTAGCTCTGTGTACAAGGAGGAGACACAGACAGACCTCTCCTCTTCAGGGTAGGAAATGGACACGGGGGCAATATGGAGATGATGGGAGCACTGTGAGGGGCAATATGGAGATGATCATGGGGGCAATGTGAGGGGCAATATGGAAGTGATCATGGGGCAATGTCAAGGGCAATATGGAGATGATGGGGGCAATGTGAGGGGATATGGAGATGATGGGGGCACTGTGAAGGGCAATATGGAGATGATCATGGGGGCACTGTGAGGCGCAATATGGAGATGACCATGGGAGCAATGTGAGGGGCAATATGGAAATGATAATGGGAGCAATGGGAGGGGATATGGAGATGATGGGGGCACTGTGAGGGGCAATATGGAGATGATGGGGGCACTGTGAGGGGGCAAAATGGAGATGATCATGGGGACAATATGGAGATGATCATGGGGGCAATATGGAGATGATCATGGGGGCTAGTTGAAGA
Organism: Rhinophrynus dorsalis; assembly: GCA_037306005.1. Taxonomy (NCBI): domain Eukaryota; kingdom Metazoa; phylum Chordata; class Amphibia; order Anura; family Rhinophrynidae; genus Rhinophrynus; species Rhinophrynus dorsalis. The sequence continues at coordinate 326,937,972 of CM074720.1, read as the reverse complement.
TGATGGGGTGGAAGTTGGAGCTGATGAGGGCAATGTGGAGATGATGGGGGCAATGTGAGGGCAATATGGAGCTGATAGGGGCAATGTGGAGATTAGGGGCATTGTGGAGATGGCAAATCGGGGGGGGGGGGCACTTCAGATTTCTGTGCCTACAGGCTCCTGAGAAGTAAATCCAGCCCTGATCATTCCATCCGATTTTATTTTGGCTACCATACGGACCGGTATTACCTCACCCCTGGGAGAGGAGATTTTGGCCTCTCAAGCTTCTGCTCCCGTGGATAAGCCTAGTGGTAAATGTTTTGTGCCTGAGCCCCTTTGCACCATATTACTGGAGACATATCACTCCTTGAAAGCTGCAGGTCACATTGGGCGTGACCAATTGATATGGTCCATTTCTCAGATCTTTTGGTGGCCCAGCTTGAGAGCTGACTGCTCTGCATTTGTTGCTGCTTGTTCCACATGTGCTCGTACCAAGACCCTTAGACATCTTCTGGTGGGTCTACTTCAAACAGTTCCTAATGGTGAGTGCCCTTGGTCACACTTGTCCATCGATTTTATGGTCGACATACCCGCTTCCAAGGGATACATGGTCATCCTAATGATCGTTGATCGGTTTTCACTTTGTACCTATTAAGGGACTTCCTTCCTCCAGGGAGTTGGCCGAGGTCTTTACCAGGGAGATGTTTCGGTTCCCCGGAGTGCCCAAGGTGTTGGTCTCGGATCGAGGGAGCCAGTTCGTATCCCGTTTCTGGAGGTCTTTCTGTGGTCAGATGGGTATCCAACTCTCTTTCTCCTCTGCCTACCATCCCCAGTCAAACGGTGCTGCTGAGAGATCCAACCAAGGTTTGGAACAGTTTCTACACTGCTTCATTTCAGACCATCATGATAATTGGCCGACCTTGTTACCATGGGCTGAGTTTGCCAGGAATTATGCCGTGAACTCCTCATCTCAGAATTCTCCATTTTTGATCAATTATGGTTTTCAACCATCTTTGCTGCCCGAGTCCTTTGAGGCACAAGACATCCCGGCTCTGGATGAGCATTTTAGGCAACTCCGCTCCACTTGGGTACGGATTCAGAGAGCCTTACAGAGGTCCACGCAGCAATATCAGAGACACGCAGACCGTTGACGACTTCCTGGTCTGGTCTTTAAAGTGGGGGAGAGGAAATGGTTATCTTCTCGTAATCTGAATCTCCAAGTACCCTGTAGGAAACTGGACCCTCGTTTTGCTGGTCACTGCCGGCCTAACTGCTGGCCTCTCTGTTGTGACATCATGCTCGCTATTTTGTACCTTCACCACTGATTGGCTGATTGCTGTCCCACCTTCTCAGTTGGCCTTATATGCGGCCGGAAGACTGAGCTTCAGTGCCCTTTTGTGGTGTACCAGTGTGTTTGCCTACTGTATTCTGTGCTCCGTTGTGAACTTTGGCCTTGTCTGACTACCTGCTCCGTGTTTGAACCTTGGCCTTGTCTGACTGCCCAATCTGTGTATGAACCTATGCCTAGTCTGACTACCCGCTCCATGTATGAACCTTGGCCTTGCCTGACTACCCACTGCATGTATGAACCCTGACCTTGCCTGACTACCCGCTCCATGTATGAACTTTGGCGTTGTCTGACTACTCGCTCTGAGCTTGTCCTGGGCCTTGTCTGTGTAACGTGACGCCTTGTATCATAAGCTGGATACCTCTTTTATAGTTCCCTTCTCCCTCAGAATAACAATCCAATAGTAAACTGACCCTCCTGTTCCCAAACATCAGCCGAGACTTGATGAAGGGAAGAACTCTCTTTTATTGACTCAAACACACAGCTTATATATACTACAGAGACTCTTATCTAGATCAGCATGCAAACGAATACTTGGGACAGTGTTTCTATGCTTGACCAATCAGTTACCAGCATCCTTATCAGGATAAGAATGCAGATTAAGACTTGAAATCATACATTCTTAACTGGCTCATCAATAACCTCCTCTGATTGGTCAAGGAAGCACAGCAGGAATCAATTAACATTCCTTAGCACAGCACTGTAGTAAAGTGGAAGCCAAGCCCAACCCCCACCATCTCTGCATTCCAGCAATGTATTCAAAGCAACTATGGCTCAGCTCAGTCTATGGTTGTCTTTTGGGTAGAAATAGTCTGAAGACATGAGATCCCATATCCCTAACACACCAATATCTCCCATGGTTGCCACAGTTCCGTCACATATCTCCCCCTTGTCCACCTCCGACAGCCACAGCATGATCCACACGGGTCAGCTCGCTGCTGTCCGGAGTGGACACATAATCTGTTAGTGCCATGTCCACAACAGTACTTGTCCCAAAAGTCTTGTCCCCAGCCAGCCCCTACAGTCCTGGGGTCTGGAAAGAAAAAACGAGCCCCTTGTCCGGGGCCAGGAGTAAAACTGGGGTCCTTGGCCCTGGGCCAGGGAAACGTGTACCTCTTGGTCCTGGCTATCACCAAGTTGGGAGGCCTCTCCTGGGCCAGGCTCCAGGCAGAGCTGGGGTCAGACCCTCCTGGGTCTGGGTCCAGTGGCTCAGGGTCCATAGCCAGTCTATAAGGTGGACCTCCTTTTGGCAACAGTGTCTCTGGGTTCCCAATGGCCTGGGGGTCACCCTGGTGGACGCTGGGGACATCTCCCCCTTTTGGTTGGGCAAGTACCCCACGGGAACAGGAGAGGATGCTGCTCTCACTCTCCTGGGCTGAGGCAACATCCAAAGGGCTACTGGAAACACTGGGGACTCTTTTGCTCAGGGTTGGGGCATCCAGAAGACCGGTAAGGAGCACACTCCCACTCACCAATCCAGGACAAACAGACTGTGGGCTGCTGGAAAAACTGGGGCAACTCCCAACTTCCTTAGGGAGCACGGTGGTCCCCCTCCCTCGGGCTGGATCAACAGTTGGCCTGGTGGGGAATGATTTCCCACCCACCAGGCTGGGGTCAAAAGATCCAGGGGCAACAAGGGTATCCCTGGTGAGGACCGTGGTCCCACTCACCAAGGCTGGGGTATCAGGACAAGGGGCAACAGGCTTTGGACTGCTGATGAGGACTGTTGTCCCACTCATCACAGCCAAGGTTTTGCAGGGTCTGGTGGGCTCGCTCCCACCCACCGGTTCACAGTCTACAGGGACAGCACAAGGGGCAGCAGCACTGCATTGTGGCAGTCTGCTGGGGTCCTCTTCTTCCAGGCAACAAACTCCAAGGCCATTCTCTGCCTTGAGGAAGACCGCAATCCCATTCCTCAGGGCCATAACATCCGCGCCCCTGGAGAGCACACATTTCTCTTTCTCCAGGGCAGTATCCAATAACAAAGGGGAAGGACAGGGGCTGCTGGTGGGGACCTGTGTCTCATCCACAGCAACATGGGTTTCGCAGGCCCTGGGGAGCTCGCTCCTACTCATCAGGCCAGGGTTCACAGGGGGGCTCGTGGGGAACGCATTCTCACCCACCAGTTCACAGTCCATAGGGTCAACACGAGGGCCAGCAGCACTGTTCTCCTTCAGTCTGCTAGGGTCCTCTTCTTTCAGGCCACAAACTCCAAGGCCATTCTCTCCCTTGAGGAAGACCGCAGTCCCATTCCTCAGGGCCATAACATCCGCACCCCTGGAGAGCACACATTGCTCCTTCTCCAGGGCAGTGTCCATTAACAAAGGGGAAGGACAGGGGCTGCTGGTGGGGACCTGATTCTCATCCACAGCAACAGGGGTTTCCCAGGCCCTGGGGAGCTCGCTCCTACTCACCAGGCCAGGGTTCACAGGGGGGCTGGTGGGGAACGCATTCCCACCCACCAGTTCACAGTCCATAGGGTCAACAAGAGGGCCAGCAGCACTGTTCTCCTTCAGTCTGCTAGGGTCCTCTACTTTCGGGTCACAAACTCCAAGGCCATTCTCTGCCTTGAGGAAGACCGCAGTCCCATTCCTCAGGGCCATAACATTCGCACCCCTGGAGAGCACACATTGCTCCTTCTCCAGGGCAGTGTCCATTAACAAAGGGGCCATCTTCTTGGGGCTGCTGGTGAGCTCTCTGTCACTCACAACAGTAGGAAAAACAGGGGAAGGGGCCAAATGTCCACCAGGGGGGACGGCTGTCCCACCCCCTGGTGCCGGGGCATTCTTGGGGCTGAGGAGCAGCGATTTCCCACTCCTCAGGTCCGGGGTAACAAAGGGGCTGGTGCGTATCACTGTCTCCCTCTCCCAGCATGGGGCAACCCAGGGGCTCTGGATGTCTTGAAAGTACTGTTGCTCGACCGACAGTTTAAGTTGGGCAATCGTCTCTTCCGACGGATTGGGTCCTAGGTGGGGAAGTAGATTCCTCATTCTCCACCCCACCGGGTCGCAGGACTCAAAGGACTGTTCGATTCCAAGGTCGGAGCCTCCATCCCAGGGTGGGTTGGTCAGCCAGGCCACGTCTTCCTGCGGTATAGTATATGGGGGGGCCGCCCGTGGTCCCGCCCCCGTATGCCTCGCAACTTTCTGTATAAGGCCTTGGTAGGCTCGCTCCAGATGCCACTCTTGCTCCACCAGGTCCTCCAGCTCCTCTGCTAGCTCAGGGATATTCTGGAACCCCATCATCTCCTCCCAGGCATTCCTGATTTCCCAAAACCTACTCTCCTCCTTGCTGCCAAAGTTGGGGTCAACACAGATGGCCTCCCATCCTACTCCTGGGCCGTTGTATCCATTGCCCACAACAGAACAACAGGGGCGGATCATGCTGTAATACTTGTGCTCCGCTTTCTCGTACAGGGCGATATACTGATCCTGTAGCTTACTTTCCACCTTCACAAAGCAGTCCATGCTGTCCTCCCAATCCCGCTGAGGATTGTCTCCCAGAACCGGCCATCGCAATGCCACCAGCTTCTCAATTCGTCTCCAGTTGGGCTTAACAGCTCCCACTGGTTCTAGATTTGCCTTGTTCCACAGGCAGGATCCCAGGTACCTCCCAATGCACTGGATACTAGTACTCCAAGTTCCAGGATATTCAAGTTGCTTTGGCCCTCCACAGGTTGGGGCCCCCTTGCACTCTGGACTCCAGCAGATCCTCCAGGGTTTTGCTAAGCCCACCACAATACTGCTTCCTCCGGTTCAGGTGAACCAACGCTCTATCCACTGCTCGCTGCGTTCCTGAGACCGGGGTCAAGCCAGTGGCTATATCTCCCCCTGGATGCTGGTCTCAGTTTCGCTGTTGCTCCATCCACTGCTCACTGTGTTGCTGAGACCGGGGTCATGCCAGCGGCTATATCTCCCCCTGGATGCTGGTCTCAGTTTCGCTGTTGCTCCATCCACTGCTCTCTGCGCTGCTGAGACCGGGGTCAAGCCAGCGGCTATATCTCCCCCTGGATGCTGGTCTCAGTTTCGCTGTTGCTCCATCCACTGCTCTCTGCGCTGCTGAGACCGGGGTCAAGCCAGCGGCTATATCTCCCCCTGGATGCTGGTCTCAGTTTCAGTTCCTTGGGATAAGCCGAATCCCACCGCTGCCACCAGTTGTAACGTGACGCCTTGTATCATAAGCTGGATACCTCTTTTATAGTTCCCTTCTCCCTCAGAATAACAATCCAATAGTAAACTGACCCTCCTGTTCCCAAACATCAGCCGAGACTTGATGAAGGGAAGAACTCTTTTTTATTGACTCAAACACACAGCTTATATATACTACAGAGACTCTTATCTAGATCAGCATGCAAACGAATACTTGGGACAGTGTTTCTATGCTTGACCAATCAGTCACCAGCATCCTTATCAGGATAAGAATGCAGATTAAGACTTGAAATCATACATTCTTAACTGGCTTATCAATAACCTCCTCTGATTGGTCAAGGAAGCACAGCAGGAATCAATTAACATTCCTTAGCACAGCACTGTAGTAAAGTGGAAGCCAAGCCCAACCCCCACCATCTCTGCATTCCAGCAATGAATTCAAAGCAACTATGTCTCAGCTCAGTCTATGGTTGTCTTTTGGGTAGAAATAGTCTGAAGACATGAGATCCCATATCCCTAACACACCAATATCTCCCATGGTTGCCACAGTTCCGTCACAGTCTGTATATCCACTCCATTATTAACCCGGCCTTGTCTGACTAACTCTCCGTGTGGCCTCGGGCTAGTCTGTTGCCTTCCAGGTATTGCCATGTTTCAGGGTATTCCGTGGGTAATGGCCTTGGACCCTAGCGTTCTAGGGTTCCATGTAGCCTCCCATCAGCCACCCTCGCTCCATCTTGGTAGGCTGCATTCACTCTCCTGTAGAGAACTGTAGGCTAGGTTCTCTTCCATCTGCTTTACCTTTCCTAGTAGCGCAGGCTAGGTTAGTGTTATGCCCTTGGGTAGTCCTCACTCCTGACCCGGGTAGGGTTAGGGAAGTGCTTTACCTGTATTTTTGTGTTGATCTTACTGTACCTGTCTTGTGTTCTTATTTACCTGAGCCACCATGACAACAATGCCTTGAAAGCCGCTTTTAGGAAGGCTTTATATAAAAGTGTCTGAAAGATGACTTGACCACATGGCCTATCCCAGATACATTGGAGGACCTCATTGCACTGTGCCACCTTGGAACGCAACAGAGTCGCCTTCCAATGAGTATCTCTTGTGCACCTTGCTCCCAAGCTCCAGGGCCCAGTTTCCACTTCTGATACAGCAGAGAGACCTATGGAGGTTGGACAAGTTTGCTGTCTTTCCGTAGGATAAGGCCACAAGACAGTCTCTTGGCTTATGTTTGTAATGGAAAAAAATCAAGACAAACAGAGCAAGACAGGCACCTCGAAACATGGTATTAAAGATATTTGCATGGAACAATACCCCTCACCCTAATGAAATCTATTTGCATAGAATAGAGGCTTCTCCTGCCTCTCAGTCTTTATGGGCAAACAGGCGGTTACATCAGCTCGCATGCTCGTAGTGTGTGTGTGTGTATGCAATAAAATAACGTTAACTCCGTAGGAGACAGGACAAGTGGAGCCACGAACAAACAACATGATGGAAAATATGCACAGAGCAGAGAGTGCCCCCAAGGGAAAAGCTACGATGAACTATCAGAAAAATAAAAAATAAAATATATACATAAAAATTAAAAAGGTAAGAAGAAAGCATCATCATAGGGAGATCTCTCAGAAGCAAGAGGCTATATCCACCTCCATATTGAGGCCACTAGGTCCCATGGTTCCCAAAGTGTATATCCACTATGCTTCTCTGGTACGCAACTTTTTAAATCCTCCATTAGTATTCTCTGGAATATGTTCCAGGTCAATAACTTTTAAATTATGAATTCCTCCTTTTGGGCAGCTGTAGAAGTGTTTAGAGATTCCACGGGTATTATCTTTTCTGCTGATTTTTCATCTGTTCATGGATACAGTTTTTGAGAGATCTTAAGATTAGTCCATTATACTTAGACCCACAGCCACATATCCACATATAAACCACATATCTTGTGTTGCAGTCTATATGTCCTTTTATGATGAAATCGTCTGTATTGGTAACATTAGAGAAAGAGGTATTCCCATGCATCAATTGATGCATCTGGTTTTAGGGCATTTAAATGTACTTGAAGAAGGTGGAAAGTGGTCCCACAGATTTATAATTTTGTTTGTGTTTTTAAATTATCACACTATTACTTATATATGTGTTTTCAGACAAAGCTGTTTTAGCAAACTTTTTAAATAAAAGTGGAGTTTTAATTGCCCATGTTACCTAATTAGTTCAAAGTACTGAACAAGTCTCTTTTCTCTTGGGTTTCTCATTCTGTGCACCACATCAGACTTAAGCGGATCATTTGATGTCTGTTTAAACCTGTCTTTCTATTGTTCTTATATCTTTGCTTATTGATATACACATTTGTGACTTGCGGTACGACTATATATGATACACGCACATTTAAATTATCCTTATCTAGACCCCAGGTCTATTCTCTGTTGCCTCTAGAGAAGATACGCTTCTCTCTGCCTTGTTGGCCTGTGATTAATGAGAGTCATTCCACTCTCTCCTTTTATTGACTCTCCACAGGTCTCTTCATGGACAGTCTTTTCTATGCAGCATGGGACTCTCTCTAAGAAAAGAGACATGCCTATTTGTATCATCAAAACAGACTGTTCACCCCAGTGTCTGGTCTTCTTACCCACTTCACCATTCCTCTTACTCTGCTTGTAGGCACTTTACATACCGAGTCCTTGACCTTTTGATTTTATATTAAGCCCGTTGATCTTAGTTTATCCTGCTATGGTCCACAGTTTCTCTTATCTTTCCTCAAGAATCTATGTTTACTCCTTAAGTCTTAATATCAGCAGTGGATGCCCTTGGGTCCAACTCCCTTTCCTCCCCTGAACCTTACTTCACTTATGCAAATGTCTTCAGCCGGGCTCACGCCAAGACATTGCCACCTCACCAGCCATATGATTGTCCCATCACCTGATGGCTGTAGGGTCTACCCATTAACCATTCCTGAGACTAAGGCCTTGGAGGGATATATCTGTGATAACTGAGCTAGAGGGTTTATACGACCATTCACTTCTCCTGCTGGTGTGGGAATCTTTTTTATGTGGACTACAGAGATCTAAACAACATCACCCAGAGAAACTACTGCCCATTGCCCCTGGTTCAGGGGTTATTGAAAGGCTCACCAATAAACTTGACCTCTGCTGTACCTATAACCTGGTCAGGATGAGAGGGAGACAAGTGGAAGACAGATTTTAAATTCCAGGTTCGGGCATTACGAAGATCTGCTTACTCCCTTTGTAACACCCCCGCAGTCTTCCACTGTTCAACTATATCTTTAGGGATCTGTTATCCTACATAGTCCATCTGGATGACATCTATCTTCTTCCCAACCCTTGAATATCTTTGATGTTAGATGTATCTTAACCCAACTCTGAGAGAACCACCTCTACTCTAAGAAGTGTGAGTTCAAAAGGACCTGTGTCCTTTCTGGGGTATATTATATCAGCTCAAGGACTCGTCGAAGCTATCCACTATGACTGACTGGCCTCTACCTCCTTGGTCTAAAGGCTATCCAGCGGTTTACTGGCTTTGCAAATTACTACCACTCCAATCAATGCCATGAGACAAAAGGGGCTGATCTGCACCACTGGGGGTCCAAGGCTTTATACTTGTTTGATCCTCAGCTCTCTTCTGCTCCCATCCTCAAGTACCCAGATTCTCAAGCTCCATTTACTCTGTATACTTGCCATAGTGGTTGTTGCCATTCTCTCTCAGAGGTCCGCTACTTCTGGGAGTCTTCATTCATGTTCTTCTCTCTCTATGCTTTATATCAGCAGAAATTATGATACCAGTAACAGGAACATTTGGCAATGAAGTTGGCTTTGGAAGAGTGACAATATTTTCGTGGATCACCTTATGTTGACACGATTATGACTGGTCACCAGGATCTCCATTATTTAGTCTCTGCAAAGTGCCTGAACACCCACCAGGCCCATTGGGCCTTGTTCTTTCCTCCATTTGTTATTTCCTACAGAGGGGTAGGAGATGCCAGGAGTCAGTAACAGCTTCTCTCACCCCCTCCCCCCGCAAAAAAAAATAATAATAATAGATTTGTGGGAAAGATAAGAGAGGGGAGACACATTAAGCAACACCCCCTCCACTAGACTTGTGCGAATCGGTTCATCCAAATTCGGAATTCGGACGAATAAGGGTCAATCGCCGTCATTCGAGCCGGAGGAAAGGCAAGGGCCGTTTGTAGAAAAATACCCGAATCCAAACAGCCCTGGTCCAAAATTTTGGTATAAATTTCTGAAATTCAGACAACGGCTTCCCACGCACGCTCTACTTTCCCTCCCTCTGTAGCCCAATTAGCTTCTCCGTTTCATGATGGGGGTCCTTTCTAGTCCAATTAGGTTCTTCGTTTCATGATGGGGGTTGGACTAAAGACACAGACACTCAGACAGCCTGCATTTCTTGTTAGTCCGTTGTTGGAGCTCAGAGAGAGAGAAGAAGGAAAGAGAGTGTGCAGAGATAAGAGTTACACAGCCAATCTGACAGTTGTTGTTTAGGCAGGCATTCAGTATTAGTGCCTTATTGTCACTGCAAGTCAACTTTGCTCCTGTTTAAAAGTAAAATATTAGGGATTTGTGTAAATAATTTCCAGAGTGACACAGTCAGTGTGACATTTGTGTAGGCAGGCGGGCAGGCATCCAGCAGAAGTGCCTTATTGCCACCACAAGTCATCTTTTTTCCTGTTGAAAAATATTACGGATTTGTGTAAATAATTTATAGAGTGACACAACCAGTGTGACATTTGTGTTGGCAGACAGGCATCCAGCAGAAGTGCCTTATTGCCACAGCAAGTCATCTTTGTCACTGTTTAAAAGTAAAATATTAGGGATTTGTGTAAATAATTTCCAGAGTGACACAGCCAGTGTGACATTTGTGTAGGCAGGCCGTCATCCAGCAGAAGTGCCTTATTGCCAACACAAGTCATTTTTGTTCCTATTGAAAAATGTTAGGAATTTGTGTAAATAATTTCCAGAGTGACACAACCAGTGTGACATTTGTGTAGGCAGACAGGCATTCAGCAGGAGGGCCTTATTGCCACTGCAAGTCATCTTTGTTCCTGGTTAAAGTGGATCTCTCACCTCTTTATAAGTTATTCTCATTAGTTACAGCATTTAGCTGATTTTGTAAAAATTTCATTATTTAACCCCTTAGTGACCGGCCACGTGCACACGCAGCTGTCACTTAACGCACAGCTATTAATTTTTTTTTTTTTTTTTGCCAAAGTAATCTGTTGTCCCCGAACGGCGTGCTGCCATGTGGGGACCCGAACTTCTGGGATGTACATGTATATCCTCTATCACTAAGTGACAGTTTCAGCGGGACGAACATGTACGTCCATTGTCGGGAAGGGGTTTATAAAATCAAAACAAAAAAAAAAAACTGCTATTTTCTCCAAATTTAAGGTTTAAAGGGTGACCTGCACACTACTTCCAGGCAGACTGCTCTTGCCACAGTTTGCCACATTGCCTCTTCACTCCTCCCTCCTCCGATGACGGAGGCTCTCTCTCTCTAAGCTAGAGTGGTCTCGTTAGCTAGATATCGACCTCTGCCAATGAGATCTCTCCAGCTTAGAGAGAGAAAGCCTCCATCATCGGAGGATACTGGGTAGGGGAAGGGAGCAGAGGCAGAGAGGCAGGAGCAATCTGACTGGAAGTAGGATGCAGGTCACCCTTTAAACTATTTTTTTTTTTTTTTTTTTTTTTAAACATTTTTACATAATTCGCTAAATGCTGTAACTAATGAGAATAATTTATAAAGAGGTGAGAGACCCCTTTAAAAGAAAAATATTAGGTAGCTGTATAAATAATTTACAGAGTGACACAGCCAGTGTGACATAGTAGGCAGGCAGGCATCCAGCATTAGTGCCTTATTGCGAATGGAAGTCATGTTTGAAGAATATTAGGAATTTGTGTAAATAATAATTCAGAGAGACACAGCCAGTGTGACAGTTGTTGTGTGGCCAGGTTTTAAAATTATTGTAGTACACTACCGACCTATCTGTACTTGAGTCCTAGTGAACAACCTGATGTTGCTCATCCTGATACCAGCTGCAGTGACCCAGAACACCACAGTGCTGTTGCTTTCAGACAGAGCTAGCAGCAGCAGGTGGCTAAAGAAGACAGTTGTCAGCAGTACTAGTACTACTAGTAGTCAATGTCATAGTCAGACTCAGCAGCAGCACTCCAAACCAAAAATAAATATAAGAAAGGAACTGCAGGTCGTTCTACCTCTACTAGCAGGGTAAGAGAGGTATCACGGTGCCCGTGCTATGCTGGCGACATTCTGTAAGTCTTTACTTACTGCTGACGCTTATTGGCTGGAGTGACTTTGTCCCGCCCAGTATTTGTTCCCTTTCGTGGTGTTTCCGTTACCAGTGCTTGTTCCAGTTCTCGTGTGATCTCTGTGTACCGACCCGGACTGCCTGACTACTCTGCTGTATCCGTTCCTGCATGTGTACCGACCCAGACTGCCTGACTAGTCTGCTGTATCCGTTCCTGCTCTGTGTACCGACTCGGATTGGCTGACGTTCCTGCTCTGTGTACCGACTCGGATTGGCTGACGTTCCTGCTCTGGTTACAGACTCGGACTGGCTGACGTTCCTGCTCTGAGTACCGGCCCGGCTGACGTTCCTGCTTTGTGTACCGACTCGAATTGGCTGACGTTCCTGCTCAGTGATGTAGCCCGGTTGGGCTACATCACCTGTGTATCTCTTCTGCCTGCAGCCCCGTTCCAGTCCTTGGTTTGGGTTTCACCTCCGGGCTTCTGTGTGTCTCTGGACAGTATTACTGTTGCCTTAGCCACTCCTGCAGTCTAGTCTCGGTTCATTCTGTGTCGCGAGGGCGACATTCCAGTGTCTATCTCCCATCTGTGCACCACGGTACGCTTGACCCTCCTTCCTGCCAATACGCTGAGGTTGGTCTTTCATTGGGCACCTCAGGCTGTGCTTACCATCGGGCAGTCGACATTGGTCTTAGCGTGCGTTAACCCCTTCGGGGAAGGTGCCATTATCCACCAGCTATTTTACCGTGCAGTCTCCGTTGGGTGCCCTCCCGGGCAGACCTTCTCAGTCCTCCGTTACTGCTACGACAGTCCACAAGGTTATCCTGGGCCTCCGTTGTCTACTGGGCGTTTCTCGCTATTTGTGCGCTCTCTGCAGAGTGAGAGCCTTAAGGGCCTCGCGCTATTAGGGCCTGTCAGCATTCCTGGCCTAATAGTAACCCGTTCATTGCTGCCTTGTTTAAGTATCACATGAACTTTGCCTGACCTGTGTCAGTATATTGTAAATTCTGTATTGTACATATACTGGACCCGTGTGGGTATAAATTGCTGTAACATGTCCTGTGTCAATACTATATTGTGTATGTTATATATATTTTACTGGACCCGTGAGGGTTATCGTTACAGAGTCTGTTCAATAAAACTGATTTATCTCACCTACTGTGTCTGAGTGTCAAATAAAACCATTACAAGATGTCCAGGTCCTCCTCCTCTAAGACTATGAAGCAGCTGGCATCTGTGTCTCGTTGTCAGCTGTTTTGTGATGATCCCCCTAGAACCACCTGCACAATGACTAATGCCACTGCCAGTTCCGTCACCACTTCCACTACAGCCAGTTCTATAAACCTGGGGTCACCTAGCGTCTTTAACACTACTGGACGGACACTGCGGGCAGTATCAACGCGGGATTTTTATGGCAAACATCCGTATAAGAAGCCAAAATGGGAATTATTGCACTATTTGGAGAAAATTCCTCCTGCCGCCACTGTCACTGAGAGCATATAGTCTCCAAAAAATGTTATTGAAGGTGAGGGAGATAGGTTGAAATTTACCTTCGATATTTCCTTTTCTTCTGTGTCCCTCCACGGCACAAAAAATGTGGGCTTGTCCCTCCTCCCAGCTGGAGTAGGACCAATCGATTCCAGATTTAAAGAGGCTCCCGCCCCCTGCTCGGCAGTCAACTTTTGTCAAAGCTGAAAATAAACATAAAGAGATTAGAGGGCAGGGTGTGCCGTGGAGGGACACAGAAGAAAAGGAAATATCGAAGGTAAATTTCAACCTTTCTTCTGTGTCCGTCCACGGCACAAAAAATGTGGGACATACCAAAGCAGTCCCTAATGGGGGGGGACGTGAAGTAACCACAACAATGAAAAAAAATGGAACATTCTTACCCCTTAGGCTGGGAGCTCGCCTGAAGGACCTGTCTTCCGAAACTTGCGTCTTCTGAAGCCTGGACATCAACCCTATAATGTCTGATAAATGTAGACAGTGAAGACCATGTGGCCGCTTTGCAGATGTCCTCTGGGGAAACAGCTGCTTTCGATGCCCATGAGGTAGAGACGGCTCTTGTTGAATGGGCCTTGATTGTCTTTGGGGGAGTTAAACCAACCCCAAGATATGCAATCCTAATGCAATCCTTAATCCATCTGGATATGGAAGCCTTTGAGGCTGCTGTTCCCTTGAACTTGCCAAAAAAAATGGATGAACAAATTGTCCGACTTCCTGAATTGTTTTGTCCTCAATAGGTATATAGATATGCCACGCACTAGATCAAGATTATGCAGTAATTTCTCTTCATTTGTAGAGGGATTCGGAAAAAAGGATGGGAGAACTATATCTTGATTAAGGTGAAAGGATGAAACAACCTTGGACCTAAAATTCGGGTTGGTCTTTAATACTACCTTATCCTGATGCAGAACAAGATATGGTGAGACTGAAGATAAGGCTTGTAGTTCACTGATCCTTCTGGCTGAAGTGATAGCCGTCAGAAAAACTACCTTTAAGGAAAGATTCTTTAAAGATACCTCTTGCAGAGGTTCAAAATCCAATGATGAGGCTAAGTGGTTCAACACTAAGTTCAAGTCCCATGGGGCCATGAAATCTTTAATCCGAGGCCTAACTTTAGTAATGGCCTGCAAATATTTCTTGACCAACACCTGGTCTGCGAACTGTTCCGCCAGGATAGCTGAAATAGCGGATAACTGTACTTTAATAGAAGCAGGCCTCAACCCCAGCTGGAAACCTTTGTGCAGAAAATTAAGGACTTGTGGTGCTTTTATGGATTCCCTTGTTAGTTGTTCCTGTTGGCACCAGGAGGAAAAAACTCTCCATATCCTATCATAGACTTTGCAGGTAGATGCCTTCCTGCCCTGGATGATTATGTCTATAACAGGATCCGATAATCCCTTAAGTTTCAAGGATGTCCTTTCAGCCTCCAGGCTGTCAATTTCCAAAAACCTGGGTTTGGATGCTTCAAGGGGCCTTGCAGTAGAAGATCCTGCCTCACTGGCAAGGGAAAATTCTGGTCTATTGATAGGTTCACTAGGTCCGAGAACCAAACCCTCCTTGGTCAATAGGGTGCTATCATAATTATGTTTGCACTGTCCTTCCTTATTTTCTTTAGTACCTTCGATATCATGGATATTGGAGGAAAAATGTATGCTATGTCGTAATCCCACCGAAACCTCATTGCGTCCTGTCCCAGGGCTAGAGGATGGGGAGTTCTGGAGAAAAACTTGCTGCATTTTCTGTTGAGACCTGATGCCATGAGATCCACTGCTGGGGTTCCCCATCTTTGTACTATGAGCTGGAATACTTCTTCGTTCAGGGACCACTCTCCTTGATTTACTTGGTTTCTGCTGAGAAAATCTGCTTGTAAGTTTTGATCTACCGGCACGTGGGATGCTTCTATTGCTACCAGGTTCTTCTCTGACCATCTCAGAAGCCTTTCTGCTTCTTTTATCATCAACCTGCTCCGGGTGCCTCCCTGATTTCTTATGTACATCACTGCTACTATGTTGTCGGACTTGACATGCACTGGTTTTCCTCTCAGGTGAGACGCCAGTCTTGACAGACAGTAATATACTGCCCTTAGCTCCAGGACATTGATATGTAAGGTTCTCTCTACAGATGTCCATGTTCCCTGGAGGAATGTTTCCTTCCAGCAGCCCCCCCAGCCTGCTAGGCTGGCATCCGTTTGTACTATTTCCCACTCCATCTCCTTGAGCGAGAATCCTGCTCTCAAGTTGCTTGGGTTCAGCCACCACAGTAGTTGTGTCTTGACCTGATGTGATATTGGGATCCTCTGCGACCTGTTGTATGTGTGCTTGTTCCATTTCGACAGAAAGAAATTTTGAACTGGTCTCATGTGAAACTTTGCCCAGGGCACCACCTGG
This sequence comes from Rhinophrynus dorsalis, assembly GCA_037306005.1. Lineage (NCBI taxonomy): Eukaryota > Metazoa > Chordata > Amphibia > Anura > Rhinophrynidae > Rhinophrynus > Rhinophrynus dorsalis. The sequence continues at coordinate 326,922,307 of CM074720.1, read as the reverse complement.
CTGGAAGAAGCCAAGACACCCAATAGCTGCATAAAGTCCTGTGCAGTGTGGATCCTTGATTTCCTGAATGATGTGACTTGTCTGATTATCTTTCTGATACGCGTTTGAGTCAAACGGGCTACTGCTTCCGATGTATTGAAGCTGATCCCGAGAAAGGTCAATTATTGAGAGGGCATCAACTGGCTCTTTCGCTTGTTTATTAAACATTCTAGTTTTTCCAGATGGTCCACTACTCTTGTGGTAGACTGATTTGCTTGATTGAAAGATTCTGCTAGTATGAGAATATCGTCGAGGTAAGGGATCAATGTTATCCCCTTTTCCCGTAGCTTTTCCAATGCTACCGCCAGGGTTTTTGTAAATATTCTTGGGGCTGAGGAGAGGCCGAAGGGAAGAGCCTTGAACTGAAGATGCTGATCTTCGATGGCAAACCTCAGGAATTTTCTGTGACATTGGACGACAGGAATGTGATGGTATGCGTCCTTCAGGTCCACTGTTGTGAGAAAGGAACCTGGTTGTACCATATTCAAGATTGATGCTACTGACTCCATCTTGAATCTTCTGTATTGGATGAATGAATTGACAAACTTCAGATCCAGAATCACTCTGACTCCTCCTGATGACTTCGGAACCTGGAATATGATGGAATATATTCCTGTCTTCTTCTGGCTTTCTGGGACCGGTTCCACTACTTCGTTGTGGATCAGTGAATCTATTGCTTGCTTCAAACGTTTTTTGTTGGTATTCAGTGGAAGTCTTGAGATCCTGAAAATGTTCTTGCTTGGGATCTTCCTGAAGTCCAGCGGATACCCTGCCTCCAGGTTCTGCAGTACCCACTTGTCTGGATTTGAATTTGCACGCCAGTGTTGAAGAAAATACTGCAGACGACCTCCTATTACCATTGGAGACAGGGCCCGCAGACCTTCAGAATTCTTTTTTATACTGGCCTCTTCTGGAACCTTCCTTCTTGTAACCTCCTCTGGACGCCTGTGGATAATTCTGCTTCTTTTGCTCATAAGATTTAGATTGGTATCGTCGATTATCCCGAAAGGACTGCCTACGGTTCCTGAAGGGTACTCCTCGTGAAGGTGAAACTCTCGATTTCCTGTCCTGAGGCAAAAAGGTGCTCTTGCCTCCTGTAATCTTCTTGATAATATCTTCTAGCTGCTCTCCAAAGAGCATAGAGCCTGAAAATGGTAGTGTCACCAACTTATTTTTTGATGAGGCGTCTGCCCCCCAGGGTCTTAGCCATAAGGCTCTTCTAGAAGAGATGGAAATGGAAGAGGCCCTGGCTGATAACTTGATTGCATCTAGCGATGCATCACATGAATATCCTACCACTTCTTTGATGGTGGCCACTTCTTTCATCAGACGAGATCTGGAAAGTGATGATTCTATTTTTTCTTCCAGCTCGGTCAGCCAAATGCTTGATGCCCTTGACACACAGGCCATAGAGGTAGCTACTTTCATGCTTTGCCCTAGCACAAAAAATTGCTTCTTTGAAGAGTTTTCCATCTTCCTGTCCATAGCATCCCGGAGAGCCGATCCATCTTCCATAGGTATCATAGTCTTCTTAGAAAGCGGAGAGACTGCTGCATCTACTTTAGGGGAATTATACCAAGATGCTGTATCAGACTCCTCAAATGGATACATCTTCTGAAATTTCTTCGAGGAAGATACTCTTTTGTCGCCTTTTGCCCATCCTGCCTTCACCAAATCCGCAATTGAACTGTGGACAGGGAAAACAGGAGTAGATTTCTTGGATCCCAAAAAAGCAGTGTCCATGATGTCCAATTCTTTTTGCACTTCTGTAAGGCCTAAGGATTTTCTGACGTGCTTTAAAAAAGGCTCCATTTTATCCAAGTTAAATGAAGCTGCCTCATCCGTGATCTCCCCTTCTTCTTCTGAGGAAAATTCTGACACAGCTTCAAGGATATTTTCCTGATCTTCCCAATCCATTCTGACAGAAGAACCCTCATCTGGATCTTCCATTCTTTGCCTTTTCCTAGGCAATGCGGCTTGCTGCATTGAATTAAAAGTTTCTTGCATAGATGTCCGCATCCAGGTTAGAAAATCCTGGAACTGTGCTGGCAAGTTCTGCCCTGAAGATTTGTTGATACAGTCTTGACACATTTTAGAGTCTGGGAGAGATGGCTTAGATTCACACAGGACACAGCACTTAGGTTTAGGCGTTTTGTCCTATTTCACCTCAGGGGCCACTTTCTCCTTAGAGGTAGAAGGTTTTGGGGCAGCCATCCTTAAAACTTAACTTTTAATATGAGTAATAAAAAGGAAAAACAAACTCTGGCTACACTATACAGGAGAAAGACTGCATTGGCGCTTTAAATAGCCTAGCATCTGGCTTGCGTTTCACACTGGAACGCAGAGGCCTGTGACAGATACCGCGCAATTTAGGTATAAGAATCAATACTGAAGGACTTACCCCCTCCTGCCGCCATTCGGATCTCCCGCTGGGCCGGTTGTATCATCTCCGGTAGACGGCATCACATTGCTCACACTGCGCATCCACAGCCGCTACCGGAAGTTCTGGTCTTCTTGCACCGCTTGGGGAGAGGAAGAGCAGACGAGCCCCAGCCATGAATACTCCTCCCTGGGTCGGCAGAAGCAACAAGACCGAGGGAGAGAGAGAAACCAACCTCCAGCGCTTAAAACAAGCATTCGCGCCGAGGTCACATCATTTGAAGAACAGGCATCAGCTTAAATAATACCGGTAAGGCCGAACACAGCCTGACTGCCTCCTACCCAGCTGGTAGGACCAAAAGAGACTGCCGAGCAGGGGGCGGGAGCCTCTTTAAATCTGGAATCGATTGGTCCTACGCCAGCTGGGAGGAGGGACAAGCCCACATTTTTTGTGCCGTGGATGGACACAGAAGAAAGTTATGTACCATTTCCTGGTAGCCACCAAGCAGAAGAGGCAATTCAGCAGGTGTCCCAAAAATCTGCTGCTGCTGTTTTTTTCCTGTCCAAACCTACAAGAGGTAGAAGAAGAATATGAGGGACCAAGATCTCCTTAGCTTGATTTTTCTACTGAGCTGGAGTTTTCCCTTGCTACACATAGTACTCTGCCTGTTTCCTTTCTATTGAGAACTCAGCACTTGCCTCTCCACTTCCAGTTGGGTCTCCCAGGCAGGTAGTAGCTGCTAGTGTCTCCGCCACCACTGTTACTCCACAATCCTTCTCCAATCCCAGTCCCAATATCCCTGCTGCCACGTCTAGTTCTACTAGTACCCCTGTAAAGGTACATAGAAGCAAAAAGCATAGTGAGGTTGCTCCAGCATGTGAAGATGAAGAAAGTGTCACCTCCGTTACTTCTTCTCCACCACCTTCCATGTCAACTGACAGAATCATCCATCGTTCCAAAGTGATGGATCATTTTGTGACACTTGGCGATGGCTAGCAAAATGCAAATTCTGTGGCAGGGAAGTCAGCAGTGGGAGGGTGTTGGGTCATCTAACCACCTCCAGGATGAATCAACACCTGAACAACTACCACAAGTCAGTGTTGATAAGTGCAGAAAGTGGCACTACTGCATATACCAGTGTCACACTCACCACCAGTAGGCAGGAGGATCATGCCACATCTGGTCCTAAGAGCAGAGAGTCACAGGCCATCGCAAAATCAATACAGACCACACTGGAAGATTTTGGTGGGTTTCATTTAAAGGGGATGTGCAGACAGGAGTCCAGAAAAATCAAACGCCTCATTGCACAGCTCACAGCCGTTGGGGATGCTACTTTTAATTTTCTGGATGGGGAGCCCTTCCAGCAACTTACAGAGGCTGTTGCACCCAAATATAAAATTCCATCCCACACCACATTTAGTAGAACTATAGTGTCCTCACTGTACTGGTCATGCGTTGGGCTTTTGAAGGACCTGCTAAGAAAGGCTAGTGGGCCAGTCAGTGCACTTTTCCACTGACTTATGGAGTGCTCAGAGTAGACAGCATGGCTTCCTGTCATTGACTGCACATTGGTGGCAGCCCAATGTGTTGCAAGACACATTACCAACAACAGGTTCAGGTGCAGTAGCACCACTCTTTCCTCCTCCATGCTGAGGTAAAGGATCAGCAACACACCTCAGATAACATTTGCAAAGCACTGCAGAAAATGGTGGAGCAGTAGCTAGGGGAGCAGGCAGGAACACATGTACAAATGGGGTTTGTGGTTACTGACGGTGAAGCTAAAATGATAAAGGCTCTCCAGGGCAATGGAAAGATTATGCGGACAAAAGAAAGAGCTCCTCATAAAAAGAAAAGGTGCTGAGTTTGAGGTTAAGGCTTACCTTGCGGAACCTTCTTTGTCCCAAAGTACAGATCCCTTGTCCTCTATTACCTGGCTTCCTCCGACATTCCTTCTGGCTTGTTCCTGACATCGTTGACCACCATATTTCTGACTCAAGCTTGTCCGAGTACCAGTCTTGGTTCACGCTCCTAGATCACCATTCTGCTTTGTTTGTGCTAGTTACTTTAATAAAAGTATCCCTAACAATAACTGACTGGCCATTACCATAAAAGGAGTTTATTTTGATAGTTTGTTCTTAAAAGGAGCAATAAACTTTTCTTATGAAAAACCTGTAGGTTAGAGTTTTTCCTGCCGAGTAAAACAAGGGAACTCCCACCGCTGTCAGTTTGTGTTTTTTTTTTTATTCAAACTTTATAACAGTTCAAATAAACAGGGAGTTTACTGTGTTTACTTTCTGATTGTTGTAACTGACAAAGTATTAACTCTGGAAATATGCATCTCAAAGCCTTGGGGGTACCCTTATTGCAATCAACCAGAAACATCTTAAAATATATATTTTTATAAAAAGTTTACTGCTCCTTTAAGGGCAAATTTTAGAATGTGGGGTAGCACTAGTTTCGCTATAATGATTTAGGTCATATAATGCATGTTAACACTAGAGTAAGGATGAGGAGATTTGCCAGAGTTCCAGTGGGGACTTCTTTCCAAGTGCACAGCTGCCTTAATCCTCTGTCATATGGGCCCATTGATGCAAGAGCTGCATGTGCTAACATTACACAGTCATATTAGAAGGGTTTATGGCAATGATAAGGAAATAAAATTTAAGTCTCTACATACCCCACTTTTGCCAAAAAGGCCGGATTATTGAACCAAATGGCAAGGGTAGAATTGTAGAGGACATCTATGAATGGAGAGTTTTATTGCATCTGAAGCAGAAGGAGGGCATGACATGCATATCCCTTTGAAGGGTTGTATAAGTAAGAGTCTGAAACCCTATAATCATGCTAGAAACTCATGTCTGCTACCAAGGACAAGACAGATTCAAGAATGTCTCCCTAACTTCATAGAGGGAAATTAAGATTCTGCACATAGTAAGGTGGGTTGAGTATTATTGGAGATGTACTGCTTGTACTTTTGGTATAGCCATTCTTAATCAGCATGTGCTGTGGCATGCTCTTTTTTGCTAGAAGCAGATTATACTGTATCTGCAAAGAGTACTGATATTAGCCAATTAAAATGCCAATATACCCAAAGAGTAAGTGAGTCTGAATTTAAAAAGGGACAGTAATACTTCATTTTAACTTTATTTTATTTTGTAGGCATTAAAAAAACCATGAAGAATGATATAAGTTATCTCTCAAACCTTTATGGTTTGAGAGATATTCACAAGCAAAGTGTCCCCCTCCCGCCCCTTTTACTGATGTAACACCTTTCAGCCAAGGCAGAAGGGAGCTACCCAGGTAGACTGCAGAGAGGGACAATCTTCAATTAAGATAAGGGAAAAACCTGAAAAGCTTGTCAAGGGGGGGGGGGGGGAAGGGATTTCATTTTTTTCATAGGAATAAGAGTGTCCCCTTCTGTTATCTGTCCAGTCTATGGACTGTATTCCACATCTGAGAAGAGATTGTTTACAGTAGGTAAAAGGGGCGGGAGGGGGAAACTTTGCTTGTGAATATCTCATAAACCATAAAGGTTTGAGAGATAAGACATGTCATTCTTCATGTTTTTTTAATGCCTACAAAATAAAATAAAGTTAAAACGAAGTATTACTATCCCTTTAAGGACATACACAGTTAGGAGTTTGTCATGTTCTAAACAGAGACAAAGACAATGTACCAAGAAAGACTAGGGATTCTCACCAAGTTATTCAGGTCTATTGAAGCCTATTGTTTGAGGTGGTGTGGCCAAGAGGCAGACATCGACTGAGAATATAGATTGTAAGCAGGGCTCATGCTTCCATTAGTTTCAGTTAGGTTATGCATGTCATACGCTCTCAGATATTTTGCACAGCACTGCAAGTAAAAATGCTGTATAAACATTTGAGAAAGTGACGCTTCATTTATTCCTAGGGCAGTGGCACCAACTCTGCATCAATGAACAAAAAGCTTATATTTGAAAGGATATCCCCATTTAAGCACAGGTATAGCAATCACAAAGCCTCTGATTATAGGACTTCAATTAACCCCTTCCATGACGGTCATAGTATGTCATGGGTCATTAAGTCAGATCTACCCATGACGTACTAGGACCATCAAGGGTCGTTAAGGTGTTAAGCAGGGATCTCTTGAAAACATGATCTCTGTTGCCTGAGAACAGTGTGTCACTGCCTTAAGTTATAGCTTCCCTTTAATAGCATTTTAATGCAATCACAAATAGGCAGTTTTAAAAAGAAATATCAAAAACTACTAGTGTCAATATTTATAGATTATGATTTGTCAATTTATGACTAGCCAGTAGTTATGCCAAAAATTCCACACTTCTTTCCCTACAACCTGCCTCTTCCTTATACCAATTTTAGTACCTGAAGAGTTGCTAGAAGCCTCTCCAATGGGTTAGGGAAAGGCGTGATGATTTTACCATTTCAATCTCTTTAGTTGAAAGAACTCACATCACCAAGAAAAAAAAAATGAAGACACTGAAAACTGTAATGTAAAACCGCTTTATTTTTTGCAGTTTATACAGCACAAATAAATATTGTTCCCTAAAGAAAGCTCTTATGACAAGGACAATCCCTGATTTACACCAAAATTGGACCGATTAGGATTAGGTATGAGGGAAGTTGGAATCATTTCTGCTTCTTGGGCATTGAAGCTTGAAATAGTTCATACAATGCATATCCTGTTCCTGAAATGAGAAGGTCAGAAGAGTAACTATACAGCAAGACACAAATGTTATGTTCTATAGTAGTCTAAGGATTGTTACCACCTAAAATGATTCCATCTTAAACTTGCAAGATTCATTTGCATTTATTAGCATATTTTCTGTGCTATGCAGTGCCCTGCTAGCACGTTACTTCTCCTAGCTCAGATGACCAGTTGTGTGTTCCTCTCACTCCATTTTTAACAGGAGTGCAACTTTAACCCAGAGTTCCATGCAGGTGTGCATCTTTAGCACTGTGAGCAGCTTGGTTTGTGCCATTAAAGTTTACAATTGCACAATACAAGCAAGATGGGGCACATACAAGCCAAGTGTTATTCAATATGGTTGTCTTTTCACTGTTATGGAGTTATTTTATGACCAGCCGATATTCAACCATTGCGTTAGTTACATATTAGGAGTGCAGACATACAATGTTTGAGATCTTGCTCCACAGTGATGTGACAGACACACACAGCAGAGCTTACCCATAACAAATATTTGTAGCTTACAGAGAGAGTAATTTTTCAGACACTGTAGCTTCAGTGTGGCCGAGACTTCATTATAACTGCAACAGAGTAGCTCTGCACACTATAGGATATCTATACCAGTCATACTGGATTACAAACTGGCCCCATAGCCAAGCTAGACCCCACAATGTAGGGGCAATCACCAACAGTTAGGATCTCATTCTTTTAATTCGCTAGCTAGGCTAGGCCACATTGCAGCACCAGGTTTATTTAACAAGTGTGCTTCCACTTCAGAAGACTTAATAAAACATGATAGTTGCCCTTTGAGCAACAATGTGTTGCACACTGCTCTGGTCCTTTCAGGGAAAGACTGCCATGTGCAGAGGGAAGTGTCCTGTGGTCCTGCTAGGAATGGTTATGTCGGTCATGCCCATGGGGACTGAAAATGATCTCTTTAAGAAAAGGCACATGGAAAAATGCATAAGGGCCCATCAGGATGGCATGCACATGTGTAGTTATTAGGCTGTATTAAGTTTACTTTAACAGTATTATTTAGGGCAGTGTTTCTCAACGTTGGTCCTCAAGGCACACCAACAGTGCAGGTTTTCAGGTTGTTCTTGCTTAATCACAGGTGAGCAATTAGTGGCTCAGTCTTTGTGATTGATTCACCTATGATTAATTAGGGATATCTTGAAAACATGGCCTGTTCGTGTGCCCTGAGGACTGGAGCTGAGAATCCCTGAGTTAGGCATTGAAGACAGCAGCCAGATGTATGCCATTTACAGTCTTCTATAGACTACAGAATCCATTCTGACTATGTATGCCCAACTACTGTAAAAGCTCGTGTACACAGGCCAAGGTCCGGGTAATGTTAACCCTTTGAGTGCCAGAGGGGTACATAACGCATTGCTTTGCAATGCACTGCGTACCACTCTGGAACTCGAAGGGTTAAGTGGCCTCTACCTCACTGCTCCACGTGATGCAATCATACGCAGTAGATACTGACTGAACGTGGGCAGTCTACTGAGCATGACTGCATCATGACAAACATCCTAGCGAATTATTATATAGGATTATGGTGTGTAAACATATGTAGGCTTCACATTACATACAGACAACTTCATGTATAGCAGAGTTTTTGCAATACATAACACCTACTTACAAAAGAGACCTACTGTTGCATAGTTAACATCCACTGCATGAACATGTAAGTTATTACACAATAAGACACATTGCTTACAGGAGCAGATCTTTAAAATGATATATTAAGAAGCACTGACTTAGTACAATATGGCACTAATCAAAAAAGGCCTTAGTACTCACCCAAAACCGTAAGCGCCATGGTTAGCCTGTACAACAAAGCATCCCCAACTCCTCCTTTCAGATACACTGGAACACCATTATCTTCCTGAAGAAAATATTTAAAGACAATTAATTGTAAGTGCTCTTTATTTTGTCTTTATTTTACTGAGAAAACAAGCATGCAATCTTTGATACTAGAGGTTTCCACATACTGCTTTGAGAGTTTATTAACTCCTGCTATACAGGAGAGAAAGTAAATAAATTGCAGAGTGATGAGCAGAGACCGGTGGGCCATTGACAGGGTTATAAAAAAATACTCCCTTCACCTAACTTAACACCACCTCAAACCACACCAGATCCAGACAGCCCATTTTCCAACCTGACCTGTCATTACATCCTTCCATATTTGAAGTCCTCCTAAACTCAGTATAGAATAATTTTATATGGAGTGGGGCAATTATCTAACTGCATTTAGTATTCCACTAGAGTTGCACCGATACCGATACTGGTATCGGTACCGATACCGGCATTTGCGTGATTACTTGTACTCGTGCAAATGTGGCCGATGTCAGCACCGGTACCCTGTGTCAGGGTCGGTACTGCAGAGAGGGAGCCCGGGGAGCTGCTCAATGCTCCCCGGTCGCCTCTCTCCCTCCTGTAGCGTTGGAGCGTTGCCGCGGGTTACCATGGCAACGCTGACTTCTGCCAGGGCTTGCGAGAGAACAGCGAGCACCCGGCAGAGGAGGGTAAGGGAGGCAAGATGGGGCATTGAGCGGGTGATGAAAGAGGCAGAGGGGGGGGGGTCAAGAGGGAGAAAAATAGGCAAAGGGACTAAGAAAAAAATAAAGGCAAAAGGAGGAAAGATCAGGAGACAAAAGGAGGGGGACCAAGAAGAGGCAAAAAGGAGGGGGGGGGGGAGATCAGGAGAGAGCGAGAGAGGCAAAAGAGTGGGATCAAGAGTCAAGGAGGGGGAGAAAGGGGGATCAAAAGGGAGAGAAAAAGCCAAGGCAAAAGGTGGGAATCAAGAGGGGGAGAATGAAGCAAAAGGAGGGGGCTCAAGAGGCAAAAGGGGAGAGTCAAGAGGTGTGTGTGTGTGTGTGTGTGTGTGTGTGTGTGTGTGTGTGTGTGTGTGTGTGTGTGTGTGTGTGTGTGTGTGTGTATGTATTTCAAGTACTCACCGATACTTTTTTTTTTTTGTGGTCATTTGCCAGTTTTCCATGTACCTAAAGTATATATTATATTATATTATATATATGCTTTAGGTACTTGGAAAACTGGCAAATGACTGACAAAAAAAAAAAAAAAAAAAGGCATCGGTGAGTACTTGGTAAAGTATCGGTACTCGGTCCTAAAAAATTGGTATCGGTGCATCTCTATATTCCACACACAGTTATATTGATACCAGACGTCATAAAACAAACCTTCAGTATGAACTGATGGCCATGCTGTGTACATATTCTCACAAGTTTTAGCTATGAAAGTGTTAAATGAATATAATCACTTTCATAAGTCTACCAGCTTGACAATTTCATCTTTATTCAGTTTAGCCACTTGGATACTAGCTATGTCTCCAACACATGCTCTAGCACTACTATACATTCTCCAACACTAGATACCTGAAATAATTTCTGCTTATCTGGAACTTTGTTCTGCAGAGACCTCCTGGTAGAGCTGCTGATGGTCCGTTGAGAAACCTGACGGAGGGCCTGGAACACAAGATTGTGCATTCATGTTTTTTTTTTTTTCAGTTAAAGAGAAACCATGCATCAACAATGCAAATGTCAGAAGTTATTTCAGCTTTCAAGTCAAATGGACACATCCATACAGTCAGTTAGAATGGTGTACCCTCCTACATCATCAATTGAGTGCAACACTAGGCCAACAGATTCTGGACTACGATTCCCTTCATCCTCTAGTAGTCTTCTGCTGACAAGAACTCTAGTCCAGCAGTAGCTGGAGGGCCTCACTTTCCCCACTCCTGCTCTAGTGAAAATGCTAAATGTCAACTTTTTTTAATATATATATATTACATACACACACACACACACACACATATACATACAACTAGCAGCATCTGAAATTGCTATGATTATGAAAGTGGGATGGGCCTCAAATACATGGTTTAAACTGGTACTATCACAGGCTACTAGAAATCCAGGAAGTCAAAACTGCACGTACACACAAGACTAAAGAAAACAAGTATGTTGCACAGCTATTAAAATCAAAATTAGACAACAAAATGAGGTGTTTGGTAAGTACGTAAGTGGAAGTGGGTCAATGAAGGAGGATGGGGGGGGGGGGCACACAATATCTGCTAAATGACTACACCTTCACAAGGGGTGTTAATATACTAATTACTATATTAAAGCTTCACAAGTCAGGAAAAACAGGTGGGGTTCAAGAGGTTTATACATTGCTGTAATTTATAAACCATTAAATAGCAAAATTAATGCAAAGTGAATAAGCAATTGTCACAAATGCATTTACAAAGCAATAACACAGGCATGTGTGTCAAAGCCCTGTACTGGACATATTTTCCAAGCAAATATTAGGGGGCTGGTTTATACATATTATTTATGTCCCCTAAATTCTATTAAGCAGGGTACATGCCAACATGTTTTATAGCACTTCATAGTAGCCATAAACTTAGCATGCAAGTATGATGAGAAGGGCATCACAAGGTGATATTTCACCTACGCTTAAGTCTTTAGTCACAGTGAGGTCCACACTATGTGCATATTCTTAAAGGGACAGTATTGCTTAACCTTGATAAAAATATATATTGCACAGTTCATCCTGCTGAAAACATGGATGATCTCACTATTGAGACTCATTCAAAAGCTACTGCAGTTAAAGCTTTGATTGCAATAATTCCAGGGCCTGATATTTTATTGTTGTGCTATTGCTACACTTGTCTATGTACAGCTCTAATAATGTAAGCTTAAGACTCTATAGGCTGCTGTGACAACGGTGCAACTAACACTTCAGACTACTGAAGTACTGCACCCAAACGAAATGCAAGTATGAGCTGCGATATTTTATAAGGGGGGGGGACACCACAACACCTCAGCAGTATGTGTACCCTTGTTTCACTCAGCAGGATAAACATTACCAGTTATAGCTTTTCATTATTAAGCAAACACTTTAAAGTGGGCTTATCACTAACAAATTGATGCTTTTTGAATGCTTAAGAGAAAAATGTAGTTTGCCTTTTTAAAACAGTTTTATATACGTAGCTTCAGTTTATGTAAGATAGCTAGTACCTCCTGGCATTAGTAGTAGGGATGGGGAGCAGTGTGGTGTTGAATTGCAGACTCACATAAGTAAAAGCCCAATATATAAAACTGTCCTAAAGAAAAGATGCCTGACATAAGTAGGCTATTTAAAAGCTCATTCAAAATCAGTTTCTAAGTAACAGTTCCACTTGAAAAGTATGTGCATAAGTTGTTATACACATGTGAATACTCATTTATAGCCTGTATTTATTGCAGGTAACCCCATTAAAATTCATTTTAAACAATGCACTTTTGTCTATGCATTTTTGCCCATAAGTCCACTAGTGACCAATATACAGTACATGCATAGCTTCCCCCTTATACAGTGTTTTACTAGCTACACACTACATATATTGGAGCCAAGTATATCACAGTCACATCGCGCTTATGCTTTTCCAGTTAGTCTGACATGCACACACCGTCAATATGGCAATATCAGAGAAAGTCATGGTTTTGAGTTTCTTTCCAGTTACAATATAGCAACGTGTGCATAGGAACCTGTCATTAACAATCTCATTGATTATACGAATGGGAAAATGAATTACGAAAACAAAATCAGGTACGTTACCAAAGGTCCCTTACACCTCATGACCCGCTTCAATCAGTTCTGCAAATATTCTAGATGCATACAGGCACCTTAATTACAGCTCCCACACAATGCCTCATGACAGTTATAATCCAGCAAGCCTATACCAACATATACTCCACTGTTTTGCATATAACATGTTAAAAACTAATAGACCATTGACCTTGCCACACAAGTCATACCATTAAATTCCGCAGCATCTTGACGTTTATGTCCCGCTCTTCACACAGTACTGAACGACTTCCCTGACAGGACAAGGACACTAGGCAGGCGGAAAAGGAAGCGCACTCTGTCCGGAAGTTCTTATGCGTCACAAGAGGGGGTTGGGTTAGAAGTTACTGTAGCAATTAAGAATAATCTGCTAAATTCACGCCGTTGACTAGACGGGGAGATAAGGCAGATGCAAAATGTAGTCTGGTTGCTTATGTCTTTAAACCTTTGAGCGTTCGTCAACCGTCTGCAACACATATAACTAGTCTTCTGTGTCCTTTTGCCAACATAAAAAATGGCAGTCCAGGTATCCCACAAAGTCACACCGTGCTCCTCAGATTTCTAAACACTAGAGAGCGTTGTGACTCAACTTCTTGATGCTAAGCAGGAGCTTCTACAACACTTTCGTGTAGTATACGGCTAAAGTAACGCTTCCAGTTTGACGGCCATTTTATTGGAGCTCGGCACAGACGTCATTTTGTGTCAGAACAATCAATGGGAAATTCTTCCTAGTCGTTGAGGGGTATTGGGTGCAGTATCATAGAGAAGAACAGAGGGCAGAACGTTCTGTCAACCTCTGGACGAAGGACTGGAGAGGACATTAATCAGTTACCCTTTGCTTGTGCTGGAGGTTGATATTTTGAAAGCTCTTTCTACAAAGTCATCATAAAGTGGTATTGACATTATATGATGACTTGGTAGAAAGAGCTTTCAAAATCATCTGTATTTGTTAGCCATTCTTCATTTAAAACTAGTTTAGGAGATGTTCAGTTTTATTTATCTGTAAGATTTTGCAAATTAGACAGTACTGACCACACACCCTTGTGTGTCTAACATTCCTTACTCATACCTACCAACATTCCAGATGGCCAAGGAGGGACACTTGTTTTTGGTGGTATTTCTGGGGGATGTAACTGCATACCTCCCAACATTTCAAATTGCCAAAGAGGGACACTTGTGTTTTAGGGGGTGTTAATGTAGGCGAGGCTGGTGAGCAGGATACTTCCAAGAATTTTTAGGCTATTTCATGACCTATTGACACTTCCTTGAGAACCTAATAAATGACTTATAACAAGACCTTAGTATTTTATTTACTCAGACTTAAAGTGTTAGTAATGTCCAACAAAAAGGTTTTTTTTGCATACAGAAGAGCTCAAAAAGCTGAGCTATATGCAAAAAAAAACATATCTACCAAACTGCTATGGTTTAAGAGATACAGGTGCTTAAAGTTCGTGTCTCCTACTGACAGCTGTAAAGCAGTCAGCAGGAGATTAGTGTCGGTCGACACGGAGGCGCTTGAGAAGTGCCGCAATCTCGTTACTTACAAGGAATCCCTTCATTGAAATGGTCTAAAACGTGTGCCTGGTTTTCAAGCACACGTTTTAGACCATTCCAATGAAGGGATTCCTTGTAAGTAAAGAGATCGTTGCGCTTCTAAAGCGCCTCTGTGTCGACCGACAGCAAACTTTAAACGCCTGTATCTCTTAAACCACAGCAGTTTGATAGATACGGTTTTTTGCATTTAGCTCAGCTTTTTAAGCTCTTCTGAATGCAAAAAAACTTTTTGTTGGACATTACTAACACTTTAATTTATAAACACATATACTGATGTTTAAACAAACATTAATGAGAGTTTTATTGTTGTATAGCAATGTTATACACTTATATACACACCATACAGTCTGATATTATAAAAAGAGGGACATCATGGTGGGAAAGAGGGATAGAGGGATTTGGATCTAAAAGAGGCAGTGTCCCTCTTAAAGAGGGACACTTGGGAGGTATTACCAATAATTTTGATGTTACTTTATGAGCTAATAACAGCTCTTTATATAAACAAATACATTATTTAGAATATACCAAAGTATTTTATTTGTGCAGATTAATTTATTAACACATATACTGAAGTTTAAACAAACATTAATGTGAATTTTATTGCTGTGGAGCAATGTGATACGCATACATTCACAACACACAGTCTGAGCTCCTAAAAAGAGGGACACCAGAGTGAGAAAGAGGAACAGAGGGATTTGGGTCTCAAAGTGGGACACTTGGGAGGTATGTACCAGGAAGTAATGGCTAATTAGCATAACTTACAAATAAAACTAAATGTCTCAAACTATAGGTTTAACCCCCTTCAATGTCAGGGGCTTGAGCCATTTCCTGTACCTTGTAGGCCAGACACATTTTTAGCATTTTTGCTATCCATCTGTTTAGGCTTGATTTCCGCTGGGAAATTTCTAGTTACTATGGGAAACTACATATTGTTTTGGGCTATTTCATTGCGCCATACATGAAGTGAATTGGGCATCGTGGAAAAAGCTATGATGTCATAATTTAAAAAAAAGTGGAAAATTACTTATTTTGCTAAAATCACATACTATATGTTAAAAACATTTACCTTGATTGTGAAAGTTTCAATTATTTGGAAAAGCCCGGAGTCCCCTGAGTATAAAAATAACAAGTTTGTATGGCTTTACCTACATCCATGGTTAGCGCAGAGTCCTAATCACCAGGAGCGCAAAATAGCATTTTCAACTTTATGAACTAATATGTGCATTCTAGTGTTTTTGTGGTAAAACTACAATAAAACAGAGGATTAACTATATAAAACTTATAAAAACTATACTGTAAGTGCAACACCAATGGAGAGATAGGAAAATATATTTACCTCTATACATCCTGACTTGGACCACCACTCTTGAAATCCAAAAACTCAAAATTGTATCATACAGTCTGGCACATAAGTGGCAAATAAAGACCCCAACTATTATATAGAAAAAGTTATTTATTCCTATTTTCCGATGTTCTCTAATAACTAAAACAATATTTAACAATAAATGTGTATAGTAATCCTAACACATAACACAATTTATAATTTTTGTGAATCTTAGATGTTTTGAAAATTATCAAAACATCTAATATTCATAAATTTTATAAAACTATATATTTCTGGAAAGTAGATATCCTACTGCATCAGATGAGGAGTCACTTGCGTTCTTACCCCAAGCTTGGTATGCACAAATGTTTCCAGAATATGGAGCTAATGGAAAGAAATTGCATTTTTTATTAAATATTTCTGCTCCTTCAAATATACTGAAATCTGTGAAAACCATGGAATTTCCAACTGTACTCCTTAGCTAGTGCTCTTAGGAGAAAAATGGCACCTCATTGGGGTGAGTTGACATACCTTAGGGGGCGCTAGAATACAAAACTACATGACTTGCCTGTATGAAAATGGTTATAACAGCTACAAAAGTGAAGAAAGTTAGACAAACGATACCATTCTGGAAAGAAGATAACCTGCCGCATCAAATGAGGGGTCAATTGCCTTTTTATCCCTAAGTTAGTGTGCACAACTATTTCCAGAATGTGGTGCTACAGGACAAAAAAAGTTGTGTTTTTTATACACATCAGTCACTTCAAAGATACTAAAATGGTTCAATGTCGTGGGATTTCCTAGGCAGACCTCCTGCCAGCCTAAGAAAAATGGTACCACATATACCACAGCCCACATACCATATTGGGTGGCAGGAGCATGGCTATCAGTGGAACAAGGATGGGGAAGCAAACAGTGTATGTGTGATTTTATGGCTACCAGTTGAAACAAGCTAGGGGGTCAGCCAGTGTACATGTGGACCTGTGACTGCCAGTGTAACCAAGTTGGGGGGGATAGGCAGTGTATGTGTGTATGTCTACTAGTGGGCAGCAGAGCAAGGATGTTGGTGTTGGATGGGTCTGATGCTACACATAGGGAATCTTTGACTAACAGTGTGCACTGTATGTCCCCCTTATACACAGTTTGATTCCCAGCCTGAATCCAGTGCATACTGGTACTTTGAGTTTACAGTAGGCAGTGTAAACAGGCTGGGGGAATGGGACTGCCAGCGGGCTGTGGAACCAGGCAGGGGGTTAGGGTATATAGGGGGTTTAGAGGTATTTTGTGTGTATGCCACAGGGGTGGCCAATACACTGCAAAGCAATGCATTGGACACCCTGTTGCACACAAAGAGTTATTTTTTTAGTTTTAGTTAGTTTTTATTCATACCTCATTGGGGGGGCAGTATCAGGACCACTCCTGATTCCCCCAATAAGGTCTAAATAAAAAATAATGAAAAAACAAATGTGTGTGGAGTGTCTTCCCCAATATTTTTGTGTATATCCAATTGGGAGGGGCATCAGAACCCCTCCTGATGCCCCACAATGAGGTCTGAATAAAAAAGTAAAGGGGGGGGTAAACCTTTGTGTGCTATGGGGGTGTTCAGTTGATTGCAAAGCATTGCACTGGTTCTCTCTGGCATACAGAGGGTTCGGGTTTTATTTATTTATTTATTTTTATTCATATCTTGTTCGGGGCATCAGGACCACTCCTGATGCCCTCCAACAAGGGCTGAATAAAAAAATAAATAAATGTGTGTGTGTGTGTGTGTGCCAGAGGGTTGTCCAACACATTGCAAAGCACTGCGTTGCCCCCCCCCCCCATGGTGCATGCAAGGGTTTCAAATATTTTTTTATGTAGACCTTGTTGGAGGCATCAGGACCCCTCCTGGTGCCACCCCAATAAGGTGTAAATAAAATGATAATTGAAAAAAAATATATACAGTTGTGTGAAAAAGAAACCCTCTTTGAATTCTATGGTTTTACATATCAGGTCAGTATCTGTTCATTAGCAAGTTTAAACATTAGGTAAATGCAACCTCAGTATCACAGTGTAGCTTGACATCTGTGCTGCCAGTTACTCTTGTGGTATTTTGTTGCTCTGTGTGGTGGTCACGGGTGCAGGCGTGTGTTGCTGTATCTGATTGCGGTGCTTATTTATACACATGTACTCAATTTGACTAATTGATTTCCACCTCTGTGTAGGCCTATATTAACTTCCCGGGGCCTAGTATTAGTTGCCCTTACATAGTGTTCTTGTGATTACTCGTTGCATTTGCTCCTCGTTGTGACTCTTGATTGGCTTCTGTTCTCACTCGGTGTATGACTCCGGCTTGTCTGACCATCCACTCCAGTTCTGACCTGTCGCTCTAGCTGTCTACTCGCTCCGTGTATGACCCCGGCTTGTCTGACTATCTACACCAGTTCTGACCTGTAGCTCTGGCTGACTACTCGCTCCGTGTATGACCCCGGCTTGTCTGACTATCCACACCAGTTCTGACCTGTGGCTCTGGCTGACTACTCGCTCCATGTATGACCCCGGCTTGTCTGACTATCCACTCTGGTTCTGAACTGTGGCTCTGGCTGTCTACTCATGCCGTGTTATCCTAGGCTGGTTGGGCTATTCACATTAGCTGTACTGTGGCTTGTAGTATCCGCCGCTTCTATTGCCACTGTCTGGGTGGGTGCTGGTTTCTTTTTCGTGAAGAAAAAGGATGGGGAACTAAAACCATGTAGCAATTTCAGGGGCCTAAATAAGCCAATGGTCAAGAATGCCTACCCCATTCCTTTAATCACTGAGCTGTTTGATCAGATCTGCTAAGAGAGATCTCAGGGCCGCTTACAATCTTGTAAGAATAAAAGAGGGCCACGAGTGGAAGACAGCATTTCACACCCGGAGCGGGCACTGTGCAACGCTCCTGCTGTCTTCCAAGTATTCAAAAACGATGTCTTGAGAGATTTACTGCAGGGGTGTGTCATGGTCTACCTGGACAATATTCTCATCCATTCTCTGAACCTAGAGACCCATCGGGCTGATATGTCGTTGGTTTTACAACTGTTGAGGGAGAACAAATTGTTTTGCAAATTGGAGAAATGTGAATTTCATAGATCCCAGGTGACATTCTTGGGTTATGTTATCTCCTCCTCCGGTCTAGCCATGGACACGAAAAAGCTTTCTGCTGTCTTGCAACGGCCACTTCCGATGGGATTGAAATCCATACAGAGGTTCCTGGGTTTCACAAATTACTACAGGAAGTTTATACAAAACCTCTCCACTGTGGTCAAACCACTAGCGGACATGACTCAGAAGGGGGCGAATCCTTTGGACTGGTCACCCAGTGCCCTGCAAGCCTTCGAGAACCTGAAGTCTGCTTTTGCCAAAGCTCCTATTCTGTCACATCTGAATCCCACCCTACCTTTTACCCTGGAAGTTGCTGCTTCAGAGTCTGGAGTAGGCGCTTTGCTGTCCCAGCGCTTGAGCCCCGGTAAACCATTACTTCCGTGTGGGTTTTTTCTAAAAAATTGTCCAACACCGAGAGTCTGTATGATGTGGGTGATCGCAAACTGCTCGCCATTAGTCTCTCTTTTAAGGAATGGCGGCATCTACTAGAAGGAACTAGCATTCCAATTCTGATTCTGACAGACCACAAGATTCTCACGTATCTGTCTGAGGCCAAGAGCTTATCTCCACGACAGGCCAGATGGTCCTTGTTCCTGTTAAGATTCAACTATGTGGTTTCTTACCTCCCAGGTACTAAGAATATTAAAGCAGACGCCTTTCCCGGCAGTTTGGGAGGGATTCCGAGGAGGAGAGTCCTACAACTCCTATCATTCCCTCTAATCAGATATTGGCTACCATTTGCACAAGTATTATTTCTCCTTTGGTAGAGGAGATATTGGCCACGCAAGCGTCCGCACCAGTTGACAAGCCAAGTGGGAGATGCTTTGTGCCTGAGTCTCTACGTACAAAATTATTAGAAACATACCATGCCTCGAGGGTTGCTGACCACTTTGGGAGCGCCCATCTCATATGGTCCATGTCTAGACTTTTCTGGTGGCCTAGACTGAGAGCGGACTGTTCTGAGTTTGTGTTCAACTTGCGCCCAGACCAAGACCCCCAGACACCTTCCGGTGGGGTCCTTCAACCCATTCCTAATGGGGAACAACCTTGGTCTCACTTATCCATTGATTTTATGGTAGAACTGCCTGTCTCTGAGGGAAACGCGGCCATCCTTATGATCGTGGATCGATTTTCTAAGATGGCTCATTTCGTACCTCTGAAGGGACTCCCCTCTGCAAGGGAGTTGGCCAAGATCTTTGCCAGAGAAGTAGTGCGCCTCCACGGTATACCAAAGGTGATTGTTTCAGATTGCGGGAGTCAGTTTGTGTCTCCTTTTTGGAGGTCTTTTTGCGGACATTTGGGCATTCAACTCTCATTCTCCTCAACTTACCATCCTCAGTCTGCTGAGTGGTCTAATCAATCAACTCCGGTTCTGAACTGTGGCTCTGGCTGTCTACTTGCTCTCTGTTATCCTAGACTGGTTGGGATATTCGCATTAGCAGTATTGTGGCTTGTGCTATCCTCCGCTCCTATTGCCACAGTCTCTAGTCTCTGATTCCGTTGGGTGCCTTATACCTACTGGGAGATAGAACCATAGGCTAGTTCTTTATGTCTCTTCGATTAGTACAGGCCTCTGCTCAGTATCAGTCTGCGTAGTGGACTGTAGCCTGTCCGTTTTATGTTCTGGGGCTTTGCTGGGGATTGCTATTATTGTGTATCTTTAATAAAGGTGGTTTTACTTCAATATACCTGTGTCTGACCTTCATTTGTTCTGGTTACCGTGACACTCAGATGAACATATTACACGGTGTTATGATTTATTTAACAAAAATAAAGCCAAAATGGAGAAGCCATGTGTGAAAAATTAAGTACACCTAGTGATTCAATAGCTTGTAGAATCACCTTTAGCAGCAATAACTTGAAGTAATTGTTTTCTGTATGACTCAATGACTGCAAGGTTCCCAGGTCCTGTGGCTGCAAAACAAACCCAAATCATCACCCCTCTGCCACCGTGCACTGTGGCGCTGTGCATGGTGGTCAAACATCTCTACTTTGGTCTCATCTGTCCTAAGAATATTGTTCCAGAAGTCTTGTGGTTTGTTCAGATGCAGCTATGCTAATCTAAGCTGTGCTGCCATGTTCTTTTTTAGAGAGAAGAGGCTTTCTCGTGGCAACCCTTCCAAACAAACCATATTTGTTCAGTCTTTTTCTAATTGTACTGTCATGAACTTTAACATTTAACATGCTAACTGAGGCCTGTTGAGTCTGAGATGTAACTCTTGGTTTTTTGCAATTTCTCTGAGCATTGCACGGTCTGACCTTGGGGTGAATTTGCTGGGACGTCCACTCCTGGGAAGACTGGCAACTGTCTTAAATGTTTTCCACTTTTGAATAATCTTTCTCACTGTAGAATGATGGACTTGTTTGGAAATGGCCTTATAACTCTTCCCAAATTGATGGCCAGCAACAATTGCTTCTCTAAGATCGTTTCTAATGTCTTTTCTCCTTGGCATTGTGTTAACACACACATCTGAATGCCCCAGACCATCAAACTGCTAAAACTTTGGATTTTATAGAGGTGGTCACACTTGCTGATGGTCAATTAATCAAGTGCATTTTATTAGCAGCACCTGTCTGCTACTTAGCATCTTAGTTCCTATGGAAGCAGTAAGGGTGTACTTAGTTTTTCACACATGGCTTCTCCATTTTGGCTTTATTTTTGTTAAATAAATCATGACACGGTGTAATATGTCATGTTTTCTTGTTCATCTGAGGTTGTATTTACATCATTTTTAGACCTGGTAAGCAACAGATGATTGTTATATGTCCTGATATGTAAAACCATAGAATTCAAAGAGGGTGTGCTTTCTTTTTCACACGACTGTATATCCTTTGTCTGCCACAGGGCTGTCCAATACATTGGAACCCTGGGGGACACAGAGGGTTAATTTTTTTATCATTACTTTGTATTCAGAGCTTGTTGGGAGGCATCAGGACCACTGCTTATGGCCCCCAGCAAACTCTGATTACTAAGTAATGAAAAAAGTCCTGTGTGTGCCACAGGAAGGGAGTCTACATTGGACCCCCCCCATCCCGTGGCACAAACAGGGTTAACTTTTTTCTTCTTCATTTTTTATTATAGACCTCATTGGGGGGCATAAGGACCTCTCCTGATGTCCCCCAATGAGGTCTTAGTAAAAAAACAATATGGCCCAAAAGAATTGACCCTGTGAGTGTCACAGGGGTCTCCAGCAAAATAAATGTGCTGGGGACCCCTGTGGCATTCATAGGGTTACTTTTTATATTAGCAATTTATAATCAGACCTCACGATAGGACATCAGGACCCCTCCTGGCAATGCAGGACAGCAATAAGTTCTCCTGCCTTCTCTCCTACCTCTGGTAGGAGTGAATGGGATCTGGGAAATTTACCTGTCACCTGTTAGGAGGCTTCCCCCACTCCCGCCCACGGAAGATCGGGTAGGAGAGAGGGGAGAGGAGAAGCTGCACATCTCCTTTGGGGATATTGATTTCCTAGCGCAAACGGCTGGGAGATCAGTAACTGGGGGGCATGAGAAGTGATCCTCTTGCCCCTCCCCCAAGAGTGCCATGCACTTTTTTTTTTTTTTTTTTTTTTTTTAATGCGGGAAATGCATGCTGGTTATACTGACTTATGCAGTGACCACATTTTAGCTGTACATTGTACGAGCTTGGCACAGCAGGTACAGCTGTCCAAACTTGTATAATGTACCCACTTGGCACACTAGGGGTTAAATAAGGAATGGCTAACTTAAATCTAAGGGTTATAAAGTGTTAGTTACATGTTAAAACTGCCAGATAACTAAATGTTCTTCATTACCACAAACAAAACATATTTGTTTATTTTACATTTCAGTCTCAGTAAATGATTCATAATAGGTGGGCTTTGTCCCAAATACTAGGAGCAGTTCATTCTTTGGTCTCCATATTATTTATAGAAAAAAAAAAAAAAAAAATAATAATAATGATCATTCTGAATGAGAACTTTGTTGCTAATTTTACATCTATTGCCAGTAACGGATCTTCGTGACCCTTGTAAATAGAATGCTATTTGCTAAGTGGAACAAAGAGGCGAATTAAAACAGTAGCAACTTTTCTCACAAATTAACCCATTAAGGAGGGAACTCTGAGCATTTTTTTTTGTCTAACCGATTCAGGGCTTCCCGAACAGCATGCAGCTGATATGCCAGGACCTTCAAGGGCCCTTATCGCAAGTTGGACCCATGACGGTCCTGGCACATCATGGGTCCTTAAAGGGATAGTAATACTTCCTTTTATCTTTATTTTTTTTGTAGGCATTAAAAAGACATGAAGAACGATATAAGTCTTATCTCTCAAACCCTTATGGTTTGAGAGATATTCACAAGCAAAGTTTCCCCTCCCGCCCCTTTTACCTAGTGTAAGCTATCTCTTCTCAGATGTGGAATGCAGTCCATAGTCCAGACAGATAACAGCAGGGTACAATCTTCTTCCTATGAGAAAAATGAAAGGCCTGCCTCCCTTGACAAGTTTTTCAGGTTTTTCCCTTATCTTAATTGAAGATTGTCCCTCTCTGCAATCTACCTGCGCACCTCCCTTCTGGTCTTGCTGAGCAGTGTTACATCAGTAAAAGGGGCGGGAGGGGGATACTTTGTCATTGAATTACTCTTGAACTACAGCTCTGACAGAATTGAAATAACACTCTCCAAAATCCAAATACTATGATGATTAATTGGAGCTGCTTTTATTATGAAACATTACTATCCCTTTAAGGGGTTAACATACCCCCAACTCAACCTTCTCTGCTGGTAAAGTAATTTGTTTCAGCTTTTGTACCTTAAAAACTAGTTTAGCATTTGTACCCTTTTTAAATAAAGTTTTAATGTTTAAAAAGGTACATGCTGGAAGTTGTAGTTCTATTTAGCAGGTAGGTGTTTGTCTCCTGCCAAAGCTATAACACCCTTACTACACCTCCCTGTTTCTGAGAGCTTTCACTAATCATTGGTGTCTATTTAATAGATCTGCACCATCACAGAGCAGCACAAACTTTTGTTGCAGTTTATTTAATTAAACCCAATAGCCTCATCACTTATTTTTCCATACAATCATTTTTTTGATATTTCATGTGGAGATGTACAGAGACATCCTCTGTGCATCTTCTCACCTCCGAGCCTGTTGCAGCCAAAATTGTGTTGTTTCATTCAGGACTGCACAAAAGAATATGGTGTTTGGCTGCAAGAGCCAATAGCATCCACAGGTCTGACAAGCTTGCAAAATCCAAAATGTCTCTGCCTGATGCCCCTAGAGACATTATAGCTCAACTTCACTCATTCCCTGAGAATGAAGCAATTTATGCTGCAGCAAAAGGACCAGCACTGATCCCTGTTTGATGGCGCCAACATACTAGTCTTCGGGGATTTTTCCCATCTCACTATCCAGTGGCGCTGAGACCTACAACCTTTTACTGCAGCCTTGTGGGCCCACATCATTAAATACTGCTGGGGATTCCCTCTAAAGCTGCTGTCTACACAAGACGGACTTGTCCATGTCTTGCGTTATGAAGGCAGCCTAAGGCTTTTGCAGATGCATTACATGTTCCTTTGAAAGATCAACAGGAGAAGGAGCAAGTAATCAGAGGTGCAGTGGGCCCCTACTTCTAGCACGCAAGGGAAGTGGCACATGGTTTCTCAAGAGTGAAGGGCTCAGGCCTCTCCAGTGTAGGGCAACAACTCTTCCTCCACACACTCGTAAGGTCATAGCTGACTGTACATGTAACTTTGGGCAGACTTTCTCTTGGTCGCCATTGGCCCTTACATCTGTTATACGATGATGAGCCCTCTTCGGGCTTTAGATTCTCTATGTTAGTTCCCACTGGGTTTACTAGTTTGTTACCTATAATCTGTTCTTAGTTTGCCAGATTAAATCAGCGGGTTCTGGGGGATGCTCCTCCGGGGTGCAGTTTAAGGATCTTCGACACAGGGCAGGTGCCTCTCAAGAGCTGTGGGCCCTACCTTCAGCGGACAATGCCATAATTGACCTTGGGGGGCATTCATCCTTGTATTACTGGAGTGGGCCTGAGACACAGAGCAATGCCCACTGTTAATGTCCACTGCACCCAGCAGACTGGATATGGGGCCTTGCTCTGGTGCCTCTACCTATAAGAAAGACACAGAAACATTTGTCCTTGTCATGTCTGCTCCAACATAATGCTGGTTTTGTGGCTGTCTCTGTCTCTGCTTTTACTATATAAAATGTATTGAGCTAAATTATCTGATTATGTTGTGTTTGCAGACAAGTCCCTTGGGGCTGTGTTGGGATCCCTTGGTGGTGGTGGTGGTGGTGGGGGATCCTGGTCCTCTGACTGGGGTGTCTCCCTGGGCCGACGGTCCCCTCTACTGATTAGATTTCTGATATGGATACCTGCTAGAATCACCCACATAGGATAGTATTATTGTCCAACTGTTTATTGCTCTTTGACGAAGTGGCAGTCTGCAGCATATTTATTTTGCTTTTATATATTCTTTTAATAAATTAACTATATGTATACTTTGGAGCCATTTTCTATTGATGGGAAAACTTCTTCTCCTCACTACCCTGATGTCACAGCTTACCTCAGATCCAGCTACACCACCTGAGTTGACGCAGGGCATGTATGGCTTGAAATGACGCTTCGGCGTCATCCTATGCGTCACTCTGTGGATTGGGCCTAGGCGCGCTTGGTGTTTGTACTGGCCTCCTGTGTCCTCTGGCTAGGCAGTTCGCTGGTTCACTATGACACAGGAAGGGTGCAGGCGTTTGACACATCGCGGCTAGATACGTCAATCACAGGCGTGTGGCTGCGTTATGACGCAGGGCTCTACTTTATTCAGGAAGGTCTGGCCAGGCTCCTCCTATCTACTTCCTGGCTCTTTGGATAGGAATCCAGTTCCCTTAAATACTGTTACCCTTACGTTGTTGTTCAGTGCAGTTGTATCTTGCTTGTATCCTGCTATCCTGTGAATGACCTTGGCTTGTCTGACCACCCATCCTGGTGCTGACCTGTGGCTCTGTCTGACTACTGTCTGTTCGCTCCCTATCTATTGGACATCCAATCTGATGCAGACCTGTGGCTCTGGCTGACTACTCGCTCTGTGTATGACTCTGGATTGTCTGACTATCCAACCAGGCGCTGACCTGGGCCTCTGTCCAGCTACTCTCGGTATTGCCTCCTCATTAGTGGACATCCTAACTGGTGCAGACCTGTGGCTCTGGCTGACTATCCGCTCAGTGTATGACCCTGGCTTGTTTGACTATCCAACCTGGTGCTGACCTGGGGCTCTGTCCAGCTACCCTCTGTTTGCCTCCTGTCTAATGGACACCCTATCTGGTGCAGACCTGTGGCTCTAGTAGACTCTGTCTTACTGACTGCAGGCGTGAGTCAGTGTCTCCTTGTTGCCTTCCATTTCAGGAGACAGCCTTCTCCTTACTGACTGCAGGTGTGAGTCAGTCTTCTCCCCGGTTACCATCCTTAAGGGAGACCGCTTGGGTCTACGCATTTTCTATCAGTCATTTGAGACTACCATTGGCCTCGGCCTAGTCTCTGCAGTCTGGGGACCTGGAGGTATACTTCTATTCCTGATAGAGTCTCTGCCTCTTGGGTTACCCTCTGCTATTCACTGTGATTGCATACTTGTTATATTGCTATTCATTTTAATAAAGGTGTTTTAACTTTACCGTCTGACTCCTTGTCTTGCTTGCTAACCGTGACAGTACATAAGGGTCATGACAACAGACGGTAATAGTGATTCACCATTTCAGAGCATACTGGACAGGATGCAGGATCAAGACCAACGCATCAATCATTTGTCCTTGGCTTTGCAAACCTTGCTTAGCTGTACGACTCACCTGGAATACTCTAAACTGCCAACGGTGGCCAACCCAGCTCCTTCCTTTGCACCGGCAGTTCAGGCTGCCTCTGATGCAGGTGTGGTCAGAGGATTGTCTGGATCCATTCTACTTCCTCAGCGTTACAGTGGGGATAATGGGTTGTGTCGTGGTTTCTTGAACTAACTGGGAATATACCTAGAAATGATTACGCATGTCTTACCTAGTGAGCGCAGTAGGGTTGGACTGATGATTTCGCTGTTGTCTGGTAAGGCATTGGCATGGGCTAATCCTTTATGGGAGACAGACAAACCCAAAAACTATAACTATAACTAATTAGTGGCCTCCTTTAAATGTGTCTTTGATGTGCCAGGTCACACGATCTCGGCATCGAAACAACTTATGACCATCCACCAGGGCAATCGTACAGTGGTGGAGTATGCGATTGAATTCTGGACCCTGGCAGCTGAGGTCGGCTGGAATAATGAGGCCCTTGTAGCTGCCTTTTCCCAAGGGCTTGATGACTATATGAAGGATGAGATTTCTGCCCGTGATTTACCTAAAGGTTTGGATGAACTGATATAATTTATCATCCTAATAGACACTCGGGTCCGAGAGAGACCCTCAGTTAAGGAGCACCTGTGGAGGCATCCTTCCAGAACAATACCTCACTTTACTTGCCCACCCAGTCCTCCGTCACCTCCCATGCCTCCTGGTTCCAACTCAGGGGGTGGCGAACCAATGCAGATTGGGGCTACCCGACTGTCTGTGGAGGAGAGAGCCTTTCCTAGGAGGGAGGGCTTATCTCTGTACTGTGGGAGACCGGGACACATATTAAGGTCATGTCCGGGAAACGCCCATACCTAAGATTCTGTCAGGGACAGATCTTAGCTGGTGTATCTCAGGTGATCAACTCTCCTCATTATGTCATCGTCCTAAGGTTTCCTTGGTTACAGGCGCATAACCCTAGGATAGATTGGAAGACTTGTGAAATGTTGTCTTGGGGTTCACAGTGTGACAAGTCTTGTTTATCGCTCCCTGTTCGATTGGCATGTGCTAAGTCTTCTGGCCTACTGGAGGCCTATTCTGAATTTTCTGGCGTATTTAATAAAGTCCAGGCAGGGGAGCTACCTCCTCATAGGCCTTATGATTGATCGGTGGAGCTACTACCTGGTACGACCCCTCCTAGGGGCCGTGTATATCCTCTATCTGTGGAGGAAAACAAGGTCATGGAGGAATACATATCCGATGACCTGGCAAGAGGCATCATTCGCAAATCCACATCCCCTGCTGGGGCTGGATTTTTTTTTGTTAAAAAGAAAGATGGAGAGTTGCATCCATGTATTAACTTCCGTGGGTTGAACAAGTTGATGGTCAAAAATGCTGATCTGATACCCCTGATTACGGAATTATTTGACTGTCTTAAAGGTTCCAAGATATTCACTAAGCTTGATTTGAGGGCGGCCTACAATCTGGTCAGAATAAAGGAGGGCTACGAATGGAAGACAGCATTTAACACCCAAAGTGGGCATTACGAGTACCTGATCATGCCCTTTGGCCTCTGCAATGCTCCTGCTGTCTTCCAGGAATTTATTAATGATGTACTGAGAGACCTATTACAGAGTTGTGTGGTGGTCTATCTGGATGACATCCTCATTCATTCTTCTACATTGGAGACCCATCATTCGGATGTATCTAAAGTCCTGCAACGACTAAGAGAGAATAACTTGTTTTGCAAGTTGGACAAATGTGAATTTCACAAACCTCAGGTGACCTTTTTGGGGTACATTATTTCTGCATCTGGGTTGGCCATGGACCCCCAAAAATGATCCTCAGTCCTGCAATGGCCTCGTCCTGTGGGGCTTAAATCTATTGAAAGATTTTTGGGCTTTGCTAATTACTATCGGAAGTTTATTAGAAATTTTTCGACTATTGTCAAACCTATCACTGATATGACCCGTAAAGGTGCTAAGGTTACTGATTGGTCTCCCAGTGCGTTGCTTGCCTTTGAAGACCTCATGGCAGCATTCGCAGCAGCTCTTATTTTGGTGCACCAGAATCCCACCCTGATCTTTACCCTGGAGGTCGATGCGTCCGAGATTGGAGTAGGTGCCCTCCTTTCTCCACACTCAGCCCCAGGGGAGGCTTTACGCCCTTGTGGCTTCTTTTACAGAAAACTATCTAAGGCTGAGACGGTATACCAGATTGGGGACAGAGAACTACTGGCCATCATACTCGCATTGAAAGAATGGCTACATCTCCTGGAAGGTACTAGTTCCCCGACCTTGATGAAAAGGTTGGAGACCACTTACTCCAGGTTAGCCCGGCTCCAACGTGGCAAGGATCTCACCTTCCTCACAACCTTTTTATCATGGTGGCATTTCTCCAGTATTGACTCTCCTAATGCTTGTATTTCTCACACTTGCCCCGTGGGGGACTTCAATTCCTTCCCTTTTATCTATCTCCACTTTCACTCTCTTCTTACTCTCTTTTTTTTGTGGGCTACTTCCTTCTGCTTTGTTAATTGTGCTGCTCCCCCATATCCTACAACCCCTTTTCCATCACCCTACATATTTTACTGTCTTCATCCAAGCGCTGTCTGGTCCAGTGTAATCTTTTTATGCCATACATCCAGACCTGTACTTTTCTTGATCTTATTTCCTTTGTCTGCCCACCTCCTTCACTCTTTCCTCCTTCCATTTTCCTCCCAACTCCCATTAAAAAAAATAGCAAAGATTCCACTGGATCATTGCTTGTTGCTCTGCTTACATAATGGCTCCTTAGATGTTTGTACCACTCTATGCATTTACTGTACCAATTACTCATTGCTTTTTTTTGTATTGATCCTTGCTGCCTAACTGTTGTATTCATAACTACTGCTATTCTCAGTAAAAATCTTAATGAATAAAAAAAAATAATCATGCAACCAGATTAACTCCAAAGGCCTCATATGTGGCACTCAAATCTCCCAAAAGGCCAAACAGTTTGAAATTATCACAATTTATTAAATCTGTTCCAATGGGAGAATAAATAAATAAAAAGCCCAGGATCAAACTGTGCAGGCCCAAAGAAAATAGCTTCTATCAGCAATCTGGGTGAAGGACAGAAAACTATCACCCTCGGGTAGAGTGCAAACTGAAAGTCTGTGGCTCTCATTAACAAACTTGTGGGTTGAGAGCACAGTTCCCGTAAACCAGCTGCATTACTGGATTTGTTTGCCACTCTACCACTCCTCCTTCATCCCTTTTGACAATTTCATACAATTCTGTTCCTCTGTAATCCCCCCAAGCACCAAGCAATGTGTTAGAAAGTGCTTGGGTGGATCAAATAGGGAGAGAATAGTAGGAAAGGTGGCAAAAAGTTGCGGGGAGGACTCTGGAATGAGTCTGGAAGCCGTATTAAGATTGCAGGACCCATCCCCCTGCTTCTTTGGTGCCTGGGGGTGGCTAGCCCTTAGTGGAGGCTAGCTGGCAAGGGAAAGGGCAGCTCTCCTTTATGCATCAAGGAAGAAGGGGATTGGTAGATGTGTAAGCGGGTTACGTGGAGGGGGGGGCTGTAGCAGGGATAAAGGTGGCTTCAGGTCAGGGAAAATTCAAAATAGTTTTTCTTTTGATTGAGAATTGTTTTTCTTTTCTTCTACCTGTAACCAGACGAGGGTTGTTTCCTCATGTACAGAGGCTTGTATTAAGATGAAAAGAACCAGAAGATTGGTGCAGAGCCCACTACATTTTCGGGAGGAGAGCCAAGCTGAGCATACAGCTAAACATAGAGGAAAACAATATGTGAATGTTAAACCAGATGCTGCCAAGGCTGCCCCACCTGACTCTGCTGTACCACTGTCCTATGCATCATCCACTGCTGACGTTCCTTCATTCTCCTCCACCGATACCCCCACCCACTTGTCTGCTCCCCGCTGCTCTTATCCCTTTACCGCTACTCCTCCCACAGTCCCCTTGCCCCCACTCAGTGCCTTCCTCTTCTACACTTCCAGTGCACCTGGCTGCTCATTTCCCTGTCACTGCCTCTTATTAACAGAAAATGCTTGATGCCAAGCGACTGAGGAAAGAACCCTCACCTGGGGCCCAGTTATCCTCCATTCCCACTGTGCCTGTCGATGGTGGCGGTGGAGTCGTGTCCTGGCTCCATGTTGCACCCCAGGACGTCCTTTCTGCAAAAGGAAGTTTGTTGCTGGGGTCTCATGAGAGGCAACATGCTTCTTGCGAGACTTCCACATCCAGGGTGCATGGCACCAAAATTCACATTCCATGAGGTTAAGCAGCATGCTTGTAGGAGGCAGGGCACTCTAAACAAAAACTCCTCACACTTCTTAGTTGCTAATCCCTCCCCCTGCCTAACTGCCTTCAGTTTTGGTCTAACAGAATCAGAAATGGAATAGCAATTAAAAACATCTGCCAAAAATGGCGGGGCATACTCACCCAACAAGTGGGCAGGAAGCCCTGGGTATCCTATTGAAATATCACCCTCTGTTTGGAGACCAGAGATCATAATGTCGCCTGCATCAAAAGAGCTACATCAGAATGTCACCCACATCAAAAGGGTGACATTCTGATGCTGCACTCTTAAGGGTTTCTGGAGAACAACGGTATTCTGATGTTGCACGTGCAAATCTGGAGAACTTTCAATATCCTATCCCCATATAATATAAATGCATACCCTTCATCTGTAAATAAAAAGGTGCCTGAGCCACTTCTCAATGATGTGCCTTAAGATGACCTCTTCCTCTCACAAGTCCTAGTGACTGAATGCTCTGATAACATCATGCTCAGTTACCATGGCCTGTGAGAGGAAGAGGGCATCTTAAGGCACAGCACGGAGAAGTTGCACAGGCACTGCTTTCTCCACAGATGGTGGGTATGCATTTATATTTAATGGGGGGTATAGAACAGATTGTATTATTTTATTTTAATAGGCAACATTTCAATAGGATATTGACATTTCTCAAGATTTGTGATTGCGACATCAGAATACTGTTGGGATTTATTATTGAATGTTCTCCAGATTACATAGCCGTGCAGAGTAACCCTTAAGTGTATGACATCAGAACGTCACCCTTTTTATGAGGCGAAATTCTGATGTCGCCCTTTTAACCCCTTAACGACAGATGACTTACCAGGTATGTCCCGCAGAAACTGTCACTTAGTGACAGAGGACGTACCTGGTAAGTCACGGAAGTCTGCGTCTCCGTGCGGCTGCACGCCGTTCGGAGACTCCGGACTTCTTTGAAAAAAGAAAGAAAAATGTTCGGCGGTCGTTAAGGTGACAGCCGCGTACGAACGCGGCTGTCACTAAGGGGTTAATGCAGGTGTCATTATGATCTTTCCACTTTGATGGTCGCCAAATAGAGGGCAACATTTCAATAGTAAACCAAAGCCCTGCATCTCTCAGTGTACTAAGATAAAAGGTTTTATCGGTAAGTTTTCTAGCAGCATTGAGGAATGCAGGGAACATAAGTACCAAACCAGTCCCAAAAATAGCAGGAGGGAAAACAACTAATGAACAATGGTATCCAGATCTTTGAGGCCAAAAGTAGCATCTTGAGATTCAAAAATGTTATCTTTGTAAAACTTTGTGAATGTGGGAACAGATTACCATATAGCTGCTTTGAACAACTGGTCAACAGTAGCCTAGTTCTTCAAAGACCCTGAAATACTGCTGGACCTAGTAGAATGGACTGTAATTCTGAAAGATGCTGGAACAGACTTTAGTCTGTATGCTTGTCGGATAATCTGTTTGAGCCATGTGGTAATAATTGTTTTGGATGCTGATCTGCCCTTCTTAGGGCATTCTGGAATCAGAAATAAAGCGAGCTTGAGAATACAATAGCTGATGCTTTGTCAAGGGAAAGTTGAATAGGTTATTTGCTCCAGCACCTAATGCAGATAGTGTTGGCCATGTGTGTCCATATCACTTGTGGCAGTTGGGGACCCAGATACATTGATTGCCCCAAGAACACAGAGGACATATCAACAGGCTTACAAAGGATGGTGTAAGTTCTTGGCATGCAGATACACTTTGTCTGGGGATAATGTGGTGGGAATGCTCCTAGTCTTTATTAAGAAGCTTATGGGGAGGGAGAATCATGCTCCAAAGTTGCGCTGACTCTTGCAGCCATTTCTTTTTTGTTCCTCCTTAAGTGGGGAGGATTTGAACTCTAGATTTGCAGTTTGAAGGATCATGAAGGGCTGGGGGGAGATTGCAGGTGTCTATGCAGGATAAACAAACACAGACCCATAGATAGCGCCTGCTTACTAGAATTCCTTACTTATTTACCTCACATTTGCCTCTCCAGGTATGAAACATTATTATTGAGGACAGCATTTACAGTCATGTTTGGGGGTGCGTATAGGGTGGGGGAAATTATTGCATGGTGAGAGGGCATGCAGGTTGATCATGTACAATAGTCTGCAGAGGTAGTACAATGCCTTCTGGTGAAATCCAAAATGGATCAAGAGGGTAAGAGCCAATGGGTCACCTTGCTAAAAAGGGAGAATAAAGCTTGTCCAGTGGTATTGGCAAGTGCTTTTAAGACCAAAAGGGGGCAGCCTTGTCACAGTTCCAGGTCAGGACAGTGCTCACAAAGGCATTAGTGATGATGGGGTTAGACCCAGATATCTTTGGAATTAACTCTTTTGGAATAGGAGTGGGGCATCTGCAGCCAGGTGGGTCAACAGGGGATATATAGCTGCTGGGAAGGTGGACATCAGATGCGTTTAAGAAGTATATCCGGCCAGAGGACAGTCAGTCCACTAACAGAAACGTAATTGTAGTTGGTAGTATGTTATATGCGTTGCAGGTTAACAAAAAGTGTACTAAAATTGTTACAAAAAACTGGTAAAGTTAACAAAATTTTTAGTTTTGTTTTTTTCTTTTATTGTGTTAGGATCAAGAGGGTATCCATCATGTCATGCCTCTGGTACACCTGAAGGAGGAGTATGTGTTTGTGATTTTCAGAGTAGATATGATGTTGATCCAGGGAAATGTCCGGTGAACATTTGGAGTCTGGAAGGAATTTTTCACCCGTTTCGGGGCTTAATTGGCAATGGCCTCCATGTGGGGTTTTCTCCTTTCTCTGAATCAACAGGAGGATATGTTACAGTTCAGACTAAACAACAGAGCTTGTGGGATAGACTAGGCCACAGCATTGGGGTTGAATAGAGGGTCCCCTTTTAGAAGTCCCCTTTGTGGGTGGTGATAATGTGGTGCTCCCAGGCCCTGCCCAGTGTGGCATAGCAGGAGTCATTGGCCTGGCTGTCAAGTTCTGCTGTTAGGAGGTGCTGTTGCCACCACTTAGCACTGAGGAAACAGGGCGGCATAGCGTGAGGGCTGTGGCGGATCAGCCCTGCCAATTTGTCTCCACCATGACTGTGTCACCGCCATGGATGGGTATGGGAGGCAGCAATGCCTGAAGGTTCACTCCATTCCCTCAGTGGCAGACAGTGGGGCACAGGTTTTGGCCTTTGCTGTAGCTACAGGGGCCTGGGGTGTCACACTGAGGGGGAGGGTTCTTCCCAGGGTCTCTCTAAATAGGTCAAACCCCTAAATAAAGGCTGTGACCTCTTTAATTGCATACAAAGCATGTGTCAGTGTGTTTATTGTGTCTTTGTAATGTTATTAAGTTTGGAGGGGGGCATAGATTGGGGAGTGTTATGGAAAGAAGGTGTGTGTGGAGCACTGGAAGCCTAAGGAATGGAGGAGGGTGGCAGAGTGGCAAACTTGCAGAGGAGAGTTGTCAGAATGGTGAACGGGATGGAGGGGAGGTGCAGGATATCATGACATTGAAATATACTGGGCAGTTGTTATCATTATAGCGCAAAGATAAATAAGGGATCATTCCTTCTTTTATGGCAAAGATAGCCTTATTTATTCACATTTATGTAACAAAATATGCACAGAAGAGAATAGCAGAGGCAGGAGATGTATACTGTGACATCGCAATGCATAACACAACATTAAACAGATTATGTTGTAACTAGAGGCTGAATAATGCTGCAAAGTTAATGTTTTGTACTGAATAAGAAATAAGAGAGCTGAGGGACTGTTTGCATAGTGGGAGACTGTATTATTCTAACCATTTGTGTGCCATAGGGGTGTGCAATGCACATCCCAATGGCACTTAAAGGGTTAAAGTCAGTGATGCTGTTTGTGGTGCTGAAGTCTGAGAGGATCCTTTCTGCTCCCTCGATGAGCAATTGAGAAAGCAGGGAGGAGGTTCTAAGGCTTCAGGGTTGTCCGGCTGCTTACAAAGAGTAAAGGAGGGCATCACCAGTATTCTGACCATCCTTTATGCTAATGGGGAACCCCCCTCGCATTCTTAATTTTTGGTATGGTGATGTGTGTCTCCATCCCCAAGGCAATATGTTCACCACACATCTCCAGACACATATCGCCACAGCATCAAACCTTAGTGCATCTCCACCCCGATCTCACAACCACATATATGCAAAGATAACAGGCAATCTGATCTCCGACTGCCTGGATTTGGTCTGTTTGCATGTGGGCAGGATAGAGTAACAATCTTATTGCTGGTCGACTCCAACCAAACGTGCACTGTGTATGGGAAACTTCAGTCTTCTCAGGTGAGACGTTCCTATTGAGGAAGTACTGGTGAGGTTTCTTACACAGCGTCAGCTGAAGCATTGTCATATTTTAAAGTTATGAAGATTTGTAATGTGGATGTTCCTTACTATCACCTGTGATTCCTGAAACACGGTATGTATTTTGTAACCCTGCAAGTCATTAAGTAGCCCTAGTGGATCAACATGCAACCCTTAGCTTCTACGGCTTCCAGTCTATTCTCTCTTGCAGCAAGAAGGGGAGATCATTTGTCTCACATCCTCTGTTTTAATATCAGATCACACCTCTCCTTATGTACACTATGCCACTTTAGCCCTTTGAATTCTAGTGGTCTCCAATGCATTGGTTCACAGTGCTTGAAGCACTCTCTAGCACATCATTTCTTTCTTCCCAACCCCCATTTACATTTCTTTATCCTGAAGGATGAGGCCAAGTTGTGGACACGTGGGCCACATGCAGCTTGTTAAGTGAATGTGAGTGCCAGTCATTTGTATTTGGGTCCTATAGTCATAATAAAGTCGAGTCATACTGGGGTAAACCAACTGCAAAATACTGAACAAGTACACATTCCCATTCATTTAAATGGGGCCAGGCCTTGATTGCTACAAAGGTCTCCAACATGCTGCACTCTAGAGGTAATGGGATTAAATTCAAAGAGAATTTGTATTGTCCCCTATTGTGTAGTTGTTTGCCCAATAATTACTCCAATTTTCTTCTGAACAAGGAGCTTTTACTATTATTATTTATAATTTATTTATAAAGAGCCAACAGATGTTGCAGAACTATACAATCGTTATACAAGAAAATAGAACGTACATGGGGTTTAACCCTTTGAGTACCAGAGGGGTACGCAACACATTGCTTTGCAATGCGTTGCACACCCCTCTGGCACTCAAAGGGTTAACGGATAATGATATTTACAATCAACATTAACCGTCTGAGTGCCAGAGGTATCCAATGCAATGCAAATCACCTAGTAGTGGAGATATGTAACCTTCAAAATCGGCCACTTCTGCTTTCTACGGGACACTGTACAGTCTCAGGACTTCCCAGCTGCCTCAGGGAGTGCGTTCATGCTCCCCATCATAGCTGTATTTCTGTGTGCTAACGTTACAGCAAACTCTGTTTACAATGCTACTGAGATTGCAACCACAGTAGCATGGTAAAGAGTTTGCTGTAACGTTAGCCCACAGAAATACAGCTATGAAGGGGGGCATGAACGCGCTCCCTGGGGCAGCTGGGAAGTCCTGAGGCGTCATGCGGGACATACAGGGTTCAGCAGAAGGCGGAAGTGCCTGATTTTGAAAAGTAAATATCTCCACTACTAGGTAATTTGCAAAAAAAAAAAAAAAAAAAAAAAAAAAAAAAAAAAAAGTTCCGCTACAAATATTTTAACCTCTTGACGGTCATAGTATGTCAAGGGTCGATTTAACTTAACGACCGATGACGTACTATGACCGTCATCGAATTCTGGGCTCCCCCCGCGGCTGCACGCCGTTCGGGGAGTCCGTAACGCAACGGAGCAATAACAAAAAAATTGCTCCGTGGTCGTTAAGTCACTTCCGCCTCCGGATTCCCCGGTCGTTAAGGGGTTAAAAAAGTTTTCAGTAAAGGAGAAATACTAAATCAAGACGGCATAGAGTTAGAGGTATGAAGATTCAGATGTAATGTGTATGTATTACATTACAGAAAGAGTGATCGATTCATGGGAGAGCCTCAAAGCAGATGTTGTAGGGCTAATATAGTAAATGAATTAAAAACTACCTGAGAGGGATTCTGAGAACTATGTAAGACTGTACATTTTAGCTGTAGATTAATCTGGGCAGACTGAAAGGGTCAATTGCTGAGCAGCAGCTTACATTCAGTGTAGCTCTATGGTTTAAAAAACATTAGGAAGTAAAGCAATGCCATCTCATCCACTCCTCCAGACTTGCTTGTACTCATATGAATTGTCTGAAATATCAGGGAAATTGATTTATTGTAAATTCAAAGTAAAACGTTATAACATTCCTTTTAAAGAAGCAGTACCTTCAAAATGATGGGAACAATGTCACTTTTTTAATAAACACAGAGATAAAGAGCTTGGCCCTGGCATTCCAAAATGCTCTACCAATCTTTAAAAATGTAGATAGTTTTTATATTTTCATGATATTTTAAATTTATCTGGGACCTTTAAATTCAACTGCTTCCTACTTTCCACCCCCCACATCTTTTATCCTTTAAACATCCCATGAATTATCAAAAAGTAACCCCACATGAGCCAGGAGGGCTGGATTGGAGTAAAATAAATTACAACTATTCAAATGACAAAATTATTAGAAATGGAAGGATTATATGTAAGATTCTAAAAGTGCCTCAGAAACAAAGAGATCCCCATTTAAGGTCCCCCAAAGTAAGAACACAGAAAATAAACAAACAGTCTAATTTATGAGTACTGATGTTGTTTATTTTCTAAATTAAGAACAGTGGATTTTCCCAACTGAAGCAACAAGGGGAAGCAAACAGTTTCTAATATTCTTATGTGAACAAGCAGTCAGAGAACAAAAAATAATAACAGTTGATCAGGCTGAACAAAGACATACAACCATCAAGTTCAGCTATGCCATATCACTCCTGCTGATCCAGAGGAAGCCATTTGAAATTAAGACCCAATTTGGTATCCTGCATCAAAATCTTATCTGCTTTGAAACCAACTGTAATAATATTTAATGTTTTTTGAAAACAAGTACAGTATCTTCAAGTTAAGCATTGCAAAAAAAAAAAAAAATTCCATAACTTTATTGGCCTTACTGTAAACAATGACTTTAATAATACATTTGTAAATGGAAATCATATTACAGGTTAGATGTCACTTCTCTAATGTAAACAAACCCAGTTTGGTTAGTCGTTGCACATTTTCCAGATTAACAATGCCTCTTAATGACCGATGGCGTACATGTATGTCACGAGGTGGATGTCCCTAAAGGACCAAGAACGCGCATGTTCGTCATGGAATTCCGGGCTCCCCGCGCGGCTGCACACCGTTTGGGGAGTCCAGAATTGGATCAACTAAAAAATAAATAAATGCTACGTGGTCCTTAAGTGACTGCCACGTGCGTGCGCAGCTGGTCCTTAAGGGATTAAGAACCGGTCCCTAAAACTGTGCTCCATATTCTAGATTAGGCCTTACCAAGGATTTATATGGGGGTAGAATTATAATCCCTTCCCATGCATCTATAGCCCTTTTTATACATGATAGCACACTTTGTCTCTTGCATCAGCTGTGTGACACTGCTGTGAAGTAAATTGTTCATCAGTACTCCTACATTTTTGTCCTACAAGGATTCCCCAAAGTTTCCCATTTAGTGTATATGTAGAGCGTTTATTCCTGCAGCACAAATGCATAACTTTATATTTATCTATATTAAACGTCATCCACCAATTTTTGCCCATTTAATCAGTACATCCAAATCTTTCTGCAAAGAAAAAAAAAACAAAAACATCCTGCTCTGTATTTATTTTATGAAGGGCAAGACAACACACACAAAGAGTTTAAAAAAAGCTGGCGCTTTAGAGAGAGAGATTCTTTAATAGCAGTATAAAAGAAAACATGAATAGGAGTACCTTTCATAACAGGTGATGGTTTTTCCAAACACATTCAGAAGATCCTTGGTAAACATTGGGGAATTTTGAAGCATGAGCCTCTTTTGTTGGAGGAATTAAAAGATAAGCCTCAAATCCTATATAATAATTCGCTAAATTTATGTCTGTCAGAAGCGGTCATGCTCAGTACAGACTGCCCACGATGCGGCTGATAACAGAATGGGGCATTCCGAATTCAGACTATAGTTGCGCGGACAGGGCTACGGTCTGAATTCGGAGCAGCCCGATCCATTCTCAGCTGAAGCGCGGGCAGTCCCTACTATGAATGACTGCACTGTGGCCGTGTACACTGGCTCTTCAACTAGTTATATATAAGAAGGGAATGAATCTAAGGAACTACATGCTACTCCTACAGACCAAAGTAAGGAATAATGAAAGTGTAAAATCTTTTTCCTGCCACAAGTAGACAACTTTAGGCTTAACATAAGCAAATGTGGCAATTGTAAGTTCATGGACCACAGAACATGTACCGTTGAGGACAGACAAGATGGCAAAATATATCATGTTAATTTATAAACTGAGAATAGGGAAACATCGTAGAAAAATATGCAGAAGAGATGAAGACTATGGCGTCCCTAGACATTTTATGTTGTGTAGCAAGGGTGGTATCAATATCTTGAAGGTCATGGGACTGGAAAACATTCCTAATTCATCATGATAAAAATGGTGAATTATGCAGAAAGGAGGTTTTCTGGATCTTTTAACTTAACACCATACCCCAAGGGGCATGAATGAGGAAATGGGCTCCTTTTTATAGAGGATTTCTGTTGTTTTTTTTTTCCATCTTTTCTCTTACATCTCCTTTAATAGGTTTAGAAAGGAGGACTGCGAGGACAATATGTATGGACATATTTATGCCCATATATGCTATGTATGTGCATTTCATTTTAAATTGTCCATCTTGGTGGGTCTTCATTTACACACCATACCCTCAAGATCACAAAGGGGATGTTTGTTCCTTATGGTGGGAATTCTTTAAGATTTTGGTCTTTCTTATAGATAGGAGATTATAATATAGGTCCCTTATATTTAAGCAAGGATTTTTCCTTCTTTTTTAATATTTGATAGCTAATCCATTTATGTACCGTATTATGTTCTGTGTATGTACTGTTAGATTGATGCTGAATGTGCATAGAGCTGGGGGGAGTGTTTTTTGTTTTTGTCATTAATTTCATATTTTTTTTTTTTTTTTTGGAACATCTTCCCTCATTCTAACACAACAGTTTATTCATATGAATCTTACACGATTTGGATTATCAATATGTTGACTACCTGGCCAGGAAGCTGTGGATGCATATAGGATAG
Organism: Rhinophrynus dorsalis; assembly: GCA_037306005.1. NCBI lineage: Eukaryota > Metazoa > Chordata > Amphibia > Anura > Rhinophrynidae > Rhinophrynus > Rhinophrynus dorsalis. The sequence goes on along the minus strand of CM074720.1, from coordinate 326,882,209 downwards.
ATTGCACATCATCTAACCGTGGAATTATGAACCTACTTAATCTCTGCCAATGAAAGTGCTGCAGTTTACAGACAGAGCAGCATGGGGAAAGATCTCTCCTGTATTCTCGTCGGCAAGCGTCTTGATGATCAGAATGAGGAGAAGACGTCAAGGGGGAAAAAAGAAATCCCTCAAACTGCATTTCTATAGCGTTTAAAAAAAAACAAAAAAAAACACAGCATTGTTACAATATCTAAAACAGATTAATGGAAACTTTTGGTAAGGTGATACATCCCCTTTAAATGAGAGTGCTGAGATTATATATTATATATAAAAACTCTTTATTGCTCTGGTGGTAGCATATAACTGTGTATTGTCTTATGGTGACATTAACTGTATTGCTCTGGTGGTGGCATATAATGCACTGAGTGCTTCTGCCCCTTTTGTGGCTCCACCCGCACCGACCCACAACTATGGCCAGTATTTTTTTTGAGGAAAAGGTGGCAACCCTGGGGGGCATCAAAATGTACTTTTGCCTTTGTAGACAAAATCCTTGCACTGGCCCTGCCAGTAGTATTAACCCTTTGAGTGCAGAGTAGTATGGAAAGGGTTAATAAGCCATTTAAGAACACTAAGACAAACAACAAATATGGTGAAACAGGTGGTGAGCCACTTATATCCCCTACCACTAAAAGTTGTTGTTCCCTGGATTATAATTTGGTGAATGTTTTGTTTCCCTGTGTTATGTACCTCTGCTTTGTATTGTGCTTTGCATCTGTGTACATAATTATAAGACTTACTGTTTGGTCTCTTGCTGTGAGAGCCATTATGTTTCAAGGACTTTTTCCTGGATTAGAAAGGTGGGGAGGGTGTCACTGGAAACTAAAATATTGTCTCTGATTGGCCCCCTAAGGCACCCCCTGATTGGACACTGTAAACACTGTCCCAAGCCATAATTTGACTATGTACACAAGATTGATAGTGGGATAAAAGCTGTGGGTGTGTGTGCTTAATAAAAGAGGATTTTAGTCTTACCTGTTAAATCCTTTTCTCTTAGTCCATACAGGTTACTGGTAACTTTGGGTGGCCGATCCACCCCTTTAACTAGGCAGGAACAAATGTAGAAGTGAATGCAGGGGGTGGAGCCTACCTTCCCTCCTTGGCTGCAGCTAGCCAATCAGCTCCAGTAAGGTTTGAGACACTATTAACTAGACAGTAGAAAGGAAAGACTACTCCTGTGAGCATGACCCCGAAGGACCCCCACGGTCTGCCACAGGAGAGCCAAGCATGGTCCCTTGACAGGGTGGGAGACCAGTAACCTGTATGGACTAAGAAAAGAAGGATTTAACAGGAAAGACTAAAATCCTGTTTTCTCTGTTGTCCAATACAGGTTACTGGTAACTCTGGGATGTCCAACCATTGAGTTTCCCAGAGAGGGGAAGTAAGGCAAGGACCAGGCGCAAGGCCCCCAAAGTCACCAGAGCAGATATGAACCATCAGATCAGAGATAGCCCAACAAAACAAATGAAGTGTCAACGGACACTAAACACTGGAAATGGAACACCCTAAGAACTGTTACACAGCACACTGAACTAGAGCCAACAGGACTCAAAAGTGAAGGAAGCACCAAAGAAGATCCTAGATAGGCAAGACTGCCTCCAGGATCTTCCTCCAAAACTGGCGTCAGCCGATGCCAGCACATCAACACGGTAGTGCTATGAAAAGGTGTGCACAGACGACCAAGTGGCAGCCTTGCACAACTGATCAGCGTAGGCCTGATTCTTGTAAGCCCAAGAAGCCCCAATAGATCTAGTTGAATGAGCCGTGACCTGAAAGGGAACGGGCTTCTTCCTCAGCTCGTAAGCCTTACGAATAGTGGACTTGATCCAAGACGCAATAGTCACTTTGGATGCAGGTCTTCCTGCCCTGGGGCCCTCAGGAATGACTAACAGCACATCAGATTGTCTAATGGACTCGGTGAGATTTACATAAAACTTAAGAAAACGCACCACATCTAGCAAGTGGAGATCTCTCTCCTTGTCAGAGGTAGGGTCAGGGCAGAAAGAAGGCACCACAATTTCCTGATTAACGTGGAACTCAGAGACCACCTTCGGGAGAAACTCCTGAGAAGTGCAAAGCACCGCCTTGTCTTTATGAAACACCAAAAAGGGTGGTTTACAAAACAGAGCATGTAACTCCGCTACACGGCGAACAGACACGATCGACAGGAGAAAGGCCTTTTTCACATCAGCAAGCGTAGAGGAATAGTAGCCAAGGACTCAAAGGGAAGGGGCTGAAGGACGCCCAGAACCACGTTAAGATCCCAGTGAGAAGCGGGAGTCTTAAAAGCAGGACGAGTATGAGCAATGCCCTGAAAGAAAACCTTGACAACAGGAACAGCAGCAATGCTCCTCTGAAAGAAAATAGAGAAAGCAGAAGTCTGAACCTTAAGGGAACTCAAACAGAGGCCCTTAGCCACACATCCTGCAAGAAAGCCAGGACCATAGGAAGATCAAAATCCTGAGAGAGGTCCCTATCAGCACACCAAGATAGGAAGGTCGACCAAACACGATGGTAGGCCTTAGAAGAAACAGGTTTGTGGGCACTGAGCATAGTAGCCACCACACCAGAAGAAAAACCTTTCATCTTCAATATTGAGGATTCAATTTCCAAGCCGTCAAAGCTAAACGGTGAACATCCTCCTTCTGTAGAAGAAGATCCGGAAGGCAAGGGAGCCGGAATGGCTCCGCCACTGACAGATTCAGAAGTCTGGAAACCAAGCCTGTCGAGGCCAGTACAGAGCAATCAGAATGACTGGGCAGCGCTTGAATGCAGTCCTGAACCTGTTGATGAAGAAGTGCCGCAGAAGGGGCTTTCAGAAGCAGGTCATCCATGTATGGAGTAACACCGATGCCGTCTCAATGGGGGACAGATATCAAAGCTCCCAGGACACGGTTGAAGACTTGAGGAGCTGTAGTCAGACCAAAGGGAAGAGCTGAAAACTGAAAGTGCCCAGGCAAATCTGAGATACTGCCGACTCTTTGGATGAATGGCGATGTGTACATACACATCCTGAAGATCCAGAGAGACAAGGAATTCCCCCTGGGACATGGCGCAATCACCGTCCTTAGGTACTCCTGGTGATAAGGAGTCCTGACCACAAAGGAATTGAGATCCTTCAAATCCAAAACGGGACGACGACTGCCTTCCTTCTTGGAGACCACAAAGAGGTTTGAGTAAAAACCCATACCTCTGTCCCGAATTGGAACACGTTCCAAAACATCCTTGTCCAGAAGGCCTGGATAGTGCCACTGAACAGACGGCGTTTCTCTACGCTCTGAGGCGTATGAGAGGGGAAAAACCGAAAGGAAGGAAGAGAGGTGAAAGGGATCCTGTACCCTTCTGCCACTACCTGAAAAACCCACGGGTTCGCCACTGAATCCTCCCAGACGCTGTAGTAGTGACGCAGACGGCCACCCACAGCCGAGTGGGGACCTGCGTTCAGAAAGTCATGCCGAAGAAGGGTTGGAAGCCTTAGGCTTGGAGGAGACCTTGGGCTTCCATTGCTGTTTGGGCTTGGAGGAGGAACGCGGAGCTGAGGGAACCGCCTGGTTCTCTGGACGTTTCTCAGTCTGGAAGGGACGAAAAAGCCAATTACACTTGAGAGGTGTCTTCCTCCTGGGGACCATAGGCAGAAGGGTACGCTTGCCCCCTGTGGCCTCACTAATCAGATCCTTAAGATCTGGCCCAAACAAAGAGGTGCCTTGAAAAGGCAATGAGAGAAAAGCTTTCTTGGAAGCAGTGTCAGCAGACCAGATCTTGAGCCAAAGAGCTTGACTGGTAACTACAGACATAGTGGAAACCCTTGCCATCAAACGGATGGTAACAAATAAGGCAGCAGAAACATAGTGCTGGGCCTCAGAAATGTTGGCAAGAAGCAGCAACATATCCAAAGTAGAAGCACCCTGACGGACAGCCAGGGTGAGCTGTTCAGTGCAGACCGCAATGGCCCGGTTCACCCATGCTGCAGCGAACGCTGGACGCATGGCAGTACCAGCAGTGGCAAAAAAGGACTTGAAGGAGACCTCAAGTTTTTTATCAGTCCAGTCTTCCAGAGCGGAAGCATCAGCAACTGGCAAAACAGTGGACTTAGATAGCCTGGAGACAGGAGCATCCACTTTGGGGGGGGATGAACCCACTGTGTAAGCACTGCCTCAGAGAAGAGGTAAAGCTTGGAAAATTTCTTGGAAACAGAAGGTTTCCTGTCTGGAGACTTCCACTCATCAGACACAAGGCAGTCAAGAGTGGGGTTAGGTGGAAAAACAAGCATAGGGTCTTTTAGGCTCCTGAAGTACATCAGAGGGATCCCAAGAAACCTCCTGAACTAAGGGAATGTTTAGGGTAGTTAAGACTGGTCTGATCAAGCTCTCAGCTGAGGGATCAGGATCAGACTCAAAGTGGTCCCCAAAAAACTGAGAGAAGCCCACAGCAGAACATTCCTCAACATCCGAATCCACCAACAGTTCCTCCTCAGAGGAATCGGATACGTCAGGTACTCCCTGTGGTTTCGGCAGGGAAGATCTGACGGAAGAAGGGGTCTGCCAGGAGTGGAAGACCCTCTGTAACTGGGATGGAAAGAGTTGCAATGTAGACCGGAGGTCTCTAGTAGCAGCCTTGAACTCTTGCACATAAACTGGCTCTAATGCATGGCTGGAGGTCCCTGGGAGAGACTCAGGGACATCAGAACATGCTGGGAATAATAACCTGAGAATTCTTTAGATAACCCTGAATGACATTAGGAGCAATGTGCAATAGGGGTCACAGAGACCCCAGCGTCCTTAACGACCCTTGACTGTCATGGTAGTCATGGGTAAAAAGTGCCTGAACGACCCATGACGTACTATGACCGTTATGGATTTCAGGGCCATTCGGGAAGCCCTGAGTCCGATCATCAAATTAAAAATGCTCTGTGGTCCTTTAGTGACCGCCACGTGCCTGCGCGGCCGGTCGTTAAGGGGTTAATCTTAGACCTAGCCCCAAGCTCCAACGGATTAGACAGTCTCACAGTGTCAAAAAACGTTTATAATGAATCACCCAAATACAGTGTGAAAGATTAAAATTTCACCCCAGAATTCGCTAAAATGCACTTATCTGGCAGGCGAAGGGTTAATCTGCAGAGGAGAGTCCAAGCCCTGTGTAGGGAGGGGAGGCTCCACCCCCTGCATACATTTAGATGAATGTTCCTGCCTACTTAAAGGGGCGGATCACCTCCCATTGTACCAGTAACCTGTATTGGACGACAGTGAAATGTAGTTTTCCCAGAAAAAGTACCGACAGTGCCCGAAGCCCCCTGAGACCCCCAACACATAAACCACTAACCGGATGACAGAGCAAGGGCACACAATTAAAATGAGCCATCTCTGAAGTCGCTACGTTGAGCGGTTGCAGATATATGTCCCAAACTGTACAGTCCCATAGGCGTGAATGGAGCAATGGCATCTATGTGGTAAAGAGCGCCAACTCAAATTTTGTCAAAGTTAAAATTGTGAAATAAAAGTACATGAGACATCACTAAAACAAGTTAGAAGACGCAAATAACACTGAACCCAGTAGGGAAAGTGACAATAAACCCCCTAAAAGGTGCAAATCAGCAGCTAAAGAGTTAAGTTACCACATAAACCTGCTCCAAAACACACAACAGACATACAGATAGACCCAATGAGTGCAGGAGTGTGCAATAGGAACTCCCAAGGAAAAACCCCTGTGCAGAGGGGCACTGTGGGACATGTGGACCTGCAGCACTCAAAGGGTTGCTCGCCTTTTCCTGCAGATCTTGTCTTCAGATTACCATGTATTAAGAAGAAGCCTCGGCGGGCAAATCATGAGGAAAGAACCTGTACCCAAGATTTCCCCCCCAGGGCTTAAGGTCCACAAAAAGCACCTGGATCTTGAGCTAGCTACATCTAAGGGCATTGTCAGTTATGGTAATCCACCTAATGGTGGTATTCCATTTCTAACAGAAAAATAAAAAAAATTCTAAAACTATAGCAGAACTGTTCTCTTGCCTGTGTCTTCACTAAGGAACAAATTTTTCTGGAGCTGGTTGGCTAGCTGCAGCCAAGTAGGGAGGGTAGGCTCCACCCCCTGCAATCAATTCTAGAATTGTTCCTGCCTACTTAAAGTGGCAGATCGCCTACCCAAAGTTACCAGTAAACTGTATTGGATGACAGTTAGAAAATTAGATGCATACACATACATATTATATTAGTATATATAAATTCTCAACCTCTGTGGTACTCAAAGGGTTACATATTATTAAAAGTCAGACCTTGTGGTGGGGTATCAGGAGGACCACTTCTGATGCCCTCAAACTTCTGATCTTTCAGCCAATTCAGAACAGAATCAAATTTCTTATCTGTAGAGTTCTTCACTGCTGCCGCATTCAGTAATAGAACAGCAGTATGTTTGGATAAACGGGAGAAATGATGGTGATACGGACCATATACCTACTTATTCCTTAAAAAGGGGACAGCCGATTATATTTCCTATGAATGAATAATGTACGATCTGGAAATATCCATTCATCTGGTTTAATTGGTCAGAAGCAGGAAATATGAAAAAGTATTTTTAGAGGTCTTAAAAAAGGTTTTGAGTAAGATCGATCAAAAGGCCTGGAGCCAAAATTTGTAATACCTTTAAGATAGCTGAAATGAAAGGCTCATTAGAGCCTACATCTTTCATCCTAGAGGAATCATTAGATACTGACAGAGTAGAATCCCTGTGATAGTCTTCTTCTTAAAGGGATAGTAATGTTTCATAATAAAAGCCGCTCTAATTAATCATCATAGTATTTGGACTTGAGAGTGTTATTTCAGTTCTGTCAGAGTTGTAGTTCAAGAGTAATTCAATGACAAGTGTCCCCCTCCCACCCCTTTTACTGATGTAACACTTTTCAGCCAGAGCAGAAGGGAGGTGCCCAGGTAGACTGCAGAGAGGGACAATCTTCAATTAAGATAAGGGAAAAACCTGAAAAGCTTGTCAAGGGGGGCAGGGCTTTCATTGTTTTCACTGTAAGAAGATTGTCCCCTTCTGTTATCTGTCTGGTCTTACAACCAATTCCCCATATGAGAAGAGATGGCTTACACTAGGAAAAAGGGGCGGGAGGGGAACTTTGCTTGTGAATATCTCCTAAACCATAAAGGTTTGAGATATAAGACTTATATCATCCTTCATATTTTTTAATGCCTACAAAATAAAATAAAGTTAAAACAAAGTATTACTATCCCTTTAATTAGGAATTGAGTGCCAAATAGTGCACCTAGGCTGTTGCATGTCATCCTCTTCTTAGAGTGCTGAATGCCATTTGTACATCATTTTATCCAGAGAACTGGCATTGGAATCTGGAAGAGTTTTAACCTCTTCTGGTAGATTAGGAATGATAAGCCTAGAGGAAAATGCTGAAGCGCTAGCGGATACTGTAGCACAAGTAATACAGGTACCAGACTGGGCCTCAGAAAGTTTAACCCCATGAATTACAAGAAGAGCGACTGATGTTTGCCATTTCTACTTTCTTTCTCCCTGGAATCAGACATACAGAGATCAAAATTCACAAAAAATAAAGAAAAAAAAGAAGAGCAGAACCGTCATTTTTTGTGAAAAAACTCAGAACTTACAGGTTGTAGAATGTTAAGCGATAAGCATCAAGAAATTTCTGTGTACACAAGAAAATCTTGAGTTATATCTAATACTAATAAGACAAAGAACACAATAAAATTTCCTGTTCAATATTTTTGCCATAAAAATGTATATGTCAGCTACCTTATCAGAGTTTACTTGGATATCAAAATATATACATGTGTATGGTAAAACATTCAGAGGACAATCTTTCTACTTGACTTTTCAATAGCTTTTATTCTCACTGTAACTTTAAGGAACCACGTTATCTTCTAGTATTTAGACTATAAGCTCCTTGGGTCAGGTACCTCTCTCCTATTGTTTCTATGACTGACATTTTATCCCCTTTCATTTATGGTAACATACTTCTATTGTAAGGAGCTGCGTACACTGTCTGGTGCCATATAAAGATTTATTATATATATACATATATATATATATATATATATATATATATATATACATACATACATACATATATCACTAGTTGAACAGACCGTGTACACGGGCCACAGTGCCAGGCAGCAATGGCCGCCCAGCAACAGCCGTGGTGCAGTCATGAACAGTTGAGATTGCCCGCGCCATGGCTGATAATGGAGCTGGGCACTCCAAATTCAGACCACAGTCCTCTCTGAGCACCAAACTAAATTTGGAGTGCCCCGCTGCGTTATCAGTCACGGCGTGAGCAGCCGTCGCTACTGTGCATAACAGCTTCTGACAAACATACATAGCTAGATATAGATATATACATACATAGTCTGCATATGTGTGTCTTGCCTCTATGGGAGTACACTGGAATGTGGGAAGTTACAGGGGTCTTCATCTTGATGAAACTTAGCCCTTTGTGTATTAGTATGACTTTCAAGCTTCTTGCCTTTCTAAAGGCCAAGTCAAAAGTTATTGCCTTGTAATTCTGCATGACTAAGTCCTCTGTTTTCAATTTTAATTTTTCAGAATAGCTCAAATGACAGGGCAGTTCTTCCTACTTTCCATTGCATAAAGGTAATAAAATAAATTTAGACGAAGGATCGAGCTGCGATTCATTAGAATGTGGGCACACTCTTGGATATGGAGTACTGAACAGCAGTTCATCCAAATATGTGGTCAGAGAAATGCCTTGAGAATGGATGTATGCAACCAGAGCTGATATGACCTTCGTCAAGATTTTGGGAGCCGAAGCCAGGGCAAAGGGCAGAGCAGCAAATTGGTAGTGACTGCATATGGAAAAATAAACAAAAAAAAAATGGTAGGAATCATTGGTGATCCGGGTGAACTGGGACGTGCAGGTAGGCATCCTGAAAACCCAGGGAAGCCAGTAACTCCCCATGGCACATTGCTACAATGACAGAGCACAAACATTCCATGTTGAAGCACATATCAACCACTTATTGGTTGAGACATTTCAGGTCCAGACTAGGCCAGCAGCTGCTGTCCTTTTTCAGGGACCACAAAAACGTTGGAATAAAAACCTGAAAAGAGCACTTGGGTTGGGACTGGGACTAGAATCTTCTTGTCTAGTACAGAAGAGATGGCATCTGTAAAGAGAGGTACCTGCTCTGGTTCCCGCGGAACCTCAGATAAAAATAAGTGATAAAGGGGAAGGGACTTGATATCCATGTACTATCCTTCCAATACACCTGTCCCTAATAAATGTTGCTTTTTTTGCACTGAACTGTCAGACCTGCACCATTACATTGAATTATTATACCATGGGGATATACCAAAGCAATGCATGACGATTCCAGAAACGGAGAGAGGAAAAACCCTCAAAAGACAGACCAGCTTTAATAGATAAATTGGAATAGGTTACGGCAAAAGAAACCAAGGACACCTACACAGGCAAAGAGACCTTCTTACCAGAGCTGGCTTCAGCTCATACCAGCACAGAGGCCTAGTTCATGTAAGCACAAGAAGCACCTACCAATCTGGTGAAGTGAGCCATGATCCAAAAATGCACAGGCTTCTTCCTGAACCTTAATCATACCATTTTCCCCTTAAACACAGCCTGGCTCATAATAGAGCCTTTAAGAATGACAAAAGTGAATCAGACATTCAGAAAGGCTGTATGCAGTGAACATAATTATTTCAAGAACTTAACCATATCTGAAAGATAAAGTTCCTGCTCCTGTTTGTTAGTTGAAGCTGGACAGAGATAATTAAGAACAATTTCCTGGGCTGATGTGTTACTCAGAGACAATAGGGAGAAACCCTACGGGTCTACAAAACCACCCTTTTAGAGTGGAAAACCAGAAAGAGAGGCCTACAAGACAAAGCCTGAAGTTTGGCAAACTGCTGAAAAAGACACAACCAGCAACAGTAAAGCATGTGAAGAAAAGCAGGGAAACTGAAGACAGAGGCTCAAAAGAAGACTTCTGGAGCATTCCCATGGAGGAGCGGTATTCTGAAAGACTGAGCAGGCATTGCCAGATGTGCTGACTTTTGTGAAAGGGGTGGCTCATAAGGCAATGTACCTCTGTAAAGGCACAGAGCACTGAAATCTAGACCTTGATGAAAAGAACACTGCAGAAGTGAGGAGCAGAGTACCAACCTAGCTATTCTACCACAAACAGTGCAAATGTGCCTGCCAGATAAATGAACAGGTACATATTTTCAGGACCTGTGCATGCTTAATATTGGAGATCTAGTTATCTACCGGCGCCTATGAACCATAGCAAATTCTGCACAGACAAGCAAAGCAGAACGGACATGCGAGAGGCTGATAATGCAAACCATCCTCTAGCAGACCCAGGTCCTATTTAGTCTGCACTCTGGTTTAAACATACATTGGAGGCCAGAGACTGGAGCTCGCCTAATGGGGAATTACACAACCGTATCCAACTAAGAGAGAGGCTTTGCCCGTTCACCTCCACTAAGGTAACAACCGGGCATGTCTGGTGGGGTATTTGAGGAATAAAACGCTGCTTTAAGTGATTCGACTCGTCTTGTGCTCCGGGTCTATATTTTTTTTCTTTTTGTTTAATGTGACATTTGATTATTTTCTGGTAGAAAATTATAATTTTTTAGATCAGTGGAAGCACGACACATACTATTTTAAAATGGAACCACGATTGGTTAATGATGATTTGTCATCCAGATCCTCCAGAAGGCAAAGAAATCTTGATGAGTTATTTTCAGAACAAACACTGGTTAATAGTGATACTAATACTACATGGTCAGCCCTTATTAAAGATCTGAAGACCTTATTACAATCAGAGACAAAGTCTTGGTGGAATGCCAATTATTTTGATAAATATGTTGCTAAAGCTATGATCCCAAGAGGATTGAGAATTAAGTTGTATCCCTCTTTCTTTTTCCCTGATCCTAAGTTTAGAGAAAGATGGGAGCAAGTGTTAGATACGTGTTCACAAGATCTCATGAAACTCCTGGTTGAATATGATAAGGGAGTCTTATCTAAGTTGGAAGTTGAAATTAAAAATGTGACTGATAAATTAAGAGAGTTTGAATCTTTGGAGTCTTTTAAGATTGGTTACAAAAAAATGAATGAAGATATGGAGAAATTTGAGATGGTAATCATAGAGAGGAAGAAACGTAAACTTTTGAGAGATCTCAATGATTATAGGGAAGGCAAGACTCATAAGTGGCCAACACATACCAATGTATCTATTTCCAAAGACTTGGTTAAAGACACATCAGTGTCAGAGTCGGACATAGACACGGAGGTATCAGATTCTGAACAATGTGAGACAGATCACAGAGTAGATTTCAACCGGAGTTTTTTGGGATCACACAGCGGCGGAAGACACGGAGGGGGAAGAGGAGGAGGGACAAGAAACAGAGGAGGAAGAATCAGAAACAGAGGAGGTGGTCAGGGTCACCAATATTGGAATCAATCCCAGAGTCAGAATGTGAGGGGAGTGAGGGGTTCCTCCATGACAATGACACTCAGGGACAGATAGACAGTATGGTTGAGAGTGATAAGCAGATTAATATCATCAATTTATCTGATATAGTGTTGACGGAGGACCAGATTAATTTATTACAGAAAGGTTTATCTTTTGTATTGGAAGATCATAGTGACCAATTTGAACATATAAAAGATTTACATTTTTTTGTTCGTAAATTGTTATTGCTTAAACACTTTTCATCTGATAGAGAGATTTCTCCCTCTGTAGATACGAATTATGAAGAGGTATTGTCAAATCTTACTTCCCTTTTGGAAGAGAATGAAATAAGGGATGGAGGTGAAGATAACGTCAAATGGATGAGTCAATTAAAAATAAAATCTACTTTTACACCATCAATTAATATAAGCCATACTATTAGAACTTTTTTTGATGTGGTGAGTGAGGAGATTGCTCAAATTAAAAACTCACGGATTAAACATGGTAACATAACCCCAGCAGAACAAATTGCGTTACAGGAAATGACTCATTGGGATCAGGTTGTAATAAAACCAGCAGATAAGGGGGGTAACATTGTGATTTGGCCAAAAAGCATGTATGTCAGTGAAGCTATGAAACAATTGCTAAATCCATTGTGTTATCGTAGACTAATTTTGGATCCAACAGCGGATTTCCTTTCTCTATATAACAACTTAATAAATCATGCAAAAGAATATGGTGTTATTAATGATAAACAATACCGGTTTCTGAGGGTTGATTCACCTAGAGTTGCTACTTTTTATCTTTTACCAAAAGTCCATAAAGACATCAACACTCCGCCAGGTCGTCCTATTGTCTCGGGCATAGGCAGCCTGTGTCATCAGGCTGCCAAATATCTTGATATTTTTCTTAGAGACATTGTCCCCACGTTGCCATCTTATGTAAGAGATACTATGCAGGTATTATCAAGGTTAGAAGATGTACAGATGAGAGAACCTACACTTCTTGTTACTGCAGATACTGAGTCTTTATACACTAGTATAGATCACCGGAATGGTTGCAAAGCTGTAAGATATTTTTTGGATATGCAATCTATACAATGCAGTGATCATAATGATTTTATAATCAAACTTCTATATTTTATATTGACTCATAATTATTTTCTCTTTGATAGAGACTTCTTCTTACAGTTAAGGGGTACTGCGATGGGGGCAGCATGTGCCCCTACCTACGCAAATATTTATCTAGGCTGGTGGGAGCGGGAATATGTATTCTCTGACAAGATGTCGAAATATTCTGACAATGTGACATTATGGATAAGATACATAGATGATGTCTTATTGTTATGGGACGGTGATGTTAACCTATTGCATGAATTTATGCAACAATTGAATAAAAATGACTTAAATTTGAGGTTGTCTTATGAGATGAATAAGGATGTTATTTCCTTTTTGGATTTAAAAATCATGAGAGGTGAGGACAACATGATTACTACTGATACTTATCGAAAACCAACAGCGGTAAACAGTTTGTTACATAGTAAGAGTGCGCATTCCCAATTTACCATTAGAAGTTTACCTGTTGGTGAATTTCTAAGGATACGTAGGAATTGCTCCAATTTAAATCTATTCAAATCTTGTGCCCAAGAACTGAAGAATCGTCTAAGACAGAGAGGATACTCTAATACCTCAATAAGAAGAGCCTACAATAGGGCTTTAAGAACAGAGAGAAAGACCCTATTGACTCCTAAAGTTAGGTGTGACTCAAAGAGTAACATCAGATATGTCACAACCTATGGATCTGACACTAATTATATCAAGTATCTTGTCTCAAAAAATTGGAACATCTTAATGTCAGATAAAAGTTTGCAAGATATATTGGGGGACAGACCATCATTTTGCTTTAGGAGAAATAAGAACTTGGGAGATCTTTTGACCCATAGTCATTTTTCGGGAGAAACCATACGGACAATGAGATCATTACCTCAGGGTTCTTTTGCTTGTGGACACTGTAGGAATTGTAAATATATGAGTAGGAACAGTGAGATAGTGGATAGATTTGGACGTACCCACAGATGTGTAGACTTTATTACATGTCAGACATCTGGAGTGATATATTGTCTTCAATGTACCTGCAATTTGAGATATGTGGGAAAAACTTCACGCAAATTGTGTATACGGTTGGGGGAACACATCAGTAGTATAAAAAATGCATATAATTATATGAATAATCAAAATCGGATGTTGACCACTGTATCCAAGCATTTTTTAAAACATCATAATTCGAATCCCAAAGACTTGAAATGTTGGGGTTTACAGGTAGTTAAACAGGACATAAGGAGAGGCAATGTGGAATTGAAGTTGTTGCAATGTGAATCCAGGTGGATCTACTTATTGAATACTGTGGATCCATGGGGATTAAATGAATATAATAACTTGGGTTTTTTTTTGTAATTTGTTTTTTTTTGGGGATGGTTTTTATTTTTTCATTATTCATTCACATTTTTCAAGTATAGGAATTGTCACAAGCATAAGAGATTTGATATTTCTTTCTGATGTAGAATTTGAACTAATTCATTTTTCATACACTTTCTAGTGTTTTATATTTCACATGAACACTGTAGGTCATGTTATGTTTACAGTGGATTTGGTTATGTCTGATATTGATTTTTATTTATTTTATATTTTGAGCAATGGTTACTTTATCAGTTTTTGATTCATGATTTTTTCACATTTACATGTATATTGTAGGTCACATCATGATTTACTGAGTGTCAGGATATTTTAGACACTCACTTATATTCCTTGTAGCGGTCACTTTAAGAATCACTAATTCATTATTCACATTTAATATATATGTTTATTTAGTGTATAATTTTTCTCCCCCCCTTTCTTGGTTCATTATTTCGGAAGTATATGTGGTTAGAGAGACATCCTGATTTTGAGTTATTTTTAAGGTAGCGAACAGTAATCTCTTTGTCCTTATAAATTGACACATTGTGAATATTCACTATGTATGGATAGGGAACAACTGTGTTACGTATAGGATTAAGTGAAAGGATACGTTATGTTCGTTAGATGTGAGATGTTGTTTTCGCTACATTTGACAGTTTCTGATTTTCGCCTAACATGATTGGTACGTTTGAATTCTAGTGGAGGATTGTGATTGGAACATTGCAGTATATAAACCAGTGGGAATTATGGTAGGTTCTGCCTTGAAAAAGCCTCATGGTGAAACGTGCGTCGGCGTATTTTTTTGTTTAAAGATGTTTTTAGATTGTCCTTGGTGATGCGGTACACTTGGGATCTTATTTACATCATCCTTGCACATAACCCTTTTATATTGGCAACAATTGAGGGACTGAGTTAGATAGTATTCACTTCAGCGACCAATACTGAGATATAGCACAGGAGAGTTGCCAATATAAGTAGGAGCTAATGTTGCGATTGTCGATGGTCCGTGGAAGTGACCTTCGATAATAACCAGACAGACACAGATGTTTGGTTATTGGAAGTGCAGATGAGTTAATTTTCATCAGCATTTCCAGGGATGACGTTTGGTAGTTAGTTCCACAGGTTAACATGTGGCGATATGTACTTTGGGGTTTGTTATCATCCTAATTGTGCATATTACTCCATTACAGTGGCGACAATTGAGGGACACAGATCAGATTAACCCATTCCAGTGGATAATGCTGGTTTATTACTTAGGAGAGTCGCCAGCTGTAATAAGGAGGATTTTTTTGTAATCACTACATTCCTCTAGGCAGAGGGTGCTCCCAAGTGTCCTGTTAGTCACCTCGGTAATTTTAGGTAAAAGAATATTTTACCAATAATTTTATTTCATTTCTAATAAAGGTTATATTTTATTACTTTCATCGCGAGTACATTTGATGATTTAGTATGCACTAATTTGACACCATCACGTTAGTGCCCCGAGAAGGTCTATATATTCTCCTTTTTCTTTGCATATGTCTGGTGGGGTAAAGTGAAGTAGGGGAGATTTGCCACCACCAGAGTGCCTTTTAAGGCACGTGCCCTGCCCTCCTGAAATACATTAGAATAAATGATTTAAAGTAAATGGCACAGTCATAGAAACAATACGAAAGATGTCCCTGCCCTAAGAAGCTTACAGTCTAATAGAAAACATAAAGCAAGGTATGAGGATGTTGCTCTCCTATTTATATATATATATATATATATATATATATATATATATTTTTTTTTTTTTTTTTTTTTTATTGTTGTCACGGTTTCTTCACAGATCCAATAACGACAGACTACAAATCACGCGTTCAGTACAGTATTTTATTAACTGGCAGGAAATACACAGGACAGTGGACACAAATGATGACAAACAAAAGCACTTTTTGACAATGCCAATTAAATCCCCCCATTCCCCACCATGCAGCCTAGATAGTACACATGGCTTTAAATTACAACCTGTTAAGTCACTGTTCTTGCAGAATTAGTTGGTATCAACATTAAAACAGATTCATATTCCCCACTATTACTAAAACGGCTTTAACCCTTTTAACCCCGGAGGTATGTGCAGCATAATGTTCAGCAATGTACTGCACAACCCTCTGGTGCTCAAAACGTTAAAAAAAATGAAGACGCTATTTCAATTCTTTGTGTGCTAGAGTGGTATCCAACACATGTCATTCGGGGGGAGGGTTAAGGAGATGTGTGGTGTCCTCTAGTGTTACCTGTAATTGCTCTTAACAAAAATAAAATAATGGAATGTTTTATGCTATAAGTGGGTGTACAATGCATTACAAATTGCTGCCTTTTCACATGACAGCAGAAGATAAAGAAGAAATGGACTGTATACTTTAACCTTTTGTTGTACAGTGCATTGCCCTCAGACTCTCTAACACAAACATAAATTACTTCAATGGCCAGTTTCAACAAAATTGTGTGCACCTCGAAGGTTATAGGTTTACTTTTCAAAACTATTCTACAATATGTTCTACATAGTTATTTTTGGTACAGAAGAGAACAAACAAGTATGCAATATATATTTGTTCCACTAGGGGGTGCTAGTTAGCAACATAAAAGAAATAAAGGGACATTTGTATTAACCCCTTTAGAACCAGTAGGGGGGAGAAAGGGGAGAGAGAGAGAGAAAGGAAAGAGAAAAAGATTGCTTAAGAACTGCCACTCTATATATGCCATAAAGTCATCATTACATTCCCACAGTAATAGATAATGGAACTGGTAGAAAGGAATGCTGATTTTTACTGATTTGCATTTAAGTCACTACTTAAATTATCTTAAGCACAGCATAGCATTTATTCAAGAGTAAGGACTATTCACATCTTATAACAAGTAAATAACATAAATCTAGCTAGTACATTATATACAGCTAAAATACATTCCAAAGCATGACCCCATTTTTGAATATATAAATGCACGCACATTACCTAGTCCATATACAAATTTTGCAACAGTTGCCATCACTACAGGAACAAGAAAAAGCTATTGGCAATTAACCCTTTGGATGCTAGAGACATCTCCTATTCATTGCAAAGCAATGCACTGGACATGTCCCTAGCATCCAATGGGTGAAATAAAACATAGAACTTTTTTTAGCTTAACATTTAGTGAGACAGAAGCACTTCTATAAAGCTCCATCTTTGAGCTTTGTCACCACAAAACTAAAATTACATTGAAGAAATAAGGTAACATCTATTGGTCTTATGTAGAAATAAAAAAGGAACAATTCTGGGTCAAACCAGCTACAATGCAGGCAGGAAAAATTGCCAGGTGATTTAAATGTGGCATTTGACTCCTCTAATGATAGGGCTAAAAGCCAGATGTAAATCAGTGGGGATTTTTTGTGCCCTACAAACTACAGGGTATGCCCCAGATTGGCTCCACTTTGCTTTCATACACAAGTGCAATATAAGAATGGAAAACAGTTATGTGCAAATGTAGATTGCCTTGCATAGTATTACAAATTAAAATATTTAAAATTTGCAGAGAAAAACTTCAGCTAAACCCCATCTACATCACACAAAATACACCTATCCAACTTTTCCCACCATGTATGTGCAACATTCATTTCAACTGGGCAATTTACACTTGCTTTAAAACATTAACATGAAAACAGCAATGCATTCATTAGCGCAAACTCTCTCTGAAAAGCCCTGCGGTTGCCAAATGTAAGGATTATAGGGTTTTCCTACCAAGTATAAGTAATACCCCCCACTGCAGGAAGATTTGTCATTCAAAAATCATTACAGCTCCATTTTTATCTGTACAATTAAACTGCAATTTTCCTTTTATGTGATCAGCAGTGCTGCTATTCTTGTCAATTACTATGGAGATTCATAATCAATGACTCCCATAAAGAGTGCAATGTAAAAATGCCTTTTGAACACCAGTCGGTGTGTCTGAAAACAGGTTGGACTGCAATAAATTGATCACGTCTTGTCCAAGACACACAGTTCTAAACAGTAGAGGGAAGACTTGCCCATTAACTGCTGTGTGCTGGGCTATAAGAAAATGGCTACTTTGTCCCAAGAAGCACATAATGTTCATGTATATGTAAAGAGAGAAATGGAAATCATAAAGTGATTATTACATTGACAATTACGAACAGAGAAACAGCCTTACACTATGAGACAATTGTGCTGCAGTTCCTCTTTGGTGTCAGGAAGTCATGCTTAGCTCTCCTTCTAGTGAGACAGACATGTTAGCCCAGGAGAATTGTAGCAGCCATTCAGTGCATTTAAAAAGAAAAACTGTTCACACAGTTTGCAATGAGTGATAAAGAACATTAGAGAAAATACATTATAGACACACACAAACACACACCATTTATTTTCAAGCCGATATGCAAAACAAACACGCAGCAATTGTTAAACGCAATGTATCAGTAATACATTAATAAGCTCTCTGAGATGCTAGATAGTTGTCCAGCTTACAGTATATGAAGCACAGATCTATTAGATTTTTTTTTTTTTTTTTTTTTTTTTTTTTTTTGAGGGTGGTGTTTTCTCTTGTCATTCCTGATCTCAGAGCACGGGGGTGGGGAACGTCAGTCCTGAAGTACATGGTTTTAGGTAATCTCAGAACATGTGACTAAATCAGTGGTGAAAGTGGAAGCTGACTCCCAGTTTTGAAAATATACATATTGTGTCGCTATTGCTACTGACTGAAACAAGGGCATGCCCAGTGCTTGGAGATACTTCTTTCAAAATGTATGACAAAGTTAGCATGGAATTTTCTGATACCTTCAGATGAAGACAGTTTTGCTTTCAGGTGACACTGTTGAGAAATCCACAAACAGAAAGCTTGCGACTGACACACAGCTTTTCAAAGCTACACAAAAAGTCTGCAATAACTTTTGAATTAAGAAACTGACAGAGTACCCTTGTCTTACTCAACAGGAAAAGCTTGCAACAATATATCATTTTCAGTATTAGGGCCTACTGTCCCATTATCAACAGGGATGTACAACACAATGGTTCTTAAAGGGTTAATTGACCCAACAGTAATAAAGCAGGGTTATCCTGAAAACTAATGGCTAGTGTCATTTGAGGACTGACGTCAGATTCACCTGAGAAATTTAAATGCAAGAGAGGAAAAAACAAGCTCAGCTTGTAAGCAAATATACATACTACACTTAAGAACCTTTTGTCAATTAAAGTGGGCATGGAGAGCAAAACGTACTCAGTTTCTGACTGCATAAAAGGACAGTAACAATTATATACATTTCAGAGGATCACTGCCAATAGACCAAAATGGTACATACCACTGGTAGAGGTCTTTGTTAAAATGATAATAAATTATGGGCCATATTCAAGACACTGGAGCCAATCGTTTTAAATGAATAGTAACAACGCCTCCATGAAAAGGTCCTGCCAAAAAAAAAAAAAAAAAAAAAAAAAAAAAACCACGGCACCCAAATTCTCAAATAAGTAATTACAATTCGGCTCACAATTTTCAGCTGATGGCTCTCCCTGCCAGGGGACACTCCTTAGTTTAGACGGCATGAAAATACATACAGTATATTTTAGAACATCCTCAAATCTTCTGAGTGTCAGAGGGATTTTCAACTCATTTCAAAGCAAAACAACAACCCTCTGGCACTCAAAGTGTTAACTTTTGTCATCCAAACCCTAACTTGTGTAAAACTAAAACACCTCAACGGTACTTTAACCCTTTCAGTGCCAGTGGGATAAGCAAAGAACTGCTTTGCCATGCGTTGCGTACCACTCAGGCACTGAATGGATGAAAACAGGGAAGGGGGGGGGGGGCACACCACCTACTAATAACCTCCATCTACCTTACGATGGCCATGAAATCCTAATGGCCTCTTCTATTGGTTCTGGATTTAATGTCCAGGCAACGTGACAGCTGAAAGCAGGACCACAGGACACAATACCGGACACTGTACATGGTATTCTTAAGCCTACAAGGACCAGAGGGAAGTGCAATTAATTACTTTGCACTGCGCTGCACAACCCTTTGGTCCTTAAAGGGTTAAGTAGGCACATGCACTCTGCCTGCTTCAGTTTGAAAAAACTGTCAGCAACTGTCATGTCTGCCTCCATGGACATAACATCTTCTAATCAGTCCTGAATGTCATCTGCTCAAAAGGGGCACAAAGGCAACAATTATAGCAGCAAATATGATGTTCTGGCCATAGTAAGGTAAGGAGGAGTTAGTATTAGGTGTTACTTTTTATTTAAATGGTTAAGCTAGCAGGAAATTAACAGAAATAAATTAAAAAGAACATTCATTAGAAAGAGCACAAGTATATACAGATACTTTATATATTGTTAATACTTTACTAGCTTTTTCCAGGGTACAACAAATAATAAAAGCCTTAAAATGGATTCCACTAAAGGAAAGAACTTGCAAGATGAACATTAATCCATGAATTGAACATGCAGACTGCTCGCGGTGCTGATTTGCCCAGATATGCAGACATGCAGGAGATAGTTAGGTATGTGGCCCACTAATTTGGAATATCAGCACTATTGTTACGATTCCCATATTTATGATGTATAATAAACAGTACAACACCAAGGAAAAAGCAGATTGAGCCCACTGTAATATAAGCAATTCCTAAGAATGGGTTCTTTCCTCCCATCCACGAGATGGTACTCAGGATCATTCTCTTCCGTCCATCAAAACTGAGTACAGGGTAATCTGAGAAGCGTTTAGGAAAACAGCCAAGTATTCATACAAGGCACATACACACAAAATATACAAAAGAATAATATACAGGCAAAATACATGATAAGATGTGATTTCCAGTTGAACAAAGAACAACCTTGCGGGAAACCTACCAAATGCTGGAAGTTTCTATTAGCTTCAATGAGAGTAGAGTACTGTTAATACCACCCTCCATCCAACAAGTGCTTTGTTCCAACCACATCAGAGAAGCCTTAAAACAACCGGAAATAATCACCTATTTACACAATGCCTCAAATGTTGTAAATATGCACTTTTTAATCCCAACTTCTTTTCTTGACATTTTAATAAAACAAGAAAACAACAGGATGGGTTTCTTTGCAGATGACAGATGTGATCACTGGTTTTATGCAAATACTTAGGGATGCAGTTATCAAATGCAATGGAATCCATGCCAAAGACAGTAATGGAAATCGCTTAATGGAGCCATGTTTGGGATAAGTGTTCTGTTTTAAAAGGGAAATATGCCTTCAGGAGTGAAATTTATGGTCTTTAACAAAAAAAAAACATTTAAAGACATTTATTTCAGAGGGAAAATTCCCAAATAAAAAGGAGCAATAAACCTAGAAAAAGAAAAAAAAACAACACTCAAAAGGCTCTGTTGCCCTGAACACACCTATATTCATTTAAATATTTGAAACATAGTGCTGATCCCTCGACGATTCCTGCAGACTTAGGGGAACCTCACTCTGTCATTGATCACAGACAGGTAATACACTGTCCAATCAGGGACAATCTTAATCTCTGCTCATACCTGTATTATTACTTGAAATGTAATGAGTTCCTCATGCCTTGCATTAATGAGGGGAGGGGGTGGAGAGAGATTATCCTCGCTTAGACACAGTATTACCAGTTAGCTATAGCAATGGAAAAGGAAAACACCTTAAATTGCCCCGTGGGTACTGTCAAGAAATCGGGTGTGCGACTAGGTGTTTACTTCATTTTAAACCTTAACACCTTAAGGACCGTCCGCGCACGCACGCCGCGGTCACTTAAGGACCACTAAGCATTTTTTTTTTCCAGGATCCGGTTCCAGGCTTCCCAAATGGCATGCAGCCATGTGGGGAGCCCGGAATTCCATGACGGTTCAGGACCGTCATGGGTCCTTAAGGGGTTAAAATGAATACAAGTGTATTTGGTACAATACGCCCTTTTGATTATTTACTGTATACTAGGATTTAGCCATTATAGACAAGTTTAAAATGCAGGGTAAAGCTGTTCATTGTACTCTTCTCATTTTTGGCTATTAACCCTTTGAAGCCAGAGGAATATGCAACACATCACAATGCAATGTGTTGCACATCCCTCTGGCACTCAAAGGGTTATTATAATACAACAGAAAGAAGCCTTCTTTAACTTGACTGATACAGGTCACAAGTACATGACCAAGGCTAATGGTGACTATGGGCCTGTTCACATGGGTTACTACTGCTACTCTTGCACATTGCAAACTGCTTCAGCAAACATATCAAAGTTGCAGCATACATGATTTGCAAGGTGTCTATGGGACCACTGTGCGGATCGTTCACATGACAACAATGGAGGCTGTGATGACCTTCTCATCTCCCAGTGACCAAGCAACCCATGAGGGCATCAGCCAATAATATATCGCTGATGCCAATGTAGGCTGGTCCCAGTGAACTTCATCCCATGTGAGAGGATTGTAGGGGGAATGCAGGAGATCGGAGTTGAGCATTAATGAAGCTGCATCACTGCTGTTTAACTTGCCATTGTGAACAAGACCTTGTGGAGAGAGGTGATTTTCTGGATGTGTGAATAATTATTCACGCTTTATCAGACAGGTCAGAGGACAATGTTCTGCTATTCCATTCCCTAAGGATCAAATCAAAAATCTCTAAAAGGATTAAACTAATGTAAAAAGTTGCAGTTATAAGGTTGAAAATCCTAATAGCTACTATAAATCTGTGTGGACTGGTCTCTAAAATTCTCTTCAAACAACAGAAGAAAGAACTCTTGGCAATGAAGTTTCCTTAGAAGTCTGTCGTGAGACGGATTTGGGGTCCTTGAGTCCTGTAGCAAAGAATCAGACCTGCTTCCTTTACACAATGTCAACTTCTAATTAAATATTAATTGTGGAGAACAAATCCACACAGAACTGAGCCATACAGTGCATTACAATTCTCTACATATAAAAAAAGATAAATGGGGTACATTAATAGGAGAGGAACAGTGTTCCTATACAGACCACTATGCTTATGGAAGTAGAAGTGAAATAAATTTACAATGCTGGGTGTGTAGATCCTCCCAGGCTTCCTGACGCAACCTATAGAAGAGCTGAGGCTACCAGCATATTGCCCTTATGAGAGGATCTCTCTGCCTTGTCACTGTCACTGACTTGTCACTGTAGTCAGTGGGAATCACAAGATGCTAATCTGCAGCCAATACAGTTATTTAGATCATTCTCTAGTGCTCAGGCTTTGAGCTCTGGAGGGGAGACGTCCAGGGAGATTAGAACAGTAAGGGTTGTATGCTAAATAATGCAGCTTCCCCCAATAGGTTGGAACAGCTATCTTTAGTCCTTTTGAGTGCAAAGAAGGGACACGCCTCTTTCCTAAAGGTCTGATGAGTAAAAGACTGCACTTTAACATATTTCCTTAAAGTGTAACTTTCACCTTAATTCAAGTTTGTATATTTGAAAACTACATTAAAAACTCCCTATATGTTATGTTAACCAAAAGTCCAGCAGATGTACAGTTTAGGAGATATTCACACTTTTGTTTCTGGGCAAAGTGAAAGTGAACATTTCATGGTACTACACAGAGCTTCATTAGCAAATGAAAAGTCATTGAAACCATCATTAGCATACAACACTTCAATGAAAAGGCTTCATTAGCATACCAAATGCCATGGATTGGTTAATTAGCATATGCAAACATTACTGATGTCGCATAGTGACACAATTAGCATACATTAGTATAAGAAAGACGTGAATATCTCCTGAATTGTACATCTGCTGGCCTTTTATTTAACATGGCATATAGGCAGTTTTTAATGCTATTTTCAAATATGCACACTTTAATTACGGTGAAAGTTCCACTACAGTCGCTCAATTGTTGAACCTCCAATTGTTTGGGACTACAACTCCCATCATACCAAATATACATTAACTGGTTGGGGATGACAGAAGATATCCATTCCAGTGGTTCTTGAGTTAAACAAAAGGAACAAAATGCAATTGCATTTGCTTTCGTACATGCACACCAAGCTCACATTTAACCCTTGCATGCATAGGCATCTCTAGGTTAGCAACATGTTGACATCTCTAGCATTCAGGGTGTTAAAGGGATAGTAACGTTTCATAAAAACAGCAGCGCCAATTAATCTTCATAGTGTTTGGGCCATGGAGAGAGTTATTTCAATAATGTCAGAGTTGTAGTTCAAGAGTAATTGAATGATAAAGTGAAAAATTACTATCCCTTTAAGCTTATAACTTGCTGGTTTATTATTTTGGAAAAGGATACTATATTCCACGTGGAGAGAGTAATTGCCTGGTGCCAAGGTGGGATAGGTTGCATCCGTCTTCTCAATCAGACGATAGAGCTTTCTGAATGTAGGCAGAGCTGCAGTACGCATCCACACAATGAAATCTTCATTGACAAATCCATTGTTATCTGGGTCAGCTGGGTCACCTGGATCTAAACTATAAACTGGTTTCTGCCAGTTAATTGGCTTTGTTGTATCTATGATAAATAAAGACAATATGTTTTAGAGTTACAACAGTTAAGCCTCTTTCACAATGGAAACAGAATTGTTGCAGCCTGTCACTAAATCATCTTCCTACATTTAAAGTTGCATTTCATCTCTTAATGAATCACTGAGAAAGACAGTGGAGGGGAGGTTCTAGGCCAAATGTAGCGTTAACACCATGAGGATCAGAGGGTTATTGTGCATTGCTGCACAATGGATTTGCACACTCATCTGGTCCTCAAGGACTTAAAGCGGAACTTTCACATTATATAAAGTCGCCCTGCAATAATTAAGCAGATGGTGACTAGCTTTATAATCCATCTCTTACCTTTCAGAACTAGCTGATTGTAAAGTAATCCTTAATCTTCGGAGACCGGAAGCCAGGCATGAGCGCAGACATCTTGTCTGCTCACCTGCGCTGTCAGTCCCGGTCTCCATTAAGAAGCATTGCAGTGTGTCATAAGGTAACTGGAAGGGACTGACGGCGCAGGAGAACAGACTGCACTAACCTGGCTTTATATAATGTGAAAGTTCCACCTACAAGAACAGTAAACGTTTTATGGAGAGGGGAGAAAAAAAATTATATATATATATTTATTTTACTTAACACAGAGATTTTTTGTTTTTATCTTTGTTAAATCTTCATATAAGTGGCAATTTCACATAAATATCCTCTTCACACACCATTTGCTTATATATTTTCAAAACTGTTGTGACATTGTATTTAATTCAAAGGGTAACATCCTTGCACACGTGAGTCATATTTGTCTTTTAACGATTAACAACTGCTATTAATTCTATTAGTATGGTCCTGCTAGTGCTTCTACTAGTTCTTCTGCAAGTGCTCCTGTTAGGGCCTTTTGTAATCCTGTCAAAGGAGCTTAGTGAAGCAATTCAAGGACAAGTTGTTCTCCTGTTTCCCAGTGTCAAATTGCAGCTAAGTGGAATATTTCTAAGGGGGAAGTACAATGGACACTGAAGAGATTTTCTGAAACCAAATAAATTCCTTCCAAAGAACGACCAAGCAGACCTAAAGTGATCACACCGTCAGAAGACCAGTATGTGTTTGGGGCTGCTTTGCCTGTTCTGGAGTTGGTGACTTGCACAAGATCAACTATATTTTGACCAAAGAGAATTGCCACTCTATTCTGCAGAGGCATGCCATGCCAAGTTGTGCGGAAAAGGATTCATTTTCCAACAGGACAACAACCCTAAATGCACATTGCAGCTGTGCCAGGTGTATTTGAAGTCCAAGGAGTGCTAATTTGCATGCCTTTCCCACCACAATCACTGGACCTCAAGCCTACTGAACATCTTTGGGAACAATTGCAAATGAAAAGGAGAAACACACTGACATTTCTAGACACTCTCTGGGAAGCTGTAAAGGACTGATGGAATAAAGTGAATAGTAAAATTCAGTACACACTTGTAGAATCAATACCAGAGAGAGAGTTAAAGCAGTCAAACGACGGCCTTACAAAATATTGAGAATTTTAGATTTTTTGTATGTACTAACATACATGTATGTACTAACAATTATGTATTTTTGTTAGACAAATACTGTATATTTTGCCAAACAAATTTGTTTTTTAAATGCTGACATAAAAGCAGATTGTGGGAGTGGACTCAGGCTTTTGGACCCTATGGGCTGTGTATACATAACCTCCATCTGCACACATACAACCATAAATGGTTTAGCACCTCAGTCCCTCTTGCATCCCATAGACAACAAGGTCAAAATGTTTCCGCTCTCACCACTATGCTTAAGTCACATACCCCCCCACACACACACACCTTCCCTGTACCTGGAGCAGCCTCCACTTCTCTCATTGTCCTAGTTATACTGAGTGTGAGTGAAGACTGTCCAGAACAGTGTCAAGTAAAGTGGTCACCTACCTTTCTTCCACACAAGACCGCATCTCTGGACAAACTTCCAGACAGCCTCCTCTCACATGCAGTGTGATTGGATAAATTAGAAAGGAGGAAGCTGTTACAGGTACAGGGAAGGTGGAGGAATGGGGCTTATAAGCATAGGGCCATGTATGGGTGGGGAGAGAGTGGTAACTATATTGTGACTTGAAGAGTGCAACCAGCCTGGGGGTCAGACAGTGTATGTAGATACCCGAGACTACGACTGCACTGGGGAACCAGGCTGCAAGTTCACACATTGTATATTAGGATTTGTTGAATCTAGCTACTAATGCACAGTGAAATCTCTCAATTACCTCACCATGCTCATATTGCTATTATAATTATTACCACAAGTCAAAGTGATTTCCTTTTACTGAATTACAATTTATATTAAAGCCAAAAGGTGATTCTGTTGCTCCAACTTACTATATAGAAAAAATAAATAATAAATAAATTAAAAAGGCCTTTAACACTAGATGGTACTGTTGCCAAAAGCCTGATTAAAAAAAATAAGTTTGACCTGTAATAACTAAAAAATATTGCTTAACCCCTAGGGTGTCAAGGTCGTAAGTTATACGGATGGATTCTATGTGCCAAGCCATACAACATGCTGCCTCAATGCAGCCACCTCACATGACAGTATTTCCAACATCCTGTTGCCGCAATGTTAAAAAAGCACCCCCACCATGATATGCCCCCACCCAACTATCAGACTTCATTGGGGGTCACAAGGATCTATTCTGATGCCGCCCCCCCCAGCTATTGTTCTCCCAGGCGACAGGCTGGGTAATCAGTACTGACAAACTTGGAGAGCAACGTGGCTTTCCAGCTTCCACGCTTTTTTAAATTTATTCAATTACACAGACCTTGTTGGGGGGGCATCAGGACCCCAGGTATTTATCTCTCAGCCAATAAGGCTAGGAGATCAATACAGGAGACTGCATCCCCTGCTTCCACTCCCACCCAAACATCAGGCCGGGGTGGAAGGCATCAGTTTCAGCCTCCTTGTCACCAGTGGCATGCCTGATGTCACCGGTGATGTGGGAGGCGTTCCCAGATCCTGCCCACTCCTACCTGGAAGTTCTGGTTAAAGTGGATACAGAGGTGGACTCTGCTCTCCTGCAATTGCCTGTATCGATCTTCTAACCTCGGCTGATAGATCAATACCTGGGAGGAACATCAGGAGGATTTCTGATGTCCCCTAGTGAGGTCTGATTATCGGAGGGAAAAAAAAAAAAAAAAAAAAAAAAAAAGCTGGACAGCCATGATGTCCTCACTATTATCTCCCAGCTTATTGGCTTGGATATCAACAGAAGGGGGGCATTAGGAGAGGTCCCCCAACGAGGAAGGGGGGGGTCTAGCACATTGCTTTAAAGTTCTTTTGACAACCCACTGAAATTCACTCTCTTTACCTAGCCTCTTGATCTACTGTGTCACAATGCAAGCTTAATCTTGGAGGAACAGTCCCTCATTAAGATTCAAATTCCTCAGTCCCTCTTTCCCATCCTGGCATCAGTCATTTTAGGAGATCTAACGGTTTGGTTTGTATACAAGTGTATCATACAATTCCACAGCAATAAATCTCACATTAATGTTTGTTTAAACTTTAGTATATGTGTTTAGAAGTTACGCTGTGCAAAATAAAATTATTTCGTCTTCTCTAAATTATTTATTCTGTTACATAAAGAGGTGATAATAGGTAATTAAGTAACCTAAAAATGCTCGGTAATGCCCCCACACATAAGCCATGCTCCCAGCAACACCACCTAAAATAAAAATTGCCCCTCTTTGGTCAAATGGAATTTTGGTAGGTATGCACTAGTAGGCAGAACTCTCACTCCCCACACACATATACTGTCTGTCCCCCCAGTCTGCTTCCTCTGCCCACTACTACTAACATTTCCTCACATACACTATCTGACTCCCCCTGCCTTGTAGCACTGCAGACTGGTAGTCAGCTAGTCAGAACCAAGAAGAAAAAAGAAAAAAAAAAAACAAACAAAAAAAAAAACAACAAAACTGCGGGGAGTTCTGGAAGCAGGCTTTTTAACGACTGGTCCTACCAGCTGGAGGGCGGGAATTAACTCTTTGTATGACGGGTAGAGGACACATAAGAAATATGCATTCTTCACGGGCTGGCAGGCAGGACAGATCGCGAACATCTTGCCATAGTGACGTCTGCACGCCTGCTCTGTCAGTCCCTTCCGGAGCCGAAGGCTCCTAGAGCCGTCTGGAACTGACAGAGCAGGGGCGTGGACGTCACTATGGCAAGATGTCTACGCTCCGTCCTGCCTGTCAGCCCAGTAAGAATGCATACTTCTATTGCATAACGTAATAATTATGCCGACTAGTGTTACTAAGCTGCTAGTCGCCAGATGGGGAGTTACTGAAGTTAAAGTGTTTAAGAGGTGGTAGTTCCGCTTTAAGGAGTTGACAACCTCAACGGGTACAAACATCTGAAAATATAAGGGAAACTCAAATACAGTGTGTAAGAGTAAGTATTTCACAGGTCATTGCCAGGCGCCCTAGGCAAGTGCCTCGTGTGCCTATTGGTAAATCCGGCCCTGCTCATTGGGAAGCAATGTGCTGCAGGTGTCTACCATTAATGGGGTTAAAAACAACAATGGAAATAAGTTAATTACCCTTAAAAATTTCCTTGAGGGATGTTGTGTTTCCAGTTGGATTTTTGAACTTCACATTCTTATCCGTCCACCAGGCTATACCCTTTTTGATCAGTTTAATCTCTATTTCGTCTCCATTTACAATTTGAAATAAGTGGAGGGTGTCTAAAATCAAAAAGAATAAATAATTAAAAGTGAATATTTTATGTTAACCCAACTTTATATGGGATTTTGATGTAGTCTGCCAACTCTATACATGTGCATATGATACTCATGCCCCACTTACCATTAAACATACTGTTGGCGATGGCACCACATGGCGCAATAGCTTTATTTTCATTGGTACGATACGGATCACACTCCTTACTGGGGTTCTAAGGATTGATTTACAAAATGTATTAGTTCAGAAGAGAAGCAAGTCTGGGGTAACCCCAAATGCACCATAGGGAAAAGTCCTATTGATTTTAAATTAGGCTTTGATTGCTAGAAAGGTGTCCAATACATTGTGCAAACTATCTAGCACTGAAGGGCATCAAGACAAAAATGTAAATCAATGGGATTTTTTATTTGTCCCAGAAATAAAATTAAATTTCATATATATTAAAAATTAAGCAGTTTCTGGTTTGATGTCAGCCATGCCCTGGGGTTGCAGGAGGGTGGCGTTAGCCCTCACAGTAGTCAGTTGTCAGGGGCAGTGAGCAGCAATGTTACTACTGCAGCAAGGTTCTGCAGGAAGGTGATTTTAACAAATCTCTGTAGTGACCATACCTTCCTCTGCCACCTCAGCTGTCCTTCCTCCCTCCCTGTTCCAACTGCCATCTCACCAATCCTTTTTCCCCACCTGCCCCATTCCTCATGACAGGAAGGGAGAGAGGGAGTGAGGGGGAGAGAGAGAGAAAGAGAGAGTGGGAGAAAGAGAGAGAGGGAAAATGAGACAGAGAGAGAGAGGGAGAAAGAGGGAGGGGGAGGAGAGAGAATGAGAGGGAGGGGGAGAGAGAGAATGAGAGGGAGGGGGGGAGAGAGAGAATGAGAGGGAGAGAATGAAAGGGAGAGAGGGGGAGATGTAGAGAGAGAAGGGAAGAGGTGGAGAGGGGGAAGAGAGTGGGAGGAAGAGAGTGGGAGAAAGAGAGAGGGAAAATGAGAGAGAGAGAGAGAGAGAGAGAGAGAGAGAGAGAGAGGGAGAAAGAGGGAGGGGGAGGAGAGAGAATGAGAGGGAGGGGAGAGAGAGAATGAGGGGGAGGGGAAGAGAGAGGGAGAAAGAGAGAGAAGGAAAATGAGACAGAGAGAGCGAGGGAAAAAGAGGGAGGGGGAGGAGAGAGAATGAGAGGGAGGGACAGAGAGAATGAGAGGGAGTGAGGGGGGAGGGAGAGAGAGAGAGGGGAAGAGGTGGAGAGAGAGGGGGAGAGAGAGAGAGGGGGAAGAGAGAGAGAGAGGGGGAAGAGAGAGAGAGAGAGGGGGAAGAGAGAGAGAGGGGGAAGAGAGAGAGAGGGGGAAGAGAGAGAGGGGGGAAGAGAGAGAGGGGGGAAGAGAGAGAGGGGGGAAGAGAGAGAGAGGGGGAAGAGAGAGAGAGAGACGGGGGAAGAGAGAGAGAGGGGGGAAGAGAGAGAGAAGGGGAAGAGAGAGAGAGAGGGGGAAGAGAGAGAGAGGGGGAAGAGAGAGAGAGGGGGAAGAGAGAGAGGGGGGGAAGAGAGAGAGGGGGGGAAGAGAGAGAGGGGGGGAAGAGAGAGAGGGGGGGAAGAGAGAGAGGGGGGGAAGAGAGAGAGAGGGGGAAGAGAGAGAGAGGGGGAAGAGAGAGGGAGGGGGAAGAGAGAGAGAGGGAGGGGGAAGAGAGAGGGAGGGGAAGAGAGAGAGGGGGGAAGAGAGAGAGAGGGGGGAAGAGAGAGAGAGGGGGGAAGAGAGAGAGAGGGGAGAGAGAGAGGAGAAGGGGAGAGAGAGAGGAGAAGGGGAGAGAGAGAGGAAGGGGAGAGAGAGAGGAAGGGGAGAGAGAGGAGAAGGGGAGAGAGAAAGAGAATGTAAGAAGGGTGAAGGGATGGTTATTTTTAGTTTATACTATTTGAATGCCTTTTATCCTAATATGTTGATACCATACTGGAGAACCTACAGCTGATTGTTTTTCTACATATCAAAGCAAAAGCTATTGGCCATTATTAAGGCGAAATAGACAAGGTCAGTATATTTATATACCAGTCAATACTATTAATTTGAACACTGCTTTCATTAAACACAAACATTGACAGTTTATTGTTCATTGATCATATTCACCTTAATAATTAATCGTTCAGTGCAGAAGACCTCACATGTCCATGATGCTTGCCATAAATCTATAATCACTAATGCAGTGGTACTGTTTAGTACCTTCTACTGGTTATGTACACAATTAGTCAGTGCATTATGTAAATGAATGAGCAATGTACTTTACTTTTACAGATCTACATACTATTGGAATGTATTTGTTTTCCTCAAGTGTGCTGATCAGAACCATCAGCATCAGATCGTGATGCCCAGGATTTAACCTGCAAATTATGTGAGCAAAGACCAAGTGGTTCCAGGTGGCTTCCCAAGGTGAATGTTGGCTGTTTCAAGTGTCCAAGTTGTACCACATGCCACAGTATGTTCCCAATGTTGCCGAGGGTGATTCCATTACTTAGTGTGAGCATTCTCCTTAGCTTTTGGTGTATTTTGGTTTAGGAGGTCTGGTGGTAGCCTTGTGGACACTGCCATACTGTGGCCGCTATGGCGATTTCCTTTCTTCCTCTCTCTCTTTTGGCCACAGTGGAGTGGCTATATGGAGGTCTACACACTCCTGTGTGTGCCGACCCTACTGTGACTAAAAGAGACATTTCAGATTGCCACACAGGCTGTAATGATAGCAGTATTCCTTGCCCAGTTTGTCTAATTTTCTACTGGGCACACCTGACCACTGGAGCACTTTGTCTATGACCTCCTATGGACATTTTATGATACTTAAGTCTCTTCCCATAAAAATCCACTGTTTTCTTCTTCTATTAGGCCCCTCTATATTTAATTTGTACTTTCATTTACAGCTTTTTTTCTATTATATCTTTCCTTTAGGACATCTTTTCTTTGGCTTTTCTTGTTGTGCTTTTATCCATTTTAATAATTATTTTAATTTCCTTTTTATATCTGTCCTACTGGAGCCACTAGTTGATTTGATTTATTCTTCTCTATAGTTTTGCTCCTTTCACTAAGGTGGTTCAAGGTCTCACAATATCTTCCTGGCTACAGGAACTCTTTTGCAGTAGGAGGAGGATGACTATATTGCAGTGTGTATGCTTTCACTAAGGAAGGGATTGCCACGGTCTTAACAATTGACATCCAAGTAAACTGCACATGTTGTTCTCTTCTACTACTACTTTTGTCCCCACATATTTCTTTATAGTAGCTTCATTTAGACCCCAATTAGTTTGATCATTGTATCATGTCGATATGTGCTTGTTTTAGCATTCCTAACTAAGATCAGCTGCCAGTTACTGTTTGTACAAGATTCCACTTTCATGTTTTCCTTTGGTGTGACATTCTCTGCACATCCTATTAGTTCCAAGGACATTGGTTATTTTTTGTTTTAATTCAAATACAGTTCTTGGTGCCATTTTCCACAGAGGGTATATATGGAGGGGGATGTTATGTTTATTTGTAAGGAAGGGAAATCCAATTATATATATTAGTGCATTGCCTGCCAAGTAAAACAATGGCTATGCTACTTACTGTAAGAGAGTTTTTGTCTCCATTTAACTGACTATCATCCCTGGACTTCACATATCGACGATGATTTTGATAGAAGTTGGACAGTCCATAATACATAAACACATTACTCTGTAAGGAAGCAAGGAACTGCTTAAAAAAGTATTTGATAGTTTTAATACATATACAAACAAAGTACGAACAAGGCAAACTAAAAAAATTACATTGGTGTGGCCAAAACTACTCAATATTAATAAATACCATGGGTGTTGTGCACAAAGGTGTAATAAAGATGTGATAAACTGAAGATGACGTCTCCAGTGATATCGCTTCTCCAATTCCTATGTTACTCTACAAAGAGCGCATGCATTAAGATCTCCACAGCTTTAAAGGGATAGTAATGTTTCACAAAAACATCAGCCCCAATTAATCTTCATAGTATTAGAGCCATAGAGTGTTATTTCAATACTGTCAGAGTTGTAGTTCAAGAGTAATTGAATGATAAAGTTTCCCTCTCCTGCCCCTTTTACCTAGTGTAAGCCTCCTCCCCTCAGATGTGGAATCTGGTCCATAGACCAAACAGCTCACACCAGGGGACAATCTTACTACTGTGAGTATATGATAAAACCCTGCCCCCCTTGACAGGTTTTTCCTTATGTTAACTGAAGTTTGTCCCTCTCTGAAATCCACTTGGACACACCCTGGTGCCCTGAGCTGAGCAGTGTTATATCAGTAAAAGGGGAGGGACTACAAATCTGACAGTACTGAAATAATACTCTCCATGGCCCAAATACTATGAAGATTAATTGGAGCTGCTTTTACTATGAAAAATTACTATCCCTTTAAAAGGAACATCAACATCTAAAAATTAGGGTGCGTTATAATTTGAAATATCATGTACTTCAAAATAGTTATTTTATACTATATACCTAAATTCTAATCCTAAACTTGCATTTTTAAAGAAAGTGAAGACTATCCTAGACAACATTTTTGGTTAATTGTTTTTGTATCATATCACTAAAGCTGATGGTGTAGTGAGATAAGTGCCCACTACTAGTCTATTCGGAAAGACTAGTCCATTATCTTAGCCATTTTACATACAATAAAAACAAATCACTTCCATCAAGACAGCTATGGTAATAAGAATCCTGGAAAAATCAGGAATGGGAGGTCCCCACAGATTATATATAATGATTTTAGGCCTTGAAAATAGTTGTTACAGATGCTAGAATTAAGTACATCAGATAATTTTAGGTGTAAATGTTCTTTTAAACTAAAGGGTATATTTCCCTGAACATAGTATAAACAGCTTATTGACAAGTCACTAAGTATTACATAGTAATTCTCAGGATGTTCTGCATATTCAAAGAGGTTGGATGATATCAAGGTATTTGTACCAAGCCTTGAAGTCTTTCTACAGGGTCTAAGCAAACTTCATCCCTATTCAAACCCTGTATTCCAACTAATCATGCGAAATGTGTAACATTCCTTTTTGCATGCCAGTTGGCGTACTGGGTCTAAGAAAGGAGAAAATGATCATTGTAGTTTCTGAATATGACCCATGGCCTTGACCCTGTAAAAATAGAAAAAGGCCATGGTCATATTAAAGGGATAGTAATGTTTTACAATAAAAGCAGCTCCAATTAATCTTCATAGTATTTGGGTCACGGAGAGTGTTGTTTCAATATTGTCAGAGTTGTCGTTCAAGAGTAATTGAATGATAAAGTATCCCCCTCCCGCCCCTTTTACTGATGTAAGGGAAAAACCTGTTAATTGGGGGAGGGTGTTCCTTAAGCGCGCAGTAAGAAGATTGTCCCTTGCTGTGAGCTGTCTGGTCTCAAGACTAGGGCAGAGATTCACTAAGTAGTGATAAAGAGGGTAGAGATAACTTCTCCAGTTCCTATGTTATTCTATGGAGCCTAGTCACGAAGATCTCCAAAGCTGAAGAAATCTTAGTGCATAGGCTCCATAGAATTACATAGGAATCGGAGAAGTGAGAAGCTGGAGAAGTCATCTCCACTTTATCACCACTTAGTGAATCTCCCCCCAGATTCCACATCTGAGGAGAGCAGTGTTACTCTAGGTAAAAGGGACGGGACGGGGATACTTTTTCATTCAATTAGTCTGACAGTATTGA
Source organism: Rhinophrynus dorsalis (assembly GCA_037306005.1). Classification (NCBI taxonomy): domain Eukaryota; kingdom Metazoa; phylum Chordata; class Amphibia; order Anura; family Rhinophrynidae; genus Rhinophrynus; species Rhinophrynus dorsalis. The sequence continues at coordinate 326,847,426 of CM074720.1, read as the reverse complement.
AATAACACACTCTATGGCACAAATACTATGAAGATTAATTGGAGCTGCTGTTTATGTGAAACACTATCCCTTTAAAAAATGAGAGGCAAAATTCAGCATCAAATCAGCTATTTTCTGAATAAGACCAGGACTTATATACAAAAGGGGGCAATTCTGGAGCAATGTGTCAGAGACATCCCTAGCATTTAAGGGCATGAAAGTCCCATGCAAATCAATGGGAATTTTTATAAATGTTTATTTTCCCCCCTATGGTGCAGCAGGTATGCTCCAGAATTGCTCCTATTTTTCTTTCTGCATACGGTTCTTAGTCTAAAGGGAGAAATGGAGCATATCACTCAACTGCCTAGGGACACTGGGATATTTACAAGGCAAGAACTTAACATAAATGTTTAATGACAAGTTTCTAGGTTCAAGGCAGCACACATGTCCTTTAATGAAAGCAGAATGCTAAAACAGTCAGAATCCATTAATAAAAAATAATCTTTCAAAAAGGAGAAAAAAGAAACATTTAGCATACTTCAAAAGAAGAAGTATAGTGCTTCTTAACCCCTTCATGCTCAAGGTACCTCTGAATTTTTTTTATGTCCTTTGTCAAGGACTTTACCTTTTAAATGCCAGAGGGGCCTCTGGCACTCAAATGATTAAAGAAGGATAACTAACACACACTATATATATATATTTTAATATATATGAGAGAATATGGTAACTCTTCAGTATCACAAAGAAACAAATGGCACTAAGTCAGCACCACAGCCCCCTGGTGGAGAACCACTAAGTGATCCCATTCCCCAGTGGGGTTATATTTTCTACACACAGTTTGTCACCTCATTCTTAGTAATGCTATGCAGACTGTTTACTTCTCTATGGACACACTAGGCTGTATTCAACAAGCCAAAGATGTGCAAAGATGTGAGTAAACTGATTGCACCATAGGGGACAAAAGAACATTCTTAATTATTTAAAATGGGGCAATAAATCACTTCAATGCAAGAGAGGTCTAAAAGGTATTGACAAACTTGGAGAGCTCTCTAGTTTTCAGCAGGTTAAAAACTAAATTTAACCCTTTGAGAGACAGGCATCCAACGCATTGCGTTAAATAACTCTGGAACTCAAACGGTTAAAATCAATGAGGATCTACTGCTTTCTTCAGAAGGTGCAGTTCTGTATCAAACCAAATGCACCGCAGGGAACTAATGAAGAGTCCCTTCTGAAAACCTGTCTAGTGCTCAAGGGAGTGTGTTCCAGGACTGCACTTTTAGTCTCTTACATCAATGTATGCTGATCATATATATAATTTGTTCTTAAACAGCTTTATTAAAAGTAAACTTTCACCCTTGTGTGTTCAGATCCAGTAGGGAACAATGTTAATATGGAGCAAGCATGCGAGTATCCCCTGTGTAGCACATAAATACTACTTTTGAGAGTCAAAGTACTGTCTCAGCTGCTCCTTTTAGTTTTAAGCTGCTCACAAATGTGAAAGCACTCCCCACAGGTGACACTACATTTGTGTGAAGGCCATCCTAAGCATTGTATTAAACAGGCAGAGTGCATAGCCACATGCAGGGCCCAAGGTTATATTTCCATCTAGGGCAGCAGCTGAAGGTTGCCAGGCACAAGATCCATAAGTGTCAGACTTTTGACTACTACAATAAAAGTTTTAGACATGTCACCCCTGTAATAACACCAAGCTTGCTCCCTATTAGAAAGTTAATTTTAAATGGCCAGAATGAGCGGACCAATGAGTTGCACTCCCCACTGATACATAAAATGTTGAAATACAATGAAGTTACAACCAAATGGAAAATCTTCGGGCTAGTCACATTTAAACAAGAAAATAATAAACATGCAAAAATTACCTCAAAAGCATAATCTAAAGTAAAATTAATAGTACATAAACATGGTGTGCTGTTCCACGAAACATTCGAACACTTGTAACAAGGACTGCTGGGATCTATTCCAGTGTAGTCAATCTGTTAGAAAAAGAAAAAGAAATTAAGAGGAATATAGAAATCTCTACAATACAAAATTTGACAGCAGCAAAACTCTTTTCCATAAAATACCCATACTATTAATTCTCAGATATTTGAAAGGTTACTCAAAGCACTAATGTCTGATCATGTTTCCCTATACATAATTTAGAAGCTCAGTTAAGCTGCATTACAAATGGATATAACTATGGGGAATGTCACTCACCCGGTCACGGTGCGGTCATGTAAAGATCCACAGTTTTCTGTAGACAAAACAGTGCCACAATGCCATGCTGGAAAACGGATCATAAATGCATACAAAAGAAAAAATATGTCTGCATCATGGCTGAATACAGAAAGGTAAAATCATGGACTTTACTGAAGATGTGTAAAAAATAAAACTAGTACAAATGTATGGAACAAACTGTCCTAAAACACATGATAAGTTTTGGGCCCAACAGTTGTCAGTCATAGGTCTGTGATTTCACCTTCCTATAATCAGCCATGTTGGTGACGTTTTCTTTTGTATGCTTAATAAAGGACGCAAAATATAAATGTACAGTAATCATTTGGTCTCACTTTAAGAATGCATACTGTGGCATTTCAATTCCATAAATATACACTAGGAAATCAACCTAAAAATGATGCATGCAGACAATTCCAAAGGCATGTACATTTACACATACAAATATCTGAAAGCACGTTCATTGGAGCATACTCATTCACCTGCACATACAGAGACACACTGTCACCGATCTATCCACAGCAGCCTTTAAAAATAAGGAAATGTAACAAAGAGTGAAGGGTGGCCTCATGGCAAATATGTCATTGCTGCAACACAAAAAAGCCACTTAAAAGGATAGTAATGTTTCACAAAAAAAGCAGCTCCAATTGATTGTCATAGTATTTGGGCCATGGAGAGTGTTCTTTCAATACTGTCCGAGTTGTAGTTCAAGAGTAATTGAATGATAACATTCCCCCTCCCGTCCCTTTTACCTAGTGTAAACCACCTCTCCTCAGATGTGGATTCTGGTCACTTGACTGGACAGTTCAAAGCAAGGGACAATCTTCTTACTTTGAGCATAAGGAAAACCCTGCCCCCCATGACAGGTTTTTCCTTATGCTCACTGAAGATTATCCCTCTCTGTGATCCATCCACACAGTCTTGCTGCTCTTAGGTAAGCAGTGTTACATCAGTAAAAGGGGCGGGAGGTGGATACTTTATCATTCAATTACTCTTGAACTACAACTGACAGTATTGAAATAACACACTCCATGGCCCAAAAACCATGAAGATTAATCAGAGCTGCATTTAATGTGTGCACCATAGATACATCTTCGCATCATTCAGTCTGTTTTCACACTGAGTTTTTCTTTTAGCTAAAATGTGAACACTAAAGAGGAACATTTATACTTGAAACCAAGATTATTAAGACACTAATTATATGTAACGGAGAATTACAAAAACACAACAGATTTCCTTCAGTATGCTAAGGTGGATGGTGAAGGACACAATTAAAAGGCTTATTTTACATACTACAGCCCATTCACAACCAGTACACACAAGGAAAGACACTTTTTGAAGATTCCTGTACCTCCACAACTTCTTTTGTGTTGCAGACACAGTACATTATTTTCTGTTCCTGTAGAGCTTACATTGTACATGAAGAAGAGATTTTGCATGATGATTAGGTATTAAATAACGTAATGTTATTATAATAAGTTTGTGCATCCTACCATTCTCTGCATTGTGCCCTTTCCCAACTCCATCAAGATATATTATATCCTCCAATTTGACCAGACTAACAGAAAAGGTGAAAAAAATATGTACCATGTGCCAGAACTGGTCAGCTTAAGGAGAGGAAAAAAAAAAAAAAAAAAAAATAAGTATAATAATTTTATGTATATTTGTAATCTGTTCTTGTGAACTACTGTTAAACACCTGGCTGTATTAAGGATACTACATGTTACCTATCAGTTTCAGGATTTTTTTTTTTTATGCGTGTGTCATTTCCATCAATGTTTACAATGAGCCATTTCCTTCTCTGGCTTCCAGACAGGGGAAAAGTTTGTTTGATTTTATTTAACCTGCTCTCAACAGGACAGAGATCATACAAGGTTGGCTCAGCAAAACATTTTGGTGTCAACTGCAAAATCATGTAGTTGGCTGGTTTTAAATAAAGTGTACAGACAGATGGACAGTGCACAGCAGTAGATGTCTTCAAATGCAAGGTTAACAGAAAAAATGTATTGTAACAGTCTTCACATTTGATAACCTTTAAAAAAAACTGTAATGATTTGCACAGAAATTAAGACTTATTTCAAGGCTGCATAACTGTTAACATTGCTTGATATAATAAAGAGGTGGAAAAGGTGGAAAAAACTGAGGTGTTTGGGAGGCAGCGCTCGTCAAATTTCACTCATGTGTATACATGTATCGTTTCACTGCCTCCAACAAAAATGTCCACACAACATTAATGATTATAGAACTAGTTTTAAAGCCCGTGTACACGGGCCAACACTGGTGGCGCTGAAGTCATGCGCAGTACTGACTGCCCACGCCGCGGCTGATAAGGAGAGGGGCTCTCCTAATTCCACTAAGACCTCTGAACTCCCCGCTCTGTATCAGCCTCGTCATGGACAGTCTGAACTGCGCATGACTGCGTCGTTACAAACTATTTAGTGAATTATTATATAGGAGGATATATTATAGTTCACAAGGATAAGCACTCACTTTCAGATACAAAGTAACTGGGTGCAGAAAAATGACTAATTGTAACTGAAATAAGTTTATGCATAAATTTTTACCAGTAAATTGGTGAGAGAATATATTATATATACACACACACACACACACACACACACACACACACACACACACACACACACACACACTCACTATCTCACATAAGTGAGTACACCCCTCACATTTTTGTAAATATTTTTATTGTATCTTTCATGTGACAACACTGAAGAAATGACACTCTGCTACAATGTAAAGTAGTGTGTGGAACAGTTTTCAATGCAGGCCCTTATGGGCCATGTATCAGGTAAGCCCTGCCTCTACACCTATTTTGTTTTTTTTTGTCTTGATGTAGGTCTGTTCTTTTTAATTGCATTACACTGGGACCCACAAGAAATAATAAAGGGTCCCCACTGACGCGTTTATTATAACATCTTCAGAGAATGTCTGTTTTTAATTTAGATAGGGTCTTTATAGGTGTATTAGAGTAGGGCTTACCACAAAGTGAGATACCTTGGCGTGGTGGTAAGCGCACACACGGATTGGCCAATTTGTGGGACGAAATTCTCACTTATTTTCACTTAGATTTACTAAGAGTTATTACTAAATAAGTGCTAAATACAGGACACTTATGTTCACAGTATATAGAGGAGGGCAGGACTGTCTTTTTTGTATGTGTTTTCACTTTTGGGTTTAGGCCTAATGTTAGGGGGACTGGAGAACCCTCTCATTCTTTGCTGCTATCTATATTTCTAACTTTATTCTTATATTTAATTTATAATATGATATGGATATTTTATGGTGAGTAAGCGCTGTGAGCTTTCTTCTCTTTTCTGTTTTAGTGTGAGTACAGCCTGTATAACAGTGTAAACGTGCTGTCCCCCTCAAAATAACTCAACATACAGCCATTAATGTCTAAACTTTGGCAACAAAAGTGAGTACACCCCTAAGTGGAAATGTCCAAATTGGGCCCAATTAGCCATTTTCCCTCCCCAGTGTCATGTGACTCAGTGTTACAAGGTCTCAGGTGTGAATGGGGAGCAGGTGTGTTAAATTTGGTGTTATCGCTCTCACACTCTCTCATACTGGTCACTGGAAGTTCAACATGGCACCTCATGGCAAATAACTCTCTGAAGATCTGAAAAAAAGAATTGTTGCTCTACATAAAGATGGCCTAGGCTATAAGAAGATTGCCAAGACCCCGAAACGGAGCTGCAGCACAGTGAGTAAGACCATACAGCGGTCTCACAGGACAGGTTCCACTCAGAACAGGCCTCACCATGATCGACCAAAGAAGTTGAGTGCAGGTGCTCAGCGTCATATCCAGAGGTTGTCTTTGGGAAATAGACATATGAGTGCTGCCAGCATTGCTGCAGAGGTTGAAGGGGTGGGGGTTCAGCCTGTCAGTGCTCAGACCATACACCACACACTGCATCAAACTGGTCTGCATGGCTGTCGTCCCAGAAGGAAGCCTCTTCTAAAGATGATGCACAAGAAAGCCCGCAAACAGTTTGCTGAAGACAAGTAGACTAAAGACATGGATTACTGGAACCATGTCCTGTGGTCCGATGAGATCAAGATAAACTTATTTGGTTCAGATGGTGTCAAGCGTGTGTGTGTCGGCAACCAGGTGAGGAGTACAAAGACAAGTGTGTCTTGCCTACAGTCAAGCATGGTGGTGGGAGTGTCATGGTCTGGGCCTGCCCGAGTGCTGCTGGCACTGGGGAGCTACAGTTTATTGAGGGAACCATGAATGTCAACATGTACTGTGACATACTGAAGTACAGCATGATCCACTCCCTTTGGAGACTGGACCACAGGGCAGTATTCCAACATGATAACGACCCAAAACACACCTCCAAGATGACCACTGCCTTGCTAAAGAAGCTGAGGGCAAAGGTGATGGACTGGCCAAGCATGTCTCCAGACCTAAAACCTATTGAGCATTTGTGGGTCATCCTCAAACGGAAGGTGGGGGAGTGCAAGGTCTCTAACATCCACCAACTCTGTGATGTTGTCATGGAGGAGTGGAAGAGGACTCCAGTGGCAACATGTGACACTCTGGTGAACTCCATGCCCAAGATGGTTACGCAGTGCTTGAAAATAATGGTGGCCACACAAAATATTGACACTTTGGGCCCAATTTGGACATTTCAACTTAGGGGTGTACTCACTTTTGTTGCCAAGGTTTAGACATTAATGGCTGTGTGTTGAGTTATTTTGAGGGGGACAGCAAATTTACACTGTTATACAGGCTGTACACTCACTACTTTACATTGTAGCAGAGTGTCATTTCTTCAGTGTTGTCACATGAAAGATAAAATAAAATTATTTACAAAAATGTGAGGGGTGTACTCACTTATGTGAGATACTGTAACAAGTGAGATCCCTTTCCTTGTTAGAGGTGGAGTCAGGACAGAAAGAAGGCACCACAATCTACTGATTGATGTGGAACTCCGAAACCACCTTCGGGAGAAACTCCTGAGAAGTGGAAAGCACCTCCTTGTCCTTGTGAAACACCAAATAGGGTGGCCTACAGGACAGAGCATGTAACTCCACGACATAGCGAACGGACACTATAGCCAGGAGAAAGGCCATTTTCCATATCAAGAGGCGTAGAAGAATAGAATCCAAGGACTCAATTGGAGGGCGTTGAAAAACGCCCAAAACCAAGTTAAAATACCACGCAGGAGCAGGATTCCTGAAAGCTGGAAGAGTATGAGCAATGCCCTGGAAGAAAACCTTGACATCAGGAAGGATGGCAATGCACCTCTGAAAGAAAACAGACAGAGTAGAAGTCTGAACCTTAAGGGAACTCAAACTGAGGCCCTTATACAAACCATCCTGCAAAAAGGCCAGGACAGTAGGCAGATCAAATTCCTGAGACATGTCCTTGTCAGCACACCAAGATAGAAAGGTCGACCAGACACGATGGTAAATCTTGGAAGAAACAGGTTTGCGGGCACTGAGCATAGTAGGGCTGCAACAACGAATCGATAAAAATAGATAATGAGAATCGTTGCCAACGATTCTCATTATCGATTCGTTGTGCAGCGATTCGTTGTGCCGCCCAGCAGCCCCACAGCCGCCGCATGCTGTCTTCTTACTTCCCGCATTGATGACATCCGGGGCGCAACCATGCCAAACGCGGAGACGCCGCGTGGAGTTTGCAGGTATTTTCTTCCTCTGTTCTGAGGCCAGTTTAAAACTGGCGCCCAGACTGAGGAAGAAAACCCCTGCATGCTCCACGCGGTGTCTCCGCGTTTGGCGTGGGTGCGCCCCGGATGTCATCAGTGCAGAAAAGTGAAAAAGAGGTACGGGGGAGAGACATACAAGGGGGAGAGAAAGAGAGGCACAAGGGGGAGAGAGAGAAAAGTACAAGGGGGGAGAAAGAGAGGCACAAGGGGGAGAAAGAGAGGCACAAGCGGAGAAAGAGAGGCACAAGGGGGGAGAAAGAGAGGCACAAGGGGGGAGAAAGAGAGGCACAAGGGGGGAGAAAGAGAGGCACAAGGGGGGAGTAAGAGAGGCACAAGGGGGGAGTAAGAGAGGCACAAGGGGGAGTAAGAGAGGCACACGGGGGAGTAAGAGAGGCACACGGGGAGAGAGAGAAGTACAAGGGGGGAGAAAGCGGCACAAGGGGGAGAGAGAGAAGTACAAGGGGGGAGAGAGAGGCACAAGAGGGGAGAGAGAGAGAAGTACAACGGGGGAGAGAGAGAGAGAAGTACAAGGGGGGAGAAATAGAGGCGCAAGTTGGAGAAAGAGGTGCATAGACCCCATGGTGAAATAATAACAATGACACGTTAATGTGTAAAGTTTTTTATTCTGCTGTTTGTTTTTAACACTGTTTGTTCATTAAATCAGTTTAAATAATGAAAAATTAGCATATTGTTTTTTTTTATCTGATTAATCGAAAAAATAAATCGGCCAACTAATCGATTATCAAAATAATCGTTAGTTGCAGCCCTAGAGCATAGTAGCCTCCACCCCAGAAGAAAAACCTCTCTTCTTCAATAGAGGATTCAACTTCCAAGCCATCAAAGTTAGCTGATGAACATCCTCCTTCCACAGGTAACCCTGTAGAAGAAGATCCGGATGGCAGGGGAGCTGGAATGGCTCCGCCACTGACAGATCCAGAAGCTCCGGAAACCAAGCTTGGCAAGGCCTGTATGGCGAATGACTGGACATCATTCCAGTCACAATTTCCGTAACACCCTGTGCAACATTGGGAGAGGAGGAAAGCTGTAGGCCAGAGGAAACACCCAAGGAATAGAAACTCTATTCACCGCCAGGGCTAGAGGGTCCCTCCACCAAGGGCAGAACCTCGGAACCTTCCTGTTGTGTCTTGTCGCCATCAGGTCAATGTAAGGAAGACCCCACTTCTGAACAATGAGGGTGAACACCTCTGGGTGCAGCTCCCACACTCCTCTGTCCACTGTGTGTCGACTGAGGAGGTCCGCCATGACATTGTCTACGCCAGGAATGTGCACTGTGGATATGGCAGGAACGTGTTCTTCTGCCCAGGACAAAATAGCTTTGACCTCTAACCAAGCTGTGAGACTTCTTGTTCCTCCCTGCTTGTTGATGTAAGCCAGGGCCGTGGCATTGTCGGATTGTACCCGGACTGGACAGTCTTCCAGATGAGATATCCAATGACGAAGGGCATGAAATATCACCCGAAGCTCCAACATGTTGATGGGAAGGAGAGATTCCTCTGGAAACCACCGACCCTAAGCAATCAGGCGACCCAGGACTGCTCCCCAGCCAAAGAGGCTGGTATCCGTAGTCAAGTTGGTCCAGGAGGATACCAGGAAGGACTTGCCTTTCAGTAGATTGAAGAGGTCGAGCCACCATGACAAACTCAGTTCCACGTGAAGAGGGAGGGACACTGACATCTTAAGAATGTCCGGCTGACCCCTGCACGCCTGGATCACAAACCTCTGGAGTTCCCTGGTGTGCCATGGCAAACGGGACCGCTTCTATGGTGGAGATGAATTTCCCAACTAGAGAGGACAGCCTCTTGGCTGGAAGTGGATCTTGAGCCAGAACCGCAGAAACACTGTGGGCGATCTGGTGAGCTACCTCATCTGTGAGAAACACCATGCTCTTCTGAGTGTCGAAGAGAAGGCCCAGGAAGACCAGACGCTGGGATAGGACAAGATCTGACTTGTCCATGTTGATGATCCACCTGTGATGGGTGAGAGCGTGAATGCAGTCCTGAACCTGCTGATGAAGAAGTCCCGCAGAGGGTGTTTTCAGAAGCAGGTCGTCCATGTATGAAGCTACTCCGATGCCGTCCCATTGGAAGATTGACACTAAGGCTCCCAGGACATGGTTGAAAACTTGGAGCTGTAGTCAGACCAAAGGGAAGAGCTGAAAACTGAAAATGCCCTCTGTCGCAGGCAAATCTGAGATACTGCCTGAATGAATGGCGATGTGTAAATACGTGTCCTGAAGATCAAAAGTTGCAAAGAATTCCCCCGGGGACATAGCAGCAATCACTGTCCGTAGAGATTCCTGGTGATAATGGGTCCGGATCACAAAGGAATTGAGATCCTTCAAATACAAAATGGGGCGACAACCGCTATCCTTCTTGGAAATCACAAAGAGGTTTGAGTAAAAACCCATACCTCTGTCCTGAACTGGAACTGCCTCTAGAACATCTTTGTCCAGAAAAGCCTGCATAGCGCCACTGAACAGCTGGCGTTTCTCTACACCCTGTGGCGTATGAGAAGGAAAGAAGCAAAAGGGAGGAAGAGAGACAAAAGGGATCCTGTACCCTTCCGTCACCACCTGTAAAACCCACGGGTCCACCACTGAATCCTCCCAGATGCTGTGGTAGTGACGCAGACGACCACCCAAAGAAGAGTGGGGACCTGGGTTCGGCGAGTCATGCCGAAGAAGGCTTGGAAGCCTTGGGCTTTCATTGCTGTTTGGGTGTGGAGGAGGCACGCGGAGCTGAGGGAACAGTCTAGTTTGCCGAACGTGTCTCAGTCTGAAAGGAACAAAAATACTGATTACGCTTAAGCAGCGTTTTCCTCCTGGGGACCAAGGGTAGAAGTGTTCCCTTACCCCCCCCCCCCCGTGGCCTCACTGATCAGATCTTTAAGGTCTGGCCCAAACAAAGAAGTACCTTGAAAAGGTAAGGAGAGCAATGTTTTCTTGGAAGCAGTGTCCGCAGACCAGATCTTGAGCCAAAGAGCCCGTCTGGCCACCACAGACATGGTGGAAACCGTAGTCACTAAACGGATGGCATCAAATAAGGCAGCAAAAACATAGTGCTGTGCCTCAGAAATGTTGGCAAGAAGGCGCAACTTATCAGAAGTAGAAGCACCCTGATGGACAGCTAGGATAAGCTGTTCAGTCCAGACCGCAATGGCCCGGTTCACCCATGCTGCAGCGAATGCTGGATGCATGGCAGTACCAGCAGTGGCAAAAATGGACTTGAGGGAGACCCCAAGTTTCTTGTCAGTACAGTCCTTCAGAGAGGACGCATCAGAAACTGGCAAGGCAGTAGACTTAGATAGCCTGGAGATAGGAGCATCCACTTTGGAAGGATGAACCCACTGAGCAAGAGCTGTCTCAGAGAAGGGATAAAGATTGTCAAATTTCTTGGACACGGGTTTCTTGTCTGGAGATTTCCACTCTTCAGACACAAGGCGGTCAAATGTGGGGTTAGGTGGAAAGCAAGTAAGGGGCTTTTTAGGCTCCTGAAACACATTAGAGGGATCAGAAGGAACCTTCTGAACTAAGGGAATGTTAAGGGTATGCAAAACAGCCCTGATCAGGCCCTCAGCCGAGGGCTCAGGATCAGCCTCAAAAAGATCCCCAAAAAACAGAGGAGCCCACAACAGAACATTCCTCAACATCTGAATCCACCAGCAGTTCCTCCTCAGAGGAATCTGATGTGTCAGGTGCTCCCTGAGGTTTTGGCAGGGAAGAATTGACAGAGGAGGGGGCCTGCCAAGAATGGAAAACCCCCTGTAACTGGGATGGAAAGAGTTGCAATGTAGACCTAAGGTCCCTGGTAGCAGCCTTGAACTCTTGCACCCAAACTGGCTCTAACGCATGGCTGGAGGTCCCTTTGAGACAATCGGGGACATCAGAACATGCTGGGCATAAATGACCTGAGAATTCGCTAGGTAACCCCGAATGACAGGAAGAGCAATGCGCAATAGGGGATACAGAGACCCCAGCGTCCTTAGTCTTAGGCCTAGCCCCAAGCTCCAACGGTACAGACATTCTCACAGTGTCAAATAACCTACAGTATAAGAAACCACCAAGTACAGTGTGTAGAATTAAGGTTTCACCCCAGAAATCGCTAAAATAGACTTATCTAGCAGGTGAAGGGTTAATCAGCAGAGGAGAGAAGGAGAGTCCAAGCCCTGCATAGGATACTCATTCTGGAAATGGCACAAAATGGCTTCCGAGGCGGGAGCCAATCAGAAACAAGCTCGTGAAGAAAGCACTCATCTCTGAAGTCGCTAGTTTAAGCGGTTGCAGAGATATGTCCCAAACTGTTCAGTCCCATAGCAGTGAGTGGAGCAATGGTGCCTATGAGCTAAACTGCGAGAACTCAAATTTTACAAAATTGAAACTGTAAAATAAAAAATGCATGAAACATCACTAGAACATGTTAGGATACCCAAAAAACACTGAAAACCCACCAAAAGATGCAAAACCAGCAGCTAAAGGGTTAAACTACCACATAAACCTGCTCCATGTGGACCTGCAGCACTCAAAGGGTTGCTGACCTTTCCTGCAGATCTTCTGTCTTCAGACTACCATGTATTAAGAAGAAGCCCGGTAGGCAACTCCTGAGGAAAGAACTTGTAGCCAAGATTTTCCTCCCAGGGCTTAAGGTCCACAAAAAGCACCTGGTTACTGAGCTAGCAACATCTAAGGGCATTGTCAGTTATGGTAATCCACATAATGGTGGTATTCCATTTCTAACAGAAAAATAAAAACATTCTAAAACTATAGCAGAACTGTTCTCTTGCCTGTGTCTTCACCAAGGAACAAATCTTTCTGGAGCTGGTAGGCTAGCTGCAGCCAAGGAGGGAAGGTAGGCTCCACCCCCTGCATACAATTCTAGAATTGTTCCTGCCTACAATTAAAGGGGCAGATCACCTACCCAAAATTCCCAGTAACCTGTATTGGACGACAGAGAAAATGGGAGAACTAAAATTACTGGCGGTTTTTAGACATAATTGGTATAACTGAAACGTGGTGGGATCATGCACATAATTGGGCTGTAATAGAGAGCTATTCCCTGTTTAGAAGATACAGAATTAATAGGAAAAAGGGGGAGCTTTGTGCTTATTTGAAACCAGAGCTAAATCCATTCTCAAGGGGTGATACTAGTAAGGAAAAACAAATATCATGAGCAGTACCCCAGATGATGGGAGGGATGACGTTTCAGGAAGCTCGGACAGGATCGGCTGCTTCAAGCACATTCCTTAAGAACTTCACATCCACTGATGTTTGAAGGTTAAGACTGTATAAAGGTAGAGACTGATGACCCTGTGGGAGCTTGCATATTCCTACTGGTGATGCGGCTGCCATTTGCGCCCCCGATGTTGACATGGCACAAGTAGAATGAGCCGCAGTGCCCTGACGTGGTTCTAGGTTGGCTGAGACATAAGCCAGGTTAATACAATCCAACAAAAAACAGAGGGCTTGGAAGCAGCAAAGCCCCTGGGTTTCCCACAGAAGTGGACAAACTATTCATCAGACTTGTGCAGTAGGGGGGTTTTGTTAAGGTAAAACTTAAAGGGATAGTAATGTTTCATAATAAAAGCAGCTCTACTTAATCATCATAGTATTTGGACTTTGGAGAGTGTTATTTCAATTCTGTCAGAGTTTTAGTTCAAGAGTAATTCAATGTCAAAGTATCCCCCTCCCGCCCCTTTTACTGATGTAACTGCTCAGCCAGAGCAGAAGGGAGCTGCCCAGGTAGACTGCAGAGAGGGACAATCTTCAATTAAGATAAGGGAAAAACCTGAAAAGCTTGTCAAGGGGGGCAGGGATTTCATTGTTTTCATAGGAATAAGAGTGTCCCCTTCTGTTATCTGTCTGGTCTATGGACTGCATTCCACATCTGAGAAGAGATAACTTACACTAGGTGATAGGGGCAGGAGGGGAAACTTTGCTTGTGAATCTCTCTTAAACCATAAAGGTTTGGGAGATGAGACTTATATCATTCATGTTTTTTTAATGCCTACAAAATAAAATAAAGTTAAAACGAAGTGTTACTATCCCTTTAAGACAACAAATAAGATGCAATTTGTGCAGTCTCTTCTCAGTCTGAGGTGTTGGATTGGAATGAAAAGAAGGAACAATTCCTGGGTGAGGTGAAATTGTGATATGACTTTGGATCGGAAAGAAATCCTAGGTGGAAAAACCACTTTGTCCTCATGAAACACCAGAAAAGGAGGTACAGTCATCAAGGCCTGCAGTTCACTCAGTTGTCTGGCTGATGTAACGGCTACAAGAAAGAGTCCTAAGTGTGAAGCATTTCAGAGAGATCCCTCTAATGTCTCAAAAGACATGGGAGAGAGGATAACTGCTGTAGGACCAAATTAAGGTCCCATGGCAAAATGGCGACACGTATGTCTGGCTTGATCCTGGAGATATATGCAATATATACAGATCTCCTGATCAGATAGGTATCTGCAAAAAGGGGGTATCCAAGGCCGCTGAAATTACAGATAATTGTATTTTCAGGTAAGTGGGTTGAAACCCTTCTTGAAAGGAATCAAGAATTTTAGAAGCTGTACTGACTGACAAGCAAGCTGTTGAGAAAGACACCACTTATGGAAGATAGACCAGGCCCTGTAATATATTATTGTAGATGATGGTCTCCTGCTCTGGGGTGGCAACAGTGACTGGATCAGATATGCCAGGAAGACTGAAAGATTGCCCTTCAGCCTCCAGGCTGTGAGCCGGAGAAGGCCAAATCTGGGTGAAACAGAGAGCCCTGGATTAGCCAACCCGGAACGTTTGGAAGAATAAGTGGAGGATTGATTGGCATCTGTAGTAAGTCGGCATACCAAGGCTTTCAAGGCCAGTCCGGGATGATGAGAATCTATTTTGACTGGTCTTGTCCGATTTTCTGTACCACTTCTGACAGCAGGGGCAGAGGAGGAAACAGGTATGTCAGGTTGGAAATTCCACTGTATCTGAAGGGCATCATGGGCTAGGATCTGGTGTGCTTGTTATCTGAGAGACAGGTTTCTCAATGTGGCTGTTGCTGTGTTGAATACACTTTTGTTTAGGCCCCCTTCCTCAGGGTCTATTTACCTGTGGCTTAGGAAATCTGCCTAGCATTCATATGACCTTAGAGGAATACTATTGTGAGTAGCAACGGATTCTTTTCTGACCAATAAAGGATCTTACATGCTAGTTTGTTCATCTGGGCGCTTCTTGTTCCACCTTGGTTAAGAAGATACTGAACCGCCGAGACAGTGTCTGACCTGATGAGTACTACTGTGTTCTTTATGCCGGGACTAAAATATCTGAGGGACTTCCATAGCGCCAATAGGTCCAGAACAGTGATGTGAAGGCTGAATTCCTAAGTTGTCTGTCGTTGATCGTATTTTGGTTCCAAATTCCCTCCCAACCAAAGTTGCTGGTGTCCATACCTAGAATCCATCATTCCATCAGAGAGCAACTGCTTGCTAGGGTGTCTGAGTGAGTCCATCAAGATAACAGAGATTATTCACCCGAATGAGGCAAAATTTGTACCTTGGCTCATGGCAGGATTTGATACGTTGATGACAGTCTCAAGACTGCCTTGCGATAGCCATGATCTTTGTGAAGATCCTATGAGCTGATGCAGGCCCGAAGGCAGGATTCAGTACTGATGATGCTGGACAAATCTGAAGAACCAGATATATTTCCTGTGTGCCTTCCTGATCAGAAAATGATCGTATGAGTACCGCTGGTCTAACATCGTGAGAAAACGCATTCAGCTGTAACAGACACATACATATATTTACACCCACACATATATATACACACATATGCTACTGTCTCTATCTTGAAGTGGCACAGCTTCCATAGAGTTGTGTTTCTTGACATCTAGGATAAGACGTAGGTCACCAGAAGGCCTGGAAACAAGCAGTTGAATAGAGGCCCCTGAACTTCTCATGTGGTGGAACTTCGCGCATCACATTGTTGTACTGTAGATTTTGAAAAGCCTGATTTCTGTCTCAGAATTGAGTCCTCTTCCAGACTTATAGCTTCAGATATCCCTAAAAGGACAGTCTGCTGATTGACCAGCTCTCACAGGTGTTTTCCTGGTACTTTATTCTTGAGGTCTTAATTATTCATTCCAACTGGTCCCTAAAGAGTCTGTTCCTAAAAATGGTAAGGACCCCAGTTTTTTTAGAAGGAGCTGCTTCCCCTGCACTGATCTACAGGTCTCGTTTAGCAGCAATTGAGAAAGATGAAGATTTAGGAAGAAGCCGCCTATTGTCTGGGGAAGCACTGCATGAATAATTGATTCATCTTTGATTGCAGTCAGTGAGTAGTTGACTCCTCCAAATGAGTTAGCTATATGCACAAGCTGTGAAACCTTGTTTCTATGGCTGTAGCAGCCTTCAGGTTCAGCCAAATAGTGGGAAACTGTTTTCCAAGGACACAGTAAACCTGCTTCTCTGTGGATCTCGAAGGGTAGTCCCTTCTTTCAGAAGTATGGTTGTACCTCAGGAATCTTTGAGCTATAACTGCATAGATTTTAAGTGGTATATACCAATTAGAGGTGTCCTTTTTTGCGAAGGAATACATCCGTTGAAATCTCTTAAAGACTGAGCATCTCTTTTCACACTGTTTTTATCCAAGCTTACGAAGGCCTGGATAGAACTATGAGCTGGGATTGTGTATTAGCTGTCTGGTAGCCACAAATGCATCGTCCCAAACAGTCCGGTCCATCTGGACTTCTGAGAGACCCAAGAATTGTATTATTGCCCAACAAGACAGCCCATCCTGTCTATACTGAAACTGCCTGCGACCTCTGTGATCTTGTGCCCCAGAAGGACCGTTCTCAGGACCAGATGCTTTTGGGGCATGATTTGCTGCTCCCTGGATTGAAGGAACATTACCTGCATTAAAGTTTCCATCCAGGAAAAACATTCCTGAAAAAGAGCAGGAACCTCACGACCTGCTGCCTGTAAGGCAGTCTGTACGTAGTTTAGCAGGTTTAGATAGAGGAGTTTGCCATTCAGAGTTTGTGCAGACTTTGGTAGTGAATTTCTCTTAATGAGAAGATTCAGAGGACTTAGGTGAGGAATAACATTTCAAACACAATTATGCTGATATATACATGAAAAGACAGTGATAGAATATGCTTCAAGTCTGAATAATTTGCTCACAGTGCCAAGGACGCCATCCGAATGCATTCGAATTATCCGGAGTGAGCTGCCTCATGTTACTTCCTGTGTGCGTTCCACCTGTGGAACGCAGATCGCAGCACTTCCGGTTTCCAGTTTCCAAGAGCCTAGGGAAAGCGTACACGCTTTCAAGTAGCTGACTGATCCGGATGGCGCAGGGGGAAGCCGGGCATAGCGCTGTGCTGATGGCCAGGATCCCAAAGTCCACATGAGCACATGGACGTCTGTAGAATGATCAGATCCAGCATACATGAGGTTTCAGGTATGTGGATCTTAGACTGAATGTGTACTGCGGTTAGGCAAGCCACATATAGAAAAATAAAAAACAATTAAAGCTTTGCTTCTTTTAAAGGGATAATAATACTTTGTTTTATCTTTATTTTATTTTGTAGGCATTAAAAAAACGAGGTATTCACAAGCAAAGTTTCCCTTCACAGACCAAAACGGTCAAGTCTGCCATCTAGCTGTCAGATTTGGAATCTGGTCCCCATATCAACTGGAGGATCTTCAGCAGAGCCGAGATCGCAAGATATAAAAATAACTATTTAATTGGAAGGGTCTAAAAAGTGTGCTTGCAAACCAGACACACTTTGTAGACTATACGAATGAAGTACTTCTTCAGCTCTGCTGTACAGCCACGGCCGGTCCACGGACCAGATTCCAAATCTGACAGCTAGAAGGCAGACTTGCCCATTTTGGTCAGTGAGAAGAAACTTTGCTTGTGAATATCTCTCAAATCATAAAGGTTTGAGCGATATGACATATCGTTCATGTTTTTTTAATGTCTACAAAATAAAATAAAGATAAAAAGAAGTATTACTATCCCTTTAAATAGAAGGGAGAGAGAGAGAGAGGAGTGCAAAGCCTCCGTCCTTCAACTTGGTAGGACCAAAATAACTGCAGAGGGGAGGTACCTCAAGGAATTTATAAAAATTTGATTTGGTCCTACCAGCTGGAAGGCGGAGCCAATTACCCACAGTATGCCGTGGATTGGACACAGAGGAAAAAGGTGAAATTTACTCACTGATATTTTGTTTTCCTCTGTGTCCTTCCACGGCAATGGACTGTGGGTATTGACTCTGCCCTCCAGCTGGTAGGACCAATTAAAAAAAAACAAAAAAAACAAAAAAAAACTATAAAAGTTGTCTGCTTCCCTTCTCTGCTCATTTATTCATGTTAACCAAGCTGTAAGAGACGTAATATAAATGGTTAGTTCACAGACAACTTAATATCTTAGCTATGTTACCAACATAGCATATTACGATCAACGAATGCACTGAACATATCAATATATACTGAAATCAATACAGAATAGGAACGATACAATCACTATACCAATCGGGTGGGTTGTAGTGGAAGGACACAGAGGAAAACAAAATATCGATGAGTAAATTTCATGTTTTCCTCTGTGTCCAATCCATGGCAATGGACTGTGGGACTTACCAAAGCAGTACCCCAGCAGAAGGGAGGGAAGCCAGTCAGAGACCGGGATGGTTACTTCTAGCACCTTCCTGCCAAATTTTGCATCGAAAGATGCTTGGAAATCCAATTTGTAATGTTTGACAAAACGTGGATACAGATGCTCAAGTGGCGGCTCTACAAATCTCATCTGGAGTAGCTACAGCTCTCTGTGACCTGGACATGGATACAGCTCTAGTAGAATGTGCTTTAATCCACATTGGGAGTTGTTGTTTACGAATTCATAGGCCAGAGAGATGCTCTGCTTTATCCATCTAGCTATGGATGCCTTAGAAGCCCCTGTACCTTTGTATCTACCTGCAAAGTGGACAAACAGGGCTTGCAACTTCCTGAAGCTTTTAGTTCACTGAAGATAGATTGGCAGACGCCTTACAAGATCCAAGTTGTGCAACTCCCTTTCTTTTTGTTGGAGGGATTAGCACAAAAGGAAGGGGGAATTATTTCCTGGCTTAAGTGAAAGGTAGAAATGACTTTGGACCTAAAGGAAGTCTTGGGATGCAGGACCACCTTATGATGAAATGCTATGTGTGGTGAGACACATAGCAGGGCTTGAAGTTCACCTACCCTGCGTGCTAAAGTAAGTGCTGTAAGTAGGACAGTTTTTAAAGTCAGATGTTTCAAAAAGATTGAGTCTAGGGGCTCAAAGAACTCGTTAATAAAATTGCTTCAAAACCAGGTATAAATCCCATGGAGGAATTATGTCTCTTATGGTTGGTTTAATCTCAATAATTGCAGATAAGTAGTGTCTGAAGATATATTGTTCCGCAAAAGGATAGGCTAAGATGGCTGATAAAATGGACACTTGAACTTTCAAAGAGGCTAATTTCAGACCTTTCTTGAATCCCTCCTGAAGGAAATCAAAAATCTTTTGCGGAGACATTTTATTTCTATCAATGGATTTTTCTTGGCACCATTTATAGAATACAGACCAAACTCTGTAATACATTTTTGATGATGATGGGTGTCTGCCTGCCAGAATCGTCTCTACTACTGAGTCTGATAGACCGTTTCTTCTCAATGAGCTCTGCTCAGCCTCCATGGCAATAGCTTCCAGAACGTGGATCCGGGTGGCAGATTGGTCCCTGAGTCAGCAAGCGAGGGACAGCTGGCAGTTAGATAGGATCCCTGATAGAGAGTGTCAGAAAATTGGAATACCAAATTTTCCTGGGTCAATTCAGAGCTATTAGTATTACCGCCGCTTTGTCGCTCTTGATCTTCTGAACCACTTCTGTTAACAGAGGTAGAGGCGAAAATAGATAAGCCAGGGGAAAGTTCCATTTGTATTGAAGAGCATCCTGTCCTGCCACCTTGAACGATTTCCATCTGGAGATGAACATCTGGTATTTTGTATTTTCTTCTGAGGCCATGAGGTCTATTGCGGGTTTGCCCCATTCCGCAATGACCTCGATGAATACCTTGTAACCCAGAGACCATTCTCCTAGTTCGATGCGATTCCTGCTCAAGTAGTCTGCTTGCGTATTTAGGTTTCCGGACAGAAATGTTGCTGTCAGGGACTGTAGACAGGATTCTGGCCAATGAAGGATCCTGAGGGCTAATCTGTTGAGTGTGTAACTCCTTGTCCCTCCCTGGTTCAGTATGTAATGTACAGCCGTGGTGTTGCCTGACCATATCAGAATGTGTTTGTCTCTTAGATCTGTCTCCAGGTATATGAGGGTATTCCAAATTGCCTGACGTTTTAGCAGGTTTGTGTGTAATTTGGATTCTCTTGTTGTCCAGGTTCCCTGGACCATCCTGGTTCCCCACAGACCTCTCCAGCCTTTCTTACTGTCATCTGTGGTTACGATGTCCCAGTGTTTAGAAACTTTCCCAGAGCAAGATTTTGGGGATGGCACCATCATCTTAGCTCCTGTCTTGTGGATGGTAGAATTGGTATTTTCAACCAAATGTTGAATGTATCTTTTTGTAGTAATTGATGTAGTTTAACTGTGTCAATCTGGTGTGTGGCCTTGCCCACGGGATTATTGGATGAGCAGACGATAGTTTCCCCAACAGTCTTGAGAAGTCCTTTGCTGTTAGTGTCTGATTACTTAGAAAGTTGGACACTCTGCGTAACAATCTATTCTGTCTGTCTTTGGATAGAGTAACCAAAGTCCTGAAGAAGCTGCAGACACATGGCTGTGCTCTCTTTTGCCTTTTCCTCCGATTCCTCCACCATCAGTATATAGTCCAGGTAGGGTAAGACTTTTATGTGTCTCTGGCATAGTGCTGCCATAGCCACTGCCAGTACTTTCATAAACACTCGTGGGGCTGATGCCAGCCCAAATGGCAGTGCCTGATACTGAAAGTGTGTCTTGGAAACATGAAATCTGAGGAATTTTCTGTGAGAGGGATGTATCGGAATATGAAAATGGGCATTTCTTAAGTCAATTCTGGTCAGAAACTCATAAGGGTAGCCTAAGTTTAATGCAGTTGAAATCGTTTCCATCATGAACATCTGTATCCTTATATACGAGTTGATCCTCTTCAAGTCTAAAATAAGGCGCAAATCTGCTGAAGGTTTGGGAACAGCAAAAATTACTGAATAGAACCCATGATTGAAATTCCGTCTTCACTGCAGCTGCTAGCTGAGGATTCTTGATTCTGAATGACTGAAATCTCTGGATTTGTGGGACATTCTGAAATTCTAAGTGGTACCCTCTCTCTATTATGTGACAGACCCATTTGACTGGATTGATTTTGAGCCATTCGTTCTTGAACTCCTCCAGCCTGCCCTCAACTGGAGCGTGAGATGGGGTCACTACTATTTCATTGTTGACTCTGTTGGAACCTAGGCATCTTCTGGAATTCTTTCAGAGTTCCAGTCCTAGATCCTTCCGCTGCACCTCGTTGTCTTTGGTCGTAGATACGCCCTGGTCTGTAACGCTTGGCGTCACGAAAGGACGGCCTTCTTGCAGCAGTATTTCTGGTCGGAGAAGCTCTGGATCGTCGTTGCTGGTAAGGAACTGGCCTTTTCCCCCTGAAGACTGATGAGTAATGTCTTCTAGTTGGCTTCCAAATAACTGGTTGCCTGTAAATGGTAATGATACCAGTTTATTCTTTGATGTGGCATCAGCCTCCCAGGATTTTATCCATATGGCTCTTCTAGATGTAATGGACAGAGCAGATGACTTAGCAAGACTTCTTATGTTGTCCAGGGAAGCATAACAAAAATAGTTTATTGCATCCTTGATAGGAGTAAGCTCCTTTAACAGGTGAGATCTGGAAACTGATGCATCTAGTTTTTCTTCAAAGTCTGTTAACCAAATTCTGTGTGTTCTGAAAACACAGACCATAGCCGTGGTTGTCATCAAATTTTGGCCAATTACTGTGAATTGCTTTCTGAGTGCGGAATCTGCCCTCTTATCCATCGGATTGCTGAAAATAGTTCCTTCTTCTAACAACAGGGTTGTTCTTTTTGAGATCTGTGCCACAGCAGCATCAACCTTTGGAGGGGATACCCAGGATGCAGTGTCCTCATCAGTGAAAGGATACATGCGCTGCATGCATCTGCTGTTCTGTGGGCGTTTGTCTGCAACCTTCCACTCTGAAGTCATATCTTTAATAGAGCTATGAACTGGAAATGAAGGAGTGTCTTTTTTATATCCTATAAGAGCTGCATCCATTAAATTTAGTTCTTTCTGGGTGTCAGTATGCCCCAGAGTCTTCATCATGGCTTTTATGAAACCATCCACTTTGTCTAGACTTAAGGTGCCTTGATCCTCTGTAATCTCCCCCTCCTCCGCCGATGAAGGTGCATATTATAATTGCATCAGGCTGGCATTATCATCTTCTTCTTCTAGCATGTATGATGTACCCTCCTGTGGGTCTGCATGCCTTTGTCTTTTCCTAGAAGACTCCTGTATGGAGATGAATGTCTCCTGCATTGAGGACTTCATCCAACTTAAGTAGTCAGTAAATTGAACAGGGACCTCAGTACTAGAAATCTTCCTCAAACATTCTGGGCATAATTTTGCATTGTCTGCAGCAGGAATCTTAGTATCACAACCTGTGCAGGTTTTTGCTTTGGGGGCCTGGCTTGTCCTCCTTAGGAGCCTCAGCCTGCTTCTTTTCAGACGTTCCCTCTTTAGATGACATTATATCAACCTGTCAGAAGCTGTATAAAATACTAAGCCCAGACTAGGCTGGATAGTATAACAATATAGCTGCACTAAACAGGAAGAAGTTTGCATGAATAACTATTAAATATAGTGATATGCATACTTTCTGCCTTGCATTCCAGCTTGACTCGCACGAGCGATAACTTCCGATTTCAGCATTCAAGGAGCACGTCATCGGCAGAAGCCTCTGCTTTGAGACTCTGAGCCAGGACTTGTACGAGGAAGACAAGGAGGTAAAATCCTGATTCCAGTACAACAGTTTTAAAACGGAGGAGATCATGGATCCGTTTAAGTAGATGGTACTTGCAGACCTCCGTGTCTGAGGACCAGAGCCCGTACAATAGTGTGTCAATGAGTGATGTAAGATGCATAAAGAGGCACTTACATAATAATAAAATAACAAACATGCCGTTGTCAATTAACAGTAACTACCTTCCAGAGGGAGGTGTTTGCCTTGCCTTGTTCTTGTAGGTAAGGAATATTTATATATATATATATATATATATATATATATATATATATATATATATATATATCTCAATAAATTACCGTAAAATCTCAGGTATAATACACACAATTTTACCCCTCTTGACCTTATGTGAAGTGGGGGGTGCGTATTATACCCGAGAGTTTTTTTTCCAGACTTTGAGAAAAAAAAAAAAAAAAAAAAAAAAGTTAGCACTTTCTGCTCCCTCTCTCTCCCTGCACGATCCGGTGATAAAGAAAGACTTACTTTTTGAAGCTGTAATTCAATATTTGTATGGTGTACCGGTATCTGAAAAAATATCCCTCTCTCCCATCTTCCCTGCGGGCGGCACGCTTGCATCTGCCACCCGCTTCCTTCAAATCGGCTTTCAGGACCTTGAGATCCTCACAGGGCAATATCATGGGAGGAAGGTCCTGAAAACCGATTGAAGGAAGCGGGCGGCAGATGCAAGCGTGCCGCCCGCAGGGAAGATGGGAGAGAGGGATCTTTTTTCAGATACCGGTACACCATACAAATATTGAATTACAGCTTCAAAAAGTAAGTCTTTCTTTATCACCGGATCGCGCAGGGAGAGAGAGGGAGCTGGAAGCTCTAACTTTTTTTTTTTTTTTAGGAAGGGGAAAACAAGGGTGCGTATTATACATAGGCACTCTTGTTTTCCCTTAAATCTTGGGCATAATAAACACCTGCGTATTATACACAGGTGCGTATTATACCTGAGATTTTACGGTATAGCTTACAGATGGAGCGGAGGTGTAATGAACCTCTGTCCTCCAGCTTGGTAGGACCAAAATAACTGAGCAGAGAAGGGAAGCAGACAACTTTATAGTTTAATTGGTCCTACCAGCTGGAAGGCAGAGTCAGTACCCAAAGTCCATTGCCGTGGATTGGACACAGAGGAAAAATGCATTTAAAACTAAATAAAGCTGAAGGAACAGAACATTCTTTTGAAATACAGGGAGTGCAACAAAGAATGTGAAACGGAGATTAGGTTAGCAAAAATATATAATAAAACTCAAATTGCAAGGGAGAACAAGATTATCCATAAAAGGTTTTCAAATACACCACTAGCTAAAAACTTAATAGGGAGTGCATTGGACCTTTCAGAATTAGATGGGTGAGTTGTTTAGACAGGATAAGGAAAAGGCCAATATTCTAAACAATTTCTTTGCATCAGTATATACAAGGGAAAGAGGAATGGTAGAAGAGTATCATCAAATAGCAAATAAAACCATACAATTATTAGACATTAGGTTAACACAAGAAATAGGTTAATGGAAAGACTGAACAAAATTAAGACTGACAAAGAACCTGGTGCTAATGGTATACATCCAACAGTTCTTCAAGAACTCAGTGCAGTGTTAGAAAGACCCCTCTTTTTATTCTTTAAAGATTCTCCCAACACAGGCCTAGTGCCACAAGATGAGCGTAAAGCCAATGTAATGCTTCTATTTAAGAAGGGAACTAAAACAGAACCTGGGAATTATAGACCTATGAGTTTGACCTCTGTAGTGGTAAAACTGCTAGAAGGGATAATAAAGTATTATGTTCAGGATTACACAGCAACAAATAATGATTATTAGCAAGAATCAACATGGTTTTATGAGGAATAGATCATGCCACTCTAACCTTTTCAGTTTCTATGAGGAAGTAAGTAGCAACCTAGATAATGGTAAGGCAGTTGATGTAGTATATTTAGATTTTGCTAAGTCATTTGATACAGTGCCACAAAAGGAGACTGGGGTATAAAATAAGGAAATTGGGGCTAGGAGATAATCTTTGCAATTGCATAGAAAAAATGGTTGAAGTTGAAAATGGAGTACCTCCAGGTTCACTACTTGGTTCACTGCTTTTTAACATGTTTAAAAATAGAAAATAAAGACTAGATGTAGAAAGCAAAATGTCAATATTTGCAGATGACACTAAATTATGCAGGATAATAGATTCAGAACAGGACATCTGTTCTCTACAGAGGGATTTACATAAAATGGCAAACAAATGGAATATGAAGTTTAATGTGAGAAAGTGTAAAGTTAAGCATTTGGAAAGAAAAAAATCCCAATGCTATCCCAATGGAATCATTTTAGGGGACTCACTGCTAGAGAAAGACCTGGGAATCCTTGTAAACAGTGACTAGTGTCAAATAGCAGTAACAAAAGCAAACAAAGTCCTGTCTTGAATAAAAAAGGGGTATTGAAGCAAGAGTGGATAACAATTTTGGCATTGTACGAATTGTTAGAAAGACCTCACTAGAGTACGCGCTGCAGTTTTGAACAGAGATACTTTATAACTGGAGAGTGTACAGGCAACAAAATTAATCCAGGGAATTGAGGACTTGGCGTATGAGGAATAACTAGACAAACTTGTTTAGTTACTCTAGAGAAAAGATGACTAAGAGGAGACCGTATCACAATGTACAAGTTTATGAAAGGTCAATACAAGGATCTCACTGGTGAGCTATTCATGACATGGCCTGATCAAATAACAAGTGGCCAGCCCTTGAGATTAGTGGAAAGAAGGTTTCAACTTCAGCAGAGAAAATATTTTTTTTGTGTTTTTTTCCAATAAGTGGAAATTCTTGCCCAGAGGATGTGGTTATGGCAGATACAATGGATACTTTTAAGAGGAGACTGGATACATTTTTCAAAAGGGAACATACAGGGTTATACTGTCAATTAGTAAGCAAATCAGGAAGGTCTGATCAAGACTAACTTATTTGGCAGCAGGAAAGCTTATATAATCCTCACGTCTCAGGGTTAAAAGACAAAGCCGAAGGCTCCTAGAGGGGCTGGGACTGACAGCAAAAGAGCACAGATGTCACTATGGAAAGATGCCTGCGCTCCTTCCTGCATGCCAGCCCGGGAGCAATGATAATGCTTGTTAAAGAGGTAATAATTCTGGAGACTAGCGCTACTCAGCAGCTAGTTGTCAGATGGGGAATTATTGGGGGCAAGTTTGTTAGAGGTGGTAGTTCCACTTTAACTCTTTCATTTCTAGAGGGGTAAGCAATGCATTGTGTACCCATCTGGCACTGAAAGGGTTAATTAAACTGCTAATGGGGACTCAAAAGTCAGTAGCTCTCTCATGGCTTTGGGTGATTTTGTACAAAACTCGGTACACGAACTTTATTACACTGAACATATCAATCTGAAGCACTTTTATTTCCTTAGTATAAAACTTAGGTGCCAGCAAATTTCTATTGAAAATCAACTTCAGCACACTCAATGTAGATACATAGGCAGGAATTTACACATTTGGTTTGACTCTACGAGCTACCCCAAAAATATGGGAGCCAGACTGCATCACAGAGGAAAAGCTCCAATCAACTCCTAGTTCACATACAGAGACATAAAATTATGAGTGGAAGATAGAATGTTTCAACCTGCAATTAAATATGAAAACACATGCCTCTCAAGCTAACCCTGCATGTACCAGGGGAATATTAGCAGCAACTGTTCCCTTGTCTAGCACTTAATAGTTAATGCCCCTTTACACAACACCAACTTAACCCATATAGGTATGCAAACCATATTTTGCAATGTATGGCACAACTCTGGCACACACCAGACATAAAATGTATATGTTTATAATTTGAATAACCCCCTCCCCTTACCAATGATCATCTACATCACACACAACTTCATTCACAGCCACACATACGCTTGTAGGCTGATGTGCTAAGATGAACTGCAATAATTATGGAGTAATCTAACTTTACCATAAGAGAGAAATGGGGGGGACCCACAAATTCCGATTGATTTAAATGGGGCTTTTAACCCCTTAAGGACCAGCCAATCATGCACCCGGACAGCACTTAACCCTTAACGACCCTTGACGGTCCTAGCACATCATGGGTAGATTTTCGTTAAGGACCCAAGACGTGCCAGGAATGTCATGGAATTCAGGGTTCCCATCGGATTCAGGGCTCCCCAAAAGGCATGCAGCCACGCGGGGAGCCCTGAATTCCATGGGTCACGGGCACGTCATGGGTTCTTATGGCTCCCCCAAACCATGACGTACCAGGACCATCAAGGGTCCTTAAGGGGTTAACCTTGGAATTCAAAAGGTGCATAATGCATTTCTTCACAATGCATTGGAGACCATGCTAGAATTCAACAAGATAAAAGCCCCCATTTAAAGGGATAGTAAACCCCCCAAAAAACTGTTGGCGAATTGATAGGACTAATAAAAAAACATGTAATGCCCTTATTCCCATCTCTCAAACCGTTACGGTTTGAGAGATGTAAGAAAATAAAGACCACTGCTCACACCCACCCCCTTCTCATGCATCCGCTGTATAGTGGACGTCATGAGATCCTGCTTCCGGGACCAGACAGCGGCTCTTCAGGATTGCTGTCATCGAGATATCTAACTATGATTATTTCATCGGAATGGTCTACAACGTGTGCTTGCAAGCCAGGCACACATTGTAGACCATACCGATGAAGTAATTATAGTTAGATATCCCAATGTCAGCACTCCTGAAGAGCCGCTTAAGTTGGTCAACCGGATTCTGCCTCTGACAGCTGTACAGCTCGTCAGGCAGAAAGGGGAGGGAGCGGAGGTGTTTATTTTCTTACATCTCTCAAACTATAACGGTTTGAGAGATGGGAATAAAGGCATTACATGTTTTTATTATTCCTTTCAATTCGCCAACAGTTTTTTTTTTTGGGGGGGGTTTACTAACCTTTTAAATCAATGAACATCCCCTTGTGATGCAGCTGTTCTATTACAGAAGTACTTAGTTTCACTATCAGCCTCCCTTGACACTATGAAGTGGGGGAATGAAAATAAAAGGCACGAAGAAAAAGGGTGAAGAATTGGAAAGGTAGAAAAGGGGCCAAAGGAAGAAAAATGGGAGTTGAAGGATGTGGTTTATAAGTATAAAAGGGCATAGAATGAGATGAAGGTAAGCAGCTGGTTCTGCGGTTTGAGGAGAGAAGGGTATGTGGCTCCACCCTCTGTTTAAAGAAGCAGTAAACTTTTTTATGAAAACACACATTTTACAGAGCATTTCCAGCTGAATAAAACAAGGTCTCTCACATCACTGTCAGATGTTCTATTCAAAATTTATAACAGTTCAAATAATCAGGAAGTGAATTTACTGTGTTTACTTCCTGATAGTTCTAACTGACAAGAAGTGACAGGCAGTTTCTATCACATTCTATGGAGAACTGTATGTCTGACTTTTCTGACTTTCCTCTCCATTAGAATCTAACAGGAAATCTAATTAGAATTTGACCACCTGAGAGCACTGCTAATGCAAAAAACATGGGTTTAAACTGTAATAATTCTGGAAATATAAATCTCTTGGCAGTGGGAGTACCCTTATTTTACTCAGTAGGAAAATCCCTATAATATATTTCATAAAAAAAAGTTTACTGCTCCTTTAAGTAGACAACAGATGCTAGGGGGCAGCAAAGCATGCTGGTTGGGATTTCTTTTCTGCAATGAGGCAGGAAAAGGTGGGTGATGAAGGGGTGGAGAGGCAACACAAAGAACAGAACTGAAATGCAGTCTGAAGAAATTCAGCCAAAGAAGGAAGGTCAAAAACAATGATACAGTAGAGAGATAATCTTAAAATGGGAAGCTTAAGTCTGAAGGATAGTTACAGTTTTCTGTTGTCATGAAGATCTAGATCCTGTGGTTGTTGTTGGTGGTGGGGCGCTTGCAAGAGAGATATCCAAAATACCAACAAATCCTAGGAGACTGATGTAAAATTTTAGGAGCCCGGGCTCCAGACACTATTATCCCACTTCTGCTTGTACTACAAATAACAATTTAATAAGCTACGATGCGGCATACTGCTGGTAAATAATAAAGGATTATGAAAGAGGATGCAGAGCTTGGGAAGGTACCAGAGAAGACTTCTTGAGATTGAGCACACAACTATGTCACTCCAGTATATTGACACACTCCTGAATTTGTGCAAGCAGACCAGCCACTGAAGAAGCCTTGAGTGAAAGGTCAGCTATATAAGGGGTCAAGGATATTTCTGGAGCATGGGTGTGAGCTGCCAAAGAGGGCATGACCTTTGTAAAGATCCTTGGAGCAGACACCAGACCAAAGAGAAGGGGAGTAAACTGGTTTAGACTTCCCCCAAAGGTAGGAAGAGCTTCCGATCCAGATGAATCAGAATGTAAGAGTCTTGGAAGTCCAGGGAGGCAAAGAACTCTCCTGGACACGTGGTTGTGATGACAGAGCGCAAAGACTCCATTTGGAAGTGCAGAGTTGGCACAAAACTTTTGAGAACCTTCAAGCCCAGAATATGGTTGCAGAAGCTTGTCCGTCCTAGGAGAGGTCAGCTGGTTAAAGCACCAGCTGTAGAATTTGTTCAAGCCGCAAGGTTGCAGGTTCTAGTCCCAGTAAGGTCAGGTCAGCCTTTCACCCTTCTGAGGTAGATTAAAATGAGCCCAGGACATACTTGAAAACGAGAGATAATGTCAATGTATTCTTCCTGGTAAAATACTTTCTAAAAAAAAACTACAAAAGATTGGAGTAGAATCCTGGAAAGCTTTCCTGGGCTGGAATGGGAACCAGCACTTGCTTCTCCAGCACAGGGGATACTGTGTATATGAACAGACATCCCTGAACTGGATCCCGAAGAACCCTTGGCAAAAAAAAAAGTGATGTAAAAGGGACTTGAGGTCTATAAAAGTACCGTTCCACAAATGTCTAACAAAATCCACCTGTCTGCAACAGAAGTCTCCCACATCTTGGAAAAGGTGAAGGCGATCCCCACCAGGACCCAGTGATTCATGAGGATGTGGGCTTGTCAGCCCTAGGCTTCTGAGCAGACTTCTTATTCTGCCAAACATGTTGAAAAGCCTGAGGGGGTTGAACCCCAGATGCCCAAACTGGAAGGGGTAATAGAAACCCCACATCTGCTTTGGGAAAAAAGCAAGCTTTGGAGGAATCTGAGGAAACAGAGTACTTTTGCCGCCAGTTACATACTGATGACCTTGTTTAGTTCACAGCCTGACAAATATCAGGTACCAGGTCGCCATAGTGCCTAGAAATTGGGACCTGGCACACAGCATGTGGAGTAGCAGTTTCCCTATGTCCCCTAAGTTTTAACACTAAATTATACACGATCTCTCGATAAGCATGAGTGCAATTGTGTATATAGAAAATGCACATAGTGTGGGTTCTTTTGATCCCACACAATGTCCGCTTAGATAAAAAAAAAAAAATCAGTGAACAATGCTGCAACCAGGAAGATGATCACCTCCTTCAGGATTGAATTGAAAAAATATACAGCGGTCATCACTCTGCCCCAGGAGCAAACCATAGACACAGAGCCAGTACCTAGAATATAGGTTACAGACTGATACTACAGGCCAGTACCTCATGAAAACTCAGAGATTGTGTGTATTATTATATAAAATTTCAGACTGGAGAGGATCTTCCATACCGCCATTTCACCTGTTCGCAGTCTTATGTATTTCAGCATATAACATACTACAAATATGTGAGTTCATTGAATTTATTCATTATGATTGTCAACCTAGCGCTGCATAAAAGTGCAAAGTTCTCGTCGCCACTTTAAACATCGCAACGCCAGCTACAACTGAATGGTGCTTTTTTAGCCTCCGCAAGAAAATGTGACTGTCAAATGCAATGAGGGCCTGTTGCTCCAGACTAATTCCATTATACTTCTGTGCAAAGCAACTACACGACTGAGAAAAGGTGAAATTTACTCACCGATATTTGTTTTTCCTCTGAGTCCTTCCACGGCATACTGTGGGTTGTTGGCTCCCCCCTCCAGCTGGTATATATACATATATATATATAACAATATCTAGTAAATGCTGAAAATACCTGAGGCTCCATAAGTCATCCGCAGTTTATCTCTGCTTCTTCCGGCGCGTGTTCCACTGCTGGAATGCAAGACATGCCACTTCCGGTTCTGTAAAAGGAAGCTGTCCAGAAGACACGCGCGCATTCAGAGACAGCGTTTTCAATGCGGATGACAGCAGAAGGGTTGGTATGGCAGCGTGCAGATATCAGTGTCCCACAACATGAGCCCCAGGAAGTTCAAATGTATTTGTGGGAATCCTTCCACGATCTAATGCAGCATGTGTAGGAGCAATGTAACCCAGTATGAGGCAGGCTACATGAGGAATGCACGAGATAAAATTAAAAAGGTATGTGTGGAGGAGAGAGAGGGAGACAAATCCTCCATCCACCAGCTAGGTAGGACCAAAATAACTGCAGAAGGGGGGAGAACTCAGGAAATTTATACAATTTGAATTAGTCCTACCATCTGGAGTGTGGAGCCAACAACCCACAGTATGCCATGGATTGCACATATTTAAATTTTTCTTTTTTTCTTTTTAACCCAGTGCCTGTCAGAGGTTTTGCAATGTGCCAGGAGTTCTCCTGTCATTCTGGCCTGTCTCTCTCTCTCTCTCCCAAGAGCTCCCGTAGGACCCTAAATTGCTGTCCCTGGATTGCCTGTAGAATGACAGGCGGAGACAGACAGCCCAGAATGATAGGCGGAGCAGGGAGAGAGAACTGATGCAGCACTGTGCAAGGGAGGATTCTCCTTGCTGCCGATCTCTGTGCACTCTTTTTGCCTGTCTCTTTTCTGTGCGGTCTGAAGCGGGGCCATCCAGTCAGCTGTCACTTCTGTGAGTTACTAGTTAATTAATAATATATACAAGCCTCCAGAGTCCATTCTTAGCCAGCCAGGACTGCGTACATCATTCCTCAGGAAGTGCTCCATAGTTTTCACTTACTGTTGAAGACACCACTGACTGATCTATGGAGCGCTTCCTGAGCCAGGAGGGCTAAACCTATGCCTGTTCATGTTTAACTTAGTGCTGAAATGCACTAAGTGGATACGGCCATACTGCATAGAGACTGACATAGTTTTCCTTTGCTTGGAGAGCCACGCTGCTATAAGTGCGACCATTTCTACACATGACAATCTCACGCTGTCATACAGTGCGAGGTTGTCATGCAGGCATTTTTATCAAGGCGACCTGGCAACTGGGTCATTTGGTCGCACGCTCTTTCGCGTGCGAACATTTAAAAGTAAACACCCAGCACACACTCTTTGTTCCCATGGGAACAGGCCAAACTCCATGACTTAAAGGGACAGTAAAGTCTATTGATAATAAAAACTAATACTGTAGCTATTAAAATAATAAACTAAACAATGTAAGTCCTCTCTCTCAAACTTTTATGGTTTGAGAGATATACAAAGATAAAGCCCCCCCCCCCTTCTGTGACATTACCTGTAAAGCTGTCAGCCCGAGATTCAGGTCGCGCAACCAGAAGAGGCTCTTCAGCAGAGCAGAAAAAGCATGATCATGACACAAATATTTCATTGGAATGGTCTACAAAGTGTGCCTGAAAACCAGTACCAAAACCAGGCACACTTTGTAAACGGTTCTAATTAAGTATTTGTTTCAAGATCACGTATTTCTGCTCTGCTGAAGAGCCTCCATCTGATCCTGGGACCAGGATATCCTGCAACAGCTTTACAGATCACATCACAGAAGGGGGAGGGAGGAATTTTATCTTTGTATATATCTCAAACCATAAAGGTTTGAGAGATAGGACTTACATTGTTCAGTTTATTTTTTTAATAGCTACAATATTAGCTTTATTATCAATAGACTTTACTATTCCTTTAAGTCTTGCAGTTCAGTTTCCGGTCCTTGACGATCCAGGTAGCCTACAGTTAATCTGCATCAGTCTTGAAAGCCTGACACAGCTCGTTTATGGAGACTGCACATGCTATTCAGTAGATTGAGGCGGACAGCCACATATATCTGAGTTGTGTGTTTTGAGATCCCCCAAATTCCGGTTTGGAGCTGCACAATGTAACTGTTCTTTGAAATTCCCTGTCCCATTTCTTTCCATGCAATCAGAGTTTTCCACTAGTAAGTGGTCAATCTGCCTAAATTTATCTCACGCAGTGGTATTTCTCTCTGTGTGTGCTGCTTTAATATCTTCTGTGCACAGACCGAACTTTAGACAGAGCACAGAATGCATTAAAGGGATAGTAATGTTTCAAAATATATGCAGCTCAAATTATTCTTTATAGATTTTGGACCATGTAGATCGGAATTATCACTCTCTACGATGTGTATTTCCAGAGTAATTGAATTATAACGTGCCCCCCTCCCCCCCTTTTACCTATTGTAAGCTGCAACCCCTCAGATGTGGAATCTGGTCTCTTGACCGGAGAGCTTGCAGCAAGGGACAATCATCTAGCTGTGAGCATAAGGAAAACCCTTTTCCTTATGCTAACAGAAGATTGCCCCTTGCTGAAATCCATCCAGACGGTCTTGCTGTGCAGATTTACATATGTAAAAGAGGTGTGGGGGGGATACTGTATCAGTCAATTACTATGCAACTACCCATAGTAGAGAATGACGATATTAAATCTCTACTTGGCCCAAAAACTATAAAGAATAATCTGAGCTGCATTTCTTTTGAAACATTACTATCCCTTTAAAGTCACTGTATTTGCCTGAATATAGATTGACTCTGATATTTAGGCAAACATCCCCAACTTTCCAAATGTTGAGTGCGAAAGAAATCCCAATATATATTTTTTTCTAATTTTCACACCCAACATTCTCTTTCCGCTCTACCTTTAAAGGGATAATAATGTTTCATAATATAAGCAGCTCTAATTAATCATCATAGTATTTGGACTTTGGAGAGTGTTATTTCAATTCTGTCACAGTTGTAGTTCAAGAGTAATTCAATGACAAAGTATCCCCCTCCCGTCCCTTTTACTGGTGTAACACTGTTCAGCTAGATCAGAAGGGAGGTGCCCAGGTAGACTGCAGAGAGGGACAATCTTCAATTAAGATAAGGGAAAAACCTGAAAAACTTGTCAAGGGGGGCAGGGCTTTCATTGTTCTCATAGGAAGAAGATTGACCCCTTCTGTTATCTGTCTGGTCTATGGACTGGATTCCACATCTGAGAAGAGATGGCTTACACTAGGTAAAAGGGGCGGGAGGGGAAACTTTACTTGTGAATATCTCTCAAAACATAAAAGGTTTGAGAGATAAGACTTATATCGTTCGTCATGTTTTTTTAATGCCTACAAAATAAAATAAAGATAAAACGAAGTATTACTATCCCTTTAAGCTTCACTAATGTACCTGGCTGTCTCCTTGGAGTGCAATTCACCTCCACACTGGTGAGGTACAGCACAAAAAGAGTCTTTCCAGGTCATATCAATGAGCAGACTCCATATGCAATTTTATAGAAAGGTCCTGAAAAGACATTTCTGCATATCACATCCTCAACCTGAAGGCGGACCTCAATCCAAGGCAACATCCACGTACATTACTGAAGCTTAAAAGGTAGAGGGAGGGAGATGTTCTAGACTGCCCGCCAGATGGGATTTTCTTTGCGTCCAGCAAGCAGCTCAAAAAGCCTGAAGACTCCAAATATAAGGCAAGATCACTAATTCAGGCTAAAATGCCTGAAAAAAACTCACCTTATATTTGAACAAATTCAGTACTCACATAGAGACAAATTGAGCAGGTTGCCATGAAAACTGGACAAACAACCCTTCAGACACTACTCTGGAGAACCAGCTAACATCAAAGAAACTGGTGGGAGGGGGTCTTAAACACTAAATAACTCTTAATCTATGGAGTATTAACCCCTTAGGGACCCTTGACGTACCAGGACCGTCAAGGGTAAATTTGCTCGAACGACCCTTGACGGTCCTGGTACGTCACGTGCTTTTTACTTACAGCGCTCTACCGGGAGCGCTGTAAGTAAAAATAGGGCATGAAATAGACCGCTCCAAGATCGGAGCGATCTGTTTCAAGCCCCATAGTGACGCGCCGATACACGTGACAGGTCACGTGTACCGGCTCGTCAAAGTGCCCCTATGCGGACGTTACGGGACGGAAATGTCCCATAACCTCCGGTCCTTAAGGGGTTAAAGAGGTCACTCTGGTACTTTACAGTGCATTGAAATAAATAACAAAATTACTCACTCATTAACCCCTTCCAGACAATGGACTTACCTGGTATGTCCCACAAAAACTGTCACTTAGTGACAATGGACGTACCACGTACATCCCAGAAATCCAGGTCCCCGCGCAGCTGCACGCCGTTTGGGGGACTCCGGAATCATTTGCCAAAAAAAGAAAAAAAAAATGTTAGCCGGGCGTTAAGTGACAGCCGCGTGCGCACGCAGCCTGTCACTAAGGGGTTCCGACAACAGATCCACTTTAATAATCTAAAGCAGTGGTTCTCAATCTTTTTTTGTTTGGGGCACCCCTAAAATGTAATCTAGAACATTCGGGGCACCCCTAACATATATAATGTACTTTATCAAAGGCATAATGAAGGGTACAATACAGAAATATAGTTATTAGGTCTTTCAATCATAATAACAAGACTTAACATATTGTGCATAACAATTTCTATAAAACTTTATTTAAAAAGACCGTTTTTGTTAGTCTTCATAGAAAACATTGGGCACGCTAAGTTGATGTCCGTGGCACACCAAAGTGCCCTGGCACCCTGGTTGAGAATCATTGATCTTCAGTATATGTCCTCTAAAAATTATATCAATGCTTTCCCCTGACTTATGAAGAATATGTGTTAAAGTAATTAACAACCAAAAAAAATGCAGTTATCACAAAAGTTATGATTAAATCAAGTATTACTGACTACTGATGAATGCAAGCCACCCTGAGTATTACATTCATATGCTTGTAATTTAAAGTCATTACTCATCAGACTTATAGCACTCTGAAATATGCTGGCACTTTATAATTAGTAATTATGCACGGGTGTATACAAAAATAACTTGGAACCCAAATAAAATGTGCACGTCATACATTTTACAGTGGGTGTATATATAATAATACATAAAATTATAAGAATCTAGTTAGCCATCCTAAAACTGTAGTAGCCTTTAACCAAATGCAACAGGATAAAATGAAAATATACCCTAGATATATGTGGTTCTTAATTCAACATATTTATCTAAGTAGATATCCTTTCGACAACAAACAAATACACCCATCTAGTATTTGCATTAGAGCTACTATTTCATTGTAATTATCTTCCACTGCTTTTGTATTCAGAAAGGCTGTTATCAAATGTCAGCTCATTTAAAGTCAACCCTGGACAATCGCCTCAGAACTGATGTGGTACTTGGAGCCCTGGGACGGAAAGAATAACAGCACAAAATCACTTACACCAAACACCTACCAGCTTACATCAGCTGTTTTGGAGTCAGCCGAAGGCAAACTATAGCCCTGGATTGTACTGGGATCTAATTCCCCATATAATTTAAAAATTTCCCAAATTCATCTGCTCACCTCATATTCCCTGATGTTGTTGGAGGTAACGAAGATCCCTATCCCAATGGGGATAAAGACGATCCCGATAATAAAATAGGCCGGCAGGACAGTGCCAGCCGTAAGGATAGGTTGCCAGGCAGGGAGTCGCTGCTGTTTGAAGGCCGTGTTATCCGGCTTCTTACTTTTCACTGCCGCGCCTGAACCCACACCTCCTGCGTGATGGTGCCCATCCTCCTCCTTGGCATTATAGTTCATGGCCATTTGGGGTGCCTGTACCCACTAGCGCTCTGAAAACCCAGACCACAAAAAGTCGATTACTATCACACAACAAAACTCTCTCCCTTTCCCTGTTGGGGTGTTACGTCAGGAGGGGCGTGAGACAGGACACGGAAGCAAAGTCACGATCTACGCATGCGCAGTTTCTTACGCGGAAGTATATTGCAACCATAACACTGCTTCAATACGTAAATTATAATAGAAGAGGGAGTAATACCTGTGAGCAAGTTTTGTTGTTGCATCGCGTTGCGTCTTCTGATTGTAGTTTAGGGGATCCGAACTACATTGATAGACGGCTGTTTAGGCGTCTCTCCTGGTTTTGCACATATTAAGAATTGGATGGATCATTTTCATTTAGCCACCTGTGCAAAAAAGGAAGGCTAGTCACTCTGTACAAAAGCAGTTCTGGGGACAGCCATCCTCATTAGAGGGAACAAAGAGACATCATAATCATACCTGGGAACATTTGAAATGAGCTCACCCTGAGATATTTGAAATATTAACCTTCAACGCCCACAAGAAAGCAGATTCTATGTGTTATGTCAATGTTTGCTGTAAACCAGAGGTAATCCAATTTTTAAGGAACCTTCCACATGCTCAAGTTCTGAGATATAACTTCTTATACACTTATAAGGCAAGCAGGACTTGTCCTCCTGCCTTTCTGATAGAAATGTCATGGATTTGGACAATAAATAAGCAGTAAATTGGTGTAAATCATATAGGAGGACACACTGGATTTGCTCACCTTGAGAATTTGGCCCTTCACCCTGAGATTTGGTTCCAAACCCTGAGTCTCAGGGTAAGACCCTGAGAGTTCCCAGGTATGACCATAATTGGCATGTAAGGGGCATTTTAATCCACTGGATGCTAGACAGGTATCTCTTCCCTAGCACTGAATGGGTTAATAATATCTACTTAACTGCAAATGATTTTATGGGAGAAGTCATGAGCATGCCCTCAAAAACTGCTAGTCTTTCTTGATCCTATCTGCAGATAAATAACAAGGGGATTAATTATTGGGCAGGATTTACCTGCATATAGGACTCTGGTCCCATTATGCTACTCTGTTGGTGCCCCGAGGGTAGGGTAACCACGTGTCCTGGATTGCCCATTACATTCCAGGATTTTAATTGTGTGTCCCACGTCCTGGGCAGCTGCCTTCTGGGACAATGCAGCACAGTAGAGATGCACCGATACCGATTTTTTTAAGACCGAGTACCGATACTTTTTTCAAGTACTCACCAATACCAATTACCGATACCTTTTTTTTGCGGTCATTTGCCAGTTTCCTAAGTACCTACATGTTTTAGGTACTTGGAAAACTGGCAAATGACCGCAAAAAAAAAGTATTGGTAATTTGTATTGGTGAGTACTTGAAAAATATTATTTTTATATATATATATATATATATATATATATATATATACACACACACACACCACCTCTTGACTCTTGATTCTCACCTTTTGACTCTTTCTCCCCCTCTTGATTCCCACCTTTTGCTTCATTCTACCCCTCTTGAGCCCCCTTCTTTTGTCTTGGCTTTTGATCCCACTTTCTCCCACTCCTCCTTGACTCACCCTTTTGCCTCTCTCTCCCTCCTGATCACCCCTCCTTTTGCCTCTTCTTGGCCCCCCTCCTTTGGTCTCCTGATCCTTCCTCCTTTTGACTTTTTCTCCCTCTTGACCCCACTGTCTGCCTCTTTCACCACCTCCTGCCCCATCCTGCCTCCTTTACTCTCCTCTGCCGGGTGCTCGCTGTTCTCTCGTGAGCCCCGGCAGAGGTCAGCGTCGGAGCGTTGCCATGGTAACCCGCGGCAATGCTCTGACGCTGCAGGAGTGAGAGAGGTGACCGGGGAGCATTGTGAGCAGCTCCCCGGGCTCCCTCTCTGCAGCGCCGACCCTGACACAGGGTATCGGTGCTGGCATCGGCCGCATTTGCGCGAGTACAAGTACTCGCGCAAATGCTGGTATCGGCACCAATACCAGTATCGGTGCAAACCTACAGCACAGAGTCCTAAACAATCGAATGAGAACAGCAAATTGCCTACAGTGACAGAAAGTGATGCGTCTGTGCTATGAAAAATGGTTTCCTGACCTACAAATGGTAGCGAGAGAACTGAGCCTTGATCCTGACATCAAACAGGAGCTGCAGTGAAATTATGCTGTAATCTAATGCTAGTATAAGTCTTCGGGCATGATGTAATTTGCAGCCTACCACATAAATCACTGTGGTCACCCTACCTGTTGTAAAGTTGCATCTGATTAACAGCACCTCAGTGAACCACCTGGGAAAACCATGACTACACCTGAGGACATGGGGAGGCACTGTAACACCAAACAGTGTATCTCAGCCCTGATCAGATTTAACTATAACTCTTTGAAGGAAGAGCTTCTGCCTTAAAGAGCCACTATCCTACTTCACCTTGTTCTGAGACATATCCTACTGCCTTTGAATGAAAGCTTGCAGTCTTCTCTTTCATTGAAGGGTACCCTATAGTAATATGTATGCTGTAGTCACCCCATATGTTGAATTTTACATAACACATTGAAAAGGTGGTGAAACTCACACTTGATTTCAAAGTTATTTAAAGGCCCAGCTACTCTTACTGCCTTGGTTTGCTGTGGAGTTCCCAGACTGACTATCTTTCTGGGTGTTTAATTACAACTTATCTATTCAGAAGCAGATTTTATAATGTCTACCTCCTCTGAATCCACGACTTCTAAGGATAAGACCCCAATTGAATCTTATAATAGCAAAGATGACAAAGCTCAGAAATGTAAGCCGTGCACAGACTGTGATAAAAAATTGCTTATCTCTGATACATCTAAGCTCTGACCTGACTGTCTAAAAAAGGCTTCAGGGTGAGATATGTCCTCATAATTCCAGGACTTTCTGACTTGGACAAGATCCTCGATGTAAGACACTTTGCAGCTATTCAGGAGGTGCCTATTCTGAGGAAGAGACAGAGTCTTAAGGATCCAGATGAGGGTCCTTCATCTAGGACTAGGATAGCCCTAATCTGCAAGGCTTAAATCACTATATTCCTCTAAAGATGAGGGAGAAATAGTAAAAGATGCAGGATCATTCAATTTGGACAAGGTGGATTCCTTTCTTAAAGGTATGAGGAAATCCTTAAGCCTTTCAGACATTCAGAATGAGTTAGATGTGATGGATACTTCTTTTCTTGAAAACAAGAAGGTTCCTCCTGTCTTCCCTTTACATTTCATTCATGACATTGTCAAATCCAAATGGGACAAGAGTGATGGTAGGTTTAGCATCTCAAAGGAGATTTCAGTGAATGTATACTTTCAGTGAATCCAATGAGAAGCAGTAGGTTACCCAACCTAGAACTGATGCAACAGTGGAACATTTGGCAAGAAGAAGGACAATTCCTGTGGAGTCCCTTCCTTCATATATTAGAGATACCACAGATTTCATTAACGAGATTCAAATGATAGACAGTCTGAATTGCCACCATGAATGTTAAATCTCTATGTACGATTATTCCAGTCCAGGATGGCATCTGCACATGCACTCCATAACTTTCCTTGCAGGGAACAGTCCCCCTATTGAATTAGAGCTATTGGAGGAATACTTGACCCTGAACTATTTCAGGTTTCAGCATAACTTTTACTTACCAATATCATGTACTCTATGAATTCACTCACATTCTACCACTTTGCACTTTACATAGATGACCTGTCCCTAATGTGGAAAGGAGACATGGATTATTTCCATAATTTTTCTGTCAGTGTCAATGAACCGGACTGTCTAGTGAAGTTCTGTAGTGCAGACACACAACAGTTTAATTTTCTGGAACTAATAGTTTTTCATGGAGCCAATCATTTGGGTACAACCAGTTTTCACAAACCTGCTGACACAAAGAAATTGCTACATTGCAATAGTTTCCATCCCTATCACAAAACATGGGCTACCTTACTTGCAGTTTCTAAGCATTATGTGTAACAATTCCAACGCTGAACTGGCAATGACACAGGCAAAGGAACTGTACCAGAGACTGTTACAGAGAGGTTATAAGAACACAGTCTACATTATAATGTGATTTTACATTAACAGGCAGGTTAACTCCCACTCTACCAGGATGGAAATGCTAATGACAGGCTGTTGTTTACCTCCATATAGACTTCTCGCAGTGAACAAATTAAACAATCCATTTCTAACCACTGGGACATTATATGCACTGATAACACTTTACCATTACTTAGTTATAGAAGGGGTCATAACCTCAGATACAAACAGGTTATCACAAATCGTAGACCCTACTAATCTGAAAGTTATTCTCCTTGGCTACTTAAAGGAGCAGTAAACTTTTTTTATGAAAAAATATATATAGTAGGGATTTTCCTATTGATTAAAATAAGGGTACACCCACTGCTGAGAGATTTATATTTCCAGAGTTATTACGGTTTAAACCCATGGTTTTTTACATTAGCAGTGCCCTCTAGTGGTCAAATTCCAATTAGTTTTCCTGTTAGATTCTAATGGAGAAGAAAGTCAGAAAAGTCAGAGACATACAGTTCTCCATAGAATGTGATAGAAACTGCCTGTCACTTCCTGTCAGTTAGAACTATCAGGAAGTAAACACAGTAAATTCACTTCCTGATTATTTAAACTGATATAAATTTTGAATAAAACATTTGACAGCGATGGAAGTGACCTTGTTTTACTCAGCAGGAAAAGCTCTATAAAATATGTGTTTTCATTAATAAAAGTTTACTGCTCCTTTAAGAATAAAAATGTCTGCTTTGCATGCACTGGCTGTACAACACATGAAAGCCTTATCACAGGGTCTTCTTTTCAGTACCCACATACAAGGAAAACCATCTACATCAAACATAAACTCAGCTTCACCAGCAGCTATATCATCTATTTTTTACAATGTCTCTGTAGCTTACTATATATTGGTAAAACCGTTACTACTTTTAGAGACAGGATAGCCAACCAAAAAACTGCCATCAGGGAAGCATTACTCTCCAAACAGAGTGATAAACCGGTCAGCATACATTTAATTGAAGCCAGTCATACTAAGTTGAATCTACGGTATATGCTTATTGACCATCAGCCAAAATTTTTCAAGAGGCGTAACCTTCTGGCTCCACCCTGACATTCTTTATGAACATGTCCTGGGCACTTCCCAATTGCCCTAATATTGAGTCTTTTTAGTGATTTCATGTTCCTTGCCTTATGCTCCTGATTATTAGCTGTGTACCAAACCCAGCTTGATCTTAATTACAATTTCTCTCAGGTATCAAGGGACTTGATTCATTGACCTGCTCTAAAATAAACTGCTGTTAAAGGAGGTCTAAACTGCTCAATAAGCTATTCAGTGACCTGTCTATGTGAAAAAGAAATAATGCTTATTTCAGACAAAGGTCGCTTAAAATTACACCAGTAGAGGAACATACCCGCTGAGTGATTCAATGACTCTCTCTAACACTTTGTGCGCTGTAAATGGATACTTTTTCTGCAAAACATTTAACCAACTCACTGTCTAGAATTCACTAGATGCACTAAAGCTACTTGTATGAACCATACAAGCCTACAAATAGCACCTGGTATAGGTGCAGTGAGGGGGAAACAAGCTAAGCCAAGTAAGAAATTAGAACTCCAAAAGAAGCCACAACAATACACTTGAACATACATCATAGAACCAATCAAGGGCCAAACACTTGCACATCATCACATTATGCCAAACATGGCAAATACAGCATTTCCTCAAACATCATCCATGCATGACAACTATCAACCAATCACAAACAACACACTCCAACCACTCCATCTTTAAAATAGCTGACAAATGCCAAACACAGGACTTATAACTTTAAGTCCTTTGCTACTAGCCAGACCTGAAAAGTTACTCGCCACAACATACCCACCAGGGCTGAATTTCTACTCGCCAGGGATAAATTTTCACTGGCTAGTGGCGAGTGGAAATTTTGAGCCCTGCCAAACACATACATTCTCAACATGCTACCATTAAGACTGAGGGAAGATGCAGGAGAGAGGTGCATAACTGGGATATCAATCATAAATATCCTGAACCTGCTGGTAAGTTACCTTATACCACGTCATAGCACTATGCACATCTACAAAGTTCAACATGTTACCTCTCTTTGGCATGGCATATGTTGATGCAATCTGTCATTTATTTCTGCTGTAGGTGCAACTTACCTTCTGCCCCTACACCACCTGGGATGACAGCTTCACCCATCCAGCAGCCACAGGTGCGAGTCCTGGGCTGGAACCAAGCTGCATGGGAGAGGAAGAGGTAAGATATGGCTACAGGTTAATATTTGCAAGTCTGAAACTGTACCAGGTCCTACAGGAGCATATGGACCCCTTATCTACTTGAAACAGTGACATCACTGGGATGCAGGAATTATTTTGTGCCATATGTTTCATGGCATCAGACTCCTTCCAATCAACTGAGGGCATAGTGTCTGGGATATTCTAGCTCACGTGTCCATGGGCATAACTAAAGTATTTCCAGTTCTGGTGAGAATGACTCAGACATATATATCCCTCCACTGGGCAGAAACGAACAAGGCTCATGTTAGCCTTCTACAGGAGGGCAGTTCCTCAGTGTTATGAGGGCTATTGATTTCATTAATATGAGGAGTGTTGTTCCCCATGAGGAGGAGCATATATATATGTGAACTATAAGAAATACAATTCAATAACTACCCCGATGGACTGTGATTCAAAAGGATAATCCATATGCTTGCTACCTTCCCTGGGAACACACATTACTCCTATGTATTGTCCCAAGGGTTATCTTCTTTTCAAAATGGAATGATTTGTCTACCTTTCTTCACTT
Organism: Rhinophrynus dorsalis; assembly: GCA_037306005.1. Classification (NCBI taxonomy): domain Eukaryota; kingdom Metazoa; phylum Chordata; class Amphibia; order Anura; family Rhinophrynidae; genus Rhinophrynus; species Rhinophrynus dorsalis. Next base: position 326,803,824 of record CM074720.1, on the reverse strand, counting down.
CTGTAGCTGTTATAACCATTTAAGTATAAGCAGGTCATGTTTGAAAAATATGTAAGTGTAGTTTTGTACTTCTGGCAACCCCTACAGTATGTCACCTCATACCAGTAGGGTATAATGTTTCTCCTAAGAGCAATAGCTAATGGATACAATAGGAAATTTAATACTTTTCATAGATCTTAGTACATTTGAAGGGGTTGAAATGTAAGACAAAAAAATGCCAATTTCTTTCCTTTAGTGCCACCTCCTGGAAACATTTGTCCATACTAGGCAAGGGGTAGAAAGGCAAGTGAGTGACCCTAATTTGATAGTGGCATATCTACATTCTGGAAATATATATCTTTATTCAGCTGTTTTTGTGTTATTTTTTTTAATTTTAAAGTTTATTGAGAAAGTATCAAAGGTACAAAGTGCAAGAAACGACAAAGAACAGAGTCATACAAAAGTACAAATTGAGGTGTACTACAGAGGTGCATAAAACATTGCAACTTAATGGCAAGAAACAAACATATGAAATGTGTGATGACATGCCAGCAGTTTAAACAGACTTTGACATCTTGTAGGAGAGCACCTGGAGGCGAGGAACGTGGGAGATTGTAATCTCCTCAAAAGAAAGAGAGTGACAAATAACGTCACATGAGAGGAGAGAGAAAAGAAAGAGAAATAAAGAAGGAAGCAAGAGGGAGAAGAAAGTAGGCGGGGGGTTAAAGGCAGAAGGAGGGAGATGTTATGGTGGGAGTTGTTGGAGGACCGTTAGAGAACTAAAGTGGAGGTTACCAGGGATAGCTTTAGTTAGAAGTGAAGTTTAGACAAGCAGCTTATACCTTTTTGAAGGAAGAAAGTGCACCCTTAGTAGAAAAGTATAGTTATTCCAACCCCAGCATATTGCAGAGATAGGATTTCCAATCTCAGAGAGATGGCGGAGTAGTGGATTTCCAATATTGAGAAATGCAGGCTCTTGCAGCAGACATTATCCATAATTTTACCTGGTGTTTGGGGTGGGAAGGGGCCTGCTGGGGTAGAAGGGATAGCAAGAGGGACTGAGGGGTGCTTGGAAGGTGAAGACTGGATAGGGGAGGGAGGTGCAAAGACACGTCTGACCAGAATGACAGTAAAGCTGGGCAGGACCACCAAATGTGCATGAGAGAGCCTTCAACCAAACCACATCTCCAACAAAGAGAGGAGACTCTGTGGAAAATCAGCGCCAGTTTAAAAGGAGTGCGATACCAACACATCATAAGTTTATAATTATTTTCCGTCATAAGGATGTTGGGCAAGAACTTTTAATGTAGTCGGAAGGAGCATGTCCAATCACCATCAGTAATATCCATCTGTAAGTCATGCTCCCAGGCCAGTTTTTGAGAATGATAAGGGAAAACGCGAGATGAAGTCAGCAGTTTGATAAACACTGACAGTCCACATTTATTAGGAGATTAGGAGAGCTTTCAAAGGGGAAAGAGAGCGGGGATTAAATGGGTATGTGAGATTAGAGAGAAAGTGCTGCACCTCTCCGTACTGCAGGAACTCTGCTTGCGGGAGACTGTGTGAAGAACAAAGAGTGGGAAAGTCCGGTAAGGAACCGGTAGGGAGTAGGTAGTCAAGGTCTGTCAGGCCACACGCTGACCAAGCATGAACAGCTCTGATGTGGAGACCTGGAACAAAGTCGGGGGTTACCAGCTATGGCATAAAGAGGGAAGGGCACAAAGTCAGTGAGGCGTTGCAGGACCTCCATGCAGTCAAGGTATGGGAAAAAATTGCATTGCAGAGCAAGGTCATAGGGATATGGGAGGGGTCCGCCCATAGAGTCTGCAAAGGAGCGATAGAACCGAGTAAAAAGTTAAAGCAGAACTACCACCCCTTACAAACATGGCCCCAAATAATTACCCATCTGGCGACTAGCTGCTCACTAGCGCTAGTCGACAGAATTATTACCGTGTTAATGAGAATTATACACTGCTCCTGGACTGACAGGCAGGAAACAGCATAGACATCTTTTCATAGTGACTTCTGCGCTCCTGTGCTGTCAGTCCCTTTTGGAGCCAAACGGCTCCTAGCAATGCCTCCTAGAGCAGGCTGGGACTGACAGCGTGCAGACGTCACTATGGAAAGATGTCTGCTCTGTTTCCTGCATGTCGGTCCGGAAGCAGTGTATAATTCTCAATAACGCAATAATAATTCTGGTGGCTAGCGCTATTGAGCAGCTAGTTGCCAGATGGGTAATTATTTGGGGCCATGTTTGTAAGGGGTGGTAGTTCCGCTTTAATTAGTGACAACCAATTTAAAGGGGAGAATACTGCACACATTTCCGGGATCATGGAGAGAGCTATTGCTCTATGGTAAGTGGGTAGGTGGGGAAAGCCAAGCCTGCCTTGTAAGACTGGGTGGGCTAAGATAAAAGCACTGATCCTAGGGGGTTTACCCATTCATATGAAATAATTTTTCCCGGAGAGCAGAAAAAAAACAGCAGGAGTGCGGAGCTATAGACATTTAAGTAAATACAGTATCCTGGGGAGAATGTTCATTTTGATCAGGTTGGCTCTTCCAAACCAGGAAATAAAAAGAGGGCACCAGTCTCAAAGATCAGCCCGTATACAGGTAAAGTTCTGCTCAATAATCAACCCTGTTGATCTCGTGAGTGACACTCCGAAGTAGGTGATAGGGTGGTCTCGCCAAGGGAAGGGGTAAGAGGCCCGTAGACTGTCCACCGAGCAGGTGGGACTGAAAGGTTCAGAACTTCTGACTTGTCATAATTTAGTTTGTAGGAGGAAAATGAACTATACTCCGATAATAGAGAAATCAGAGGGGGAAAAGAGGATTCAGGGTGCACTATGAAGGGAAGGACATCATCTGCGTAGCTAGCCAACTTAAATTCCCTGGAAGAAATTCAGATACATTTAATAGAGCAATTTAAGCAAATCCTGGAGATGCGAGATTCTAGGACTAGGATAAATAAGAAGGGAGAAAGAAGGCAACCTTGCCTGGGACCGTTGGAGATACAGAAGGGGTCTGAGAGAAGGCCACTTACCCGAATTTGAGCGGGGGGGGGATATAAAGAGGAGACCTCAGAGAGGAAAGTTTCTGGGAATCCAAATTGCCAAAGAACAGCGAACACATAAAGGACCAATCTACACTGTCAAAGGCCTTCTCTGCATCTAGGGAAAGAAGCAGAGAAGGCTAGGATGAGGCAGTGGAGAAATAGAGTTTTAATAGCGGTTTCCCTGCCGGGAATGAAACCGGCTTGGTCGGGACAGACTAGTAGGTGAAGGAATGGCTTCAGGCAATCAGCAAGAAGTTTGGCAAAGAGCTGTGATCAGTAAGGAGATAGGCCTGTAGCTGCTGCAAAGCGACCTGTCCTTGCCCTTTGTGGGAATGAGCAAAATGTGAGCTGAGAGAGATTGCGAGGGCCACTTCTGGCCTGTCAAAATAGCGTTGAAAATAGAAGTCAGCTTAGGGACAAGAGTCTGTGCAAAACAGTAATAGTAAGATGATGGAAGGCCATCCGGGCCTGGGCACTTGCCCTTGGATAAACGGTGTAGAGCAGCTGAAACCTCATCTTCAGAGAAATGGCGTGCTAATGTGGCAGAGAGATCCGGAGGAAGGCTGGGAAGACGAGCTTTATCTATGAAGTTGTTACGGTTCAGTACACTCAGAAACTGAAGGTCTTGGTAAAAACACAATTTTATTTGCAAACAATGAATAACAGTAACCCTTACAGGTCCAGCATACAGAAATATGGTAAACTGACACAGTACAGGTTACAACTGCATGATTAACCCACACGGGTCCAGTATGTAGAACAAATATACAGTACTGACACAGGTCAGGTAAATCACAGTTGATACAGTGTAAACATGACCAAGAGAAGTAAATTAGACCAATGACTGAGTTGACCTTAATGTTGGAAGGCCCAATGTAACTCTCTACGCAGAGAGTCACAACAGTGACTGACAAGTATGCAACAGGTTAAGCCAGAGCAGATCTGGCTAAGGCAACATAGGAGGAAGGCTGCCAGAGTGAACGCCCACCGGAGACTACAAACAAGAGTGAGTCAGTGTTTAGTGCAGTAGGATAATATGCGCCCAACTGAGACTTCAGACTCATACACAAATGCCCAGCACCGCCCCTGAAGGGGTTAACGAACGCTCCGGTATGCAGCGAGGAAGTAACCTGAGGAGCCCAACTGAACCTAACCTCAGTAATGGCAGAAAACAGGCCAAGCGATCGTGGTGCAAATCGGAATCTACCGGAGGATCACACAGGGCACTCTGTGTAAACGGATCAAGGACTGGACTACAATGCGGAACCGGACCACCGGAGCTCTGGCAAGACCACTGAGCGTGAGCAACAGCAAGAGTGGAGTGGGTAGTGAGCAGGAACAGAACTGGAGCAGGAACTTCAACCCAGCCGGGTCGGTACACGGAGCAGGAACGTCAGCCAAGCCGATTCGGTACACGGAGCAGGATCGCCAATCACGCCGGGTTGGTACACGGAGCATGTTCACCAGACAAGCCGAGTCGGTACACGGAGCAGGAACGTCAGCCAGGCCGGGTCAATACAGGAAGCAGGAACGTCAGCCAATCCGGGTCGGTACACAGAGCAGGAACGGTAAACAGGCAGAGTAGTCAAAAACAGTCCGGGTCATACACTGGTATCAATAAGAGTAATCGGAACTCGTGCTAGGCAATGGATACACCACGAAAGGGCAACCCCTAAGTGCCAGCCCAAGGTATTTAAAGGCTGTCCCTGAGAGGAGCTAGACAGCGCAGCCAATAACAAGACATCAGGAAGAAAACATGTAAAAATGTCGCTGAATCACGGGCACCGTGATAGTACCAAATCAGACAGTGGTTTAACAATCGTGGAAAAGTTCCTAATGAATTTCCTATAATAATTAGCAAAACCGAGAAAGCGTTGGATAGCCTTGAGCCCCTTAGGATGTGGCCACTGCAGGACTACTGCCATCTTATCCTTGTCCATCTCAATGCCATCCTTAGAAATAATGAAGCCCAGAAATGGCATCATGGGCTTGTGAAATTCACATTTCTCAATTTTGCAAAATAGTTTATTCTCACAGAGTTTGAGCAGCACTGCGGTCACATCCTTGATGTGTTGCGACAAACTAGACGAATGAATGAGAATATCATCAAGATACACTACTACACATGACTGTAGCATGTCACGTAGGATATCATTAATAAATTCTTGAAACACTGCGGGTGCATTACATATCCCAAAGGGCATTACCAGATATTCATAATGCTCCGATCTGGTATTGAATGCTGTTTTCCACTCATCACCGGCCCTTATCCTTATCAAGTTATAGGCAGCCTGCAAATCAAGCTTAGTAAAGATGGAGGAGCCCTTCAGTCTGTCAAATAGCTTGGTAATGAGTGGTATAGGATAAGCGTTTTTAAGCATCAGTTTGTTCAGTCCACGATAATCTATACATAGGCGTAGTTCGCCACTTTTTTTTTTTTTTTTTTTTTTTTACAAAGAAGAAACCAGCCCCCGTGGGCGAGGATGACTTCCTGATAATGCACCTTTCTAGGGTATCCGAAATGTACTCCTCTATAGCCCGATTCTCCTCGCAAGACAACGGGTACGCATGACCCCGAGGAGGGATGGCACCAGGAGGCAGATCAATAACACAGTCACACGCCCTAAGAGGCAGCAACGCACTGGCCTCTCCCTTGCTGAAAACGTCACTGAATTGGCCGTATTCAGCTGGCACAGAGGGGGAGGTACACATAATCTAGTGGGGTGGGAAATGCAATGTTTGTCACAGAATTCGGACCATGCCGTAAATTCGCACGTCTGCCAGTTGAACCTGGGGTTGTGCAAATGTAGCCAAGGGAACCCCAGGATCATGGCATGGTGAGGGGAAAGGATAATCTGAAACCATTGTTCCTCGGAATATAGTGCCCCAACGCGCAAGAATAATGGTACTGTTTCCATCGTAATTTGGGCGGGTACCAGTGGCCTGCCATCAATGGCTTCAATCGTCAAAGGAGACTCTTTCTCCATCAGTGGAATATTGTGCGAGGCAGCAAATAACTCATCCATAAAATATCCGGCAGCACCGGAATCAACTAGCGACAGAACCTCTACTGCGAGTTCTGCCCAGAAAAGTACAGCCTGAATAGTAGGCTTCTGACTAGTCAGATCTAGGGACTGCCGAACGCCACCTAGGGCCTGTCCCCCAAGGTACCCTAGGTGCGTTCGATTCCCAGCCGTGTAGGGCAAGAACGAAGCAAATGACCAGCTAGGCCACAATATAAACAGAGGCCTTGTCGACGGCGATGCGCCCGTTCCTCCTTAGATAGTCTAGTAAACCCTAATTGCATAGGTTCACTATTATGGCACGTCAGCGAAGCCAGAGTCTTACCACATTTATTTCCATGAAGACAGTGCTGGTACTTGCACCACATGTAAGATTTCAATGTTTGACTCTTGAGAAGATCAGACAGCTGAGCGTGAGTATCCAGAAGGAGGACGAAGATCTTATCGTCTAGGGAGCTTTTATGTTGTGAATAGTTGAGAACCCATTTACATGCACAGACCACAGTGCCACCCAGTGCCAAGCAGCAGTGCAGTCATGCACAGTTGAGACTGCCCGTGCCGCGGCTGATACGGAGCAGGGGGAGGACTATGGTCTGAATTCGGAGCCCTGCTCCGTTATCAGCCGTGGTGCGAGCAGTCTGCAGTGTGCATGACTGCAGCGCACGCAGCCGGCTCTACTGCGCATGAAGGCTTCAGACAAACAATTTAGCAAATTATTATATAGGATTCAAGGGAACAAATAAAATCCAAGAATAGGACAAAACAAAAACACAATAGGGGCGCCTATAGTGAAGTAAGTCTTAATAAATGATCCCTCAGTAAATCTAAATAATGCACTCACATATAGATGAGGTCAGGGCTCTGTTATCAGAGTCTACTGACTAATCAAGCACACGGAGAACTTCTCCCGTCTCCGTTCGAGTCACTCCTCTCTCTGTGTTCTGGAGCAATTCGAATTCCCAAACTGGATACAATAGGCGGTCACTTTATATAAAAATGTTTATTAGTAAAAAATAAAATAATAATACAGGCTTATAATGCTAATGCGTTTCGCAGCTGGAACACCGCTTTATCAAAGCTTAACAAGCCAAGACAATTAAAATACAGATCATGTAAACAAAAGGGGCCGCCTGAACAGAACCTTCTTAAATACTGATCCCAAACGGAACTGTAATAGCCAAAGATCTTCAAACTAACCTTTCAATCTCTCCAACAGTGGGTTACCTGATCGATCGCAAGCTGAGGACCACAGGAACATATGCCCGTCAATATACTCATGAACCGATAGTGACGGCACTCAGTGGGGAGGAGATGGGATTGCAACCTCCAATCACATAACAAAGAGGGGAATGATGGGATATGCGGTCTCCGCAAAATAAAACTACTGATGGCCAATAAAGGGCCGGAAGGAACCAAAAGAAATCTTAACTAGCTCCCAAGTAAACCTATTGATTGAGAACTGTATCACCCAACAAAACAAACTGAACTATAAAAAAAAGAATGAAATGCAAAAAAAAATAATAAAATGAAAATAAAATAAAAATATGAAAAGAAAAAGGATGAAATAGTGATGATAGTGTGAATGTATGAATGGTGTGATGTGATTGCTGTATATGCGAGGATGAGTGGCATGTGATTTGTGAATAAAGTTAACAAAGATGTGTATTACAATGTGAGTGAAACTGAATACACCACACGTATATAAATTTACTGAGTGAAAGGAACATGTATGAAAGAATAAATGTGACCTACGAAGGATAAATAGTTGGATAGGAAAAAATGAAACGTATTAAAGTGAAAGAGAAAAATAAAGATGAAAAGTGAAATGAAATTGTCAATGTAGACTCAATAAAATGGAGTGATCATAAATGAGAAGAAGGATATAGTGTCAGTGTCATAGGTGTGAAACGGGAAGAGAGAATAAAGGGAATAATATTAATGATGGCTAATATTAGATAGTTAGATAGTGATGGGGAAATAAATGTTAGATAGTGATAGAGAAATGAAAAAATGTTATAGTGATAGAAATAAAGTAAAAATAATAAACTAGGAGTGAAAACGTATATTAATAATTAGTACAAATAAACATAAAAAATATAAAAATATGAAAAATGCTTTAATGAAAAATAAAAATAGAAATATGAAAATGATGAATGAAAATAATAATAATGATGATGTGAAAAATAAACTGCTAATAAAAATAAAGATAAGATGAAATCAAAATAAAATAAAAAAATTAAAATAAAATTGAAAATAAAATAAAAATAATAAATATAAATAATACAAATGAAATCAAATGAAATAAATTGAAAATAGAAATGAAATTGAAATGAAAATAAGAGTGAGGTGAAAGTGAAATAGAAAAATAAATAATAATAATAATAAATAATGATAATAAATAAATAAAAGATGATACAAACAACAAATTAAATTTTTGGAATTTCTAAGGTCTCATTAGGGCCATAGGGAATCATAGTGGATAACCTAAATATCCTATAGGCTTCCCTATTATATAGGCACCTTTCTCTATCATGGGGGACACGATTATGTATATGTTGTATAGGTATAATATTCATATCGGAAACATTCTTATTATGATAGTGAAGAAAGTGTTTAGAAACACTATGTTGAAGAAATCCACTTTGAATGTTCCGTCTGTGTTGACCCACTGTAGTCCTGAATTTTTGAGTGGTCCTTCCACATATTGTAGACCACATGTACAACTCAACAGATAGATGATAAAACTACTATCACAATTCATCAGGGAATCTATACGGAATGTTTCTGATGTTACTGTAGATTTAAATGTTTTGTTTTCATTGGGCATTAGACAGCAGGTTTGGCATCGTTTTTTGAGACATCTATATGACCCTTTTGCCACTATACCAACTTGTTTTAAAGGTACCTGACTTTTGTGTGTTAAACTGTTCATCGTCAACACACTCTGTCTATTTTTTCCACTATTTATAACATTATCCCCCTTGAATTTACTTGGAGCAATCAAATCTTTTATAGTTTTAGCTCTTCTATAAACTATACTTGGTAATTGTTGGATTCAAGCAAGACGCAATTTCTGTCTCTCAGCACTCGGGGAGATGAACAGACCTCGGATCACACATTCGTGTGCCTCCCACATGTGGAGAATAGACACATCCCCGAAAGTACAATGAGAGAGAAATAGAAGGATAACTCACTCGGCAGAGAATTTGTCTTTGAGCTGAGCACCTGCCAACAAGGATTCGTTTAACCTCCAGGGAAGATTAGAAGTGGAAAAATTGGGACGATTAAAAGATTTAGAGATAGGAGAGTGATCAGAAAGTGACTTAGGTAGGATGTCTGTGCGGTAGATTTGATCCAGGTAACGGTGACTAATAAAGAGATAGTCAACCCGAGAATAGGGGTTAGAGAAGAAGGTGTAGTTTTGAGACGTAGGGTTGAAGGCCCTCCAGACATCCGTGAGAGCAATATCATTTAACAAAGTCGTGACCTTCTTGGCAGGGGTATGTGGATACTGGGAGCGGGGAGAGGAAAGATCTAGGGCTGGGTGAAGAGCAATATTGAAGTCACCCCCAATCAAAACCAAGCCTCCTGGAAGGATTCTCGGGAGCAAATGGTGGAGCGAAAAAAGATGAGCTGAATTAGGGCCATATATATTTGCTAATGTAACAACCATACCATTCAAGGATCCCTTCAAGAAGAGAAAACGACCCTGGGGTTCAGCACATTGGTCAATCAGGGTCCAGGGAAGGCTATCCTTAATCAAGATGGCTAGCCCCCACTTCTTTTTAGGAGCAGAGGCGGTCCATATATGTGAGTATTGTTTAGGGGACCGTTTTGGCTGGGAATGAAGTTTGAAGTGCGTTTCCTATACATAAATAATGTCTGCATAGAAAGAGGCCAGTTCCATGTAAATCATGGCCTGCTTTTCAGCACAATTGAGGCCCTTCACATTATTATAAGAAATTAACTTAATAGCAGACCTAACCATAGTTATACAACAACATGAGACCCCCGGGGAAATCCCGCAAACCCCAACAAGGAAAGGAAGGGGGGAACAAGAGGGATAAAGTATGGAAGAGAGAAAGAAGAAGAGTTAGATGTGGGAGGACGAGCCTGTAACGGTTTTCAGTACACTCAGAGGCAAGCAGTTTGGTAAAACACAGTTTTATTGAAACCAGACAGAATAAAGTAACCCTCGCGGGTCCAGCAATAGTACACACTTAATACTGACATAGGACAGGTTACAAAAGAGCATTAACCCACACGGGTCCAGTACATATATCAGAGAACAAATACATATACTGACACAGGTCAGGTTACAGTTCGTGTGAATCAGTGAGATAATTATGTGAAGGTGCTGTTAGGCCGGAAGGCTGGTAGGCCCTAATAGCGAGGCCCAAGAAGCACTCTCTACAGAAGAGCAACACAATAGCGATTATGCCCTCAAAGGGTGAGCGAGGCTGTGAAGGAATCACGGATTACCGGACAGTGATGTAGCCAGAGGAACCCCAACTGGAATCTGCATGAACTGCGACCCAAGGATAACAGCAACGGACAACAAGGGTACAGACGCTCAGGCTTGATGATGACTGCTGGGTGGTAGAGGCAACTGAGGCGCCCAGGAGACCAACCTCAGTAGTGGAACAGTAACAAGCCAAGCGTATGATGTGCCAATGAGAATATCTCCTACCCGGGTGACCACCGGACAGCAAGGGTAAATAGACGCTCAGGCTTGATGGCGACTGCTAGATAGTAGAGACGACTGAGGCGCCCAGGAGACGAACCTCAGTAAGGGAGCAGTAACAAGCCAAGCGTATAGTGAGCAAACGAGATCAGCTTCACCCCTAGGAAATGGAGATACAAGGCACAGGAGTATAAATGGGTCGCAGTAGTTGAATGGTTAAACAGCACTCGATGCAACCAACTGGGTCAGCATGCTCTAGACAGAGCACCGAAAAGTACTCTCTACCGGAATAACGGGCGCAGTAGTGAACCGAGCCAGAGACACACAGAGCAGGAACGGAAGCCAATCTGGGTCGATGCACAGAACAGGAATGTCAGCCAGGCCGGGTCGGTACATGAAGCAGGAACGTCAGCCAATCCAAGTTGGTACATGGAGCAGGAACGTCAGCCAGGCCGGGTCGGTACACGGAGCAGGAACGTCAGCCAATCCAAGTCGGTACAGGGAGAAGGAACGTCAGCCAGGCCGGATCGGTACGCGGAGCAGGAACAGGATCAGAGAGAGTAGTCAGGCAGCCCGGGTCATACACAGGATTCACACGATAACGACAGCAAGCACTAAGCAGCAGGAACACCACGAAAGGGCCCTGATTGAGTGACAGGGCACAGTACTTAAAGGCTACCACTGGGTGGAGCAATCTCACGCTAGCCAATAAGAAGGCATCAGAAAACATGTGTCAAAATGTAGCCAGCAATACACGGGCACCATGATAGAGCCCCAATTTCAAAAATCTGGAGCCTGGATCTTCCAACATATCAGGAAATGTCCTGAGAAGTGAAGGCCAGAAAGACTGACCTGCAAGGGAGGTTGGCAGCAAGTGCAGAAATGGTGCAGGCAGGGCAGCAGGGGCATCTATCAGTAGCCATAGCCCAAAGTAACAGAATGTGGTGGGGACTATGCTGTATGGGCAATAGTGCAAGTGAGGATGATGCAGATAATAATGCACCTTAAATGTTAGGAAAGAGTGACCCAAATGTTAGGAAAGAGTGACCCAAAGTGCGACTTTTCTACATTGGTATGCTAACCAAATCGGTGGGACTGCCGGGAACAGTAGATGCCAAGAGAACGAGCAAGAAAGCAAGAAAAAGCAGATGAAGAGATTACTAGCAAAGGGGATCGTGGCAAGTCTAAACATAAAATAGTATCATAAAATAACGTTAACGCGGGAAGCAAACATCAGTACATGGCTGAGAAGAAAACATCTGTGCAAACAGACTCTCTGGTGCTGGAGAAGCAGTACAGAGGAACGCATGGATGGGAAAAGAAGCCCTCAGTCATGCACCACACTCAAAATACCATCAGGCCATAAAACTCATAGAAGAATCCCTGTGTCCCCTTGCTGAACCAACAGCTGTGAGCCAGCGGAAAACCTCAGTTCACATAACCTTTAGGAGCTACCCCATAGGGAAAAATCCCAGAAGGAGAGTGACCCAAAATAGGGGCGCCTAAACATGGCTATGCAAACCAGAGCGCGTTAAAGGGGGGGACCCAAGGAGGGGAGGTGGCAACAGTATGAGGGGAGAAGCACACCATTGGGGGAGCTTTGAGCAGGGGCCAACTCGGGGGGGGGGGACCAGTGTAATAGCTGGAGCAAGGAGAGGTAATTGGCCAGGCGATCTGTGCCACTCAGAGGAAGTACACCAGATGAGCCACAATAAATCATGGAGACTAAGGCAAAGAACTAATAAGTGTGGGAGTAGACTCCGTCTCTGGCGCAGAGAGAGCAGAGGCAAGAGAGAACAGGTAATAATGAGGCCCAGCAGTAGGGTTGTATAACGAGCAGTTCTCCTCCAAAATCCTGGTGCGCCAGGGAGGCTAGGCCCCAAACTAACCAGAGAAATTAAAGGGTTTTAAGAACTCCCACCCCATACACAATAAGCATATGAAAATTAAAACAGGAGAAGAAACACTTAGCTCAACATAAAAAAGGATCCAGTAAGATCAGCAGTAAGTCCAGAAGTCTAGTGGAAGGCTCAACAGCAGGACAGCACCGAAATGTGCCGGTTGAGTCCAATAGGGCAGGGAGTGTGCAAAGATAAGACAACAGTTAGTGTGAAAGGTAAATCAGCAGAGTCCCAGCGAAGGACTCGGGATACTGACAGTAACAGTGAGGACGCCATGAAGACTATTGACAAGTGTAAGCGGATCACCACAACTTCAAGGGTCAGCTTGTGAAGATTCGGGCATGCGGTGTTTATTCCGTGGCTTCACCACCACCAAATGCCACCTCAGTCTCTGATTTTGTTTCCAGCTGTGGGCCCGGTGAATGGGATTGCTCAGGGGCTGGTGGAGAAAGGGAAATAGCCAGGGTGGTACAGAAAGAAAGGATCTCCTCTAGTCTCCTCAGAGTTGCGTGCTGCCCATTATGCAAGGCGTGAAGATAAAAAAGAAAGCCCCATTTATAATGGATAGAGAGACTTCAGAGATGGTCCACAAGGGGTTATAGTTGCGTCTGTAAATAAAGGGTGTGGGGGGACAAGTCCTGAAAGAGTTTAATTTCAATACCAGCATAGGAGATGGTGTCCTTATTTCGTCAGGGCACCACAATCGCCTCTTTGTCTTTATAATAATGGCAGCGGCAGATGATGTCCCACGGTTTATCTCCAGGGTTAACCCGAGGCTTAAGAGCTCTGGGAGCTATTTCAATCAGAATTGGGTCTTGACTGTTCAAGATGTGGGAAAAGAAGGATTGCAGGAAGGCATAAAGACCTTTACTACCAGTGGACTCCGGCAGGGTGAGGGCATCTATGAAGTCCTGCTGTTCGGCAACAAGTTATTCCACAGTGTGGAGATAATCAGACATCTCCGTATGAGATTCTTCTACCTGTTTGACTCTCTGGTACAATTGTTGCATATCATGGCACAGATCTGATATTTCTTTACACATAGCTGATTTTATGTCGGCAGCTAGCAGTTTGAGGTCGTTTTTAGTGGAGAACCCAGTCAAGGCAGATAATGGGACGGAAGAAGGGCCCGGAGCTGCAGAGGCTGCCATCAGCGTGGAGATGGAGAAAAAGGACAAGATAAGTTTATTCAAATATATTGGAAAAATTATTTTAGTGGAAACATTTTAATATGGCATGTTGATGTTCACCCGCACACTCATACATGGTTTAACCCATTGAGCCGCAAGGAGGTGCGCGACGCATACCCCTCTGGCATTCAAGGGATTAAACTATGTATAAGTGTGTGTGTTATTTGATGAAAACATGTATTGATATTTATTTTTTCTCTTTACAGCTACAACACAAGATGAAAGAAAATACAATAGAGAAGACAGAAGAGAAGGAAGGAGAATACAGAATGGAGACAAAAGGAGGACAGCCATGATTGCTGCTATTTAGCGTTTTTTTGGGAGCTTAACGCACAAAACAGACGATTAGCCACAAGACCATTTCTGTTAGGAACTTTGAATACCGACTTAGAAATTTTATTATTTCAGTTGGAACTCAATTTGGCCCTACCGCAATGTTTTCTTTGTCGTCCAATATGAAATACAGGTACCATGGGGGAGTTGACAGCTCCTCCCAGTAGGCTGCAACATTTCAAGACAAGGTCTTGGAGGTGGAACCTTCCCTTCTCCTTATCTGGCTACCCTTTAGCCCCCCCTTCCAGTTTGACCTGTTCCACACCTGTATGAAGGCTGAGACCTCCTCTGCTTAGTTTTTGGAATACTTTTTTGTTTTCTATGTTAGATTTGGAGTGTCACAATTCCCCCATTATGTGGATTACCATTCTTGGCTTCCCCTGGAGAATTGTCCAGCATGCAGGTGCTTTTGTGGTCCTTTGCATTCCTGTGAAGAGAATCTTGCAGCCCAAGTTTCTCTGTCCTAACTGGGTCTCTCTGAGGCTCTGTTCTCATAATGGTAAACTGAAGACAGAATATCAAGTTTGGTGAGTGCCATGGTGTATTTGTCCCATTGTTCCCCTCCAAACGGGTCATTTTGGAGTCCAGAACTCCTGCACTCATGTTGGGTACCTTATTCAGTTGGGTCCCTGGGTCTTTGGAGCTTGGATGGCTGCATTTATGTAGTTAACCCCTTCCCTGCTGGTTTAAGGGCTTATTTGGGTTTTCCATTCATGATCATCAATTTTTATCTACCCCTACATGTTCCCTTGGGCATTTGGGTACTTTTGGACACTTTAAAAAAAAAAAAAAAAGTATTTTTGGTGTTCTGCGGCTATAAGGCGTGCTTCCCGCACTGCCGAACTTGCTTCATTGACTTCTATGGGGCAAACTGCTTTGGGACATATCTCTACAATCGTTTGTTGAGAGATGGCTCATTCTTCTTGTCTCCTCTTGCCCTGCAATCCGTTTTACATCCCCAGTGTCTTGGGGGCCCCTGGGGCCCTGCTAGTGCAAGTTCAGGCATTGCTAGGATACAGCAAGTGGGAAAAACTACAATGCCTGTTTCCCGGACTTCCTTCCGATTGGCAGATGGTTTTACAGATGCCATTTTCTCCTTGCTGGCTTATCCTGCGCAGAGGCTTGTCTCTCCTTTCTCTCCTTAGATTAACCCTTCGCCTGCCAGATAAGTACCTTCTTGGGCTTCCTGAGTTCATTTATTATTCTGGGACACAGCATTTAGGCTTTATATACGGTTTAGACACTTATCCTATTAGGATGTTGGATCCCAAGGGACATGTGGCTAGACCTAAGGTTAACCCCTTAAGGACCGGCGGTCATGGGACATTTCCGTCCCATAATGACCGCATAGGCGCACTTGGACGCGCCGGTACACGTGACCTGTCACGTGTATCGGCGCGTCATTATGGGGCTTGAAAGAGATCGCTCCGATCTTGGAGCGGTCTATTTCAGGCCCTATTTTTACTTACAGCACTCCCGGTAGAGCGCTGTAAGTAAAAAGTATGTGACGTACCATGACCGTCATCGGTCCTTGAGCAGTTCAAGGACTGTGACTGTCCTGGTACGTCAAGGGTCTTTAAGGGGTTAAGGAAGCAGGGTTGTCTCTGATCCCTCCTTGCTTACTGTTCCTCATGTCAAACGGGCTTCCTAGAGAATACTTAGGACATCTATGCCCCTCATGCACTGTGGCCCCTTCTATACCTCTGGGGCCATCCAGCCTTGAACAAGAGCCACTTTGGGTGAAAGATTTAAAGTACTCTATTGCACAGTTTCCTCTATTCCTCCAGGGGGTCCTCCATTTCTGGAAGCCCCCTACTACCTTCAGGTTTGTGGCCCCTAAGGTACCAGGTATACCTGCTTTAACTGAATTCTCTTAGGAAGATTCTTTTGAAGGTGATACGGAGGAAGGGGAGTGTGAAGAGGGGGATTCTACCTACACTTTTGGTGATCCCTTTGAGGTTGACCCCACACCCTCTGCTGAGGGTCTTATCAAGGTGGTTTTAAAGATATTGCAGGTCACTAATGCCCTTGACAAGGGCCAGTCTTCTTCAGATGTCTTTCAAAGGCATAAGAAGTCTTACACTGTGTTTCCACCCAATGCCACTCTAGACCAGGTTATCTTGGATGAGTGGAAGACACATGACAGTCGGCTTTCTCTTTCTAAGAGATTTTTTAAGCTGTTTTTCAGAGGCAGCTTTGGTGCAATGGGTCTCTCCTACCAAGGTTCATCCCCCTATTTCTAGACTTTCTAAGTCCACAGCTCTGCCCTTGGCACATGCTACGGCTCTCAGGTATATGACTGATAGAAAGCTGGAAGCTATCCTTAACTTTGCTGCCACTGGTGCTGCTCTGCAACTTATTCTGGCTTTGGCTTGGGTCACTAGAGCTATTGCTAACTGGGGAGAACAACTTACTGAGGCTATCAGGAATGGCTCTCCTAAGGAGAATCTTTCAGTCCTCTTGGCCAACATGTCTGAGGCTCAGATATATGTCACTGACACTCTTTTTGATGCAGTCAAACTCTCAGCTAAGGCTTCTGCCTTTTCTGACACAGCAAGACATACTTTGTGGCTCAATATTTGGTCTGCTGACCTTTCATTTAAGAAGTCACTAATTTCTCTCCCATTTCAGGGCAAATCTCTTTTTGGGCCTGAACTGAAGCAAGAGCACCCTGTTACTTCATGTCTCCAAAAGCCTTAACATTGTGAGAAAACAGCGTCTTTTTCATCCCCGCCAAACAGAGGAGCAAAAGCTGAATCAGAGGTTGTCTCAAGCCGGCACCCCACGCCCCACCACCAAGCCCAGACAACATTGGCACTTTAAGCATACTGCCGCCAAGCCCAAGTCAGGCAAGTCTGCTTCTGCATGACTCGCAGAATCCTGGTCCGCAGCTGCCCATGGGTGGGAAACTGTGCCATTTTTCAGCTGCATGGGCAGAGTCCATTGTGGACCAGTGGGTTCTGTAGGTGGTTTCGGAAGGGTACAAGATTGCCTTCAAGTCCCTTCCTCCCTACAGATTCTTCCAATCCGGGACTCCCCTGGGCCAGGAAAAGTTGAGTCTTTTTAATGAGGCGGCTCTTGGACAAGGGAGTTCTGATTCCTCCTCAAAAGAAAGGTTCAGGATTCTATTCAAATCTGTTTATGGTGGCCAAGAGGGATGGCGGTAGACCTTGCTTTCTGTCATCGCAGCTATGTGCCCAGGAGAATTCCTCGCATCTTTGGATCTGCTGGATGCATAGTTGCATGTCCCGATTCACCAGGATAGTCAGAAGTACCTCCTCTTCGCTTGCGAATTTGGGCACTTGCACTTCACCTCTCTACCCTTTTGGCTTACCTCTGCTCCTTGGGTGTTTGCCAGGGCTCTGGGGCCACTGATTGCCTTCCTTCACACCCAGGGTATTCAGGTGACTCCCTATATGGACGACCTTCTACTGAAGGCTCAGTCAAGGAAAATCCTGGACCAATCTGTTCAGGATTGTGCTCAGATTCTCCTCCACCATAGATGGATTCTCACCATGGAGAAGTCTGCTTCTGTTCCCTCTCAGGACTTGGTTTTTCTGAGGCTCAGGTTCGATACCTAACAACGGAAAGTCTTTCTGATGGAGGACTCCATTCAGCAAATCATGCATTTGGTGTCCCAAGCTCTGGAGTGGCCCTCAGCTTGCGGGTCACCTGGTGTACACCATGGAGGCGGTTCAGTACTCCATGGCCCACACCAGGGAGATCCAGAGATTCACCATACCCTCTTGTCATGGGAACCCGGATCTTTTGGATCTCAGGGTCTCTCTTCCTCCGTAGGTCAGACAGGATCTTCTCTGGTGTTTAGGTCCAACCTGGATCAGGGAAATCGTTTGTGATCCAGGAATGGATCTTTGTCATGACAGATGCCAGCCTGTGGTGTACACCATGGAGGCGGTTCAGTACTCCATGGCCCACACCAGGGAGATGCAGAGATTCACCATACCCTCTTGTCATGGGAACCCGGATCTTTTGAATCTCAGGGTCTCTCTTCCTCCGTAGGTCAGACAGGATCTTCTCTGGTGGTTAGGTCCAACCTGGATCAGGGAAATCGTTTGTGATCCAGGAATGGATCTTTGTCATGACAGATGCCAGCCTGTGGGCTGGGAAGCGGTCCTGGGTCCCCTGGGGATACAGGGCAGGTGGATCTTGGAGGAGTCCCTTCAGTCCATCAATGTTCTGGAACTAAGGGCGATTTGGCACGCTGTAGCTTACTGGTCCCTTCAATTAAGGGGATGCCCAGTACAAGTCCAGTCAGATGACATCCCATCCGTGGCATACATCAACAAGCAAGGAACCACAAGAATCGCTCCCGCTTGGTCAGAGGTCAAGACTATTTTGGTCTAGGCAGAAGAACATGTCCCGGCTATTTCCGCCGTGCACATACCAGGGGTGGTCAACATCCTGGCGGACTTCATAAGCTGTCAAAGTGTGGACACCGGAGAGTGGGAGTTCCATCCCAACATTTTTGACCTGTTGGTGCAACGGTGGGGTCTTCCTCAGATAGACCTGATGGCCAGGGACAACAGAAAGGTACAAATCTTTTGTTCACATTGGGGGATCCTCTGTCCTTTGCTGTGGATGCTCTGGCAATTCAATGGCGCTTTTGTCTGGCTTACATCTTCCCTCCAAGTCCTCTCATACCCAGGGTACTGCAGAAGATTTGGGTGGACGGTCCAGCAGTCATCATGATTGCCCCCTATTGGACCAGAAGTGCAGGGCTTCTTGAGTTGGTCACCCTCTCCATTCGTGATTCGTTTCCACTGACACTCAGACCAGATCTCCTTCTTCATGGGTACCTCTGGGAAGAGGACGTGGAGTACCTGGCTTTGACAACATGGTTGCTGAGTTGTAGGCCTTGTCCTGTAAACCGCCTTTACTGTTGTTCCACAAGGACAAAGCTGTTCTTCGTACCTCCCAGGAATTCCTTCCTAAGGTGGTCTCTGAGTTTCACATCAATCAGGAGATTGTTGTACCTTCATTTTGTCCTGACCCCAAATCTGCCTCAAGTTTTATGTGCACCGTACTGAGTCTTTACGTAAGACTGATGCCTTACTTTTTATCCCTGAGTGTCTTAGGGCAGGTATGGCTGCGTCCAAGGTCACTGTTGTGTCCAGGATTAAGTCTACCATTCACAAGGCTTAAGAACTCAGGAAGAAACCTGTTCCCTTTCTTGTAACAGCACACTCCACCAGGTCTGTTGACCTTGGCCTACAAGAATCAGACCTCTGCTGAACAGCTGTGCAAGGCTGCTACTTGGTCCTCTGTGCACACCTTTGCCAAACACTATTTTCTTGATGTTCTGGCTTTGGCTGAAGCCAGCTTTGGTAGGAAGGTCCTCTGTGCACACCTTTGCCAAACACTATCGTGTTGATGTTCTGGCTTTGGCTGAAGCCAGCTTTGGTAGGAAGATCCTGCAGGCAGTTCTGCCTGTCTAAGGACCTGGTCATTCCTGTGCCTTACTATTCTTTAACTGTTTGAGCCCCATCGGCTCTTGTTCTTGTGTGCTGTGCTATCATTATCAGTGTCCTTTAACAGCTATGTTTGGGCTGCTCCTAGTTCTGAATAGTCCATGGGAACTCTGGTACCATGGGGACTGGCACTTGGTCCTTACCTTCTCTTCCCACCCTGGGAGCTTAATGTTGGTATATCTCCATGGTACCTGTATGTCGTTTTGGATGACAGAGAAAAGAGGATTTTAGTCTTACCTGTGAAATCCTTGTCTCTTAGTCCATATGACATACAGGTACTATGGGGGAGGAGACAGCTCCTCCCAGTAGGCTGGAACATTTCAAGACAAGGACTGGGAGATGGAGCCTTCCCTTCTCCTTATCAGACTACCCTTTAGCCCCGCCTTCCAGTTTAACTTGAGACAAGCTCACTAAATAGGACAGCGAGAAAAGGTAAACTCCTGTGAGCAATAAGGCCCAAGAGGACTCCCACATCCAGCCGAGACCAAGCAAGGTCCCTGTCACTGGGTAGGAGACCTGTATGTCATATGGACTAAGAGAAAAGGATTTAACAGGTAAGACTAAAATCCTCTTTTATAGCATTCCTTTAAATGGAGCCCTAAGAGTCTGTGTGGGCTATGCATGTAGGTAAAACAATACATATTTGTTTGTTTGTTTTTTTACTTGGGGGAATCGGGCTTTTTCAAATAACTGAAAGTTTCACAAATCAACATAAATGTTATTGATATATAGTGTGTGATTTTAGAAAAGAAAGTAATAGGGTACCATAGGGTTGAAACCCTCCTCCTAGAGGGCGGGACACATATTATGGGTGGAGACTCCTTCCTCCTCCTTCAGATGAACCCTCCCCCTGCCTGCAATTACCCATTATACATTTGTCCTGCATTGAAGAAGGAAGGACTACAGACTCTCTTAGTTGTTTTAGGATATTATTTTCCTTATTCAATATGGGGCTGTATAATCCCCCATTAGGTGGGTTACAATTACTGGGCTTCCCTGGAGTGGACTGACCAGTGTATATGTGCTTTGAGGACCATTGCATCCCTGTGGATGGAATTTTGCTGTCAAGTTTTCCCTCCTAGCAGAGTGTCCTGGGGCTATGTTTGCTTCTAGCTACAATGGTAATCTGAAAACAGAAGACTGGTGAGTAATCCTTTGAGTGCCTTGGTCCACCTTTTTTCTAGTCATGTGCCTTTCCATAAAGGGGCATTTTGAGTCTTGTCAGGCTATTGAACTCATTTGGGTATTTTAGTTATCGGTCTGTTATCTATTCAAAGGGCTTTGGAGTAAGGATGGCTGCTTTTTGTTTTGGAACTCTGTACCTTTAGGATGCATACCTGCATTTTGCTTTAGATCACTACCAGTTCACGGCTCTGCTATTTGTCCTGGCTTTTGCTCCTCGCATATTCATCAGGGACATGGGGGACTTAGCGGCCTTCATCCACACCCGGGGTATTTCCATGCCTCCCTACCTGGACGATCTTTTGGTCAAGGCTCCCTCAGAGGAGCTCTTGGCTTGTCATGTTCAGGACTGCCCCTGACCTGGTCCACCATGGGTGGATCTTGAACAAGCTCAAGTCCTCTGCGGTGCCTTCCCAGCACCTGGTGTTCCTGAGGATGAGGTTCGACACCCATCAGAGGAAAACTTTCCTACCAAACGACAAGATTCTTCTTGTGATGCAGGAAGTATCCTAGGCCCTGAAGTGGCTCTTGGCCACGTTCAGGGAGTACATGAGGTTTCTGGGCAGACTGGTGTCAACACTATCTGTACCTTACTCTCAGGTACACACTAGGGGACTTCTGAGATGTTATCCAAGGCAGTTCCAGGAATCCGGAAACATTTGGATCCAGATATCTCTCTCTGGAGGCTAGTCAAGATCTCCAGTGGTGTTTGCACCAGGGCATCCTGGAAACCCTTTGAGATACCAGAGTGGACCCTGGTCACGACTTATGCCAGCCTGAGTGGCTGGGGTGCACTCTTGATGGGGAAGCCAGTGAGGGTTCAGTCGAACAATGCCACGGCTGTGGCATACATCAGTCGTCAAGGGGGCACTCGCAATGTGGTTGCTTGGTTCGAAGTGTGATACATTCTCAGTTGGGCAGAGGCCAATGTTCTGGCCATATCAGCCCTTCACAGTCTCAGTCATCAAGAAGTAGATCAAGGCGAGTGGGAACTCTACCTGGAAGCATTCTACCTGTTTTGTGCAACAGTACTTCTGCCCTAATGTTTTACAAGTAATCCACTAACACGATTTTGAAAGAAGATTTCTCTTCCGAGTTTAACCCACACCCTGTCAATTAGCAGACCTTGTGCACAATACTATACTTGCAGTGACATATATGGAAATAATTCCTCACTTTTTTGAATATTAAGAACATTCACGCTCTATTTTTTTGCACAGTAGTAGTCCTTACTCCATCCTCCACTTGGTAGAGGTGTTTTCAGAATTAATTTAACTATGTGCATAGATAGGGATTTGGATACCTGGTAATACGGTTTGTTTAGAATTCCATAGTACAAACCGTTATTCCGCTATCTATCTCTCACTGTGGAGTTTAAAGGACATGGGACTGGTAGACCGGTATATGGCCACACTGCTCACCATTCTCAGTGTCTCTCTGAATCAGTTTGAGTCGGTAACCAACTTTTTACTTAGGTTTACCTCTGTGCCAGACCAATAAATATTATGTATGACCTTGAATACAACTTATGTTCAATATTTTGCTGTCTTAAGCTTTTTTTAAGTTTTACTAATAAAGTTTAAATTTTAACTTAATATTACATGACAATGACCTTTCTGGCACGCTTCACATACGGGTCAAGACTTTTTGACCGTGAAGGGATATTAGGAGTGCAACATAGAGAATACTTTTGAACACCCTCTTGGCAGGAATCTTTTGGTTTCATTTTAATATGCAACATAAATATCGGGGATTGTGGAAACTCTTTCAAATGGCCTATTTGTTATGGTGACAGTTCCACTGTAAATCTTTATTTTGTGTGTTTGTTGTTTTTGTTCATTATGTCATCTATAGTACACTGGATAATTATTTGATATCAAAGAAGTTTAATTTCTTCTATTTGATTGTTTACCTTGCATTCAGGGAGTTAAAATCCCAGTTTAAATCAGTGGACATTTGGGGGAATTGTCATGTATTATCCTGTGGTGCAGTTGGTTGGCCCCCAAATTTTTCCTCTTTCAGCATACACAGTCCTTAAAGTGATAGAAATGTTTCACAAAAACAGCAGCTCCAATTAATCTTCATAGTATCTGAGCCATAGAGACTGTTATTTCATTACTGTGAGCATTGTACTTCAAAAGTAATTGAATGATAAAGTTTCCCCCTCCCACCCCTTTTACCTAATATAAGCCCCCACTCCTCAGATGTGGAATCCAGTCCATAGACCAGACAGCTCACACCAAGGGTCAATATTCTTACTGTGAGAACAATGAAAACCCTGCCCCCCTTTACAGGTTTTTCAGCTTTTTCCCTTATCTTAATTGAAGATTATCCCTCTCTGCAATTTACCTGGACACTCCCTGCTGCTCTGAGGTGAGCAGTGTTACATCAGTAGAAGGGGCGGAAGGGGGATACATTATCATTCAATTACTCTTGAACTACAACTCAGAATTGAAATAACACTCTCCAAGGCCTAAATACTATGAAGATTAATTAGAGCTGCTTTTATTATGAAACATTACTATCCCTTTAATCTCATGTAGGCTTTTGGCATTAGATTATTCATAGACTTCAATATTCTGAAATCAAATGGACAAAGTCAGTGGCCCCATATGTATGAGAGCACTACAACTCCCATCATCCTTACCCATCTTGCTGAGTGCTGCAACGATGTGGGTGTGTGTTTGAGCCCCTCATTCAACAACTCCAATCAGTAATCATTGGTCTCAAGTACTGAGTGTTCTGCATACAGAGAAGGGGAGAGAAAGCCGTTGCAGTGCTCAGCAAGATGGGTAAGGATGATGGGAGTTGCAGTGCAACCTCATCCCAGTCTTGCTGAGCACTGCTGTGTGAAATTAAATAGCTGGGGAGGAACCAGCTTAGCACGTCTGTGCTTCAGAACAGAGGAGGGGCTGGGTGGGAAAGTACCTGCTGGGAAATACATTTGCTGGGCACACAAGCAGAATGCAGGCAGCAACCCAACGAAGCATATGCAGAGGCAACTGATATCTTCTTGACACAAATGGTATGCTATCTTTCAGTAGGCGACATGAGAATCTCGCACTGTCATGAGATTCTCATGTCACTATTTTTAACATGGCGCATTTTTAACCCCTTCACATCCAATGGAGTGCCCGGACCGTCACGGCTGTCTGGCACTTAAGGACCAGTGACGGTCCTGGCACGTCATGGAATTCAGGGCTGAGCCCTGAATCGGATCATTTAAAAAAAAATGCCCCGTGGTCCTCAAGTGCGTCGTTAAGGGGTTAATGTGTTACGTGGTCACACACTCTTTTGCGAGCAACCTTTTAAAAGGATACCCTCAAATGCTAGAGGTATCCAACAAATTGCTAAGCAACATGTTGGGCACCTCTCTAGCTTTCAAGTGATTACAAAACTCCTTTAAGTTAATGAGAAGGTGAGAATTTTTTTATAAATGATGCAGTTTGCTTGGGAAAAGGGTCAGGGTGGTTCGGAAATGGGAGGCACTGGGTGGGGAAGTAGGAGAAGTGGGTGGAAAATGGGAGGAAAAGGGTGGGAAAGAACAAAAGTAGGCAGAGTTTTGTGAGAAACTCCCACCACCATAGAATCTGTGTCTGCCCCGGTAATGCACTGTAAAAACCAGTGTCTCTGGGGAAAATCCAGACAGTTCCCAGGTATGGTCATTTTACTGCACATGTTTATAGAATGTGAGTTTAGAATGTCCAAGTGGGTGAAATTAGGAAGCAATACAACTGTTGTCATATAACAAAAGTTAAAGGAATGCTAATGCCTCTTATACATTTAAAAAAATGACTTATAGGGAAAGTAACATCACCTAATAATAACCCCCTACTTACCCTATTGGCTCTTATAAATTTTACCCTTGTGCCTTTGTTCAAGTGATAATGTTTTCATTCTGACCTGGCGGTCATGTCCATGGAGGCAGATATGCATACCTGCCAACATTTCAAATTGCCAAAGAGGGACACTTGTGTTTTAGCAGGTGTTGCTGTAGGCGTGGCTGGTGGGTGGGGCATTACCAGTAATTTTTAGGCTATTTCACGACCTATAGACACCTCCTTGTGTAACCTAATAAATTATTTATAACAAGACCAAACTATTTTATTTACACATACTAACTTATAAACACACATAATGATGTTTAATCAAACATTAATGTGAGTTTTATTGCTGTAGAGCAATGTGATGCATTTATACACACACTACATAGTCTGATCTTCTAAAAAGAGGGACATCAGGGTGGGAAAGAGGGACAGAGGGATTTGGGTCTAAAAGAGGGACTGTCCCTCCTAAAGAGGGTCACTTGGGAGGTATGGATATGACAGTTGCTGTCAGTGTATTAGAACTGAAGCATGTAGAGTGCATGAGCTAACATAACTTTTTAACGACCAAAGGGGTGCAGAACAAATTTTGAAACAATGCACTGGATAACGTGTGGTACTTAAAGTGTTAACATTACAGTGTGCAGTATATGGCACTGTGTCCTGCAGTCTTACTAGACACTGTAATGTCTACTTCCATGGAAAATATATCCAGGACTGACTGGTATCATAGGGATCATTAGGATTTTCTGGCCATAGTACAGTAAGGGGAGGGGGTGTTCTTAGGAGATGTTACTTCCCTTTGCATCAGTTCTTCCAAACAGGTTGCCCAAAATTAATCTTCAATTAGTAAAGTATATCATGTCCATAAAAGCAGATAAGATTCTTTGTGGCCAGACTCCAGCAATCCAGACTCCTTACAATGAAATCTTCTTAGGAAGGAAGCTTTTAGTAGAATGAGTTTGGGGTCTTGGTCAAAAAGGAGCATGTCCACATTTATGGACTTGATATCCTGTACTAATAAAAACATGTAGATCTTTTACCTGTCCCCAAAGAGAATGGATTCATAGTGTCCCCTAAGATCTTCTACAAAGAGAGTATATGGGGGTTATTATGAGACGGTGATAATGCTATGACACGGCAGATCTACCCGCATCTATAATATATTGGCTCTTTGCAACTGTGAAATACATTAGGATGAAACCGAAGTTGCTTAATTATGATTTAAGGTATAGCATCTCATAATACGGACAAAAATATTTAATGCAGTTTTATCCTGCAAAGTAAAACAAGGGCACCCCAACTGCTGACATATTTTATTCAAACTTTATTGCAGTTCAGACTTGCAAGTTTGGGTGCAATACTTCGGTAGCCTGAAGATTTAGCTGTTATCAGTGACAAAAGCTTTCCATAGGCTGCAGTAGCAACAATGTCACTAGAAATGTTCAGGCAATGGAAGTAGAACATCCCCTAAAACATGCAAGTCTGATCTGTAATGACCTTTGAATAAAACATCTCAGCAGTGTGAGTGCCTTTATATTAGTCTGTAAGAAAAAAAACTGCACTGTATATTTTTTCCTATATTACAGAAACTATCCCTTTAAAAAAAAACCTGATTTTTTTTTTTAACCCTTTGAGTGCCAGAGGAGTACGCAACGCATTGCGTACCCCTCTGGCAGTCAATGGGTTAATGCTCTGTTTACAATGAAACAGCAACACACATAAGATATTTGCCCCAAATGGTTCAGACACGGCTCGCATATGACTTTTGTATGAAGGAAAAAATTATCACAACAGAAATGCACATCAGATATACTATAATTTAATTTGTTTTTTACCAGAAAACAGGTCTATTAAAGTCTGTCTTTACATAAGTCTATAACCTGTAATGTGGCAATAAAACACACAACAAACAGGAAACAGTGTGGCAATACACAGTGCATTGAACACGAGAACACACAGAAGAAATGTGAGCAATTATGGGGCAAGCAAGCTGCAACTGGAGGAAAAAATACAATGTCCTGTTCATTTAAATGAGGCTTTTAAGCACTTGAATTCTAGATAGGTATCCAACACACTGCTTCACAATGCACTGGAGACTTCCTTAGCAATCAAGAGATTGAAAACACCATTTATATTAGCTGGACATTTTATTTGTCACCTGTGGTGCACCTGGTTTATTCCAGAATTGCACCATTTCTTAATGTGTCACATCTATATGTACTCCTTTATTCATCATATTCTGTGTTGAAGAAAACAGAGGCTTTATATATAGAATGTGATGAATAATGTAGTAGATGATTGGTATCTGGTTCATTATATTGTTTTTCTGGCAGCAGATGTTTTAAAGGAGAATAAACATTTTTATGAAAAAATACTCCTCTTTTAAAAGTTATTACAGCTCAGCAATTAACAGCAGTGCAGAGTGATGTTCCAAATACTTTTTGTTTTTATACAACTCATTTTATGGGATAGCTTGAGGTACTGACTACAGCTCTCCACAGCATGTGCTAGGGACAGCACCACCTGTTGGCAGCAATAGAAAATTGCAGTTCATATGTACATGAGTTTCAGCTGTAATAGTTTTTGATTTCAAAATCTCCCAGCAGTAGGAGTACTGTTATGTTAGACAGAGCCCTTTAACATATATTTCTCCATAAAAAAAGTTACTGATCTTTTTTTCCTGGCACATTATTGAGGCCCTAGGCACTAAAGAAAAAAGAGGAATCATTCTGGAGCAAACCAGAGAAATTATTCAGGGAATTAAAAATTCCAATTGATTTAAGTGGGGCTTTTACTACTAGTGCACAATACAGTAGATACCACTCTAGCATTCAATGGGTTAACAGTCACTTTTAAAGCAAAAGGAATATGTATATCCCCCTTATGGTACAGTTGGTTTGTTCCAGAATTATTTCTCCATCTCTTGCGTATAAGGCCTTTAGGACATATTCCTCAAGCTACAGAGGTGAAATTCTGGAGCAAACCAACTACACCATAGGGGGGCAATGAAAATGCTCACTGATTTACATGGGGCTTTTAACTCTATGAATACTAGAGAGCATTTAGGGGGTTAAACTTTCAAATCCAAGATATGCATGCAAAGCATTGAGATGCAATGGATTGCACACCCCTATGGAATTCAAAGGGTTAACACAGACCTATCTCCCTAAATAAAGTCCCCCTCCCCCAATAATTAGGCATATGGCAATATGCTTAGAAACAGTGCTATTATCGCTCATAGTACCGCATTATGAAGAAATCCTTCTTCTGAGACTCATGGGCAGGCTTCTTGCTTTAGAGGCGCCTGCGCCATCAGTCCCTTCCTGTTACCTTACGGTACCATGAAGGACACCGGGAAGGACAGCGCAGATGTGTCTAAGCCAAGATGTCTGCATGCAAGCTTGGCCGCCAGTCTCAGAAGAAGATTTCTTCATAACGTGGTACTTGTGCACAATAATGGCACTGTTTTTAAGCATATCACCATATGCCTAATTATTGGGGGAGGGACTTTATTTAGGGTGATAATTCCGCTTTAATGAGAATTTTAAAAAATGTTTATTTCAGCTTTATGGGGCAGTTAAAGTGCTCTAGAATCACTCCTATTTATCATGATAAATAAATCCTTAATCTTGTCATATCAATTTTCTCTCACCCTGCCAACATGTTGCACATCACTAAAAGGCAAACAGATATACACTTATTAAATTGTTTCCACCTGCAAAGGGTAACATGCAGCTCTAAAAATATAACTTTCATTGGAACTATCACAAGACAATTTTTTTAACCAAACAATTTGCACACATTCTGGGAATTGTGATTGAATACTGCCAAGTTTAATATAAAAATATAATATTAGAGGAACATTTCATTTTCTGAATGGAGCTTGATCTAAGAAAACTATAAAATAAGTTAAAAAGTTTCCAAATACTTCTAAAAGGTAACAGCTTCGAACATATTTCCTGTAAATCCAAAGTCTCTTTCTATGTTATTTAAGAAAACACCTGTAAGAATATTTCCAACAAGAAACATATATTCTTTCATGTGTCAGTAGCATTAAGATCAGGGGAGCTGTTGTCTCAGTGTGGATTTCCTGAAGTATCCATAGAACGTGAGTTCAGTAGAAGTGCATCAATTCAGTTCCCTTTGTTATGTCATCTAGAGTTCAGGTGTAGCTGATGTATTATTATACTTTCTAGGAAGGAAAAGAAAAGTTTTGTTAAGAAACACACAGTAATGCAGTAACTACATCAACTGTGTGTCAATGTAATCAACAGTAATCAACAGTATGAACAGCTGCATGTGTGCCATTAACCAGGTCTTGCATAGCCCACTTTTCTCAATTTCAGGTTATTGGATTCTATTGGTTACAGCAGAACACTGTGATGCAGCTCTGTTCAAGCCACATGCACATTAACCTGAGATCTTCTGCATTTCCCTGGCGATATTCTTGCACGGAGGGAGGGGGTATAGTGGGACTGTGATAGGAACCATCCTACATCCGTGTCAGTCTTATATTATTAGGAACCATCCTACAGCCATGTCAGTCTTATATTATTTGCTGACACCAGCATGGGTTAGCAAGTAATTGGAGGCTGAAAGGGGAATTGCAACCTCCAATGTCACAGATGTGAAAAATCTGACGGAGGATCCATAGACTGCCATGCAGATAAGGCATGCTACAACATACCTCCCAAGTGTCCCTCTTTAGGAGGGACAGTCCCTCTTTTAGACCCAAATCCCCCTGTCCCTCTTTCCCACCCTGATGTCCCTCTTCCTAGGAGATCAGACTGTGTGGTGTTTATATACATGTATCATACTGCTCTACAGCAATAACATTCACATTATTGTTTGTTTAAACATCATTATATGTGTTTATAAATTGGTCTGTGTAAATAAGACACTTTGGTCTTGTTATAAATAATTTATTAGGTTACACAAGGAGGTGTCAATACGTCATGAAATAGCCAAAAAAAGTACTGATAATGCCCGGCCTACCAGCCACACCCCCTAAAACACAAGTGTCCCTCTTTGGCAATTTGAAATGTTGGGAGGTATGCTACAATTTAGATGCTTTTGCTATGACTGTATTAAAGTTGCAGCATGCTGCAGTGGCTTGTGAAATGTGCTGCACAATTGTTGCATTCATCACCCATGTGAACAGACCCATAGACATCAATTTGTAACAATTACTTCTGACTAACTCAACCTTAGAAATGCTGTTTTTCGTGTATTATTGAGGGGCTGCTCAGAATTCCAAGCCCTTTATACACACTACAACACAATTTCATCTTTCATTTGGTTCTCTTTTACTCCTAATTTCTCTTTCCATACATCATTCCTACTGTCTTTCTACCTATGGCAGAGAGGCTGATGTACTACATACCAGATCGAGGCAAAACAAATGCACTAAAGGAGACAAATAAAACTCCCCACTAACTTAAAGGTGAACTATCACCTTAATTCAAGTTTGCACATTTGAAAACTGAATTAAAAACTGCCTATTTGTCATGTTAACCAAAAGACCAGCAAATATACAGTTCAGGAGATATTCACACTTCTTTCATATGCTAATGTATTCTAGTTGTGGCACCGTACGGCATCAATTACATTTTCGTATGTTAATTAGCTAATCAATTACATCTCCTATGCTAATTAAGCATTTTCATTGACATGTCATGTGTTAATAAAGGTTTCAATTATATTTTATATACTAATGAAGCTTTGTGCAGTACCAGGAAGTGTTTACTTTCACTCTGCCCAGAAATAAAAGTGTGGCTTTTGGTTAAAGTGATAGTAATACTTCATTTTATCTTTATTTTATTTTGTAGGCATTAAAAAAACATGAAGAACGATATAAGTCTTATCTTTCAAACATTTATGGTTTGAGAGATATTCACAAGCAAAGTTTCCCCCTCCCGCCCCTTTTACCTAGTGTAAGCCATCTCTTCTCATATGTAGAATCCAGTCCATAGACCAGACAGATAACAGAAGGGGACAATCTTCTTCCTATTAGAACAATGGAAGCCCTGCCCCCCCCTTGACAAGTTTTTCAGGTTTTTCCCTTATCTTAATTGAAGATTGTCCCTCTCTGCAGTCTATCTGGGCACCTCCCTTCTGATCTGGCTGAACAGTGTTACATCAGTAAAAGGGGTGGGAGGGGGATACTTTGTCATTGAATTACTCTTGAACTACAACTCTGATAGTATTGAAATAATCCTCTCTATGGCTCAAATACTATGAAGATTAATTGGAGCTGCTCTTATTGTGAAACATTACTATCCCTTTAACATGACATATATGCAGTTTTCAAATATGTAAACTTGCATTAAGGTAAAAGTTCCACTTTAAATGGGACTTTTATCCCCATGGATGCTAAAAGATGTTTTGAACACATTGTTTCAAAATGTGCTGGAAACATCTCTAGCAGTTTGTTTATAAATGTATTTATAAACATATAAATGTTTATAAAAATGTATGTAGAAATCAAATATTATAAATATGTTTATGAAAATCTGTTTTGTTCCTTTGCAAAGATAAATCCATTAGAAGACTTGGAATTACACTTTTCTTGTGATCCCTTTGGTAGCACACTATGATAGATATTCACTGCCTCTTCTAGGTCGGACAGGAAATTATAAGTTTCCAGTAAAACGGGCCACTTCATCTTATAGATTTTCCCTTATTATATTAAGTAGGTTCAGGGGCACAGAAGATTTCTAAAGCAGATACCCATATAACTAGGATTGCCAGGATGATTTACTTTTCTTAGATCTGAAGGACAAGAAGATCAAGGTTGTCATAAAATGGAACAGTGAAGTAGCTATTGCAGGTGCCAGACCTGTAGTGTCAGCATCTATAGAAAGGTCAGTTCACATTTGGTTGTCTCAAATAGAGGAATACCTGCAAAGGCAGATTTATAAGTACTTAAAGTACTTGCAGACATAGGGCCTCCATATGCAGAGGACCCCCCTCAAGCCCAAGTACTTTGAAAAACAGTTACATCTGGTCCATTCCCCTTATATTCTTTGGTGCACGGTGAACTCTCTTGTTCCACCTGCCAAAATATATAAATTGCAGCTATGACAGTGTTGGCAGCTGTGCACACACACACTTCTGCTATTGTAATATAATTGTAAAAATCACACCTATGTGGTCCAGTGGTTAATAGACCAAAGTCAGCAGAAAGAGGGATAGGGTCTAATCTTTGTATTAACCCTCTGAGTGCCAGATACATTCCCATTCAGCACTCAAAAGGCTGTAAAATCAGGGAGACTGCTGTGTGAGTTAAAGGGATAGCTCACAGCAATGGACAATCTTCTTACTGTGAAAACAATGAAAATCCTGCCCCTTTTGACAGGTTTTTCTAGTTTTTCCCTTATGCTAATTGAAGATTGTCCCTCTCTGCTATCCACCCGGACACCACCTTGCTGCTCTGAGCTGAGCAGTATTACATCAGTAAAAGGGGCTGGAGGGGGATACATTATCATTCAATTACTTTTGAACTACAACTCTGACAGTATTGAAATAACACTCTCCATGTCCCAAATACTATAAAGATTAATTGGAGCTGCTTTTATTGTGAAACATTACTATTCCTTTAATCTAATCCCTTGGATTGTAGAAACATCCCAACGCGTTGGTTTGTGTGTTGTCCCACCTAATTTGTTTTCATATGCACTAGAAAGTGGAAATTTTCCCATCTGCATGTGCAACACACTAATAACATAAAATAATATCCTGTTTTGAAAAATAATAATGTTGGAAGGTATGTTATCACAATCCTACAACTGATTGTGACTCACCAACAGAAAGCAGAGTATCAAGAATAGGGCTGTACTCAGGGCCCCATGGACATAAGTGATAGGCAGAATGCCTGTATTTGTGGGAGGGGCTGCAAGCCCTTAAATAGCGGGCCGCAGCCTCTCCCACGGGACGCATCGTCAGTTGTGCTTCATGCCGGCAGTCAGCTAGTCACTTCCGGTTCACGTTCGTCACTTCCGGTTTGCGATCTCTCCCTGCCGCGTCTCATACACCAAACTTTGTAGGAGCATCTTGTCCTCCCTCTCAGCAGTGCCCGGTCATCGGGACAAGCCTCATAGCTCCACACTACAACATTATTGCATCCGATCGCCAGCTGCAATAATACCACGTCGTCAAGTCGATCATGCACAAGCCCCATACCATCCACTCGGAGGATCTTATGGGCAGCGGTATACTGGAGTTACAGCGCTCCCCACTAACCACTTACCCTGGCTCCCATAGTAAGCCTCGTTTCCCATGAACCTTAGGACGCTCCCGGCCATTCCACACATCTGAACGCAAGTAATATGTCATTTTCTATTTATTACTACAGTATTCATGGCACTTACACAGTTCTATATTTTGTATAGCATACATCATGCAATCCCAGGCTACCACTGTCCTGCAATGCCACGATAGTCATTTAATGCTTTCTATTCATCATGTTCCTCTCAAGTTTCACCACCTCTAAGTATACCCAATCAGTGGCATACTTACCCCTAGCATCCCCTACAACCAAGAAACTGTAAATCGTGGGTATAACAGTCCCACTCTCCACCCATCCCACGCACCTTCATCACTCTTCTCCACAACACCACACCACACTACCCTCCCACTTGGTCCACACAAATGCTATTGTAAGTCAAACACTTATAAGAATATAATTGCTGTTCCACTTTCCAAACCATACACATTTCCATTTTAACCACAAGCTTATCTATATATATGTTAAACTTCATGATCCAGTAACTCCTCAGGTCAGAAACAGTTGTCTATCTCTGCACACTCGCTACAGTGTAACCACGTCCTGTTACCAAAACTGCGTTTACGTATTCAGCCATGCCATACATACCAACGCAACATTCTTATACAACATTCTTATGGTAGCAACAACCGGTTACATCATACTGTACGTCCCAATACTACATCCCATTGTAACCAGCATCCTACTACACCATACTGCATGTACCATACACATTTCCATTTTAACCAGCGTCCAGTCGCACATACAGTATGTTCCATACAACATTCCTATAGTAACAATGTCCAGTTACACCATAATGTATATACCAATACAACATTCCTATCGTAGCAACGTCCAGTTACATCATATTACAATTATGTACAATTCAACATTCCCCTTATAACCAGCATCCAATAACACCATACTGAACATACCATTTCAGCATTCCCATTGTAACCAGCATCAGTTGCAACATACTGTATGTAACACTGCACCATTATATTAAACATCCAGTCACTCCATACCGTATGTACCAATACAACATTTCTATTGTAACCTACATCCAGTTACTTCAAAATATTACGTATCAATATAACATTTCTACGGAAACCAAAGTCCAGTCACGTCATACTGTAGTACCAAGACAACATTCCTATTGTAACCACATTCAGCTATACTATACTGTATGTATCAATACAACATTACATTCTAACCAGCAACCAATTACACCAGAAGCACCAATACAACATTCCATAATAACCAACGTCCAGTTACCCCATACTGTATGTACCATACAACATTCCTATCGTTACTACGTCCAAGTACCATACACATTTCCATTGTAACCAGCTTCCAATACGCCATACTGTAGGTACCATTTCAACTTTTCTACCATAGCAGCATAAGTTACTCAATATCGTAAGTACCAATACAAATTCCTATCTTAACCAGTGTCCAGTCTCCCCATACTGTATGGACCACTACATCATTCCTATCCTAACAAACGTCTAGTCACATCATACTGTATGTACCAATCCAACATTTCAATAGTAACCTACGTCCACTTACATAATACCGTAGGTATCAATATAACAATTCCATCGAAACCAACGTCCAGTCACATCATACTGTATTCCTATTGTAACATACATTCAGTTACACCATACAGCACGTATCAATACAACATTCCATCGTATCCAACGTCCAGTTACTCCATAACGCAAGCACCAATTCAACATTCCATAATAACCAACGTCCAGTTAACCCATACCGTACCATACAACATTTCTGTTATAACAACATCCTGATACATTATACTGAATGTACCATACAACATTCCCATTCGTAACCAGCATCCAATTACACCATTCTATAAGTTCCATTTCAACTTTTCCATGGTAACCAGCATCAGTTACACATACTGCATGTATCAATACAACATTCCTATTTTCACCAACGAACAGTTACCATACTGTATGTACATATACAACATTCTCATTCTAACAGACGTCCAGTTACACCTTATCGCATGTTCCAATACAACATTCCTATCGTAACCACCTTCCAGTCACTCCTTACTGATGTAGCACTACATCATTCCTATTGTAAACAACGTCCAGTTATTCCATAACGAATGTACCACTACAACATTCATTGTAACCAAAGTCAGTATACTATACTGCGTACACCAGTACACATTTCATTATACATACCTTTAGGCACTCCATATCATAGGTACCTATACTACATTCCCATTGTAATCAATGCCAGTTATCCCATACGGTACATACTAAATACAGCATTCCCATTGTAACAACATCCAGTCACACCATACCGTATGTGCCTCTACAACATTCCTATAGTACAACATCCAGTTATACCTTACTGATGTACTATTACTACATTCCTACTAGAACCATGTCCAGTTACATCATACTGTAGGTAGCATACAACATTCCTATAGTTACAATGTTCAGTCACAGCATACCGCCAATACCGCACCATAACGTAGATACTATACTACATTCCCATCGCAACCTATGCCCATTTACACCATACCGTATGTACCGATACAACATCGGTACCCTCTCTTTCCATCCCCTCAGCATAAGCAGGTCTCTCCTCAGGCAGAATTTAGCCCTTATAAGGTAGCTCCATACCCTTCCTCTTCACATTCTATACCATTCTACCATCTATACCACTACAACATTCCTATCATACCAACGTCCAGTTACACCATTCAGTATGTACCATTGCAACATTCCTATTGTACTAACGTCCAGCTATTCCATAACGTTTGTACCACTACTGCATTACATCGTAATAAGTCCAGTATACCATATGGTACGCAACAGTATAACCTTCCATTATACATATGTCTTGTTACTCCATATCGCAGGTTCCAATACAACATTCATTATACAAACATCCACTCACTCCATACTGTACATACCTATACAACATTATTATGGTACGGCATACGCTTGGTCTATACTGATGTACACTACTACATTCCTATTTAACCATAAGCATTTACACCAAAATATAAGTATCGATACATCCCCGCAGTCACCGAGCCTCTCACTTAAATCGCCATCTCCTGCTAGAGATGTGGGTACTAACTGTTATCACCAACACTTCCAGTTACACCTCACCGTATGTTTCATGCACATTCCTATCGTAACAATGTACAGTTACTATACTGTATGTACATGTACAACATTCCCATCGTAACAAACACCAATCACACCTTACTGTATGTGTTGATACAACTTCGGTACCTCTCTCTTCACATCCCCTCAGCAGAAGCAGGTCCTTCCCTAGGTAGAATATTAACCCTAACTGAGGTAGCTCCACACCCTACTTCTTCTCAGAGGTCATGCCTAAATCTGATAGAGGCTCACCTCTTCGCAGAGGCCGGAGGTGCCAGAGGCTGAAGCTCCCCAGGTAGTTACCTCACATCTTTAAGAAGTAAAACTCTCAGTCAGACACCTCACCTCTAGCTGAGGCCGTAGGTCCCACAGACAGATACCTCACCTCTTCGCAGAGGCTGGAGGTGCCACAGACGGATACCTCACCTCTTCGCAGAGGCCGGAGGTGCCACAGACGGATACCTCACCTCTTCGCAGAGGCCGGAGGTGCCACAGACGGATACCTCACCTCTTCGCAGAGGCCGGAGG
This sequence comes from Rhinophrynus dorsalis, assembly GCA_037306005.1. NCBI lineage: Eukaryota > Metazoa > Chordata > Amphibia > Anura > Rhinophrynidae > Rhinophrynus > Rhinophrynus dorsalis. The sequence continues at coordinate 326,767,218 of CM074720.1, read as the reverse complement.
TGCCACAGACGGATACCTCACCTCTTCGCAGAGGCCGGAGGTCCCACAGTTAGATACCTCACCTCTTCGCAGAGGCCGAAGGTCCCACAGATAGATACCTCACCTCTTCGCAGAGGCTGGAGGTCCCACAGACAGATACCTCACCTCTTCGCAGAGGCCGGAGGTCCCACAGACAGATACCTCACCTCTTCACAGAGGCCGGAGGTCCCACAGACAGATACCTCACCTCTTCGCAGAGGCCGGAGGTCCCACAGACAGATACCTCACCTCTTCGCAGAGGCCGGAGGTCCCACAGACAGATACCTCACCTCTTCGCAGAGGCCGGAGGTCCCACAGACAGATACCTCACCTCTTCGCAGAGGCCGGAGGTCCCACAGACAGATACCTCACCTCTTCGCAGAGGCCTGAGGTCCCACAGACAGATACCTCACCTCACCGCAGAGGCCGGAGGTTCACACTTCAATCCTTACCTCACCGCAGAGGCTGAAGGATCACACTTCAATCCTTACCTCACCGCAGAGGATTACACTTCAATGCTTACCTCACGGCAGGGGCTGAAGGTTAGCACTTCAATCCTTGCTCCCGGCAGCGGCTGAAGGAAGTGAACTCTAATCCTTAATTTTTGCAGAATTACTCTATAAATATTACCTCCTCTCAGAGGCCGAAGCAATCACACTCCCATTCTTACCTCTTCACAGAGGCAGGAAGGATACACTTTAATCCTTACTTCCTCATTAAAGTCCAGGTCACACTCCATCTACCCTCGATCAATACAGCCACTCAGACTTATGCATATGGTCAAACTCCCAACTTTTAACGGCCGGTCCCTATTCCTCTTCCCCTACCATATAGCCCGCAGTCTATATAGACAGCAGAAGGAGCAGGGCTCCTCAGCATTCGTAGCACCCAATGGTCTACAGTACATGGCCACAGGAAGTACTAATGCTTTTATCCTCTTCTGTCTTACAGCTTTGGCAGTATTTAAGCTTTCGCAATCTATTCTTGCAACAACTCACTTCGTCAGTAACATCACCATCATTGGTAAGGCCATCTAGGCTGCCCATTCTATTCCCAGAAACATTAAATATTCACTACATCTCCAGGCACATATTCAGAGGCGTCTATGATTTACTCACACAAGTCGTTTTCAGCTACATAGTATTAAGACAGCCTTATGCCTTGCCTTTTTGGCATCTCTATCCGGGCGGGTTTTCCTGTCGCACTAGATCAATAGGATTTATGAGTCAGAACTAACTCACCCGCCGCTCTGATCAGTTCACTCTATTACACTCCAAACGATAAGTCTTAAGCCAGTCACTTACCGTCTTTAATTTCTATGTCCATCAATGCCATACAGTCATTAAACTCGCCTCACTGCTGCATTATCAACAACATCTAGATAATAGTTCACTGCTTACAGGCCACTCGGTATATCCACGTTCATGAATCCAAAACATACTATCCTGTCAGGTTAGGCTACATTCCATAGTACCCAAGTCATTCTTTGGGCAGTATAATAGCCACAGGAGTGCCCGCTCATACAATACAACTCAGTAGATGGCAATCTACATGCCTCAATAGATTCATCCCAATCCAGATACTAGATCGACAGAACACATACTAACCTAGTTAATAACATGTCATCTTTACGCAGGCTTCTATAGCTATATCAGTCAGTCTCTTTTGCCTCTTTACAGGTCACCTTCGTCGCCTCATCCCCTGAAGCTTACGATAGCTCAGGGGGGCAGCAACCCTCCATAATATCATACTCTGGAAGCCCTGACCACAAGTGATAGGCAGAATGCCTGTATTTGTGGGAGGGGCTGCAAGCCCTTAAATAGCGGGCCGCAGCCTCTCCCACGGGACGCATCGTCAGTTGTGCCCCCCCACCAACACCCTTTCTTTAAAGGACTTATTAAGGTGGGCCTCTTTACAGGTCACCTTCGGCGCCTCATCCCCTGAAGCTTACGATAGCTCAGGGGGGCAGCAACCCTCCATAATATCATACTCTGGAAGCCCTGACCACAAGTGATAGGCAGAATGCCTGTATTTGTGGGAGGGGCTGCAAGCCCTTAAATAGCGGGCCGCAGCCTCTCCCACGGGACGCATCGTCAGTTGTGCCCCCCCACCAACACCCTTTCTTTAAAGGACTTATTAAGGTGGGCCTCTTTACAGGTCACCTTCGTTGCCTCATCCCCTGAAGCTTACGATAGCTCAGGGGGGCAGCAACCCTCCATAATATCATACTCTGGAAGCCCTGACCACAAGTCCAACTTCTATCAAGTTGTCTGTTGACACTTGTACAAAATCCATTAACATTTCAATTAGAATGTCAGTCCTGTCTTTTGCATCTTTTTAAATGTTGTGTGATGAGAAGGGCCTTCCCCAAAGGAAAACGTAACTTTAGAAAAAAAAAAACTTTTCAAGTCTCCAGGACCCAAAAGCAAGGACTAGTGTTTCTTCATGTGCTCCATGGATAGGTAATCCAGTGGGGAACACAGAGGAAGAATCTAATGGGAAATAAAGGCATACTCCCGCTGAAAAGCTTTTATGAAGTAACAGGCAAGTTACCAGCTTTTTTCACTACCTGGGAAGCAATTACAGTAGATATTTGGGTTCTGTATACCATCTCTTCACGATTATGGATCATCTAGTTTTCCCAAGTATCCTTCCTCAAAGTTCAGTCACATTGTTTCCAACATCTCCAGAAAGCAGGATATCTTTCAGAGATTTAATGAAAAATGTTAGCTCTGTTGGTATATTGTGCTCTCTCAACACCAAGGCCGTATGTTCAAAAGAGAATTTGAAGAATTTTTGGACAAACCAATTGCACCATGGGGGAAAAATAAATTTCCATAAATTCTCAACAATGAGTTGTAGACCTCTGTAGCATTCAAGTGGTTCCCCATTTAAATCAAAGAGATTTCTTGTTCTCCTCTTTTGTGCAGTTGGTTTGTCCCAGAATTCTTCCACTTTTCTTTGAACATACTGCCCCAAGAACAGGTAAGGACACTTATTCAACCCTCTTTACAATTTCCATTCTCACTGGGGGAAGGTATTCTGTCTGGTTATTGATTTACTGATTGTCAGTCTTTTCACTGTTTCATTCCATTGCAAGAATCAATTACCCCTAAAGTCTTGTATCCTGAGGATTTCATGTCACTATGTATCCCCAGAACGCCTATCTTCATGTCCCCATACATCATCTTCGAGAGTCTTTCCCCCCCAAAAGTGGTCTCCATTTCGATTTTGCAGCCATTTCCTTTGAAATGTCTACCATTCCAAGGATACTTACACAGGTTAGTTAGTGATTGTTTATGCAGATCTCAGAGAGAAATAGGTGACCCTTTTATCCCTACATAGATGGGTAGCTGTTCAAAATCTCAGCATAGTTCTACAGCAACACTTTGTAACACTTCAAAATTTAGGGTAGGTCATAAGTGCTCAAAAGAGCCGCATCCTAGGTTTAACTTTTGATTTTACCCATACGCGGTAAAGGGTTTCATTCTCCTTAACAGTAAATGAAGATTTCTTAAGAGATGAATAAAAAATCAAACTGTTTCAAAGGAGATTTCACTTCTAGTGAAATTTAGTGTGGTAGGAAATTTCACTGCACCAGAGGATAGGACTGGGGTGACATGAAAAGCCTCTGAGGGCCATACGAAGCCCCTGTGGCACTCGTTGCCCACCACTGCTGTAGATGCTACAAATATGTACTGTCGACTGGACAGTACATATAAGAGCCCTTCAAGATAATGTGCTCAGGATCTGGGACAGATAAGAGTCTCTAGACACATTAAAGTGCCTTTTGATGTCATAATGTCCATGAAATCATGGAGAAATGAGGAGAACATCATAATATGCATGAAAGCACGGGTTGTGAAATTATTCCCTTCAATTAACATTTTAAGGCCTTCGGCCCCCAGAAGACACTACGATGACTGACAAATTCACTACTACAGCTCCGTTGGCCTTAGCTTCTAACATCAGTGGCTGCGCTTCAGGGAATGCACTGCAGCATATATCTGTAGTGCATGTCAGCAGATAATCACCACCAGGTTTGGACTTTGATGCCAGCAAGCCCTATATGCCTGCCCCATAACGTGTGCAAGGAATTTGAGTTAAATTGCCATTTTCTCAATGACACATTTAATACATAGCATTAAGATGTAGAAGAAAGGATTCCCCAACTGCCCATAGACTACAGCATTGTACTAACTTTGGCACAAGCTTTGTTAATGGTCAGAATTTTGGCATGCATAGCTTAGTAAATTGACTTTAGACAGGTATAGGGTCTAAAACTAATTCACAGCACCTGATTTAGTGTGTAATGTCATTGTGCATTCAGTTCACCAAGGGGCATTCAAACTTCCTTCAGTTTCTTGTTATGTGGAGAGCTCTTAATTGTTTCAAAATCACTTGTCACACAGACCCCTGTCAGACAACAAGATAGCTGTTCCCTACGTGAACAAATGGGGGTAGAAAAGAAGTTAACAAATGTAAAACCTGGCCAGAAAAATATGTCTGTGGGTGGAAATAAATCTTCCGGCTCTAAAGGCAACCCACATAGAAGGGAGCTTACATTTCCAGGCCGATTATCTCTGAGATACAAGCCTTTCTATAGTTAATGAGCAAGTGGGGAATTCTAGAAACAGAATTCATGTCCAACATAAAGATCACAAATGTCCTTTACTCATAGTTTATCAGAGGGAGGCAGCTGACGCAATGTTCCAGGACTTGCAGTTCAATCTGGCTTCTGTGTTCTGCCTGTCCTTTCATTTTCCAAGATGCTAAAGAAACTAACATGGAAAACATTCTCCTGATTTTTCTATCTTCCTACTATTCAGCAAGAGCCTGTTTCTCCATTTTCCATAGACTTTCTGTTATAAGGTGACATCAGACTTATCAATATTCCCAATCTGCTACCTAAAGGAGAAAGGATTTGTTAACTGAAAAAGGGAATTTACAGGTAAGGATGAATTTTCTTTTTTTTTTTGAGTAAAATTTTAAGTTGCTTATTTTTGGACACTGACCATCTAAGTGTTTCATAATACAGAACTAACACTGATGAACTGTCTTTCCTAAGGCAACAAGGAGCTTACATGGAATCATCCGTTAAATATCAGTGCCAGTGCTCTTTGAATCGGTACATTTAATCACAAAATGACTCTTTCACATATCTTACGCTAAATATTTATTTGCGCAGGGATATCAAATGTTACTCCTTGTTTCTTAGACAATAAAGTAAAACATGATACTACTGAATCTACTATTTGTCTGCAGCTTCCATTAATTGAAATCACTCATCAAAGAATGATTACATCATGATTCAATTAGTCAGGCAGTAGAAACTGGTAATCTATGATCCGCAGAACATGAGAGAACATTTTCTATCATTTTCATGAGACTGCCACAACACAAAAAAACATACAAAAGCTGAGGCTGCTATACTAAGGAAAATGGAACAATTCTGTGGCAAACCAACTGCACCAAAAGATTAAAGGGATAGTAATGGTTAATTTTAAGTTGATTTAATATTGTAGACATTAAAAAAAGATTAACAATGATGCAAGTCTTATCTCTCAAACCTTTATGGTTTGAGAGCTATAACTTGCTAAAGTTACCTTTTCCTGGCTGTTTTACTCAAGTCTGCCATCTAGCTGACAGCTGCAGATTCCAGTCATTTGATCAGACAGAGGCTCTTCAGCAGAGGTGAAATCACGCTATTTAGAAATAAATACTTAAATGGAACGGGCCACAAAGTGTGCTTGCAAACCAGGCACACTTTGTAGACCGTTCCAAATTCAGTATTTATCTTTAGGTATCGTTATATTGGCGCTGCTGAAGAGCCACATCTGGTCAAGTGACCAGAATCTGCTTCTGACAGCTTTACAGCTCGTCAAGCAGAAAGGGGAGGGACCAGAGAACTTTATTTTCCTGTATATCTCAAACCATAATGCTTTGAGAGATACGAATAAGTGCAAGTACTCTCTTTTAATTGTATCTACCATATAGTTAATACTTTTTTTCTGACATTACTATCCCTTTAAGTACATATTTCCAGTGATTTAAATTGGACATTTAACACCTTGAATGCTAGAGATGATTTGCCCTAGAAGTGCTCATATTCTACTTATTGCATCTTTCACTTCAAGGTATTAAATATCAGTGGGAGTTTTGGGGAGTCTTTATTTGTCCCTTATGGTGGAGTTGGTTTGTCCCAGTATTACTGCAGTTCTGCTTAGTGAATCAACCTCACTGCCTCTGAGATATAGTCCAGTTATATTGTTTAGTAAATGATGTAGCACCCGGGAGAACTGTCATTCAACATCACATTAAGAGCAGTTACATGAAAGTATTTCAATGTGTGCTTCTGCAGTGGACAGAATATCTGCACTAAGGTGTGATAAAGAGGTGATAAAATGGAGAAGACTTCTCCAGTGATAAAACCTCTCCAATTCGTATGTTTTTCTATGGAGCCTATGCAGAAGTCATCTCCACTTTATCACCTCTTCATTACACCTTAGTACATCTCCCCCAGGTGTTCTCTGTTGTAGATTCTGATATATATACTCAACTTCATATGGAACAGAGGTGATATTCGGTTAAATAACCAACCCCTTGCACAATAAAGAGGTCTCCAAAGCACTGCAAAGTATTGTGTTCAAGACTTCTCCATCCATCCAAGGAGTAGAAGATGAAGGATGGCACTTCCCCAGTTCTCACAGAATATCTCTGGCTTTGAATGTCTTGGCCAATATCATCAAGCAAGTTACAACAAGAAAATCATACGCACACCTACAGACTTCTAACCAATTTTTAAGACAGTAATATATTTAGAAATCTGAGCATGTAAGTTAATCCATGTGAGTTTTCCCCAACAAAATGACAGGGAGGCAAGTAAAGCTGTATTGCTACTAAATTCATTCTAGTATGGGGCAAACACTGGATTTCCAGAGAGGGGTATGTACCCTTTTAAAGCTGTTTTCACTTTGGCGAAAACAGTGATAAAAGTGAATCTCTCTGTGCCAAGTCAGACAAATAAGGCAGATGCAGGATGGCAGTAATGGGATTACCCTCCAGAAATTGCAGGATAGAAAGTATAGTGTAGAATGTTCCTTGTTTCGATAAGCATAGAGTGCCACAAACATGTTCTCACACAGGGTACTGTAGTGGGCACAGTTGGGGTTGATGGCATGCTGACTAGCAGGGCGTTCACAGTAATAGACCACCTCACTGGTATCACTAGCCTTAATATGTTCAACAGTAGTGACATCATTCAATAAATGTATTTGACCACACCTCATACAAGTATGTAATTACACTAGCTAGAATTCGTGTTGTGTAATTCTGCCTGCAAAGGCCATTGCAGCTGCTTGTGCATAGATCAGGAGTGGACAACCAGTGGACATGCATTCCTATGGGAGCAAACTAAAGGTAATAATATAGTGTAATATTTCTAATTATAAAAAAAAATTAAAGTGCTCATGAAGGTAAGCATTGCACTCGCAAACATACATTGGATATGTGTCCATCAGTTATTATCTCCACCCCAACATCTCTTTAATAACATGGGAAAAACACCCAAACTTGAAGGATGCAAGAAAAGAGAAAATCGATCATAAAACAGGGTAGCCAGCCATGGTCCTCAAGATATACCAACAGTGCATGTTTTCAATACATCCTTGCTCGAGCACAGGTGGATCAGTTAAAATGACTGAGTCACTGATAATCCATCTGTGAAAAAACACTCATATCCTGAAAATGTGCACTGTAGGTACTTCTTGTGTCCAGGATTGGCTACCCATGTTCTGAATTAATATGTATAAGAGAAAAGATTGCACTCAAAGATTGTCATAGGATAAAAAGCCTTACATTTTATTCTTGTAGGCAATAATAGTTCAGTCTGGTTCCACTGATTCAGTCCTGGTGTCTGCCACAGATTTTCTCTTGATTCTCCAAACACGTCTGGAATGTAACCAATGCATGTCAGACGTTTTGGTCACTACCCAGAAGTGTTTTGCCAGATAAGTCTAACTTTTTCAAAGGGCTTTCAGAAAGAATCTCAAAATTATTTTAAAGGTAGTAAAACCTCCTCCTTAACTAAGAAAAATCAGGAAAAGATCAGCAATTAACCAAAAACATTTAAAAACATATTTGGCGAAAAGAAAATGTAATCAACAAAGAATAAAAATAAAAAATCCATTTAATAAAAATTCCATTTATAATATATACTTTTTTTTAATTTATAAAAAAAATGGAAATATATATGGAGATTTACCTTGAAGATCCACATTATATCTTTTTAGTTTAAACTAAATCCTACGTTCAAATCAACCTTAAGATGTGGCTTGTCCTACAAGTAATGTAGATCCAAAATGGTTCTCTTAACAGTAATATTTTTCAGATAGCCCCTCCTCTCCAGTTCAAAGCTACTTTTCTATACTCACAAGCAAAAACTTTTTTATATCAAAAAGTTGCAATGCTAAGGTATGAAATGTTTAATGCTCTTTATATTCCCAACATGCGCCAATATACATGTCTTTAACATTAAAAACTAGGACAACACCACATCTTAATGTTTATGTGGACATAGAAGTTTATTTAAAGCACAAATATCACCCTAAATAAAGCCCCCCAATAATTAGCCATATAGCAATAAGCTTACAAATAGTACTATTATTCAGCATAAGGACAGTGTTATTCAGAAATCCTGCTTCTTCTGATACAGACACTGAGCATCAGCGCAGGCATCTTGGCTTAGAGTTATCCGTCCCGGTCTCCTGTAGGTGGTGTTACATGGTACCTTAAGGTAACAGAAGGGACTGACGGAGCAGGAGTGCAGATGCCTCTAAAAAGAAGCCTGGCCATCAGTCCCAGAACAAGTAGATTTCTGAATGACGCGTAAACTATTTTATAAGCTTATAACTCTATGGTTAATCTTGAGAGACTTTTTGTACATGCCCTTTGAAGTATCTGACAAGACTCCTCATGAGAGTGATCAAGGTGTCTGATGTAGGATGGTGCAGTTACAGACAGATGCCAGGGACCGAATTAGTGGATCCAGACTGAGCGTAGCCTGAAGGACAGCAACCCAAAGGGAGACAGAAAGCTGGGACTATTATTATCTATGAGAATAAAATGTAAGGTTTTTTATTTTTTTTGTTGGTCTGTCAATGCAATATTTTCTCTTATACAGATTGTTTTAGAAGCTATTACCTTATGGTTGTTTCTTTTTCTTTGCATCATTCTGGTTTGGAAGCTTTTCCCATGTTAATGAAGAGATGATGAGGTGGAGATATTACCTGATGGGCACATATCCAGTTTATGTTTGTGAGTGCAATATTTACCTTGATGAGCATTTAATTTTTTTATAATTTGTAATATCATACTATATAGTTACTTTTTTTTTGCTGCCCTACGATTTGTACATTTTCCTATTGAAATCAGAGAAGCATTTCTAAGGGCCATATGTTCAAAGAAGTAGCGAAATAGCTTTTGTCGGTTTTAATGACTTTTCAAAGTACAGTGTCGCTGGGATCATTAATATTTTCAGACAGTGTCGGTTGTGATTGGAAATATGTCATTTGTCCTGACTGAAATTGTCGTATGTAACAACAAAAAAAGTCTTAACGACAAAAATGTCTTAAAAAAATGTCTTAACAAACTACAAAAATGTCTTAACTAAAGACAAAAATTCTCACATTCAGAACACCTTCCCTCCACTTTTTTCTCAACGTACAAATTTTGTGTTTTGAAAGACATTTTTTTGTCCTTAGTTATGACAAATTTTCTTTTCCTCTGTACGACACTGGAGAATAGTTTAGCCCCGCCCCTTTGCCCATCAATTCTGGAGTTGTGTCCAACACAACGGACATTACTAGTTTTTTGTCGTATACGCTATAGAAAATATGTTGTTCATGCATTCAATTACTTATTTTTGTCTTTCATACGACAAGTTTTTGTCATTATCCCTTTGAACATACGGCCCTAAGAGTTGAAGCAGTAAAAAAAGGAAGAATCTTATTTTTTCTTTTATACACAAAATACTTGGTCATTTCTTTCTTTTTTTTTTTCTGGTGTTTTGACATGCATTCCTACCCAGATTTTGTCATCTGGGAATTGTGGGAGATTTAGTCTAACAACAGATGAAGGGAGGGACACAAGTTCCATATACATAACAATGGCAAACATTTCTAGTTATTGGGAAGCTAAAACTGTCTCTCCCTTCTCTGAGCAGCTGGAAAACCCTCGTTGTGTACCTTTACTGGTAGGTCACTCTAAAATTTATTTACGTTCAGTGTAAGTACATCTTTGTACATAAGATGCAGGTTTTTATTGGCTAATTTAGCTTCAGTTTCCTGCTAAATTTTTAGATATTCATCAGATAATACATTATAATATTTTGAAATATAACTAAAGAGCAACTAAAAAAGAAAATGCTAAATAAAATTAATTATAAAATCAACACTTCTAATGCAAAACAAACTATCATCTGGATTCCATTATAGCTGATACTTGTTTTATTGCCACATAGCTGCATAGACACATGAATATGAGAGATAAACAGTAATATAATATGCATTGGAATTCAGCCTGTATTATTACTTTTACTGTAAACTTGGTGGCTGCATTACTGGTCCACGCTTCCACTAGATTAGTTACATTTAGATCAATTAAGTTCTCTAGTTTTAGCTGGTTAAAATTCATTACTGTTTACAAGTAATCACAAATGCAAGAAGCCAAACCATATTTTACTTTAGCATTTTCCAAGTATTTCAGAAGGTGGCAGTATTTACAAAGAAACCTCAGTTCCAGTTCAACAATTTCCATTTAGTTTCAAGCTGATATAAATACAAGTATGCATACAATTAAAACTGTATAGAAGACAACAGAAAAAAACACTGAAATACGCATTTAAACCAATATTTCTCAAGCAGTGAATAAAGTTCCCTAGTTAATTTTTTTCTTCTACTTCTTTAATATGGGGTGATATCCACCCCAGTGGGTCAGTACTGCATGAACATGAATGAGGATCCTTCTCTCTCTCTCTCTCTCCAATACTAATGGAAATGCTTTACAGACATCTCTGGACTTTAAGGGTCTCCTATCTCCCTTATTGTCTTAGTATGGAGGAAGTTCAAGGGACTGGCAAGGGGGCCAGCCCACTGAATCAGCCAATAATACATGACACTCCTGCCACTGCTCCCTTGAGGAGCCATGCGTTGCCCACGCCTCTGGTTCTTAAGGGGTTAAGGACCAGAGGGGTGCTTTGCAATGTGTTGAATACTCTTCCAGCAACTGTCATGTCCACTTCCATCAACATGACATCCAGGAATGTTATCTCTTGAAAAATGGCAACATTCATTGGGGCCATTAGGATTTTCTGGCCATAGTAAAATAAATGGGGGGGTATTATTAGGAGTTATTCCCCTAATGTTTTATAGTACAGTTTCATTACTTCATACTTTTGGGGGGTGTTTACTTCATTTTTTAACCCATCAGATGACAGAGATGTCTCTAGCACCCAAGGGGTTAAACTTATTGTTCACTGCTGAAAAGACCTCCAGCTCATCAGTCTACAGGCCTATCAAGCAGTATGAATATACATATGTGATTCAGCACTAAAATAGGTGCAGGAGCTGATTGTTGTTTGCTGAAACTGCCTAATGCTTATGTACTAAGCTATTTACAAACACATTTGCCCCTTTATTCTGGTTGTGCCAAGTGGTGAGTAGTGGTGGAACCTATGGGTGTTTCAAGGTATACTGGCCCCATGCATCTTTTTAAAACCTCGAAAGACTGCACATCCCATTGGTCCTTAAAGGCTAAACATAAACAATTAAGGTGCAGATGACATCTTTGTTCAAATCAGTACATCTTCTCGTGCCTGCTCTAGGGATAGGGAGGTGAACCCTGTCCTCAGCCCCCAATGGTGCAGGTTTTCCAGACTTCTTCACATGAATACAGATAACTCAATTAGTGGTCCATCATTCTGAAGGATCTGCCTGAGGTCCTGACATTCACTTGTGTTTAATTGAGGAGATCCTGGAAACATGCAGTAATGGGGGGTCCTGAGGACATTTTTGAGTGCCCCTGTTCTACAGAAGTGATTGGTACATACTCTAATTAAAATCTTAAAGGAATAAACTTTTTTAATGAAAAATTATATATTTTTTTCATTAATAAAATTTACACCTTTAAGAATTTAATAAGAGTAAAACAAGGGTACTTCTGCTGCTGGGTTCTTTTATCCAAACATACTTATATTTCAATTATTTTGTTTAATTCTACTCCAGTTTTCTTTACTGGTCACCAGGTGGTGCTGTTGCTCTCAGTTATTATAGAGAGCTATAGTCAATGACTCAAGTTCTCACAGAGAATGCATTATAAAAAATATCTTTTGGACACCAGTTGGTGCTATTGTTAACAAATAGATTCAAAAATAAGTTTGAACTGCTATGTTTGAATGAAAAAAAATTCTCAGTACTGAGAGTTCCCTTGTTTTGCTGAACAAGAAAAGCATTATAAAAAAACGTTTTTCATAATAAATATAACACTTTTCTTTAATTCTGGCAGAGTTTTGGGTGCTACTATGCCCTAAAACATGCGTGCACATAATGAAAATAAATGTACAGCTGCTTAATTTTCAAGCAAACGTATAATCACTGAAAATGGGCTTAGCTGGTGGATTTGTACTTTATCCTCATTGAATCCTAAATTAGTATATAGGAACTTTTATGTGAACGAATCAGGGATGCACTGGAAGATTCGTACATCCCCCCCCTTTGAATTATAAATTAGCATATAACTAAGAAAGAATCAGAGAGATTGCTTTTAATGGTAGCAGAAACACCTGCACATACCCCTGAGTTTAGCCTCAGCCCTTCCCCCCTCCGAGGGAGGTAGAGCTACTGCCTGAAGATTTCTTCAGTTCTATTTTCATAGACTGACTCTCGCCACGTGACTCATATTTTGACAGATTTCCTGCTCCTGGGACGGCCATGATTGGCTTTACTGCCTTCATACCTTTAGCCATGGGAATGCGGGTGGGTGTGTGGCGTTGGGATGACCCATCCTGTGATATCTATGGAGAAGAGTAAAAACATTAGTTGAAGAATTCCGTTGTGGTTTTCATACTTATATACTACATTTCTATGCTGGTAAATTAGGAAACACTTCTTCATAGGTCAGCTCAGGGCTGGGCAATGTGAGGCCCTCCATCTTTTGCCAGGCTACAACTCCTATCATACCCTACCAGCTATTGGCAATGGCTGGAGGGCCTACACTGCCCATCTCTGCATTAGATACAAGATATGAGTGTCTTGATATGGATTTTAAGAACTGTGTAATTATGAAAAAGAATGAACTAAGTGTTTAAGTCATATAAGTGTTATTTATATCTATGGACATCTATATGTATGATAAGAGCCAAAGAATCCCTGATGTGGTGGTAACTGACTAAGCAAACATCATTTGGTATACTGGCAAGTTTGGAAAACACATGGGGCCCTATGCACGAAGGCAAATGCAAATCAGTTCTGAGGCAAACTGTATGTGCTATAGGGAATAAAAATATCTCTAAATTCCAACTGATTTCAGTGAGGCTATTAACATATTGAATTGCTCCAGCAATGTACTAGGAATCTTTTTGTGTGTGTAGAAGCCCTATCTAGATCAATGGTAATTTTTATTTGTTCCTAATGGTGAAGTTGGTTTGCCCTGTGTTGCGTCACTTTTGTCATTGTGCATATGGTCCATGAGCCGCATTGCTATTGAATGCAGAGTACGAACACACCAGTAATCAGCAGTCTTTACTGACATCCTTATTATACTTCCAATTGGTCATTCTGATTGAAATATGATGCAGCTGTCACAGAGAAGGTAGAGGGTAGTGGTTATCAGCAATATTTATCTTTTCAGCAGTTGGTCTACAACACCCCTCATTCACAGATGGAGATTACTGGAGTTGTGATCCACTAACAGATGAATAGCCTCATGCTGCCTAAGACAGAAAAGGCAAAATGGGTGGAGACAGAAATGGGTGGGGCAGTGATGGATTGAAGGAAGAACAAAGATTTGGATCATGAATTGTAAAGGAGATGATGGAATTAGAGGGTGGTAGTGATGGTGGGAGAAAAACAATATGTGAGAGAGATGGTGGGGAATAAAACAGTGGGAGTAATGGAGGGGAACTGACAGTGGGAAAGATGGTGGGAAAACAGTGGGAGTGACAAGGGAAAAGCTGGACAATAAGCGGGAGAGATGTTGGGGAAACAGTTGGACATGATGAAAGAAAACAGTGAGCAATGGTGGGGAAACAGTGGAAGTGATGAGTGAAAACAAGAGAGTGAGAGAGATGGTGGGAACCTCAGTATAAAGCTAATCGTAGCTTGCTGTAATGTTAGGAGCCATTCACAGCACACTGAAGGGAAGCGTGAATGCGCACCCTGGGGCAGCTGAGAGGGAGGTGGGAGGAGAATGAAATAGTGCTGGGAAGTCCTGAGAGCTGTGCCAAAGATACACAGTGCCGTAGAATGCGGAAGTGCCTGGCTTGGGCATCAAAGATCTTACAAAGTATGTAAAAATAAAAAATAAGAAGCACGTTTCTAATACTACATTTTCTGAGGAGAAAGTTCCTTTTAAGCCCATGGTCCATGCATCCATCAATGGACTAAGAGAAAAGGATTTATCAGTACATAAAAAATCCCCTTTTCTCGGTGGCACAATATAGCACTTTATGCTGATTAATTTATATACTGGGCCAATATTTCAACACATTGTAATTTTATTGAACTAGTTGAAGAGCCTGTTACATGGGCCACAGTGCCATTTCCAGCTGCTCGTGGGGCAGTCATGCACAGTAGAGACTGCCCACGCCGCTGCTGATACAGTAACAGCCGGTCACGGTGCAGTCATGCTCAGTAGAGACTGCCCACGCCGCGGCTGATACAGAGCTGGATGCTCCTTCGGAGCTCCCTGCTCTGTATCAGCCTCGTCACAGGCAATCTCTACTGCGCATGACTGCAGCACGCGCAGCAGTCTGTACTGTGCATTACTGCGGTGTTTCACACGTTTTAGCGAATTATTGTATAGGAAGTGGACAGTGCCTACACACTGGGGGCATTTCTAATAGCACAGTGAGTGGTAATTCTGACCTCATATAAAACTAATTAGCAAACTGTGCAGGGAGTTAGCACAAACTGCCACACTGTGACACAAAAAAACATAAAGGATTTTTTTAATTATATCAAAAGATGGCTAATGACACAGAGGCATATTCTTTTAAAAAAATATAATGTGACAGTCAACAGTGTTATAAACCTCGATGACTGCAGTATTTAACTCTTTGATTACCAGAGGGATTAGCAATGCATTGCAAAGCAATGCGTTTCATACCCCCTGGCAATCAAAATGTTAAGATTTGTAGATATTCTTAATGTTGGGGCATGCACTAAAAGGACACTATGATATGGTGAATCATGGAAATGTTTATTTCTCCCCTTTGATGTAATTGGTTTACCCCAGAACTATACTCACTGAGGTGACAGGGAGGACTATTTCTGCTTTGCATTACATGTATGTTTGCTCTAAATGATCTGAAAATAACTGAATGTATTGCTGTGCACAAGTCTACTCACCATTGATTGGGTTCCACGAGTAGAAGAGGTTGAGGCTGGCGTAATTGTTATGGAACTAGTTACTTTATTGGTTGTAGGCCTGGCAGACACATTTGTCTTGGGAGATCTTAGTACAGTGCCAGTTGTAACTTCCTTGTTTTCTGTCCCAACGTGCAAAGGCCTAACAGTTATTACAGGTGTTGTTCCCTCTGCAGAAGTGCCAGGATTTCTTTTAAACTGGGAACCTAAGTGGATATGAATTTTATTGTCTTCGGTTGTTATAATGTTTGCATTAGAGTTGAATTTCCTAATTGGAGTTGGCACTGTTTGTTTCTCGGGAGTAACTTTAAAAACAGCACGACCCATGGTCATGTCCTGCGAATCTGGTGAGACAGATATTTCAGATGGTGCTGCAGAGGTTGATACAGTGAGAATCTGAACTGGAGATGTTGGCCTGTCATTAAAAGCAGGTCTGCCACTTTCTGAAGACTTTTCCCTTGAGAATGTAGTTATAGTGACAGGAGACATGGCTCTTTCTGGGGATACGGGGCTGTCAGGACCTTTTGATTTCTGTGTCATAATTCCAGGAGAAGGAATAATTGTAATCCGTGGTTTTTGATTCCCTAATGTAGGTATCAATGTTGTGCTTGAAAAAAAGTCCTCAGAGGGTGGGCTAGTTATTTCCAAGGTAGCTGTGCTGTTCTCATGGTCTGGTGTTACTCGTATATGAAGAGGCTGACCCTGTTTTGGTGAAAAAAAAACTTCCCCGGGACGCCCTAAGCTAGTATTTGGATGAACTGCTCTTTCAGGTGTTACTGGTGTGCCATTTTCTCTCTTTTTCATCCAAGGGATCCAGGATTTTCTTATGTTCAGCTCATTTGCTGCAGGTGGATACCTTTCCAAAACAGGTGACCTTTCTGTTGGCTTTTTAAGTCCTACTTGGCGTAAGTTACTCATTATATGGTTCTCTTCTTGGAAGGATTTCCTTATGAACACTGCTGGGGTTTCTTCTTCAATCATCTCATTATTTATTACATCTGTTTGGATGCCTGTAGAAGTGACTGGCACATCAACCATTCTTCTGCCATTCATGCTTGGCCTTATAGCACGGCTATATCGCTTTGAAAGCTCAAGCTCTTTTGTCAGATTTAATACATCTTGACCCATATTTTTATTTTTATTTTCTTCTTCTATAAACCTTTTCTGAAGAACTGAGTAGTCTACTTGAAGCTGTGAAAGCTGGTCTTCTTTGTTCATCATGTCATGTACTTTCTCTTTAAGAGCTTGCACCTCTGCTCTCAAGTCTCTGTTTCTACCTTCCTCAAGTCGGATTCTATGTCGAAGCTCAGCCTCCTGGCTTGCAACTTCTCCCTTTTCAATAGCTTTATTTTTAGTAATCTGGTTTTTCAGTTCTTCCAGCTGTAGAGAGAGGACATTAGCTCTGTCTTGTTCAGTCCGATATTTACGTTCTAACTGATCATACTCATCTTCTGTCTTCATCAAGTCTCCTTCAACCACTTCCAGCTGTTGAAGGCGATTCCTAAGCCTTTCAATCTCTAAAATCAATTCTTTTGTCTTGTTATCTTCCTGGTGTAGGGGTTCCAAACTTTTTCTTGCTCTGTTTCGAGCTGCTTCTTTTTCTGACACTTCCATATTCTCCACTCTTTTCATTAGCAGATCTACTCTGCAACTTAATTCACAGTTCTTTTCTTGTTCACTTCTCAAGATGCTGATGGACTCATCTCGGTCTTTTGTCAGGATATACACTTTTTCTTCCATCTCTGATTTAAGCTTTAAAAGTTTTTTACTTTCATCTATCAGTTTTTCTGTTACTTCCATAACTTTTCCTTGTTCAACTTTCAGGTTCTTGTTTAGTTCATCAACTTTCCCTTCTTCCTGCTTTATCTTCTCCATCATAATTTTTCTTTCATCAACAAGCATTACAGTAAAAGACTTCAGCTTTGTAAGGTCATCTTTTAAATTGTGCTCTGCTTTCTCTAGTCTGACTTCCACTGATTCAAGTTCTTTAACTCGAGTCTTTACCAGTTCAACTTCCTTTAGCAAATCTCTAGTTTGTGCTTTTTCTTTCTCCAGCTTAACAGTGAGCTGGGAACATTCAGATTTACTTTTTGTAAAAGCTTCTTCTAACTTTTCCAATTCTGACATTCTTTTTTGCAGTTTCTCCACCTCCAGCTTCAGCTCCCTGCTGTGATGTTCTTCTTCCTTGAGTTTCTTCTGTAGCTCCTTACACTGTGATTCAGTCTTTGTTATCTCTTCATCCTTGCCTTCCATTTCTAACACTCGTTTGCGTAGGTTTTCTACTTCTGCCATTAAGCTGGAACTTCCACATTCTCCTTTAGATATTTTTTCTCTCAACTCTTTCAGTTCTTCATCAGCCTTTTGTAGGTCCCGATTTGTTTCTTCTAGCTCTTCGATTTTACGATTGAGCCCTACCACCTTTAGTCGAAGCTGTCTGTTATTGGACTCCTGATTGGCTAATTTGGTAGTCATTTCTTCATGCTCTTGACAATATTTGGAGATTTTGTGCTCAAGGTCCACTTCCAGTTTATTAAGCTTTTGTTGGTCCTCGCTGGCTTTACAGCATACAGCTTTCAGCTTGGACTCTGCTTCTTTAAGTTCTTGTGTAAGGTCTTGTATCCTTTGGCTTTGTTGACCAAGCTGTTCAATATGCATTTGTCTCTCGTCCACAAGCATTAGTGCAAAAGATTTAAGCTTTACCAGTTCATCTCTGACTTTATTGAGTCGTTTGTTATATTCTTTATCTTTGCGTGCCTGATAAGCTTTCTCCTGTTCAAGAAGTTTTTTTAACCTGTAAAATTACAAAAAAAAGTATAGTTATACTCATTTTAGTTTTATTGAAATGGTTGTAGAAAATACTGTGAAAGTGATGCATGCAGTAAGGGTCACAAGTTAAATTGTATGCGTGTGTGGGGGGGAGGGGGTCAATGCTAACTTCTTAAAATGGAACAGTCCCTTGAAAAAAAACATTTGTCTCTTAATTAACAAGAAAATGTTAACTGTACATTGTTTATTTTAATGCGCCATTACTTTAATTTTAGCTTTTATACATTGAAAAGTATGGTAATGTTTCACATAAAAAGCAGCTCCGATTAATCTTCATAGTGTTTGGGGTGTGGAGAACTTTATTTCAATACTGTCTGAGTTGTAGTTCAAGAGTAATTGAATGATAAAGTATCCCCTCTCCCCACCTTCTACTGATGTAACACTGCTCAGCTCAGAGCAGCAAGACCGTCCGGATGGATTGCAGAGAGGGACAATCTTCTGTCAGCATTAGGAAAACCTGAAGTTGTCCCTTGCTGAGATCTTTCTGGTCAATAGATCAGATTCTACATCTGAGGGGAGGTGGTAAAAAGGGCGGAAGGGGACACTTTATCATTCAATTACTCTTGAACTACAACTCTGGCCCAAATAATATGAACATTAACTGGAGCTGCTTAATTTAGAAACATTACTATCACTTTAACTTTGGATGACTTCTGTTTGTGTTATAGAGTCTGACGTGGTGGATTCTTTAGCATACCATGTTGGTTGAATGTACATTTTCAAAATAAAGGTTTAATGGAAACAAAAAGTATATATATATATATATATATATATATATATATATATATATATATATTAGCAATGTGGGACGGCGCTGCCCGTCCGGCTATATAGGGAATTAGTGCACATACACATGGATGCAAGACAAACACACACACACAGAGACACACACGCAAAAGCACTCATACACACATACATGCAATGCACAACATGCAGAAACATAGAGTTTTATACAGACATGCAACACACACAGTGAGGAACACACAGGCACACACAGAGACACACACACACAGACAATGAGTCATAAAGGGGTGACTTATGAGTCATTGTAATGAGTTTGTGTTTGTACTTATGCCACCACTGTGGCATTCATTCATGTAGTTGAAATGCATGTGGTAATTGCACATACTATGGTGGAAGGTGGATCGTGCTGGCTTCCGGGGTTTGAGTGTGAGTGAGACTATGGTGGAAGGTGGATCATGCTGGCTCCTGGGGTGTGAGTGTGAGTGAGACTATGGTGGAAGGTGGATCGTGCTGACTCCTGGGGTGTGAGTGTGAGTGAGACTATGGTGGAAGATGGATCATGCTGGCTTCTGGGGTGTGAGCGAGTGTGAGTAAGTATGAGTGAGTGCGAGAGTGAGTGAGTGCGAGAGTGAGTGATTGCGTGTGATTGTGTGTGAGTGATTGTGTGTGAGTGAGAGTGTGAGTGAGGGTGTGAGTGAGGGTGTGAAAGTGAGTGTGGGTAAGAGTGTGGGTGAGGGTGTGAGAGTGTGAGTTAGAGTGTGTGAGTGAGGGTGAGTGACAGTGTGAGTGAGTGTGTGAGTGAGGGAGTGAGGGAGAGTGAGGGTGTGAGTGAGAGTGAGTGAGGGTGTGAGTAAGAGTGTGAGGAGTGAGTGAGGGTGTGAGTGAGGGTGTGAGTGAGGGTGTGAGTTTGAGTGAGGGTGTGAATGTGAGGGTGTGAGTGAGTGTGGGTGAGGGTGTGAGTGAGAGTGTGTGTGATTGTATGAGTGTGTGTGTGTGTGTGTGTGTGTGTGTCTGATGTGTTTGTGTCTGTGGTGTAGGAGCGAGTGGCAGCCATTTTGTTTTGAATCACCCAATAGGAGTTGTGTCTCCTAATGAGACATAAATTATGTAATGAGGCATTCTGTTCAACGTGTGTTTGTTTTCTGAGGATACATAAATTATGTTCTGTGTGTGAGGTACCATAAATTATGCAATGAGGCTTATTCTTTTATATATATATATATATATATATATATATATATATATATATATATAGATAGATATATAACACAACTCTCATTGGGTGATTCAATGGGGAAGTTACTGCTCCCATTGGGTGCATGATTATCATACAGGGAGTTGGCCCACCCCCTCCAGCCCACCCACCACTATCCAAGTGACTGAAAAAACAAAATGGCTGCCACTCGTTCCTACACCACAGACACAAACACATCAGACACACACACACACTCATACAATCACACCCTCACTCACACCCTCACTCACACACTCACTCACTCCCTCAATCACACACTCACACCCTCACTCACACCCTCACTCACACTCACACCCTCACTCACACCCTCACTCACTCACACCCTCAATCACACCCTCACTCACACCCTCACTCACACTCTCAATCACACTCACACCCTCACTCTCACCCTAACTCACACCCTCAATCACACACTCACACCCTCACTCACACTCTCACTCACACCCTCACTCACACTTTCTCTCACACCCTCACTCACACTCTCTCACTCCCTCACTCACACCCTCACTCACTCACACCCTCACTCACTCTCACCCTCACTCACACACACCCTCACTCACACTGTCCCTCACACCCTCACTCACACACACTCTCACTCACACCCTCACCCACATTCACTCTCACACCCTCACTCACACTGTCACACCCTCACTCACACTCTCACTCACACCATCACTCACACAATCTCACTCACACACAATCACTCACACGCACACTCACTCTCGCACTCACTCTCGCACTCACTCACACTTACACCCCTGGAGCCAGCACGATCCACCTTCCACCATAGTCTCACTCACACTCACACCCCAGGAGTCAGCACGATCCACCTTCCACCATAGTCTCACTCACACTCACACCCCGGGAGCCAGCATGATCCACCTTCCACCATAGTCTCACTCACACTCACACCCAGGAAGCCAGAACGATCCACCTTCCACCATAGTATGTGCAGTTACCACATGCATTTCAACTACATGAATGAATGCCACAGTGGAGGCATAAGTACAAACACAAACTCACAATGACACATAAGTCACCCCCTTATGACTCACTTCTGTGTGTGTGTGTGTCTCCGTGTGTGCCTGCGTGTTCCTCACTGTGTGTGTTGCATGTCTGTATCACACTGTGTGTGTCTGCATGTTGTGCATTGCATGTATGTGTGTATGAGTGTGCCACTCTTTATGCATCTCAGTGCATGCGTGTGCATCTCTGTGTGTGTGTTTGTCTTGCATCCCTGTGTGCATTAATTCCTTTATAGCTGGACGGGCAGCGCCGTCCCACATTGCTAGTATATATATATATTTAATTAGTCAATTAAGTAATTAAGTGAGCAGATGAGAAGTAGCTGACCCCTGAGAGTAAACTCACACAACTTTCAGTCAAATAATGAGTGGTAGTGTTCTATATTAAAGGAGAATTAACACCTCCTAATAAAAAACCCTTAGTAACTTTACTATGGTAGGGAAATGCTAATGCCCCTTATGAACTTTCCTTTTAATACTTAAATCAACATCTGCAATAATTTCTGGATGACATGTCCATGGAGTCTGACATGACAGCTGCTATCAGGACCACAGGGCTGCAAACTCTGCTCACTGCACATGGTAATTAACTCTAGAAGGACCAGAGAGAAATGTTTTGCGCTTCTCTCATGTATTGACCCTTTGAGTGCCAGAGGTGTGTGCAACTCCTTGCAAAGCAAAGGGTTCAAGGATTAAATAGGCAATTACCTGTTTCAGTTTGAAAAAACTGCAGAAACAATCTTTGTCTGCCTCCATGGATATGATATGCAATACTGATTGAGGGCACAAGGGCAACATTCAAAGGAACCTTTAGTATTTTTTTTTTGCAATAATAATGTAAGTAGGGGTTATTAGAAGGAGGTGTTATTTCTCCTTTAAAATTTTATTTTTTCTTAGAGTAACTGGCTTTTTTGGAGCATTTGAGTGCCAAATTGTAGAACGCAAACATTAAGCCCAAGAATACAGCCACATACTGATAAATAATCAAAGTGAAATCCCCCCATAAATAAACAAATTGGAGAAAGGCACATATCTAGTGACATCCTCATAAAGATACTACAGCTGTTTAAATCCCACCATGCAAAGTAAAACAAGTCAAGTTACACAGGACTTAAATACAGCTCAGAAAAATGTCTACACACCAGAAAAATAATTTACATGTGTTTGTACTTGTTCACTGGGCAATCTGTAAAAGAAAAGGAAAAAAAAACTGAAACCGCAAAAGGTGACCAGTTCATAAGAGTAGAAGCCTGCAATCCAGAACGATTGCTGAAGAGACTCTGTAGATAGTGTTGCCACCCAGCCGGTATTTTACCAGCAGGCCGGTAAAAAATTGCCTTCTGTCCAATGTTAAGTCTATGGAGGGAATGCCATGGCCGGTATTTTTTTTAAGAAAAGGTGGCAACCCTATCTGTAGAGGACCGGCTTTGTATCAAGTGAGGCACCGAAACACAACAAATGCTAGTGCAAAATTCAAACAAATGTGCTGGAGAAGAAGTAAGGAAGCATTAAGGAAGACGGACGTAGTCTCCATAATTGTAAAGTAGTAAAGTGAGGGACTGCAAGTTTGCATATAGACATTTGACACTATGTTGTAGTGTAATATGCAGATGTTCTAAACATAAATATGGAACCCTGGTTGTTATGAATATTAGCTGCCCACTCAATAATCAGCCTTTCCAGTGATCAGTGTTTTTATTTATAAAGATAACTTTCTATTCCTGGTCTCAGTATTATCTTTTAATGTATGATATTAACACAAGTATGGCTATTTAACACTATTACATTCCAAATCTTGGTGTACTGTAGATTAAAGGTGTGGATTCATTGGCATGTTGTGAACAAGGGTTGGACTTTTTATTCTAAATTACCATTTTGTAGATTTATTTAGGATCAATCATTTTCACAACTATTTTTAATTATTTTTCATCAGAACATATTTTTTTTTTATATATCGGTGTTTAATTTTGATTGGAAGAGTTTGATCTAGCATTAGGTTCTCCATACCTCCAACTCATTCTTCTATTTAGGATATTTGTTTGACAAATATATTGGTTATTTTTTTATATTTTTATATATTTTTCATATTTTTGACATTTTTTTTATTCTTTGATGGTAAATGAGTTTGAGATACAGGGTTGTATTGTTTGATACACATTATATCTAGATATATTATATTTAGTATTATTGCAATATATATGTTACAGCTGTCATGGTAATATACTATGTACGGTCACGGTTATTAGAGCAATATTTGGGATTTATCAATGGCATATTTTCCTTATGGTAGATCTGACGTGACTAATGATCATCCCCGCATATTAATATATACATATTTGCAATTTCTCAAAATACATTTTTGTATGTTCTTGTAGCTGTCACTAAAAGGTTATATAGTGCACAATTACAATTTTATTTATGGTTTATACATGTGTACATTTTTCAATATTATGCACATGGATGCATGACATAAATGCTAATTAAAAAATGCAATGTTTTTAACTTAATTGTTAATTTTATATATGGCTTATGGTTGAGGTCTAAGTTGACAGGAATAAGATTTGCCTTGTCGTTAGAATATTTATTACTAGTTGAAGAGCCAGTGTACATGGGCCACAGTGCCACCCAGGAATGGCCGCGGTGCAGTCATGCACAGTAGAGACTGCCCACGCCTGATATGGAGCGGGCCGCTCCATTATCAGCCATGGCACGGGCAGTCTGTACTGCGCATGACTGCAGCGTGCACAGTTGTCTCTACTGTGCATAACGGCTTCTGACAAACACACACTTAGAGAATTATTATATAGGATTTCTGTGCAAACCTCCCAATTAGCTACTCAAACGCCAAATTATTTATACAATTCATAAATATGTTGCAGGAAACTTATGGCTGCATGCAAAAAGCTAATTCTGGCAGAAACCAAATGCATCAAAAGGGAGAAAAAATGCCCTCTAGTATAAATGGGGCTAAAAGACAAATTTCAGTCAATGGGAGTATTTGGGATTGTTCTTTTAATCACTTCCTATGACGTAGATGGTTTGCCCCTTATTGCTGTTTGCCTTTGTGCATTGGAACTTAAATTGTTAAATGATTCTACTGACAGTCTAGGGAACTGAATGACTATCTGTGCAGTAATGTTATCCCATTGTGATCCATTAGATTAGAGTGGGAACGACACTGGGTTAGTAATTACAGCTTGATCCCATGCATCCAAGTATTCATGCACTCTTCTATGTGTGCCCCAGAAAGACCAGGCTATCAGCTGCAGTATAACCTGGCTTCACTTCTTACTGCTGTTCCAATAGTATGACGTAAGGAGTAGGGATGGGCGAAAAGTCAAAAAACTTTCATGCTGAAAATTTTGCGGAAAAACAGTTTACTACCCTTTTCTCAAAAATTCCCGCCATAGAAAATACATAAAAATTTCCATCTTTTCGCCACTGCTATTTCCGGCGAAAACGTTGCCATTTTTTTTAACTATATTTTCTATGACTACAAGATTTCCCGCCACACTATTACTTCATCTGAGGGCTGAAGTGAAGAAATAAACAGCTGAAAGTAAAAGTTGTGAGTCGTACAGCAACACATGCCTTGAAAAAATTGTTAGCTGGCTGTATACCTTTGTCCTTTGCCCACAACACTAGCCTCCTACTTGTGTAACACTGGCACAGCTATCCTTGAAAAATAACTGTGGCTTGTGATATTCCAGGAGAATGCAACACATGACATCAGTTCTTTAAAGACTCTTTTTTTCCAACAAAAGAAAAGGGCAGCATGCCAACATTTTAGCAAGTTCACTATTCCACAGGCATACTTTTTTATTATTTTTGAGCAGGTTTTGACTTCTTCCTAAGAATTTATTAAGTGTGGGATGGCAATAAATAATGGAAGAACTGTGTAACTTTATTGCTTTAACAACACTACTTGTGGAGGAGTGGCGGTAGGCACTATATGACTTTTGTCATCTCCCAAAATAAACTCCTCTTCAGAAGCAGAAAATCTTGGTACACACTTTGACACATCAATAGCACTTCTATCAAGTACCCCAGAGCCCTGGGAACTTTAGGAGTACTTCTGCTACTTCTACTCTCCCAGTCAGACTTGTGGTTGTGCTTCAGGAGGGATATCATTGAGGCGGTGTCTAGGTGTGAGCCTGCTTTCCCCCTGCTCACATGCTTCTTAGACAGACAACAGATAGCAACATGCTTAGCTTTTGGATTGTGAGTGAAGTATCTCCATACTGTGGACTTCACAGACTGTGGGATTCCTGAGGGGCTGCTACTACTACTGCTGTGGCTAGATGTTGTTACAATTGTACTACTACTAGAGTCTCAGGTGCTGTACTTCCAACAGCAGCAGAGGTACTCATCATAGCTAGGGTTGTAGATGTTGATTACTTGTGTTGTTGCTGCTGGTTACTCAGCACAGTGTGTGTGTGACTAAGTGGGACTTGGACTTGGAAACAGTGATGATCCTGATGATGACTGACAGGATGATTGTGTATTTTTGGGCATTTTGCTTGTCCAGGGTCAGACTTTCCAGTTGTTTTCTCGGCCAGTTTATAAACAGACACAGTGCCCCTTTTCATTGGTGGAAGACTGAGCTATTGCCTTTCTGCTAACTTTCTGGTCATGTCATTTGTATCTGAAGAAGAGGAGGATGATGGAGGAATATATTCAAGATATACATCATCATCAGTAATTAGTTCATCCTCAACATCACCTGCAGCTTGTTCCCTACTACTCTTATATTCTTGGTGGCATTTAGTGGTCTCATACAATTTTTTACTTTTCTCCTTTGAGGAATTTTCACAACATTCGTTACTACTTTCAGGACAGGTGTTTTTGTGCTTGTTTGTCAGATTCAGCATTTAGTTGAACTGCTACTTTTTGCACTATGCCTTATTTAAAAAAATGATGTGTTATACAAATAAATATGACATCAAAATAAAGCCCCAATTAACCAGTAAAAATAGTATATAACTTGTGTTGGTGTACTAAATGAATCAGAGGGGAAATATGGTTGAACAATGACATACTAAAAAAAGGCCATAATTGCTCTTGTCCCCTAGTGTAAAAAAG
Organism: Rhinophrynus dorsalis; assembly: GCA_037306005.1. Taxonomy (NCBI): domain Eukaryota; kingdom Metazoa; phylum Chordata; class Amphibia; order Anura; family Rhinophrynidae; genus Rhinophrynus; species Rhinophrynus dorsalis. The sequence continues at coordinate 326,740,627 of CM074720.1, read as the reverse complement.
CATTTGTTACGAAGTGGTCAAGGAGATATATAAATAGGCAACATTACTATATAAACAGAGCATTACAGCAATAGATAAACTGTAAATACACCATGGGCCGTAAGTTCAAAGGGACAACAACATACATTTTTTGTATGAACAACATAAATAAGCAATGTCCGTTGTGTACGACACAACTCCAGAATTGCCGGGCAAAGGGCGGGGCAAGGGCGGGGCTAAACTATTCTCCATTGTCTTACACAGGAAAAGAAAATTTGTTGTAACTAACGACAAAAAAAAGTCTTGCAAAAGACAAAATTTGTACATTAAGAAAAAATTGGAGGGAATGTGAAGTTCTTAATGTGAGAATTTTTGTCTATAGTTAAGACATTTTTGTCGTTATTTAAGTCATTTTTTGTCGTTAGGTAAGACATTTTTTATCTTTACACACGACAATTTCAGTCAGGACAAACGACATATTTCCAATCACAACCGACACTCTCTGAAAATATTAATGAGCCCAACAACACAGTACTTTGAATAGTTGTTACAAACGACAAAAGCTATTTTGCTACTTCTTTGAACATATGGCCCCATGCTCCATAAACCAGAAATTTGTGTGTGCCTCATGTAGTGGCATTGGAATTATTTTAGCCACGCCCTTAACCCTCATGGCCAGCTGCCTGATTGTGCTTAACCTCTTAACCCCTTCGCGTCCTGTGATGTACCCGGACCGTCACGCTGGTCCGGCACTTAAGGACCAGTGACGGTCCTGGTACGTCACATACTTTTACTCACTGCGCTCCTGCAGGCTCCAAGACTGAAACGATCTCTCTCAGTCCCTCGTTCGACATGCCAGAACACGTGATCAGTCATGTTGGACGGCACGTCGAACTCGCCTATCTGGTCCTTAAAGGACCAGACACCCCGGGACCGCTGGTCCTTAAGGGGTTAAGGACCGGTTATGTGCCAGGACTGTCACGTTTTTTTTCCCCTTAAGGACTGGTTATGGTCCTGGCACGTCGTGTACTTTTTACTTACAAAATTGACCTCTCAAGACTGGAGCTGTCTCTCATACCCCCTCTTGGCATGCTGATACACGAACAGGTCACGTGTGCCAACGTGTCGGCACAGATCAAAGCGGCCCTTAAGGGAAGGTAATTTCCCTGGGCCGCTGATCATAAAGGGGTTAAAGGAAAATCTGTACTTGCATATTGCTAATTTAACCCTCTTAAGGACTAGAGAAGAGTACAGCTCATTGCTTCCCATTAATGCATACCCTTCTGGTCCCCAATGGGTTAACCCTTTAAGTGCCAGAGAGGTATCCAATGCATTGCAACATACTGTGTTGGATACCTCTCGGGCACTCAAAGGTTTAAGCAAGATGCTGTCAAGGTGTATTAGGGCAAATATTTTGCTGTGATTATAGAACATCTTTGCTTCAACTAAGACAACACAACTTTAACCCCTGGATACCTCCTGGTACTCAAAGGGTTAATTTTAGAAATCTAAGCACTTCATTTGGAATGCAAAAGATTAGCAATTTTGGAGCAAACCGGCTGCATCATTGAGGCGGAATAAACACTCCCATTGATTTAAAAGGGACTTTTAACCCTTTTAATGTTCGAGAAGTCCCCAAAACACAAAATCAAAATCCTTTGCAGGGTACAAGGGATTTGAGGAATTTATACTTGTCCAGTTGATTTTCTCCAGAATTGCTCAACTATTGCTTTCTGAATAAGACCATAAAAGGCCACTTGATACCATGCTAAGAAAATTGTATCCAAAGACAAATGATACATTGTACTTTAGATATTTATCAATAGATTGTACTCACTCATTTGTGACCTCACAAATACTTAATTTAACTAGGTGATTGGCAGTTAAGGACCATGGGGCATTTTTTTTTTTTCGGATCAGATTCAGGGGTGCAGGGACCCCTGAACTCCATGACGTGCCAAGAAAGGCACTGGTCCTTAAAGGGATAGTAATACTTGCAAATTACTAATCCCCATATTGTAGCTTTGTTAAAAAGAAACTTATTGCCCCCAGTGTCATCTCTCAAACCCTTATGGTTTGAGAGATGATAGCGCTCAAAGTTCCCCCCTCCCTCCCCCTTCCCTGACTGAACGCTGAAAGCTGACTGCAGGGATATCCGGTATTACTTGCATCAGGCGGCTCTGCAGCATTGCCGAGATCGCGTTTATAAAAAATAAATCTTTCTCTAAAATGGTCTTCTACATGTGCTTGAAAGAATTATTTTTTATAAATGCGATCTCGACTCAGCTGCAGAGCCACCTGATGCACATATGACTGTCATACGACAGCTTACCCTGAAGTCAGAGTTCAATCAGGGAAGGGGGAGGGAGGGGGAACTTTGAGCTCTATCATCTCTCAAACCATAAGGGTTTGAGAGATGACACTGGGGGCAATACATTTCTTTTTAACAAAGCTACAATATGGGGATTAGTAATTTGCAAGTATTACTATCCCTTTAAGTGCAGGACCGTCACGTTACAGTCCTGGCACATCATTGGTCCTTATAGGGTTAAATACACTACTTCCGTGCACCAGCTTCCTGCTGGTATATTTGTGATTTCCCTGATTAACCCCTTAATGACCAGCTGTGAGCCATGTAGCTAGCAATTAAGGACCATGGAGCATTTTTTTTACTGCATCTGATTCGGGAGTCACCAAGCATTATGCAGCCATGTGGGGTCACTAGAGTTCCATGACATGCCAGAAACATCACTGTTCCCTGAGTGCAGGACTGCCATGACGGTCCTTGCACATCATTAGTCCTTAAGGGGTTAAGCACAGGTGAGTCAGTCAAAATTAATGAGTCACTGATTAACTCACCTGTGTGTGTAATCAGGGAAATCCTTACATCCTGACCTGTTGGTGGCCCTTGAGGACTGAACTTGGACAGCCCTGTTGTACAGTATACGTGCACATGCAAAGTATTACTCTCCATGATAAAAAGTCTGACTTGAACTAATACCTTGGGTATTTTCTTCTCATGCGTAGCCTACATATTTAAGAAATATAGTAGATCTAAAAGAATGAGCTCTGGTAGATGCAGAGGTGAGAACTGTATCAGCCTCAATAGAGCTGATGCACTAACAAGAACTGGAACAATTCTGTGAACACATACACAGTTCCTTTGAAATGAAATGAAAATCAAAGGGTATATGGGAAATGTTTATTTCACCTCACCGGTGCAGTTACTTCATTCCATGATTGCTCCAGTTCTTAGTACAAAATGCCCTAAAGTCCCATGTACTTGAATAAAGCTTTTTAACCCCTTGAATACTAGAGAGGTCTCAAGTGAAAAGGGTTAAAAGACCAATTACATTTAACATGAATTTTTATATGTCTCCTGTGGAGCAGGTGGTTTACTCCAGAATAACTCCAGTTTTAATAAATATGGGTCTATGTTTGCAATAATGGGGGCTAGTTCAGAGGGTGTCCTAGGCACAGACTGTGGCATGAACTACCATGGACTTACATTATAGTAGATAAGGAGGTAAAGGAGTCAATAGAAATGACAGATTATTAAAAAGATAGCTTTCACTCACAGCTTAAAATGCAGTAATAGTTTAAAAAAAGGCCTTAAAATACATTGAATAATTCACAGTGTACTTCATGGCAGTATATACAGTATATATTAACAAAGCACAAACCCTTATATAGTGTAGGAATGTGAGACTGTAAGTCATTAAGCACAGGCAGTAAATTAAATATTAAAAGACAAGGATTAGGGGCTCTAAAAAGTGCTTGTAAAATTAAGAAAAAACTGTACTTACCAAGAAGATAGCTACCTGAAAGCCTCCTGAGAGTTCATCAGACTCCAGTTTCATAAATAGGCCTTACTCCAACATTAAAAATAGGACTGACTGAATCAAAATGAAATATGAGTCACAGCACAAACCAGGAAAAGCCACATGCACACACATAATTTGTCTGTGCAGGACAGGTGATGCCTCTTCTCCCTGGTGGTCTGAAGAGGATAATATGCACCCTACTGCACCATGATGTTGCTACATCTGCAGGCTCTCCTAAAGAAAGGCAACTTACAGACAGTAAGAGAGAGGGGTGCACTCTAAAAGCTTGTGGTACTTCCATGATGTGTCTAGAAATGTCAGTGACCCCTTTGACTACACTGTTACCCACTGAAATGTACCTGCACTCATAAAAGTAATAATGAAAGATCAGTTAAGAGTATTAAAGGGAAAATTGCTCTTTTAAGTTTGCATTTTGTGTTCTATAATTAACCTGAATTACTGTACTGGGTATACTCTGTATATATATGTAGAGAATATCTGTATATAACATATAATATATTCCCCATCCTGTGAGTGACTTAATAAGGAAAAAGTCCACAAGAGACTGAAAAGGTTATGGTGGATAATACGCCTGGACCTCATATCATATATCCAAGAGTACTTAAGAAACTTAGTCCAGTAATAGTAAGACTATTATTCTTAATACTTATTGATTCACTATCAAAGGTGTAGTGACCTGTGATGGGAGGAAAACAGAGGTAGTACCATTATTCAAAAATGAGGCAAGATAGTAGGTAAGATAATAGAAACGTTACTAACGGATAATATTCAGGACTATGTGATGGCCAACAATAGTATTAGTAAGAGTTAGTATGGTTTTATGAAGAATAGATTATATTAAATAAATTCACTTGCATTCTATGAAAAAGGTAAGTGGTGGAAATATTATTAATGTTGATATAGTTTAAAAACACCTTTTCATAATGTGGCCCTCAACAGGTTACTGTATAAATTAAAAGGCTTTTGACTTGGAGGTGTCATCTCTGCATAAATAGAGAGCAGGATGCAAAGAAATGTGATAAACTGAGCGGATGTGCAGAAAAGTGGCAGATAAGGCTTTATATAGATATAAATGTAAGGTTTTGCATTTGGGTTGCAGAAACCAGCGTGCTAGATATACGGTAAATGGGAACCTACTTAGGGAATCCATGTTGGATAAAGATTTAGGATTACTGATAAACTTCACAAGTGTGTGCAGTATCACTCAGCCACTGCAAGATCCAGCTGGGTACTACCATGTGTATAAAGTGGTATAGATGCATGGGATATAAATATAATTGTAACTGTTTATATATCCTTGGCAAGGCCTCTTCTAGAATATGAAGTACAATTTTGGACACCAGTTCTTACAGAATGCATCACTGAATTGGAAAAACAGAAATGTGCAACAAAACCGATAAGGAGATTGGGAGATTAGTAGACTAGCCAAACTGGGTTTGTTACATCAGCAAAAAAAATGTTGAAGGGGATGATATGACTGCCATTTACAAATTCTCAAAGCTAATACAAAGAACTCTCTGGGGAACGTTTTTCTCAAAGAGCTAAACAAAAAACAAGAGCCCTTCCATTAAGACTAAAGGAAAGGCGCTCCTGAATGAGAAAGCCATGGAGGGATTTTTATAGTAAGGTTGTGGAATTCTTTGCGTCTATAATATGTGTTTGCAGATACTGTAGATAATTTTGAAATATAGTGGATACCATTCTACCTAAGAGCAATATTGAAACTTATGACAGTTGGTTTCAAAGCAGATAGGATATTGATCCAGGCAAATATCGGACTGTCTTTTGGAGTCATGTTGTGCCTTAATTGGAAATGGTATCAGTTCTTCAAAAGGTTTTCTAATACTCCTGTAGCTCAACAAGGGTTATGTGGCAAAGGCTTAACTTGATGGTCACATCTTTTTTCAGTCATATCCAACTAGGTTTCTTTGTTACGGTGTGTTTATATTAAATGTATGTGACCAAATTTGCAGGGTTTATGGGGACTGACAACTAAATTGCCATATTTCCACTTTATTTTTCAAAATGGTCAAAAGGTATGGTAATTTGAAAGTCACTATTGAAGATAGATACATTTTAAAACTATAAATACAGATTTTCTAGCATACAGCTATGACAAAACAAATACGTCTTCAGTTCTGAACTGACATTTCATGGCTGCTGTCTCTGTAGATCAGTATCACTTTTCTGTTTACTGCAGTCTCACTTTATGGCTGTGTGACATTCTGACAGCTGGAAACTATACTAGCACAAGAGCAAGTTGGACACATAAGAAGAAAATTTTAGTGCACAAAATCAGCCATAGCTGAATTAGTATATAATACCTACATGAATTCTGTCGTATTTACCAGATTGTGAATAGGAGCATTTTTTATGGACATCAGAATATATGACACATGTATAATGAAGGATGTGACATTGGCCCAGTCTACAGGCAAAACTAATTCATGAAAAATGTATTAATAAAATAAAAAGGGCAAGTTTCTATTTAACAATAACCCACATAGACTTTAACAAAAATCGAGATGAGTGTTCAGAGGTAAAGCATTATCTTAAGTGTGTAAGCAATATGGGGATGCAGTTGGTGCCACCAAATTATAACAAAATGAGACAAATCAAAATTAAATAAAAATTATTTTTAATTAAGCAACTGATATATTCATATATCTGTTATAATTTCTTACGATATGTTGCATAACATATAAACATATTAAGAGAATAAATTTCCCTTCAAGGGTCTGCTTGCTTCACCTCTATAGCTTTCCCTCTTTGGTGGTCTACCTGCAGCAGTCTATTGTTGGACTGCAAAACTCAGCATCTGATAGGCTTTACTGGCCATCAACAAATGAAGGATTGTGGATTACTCTTCCCTGCTAATGGCTTTACATTACGGATTTCCCTTATGTGAAACAGGTGTTTCAAAGTACGTGGTTTTTATCAGAATTTTTTCTGCTTTGTTTGTGTTGTAAATTAGCTGGCTCTGAAAATAAAATTGGTTGATTTGAGAGACTGCTCAACATATTTTACTCTATACATATTCCAGCTCTGTCATTAGCTTCAAGAAGAATAATTTATACAGAGAAAGTGAATATTTGGAAATATCAGAATAAGTGAGAGTGGCAATAATTAGGAGTTGTAGATGCAATGATTCTCAAGAAATATTTCCCAGGGGGATCCTATTCAGTACATGATATTTGGTTTACTTAGTGTTAAGCATGAGGAACCAGGATTTGTCAACATACTGTGCAGAACACTTCTGCTTTTGTAATTAATATTCATCGGTTTACAGGTGCTGGTACAACATAAGCAGTCAAGAAGTAACCTGTTGTTTCTTTAGATATGGTTTTCTTCCCAATCATTTTAAAGGTGTTGCACAATCTTAAAAGTATAATATATACAGGCTACGAGGAGGCTATGTACTAAGATGGTGCAAGCAACAAAATATGGTGCTTATGTAGCAGTTACATGTCACAGCATGCCTGCAGGAGTTAATCCAATTTCATTATTAACAAAAGACACGCACCAAAAAGGCACAATGAGCCATATATATAAAGCAGAATTGGAGTAATTCTGGAGCAAACCAAATACACCATAATGGAAAAATAACAATTCATGTTAACCCTTTCAGTGCCAGAGGGGTACGCAAAGCATTGCGTACCCCTCTGGCACTCAAATGGTTAAATTGATTTGGACTTTTAACCCATTGAATGCGAGAGACCAGAGCCGGATTAAGTCCCCATAGACCCTAGGCAGTATCCCAAATTGAGGATCCCTGCCAGCTTGCCCCCCCCCCCACTCTTGTCACAAGCCTTTATTGATTTGTCTATTGTTCATGTGAGTAGAGCTATTAGTACCAAATTAATAAAATACAAAATTGATGCCAGAAAGGTCACCAAAGCATTGCATTAGGCACCTCCCTGGCAACCAAGGGGTTAAATATATTTAAAAATGTGTGACAAAGCTTAGAATGGACATGGGGCTACACTACTAACACCACAGAACTTACAACTGAAATGGGGCAACACTAGTGACACCACAGTGCTTGCAATGGAAATGGGGGCTACTCTGGTGATACCACAGAGCTTACAGTTGAAACTGGGCTACCCCAGTGTTACCACACAGCTTTACAATTGAAATAGGACTACCAGTGGTACCACACAGATAGCAATTGAAAGTAAAATGGGGAAAGAAATGGCAAAAAGGAGAGACCAATGGAAAGAGGAAGGGCATAATGGGGCAAAGCCCCAATCTGTTTCTCCCTCTTTCTATGCCCCCTAGTCTGTTCGCCACTCTTTTACTGCCCCCCAGTCAGTTTCCCCCTGTTTTTCTGCCCCCTAGTCAGTTTCCCCCTGTTTCTCGGGCTCCTAGTATATGTCCCAATTTACTTCCCACCCAGTCTGTTTAACCTCTCTCTCTAGCCCTTTTTACTCTCCAAGGCTTTTTCCCCCCTCTCCCAGTTTTACTCCAATCCTCCTCATTTTTCCTCTTTTTTCCTCCAGTTTTTCCCCCCAATCTACTTTCCTGCGGCCCACTCCTACTTGTTTTCCTTTGCTGGCAAAGAAGGGGGCCTCACCCCTGGTGGTCCAATAGCATGCGGTGTGGAGGAAGAGGTCTGTGTCTTCTTTGGCACAGACCTCTGTTAGCAGCTCCTGAGCGGTCCTTTCTCTGTCCAATAATGCAGAGGGCCAGGAGATGATGTCATATCCTGGTGCTCTGCATTACTAGAGTGTTAGGGACAGTGAGGGAGATGCATTTAACCCTCTGATTGCCAGAGGGGTACGCAACCCATTGACGTTCAGTCTGATCTTCCCTTCAGCCAAGATTTTTGTTGCGGGGCTGGTTTGGCTTTGTGACTCCCCAACTTGACTGGGCCTTCGCCGGAGCCTAGATTTCCTTGCCCATGATCCGGCTCTGCTAGGGAGGTCTACTAACATTCAAGGAGTTAAAAAACTTGATTCAAATGCATGGGAGTAGGAGTTTTTATTTTTACCCTATTGTATATTTGCTTTTATAGATATGGGCCAATGAGCCTTATATATATAAAGATAAAATGAAGTTATTCTGTGGCAAACCGAATGCACCATAGGGAACAAATACAAAATCCCAATGTGCACATTGATTTAAAGAGGTGCTTTTAACCCATTGAAAAACAATTAGCTGGGGGCTTCTCTAGCATCCAAGAGATTAAAAGGCCCATTTAAATACATGAAGATTTTTGATTCCATGTGGTACATTTGGTTTTCAACAAAATAGCTACACATTGTTTATGTCCCTAAGGCACAATTTGTGTAAATATCAATAGTGGTTCTCTCTAGGGGTATCACTAGAGATACAATAACCCTTTCCCCTTGTGATCTTCCCTATAACTATAGACTTGCATTGGCTGGAAGATCATTGAGACCTTGTACATGGAAGGAGTGGCCATAGAGGTCACAGTTACTGTGAGGCTTGCTGGGAAAGACTGGTTCAAATTCCAGTTTCACCTCTCCTTAGACCTATATGTCATTTTATCTGGCTGTGTTCTAGGCACCACAAATATGATTGTAAGTTCTACAGGTCAGGAAACAATGTGGGTGGCTTTTGAGAGTCAAAAAATACATTTATCAATACTGTTCTGCTGTAAGAACGTTCTGTGGGAGAAAAGTACTAAATTAACCCTTTGAGCACCAGAAGAGTGAGCAACGCCTCACTCCTCTGGCACACAAAGGGTTAAAGATGACGGGGAGATGTATAAAAGTAGAGTAATAAAGAAAGTGTTTGAAAAATTGTCTAAAAACAACATAAAGATATGTATAAATATTTTGTGACATTTTCTGTAAGTACTATATCAGTTTACTTTTTTGAAAAGGGGAGTAGAAATGGTCTTGCACAAATGAGAAATTGTGTTGCAACATATGTATAAAAGAGGATTTTAGTTTTAGTCCTTACAGGTTACTGGTGACTTTAGGTAGGCGATCCACCCCTTTAAGTAGGCAGGAACAATTCTAGAATTGATTGCAGGGGGTGGAGCCTACCTTCCCTCCTTGGCTGCAGCTAGCCAACCAGCTCCAGAAAGATCTGAGACACTGACAACTGACTAGATAGTGGAAGGGAAAGAAGACTCCTATGAGCATGACCCCGAAGAACCCCCACAATCTGATACAGGAGAGCCAAGCATGGTCCCTTGACAGGGTGGGTGACCAGGAACCTGTATGGACTAAGAGAAAAGGATTTAACAGGTAAGAATAAAATCCTCTTTTCTCTGTTGTCCAATACAGGCTACTAGTAACTTTGGGATGTCCAACCATTGAGTTTCCCAGAGGCAGTAAGTAAGGCAAGGACCAGGCGCAAGGCCCCCAAAGTCACCAGAGCAGATATGAACCATCAGATCAGCCCATCAAAACAACTGAAGTGTCAACGGACACTGAACAGGGGTAACAACAGCCCAAGAACTGTTATACAGCACACAGAACTAGAGTCAACAGGGCTCAAAAGTGAAGGATGAACCAAGAACCAGAGAAAATCCTACACAGCTAAGACTGCCTCCAGGAGGGAGAACACCTCTGGGTGCAGTTCCCACTCTCTGCTGTCCACCGTGTGTCGACTGAGGAAGTCTGCCATGAAGTTATCTACACTAGGAATGTGTACTGCGGATATGGCAGGAACGTGTTCTTCTGCCCAGGACAGAATAGCCTTGACCTCTAACCAAGCAGCGAGACTTCTTGTTCCTCCCTGCTTGTTGATGTAGGCCACGGCCGTGGCATTGTCGGACTGTACCCGGACTGGGCATTCTTTCAGCTGGGGAGTCCAATGCCGAAGGGCATGGAATATCGCCCGAAGCTCCAACACGTTGATGGGAAGGAGAGATTCCTCTGGAGACCACCGACCTTGTGCACTCAGGCATCCGGAGAGGCTGGCATCCGTCATCACCGTGGTCCAGAAGGATACTAGGAAGGACTTGCCCTTCAGCAGATTGGAGAGGTCAAGCCACCAGGACAAACTCAGTTCCACATGAAGAGGAAGTGATACGTCTTCAGAAGGTCCGGCTGACTCCTGCACACCTGGATCACTAACCTCTGGAGTTCCCTGGTGTGAGCCATGGCAAATGGGATCGCTTCTATGGTGGAGATGCCCACTATAGAGGACAGCTTCTTGTCTGGAACTATATCGAGAGCCAGAACAGCAGATACTCTGTGGGCGATCTGGTGAGCCACTTCCTCCGTGAGAAACACCATGCTCTGCTGAGTGTTGAAGAGAAGGCCCAGGAAGACCAGACGCTGGGATGGGACAAGATCCAACTTGTCCATGTTGATGATCCACCCATGATGGGTGAGAGCATGAATGCAGTCCTGAACCTGCTGATGAAGAAGTTCCACAGAGGGGGCTTTCCGAAGCAGGTCGTCCCTGCATGGAGTAACTCTGATGCCGTCCCTTTGGAGGACGGATACTAAAGCTTCCAGGACTCGGTTGAAGACTTGAGGAGCTGTGGTCAGACCAAAGGGAAGAGCTGAAAACTGAAAGTGCCCTTGGTCGCAGGCAAATCTGAGATATTGCCGGCTCTCTGGATGAATGGCGATATGTAGATATGCGTCCTGAAGATCCAGAGAAGCAAGGAATTCCCCCGGGGACATAGCAGCAATCACTGTCCTTAGGAATACCTGGTGATAATGAGTCCTAATCAAAAGGAATTGAGATCTTTCAAATCCAGAATGGGACGACAACCGCCATCCTTCTTGGAGACTGCAAAGAGGTATGAGTAAAAACCCATACCTCTGTCCTGAACTGGAACAGACTCCAGAACATCCTTGTCCAGAAGGGCCTGGATAGCGCCATTGAACAGAAGGCATTTCTCTGCACCCTGGTGCGTATGAGAGGGGAAAAAAGTGAAAGGGAGGAAGAGACGAAAGGGATCCTGTACCCTTCCGTCACCACCTGTAAAACCCACGGGTCCACCACTGAACCCTCCCAGACTCTGTGGTAGTGACGCAGATGGCCACCCACAGCCGAGTCGGGAGCCGGGTTCTGCGAGTCATGCCGAAGAAGTCTTGGAAGCCTTAGGCTTGTAGGAGACCTTAGGCTTCCATTGCTGTTTGGGCTTGGAGGAGGCACGTGGAGCTGATGGAACCGCCTGGTTCACCGGACGTGTCTCAGTCTGGAAGAAGGGCAGAAGAGTACTCTTACCCTCTGTGGCCTCACTAATCAGATCCCTAAGATCTGGCCCAAATAAGGATTTACCCTGAAAGGGTAAGGAAAGCAAGGCTTTCTTAGAAGCAGTGTCAGCAGACCAGATCTTGAGCCAAAGAGCTCGTCTGGCAACCATGGACATGGTAGAAACCCATGCCACCAAGTGGATGGCATCAAATAAGGCAGCAGAAACATAGTGCTGGGCCTCAGAGATGTTGGCAAGAAGCCGCAACATATCTGAAGAAGTAGCAACCTGACGTACTGCCAGGGTGAGCTGTTCAGTCCAGACAGCAATGGCCCGGGTAACCCATGCCGCAGCAAACTCTGGACACATGGCAGTGCCAGCAGTGGCAAAAATGGACTTGAGGGAAACCTCAAGCTTCTTGTCAGTCCAGTCTTTCAGAGTGGATGCATCATAAACTGGCAATGCAGTAGACTTAGATAGCCTGGATACAGGAGATCCACTTTAGGGGGATGAACCCACTGAGCAAGCGCTGCCTCAGAAAAGGGGTAAAGCTTAGCAAACTTCTTGGAAATAGAAGGCTTTCTGTCCAGAGATTTCCACTCATCAGACACAAGGCGGTCAAGAGTGGGGTTAGGTGGAAAACAAGTAAGGGGCTTTTTAGGCTCCTGGAAAACATCACAGGGATCTGAAGGAACCTCCTGAACTAGGGGAATGTTTAGGGTGGTCAAGACAGCCCTGATCAGGACCTCAGCCGAAGGCTTAGGATCAGCTTCAAAGGGGTCCCCAAAAAACTGAGAGGAGCCCACAGCAGAACATTCCTCAACATCTGAATCCGCCAACAGTTCCTCCTAAGAGGAATCTGACACGTCAGGTACTCCCTGCGGTTTTGGCAGGGAAGACTTGACTGAAGAAGGGGTCTGCCGTGAGTGAAAGACCCCCTGTAACTGGGATGGAAAGAGTTGTAACGTAGACCAATGGTCTCTGGTAGCAGCCTTGAACTCTTGCACCCAACCTAGCTCTATTGCACAGCTGGAGGTCCCTGGGAGAGACTCGGGGACATCAGAACATGCTGGGCATAAATGACCTGAGAATTCTCTAGGTAACTCTGAAAGTCATGAGGAACAGTGTACAATAGGGGACACAGAGACCCCAGCCTGGCCCCAAGCTCCAACAGATTAGACATTCTCACAGTGTCAAAAAACGTTTACTGTAATGAATCACCCAATTACAGTGTACAATACACTTATCTGGCAGTAGAAGGGTTAATCTGCAGAGGAGAGTCCAAGCCCTGCATAGGATACTCACTCTAGAAAAGGCACAAAATGGCTGCCGTGGCAGGAGACAATCAGAAACGAGCTTGTGAAGCAAGCACTCATGGGAAATGTAGTTTTTCCAGAATAAGTACCCCAACAGTGCCCGAAGCCCCCTGAGCCCCCCAACACACTTGCAATGGTAACTGAATAATAGAGCAAGGTCAGACAAGTAAAATGAGCCCTCTCTGAAGTCGCTACGTTGGGCAGTTGCAGAGATATGTCCCAAACTGTACAGTCCCATAGGAGTGAATGGAGCAATGGCATCTATGCGGTAAAGCGCGCCTTTACTCAAATTTTATCAAAGTTAAAACTGTGAAATAAAGTTACATAAAGCATCACTACAGCAAGTTAGGAGACCCAAAAAACACTGAACCCAGTAGGGAAAGTGACAGTAACCCTCCCAAAAGATTCAAACCAGCAGCTAAAGGGTTAAGTTACCACACAAACCTGCTCCAAAACACCCAACAGACATACAAATAGACCAAATGAGTGCAGGAGTGTGCAATAAGAAATCCCAAGGAAAAAAACCCTGTGCGGAGGGCACTGTGGAACAAGTGGACCTGCAGCACTCAAAGGGTTGCTTACCTTTCCTACAGATCTTCTGTCTTCAGATTCCCATATAGCAAGAAGTACCTCAGTGGGTAACTCCTTGAGAAACACTTGGAATCAAGATTTCCCCCCTCAGGGCTTAAAGGGATAGCAATATTTGAAAATAATTTTATTTTATATTGTAGCCCTTAAAAAAAAATTAAAAATGATGTAAGTCTTATCTCCCAAACCTTTATGGTTTGGGAGATAGTCACAAGTAAAATAAAGTAAAGTTCCCTTTTCCTGGCTGTTTCAGCCAAGTCTGGAATCCGGTCCACAGATCAACCGGCAGCTTTTTAGCAGTGCCGACTTCACGATCTTTAAAAATAACGACTTCATTGGAACTGCGTACAAAGTGTGCCTGGCTTACAAGCACACTTTGTAGACCATTCCAGTGAAGAATTTTTTTTTAAAGATCGTGATCTCAGCACTTCTGGAGAGCCGCGGCCGGTCAAGGGACCGGATTCCAAATCTGAGAACTAAAACAGTGACGTCACTCAGGGGGAAACTTTGCTTGTGAATATCTCCCAAACCTTTAAGACTGCAAAGCAATGCGTTGCGTACCCCTCTGGCACTCAAAGGGTTAAGGGCTACAACATAAAATACAATTATTTCCAAGTATTACTATCCCTTTAAGGTCCACAAAAAGCACCTGGATACTGAGCTAGCCACATCTAAGGGCATTGTCAGTTATGATAATCCGCCTAAAGGTGGTATTCCATTTCTAACAGAAAAATAAAAACATTTCTAAAACTATAGCAGAACTGTTCTCTTGCCTGTGTCTTCACCAAGGAACAAATCTTTCTGGAGCTGGTTGGCTAGCTGCAGCCAAGGAGGGAAGGTAGGCTCCACCCCCTGCAATCAATTCTAGAATTGTTCCTGCCTACTTAAAGAGGTGGATCGCCTACCCAAAGTTACCAGTAACCTGTATTGGACAACAGAGAAAGATATTTACTGATTGCGCAGAAAATAAAGGCAGTTTAATTATGAAATCTTAACACCAGGTATAGCTAGAAGGAGAAATAGCTGCATACTTATATAATCAACAGGTGCCAGCATACCATTCACAGGATCGTACCAAACACAGGTGAATAGTAATTATCTTCGTCTATTATCTAGGACTAGTTCACAAACACCTAGCAGGCCCGGTGCATCAAGCCCATATTGACATAGCAACAAAACCTACGGAAGTGGCTCCTTTTCTTTCTACTTGTGCAAGTTTTTTTTAACACCAAGTATAACATGTTCTTAATGGAATTACTGTCTATATAGTCAAAGTTATGTATGTGAAAAAATATTCTCATTAGTGAAGTTTCTGCAAATTGTTTCATAATATTCTCAGATAGACACATTTATAAACTTGACTTTACTCCTTTATAAATGTGACCTGATGTTGCAAATTGTAGTGACAATTATTAAACATATACTAAGATTGCTTTTTTTATACATCTCCCCCGTTATTTTTAGCTTTTTTTCAACTTGCCTTCTGTCCTTTTCTGCTACTGTGCTGGTTCTGTTTTTTGTCCTTTCTATTCTCGCTCCAACCTCTTCTGTGTTAAATTCTTTAGTTGTGATCCTGGGGGGAATGTATAAATAGTATTCTATGCAATGACAGGCACTAGAATCAATTTGCTATCCCTATGCCTTCCTAACATTAAATTACAGACCTATTTACACCCCTTAAACTGACTGTGTCAAGGAGAGGGCAGTGGGTGGGCATTTTGGGGTATTCTTTTCCTCTGCTCCTTGATTAACAATATAAATGAAACAAGGTGAAGAGGAAATTGTGTAACTTCATGCCATTTTCCTGTGCATGTTATAGGGCAAGAGTAAGGAGTTAGCTGGCATTAAAATCTTAAAGGGATAGTAATACTTCGTTTTAACTTTATTTTATTTTGTAGGCATTAAAAAAACATGAAGAATGATATAAGTCTTATCTCTCAAACCTTTATGGTTTATGAGATATTCACAAGCAAAGTTTCCCCCTCCCGCCCCTTTTACCTACTGTAAACAATCTCTTCTCAGATGTGGAATGCAGTCCATACACTGGACAGATAACAGAAGGGGACACTCTTATTCCTTTGAAAACAATGAAATCCCTGCCCCCCTTGACAAGCTTTTCAGGTTTTTCTCTTATCTTAATTGAAGATTGTCCCTCTCTGCCATCTACCTGGGCACCTCCCTTCTGCTCAGGCTGAAGAGTGTGACATCAGTAAAAGGGGAGGGAGGGGGAAACTTTGCTTGTGAATATCTCATAAACCATAAATGTTTGAGAGATAAGACTTATATCATTCTTCATGTTTTTTTAATGCCTACAAAATAAAATAAAGTTAAAACGAAGTATTACTATCCCTTTAATGGTAGTGGAGTGTGTGGTCTGGTATGTACTACAAAGGTAATTCACTGTGTAGTGCATACGGTGGCATTGGAGGCTAATGCCAGCTGGGCTTTGCGGATGGATTCATACATTCTCCCCATGTCTTCCTTTGTGCCTTGCATGTTTTAATCTAATTCTCTGCTTTTGTTCCTCTTCAACTACTTTTTAAGTGTGTGATTTTGACTCTGTCCTGCTTACTCCTTTGTCATGTTCTCCGTTCCTTCATTCTCTTCTTTAGTCCTCAGTATTGTCCATATGGGTTTGTGCTGTGCAGAATTACTGCCTCTACTCCACAGGCAAATGGCATTCTAACAGGTATCAGGTCCTTCAGCCAATCTCATCCACTTCTTTATCAGCTCCTTTGGCTATCTACATTCTGGTGCTTCCATATTCCATATTTTAAATGGTGAAAATCACTGGGCAGATCCACACCCACTAATATATATATGACTCTTTTCTGGCTCCCTGGTCTATAACAGTCAGTACAAAAATGCAAAATGGAACAAAAGAATTTAGTACTGCCCTTATTGGGAGCCTCTGAAGACTGATGACTACTATTGATTAGAACATATATTGTTTTAAGATGGAAACCAAAAATTAGGCAACATGCCAAGCAAAGAGTTCCAGATGTTCCAATACAATAATGTGCAAATGTTCCTTGACGAACCTTGTTATATTATTCAGTGTATGAGGGTCAATAACCTCATTAAATATTGCCTATGCATCATGTTAGACAAAAGTCCAGGTGCACAGTTTAGGATAGGCTTGTTACACTAAAAATTCAGTTGAAGACCACATGTTTTACTCTAAGGGGGGCCGCAGCAATTCTTCTTCTTCAATGTTTGTTTTATTAATAAAATCATGAGCATGTTAAATTGTAAAAACAAATGATTTAGTTATTAGAATATAAAAATTATTCATATTTTTTCTTATTAAAAAAACATAAAAATGTTATAATAACTATATTGTGGCAGTCGTTTGTGTAGTAGTATAGAGATGAAGGAGATGGAACTATAGCAAGGCTGAGGCAAGAGTGGCCTGGTTCTGGTGCAAATTATTTGCACTTGAGGAGAGAACTAAAAATTCCCAAAACTCCCATTGCTATAAATTGTGATTTTAACCCCACTGAATGCTAGAGAGGTCTCCATTTGAGACCTCTCTAGCATTCAAGGAGTTACAATCCCAATGTAAATCAATGGGAATTTTAGTGCAGATGGTTTGCTCCAGAACTCCACTTTTCTTTTGAACATATGGGCCAAGGTATCACAGCTCCACCTCATTTTTACATAGAGATAAGTAACATATATCTCAATAACAGGTGCCTGGTAGCAGCTCCAGTCATCCTACACTAGACCTACAATACCTTTGCTTTTCATCTGTGATCACTGCACTACAGATACAGCTATACAATGGGGTAGAAGCACTAAGGTGTGATAAAGAGGTGATAAAGCAGTGATGACTTCTACAGTGATATCAGTTCTCCAGTACCTATGTTTTTCTATGGAACCAATGTGGTAAGATTTCCCCAACTTTGGAGGTTTTAGTGCATAGGCCCTATAGAATAACATAGGAACTGGAGAAATTATATCACTAGAGAAGTTATCTCCACTTTATCACACCTTAGTGCATAACCCCAATGTGTCGGAGACCTCTCTAGCAGGTTATGAAACCTCATTTAAATTAACGGGAAATGTTAAGTCCCCTGTAGTATAAGTGATTTGCTCCAGAATTGCACCACATTTCTTTCTGTATATGAATCATAATTGTATCAGTTTACCTTGATACATAGGGAAGATGTATGAACAAAACGTAGAGTTATTATGGGACAAGAAACATAACCATATATAACAATCAACCACATATTAATTAATGGTGAGCTGTAACCCCTGTAGGACCAGAGGTGTGTGCAAAACATTGCTTTGTAATGCATTGCACATTCCTCTGGTTTTTAAGGGGCTAACCTTTTGGGTGTAAGAAGGTGTATACTATTTTATAGATACTGCACAGTAGTATTGTTACATTTTGTCTTTATACATATTCCCCATAGGACACTAATCTCCTTGCCTTGCCTTTGCTCCATTTTTGCACCCAGGAAGAATATTTGGTATTTGGCATACAGTTGTATTAAAGCAGATTTTTCAACTTTAGTTTGTTTTACAGAGAATTAAAATCTGCCTACATTTGTATATATATCTTTATTTATATGGTGCCGTACAGTGTACTCAGAGCCTTCAGGGCCAGGTTTACTTCCCAGACTCCCCTAGGCAAGGTACGCTAGGTACCCTTAGCTCTACCCACGGTCATACACCCCACTCCTCATATGACCTTGCCCCCAGTCCCATTACTGTCTTCTGACACAAAAAATACCCTTGGCCTGTAACAAGAAAGAAACCCCCCCAAAAAGTTTTAACCCCTTATTTGCTAGAGAGATCTAGCCCCAAGGGTTTAAATAATAGCCTGTAATGGGATATAAAACTGGTGCAGAGACACTGAAATAACTGTGGCCACACCCAAAATAGAGAATATGGGCATGGCCAGGCACCCCTCAAAATTCTGAGCTCTAGACAGTTGCCTAATCTGTCTATTGACCTTACAAGAGTAGTATGTTACAATAAATAATAGGAATAAAACGTTACAATTATAAAGGCAATAAAAAAAGAGGTCCCTGTATGCTGTGCGAGCCTTTTTTTCTTCTGTGAAACAAGTTTGTTTTTGAGAAATTAACCTTTATATTTTGATGTCACAGTTTGGCACTTTATGCTAACTCCCTGTACAGTATGCTAATCTGTTTAAGGTCAAACTTACCACTTCCTTTGCTATTAGAAATGCACCCCTGTGTGTGGCCTCTGCCTAGATTCATTCGTAGCTCAGTTTGTGGAAATATTAGCCCAGCACATACATTAGCATAAAGTTCCACAAAAAAAAATGAATTATATATATATTTATATTATGCCTGTAGAACATACAAACAGTTTTAAATCAATTTCAAGTTAACTGAACTGCTAGACAGGTATCCAAAACACTGTTTTCTGTGTCAGAGAACAGTGGATGGGACTGAAGGTGGCATTATGTGAGGAATGGGGCTGTGGATATGGGAGGAGTTAAGAGCACTGAGATGAAGGTGGCATTATGTGAGGAATGGGGCTGTGGATATGGGAGGAGTTAAGAGCACTGAGATGAAGGTGGCATTATGTGAGGAATGGGGCTGTGGATATGGGAGGAGTTAAGAGCACTGAGATGAAGGTGGCATTATGTGAGGAATGGGGCTGTGGATATGGGAGGAGTTAAGAGCACTGAGATGAAGGTGGCATTATGTGAGGAATGGGGCTGTGGATATGGGAGGAGTTAAGAGCACTAGGGATGCCTGAGATGTAAATTCAGGCCCTAGGAACAGTCTGGGAAAAGAGTTATCTTTGCTCTGTTTAATGCATCATTGCTTTCTGACACTTGTTAATGCGTTCAGAGATGAAGAACCATGAAAGTGAAATCTTATACACAAAGGAACAGTGATGCTAAATGACTGATGTTTATTGAAGTTATTCACAGGGAAACACTTTCAAATAGTTTGTTAAAGCCAAACATGAAGCATTTAACAATCATTCATTTGGATTAAAAGGAGTAGGGGATCAGCAGACATTTCTCAAGATAAAAATGAGTCTTATAGTCAGAGGAATACTATGTATATAGCAAGAAAATGTCCAATATCAGAAATCATCCCACAGTTAAGGTGACAAGACGTTAAGGGGAGGGCTGGGAAGTTTTGGCCTTGGCGGCAAATGCAATCAAGTGGCCCATTTCTACTATTGCTCCAGCCCATTGTCCCAGACTACCGCCTTTTGTTAATTTTATAACTGCCATTAATTTTGCGAAGAAAAGCAAGTGATGTCACCAAGCTTATAATTGAAATGGCGCTGCATTCGTTATACCAGAGATATTGAGCTATACTAGTAATGCTCCTTGAGTGTCTACAGCCCTCTCACTTATCAAACCTTCTTCTCTCATTACTCTTTATCTGTGGAATGCGTTACCTCCCAATCTGCGCCACTGCACCTCTCTTATGGTCTTCAAGTCTGTTTAAAATTACACCTCCTCTTCAAAACTTAAAGCAGAACTTTCATCTGATTAATATAGAGCCCCAAACCATAATTACATTAGCAACATGCATAGAAGTAGTTTTATTTTCAAGAATAATTGCTGCATTAAAGAAAAATAGAACATTTTCGGCATGCAGGCAGCGATCTTGCAGAGACTGTATCATGAGTCTACTCTGTCCATCCTCTTCAGCTCCGCGATTGGTGATTTGGATGCCTTTGTGCCTTAAAGGGATAGTAATACTTCGTTTTATCTTTATTTTATTTTGTAGGCATTAAAAAAACATGGAGAACAATATAAGTCTTATGTCTCAAACATTTATGGTTTGAGAGATATTCACAAGCAAAGTTTCCCCTCCCGCCCCTTTTATCTAGTGTAAGCCATCTCTTCTCAGATGTGGAATAGAGTCCATAGACCAGACAGATAACAGAAGGGGACAATCTTCTTACAATGAAAACAATGAAATCCCTGCCCCCTTGACAAGTTTTTCAGGTTTTTCCCTTATCTTAATTGAAGATTGTCCCTCTCTGCAATCTACCTGGGCACCTCCCTTCTGCTCTAGCTGAACAGTGTGACATCAGTAAAATGGGCGGGAGGGGGATACTTTTTCTTTAATGCAGCAATTATTCTTGAAAATAATACTACATCTATAGCTTATGTAATTATGGTTTGGGGCTCTATATTAACAGGATGAAAGTTCTGCTTTAAACACGCTAGAATGCTTTATTTTTGTGCCCCCTATCCTGACCAGAACTCTAGCATTGTATTCCACATTTGACACATATGTACTCTGTATGTCTCCTATTATCACTTTAGATTGTAGGTTTTTGGGCAGGGACCTCCCTTCCAGTGTTTCATTTTGAAAAGCACTTGTAATTCTGTATTGGCTTACCCCTTAAACTGTAACGACCTGAATATATTCATTCATTCATTCAGTCAGTCAATGCGCACTATATAAATAAACATATTCATTAATTCATTCATTCAGTCAATGCTATGGAACATGCAACTGAAATAGAGATACAATAATATTGTAGACCCATTTCCATTGTGAGCTTCATGGTATCATTTGTGTAGCTTTATTTCATTTGTAAGTTCTGTGGTATCACTTGTATAACACTAGTGATACCACAGTGCTTACAGCTGAAATGGATTTACACTAACGACACCACAGAGCTTATAACTGAAATGGAGCTATGTTACTGATGCCACAGAACTTACAGTTAAACTGGTGCTACAATAATAGTGTTGTTCCATTTCAGTTGAAAGCTCTGTGGTATAATTTGTGTATCTCCATTTCAATTGTAATACCACTGAATTTACAACTGAAATGAAGCTAAATTATCGATACAACAGAGCTTACAATTGAAACGTTGCTACACTAGTTACACCACAAATAACAGCTGATATGGATCTATTATTGATATTACAGAACTTACCATTAGAATAGAGTTACACTAGTGAAACCATAGAGCATACAATGGAAATTGTGTTATACTAGTGATATCACAGAGCATAAAATGGAAATGGTGTTATACTAGTGATATTACAGAGCATACAATGGAAATTGTGTTATACTAGTGATATCACAGAGCATAAAATGGAAATGGTGTTATACTAGTGATAACACAGGTGCTACACTCATGATATTACAGAGCTTACAATTGAAGCCAAGCTACACTAGTGATGTCAGATGTTCAGAGTGCCAGTACATGTCACAGGTCACGCGTGCCATCAATTCGGCATAGATCAAAGCGGTCCTTAAGGGAAGTTAATGTCCCGGGACTGCTAGTCTTTAAGGGGTTAATAATAATAATAAAATAACATCCCATGCTGACATAAAGAACAGAACTACCCAAGAGACAGTGAAGATCATTTATCCCATAACTAGTTACAAAGCCTGTATACACGGTCTGATCCGGAGCAGGGAGCTCCAGACGGCTCACAGCCTGTCTGTGCTCCCAGCTCCTGGCAGCAGCAGAGGGGCTGGGTGACAGTTTGTTACCCAGCCGCCTCTGCTGCTGCCCCGGAGCCGGGAGCACAGACAGGCTGTCAGCCTTCCAGAGCTCTCTGCTCCAGGATCAGCCCGTTCTGCGAGTCCCTACTGCACATGTGCGGTTACGCATACAGTGAGCGACGCATTCTAGGACTTTATATTATAGGACTATAATTGGTACAGCTGTAGAAAAAAGGGGTCACTTGCTTAACCCATTGAGTGCCAAAGAGGTACGCAACACATTGCTTTGCAATGCGTTGCGTACCTCCTGGCACTGAAAGTGTTAGCATATCAACGTTGTTCAATAAGTGATGTACTGGAACTGCTAAATGTTCTAATTTACACTATGTAGTAGTGAAATTGCAATGAAAAGAGATATTTTGGCTGTGTTACTCATTAATTTTTATTTTGTTTTATATAACATTTATATGCTAATTGGTAGCAAGTTTTTTTTTATTTGCCAGCTCTCTATAGAAACAGCTGATCAAATAAACATGGAAAATGATGTCACCTATATTATTAGTGCTATTCCACTGTCAACTCATTGAAACAAATAGTAGAAATGTGATGGAGTTAAACTGCACTACCAGACCAAAGTGGCAGAAAACAACACGCTCTGAGAAGATCACCAGTGTTTACAGCCTCCTGTGATAAAATGAGCCATATTCAATGAACTAGTGAGGAGTAATTCTGGTACATACCATCTGTCTAACAGAGGGAAAATGAAAATCCCCACTTGGCCTTTTAACACCTTGAATGGTAGAACATCACCAAGGTCAAGCTTTTTCTTATATATTCAACATGCTGCTTTATACAGTTGTCCTTTAATATTACTATTCCCCATACTGTAGATATTTGCAAAAGAATTTAATAGCCCCCAGGTTCATCATTCAAAGCTTTATGGTTTGAGAGATAACTGAAGGCAAAGTTCCCCCCTTTATCCCCCCTCCCTGGAGTCAGCGCTGTAATGACTGCAGGGGAAGTCTGTCATAGGACAGGCTTGTGGCTCTGCAGCTGAGCCGAGATCGCGTTACTGGAAAATAATTATTTCACTGAAACGGTCTTCTATGTGTGCTCGCAAACCAAGCACATGTAGAAGACCGTTTCAGTGAAATTATTATTTTTCACTAACGCGATCTCGGCTCAGCTGCAGAGCCGCCTGTTGAAAGTCAGACCAGATATCCCTGCAGTCAGTACAACGCTGACTTCAGTGAAGGGGGGGGGGGAACTTTGCCTTCAGTTATCTCTCAAACCATAAAGGTCTGAGAGATGAACCTAGGGGCTATTAAATTATTTTGCAAATATCTACAATATGGGGAATAGTAATATTAAAGTATTACTATACCTTTAAGTTTACATTCATTTGAACCCTTTGAGTGCCAGAGCACTCTTAAACCGTTGAAAGCCAGTGGAGTGTACAACTCATTGCTTCACACACACCTTGGGACTCGAAGGGTTAAAACAATCTAGCTTTTTGGTTAACAGGAAAAATAGTAGTAAAAAAGTATATTTAAAAATATAAATGGCTTTACTAATAGGAATCAAATATAAAATGACGTTGAAGGCACTGTTTACCTTAAAGAGCTTAACCGTGTGAGGGGCTATACAAAACATTGGTTCACACATCCCTCTTACACTCAAAGGGTTAAACGAATCTAGCTTTTCATATAAAAGGAAAATAGACTTACTATAGCCATATATTTACTAAAAAACAAACAAAAACATATTTTGCTTACATGAAATATGAATCATATACAAATCAATGTGCAAGTCTAAGGGATTTAACCATTTGAGTGCCAGACGGGTAAGCAACACATTGCTCTGCAATGCGTTGCACACCCCTCTGGCACTCAAAGGGTTAACAATTCGATGAGCAGAGGTGTGTGCAACAAATGCTTCCAATATGTTGCACGCCCCTCTGGCATACCAGAGGGGTTAAGCTTTTTAATTCACTGGAAGATAACCTATATAATTGTTAAAAAAAAGTTTTACTATATTCAGACATGTATTGCTTAACCAGGTAAACACTTTGCAATGTGTTGAAAACTGTCCTGGTATACAAAGGGTGAAACAAATCTACCTTTTATTTTAACTGGAAAATAGACGTATATTTACTTAAAAATAAATAAATCGATAAATAAAACAGTTTTACTATACCTATTCTATATAAACTGATGTACAAGGCATGTGTAACCTAAGCAGTTTAAAAACAGGATAGCCAACTCAGTTTTACTGCTGCAGGATGTGAGACCACTTTGTTCAGCCACAAAAAGTTTTGCCTAGTTCACGCTTAAACAATGTTAAATCAAAAGACTTCACCTAACAAAAGAAACACTCTCAAGTCCCCAAGCAGAGTGTGTTAAATTAGAGCAGATTTGGACTCTCCTTACCTTTTGCAATTAGCCAGCAGATAGTTTGCAAGACATACAAACTCTCCTCGGAAACCTCAGCAGGCCTTGCACTGGCCTCTATTCCCTACGGAATTTGTCATCACATTCCAACCATGTCATCAGAACAATGAAAGGTGCATGTTGTGCACAAAAGCTTGGGACCACTGACTGATGATGTCATCCCTACTTACATGGTTCATTATTGTGCAGATTCACTTCAGTCACTGAGAAGGGGGTGGAGCACCAAATCCCCCAAACAGAAGGGGGGGGGGCAATTCTCTGCTAAGAAACTTCTCTGAAGCAAATCACTGAAATGATTCACATTTCAGCAAAGAAGTGCAATGTGCGTGCATGGCTTTAGAGAGAACACAACTGCTATAAGGTTGCTTAACCCATTGAGCACCACAAGGGTGAGCAACACATCACTGCACATCTCTGTAGTCCTCAATGGGGTTAATTCTTCTTAAGATCATTTGCACAAATCATTTGTGGTGCTGTTATGGGGCAAACCAACTGCACTACAATTGATTGGAATCAGGGACAAAGAAAAGGAGGAGTTAATATGCCTGTTTAAATATGGGGAATTTTTATTTGTACCCTATTGTGCCATTGGTTTGTCCCAGAATTGCTCCATTTTTATTTTGTGAATATGGCCATTAGAAAACAAAAGAAAAAATACAATATTTAAATGGATATTTTGTTTTGTTACCATTATCATTTTAACTCCTTAAGGACCAGGGGGTATACAACGCTCTGCTGCATTTGTGTGGTATACACCTCTTAACCTTTTCAGTACCAAAAGGGTGAGCAACGCATCGCACTCAAAGGTTACTGGGTTAAACGTTTGGTTGAAGACAATAAGAGATAATCATTTTTACGCAGGGTACTAAGGGGTGTGCAACACAGAGTGAGAGTTACTAAAGGACAAGACTCATTGGGCAAACATTTTGCAGCTAATCCCACCATTTTGTCCAACAGCAAGTGTGAAAAAAATCTCATTGTTTCTCAAAAACAAGGTAAAAAAGTGGGTTTAGGGCTGGTTTTACATTGGAAGTGCCAATAAGCAAGGTTCCCTTAGCTCCACCCATGATCACACTCCCATTTCTCTCATGGCCCTAGATCCATCCACTATTTCCTGGCACAGAAAATACCCTTGACCACTAACAAGCAAAGCTAAAAAAGACTTGGTTGCTAGAGAGGTCTCCATCGCATAGCTTCAAAACGAATTGGAGAGGGGTTAGATTATTATGTTGTAAAGGGACAAAAATGGGACATGGAGATTGCTTTGCCACACCCACAATTCAGAATGTGGGTGTGGCCAGAACAGCTGAGGCTCCCTCAAAATTTGGAGCTCTAGTCAGTTGCCTACTCTGCCTATTAAGAAATCCAGCACTGTATGGATAGCTCTCAAATTCTCCAGGAGGAAAAAGTTTTTCCAGGCTTTTTTTTTTTTGGTTAAGAGTTTTTTTTCGGCTTCTTAAAAAAAAATGCAGAAACAGGGATAGCTGCAAACATTTGCCCCATAGGCTAACACAGAATATGAGTTTATCAGACACAGGCACAGAAACATGCACATTTCTAACCAACAACAAGAAAAAAAATAATATTAGTAATTCCCATAAATGGATACATGTGAGGAAAACAAAATGTGCACCCCCCCAAATTACATGAAAGATTCCAAGTTACACTTTTGTAAATCTTACACACTGTATTGAATGCTACTGATATCACATGTCCGGTACCTATGTTATTCTATGGAGCCTATACACTAAGAGCTCTCCCAGTTGAGAAATCTTACTGCATTGGCTCCATAGAATAACAAACATAGGAACTGGAGATGTGATATCACTGTTGATGTTACTTCCACTCTATCACTGCATCTCTCCCAGGTCTTTAGGATTTCCCTGACTGCACACCAGTGATTTAATCAGAGACTGGTGATTTAATTAAGTCACCTGGGCACAACAAGACATCCTAAAAGTAAGGCCTATTAGGGGGTCTCTGAAGAGAGACTTGGGAACCACTGCTCTAGAACATATGATTCTTTATTGCATATCAGCGCACCCACCTTCCCATTATTAAGGGCTATAGGTTCAAAAGAAAAGTGGAGGAGCTCTACACAAGCTATTTCAGTATAGAGAAGAACTAAAAATTAAACAAAATCCTCATTGTGTGGAGACTTCTCTAGCGTTCAAGGGGTTAAAATCCCCATTTAAATCAATGAGAATTTTTAGTTCTTCCCTATCGTACAAATGGTTTGCCCCAGAAATCCTCCACTTTTTTTTTTGAACATATGGCCGTAAGACTTTAGTGACAGTTAACCTGAGCTCCTCCCTTATAGCATGGAAACTGCATAAAATGACATTTACACTGTCCTCTGTGCCTTGTTAGTACATAATGTTAAATCACAGAGGAAAGGAATTCATTGAAATCCCCATACTCTTTCCTACTGCCACACCCTTAGCAAAAGCAGCATTATGGAGAAGGTTCAATGTGAGTAGCTTGTGAACCGGAATTAAGCAGGTGTTGCACTAATATTATTATACTTAAATATATTATAAATTACTAGTTGAACAGCCCGTTACACGGGCCACAGTGCCTCTGGCAGCCGGTCGCGGGGTAGTCACACGCAGTGGAGACTGCCCGCGCCTCGGCTGATACAGAGCCTCTGGCAGCCGGTCGCGGGACAGTCACACGCAGTGTGCCCAGCGCCCAGCTCTGTATCAGCAACGGCGCGGGCAGTCTCTACTGCGCATGACTGCCGCACGCGCAGCAGTGTCTACTGAGCATGTCGGGCGTTACACACAACTTGGCGAATTATTATATAGGATTATAGTACTTATTAGTACATACCCCAAAATTGTTAAAGGCCCCATTTAAATACGTTTTTATGTCTCCCTTATGGTGCAGTTGGTTTGCTCCAGAATCTCTCCAATTCTTATTTGTGCAAATGGCCTAACATGTATGGTTTGACAACAAGTTCAACACCCTTTGATGAATCCCAGTGGAACAGTACTGCTGTTCTTGCAAAGTTTATATCCTTACTAGGATCCATTTTTTGGAACTGTATAGAGGAACACCACACATTTTGGAATAGGTTGATATAATAAATAATAACTGCAGCAAGCATATACAGCAGGGGTTGGAAATACAATGCTCTGTGGCTCTTGTGGACTATAACTCTGATGCTCTGTAACTGTTGTGGACTCCCAGCCTTTGGGGATGGGAGTTGTAGTCCACAACAGCTGGAGGGCCTCAGGTTGCCCACCACTGATCTACCATCAAACTGGAATAATATCAGGATTTGTAATGCAAATCCTAGTTAGGGCTTATTCCATACTGAAAAGAGGGGGAGGGAAAAAACAAAGGCGAGAATAAAAGGAGAAGCAAAGATAGAATTCATTTTACTGTCTCATTCAGCTTAATGATGTGCTAATGAGCTACACATTGCTCTCATTGCTGGGTATTAACTGTTGGGAAACAGAAATCTACACTCATCCTGCTGGTGTCTGTGAACACATGGCACTGTGTGGTAAAACAGCAGTTTGCGAATCAATTCTTTGTCTCCTTCGGCATGCAAGCACATGGAAGCAGAGGCCGCTGCCAAGCACTGGGACTGTAACCCCTTCTTTAGGTTAATGGCAAATGAGAAAAGCACTTAATATTAAAGGAGAACTAACACCTTCAAATAATAACCCCCCTAATTACATGCTGTGGTCAGAAAATCATAATGACCTCTGTTTTTTGCCCTACTACCTTTGTTCAATAGATAACAAAAGCTATACACATACAGTGCTGCTGATACACAGAAAAATATCACTTCTGGCTCTTTGTACAAAAGGAAGAATGATACATTGTATCACAAAGCACAAGACTGATACGATGTATCATTCTATCAGTGCAGAGAGGTTCTAAATTGGTACTTTTGCTGTGCAACAACACATTTCATTGTATTGTGTGATCACATAGCCAGACATGTCATTTTAACTCACAACACATTTCTTTCACAAATCACATACAACCTGTTTGCTCTGTTTGGAGATGCCATAAACTACTGTCCAGAGATGTGGCATTCAGGTAAAAATAACTTCCAGCTCCTGCCCTAAACTATCAAAAATGCTGAAAAAGGGATATTGTAGTCCAAGCAAGATGAGGAGCCCCAAAATGTGACTCCCCAGTAATGATTAGTGAAAACTTTAGCCTCAAAAGAGAAAGTTGCAAAATACTGCCCTTTAGTCTTCTGTGGGAAGTTCTGCAAAACAGCACGTTTTCCCACTTTATTCAGCCACACACATACTGACCCCCCAGCCTTGTCCCACTGAGCTGGTAGCCACAGAACCACGCATACTGACCTCCATCCCTGACCCATGGTAGCCATAGAATCACACATATTGAGTGCTAGCTCTGTACCACGGTAGCCATAGAACCACACAAACTGCATCTCCTGAGACTTTTCCCACTACACTGGTAGTCATAAAACCACACATTCTGACCCCAGCCTTGTCCTATGGTAGCCACATAACCACATACATTGACACCCCCCCAGCCTTGTCTCACTGCACAGGTAGACATAGAATCACACATACTGAACCCGAGCTTTGTCCCACACTAGCCATAGAGTCACACATATTGACCTCTCCCCAGCCTTGTCCCACAGTAGCCATAGAGCCAGACACATACTGACCCCCCAGCCTTGTCCCACAGTAGTCATATAATCACACATACTGCCCCCTGCCATGTGCCACTGCACTGTTAGCCATAGTACCACACAAACTGATACCCCTCACACACACATATATACACACCACCAATACCACCACCATGTCCCACTGCACTGGTAAGCCAATGAACCACAAATACTGACTTGTCCCACTGTACTGTTAGCCACAGAACTACACATTCAAGAACCCCAGTGGGATGGCTTGGCTATATGTTCTTGTGGATACTTTTGGGGGGGATTAGTGAAAAGCCAGGTATTTATTTATTATGTTTGTGAATTTCTACAGAAAATAAAGTAATATATGAGGTTTCCGTGAAAATTCCTGTTAGAAAATGGGATTTTTCACCCATCCCTACTACTCACTACTACACTGGCAGATACCAGGGCTGTATTGTGAGTCCCAGTGGTCCAACAGTATATTACAAAATGGGGGTCTGAAAAGAGACCTCAGGTGCTCCATTTCTGGTCCCATAAGAAGAGACAGAATTGGATGAATGAATTATGAGCAGCTTTTGTCCTATGTGATACAGTCCCCATAGACCCTCTGTATCTTTCTTGAACTAAAAATTGTCTAGTTATAGCCACTTACACCAAGGGGAGCGTAATGTGGATGTGTTTGGGTTATTTGGGGAATTCCTTTCTTTTTCAAACTTGTATCAATCCACAGTTTTCAAAGAAAAACATTTAAACAGTAACATCTCCAAGTCATTTTGGTCAATTTAGTCAATGATTAAGCACCAGAGAACTGTGAAACATATCTGATGGTTACACCAGAGGCAACCAATAACAACATGGCTGTACAGGTGTTCAGTTTTAATAGGAACTGAATAAAGTATTGTGACCTTACTTAGAATTGTTATGGTTTAATTGTTTTTTTGATTGAGGCTCTGGGTGAGTGCAATATATTGTTTGATTTTGTGTTTAAAGGAGCAGTAAACTTTTTTTATGAAAAAAATATATATTGTAGGGATTTTCCTACTGAGTAAAATAAGGGTACTCCCACTGCCAAGAGATTTATATTTCCAGAGTTATTACAGTTTTAACCCATGTTTTTTTTTACATTAGCAGTGCCCTCTAGTGGTCAAATTCTAATTAGATTTCCTGTTAGATTCTAATGGAGAGGAAAGTCAGAAAAGTCAGTTCTCCATAGAATGTGATAGAAACTGCCTGTCTCTTCCTGTCAGTACAATCTGGAAGTAAACACAGTAAATTCACTTCCTGATTATTTGAACTGCTATAAATTTTGAATAAAACATTTGACAGCAATGGGAATGACCTTGTTTTATTCAGCAGGAAATGCTCTGTAAAATATGTGTTTTCATAAAAAAAGTTTACTGCTCCTTTAAAGATTTTATATATACTCTGTCCTGTTGTCCACAGACTCATTAAGCACTATTCACAGAGGTATCCTATTTTATTCATAGCAGCACTTAATTGTCAATGTTCAGAGTTGTTTATTGTGGACTGCAATTTATGCATTTAAAAAAAAGGCACAAAAAAAAAAAAGAATTGAGCAAAAATACTCAATTGCATGATACCTATATTAAGCAGAAAACTTCACTACACTACTTAAAGGAGAATTAACACCTTCTAATAATCATATTTGGGAACTCCCTGGCTCTGCCCCAGAGACTCTGGTTGTCAAGAGTTAAAACACGTATTTCAGGGGGAAAAGATTGATGCTCTGGTTCAGTTATTTCCCAGGTAAACCCTCCCACTTCCCTCCCTGTCCAACCAACCCGCTTCCCTCCCTGTCCAACCCACCCACTTTCCTCCATGTGCTCCCTTTTCCATTCCAGTCATTATCAGGGCAAACCCCACCCTTCTATCTCCCTATTCCACTCACCTTCCTGATTAAGCTCCAACCACATTATGACACAGTCTTTCTTGGCATACCCCAATATGCTAATAATAGCAGAAATTGCTTAAGACCCCCTATGAATTTTTCCCTTTCTTCTAGGTTCAAGGCATTAATCAGTTCTGGATGTCATATCAATGCAAGGCAGGAATGACAGTTGCTGGCAGGACCATGGGACTTCAAACGCTACTAATTGCACATAGTGATAAGTATGCTCATGCACTCTGCCCGCTTTAGTTTGAAAAATCTGCCAGTAACTGTCATGTCTGCCTCCATGGACATGACATTTAGGACTAAGTGAAGATTCTATCTACTGAACAAAGGAAAAGTACAAAATGCATATTGGTAATTATGATTTTCTAGTCATAATACGGTAAGTGGATGCTTGAGATTGGGGGGGTTAGATTTCCTATAAGCATTACCTCCTTCTGTATAGGTACAGAGAGCATGATGGCATATTCAGCAGAAATTTAATGTGCTAGAATGTAATAAGCATTTGCAGTACAGCTTGCACCAAAACACTATGTATATTGAAATGTATTTATAGTATTCACAAGATTATGATTTGGCCAAGCAGGTTTATTGCAGCAGGCACATAGATTCTGTTTCTGAAACACTACACAGTTAATTTGCTTTATAGCACTGTCTTTTCCTGGAAGACTTAGATGAAATACCACATGACTTTATTTATAGCTAATCCCACTTGGGAGTAAAAGAGCTGACAGTTCTGAACCACAACTAGCTCTACTAAGATAAGCCTGGATCACACCCAGAAAATGGCAAACGTCATATCAAGGCAGGAAGGATTTTGTGAAGTTATTAAGAATTACTACATGTTTTAAGGAACATCTTGACAATTCATAGATGCTATACCTAAGCATCTAGAAATAACTACATGCCACTGGGTATTCTGGGTATGCCTACCACAGGCCATGACAACTTTACTGGACCAGGTGCCCTTAGAAGTCTGGACTCAAGATGGTTTAGCAGTTGGTATGGTGTGATCAGACCCCTGGTAGCACTTCTCTGTACACTTGTACCTTGTTGGTTGGATACCTTCTATGTTTCCTCAACCGCAAAATTTCCTTGTACATCCCTCTGATACTCAAAAGATTAACAAGCTAGGCAGGCAATGTAGTCTTCTCTAAAAGTAAACTATTATGTATATTTAGTGTTGTAGTTCCTCCCGCCCCTTTTACCTAGTGTAAGCCCCCACTCCTCAGATGTGGAATCCAGTCCACAGACCAGACAGCTCACATCAAGGGTCAACATTCTTAGAGTGAGAACAATGGAAACCCTGCCCCCCTTGACAGGATTTTCAGGTTTTTCCCTTCTCTTAATTGAAGATTGTCCCTTTCTGCAATCTACCCGGACACTCCCTGCTGCTCTAAGCGGAGCAGTGTTACATCAGTACAAGAGACGGGAGGGGGATACTTTATCATTCAATTACTATTAAACTACAACTCTGAAAGAACTGAAATAACACTCTCCAAGGACCAAATACTATGAAGAATTATTAGTGCTGCTTTTATTATGAAACATTACTATCCCTTTAAAGGAAAACTGACCATTCATTTTGAAGTCTTTTAATAAAGAGATTTACATGTTTTTCTTTATTTTTGCCATGTACTCATTATTTTGATTTTTTGTAACTGTGTCCCTCTCTGCAATCTACCCGGACACTCCCTGCTGCTCTATGCTGAGCAGTGTTACATCAGTAGAAGAGGCAGGAGGGGGATACTTTATCATTCAATTACTCTTGAACTACAACTCTGAGAGAACTGAAATAACACTCTCCAAGGACCAAATACTATGAAGATTTATTATTGCTGCTTTTATTATGAAACATTACTATCCCTTTAAAGGAAAACTGACCATTTATTTTGAAGTCTTTTAATAAAGAGATTTACATGTTTATCTTTATTTTTGCCATGTATTATTTTGATTTTTCGTAACTGTGTTAGCATTTGTAAAATACCATCTCTAGTTAGTCACACCTTATTCACCTTTGATTGGTTCAGCAGCCAAGCCAACTGAAGGACAGGAAGCTAAGGTGATGTCACTGTGTATGCCAATTGCCTCATGAGAACCACAGAGATCTAAACACTAGATGGAGAACTGAGCCCTAATGCCTGGTGCCAAAATAGAAACTGCAGCTGCATTTTCATTCAGGATAAAAGTTTAGAAATCTGAGAACCTTATGTTCAAAAGAAAAGTGGAGCAATTATTGTCAAACCAACTGCACTAATACAAATGTCTAAAATTCTCATTCACTTAATTGGAACTTTTAACCCCTTAAATGCTAGAAAGGACTCCAAAACATTGCAAAGCAATACATTGGAGACGTTTCTAGCATTCAAGGGATTAAAGGTCTCATTTAAAATAAATGGTCATTTTTTTATGTCCTCTTTCGTGTGCTATTTCATAGGTCTGGAACTGATAAAGCCTGGTGATCGCTAGTGAGGCTGTCTGTTGTGGGATTCATTCTTACTAGAAGCTCTGCTTGTGCCATAAAAGGTAGTTTCATAGCTTCCACACAGTAAGAGCAGAGTTTCTGGTACAAATGGCTCTCACAGTGGCCACTCTGATCAGCTGACAGCAGGCTAATGTTTGGACATGTTGCTTGAATAGCCAGTACAAACTCTAATGTACAAATAAGTGCAGCTGGCAGATTAGGCTTCCAATGACTTAGATGCATAGCAGTTGGCTGCCTGTAGGGTGGCATTAAAGAAACCCAAAGGTTTAACTGCTTGAGCTGGAAAACATAGGAAGGGCACACTCACAGGATCCACTATCACGACAATGCTAGTCTGTTAATAAATACAATTCTCCATATTTTATTTATCAATATTAAAAAGAACTGTAACAGAGGATATGGGGGTAAAGCATGGAAATAAGGAAAGAAAAGAACAAACACTACCTGCCAATGCGTTTCATGACTGAATCATAGCTTTCTCGTGTTTGAGGATATGTTAGCAGTATGTTACCTATGTAACCCCTGGAGGGGTCATTTAGATGGTTCACTTTTAAAAGGTTGCACGCAAAAGCGCTTGCGACCATTTCAAGCATTAACCACGTCGCCATGATAAAAATGGCAACATGACAATCTTGCACTGCATGAAAGCACGTGATTGTCATGTCGCCTACTGAAAGGGCACATACCTTCCAGGATTGTCTTCACCATCTCTCTGCCTCCAGATTAATTTCAGCTCTGTTACTGATACTTCCAGGACTCATGGGGTTAATAACCCCATTCGAATAAATGGGAGATTCATTCTTATTTGCGTGCAACCTTTTAAAAGGATACTATATAGATTAGATTTTCTACTTATTTAAAATGACTGTTTCATGACTCTGCACCTCCACACAGCTGGTACCCACTCAGAACCACTGACTTTGAAATGCCACCTACAGTCCACCTGCTCACCTGCTGTAACCATCTTAGCATGTCCTGTAAGATTTCCATATGTCATTTTTATTTTGGTGTCCAATTTTCCCAAATTAGATTTAAACAGCAATACTTTATTTATAACCCAGGACAGATTTTGTAACATAGTAACATAGCTTAATGGTCAGAAAAAAAGACATGAGTCCATCAAGTTCAGTCCATAGCAATTCAATGCAATAATGTATATTAAATATTTTTTACCCTGTTTTGTATAATATTTTTTGAAATGTATGCAGTAGCTTGTATTTAAGAAAATGTGGCCTTTAATTAGGCTAATATGTATTCTTGTAAAATTAAATGTATTTTGTAGATCAGTGGTTCTCAATCTTTTTTTGTTTGGGGCACCCCTAACACATAATCTAGAAAATTCAGGGCACCCCTAAGATATTTAATGTACTTTATCAAGGACATAAGAAGGGTACAATACATAAATATACAGTTATTATTAGGTCTTATAATCTTAATAACAAAACTAAACATTTTGTGCATAACAATGTCTATACATTTTTATTTAAAAGTCCATTTTTGTTAGTCTCCATAGAAAACATGGGGCATCCTAAGTTAATGTCCATGGCTCACCAAAGTGCCATGGCACCCTGGTTGAGAATCACTGTTGTAGATGTTTATAAGCTACATTTATTATGTGACAGATTAACAGTTTTATATATATCATCATCAACTTCAACCGTTGTTGATCCACTGCAGGATGAAGGCCTCCTGAGCAAGTTTCCAACAACTTCAGTTTTGTGCTTTTTTTTTGCCACTGTATACCAACAAATCAGGTACTTTCATCAACCCATCTTGTCTTGAGTGGAATTCATTCCAAAATGAATTTGGTCCATCTACTGTCAGGCCTTCTTGCTATGTGACCTGTCAATTTCCATTTTAGGCACTTTGCTCTTTCAGTGATGTCTTAAACTTTTGTTTGCCGACTAATCCATGTACACTTTTATCTGTCTCTTTTTATGTTCAGAATTAGAAGATCCATACCTCTCTGTGTATCCTTATGTTTTGTATGCTTTGGCATTCCGTGTCCATGTTTCACAGCCACACGTAATAACTGGGAGGACTATTGGTCAAAAACGTTTCCCTTGAGGCAGAGTGGTAAATTTGTCTTAAAGACAATTCTACTACATTTTCCAAATGTTTGCCATCCCAATTTTATTTCTCACTCAGTTTCCATCATGGTGTTTTTATGTGTTGACATTTTATATCCAAGGTAAACATACTTGCCCACCTTTGCTAGTTTTTGTCCATCTACTGTGATTATCCTTGTTATGGTAAATTTGTTAAACACGTTTTTTTGACATTCATCATCAGACCCAAATTTTTGCTTTTCTGTTGTAGCTTTTCAATTTTTTCTACTGGCATAGAGTATGATATCATCCTCAAAACCTAAGTGATGTAGGTAATCTCCATTGATCTTAAGTCCTTTTTTTGTCCCAATTTAGTTTGCAGAAAATTATTTCTAAACAGGCAGAATATAGTTTTTGGGGAAACTGTGTCTCTTTTATGGATGCCTTTTTCTGTTGATCTGTATTGATGCAGTTACTTTTTACTATATTCACTGGAGGATACTGATGTAAGCTCTGTCTATTCCTTCGTTGATCAGGGCATCAATTATTGCTTGCTTTTTCACTGAGTCAAATACCTTTTCCTAGTCAATGAAGGATATGCACTGTGCAGCTGTGTGAAAAAGAAAGTACACCCTCTTTGAATTCTATGGTTTTCCATATCAGGACATGATAACAATCATCTGTTCCTTAACAGGTCTAAAAATTAGGTAAATACAACCTCAGATGAACAAAAACACATAACATATTATACCGTGTCAAAATTGAGAAGCCATGTGTGAAAAAATAGGATTTTAGTCTTACCTGTTAAATCCTTTTCACTTAGTCCATACAGGTCACTGGTACTCTGGGAGGCGTAAGTCCCCTTTAATAGGCAGGAACAATTATGCAAATAATTGCAGGGGGCGGAGCCTCCCCTCTTACTTAAGCCACCTTCTGGCCAGAGCCACTTTAGATTGATTTGAGACCCTAAAACTGACCTCAGGTAAGCAAGAAGAAAGACTCCTGTGAGCATGCCCCAACGGTCTCCCACTGAATGCCACAGGAGAGCCAAGTCTGGTCCCTTGACAGGGTGGGAGACCAGTGACCTGTATGGACTAAGTGAAAAGGATTTAACAGGTAAGACTAAAATCCTATTTTCACTGTCGTCCAATACAGGTCACTGGTACTCTGGGATGTACAAACATTGAGCTGACCCAGAGGCGGGAAGTAAGGCAAGGACCAGGCGCAAGGACCAAGTCACTAGAACTGCTATGAACCAGCTAATTACATAGCCCAAACTGTAAGTGTCAACGGACACCAACCAAGGGAAACAATCCCTGAACTAACACAGCACACGGAACTAGAGCCAACCGGGCTCAACAGCAAGGAAGCACTAAGGATCACAGAGCGGAAGACCTAAACAGGCAAAACTGCCTCCAGGACCTTCCTACCAAAACTGGCATCAGCCGAAGCCAGTACAGCAACTCGATAGTGCTTTGAAAATGTGTGCACAGAGGACCAAGTGGCCGCTCTGCACAGTTGATCAGCAGATGCCTGATTCTTGTAGGCACAAGAGGCACCAATAGATCTGGTGGAATGGGCAGTCACCCGGAAAGGAACATGCTTATTCCTCAACTTATAGGCTTCACGGATGGTAGCTTTAATCCAAGATGCAATAGTAACTTTGGCAGCCGGTCTCCCTGCCCTAGGTCCCTCAGGAATGACGAATAGAGCGTCAGACTTCCTGATAGACTCGGTGCGATGAACATAAAACTTGAGGCAACGCACCACATCCAACAAATGGAGATCACGTTCCTTGTCAGATGAAGGATTAGGACAGAAAGAGGGAACCACAATTTCTTGATTGATGTGAAACTCGGACACAACCTTGGGTAAGAATTCCTTGGTAGTGCGAAGCACAGCCTTATCCTTTTGGAACACCAGGTAAGGAGGTTTACAAGACAGAGCTTGTAACTCTGCTACCCGGCGAACTGAAACAATAGCCAAGAGAAAGGCCATTTTCCAAGTCAAGAGACGTAATGGAATGGAAGCCAAGGATTCAAACGGTGGTCGCTGGAGAACTCCCAGCACCAAATTGAGGTCCCACTGGGGAGTAGGACTCTTGAACGCAGGCCGAACATGAGTCACACCTTGGAAGAAAACTCTGACATCAGGAAGGATAGCAATCCTTTCCTGGAAAAACACAGAAAAGGCAGAGGTCTGAACCTTGAGGGAACGCAGACTGAGCCCCTTATCAACACCGTCCTGCAAGAAGGCCAGGACAGTGGGAAGATGAAATTCAAGTGACAAATTCTTATCAGTGCACCATGCAACAAAGGTTGACCATATGCGATGATAGATCTTGGAGGACACAGGCTTACGAGCACTGAGCATAGTCGACACCACAGAAGGAGAAAATCCTTTCTTTGCTAGAATCGAGGATTCAACCGCCATGCCATCAAATGGAGAGTGTGAACATCCTCCTTCCACAGATATCCCTGAAGAAGTAGGTCCGGACGGGCAGGAAGTGGGATAGGATCCGCCACTGACATGGCCATCAACTCCGGAAACCAGGACTGGCGAGGCCAGTTTGGAGCGATCAGGATGACAGGACAACGCTCCTGCTTCAACTTCTGGAAGACTCTGATCAATAGAGGAAGAGGAGGA
Organism: Rhinophrynus dorsalis; assembly: GCA_037306005.1. Taxonomy (NCBI): domain Eukaryota; kingdom Metazoa; phylum Chordata; class Amphibia; order Anura; family Rhinophrynidae; genus Rhinophrynus; species Rhinophrynus dorsalis. Next base: position 326,702,171 of record CM074720.1, on the reverse strand, counting down.
AAGATGTAGGCCAGGGAAAAATCCCAAGTGATCGACAAGGCATCCACTGCTAGAGCAAGGGAGTCCCTCCACCGGGAGCAAAACACCAGAACCTTCCTGTTGTGTCTGGAGGCCATAAGGTCCACCACAGGCATCCTCCACCTCTGGGTGAGCAAGTGAAACACCACTGGATGAAGAGCCCATTCTCCGCTGTCGACTGAGAAAGTCCGCCATGACGTTGTCTACGCCTGGAATGTGAACTGCAGAGATGACAGGCACGTGATCTTCTGCCCAAGACAAAATATCCTTGACTACCAACCAGGCAGTGCCGCTTCTTGTGCCGCCTTGCCTGTTGATGTAAGCCACCGCAGTGGCGTTGTCGGACTCCACTCTGATCGGACGACCGGTCAGTTGAGATTCCCAGTGTCTCAGGGCAAGCCGGACAGCACGTAGTTCCAGAACATTGATGGAGAGAAGAGATTCCTCCAGACCCCATTTCCCCTGAGCACTGAAGCGACCCAATACAGCCCCCCAGCCCCGAAGGCTGGCATCCGTTGTGACCGTGGTCCAAAGAGGAACTAGAAGGGATCTCCCTTTCAGGAGATGAGAGAGATCCAACCACCAGTGCAGACTCGACTCGACATGAGGAGGAAGAGAGACTGACAGATGTAGATGATCTGGATGATTCTTGCACGTCTGGATCACAAATCTCTGAAGTTCCCTGGAGTGGGCCATGACAAATGGCACTGCTTCGATCGTGGAAATGAACTTCCCCACTAAAGACGACAACTTCGGTACCGGAACTACGTCCATGTCCAGAATCCCAGCCACTCGGATGGCTATCTGGTGAGCCACATCCTCTGGAAGAAACACCATGCATTGGTGAGTGTCGAACAGGAGACCCAGGAACAGAAGTCTCTGAGATGGGACCAAGTCCGACTTGTCCAGATTCAGGATCCAGCCATGACGGTTCAGAGTGTGCATACACCTCTGAAGTTGCTGATGGAGAAGCTCCGCAGAGGAGGCTTTTAGAAGGAGATCGTCCATGTAGGGGGTCACTCTGATTCCATCCTGATGAAGCACAGCTATCAATGAGCCCAACACCCTCTGGAAGACCTGAGGGGCTGAAGTCAGCCTAAAGGGGAGCGCTGCAAACTGAAAGTGTCCCCTGTGGTAGGCAATCCTGAGATACCGCCTGCTCTCTGGATGAATAGGAATGTGGAGATAAGCATCCTAAAGGTCCAGGGAGGCAAGAAATTCCCCCGGAGACATAGCTGCAATCACAGATTGCAGGGATTCCTGACGGAAGTGGGAAGTCACCACATAGGCATTGAGATCTTTGAGATCCAAAATGGGACGAGCCCCTCCGTCCTTTTTGGCCACCACAAACAGGTTGGAATAAAATCCTGAACCTATGTCCTCCTGAGGAACCACCTCCAGGACCTCTTTGTCCAAAAGATCCTGAATAACGTCGTCGAACAGACGTCTCTTTGTAGGTTCCTGAGAAGGACGAGTAAAATGGAACCGAAAAGGAGGAAGGGAGGAGAAAGGGATCATGTAGCCCTCTGACACCACCTGGAGAACCCACGGGTCCGCCACTGACTCCTCCCAAATCCGGCGAAAGATGTGGAGACGTCCACCTACAGCCGGATGCGGACCCGGGTTCGGCGAGTCATGCCGAAGCAGTCTTGGAGGTCTTGGCCTTGGGGGCAACTTTGGGCTTCCAGGACTGTTTGGGCTTGGAGGAGGAGCGTGTAGCGGGAGGACCCGCCGGGGTCGAGGAGCGTGTCTCAGTCTGAAAGGAACGAAAGGACCGATTGCGTTTGGCTGGAAACGTTTTCTTAAAGACTGATGGTAGAAGAGTACTTTTACCCCCAGTAGCCTCACTGATCATTTCTTTGAGTTCAGACCCAAAAAGCAAACTCCCCTGGAAGGGCAGGGAAAGCAAGGCTTTCTTAGAGGCTGTATCAGCAGACCAAATTTTCAGCCAAAGGGCGCGTCTGGCCACCACAGAAGAAGTGGAGGCCCTCGCCATCATGCGCACAGCATCAAAAGCAGAGTCAGCAACATAATTCTGAGCTTCAGTAATATTAGCAAGAAGCTGCAACTGTTCAGACACTGGTGCATCCTGGCGAACTGCTTCAGTCAGTCGTTCAGTCCAGGCCGCGATAGCCCTGTTAACCCACGCCACTGCAAAGGTTGGACGCATGGCAGTGCCAATAGAGGCAAAAATGGACTTAAGAGAAAGTTCCAGTTTCTTATCCGTCCAATCCTGCAGGGCAGAGGCATCAGATACAGCCAAAGCGGTAGACTTGGATAGCCTGGAAACAGGGGCATCCACCTTGGGAGGATGCACCCATTTAGCCAGCTCAGTCTCAGGAAAAGGGTACAGCTTAGCAAACTTTTTGGAGACAGAGGAAGACCTATCAGGATTCTTCCATGCCTCAGAGACTAGACGGGCAAGAGTAGGATTAGTTGGAAAACAAACAACAGGCTTAGATGGCTTCTTCTGAAAAACATCAGTAGGATCATAAGTGGATTCCTGAGTCAGAGGAAGGTTGAGCGTATTCAGAACAGCTCTAATCAGACCCTCAGCCGAAACTTCAGGGTCACATTCATAGGGGTCCCCAATGGACCTGGTAGATTCAATAACAGTCCGTTCCTCAGCATCAGAATCCTGCAAGAGTTCTTCCTCAGAAGAATCAGTCACATCAGGAGCCCCCTGTGGCTTAGGCAGGGAGGTCCTGATGGTAGAGGGGGTCTGCCAGACCTGGAGAGCCCCCTGTACCTGAGAGGGAAAGAGTTGAAGAGCGGATCTGAGATCCCTAGTGGCAGCTTTAAACTCCCTCACCCAAGATGGCTCAATAGCGTAGCTGGGAGGCCCAGGGTTGCTATCTTGACCAGTACAATTAGGGCATAGATCCCCCACATTATCGCTAGACAGCCCAATGTGGCAAGAGGAGCAAAACGCCATGGGGGTAGCAGACCCCCCATCCTCCTTAGACTTGGGTCTAGCCCCTAGCTCCAGTGAAGTAGACATGCTCACAGCGTCAATATACCCCACTAATGACACTATCACCCAGAAAAAGTGCAAAGGATTAAAGTTTCACCCCAGAAATGTCTAAATTCGGACTTATCTGGCCAGCGAAGGGTTAATCTGTTGAGGAGAGAGAAGGCTCGGTCCCTGCGTAGTGTACTCGCTTAGGAAAAGTTCCACAAAATGGCGGCCGTCATGACAGCCAATCAGAAACAAGCGCGAACCAGGCGCTCATGGGAAATGTAGTTTTCCCTTTACAAGTACCCCAAACAGTGCCCGAAGCCCCCCTGAACACCCCACATAAATAAAACACATTCCGGATGATAGAGCAGGAGCCTAGCATTAAAATGAGCCATCTCTGAAGTTGCTGAGACAAGCGGTTCCAGAGATATGTCCCACACTGTGAATTCCCATAGAGAGTAAAGGAGCTATAGCGTTTGAGCGGGAAATTTAATAAAACATTAAAAATAGCCCAAACAAGTATAAAACACATAAGAAACATAAGTAAACTAATACCCAAAGCTCCAAAACCCAGAGAATACCACAGAAATTGCATTAAACATTGAAATGCAAATAAAAACACCCTATGAGTGCTGGAGTGCATTGCAAACTCCCAAATACAAGCCCAGCAAAGGGACACTGTGGGGACAAGTGGACCTTCAGCACTCAATGGGTGACTCACCTTTCCTGCAGGACTTCTGTCTTCAGGTGACCATGATGAAAAGGAAATAAACCAGAGGTAAATTCCCCAGTAGGGAAGCTGCTTAACCCAAGCTGTTCCCTCTTCAGGGCATAAGGTCCACAGAAAATCCCTGGAAGCTGCACCAGCCACTTTAAAGAGGGCAATTCACAGCCATGGTCACCCTCCTAATGGTGGTATTCCATATTTGAATAAAAATAATAAAACACTAAGATGCATAGATGTTCTCTACCTGGTGTGCAAAGCACTCCAGGAACAAATCAATCTAAAGTGGCTCTGGCCAGAAGGTGGCTTAAGTAAGAGGGGAGGCTCCGCCCCCTGCAATTATTTGCATAATTGTTCCTGCCTATTAAAGGGGACTTACGCCTCCCAGAGTACCAGTGACCTGTATTGGACGACAGTGAAACTAAGTTTCGGATACAAAACTGGCTGAATAGGGAACAATGTGTGGTTGTAAATGGAAAATTCTCCAGTACAGTTAAAGTGGAGAGTGGAGTACCTCAGGGTTCAGTATTAGGTCCGCTGCTTTTTAACATGTTTATAAATGACCTGGAAATAGATATAGAAAGCAAAATATCAATATTTGCAGATGATATTAAATTATGCAAGGTCATTAATTCAGAACAGGATATTTTCTTTCTACAGAGGGACTTACATACAATGTCAGATTGGGCAAACATATGGAATATGAAGTTTAATGTGGGGAAGTGTAAAGTCATGCATTTGGGAGGAAACAATCCCAAGGCTACTTATAAACTTAATGGAATAATTTTAGGTGACTCATTGCTAGAGAAAGACCTGGGTATCCTTGTCAACTACAAACTTGGAAACAGTGACCAGTGTCAGACAGCAGTAGCAAAGGCAAACAAAATCCTGTCTTGCATAAAAAGAGGTATCGAAGCAAGAGTGGATAACATTATTTTGCCATTATACAAATCATTGGTAAGACCTCACCTTGAGTATGCAGTGCAATTTTGGGCACCGGTTCTGAAAAAGGATATACTAGAACTAGAGAGGGTACAGCGGAGAGCAACAAAATTAATTAAGGGAATGGAGGACTTGACATATGAGGAACGACTAAACAAACTTGGTTTATTTACTCTAGAGAAAAGATGACTAAGAGGAGACCTTATCACATTGTACAAGTATATGAGAGGTCAATACAAGTATCTCTGCGGTGAGCTATTTATTCCAAGGCCTGATCAGGTGACCAGGGGACACCCCTTGAGATTAGAGGAAAGGAGGTTTAAACTTGAGCAGAGGAAGGGTTTTTTTACGGTAAGGTCTGTTATATTGTGGAATTCATTGCCCGGGGAGGTGGTTATGGCAGATACAATGGATACATTTAAGAGACAATTAGATACATTTCTTTCAAAAGGGAACATACAGAGTTATACTGTTTATCAGTAGGCTGATCAGCAAGCTCTGCTAAAGACTAATTTAACTGGTAACAGGAAAGCTATAAAATTCTCAGTTACTGGGGTATGAGGCGAAGATTGAACTTGATGGACTTGTGTCTTTTTTCAACCTAATTTACTATGTTACTATGTTATTGCTTCCATAGGAATTAAGATGCTAAGTAGCAGACAGGTGCTGCTAATCAAATGCCCTTGATTAATAGATCATCAGCAAGTGTGACCACCTCTATAAAAGCCAACGTTTTAGCAGTTTGCTGGTGTGTGTTAACACAATGCCACAGAGGAAAGACATAGGCAATGATCTTAGAGAAGCAATTGTTGCTGCCCATCGATCTGGGAAGGGTTATAATGCAATTTCCAAACAATTTAAAGTCCATCATTCTACAGTAAGAAAGATTATTCAAAAGTAGAAAACATTCAAGACAGTTGCCAGTCTTCCCAGGAGTGGATGCCCCAGCAAATTCACCCCAAGGACAGACCGTGCAATGCTCAGGGACTTTGCAAAAACCCAAGAGTTACATCTCAGATTCTACAGGCCTCAGTTAGAATGTTAAAGTTCATGACAGTACACTTAGAAAAAGACTGAACAAGTATGGTTTGTTTGGAAGGGTGCCAGGAGAAAGCCTTTCTCTCTAAAAAGAACACAGCAGCACGGCCTAGGTTTGCAAAGTTGCATCTGAACAAACCGTAAGACTTCTGGAACAATATCCTTTGAACATACAAGACCAAAGTAGAGATGTTTGGCCATAATGCACAGTGCCACGTTTGGCAAAAACCAAACACAGCATATCAGTACAAATATCTCATACCAACTGTCAAGCACGGTGGTGGAGGGGTGATGATTTGGGCTTGTTTTGCATCCACAGGACCTGGGAACCTTGCAGTCATTGAGTGGACCATGAACTCCTCTGTATACCAAAGTATTCTAGAGGCAAATGGGAGGCCTTTTGTCTGACAGCTAAAGCTTGGCCGAAATTGGGTCATGCAACAGGACAATGATCCCAAGCACACCAGCAAATCTACAACAGAATTGCTGAAAAAGAAAAGAATCAAGGTGTTGCAATGGCCCAGTCAAAGTCCATACCTCAACCCAATTGAAATGCTGTGGCGGGATGTTAAGAGAGCTGTGCATAAACAAATGTCCGCAAACCTCAATGAACTGAAGCAAAATTGTGAAGAAGAGTGTGCCACAATTCCTCCACAATGATGTGAGAGACTAATAAAGTCATACAGAAAATGAGTATGTCAAGTTATTGCTGCTACAAGGTAATGAATCATAAGACGTACTTAGTTTTTCACACATTTTGGCTTTATTTTTGTTAAATAAATCATAATACGGTGTAATATGTCATGTGTTCTTGTTCATCTGAAGTTATATTTACCTAATTTTTAGACCTGCTAAGCAATAGATGATTGTTATTATGTCCTGATATGTAAAACCATAGAATTCAAAGAGGGTGTACTTTCACAACTGTATATATATTAATGTTCTAAATAGTTTGACAGTTCTGTTCAATGCTTTTATTTGTCAGAGGTTTACATCTTAGGTGCCCCTAGGGAAGGCACATTAGGTGGCCATAGAATCACCCATAGCTGCACCCCACTACTTCAATGACCTTTCCACAGCCTCATCCATTGTTCTTTGGCACAAAAATAGACCTAATCCAGGACTTTTCAAAATCAGTTTATTAGGTTATATTGTTTATTCAGCACAAATGTGTACCAGAAAATATATATTTTAGCTAAACATACCTAAAATACCTAAGCCACTTGGCTGCTGGAGAGGTCTATAATGCATATAACATCCAAGGGGTTAAAGAGGAACAACTGTCTGATAGGTCCCCTGTTAAAGTAGCAATAAAGATTTATGAAAGAAGTTCCTATTGTTCTAAATGGGAGACCTTAAGCCATAGACTACTCTGTATAGCTCTACTTAGTACTGACACTTTGAGGTATCTCCCAGTATAGTGCTACAATAACCCTTTCTTTTTTTGGGGGGGGGGTCACAAGAGAAAAATTTGAAGATAGCCATACAAACTTCTGACTTTCAAGAGCTTTGATGTTCTCCCTTACATTACATTAGACAGTCATCTCTAGCATTCATGAGGTTACAAAGCTGTGCAGGAAACAGTACAATGTTTTCTTGTTCTTCCTTCTGAAAAGAAACTTGAGCATATTAAACAATCACAGAAGAAGTCCTACGCCTGCTTACATCAATTACACATTTTTGCCTTAAAGAAACTGTGTTCTTTATTATTTGCAGATCAGTTTGCATTGCAGGTGATGTGGTTTGAACATTACATCACTGGAAGAGCAGCTAGTGAGGATCTGGATGCCAGGATGACTAAAGAGAGAGGAATGTTTTATCACAGCAGCCAATATGTGCTTTGCTGAGAGAAGGTTATGAGTAGACAGGGGAAGGAGATTAGAGAAATATTTTACATTCAGCATGTAAGGGAACATGATTGATGACGGATACAAGTCAAAGCCGTGCTGTCTGTTATAATCATATCTAAGTCTGACCATGTACTAAAAAAAATTATGTTTAACTAATTCCATAGATATGGACACAGCAGTAGTAGTAAATCCACAACTCACTGCTTTTCTGCTTCAGTGAGAGAAACAACTAGCTCGCCATCAACATCACCTTCTTCCTTTATGGTAACAAGTACATCTCCTGCCAATCCACCTCGTTCATCATTACCTCCCCCGCCAAATGATAGCCACTCTGTTAATGTTAGGATATGGCAGTTCATCACTAACCATTGCACACTGTGTGGTGCACTGACCACACATGCCAGTGTGGTGGAGAAGAATTGATACCAGGACATCAGGTGGCATCTGAGGAGATTCCACCCTGCAGAATATGCTAGGATTCTGGCAGGAAGGGTTCATCATTACTATTAAACTGTCAACAAGTTGTCATGTGTCCTTAGCGGGGTCTGGACAAGGGGTACAGTGACAGCAGCAGCACTTGGTTTCGGGTGTCATGGTGTTTGGATACAGTTCTGCCCCCAGATGTTATTTACCACTCACACACTGTGCACATTGCAGTTGCTGATGGAAGCCACAGTTCCTGTTCTCAAGGGAAAAATATTTATTCTAATAACAATGCACCCATGATTTTGGAGGAGGGGCAGGTGGAGAAGATTTAATGGCCAACTTCTTCTTTTCTCCACATAGAACAGGGGCTACATATTGTGCTGCTACTGCCTCAGGCATATCACTGGAGCCGGTCGTGGCAAGTGGAACCTTTATCATTCATCTTCCATGTTACTGCTATTGTTGATCCCATTCCCTTTCAGCTGCCTAATCGTCCTGCTGCTTAAACAACTCAGCAGCAGAACGAACAGTAGTTGCAACTCAGGACATTTGACAGTGGCCACTGGCCATCATGACTTGCTGGCATTAGGCCAGTTGGGCATTTTTATTTTTTTCCCAGGGCTTGTGTTTTGACAAAAAATGAATAAATAAAAAATAAAAAAATCTAGTCCTACAAAAAAATAAATACTTTTTCTTGGAGGGGTTGTTTCTAACAAGCCGAAGTCCTACAAATCAATGTTTCCTTAGGGCTTGTGCCAAACAAGCTTAAGTCCTACAAATCAATGTTTCTTCAGGGCTTGGGCCTCTAATAATAATGTATGTGTTCTGTGTAACTTCTATGTTCCCATTGATTTCAATGGAATGAGCTAGGTGAAAAAAGCGGAAAATCTGGATTTTTCGAGGGAAATTTTTTGCCAAGCAGAAAGTGCCATTTTTCTCTAATTTCAGTTTGAGGCAGGAATATTCGCCCATTCGTACATGTGAGTTTTGGGACATTTATTTCCTCTGTGCATTGTTTTACATTATGTACTAAGGAAAGAGGTGTAATGTTTCTTCAATTAAGCATGCTTCATGTGTACAATCAACCTTTTTTGTCACGTTATGTTTTGGATGATCCAGCATGGTTCATGTGCATCACCATCCTTTTGTGTTTCCTTTTGTGTATCTCATAATATTTTGTTCAATCGAGTGTGCTTTGAATGTATGACCAGTATTTTTTTGTTATATTATCTTTTGTTTGATCGAGTGTGATTCACTTGAACAATTGATATTTTTTCTAATTGAATGTTTTCTTCTATGAAGGGAGCTTTGCAAGCACAATCAACCTTTTTTTTGGTGGACAGGAATTTTAGCAACATAGAACACATAGAGTTTGATGACCGATAAGAACCATTCGGTCCATCTAGTCTGCCCATTTTTCGTACTGTAAAAACCTCACACCTTATTTTGTTTATGTTTCTTACCATCACCATTCTCTTTGGTTGATCAAGCTTGCTTCACACACTTGATCGATGACCAAAAAGCATTAAAAAACGTGGAGTTTAAATATCAATGGTACAATGCAAGAAACGGTCGCATTGGATAAAGGCATTTTTGGGCGTAGATAGATTTTGTGCATGTTCTAATACAGGAAGCTAAGTACCGAATGCTTCTTGAATTGGGCATAAAAAATGCCATTTTACGACAACAGTACACAGACGTATAAATTCATTTGCAATAGCAGTTCTTGCATTAGGCGTATTCGCTATTCCACTCACACAGATTCGTTAATCTTAGCCACGCCCACAAAAAATAAATATACACAGCCATTTTCTAATCTTGAATTTTCACGCTCAATTCAACAAAATCATGTGCAAACCTATTCGCTAGTGGTTTTCACACGGGAAATAGAGATTGCGCACGTTTCCTGCATCGCGCCACAAGTCTCTATTCCACATGCACAAATCTGTATAATTTTTTGTATCGAAAACGTACTGTACATAAGCAAACTTTTTTTATACTAGGGAATGGGACCACCCATAAACAAGCAAAAAATAAAAGGAATATTTTCTTCTCAAGATCTATCGTAGTGTAAAATTTAGAAAAATAATAATTTCAGTAGATCTATCTAATGTTTTTGCCATGACAAAAAAAGTATAATTACAATTATAATGAGCAAGATCCCAGAATTGCCCCACTTTGTCTGCATATATAAGGCCCTGTGTGATTTTCTAATCACTGATATTCATTCCTGGTAACTCTAAGAATCTGCCCTGGAAACGCTGATTTTTAGAGGTAATCACCGGGTCTCCAGGGACATAGACTGATTCTCCGGCTGTGCTGAGTTTTCTCTGAAGCTCTGCCCACTTCTCCTCCTTCCTACCCTGTTCGGCCCACTTCCCATCCACTTTATGAAACAAGGCTGATAAGCCCAGCCCACCCAATTAAGACCTGCACTTTTATGATGGGAAACTCATCATTTGCATCCTTCTGGTTGGCAGCACATGAGACCTCTCCGGAGGCTACTGATGAGGAAGTTCCCAAGTATGTTGATACTGGTTACTTTAGTTCAATTTATACATTTTAACTCCTTGAGAACCACAACCAAACTAGTGTAAATATGAGTTTATAAGATCATCAAATCTTGGAATAAATAGTTCTTAATTTATTTAAATGACTTACCTATGCATGCCTCTTCAAACAGCAGTCAATATCTATATAGTCTTTTTAGTTGTTTATTTTATCTCTTTTGTATTCTACTACAATTTGCAAATCAGATAACAAACGTTGTCCCTTACATTCCATTCAGGCCTATTGCAGTCTGTTTGCTGTGGGTGGTTTGATCTAAAGGTAAACTTGAACTATGTACAGGAGACTTCCAATATAATGCAAGAAATAGAACACTAATCCGTAAAAAGAATGCTGATGTGATTCCGGAGTATACCATCTGTACCATAGGGGTTAAATAACTATACCCACTGATTTAAATGAGTCTTTTAAACCCTTAAATGCTAGAGATGTCTCCAACGCATTGAGAAATAATGCATTGGAAACCTCTATAGTATTCAGTCATTTAAAACCCCTATTTAATGGGGATTTTCAAAAGTGCATTTGTCCCCTGCGGTGCAATTGGTTTACTTCAGACTTACTTCAGTTCCTCTTAAGTACATCAGTGTCAGGAAGTCCAGCTGCAGACTGATCTATTACCGAGGGGCAACTTGCATCTCTGTGATCTGCAAAGATGGATTTATTAGTAGCTTCTGATGTATTGGTAGCCCCCTCTGATGTCTACATTTTCACAGCTTTAGTTTCACTGTTACAAACTACTGGATGTGAAGGTTATTATCATTTAGAGTCTCAGTGTACCACATTTTATTAGCCTGATAACACTAAACACTAAGCAATCTACTCATTAAACTGTGAATGGCTGAAGGTGTAAGGTAATCCTGATTTTCTGGCACATCAGTCAATCCACTATTGGCCAAACTGATTGTGGTACCCAATAATTTATCAATGATAGAGTACCAGTTAAATGTGTCCGTCCCATTGCTCAGGTCCAGGCAGATGGATTCCACAGAAATCTAAGGGCGGATGCCCAAATACACGTATACTGGGAGACCTCTCTAGCATGCAAGGTGTTAAAAGCCTTAGAATATCAGCCACTGTATGCATATATGTGTGTGTGTATAAAAGGACTGGCCACATTTCTGATTGTTATTATTTCCCTGCAGTGCATTATGATCGATCAATGAAAAATACCCAAATGTATATCTGTGAATGATCATGGAGTTGATCTGCCTCTCTTACTGCCATTTGATGAATACACCCCTAAAAAATAATCATTTAAGGACCAGGATTGTTACAAAATATGTTTCACACCCATCTGATCCTCAAAGAGTTAAAAGTTTAACACTCTGAGTTCCAGTGGGGTATCCAAAATATTGTTTTGCACTTCATAAAGATGTTGATAACAAGTCAGTTTAACTTATTAGAAGCTTGTTTGGGGAGGTTTCAAATCATTCAGTGACTTGATCAGGTCTTATGTCTAGATTACCCATGTTTTTTGGATGGAAGATTTAATTCAATAATGAAATTTAAAGGTACATTATCATTTCCTAACATTTCCCACTTACCTCAATCTGGGTAGAAAATCATCACCACTTCGAATTGATTTTGTCATAGATTTCAGGGCTTCCCGTTAGGGTCGAAAAAAAAAAGGTCCCTGGTCCTTAAATGCAGTCCACGTGCATGCTCTGCTAGCCCTTAAGGGGTTAATTAGTGCTGGCCTGGATATGGAGGTGCATATTACTTATGTCACAGGATTGTGGACTCCAAACTCTTCCCATTTTAGCCTTCCTAAGAAGTGTTCGGTGGGAGGCGTTGAGTCCAAGAGTCAGCAAAAAAAATATGTCTGCCTCCATGGACATGATATCTAGTACCAGTTATGGACAACCAAATCACACAGAACTGATTCATAGTGGCCATTAATATTTTCTGTTAAGATTCTGGGAAGTGAGGATTTATTATTAGGATGTGTTCCTGTTCCTTTAAGAGTTATTTAAATATTTATATGAACGTATCATATTAATATATAAGCCTTTACTCATAAAAGTGGAAAATAATGACAACAGGCAGCAGTAAGAGCGGGGTGGTCCCTAATTGATTTATGAGCTCTTACTCCACAGCTCAGTTACTTCCCATGAACTACTCACGTCTGAAAGTGATTTGTAACCAGTTCCAGGCAAAGTGGTTATATATGCCTCATGTGTTACTGGCCACGTGTAGGAAGTACAAGTCCAAGGGAACTGGTAAAAATATTACCAGAGGAGAAGAGCAATGAGGAAGGACGTAAAGCAGTATGTAGTGCTGGGAAAGAGAAACACAGGGCTGTATTCAGTAAGCTAACAATAACAATAACCCCGCGGCAAACCAGTAAGGAGAAAAGGAATATTCCTAGTACTATAAATGGGGCTTACAACCTCTTGTATGTTAAAGAACTCTCCATTGCACTGCTTCTCAATCTGTTGAAGACATGTCTAGTATTTAAGAGGTTAAATGTCTGATTTAAACCTCTGGGAATGTGGGGATTTCCCCCCACCACCACCACCACCATGGTGCAGTTGGTTAGCCCCAGAAGTGCACTTCCACAGCTTACTGAATATGCCTCTAAATACCCTTTAATCCATTAAGGCCTAGAGGGGTGCCCAACGCTTTGCAAAGCAATGAGCTGCACACCTCTCTTGTCTTTAAGGGGTAAAATAAAAAATGCTGTTAAAATGTCATTATTATCACCAATATCCCTGTGGGTGCTACAGAGGTATTCAGCGCATTGCAATGGATACCTCTCAGGCACTCAAAGGGATGTATGTTACCAGGAAATTTATAGAGAGATTAGTATGTGTATGGCATGGCTTTGCCCGAACCTTTTATAACCCTTTGAGTGCCAGAGAGGTATCCAACGCATTGCAACACCTCTGTGGTACTCAAAGGTTTAAATTGCATTAAAAGTCAGACCTCGTGGTGCGACATGATGTATCCCCCGGCTACATTCATCTGGGAGATCACAGAGGTGACAAGAGTGCTCTCCTGGTTCCATTCCACCCTGAGTACCCAAGTAGGAGTGGATGGGATTGGCAAGCCCTCTCACATAGATGAGGGAGGATTTCCCTCATTGACGTGAGAGTGTTTCTCAATCCCGCCCACTGCAACCTAGGTACGCCGGGTAGAATGGTATCAGGAGAGCTCTCTTGATCCTCTGTTGCCTCTATTGATATCCCAGCCAATTTGTCTTGGAAATCAGTAGCTGGTGGGCATCAGGAGGGGTCCTGATGATCCACCACAAGGTCTGATTGATTTTTTTTAGAAACGGTTTGTAAGTTGGTAATTTTTTTTTTTTAACTCAGTGGCAGTGTGGGTTGGTTGGGGCTAGCCTCCTGCCTCTTCTCCAGCCAATCACTGTTTTCCAGCCACTCCCCCTGACAGCAAACCAGAATCTCATATATATATGTTGTAGATGGGCACTCCTAAAAAAATGTAACAAATACCTCGTATTGCCTAGATGCTGAGTCCAGAATAGTAGTATAGAAAGTCATGGTCCATGAGACCATGTGAACAAAAAAGCACTCAAAGGACTTTATACAAAGAATAACTAAGGGTTTATTTAATCAACGTTTAGGCTCCATCCAGAGCCTTTCTCAAGACAACCACACACAAATGAAACCAGGCTTTAAATACAAAAGCCGTCTAAGAATCACCATGTGAAATCTGTTGGCTCACCTGTATGACGCAATAATGAGATATATTAAAATAATAAAGTCACTATTATACTAGTTAAGATCATTAAAGAAACGGTTCTAAAAGTCAAGCTTAGGATCAAATAAAATCATACATTAAAAAATGATGATATTACGCCAAAGATTATTGTTAAAAAATGTTGGTGTAAAATGTGTGTGCCAATCAACTGTCATAGTTACATGTATATATCCTTCATGGTTTTATTTCTGTAATTTCCTAACAAAAGAGTGCCAGAGTTTCAAGTTTTTGAATATTTTGGTCAAAAAGGGATGCTGAAGCTGACTTTAACTCATTGTATGCCAGAGAGTATGCAACACATTGATAAGCAATGTGTTGCACCTCCCCCCACTCAAAGGGTTAAATTTAGGTCAGATTTTCCAAGCAGCCATTTTTTGAACATAGGGTCCTAGTGACTGAAGACACCAAGGTAAAAGCAGAACAGTTCTGGGGCCACTTAACTGCACCATGCAGGAGAAATAAAATTCCCCATAGTCCCATTCATTTAAATATGCATTAAAACTCCCACTTAAATGAATGTGAATTTTTATGTGCCCCCTGAGATGCAGCTGACCTGCCTCAGAACTGCTCCACTTTTCTTTGTTCATACAGTGCATTTCTCCTGAGGAGTGTGGATTTGTATTTTGCTGTCCATTTCTCCCCATGTGCCCATTGCCCACCTTTCACGCTCCTGTTCCAGCAGATTGGTGAAGTCATCGCTCTTGTTCATGTAGTCTGTGTGCTTGTGCTTCTCATTTTCCAGCTCATACACTGTCCGCCGGTGGCACTTCTCTGCCAAGAGGAGCTGCTCTAACATACGGCGGTACGTTTCCTTCTGCTTTTCTTCAAGGCGGTCCAGCTGGATTATTAAAACAAGCAAAATTGACACTATTATTTTATTGGGCTGATTTGCACCCCTTTACCTTTCATATTAAGTTTGCAATACCATAGTTTATATCATTACATGGGATGAAAAGTTATTGGTATAACAGAATTGTCAGTTTTCAGACTCCAACAAGCTTTGAATGTTTAACAATTTGCATGCCATGGTAGGGGGTAACTGTGACGTTACCTTCTGGCACTCAGACCATTTATTTAAATTTGTCTTTCATGATCTTAACTAGTATAAAAAGTGTAATTATCTGTTTGAACATATTTTGGTGCAAATAAGAACATTGTAACTCTACTTTTTCTTCCGAGTATAGTAAGTGGAAAAGACAATAAAAAGACAGACCCCATCTACACATATAAAACTGAAATCAGATGACTGCTTCTGGTTTTGTGCAGAACAACCCTATGACAGGTAGAATAGAGGAATACATTCTGGAGTTTGTTATTGTGCATTACTAGGCTCTGGGTCTATCATATGAACTAATCCCTGAATTTAGAAGAATTACAAGTCCCAGTAGAAATGAAATGGAATTACTGCCAACTGAAAACACATAGGTCCCTATGTTCAAAAGAGAACTGGAGTCATTTTTTGAGTAAACCAACTGTACCTTAGAGGATAAATAGGATCCTGTCATGTTCCTCTGTTTTCCATGTCTTACTGGAATCTGGTTCCAGCTTTCTGGTCTCACTCTTGGTTCTTTTCCCCTCCCAGTCTCTCTACTCTTTATCTAGCACTGGCACCTTGCGCCTGCTCGCGATCTAAGTGTTCTTGCCATGATATTGTATCCAGTCTTGCTCGAGTGATTTCCTGTCTTCCAGACCCAGCTATTCCTGACTAACCCTTTGCCTGCTGATTCGACTCTTGAATACCTCCTCAGCTTCAACCCCTGGCTTGCTCCTTAGACCATTCTCTTGCCTGCTCCTTGATACTGAGTTTGTCCGACTGGCTATCCACTCCGCTTGCTCGACGATTCTCAAGACACCCTTGTATTTCTTCCCTGTTGTCGACTCCCAGTTGCCGACTCCCTGTTGTCAACTCCCAGTTGCCGACTCCCTGTTGTCAACTCCCTGTTGCTGACTCCCTGTGCAACCAGTCTCCGACTCCCTGTTGCCGACTCCCTGTTGTCAACTCCCAGTTGCCGACTCCCTGTGCAACCACCTGTTGTCAACTCCCTGTTGTCGACTCCCAGTGCATCCAGTCTCCGACTCTGTCATCGATTCCTGTGGCCTCCTAAGTCAAAGATTCCTGTGCTAGTTCCAGAGTTGCAACCGAGACGAGTTCAGTTGCTGGTAGGTTCGTCTACATCTGTTCCATTTCTCAGAGAGTAGTAGTCTGTATCTAGGGGTGCTATCCTGCCATCAGACTTCGCAGCCTGCACCTTTAAAACCGGCCTTGGATGCAGCAAGGCATCTCTAGAGCAGTTCGCGATACCCAGCTACGCTCTCTATCCAGCTCCCTCTAGCAGCTCGGTCTCTGAGGCCTACCTAGCAATAGAGTTAGTTTTATCTTTGCTCTGTATCTTTTAAATCAATAGTTGCTTGTCTCCTCTTGGCAGGACCCTATTCCTGGTCAGGTTCATCCAGCAGCTTACAAGGGCACTTCCTGATCTGCAAATGTTACAGATTCAATTTAGAAAAAAACTGACAAGAGTGGTATAAAAGTGATACCTTTTAATGGCTAACTGAGGACATAGCAAGTGCAAGCTTTCAGGGCAGTAAATCCCCTTCTTCAGACATGGGTTAACAAATAAAGCTAGAATAACACTGTATTTATATTTACAGAATAGGACATACATGTGAAACAAATTATATGACTACAGAGTGGGGGTCAATTAACTGTGTACTCATGTATTTTGTTTTAAATGTATGGCATACTCTGTAAATATAAATACAGTGTTATTCTAGCTTTATTTGTTAACCCATGCCTGAAGAAGGAGCCTTAGTGTCCTGAAAGCTTGCACTTGTTATATCCTCAGTTAGCCATTAAAAGGTATCACCTTTATACCACTCTTGTCAGTTTTTTGCTACACTGAACCCTATTTACTCTACTGGCTAACACGGTGCCATCTTTTTTCTGGCTTAGAGGATAAATAAACATTCCTTTAATTTCCACTGATATAAGCTACTCAATGCTAAGCAATGTGCTAGAGACCTACCTGACATTCAGGGGGTTAAAGACTCATTTAACCCTTTGAATGACAGAGAAATATCCAATAAAGTGTGTTGCGATGCACTGGATACTTCTCTGGCACACAAAGGGTTAAATAATTAGGAATTTACATTTTTTCCCATCTAGTATAGTTGGTTTAGCCCTGAATTACTTCACCTTTGTTTTGAAAAAAATGGAAGACATATCATAATGCTTGTAAAAAAACATGCAGCTGGATTAACCATTGCATTCCAGAGGGGTGTACAACACATTGCTTAGCAATGTATTGAGTACCATTCCTGCATTCAAATGGGTAAAATGGGGGTTTTCAAAATAGACTTGTAGTCCAGGCAGTTGCTCAGACACAGATTAAAGTAACTTTTCTAAGGACATAAGTATCTGTATCATTTTCTGCCAATAAAATCAGTCACTCCTCTCACTGATCTTTCTTCTTGCCCCAAGGTATCCTATGGCTCTCCTGCTGTTGTTTTACTATTACTTCTAAGACCTATATCGTAACTTTGATGTTGATGTTCTACATAGTACTGGAGCAATTCTAGGGAAAACCAAATGTACCATAGGGTACAAATACAAGTTCTCCCAAATCCCATTTATTTAAATGGATCTGTTAGCCCATTGAATGACTAGAGATCCCTGGAATTTGTTAAGCAATGAGTTGGAGACAGCACTAGCATTCAAGGGGGTTTATGCACTTTGGTGTGATAAAGAGGTGATAAAGTGGAGATAACTTCTCCATTGATATCACTTCTCTAATTCCTATGTTATTTTATGGTGCCTATGCACTAAGATTTCTCCAGCTTTGTAGATCTTAGTGCATAGGCTCTATAGAATAACATACAAACTGGAGAAGTGATATCACGTTGGAAGTCATCTCTGCTTTATTACCTCTTTATCACACCTTACTGAAGAACCCCCATAGGGGTTAAAAGCCTTTTTTAAATTAATAAAGTTTTATTTTCCTCCTATGATTTTCTAACTGGTGTATGACATATCCCATCACTCTCACCAGCTGTAGTCCAATAACAGCTGGAAAGCTGCGGGTTTATGTCTCTGCGGAAAAAAGAAATTTAATTTTTATGAATATTAAGAATAATTATAATTTATTTTTATTTTAACCCTTTGAGTGCCAGAGGGGTACAACAATGCATTGCGAACCCATCTGGCACTCAAAGGGTTAATGAAAAATACAAACCTTTTGGATAACTCTGTCATATAAGTTTTTAAAGTGTCTGTATCTTCCCTTCAAGCATTGCCATCATATTTGATGCTAAATTCTTCAAATTGTTTTAAAATGAAATTCCTACATTATATAAAATATGGATCTTGATTGACATTATCATATATTTAAAGTTACATATAACCAATCCCTTCCATTGTCACCATTCAGTTGTTTTTGACAGAAAGGTGTCAAAAAGTTTAAAGAAGGTGACAGAGGCATATAGACATTGTAATGTTTTAAGCTGTAAAAAAGTGATGAAAAAACAAAAAAACACAAAAAACAACCCCTCCCAAACAAACACAGAAATATTTCATAAGTCAACTCTCTATTTATGAGCAAAACATCTCCAGACACTGTTATGAACTAGTGCAGAATTAAAAATTATTGTATTCACTGTTTTCCGGTTGTTTATTTTATTTATATATATCTAAAATGAACATCTGGAACAATAAAGCAATTCTTTACACAAAGGGATAGTAATGTTTCATAATAAAAGCAGCTCTAATTAATCATCATAGTATTTGGACTTTGGAGAGTGTTATTTCAATTCTGTCAGAGTTGTACATCAAGAGTAATTCAATGACAAAGTGTCCCCCTCCCGCCCCTTTTACTGATGTAAAACTTTTCAGCCAGAGCAGAAGGGAGGTGCCCAGGTAGACTGCAGAGAGGGACAATCTTCAATTAAGATAAGGGAAAAACCTGAAAAGCTTGTCAAGGGGGACAGGGCTTTCATTGTTCTCATAGGAAGAAGATTGCCCCCTGCTGTTATCTGTCTGGTCTATGGACTGCATTCCACATCTGAGAAGAGATGGCTTACACTAGGTAAAAGGGGCGGGAGGGGTAACTTTGCTTGTGAATATCTCTTAAACCATAAAGGTTTGAGAGATAAGACTTATATCATTCTTCATGTTTTTTTAATGCCTACAAAATAAAATAAAGTTAAAACTAAAGTATTACTATCCCTTTAAGGCAGAACCAATGCAAACAATATGTACTCACAGGTCTTGTAGAAAAAGTATCAAACTGTTTTCAAAAGGTACATGTGATACAGCAACTTTCAGTGCTCTCATCGGGACCTGTACCAAGCCTGATAAAGGTCCCAGGACCGAAACCTTGCTGTTTCACATGTACATTTTGATACAAAACCTGTCAGTGCATATTGGATATATATATATATATATACATACATACATATATACGCATTGGTAAAGAATCTGACACTCACAAACAAAACCTTGTCTGCCTGGGCATAGTATATATAATAAACAATAAGAACAGTACAGAGCTTGACAGAAGTCCCCAAATGTTGCCATTTGACATGTTACCGTAAATAAGATTTTGATATTTTCTATAACTCCTGTGACCTCGTATTATCTGTAATGTTCTTGATATGTTTTGATATGATATGCACTCCTGTGCATACATTATTGTATATTTTTGATACTTTGTACCCAGGCCCATGTTACTTACCAGTGTTGAATTGGTTAAGTGAGTACCAAACATTTAAGAAATATTGTTCTATATATTGTCAACATGTTCCTCTGATGAAATAGATACAAAAGCCTGTCACTGTGAACTTAATAAATAATTATTAAAAAAGTAAAACATTATAATCCATTATATAATTTATTAAATAATAAGTACATTTTGTTTTTACTGATGTTGGGACTTTTATATTAAAGTCAGTTACTGATACTGTAAGCAACCTGCAGCGTACACTACTACATTTGGAAATGGTCTGGAAGCAGGTGGGAGCTACAGAAATACAATTACCTCTGCCATTGGTTTTTCATAGACATCTTCTCCTATGGATTTCTCTTTAGCAAGGATAGCATCTCTGTGCAGGACTCGGAGTACTTCCTCTGGAGCTGAAAACCCATAATGAGCTTCCAAAACGTCAGGTTTCGTTTTCTCCGTCTTTAGCATATGGATAACATCCTCCCTAGCCTGTGGAAATGTAACATGATATGATCAGAGAAGCTGCAGGTTATATAACACACACTAACATAATCCTGAGAAACTGACATTTGGTACGAACTAAAGGCTTTGGTTAATTCAACAAGAGCTACTTCTGTAATACACTTCCGTTTGCCGAAAAACAAATCCCTAAACTGATATTGCATGACATGTTGCAAGGAAATCCAATGTGCACTATCCACAAAGAAATTCCCATACTATTTCATCTAATCAATGTACAAATTAATGTACATATTTAAATCTGTTTAATCAAGCTGAATACTTATTATATACTAGTTGAAGAGCCCATTACACGGGCCAGCCGGTCGCGGGGCAGTCATGCACAGTAGAGTATCAGCCGCGGCGTGGGCAGTCTCTACTGAGCATGACTGAATCATTACACACGTTTTAGTGAATTAGTATATAGGATGCATTTACTTATATTTGCATTTTGCTTATAAGAGTAATTCTTTTCATAATGTTAAAAAAAACATACTTTTTCAAATTGATTATTAAAACTGTCATGTTATATTGTTTTACACTTGAAGTCCATGGACATTTGCATAATGAAAAACAAAGTTTTGAAATAAAAAGAATGTACAGTATGCCATACCTCCCAACATTTCAAATTGCCAAAGAGGGACACTTGTGTTTTAGGGGGTGTTGTTGGGGGTGTGGCTGGTGGGTGGGGCATTATCATGGCATTTCATGGCCTATTGACACCTCCTTGTGTAACCTAATAAATGACTTAAAAGAAGAGCGAAGTATTTTATTTACACACACTAATTTATAAACACATATACTGACGTTTAAACAAACATTGATATGAGTTTTATTGCTGTGGAGCAATGGGATACACTTCTATACACACCACACAGTCTGATCTCCTAAAAAGAGGGACATCAGGGTAGGAAAGAGGGACAGAGGGATTTGGGTCTAAAAGAGGGACTGTCCCTCCTAAAGAGGGACACTTGGGAGGTATGGTATGCTGCTAATATACAACACTGTTATAAAACACATGGGAATGCATAATGGTGGACAATCTCCATCTTCACTGACAAATAAAGTACAAAAATATAAAAGGATACCCAGCAGGGTATCTGGTTATGCCCGGAGCACAGCGTGGCATCCGGTAGCAGTCTGCTACACATTGAGGTAAGTCTTTACATTTCTACTTGTCTTCCATTTAACTCTTATGTTTGGGTGTTAAGCTATTAAATATTTTTTCTTTTGTATCAGTCAGTGTACCTGTTCCTTGTTTATATATCCTAGCCATAGCTGCCACCCTGGCAGATCACCTCCTATTTACTGTGAATATTACACACACTCCTGATTTTGACAGGAGTGGACAGGGGGCCTTCTGCTCCTGGCCACTGCTGTCAAAATCTCTGCAACGAGTTGCCCCCCCTTTTTCCCAAAAAAAAAAACATTGCTGACTCACACCGACACTACCATTCTCCTCCCTCTCACATCCTTGCCCATATCGTGTCTCTCTGGTTGCTCTTATACAAGTATATTTATCTCCTTCTTATTCACCCTCTCTCCCCAGCATAAATACATAAATAGATACCTGTACATACATACTTATATAATGTAAAATAGTATTTAGCCAAGCAGTTACCAGCAGCCAACGTTGTGGCACTGGACTAAATATGAGCAATTAAAGTACATCTTTCAAACACTAAAATATGTCTTCTTTCCCCCTGCCTCTTTTTGCACAGGCAACACTGTGCTTTGATTGCTATATATATATATATATATATATATATATATATATATATAAATAAATATGCAACAAACAAAGTCAACCCCAGTGGGATTTTTTTTTATTGCTTATATTGTCAATGTTTCAGTCCAACCCATGGACCTTTATCAAGTCCCACTGGTGCTGTCTTCATTTGTTGCATGCATTATCAAAAGGATTGTGCACCTGGGCAATATACATAAGAGGAGTGAGTGCTTCCATCCCTACAATTTTATATATATATATTTTCCCTTTTTTCAAAAATTCCAAAGTCAATAGTGTTAAAATACAGATCTGAAATAGGCATTTCTTTGACATGTTTTGCTATTTGGAACATATTAATTTTTCCTAAATAAGTACAGAAAATAGATCTTTACAGATAATATACACAACTTATTTGCTTCACATATCTATTCAAACATTCTGATTATATTTTATAATAGTTAAAACCTACAGGAGTTAAGAAGCTAATGGAAAGGGCAGGTTATCAAGTATTCAGTACCTTAAAATGTGCTTTATTTTTATTACTATGACACCATTTAGGGGGGGTATGCACTATGGAGTGTGTTAAACTCTTTTCTTATTCTGTGGAGCCCATGCACTAATGACTCTAAAGCTTGAGAGATCATAGTACATAGGCTCCATAGAATAAATCAAGAACAGAAGAGTTTATCACACTGGATAAGTGATCTCATCTTATCACACATTAGTGCATATCCCCACAGATGATCATAAGACCTGAATATTTAGTATTTCTGGCTAGAGTGGGAGTAAATTGACATGTATTCTTGCCTAAGCTCAGTGAGAGCCTGTTAGGGATACCTGAGAATTAAGACAGGTGGTGAGAAGCAGTATAGTAACACATAGAGTGAATGTACTATGGTGTGATACATATGTGCTAAAGTTGTGATAACATCCCCAGTGTTATAAACTGTCCAATGCCATTAGTGACAATACACTTAGATATTTCAAGTTGGATGTCCCAGAGTAATATGAATGAATTAGATGAGTACCAAAATTATGTATGTTCGGTAAACAACCCATAGATTTAATATTTAGGCCCTGTGTTCAAAAGTACTAAAATGTCATTATTAGTGTCCAAATACTTTAGTCTCAATTTTCAAATTGATAAGATTACTTTGTATAATAGCTAAAAGCAGGAAAGGTTATTTTAAAGAAGTGGACTTCAAATGGATGTAGTCAAGACTAATTTCAAGTCATGTGTTAAAAAGGACAGTATTAACTCCAGTTTTAACTTAAAATTACCATAAAAATAATGTTAAAATCTATGTATAAATTCCTTGTTACATGTGTATATATTCTATACTTTAAAATAATGTATTTCTCCATTGTTTTCTGGCGCAAGACTATTAATACTGTCAGTTGTCCAAATGACATTATGCTTTCTGGTCTAAAAAGGGAAGCCATAACTGACTACATTTTGATAAGAATTTCCAAACAGCCATTTTAGAACATAAGGCCCATTGAGTTTAAAAGTGAGATTCAAAGTAATGCTGCCTTCAGCCTTAAATCCTATGCCACAAACTTGATTGGCTATAGTAGCTTTGATTTGTTAGAGGCGATAATCAGTTTTCCATTATAACAGTCGGTATTTCTGAGTAGACCTAGGGCGAGATGTTCAGAAAGTGTTGGAAACACACTCTGTAATCAGAATAAAAAAGTCCTTACACCATGGTCTGTCAATTTTCAGACATGTTTCCGTCATTTTTTGCATCCAATTCCGCCATCTCCATCAAAGGGAAAAAGCCGTCTTAAAAGTGGGTGTAGTTTAATCTTCCGTCATAATGTAAGGTATTTTCAGAAAAAATATTCATTTGAACGTAATTTTTTTGTCTGATTAACGTCATTTTTTCCCGACATAATAAAAATGGTCTAAACTTGGAGAAGAAAAATTTGTTTCAAAGACAAAAAAATGTCTCTCTTTGAAAATTTAGTTTCAAAGACAAAATGAAAGACAATTTTTAAGATCAGAATTTTTAACGGCAATGTTCAATGAGATCTTCTTACCGTCATTTTTAATTCTTTAGATGAATTTTCAAACGTGACGGATTTACTTCTGAAAATATGGTCCTTCTTTTACCACCAACTCCTGATCTGACAAGTTTTTCATTATTATGAGTTTTTGAACATCTCGCCCAAAATGAAAGACAATTTTTAAGATCAGAATTTTTAACGGCAATGTTCAATGAGATCTTCTTACCATCATTTTTAATTCTATAAATGAATTTTCAAACGTGACGGATTTATTTCTGAAAATATTGTCCTTCTTTTACCACCAGCTCATGATCTGACAAATTTTTCATTATGACGACTTTTTGAACATCTCGCACCAAGTCATGGAAGACAATCACTTTGACAATCTGAGCAGCATAATAGTGGTACTCACAGTCACAGTAAAACTAGATAAAAACTTGCACAAATATTAGAAAGCATATTTCTGTGGATTGCATTGACCTCCTCCATCAAAGGATATATTTATAGATATATTTAAAATAAAGATATAAATATATATTTCTGTTCTGTAATATTAATATAAGGAGAAAATATTCACAAATATAATGATCCAGTATACTTCTCTCCTTATCGAATGTATGAGATGATCCCTGAGACTCTGACTTCCATACTGACAGGTGAAGATCTATGGTGTAATTGAAGAGATGTAGTGACAGCAATGTCATCCGGATACTTGATTTTACTTTTATGTCTTGCCACCCTAATGTAATGCAGCTATGTTTGTGTGTAATGACTGTATCGGAAAAGCAGGCAACTAACCTGTTTAATGCTAATGTTGAGCTTGACATAGAATCTACCTGTTTTGGGAGTAGTTAAGTCTCTCAAGGTCACTTAAATGTCTAAAATTGATCTTCTGCATATATTAATTTTAATTTTTTATAAATGTATGAAAGCTGAAGTTTAGTTTGTGGCACAAACAAATATAAAACACACACCACTGATCTTTGTAATAAGCTTTGAAATAAAAAAAAGAGAATCTGAGGAATGTGTTAAGAGAGTGTAGAGTGTAAGTCATCAAACAAAGAATTTACATATTTCGAATTGCATGTAACCTAATAAAGGTACCTTGTCAACAATAATTCCATTATTTATATATAGAAAAAAGTGTCTCAGCTGGTTAACTATCTGACTTTGAAGTCAAGACTGTGAAATTGTGAAAACAGGTTCAGTTCCTCATGTCATCAATTCCTTGTGACCATAGGTAAGCCACTTCATCTCCTTGCGCTTCAGGCACCAAAAAAAACTTAGGTTTGCAGGAAATCTCTGGGCCTGAAAAACATCCTGTACACAGCTATGTACTAATTCATAGCGCTATATATGAATAAAGGTATTATTATTAGCGTTATACCTGCAAAATTATATAATTTTTAAACTGCTTTTTCATAAATTCATATATATATATATATATATATATATATATATATATATATATATATATTACTGATAACATCAAAACTTTGTTTGTATGAAATGTTATGTGAATATTTTTCTTATTATCATCATTAAAATATGGATGTAAATATACAGGGCAATCTATCCTTATTTCAGTCACCCAAAACAAGTATGTTTGTCCTATATGCCCTATCACTTGATCATTTTTTTAAAGGATTTAAGGGGGATTAATCCATAAAAGCAGCAATTCCTCATGTGTGTTGAACAGAGAAAGGCCTTGGTCACTCTGGACCTTGCTTACAAGAAAATGGCTTCCAGGTACAGCTTAGAATGATGATGCAGAACTGAGTCATGATGTAGAAGGTTCTGCTTCTCTGGAAGCATGATTGGATCTTCTACTGAGAGATCTTTGAGGATAGAGAATGATGATCTCCTGGGCAAGAACAAGATTATGAACTGCATTGTAGCCTCCTCCTACATTCCTATCCTCAGCACCAGTGCAATAAGCCTCACAGCAGGAAATATGTAGGCTTACTGGAAGTTCCGGATGATCATGGGGAAAAGAATCTTAGAAGCTTCTTGATCTTACTGGTTGCCTTCAGAATTATCTGAGGCATATGCTATTTCTCCATCAGACACTTGACTACTTCTTGATAGAGGGCCCGATTCTCCATCTGGATAATACTGCCTAGATGTTGTCCTTTCCTCTGATGCAAACTGTCGCTAGGGCTTGTAGATTGACTTCTACCCATAGACATATCTTTTCTGTTAGGTGAAGAAGAACCTTTGCTTTTTGTGCCTCTTTGCTTGGAGAAGTAGGTGACCACTATCAGTTTGTCTGGCCTGATCTTCACTGCTTGACCTTTTTAAGGGGTTGCTGCTTCTTTCAAAGCATTCCAGAAGCTGGAATATCCTCTTGATCAAAGAGCTACTATCCAGCATTATTTGCTTGCATTCATCATGATAATCAAGCAGCTTGTGATTGTCCATAACTAGCCTACAGATATGTTCCTCTTGGAAAACCAGATTTTATGGTCGAGTGATATGTCTCTCCAATCCCATTTCTTGAGAATGCACTGCTGCAGAGTCCACATGTATAGCTGGGCCCAAGGCACTGCCTTTATGGCTGCTATCATTTGTCCCAGGAAATACATCAGTTGCCACAAAGGTATGTGTATACAGATCTTCTTTGGAAAAACTATATGTAGGAAAAACCTACAAATAGCTTCCTGTCATTTGAAACAATTTTTGGCTTGTCTGTATCGCAAAGATTCTGAAGTAAATGAGGAGTCACAGTCTTGCCTGCCAATCATCTAGATATGGAATTGCAGAAATGGTTGTCTTTCTGATGTGATTTACTACAACCAACATTGTTTTTTTTAGCATTGTGGAAGCTGAAGACAGACTAAACAAGAGAGCTTCAAACGGGACATGCTGAATAGTCTTGACGAATCTTCATGCCATCTTTAATGGGCGGATATTTCAGTCAGGGATCTAGAACAGGAATGTGAAAATATGCTACTTGGAGATCTATGGTCACAAAAGCATCTCCTGACTGAATGATTGTTACTACTGCTCTGATACCCGCCATCTTGAAGAGTTCTTGACTTGCATAATTGTTTAGAAATACTTTTTTGGAGATTACGGATACTGAAGAAATTCCCATCCGATGGGATTGATTTGGACACTGAACCAGAATCTTTGATGATTTCAAGTCTTGGATTGCTTTTGGAAAGATTTCTATATGGGGATGAAGATGTGTGGTTTTGAAAATGTCTCCGGGGATGTATAAACAAATTTGTAACCCTCCACAATCACTGCTGATACCCAGGAATCTTCTGTGATGCTTTTCCATCATGTGTGCAAGAGACTTATTCTCTCTTCCACTGGAATGGCAGGCCTTCCGTCAGATTTGTTGCTTATTCTGAGGAACATGACAGCTTCTTCTAAGGGACATGGACCCCTTACCATAGCAAAGACTTGGGAAGGATATCTTGGGCTTGTAGTTCTTCATCCTGATATGTCTAGAACAAAGGCTTTTGCTGCTATCCTGACATTTTTCATACAGGTATCATACATAATACTAATTTTATCAGAGTCAAGAGCCTAGATGCACTAAAGGTCGAAGACTGCTACGAATGTCAATGTTCTGTCGGAGTAGTGTCGTAGACACATCCGCAGTATTCACAAAGTGCCTACGACTTCACTTCACCAGAACTCCAACAAAAAAATACCCACATTGACATCAATCCGACATACCTTCACCTTGTCTACAAATTCGTATTCTTTGAATCGACAATTGCTCATTTCCATATGGAAATGAAGCATAATCAGATACATTTGTATGCAAGGGAGCGTGTTCATATTATAATGTGACACTTCGACTCATTCAGTAAACTCTGAAAGCAGCCTCTGCTGTCGGAGTTCACTGTCTCCACTTCACCTAACTCAGGCTGTTTAGCTGGGAGCTCCCCTGTACTCTCCTATGGAGTAACAGCAGGGAGAGCTACGACAATTCTGAACAGCATTCTCTGTGCTTCCCTACCCAGCCAGTAGGGGAATACAGAGAAGGCTTTCAGAACCATGGGCAGCATTGAATACCATAGGTATGTGCATTGCTCACCCCTCTGGCACCCAAAGGGCCAACAAACAGTGGAAATCAACAGACAAATGGAAGTTGTGATTTTGCTAGGACCTTAGCATAGCTCTTTTTTGTTTGTTTTTTTAAAATAATAAAGATTTAAGAAAACATTTCCTACAGTTATACTGCATATTAATTACATTTTTACATCATTACCTTCTTTTCAGCGTGGACAAACTGCATAGGTGAGGAGATGACGTATTATAGTAATTATGGTAATATAAGTATTTGGAAGCTGAAGCAGAAGTTCTGCCTGCAGTTTGCACTGCTAGATGAGCAGTACATTCCATAATGCAGTTTGTCTGCACAAAATGGATGATTTCCAAAGCATTTCTTCATAACTGCATGCAATGGTAGTTTTTAGTTCTCCACTATAGTGCAGTTGGTTTACTCCAGAAATACCCCACTTTACTTTTGAAAATATGGCCCTAAATTTGGGATATGACTTCTGAGACATGAAGAAGTAGAGGGGACTGCTTATTTAAGTTATGCTTTTAAAACACCTGAGCATAGTAGAGCATTTCACAGACTTTGTCATTAATGGAACCCAAAATGTTTTGGTAGAGCCCAATTTCACACGGTGCTCATCTTTTAGAAAAGGAGGTTAGTCCGTAGGCCCTGATATCTAGAAGGGGAAACACCAAATGAAGGAAAGCTACACCTCTCAGAAATTAAACAATGGACAGTTGCCCATAATAACAGGAAAAAAATAAACACTGAGCTTGGTTAGTACCACACAATGAAGAATGTCAGGAGAGGCAATAGAACTACCTTACAGCCTGTTGGATGAAGGAGGGGAACCCACCACCTCCAGTATTGCCCCAAATCCAGTCTGGAGATTTAGCAACAAGCTGGAAACTAGTCACTAGCGGATGATTGTTTTCAGCACAAAGACCTTGTTGGTCTGATATGCAAAGCAATGACCTCATTGCTGACACTATTTAGACTGACCCATCAGGGTCCATGCACCAATTAAATGGTAGGAGGGGTACCCCCCACCCCCGATAGCCCTCCAGCTGGGGGGAAGAACAAACGGCCAAGATCTATCCGTTATATTGGCTGATGAGATAGGAGGCAGACCCGCAGGGCAAAGGTAGAATTCTAGGCACTGACCCGAGTCCTGCACTGGAAAGTAATGGTGTAAGAAGAAGTTACTCAGGATCGCAGGACATGCAATGTTATAGGAGTGTAGAGAAAGTAGAGTGTTAATAAGCATTTACACACTTGCCAGTAATGGACGTGAACTGATGGGGTGCCAAGGATTACCAGACAGAGCAAACACCCAAAGCAGCTGCAGAAGAGCTGCTACAGAGTGAAGCTGGTGGTATGTTGCTTGAGAATGATGTTGCAGCCTTGCTGCAATACCTGATAATGGGTGAAGTGGTGACTGAGTGGTAGAATATCTAGAGCCGTTTAGCCAATATGGAGCAGAACAGCCACACTTTCTCATCAATGGAGGAAATGGGTACCCAAAGGCACATAGCAGGTCAGAGACTGAAACTTGTAAATTCATGTAGGTGGATGTAGACAGAAGTCAGCTGTGGAAAAATACACAGAATGCTGCAGCACCTGAACAAGAAATGCAGGATTTAAATTAGCAGGCAGAATCTTAGTCTGGAACATAGTTCAGAGTAACTAGCAAACAAGTGAGCTCATGTGTTTACTACAATAAACAAGGAAGCTGACCCTTGCAAATGATTCTGTCTGTGAAGATAGGACACACACATGAGGGATAGCTAGAAGGGAGGTCCTTTTACTAGATCCTGTCCTATCAGGGAGGTGGGGCTTCTTTCTCAGGTGTGCTGCTGTGAGATATGAAGGAAGTTAAAATCCCCCCATATTCCTGTACTTATATATAAATATAATAGTGTAAAAGCCCGTGTACACGGGCCAAAGTGCGTAAAACTGTAGAACTATACCTCCCAGGATTCTGTGCTTTCAGGCAGTGTCTACTGCGCATGACTGCACTGGACAAACATCTGCTTTCGGGCAGTTGCTACTGTGCATGATTACATCGGACAAACATACATCTGGCCTTTTATATTATATGATGATGATGATGGATGTATGTATTAAATACTGAGTTATATACCTGTCATATATCATGTTCTTACAGCTGGCATCTGTAACATTGTTTTTAATTTGTTACACGTCTAACTTATTATCTAGCATTTACCTTTTAAACCCTTTGAGTTCCAGTATAGGTATCATTACAAGACTAGTTATTATAAGGTGACATCCACTTTCACCACTAAACTTGCCTTTATTTTTGAGGCAGTTGGCAAACTTCATTATACATATGTTGTGCCACAATTCTGATTTGGACAAGAACGTATCTACTCCACTTTTCAAAAAAAAGTCAACTGACTGGACTAAGTAATAATCAAAAATTTTGCTAAATGTTTATACACATCTTTATGTCGTTTTGATTCAATTTTATAGACACTTTCTTTATTACTCCAGTTTTATACATCCCCCTATGTTCTCCCCCAGGCAGACATCAGCCTGAATCAAATGTGCACAGGAGACATCTGACTGTTATTTCCAGCCCACATATCTTTGTTCTCCTTTGTTTGCCAGAAGTCTTCATGGATGATGTCACTATTTTTCAGAAGTGAACAGACCATGGGAGCTTTCAATTACATAATTAATTATCTGTAGTCTGGTGTTTGGCCAGAAACTTAGAAAGAATTGTCCTATAGAAATAATAACTTCACGCTGCTAGATGTTTTCCTAGTTTTTATGGACCAAAGATATTTATGCTTTTGACACAGAAAAAATATACATCCATTTTTTATTTTTAAATCAAGGGTCATTAGTATATGCTGATTTACAGATGCTTGAAAAAACAGCTTGACACACTGGATAAGAAAGATAAGAGCATATTATAATTAATCAGTATGCAACAGTATTTCACTAATGTTCTAAGCTAGCCTTTGCAATATGTTAACCCTTTGAGGTCCAGAGAGAGGCACTCCATTGCAATGCATAGTATGCATCTGTGGCATTCAAAGAATTAAATGAGCAGTAATTTTTTTTTATTTTTTTATTTTTTTTTATACAAAGTTTATGTTATAGGGTATTTCTGCTGAGTAACATAAGGGTACTACAACTGATGGGAGATTTCTCATTCAGATGTTATTTCACCACAAACATGCATTTTTCTTAAAATAAAACTGTTAACAGCATCAACTATTGTGTAAAAGGCACATTTCGTTATAATGTAGTCAATGGCAGAGCTCCATTCATAGATTATCGCTTTCTGCATTAAGCGATAGGAACAGTACCACCTGTTGACAACAGTAAAAAAGTGCAGCTTCTTGTAAAAAAAAAAAAAGTTTGAACTGAAGGAAAAATCTCCCAGGACTGTGAATACCCTTGTGTTAATCAGCAGGTAAAGGCCAATGACACATTTTTTTTTCCTTCATTAAAAGTGTACTGCTTATTCAGTTACAACACTTTTGGCATTACATGATAGAGAGGGTGGGTATGAGGTTGTCCATCAGCTTTTGTAGGACTACAACTCCCTTAGCGATTATAGGAATTGTAGTGTAACAGCAGTTGGGAGGGGAGCAAATTATCCACCCTTATGACTGAAGATGTCTGTACATACCCTGTTTCAAAATCTTAGAATCTGTGGTTTTGTTTTTTGAAATGCTGAAATACAAAGTTGTTGTTATGTCTCACAATCTCTGGGTGATAAACTAATTATTGAGAAAGAACAATGCATCAATATTTTCACGTTCTCTAGCAAGCACAGCTACCTATCCCCAAGGTGCTATCAGTCATCTTATTTCACTCTCTTGTGCCATTACAGAGGAGAAATATCCATATGCATATTAGTTTCCTCCCACCCACAGATAGTCCATCCCGAAAATGCCAGGTTAGAGGGAAAACCCCACCTCAGGTGTTCAGTTTGATCTGGTATGGGCCTTGTCAGTGGGCTGGATCTTCAAAACAAAATTGGAGGAATTCTGGGGCAAACCACTTGCACCATAGGGGAGTAATACAAGTTCCCAGACTTCACATTGATTTAAATGTTGTGTTTACTCTTTGAACTCAATGCGTTGGAGAGCTCTCTAGCATTCAATGGTTTAAAATCCCCATTTAAATCAATGGACATTTATTACATCTCCCGTAATGAGCAGTTCGTTTTCCCCAGAATTCCTTTGTAACGTATAGCCCAGTGAGGAGCAGCTGATCTCTCCAGTGGTGTGACTAATCATTTTGACCCCCTAACACTTCAACCTATTGGACCCTGGGGTAGACGTGACCACCTTGGATCCTGGAACCTGGCACAATTGCATTCTCTGCACCCCTGTAGTTATGCCCCTGTAACTCTCTCTAGGCACAGAGAGCAAGGGGCCCACACCTGGATTACCCTAAAATACTTAGAGAAAGGCAAACTTGTTGTGATAAGTGCATCACTGGTAACAAGCAATCTACAGATATGAGCGTGTTCTATAGCATGGTCACCACCCAATAAGAGAAGAGAACTTTCCAGTTGCATATCAGTATGGTCCTGCCTACAGACAGTCTAGCCCCCAAAATAATAGACAACTCTCCCCCGAACAAGGGACAAACAGCCAACCCATTTTGAAGGAATCCAACAGCACCACAGAGGGAAATGAAGATCACCATTGATATAACAGGGGTTTTAACCCCTTGAATGTTAGAGGGTCTTTAATGTTATTTCCCCACAATGCATTGGCAACCTCTCTAGCATTCAGGGGTTAAAAGTCACATTTAAATCAATAGGAATTTGCAGAATTTTCATTTCAAACCTATGGTCCAGCTGGTTTGCCCTAGAATTGCATGGATTATTAAGACCACTAGTCCCTTATCAAACAGAAGGGCCATATAATGCCTTCTCTTTATACAAACATGTACAGAGGTCTATGGAAACCTCATTGGCTCCAGTAATGCAGGGTAACCCTACCAGGATGTCACCAGTACATTGTGTTATTCAAAATCAAGATTGTGACAAAGGTTTAAAACTCTAAATTAAGCCTTGTGATTATAGTATAGGTCACTGCTATGACTCTTCATACCACAGGTTTATTAGAGCTTTCTTTTAGTAAATGAGCATAACCTCCTGCAAGGCCGGCGCTACCATAAGGCGGCCTCCTAGGGCTCCGCAGCAGAAGGGCGCTGAAACGGAGCAGCAATTTTTTTTTCCTCATTTATTTTAAATATATAGATATCTGCCGCAAGGGAGAGCTGATTCATGCTACCAAGCACTCCCTCGCGCCAGAGAGCAGCAGTTACACGAGTGGGAGCGGAGTAGTGTTGTAGAACAACAGCCCCTGACGCCAGACCCAGCCAGAGGGGTGTGCAGCGCAAAGCAATGCATTGCTTACCCCTCTGGCGCTCCAAGAGTTAAAGATCTCAGGGTCAACTCGTTTTGAAAGTGCTCAGGTAGGCTAAAAAGGTGAAGAAGAAATGCTATAACTGTGCTTTATTTTCCTGTGCATGTTACAGAAAGCAGTTTGGAGCTTGCTGGTATTAAATCATTACCGATGGCAGAGTGTGAGTGCAGGTATGCGCTGAAGTGGTCATGTGCTCTAGAACAGAGGTTCTCAACCCGTGCCCTCAGTGGCCACTGACAGGCCAGGACTTAGGAATTTCCCTGCTAGAACACAGGGGTGGTGATCAGAGGCTCAGTCATATTGATTAACTCACCTGTGCTCTTAAAAGGAAATTCTCAAATCCTGGCCTGTTAGTAGCCACTGAGGGCACGGGCTGAGAACCACTGCTCTAGTACACACCTAGTCCTACAGGTGCATCATGTTTCTTATACCTGCAACCAAGCACAGAAAATGAGCTGTGCTGGCACATTTGTACATTCCTTCAGTGTGCTTTATATACACAGCACTTCACTCTGATCAAATAAGAGCAGAGCTTCCCCACACAGCCCCACTGCGAAAGACCCAGCTATCCTTGTTAACCCTTTGAGTTCTAGAGAGCAATCCAATGCATTGCAAAAAAAAATGCGTTTGATACCTCCCTGGCACTCAAAGTGTTAATGTTTGAGACTTTTTTTACAGATTTGTGTAGCAGGCTGGAAAAGAACAGGTGAGAATACAACATTAAAAAAACAATTGACGTTGTATATACCTTACCTTCTGAATGCCAGATGCAACTTGTTGAATCATTAACATGACAGACCTTAAAGCTATTGCCACTTGAACAATAGATAAACAGAACTTTCCTCCCTGTCAGTCCATGGAAAATACAATAACTGTAAGGCTCCAGTAGCAACCAATCAGTGCAGATCATGTTATAGGAAGTGGGACCCAGAACTGTATAGCCCTGAGAATAAGGCCTTCCTCATTCAGATGGAGTTTGAAATCCTGAGAGATCAAAATCATGCCTGTATCTATAGCCTCTACTAGTCACGTGGGGAACCTCATCCATTGGCAAACTCACTGAGGCTGATGTACAAAGAATGTGGTGTAATTATGGGGCAAAGCAAGTGCACTATAGAGAACAAATAAACATTCCAATTGATTCAACCCTTTGAGTGCTAGGAGGGAATGCAATACATTGCTAACAATGAGTTGCACAATCTTTTGGCACTGAAAGGGTTGAATGGGGGTTAAAATCTCAAATCAAATCAATGAAAATTTGGGGGATTTGTATTTGCTCCCTATTGTGCTATTGGTTTGCACTAGACTTTCACAGTTCCTTAGTATACCAGCCGCACTGGCCACCCTTTTGTCAACCCTATCCTCAGAGACCACAATCATGTCATGCCTTTAACCCTTTGAGTGCCATCAGCACATGCAAAACACCATGAAGCAATGCTTTGCATACCACTCTGGCAATGAAATGCTTAAGATTTCCCTGCCTGAGCACAGCTGAGTTAAAGGGTTAGTAATACTTAAAATGTAAAATAATATATATTATAGGGTTTATCCCCCTGAGTAAAACAAGGGTACTCCCACTGCTGAAATATGTTTTATTCAAAAGCTATTTCAGCTCAAACTTGTATTTTTTAGGTGCAGTATAACAGTGGCCTGAAAATGTACAGTGGCCCTGTTGCTCTGATCAGTTGACCATAAACCTCCATAGGATGGTGTAGCAACAACATCATGTACAATTTCACCTCAAGGGTAATAGGGGAATCCAGCAATGGACCCCTTACTCACAGTGTTTAGAGAGATCAGCTGCACCTCACTGACGAGGCCCAACAAGGCTGAAAT
This sequence comes from Rhinophrynus dorsalis, assembly GCA_037306005.1. Lineage (NCBI taxonomy): Eukaryota > Metazoa > Chordata > Amphibia > Anura > Rhinophrynidae > Rhinophrynus > Rhinophrynus dorsalis. The sequence goes on along the minus strand of CM074720.1, from coordinate 326,666,692 downwards.
GTACGTCTGGGGTTGACTGCTTCTCTTGTTCAGAGAGGAATTGCCTGGCATATCGTGGCTGGACTGCTGTCTTGACAAGACCAGTATTATATGCTTTAGGGTATTTCCTCTCTGTGAAAGGCACTATTGGGCTAAAAGATACTGGGTAGGACACCACCTCTAGAGAGCCTGTACTGCGGGTTCGTTCCTAGTTGAGCATCTCTGACTTCCACTTTACTACTTTACTGTATAATTTAGGCCACTGTGATATTGCACCTAAAAAATTCATGTTTGAGCTGTAATACCTTTTGAATAAAACGCCTTTCAGCAGTAGGAGTACCCTTGTTTTACTCAGGGGGATAAACATTACAATATATATATTTTACATATTAAGTATTACTATCCCTTTAATCAGGGTCTTAGTGATTTTAATTGACTCACTTGTGCTCAAGCAGGGAAATCCTAAAATATGGCCTCTTAGAGGTCCTGGAACATAAGGTTGAGAACCACTTTTAAAAGCGATACTAGTCTTTATCAGACTGTAAACTGAAACTACTAGCAATGGACTGTAAGAGAGATCAAAAACAACTAAACATACTATAGAGGTATCCCTGACAACTGTTTGAAGAACGCCTACTTAGGTTTGTTCCTTCTATTAAACAAATGAAGAGCCACATATTCCTATGGAATAGTTCCCCTTTAAATTATGAAGAAACTCTACCAAAACGTTCAGTTGCAGGAATCATATTTCTACACCATGTTGATTTCAGAAGCTGATATTAAGTGACAGTCAGGTTGATGTACGAGTAAGAATTTGAGTTTTCTGGGGCAAACCATTTGCATCATAGGGGACAAATAAAAGTCCCCATTGGCTTACAGGGGCCTTCTAACACCAGAAATGCTAGAAGGGTGTTCAACTTATTGAAGGGGTTAAATACCCCATAAAATCAATGGGAAGTTGGGGAATTTTTACTTGTCCCCAGTGGGTCAGGAGGGTTGACCATGAATGACCCCAGTTCTTCTTAGTACCTCAGCATCACCTGCCAATTAAAATATTCTATATTCATTTATCCCTCAGGATGCTAGAGAGATCTACAAAACATTGTCCCAAATGTCCTAGTATCCAAGGGGTTAAATAGTAGACCTTCACTGTCTAAGGCCCTCTAACTGGCCAGCCCTGGAGGTTTGTATCTCATTTACAAGACACAGGTAAACTACATGTTCATAAATATAAACAGGTTTACAACACTAAATATGCTGATTTGTAGCTATGTGGTCAAGATGGAAACATATGACTAAATAGATAGGCAGCTGTTTATATTATTAGATGGTATTAGCTAAAGCTCCTTGAAGATAATTATGTAAGATTCCTTGTGGGTTACTGTGGAGAAGCCCACCCTGGCAGCAGAGCAACTCAATAGGTTCGCTGCAAAGCAGAATGTAACACATCAGAATCAGGCTGAAATTCCAAACAGCGGGTCCGTGTATTTCAATCACCAACACTAATGGGACATTGGAGCCTGACTGAAATCTGGACCAGTCCCAGAACACCACCATCTAATGGGAGGGTAGAAGGAGGAGGAGTTCTTGGAATCCTTTTCTTAGACATTAATAAATATATAATAATATTCGGTACCCACATCCCTTATTTATTAACCCTTTGATTGACACAGGCGTATTTGCACAAAAATGAGCCCTCAGTGATATTGATATATCCCATTTATCCACTAGGCAGTCTCCCTTTCCCCTCCCTAACTTTTATTTTAAGACATATTCAGACCTCCTGGGGGAGGGCATCAAGACCCTTTTGATGTCACCTGTGCTACCGATTCCTAGTTGATTGTGCTGTTTGATCAATAAAGGCCACCATGGAGGGTAGAGTGGATCCCCTACTTCTACACTACCTGAATGTCCAGGTAGGACTGAGCAGGACCAGGCAAAGCCTCCCATATCATCAGTGCCTTTGGTAACATCACCAATGTGAGAGGTATTCCCAGTTTCTCCCACTCCTACCCAGAAACTTAGGTAATATGGAAACACGGGAGCCACACTCCCCTACACTGTCACCTTCATTGTTCACTCAGTGCTACCAGCACATCAATCAATAGCTGGGAGGGGTAACAGAAGGGTTCTGCTGCTCCTCCAACAAGGTCTGAATATAAAAAAAATAATTAAATATGAGTTCCAGAATGGTACCCAACACTTGCTTTGCAATGCCTTTCACACCCCTCTGGAATTCATGTTTGCTTCCCCAGCATTATGTTTCACTGTCCACTGTTAGTCATATCCACATACGTAAGCATTTGACATCCCAGCATTGCCCATCTTGTAGCTAGTATACAGCTATATGTAGCTATATAGATATACATACTAGCAATATTGGCACGGCATTGCCAGTGCTGTTAATGAAACAACATACCTCCCAAGTGTCCCTCTTTAGAAGGGACAATCCCTCTTTTAGACCCAAATCCCACTGTCCCTCTTTCCCACCCTAATGTCCCTCTTTTTAGGAAATCAGATTGTGTGTAGTGTGTATATAAGTGTATCACATTGCTCCACAGCAATAAAACTCACATTATTGTTTCTTTAAACGTCAGTATGTGTGTTTATAAATTAGTGTGCTTACATAAAATACTTTGGTCTTGTTATAAGTCATTTATTAGGTTACACAAGGAGGTGTCAAGAGGTCATGAAACAGCCTAAAAATTCTTGTTAATGCCCCGCCCACCAGCCACACCCCCAGCAACACCCCCTAAAACACAATTGTCCCTCTTTGGCAATTTGAAATGTTGGGAGGTACGAAACAATCACTGCTGTAACCCTTTCAGTGCAATGCGTTCCGTAACCCTCTGTCACTGAAAGGGTTAATGAGTTACTTGTTGAATTTTCAGTGCTTAGCCCTTTCATGTCCTAAAAAGTGTGCAGCATATTGCAAAACAATGTGTTTGTGTATGTGTGTGCGTGTGCGCATGTATGTGTATTGAGTATATCATTTGGCGTATTGTGTTTGGTGTACAGAACATTGTGTATATCACTTTGCGTATATTGCTTTGCATATTGTGATTAACATATTGTATGTAGCATTTTGCGCTTGGCGTATTGCATATAGAGTTTGTGTATAGTGTTTGGTGTACAGCGTTTGGCATATAGTTTGTCGTATTGAGTATAGCGTTTGGCATATAGCATATGGTATGTAGCGTTTGGCATATTGCATAGAGCATTTGGTGTATTGCATATAACATTTGGAGTATGGCTTATAGCATATAGTGTTTGGCATATTTAGTATAGCATTTAGCATACAGTGCTTTGTATATAGCATTTGGTGTATAGCGTTTGGCATATTGCTTATAGCATATAGTGTTTGGCGTATTGAGTAGAGCGTTTGACGTACAGCATATTGCATACAGTGCTTTGCATATAGCTTTTGGCATATATCGTTTGGTGTATTGCGTTTGACGTATTGCATACGGAGTATAAAGTTTGGCATACTGTGTATAGCATATGGACTATAATGTTTGTCGTATAGCATTTGATATGTAGCTTACTATGTTTGCCATTTTAGAGTACAGAATTTGGCATATAACTTTTAGCATATACCAGTTGGCAAACAGGATTTGGAGTATGGTGTACAGCATTTGGCATATGGTGTTTACTGTATAGCGTTTGGCATTTTGTGTATATCGCTTTGCGTATAGCTCTTTGCATTTGGCATATTGTGTATGGTGTTTGGCATTGCATATATCATTGTGCATTGTACTACAGCAAGTGGCTTATAGTGTATAGCGATGTGCGCATTGCATGTAGCATTTTGAATATACCGTTGTGTGTGTATATACTATGTGTGTGTGTGTTGCATGTATGTGTATATACTGTGTGTGTGTTGAGCATGTGTGTTTGTGTATATACTGTGTGTGTGTGTGTGCATTGTAGCCCCTTCATCCCTTTGCAGAGATTTTGACAGGAGTGGTCAAAACCACTACCCCACGGCTGGACCAATAGGAAAGGCAGTATAGAGGATATTTGAATAACTCCTCCTTACTGTGGTCCCTGTGTATGTTTGCCAGGCACACACAAGTCTCTTTTTATAGATAGATAGATAGATAGATAGATAGATAGATAGCTATAACTAGAAAGGTTCCTATGGAAATCAAATGTAAACAGATGTATAGCGTGATAGCAAAAATACTGAAAATGTGTCTCCACTGAAAGAGGTCCCTAGACTCCAGAGTTAATTTTATTTATTCCTCTCCTAGTAGGAAGAGTAGAGGATAGGATCTCTTCCTTTGGTATGTATTTTATTAAGCCCTTGAGGACCTGACCCATATGAATTTATTTTGTTTGCTCAAGATATATTACTAAATCATTTTGGGTTTTATGAAACCCATATTCATTTGTTACAGTTCTTTTACTGTAATCATATATCTCTCTATATATAGATAGATAGACAGTCAGATAGAGTGAATGGACAACGTTTTTTATTTTTACTTAATTCGGTCAGTGAGCAAATGAAAGATCCCAGGACTCCATATTATTTATTAAAACTCCTCTCTGATCTAATCAGTCTGGATAGATGGCGGGAATGCTGTTATCTACTATCTATGGACCACAATTTATTTCAGGTGATTTTGGTCTTAAAACCATTTGAGTGCCAGATAAGTATCCACAAATTGTAACATAATCATACCAGGGAACTTGCTGGGTTTTACCTGGGGACTCCGGATTTTGGACAGTATCTTCGGATAAAGCCTGCAGTTCTCTGGGATCTCAAGAAGAAAAAAAAAGTACACTGCAAGCTCAATTGACCATCACGTAGAATGGGCATATAGAGGAGGAAGAGAGTGTCACTGACAGAGTGTGCATCTCAAAGTCGACATCATGCCACTTTGCTATGTCTGTCCGGACCATCACGTTAATGAGGTGAGGTCTGAGGAGCGGGAGTAACAGAAGGAGCAGTGGAGGCAGAGCGAACCCCAGGCCTCTAAGTAGTATGATGCTTCATGCTTGTAATAAACATTGTTATGACCCGCAATACTGTTCTAATCATCAATCGTTACACAGACTGGCACTGTGACACTTTGAGTGCCAGAATGGAATGCACAGCATAAGAGCAGATTTTGTACACCGTTCTGGAACTGAAGGGATTAACACTTTAATGTGGATTTCTTTAAAGAGTAACAGATTGGCACAAAACTTTTGGTCCCCCAGGTTTTCCAGTTTATGCTCCGACTGATTAGATCAGTCATGATGACTTGTCATGTAATAGCAACAAGACAATGAGCTATAAGTGTTATGTGTCCCTTAGGGTGCCAATACTGATCTAAATAAATATTAAGACTTCTTCAACCTCTTACTCTTTAAAGAAATCCACATTTTCTTAAACTAGCTCTATTAATGTGATGGGGCATTGAACTGTTATCCCCTTGAGTTCTAGAATGGTGTGAAAAATACTTCTCTACAATGCTTTGCATATCCTCATGGTACTCAAAGGATCACAGTGACTCCTCTAATATCAGTCCCAGGCCATGGAATGTAGAATTGCCAGTGTGTACACTGACTGATTAGTAATGTGCTTCCAGTATGACGTGGAACACGGTAGTAAAGGTTTTATTTGTTTCTTTCTTGTTTTTTTATTTTAGGGTAAGCTATTTCTGAAAGTTCCCAGGTACTGACATAATGCATTGGATACTTCGCAGACACTGAAAGGGTTATTAAATGAAAACATTTTTTTTCTTGAGAATTATTATTCTCTCTCTTGCCAGTGGGGGCTGGAACACATTAACTGAAATGCTTTCTATGCCAATCCTGCAACAAAGTGGTTAATCATAGGTCATGTTAGGATAGTGTTGGGTGGAGAGATATTTTAATAGTGTGTATGTATGTAATGTTAATGTTTGTTAACTCCCTCCCTGGCAAATTGGCAACTCGCTTGCAAAATCATGGAGGGTTAATGTGGAATAGTGTACATGTGTGAAGGATGCATTTGGGAACATGTGTGTGGCACGTAGGAACAATTGCTTTAGTTTCTGATTGGGTATATTTTACTGCATCTACAGCCTTGAGTTATAGAAGCAGAAAATGCAGATCAGGTGCAAAATGCCCTTTGAGAAAGCCATTCTAATGCAATATACTGCTAGTGTGGACTTTTCCAATGGGATTCATTGGATGATTTAATTGGTTTGCTGTGCATCCTGAAGTAACCTGTTTGGTACTCATAGCATGTTGAATGCTATTGCAAGTATCTCAAAAACCTGAAAAGTGCTTTTTTGTAGCTATGTTCCTGTCTGTTGAGTGATTTGTCTGGAATTAAATCTAGGCCTTAGAGCAATTTAAATTATTTGGAAAATTGCAATTTGAGTGTGGAAAATTAAGCAATTGTTTTTACTGCTTGGTCTATAATCCATTGTTTCAAATTAAATAACTATGCATAAAATAGATGACCTAATATGCTGTTTGATATTGAAAAACAACAATATGTTTACAGTATGCAAGCAAACATGAATATGAGATGATGGCAGTGAGGGAGAAGCAGGAGATCTTTAAGCATGAAATAGAAGCTGGGGTAAGGACAGAGTGCATAACTCAAGGGTTTGATTCCACTTGGACCTGTATGTTTGTAAAGGTCAGTGATCTACTTTTAATTGCCATTGATTTCTGTATTTGGATACAGGATACTAAATGCTAGTATCAGTTACTTTGCTATAACACTTGGAGAGATATCATCAAATTTCCTGAAAGTCAGAGAAGGTTCTGTCATGGTCTTTCATTCTGTGACCAAACTTTTCTGACGTTACCAGGGATTTTCAAACTTAACATGATTCACATAACTCATTTATTGGCTTACAAAGTTGAAACTGTAATAATTATCTCTATATATTTATATCTGTATATATCTATCGATAGATAACTGGGCCAAAACATTGACAAATAAAACATATCCTTTAACCACCTGTGAGTGTTTGCAATATTAATGGCCATTGTTCCATTATTACCTAGATAGATAGATAGATAGATAGATAGATAGATAGATAGATAGATAGATAGATAGTGATATGTAGTGAAAAAGATTACAATTCCAGGTTAAAGTTTCCAAAACATGCTGATGACATCATAAATGAGATGCAAATTAATACACAGGGGAGACATTCAGTTATTGTTCAGGGAACGTGAATTTCCATTATTTGGACTCATGAGTAAGAATTTTAACACTGACATACAGTTTTTGACCTTCTAATTTCAAACATTTGTTTAATCATCTCTTTGATAAAGTCAATAAACCTCTGCACACTTAATCACTGCTTTTCTTGGTTTAACTGTTTTGGTTTAAATGCTTTTGTTGTGTGTCCCTGACTACTACTAAAGTATGCTGGTTGCTTAGGGGTTAAACATAGTTTAAAGGGGAACTACCACCCAGCAATAACTTTACGTGAATTCAGTCTTCATCTGGCGACTAGCTGCTTAGTAGTGCTAGTCGCCAGAAATATTACCTGGTTCCAAAGATTTTGCAGTTTTTCCAAGGCTCACAGGAGCAGGAAGCACGGACATCTCATCACAGTGACGTCCGTGCGCCTGCGCTGTCAGTACCTTTTGGAGCCGGCCGGCTCTCTTTTGCTTTACTTTTCTCAGTTTTAGCTTGCCAAATTGCTTGTTTGTAGATTATGTTGCATTCTTTATATTTTTTTTAAATAATGGGTCTATCTCCTGGATTCCCAGTTTAAAGTTAAGTCATAATTTTGCTAAAAGATTATGTGTATTTAAAAAGCTGAATTTAAGACAGAAGTTCCATTCAAATGAACTATGTTTTCTAACTTAAAACCAGGACAAGTAAGTGATAGCAGACTGTAGTACATATTTTTTTGTTTTAAACTTTCTATATTTCACATATTTAAAACAATCTCAGTCATTATAACTGTATAGAAAATCCCAAAATATTTCTACTTTTTGACGGAGAGATTCTATGTTTAAAATTGTTGGAAAAATATTGTATGTATTAAAAAAAGAATACATGCATTATAGATTTACAAATATTTCATTAAGCAGTTATAATGACATGCAAATGTACAAATCCAGATAGCACAAATGTTCTATTTTCTGACCAAGATTAAACAGGGCTTTTGAATCACACAGCTTTCTAGATACAAATGACTGCGTTAAGAAGGTTGCCTTAGTCTACTAAAATATATATTTTACAAAAATTTTGTTTTTATTTTGAAATGTAATCTTTATTGGTCGTTTGAAAAATTTGTAGTTTAGACAGTGTCAGCATTTACATTTTAAAAAGTAATACAACAGTTCTGCGAAACAAGTTGCTGTGCTCCTTTCATCATATAGAAACCCAGTTTAAAAGACATCTCATTAGGGGCTGGTTTCCATTGCAGATGATAAATATTATCACTGGTTTTATCTCCCAGACTCCTATTGAAGTCTGAAGTCTATGACATCTATAAGGTAATTTGTTGGTAATCAACTGCAATGGAATCCAGTCTTAGCTTTGAAAATCCCTGGTAAAGAACTTTGATGAACCTTTCTAAAATGTGACCAGTGAACATTCAAGTAACAAAATGTAATATAAGAACATAAAACAATAAAGAAAACATTGTAAAATTCACACAAATTTAAAACATTATTTGCAGTAGCTTTACATTTTAAACAACAAACTTTGAAGTATTAAAATAAACCTGCTATACTGAGCATTAACCTATTGAGTGCCAGAAGAGTGTCCATAGGGAATTAAAATTAAAAATAAAATTCCCATTTATTTAACCCCTTAAAGTGTTAGTAATGTTTGAAAAAAACTTTTTTGCATTTAGAAGAGCTTAAAAAGCTGATCTAAATGCAAAAAAAACGTATCTCTCAAACCGCTATGGTTTAAGAGATATGGGCGTTTAAAGTTTGATTTCTCCTACTGACAGCTGTAAAGCTGTCAGCAGGAGATCCTGCTGTCGACACGGAGGCGCTTGAGAAGTGCCGAGATCTCCTTACTTACACGGAATCCCTTCATTGGAATGGTCTAAAACGTGTGCCTGAACACTAGGCACACGTTTTAGACCATTCCAATGAAGGGATTCCATGTAAGAAACGAGATCTCGGCACTTCTCAAGCGCCAGTGTGTCGACCGACATGGATCTCCTGCTGACAGCTTTACAGCTGTCACTAGGAGAAATCAAACTTTAAACGCCCGTATCTCTTAAACCATAGCGGTTTGAGAGATACGTTTTTTTTGCATTTAGATCAGCTTTTTAAGCTCTTCTAAATGCAAAAAAGTTTTTTTCAGACATTACTAACACTTTAACACCAGGTGACATGCCAGGACTGTCACAGAATTCCATCCTTTTTTTCCACGTTTCAAAAGAGGATTATTGGGTCAAAAGAATAATCTTACAAAACTAAATCAAAATCAGTCATAGACAGATATCAAAAAACAATGTCAATATCATTAAGGAGATAAGGCAAGCATAAATAAACAGAAAGTTGAAGGTATGTTTTTGTTGTTGTACTACCTCTTTAACCCCTTAACGACCCTTGACGGTCATAGTACATCAAGGGTCAATCTGACTGAAGGACCCATGACATACTATGACCGTCATGGAGTTCCGGGCTCCCCCCGCGGCTGCACACCATTCGGGGAGTCCGGAACCGGAAAAAGAAAAAAAGATATATATATTCTGCGGTCCTTAAGTCACGGCGCGGCGCAGATCGCCCAGTCGTTAAGGGGTTAACACCTGCCTTCCTGCTTCTCCTTTTTAATTTTGCTGTTGTTTCTCATATCTACATCTCCTTTATCTCTTCTCTTCTCTCTTTCATTTCATTCCTCCTCTCTACTGATTGTTGTGTTTGGTATTTATATAATTCACAACCTTATTTTATTGGGTGGGAATTTTATTTAACACCTAAGATAGGCTGACCAGACCTCACCTTTAACCGGGGACACATAGGCGAAATGCATACTGCAGGACTGCTTTGATTTCAGTGAAGTACTGCAAAACGGCTATTTCCTATGTGTCCAGGGTTAAAGGTGAGATATGGTCAGCCTAACCTAAGAAGCAGTTGTTTTGTACACCAGCCTCAATTCATTATTCTGTGTTGATCTGGGAAAAGTTAGTTCAATTAAATTATGTTGCTGGTTCATTAAATATAAGAGTTAGTAAAGAAAGCCCAAATTCTTAAATTATGTTTATGTTCCTCTCTTCATTTGGATTCTACCATAAAGTGTAAATAACTACTTAATGAAACATAACGCCTCTTGAAAAGTTATTTTGGGAAGTGTGTTCCACTAAATGTTTGGTCAACTACTGTTACTCCTTCCAACTTGAAGCACACTTGACCTTGAACTGCACTTTGCTGTTTGGTATACTTATCTAATTTACAGTTCACTTTGCCAGTGATTTCTCTAATTAACCCACTTAACCCTTCATTTGTGAAGCTGATTCTCCATTGCCCTTTTTAGATACATTTCTATATATATATGTATGCTAATGAAGGTATATTGTTTAACCCCTTGAATGTAATGGAGATGTATCTAGTATCCAAGGGGTTAAACCACAGGTTTACGGGACTCTGGAGTGGTGATTAACCCATTAGTGATGAGGGCCTTTTGTCACTTGAAGATGAGAGGCTGAACTGGCATATGTGATTACTGTAGCAGCAATAAAAATGTACCGTCTCAACAGGGAAAGGCTGAAACTGACTGCTCCAGTCTTGTACCAGACAGTTACAGTCATGATGTGCCAGGACCGTCACCTGTCCAGCTCAGTGATCACAGCCGGCTGTGTAGGCACACTGTGATCACGAAATTACATGACGGGCTAGAACCATCACCAGTCCTTAATGTCTGGACCGCTATGACTGTCCTGGCTCATCACTGGTCACTAAGGGGTTAAAGGATGGGAATATGTGATGGTCCTAGCACGTCACCTGTCACAAATGGGTTAATGCCTCAGGTCAGTGGTTCCCAAACCTCTAGTCAGGCCATGTTTTTTCTTTCCCTGATTGAGTACAGGTGAGGCTCAGTTATTTAATCAACTCACCTGTACACAAGCAAGGGAAATCCTAAAGGTATGTCCTGTTAGGGGTTCCTGGCAATAGAGTTGGAAATCGTTTCCTTAGACAGGTCTCCAACGCATAGAAAAATGCACTGGAGTCTTCTCTAGCATTCCGGGGGTTTAATGAAATAAATACATTTTTTATAATACTATTTAATTTATACAAAGCCTTAAAGGGAAAATGTACCCAGAACAAAACAAATTTGACTTAATTACCTATAAGACAGTGACACTATTAATTTTGACATGTATACCAATTTACACAAGCAAATGCATCACCATCCTGGCACAGATTAACCTATTTTTTGTTTAAAATGACAGTATAATGAGAACTTGGCTAATATTTCCTATGTGCTGGCACACACTCTAATGGACGTATGTTCAAAGAAAAGTGGAATAGTTCTGGGGCAAACCATTTGCACTATAGAGTAGAGCATAGATAACCCACATTAAGTACCCTAATCCATACATCTGGAATCTGGAAGTGAATCCTAAATGCCACAGAGAACAGCTGTTTATATAGATATTTATCCACAACAAAGCATGTAACCAAGGCAACTGCTCAATGACAAGCTCAGCCATTGGCTATATAAGAAAACCACCATAAGAAGCACAACGTACTAGTGCAGGGATTATTGGTCAGGTTACTTCATGTAGGGAAAGTATGATGTCAACATATATCCGATGAAGGGCTTTGTGGCCAAATATGTCATGATAGTTATCGTAAATACATGATCAGCACCTGATCTTATACCTTTATGCCTCTATATATCCTTAAATTTTATGATTACATTGGAACTGTAAGCAGCAGACCAAGCTTAGAGTGTGCGCTGTGGAAGTGTTAACAGCATTAGCATTTGATTGCCCAGTTAGAGCTGTGTCTGGACACCCTATTTGTCATACAGCTACAGACTGCAATAAAGTTTCAAATGTTTCATTCATCTAATATTCTCTAGATGATTTATATGATTATTCAATATTATCAACAAAACTATAAGACTCACAAGTATTGAAAACTTTGTATATGTGTATAACTTTACCCCATTGAAGGTGATGGTTACTTTATTCCCTAAGGAGATGTGACCATTCGTTGTTGGGGATAATGGGAGTTATAGTCCAACAACTGGAGTTAATTTAATTGACTACCACTGTCCTAGGGTAAAATTCTCTTTTAATATTCCATGAAGTATATAAAATACCAAAAATAGCACAAGGGGGAGAACTAAAGGCATAAGGGAAATAGAACACATATGGTAATAATATGTTTAATAATAATATGTTTAGCATAACCTGCTTAAGTAATTTACTTTACCTGTAGCTCTCCTTCCATAATGCTCAGCAATCTAACAAGATCTTCTTTGGTTGGTTCATGTGGCTTCTTGTTTTTTCTGTCACAAACACCTGTGGATTTCATGTGTCGTTTAACAGTCCCAGAAACCAGCAAGTCCCCGTCCTTGTTTCTCAGAAGCCTATTTTTATTTCTGGTATCTCCATTGATATTTTCATCATCCAATGTATTTCCATTGTTGCAATTGGAAAGGCACCCAGAGGGTGAGCTTTCTCCACCTTGATTCCGAGATCTCATTCCCACCTACCAAAAAAGAAATTATTTATTGGATTACTGGATAAAAAAAAGTGGAATTGTGGTACAAAAAAGTTTGTAAATTGATTTGTTTTCAATGATTGAAATGTAATTAAAGAAACTGAAATGTTTCCATTTTTTTCAAACTCTTTAATACGATTTTATGAGTTATCTAACATTTGATATCTCTCATTCCACCCTATTCCCTGATAACAAGTAAGGGTCTGGCCTATGTGAGTGATTGTATGGTTGCTATGGCAACCCACCCAACAGTCAATCACTTAGAGATATTAGTCTGCGTGTGAGTAGCCTACAGTGACAGTCAACCAACTATTAGACTTTATACACAGTATATTCTACAAATAAATAATATGTAAAGTCAGACTGTCTATGCTTTTTATTATTATTATTATTATTATTATTATTATTATTTTTCATCTTCACCTATTTCTTTATACTTTTATTTCCCTGACAGGAAGCTACTTGAATTTCTGTTTCCATAGAACTTCCTGTCAGGAAGTAGGCGTTGTGATGCAATTTTACACCACAGTGAACATCCCCATTGACAGGGGCACCAACAGAAATCTTTCCAGGGGGAGGCATAATATGACCCCCAGGTCAACCCGCCCAGCCCCTATGTTTATATGGAGGGGGTAAGTGTAGGGGATGGAAGTGCCCCCCTTCTCCTCCCCCCGAACACCCATGCCCGTTGATTTAAAAAGGTAATTAAACTGCTTGAATGCTATAGTTCCCACTGGTATCACTGATTGTGATACTTAAGGTCCTTATGTGCAGAAGAGAAGTGGAGCAATTCTGGGTTGAACCAACTGCACTAAAGGGGCTGAATAAAATTCCCCAAATTCTCATTGGTTTTAATTAAGCTTTAATCCACTGAATCATAGAGAGGTCTGCAATGCATTGCAAGACCTCTCTAACATTCGTGAGATTATAAGGCCCATTTATATCAATTGGAATTTTGATTTGTTCTGTAAGGTACATTTAGTTTATCCCAGAGTTACTTTACTTTTCCCATGTACACATGGCCCCCTGTTTTACTTTCTTATATGTTATGTGTCCTTCATACAGTCACAAGTATAAATAAATAGATGTATAAAAATAGCTATAATGGCACTTTAAGCAGAAGTCCAGTGAAACTCTCCATGCCATTAGCCATATAATGGAAAAACAAACACACTCATATTTCCTGTCAGGGAAGTCATTTGCTTAGTTTAGCTGCATCATCACCAGAGTACAAACTGGCTGGAATCCAAGCGTTGTTTTAGCTTACTTACATGGTGACATGACCTACACATAAATACATTAATTACAAAAGTGCATAGCATTACCATTTTAGGAGCAGATGCACTGGCTTTGATTAGCTAGGCACTTATACCCCCTTGTGTACTATTATGCAACTTTATTGGTGATTAAAGGGAAAATGCATGTTTTATTTGTGCCCAAGTACCTTTGGGTAGTAATGCATAAAAAGTGTAGTTTGTATACAAAAATGTTGTTTTTTATCATAATCTCTTTTGAATGCTTGAAAGAAGCTGTCATAAGCATATATATGCATTATAACTGCTTCCTCCTGATTGTAAGGCCCCATCCACTCAGGTGACACCATCACAGTGACACCATACTTACTGTCCCACAGACCTGCACAGTGGTTTATGGAGCCGCCATCACAACCTTCACACAAGACACTTTGGAGGTTAATATCACAATCATCAATGAATAGCCAACCCACATGAACTTCAGCCAGTAATATTTAGCTGAAACTCACAGAGACCGACCATTAGCCATGCATCCCTGGGACATGAACAGTGGGCAACGCAGGAGAAGGAGAGTAAAAATCAGGGGACAGTATAGCAGTATAGTGATTGCATTATGCCAGATCTTTTCCAATGGAGACATACAGAAGATGTAGTAAGAAGAACTGGAACAGTTCTAGACCAAACCAGATGTGCCATATAGGATGAATTATAATTCTCATGGATTTAAAAGGTGACTTAATGTCCTTAATGCTTCATAATGCATTGAAGTCCTCCCCATTTAAAAAGTTGGAAATTTCTGCAATTTTTATTTGTCCCTTATGATGTAGTTGGTTTGCTCCAGAATTGCTCCGGATCTTATTAGCCTTTAAGTGTTTCATTGTTAATTGATCTCTATGAGTAGGGATGGAGAGAGAGAGAGAGAAGAGAGAGACAAAGCTGCTGAAATGTTGACTCTAGCTATTGTTTAGGCAGACAGGCAATGAGAGGGAGTTTGAGTTCCTTAATTTAAGGAGTACTGGTGGTAGTGTGTTGTTATCTGGATAGGTGGAGTCCAGGGAGTGTAGTTGTGATTGGTAGACAGGGACAGTTGAAAAAAAATGACTGATAGGTGACAGTCAGGCAGGTGATCCTGCATGAGCTCAGGCTGAGAGTGTCAGTAACTAGTTCAAGACACAGAAACACACATCATACCTTTTCAGACAGACAACAACAGACATCAGTCCATACTCAGACAAGAAAAATACAAGCATATATTGCTTCTGCACACATTTTGAGGCTAACAACTCTGTCATGTATTTTGCAGTAAAATGCAACAATGCTACTATCATTATGTCCACCAAATATGGTAGGAGTAACTTGGGGGGGGGGCAGTAGCAACAAAGAAGGAAGTCTGCAGCACAGGGGTTAAAGTAATGTGTCCCTGTTATTCCTATTACATCCTCATACTTTATTTTTCCTCCCATTGCCTCCAATTCCCCTTCCTGTGCCTTGTCTCTTTAATCCTTTCTTTTCTCCATCATGAGACTAAAATGTTGTGAACCTTAAACCTTGTCATTCGATGTCTCTGGGTGGGACCTCTGTCAGTAAGGAACTTCTGGTGTACTTTGTAAGGAAAGTTCTTTGTACCTGAAGCTGACATGGTACTGGACAACTGAGTGGGCAGAGCTCGAGAACATGGGCAAGCAACAGTCTGGTCCAGCTCCATGGACATTATAGTAAGATGTACAAGGAAGCCAGAAGAAAAATGGATGGCCCATGAGTATTTCCAAGACATTATAAGGTGGGGTGGTCAATTACTGGACCTTCAACTATTAGATTCTACAACCACTATCATCCCTAACCAGCCATTATCTGGTAGTAGTCCCCAGAAGCTAGAGGTTAAACACCTGACTAACCTGGAAGTAACGGCATATTTATTAGAGATGCAAGTTCCACTTTAAGCCTCTGAGATCATAATGTGCACAGCATGCAGACTCCCATTTGATATACTGGGACAAACTGATATATAAAATAATGAGAAGGGCAATAATTATCAAGACAAATCTGAATTGTGAGACAAAGCAACTTCACCATGTTTTCAAGAATAACAATCTCACTAATTCCACTAACGTTTTTTCATTGACTTCACTAATTGCACCAAAAATGAAAATCTAAATAAACAGGTAAATGTCTATTAGTAATAGAAGTGAACACTTTAACCCTTTGAGTACCAGGGGGTATGCAAAGGATTGCTTTGTTAAGGACCAGAGGTATGTCTCAGCCCTGTGATACATAAAGATATAAGAAATGTTGATCATTTAACACAACAGTGAGAAATGAATAAAGAATAAAAAAATAAACTACTGATTTTTCTGGACTTATGACCTATGGGAAATTCTTTTCTGTGTTATATTTGCCTTTATCATTCTTTTGTGCACTAATCACCAAAAAACAGATGGTGGCGTTGGCATGCAGTACATGCCACAAGAATACACTTAGATCACATACCAATTAATCAGAGCTGCTTTAAGACACAGGTGGGTTCTGGGCAAAGCTCAGGATAATGCCCCCCCCCCCTTTACAATCCCACTAGTAAAAAATAAATAAACTAAAATGCAAAAAATACCACAGAAAATGCAATGTAACTGTTTCAAACAGTGACTCAAAGCAACCCTACCATTGAGTAAACGATAGATTTGTTGTACTAACATTCATTTTAACAGCTATGCTGTGATTTAAAATGTCAGCAAATCCAATTAAATGCCCATACCCATATCAAACTTCAATCTATGCCTATCTGACTGTGGATACAATTATGAGCATTCCGCTGGTGCTCTCTGATGCTGTTTGCAGTGGAACATGAGACTTTGGCAGGTCATGAGGTAACAGGACGGTAGGAAGTGCTTTCTATCATCAGGCCTACCCTGAGCAGGACCGGAAGAAAATCCCTTTACTGTACTCTTCTCTTTGCCCCCTCCTTTCTCTGTCATACTGCCAGTGAAAATATGAGGGTGAATTTCAGTGCCAGCAAGAGCAGGGACAGAAAAACACTGTTGGAGTGTGAGAGCACTCAGCTGGGAATTTGGGGAAATGAATTTGTCCATGCTGGGGAAGTTTATTCGTACACCAGCTTCTCCAGGGAGGATGTACTAATGTGATTCCACACAGGAATTTGTGTGTTCTGTGAACTGCCTAATGTTTATACACTAAACTATATAGAAAATTCTCCAATTCAAGTCCCTTGCACCAAGGTGAAGTAATGTTTGGCCATTTCGGAGAGTTCCTTTCCTCTGTGCCTTGTTTTTGGATTTGTACTCAAGACTCAATGGAAATCTGAGTAAAAATAGACAATTTTCCTGTGCATACTAGGGTTGGGGTTTGGTTACAGGCTTAACCCTTTGAGTGCCAAATGTGCTGGATATACCTCTGGCACTCCAAGGGTTAATGCAAAAATATGCTGCCCTTATGGATTAGTATATTTGTCTACTGCCCTTTATTTCTTTCTTCCTGTGGTCTACTAGTGATGTGAGTGTGTGTGATGACCCTGGTAAATGTTTCCATTTATGTAACTCACTGGTCCATTTATATACAGAATACTTCAGTGCATTCCTATAGACCTATTGTACTTATCCCCTTCTTTTTCGCATAATTTAAAGGGATAGTAATACTTTGGTTTAAAAATGTCTAATATTGTAGATATTAACAATGCAAGAAGAATAACTTACCTCCCATCTCTCAAAACATTATAGTTTGCGAGTTGGTAGCATTTAAAGTCCCCCCTCCTGCCCCTTTCAGAGATGTCAGCGCTGTATGGAATAGAAGCGGATTCTGGTCATTTGACCGGCAGACGGCTCTTCAGCAGAGCCGAGATAGCACTATTTAGAATGAATTACTTCATTGGAGCGGTCTACAAAGTGTTCTGGTTTGCAAGCACACTTTGTAGACCATTCCAATGAAGTATTTAATTCTAAATAGCTCTGTCACGGCTCTGCTGAAGAGCTGCCTGCCAGTCAAATGACCAGGATCCGCTTCTGTCCCATAGAGCACTGACATCTCTGAAAGGGGCGGGGAGGGACTTTATATGCTACGAACTCGCAAACTATAAAGTTTTGAGAGGTTGGAGGTAGGTTATTCTACTTCTATTGTTAATATCTACAACAGAAGAATTTTTTAAACCAAAGTATTACTATCCCTTTAACCCTTTCAGTGTCAAAGGGGTATCAACGCATTGTAGATCAATGCAATGCAATTGCAGAGCATTGCAGAGCAAAGTGTCTTTATGTTTCCCTGGCAATCTCCAGTACATTTCTTATAGTTATATATGTTCGCCTTTAACCTTCTGAGTGCCAAGAGGGTGTCCAGTGTGACACCCCTCTGGTAGTGACCTACCCTTCCAAAAATATTTGTTGAGTGCTTTTTTTTATTGTAACACTGGATGTGAAGCCAAGTGAGAGGCATGCTTAATGTCTGGGTAAAATGAGAGACTGTTACTGTTTATTGAGTCATGTGCTAAACATGAATAATATAATACATTCACTTCTATTTTTTATATTTCCTTGTCTAGAATTTGCTTAGTTCTAAAATCCCCCACCCAGATTTATGCAAGATGCCCTGAAAAAAAAGGTTATTTAAGTGGAGAAAACCTGTATAATTGTTTTATGACATTTAAATCCCTGCATAAACCATGCTAAATATACACTGGCTAGCAAACAACAAATGCATAATTCATTAATCCTTTGAGTGCCAGTGGTATGCAACACATTGCTTTGCAATGCATTACATACCACTCTGGCACTCAAAGGGTTAAAAATCTGAAAACTGGATGGTGATATCTTTTTAGACTATGTGTGATAAAAAACAATTAAGGGTCAATGTGAACAATGGGAAGGATTTACCAGAACCTATTATTCAAAATCACATTTCAGATTAGCACTGTAAACATTTGCCTATGCCAAGCTGGATTTTATTTATACTGACAGATATGATTCTAGACAAGGTGTATATAAGTGTATCTTATTGCTCCACAGCAATAAAACTCGCATTATTGTTTGGATAAACTTCAGTATATATACTCATAAATTAGTCTGAGTAAATAAAATACTTTGGTCTTGTTCTAAATCATTTATCAATAGGTATCAATAGGTCATTAGAATTCTTGGTAATGCCCTACTCAACAGTCATATACCCAGCAACACCTCCTAAAACAAAAGTGTCCCTCTTTCGCCATTTAAAATGTTTGGAGGGATGTATTCATTTTAGAGCCTCATCATTCCTTACCACCACCCACCAGCCAGCCCTATTTAAGCTGGTCTAAAAGGGCAAATTATGATAACAAGGATGAGATGTCAGTGGAGGAAGGATTAATTTACAAAGTTGATATTAAAAATTAGTTGAGGTTTGCTCAATGTAAACTTTTCTGTGAAAACTTTACAATTGTTTTAATGTCTAGAATTGCATAATATTCAATAACTATAACGTTCTCACTTAAAAAAATCCTATAAAGGGTGTAAACCTTTAAAATGTTCAAAAGATATTTTTTATACATAAAAATAATTGTATTTCATTCTAAACATACTTTGAAAACGTTTTTATAGCAGTTAAGTATTTAGTAAAGGAGAGAGATACACACAATGCTTTTCTGTGCCCGGTAAACCTTTTTAATCAACATCCATCTATCTATCTATCTATCTTTTTTCTATAACTTCTAAAGGCTTTCTTATATTTTGAAAACAATAGAATCACATTGTTTTTCCAGCGTTATATGGTGCCTGAAATAATTCTGAAAAAGTTTACATACATACCATAGGAGGTTTTTAAAGCAAACAATTTCAGATACCTTAGCTGAATCTAGGCCCTGGAACCTCCAGTTTATATCATATACTTCTCTTACCTCTCTATCACTCTCTCTTTTGTGGCATGGACCCCATGGGACAGATGTATGTGCTGTACATATTAATCTCACAACTGAGTGCCATGGGTTTTCAAAACAGAAACAATGTATATTCAATAGTGGAACACAAACACAAAGTCCTCAATAACTCAGGCATTCTCTTGCTCTCTCTTGCCTTGCAGTGAAAGGTATGGTGCACTATAGACAGTCCAGAAAAGTTTCATGTGCTCCAGTTCCACCCAACGACTGCCTCTCAATGTGTCTTGAACCCACCTAGAGATCACCTTCAGTTCCCCCTACAGTAACCCTTTCTCCTCACTGTGGGTCTTAACCTAGTGATCATCTCCACCCTAGATGGGATTGTACTCTGGGATTGTGAGTGGTTTGGTCTCTTAATTGATACTGTTTAAAATAAATGGGTGTGTAATTAAATACCACATTTATCAGACACCACAATCCTAACACCCTCTAAGGTGATATCCCCTATCCTGGGCAATGGTAGTCTGATTATTTCACTTGTAGTTAAAAAATGTTTTGTTTGTTTATGTCATAAAGTAAATGTGCTACAGAAAAGGGGAAACTGCATTTTTTTTAAAAGGAAACATATTTTACATTTTGAAGACATTTAGAGACATCTGAAGACAGGGTACAAATTAGAATTGAACTAGATAAACTAGAACTGACACTAAAGCAAATATATGTGACATATCTGATTATGTGAGCTGATAGTGATGTTTATTACATATAAAGATTATTGTGTGCTGGGAGGTTTCTCTAGCAAAAAGCATTTTTATGATCTGTTAGAAATGTGTACTTATTCAAATAAGTGTTCTTTATTATCTTTACTATATTGTGATGCTATAATACAGTGTTTCCTTTCATTTCAACTGCAAACTTTTTTTATGTAATATGTGTGAGAAACTTTAAAAGTAAAATGCGAAAAATACAGGTATCTCAAAATTGTATAGACAGCTACATCAACTGCTCGCAGGCTAAAAATGTCCCAACACAATTATTCTCAATGTATCCAAAATTCAATATTGTTTACGTATTTTAAGACAAAAAAATGCTACAAATATTATTTAATGAAACCTAAAACAAAACTGTGTAAATGCTGTTGCTTCTCAGTTCCATTCAGCTTCAATTGTTCAGCATATTTAGGTAGTTGAACTAGCTTTTAGTATTAGGATACCCTGTTTAACCTCTTAAGGACTGGGAAAACCTGAGGTGGATTGCACTTAAAGGGATAGTAATACTTCATTTTAACTTTATTTTATTTTGTAGGCATTAAAAAAACATGAAGAATGATATAAGTCTTATCTCTGAAACCTTTATGGTTTAAGAGATATTCACAAACAAAGTATCCCCCCCCTGTTCAACCAGATCAGAAGGGAGATGCCCAGGTAGACTGCAGAGAGGGACAATCTTCAATTAAGATAATGGAAAAAGCTGAAAAACTTGTCAAGGGGGGAAGGGCTTTCATTGTTTTCATACAAAGAAAATTGTCCCCTTCTGTTATCTGTACTGTCATACAACCAGACTCACATCTGAGAAGACATGGCTTACACTAGGTAAAAGGGGCGGGGAGGGAAACTTTGCTTGTGAATATCTCATAAACCATAAAGGTTTGAGAGATAAGACTTATATCGTTCTTCATGTTTTTTTAATGCCTACAAAATAAAATAAAGTTAAAACGAAGTGTTACTATCCCTTTAAGGACCGGAACAATTTTGACCTTTTTGACTATGTCTTTGTTCAACAGTGTTTTCCTTCAAAGTCTTTTATTCCAGACACATAAATTAGATACAGATTTTTATGCACAAGTAGGGCTTTCTTTTGATACCACACCTATATGGATAACCCAAAACTTATTTTATTAAAATTAAAGAAAACGGTTAAAAAAAAATGTAAACCCCCCCCCAAAAAAAAAACACTATTTTTTGTTTTTCCTCTTGTGATCATTTGGGCACAATGGGTTACATTTTTATGGAGACTGCATGAAAGGTATGACCGGTCAGTCAAACCTACAAAGTGGGCAGTTTTAAGTGGGCACTCTCCCTCTGGGGTAAAAATCCCCATGTCCCTCTTTCCCTCCCTATTTTGTATTTTTTTTGTTAATTACTGTAAGATGTGTATATAAGTATATTACTGTGCTCCACATTAATAAAATGCACATTAAACTTTACTTTAACTTCAGTATTTGTGCTTTTAAATTAAATTGTGCAAATAATATAGATTGATCTTGCTCAGATTAATTTATAAAATGTACACACTGCTGTCAGTAGGTCATTAAAGGACCTACATGTATCCAAGCCCCAGCTCCAGTGCTACAGGGGTTCATACTCTGGCCTGTATTTCTGTGTGTATGTCTGTTCTCTGCTTTTCTCTCCCTTACTTTAATAGCAGTCACAAAGGCAATGTGTAAAACACATTGCCTTTGTGAATGAAAATGCCAGTACATGTGATCGCTCCTGGAGTGTACTGGCAGAAGAGAGAAGGACTGAGACAGAGCTCTCGGTCCTGGATCACTCCATTTCAGCCTGTAAAGCATGAAAGCAGTGTGCACTGAGACGCTGCTACCATTTAACCCATGACATACCATGGGTCATTATGGGAAGTTTATCCATGACGATCCTGGCACGTCATGGGTCGTTTAGGGTTAAAAACTCTTAAGAATGTATTATATTTTGTCAAAGCAGCAAACACTTTACTCTGTTGCAATCTACTGTAAACAATCACATATAATCAAAGACAAAGGGTGTATTTGACAGCATGGGCTCTGGTTAGCTGAGTGATAGCAAGCATGCATTCAGATTAATACATTAACGACTTCATTCGTAAGACTTATGTAAGAATGCATTGTGCACCTCTTCTGTCCTTAATGCTTTACATTTATGATGTCCTGAATGGATGGTGACATTAACACCCTAATTCTCTTAAAGGGATAGTAAGGTTTTACAAAAAAAAGCAACTCTGATTAATCTTCATAGTATTTGGCCCATGGAGAGCATTATTTCAGTACTGTCGGAGTTGTAGTTCAAGAGTAATTGAATGATCAAGTATCCCCCTCACTCCCCTTTTAGTGATGTAGCACTGCTCACCTCAGAGCAGCAACACTGGTGGACACCAGCAACGGGCAATCTTGAGTGAGCATAAGGAAAACCAAAATTTGTCAAGGGGGGCAGGGTTTTCCTTATACTCACAATAAGAAGATTGTCCCTTGCTGTGAGCTGTCTGGTCCCAGGACCAGATTCCACATCTGAGGGGAGGTGGCTTACGCTAGGTAAAAGGGGCAGGAGGTAGAAATAACACTCTCCATGGCCCAAATACTATAACGATTAATCGGAGCTGCTGTTTTTGTGAAACATTACTGTCACTTTAAAGTGGTAATATATATATAATATATACCTATGGAATAAAAAGTAAAAGCAGGACAGTCAGCTCAGAAGTCAAAGCAAATTAAGCTTTGCTTCTTCATCTGATGTACCAGTTCATAAATCCACAGTGGGGAGCACTAGCATTAATAATCCCCACAAGTGCTATACCAGTAACTGAAGGTGTGCCCGCTATATTCCAAGGGACAAACTGCCCTTTCTGTTGTAATAAAAAAAAAGTACAAATAGACATAAAATCATTTGATTCTCCTACTTGGTATCCCATGCTGAGTATTTTTAGTTTTTTTACTTTCCAGCCAAGTGCCATATATCCCACTGTGGTGAATGGAAACGTTATATACCAGACCTAGCATGAATAGGTTTATTCTCACAAAAGTAGCTTTTAGTGAGTATTGTACTCATTATTGCCAGCTCTACAATTCATTTTTACATGCATAAAATGTATTATTCCTCTCATAGCAAACAGGCATATTTCACTAGGTAATTTCAGTGCATAACACTTCACAATTAACTGCACGGCTGATGTCATGACGGTAACCCTTTCAGTGCCAGAGGGGTATGCCCCTATGTTTCCCCCATATCTCCCAAAGACAGATCTGTATATCTGTTATATTTCCTTCCATTAATATGCTACTATACCTATCTCAGATTTGTTCTTGGAGGTACTGCTAAAATAAAATTAGGAAAATTCAAAATAAAATTATATAGAACATGAGCGCAGACTCAGAACTAAGTTAAGAGTCATCTCAGCTGTTAATTAATGAATGGGCAGTAATTGATGCAACTATGCACCTCTATCTACAGTAGCTGTACACAGAGAAATTTGCTAGAAATATGCAAGGATATAGTAGATATAGTTTAGAGCATATAATAACTAGATGTAGATAAGAATAGTGTCTTATGTATGAGTCAGAAAAAGTATTAAAAGCTAACTTTTTATTAATACACTTAAAAACACCAATAACACATATATCTTTCATCTCCAGAATAAAAATCCTATATAATAATTCACTAACGATGTTTGTCAGAAACCGATATGCACAGTAGAGACTGCCCGCGCCGCAGCTGATATGGAGCGGGACGCTCCGAATTCAGACCGGAGTCCTCTCTGCGCACCTTCCTGGGAAGGTGCGCAGAGAGGACTCCGTTCTGAATTCGGAGCACCCCACTCCGTATCAGACGCAGCGCGGGCAGTCTCTACTGAGTATGACTGCAGCTCTGGCATTGTGGCCCGTGTAAGCGGGCTTTTCAACTAGTGTATAATAATAAGTGTCAAAAAACGTAATCAAGTCAGAATATCATGCCCGCATTGTCATAAAATTATCCTGGTGCTTGGTATACAATTATATTATAACTGCTCTAGGCAAGGAATATCCAGAGCGGAACCCAGAATCCCCTGTGGGCATTCTTTGTCCTCTTCTTCCTGGCCTAGTCATCTCGCACCCTGCACCTAGCTTGCTTAGTTTCACACCCTGTCAAGCCCTCCTCTGCCCCAGTGCCTTCTAGCATTGGAGAGCTACACTGAAATTTTACTTTTTTTCATTTTATAAACCCTCCACATGCTGTTTTTTGGTGTTTATTTGCTCTCTTCGGAGGCCTTTGCATTGTTCAGTAATATATTTCTTTTAATTACCTCATCCCCAGATCTAATGAGAGATCAAACTTGTTTTGGGTTCACAGCAGCTCATCACTTATACATAATTTCTTGATAAGACCTTTATTATTTTTCTTTATTACTTATTTAGAGATTTTCACTCTTTATGATGTACCATAACTTTTTGGGACCCCTGATACACTGGAAACAAATTTAGGGACCAAGATAGATAATATCCATGTGTTTCATTTTGAACTCACACTAGAGTAGGAGTTGCCTGCCTTCGTGGTGTGGCATAAATCCCCTGGTACTTTATACTGTTTTAGTCATATTCCTCTACATCTACTGGTTTATATAACATTATATTTCAAATGTAACTCCTAGATAATTCATCACCACTCCAGTCACAATTTCTTCTCATGTTCCATAGGTGTTCTTTTACTTTCAGTTTGTGTTAAACTGATGTGTCCAATCACCAACACTTTCTGGCCACATTATTTTTCTGTGTACTTTATGCTGTGATCTCATTTTTGACCTTTATATGTTCATATTCTGGGAATGAGCAGTATATATGTTTTTATTGGTGTAATTAAATATATTAATAAAAGTTAATATTTAATACTTTATCTGACTGTCATACATAAGAAACTATTCCATCTACATCTGGTCATTAAAGCAGAAGTAATATTATTAACCTCCAATCCCTATGCCTCTCTACATCACTCCATTATTTGTTACAAAAAAAAAGCATTGTTATTGATATACCCTTCTAGAGTATGGTACCGCTATCATGTTTTTAACCCATTCACAATGCAAAGGAGATCTATTCAAGGGATATTTCACCTTGATTTGAAATATCTGTTTTAAACATTTTGTAATATTCTTCTTATTTGTATATATTTCTTTTGAGATCCACCATAATTTCAATATCCAGAAAGCAGCTACACACCTTATTTTCCCATTACACAGTGTGCTTTGTTGTGATGTTGTAATGTTTTCTGTTCATGCAGACTGACCACGCCTGTGAAGTTATGATTGTTACTAAGCCAACTGGGAAAAAATCATGTAAATGATAATGTCATTTAGTTCACTACAATGAAGGGAATGTTTGTAATGAAGGGAGGAGACAGATCAGTCTCTTACATTAAACAAATGGAAATCTCATCAGTCTCTTCTGAGGGTAATGCTTATGATACCTTTAAAGAAACACCAATACTAAAACAAACTCCAATACTAAAATACAAAGAGTTTTTAGGTGAAACAGTATATTATAAAATCCATAGATAATTATAAAAATATGTAAATTTTGCATGCATGCGTTTTTGTAAGTCTAATGTTAATTTTAGACAGTTATGGTAATCAATTACCCATCGTTTAAAATGTACTATTTCATCTTTAACTAGCACATAGGGAGGCAATCATTATACATAATCAACCCATCCATAGAACAACTGTCTGGTCATCAGATGGCACTGTTAATGTAAACAAAACATCTGTTTCTACTGTAATAACTTTGGAATGATGCATTTCCAAACAGAATGATTTCCTTATTGTACTTAGCAGGAAAGCCCTACAATATATATTTTTTTCATAATAAAGGACCAGAGGGGTGTGCAGTGCATCACGATGTAATATGTTGTATGCGCCTCTGGTTCTTAAAGTTTTAAAGTGTAATTTGCCACTTTGCATTGAGATAGCAATACCAGTGGTCCAACTTATTTAGTGACATGCTGCAGATTGATTTATATCTCAGCACCAAATAACACCTCGGTGTGGGGGGAAAATCTTAGGCACCTCTTCGCCCTGCCCATGATAGTACTCCAATTCTCACATAGAACATAGTAAGTTAGGTTGAAAAAAAGACACAAGTCCATCAAGTTCAACCACTGCCTCATAACCCAGAGACATGAGAATTAAATTAGTGTTCCTGCTGCAAAACAAGTTAGTCTTTATGTGAACTTCCTGTTTTGTCTACTAATACACAGTATAACCCTGTATGTTCCCTCTTGAAATAAATGTATCTAATCTGCTCTTAAATGTATCCATTGTATCTGCCATTACCACATCACTGGGCAAGGAACACCACAATTTAACAGACCTTACTGTAAAAAACCCTTCCTCTGCTGAAGTTCAAACTTCCTTTTCTCTGTTTGATCAGGACTTGGAATGAATAGCTCCCCAGAGAGATCATTGTATTGATCTCTCATATACTGTGCTTGCACATTGTTATATGAGCGCCTCTTAGTCGTCTTTTCTCATGACAGTCCAAGTCCCTTCCACTTTCTCTTGGCACATACATTTTCAATGTGTTGAATATCCCTCTGTCACTAAAAGGGTTAAAAGGACAATAACTCTTAAAGGGATAGTAATGTATACCAATAAATGTAGTTCCCCTTAATGCTCATATGTTATGTTTCATGTTGCGCTGTATATTATTCATGTCAGACTTGTAGTCCTAAAGACAGCTCACAGCGAGGAACACTCTTCCTGCCCTCCTTCATCAAGGGGGTCAGGGTTTTCATTATGCTCACAGCAAGATTATCCCTCACCACGAACTGTCTGGTCAATCAACCAGTTTCCACATCGGCGGGGAGGAGCATAGAAGAGGTAAAAGGGGCAGGAGGGGGGATACTTTAAAACAGAATTACTTTAGGACTACAAATCTGACATTATTACTATACAGACAACGTGAAACATAACATACTAGTTTAAAAGCCCATGTACACGGGCCACAATGCCTCCCAGCAGCCTTGGCTGGTGCCCGGAGCCTCTCTGCTCACTGCCTGCGCTGCAGTCACATGCAGTACCGAGTGCCCGAACGCGCACCTTCCTGGGACAGAACTCCGGTCCGAATTCTGTATCAGCCGCGGCACGTTCGGGCACTCTGTACTGCAGCGCTCGCAGTCTCTACTGTGCATGACGGCTACTGACAAACATTGTAGCAAATTATTATATAGGATGAGCATTAAGCAGAACTACATTTAATGACATACATTACTACCCCTTTAATATGTCAAAAATATATATATTGTGGGGTTTATCCTCCTGAGTAAAACAAGAGTACTTCCACTACTGAGAGGTGTTTTATTTAAAAGTTATTGCAGCTCAAACTTGACTTTTTTAGGTGCAATATCTCAATGACCTGAAACTGTATAGTGGTGCCATTGCTATGCCATCCTATTGACAGATTTGGTCAGCTCTGGTCTGGTCAACCACCATAGGATGGTTCAGACCAGTGAGATACTGCACCTAAAACATTTAAGTCTGAGCTGCAATAACGTTTGCATAAAACACCTCTCAGCAGTGGGAGTACCCTTGTTTTTCTCAGGAAGATAAGCCCAACAATATATTGTTTTACATATTAAGTGTTACTATCCCTTTAAATGATTTAGGTTAATGTGAATCAATTCTTATATGTGGAGACTTAACCCTTTGAAAGCCAGAGAGGTACAGTATCCCTCTGGCACTCAAATAATTAATCCTTTGAGTACCAGAGATGTATCCAACTCATAGCAATGCAATGCGTTTGATACCTCAATGTCACTCAGAGTGTTAAGTGATGTCACTCATTGTATTTCCATATGAGTTATACTCACTTTGCTGCTTTAAAAGGAGGGAAAAAAGCAAATCCCACTCTGTTCACATGCTGATTTTGTTTGGAATGGTTTGGATAATTTCACATATGTAACATGCTGCTGACAAGGACTAAAAACCTTCCCCAAGTGCATTGAAGATGACTTCATGGCTTATAATTGCTTACAGAGGCTGAATCCATTCTCAGATGTCTTTCTTCATCTAAATAATAAAACTAAATTATTTACATTATTTAACTGATTCTCTTTCAAAAATCTGTTACTTACAGTTGGCGAGCTGAGATTTTTGTTTTTCTGTCATAATAACATTAAAAATGCCTGTTACTTTATCCTGACATGTTTAGCTTGATTTATTTCCAATGTGTTTGTTAATCCTAAATAATAAGTTTATAGCAAAAGGTGCTTCCTGGTTCACCATGTTAAAAGATGGAAAGGTCAGAGTTTGTGTGAATGATGAAATGTATCACAGGGGATACCTAATCATTTCTGCAGACCATGTGTGAGATTTTCCACTTCAACATCTGCTGTAGGAATGCTGATCAACAACTGTCCACTTTGTTTAGAGAAGCCCATCACCAATTGTTAGTTTTTACGTCATATAAATATAATTCTAACGTTTTTGGGCAGTATATAGGCTAGAGGGTTGCAATTCTGGAGAAAACTAACTGCACTATAGGGAACAAATGCAAATTCTAGATTATTTCAATGGAATTTTTAACTGCTTGAATGATAGAGAACAGATTCCAAAGTAATGAAGTGTCATCAAATATATAATCCAAGGAGTTACTGTTACGTTTTATTTTTTCAACCTTAAATTTACTTTTTATAACACAAATAAATATGCACATTTGCTATTGCTGTCTTACGTAAGGGCAGTTGAGGTCCAGATAATGAAGAAAATCTTGCATGTCATTTCTTCTAGGGTCAGGCTGGCTCAAACACAGTAATTAGGTAATGTGAAACTAACATTTTATAAAGATTGGGTGATTTTGAAAGAGCTTTCAAAATCACTTATATTTATGTTAACCATTTTTTATTTAAAACTATAGTTTAGAAGTTATTTAGCTTTATTTATTTGTCGGTTTATATACATTTTAAAGTATAGCTTGGTGTGTCAGTTACAAAAATTTCATTCTCCCTCCCAACTACTACTTCCTACCAGGAAGTTCGGGCTCATTTGCATAAACTGACAAATAGAGCTAAATATCTCATAAACGTTTAAAAAATGGTTAACATAAATATAAGTGACTTTGAAAGCATTTTTCAAAATAACCAAGTAATTTTAAATTGTTAGTTCCACTTTAACTAGATCAAATGCTTTGGTCTCCGCTGAAGGAGTTATAGCTACAGAAGTGTACTCTCACAGTAACTGCAAATTCTTCATCCTCTAACCCCCACACTTTTTTGGGAGTTTAGCAAATGGCTTAAGGAGAGTACCAGGGCTTAAACGTATATGTAACAGAGAACTATGCTTCTTGGATTGTCCCCCTCTGCAACCTCCCTCCAAAATAACGATAATAGCAGTTTGATAGAGAAGTTAATTAAAGCTCTTTCAAAAGTACAGGCAAGGAATAGTACTTGGCCAAATCTCTTAAAGGGACTTCAATGTTGTAAAAAAACTAGATCGCCAAGTCTTCTTTATAATATAAGAAACACATTGCTCTATTTCAGGCCACTTACATTTCTATAATTCATAAGATATTAGCTCTACAAGGATCCCCCACCTGTCTCTTCTGGCCATGTCACTGCCGCAGCTCATGCAGGTCCAGATGGATGCGGCGAGGGACAGATTTCAGTATGCAAAGGAAAATCCTGCCTTCCTTCGTCAAGGAGGGCAGGATTTTCCTTATACTTACTGAAGTTTGTCCCTTACTGCATCTTTCGGGTTGCACAACACGATTAGAGATTCAGTGGGAGGTGGCCAGAAGGGGCAGGTGGGAAATCCTTCTAGAGTTAATATGTTATGAACTACAGAATTATAAGTGGTTTGAAAAATGCAAAGTGTTTCTTATATTATAAAGTAGACTCTGCGATCTAGTTTTTTTACACCATTGCAATCCCTTTAAATTAGCGGGTCACTGTTACTGGCAAATGTATAGGCAAGGAGGCTCCCTCTGGTGGCAGGCTTGTTGGAATTAGTTCAGAAAACTCATAGACTCCTTTTAGAAAATGCTGTGGATGAAAAATGAAAATCTTCCACTATCAGGATGACTGCATTCAGATATGGCAGAAGTTGGAGACCATAGCACAAGCAGTGTATGTGGGTTTGTCTACCAGTGGACAGTGGAGCAAGGCTGGTGGGGTGTCAATTAGTACATATTGGGGCTAACAACGTGCACTGTATACCCCACCACATACACTGTTAGATTCCCGGCCTGATTCCAGTGCATACTAGTAGTATGTGAATACCAGGTAGGCAGGGTGATCAGACTGGAGGAATGTGACTGCCAGTGGGCTGTGGAACCAGGCTGGGGTGGGGGTTAGGGTACGTGGAAGGGATTGGAGGCAGTTTGTGTCCATGCAACAGGGGTGTCGAAAGCATTGCAAAGCAATACATTTACCCCTCTGTGGCACACATAGGGTTCATTTTTTTCCCATTATTTTTTCATTCAGACCTGGTTAGGGTCGGTGCACTGATGCCTTGATGCCCCTCAACAAGGTCTGAATAAAAGAATATTAAAAAAAAAAAATAACTGTGTGTGTGCCACAAGGGGGTCCAATGCATCGCACAGCATTTGACACACAGAGTTCTTTGGGGGGGGGGGTTTCATTATTTTTATTCAGACCTCCTTGTGGGACACCAGGACCTCTCCATTTTTTTGTGTGACACAGTGGGGTCCAATGCATTGCATAGAGGGACACTTGAGAGGTATGAGGTACTGTTAAGCTGCATAGCAACATGGATGTTCCATATCCTGTTTCATTCCCAAGAAGGGTCAGATGGAAGGTGTATTTGGATGAAAACATAATTTAATTACTGACAAAATCAAATACTTAGGTCCCTATGCATCAATAAAATAGACTTATTTAGATATAGTTGCCTCTCCCAACTCTCATACAGTGCCCTGTATTAGCAACATTATTTTTGTAATAACACATGTCTAATATAATAATGGAAGAAAAAGGCACTCAGGAACATCTTAAAGTGTTAGAAATGTCCAAAAAAAAGTTTTTTGCATTTAGAAGAGCTTAAAAAGCTGAGCTAAATGCAAAAAAACGTATCTCTCAAACCATTATGGTTTAAGAGATACAGGCATTTAAAGTTAGCTGTTTCCTACTGACAGCTGTAAAGCAGGAGATTCGTGTCGGTCGACACGGAGGCGCTTGAGAAGTGCCGAGATCTCGTTACTTACAAGGAATCCCTTCATTGGAATGGTCTAAAACGTGTGCCTGAACTATACATTTTGTTAATTGATAAATATAAACTATTAACATGCCTATTTTTGAAAGCATTCTTACTTTACAGCATTTTTTCACATGTTCTTAAAAGTTTTGCACATTACTGCATATTTTAAATAGATGTACCTGACTGTTGTATGAACGACACCTACATAATTAAGGACTAAATTACTTTGCAGGTGATAGTGTTATCACTAGTATTATCTAACATAAGATTCCTAGTGAA
This sequence comes from Rhinophrynus dorsalis, assembly GCA_037306005.1. Lineage (NCBI taxonomy): Eukaryota > Metazoa > Chordata > Amphibia > Anura > Rhinophrynidae > Rhinophrynus > Rhinophrynus dorsalis. Next base: position 326,634,742 of record CM074720.1, on the reverse strand, counting down.
GTCTATGAGGAAATTTATAAATAAAATAATGACATAGTTATCAACTGTTATGTTATGGGTGACCACATATCCATTCTCCCATACTGGGACACTGCAGAGACAAGAGTAGCAGGGATCACTTTTAAAAAGTCGCGCAGAAAACAGCGCACAGCTAGGTGTCGCATTAAACATGTCGCCATGATCAAGAGGGTGACATGAGAATCTCGCCCTGCATGGAAGAGCAAGATTCTCATGTCGCGTAGTGAAAAGTCGCTGTATACCTTGGGCCGCCCCGTTGCCCGTCATTCTAATCATGTGCCCAGCTCTTTTTGGAAGGAGTAGTGCCCTGTAGTGGCTCTTAAAAGAGCCGTTGTTGCTTCTGCAGCAAGAGTGTGATGCTCTCTCTTTATTACTTGTTTGGAACGGCCTTAGGATTAACAATTTTTAAGCGGGCTTTTGGGAGCTTTCTTGGGTATGACAGCCTTAGGCTTCTTCTGACTGGTCTTTGCTGCTGTAGGAGCCTTTTTCGCTCCCTGATCCACCGCCCAATGCATGACAATTTCTGTGCTGGCTTCACTTCAGACACCTAGGTATGGCCCTCATCTCTCTGTACTATGAGACCATACACATGCGGCGGATCAGGGAGCAAAAAAAGATGAGTCAGAAGACGCCTAAAACTGTCATATCCAAGAAGGGACCCAAGAGCCCCCTTAAAAAGCCTAAGGGTGCCAAAAGCCCAGCAAAGAAGGCCACACCAAAGAAGTAATGGAGAGAGAGCGTCACACTCTTGCTGCAGAAGCACCAACGTCTCTTTTAAGAGGCACTACAGGGCACTACTTCTAAAAAAGCTGGGCACATGATTAGAATGATGGGCAACAGGCAGACCAATGTATGCAGACAACGGGTTAAAGGTATATGGCCCAAGGTATGCAGCGACTTTTCACTATGCAACATGAGAATCTCGCACTTTCACGCAGGGCAAGATTCGCATGTCGCCCTTTTGATTGTGCTGACAAGTTTAACTCACTGCCTAGCCGCACGATGTTTTCTGCATGACTTTTTAAAAGTATTGCGAGTAGAAGAGTACATGTCCTTGGCTCTAGTGCAGCTATGTGGGAGGGACACTATGTAACAGAAAGCGCTGCTTGTGGTGGGCTACAAGAAAATTTACATCATGCCAAAAGCCTTAGACTAGCATTACTCTACAACAACTCTTCAGCTTCTGTTTGATGTCAGAATCAAGGCTAATTTTTCAGTCTTTAGTGTTTAGAGCTCTGTCTGGAAGCTACTTTTCAAGCCCAGCAGAGGCATCACTTTCTGTCACAGTAGGCAATGGGCAGTTCTCATTATTCTAGTGTTTAGAACAGTGATTCTCAACCAGGGTGCCCTGGCACTTTGGTGTGCCACGGACATCAACTTAGGTTGCCCCATGTTTTCTATGAAGACTAACAAAAATGGATTTTTAAATAAAGATTTAGAGAAATTGTTACGCACAATATATTTAGTTTTGTTATTATGATTATAAAACCCAATAATAACTGTATATATATTTATTGTACCCTTCTTATGCCCTTGATAAAGTACATTAAATATCTTAGAGGTGCCCTGAATGTTCTAGATTATGTGCTAGGGGTGCCCCAAACAAAAAAAGATTGAGAACCACCGGTTTAGAACGCTGTGCTCTGGAGTTTCCATTCTAGGATTTAGTATTGTCCCAGACGGGGGCTGCCCCGGTCATTGGATGCAAAACAAGAAATGAGTAAAACAAATTTCAGTTATTCCTTACAGCACACACATAGGTCCAAATTATGCTTTAGTAAACCCTGACCATTCATTTAATGTCATTCAGGAGGAAGTGGACTTGATATGAAGCTTTAGGGTGGATGTATGCTACTTTATGGAAAGGGTAATGGATATAAGTATACCTGGAGGAAGATACAATAAAGATTGGTGTTATGACTATGTGTGTCTTGCAGTGCATGGTAACCACATCACCTTAGCAATAGAAACACACATTGCCATATCCACTAAGATTAGGAATGCAAAGGGAAGGGGGCGGCACTGTGATTAATAGCATATCATCCTGGTGTAAAGGTGTCAAAGTGTTGGGGAGGGAATGGGGAGAGAGCAGAGAAGATGCAGACAGACTTCAGCACCAAGAACAGCTGCAGCCCTCACTCAGCCTTTTGGGTGTCAATGGGGTAAGCAACACATTGCAGAGCAATGGATCAAATTGTGCAGCCCATAGCTATCAAATAATCAAAATAATTGGACACATTTATTAATTCCACTAAAATACAAAAACACAGTAGGATGGAACCCCCCTTCTGCATAGAACAACCCGCTCAATAAAATATGCAATATTACATTAAAAGCCAAAGTTAGTTCACATATACAACCCACGGTCAACAGCTGTGTCAGGTTAATGCTCCCAATTATTCCAATAGCCGACAACAAACACAAAAGACAAACATTCAGGATCATGTATCTCACTGGATACCAATGTGCCTTCGGCAACCTTCAACAAAAAGTCCTAACACCCACCCCAGGAATAAGTATGGTAGGTCTTTTAGCTGTGATGTGAGAGGATGCCATCTGTGATGCTTGACAAAGTCATGTCACTCACATCCTTGGGAACAGATGAAAACGGATGTGACTTAGCCAAGTAGCACTGCTGGAATCACATTGCTAAGCCTTGAGAAATGCATATGGTGATGAGAGCGGATACCAGCAGAGCTGCTTGGTGAAGTCACATCCACACACATATCTACACACACTGAGCAAGGCCAGCAGTATTAATCCTGGCCTTGGACAGTGTATCTGGAGATGTGAGCAGATGTGACTGAAAAATTATTTTCAATTCAGTAACATTTTGGTGCTAATCATTTTGCCATCAAAAGTACACTATAAATAGCGAATGCACACGTTTCTTGAATTCCACCCTAAGTCCCTCTTCAGAAGAATTCATACGCAGACAGACGTCATTGAGATTCTGCATCATTAGACTCTACACTCACATGAAGCCACAGTGGACGGTGGAGCTTTTTTCTGGAGATCACCACTTGATTGCTTGTATGTATCCAGCATTTATTCACTCGTAAGCTATCTTGTTAATTTATTTTTGCTTGTGTCATGTACATTTGAAGTGTTATTCATAATGTCACTGATTTATGTCCAATGTGTTCTTATGCGGACTAGTATTATGTATTGTTCACACCCTTCACTTCTCCCAAATGTTGCACCTTTTTCTTTGTTTATATTATAATTTGGCCTGGTACTTTGTCTCCTACCTGAATCAGCTGATAGCCAGCTCAGCTGGTTCAGCGAGTATAGATGGGCAGACAAGCTGCGATATATATATTATCTGCCATTCTCTCATTTTGGAACCCTTTCAGTCCCACAGGGGTGTGAGATGCACATCCCTATGGCACTAAAAAGGTTAAGTGGGAATCTGCTGTCTCTGCTGTTTAGCAAATACAGAACACTGGCTTTTGGCTCCATAGAGCGCTATAGGATGATCGTAACATCGCCAAACTCAGGGTGTTGGGACTGTGAACTCTGACAGCAAATGCTGCTATCAGAGCTTAATGCATGTGTTACATTAACATATAAACACATCCACATGAATATGACAATGGCTCATTAACAAGTATTTCCATATGCAAATTAACTTTTTCGAATTAGTTTGAGCAGAATCGTAAACCTCTTGAAGGCATGGTGGATTCATGGCGATGTCAGTGGATTGTGGTGGAATGGTGGTGGATTCGCAGGGATATGATGGCAAAAACATCTCAGTACATACTGTCGATTTACCTCTTCACTACCATATCGCCACTCTTGCCCCTTGTCAACCTTTAGAGCATTATCCCCTGGCAACCCTCTTGTCAGGAGAAACACTTTGGGCTGATGATGCAAGTGTCCAAATGAGGTTACTTGTGTCATAATGTGGGTGAGGCTTGATCAGAGTGACTGAGGTTAGGAGTTTGAAATATAGCTTGCCTTGAAATGTGCAGGAAAGTGCATGGAACTAGGGGGAATGGGTGGGAAAGTGGTCAGGGTTACCACAGAATTCACAGAGACCGAGAATCTCTGACCCTGGAAAAGTGGTAATTCAATCTGAAAACTGGAGTCTCTGAAGAATATCTAGGGAGTCTCCAGGTATGGATACAAGGCATAAGATCCCATTGACAGTGGCAGCAACTAAACCAGTAATGAAATTTCATAATTCCTGACTCAGATTTGAGAACATAAGATTTTTAACAACTTGGATGCTAGAGATGTCCTCAATCTGCTTCAGAGGTTTCTTTCATTCAAATGGGGGAATACACCAATCCAGTATTGCAGCTCATTCTCTGTGCTAAGACTTCCTAAAAAGCATGTGGCTGCACTTCAGGGTAAGCTCCAGAACAGTGTATACCAACATGACCATTTTACCATTAATGGCACATTAAAAGGATAGTAGCTTTTTATTTTGACTTTACATATTCTTTATGTTCGTTATATAAGAAGTCAAATTACCTATCCTTTTCTTTTCATCACCTATTTTTATTATACTTTCATGTCCCTGACAGTGAGCTTCTGAGTCCCAGGATCTCTGTTTAAACAGAGATGTTTTTGATCAGTTGACCACCAAAGCAGGACATTGATACAATGTATCCCAGCAGCATAGTGTGCTCTGTATGCATTAAGTTATGGTTTTAACATTGTATCACTGTCCCTGCTTTCACAGTCCCTGACAGAAAACTCTCTAGAACAAACCCAGGGAGATCACTGTCAGAGAAATTAATATATTAAAAAAATTAGTAAAGGAAAACCAACTGCTTCTTATATTCTGTCAAATGATTTTTCTGTTTTTTTCCAGATGTTTAATTGCGTTGAATTTACCAAATGGCCACAATTTCTAAAGACCATCTGAAGAGAATTCTATTACTTAAAGGGATAGTAATACTTCGTTTTAACTTTATTTTATTTTGTAGGCATTAAAAAAACATGAAGAATGATATAAGTCTTATCTCTCAAACCTTTATGGTTTAAGAGATATTCACAAGCAAAGTTTCCCCCTCCCTCCCCTTTTGCCTAGTGTAAGCCATCTCTTCTCAGATGTGGAATGCAGTCCATAGACTGGACAGATAACAGCAGGGGACACTCTTCTTCCTATTAGAACAATGAAAGCCCTGCCTCCCTTGACAAGCTTTTCAGGTTTTTCCCTTATCTTAATTGAAGATTGTCCCTCTGTGCAATCTACCTGGGCACCTCCCTTCTGCTTTGGCTGAGTAGTGTTACATCAGTAAAAGGGGCTGGAGGGGGACACTTTGTCATTGAATTACTCTAGAACTACAACTCTGACAGAACTGAAATAACACTCTCCAAAGTCCAAATACTATGATGATTAATTAGAGCTGCTTTTATTATGAAACATTACTATTCCTTTAAAGAGCAATTATCACATTTTATTAAGTGGACTTAATTAGAAAAGTCTGAGGCTGCTCAGCACAGCTCCAAAATGGCTCCTATCAGACAATCCAGTGGTCAAAAACTGACCCCCTTGGCGTAAATGAATCCTTGAAGTATGATGCTTTTAGCTACAATCTATTAGGTTATGTGGGCATTCCCCATAGACCAGCTGTTTGGTGCTTTCCATGGTGACTTGCACTGCCCAGAACAGGAAGCTGTCCTGCACAATGCAGCACTGCGGCACCAGGAAACCATTGAGCCCTCCTTTCAGATCTCCATTCGGCTCACCATTGGTGCACCAGGGCCATACCTGGGAACTCTCCGGATTTGCCCCGGAGACTCCGGTTCTGACAGAGCTTTGCCAGGTCTCCGGGGCAGAGGCTGATTCCTCCGGATGTGGGGAGTTTCTATTGAACCTCTGCCACATCTGCTTTTTCTCCCGCTGTTCCTCCATCCACAGCCTTCTGTGTGACACCTTTAAGCCCTCTCCCCCACTCGTGTCAAGTCCCGCCCCTTTTTGACATAATTAGCATAATTTTTGTTTCCCCCTGCTGAACAGAGGACTCCCCTCTGGGTAGCCCTCAACTGGAAGTTCCCAGGTATTACCAGGGCTCTCACTTAAAGGGATAGTAATGTTTCACAAGAAAAGCAGCTCCAATTAATCTTCATAGTATATGGGCCATGGAGAGTGTTACTTCAATACTGTCAGAGTTGTAGTTCAAGAGTAACTGAATGATAAAGTATCCCCACTGCTCACCGCACAGAAAGATGGATCACAGAGGGGGACAATCTTCAATTAGAATAAGGGAAAAACCTGAAAAACCTGTCAAGGGGGGCAGGGTTTTCATTGTTCTCACAGTAAGAAAATTGTCCCTTGCTGTGAGCTGTCTGGTCTGTTGACCAGATTTCACATCTGAGGGGAGATGGCTTACACTAGGTAAAAGGAGCGGGGGGGGGGGGGTATACATTATCATTCAATTACTCTTGAACCACAACTATGACAGTATTGAAATAACACTCTCTATGGTTCAAATACTATGAAGAGTAATTGGAGCTGCTGTTTTTGTGAAACATTACTATCCCTACAAAGCTTAATGTGCAGGTCTCCTCCCAGGGAAGCAGATCTACCTATAGGACATCTTTAGCATAGTTGGCCATAACTGCTTAAAATGCAATTTGAGGTTCACTGTATTGGACACATTCTTAACACAGCTCAGAACTGTTTTCTTTGTTTTCAAGCTGTCTGCCAAACGATGTCATTGTACATAAAAGAAGAACAAATATCAGCATTAGTGGAGTTTATTGCATACCTCCCAAGTGTCCCTCTTTAGGAGGGACAGTCCCTCTTTTAGACCCAAATCCCTCTGTCCCTCTTTCCCACCTTGATGTTCCTCTTTTTAGGAAATCAGATTGTGTGTTGTGTATATAAATGTATCACACTGCTCTACAGCAATAAAACTCACATTATTGTTTGTTTAAACATCTGTATATCCTATATAATAATTCGTTAAAATGTGTGTAACGCCGCAGTCATGCGCAGTAGAGGCTGCTGCGCGTGCTTCAGTCATGCGCAGTAGAGACTGCCCGCTCCGTGGCTGATACAGAGCTGGACGCTCTACTGAGCATGACTCCCCCGCGACCGGCTGGCAGTGGCACTGTGGCCAGTGTAACGGGCTCTTCAACTAGTGTATTTATAAATTAGACTGTGTAAATAAAATACTTTGGTCTTTTTATAAGTCATTTATTAGGTTATACAAGGAGCTGTCAACAGGTCATGAAATTCTCTGTAATGCCTCGCCCACCAGCCACGCCCCCAGCAACAACCCCTAAATTACAAGTGTCCCTGTTTGGCAATTTGAAATGTTGGGAGGTATGTTATTGTGATGTGCAAAGACTTATAAATGGTACTTGGGTATATTCCAATGTCAGAAATCACTGAATCCATGATTAATAAGACATTTTTATGCAGACAAAACATGATGATTTAGAGTCTTATGTGTAAAAAGAATGTATACCATGGGGAGGGGATTAAAATTTCCATGATTTTTAACCCCATGAATGCTTGAGAGGTCCCCAATGCATTGAGACGAACTCTATATAGAGTGCCAGAGGGTTATGCAATACATTGTGTACCCCTCTGGCACTCAGATGGTTAAAAGCTACATTTAAATCAATTTGAATTTTACAGGTTTTTCTTTAATCCCTCCCATAATACAGTTTGCTCCAGAATTGCTCCTCTATTTCTTTCTGCACAAGGCCAGTAATGTATTTTATCAAATAAATTAGGAAATAATCAGACATATACATGAGAAATATAAAGCTGCAAGGCATTTTCCATTGTCAGGAAACACTTTATCATTTGAATTCATACAGTATGTCACAGACCAAGCAGTTAGAAGAGTGTATTATATGCATCTAATCTCTGCACGGCCAGACAAGTCTGCAACACAAAACAATCTATTCTCGGCTCCTTGGAGGTGGCAGAAACAGAGACAGATATTTCAGTTCCACTGGCTGCTTACCTTTTTGAGACGTCTGTGTATCCCACCCTCTGCTGGTCTAGTTCACCTTCACTGAACCTTCACCTAACTTTACTGGCTATGCTTTCTCTTTCCTACACTTCTTCCAAAAGGCTTATAGACACACCTACCACTTTTCAAACCCTCCTCCTCCCTGATAACTATCCTGTTGTTCTCTTTTCAAGATATGGAAGGGTAAGGATGGTGAATGAAGGGACACATAGTAAGCCTGTCAACAGCATGATGCTGCTAAAGTTAATTATTCTCCTAATGGATTGTTCTGCTATTTGATCAGATCTGTAGCAGGTTTAAAACTTGAATCTGACTGCACTTTAGGATATATGCTAGAGCAATGGTTCTCAACCAGGGTGCCATGGCATTTTGTGTGCAGTGGACACCATCTCAGGTGCCCCACTTTTTTACAAGGAGTCTGCCAAAAAGAGTTTATTTTCTAATGTATATTTGTTAAAATGAATACATACAATATTCTATTTGTTATCATTCTGATTATTCTATAGAGCCTAACTACTAAGATTTCTCTTATTGAAGCTTCATAGTATAACAAAAAATGGAGAGATTTCTCTCTTGCAAAGGCTCCTCTCTCATCTCCTTCACCCTAGTCTTTCCAGCTGTTGTTGATCTATAACTCCCATCATTCACAGCTGGGAAGTTTCTAGGTATGATTTTTATGCGTTGTAGTCAAACAAGAGCTGAATCCCTAGTTTTCATGCCCATAGGTAGATAGCTCAAATAGGTCAAATTTGAAAACCGCTGAAGTCCCTGGTGGAATTGTGAATGGTTGCCCCCAGGGCCGGTGCAAGGATTTTTGTCTACACAGGTGAATGTGCATTTTGATGCCCCACCCCCACCCCCGAAACCCCCCCAAAAAATGAGCAGCTCCCCCTGTTTCGGCGCCCCTCTGCTGCAGCGCCCTAAGGCAGCCGCCTACACAGCCTTATGCTAGCACCGGCCCTGGTTGCCCCCCACATATAGGCAAACACTTAGGAACCTATTAAGTTTAGTGGTAGTCTTTGCTTTCTTCCCTTCCTATTTGTGGGTAAAGCAACCACATCCCATCCATCTGACCACAGAGATAAATATGTTCTTTCCAGACTTAATTAGTGTCTCCCCAATAACCCAGCCCCTCCTCCCATCCAGTCTATCCACTTCACCACTCATTTCAGGGGAAACATCACCTTTCTGCCTCCTTGAAGGCTCCCAGGTGTGCCCTAGAACCAGGATAGCCCCAGCAAATGCCAGATACACCCATGCATTAAAATGCACCTGAGACAGAAATTGATATTATATACAGATTACAAGACCAGATATTTATTGCTAGTTTTCCCTTGAATTCTACAAAGGTCTCCACTTCATTCTTTTCCAATGAGTTGGAGACGTCTCTCTAGAATTTAAGGGACTATATGTTAATGATGGCGGAGTCTGTTATTGGTATCATTATGATCTGCATGTTCTCCTACATTTATGACATTAATTCTGTCACATAAAAGAATGTTTTCCTCCAGGGATCTTCTTGCTGCCATAATCAGTTCATTGATTTGCAAGCCTGTATGAAGTTTAATAGGTTACCAGTTAACCTATACACTAGAGTGACTTCATTGTACACACAATCCTGCCTTTGTCACAGCCTGGGAAGCAATGTGCCATAGACTACCACATTTGTGCAGCTTTACATATGGACAATTGTTACTCAGTTTCACTATATGTAGAGTCAAGTGACAAATGGACTACTTTGGTTTTCACTGAATTCAAAACGGTAAAAAATAATTTTAAAAGCATGTTTTCTTCCTAAAAAGAATTGCTGAAATAGCAATACAAAAGTGAAAATATAATAAAAATGCTTTTATAAACCATCAATCACAAAGATGAGCAATTCTAAGGCAAACCGTCTTCACCACAGGGGACAAATGACATTTGCTAGAGGGACCACAGGACCTCAAATTATGACCATTGCAAATCGTAATTGTAACCCATGAATTCATTACATGCCAGAGAGGTGTCCAATTCATTGTTCTGCAATGTTTTAGATACCTCTTTGGCACTCAAAGGGTTAAGGATAATAGGGGGTGTGAAATGCATTGCTTTGGTCATAATGAGTAAATCAGTAAAAGAGATGGGAGGGGGAGACTTTATCATTCAAATTCTTGAAATACAACACTGACAGTATTGAAATAACACTCTCCATGTCTCAAATACTATGAAGACTAATTGGAGCTGCTTTCATTGTGAAACATTACTATCCCTTTAAAGGGGAATTACCACCCCACAAAAAGTTCCCCCGAAGAATTATCCTTGCAGAGAATTCCTACTGCTCCCAGGACTGACAGCCAGGAAACAGTGCAGACATCTTTGCATGGTAATGTCTGCACACCTGCCCTGTCAGTCCCTGCTGGTACCTTCCGGTACCTAGCAACAACTCCTAGAGCAGACTGGGACTGACAGCGCAGGCGCACAAGCGTCACTAGGCAAATATGTCTGCGCTGTTTCCTGGCTGTCAGTCCCGGGAACAGCAGAATTTCTCTATAAGGAGGTAATAATTCTGGCAACTAGTACTATTGAGCAGCTAGTTGCTAGATGGGCAATTTTTCAGGGGAAACTTTTTGTGGGGTGGTAGTTCCGCTTTAAGAAGGCTCAAACACTCTACCTGCTTTGCACATTGCACTATGTTTAATAACTTACTTTTATGTAGTTCAGGAGATATTAAATGTAAAAAGATCCCACTCCTGCCCCTTCTGGCCGCCTCCCCTTAGAGCTGCAATCTGGTCCTGGGACTAGACGGATGCAGCGAGGGACAAACTTAATTCAGTAAGTATAAGGAAAATCCTGCCCCCTTGACGAAGGAGGGCAGGATTTTCCTTTGTTTACTTAAGTTTGTCCGCCTCTATCTGGACAACAGTTAGAGGATACGTGACACGGCCAGAAGGGGTGGGAGAGGGATCTTTTTATATTTAATACTTCCTGAACTTCATAAAAGTAAGTTATTAAATATAGCGCAATGTGTTAGGTTTACAATAGAGAAGACTTGGAGATCTACTTTATTGCAGACATTACTATCTCTTTAAGTCAGAAAAAAACGCCAGCAACTGTCATGTCCGCCTACATGGACATGACATTCAGGACTGATTGTCTCTTAAACAAAGACACAAGGGCAAAATTCATAAGGCCATTAGGATTTTCTGGCCATAGTAAGTTAAGTGGGGGTTTTATTATGAGATTTTAGTTCTCCTTTATCTGTTCAATGATCTGGTAGTGAGTATATTAGAGGCTGTTACCTAGTGATATATTTATATAAATGTGTACAGGAGGTATTCTATACCAATCAGTACAATTTGGAAAACTTGTGTTAGATTTCTGTGAAAGTAAATACTGACTTGTACATTTTGACTACTGTGAACAAATATATCTAGGGTTAAGTTGGATTTATACACTTGTATACATACCTGGGGACTCTTTCTTGTGGGCTCGCCACTGGGGGGGTGATAAATGACACGACTCATGTAAAAAAGGGGTGGAGCTTAATCATGAGGGGGGGCAGGGCTTAACATATGTGGAACAAGTAAGAGGAATAGGCTGGGGAAGTAGCAGAAGTGGGCAGAGTTTCATACAAAACTCCCCACATCCGGAGAATCAGCCTCTGCCCCAGAGACCCGGTAATCAGCAGAACAGGAGTCTCTGGGGCAAATACTGAGAGTTCCCAGCTATGCTTGTATGGACAGCATAGCCATACCGGGGACATTACAATTGTTCTTTCCCCGGAAGGGAGTCCTCTCGGGTGTGAAAAATGACATGAATTGTGTCAAAAAGGGGGCAGGGCTTGATACATACCTCCCAAGTGTCCTTCTTTAAGAGGGATAGTCCCTGTTTTAGACCCAAATCCCTCTGTCCCTCTTTCTCATCCTGTTGTCCCTTTTTTTTAGCAGATCAGACTGTGTGGTGTGTATATATAAGTGTATCGTATTGATCTACATTAATAAAATTCACATTATTGTTTGTTTAAACGTCAGTATATTTGTTTATAAATTAGTCTGTGTAAATAAAATACTTTGGTCTTGTTTTAAGTCATTTATTAGATTACGCAAGTAGGTGTCAATAGGTTGTGAAATAGCCTATAAATTCTTGGTAATGCCCAGCCCACCAGCCACGCCCACATTAATACCCCCTAAAACACAAGTGTCCCTCTTTGGCAATTTGAAACGCTGGGAGGTATGATTGATGCGAGTTGGGGAGCAGGGCTCAAAAGTGTGACAAAGCTATTCAAGGAAGGCTAGGGGAAGGAGGAACACGGGGGAAAAGCAGAAGAGGGCAAAGTTCAATGGAAACTCCCCACATCCGAATGAATCAGCCTCTGCCCCGGAGACCCGGTAAAGCAGTATCAAAACCGGAGTCTCCGGGGCAAATTCGGAGAGTTCCCAGGTACGAGCATATCTGATGGATATTATGCAAGGGTTATTTGTTATAATGCTATTACTAAGACACTGGAGTAATTCTGGATCGAACCAACTGTGCCATGAGAACAAATAAACATTACTGAAATTCCTAATTATTTTAATGGGGCTTTTATTTCGTTGAATGCTAGAGAGATTTCCAGTACTGTGCTGAGCCCAGTCAAGGGCCTCAAATCAATAGGGATTTCTATTGCTGTTGGCTTTGCTCCAGAATTACTGCAGTTTCTTGGTACATCAGCCTCAGGGTGAAGCAGATTTTGCTACCTCACATCAGATAGAAAATATACTGTGAAATTCAAAAATGACCAGCTTCTACCAATAATGGGGATTTACCGCTGTCCAATAAATAAAGAAAAGTGGAGGAAGTCTGGGGAAAACTAATTGCACTATAGGGGACAACAAAAAGTTCCAAAAATTCCCACTGATTTAAATGAGGATTTTCGTCCTTTGAATGTTAGAGAGTTCTCCAACGCATCACAAAGCAATGCGTTCTAGATCTCTATAGCATTCAAAGGGTTGAAAACCCCATATAAATCAATGAGAATTTTTAGTTCTCCCTTAAAGTGCAAATGGATTGCCCCAGAACCCCTCCATTTTTCTTTGGAACATGTACCTTCACATTTTATATTTACTTACTTACCAGAAACCTGAGAAAAGATGACTGTCACACAAATGACTGTGCTTTCTATCCCTAAATGAGGAAAAATAAGCACTAACATTTCTATAGTATGTCTTTCCATAACCCAAGGGAATGACAGTATGCATTTTACCCTACACGAACTGCAGTAAACTGGCCTGGATTACATTGCAGTTGATAAGTTTATCAAGGCTTTTAACTACAACGTTCTCCATGGACTTCAGTGAACGTCTGCTAGATAAAACCAGCTGATAACACTTATCAACTGCAATGTAATTTAGGCTATGGTCAGTTAAAATCTATTTTAAATATGCTAGCTTTTCTAACATTCTGACACTGATATATTAAACTGGACTAATTGTGGAGGAAACCAACTGTACTATAGAGGCAAATAAACATTTTCCAAATTACTGAAAATGTTAAATTGTCTTTTAACCCCTTGCATACTAGAGATATTTCAAAGACATTAGTTTGTCCAGAATTATTCAATTTCTTCTTAGTATAGCTGATTCTCTCCCCCCTCCCCCTGTCTCTCTGTCGCTCTCTCTCTCTCTGGGCTAAATTTAAAGGCAGCCGTTAAACCAGCCGCTAAGTGAAAAAGGCACATCGCTCGCAAATAATACAGGAGTTACGGCAGATTCAATAGGTACTCTACAAGAATAGCTATCGAGCGTAGGCACACAAAAAACACGTAACACAAAAGACGTTGTCGCTCATGTTAATGCACAACGGGCGGCCAAATCACACGATAACTGCGCTCAAAACAACATCTAACATAACGGCTGCCGTTGTCAAGCAACCATGATTGATGCCAAAACAAATTCAAACACACAGCCAATCACAAAGCCCCAATGTATCAAATAACTTCAAATACACCTATATATACCCAAAAATAACCGTCACACACTGTCTGTTATCGAGTTCTTCAGAGCTAGATATCAGGACCCAGGAGCGGAGGATAGCGATCAGAGAGAGGGAGAAAGGAACAGTCACTGGAGGTAGAAGGAGATTTTTGAGTTTGGAGAGAGGTGCACTTACTAGACACATATTACACTTTTGCACATATTACATACACACATACAAACACAAACACATACACATACATACACATAGTCCTTTTTTTTTTCATAATACCTTACACATTTTACTTTTTATTTTGACAGTGTGAATCTGGGAGTGAAAGTGTGTGACAGAGAGTGACTGGATCGAGTGTGTCTGTGAGGGCCTGTGGGAGTGCCTGGGTGTGACTGGGTGAATGATGGCAAGGAGAGGAGGACAGGAGAGAGGGATGGGGAGAGTAGTGGAGGAGGAGGAAGCTCAGGAGGGGATCCCTCAGCAGAGCAGGGGTGGCAGAGGGAGATCCGCAGGGCGGAGGGGGACCCGGCCCACAAGAGCAGGAACACGCAGGACAGGGACAGAACCTGCAGTGGGACAACGGGTAGTTGCTGGGGAGCACTCCACACAATCAGGGTCAGACCAGGCAGGGCACTCCGGCTCTGAGTCATCCCATGCCGGAGGTGACGAGGCCAGGATCAGAGACCCCAAGTATACAGAGGAGGAGAACACGGCTCTTGTGGAAGCTGTCCTGGAGAGGCAGAGTGTTCTCCACCTGACAGCGAAGGTCCCTGGCCTGTCAGCGAGGAGGATGGCAGCCTGGAACCAGATCTGCAGCCGGGTCAACGCGGTGGCTCCATGCAGGCGGGACGTGGAGTCCATCAAAAAGAGATGGGGCGACTGCCGGAGGGTCGTAAAGAACAAGCTCTCAGAGCTCGCCAAGCACGCCTGAGGCACTGGAGGTGGACCAGCAGTCCCTATCACCTTCTGCGGCTGGGAGGAGATGGTGCGGCAGAATATGTCCCCAACCCTGATCGAGGGGGTTGTTGGAGGAGCTGACACTGGGGATGAGAGGACCCTCCACACTACTGGTAAGTGCCACACTACATAACAACACACTACAGCAACCAACACCAGCTGCACACACAGTCACACCTCAACACATGGCCATCATTCATGCACACAACTGCACCAACACAGCACCCTGAGGGTTAAAAACAGGACACAACACAAGGACAAATATCAAGGTCCAACTTGGAACAAACCTGTCCAAGTCCTACTTCAACCCTCCTGTCGCTGTGCTCATCACACACAATACACAAACCATGCTGTTCAAAATGTCGTCTGTCATAGATCATCACTGTTCACACACAATGTCACCCATGTCCCCACTGGGATGTCAGCACTTAACCCCTTGAGTGCTAGAGGGATCATCAATGCATCGATCATCAATGCTTTGGCAGCCCCTCTGGGACTCAAAGGGTTAACCAGACAACAATCAAGTCAATAGGCCAACGATCACATGCTACACAGGGGACATTCACTAAGCGGTGACAAACACATGGTGGAGAGAAATTCACCCTTACACATCCTCATTTCACCAATACCAGTGTTAGCCTATGGAGAATATGCAATAACATGAATCAAGTTGCTAAGGTCCCATCGTATACACTCCATAGAAAACACTGGAAATGGGGAAATGAGATCACTGGAGAAGTCAGCATCATGTACACTCCATCATGTCGACAACACCGCTTACTGAATCACAAAAAGGATGGGGCAGGTCACACATCACAGTGGCACTGAGAATAACTGCTTGTATGTGCAACACACAGGCCTCAAACAATACCCCAGAATTAAAGGGGGAAAAATTAGGCCTTGGTGTTGTGTCTGCAATCATTTACTCTAACTTCAAATGACATATCTCACATCTGATTCCCACATGGATCCTCAGGGGTGCTGATGCCATGGATGGATGGTACACCAGACACTGTTTGCAGGATACACATGGGAACCAAATATCAACCATTGTACCTTGGTCACCAACAGGCCATGAATGATAGATATCTCGGATTGAGTACGGTTGCCTCACTCAGAAGGATGGATGGGCTCATACAAAGAAAAACAGGCCTCAATCAGAGATATCCCTCACTACTGGCGTGATTGTTGCCCTTCAGGATTCAACTGGAACACACGACATGGACAGGATCCTGTCCAGTTCATCAATCTCTGATTGCCAGGGTGGTATCCCATGCCCTACAGTGCAATGCATAGGATATGATCCTGACAACCAGAGAGTCACCCGTCAAGTAATGAAAAATTGTGAATTGGACGGGATCAGCTAAGAAGATAGGGTTGAATAACACTTGATTCCCACTGCACATCTGTTCAAACAAAGATATGCACACAAAGGAAAATGGTCAGATATGTCCCTTTCAAATGGCTCAAAATATGTCCCAACACGATGTGAACCCAGAGATCATCTCACTGCCTGTGATTGCCCTACTGGCCAGATATGTGCATCCATCAGAAACTAACTTACATTGATACCATCCAAATACACATACCTAGTATATCCCACTCTACGTAGATGGGATATACAAGGTATGTTCATATCCATCATATCAATCCAATGTATATTTTGATGGGTGCACATATATAGCCAGTAAGGCAATCACACCTACTGAAATGATCTCTGGCTTCATATCTGGAAAGGATATATTCATATCCATATGAAAGGTACACATCCACATGCATATATGACCATTTCTCCTTGTATGTAACTGTAATGGCATAGCAATTGTTAATTTCACCAACATGTGGATCCATGTTAGTCCTGTCCCTCCAACCCTCATGGTTAGACAGATATCGCTCTATTTGACAGCTGGAGATTTCAGTCATTAGACCACACGGAGGCTCTTCAGCAGAGCCTAAATTGCCCCATTCAGAGATGGAGACATCTTTGAGATGGTCAACAAAGTGTGCCAGGTTTGCAAGCACACTCTGTTCACCATTCCAATGAAGTTTACATCTCTGAATGGGGCAATTTAGGCTCTGCTGAAGAGCCTCCGTGTGGTGAAATGACTGTCAGACATGTCAAAATGACTGTCAAATAGAGCAATATCTGTCTAACCATGTGGGTTGGAGGGATAGGACTAACATCGATCCACATCTATCTCTTACAATGCCTACAATATTACATCATGGTGAAATTAACCATTGCTATTCCGTTAAAGGGATAGTAATACCTAACATGTGAAAAGAAAAATATATTGCAGGGTTCATCCCCCGAGCAAAACAAGGGTATTCCCACTGCTGAAAGGTGTTTCATTCAAAATGTAGCACAGCTCATAGTTGACTACTCCAGGGGCAATATCACAGTGGCGATGTTGCTAGACCATCCTATGGACAGCTTACGTCCAGACGCAATAAATTCTCATAGGATAATGTAGCAACAGTGCCAATGTACAACTTCAGGCCACTGGGATATAGCACCAAAGCAATTCTATTCTGAGCTGGGAGACTTTTTGAACAAAAACCCCCTCCAGCAGTGGGAGTACCCTTGTTTCACTCAGGGTGATAAACCACAAAACATATATTTCCCTTTCTGCATTTCATGTATTAGTATCCCATTAATCCCATCATGGCTACTTTTACTAATCACACAATCTCAATTCTCCACACAGCTTATGGGCCTCCATCGCAGCAGGAGCCCGTGGAGGAGCCGATCACACCACCCAGTGAGGAGGATACAGAGGAGGGGACTAGCCACTGGGAACCGTCTACAACTACCACACCTCCTCCCCAACTGGCTGCATCACCACTGCCTGCCTCTCAACTGCCTGCCTCTCAACTGCCTGCCTCTCAACTGGCTGCCCCTCAACTGGCTGCCCCTCAACTGCCTGCCTCTCAACTGCCTGCCTCTCAACTGGCTGCCCCTCAACTGCCTGCCTCTCAACTGGCTGCCCCTCAACTGCCTGCCCCTCAACTGGCTGCCCCACCACAGGATGCTCCACAGATGTACAGCGGCTGGATTCAGGGGGAGAGATGGATGCATCCCACTACCACCGGGAGCTATTACCCTCCAGCAGCAGCACCACCACCACCAGGGAGGCAATGGCTGCCCGGAAATGTGGCCACCAGCCAATATGGGCCATATTCCACCGAGATGGATCTACCCTCCTGGATGGCTCCCCAGCATGGCCCCAGGTATGATCCCAGGTGGGGGCCAAGCACCTACCACTGGCCAAGGTATGACCCTTGGCCACTTGACTACCAACACCTGGGCCTGATTGGGGAGCCCCAGCGCCCTCAGCCAAGGGACTTGTTCACCCCACCACCTCAACCAGCACAGACATCAGTGGGCAGCAGTGGGTCCCTTGATGTGGTGGGCACCCACACACCGTCTGTGCAAGCCACTCCACCAACACAAACAGCAGTAGCAGCCACAGCACACCCAGTACCAGCAGAGGAGACAGCAGAGGCTGGGGAGATAGAGGCTGAGGAGACAGCTGAACCTGTGGAAGCAGAGGCTGAGGAGACAGCTGAACCTGTGGAAGCAGAGGTTGAGGAGACAGCTGAAGCTGGGGAAACAGATGCTGAGGAGACAGCTGAAGCTGGGGAAACAGATGCTGAGGAGACAGCTGAAGCTGGGGAAACAGAACATGTGTCACCGGCCACTCCCATCTCCAGCAGTCAATGCACCACAGATCTGGAGGCTGAGTGCATGGCCCTTCAAAGAGGACAGCTCCGGGCAACCCACGCCACCAACGACAACCTCACGAGGAACCGGAGGGAATCCCGGAGGAACACGAACAGGTTGGAGACCAGAATCCAAGCTCTGGAGTCAGAGGTTGCCAGGGGGAACACACAACTCCACCAGATACATACGGGGATGATGGACATGTTTGCACAGGTGCTCGTGGAGTTGCGAGAGATTAACCACAGGGAGAACCTGAGGATGGAGAGGGAGAACCTGCGTTCCACAGAGGGGTCCACTGCACCCACCACCCCTTCCAGTGTTACCCCAGAAGCCACACCTAGGGGACAGAGGGTGACAAGGCGATCAGCCAGGGCATCCACCTCTAAGGCCCCCCCCAAAAAAAGAAAAAATGAAAGGCCCAACCTGTCACCTGCCCCCTCAATAAATGAAAATTGTGCTTTTGAATCCTGTCTGATCTGCTGTGTATTCACTTATAGATTGGGTGGCAGGGTTGTCTCCAATGCATTGCCAAACAATGCAGTGAACTCAACCCCTGCCTGGGGGAAATGTTTGTCTGATGTTACAACATGGGTTCACACACACCCACACCGTTGTCCAAATTCACCTGGCAACCCATCCCTGTAGCCATGTAACACGACAGTGTTACATGGCCATGATGTGTGTCAGATTTGATCAGAACATACCCCTTAGCACAACAACTGGTGCAACACTGAACATTCGTCTGCATCAATTGTTGTGTTTGAGGGGAAAACCAAACAAACAGCTATGCGACTTAGCAGGGAAATAACAAGCATGACAGATGGAACATGCATCAATATGGTCTTTAAATCAAAATTGTATTGTGCAGCTGACATACTGGGGAACACGATGTACACCCTAGGATCTCAATGTGTGTGTTACACATTGTGATCCTAGGGTGAGCATTGTGTTCTCCAGCAAGTCAGTTGCACAACAGGAGTTTGAATCACAGCCTAACTTACTGCATAACCCAATGATCTTCCTAAGATTTCATTATGTAGCACGCACATTGGAACCTTAGGCTGAGCATTGGCTTATGTATTAAAGGGATAGTAAACCTTGAGAATAAGTTCAATCTATATTGTAGCCCTTAAAAACACATGTAAAATGATATAAGTCTTATCTCCCAAACCATATATGTTTGGTAGATAAGACTTATATAATTTTTCATGTTTTTTAAAGGGCTACAATGTGAAATAAACTTATTTTCCAGGTTTACTATCCCTTTAAGTTGTGTTGTTGTTTAACTAAGGTTGTAACACACTTCACCAGTGATAACACTTGTCCACATGGTTGTTTTTGTTGATGTAGCCCATGTACTGAGATATGACAACCTACAGCAATCTCAGGACATTGATTATATTGAGCAACACACAAACCGTGGACATCACATCACAGTGGAAGTGTGTCCCCTGTATCACCAGCTAATCACTCACAACACACATCAGTGTATCACTGCCATCATGTCATTGCATGTATACATCACAAAGTCCACTCATGGTCAGGCAACTAGTGGACTCCTGTGATGTAAATCATGCCTTCCTTTGTATGAAGGATACTCTAGCCTTGGGTACGGATCCACATTGACAGGTGTTTGATCCAACATTCATTCATACAGACACGGATTGAGTAGTGATGTAGTGTATTTAGCCAATATGTATTAAACACTTGTATGAGCACAAAAAGGTACATCTGAACTAAATAGGAATACATTATAAATGCTAGTGAACTGCTCATGTGTTGTCCACATAGTTTGGCATCTGTGTATGAGCAGTCTTGCTGTACAGGTCTGATACCTGGATGTTAGTACACACATTAATTTGTGTCCATATGTGAATGTTCCAGTAGAGGTTGCTGTGAACATCAGGTCAAACATTGCATCACCAACACAATCACTTGAAACACCAAGGGGTGAGCTTCATGGAAGTGTTGTCCAGACTTCAGTCCAGTCATATGGAAACTCCTCTGTTCAAGGATGGATCGTGCTATGGATGCCTGTGGGACAAGAGGACAGGATTTGGAACATCACCCTCGAAGTGATCATCATGCAACAGCTACAACATCATGATCCTCTTAATCTTTCCCGTTACATAAGTCTACACAAACCACTGCTTTGTAATGTGTTGTGTACTGGTCTATGAACCATCATGGGGGGAACTAAGGGGATGTTAACCATCCTTAGGGATATTTGCCCCTGACATGGTTACACACATCAACAAATACGTCCTAATAGCTTCCTGACAACAATATATTTGGGCTGCCACTGTCAGAGACAGGCCAAATATGTTTGGTTCATGGAGCTAGTAGGACATATTTGTTAATGTGTGTATTTCTTTCTGGGGCACATATCACTGCACACACACACACACAGGGCAACATGGTGTCCATGGAGATGTGATCCACATTTCATGAGCTCCATGTTGTGTAACACACTATTACTGTCAATCCACCCCTCTGCTGCTTTCTTCGACTGTAGCAAGCTACTGGTCCCATGTCCCCACGAATGCCCCCTGAACCCCTTATATGACAGAGTGCTATCCGATGCATTGGCTTGGATGAGACTCCCTCGCTACAGGGGTACCATGGTTACTATGGGTCTGATCCTAGCAGAACACTTTAGTTGGTGCCTAGGGAGCTGTGGGATATGATGAACAAGGTTAAAGTGTTGTACCTTGGTTTCCAGGGGGGCATGCATGATATCCTTGAGGTAGCAGTATCAACATGGACGACAGGTTGTCAGATGTATTCGGAATCTCTAGGCCCAATCTGACTGGTCCACGGAATAGTTGATGCTGGTGGTCCATACTGCAGCCAGTGTCAGGGCTGTGTCACTGATCCTGTGGGGTGAAACAGAACATGTGTGTTGTGGTGGGTGTGTATGCATGGATTGTGTGCATACATGTATTATACTCACAGCAGAAGTGATCCCTGATCAATCTGTCCCTTGTCTGCATCCCTGTTGGGGTTTCCTCACACTTAACGATATCCACAGGGTCTTCAGGTCTGGGTGGGGGATGGACATCGTCGATGAGTCTGGTGTCCACCGCGATATTATGTAGGATGGCACATGCCATGATGATGTCGCAGACCTTGCCTGGTGCATACTGCAATGCTCCCCCCGAGTGGTCCAGACATCGGAATCGGGACTTGAGGAGGCCGAAGGTCCGCTCAATGGCATTCCGTGTTCTGGCATGAGCCTGGTTATATCGTTCCTGGGCATCGTTTTGGGGATTGGCGACCGAGGTGAGGAGCCATGGCTTGCATCCATAGCCAGCATCACCTGTGGAAAGTGAGTGACATGGTGTGACAAGGAGCACATATTGTGTGAATAATGTTTTCTGTGGTGAACGTACTAGCACATGTGTATGTGGTGTCATTTGGTGCTGTTAACTCACCCAGAAGCCATCCGCCTGTATAGGTCCCATTTTCGAAATCCCTCTGCACAGATGAATTTCTGAGTATATGTGAATCGTGACAGCTCCCGGGAAATTTCGCACAGACATTCATGATGGCCAGGTTGCTGTCACACACCATCTGCACATTCATGGAGTGGAAGTTTTTGCGGTTCAGGAACATATGTCCCTGACGTGCTGGTGCTTTGATACGGACATGGGTGCAATCTATTGCACCCATGACCCTGGGCATGCCTCCCCTTGCATAGAAGCCCTGCTTCAGATGTGTCCACTCCATATCGGTGATGGGGAAATGTATGTAGGTACTGGCCTTGGCTTTGAGGGCTGGCAAGACCTGGGCCAGCACCCTGGAGAATGTGGCCTGGGACATGCCAGATGCGTAACCCTCTGTCGACTGAAAGGCGCCACTTGCCATGAAGTGTATGGCACACAGGAGTTTTTGAAGGCCAGTTAGAGCATGGTCATGGGTGCATATGGGATCCACCTGCTCCTTGATGACCTCATACAGGGCTATGATGCTGTGTGGCCTCAACCTGTAGCGATCAATAACCTCGTCATCGGTCATTCCAAAGAGAGTGACCCTTGGGCGGTATACCCTGGGCCTTGGTGGTCGTCTATGCATCCTGGGCTTCTGCAGGGGTCCCTGTGGCATCTGGGGAGCATCCTGTTGCTGCAGCTGTGCATCTGCAGGCAGGTGTCCTCCGGGTGGGAATGGGCTCCTGTGTGGCTGCTGAGCCAGAGCATCCTCACTTGCAACAGGTGGAGGCTGTTGATGAGGCGTGCTTGGAGGTTGCTGATGTTCCCCAGCTCTCTCCCTTGCACGCCTTCTCCGCAGCCTTCGCAACAATATGTAACCCAACATACTGTTTGCTCTCTCTATCTGTCTCTCTCTATCTCTCTCTCTCTATCTATCTCTATCTCTCTCTCTCTCTCTCTCTCCCTCCCTGAGTGGAAAACAAGCCACAAGTGAGTGTGTTTAGTTGTCCCTTTAAGTACTTGCTAGGGCGTTGTGTAGCTGTGGTGATGAGGTGAGTGCTGGCCAATGGTGAGTTGTTTTTGTCCAGGTAAGTGTTAGCAGGTGTGTGTGTGTTATAAGATGTGGTGTGTTGTGCTTGTTCTGTGTGTGCCATTTGCGGGTGTGCATTTGTGGGGTGCAGGTGGCGTGTTGATGTTGCCCAGGTGAGCTTGTATTTGCAGGTGTCCGCTTTGTGTGATAAACCCCATTGTTCCGTGTCATGCTGTGTTGTTGTTTTTTTGTGTGTCGTTGTCCCTGTGGTGTTGGTTGTTGTTGTGAGTGTAGTGATTTGTGTTGTGTGTGCATGTTTTTGTGTTGTTTTGGCATTGCACGGGTTAATTTTCCCATTTACATGGTTGTGCGGTAAGCATTTTGTGTGTTTTCCTATGTAACGGGTGTTTTGTTTTGGCCATTAAGTGTCTAACGGCTAAAAAAAAGTGGGTCTTAACTTTTAGCCATTAGGTGTGTCTTTTTTTCAGCCGTTATCAGTACCGCAAGCCTTTGAATAGCTCTGGGGTATGTTGTTCCATGCGTCTGAATGCACGTAAGTGTATCGGCCATTAGGATTGTGCAACTGCCGTTAGCTGTTGTTTAGACGGATCTTTGAATTGCAACATGACACTTAACACACCCGTTAGTGATTTTTTTTGCTAACGGCTGCCTTTAAATCGAGCCCTCTCTCTTTCAGGTTTGTTATCTACTTTGGCTAGTGAAGCCAGTCAGTATTGATAATGGCCAGTCACTGCATTGCAAGGAATTTTTAGCTTTAGCCATGACAGTTATATTGTTTTTTAAAGGGCATCTAACATGATGAAATAAAATAATATGTTTATATCTTTTTAATGTTCATTTGGGAGTAATAGTATTATGAGCTCACTGCCATCTGTGTAAATGACCATTTTGACTTTGTGTTCTCATAGCTGGTACTGTGAGCTTGAGAGAGTCATCTGATAATTCCTAGTGT
This sequence comes from Rhinophrynus dorsalis, assembly GCA_037306005.1. Taxonomy (NCBI): domain Eukaryota; kingdom Metazoa; phylum Chordata; class Amphibia; order Anura; family Rhinophrynidae; genus Rhinophrynus; species Rhinophrynus dorsalis. The sequence goes on along the minus strand of CM074720.1, from coordinate 326,610,723 downwards.
TATATGTGACATCATACCCAAGAAGCTTAGGGAGTACCTGCCAGGGCCGGCACCACCTATAGGCGAGGTAGGCGCCGGCGTAGGGCGCACATTCTCTGAGGGGGTATCGGCCCCCGCCACCGCTTACAACAGACTGCCGAAGTAAAAAAAAAAAAAAAAAAGTAAGTTTTGGTGCCCTCCCTTGGCTGGCTATTTTTTTTAATGTAGCACAGCGATACCTGTTTCTCTCTCCCCCTCCGCTCCTTCAGTCCTGGACCAGGACTGAAGAAGAAGCGGAGGGGGAGAGAGAAACGGACATTGCTGTGCTACATTAACCCTTTCAGTGCCAGAGGGGTACGCAACGCATAGCTTTGCAATGCGTTGTATACCCCTCTAGCACTGAAAAGGTTAATAAAAGCCAGACAAGGGAGAGCACCAAAACGTACTCACTGGGGAGAGAGTGCACCGGGAAGAGTAAATGGAAGGGGGGTCAAGAGGGGATAAATAGTCAGAAGGGAAGAGAGAGAGTCAAAGGGGGGATCAGCAGTCAAGAGGGGGATCAAGAGTCAGACGGGGAGAGAGAGATTCAAAGGGGGGATCAGCAGTCAGGAAAGGGATCAAGAGTCAGATGGGGAGAGAGAGATTCAAAGGGGGGATCAGCAGTCAGGAGAGGGATCAAGAGTCAGACTGGGAGAGAGAGCGTGAAAGGGGGGATCAGCAGTCAAAAGGGGGCTCAAGAGTCAGACAGGGGAGAGAGAGAGTCAAAGGGGGGATCAGCAGTCAGGAAAGGGATCAAGAGTCAGATGGGGAGAGAGAGATTCAAAGGGGGGATCAGCAGTCAGGAAAGGGATCAAGAGTCAGATGGGGAGAGAGAGATTCAAAGGGGGGATCAGCAGTCAGGAGATGGATCAAGAGTCAGACTGGGAGAGAGAGCGTGAAAGGGGGGATCAGCAGTCAAAAGGGGGCTCAAGAGTCAGACAGGGGAGAGAGAGAGTCAAAGGGGGGATCAACAGTCAAGAGGGGGATCAAGACTCAGACAGAGAGAGAGAGTCAAAGGGGGAGTCAACAGTCAAGAGGGGGAGAGTCACATATAGAGAATATACACTCTGTCACACTGATACACATATAGAGAAGCACACACACATACTTACACACTGATATCCTTACAGAGACTCACACACACTGACACACTTATATACGTACAGGGAACACATACTGACACACACATACACATATAGAGAACACACACACAAACTGACACATATAGGGAACACACTGACACTTAAACACATACAGAGGTGGGGCATAATGGGAAGGGCACAAGGGGTGGAGCCAAGGGGCGGCAAAATTAGGTTTTGCCTAGGGTGGCAAAAATCCTTGCACCAGCCGAGGGAGGGCTGTATGTTTATAATGCAATTGCTCTCATGGGTAGGAGTATTAATGATTAACTAGTAAATGACTGAGTTTTAGCAGTTAGTTGTCCTTTAACTGACTACCATCTTGGTGAATGGTCAATATCCATTCATATGTCTAAGATAGTTTTGGCTAATTCATGCTGAATCCAGTAGTTAAACTAACCTTGTTATACTTGGATACAGGCAATATATAAATTAAAAAATCACTATTCTCAGAGCCCACCGTTTCCTCGATAATGAAGTTCCACAGTTTCTTTCAACCTATGGCAACTAAAGGAAGCATCAAATTCAGTGAAAAATAGTAGGTGTGGTCAGTGTACACCACAAACCAACTCCTGGTTTATTGTGGCCAGTCTATTTACCATTTTACTCAAAGTTTTTTCACCCATTGTATGTTAGCGAAGTCTCCAAAATATTGCAGACATCTCTAACAACAAGGGCTTTTTTGTGCTTTTCTGTTATAGATGACAAATGGGATTTTCTGTGCGAGGGAACAGTGGATGGAGCTAAGGGTGAAGTACTATAAGGAGTGGAGTGTGGCCATGGGTGAAATTAAGAGTTTCTGCTGTTGATTGCCTTGAGGAATCTAAGGTTTAACTCTGCCCTGAGAAAGACTGACTCTGTGTAATGTGGCAAGACATTCACTCCTGATCCTCTTGCATGTAAATTGTTTTGTGTGTCTTTTTTTTTTTTTTGCAATGTTAAAGTCGTGAAAAATAACATTTTGATATACAGAACACCAAAAGGACACCAGTTCCCACTAGTGATCATAAAGCAGCTTCAAAACACTAAAAGACCACACTGAGTATCAGCAGACTGGTAAAATATTAACTAAAACATTTAGATAACAACAAATGGAATCTGATTTACTAAGAAGAAGAGGAACAAATCAGGGGAAATCCAACTACACCATAGGAGACAAATAAAAACTTCCACTGATTTAAACAGGGTTTTATACCCTATAACCTACTGTATTATTGTACTAGAGGTCAGAGCACAGTTCTACTGTATATATGTGGTTTGTGCTGTGCTCCATAATCAAGTCTTTTAGAGGTCATTAATATAAACATATGTAGCAGGGCTGCATTTAAACAGTGCAGCCCTGCGGTAAGCTTTTTTCATGGCTTATTATTGGAGCCCAAGATGTGTGCCTTTGCAAAAAATGAAATGTAACTCTTTAAGGGAATGTATACCCTAATTATATTCTCCATATTTACCATACTACTACTGAGGCGTAAATATGATTTAGTAGATAAAACAAAGCATTTGATTTGCTGCTGTCTGCTGCTGGGAGGTGTGTATCACAGTTCCATATGTAGGCGAAAACTTATGCTAGGCAGTGAAATACATTCTGTAATCAGCATCAATAGAGCTTACAGAGCGAGACTTACGTACTGCAAATGTGGAGTTTTCTGCCATGGATTATGATATGCTTTTATACAGGTACATTTGATTAACACCTCCACGCTTTCTTGCTTTGGGATGGTGTCTAAGGATGTCACGCTACTCAGTTGCTTATTTAGCAAATTTATTAGAAGTGCGATTGACACTTCAGGCTATGATCCATATTAGCGTCTGTATGCATCAGTATGTATTGACTGACATCATTATTCGGTGACAGCACCTTTTCAGCAAAGTCATCTACTAGCGTCTGCACGTATCAGTACGTATTGACTGACGTCACTTCTTGATGACAGCGTCCCTTTAGCAACTGAGTATTTAAACGGTAAGACTTGCTAGCTTCTTTTCTCTTTTATTACCCATATTTGAATATTTGATTTTAATAAATTATTATCTAAGTGGAGCGAGTTTGGACACTGTTCTGTACCTGTTGACCTGTTATTCCCAGAGTGGAGACTGGTTATATTCTCCATCTGTGCAACTGTCAGCTGGATAACGCTGACCACTATCTATGTGAGTGAGTATCCATTGGTTTATTTTGTATTTATCCATATTAGATGTGCTATACCATTGGTGCCTTTTTCTTCTGTTTGTTTTCTGCATATGACTTACCATTTTGGGAGGATGGATTCTGAAAGTGCTACCTGGTTTGGAACTACAGTCGAGCCATTTTTGGAGGCGGCCAAGATTGTTCCCCTGAGGCCTATTTGCTGTTGACTACATAAGTGGTCAGACAGTTAATATCTTTGTGAGTATAACTCACTGTGATGTATTGGTGGAGGTTCTAGTGACATCTGATTCTACACAAGGAGCGCCCCTTGTTTGTTCTTTTTCTCCTTGTGTCTGTTTTCCAACAACTGAAACCTGGCACACAGAAATTGTGTATTTAAGAGAAGATTAGAAACATTTATTTCAAGAGGGAACATACAGAGTTATACTGTGTTTTTGTATGCAAACCAGAAAGTTCAGATAAAGGCTAACTTAGTTGGCAATAGGAATTTGGTCAACAGGAGACCATTGGAGATTTTGCACCAGGCTGGACATATGTGCAGGCTATAAAGCCACTATATCTGAGCAAGGAATTACACAATTTAACAGACCTTCTGAGGTCTGCACAGCTCAAGCAGAATATCTATAAACAACTTCTTAAAACATTGCATTCAGAGATTTCTTTTGTACGTTATGTGTTTTGTGCACAAATGCCCTAAGTTCTAGATCTACGATGAACCTCAAATTACGTTTTGTCTTTGAGAAAAACAAGATGATTTTGGCTCCATGGAAGTAACCAACAGACCAGCAGTAGGGACAGTGGAGTATTGGGTGGTCCTCTTAATGAAGAAGCTAAAAGTGCTATCATATATATGGTGGTTCATAGTGATCATCTTCTTTCTGCTAGACAGTCATATTTGGTTAATGTCTTTTGTGCCTTCTTACTTGTCTGTCTGGAAACTATAGGCACTGATTAGAAGTACCCAAACTGAGCTCTTCCAATTTGTGTTCCAAAAACAGTATCCAATGTAAATTCAGCCATATCTATCTGTCTTTCTATCTTTAATCCTATGTAATGCTAGGATACACATGTTGTTGTATTTGATGAATGGACTGTCATGGGTAAGAACCAGCTAAGTAATTAAAATGTCCATGACCTCAAATGAAATGCCTATGCCAAATATAACATAATTTAATCCTAATTCTAATATGAACTGAGGTGATTTAGAATGTTTATTTTTAGCTATTTACAGGAGATTTATTGAATGAACCCATATGTTTATATCTAGTTGTTTATGTATTTTATGGTCACGGTGTGCATGCAATAGCCAGTTCTGCAATATGACTGTCAGCTGCAGTAGATTATGTTGGCAGTCACATACACCCAATCACATTTTATGCAGGTTAGATTACACCTCAGTGATCTGGGAAAAGGAAATGCCTTCAGTATGGGCTAATATTACACTCACAGCACACAACAGACAACAGATGTAAATTGACTGATGGAACAGCCTTTTTTATTTATAAATTATTGAGTGCATGCTGCACTTTTTTGACCTCATCATACAATCACCCACTTTATCACAGAAAAAATACAAATGAAGTTTGAACAAACTGTGTTGGCTCTGCTGGGTAAAAGTCTGCCTGACTTTTTATATTCCCGGAACAAATTTGCTTTTCTCGCAATATGCGTGATTTTCTCCACATCCAATAGAAAGCTATAACTTTGGCTTGTTATTAGTGATCCCACTACTAAATCATCTTAGACTTAGGGCAACATGAAGCCCTTCAGCTGGCTGCTGGAAGATGAAGGGAGTTGTAGTCCTGCAGCAGCTGGAGAGCCTCATGTTGCCCACTGCTACCTTAGATGTTGGAAATATCGCTTGCATCTAAGGCTTGAACTTCATTCTGAATTCTGAGTGACCTTTTAATCAGAGAACAGTAAATCATTTCAACACTTTTGAAATGTACACAAATCGTGAAACTTTCTTTACAACATAATGATTTGCAAGGTAAAGCAGGTTAGATTAGCTGAATGCCTAAATCCTAAACATGGATTAAAAATCTTGTTTCCTTCAGGATTCTGCCCCTTATTGTTTGCACAGAATCCTTAAATAAATTTAGCTAGTTATTCAGTTAACCAAAACTCTCTATATGTGTAGATTTTCTGTGAATTATTTTCAGATATGTTTGCATTCTGTTTTTATGAGTAATCTGCAATAACCCCCTCATACTTTGAATCATGTCCCTGTCCCTTCAAATGTGCACCTTGTGTACAGGGCTGGATTTCCCAATAGGCAAAGCAGGCAACTGCCTACAGCTGCAAATTTTGAGAGGCGTCATAAATGTGCTGGCAACACCCACATTCTGGTCTATGGGTGTGGCCAGAGCAATCTCAATGTACCTGTACCAGTTTTATACCCCTTTACAGGCTATTGTGTTGGCGATCTCTCTACCAAGCAAAGGGTTAAAGGTTTTATGTTCCTTCTTGCTTGTTATAGGTTAAGGGTAGTTTCTGGGAGGAGAGGGGTGTGATCATGGGTGGAGCTAAGGGTGCCTAGAGTGCCTTGCCTATGTGTGCCTGGGATGTAAATCCAGCCTTGCCTGTGTCAATTACAAAGGGTGCATTTTGAGGTGAGCCCAATGAAAAAATCATATTATCGAGAGAACCATGAATGGTTCTCAGTAATAAGGAGGGATCCCGTGATATCTCTAACCGACTGGGATCCCACATGTGGGCACACACGGGAGTGCATGGTCAGTACTGACAGTGCCCCCTTCCTCATTGTGATCCAATTAAAGAATAAAGCCAACTGGAGTGCCACTCTTCATAGTCAGGAGTCAATGGTTATCAAAGTAGACAGTGTGATCATCCTGGTCATTGAATGGCAGTGCTGTCATTGAAAACAGCAGCCCCAGTCTGTTTAAACCCTTCGAGTGCCAGAAGCATATCCAACACATGTGTTGCATGCCACTCTGTCACTCAAAGTGTTAAATTGCTGCCTTTGTTAATGGCACTCAAGCTGAACTTACTCCTAAGGATGCAGTTTATAAACCAATGCAAGGTCCTGAAGGGACTAATCATTATTTTATGATTAATAAAAATATGTTCTGAAAATATGTGTTATTTATTAATTTGTTAAAATAATATTTATGTTTTAATCTGGAGTAAAAACTGCATTTTCAGGGCTCTGCTAAAACAAGGAGATTTTTGCTTCAGGCAGACAGTCTTTTATTGTATATATATTTAATTTATTTAATTTAGTTGTATTGGTGTGTAAGATTATCTCTCTTGTGCTCAAACAAAATGCCTGATGTGTTTGAGTGTGTTCATTTTGTCATGCTTCTTTTTATTGCACAAAAAAGATATATTATATCAAACTACTGTCTGTTCAAACGTAAACTGAAATGGAGCTGATTCACAGATCTATACTTATGGTATAGAGGTCAATAATATGGATGCAGCTAATGGTATTGCAACCAATAGGGCAGGTTTTCTTCATTAGGCACAGTAGGAAACTAGCTGGTTAGCTTATCAGAATAGGGGTGGAATCATTTTAATGAGCTTTTCCTCTCCACATGTGGACATGGTTTGTCCAAGTCTCTGGATTTAAAGAAAATTGAAAACTAAGTATATATTGTAAAACTGTATTACTGAGGTGTTTTTTTTTTGCGTAAATAGAAGTGGGTGGGGCAGATTCTACCTTTTATGGATTGTGAACATATCCCAGGTTTTGAAGTCACTGGCCCATTCATTGCAATTATCTACCTACTGACAGGTCATTGAAAGTCTGTAGAGGTGTAGTTGTACTCTCGGTTATTGGGTAATATATATTTCATCTGAATTGGTAAACTGTAATAGTTAGGACAGTGTTTCTCAACTCCTGTCCTGAGGGCCCACTAATAGGCCAGGACTTAAGGATTCCTCTGCTAGAGCACAGGTGTGGTGATCAGAGGCTCATTCACATTGATTAACTCACTTGTGCTCTAACAAGGAAATCCTCAAATCCTGGCCTGTTAGTGGGTCCTGAGGACAGAAGTTGAGAAACACTAAGTTAGGACTTTCTCAAACTGGAGTGACTTAGTGTAACAGCCAAGCTTTAACATATTTTGGCCAAACTATGCAACCAAAACCTTAACTTGAAAAACATGAATTAGCATGTGAGTATAATAAACAGTAATATGTATTATACACAGATTCACATTGAAGCTATTACTATAAAATAGTGCAGGTTGAAGAGAGTCAAGTTATTCCTTGCCGGCCTTGTACACAAAAATGGCGTATTCATCCTTGGGCAAAACTGTAGTCATTCCATTCTGAAAGCATGTTTTCTCCTAAAAAACACACCGTTTAACTCATTTTAAAAGGTTGAACGCAAAAGCGTGTGCCAGGACAACATAGTTAATGCTTCATGAGGTTGCACGCTCTTTTGTACAACCTTTTAAAAGGATACCCAGTCAAGTAGGTGTTATACAAGGACATATTCTTATCTCACTTTAAACTGCACACACTGTGGATGATGGTATTGGAGCGATTTTGGAGTAAGTTAAGTGCACCACAGGGAATTAATAAAAATTCCAAAAATATCTATGGATTTAAATGGGGCGTTTGACTCCTTGAATGGTAGTGATGTCTTCATGGCATTGTTTTGCAATGTCATGGAGACCTCTCCAGCATTCTATGGGTTAAAAGATCCATTTAAATCCATGGAAACTGTTATTTTTTTCCATAAAGTGCAATTAGTTTGCCCCATAATTTCAACTACATTACTTAGTGCATCAGCCTCACTGAATATTTCTTATTATATCCACAGTAGTGTATACTCAAGTAAATGTAGTTGAATTCCATACCAAAACCAACATATATATTGGCCCTTGGAAGCAGATTTTATTACTTGTTATAAAGTTATGATATTCATTTCCTACCTTCATCCACCTGACCAATCCTGTCAAAATCACACCCTATATTTCCACCAATGGGAAAGACAGTAAGGAGGAGTTTTGCACAACTGCTCCTTACTGCTGCCCCTGGGTGTGAGTGGCACGGATGAAACATTTTGGTCACATGACCCTGTTCTGCTTTTAATTTATAAAATTTCCAGACTGAGTATAACAGGATTTTTTAAAAAAATAAAATCTAGTCATTTTTTTATCACAGGTAACAGAACCAATATTCTGAATTAGTACAGATCTGATTCTTTTTTGAACTCTCAGAAAAGTATAAAAAGCCATAACAGGAATTGGAAAATATCCCGGTGACTAGTTTTTCCTCCTACATGCACCCAGGGCATTGTCACATGATCAGATTGAAGAGGAATGAGGAGCATGTCAATCTCTTTGCAGTCTAAAGGTTGCCAAGGAACTACTCATCTAGCAATAAAAAATTGTAACCCTATGGATCCCAGAAGGGTTTCTAGTTAAGCAATGAGAAAATATAGCTCAAAATGCCACTTTATATTTCTAGGTACACAGATTTGCTTCAGCTAATTTGTTTCAATAGTTTGTTTTTCTGCTTGTCTGAACTCAGTTGTACAGGTTTACCCAAGTATACACAAAGTTAAAAGAATAGTGTTGAATAGCTTGCTGCACTATTTATTTCATTTTTAGCCCAAGATTCTCCTGTTTTGGGTCTTTCTTACCAGTCATGTTATGCTCTCTTGAAATGATCTGAAATCACACAGACCATGAACATATAGGCATTCATAAAAAATGTTTCTTGCTCCTTTAAGCCTTTGGATATGAAACAATCAGTTGGAAAGTTCTCTAGCTTCCAAAGGATTACAGTGAAAAAATTAATGGCCTATGGGTGCACCCACTGAGAGGTCAAGAAAGCTGGATAAATAATGAAAACATATCCACAAGAGCTTAGTTTACAAGACCATATTCAGTAGAAATAAAGATATATTTTGTACCTAGCTGCTGTACAAATCATGACTCCTGCATTCAAGGACAATAAACAATACCCAGTGAGGCTTTGCAGTCAGTTATTTCCTTTCAGACTTATTATGTTGTGTGCTTTACTCATAACTTAATTATGTGTCATAAATGAAAATCGCTTATGCATGCTGCTTTATGTAGCACACTTCCCAACATTTCAAATGGCCAATGAGGGACATTTGTGTTTTAGGGGTGTGGCTGGGGGTGTGGCTGGTGGACAGGGCATTATTAAAATTTTTTGCTTGTTTCATGACCTATTGAAACCTCTTTGTGTAACTGAATAAATCATTTAGAGCAAGCCCAAAGTATTTTATTTACATTTTAATTTATATAAACACTTATATTGAAATTTACTAAATTTTGTTGCTGTGGAGCAATGTAATACAAAATACTCATTCTGATATCCTAAAAAGAGGAACAAAAGGGTAGAAAAAAAGGGACAGAGGGTCTCCAAGAGGGACTGTCCCTCCTAAAGAGGTATGATATAGGCATAGTGAGCATAATCCTATATAATCCTATATAATAATTTGCTAGGATGTTTGTCACGATGCAGTCGTGCGCAGTAGAGACTGGCCGCGTTCAGGCAGTCTCTGCTGTGCATGATTGCATCGCATGAGTGAGGTGAAGCAACACTGTATCGCGTGGAGCAGTGAGGTAGCGGCCGCTTAACCCTTTGAGTGCCAGAGGGGTATGCAACGCATTGTATTGTATATTTTTCTTTATATAGAGCCAACCAGTGTACTTGGCACTTTACAGTTTACATTTGATATAGAAGGGGTACAATAAGTGCAGTGATTAAGTGCTTATAAAGAAAATCATAAGGGGAACAACAGGTGAGTACACATGAGGATGAAAGGTCCTTGACCCATACAGTCTAAGTATAGGATGGGTGACATACAGACACGATCTGGTAGAGGAGGAAGTGCAATTTTTGACATACGAGATGCTGTTTTCATATTACACTGCTGCTGTATTTAAAAGGTGATCTTTTAGTTTAGATTTAAAGTTGTTGAGGGTTGATGCTTGGCGAATACTGGGTGGTAATGCGATGCGTATCCCTCTGGCACTCAAAGGGCTAACATTACCCGGACCTTGGCCCGCGTATACAGGCTTTTACACTAGCATAAACAAAACAATAAACAAACATTGTCACAAATGTAAATATAGTTAACTTGTACCAAAGCTAACAATTTGTGACTCTTTTGTATATACATAAAAGGAACATGCTATATTTATCCTAATTATAGGATTGCTTATCTCTACAGCAGGGCTTGTCAGCTCAGTAATCAAGCTCCTCCTATAACCAATGCAGGCTTTAACTCTTGGAGTGCCAGAGGGGTATCCAATGCATTGTAAAGGGCAGAATATGCACAATTACTATTTACAGTGTTAGTTTGATGGCAAAAAGATTAGCACCAAAATGTTGCAGAATTGCATGTGTACATCTGAATTAGCAATTGTTTGCTCGTTTTTTTTACAAATTAATTTCAAAACGTGGCAGCTGCTAAAATGTCCGCCATTTGGTGAGAGGATTAGCAATTGTGCCTAATTCAGCAAAGCAATTAGCACACATGTTTTGTGCATCTGGCTTTACTGATAATTTAGTAGTATGTGCTATTCAGCATCAAGGTGTTAGTATGTTTCTTGAATCAAAATGTGAGCAATCACAAATAGCACATAAATGTATGACTTTAACCCTTTGAGTGCCAAAGGGTAATGTGTTTCTTATCCCTCTGACACTCAAAGTGTTAACAAAATAGTGAATGCTCCACTTTATTGCATTCTGCCCTATGAGTTTGATATACTAAGAGAAGGGGCATAATTCTGGAGCAAAGCAACTGCACCATAGGGAAGAAAACACAATTCTGAAATCTGTATTGACTTACATGGGGGTTTTAACCACTTTAATGAAGAGAGACCTCTAATGCATTGCTCTTAGTTCATGATCTCTTGGGACTGATAAGCAGATATTCTTATGACTAAGACATATGGAAATAGATAGGGAATTGGGCCTAGTAGATGGGACAACTGTTTTTTATCTGTAGGATGAATGTATGAACACACCACCACAAGCTTTTTAGGAGCAAAAAGTAATTTCTGTTCTCTAAGCCAAGGGTAAACAACCTGAGGTCCTTCAGTTGCTGTGGACTACAACTCCCATCATGCCCCACCAGTTGAAAGTTGTTGGTCTGGAGTCCACCAACAAATAATCATGTCCACCTTCTTGGTGTAATAGCCAATACTAATTTAATATAAGTAACAACTCCTCATAATGACCCCCGCTAACTTACTATGGCCAGAAAATCTTAATGACCCCACTGATTTAAAGATTTATTATCCCCAAAAGATTTATTTGGGGAACTAATCCATAATTAATTGATTTATAGTGACCATTTTTACCCAAATTAAGAAAATTTCCCTAGAAACTCTGTAAAATGTTCTTTTGCAACTGCTAAGCAATTTTCAAAGGGAACTTTGCCATTTTCCATGACAGACTCTGTATGTGTAGTTTTGGATATATCAGTGCAGTGGGACAATGATGGAGGTTAGGTTTTGCAGTTCTGTGGCTACCACTGCACAGGGACAAGGATGAGGGCCAGTATGTGTGGTTCTAGGGCTGCTTAACAGTGCAGTAAGATAAGACTGGGGGTTAGTATGTATGATGCAGTGGAAAAAGGTTGGGGGTTGTGGCTGAAAAAGGAGGAAAAACTGTAGTTTCCACAGGAATTCCCACAGAAGGCTAAATCACAGTTTTTCTCACTTTTCTTTTTTTAGAAGAAATATTTTGCCCCTCCCTAAAATGCAGTGCCAGTGGACTTGATTGGAGTTGATATCCCCTATACTATATAAGGTGAGATTACCATTTTGTGGAAATCTTTGATAGATCATTAAGATGATGACATGGCCAGTGGGAACAAGCTCTCTTAAAATATTATCCACAAAACAACACATATTTAATTCTGGCGGCCATATCTATTTTATTTAAAATGATCAGACATCTTATAAACTATTTTTTGATCCAGCCACCATTTTATTTCTTAACCATATTGAGGGTGATGTGCTAAAACGAACTGGAGTAATTATGAATCAAATCAGCATACAGTAGGGCTCTCCAAGTTCAGTCCTCAAGGGCCACCAACAGGCCAGGATGTAAGGATTTCCCCGATTACACACACAGGTGAGTCAGTCAAGATGAATGCGCCAAGGATTAACTCACCTGTACTTAATCATGAAAATCATTAAATCCTGGCCTGTTAGTGGCCCTTGAGGACTGAAGATGGACAGCAATGCCATAGAGGAAAAAATACAAAATCCCAAAATTGCCATTAATTCAAATCCAGCTTTTCACCCCTTGAATGCTAGCATGGTCTCCAACGCATTGTACAGCAATACTTGGACAGCTCTGTGACATTCAAGGGGTTAAAACCCCCTTTAAATCCTTAAGAATGTTTATGTATCCCCTGTGATGCACTTGGTTTGCCCCAAAATTTCTCCAGTAATATTTAGAACATCAGCCCCAATGACATACTGGATGTCAAAGACATGTAAATAGCATTGAATAACATCCATTGGGTTAATACAGAGGTATATTGCCTGCCATTTTTGTCAGTGCCATTAATTCAAGTTCCTTCCTATCATTCATATACCCTCTGCAGGATCCCATTCCACAGCATTGCTGTATATGGAATATCCCTGAGTTATGACCACACATATCATTCAGTGCTAAGGTACAGAAAAGGCTATTTATCACTATACAACAGTAATTTTCAATGTTAGATCATGCCAGCAGTTCACATTTTCATGACTTTCCAGGCTGATCTTTGGTGAGTAATTAAAACGCGACAGTCATTTTGATTGATTTACCTATGACCCGTTGTGTCCGGAGGACTGAAGCGCATAATCATTGCTCTACAATTAGTAAGTATACATTCAAAATCCCAGATCATGGCCCAAATTAATAAAACTTCAGTAAGCTAGAAGGCACTGACATTGTACATCCTAGGATCTTAATTTTTACTTAATTTATTTATGTCCTCTAACTCAACCAGAACTCTAGCACTGTATTCCGCACTTGACCCTTTGCAATATGTTGGAGACTTCTGGCACTGAAAAGGTAAAAAGTCCTATTTCAATCAATATGAATTTTCATTTCCCCCATGATGCAGTTGACTTCCTCCAGTACTGCACATTATTATCTTGATAAATAAGGACCTTAGTGACTTTTTACTGATTTATACTATTGATGAGCGTGCCCCAAAGTCATCAGAAGCGATATTTATATATACCTTGACCTGGATTAATGTTCTTCCTACATTTTGTGTGCATATATTTGTTTCCTAGGGCTGTACAGGCATCTGATACTGTTAAAATGCATATTGGACTAATAGATACAGCTGACAAGGTCAGCAACAGAGGTCACCATTCTTTAGATTTGGAAGAGTCATTCAATAGCATTCTCACATGATGCAAAGTCAATACCTCCAGAATCAGCTGTCCAGCAGCATCATTCCTCAGATGGTTGGCATTTTTGTACCATTTGTTCCTCTGTAGTGTTTAGCAAGGTATGCAGAGTTATTTTCATGGAAAACTGCATTGCTTTAACAAATGACAAGGTAGAAAAAAATGTATATTTCCCTTTTGATTTGTAACATTGTCAAGCCACACTGCCAGCCAGGTATACTAATATATACTGTAGTTCTGTATGTACAGTAAGGGTAGAATGGCAGGAGTGGGGCAGTTTCTATAGGTGAGCATACCCCTTGTCACTTAGCCTAGAGTGTATTTTTCCAGATAGAATAAATGTAATTATTGTTGTAAAATTTATATTCCATACCCTCCAACTTATACCTTTTTAGAAGGTACAGTACCTTTCTGTGTTCTTTTAGTTTATAAAATAACATTTTGCACCTTTTTTCTGTTCTTGTACCTTTAAAAACAGCATAAATGCATTGTACTTTTTGTGCTTTTGTACCTTATAAACAGCATAAGTATGTTGTACCTTTTCTGAGCTCTTGTAGCTTATAAAACAGCCTGAGCATTTTGTACAACATTTTAATTACCGAAGGAAAAGGGAGCTCTGTTGTAATAGAGAAAATCCCAGACACAATATATTGCACACATGCAATGTAATGAGAATCAGTTTACACAACAGAAAAATATGCCATGTAAATAAAGTCTCATTAAGTATGTGACCACTTCTGTATACGTGTGCCTGGCCTTTTAGAGACCACTGTATGCAGAAAATGTGGGTTTTAGCAGTTATATGGAGGCAATGGCTGACAATGTACCTGTGTGAAATGTTAGAGAGCATGATATTCACAGCTAGGGCCATATGTTCAAAAGAAAAGTGTAGGAGTTCTGAGGCAAACCAACTGCATCACAGGGAACAAAATTGCCCAAATTCCCACTGATTTTAATTTGGATTTTTATGTGTTCCTTATTGTGTCGTTGGTTTACTGCAGAACTGATGAATTTTGCCATGATACACAAGGCCGAATGCTAATAAATAATGCAAAACAGGAAGTGAGATTGACCTCTTGGGATTATTGCTCTTTAATAAGTGTTGAACTATGTATATGTTATCTGGGGCTCAAAGAGAAAATAAAATATGACTGTCACCCTCTTATGGAGCAGAGGTGTGTACAACGCATTGCAAAGCAATATGATGCTCACCCCCTCTGGTCCTCTAGGGGTTAATAAATATTACTTCACTCCCCAAAAAAGAAGCTTCCTGTGAATGCTGTCTGCTATAGTATTTAACATATGTTGTGTGTAATTGAAAGGTACTGTGTTGCTTGTATGTGTGATATTTACAGGGATATAAATCACAATGGAAGATACAGGATACAGACAGACTAATTGGAATAATAAACACAAGAAAGAAAGGCTTGGAAAGCTGGTTTAGCAGGTTATAGATCAAGCAATACACCAGCACTGTACTGCAATATATAAGCTACATGAAACTAGCAGGAAAATACACCCTTACATGAGACTAGTAAGGCATTACATGAAACCAGGAGGGAAATTCAGCATTTAGAGCCAAATGCATAAAGAGAGTGGAGCAATTCTAGGGCAAGCCAGCTTCATCATAGGGAACAAATAAGAAATTCCCAAATTCCCAATGATTTGAAGGCTTCTCTAGCACTCAGGGGGTTAAAGTGCCCCATATAATTGAACGGGAATTCGGGGAACTTTTATTTGTTCCCTATCAGGCGTCGGCTTTGCCTCAAAATTGTTCCACATCTTTTGTGTATATGGCCCTAAATAGTTTATTTACCATTACACGAGGCCTCCACAGTAATATATAATTACATGAGGCTTTCAGAGCAATGCACCATTTTATGACGCCTACACAGAAATGCATCATTACATAAGGCCTTCATGGCAAAGCACATTATATGAAGCCTTCACAGCAATACACATCACATTAGGCCTACAAAGCAACATCATTATGTGAGGCCTTCATGGCAATTCACTATTACATGACACCTTCATGGCAATACACCAGTACATGAAGTCATCATGGAAATACACCATTACACAAGGCCTTCATGGCAATGCACCATTACATGAGACCTTCATGGGAATGGATCATTAGATGAAGTCATCATGGAGATACACCATTACATGAGGCCTTCATTAATGCACCATTACATGAAGCCTTCACAACAATACACATCACATGAGACATTCATGGCAATTCACAATTACATGCAGCCTTTATTGCAATACACCATTCACAGCAATATGACATTACATGAGGCCTCCATTGCAATGCACCATTATATAAGACCATCACAGCAATTCACCACTTAACTGCAATAATCCATTACATATGGATTTCACAGGAATAAACCATTACATAGTGCCTTTATGCCAATACACCATTACATGACACCTTCACAGCAATATACCATTAGCCCTTCATAGCTGTGCACCATTAGATACAGACTCATGACAATACACATCAAACGAAGCCTTCACTGAAATGCAACATTACATGACACCTTCACAGCAATTTACCATTACATAAGGCCTTCATGTCAATACGTCATTACACAAGGCCTTCATAGCAATACATCACTACATGATGCCTTCATGGTAATGTATAATTACATGAAGCCTTCACAGCAAAAAACAATTCTCTATTACATGAGGCCTTCACTGCAGTACACTTTTATACAAGGCCTTCACAGCAATACACTATTACATGACGCTTTCACTAGACTGCACCATCATATGAGGCTTTCACAGCAATACACTATTACATGAGGTTTCATGGCAATACCCCATAACATAAGGCTTTCACAGCAATGCACCATTATATGAGACCTTCACAGCAATACACCATTACATGAGGCTTTCAGGGCAATGCGCCATTACATGAGCCTTTATGGCAATACCCCATTACATGAGGCTTTCACAGCAATGCACCATTACATGAGACCTCCACAGCAATACACCATTACATGAGCCTTTATGGCAATGCACCATTACATGAGGCCTTCACAGCAATACACCAATACATGAGACTTTTATGACAGTACACCATTACATGAGACCTTCATGATAATACAACATTACACGAGGCCTTCATGACAAAACAACATACATAAGGACTTCATGGCAATACACCATTACATGAAGCCTTCATGGCAATACACATCACGTGAGACCTTCATGGAATGCGCCATGACATGAGGCCTTCACAGTAATACACCATTAAATGACACTTCAGTGCTAAGCACCATTAAATGAGGATTCATCGCAATACACCATTACATGTCGCCTTTGCTGCACCGCACCGTTACATAAGGACTTCACAGCAATACACCATTATATGATACTTTAATGGCCACACACCAGTACATGAGGCCTTCACAGCAATACACCATAACATGAGGCTTTCTCGGCAACACACATCACATGAGGCCTTCATTTCAATGCACCATTACATGATGCCTTCACATCAATATACCATCTGTGTGATCTTCATGGCAATACACCATTACATGAGGCCATCAAAGCAACATAGTGTTACATGAAGCCTTCATATAATATACCATATAAGCCCTTACATAAGTCCTTCACAGAAATACAACATTACATGAGGTCTTCATGGTAATAAACCATTACATGAGGTCTTCATAGTAATACACCTTTACATGATGTCTTCATGACAATGCACCATTATGTATGTGTGTGTATATATATATATATTTGTGGGAGGGGTCTCAAAATGCAATGACTAGATGAAAGTGGCGGCAACCATCTAACTCAACCTAATTTGCTGATGATGAAGCGGGTATAAAAAAGGCCCTGACTAGTCTTCTAGAGGTGCAGGTAAATGAGGGAGGGTGATGGTGGGGACTGCCTGACGCGTCCTATGGATGGTGAGAGATCGGGGCTTAAGAGGCCATCTAGCCCCTCCCACAAATGCAGGCAAAGCCTGCCCACTTGTGGGAGGGGTCTCAAAATGCAATGACTAGATGAAAGTGGCGGCAACCATCTAACTCAACCTAATTTGCTGATGATGAAGCGGGTATAAAAAAGGCCCAAAAAGAAAGAAGGAGGCCAACTGCGAATTAAATTCATGCATTTATTGAAGGATTAGTAAGTCAGGGATGAAAGAGCGAGACGGATTTCCGCGGTTGGTTCTGGGATATATCTGGCAAAACAATGGGACCTCCAGCGACCTAATTTTTGGATAATGTGAGGAGGGGTATGATGACTAGAAGCCGCAGAAGCAGCTCCTATCCGAAAAGAGTGACCGGAATAATGATCTGGGTTTCCGCCTACCCTGGATAATGATAAGCGAATTAGCTTGGTAAAAGTGGAAGTGGTGAGAGGACCATTGTGCATTGGTAATAAGGGGCTAGAATCAGCATTAGAGGACAATAGTGATACTAATGAAGTCAGGGCTTTAACTGGACACCAATTATCGTGAGTGGGAAAAATAGGGATAAATGCACCTTTTCCTGTTTGGTCTGTTTTTGACTTATTGAGGTGGAAGATGAAATGATCTGAGTTAGCTTGTAAGTTGTGTTTTGAAGGATATGATGTGGAAGAATGTGATTTAAGGAATTCCCCTGGTCTCAAGAAGCCAAAAAAGCCTAAGCAGATGGCAGCCCGTAATACCTGGCTATCCTTAGGACCAAAGGGATTATTAGACAAAAATTGGTAGAGTTTGCGAAAGAGAGCGCCTGATATTGGAAGTCTCTTTCTGGCTAGCTTCTGAGGTGTTTTGTCAAGACCCCTTAGTAGTAGTTTAACATGGTAGTTTGTAAAAAGGGAAGGGCGCTCTGGTTGAATGAATGATAAGTGGTGTCTGATGCCTGCCAGTTGTAATCTGATGGAATGGTTAGATAAGTGCAATGCTGTGTGGCAATGGGCGGCGTAATCTAATATAGCCTGCGTGGAGTAATTACCTCGGGTTCTGTTCAGAACTAAAAATTTTTTGAAAGCTGCCCATGCCATAGCGTAATTCTTTTTAGTACTTGGGGCGAGAGCCCTGTTGATGATGGCCTCTGTGGCTGGATGGACTGTCATTCGAGAGTTAATGAGTTGAGCGGAGGTGAGGGTGTCGGAAGGCGGTTGGCTTGAGGGTTGATGGCGAGGAATGTCTGCAAATCGAAAAGGAGAGTGTTAGAAGGATGGGGATTGGGAGTAGGGGAAAAATAGCTGGAAAAGGTAAATTTGTGATATAAGGAAAGCCATGTGAGCTTCCTCAGGAAGGGCATGATGAGTTGAGAAGCAGACCTGCCTTTGTTAATTAACCCTGCGGTGGATGGGTTCGAGGTGTGGAATGTTACCGAGCTGAATGACCACTGGTGGCCCCATACAATGGCTGCGGCCACCACCGGTACCAGTTCTAGGGCGTCCTCGTGATCAAATAGTTTCGGGGAGACTTGGGTTTGGGGAGGCCAAGTATCGCGCAGCCATTCAGACTTGGAGAAGGCGGCGTAACCTGCTGATTTAGAAGCTGAGGAGAAAATGGCCGGGGAAAAGGGGGAGATTGGCTTGGTAAGGATGGACTTGCCATTCCAGTGATTGAGGAAACTAGACCACATGGTGAGGTCGGAACGTGCGGCCGTGTTTAATAGAATTGGTACTGAGTCGTTGCTGTGTGATAAGAGAGAGAGGAGATAAGAAATAAAGGATTTGCCCTGAGGAATTATTCTGGTTGCGAAGTTAAGATAGCCCAGGAGGGATTGAAGTTCGTGTCTGGTACAGGTGGATTTACTGGAGAATTCTTTAACTATGGTTTTAATGCGCGCGATTTTATCCCCCGGGAGGCACGCTTCCATATTACTGGAATCTAGGTTAATACCTAAAAATTCGATTTCTGTGGAAGGACCGTGAGTTTTACCCGGTGACATTGGAATATTGAGATCATTGAATAATTTTAATAGGGATTGAAGGGCTGATGGGTTGATACCAGCAGGTTCAACCAGTAAAAAATCGTCCAGGTAATGTAAAACCATGGGGCACCTGCAGTGGTTCAGAAGAAGCCATACTAAAGCTTCCGCTAACAAATTGAATATTTTTGGGCTGCTTTTAGAGCCGAATATGAGACGAGTGGCAAAATAGTATTTGTCCTGCCACTTGATCCCCTGCATGTGCCAATGGTTTGGGTGAACTGGAATTATTTTGAAGGCGTTCTCTAAGTCTACCTTAGATAGCCAGCAGTTTGGGCCTGCTTGTTGGATGAGGGTAATTGCATGTTCAATCTTGTGATACTCTAGTGAAAATTCTGTTGAAGGTATAAGGGAGTTGATACTAGGGATGGGAGATGAGTGAGGGGCTGAGAAATCAATAATGAGTCTCTGTTTGTTGGAAAACTTCTTAGTGGCGATGCCTATCGGATTAGTGCGCCATATAGGGAATGGAGGGGAAGAAAAGGGACCTATCAAGTGTTCATTAGCTAACTCTTTCTGGAGAAGGGAGTTGACTGACGATGGGTCTGACGTGGCGGATTGAAGGTTGGGGCATTCTAGTGAATGGGATGGAAGTGCTAGGGTACCTATGAGAAAACCTTCTTGGAAACCATTTGAAATGAATGATGAAAGGTTTTTGTCCGGGTGCAGAGACAACAAAGAGTTGAGGAGACGAAAATTTATGTTGCCTAGTCATTTATTGGTACGGCCCTGACGAGGGCAAATAATGCGTGAATGAGAGTCGTGACACAATGAACACATGTGAAGCATCCGGCAATTATGAAAGAAACAACCCCGGTCGTTGAAATTGTTACAAATGGGGGAGGAGCCCATGTAATGGATAGGCCGTCCTAGTTTATCTACTGAGGGTCTGTTTCTAGTAGATGAGGGATCGACAGCCCTTTCACTGAGGTTAACTGGTGGTGTAGGAGCTGATGAATTAGGCCATGAGGATGGACACCAGCTGAGGTTATGGTTAGCTGATTGGCAGGATGGACAAACCGGGGTTTTTAGACCCGCGAAGTAGCGGCAAAATAGTTCGTTGTCCAGGGAACCCCAATCTGCCATGAAGCCAAATTGCTCTAGGGCTGCTGCAGCTTTTGCTGAGAATGCTAGGTGGTAATCGTAATAACTAAATCCGCCGTAGCGGTAGCCTAAGTCTACTAGGATATATAGGTATTGGTCAAGCTCTTGTCTCCTGGAGGGAAAGGATGAACACAAGATATCCCTGTAAATGCTGAAGGCCAAGACAAATTCTGGGATGGAGAGTTTTTTGGATAGTCTTGGGTCCTTAGATTTTAGAGTGACCGCTACGTCCCCGCATTGAACTGTGCGGTTGACCGCTAAGTCTTGAGTAGCAATAAGAAGAGATACCAAGTTAACATCCTTTCCCTCTATTATGTCTCTACGTAAGTTGGCTGGAACCAAGTGAGCGGGTGTAATCTGAGGGTTATGAGGGGAGTTAGTGTTACCTTGATTGGGTGAAGATGAAGGAGAGTTTCCTAAGTGAGATGAAGATCTGGAGGACGATTCTAGTGATATGATTCTGGCTTGCATGTCTGTCATGGCAGAGGACATGGAGGTGAGTATTTGCATAATGTTGTCGAGCTGTGAGGAATGGATTTCGTGAGTTGGCGTGCTGGGAGAATGTGGATGAGTGTGAATAATTTGAGGGGAAGGGGGGGAAGGAGGGTTCTGAGAAGGGAATAGGAGCCTAAACAATTCAGGCTTCCTGGCTGAGGATGAGAAAGGGATTTGGCGGCGAGTCAGCTCGGATGTAATGCGGGCAATAGTCCATTCTTTGTATAATTGGCCTCTTGTTTCTGAGTTTGCTGGAGTATCCTGCCGGGCGGTTTCCTGGATTGTCTCATTCCTGATTGGTTCTTCTTCCATAGCTGGTGGGGGGAGAATGTAAAGTGTTAGATGAGTGGGAGGTTAAGTGGAAACAGGAAGGGGGACGAGGAAGCAAACCTGCCGACGGGATGGATCCCCCGAACCCCTTGACCCTGATTGCTCCTCTGTCTGGAGAACAAGGAACCGGGAGGAAGGTGGCAGCGGGAGAACCAGAGCTCGACGAACAAGGCGTGTTGAAAACCCGGTTATGGGACAACCCTGACCGGCCTGTTTCACCATCAGGCTGTGGAGGATATCTCAAGCCGGGGGGAGAGGGTAGGGGATAGTGACTGAATTGAATGCCTAGGTGATACCGACTGAATAAACAACCTAAACCCTAATTATGAATTATTTACGTCAACTAAAGAATAGGACTAACCATCAGGAACTGACACCAACCTGAGCAGACGTACACCTCTGACGGGAGGGACTAGAAAAATGCCTAGGAAGCACTCTCTGACGGGAGAATGCAGAAGCTATTTGTACCTATGTCTCTGACGGGAGACCGATTCTAGGGACGTGCCTGAGCGTTGCCTCTGACGGGAGGAACGCCGGTGAACTAGATGGAAGTGAGAAAGGAATTTTGAGAGCGGAGTAACCATAGTGGCCACCGCCGGATGTACTTACCTTGGTTGAGATCCATTATGAGGAACTGATGTATTGAATTTGGATGAACTCGTTCTTATCTGGATTGCGACCGTGTTCCAGAGATTTCCTGAGGGTGAAGCACTGTCTGAGAGATCATTGATATAGCCCTAAGTATTTCTTACAGAAACTAAAGAACCCCCTCTTATTTAAGAATTCCTGGATAATCAAAATTAAGAGCCCCCCCCCCCCCCCCTTTATATACAATCTTTTTTTTTTTTTTTTTTTTAATATACCCTTACCACGATGCCCCTAGAACTGGAGCGTGAGACAGGAACTTGGAGGAATGCCAGATAGCGATGTGTCAGCCACGGGGGGAGTGTGATACTTCTAAGTAGAACCTAGCTTGGGTCACACAGGAGAGATTTGAATAAGTAGTAGCATTGAGGCAAGAGAACTGAGATTTGGACCCAGGTTCGCAGTGGGTCATGCAATACAGGTGTTTTAATGTGAAAAGGCTGGATGCTCTACTAATAGAGCCAACAGACTGGCTGAGTAGAATAGAATCGGCTGTCTTACCGGTTCTGATGCTGAGGCGATGCCGTTGGCGCTTCCTTGAGGAGTACTGAATTGGGAGCCTCACAGTGATGACGTCACTGCGACTGAACTGCCGACGTCGAGACGTATGCTGCGGTTGGGGAAGAGGCCTCTGACGGGAGGCGTTGACTTACCCAGACTCGGAGGCAGTGACACGAGACTGCCTGACGCGTCCTATGGATGGTGAGAGATCGGGGCTTAAGAGGCCATCTAGCCCCTCCCACAAATGCAGGCAAAGCCTGCCCACATATATATATATATATACACAAGTTGAAAGGCACCACAGTTCCACCTCTGTAGGTATGAGCAGTAGAGAGTAGCCGCGCTGCGGCTGACACGGAGCGAGGCACTCCAAATTCAGACCAGAGTCCTCTCTGTGCAACTCCGGTCTGAATTCGGAGAGCCCCACTCCGTAACAGCCACGGCTCTGGCAGTCTGTACTGCGCATTACTAAAACGCGCACAGCCGTCTCTACTGCTCATGACGGCTTCTGACAAACCTTAGCGAATTATTATATAGGATATATATATATATATATATATATATATATATATATATATAGTTATGTTTTTTTTTCAAACTTTTTAGTGTTGAGGGCTATATTTTGGCGTTAAAAGCTATTGTTGGAGTGCTATTTCTGGTATCCTAGATTTATAATGGAATCATTTTAAAATTGATGCCTAGAACCACCTAATAGACACCTTTTTTGACAGCTATAGCGTGTTTGTTAATAGACCATTACATGAAACCAGCACATTTTACATCAGACCAGTAATGTAAAACAAATTACATGACACAACCAGGGCTTTATGCACTATCAATGACTGTATTGCCCTTCTGGTGGATTCTAACAATGCTTTTCTATATTTCTCTTCTGGTCTGGTAGTAGGCCATTAACCTGGTATGACCTGACTAGAAATCAAGCATTTTTTTCTGTGCATAAAAACAACACACACACACATAAGTACACATACATACTTGCACACAAATGTACATACACACACAAATACAAACTAGCCCTCAAAACAACAGTTAATGTGTAATTGTTTTGAATATTTTGTTATGAAGTGCAAAAATAGAGAAAGAGAGATTTGAAAAGTGATAAAGCTAATGATAAAGTGATCGACCAGATCTGGACAATATTTACACAGTAACCAAGACTCCCTTGTTTAGCACATGCATGGTCATATACAATAGCACTGCATCCGGGCACATGATATCATCTAACTTAACATCTGGGAATTCTGTTTGGGCTTCACAATGAATGTGGAAATTCACTTCCTGGAACACAATGGGAATGTTTTTTTTCATGCACTCGTGGTCACCATGAGCTGAAAAATAAGTGGCTATGAAAAAGAAAGAAGTCTTTTTTTTTTCAGATTAACCGTTAACCCTTATAGTTCTACGCAACACACTGTACTAGATCACTTTACTGAATCTTATTGAGTCCCCGTCAACCACTCATGTTGCACAAACACTGTACTAAATGCCTGAGGCATCATTATTTCCTGTACAATATTTAAAGAAACACTGACACCTCCTAATAATAACCTCCTAACTCCATTTACCTTACTATGGCCTTAAAAGTCTTAAAGGGGTAGTACTGTATAATATGGAGAAATAAATATTTCATGTTTTAGCATCCGGAGTACTCCCACTGTTAACATATTTACGTTATTGCAGCTCAAACTAGCATTTTCTTGAGTACAGGGGTTCCTGGCCTGAATTTCTGCAGTGGATCTGTTACTACAGCAGTAAGATTATTTTAATTTCCAATCTCTGTCTATGAACTGCTGTAGCAATAGTGCCACCATGAAATTTCAGGCCATGGAAGTACTGCACCCAAAAAGTGCAAGTCTGAAATGCAATAGCTTTTGAATAAATCATCTCTCAGCAATGGGGGTGACCATGTTTTACTGATCATGATAAACCCTGCAACATATATATTTTTCCCATATTATGTGATACTATCCCTATAAACGTCACTAGGAATTTTTCCTTTGGTTGGATCAAGAGATAACAACATCAATCAATCCCAGAGGCAGACATAATTCTTGCTGGCAGGACTTGTGGACCCCAAACTCCACAGACTACATTACTGACATCTCCTGCTGGCCCGTGCATGTTTCCTATTTCAGTTTGAAAGAATAAGATGGAAGTTCTAACCTTAGGAGTGAAGGCAAATTCATAGTGATTGTTAAGAATTTCATATTAAGGTAAATCCATGGGTTATTGTTAAACGTTATTAATTGTCCTTTAAAGTCTTGCATACTCGAAATGTAATAAATAGTATTTGGTGATTAGAATAATTAGAGCTGCATGTGTTGGACTTAATATTTCATTAACCCAATGCAGAAGGTTTTAAAATAAACAGCTCAATAATTTGCCTGTATCTGTGATAAGAACACCGTTTTTTTATTTAACCCTTAAAGCACCAGAAAAACGTGCAACCTACAGAGACGCAATATGTATTTATTTAAAATGTAAAAGTAGATGTGGGGGTCACAAGAACTTTCCATCTACATGTATATTTGTTCTGCTGATGGTTGTGAAACACAATGAAGGTAAGGTGTTGCACAGATATCTGGCAAACTAAGGATTAAAGCCCCCTATCAATACAAGTGGCATAGGGGGGTTGTGTGTGTCAGACTTTATATTTTTCCCTTTTGGTGCAGCTGGTTTTCACCAGAATTGCACCTCTTTTCCTTTCTTCATAAAGTTCTTAATAGAGTGGCGCCTATAAGATGAAGGTTTTTGAACCCCAAAATTTGAACCTATATGGAACCTATACAGCAGTGGTTCTCAACTCCGGTGCTCGGGACCCACTAACAGGTCAGGATTTGATGATTTCCTTGTGGTGAGTTAATTAATGTGAATGAGCCTCTGATCACCACACCTGTGCTCTAGCAGAGAAATCCCTAAGACCTGGCCTGTTAGTGGGTCCCAAGGACAGGAGTTGAGAACCACTGCTATACAGCATGATACTGTTAAGAAGGGATGGACAACTGGAGAACCTGGGGCGAGGAGATCATCTCTCTGTCTGTGTGCCATATCACACACATATACATATTTTTACACACACACTCACACACTCTCACAAACACACACACACACACACACACACACACACTCACAAACACACTTGTCACACACACACACACTATTAACACCTCAGTAAACATAAATTCTGTGTCTCAGTACATACCTCACTTTACACTTACATTGTTCCACCTTAACCCCTTGGGCACAACTTAGAATTTTTAACCATAACACATTATATTTTTCCTGAACTTTGAGGGCCACAGATATGTCTCTCAAAGCCTGTCAGTGCTCTAAAGTGAATCTGTACACTTTCTTTTGGTAACATGGTGTGATAAACCGTACATACCTTCACTCAAAGTTGTAACAAGACACCTTCATAATACATGACTAATGCAATAAATAAAAAAATTGTGAAAATAAGACCCATACCCATTTGTTTACTTTAATAACTCTCCTTTCCCTTTAAGGATGGAAATCAAAGCATATAATCTGGCATGAAGAGGAAATACTAGCGAGGCACGAGCCGTGACGGATACATCATGTCTTCCTGTGAAGGGATGCGAGAGAGTGAGCTAGGTCAATGTAAATATGATCTGAAAATATTCTCTGAATTGCTAACTATGGTTAACCCCTTAGGGACTGCTCATTCGGGGGTGGGGTGCTCTGGTGGACCAGGGAGCAATTTTTTTTTAATGCGTAAGTGATCTGTGGTCACACAACACTGCGATCACAAACTTCTATGATGTGCCAGGACCATTACCGGTCCTCAATGCCTGGACAGCCACGACAGTTCTGGCATGTCATCAGATGTTATGGGGTTAACCTCTTGAATTCTAGAGATGTCTCTAGTTATCATACCTGGAACTCTTAGAATCTGAACCAGAGATGTTGGTCTTTATACTTAAAGGAGCAGTAAACTTTTTTTATGAAAAATATATATTGTAGGGATTTTCCTATTGAGTAAGATAAGAGTACTCCCACTGCTGAGAGATTTGTATTTCCAGAGTTATTACAGTTTAAACCCATGTTTTTTTACATCATCAGTGCTCTCTATTGGTCAGATTCTAATTAGATTTCCTGTTAGATTCTAATGGAAAGGAAAGTCAGAAAAATCAGAGACATACAGTTCTCCATAGAATATGATAGATACTGTCTGTCACTTCCTGTCAGTGAGAACTATCAGGAAGTAAACACAGTAAATTCACTTCCTGATTATTTGAACTGATATAAATTTTGAATAAAACATCTGACAGCAGTGGGAATGACCTTGTTTTATTTATCAGGAAAAGCTCTATAAAATGTGTTTTCATATAAAAAGTTTACTGCTCCTTTAATTACCAGGTTTCTTGGGACAGAGGCTGATATTCTCAGGAATCAATGAGTTCCCTTGTAACTCCACTCATTTCTGGCAAGTTCCAATCACTCACTGACCTGTTCTTTCCATTCTCCATCCATTTTAAGGGCTAACCGCACCCCCTCATCCCAATCCCGCCCACTTCAGTCAAGACTCACCCACTTTATGATGTTAATCTTATAATATGGACACTCCCAACTCCAGATCTTAGTGGACCTCCAGACTATTGGTTCAGAAAGGTCCTCAGATATGTGCATTATGTTTTGAGATATCTTGAGTGTCCAGAGAGTTAAGGGGGACAAGAAAGAATCTTACAATGCAGCTAATTATATTCTGCATTGGGGTTTCCCACCTGCACTTTGGATAAGTATGAGTATTTATGATGCTTTAATCATACTGGTGCGCACACACTCTCCATTGTTAAGGCTTTAATATGAGCAGGCCTCAATCATCTCACCTGTACATGTACAGAGACACTTAATAATATTACACCTCTTTCCACTGTACAGGGGCTTTACTAGGGGGTGGCTAAGGGAGCTGAAGCCCCGAGTGTTTCATGGGCAGCCCCGAATCAAGACTGTGACATAGGTAACCTATAGCAAGGAACAGGGGCAGTGGTGTAGTGCCTGCTTCAGTTCCCCTAGAAGGCATTGACCATAATGTGTTATTTGGGCTCCATTACGCAGGGGTCCCCAGTGAAGCTCTGTGCTCACCTGTGGCCCGTTCTAGCTTGCTGTTACTTGCAAGTAGGGCTAGATTTCTCATAAGACAGAGGGGCGCCTGTCATTGGGACCAGTTTTTTTTTTTTTTTTTTTTTTTTTAGCCTTGCCGCGGGAACTAACCCCCCACCCGGTCAGGTCTTTGCCTCCTTTGACACAAACCTGTAGCTGCTGAGCTCCCTCATAAGCTCTTTAGTAATGCAGAGCCTGGGAGATGACATAATCTCCCAGCGCTCTGCATTACTGATGAGAAGACCGCGCGGGAGCTCCAGCAGCTACAGGTCTGTGCAGAAGGAGGCACAGACCTGTCCTGCCACCCCGCTGGAGCACCAGGGAGGAAGTAGGAAACAGACATGGGGGGTATGTGAAAGTAATATGGAGCTGATGGGGGGGCAAGTTAGAGCTGATGGGGGCAGTGTGAGGGCAAAGTGGAGATGATGGGGTAATATGGAGCTAATGGGGGCTATATGGAGTTGATGGGGACAATGTGGAGATGATGGGGGCAATATGGAGCTTATGGGGGGCAATGTGAGGGCAATATGGAGATGGGGCAATGTGGAGATGATGGGGGCAATGTGAGGGCAATATGGAACTGATGGGTACAATATGGAGATGATGGGGGCAATGTGAGGGCATTATGGAGCTGTTGAGGTCAATATGGAGCTGATGAGGGCAATATGGAGCTGATGGGGGGCGATGTGAGAGACAATAACGTGAGATTGCCGTTACACCAGATGTAATGAAGAGTAACGCAGGCTGCTTTAGACATAAAGTTTCCAGGTACACACTTACATTTGCAGGCGTGTGTAGCTGGTATTTGGTTGCTTTTAACTGCCTTCACACAGCCAAACGACTGTCAACCACATAAAGCTCCCAGCCACTGCTGCTTCTAGGAGGTAGGGATGGGCACGTGAGTTTTTTTTTGTTTTTTTTGTTTTTTTTTTACAGATGCAAAAGTTCTTATCTCCCCGATCCCATCCTTCTCTCCAGTACCTGTAATGTTTTAACCTTTTGAGTGCCAGAGAGGTATCCAACACATATACCTCTCTGGCATTCAAAGGGTTAAATGCTGTCTGACAGCAACTGTACGTGATGCTTGCTTTTTTATTTCCAGCTGTCACCGCTCTGGTTTCTAACTTTCTCGAACAGCTGGAATAAAAAATATAAAAAAAAGCATGTACCGCAGAGGTTCTGGTTAAATGTGAGCAGGGGACCACTGCAGCTTCACCTGGATTTCCAGGAGAGAGTTAAAAGTACTCAAATGGTTAAAATGCAGTAAGCCTGCAATTCACCTCTACCGAGAAACTTTTTTTTGCTGATCCTAGCTCAGGCTGGAGTTAGCAGCTGATAAGGATTCTCTCCCCCAGATTCCCTTTAACACTCCCCCTCATAGGAAAAACACACAGTCATTGCATTGTACATGTTACCTCTATTGACAGACATTGCACTGCTTCTAGTGATGATTCTCAGTAGAGGTGTCTTATAGAAAGCATGAATGTTGTGTTTCCTTATGATGGAGAATGGTAAAGGAAGTCCTGGGGAGAGAATCCTTATCAGCCTTCTGTGTGTGCCCTTCATTCTGAAGGGGTGAACTACTGCTAGCTGTTTGTAGTTCTTTAACCCTGAGTGCCAGAGGGATGTCCAGCCCATTGGACACCTTGCTGATATTTAACCTATTGAGTGCTAGAGACTGGTCTACAACAATGCAATTTCAGAACATTGTTATAAATTATTTTAGCAGCCACAATCCCTGCTAGTGCCTTAAGCTAATACCTCCATGTAACATGTTTGTAGTGCAGATAAAATCACTCACTCATGTTTTCTCTCTCACATCATCTGTTACAAGTAAATGGAAGTGCCTAATCATGTCCTCTTGCCCCATTCACCCTTGTTTCTCTCACTCACTCCTTTTCTTTCTTGCCTTTGTCACTTACCCTTCACTCCCCCTTATTTATACCACTTGCTCCTCCCCCCTTTGCCTCTCATTTTCCCCTCTCCTCACTATTACATTATAATTTAATTGGAAAAATAAACTGTTATGTTTTGTGATGATAACCCACTCCTTACTACAGTGTTATCGTCACTATCATGGGGGGCTGGAGCGCTGTTGAACTTTGCCATGGGTTTTAGCCCCAGATCTTTTTGGAACCTGGCAACACCCCTGCCTCTGTGCCTTGTTAGTACATAGAGTTACACAAAGATATGTCCTAAATGCCCATACGTTTCTCCACTGCCCTCCTCTTGGCACAAGCAGTTTTAAGGGGAGAATCTGCATCACACAAAGCTTTATAAATAGGTAATAGGCAGGTATAGCACTAACATTTCTGTTCCAGTATCTAGTTCAGCTAGGAGGAATCATATTAATATATCCTTATTACTGTGTTTAAACTCATGGATGCTTTGCAATGCATTGGAGACATTTATAAAATCTGAGGGGTTAATTACTGCCTAATCATCTCTTACATCTAAGTTTTATACTTGGAACACAATTGTCAAATGAGGAATGCAGAACATTTCTCCTTCCAGAGATGTCACTGGTTCCGGAAATGGTTCATCCACACAGGACTGAAATTCTGCCATGACATAACATTTCACTTTACAAATAGGTGCTGTAAAGAAATTCCCCGGAGTGGACCGCAGGTTAATGGAGGGGAAGCATGTCATGGGGAGGGTTGATTCAGGAAGGAAGTGTGTGTGTGTTAGGGGAGGAGCAAGAGGGAAAGGGCTTAAAAGGTGCTAGAGACAGGAAGTGAGCTGTTGTGTGAAAGAAGAAAGGACAGAGGAAGCGTGATAGTGGAGAGGGTGAAGGAGGGCATGCTGCACTACCTTGGTTTACAGCTCACAGTGCTGTGCCTGTGTTTATACGCTTGAGACACTGATGAACTACAGTAGTCAGGCCAGGAGGGAGATCCCCTGAGAAAGCATCTTCTCTTCACCTGTGCGGAATTTAGAACAACAAATCTGTTTGTGCAGCTTACACTGGGCTGCACTCTGTGCACTTTTCAAACGAGTGAGGAACGCTACAAACTGCTTTATGAAGTTTCCCAGCTCCTGGATGGGATGTTCCTGTGTGCCCTGTTCCTGTGCTGCAGATGGGGTGACTGCTTGGAGATCCTGGCTGGTTTCCTGCTGGCGGGCTTCCATGGCCCTTATGGATTCCTCTTCCTTCCTGGTTCCTGGCAAGCCCCGGTTGGTTTCCTCGTGGTGTGGCCCTTGAGGAGCAGCTCTGGACCTTCCTCCTCCTTGGATCTCTGTGGGATTGAGCGGTGGCGGTTCGGGCCTTCCGCAGGCCTAGTCTGGGTCAGCTGTGCTGCTACACCCCGCCCCGGGGGTCTCCTCCTGAGTGTCGCCCTACTGGCTCCGCGTGTCAGGCCTCCTGTCGCTAGGGTTTGTACCCCCACTCTTTCCTCTTTTTGCTTGGCGTGCTCTCCTCTGTGTCTGCTTGCTGCTTTCTCCCGCTCTCTTTCCTTGTCCTGGTCTCGTTGCATGTCTTTCTTTAGCGCTCTGTTTTCTTTTTCTTCATCGGTTATCTCACAGCAACTCTGGTGTCCCCCCCCCCCTTCCTCCCCTTCACTTGTGCGGCTGCTGGTTCTGGCTGTTTTTGTTTGTCGTTCTGTCCTTCTCTAATTTTCTTTGGTTTGTCTCCTGTGTTTTCTTTATGTTTCTATCTTTTTGGGACAGTCTGGGATTGGCCCCTCTCGGCCTGTTTTCTCTGTTGCACTTATCGGGGTCTTTCTCTCTCCTTCGTTTTGAGGGTCTTTGTCTTTTGCAGTTTTTCTCTCCACCTCCCTCTCCGTCCCTGTTCTGGGTGTTTTTTGTTCTTTCTTGCTGTTCTTTGGGCCTGGCCGCGGGAGTTTTAGGGGTTTCTTCCTTTGGGGGGTTTCCTTCCCTACGCCCGACCTCTCCAGCACCACCGGCAGGCCAACGGAGACATCCTTGTTTGTTGTGTGTATGTGGCTATATCGGTTGGCCTGTTTCTGTAGGTCTCAGTGTATATATGGGGCTGCTTGTCGTTATGTATGTGTGCTTATATGTGTCTTTTGGGGTTGTATGTCGGTGGTTGGGTGTTAGTGTGCACGTGTGTGTTTTTGTTTTTGTGTGCACGCGTGTTTTTGTGTGCACGTGTGTTTTTAGTGTGCGAGTGTGTGAGTGTGTTTTTGTGTGCGCGTGTGTTTTTTGTGTGACAGTGTGTTTTTGTGTGTTTTGGGTGCACGTGTGCTTGTGTGCATGTGGTTCTTTCTGTGCATGGGGGTTTTGGGTGCCGGTGGGTTTTTGTGTGTTGATGTGTTTGGGTGCCTGCGTGTTTGGATGCATGCGTGTGTGCATGTGTGTTTTGGGTGCATGTGTTGGTGTGTGTCCGTGTGTGTATACCTGGATGGAGAACGACAGCAACGACTGGTGCGGCGGTAGATACATACAAACCTCTGTTGGTGAGTCTGTGACTGTATGTTTGTGTGTCTTGTCTACTTTCTATGCGTCTGTCTGTTTCTGTATCTGGATGTGTTGGTTTGTGGATGTGTGTGTCTGTTGTGTGTGGTGTCCTACAGCGTCTTATGCAAATAAAAAAAAAAACAAAAAAAAAAAACTTCTGGGTGTCTGTGTAGGGGTGGATACCTGTGTGTATGTACGTATCTATGGGGTGGTGTATGAGTCGGTGTGGTATTGGTATGTATCTGTGATTTAATGGTGTCCAGGAATCGGCTCTGGGTTGGTGGTGGCCTTGGACGGGCACTTCCGCAGCTTTGGTTGGTTTTCCCGGGGTCCGTGCGGAGTTGCTCTGGTGACGAGCTGGGCTTTTCGGAGTTCAGGCTTGCTGTAGGGCTTTGGGGGTTCCTGATTCTTCCCACTGTGCGGTTGTTCTAGGCAACAGGTGGTTCCTTGGCTTGGTGGTGTTGTCGCCATTGGCGGTTGGCTGGGTGGTTTTCCAGTGGTGTCCCCTCCCTATTTTCTTTTCACAGGTGGCGGTTCGATGATATGCCCGGGGGTCCTTTGGTGAGGTCTTGCTGGTGGAGTGTTTTCAGTTGTTTCCCATCCCCCTGTCTCCTTCTGCTGCTGTGCAGGGGGGTTGTGGTGAGGAGGTGCCCCTGGTGATGTGGCGGAGTGTGGGGTCTTTCGGGATGACATCCTTCGGGGTCAGAAGCTATCATCTGAGGGCCGGGACGTGGCCTGTCGTGTGCCTGGGCATTCTGTGGTGTTGCTGACTTGCTGCAATGCTGCTGTAGGGTGGTATTCTACAGTCCCGCTGCGGGTGGTGGAAGCTGCAGATGGTGCGGCCAGTTGGGGGACTGGGCTTTCCGGGTTGCTGTGGGGGTCCGTGTTCCGGTGTCCCACTGCTTGTGGGGACATCCTCGGCAGGGTGGTTTGTTATGGGGACGCCGCATGTGGCCCACATGGCGGTTCGGTCTTCCTGTGCCTCTGGTCATCGGTTCCTCAGGATGGTGATGTTTCTTCCGTGATAGTTGTGCGGGCCCTGTAGGTGGGTCCTGCTGCGGTTGGCCGTGGGTACGGACACTGCATGGGGCCGGCCTGGTGGTTTTGTGGCATGGGTTCCTCTGGTTTTTTGCTAGGGGTGGTGGAGCGAATGGGCTTAGTGGTTCGGGTGTTGTGGCTTCCGTGTTGTGGTGGTGGTGGTTTTTTGTTTAGGGTGGCTGATGTTTGCTGGGCGTGCATGTGGGATGTTTTGTTCTGTCTCGTTACAGTCTGTACGGGCTCCGTGGCTGTTGGTGGGTGGTTTTATCGTCTCAGTTTGTTGTGTGGGTTGGTAAGGGGTGTATGGGTTTCTGTTTTTCCGTACTGGTTTGGGTGTGCGGGTTTGTCTGAGTATCGTTCGGTGTGGAGGTGTGGGGTATGTATGGGTGGATGCGGGTGTGTTCAGCCTGGTTGTTTTCTGGTGTTTTTTCCTGTGGGCTTGGGCTGGTTGGGTCCATCTGCTGGGGGTTTTTGTTATTTGCTGGTGCTTGCCCTTTGAGTTCTGCCAGTGCCTCCTGCCCTGTGTCGGGTTGGCTTGGGGGGTGCTTGGCAACTGCGAGTGTCTGCGTGAGTGTTGCCTTCTTGTGTTTTCTGCTCCCTTCTGGCGTCTCCTGTGACTCCTGGCTGTTTGGTGGTATGTTCTGGGGGAGTTCAGTATGCGGTGTGTGGGAGCTTGGATGTCGTGGTGCTCGGGCTTGGGTTAATGAATCGGGTGGGACCTAGGTTTTGTGGGGTTGGGCCTGCTTCGGTGTGTGCGTGGGGGTTGGATCTGGCCCTTCTGCTGTTCGTTTGGTGTGTGGCCTGGGGTTGGTTGCCTTGGGGTTTGGGGAGTTGTTGGGGGTGCTTTTTGTGGTGGTTTTGGGGTTTTTGATTGTGTGATCTTGGTGTGCTGTTCGGGACTGGCGGCTGGTCTGTGTTCGGTGCGTGTCGGTTGGGGTGTGGTTGGTTCTTTTTTTTTTTTGCTTCTAGTGGATTGCCTGGTGGTTCAGTTCTTTGGCAGTGGTTGGGGGTGACTCCCCCCCTTTTTGGGCGTACATGTGGTGATTTTCGTGGTGGGGATACAGGCATTGGCATCTGGGGTGTGGGGGGCCAGCTGGTCCTGGGGTTGCCAGTCTGGCCTGGTGGCGGGGGCCCAACTGGTCAAGGGATTGACAGTTGGGCCTTGTGGCGGATAGTCCTTGCATGGTTTTCAGAGATTGATAAATGAGGTGGGAAGTTAAGGGATTTTATCCTCGGGCGGAAGCCCTTTGAGAGTTTGCCCCGGACTTAGGTCGCGGGAGGTGACGTTACCTATTGGACCTAGAGTGGATGGCCAATGGGGTAATTCATTGGGAATCAGCTGGAAGTGCTGAAAATGGTGGAATCAGCTGTAAGTGCTGAAAATGGTGGAATCAGCTGTAAGTGCTGAAAATGGGGGAATCAGCTGTAAGTGCTGAGGAATGTTGGGATCAACGGTAGTGTGGAAGTGTGGGAATTTTAGCATGAGCCCGTACAATTTGGCCATGCTTGGTTTCAAGGGAAATGGATTGGAAAGGACTGTCAGTTTAATTAAAGAGTATTGGTTACTGTTCATTGTTATTGTGGTGTTTGGATAAGGAAAATAATATAATGTGAATAAAATGTTAAATAAAGCTCTGGTCTGTTATCCCCACCAATGGATGTGTCTGTTTTATTGATGGATCATACCCTATCCCTATGACATGTATTTTAATCATAGCTGGACTGTATCTATGTAGCTAAGGCTATATACATAGAAATATATTTAAAGGATAGTACGTCAACTGTTCATGAAGTTGACATACAGATCGTCAGTAAAATATATAACCTTTGGGAGACAGAGAGGACAACAGATTGTACTTTGAGTAATATGAAATAAAATTGGTTGTTACAGCATAAACATTTCTTCCCGTGATGAATAGCCTGGATGTTAGAGCACTGTAAACTGTCATGTGGATTATGAGCCAGAGTCTATCCCCCTTAGTTCTCATACCCGATTATAGCTAAATATGGAACATGTTGTTTTGGCAAAAGTGCTTCAGCTATGCAATGTTTTCCTTAAGTGTTACTTGAAGGTATTAAGTGCCAGATACAAGAGAGTACATCAACAGGCATACATTAAAGAGAGTATGTGTGTGTATGTGTGAAAGTGTTTGGTATGTGAATTTGTGTGTGTGTGTGTGGTATGTGAGTTTCTGTGTGAGTGTGGTATGTGTGTGTGTGTGTGTGGTATGTGAGTGTGTGTGTATGTGTGGTGTGTATATGTGTGTGGTGTGTGTGTGTGGTATGTGTATGTGTGTGTGTTTGTATGGTATGTGTGCGTGTATGTGTGGTGTGTGTGTGTGTGTGTGTGGTGTGTGTGTGGTATGTGGTTGTGTTTTTGTGTGGCATGTGTGGTATATATGTGTGTGGTGTGTGTGGTATGTATGTATGTGTGCGTGGTGTGTGCATGTGTGTGGTGTGTGCATGTGTGTGTGTGTATGTGTGGTGTGTATGTGTGTGTGTGGTATGTATGTATGTGTGTGTGGTATGTGTATGTGTGGTGTGTATGTGTGTGGTGTGTGTGTGTCTGGTATGTATGTATGTGTGCATGGTGTGTGTATGTGTGTGGTGTGGGTATGTGAGTGTGTGTGTGCATGTGTGCTTGTATGTGTGTGTATCTGTAAACATTATTGGTATTTGCAATTAGCTTTATGTGTTACGCATGAGCATTAACTGCCACATAATGAATTCCCCAAAACAATCTTTTTTTTATCATTTTTTATTTTGCACAAAAATGGAAGTTACAAAATATATGCCGTTTGTAGTTATCTGTAAAATGAAATCTTGTTTTAGTGTGACAAGTCCAGTTTAAGTAGTTGATATCCAGCTTACATCTCACCCTGTTCCATACTCCTCTACAGTTCCAAAACCCAGTGTCAACAGAAGAATGATATAGCTTTGAGCCTATGATGTCACAGGGAGGGGCCAATGATGTCATTGGGCAGGGGGCCCAATCCTCTTTTTGGACCAGGGGCCCTGGGTCCTGTCAGTCCTCCCCTGATTAGCATTAGGGCTTTTCCATGCTTGTTTTCCTTGGGCCTTTTTTCCTGTTAAAGGAATGTAAAAAATGTGTTTTTCTGCAAATTCGATCAGTTGGTTGCCTCTATCTTCTCTTTTTCCAATTCCATTTGGTCTGATCAGTTTTTCACCATTTTGGATCTTAACAATTGTCACATTGAATTCTACCATTATAAATTTGTAATGTCAGTCGTCCTGTTTGTAGAGGCATAATAAACCATCAAAAAATTCTTCAACTTCATCATCACTGTGGCTACTTGTATGGGTATAAACTTGAATCATCTGAATAACATAGCAACTGTTTAGTTTGATAGCATAGGAAGGAATTCTTTCAGAAATTATCACAGTGCCGGTGATTCTGCGACAAGGCGATGTTTACTTCTGGGTTTTCCCGTGCACGGTTCTTATTGGTGACTGGGCGCTGGCTCCGCCCAGGGCTAGCCTTTTTAACCCCTTAGCGACCCTTGACGTACCAGGACCGTCAAGGGTAAATGTGATCCAACGACCCTTGACGGTCCTGGTACGTCAAGGGTTAAACTCTTCCATCGCGGCCGCATGGAGCGATGGAAGAGTTCAAGCCGCTTGTTACTAAGTGTCCCTTGCATACTGCTGAGGTGGAGAGAGACAGAGAGACATGCTGTTACTGCCTTACTGTAAAAAAAAAAAGTAAAAAAAAAGTTTAAATAAAGAAATTTAACCCTTTGATCACTGTTCTGCAGTGATCAATAAGTGCCCCCCCATCTGATCACTCTTGGAGTGATCAATTTGCTGCAGATCAGTGTTTTCTGATCTGTGCGACACCCCCCATCCCCCTTGAATTTTTTTAGATTTTTTAAAAATTTTTAAATTTTTTTTAAATTTTTTTTTTTTTAAATAGTAAATATAGTTTAGGTATTTTGGTAGGTAGTTGGGTAGGTTTAGTGTAGACGTGTGTTAGGGAAAGTTTTAGGGATAGATTTAGGTTTAGGGGAAAAAAAAAACAAAAAAACAAACCCCCCCCCCCAAAAAAAAAAAATATATAATAAGCGCCGTTTAGATAGGTAGTTCAATTGGGTTAGGTAGGTTCAGGATATACGTAGGTTAGGGTAAGTTTTAGGGTTAGATTTAGGTTTAGGGATAGCGTAAGAAAAAAACCCCCAAAAAAACCCCAACCCCCCCTCCCCCCCAAAAAAAAAAATAAATATATATATATATATAATAAGTGCAGTTTAGATAGGTAGTTCACTTGGGTTAGGTAGGTTCAGGATATACGTAGGTTAGGGTAAGTTTTAGGGTTAGATTTAGGTTTAGGGATAGCGTAAGAAAAAAAAAAAAAAAAAAAACCCAAACCCCCCCCCCCCCCCCCAAAAATAAAAAAATAAAATATATATATATATAATAAGTGCAGTTTAGATAGGTAGTTCATTTGGGTTAGGTAGGTTCAGGATATACGTAGGCTAGGGTAAGTTTTAGGGTTAGATTTAGGTTTAGGGATAGCGTAAGAAAATAAAAAAAAAAAAAGTTTTTTTAGTGGGCAAAATGAAGCGCAGGTACAGCGTTGAAGAGGCATATGCCTTTTTGGCGTCTGACTCTGAGGCAACAGACACTGCGTCAGATTTTGACATAGCGCAGTTTTCAGAAAGTGAGAGCAGCTCTAGTGATGACGCTGGGCCTTCTGTCAAGAAAAGACGCACTGCCCCAAGAGCTGCTCTGGCAACTGCCCCAGCACCTGCCAAAAGAACTGCCCAAAGACCTACCAAAATACCTACCCAAAGAAATGCCCCAAGAGCTGCCCTGGCAACTGCCCCAGCACCTGCCAAAAGATCTGCCCAAAGACCTACCAAAGAAATTGCCCCAAGTGCTGCCCCAAGAGCTGCCCTGGCAACTGCCCCAGCACCTGCCAAAATATCTGCCCAAAGACCTGCCAAAAGACCTGCCCAAAGAAATGCCCCAACACCTGCCACTCCGGATCCTAATGAATGGGTATCAATTTATGCCCACAAATCTCAGAATTCACAGGCAACCCAGGGATTCAAATTGATGTGGAAGGATTTACCCATGATCATTTTTTTGATTTGTTTTTGGGGGAAGACATTTTAGGTGAAATTGTTTCCCAAACCAATTTGTATGCAGCCCAGTATACTGCCGCCAACCCTAAGTGTGAAAAACGCTGTTTTGTTTTTTTTTACTTACGTCATGGTTTACGAGGGATTGGTGGTAAAATGGCTGTGTATAAAATTGGAAAACACACCTAAAACGAGAGCCTGGGGTGTCTACTTTCCAAAAATATACACTTTTGGGGGGAAATCTTAAAAAAGAGCACTGTTACACAGCCCCAAATGAGACATGGCACCAGTAACGCAAGCTGTGAAGATTCAAAGTGTGAACCTGGAAACGCGCATGTTCCAATTTGGCCCCCGTAGCTCCCCCAAACCATGAGAAAGCTATGCATATGGGGTATTGCCGTACTCAGAAGAAGGAGCTGAACACTAATCAATTCAGTTTATAAAATCGTCACCTATTCTGTGCTTGAAATTCACATCAACATTGAAGGCAAAGTGTGAAAAATGATGTTTTTTTACTTACGTCAAGTTTATGAGAAAGTGGTGGTAAAATGGCTGTGTAAAAAATTTGAAAACACACCTAAAATGAAAGCTGGGGGTGTCTACATTCCAAAAATATACACTTTTGGGGGGAAATTCTAAAGTGCAGCACTGGAACATAGCCCAAAATGAGTAATGGCATCAGTTAACCAAGATGTGAAAATTCAATATTTGTTCAAAATTGGGCCCCGTAGCTCCCCCAAACCTTGAGAAACCTATGCATATGGGGTATTGCCATACTCAGAAGAAGGAGCTGAACACTAAACAATGCATTTTTAAAAATCTTCACCTATCATGTGCTTGAAATTCACATCAACATTGAAGTGCAAGTGTGAAAAACGCTGTTTTTTTAACTTACGTCAAGATTTACGAGCGATTGGTGGTAAAATGGCTGCGTAAAAAAATTGAAAACATACATAAAATGAAAGCCTGGGGTGTCTACTTTCCAAAAATATATACTTTTGGGGGGAAATCTTAGAGTGGAGCACTGTTACACAGCCCCAAATGAGACATGGCACCAGTGATGCAAGCTGTGAAAATTCAAAGTGTGAAACTGGAAACGCGCATGTTCCAATTTGGGCCCCGTAGCTCTCCCAAACCTTGAGAAACCTATGCATATGGGGTATTGCCGTACTCAGAAGAAGGAGCTGAATACTAAACAATGCATTTTTAAAAATCTTCACCTATCATGTGCTTGAAATTCACATCAACATTGAAGTGCAAGTGTGAAAAACGCTGTTTTTTTAACTTACGTCAAGATTTACGAGCGATTGGTGGTAAAATGGCTACGTAAAAAAATTGAAAACATACATAAAATGAAAGCCTGGGGTGTCTACTTTCCAAAAATATATACTTTTGGGGGGAAATCTTAGAGTGGAGCACTGTTACACAGCCCCAAATGAGACATGGCACCAGTGATGCAAGCTGTGAAAATTCAAAGTGTGAAACTGGAAATGCGCATGTTCCAATTTGGGCCCCGTAGCTCTCCCAAACCTTGAGAAACCTATGCATATGGGGTATTGCCGTACTCAGAAGAAGGAGCTGAACACTAAACAATGCATTTTTAAAAATCTTCACCTATCATGTGCTTGATATCAACAGTAGTATTGAAATGTAAGTGTGAAAACTGCAAAAAAACAAAATATTACCACAAATTTGAAATTTTTTTCTGGAAAAATAGCTGCATGAAAAACTCCAAAATTCTCCTGATTATTTACCTTATGTTGTCTAGTTTTCAGAAACATATACCTTTGTGGGACATTTTTGGTTCTGGCACCGTCAGCTAAGCTATGATGCTCACATGCCAATTGTTGAGAAATCACAAGTTGGAAATAATGGCACCCATCTTGTAATATTTACCTTGTAAATGTGAGGAAGTGATTGAAATACTAGGCATATGGGGTATTCTTATATTCAGGAGAAGCAAATGAATATATTTAAGGGTATTTTTTTTTCATTAACTAATAGTATGCAAATCCTGACAGAAAAATGTAAGCAAAATGTTGTTTTTTTTCATTTTTTTTCCTCTTTTTTTCTATTTTAATCAAATTAAACAATGAGGTATTCATATAATTGTGGTATCAAAAGAAAGCCCTACTTGTGCTTAAAAAAACAGTATATAATTTATGTGGGTGCACAAAAGGAATTAAAGAGAAAATATGGTTGAACAAAGACAGTCAAAAAAGTCAAAATTGCTCCGGTCCTTAAGTCAAATCAAACTCAGATTTTCCCGGTCCTTAAGGGGTTAAACCCTCGCCTGTCATCCTTTCAGCGCCCTTTCGTGGTGTACCTGTACCTAGCGTTTGAGCTGCTGCTTGTTCCTGCTCGCCTGAATACGCTCCTGTTGCTCCTGTGTTCCAATTCCGTTACTGACTAGGACTGGCTGACTACCTCCGTGTGTTCCGACCTGGCTTTGGCTGAGTATCCGATTCCGTTGCTGACTAGGACTGGCTGACTATCTCCGTGTGTACCGACCTGGTTTGTGCTGAGTATCCGATTCCGCTGCTGACTAGGACTGGCTGACTATCTCCGTGTGTACCGACCTGGTTTGTGCTGAGTATCCGATTCCGTTGCTGACTAGGACTGGCTGACTACCTCCGTGTGTACCGACCTGGCTTTGGCTGAGTATCCGATTCCGTTACTGACTAGGACTGGCTACTACCTCTGTGTGTACTGATTTGGCAGTTCTGGCTGTAGACCTATCAGGGTGCGTACCCTGTGTTCCGTTCCACCTACTCTCAACTGCAGTAATACCGCTACAGTGCCTGCTTGGCCTGTCACTCCCGAGGTCATCTGGGAGACTGTGTTGCGAGTAGCTCTGGTCGCTTGCCAGTATCTGTTGTGCTGCCTCTGATATCCCTAGTGCTCTAGGGACTTGGTCACTTGCCAGTGTCCTATCTGTGCTGCCTCCACTATCCCTAGCATTCAAGGGACTTGGTCACTTGCCAGTGTCCTATCTGTGTTGCCTCTGCTATCCCTAGCGTTCTAGGGACTTTGTCACTTGCCAGCGTCCTGTCTGTGTTGCGACTGCTATCCCTAGCGTTCTAGAGACTTGGTCACTTACCAGTGTCCTATCTGTGTTGCCTCCACTAACCCTTGCGTTCTAGGGACTTGGTTACTTACCAGTGTCCTATCTGGGTTGCCTCCGCTATCCCTAGCCTACTAGGGACCCTGTCACTTCCCAGTGATCTTTCTGTGTTGCCTCCACTATCCCTAGTCTTCTAGGGAATTGCCCTGCAGTTACCCACCGCTATAGAAGGTCCTTTCCGCGGTGTGGTGCTGTTGTGGTTTTCCTTGTTCCAGTGACCTGTCGACGGATCAAGCCAGCATAGTCCTACTGTTATTATTGCCTACTGTTATTTCTGTCCATCCTGACCTGCGTCAGATTTGGGAAGTACCATGGTACTGACCTCATCTGGACCTGAGTAGGGTGATTGCTTTCGTTATTTATTTTCAATAAAGCTGTTCTTAACCTTACCTAATTGCCTGAGTGTTCTTACAAAACCGTGACAGAAATACTTTCTACTTTTAAAACTGAGTCTGTCACTTTTGTTAATCAAGAATCTGATTCCTACACATCGTCCATCATTGCTTCCTTTATAGTATACCCAGTATAAATCTTCTAATTTGATGAAATCTTAGTCTTTTTTACAAGTTTTACATAAGGCCCAACTGATGTTATTTAGTTCTTGTACTAACCATACTTATAGATCAAATGTTAAAGTGGAACTACCACATTAGCTAAAGTCACTCTGCAATACTTAGGCAGGTTGCTACTAGCTTAATATTAGTTATTTTACCTCTCAAAAGTACCCCCTTGTAAAGTAATCATTAATCTTCCGAGACTGACAGCCAGGTTAGTGCAGTCTTCATGCCTGCGTCAGATGTCTGCTGATACCTGGCTTCCGGTCTTGGAACCTTAAGGATTACTTTAGAAGGGGGTACTTCTTAGAGGTAAAATAACTATTATTAAGCTAGTCAACACCTGCCTAAGTATTGCAGGGTGACTTTAGCTAACATGGTAGTTCCGCTTTAAGCAACCCAATGTCTAATGACCAAAGGCAGCCTTATAGAACATGGTAAATCTTATCACACTCTGCCACTGAGCTGGTCTTCCCGGTGTCGTAGGAAGTAGCTTGCAGTCCTCTAGGGAATGAGGACCATTAGTTTTGTTGTGAAACCATGTTGAGGGAGTGGACCATAATCTGCCACACTTGTTCAGTGCGGGCTGGCATATTTTGGATCAGTTTAGTCTGGTGTCCTAGCTTTGATCTGTCCACCTTGGGTGATCCTGTAAGGAGTATATGCTCCTGATGCATAATTATCTGATTCATTGACAGACGTAAACTCTTCTACCACAATAAAGCATCAAACCATAAAATAACACAGGAACTGGAGAAGTGATATCACTGGAGAAGTTACCTCCATGTTATCACCTCTTTCGCACGCATAACCCCCATTGTGTCACAAGAGATTGTGTAGCTTATGAACCCTTTGAGTGCCACAGAGGTATCCAGCAAATTGCAATGCTCTCTGGCACTCAAAGGGTTAAAAAGCCACAAGTAAGTGGAGTTCTTAGTGTATAGGCTCCATAGAATAACATAGGAACTGGAGAAGTGATATCACTGGAGAAGTTATCTCCCCATTATCATCTCTTTATTAAGATTTAGTGCATAACATCCATTGGATCAAATACTCAAATACAAAAGTGGAGGAATTCTGAGGTAAACTAACTGCATCATTATTATGAAATGTGTTAAAGAAATTTCTAGAATTCAATTAAAGCCCAATTAAAATATCTATTTTTTGGTCTCCTGTGATGCATTTGATGTGCCCCAAAAATATTCCAGTTTTACTCCAGGACATACTTGAAGATGAGAGAAATCTCAGCATTTGTATGCATATGGCTCCTAGTTCTATAGAAATGCAAACAAAATTAATTGTAATGTTTTTTTAAACAAAAAGGTAGATGTGCCAAAACCCTCTCTACCAGACAAAAATCTGTTTTGCATCACAAAATTAATTTTAGAAGGCAAAAATCTTTTTTCTGAGACAAAAAGTTGATTTGTTTCATGAAATGATTTCTGTGCATAGAAATGCCAAATTTGTGAGATATACCTATTTTGTGTGATAAAATATATATTTGCGCATGAAAATC
Organism: Rhinophrynus dorsalis; assembly: GCA_037306005.1. Lineage (NCBI taxonomy): Eukaryota > Metazoa > Chordata > Amphibia > Anura > Rhinophrynidae > Rhinophrynus > Rhinophrynus dorsalis. The sequence continues at coordinate 326,567,111 of CM074720.1, read as the reverse complement.
AATGCTATTTTGAGGAACCTTATAAACAAAATATAAAGCCTTGTTTACATGGTCTGTACTAATGTGGTGACATCACAGTCACACTGGTATAGCCCATGTTTTGTGTAATGTCATCCTTGTTGGATGGTGCACTTTAAATCTACCTGTTCATATAGGCATCAGCATTACCTGACTGGTCTTCACCCATATGGGCCAGACTGTGATTGGATTGCTGAGAACAGCATTGCAACAATTCGGTTACCCATGTGAATGGCTTGAACAGTACAACCTCATAGGCAGCCATGCAGATCTTCAGTGCTGCAACTCTCCATCAACCAATTCTAGTTACAAGAGAATTGTAGCAAGCTGTGTCCCAGTCACCCAACACCATCGGATCAACCTATTTTGGACAACTGTGCATGGCAATGATGTTTCCAGTATAAACAAGGCCTAAGGTTAACAAGCAATACTCCATTCAGGATATGTGTAAATCGTTTACCACTATAAGAATTTGCAAAGTATTTTTTGTTAGTAAATGGTATAATGATCTGACAATGATTGGATTGTATGAATAAACAATTTATTCTTCATCTCTTTGGCAAGTGAAAATACTAAAAGGTTTATGGGTTTTTTTCATAGCTTAAGAAATCATTTCATTCAGGTCCATTCTCATGTGGGTCCAGCTTTTTCCCTTTAGCAAAACAGACAAATCTTATGGGGCCCACTAGAATAAAAACATAGTCTGACTTCAAAAGCTATTTTGGACTTGGCTTGCTCTGGTCTCATGTTAATGGTACGAAGCAGCTGCTGTTTGTTTTATACACATTGCTGACAGTTACAGCTGAGAGATAAAATTTTATTTCTCACCTCTAACCTATCAAACTGCTGACAACAAACAGCCCTGGTGCGGCTGCTAAAATACTGTTGATGAAAACTGTATGTAGTGATGTAAGCAAGGATCAATAATTCTTTTATCTCTGTGAAAGTGTACATGAAAAGTCTGAAGTGATATGTTTTGCTTTTAACAAAAAAATAAAATTAAAAAATGTGGCAAAATGTCAAAACTGACAATCTGTTCTATGACGTGGTCTTGTCTTCAGCGCTAATTCCTTTTATATTGGGTACATGTTATTCTTAGATCAGATTTCTAAACTGTTTACATGCTAAAGGGGCTTCTTACCTTGCAACGCATTGGACACCTTTCTGACACTCAAAGGTTTAAGGGGTTAATATGGTAAACATTGCGTAAAGCATTTGATTAATTTAACCCTTTCTATGAGAGTTTGAAGTGCAACATATAGGAGTTATGGCAACAATTTGACATTCTACATTGGAAACAAGGTAGGTCCATCTCTCTATCCTCCTCCTCCTTGTACCAGCGATGCAGTGGAAACTAGCAGTGAACATGCTTATGCAGGTGTCTACTTGTGATTATGGAGGTCAATGGATAAAACCAAAGCAGGAAGTAAAAGAATATTTGCTGAAAAAGGGCATTAGAATACTCAAAACTTACACAAATTGATGCTGATTTACTCAGAGGAACTGGAGCAATTCTGGAGCAAATCAACCGTTCCAAAGGGGACAGAAACCTTTAAAAAAATCCCCAATGATTTAAATTGGGCTTTTAAACCCTTGAATGCTAGAGAGCTCTACAATGCATTGTGAATCAGTGCATACAAGGGCATCAAACACTCCATGTAAATCAATGTGGATTTTTATGTATTCCCTATCGTTCAGTTGGTCTACTCCAGTTTTGCATATCTTCGCTTTAGTAGATCAGTGAGGAAAGGGGAGGAGAAACATGGAGGCTTTACTAAAACATAAACCATAAGTAACAAACTTAAGTCTAATACGTTGCTCCTAGCTGGTGCCCTGGCTGTCCAGTTAAGGTAATTATTCTGGCACACTGCTCTATTGTTTCAGGGCGCATAGGAAGATGTGGTTTTGAAATGGCTGATCTATAGGTGATATTCATACCTGGGATCTGCCCCGGGGACTGTGCTTTTTACAGTTCAAGGGGATCTCTCACCCCTATAAAAGTCAGGCTTACTTGATACAGTATATATAGCTGTAATGTTGAAAACGTTATTATTTTTTAAAACACTATTTGGGCTAAAACTATTGCTTACAGGGTTCCCTGCACCCTACTTCCAAATACACTGGTCTTGCCGCAGATTGCCGCACTGCCTCTGCTCCCAGCCTCCTCTGATGACGGAGGCTTTCTGTCTGTAAGCTGGAGTGATCTCATTGGCAGAGATTGATATCTAGCCAATGAGATTGCTCCAGCTTACAGACAGAAAGCCTCCATCATGAAAGGAGGCTGGGTAGTGGGAAGAGAGCAGAGGCAGAGCGTCAAGACCAGTGTATGCGGAAGTAGGGTGCAGGGCACTCTGTAAGCAATAGTTTTAGCATAAATTGCATATTTTTTTAAAAACTAAATAATGTTTTCAACATTATAGCTATATACTCTATCTACTAAGCCTAACTTTTATAGGGGTGAGAGATCCTTTCACAGCTTACCTTGTTTTTCAGCACCGACGCTTCATTGACGCTCGGCGTCTTTCCATGCGTCATCTGCAGGCGCAAGGCTTCAGAGTGAAGCAGGCCTCTGTTTTATGCCATGCTTCCTGTAGTCTCCTCCTACCTACTTCCTTCCTCTGAGCCTGCTCCTCCTACCTACTTCCTGAGGAGAGGTTTAAAGGGCAGTCTGAGTCCTGACTCAGATGCCCTTGCTTTGTTGTTCAAAGCAGTTCTATTACCTTGGGCTCTGTGTATGACCTGGCTTGTCTTCCATCCAACCTGGTGCTGACCTGTGGCTCTGTCTGACTATTCTTTTGTCTATCCCTATAGTAGACACCCAGCCTGGTGCAGACTTGTGGCTCTGGCTGACTACCTGAACTGTGTATGACCTGGCTTGTCTGACTACCCTCTCTGGTGCTGACTTGTGGCTCTGTCTGACTATTCTTACGTTTGTCCCTTGTACCTAGCAGACACCCAATCTAGTGCGGACCTGGGGCTCTGGCAGACTAGCTCTGATACTGACTGCAGGCATGAGTCAGGTATCCATTTCCCTATACTGACTGCAGGCGTGAGTCAGAAATCACTCCATACTGACGGCAGGCGTGAGTCAGTATTCTCGCTACATCGGATCAAGATCCTGTGTTCCTGTTCCTGCTTCTGGTTCCTGCAGAGACTACCAGTGGCTGAGGCCTAGTCTCCAGCAATGTAGTCATGCTTGGCAGCCTACTACTCCTGATAGAAGTGCTTGCTGGCTTGTAACCCTCTGCTTGTTCCTGTTGTATTACTTGTGTACTACCTTTCTTATATTATAATAAATTGCATTTAACTATGACTCCTGAACATCTTTGGGAAACCGTGACAGATCTCCTTTAATTACCAGGTTTCCGGGGACAGAGGATGATTATTCAGTGGTGCGGACTTTCTCATTAAATTCTTCCCACTTCTCCTCCTTGCTACCCTGTTTCTCCCATTCCCACCCCCACACTTCTCCTCCTTAACACCCTGTTCTCCCCCCCCACTTCTCCTCCTTAACACCCTGTTCTCCCCCCCCACTTCTCCTCCTTAACACCCTGTTCCTCCCCCCCACTTCTCCTCCTTGCTACCCTGTTCCTCCCCCCCACACTTCTCCTCCTTAACACCCTGTTCCTCCCACTCCCACCAACTTTATTTAGCAAGACCATTAACACCCCCCCTGTGATTAAGCCCACCCTTATGTGATGTGAATGCTGTCATTTACATCGCAGGGGCTCAAGAAGATAAAGTTTCCAGGTGATGGTGATATTTCTCCTTTATCCCTGTGAGTGCCAGAGAGGAATCCATACACCTGGGAACTCTCTGGATCTGTCCCTGAGGCTCTGGTTTTTGCAGTTGATTACCGGGTCTCTGTGGACAGACACTGATTCTCCAGTGGTTAGGAGTGGTATAGTGACCAGAATATTTAACCTTTTGAGTCACAGAGAGGTATGCAATGCATTGCAAAGCAATGTGCTGTATACGCCTCTGGCACTCAGAGGGTTAATAGAAAAAAGACAAGTTTAATCTGTAATCCATTTTGGATGAAACATCCCCCAGCAGCAGTAGTATCACTGTTCTACTGTCCGCAGGAAAAACACTATAACATTTATTTCTTTCATTAAAAAATATTTTTCTTTTATAGTCAAGAGGAATGTAGAGAATGATTGCTTCTCTTTTTGGTTAAAGGAGAACTAACACATCCGAATAATAACCCTCCACTTACCTTACTATTTCTAAAAAATCCTAATGGCCCCATGAATTTTGCCCTTATGTCTTTGTTCAAAAGGGAACATTTCAATCACTCTTGGATTTCAGATCCATGGAGGTGGACATGCCAGCTGCAATTTTTTCACTCTGAGGCAGGGGGTGCTCATGAGTAATGTGTGCGCACTCCACATGTGAGTAGGCAAAGTTTGTGTCCTGTGGTCCTACTAGCAACTGTCATGTCTGCCCCATGGACATGACAAGTAGAACTTACTGAAGATCTTTTTTTCTTGAACAAAAGGCACATGGATAAAATTCAAAGGGGACAGGAGGATTTCTTGGCCCTAATAAGTGAAGTGTGATTTATTATTAGGAGGTATTACTTCTTCTTTAAAGGGATAGTAATGTTTCATAACAAAAGCAGCTCTAATTAATCATCACAGTATTTGGGCCTTGGAGAGTGTTATTTCAATTCTGTCAAAGTTGTAGTTCAAGAGTAATTGAATGATAAAGTATCCCCCTCCTGCCCCTTTTACTGATATAACACTGTTAAGCTCAGAGCAGCAGGTAGTATCCAGGTAGATTGTAGAGAGGGACAATCTTCAATTAAGATAAGGGAAAAACCTGAAAAACCTGTAAAGGGGGGCAGGTTTTTCACTGTTCTCATAGTAAGATGATTGTCCCTTGCTGTTAGCTGTCTGGTCAAGCAACCAGATTCCAGATCTGAGGTGAGCAATGTTACATCAGTAAAAGGGGTGGGAGGGGACACTTTATCATTCAATTACTCTTGAACTACAACTCTGACAGTATTGAAATAACACTCTCTATGGCCCAAATACTATGAAGATTAATTGGAGCTGCTGTTTTTGTGAAACATTACTATCCCTTTCAATTCCATGCATTTGTTACAAACAGTTATAAGAGACTAGTGATGCTGCACAGCGTTGCCCATAGGGTTCCCATTTACCTCATGACTGTAATGTGTCAAATGGGACAGGGCAGCAGAGGTTAATATGACGCATTGATAGGCATTAAGAGTTGTGTTAGAAGGCAGTGGCAGAGGTGATGTAGCAAGACACTGCCTTCAGGATTTGGAGCTCTCTCTATTTTTGTGGTGAGCATCTGGGAACCGCTGCAACTCAATGGTGGTGAATCTCGCTGCTTCTCCCCCTGCCCACTCCAGTCAAAATCACTGCCCAGTCACATTTCTCTGATATGAAGGTGACCTCTGCTCCCCTGCCACCCCAGGGAGTCAAGGACAGTGAACCAGAAACAGATTTTTATATTACACTAGCAGGTGTGTGGCACACCTTATGTTTTTTTTTTGTTAACCCTTTGTGTGCCAGAAAGGTTTTTAATGCATTGCGTTGCAATGCGTGTGATACCTCTAAGGCACTGAAAGGGTAAAATTATATTAAAAGTCAGACCTCACGGTGGCACATCAGCACCCCTCCTGATGCCTCCCCTCCCCAGCTACTCATCTCCCAGGCAGTTCAGCTGGGAGATCAACAGTGGCAACGTACGGCAGCAACAGAGATTACCTGCTTCCATCGTACCCATACTACCTAGTAGGAGTGGGCGGGATTGGGAAACCCTTCACCTCAAAGAGGGAGGCTTTCCCTCAATGACATGAGAGCGTTTCTCGATCCCACCCACTCATACCTGGGTGCTTCAGGTAGAATAGAAGCAATGGAGCTTGTTTTTTTAAACAGAGTGGCAGCGGTGGTTGGTTAAGGAGCTACACCCCCTACCTCCTCCTCAGCCAATTAGTGTTTTCCAGCCATGCCCCTGACAACAAACCAGATTCACAATGATTTTTATATATATAGAAAAGATAATGAAAATTAGAGAGTCCTGTGCGTCTTTTGTACTTGATATTACTCATGCATGTCTGGGAAAGTGATGTTTTCTCAGAGATCTCTTGGACAAACACAGGATACTGGCAGAGGTCTGAAAGAACCAGTGATGTCAGAAGTCAAATATTCTCCATCACATATTGATTTAATTTAAACTTTGCAAGATAGTATAATATGTAATAAACTTAATTCAATGCACTGTAATGAATTTGTATGTGGTACAGGATGTAACATTTGTAAAAATGTTAACTCGTTTCCCGAGAGCATGTTAATTTCATTAATAAAATATGTGAGAAATTAAAACAATGTATTCAACTCTACTGAGCCTGTGCAAGACTATGGTTTGCGTTGTACAGATAAAAAACTAAGGGTTCTTTTCACTAACAGTTCAGAAACAGATATTGTTTCATAAAATGTTATTTTGCTTGATTTACTAAAAAGGCAAGTGTTAAAGTAGAACTAATACCTCCTAATATTACCCTCTGCTTACCTCAATATAGTTACAAATTCCTAATGGTCCATATGAATTTTGGCCTTGTAGCTTTGTTCAAAAGATAACATCTTCAATCTGCTCTGGATGTCATGTCCATGAAAATGGACATGACAGTTGCTGGCAAAGCAGGCTACTCTGGTCATTAAAGGGTTACTCTTACAATGCGTGATGAGCAGAGTTTGCGGTCTTATGGTCCTGCTGGCCACTTCCATGTCTACCACCATTGACATGACATCCAGGACTGATCGAATACATACTATTTTGAACCAAGGAACAAGGTAAAAAATAATAAGGCCATTAGGATTTTCTGGTCATAGTACAGTCAGTGTGATGTTATAAAAGGGGTAGTAATACTTAAAATATTTAAAACAATATGTTGTAGGGTACTTCCAATGCTGAGAAGTGTTTTATTAAAGCTCAAACTTGATTTTTTTAGGTGCAATATCACAGTGAACTGAAATTGTACAGTGGCGCTGCTGCTACGCCATCCTATGGAGATTTATGGTGAACTGAGCAGAGCAGACAAGAGCTGTCCATAGGATGGTGTAGCAACAGCGCCACTGTACAATTTCAGGCCACTGTGATACTGCACCTAAATAAAATTCAACTTTGAGCTGTAATAACTTTGGACGAAAACAACTTTCAGCAGTGGTAATACCCTTGTTTTACTCAGGGGATAGTTTTACTTTTTAAGTATGTGATATTTATTAATATAGAATCATGAGCACAATATAATAACATCCTTATAATATAAAAGGCCAGATGTATGTTTGTCTGATGCAGTCATGCGCAGTAGACACTGCCAGAAAGCGCAGACTGCTGGGAGGTGTACTTCTGCGGTTTTACGCACTTTGGCCCATGTACACGGGCTTTTACACTAGTTAAATATAAAGTATTAGACAGAGATATTTAAAGAAAATAGCACTGTTAAGACATTATGGCTTCTGATTAGTTGTATAGTGTGGCCACCAGCCAGTCAAAGGCTTCTACAGAGTGCTAATTCAAATCTACAGTGCGAGGATACAGTAAATTCAAGAAGTTATAATGGTGTTTTCAGCTGCTTAGGGGCTGGGCTAAGCCTGGGGAGCTGTAGTCAGTTGTCTACCCCCCCTTCCCCACAATAGGCAGCAAATGTCAAGGTAGCAAAGCCAAAACACTTACAATGTATGGAGACTGAACAGAGAGATACTTCAAACACTGTTGACCTTTCTTATTGTTTGATAAGCCAAACAATTATGGTATTCACTTTTCTGACCTTAGATTGGCTCTTTGGTTGGTCAACCAGGAAGAGCAACGCACCTTCAACTTGCTCCATAGAATACTATCAAGATGATGGTTGCCCTTTTACACAGCATAAAGGTACCAGATGGTTATATGACACAAGCCTAAGGATGACACTAGGTCATCAGCATGTATCACTGTAAGAAGTGGAACTAGTCAGGATCTGTTTGTACTGGCACTAAATTTAAAGGGATAGTAATTAGTGATGAGCGAGCATGCTCGGCCGAAGCTCGGTTCGGCTCAAGCATCGCTCTGCTCGGCACATGGCGGTACTCGTACGAGTACCGCATGTGCTCGCCCGCCATGTTCGGGTCTCCTCCCCGCACGTTTCGCGGCTGCTGCGCAGCCAATAAACGTGCGGGGAGGCTCTGACATCAGTGTAATGCCAGCAGCCATGTTGGCTGCTGGCATTACACTGATTGGCTGGCCAGAACCCGTGATCGGGTGCTGTATAGCACCCGACGCGCGAGTTCGGCTCATTCTTAGCCAGGGAGAGATGCGCTTAGGCAGGGAAAGTCAGTGTAGGGAGAATAAAATTGTTGAAACTCTTTCAAGACCCAAAAGTCCTTTTTAGGACTGTTGTGTGTGGGGGCAGCATTTATATTTTGTTTGGGGGGGCACAATTTCCTTTTTTTTGTGGGGGGGATATTTTTAAGGTGACATATAATACTAGATGCACAGGAAGTCAGTGTAGGGAGAATAAAATTGTTGAAACTCTTTCAAGACCCAAAAGTCCTTTTTAGGACTGTTGTGTGTGGGGGCAGCATTTATATTTTGTTTGGGGGGGCACAATTTCCTTTTTTTTGTGTGGGGGATATTTTTAAGGTGACATATAATACTAGATGCACAGGAAGTCAGTGTAGGGAGAATAAAATTGTTGAAACTCTTTCAAGACCCAAAAGTCCTTTTTAGGACTGTTGTGTGTGGGGGCAGCATTTATATTTTGTTTGGGGGGGCACAATTTCCTTTTTTTTGTGGGGGGGATATTTTTAAGGTGACATATAATACTAGATGCACAGGAAGTCAGTGTAGGGAGAATAAAATTGTTGAAACTCTTTCAAGACCCAAAAGTCCTTTTTAGGACTGTTGTGTGTGGGGGCAGCATTTATATTTTGTTTGGGGGGGCACAATTTCCTTTTTTTGTGGGGGGGGACATGTTCTAAGGTGACATTGTACTAGGTGCACAGGGACAAATATTTCACAGTGCAGTGACAAGCTGACATATTCTGTTAGGTGCACAGGGCCAATGATTTTACAACGCAGCGACAAAAAGGGCCATTTTAAACGTGTGCCTAGCCATAGATTATTGTCACATTCTGTTTAGTGTGCAAATTCACAAATTAACGTCACATATTCCGTTCACTGTGCCTAGCCGCAGATTAGCGTCACATTCTGTTTCGTGTGCCTAGCCGCAGATTAGCGTCACATTCTGTTTTGTGTGCCTAGCCGCAGATTAGCGTCACATATTGTTTAGTGTGCCTAGCCGCAGATTAACGTCACATATTGTTTAGTGTGCCTAGCCGCAGATTAGCGTCACATATTGTTTAGTGTGCCTAGCCGCAGATTAGCGTCACATTCTGTTTCGTGTGCCTAGCCGCAGATTACCGGCATATATTCCGTTTAATATGAAGAAGGCGGGTAAAAAGGGACGGGGAAGTGGACGTGATCCTGATAGTTCAGGGCGCGGGTCAGGACGCGTAGAAACTGTGCCTGGTGCCAGAGCACAAGAAAGAAAGACATCCACCATACCTAGCTTCATGTCTCAGTTTACAGGGCGTCGCAGGACATCACTCTCGAGGTCAGACCACTGCGAACAGGTGGTCGGTTGGATTTCAGCTGATACTGCTTCCAGTCGGTTAAGCACCACCCTGTCTTCCACCAAGTCCACTCTCACTAGCCAAGAGTCTGGTCAACATAATCCTCACCCTGATCATCCTTCCTCCCACCATAGAGGGTCTGGCCAAAGAAGTGATCCCACACTGGGATATAGTGAGGAGCTCGTCTCATCACCAATCCTTGATTTGAACCTCTCTCCAAGCACGCTTGCAGAGGAACATGAGATCTTGTGCCCTGATTCACAACCTCTAGAGGGTACCCAATCACAAGAAGATGACAGAGGGGAACGGCATTTAAGGTCAAAGGAAGTGGATGATGATGATGAGACACAGTTGCCATCAAATCAACCACAATTACTGTCTCAAGACCTTGATGAGGAGGATGATACACAGTTGTCAATGACTGAGGATGTGGTGGGATCAAGAAATGAGGAGGATGATCAGAGTGAGGAAGTGGAGGAGGACTTGGTGGACGATGAGGTCACTGACCCCACCTGGGAAGGTGGAAAGCCGAGCGATGACAGCAGTCCTGAGGGTGAGCCATCTGCAGCACCGCAACAGGCTGGAAGAGGCAGTGGTGTGGCTAAAGAAAGAAGGCGGACCGCACCAAACCGGCCCGCAAATGTTCCACGGAGCACCCCCTTGCGTAAATCTCCCTTGCCAAGGGCTAGGTGTTCCGCGGTATGGCGTTTTTTTAAGGAAAGTGCGGACGACAAAAGAATTGTAGTTTGCAACCTGTGCCACACCAGAATGAGCCGAGGCATGAACACTAGCAACCTCACCACCACCAGCATGATCCGACACATGGCATCCAAGCACCGTAATAAGTGGGAGGAACGCCCGGATCGCCAATCTGTGTCTGCAGGCCACACCACTGCCTCCTCTTCCCCTGTTTTCGGTGCCGGCCAATCGCCTGTCGAAGGCGCAGGCCCGCATACCTCCCGCCCTGCACCTGTACCATCTGAAGCACCATCAGCGACCACATCCACTTCCCTGTCCCAGCGCAGCGTCCAAATGTCGTTACCCCAGGCATTTGAGCGCAAGCGAAAATACCCAGCCACCCACCCACAGGCCATAGCACTAACCTCACACCTTTCCAAATTACTGGCCATCGAAATGCTGCCATTTAGGCTTGTGGACACTGAGTCCTTCCGCAGCCTGATGGCAGCAGCTGTCCCTCGGTACGCAGTCCCCAGCCGCCACTACTTTTCCCGGTGTGCCGTCCCCGCCTTACACCACCTTGTGTCCCTTAACATCACCCGTGCCCTGACCAACGCAGTTACTGGGAAGGTCCACTTAACGACTGACACATGGACAAGTGCTTGTGGCCAGGGACGCTACATTTCCCTGACGGCACACTGGGTGAATGTCGTGGAGGCTGGGAGTGACTCGGACCCTGGGATGGCACAGGTGCTACCCACGCCGAGGATTGCGGGCCCTACCTCCATCAGGGTTTCCGCCAGCACCTACGTTATTGGCTCCTCCTCCTCCTCCTCCGTTTCCACCTCCGAATTCTCTGCGCGCAGCGCCACTCACCCATCAGCCGGTAGCTGGAAGCAGTGTAGCACTGCAGTGGGGAAGCGTCAACAGGCCGTGCTGAAGCTGATCTGCCTTGGGGACAAACAGCACACGGCCTCAGAGCTGTTGCAGGGGATTAGTCACCAGACCGAGCAGTGGCTCTCGCCACTCAACCTGCAACCAGGCATGGTTGTGTGTGATAATGGGCGTAACTTGGTGGCGGCTTTGGAGCTCGGCAAGCTCACACACGTACCATGCCTAGCGCATGTATTTAATTTAGTGGTTCAGCGATTTCTAAAAACCTACCCCAATTTGCATGATCTCTTGACGAAGGTGCGCCGAGTGTGTGCACATTTCCGTAAGTCATCTACAGCTTCAGCCGGCCTGTTGACGCTGCAGCAGCGCTTACAATTGCCAGCTCACCGGCTGCTGTGTGACGTGAGCACGCGCTGGAACTCCACCTTCCACATGTTGGCCCGGCTTTGTGAGCAGCAGAGGGCAGTAGTGGAGTACCAGCTGTTAAACGGTCGTCGCCTCTCCGTTCAACTTCCTCTAATCAGAAGTGAGGAGTGGGAATGGATGTCAGACCTCTGTGAGGTTTTACGCAATTTTGAGGAATCGACACAGATGGTGAGCGGCGATAACGCTATTATCAGTGTAACCATCCCACTTCTGTGTCTACTGAAACGCTCGCTGCTCACAATTAAAACCGACGCTTTGCATGTGGAAGAGGTGGAAATGGGGGAGGAAGAGCTTACACAAGGTGATAGCCAGAGCACCCTCACTTCGTCTTCTCAGCGACAATTGGAGGAGGCGGAGGAGGAAGACACGGTTGCCTCCGCTACAGAGGGTAGCCATGGAACTTTATTTCCATTTCTTCAGCGTGGGTGGGCAGAAGAGGAGGAAGAGGATGAGGAGATTGAGAGTCATCCTCCTGGTGAGGACAGCGAAATCTTGCCTGTTGGTACTCTGGCACACATGGCTGACTTTATGTTAGGCTGCCTTTCCCGTGACCCACGCGTTATACGCATTTTAGACAACACGGATTACTGGGTGTTCACCCTTCTGGACCCCCGCTGCAAAGAGAATTTCTCATCTCTCGTTCCTCCGGTGGAGAGGACAAGCAAAATGGTGCAATACCAGAAGGTTCTTGTCGAAAAATTGCTCCAAAATTTTCCATCTGACAACGCTGGCGGCAGAGTACGTGCTACCTTGGCCAACCAAGAAGGGGAGAAAAGGGGAGCACACAGCAGTTCCGACAAAGGCAGGGCAACACTCTCCAAGGCGTGGGACACCTTCATGACACCCCGCCAGCACCCTCACCCTGATGCGCGGCCTAGTGTCACAAGGAGGGAAAAGTTTTGGAAGATGGTGAAGGAGTACGTAGCAGACCGTGTCAGCGTCCTCACTGATCCCTCTGTGCCTTACAACTACTGGGTGTCCAAGCTGGACACGTGGTATGAACTGGCACTCTACGCCTTGGAGGTGCTGGCCTGCCCTGCCGCCACTGTTCTGTCTGAGCGGGTATTTAGTGCTGCTGGTGGCATCATAACAGATAAGCGTATCCGCCTTTCCACCGAAAATGCTGATAGGTTGACACTTATAAAAATGAACAAGGCCTGGATTTCCCCTGACTTCTCCACTCCACTGGAGGAAAGCCCCGGGTGAACATAAAGTCACTTTAGATATGTTATTTACAATGATGGGAATACTGTGTATTCCCATTCACCCCTTCCACCCAAAAAACGGGTATATGGTTGACTCTTAATCTTCTCATCCTCCTCCTCCTCTTCCATATGCCCTGTGATATAATTTTTAAATAGGGCCAGCTCACCAGCGGGCCCTGTTTGACAATTTTTGTATAGGTCAGCTCACCAGCGGGCCTTCTCATATAATGTTTTATTGGGTCAGCTCTCTAGCGGGCCCTCTCATATAATGTTTTATAGCGTCAGCTCACTAGCGGGCCTTCGCATATAATGTTTAGGATGGTCAGCTCCGCAGCAGACCCTCACCCATAATGTTTTAGATGGTCGGCTCAGCAGCAGACCCTCATTCCTAATGTTTTAGATGGTCAGCTTAGCGGCATGCCCTCGCCCCTAATGTTTTAGAGGGTCACCAGCAGGCCATTAATCCTAATTTTTCAAGGGTGTGTATGATGCCCTCCTTTATGTGTAATAAAGGGTGTATTGGAGTGACATTTCAGTCTAATTTTTGGCAGCCCTTTCACTTAGTGCATAGGCTTTATGAGTGTTGGACCACTACCTGAACTATTGTACCACAATGTGAATGAGGCCCTCCATTTTGTGATATACAGGTTGTATCGGAGTGCCTCAGGTCCTCCCATTGAATTAAATAGGGCTGGGGTGTTCGACAGAGCAGAAGGTAGTTCTTGGCTTCATCCACTAAGTCACTTCGTCACTTTTACTCAATGGATCAGACCCCACTGTTCCGACTATAAATTTTGGACTTAACAAGGGCAAACGGACATGTTGTAAAACCTGTGGTAGCTGCGGCCTCCGTTCCTGAATGCTGTACCTTACCCGGGCCATAACCACGTTGAACACCTGCTTTACGCTGCGCACGTTTCCCTCTTAATCATGGCCCCAGTTCCGAAAAATCGATGACATTTTTTGCAGAATTTGCAGATGATATACAAGTAAATATACAGCAAATACTGTTTGGTAACAATTTTTCGCCTAAAATCGTTTTTATCTTCCTTTTTGTGTGTTTTACGGTCAGTCTGTAAAAATGGCGTACTACGGGCGAAACATCGTTCCCAGCAGCGACGTTGGAGTCCAAGATGCATCCAGACATCCTCCCTATGCTGTCCCTGAACCATTTCTGTGGTGTTTCCATCATTTTCTGACCTTTTCCTATGAACCAGGCACCCTCCCCTCATCAGAGCAGGGGGTGCCTGGTGTAATGCTCGAGTCCTCCCATTGACTTCAATGGGGCTCGGGTGGTCGGCCGAGCACTCGAGCCTCCGGGGGCGCTCGGCCAGAGCAACCGAACACCCGAGCATCGGGGTGCTCGATCATCACTAATAGTAATGTTTCATAATAAAAGCAGCTCTAATTAATCTTCATAGAATTTGGACCTTGGAGAGTGTTATTTCAATTCTGTCAGAGTTGTAGTTCAAGAGTAATTGAATGATAAAGTATCCCCTCCCGCCCCTTCTACTGATGTAACACTGCTCAGCATAGAGCAGCAGGTAGTGTCCAGGTAGATTGCAGAGAGGGACAATCTTCAATTAAGATAAGGGAAAAAGCTGAAAAACCTGTCAAGGGGGGCAGGGTTTTCATTGTTCTCACAGTAAGAAGATCGTCCCTTGATATGAGCTGTCTGGTCTATGGGCTGGATTCCACATCTGAGGTGTGGGGGCTTACACTAGGTAAAAGGGGCGGGAGGGGAAATCTTTATCATTAAATTACTCTTGAACTACAATGCTCACAGTAATGAAATAACAATCTCTATGGCTCAAATACTAGGAAGATTAATTGGAGCTGCTATTTTTGTGAAACATTATTATCACTTTAACAGAAGATTTTCTTCCTCCAAAAAAAGTCTCTGACCTTTCACATTGTATTCACCATTACAAGTAGTTAAAAGCTCCATTTAAATCAAAGGGAATTTGAGGAATGTTTAATTCTCCCCTATAGAGCAGTTGGTTTGCCCCAAAATGACATCCCTTGAACTTCTTAGATAAAGCCATGGTACTTAGGGTTTTACTAATCCAGCTAAAAGGTGGCAATTATGGAGGAAACCAAGTCCCCTAGTTTTTAAATTAAAATTCTGCAAGTTCACATTGATTTAAATGGGGGTCTTATGCCCTTGAATACTAGAAAAGTCTCTAGCTCATTGCATATCAACCAGGGCCAGCGCCACCTATAGGCGAGGTAGGAGCCGGTCTGGGGGCACATTCTCTGGGGGCGCATCGGGGCCAACCCCACCACCCCTGCTCACCACTTATTGCCCAAGTCAGTGGCACAGCAGGGGGGGAGAGCCCAGAAAATATTATCCTGCCCGTCTAAAAAAAAAAAAAAAAAAAAAAGTAAGTTTCGGTGCCCTCCCTTGGCTGGCTATTTTTTTAATGTAGCACAGCAATGCCCGTTTCTCTCTTCCCCTCCGCTCCTTCAATCCTGGACAAGGATTGAAGGAGCAGAGGGGGAGAGAGAAACGGGCATCGCTGTGCTACATTAAAAAATAGCCAGCCAAGTGAGGGCACCGAAACAGAGAGAGAGAGAGGGAAAAAAAAATGAATGTGCACTGGGAAGAGTAAGTGGAAGGGGGGTCAAGAGGGGATAAAGAGTCAGACGGGGGAAGGAAGTGTCAAAGAGGGGATCAACAGCCAGACAGGGGAGAGAGAGAGTCAAAGGGGGGATCAACAGTCAGACGGGGGAGAGAGAGAGTTAAAGGGGGGGATCAACAGTCAAGAGGGGGAGAGTCACATATAGAGAACATACACTCTGACACACTGATACGCATATAGAGAAGCACACACTCATACTTACACACTGATATCCTTACAGAGACTCACACACACTGACACTTATATACATACAGGGAACACATACTGCATACCTCCCAACATTTCAAATGGCGAAAGAGGGACACTTCTGTTTTAGGTGGAGTTTCTGGGGGAGTGGCTGGTAGGCGGGGCATTTTTAAGAATTTTTAGGTTATTTCTTGACCCATCTGCACCTCTTTGTGTAACTGATAAATGATTTAGAGCAAGACCAAAGTATTTTAATTACCCATATTAATGTATAAACACATATACGGACAATTAACAACACATTTATGTGAGTTTTATTGCTGTGGAGCAATGTAATACACTCCACTCATTCTGATGTCCTAAAAAGAGGGACAAAAGGGTAGAAAAGAGGGACAGAGGGATTTGGGTCTCAAAGAGGGACTGTCCCTCCTAAAGAGGGACACTTGGGAGGTATGCATACTGACACACACACATATACACATATAGAGAACACACACACAAACTGACACTTATACACATATAGGGAACACACAAACACACTGACACTTAAACACATACAGGGCGGGGCATAAAGAGGTAGGACACAAGGGGGCGGCAAAATTAGGTTTTGCCTAGGGTGACAAAAATCCTTGCACCTGGCCTGATATCAACAAATCAACAAATCTGAGACCTCTGTATCATTCAAGGGGTTAAAAACCCCTTTTAAAACAATAGTGCTTGCTTCAAACTTGCATCTCGTTAGGCTGATGAATAAGACTTTTAGTGGCTGATTTAGGACAGGATTCCACTGAAGATAATACATGCATTGGAGTCCTTTCCAACAAACCAGGGTTACACCATATTGAAACCAATGGGAATTAGAGGAACTGTATATGCCTCTTATAGTGCAGATGGTTTGTTCCAGAATTGCTCCAGTTTTGTTATTAACCCTTTGAGTGACAGAGGGGTATTCCCTCTGGCACTCAAAGGGTTAAATCAGCAAATTACAATTTAAAAATCGAGTAGCATTTAAAATATATGAGGCCTAAAGAGATGCAACTCTAGATCAAATCAAGTGCACCAAAGGGGAAACTCTGAATTATCTTTGATTTATATGGGGGTTTTAACTCCTGGAATCCTATCTCTAACACATTGATTTGCAATACGTTGATGTCTCCTCCAGCATTCAAAGAGTTAAATTCCCCATTTATGTCAGTGGGAATTTGGGCAGAATTATTCTCCTGTACAGCTGGTTTGCCCAGAATCACGGCTCTTTAACTTGATAAATAAGGCCCTCTGCCTTTATGACAAAATCTACACTTGGCATTTTCTTAGAAGTGCTGCCCACAGACATGATTACCGCACTCAAAACTATGTGTGTCTAATAACAATAAAGAGGCCTTTTTTGTTATTCTTATGGCTACAAATGTAATGTGAGAGATGTGCTTCTCTAGTTTTGGTTTGTTTTCATGGTTTCAAAGAAAGATAGGCACAGGGTTATACATTTATTTTTAGAGCTGTAAAGACACCATATAGAGTTAAATCAACAGAATCTACTTTTCCTAGTTGGACTCCCTGTTTGTTACATTTTATCAGACCCCTGAAGGGCATCCCTCTGCCAGTGTCCTCCAGTAGACTGACCAGAATCCCCCCCACCTTAACTTGGGACATATAGGAAATATGCAGATCAGGTCAAAGTAGCCCTGTAGCTAGCATTTTTCATATGGGTCCACAGTTGGCAAGTTCTGGTCAACCTATACCACAACTCTGTGACAGACTTTTCTTTCATAGCTTGTCGTGTTTCTACCCTTATAAACAAATTATCAATGGCATAATAAGTAGAACATTCCAAATAGATTATATTTTTTTAAGTATGTGATTTAAAATGTAATGCCACACAATGCAAAATAATGCATAATAGGACACAAAACCCCAAAAGTCAGAATACAGATATAATGGTGCACTGCTAACAACAAATGCAGAGAGTACGGTAGTTCTATCTGATGTTTTAAAGGTAGGCAAGCAATGCAACAAAGCCACAGAAAAATCCAGGATAGGGTACTAGGTTGTTGAGGAAGAGGCATTAAAGGGATAGTATTATGAACATATAAAGTAGTATCCATTTGTTCGATAAAATTTTATATAATGCACAGTACCATTTTCAATGTAATTATCATTATATAGTGCTTGTAATTTGAGTGGAAAGTTTCCTCCTGCCTCCCTTTTTTACTAACTCAGTCATAGTCCCTTCAGATCTGAAAGCCGGTGCAGACGGATCACAACAAGGCACTATATTATGTCAGCATACCATAAGGAAAACCCTTCTCCCCTTCATCAAGGGGGTCATGATTTTCCTTATACAGACACACACAATATTGTCCCTCACTGCAATCTGTCCGGTCTAGCTACTGGCTTTCAGATCTGAGAGAACTATGACATGTTTATGAAATACCTCACTGAGGGACTATTAACCTTGATTGTTATACACTATATTTATTACTGTACTTTCAGCCAACCTGGTGTCGCCATACACTGGAGACCTCTCTATCTCCCAAAAGATTTATTAGATTACATCCAACTGATTCCATGTACCTTCCATGTGTTACTCCAAAGCTGATTATTTACTTTGTGCTTAATAACTCTGGGCCAGAGAAATGTGATCCAGGTTTCATTTATAAAGGTCCATAAATGTCATTGTTTATCTTTATTCCTGGACTACAACTGAAACAATATTTACTGTGTACCTTAATATACCACTCTGATTTACTCATGACACAGATTCACACACACACACACACACACACACACACTATGTGGGAACCATCAAAGTACAGCAATCCTCTTCTTTACTGAAGGGCTTTTTTCTGAAAACAGCTGTCACACAGTAAGTGAGCTTTGTTTTTCTTATACCAGAGGCGTAACTAGAAGCCTCCGGGCCCTGGTACAAGAAGTGCCACGGGCCCCCCCCCCCCACATTGAATGGCCCCCCTGACCACATTGACCCCCCTCCACAATGCCCCCATCTCCTACCTGGAGCTCCCGCGCGTTCCTCTTAGTAATGTAAAGTGCTGGGAGATGATGTCATCTCCCAGCGCTCTGCATTACTAGAGCGCCAGCAGGAGATTGCGGACGCCAGGCGGAGGGGTCGCAGGGGGAGGCCAGGACCCTGGAGTGCATGGGCCCGGTCGCAGGTTTTAAAAGAACACAGAGGCTGCTGTACTAGAGCAAACCAACTGCAAAATAGGGGATAAATACAAATTCCCAAAGCCCCAAGGATACATATCTGGCACTCAAAAGGTTAATTAAAATGGAGCCATTAAATCCCTGAATGTTTTTTGAAATCAATAGGGATTTGTATTGATGCCCTATGGTGTATTGGTTTGCACCAGAATTTCTTAAAACATCATTCTCTTTAACACCTAAAACCTAAAGAAGCAATACACATTTTGTATGATACAATATATATTATAGGACATTTCCTTCTCAATAAAACAACACTTCCATACTTTGGAGATGCACGTGTAGAGAGTTATTACAGTTTAAACTTGTTTTTGTACATTAACAGTACTCTCTAGTGGCCAAATTTAAAATATTTATTCAGTGGTATTCTTTGGGAGAGGTTACTCACTGACGATCAGTTTTCCACAGAATATGACAGAAACTGCTCTCGCTTCCTGACAGTTTGAATGTAACAAGTATGCTTTTGCTGACTTCCTGACAGTTTGAACTTGTATAGCTTTTGAATAAAACAACTGACAGCAATGAGAGCGCCCTTGTTTTACTCAGCAGGAAAAGCTGTATAATGTAGATATTCATAGTATTCATAAAAGCACGTACCGCACCATTAAGTGGGCTATCTACAAAATATACATTGGCTTTACAATATAGTCTTAAATGTGTTCTGTCAGGGCCCCAGAAAAAGGGCCCTTGGCTATATAAGAATACTTAATAAGAGGCACAAAAGATTATGGTTAAACTAATGTGCAATCTGATCATTTAGAGATATATTTCCTGTATCCCTTCCATGCAGAGATTTCACTATGAGTAGGATACCAGTCCTGTCTACTTGAGCATCTCTGACCCTGACCTATACTTTTGGCTACCTATTGTGTTTTAAGTGGTAGTGTTCTTTCAAAGAGTCCTATAATCATTGTCACGTAGATAAGATGCAATAAAATCCAGTTAGATTGGGGGGGGGGAAGAAATGCCCAAGAATTAGGTACATAGAGTCTCTAACACATATCAGCATACCTCCCAAGTGTCCCTCTTTAGGAGGGATAGTCCCTCTTTTAGACTCAAATCCCAATGTCCCTCTTTCCCACCCTAATGTCCCTCTTTTTAGGATATCAGATTGTGTGCTGTATATAAGTGTATCACATTGCTCTGCAACAATAACACTCACATTATTGTTTCTTTAAACATCAGTATATGTGTTTATAAATTAGTCTGCTGAAATAAAATACTGAATAAATCATTTATTAGGTAACACAACAGAGTGTCAATAGGTCATGAAATAGGCTAAAAAATCTCTTTAATGTCCCACCTAGGGTTGCCACCTTTTCTTAAAAAAAATACCGGCCATGGTATTCCCTCCATAGACTTAATATTGGACAGAAGCCAATTTTTCACCGGCCTGCCGGTAAAATATCAGCTGGGTGGCAACCCTAGCCCCACCCACCAGCCACACCCCCTAAAACACAATTGTCTCTCTTTGGCAATTTGAAATGTTGGGAGGTATGTATCAGTCAGTGTCTGTCCATTTGGTACAGATAGACTTTCTGCAGTATTACTAACCATATCAGCACATGTAAAACAGGATAATATACCAAAAATCCCTCTACTTATTTTAATTGTGTATCCATAAGACACTGGTGCTGGCCTGTGTAGGAGGAACTGGAGCAATTCTGGAATAATCCAACAGCACAGAAGGGGGCCAGATAAAATGCCCATTGATGGAAACTGGGCTTGTAACACAGTGAATGTTAAAGAGGTCCATAAGGCATTGCATTGCAATGTGTTGGAGACCTCTCCAGCATTCACGGGGGTTCAAACCCCCATTATCTGTCTATCTATCTATCTATCTATCTATCTATCTATCTATCTATCTATCTATCTACTATACCATTTATCAAATAATTATTAACTCTTTGAGTTCCAGAGAAGTGTGCTACACTGCAATTATGAAAACTTCATTTTGAGGGGTGCTCAGGAATCAGTGCAACCCGGCAGCGTGTGTGTTTTTATGTGTCCCTGATTTAAAGGGATGTGGTCACCTTTCTGAATCAAAGGGTCAATAACATGATATCAGGTTCCAAAGAGCTGAGTGAATGAGAAATGACAGACCAGTCACCCTCTATAATGCAAATGAACCAGTCACTATTTTTAGATGCTGTTTGGAGTGGGGACAATGCCAAGAGAATCCTGGAATACCATGTGTGATTTATTTCTTTCAGTGGCCACTGGGTACTGAAAAAAGAAATCCAGAGGAGTTCCTTGAGGCTCTGTACAAGCACCAGGATTACAAAGAGCTAGAGATAGCTGGAACACATTCTTTATTGCAAGCAAATGCTGTTCAAGTCAATCTAACCAAAGGGCCATGTGTTCAAAAACACAGCCCTCTGTGCCAGAATGAAAATCAAACAAGGACATGTACCGTACTAACCTGGAATGAGAATCTCTGTTTTAGTAAATATACTTCAATAGTGTCCAATTTTCCAATAGGCAGAGTAGGCAATCTCTTAGAGAAGGGGTGGGTCTCCCGGGCCCCCAGATGTTTTGATCTACAATTCATATCATCTTACCAGGGATGATGTGCATACCTGAGAAGTTTTTGTTGTGGACTCCCTGGAGAGAGGAGTCCTGTGGTGCCGCTGGGGGAGAAAAACTACTTGATTTGCGTCTAAAAAGGGTGGTGCTTAATTGTGAGTGGGCGGAGCTTAAAATTAAGGAGGAGAAGAGGGCGGGGAGTGGGAGAAACACACCAGGAAGTAGCAGAAGTGGGCGGAGTATCTGAGGCAAATCTGAAGAGCTCCCAGCTATGATGATGGGTCTTCTAGTCCACAGCTGCTGGAGGGCCTCAGGTTGCACAAAGCCTGGCCTAAACCACCAGGTTAAGAGTGGGACCTAATCAGTGTTGTACACTCCCACATTCTGAGTTGTGGGTGTGGCCAGAGGCGTCCCAGTGGGCAGAGAAATTCTAGAGTTTTGCAGTACCTGTTTACTTTACCAATTTATATACTACATTGCCCATTTTATTTACATTCACTTTCATGTTCATTATTTAAACCCTTGAATACTTCATTACACTACATTGTAAATCAATGCGTTTGAGACCTCTCTAGCATACCAGGGGATGAAAGTATTTTAAATCATTTTTGTAGTTGTATGTTAAAAACAAAGGACCGTATTTACTAATCACATGTTATTCTAGAGAAAACCAATTGCACCATAAATAAACAGTGTCTTTGATTTGAATGGAACTTTTAATCTCTTGAATGCTAGAAGGGTCCAATATTTGGTTAGACTTGTTTTAACCATTTGAATGCCAGAGGAGTACGGAAGGCATTGCTCTGCAATGCATTCCGTACCCCTCTGCCACTCAAAAGGTTAATTATTGCAAGCCCCCAAAGTTTAACATATATTTGAAGATAGAGGTGGGGATATTTATCAGTAATTTAAGGGTTTATTGTTTATTACCCTTCTTGACTAATAAATAAAGACGTGAGGCTCTCAACCCGTGCCTTCAGTGGCCACTAACAGGCCAGGACTTAGGAATCTCCCTGCTAGAACACAAGTGTGTTGATCAGAGGCTCAGTCATATTGATTAACTCACCTTTGCTCTTAAAAGGAAATTCTCAAATCCTGGCCTGTTAGTAGCCACTGAGGGCACGGGTTAGACCAAAGTGTAATGATATATACAGAGGGATTACCTCTATAATAAGTTTAAAACTAATACCATTATCACTTGAAGTTAAAAACAGCGATTATTGATGAGTCAGATTGCACAGTGTATATTAATAACCCTATGAGCACCAGAGGTATATTCAGCGTTGGATACGCCTCTGGCACTCAAAGGCTATGGGATATACTAGTTAACTAGGCCTTAGTTATCTGACCTGGAAGCAGTACAGCTTCTTTATAATTTTAACTGGAACTCTAACAATAAAGCTGGAGTTGGACATATTAACCCTTTGAGTGCCAGAGGGGTATGCAACACATTGCTCTGCAATGCTTTGCTTATGCTTTGCGTACCCATCTGGCACTCAAAGGGTTAATAATTGCATCATGGAAAGGAAAAAGTAATTTTATTCAGAAGGAAATTAACCCTATAAATGAACTCCTCACATGATCTTTGTGGGTCTTGTATCTTAGAAACCCTGTCTCCATATATATTGTCTAGAACAGCCAGGAACAAAAAGCAAAGTTCTGAATTACAGGAATAGATCGAGTACAGAGAAAGAAATCCTGTACCTCCTATGCTGGCAGGACCTTTGTGGGTCCCATAAATTAATTAACATATCTGGCAAATCTTAGGGTTTTGACCCGAATCTTAGGGTCTCAGGGTGAGGAGCCAGATTCTCAGGGTAAGAAAGTCCAGTGTTACCTGTTATATGATCTGCACCAATTAGCTGCTTTTTTTAGTCCTTACACTGGTGTCATTTGTACCAGAAAGAAAGAGGGAGAAGTCCTGCTTGTCTTGTGTGTCTGTTCAGAATTCCCCACAAGCCCCTAAGAAGGGGAATCATGTCAGGGCTGTGGGTGGGTCAAATGAAAAGAGCGTGGTGTGGGCCCCTTTAGGAGAATTGAGAGGAGGGGAATGGGAAGTTATATTAGGTTGGGGAAAAAGGGAGTCACTTCCTGTTGTGTTTTTTGTGTAAGAGGAATCACCCTCCCTCCCTATTGTTTGGTTGGGTCTTTTGGGGGGTTGGGGTTATCTGGCTCTTGTTTTCAGGTCGTAAAAACACCTGTTGGGGGTTTCTTCTTTGTCACAGCTTTGGCGCTTTTGGCCCTTGCCAATGGGAAAAATGGTACATTGTTTGGAAAGCATGGTTAACAGGTGGATGCAGGCCAGCGGCCGTGGGCATTAAGCACCCGGACCACAGTCACGGGTTGGAGTCACCACACCTCATTGAGCTGTAACGACCCGCTAATGGGGTGTGGTGTAATGGAGGAAATGATGGGTATGAGCGTTTTTGGCGCTCAGTAGGATGAGCATAAGGTTTATGCTTAGCTATTGGCAAGGGCTAAAAAGTTGTGGTGGTTTTGTTTGCTTGTATTTGAAAAGTAAATACAGCTGTGGCCTGGTTTTTACCCAAGTAAGTGTCATGTGTCTTTATTTGATCTATACCACATGCCCTGGACAAGACAGTGATGTCTCTAAGTTATGGTATGTTATAGGTTGATTGAAGCTTTGGGTCTCAACATGCACGGACATATCACCTATAATCTACCTTATGGGGATTACTAAGTGTTAATATTGTATAGATCTCAAGTCAGCTCATTTTGAAAGATATAGACCTCACTAGCATTCAAGTGATTAAAAGCCCCACTAATGCAATGAGTATCTGGGGAATGTATATTTGTCCCCATAGTGCTCTTAATTTGCTTCAGAATTACTCCACTTTAATTTAGTGACTATGTCCCTATGTTCATCTCAGCACATTTCAACTTCATTGTGGATATGGCTGGTTCCCAACCCAGAGGCAGCCAGTTAGCTCAATTATTTACTAGGTAACTGGTATTTTTCATAGTATGTTCCCTTTACACTCTGCAGAATGACACAGAAATTAGAGGCATTTTTGTCCTTACTGTGTGATAAAAATGGGTATTTGCAGATATTTTTCATGGGGCCAAAACCCTTATATCCCCCCGCAGGTCAGCCCACCCAGTCCCTATGTTTATCTGGGGAGGAGGAAAGGTGCCCCCTCTGTGGATTCCCATGTTAATAAATATAGGTTTTATGGATGTTTGGGAAAAAGTAGAGGCTGAGTTGGTTAACTATATGACTTTGAATCCAAAATGCTGACTGTATAGCAGGAAAAACTTGGTTCAATTCCCATGTCAGCTCCTTGTGACCAAGGAATTTTTTCTCCCTGCTTCTCAGACATCAAAAACATAGACTATAAGTTCTCTGGGCAGAAATCCACTGAAGCTGATGTACTAAAAAAAACAGAAAAAATACGGCATAAACCAAGTGCATTGTACGAGATAAAAATAGAGGTTCCTAAAACTCCCTCTGATTTAAAAGGACTTTTAACTCCTTCAATGCACTGGATATCTTGCTTGTATATTGGTTTACCATACCTCCCAACATTTCATATTGGCAAAGAGGGACAATTTTGTTTTAGGGGGTGTTACTGGGGGTGTGGCTGGTGGCGGGGCATTATTAGAATTTTTAGGCTGTTTCATGACCTATTGACACCTCCTTCTGTTACCTAATAAATAACTTATAACAAGACCAAAAGTATTTTATGTAAGCACACTAATTTATAAACACATATACTGACGTTTATAGAAACATTAATGTGAGTTTTATTGCTGTGGAGCAATGTGATACACTTATATACACACCACACAATCTGATTTCCTAAAAAGAGGGACATTTGGGTGGGAAAGAGGGACAGAGGGATTTGGGTCTAAAAGAGGGACTGTCCCTCCTAAAGAGGGACACTTGGGAGGTATGGTTTACCCCAGAATTAAAAGAGTTCTTTGTAATACATCTGCCCCACTGGCCTTGAAAAATGCTGTGTTTGAATTGCTAGCGCTATGTAAGAAAAAATACATTAGAGGGATGTACTAATCTGATTCTGCTCTAAAACAGGAGGCTGAATCAAAGCTCTGGTGCTGCATGAGCCTACCTTCTATTATTAACCTGTTACACAGAAAATTGTATGCCAGTTGCCTCAAGGGAAGGGTGCTGTGAGAATGGCTTGGCCTTATTTGTCCTTATTTATTTTGTCCTTTTTTAAAGCTTTGTTTAACCATTTAAGGACCAGAGAGGTGTGCAATGCATTGCTTCCTTAAAGGGATAGTAATGTTTCACAAAAACAGCAGCTCCAATTAATCTTCAAAGTATTTGAGTCATAGAGAGTGTTATTTCATTACTGTGAGCATTGTAGTTCAAGAGTAATTGAATGATAAAGTTTCCCCCCCTGACCCTTTTACGTAGCATAAGCCCTCACTCCTCAGATGTGGAATCCAGTCCACACACCAGACAGCTCACATTAAGGGTCAATATTCTTACTGTGAGAACAATGAAAACCCTGCCCCCCCTGACAGTTTTTTCAGCTTTTTCCCTTATTTTAATTGAAGATTGTCCCTCTCTGCAATCTACCTGGACACTCACTGCTGCTCTAAACTGAGCAGTTACATCAGTAGAAGGGGCGGGAGGGGGATACTTTATCATTCAATTACTCTTGAAATACAACTCTGACAGAATTGAAATAACACTCTCCAATGCCCAAATACTATGAAGATTAATTAGAGCTGCTTTTATTATGAAACATTACTATCCCTTTAAAGGATTAACTCCTGCATACAGAACAGAATGGATATTCTATCTTCCTGTGCAGGAAAGACGTTTTGAGCTTCCTTGCGAGGTGTGAGTGCTGATATGCACTAAAGTGATCACACGCTCTTGTGCATATCCCAGAGTGCAGTGGAGTCTATTGTCTTAGAAGAAGGGTCTCCATGTTTTTTCAGTCATGGGCTACATGATCAGAAAGCCATAGGTGTAAGGGCCACATTCATTTTTTTTATCAATTACAAGGGTGAAGATAGCCTGTTAGCTATTCAAAAATATGGATCTATTTATTCATGAAGTCAATGACAATGCTGCTAGTTAAAAGACAACTATTTTTGAGCTGTAAGGTACCAGCAGTTGATTAGGCCTTAGTTGCCTCACACTTCATGAATGTTAGTTAATTAGGTATTTGTTAAAAATCTCAGACAGGCCGCACCCTGGGATCAAGTGAGCCGTATTTGACCCATGGGTATAACATTGGACGCCCATGTCTTAGCACATACATTAAGCTGGGTTGAGCTAGCATTCACATACCTCCCAAGTGTCCCTCTTTAGGAGGGACAGTCCCTCTTTTAGACCCAAATCCCTCTGTCCCTTTTTCCCATCCAGATGTCCCTCTTTTTAGGAGATCAGACTGTGAGATGTGTATACAAGTGCATCACATTGCTCCACAGTAATAAAATGCACATTAATGTTTGTTAAACTTCAGTATATGTGTTTATAAATTAGTCTGTGTATATAAAATACTTAAGTCTCGCTCTAAATCATTTATTCAGTTACACATAGAGGTATCAGAAGGTCATGAAATGACAAAAAAAATTGTTTTCAATGCTTCTCCCACCAGCCATGCCCCCAAAACCACCACCTAAAATGAAAGTGTCCCTCTTTGGCCATTTGAAATGTTGGGAGGTATGCATTCAAGGGTTTAAATATTCCATGTAAATGAATGGTAATTTTTACTTGTTCTCTATGCTGCAGTTGGTTTGACTGAATCACTCTGCATTTGCCTTGTTGGTATAGCCCACTGTATAGTCTATATAGGACTGGAAATGTTGATGCAGTGAGATTTAAACATAGGATCGTGTGCAAGGACACAATCCAGAACATTGTGTACAGTTTATATGGCTTCCAGTCAGTACATGTCCTACTGTGTACTGGATAGTAGCAGCTCTCTGGGCTAGTTTACATTATGCATTCTTTCGTCTGCTATTTTGATGTTTTATGTTGGCTGTACTGACAAACATCTCCAAATGTGCCCTAATATGATAAAAAAGCAGCATGGAAATGAGAATATCTCTGAACAGAAAGAGTGGAATCAATATTAGCTAGATGATATATAAAATAAGACAGGGAAGATGTTTTTAAAGTAAAGTAGTGCTGGGACTAGCAGGAGGTAGTAGAAATAAATACAAACTAACTGTATCCTTTTACTGCACATATTATTTTAACCAAAGGGAGTTGGGTCAGCTTAATGCATTGTTAGTGCAAATATAGCATAATTGATCCATTACTAGTAAGGAGAGTAGCACCAATTACACTCTCCAAGCTGGCAACAAGACCTGGGAAGAGTAGAAGGTTTATACACTAAGGTGTGATAAAGTTGAACTAATAAATGAATTAATATGTTTATTTATATAGCACCACAAGTGTACGTAGCACTTTACAATTTAAGGATTTAGACAATACCGTGTTACAAGTGCTTTGTAGAGTGAAACACTGGAAGTGAGGTCCCTGCATAATCTAAATTGGTAATGGGAGACATAGAGAGTACATAACGGTCAAGTGCTGAATACAGTGCTGGAGTTAAGGTTAGGATAGGGACACAAAAAAGTAAATATTTTATAAGAGAGTTAGTTGTACAAAGTCAGTGCCTTGTAGCATGCTTAAGTTTTGTTAAGGTGTAGTTTCAATTGTGACTTGAAGCCCATAAGAGATGTGCAGTGGTGCAGGGTGGGAGGTAGAGCATTCCATAGATAAACAGCAATGAGAGAAAAAGGTTACATTAGACGGCTGTAGACACAAAAGGAGCTTAGAGAATACTGTCCTTGGCTGATCGTAAGTGGCAGGATGGGGTATAGCGGGAGATCAGAATGGAAATGTAGGAATGCGCAGAGGAGAGAAGGGTCTTGAATGTAAGAATCTGTATTCTGGAAGATATCCGGAGTTTGATAAGATGCAAAGTGAGGTGCAAATGTAGTCAATTTCCACCATTTTCTTTTGTTTCGTGTTTATACATTATGTATAACAAATTGCATAGGAAAGGAATGCTCCTGAGTGCCCATACACTTTCCCACTGTACTCCTCTTGGTGTAACCAGTGTTACAGGAAGAAGTTTGGGTGTAAGAATCTTAGTAAATTGGTATTAGGCATGCATAGGACAAGAAAATCATTTGCAGTGCCTGGTATCAATCAGACTCATATTACGACATTCAACTCAGTGCATGTTTGAAAACAAAGTGCCATACACATTGTAAAGATGAAACTACCCTACTTATTGAGTCAACCACCTGATCCCTTGCTGATCGAACAATTTGCACTTATGTTGCAGTTTGATTGGAGGCCAGGGTTACAGTGACTGTACAGGGACAATTTTCCCCATCTCTGACCTTTAATACTACTGGGTGGGTGCGTGTACAGTTGTTGCACTATTTAGCTCTGTCATTTTCATTCATAAAATCAGGGATAATAAAAAAACCTGGGCGGCCTCTGCCTTTTCAAGATGCAGTTTGAGACCACTGCCTTAATTCATTTCCCCTCAGGATTTAAACATGTCGACTGGGGGTTTGATAGTGCTTTGAACATAGGGCGTTAAGTTTTTTTTTGTTTGTCACAATTATTACTAGTGTTACTGGGGTGAATGTCCAAATCCACCATCTGCTACACTAGTGTTAGACTCCAGTGTCAGTGGAGTAGGTATGCACTACAGAGTCTAATCACTGTAGCGCATACCAATGTTCAGGGCTGGAGTTCCCATTAGGCAGAGTAGACAACTGCCTAGAACATAAAGTTTTGAGGGGAACCTCAGCTGTGCTGGCCACACCCAAATTCTGAACAATCTCATTATCGCTGCACCGATTTTATACACCTTTACAGGATATTATTTTACCACTTTGGTGCTATAGATATCTCCAACGCAGAGATAATGTTTTTTGTCCTTGCTTGTTGTAAGCCAAGTGTATTTTCTGTGCAAGGAAATAGTGGATGGAACAGGGTGAAGTCAAATGAGGACTAGGGTGTGGTCATGGGTGGAGCTAAGTGTGCCTAGAGTGCCATCCCTGCTAATGTAAATACTCCAAAGTCAGAAATACTTTATTACTAGAAAGCTAGTTACTCAACCCATAGCAAGCACAGAAAAATCACATAAATTCCTCCACATCTTGTTAAGTACATGGCATTTAACAAGGCTTAGAGGAAAGGAACCACTCAAACCCCCACGGACTGCCCCATTGCTCTACCTTTGGTGCAAGTGGCATTAAGATTAGAATTTTCAGTGTAATTAGCTTACTAAATTGGCATTAGGCAGATGTAGGGCTACAAAATTGATTCCAGTGTCATATCTATACATTCCCTCCACTGTGTTCATTGTTTGTTATGTCATAGGTAAGGCCGTATGTTCAAAGGCAAATTGGAGGATATTTGGGGCAAACCATTTATTCCTGTTGATTTAAATTGGGATTTCAATCCCTTGAATACTAGAGAGGTCTCTCTCTAGCATTCAAGGGGTTAAAATGCCAGTTTAAATAAATGGGAATTTTTAGTTTTCCCCTGTAATACAAATGGTTTGCCCCAGAACTCCTCCACTTTTCTTTTGAACATACGGCCATATTAGCCCTGCCCAAAATCATACACACCTACTCTTCACCTGACTCCACCCGTAGCCCCTACTAATTGGGCCTACAACATGTAAACACAAAAACACCTTTTCACTGCCTCATAGACCTCTCTAGAGAGGGGTGATAAGAAAAATGCAATGTTTCGGTCAAGCAAAGGTCCCAAGTGGGGACTGAAACGTTGCATTTTTCTGTGTACTAGTAAAGTACTTTAGTTTCATTGAAACCCATGAGTGCCCAGTTTTCACCTGACTACTATATGAAGGACCTTAGTCCTACATTACCCACCTCCCCTATCATTGAAATGGTTAATGTTCAGTGAGTGGAGGAGGTATTGAAGGACTAAGACTAGAAATGTCTGCATGGTATGCCTTAATTAACATATACCTAGAAATCTAAATAACTCAAAAACTAGCTTTCTAAATAAATAATGGCTAATACAGCATAGAGTTGATTTTGAAAGCTCTTTCACATTCACCAAAGTTGTTGTAGGTGATAGTGTACCTGTACATACACTGAATTTCATGCTAGACTGTGCAAATTTTTGCTTTTATGGCTTAAAATTTAGTCTTACATATGTTGCATGGGATCTTCCACTGTTGAATTTTGCAGGTCTCCCTGGCTCTCATTAACATAGCAATCTTGATAGGTTTGTGAAAAATGATAATGCCTTATTGTTTGCTATTATTCCTTTAAGAGCCAATTATTCCTAGGATAAATTTGCCCTTTAAGTATCACAAATTCCTAAAATCTTTAGCATGAGCAAGTATCCTCAGTCTGCCAGATTAAATGTCTACCATGTAGAGCATGAAATAACTAAAATTCTTAGGTATTATCAACCACTATTAATCCTGTCATTAGTGTAGTGAAAATAAAATATGTAAATGGGATTGTAATGTATATCCTGAGTTCTGGTCCAAAGGATAAGACTGGCACTTTTGATATGCAAGACAAGACAAGATGATACTCAAGTGTAAGTACAGTTGTGTACCATATATCTCATTCCAATGTGCTAGCTACACTGCCCAGATCAGCAGGGGTCTGAGTAATTCTGAAACAGATCAACTGTACTATGGGGTACAAATAATAATTCTCCAAATTTCTGAGATAATAGTGTCAATGCAAGAATCTGCAACAAAGCTCATTTTTTGTTGCTCTGAGATTCTGTCCTAGAAATCATTTGATTTTACTTCATGGTGGGTACTAGAGTAGTGGTGGTGGGCATCCTGAAGCCCACCTGACTGTTCAGGACCACAATTCCTATCATACACAGACAGCCAACAGTTAGTTGGTGATGTATGGATTTGTAGTCCTGAACAGTTGAAGGGCCTCTTGCCTAACCCTGCACAAGAGTGCGAGATAGCTTTTATAATGTACTGCCATTAGGACTTTAATGTGAATAGGCTTCAAATGCCTCCCCAGCATGTGCTGGAAAAGGGAGTAATCAGGCCCAGATTCACATCCCAGGTGTCCTTAGCTCCACCTATGGACACATCTCCATTCCTTACATGACCCTGCCTCCAGTCCCATCCCAGCACAGAAAATATCCTTGGCCCATAACAAGCAAGGACAAAAAAATGCTTCACCCCCTTGGTTGTTAGAGAGCTCTCCAACACCTTGGGAAGCAAGGTGTTGGAGATCTCTTCAGCATCCAAGGAGTTCAATAATAGCCTATTAAGGTTTATGAAACTGGTACAGGGACATTGAGATTCAGAATGTGGGTTTGGACAGTACAGCTGTTGCACCCTTCAAAATTTGGAGCTCTATGCAGTTGCCTACTTTGCCTTTTGGGAAATCCGGCCCTGCGAGTAATGTTACAATTTCCATTATGTCTTGTTAGTACATGATTTATACAAGGCACAGAGGAATAGAACACACTGACACATAGTCCAGCACTACCCCTAACCTTTGCACAAGCAATGTATATTGGAGAAGTTTCAGCATAAAATAAATGATAGGTGGGCACAGCACACAAAAGTTGGTTCCATCACCTACCTCAGGACTCAGTCATATTAGTACATCACCCCTAATCAGTCTGATATACTGAGAAGAATGGGGGAATGCACTAAAGTGTTATTAAAGAGGTGATGAACAGGAGATGACATCTCCACAGAGACCACTCCACAGATATCAGTTCTCCAGTTCCTGCATTATTCCATGAAGCATCTTCTCTTAGATTTCTCAAGAGCAAGGGATGTTAGTGCATAAGCTCCATATAATAACATAAGAATTGGAGAAGTGATCTCAATGGTGCAGTAATATGACCACATTTAAATAAGGGACATTTATACAAAACACATACTACAGTGTTGCTCTGATTAATTAAAGCAATTCTGGGACGATCATGCTGTATAGGAACAAATAAGCATTCCCACTGATTTCAACTGAAATACTATTAACCCTTTGAGTGCCGGAGGGGTATGGAACACATTGTGGAGCAATGATTGGGGAGATTCACTAAGTGGTGATAAAGGGATGATAAAAAGGTGGTCAAGTGGAGATAACCTCTCCAGTTTATCACTTCTCCAATTCCTTTTGTTATTGTATGGAGCCTATTCATTAAGATCCAAACTTGAAGAAATCTTAGTGCGTAGGCTCCATAGAATAACATAGGAATTGGAGACGTGATAAACCGGAAAAGTCAGTTTCAGTTTATCCCCTCTTTATCACATCTTTATCATCACTTAGTGAATCTCCTCTTTGAATGCCAGAGAGAGATATTGGAGACCACTCAATCTTTTAAACCAATATTTGCATGGTGTTGGTCAGGGCTGGGCAACCTGAGGCCCTCCAGCTGTCAAGATCTACAATTCCCATTGTGCACATTGAGAGGGCCTCAGGTTGATTGACGCTGGTGCAATTCTTCAGTCTCAGTGTTCCAGTAAGTGTATTAACCGTTTGCGTACCAGAGAGACATCGAACAATGCCCTGGCTACCTCTCTGGCATTCAAAGGGTTAAAACCGTTGCCAGTTCTTTGTAAAGCAACATGTTTGGGTTAAAATTGGTGTTAAGGGGACTACTTGATTACTTTGTAAAAACGAGTTTAAAATTATATAATAGAAGATACATAAACAAAGGTTACATTACAGAGCACTAGCAGTATTCAGGAGAATGTAATCAGACTGGTTATCTTCAACCCTTTTATTTAAGAATGTAAAGAGGCACAGGTGTGAGACACAACAACACAGGAGACAAGTAAGAATAATAAAAATTAACACTTTGAGTGCCAGAGGTGTATGCAATGCATTGCAAAGCAATGCGTTGCGTACCCCTCTGGCACTCAAAGGGTAAAACATTCTCATAAATCCCACTGATTTATAAAGAGGTCTCTAGTGTGTTGCTAGTTGGAGACCTCTCTAGCATTCAAGGAGTTAAAATCTCCACTTAAAATCAATAAAAATTTCAGTTTCTCTCCTGAAGTAAAGTTAACTCCAGAAGGGTGTCCCCCACTAAAGGGAACAATGGTGAGCAGGCAAGCACTCAAAGAGTTAAAGAAGCAGGTTTATGCAGAGCTGCATAGTAACATAGTAACATAGTAGATAAGGCTGAAAAAAGACATGCGTCCATCATGTCCAGCCCATGCCAATAACACCCCTGTTGATCCAGAGGAAGGCAACAAAAAGCCCTTGCATTGGAATAACATATGCATCATGCAGCCCTGTTCACTATTAATTGCTCTTTTAAATCTCAGTGCTAGGTTACTCGCACATACAGCGTCACCTGGTTACAAAACATGTTGTCGTCAAGCTGTTTAGAAAATTTTAACATTTTGAAAGAGACGTCTCCAAACATTGGGAGTACCCTTTTTGTTCAGTCGGAAAAACCCTACAATATATTTTTTCATAATTAGGGTATATATCTATACTACCCTTTTAAAAGCCATATATAAATCAATGGGACTTTTTCCCATTTACGTATGGTACAATTGGTTTACCCCACATTTGATCCACTTTCCACTGCATTTGTAGGCCCCAGTGTTACTTAAGGCATCTTTAGCCATTTGCTTAACACACAAGACATCCACTGGCACCTGCTCTAGAATGTTCCCTACTTGCTTATCTTTGGGAGAATGATAAGGATTTCTCTGTGGTAATTTCAGGAATGTGAAACCACAATGCAGATAAAGGAGGAGTGGTCATACCACATTATAATTATCCCAACCTTCCATTCCCTTCACTTCTCAGATAATAGCATAATGGCACATTTGCACATTTTAAAATACTTAGTGCTGTTGAATTATTTCCCAAAGGATCAATTTCTGTGAGAAAGCTAGAGGAAATGTGTCATTACTTTTATAGAAAAGAAGGAAACACCCTTAAATATATTGGTTTTTAGCCTCTTTGAAAGAATATGATGTGCAATTATTTGCAGAGGAATTTATTGCCAGAATATTGAATAAAATTGTTATACATAATTTATTATTTTTTGAGGTATATTAATGCCCCAAAGACAATGTTCACATGGGTGATTTGGATACAACAGTACCACCAACATGTTCAAATCTCTGATGTCCCCTTACTGTGTAGAGGTCTGGTGCCTGTGTAGTCTGGCTATACATGATAATAATATACAATTAATTCCTCTGGACAGTTTTGCAAGGCTTTCCCACACTCTGACATGCAGACCTTTTTACTATAACTTGTCAGTCACCATTTCTAGTCATTGGAAGTTGCAGCATGCTACCTCTATGGCTACCTGTTGGTGAACTCAAATACAAATGCAATGGTTCCTTTGCAGAGGTGGGCAACAGGCAGCCCTGGGGCATGTATATTGTTGCCATACATCCAGATTTCCTTGAATTTCCTTTTTGTTTTATTCATTTTCTGTCTGGCTGGATTTTTGAAAATTCAAAAGGTGTCTAGAATTCACACCATTCTCCAGAAAACGTATTCATAGTCATCACTGCTACTAGAACAAGCTGTGTCTGTGTCATTTGTGTGGTCAGGTTAGTAATGTGATGCACTGTTAGCCCCCTCCTTGCACTTAATATAACCAGAGGAAAGAAAAACAACCCCTATAGCCATTATGCAAAGCAAATGAAGCCCAAAACTCTTACAGGGTCCAGTAGGTAATAAAGACTTGCTGAGTCTCCAAGGATGATGTCTGTGTGGGCAGAGCACTCACATTTGAAGCTCTGAATTTAGTGTCACACTTCACTCATTTAGCTTAACCTCCCTGCCAGCTGCAGAAGTAGGATTTCTGTTCCCCAAAACTACCATTTGAAACCATTCTTGGGGTGCAAATTGGATCTCAAAGCTACTATCTGCCCCCTTAGAATGAAAATTGGTAAAATTTGATATTTGTCCTATATTCCAATGCTAATGCAGTCTTGCTGAGCAGAACACATTGCTAAGCTGATATCTCTCCAATAAACTGTGTCATCGCCCAGCTTACAATATGTTGGGGGATATCTTAATATGCTAGTGCAACGCCACTGGTTTCAGACTCTAACTCATATGATGTGCACTAGAGCACAGGTAGGCATCATTTAGCTCTCCAGCTGTTGGGGACTACGACTCTCATCATCCCCAACCAGATATCAGCTGGTTGGGGATGATGAAAGTTGTAAACCCTAACAGCTGTAGTGCTAGAGGCTACCTACCTGTGCACTAGAGTGTAAGCTTGCTTTAGTGCATAGTGGCATACCTGGAAACATGCTTGTGCCCAGTGCACAGGTTATGAAGAAGGGCTGGGGTCATAATATGGGCAGTGTTTAAATGGGGTGTCAGGGATTGGGAGAAAGGAAGGCAGGGTTTAATTTGAAAATGGGCAGGGAGTGGGCAGAACAGGACAGGTAGTGGGTGAAAAGGGATGGTAAAGTAGGCATGGTTATGGGTAGCATACCAAGGTAGAGAATCACCCTCAGTCCCAAGAGACCTGGTAAGTACCTCTGAAAACTGGACTCTCCGGGGCAGATGTGGGGATATCACAGGTATGCATGTAGGTGCACACACCCCGACTTTTTTAAGACTTTAATGTGAGCAAGGTCCAACTGCTCTCTTAAAGCAAGGGCAGGACAACAAGGTAGGTTACACCACTTTCCTCTGCACCTTTCTGCCTTGTTAGTACAATGTCTTATAAAATGTGCAGAGGAATGGATCACCCTGAAAAGCCAATGCTATGGCACTCACAGAGTTAAGCTGCAGAACACTGCTTCAATATCGTATGGAACAGACTGTATGCATAATACAGACAAAAGACAGAGCAGATGAGAAACAGGGAGCTACATCCCCTTTCTTATAAATCAAATGATCTTGTGCTCTGCACTTGCACAAACAATATTGAACTTAATTTGATGGTCATGGTCTGGTTTATATAGGCCATGCCTCATTAAGGCAGTATTATTGCTAAGGTGCATAACCCCAAACAGTATTAGTGTCTCATGTTTTATGCAGAATGCATTTCTTGCACTGTGCACATACATTACCCTAATGGTTGTTAGTATAATGGTTTTGTGTAAATGTATGGAATATTCAAAAGCATATGCTACCTCCGTGGTTAACCCCTTGAGGGTCAGAGGGGCACACACTCTGGCATTCAAACAGTTAAAACACACTTCTTACATTGTGCAAGACATGAAATAAAAATTGGCTTTTTATGAACAGGATAATGCTTTCTCTTGACCTCAATGCACTGGACACCAATTGGGCAATAAAAGAGTTAAATCAATTACACTTAGGGAGATATGCACTAAGGCATGATAAAGAGGTCTTAAAGCGGATATGACTTCTCCAGTGATATCACTTCTCCAATTTCTATGTTATTCTATGGAGCCTATGTACTAAGATATTAGTGAATTGGCTCCATAGAATAACATAGGAATTGAAGTGATATCACTGGATAAATTATCTCTGCTTTATCACCTCTTTATCATGCCTTAGTGAATCTTGCTCTTAGTATTAACCCTTTAAAGACCAGAGGATATGCATTGTATCTGGTCCTTAATGGGTTAATTAGTAAGCATAGATTCTTTGCGACACACAAACAAGTATAAAAGTTACAGACTGACTAATGGAAAGTCAAGTTTCATTTATGTCAATTTTCTTTTTCAAAATTGCCAAAATTAAAAATTAACACTTCATTATTCCAAATACGACTAAAGTGAATCACTGGAATGAGCAAATCTACTGATGAGAGACAAGCAACAATGAAGATGATATAAATTGTATCAATATATATTCTAATCTCCTGCTAATATGTTCCTATAAAAGGAATGACATGGTCTGCCTCAAAGCAATACTAGCGTATGATCGCTATAAGACTTTTTATACCTCTGTATACCGTATCAGTGACAGGAAACAAGATTTGCTACAAGGGCCATTTTGCTTTATATACCTCTGTATAATGTATCACATATAAATACACACACGATTATCCTTTTATACCTCTTTATAATGTATCAGTGACATGAGTGACAGGAAACCAGGGCCATATATGTTGCCCTCAAGTCCCCCAAATGACCACATACTAAAAGTTACAAGTTCTAGACAACAGTTCAAAAATAGATTAACCCGTAGGTTGCTACACTTTAGTGTCTTTCCCCCATTATCTTTTACAAGAGGTCTCCAACATATAGTGAAACAATGATTTTCTTCACTATGTGAAGGAAACCTCTTGTAAAAGACAATGGGGGAGAGGCACTAAAGTGTGATAAAGAGGTGATAAGTGGAGATGATTTCTTCAGTGATATCACTCCTCCAGTCCCTATGTTATTCTATGGAACCAATGCATTATGATTTCTTCATCTTTAGAGATCTTACTACATAGGGTCTATAGAATAACATAGGAACTGGAGAACTGATATCTTTATCACTCCTTAGTGTATAACCCCCAGTATGTGTTTGGGGTGATAATAGTGTGTATGTGTGTGTGTGAACTGATCTACACACACACACACGCACATATATATTCACAAGCATAATTAATTATTCATTATACCTTATGAATTATCAATAGTAAGCTTTTCCCACTGTATAATATATATGTATGTATATAAACAAATACATAATCTGTTATACTTTAGCACACAGGCATAATCCGTTCCACCGCAGTGAATGATGACTGTTGGAATGACTTTCAGTCTCTTACGTATGTTATTTGAGTCTTCAGAATTAAAGAAGGGAAACTATAAATATGGATTACTAATATTCAAATTATTAAATATTTAGGAAGTATGTTTATCCCTTTGAGTGCCAGAGAGGTATCCAGCACATTGCTCTGCAATGTGTTGGATACTACTCTGGTTCTCAGAGGGTTAACAATGCCCTTTTTGTCTTACCTTGCAGTAGTGTGCAGCCCCAATGAATATATCCTTCCCAATGGCAGTTTATCTGTTGCAGCCCCTCTTGGCTTTAGAGGTAGAAGTATAGTTGTAATATAGTTCAGGACTTCAGAAAGACAAGCATCCAGCGTAAATGAGCTATATGTATACAGATAAGCCTGTCTGACTGCTGGATTTACTAGCAGCTGAAGTCATGCAGGAAATGGTACAATGCAATCCCTTCTCACACATATCCCAGTCATACTAGTAGGAGGTCACTGATGCTCCCACCCAGAGTTCTGGATGAAAGTTTTTTTTTCTTCCCTTCACTGTTGCTAGGTGTTGTTGGGGGCTTGGCAGTATGGTTCTGAGATAATGTTTCCTCTCTTTTGGTCTCCCCAGGCACTGTTAAGGCAGAGACGTTGTTGCACTCTATCTATCTGACTGCCAATCTATATATAACTGGTGTTCTCAACTAGTCGTGCTTGTCAACAGCTGAGAAGTTGGGAGCATTCTTGTTGCTGTTGTACAAAGCTATAAGTTATCAGTGGACACCTAAACATACTGCATTACTACAGGAATACTAATATTGTACATGATCATAGGGAATACACAGAAAGTAAGAGAGGAGACATTTTGGAGCTAACCAACTGCACAGGGAATAAATGAAAAGCCTCTTTTATTTAACCCTTTGAGTGCCAGAGAGGTATGCAACGCATTGCGTTGAATACCTCTCTGGCACTCAAAAGGTTCTAGAAATAAAAACAAAAAAAACCTCTTGATAATAACCTCCCACTCATCTTATTATGGCCAGAAAATCCTGAAGGCCCCTATGAATTTTCCCTTGTTCCATTATTTAAGAGATAACATCTTCAACGCGTCCTGGATTTCATATCCATGAAGGCGGACATGACAGTTGCTATTGGTACCACAGGACGCAGACTGCCCCCACGTAAATAGTAATCTTAACCCTTTATAGACCTGAGTCATGTGTGTAACCGTTTGCTTCACAATCTGTTGAACACCCGTCTTGTCTTTAACCCTTCAACAACCCTTGATGTGCCAGGACTGTCATGCTGGTCCCGGCGCTTAAGGACGAGTGATGTCCCTGGCACTTCATGGAATTCTGGGATGGCAGCGCGGCTACATGCTGCTCTGCCATCCCAGAATCCACTAAGCAAAAAAAAAAAAAAAAAAGCTCAGTGGTCCTTACTGGCCAGATCGGGCGGTCTTTAAGGGGTTAAAGGGTTAAGTAGGCTCATGCACTCTGCCTGATTTTGTTAAAAATAAAAACTGCTAAGCAATTCTAGCATTCAAGGGGTGAAAAGAACCCATTAGGATAAATGGACATTTTTGGAATGTTCTGTGTTTCTTATGGTGCAGTTGATCTACCTCAGAATTGCTAGTCTCTTGCTTGTGGTATGGTCCATGGTATAACTTTAACCCTTTGGATGTCACAGAAGATCCAAAGCTTTCGCAAAGTAATTTGTTATCATTACCCAAAGGAAGACAGATTGCATGTATCCCAAAATATCTGTGAGGGAGGCACAAGAATGCAAAGTATTATTATCAGTATTCTACACTAGTGATAAGTGTGGAGCTATTTAGCAGTTGTTCTGGGTGCCTTAAAATAAGCTATGGCTATGAGTGTGTAACGCAGAACACTTTTATATTTATGAACCACTGTGGGTCAAACCTGGTTCAGCTGCCTGCCATATTTTATGGAGATGTAACAGGCTAGATTTTTGCCAGTCAGAGGAAAGCAAACTGCATGTTCCTATCACCACACATGATGGGCTTCAGGTCATTATAGTAACATAGCTGATAAGGATGAAAAAAAACCCTTGTCCATCAGGTTCAACTTTTCGTCTAATGAAGTCTGCTCTGACACATTGCCCCGTATTATACCTTGAATAAAAGACATACAATGGACCAGTATATCCTTAAACACAAGTATTAAAAAACAAATAAAAAATGTTAATATATTATCAATATCAGATTAAATAATCCAGATACCAAAATTGGTATAAAAATATATAAATTTATTAAAAAAACACAATGTTCGTCCTAAATTGCAATACATATACTGCATCTATGAGCTAAACTAGGCTCACTATACAATAAATGCAAGTACACACTTACATAATATTTTCAGACTCCAATACACAAATGTAAAGCCCCCGGCAGGAAGGAAATCCACTTGCAACCTTTGCTGTATCACCCTTATTTTGTATCAAATAAAGCCTTTCAATAATAAACATACCTGGTAACTAACTGGATCTGCTACTGTGACTCCGGTTTTCAGACTGAATTACAGGGTCTCTGGGGGCAGAGGCTCATTCTCCCTTGGTGGTGAGTTTCTTCTCCTTCCCACCCTGTTCCTTCCATTTCCCACCCACTTCTTCTCCTTCCCTCCCTGTTCTATCCACTTCCCGCCCACTTTATGACACAACTATATTAAAGTCCTGCACAACTTGATTAAGCCCCACCCCTTTATGATATGAATTGTATCATTCACATCCTCTGGTAAGCATCACATGACCCCTCACTGGGGCTTATGATGAGGAAGTTCCCAGGTATGTAAATAGCAATAATAACAATAACACCTGGTGTCCAGACCAAAATTACAGTTTGAGTATGCATTTCATACCCCTCAGTTCATCAAATGGTCAATAGAATAACAAGTTTGTGCTGTAATAACTTTTGAATAAAGCATCTGCAAGAAGTGAGAGTACAGTCATTATACTCAGTCAGCAAGAAAATCCCTAAAACCAGAGGTAATTTAATGCATGGTCATACCCGAAAATTGCTGGGGGCCTCCTGTGGGCATTACCTTGGGTTCCCAACAGTCACAGTTTTAGAGGAAATAATAATTTTAATCCTGTGCTCAGATGCCCAGGAAGGAGTGAGCCTGTTCCAGTGCACAACACACCAGTGCGCCTAGTTTTCTCAGAAATAGGAAAAAGAAGAAAAGGAAGACTACACCTAAACTCAAGCAGGTCCCAATCGTTTAACTTTATTTGGGGGCCTTCATTCACAATTTTGCTAGGTGCCTCAGTGGCTCTTAAAATTGTCCGTCTGCAACAGTGGCATACCTGGGAACTCTCAGGGCTTGATCCTGAGACTCAAGGTTTGGACCCAAATATCAGGGTGAAGGTCCAAAGTGTCAGGGTAAGAAAGCTCAGTGTTACCCACCACATGAGTGGCACCAATTAACAGCTTCTTTAGTCTGTAAATTGGTGAAATGTATACCAGAAAGGCAAATGGAGGTCATGTTTGTTTTGTATGTGTTCAAGCAGTGAGATCTCTGACTTGCACATGTTGGAGGTTCCTTGAGGACTGATGGTGCACCTCTCAGAGCACGCAAGAGGATATCAACTAGAATTTATGTTCTTGGGAGATTTGAAGTTAAAATTGCAAAAATGTCAAGGTCAGCTTAATTTTAAAGTTTCCAGCTTTTAACTGTACTTCCCAACATTTTTAAATTCCCTTGAGGACCAATAAATTGCACAACCCTCTGGTTCTCAGTGGGTTAAGTTATGACATATGTACATAAAAAAAACAAAATTTGGTGACATGTGTGCATCAAAAACATATAACTTAACCTTTTGCATGCAAGAATGTGAATGATTAAA
The DNA here is from genome assembly GCA_037306005.1 of Rhinophrynus dorsalis. Classification (NCBI taxonomy): domain Eukaryota; kingdom Metazoa; phylum Chordata; class Amphibia; order Anura; family Rhinophrynidae; genus Rhinophrynus; species Rhinophrynus dorsalis. Next base: position 326,525,188 of record CM074720.1, on the reverse strand, counting down.
GTGTTTGATACATAAAGCTTGGTGCTGCAACACATCATTATTCTTATTATTATTGTTATCAGTAGTAGTTTAGTAGTAGTAGTAAAAGAAGTAGTAGCTGTTGTAGTAGTTGTAGTAGTGTAGTAATAACGTTGAATGATGGGTTAAGTTGGAAGTGTGTATAATAAACATGCTGCAATAGCTATACTAGTTTTGGTATATTTTCTATGTTTGTAGTTATGTAAGAGACTATCATCTGTGGGAATGCCAATTACTTGTTGTCAAACACACACACACCTAGCCCTTGTCTAAGCAGCTCTGTGCAGCTGCTGTAACGCTAACAGCCATTAAAGCATACCTCCCAAGTGTCCCTCTTTAGGAGGGACAGTCCCTCTTTTAGACCCAAATCCCACTGTCCCTCTTTCCCACCCTAATGTCCCTCTTTCTAGGAATTTAGATTGTGTGGTGTGTATATGTGTATCACATTGCTCCACAGCAATAAAACTCACATTATTGTTTCTTTAAACGTCAGTATATGTGTTTATAAATTAGTGTACTTAAAATACTTTGGTCTTGTTACAAGTCATTTATTAGGTAACACAAGGAGGGGCCAGTAGGCCATGAAACAGCCTAAAAATTCTCTTTAATGCCCCGCCCACCAGTCACGCCCTCCCAGCAACACCCCCTAAAACACTATTGTCCCTCTTTGGTAATTTAAAATGTTGGGAAGTATGTTAAAGTAAGAGTGGGACGGTAGGCTTATATATATATATATATATATATATATATATATATATATATATATATATATACTAGTGTAAAAGCCCTTGTACACGGGCCAAGGTCCAGGTGATGTTAACCCTTTTGAATGCCAGGGCAATGCGTTGCGTACCCCTCTGGCACTCAAAGGGTTAAGAGGCAGGTCCTACTCTGCATACTGCCGCCGCCTCACTGTCTGCGCACTTGATGCAGTCATGTGCTGTAGATACTGCCCTGTGTTCGGGAAGTCTCTACTGCTCATGACTGCATCGGACAAACATTCAAGCGTTTTATTATATAGGATATGAGAGCTCTTCAGTCTCTTATCAGGGTGGGAAACATTGTGTAGTTTTCCAAAAAAAGGCACTTTCTACACTAGGAAGGGGAAAAACAGTACAGTTAAAACTGAATAAAAAGATAGGGATTAGTAACAAAACTGACAAAATAATATGACTAGGTTGATGACTGATACTGTGCAATGTTGTATTATAGTTCATTGCCACATTAGTTTCCTAAAGAAGTGTCACCTTTAAAGGTATAATAATGTTTAATTTAAAGTTTATTTAATATTGTAGGCATTAAAAAAAGAATTACATTAATGTAAGTCTTATCTCTCAAACCTTTATGTTTGAGAGATACAACTGACTAAAGTTCCCCCCTCCAGGCTGTTTCAGACATGTCAGCTGACAGCAGGAGTTTATGGTCCCGGGACGGGATGGCGGCTCTTCAGCAGAGCCGAAACTGCGCTATTTAGAAATGAATACTTCAATGGAATCAGGGCCGGATTTGCCATTAGGCAAAGTAGGCACCTGCCTACAGGCGCACGCCACAGAGGGGCGCCTGCCATTCGGATTTTTTTTTTAATATTCTTTTTTTATTTTGTATTTTTTTTTAATATTCTTCTAAAAAAAAAAAAAAAAACTAGCCACCTAGCTGGCTGCGCCGGTGGCACCCACTCACATTGCCCCCCCCCCCCGTCGTCTATTTCCTACCTCCCCAGCAGGACAGGTCTGTGCCTCCTTTGGCACAGTCCTGTAGGTGCTGAACTCCCTTGTCGCCTCTTTAGGAATGCAGAGCACTGGGAGATGACATCATCTCCCAGCGCTCTGCATTCCTGAATAGGAAACCGTGCGGGAGCTCCATCAGGTACAAGACTGTGCCAAAGGAGGCACAGATGACAGATCTCCTACCAGGGAGGTAGGAAACAGACAACGGGGGGAGGTAGGAAACAGACGGGGGGGGGGAGGAAATGTGAGGCAACATGGAGATGGTGGGGGCAAGTTGGAGCTGAAGGGGGGCAATGTGAGGGCAACATGGAGATGGTGGGGGCAATATGGAGCTGATGGGGGGCATTGTGAGAGCAATGTGGAGCTGATGGGGGTAATATGGAGCTGATGGAGGGCAATGTGAGGGCAATGTGGAGCTGATGGGGTAAATGTGAAGGCAATATGGTATATGGAGATGATGGGGGCAGTATGGAGCTGATGGGGGCAATGTGAGGGCAAAATGGTATATGGAGATGATGGGGGAAATGTGAGGGTTATATATGAGATGATGGTGGCAAGCTGGAGCTAATGGGGGGAAATGTGGAGATGATGGGGGCAATGTGAGGGCAATATGGAGATGATGGGGGCAACGTGGAGATTAGGAGCATCGTGGAGGTATCCAGTACAGATGGCCCACGGGGGGCACTTCAAATTTCTATGCCTACAGGCTCCTGAGATCTGAATTCAGCCCTGACTGGAATGGTCTATAAAGTGTGTCTGGTTTGCAAGCACACTTTGTAGACGGTTTCAATTGTTTATTTCTAAATAGCATAATTTTGGCTCTAATGAAGAGCCGCCTTCTTGTCAAATGACCAGAATCTGCTGCTGTCAGCTAGAGCACTGACTTTTCTGAAACAGCCTGGAGGGGGAAATTTTAGCCAGGTATATCTCTCAAACCATAATGGTTTGAAAGCGATGGGGGTGAAAAACAGGGAGAGGAATGGGACCTGCTCCACTCTCTACTCAATTTCAGAGCCATTTATGGCTCTCTATAGTTAGAATTTAAAAATGGGTAGATCTCAATGTGCACCCTCTGCTGTACATGGTGAACATTTAAAGGGCCAGAGACACGCTCCAGGGACTGAAGGGTACAGCCTGTTGTGACCAGGCTGTACTCTCATAAAAGACAGTTTAAAAATAGAAAAAAACTGTGAAATAATAAAAATATATTATACTATATTTAAAAAATAAGGTGCACCGTATAAATGTAACCCCTTAGCTGCCAAAATACATGTAAGCCTAAAAAAACATTCTGCAAATGTTGAACTAGACGAAATTATTTAGGGGTGTTTTATAACAATTGTGTTCAGAGATCCACACTAAGCTGTCTGCAAACCCAGCCCAGCCTTGTACAAGGATGAACTGCCAGGGAGTGTAGTGTACATTTGGACTACCAATGGAACAAGGCTGGGCTGGCAGACAGTGTATCTATGGTACTCCGTCTACCAGTGGAACAGGCTGGGCTGGCAAACAGTGTATGTATGGTAATGTGTCTACCAGTGGAATAAAGCTGGGCTGCCAGACAGTGTATGTATGGTACTGCTCCTACCAGTGGATACTTGAAGCCAGATAAACACATTACACTATCTGGAACTCCAGTTTTGTTCCACTGGTAGCCACAGAATACACATACACAGTCTGCCAAACCAGCCTTGTTCCACTGATATAATTACTCAATAAATGGTTGCTAGCTCACAAGCATGAACTATCAATCTTATAACTTAAAGGGATAGTATTACTTTACAAAGTTCACTTTCTGTTGATTCATGCTTCTCAAGCTGTATGCTGGAACCTTTGATTTCCCCCACATCACAATGTACCAGATTTAATATGCTTTGGTCCATACCAATACTGAGATAGCTTATGGTTACAGCCAATTTGTTTCATGTTCTCCATAAAAAGAAAACTTGAAACATTGCCTCAGCACAGGGCTAAATAACCTTTAACCATGCCGTCTCCAGATTTTGCATTTGTTCCAATGCTTTTACTCATGGTCAGTAAGTAAGAGTGGGAACCCACGTGAAACACATTAGATACTCTAGTTAGATGTTCTTTAGCCCTGTGGTGATTCATTAGTGATTTATTAGTTGAATGGCAGAAAATATATGGGCGTCTCTATGGGCGGGAATTCCCACTGGAAAAAAGGAAAACTTGCTTTTGTTATGAAAATTCCAGTGGGAACAAAACTGGACTTGTCACACTTCCCTACTGCCAGCCTGGCCTTGTTTCACTAGTAGCCACAGAACAACTCTACACTATCTGCCAGCCCAACCTTATCCAACCGGTAGCCACTGTCCCAAAGTACCCTATCTGTCAGCCCGGCTTTGTTCCACTGCTAACAACAGAACCAAACTGCACTGTCTTCCAGTTAAGCTTTGTTGCAGTGGTTGCAACAAAACCACTCTACATTACTTGCCAGCCTAAATTTCCTCCACTAGTAACCGCAAAATCGCATTACACTCTCTTGCATTGCAGCCTTGTCCACTGGTATGATAGCCACAGAACCATTCTACATTTTCTGCCAGCCCAGTCTTGTTCAGCTGGTAACTAAAGAACCACATATACACTGTCTGCCAACCCAGACTTGTTCAATTGGTAGCTGTGAAACCTCTCTACCTTGTCTGCCAGCCTATCTTTATTCCACTGGTAAAGAACCAAAGAACCACTCAACACTGTCTTCCACCTCAGCCTTGCTCCACTGCTAGCCACAGAACCAGACTACACTGTCTGCCAGCCTACCTTTGTCCACTGGTAATCACAGATCCACACAATAGTGTCTGTCAGCTCAGCCTTGTCCACTTATAGCCACAAATGCGGCTTCTTTCTCCCTCACCCACCCACCCTCCAGCTGCCACTCCTCCCCCTCCTGGTTTTAAGTGGGATGCCACAAGGTTCATTCCTGGGCCCAATGATTTGTATTTGTTTATTAATGATCTAGAAGTGGGAATTGATGACACTAAGCAATAATTTAGATAATTTAATTTAGATGGGCAGAAAAGTGGCAGATGACATTTAATGTATATAATTCTAAGGTGATGCATTTGGGCTTTAGAAACAAGCATGATACGTATACACTTAATAGGAAAAAACCTGTGAAATCCTCATTAAAGAAATATTTAGGAGAACTGTTAGATGATAGACTTCACAGCAGTGTGCAGAGTCACTCAGTTGCTGCAAGAGCAAATAGGGTACTATCCTGCGTAAAAAGAGGCATGAATGCATGGGATGCTAATAGGGATGGGGAAAAATGTTCACCTCAACCAAAATCAGTGAATATTGGCACTTTCCGCTTGGTGAATAAGTTCCAGTGAAAAGTGCAATTTTTCTGTTTTTTCCGCCTAGCTCATTCCATTGAAATCAGTAGGAACATTAAATTTACAGACAACACATAGCAAATGTTATTTTATTTCCTAAAGGCATAATATAAAAGGGGTATTAGGGTGCCTATGTTGGTGGAGAGTAGAGAAAGAATCAGTTGCATGGGGAATGTTGTTTTTGGGGGGGTTGTTTACCAGGACTGAGGAAACAGTTAATATAAAAATAAAAACTAAATGCAATTAAAAAACCCCCCAAAAGACATGGTATAAAAGGGGTCTGAGAAGGGTGCCTGTGTTGGTGGGTGGAGTCTGGGGAAATAATCAGTTGAACAGGGAATTTGTTTGGGGACGTTGTTGACTGGTATTGGGGGCACAGTTAATACAAAAATAAATAAAGAAAATAAGAAATTTGTACGTAATGTGATAGAGATAGAGACCCCTGACATAAGCTGTGACTGGGGTAGATTGTAGAGGATGATTTGTAAAATGTGTTAGAGACCCAAGCCCTGAGGAAACATTGAATTGTAGGACTTAAACTTTTTACTAACAACACAAGCTCTAAGGAAACATTGATTAGTTGTAGGAAGTTAGACTTGTGTTAGGCCTAAGGAAACATTACTTTGTAGGTCTCTGGGTTTTTTTTTTTTGTTGTTGTTAAAGAACAAGCCCTGAGAAAAAAAATGCCCTACTGGCTTAGTTCCAGCAACTCATGTTGTGTTGGCCAGTGGCCACTGGCCATTGTCAAATGCTCTGATGCTTTGAGTTGTTTAAACTGCAGGAACAAAAGGAATGGATGATGAATGTTCCACTTTTCACTACTAGCTCCAGCGATGCGTCTGAGGCAGTAGCAGCACCATAACTAGCCCCACCACTTGAGGTTTATGTGGAGAAAAGAAGAAGTTGGCCAATAATGCTTCTCCACCTGCCCCTCCTCCAAAATCATGGGTGTGTTGTTACTAGAATAGACATTTTTCCCTTGACAGCAGGAACTGCATCTCTCATCAGCAACTGCAATGTGCACAGTGTGTGTGGTAAATGAGGGAAGGACTGGGAATAATGGGTACATCTGCACTCACATCAAACACCTGGCACAGCTCTATCAAAACACCATGACACCATGACACTTAGGGTGCCCAATGTGAATCCCACCACCAGAAACCAAGTACTGCTGCTGTCAATATGCCCCTTGTCCACACCCCACTAAAGACATATGACAACTTGCAGACAGTTTAATAGTAATGATGAACCCTCTCTGCCACCAGCTTAGCATATTCTGTGGGATGGAATCTTCTCAGATACTGCTTTATGCCCTGCTTGCGATTCTCCACCACCACATTGCCATGTGTGGTCAGTGCACCACACAGAGTGCAATGGGTGGACACATGCCACATCCTGACATCTGCAGAATGGTTATCACTTGGGGAGGGAGGTAACGATGAACAAGATGGATTGGCAGAAGCTGTAGTTACCCTAGAGCAAGAAGTTGATGGCGAGCCAGGTGTTCCACTCGTCATCGAACTTTCAGCCTCTGGCTGCGTCTCTCTATTCTTACTCCTCTTTAATCTGTGTCTCGCCTCTTGTTACCTTTAGGGAGAGTCAGGCTACACAGCAACACCTGTGCCCAATTTCTGTGCTGGGTGTTTGGTTTTAACACGTTTCACATAAATGTCATGGTCTCTGTGTTTCTCTGTGTGTTATCAGGGAGGTGTGTTCCCTCCTTTCCCCTTTTCACTGACTTGTCACAGATTGTACACAGTGCCGTTGTTGATGACTGCACTGTGTCTGCCCCAACAGAAAAATAGTCCCACACCCATGACTTCAGAGTTGAGTGGAAAGGTGAAGAAGAATGTCCTCTTTCTTCTTCTCCGCTTTACACTTCATTAGCATGGGCAGAAAATGATGTTGCTGCTGTTGCTGCAACTGCCTCAGAATCAGCACTGCAACTAGGACCTGGAGTATTTCTGCTGCTTGCAAGTGGAACCTATCCTAGTCCCACATCACTTCTTGACCCCATTTCCACTGTGTCCATAGTGGTCTGTGGCACACTAGCCTGCTCTTCATCATCCTGCTGCCCTTGCAATTCAGCAGCAGGAATTAGAGCAGTTGCAAACTCTGCAAATTCCAAAAGCTCACTGCTGGTAGTGGTGGTGATACCAATCCCCATCCTTGTCTCCCATTCTCAGTTTTGGCTAAAAAGCTCATTAATGTCTCTTCTACCCCAGTTTATCTGCCATCATCGTCATCATCACCACCACCAGTCCCTCCATGCTGCTGCTGCTCTTTTACAGACATCTCCCCTTTTGGAAGAAGTGACGAGAAATGTGACAAAAGGTCCCCTAATGTCACAATTGTCATTTATTGATGACCAGAAGAAAGCAGACTTGCAGCACTAGCAGCAAATACAGGCAGCTGATCTGTGCTCCTGGTGGTGGTGGTGGTATTATTGCTGCTAGGCAACAATTCTGCCTACTTCAGGGTGATGTTCCACCTGAACAATGCAGTGGGGGGGAACGAGACTCCAAGGGTCAGGGGAATGATGTGGGCTCCCTTGACCGCTAGTCTGAACGCTATGCATTACTTGCCCTACCACTCCCCTAACACTAGTTCCACCAGCTGCTTCATCAGCACTGTTATTACTACCAACACCAACCACATCAATTCCAGTCCTGAGTCTTCCTCCACACAGTCACTAGTAATATGATGATCACCCCCTCCTTCACTCCTAACACTCTGTACAAACTGCTGCACCTTATTAGTAGTAGTACTAGTGGCAGGACTGCTTGGGGATGGCAAGTGTGACTTAAGGTCCCTTGCTGTCACACTTGGTACCATCTCCTCCTCCCTCCTCCTGAGAATAACAAGACACACTGGCAGCAGTTTCAGCATTTGCAGCAGGTTCAGCACTGGCAGCAGGCGCAGTACTGACAGCAAGGTCAGCACTGGCAGCAGGCACAGGCAGCTGACATGTCCTGCTCATACTACTACCCCCTTCTTCCTTCCATTGATAAATTTCCTCAAGATCCCTAGGGGTGATATAGAGGGACTGGCCAGCATTAGGTCTGGGGAGCCAGCACATCCAGACCCTTTCATTTTGATGGTAATGGTCACTTCCTTCTCCTCAGATTCACTGGAAGCAAAATGGTCCTTCCAGATTCTCCTTTTAATGTTAGTAAACCTGCTCATAGTGATAGCAGTCAAAATAAGCCTCTCCTGCCTCAATTTTGCTATAGATTTCACAGCACAACAGCTTAGCCCCTCTCTCTCATTCTGTAGCTGCTTGTATTGTGTTTCATTTCCTGGAAAGTGGCACATTTTTATAGAGAAAATGTGAAAAACATGTTAAGGAGCAAAACTTTCATTAAAAAAATTTCCAAGATTTTCCAATGAAAAAATGGACTTTTGTGCATAACTACAACGGGACCTTTCGCCCGCCCTTAGATGCTAATATAATTCTACCTCTATATAAAACCTTGGTGAGGCTCATCCAGAATAAGGAGTACAGTTTTGGGCACCAGTTATCAAAAAAGATATTAATGAACTGGAAAAGGTACATAGACGTGCAAAAAACCTGATAAAGAGATTGGAGTATCTGAGTTATAAACAGAGACTAGCCAAACTGGGCTTGTTTACATTAGAGAGGAGATGTCTAATGGGTGATATGATTACCATTTACAAATATATTCAAGTCAATGTAAAAAACTATCCAATTAATTATTTACGCAAACAGCTGTGCTAAAAACAAAAGACTAGAGGAAAAGTACATCCATTAAGACTAGAGGAAAGGTGCTTTCGACTAAAACAAAGGCAGGGATTCTTTACAGAAAAGGCGGTAAAGCTATGGAATTCTTTGCCTTGGGATGTATTGCTTGTAGATACTGTAACTTCTTTAAAAAAAAAAAAGCAATGGATACCTATCTAGAAATATTGAGAATTACGACAGATGGCTTCAATTCAGACAGGTTGTTGATCCAGGGAACTATTTGACTGCCATTTGGAGTCAGGAAGGATTTTTTACCCACTTGGGGCTTAATTGGAATGGCTTCAATGTTTGTTTGTATTTTTGTGCCTTCCTTTGGATCAACAGGGGTGATTTGGCATGGGCTGCACTTGTTGGGTGCATGCCTTTTGTCAGCCTCATCAACAATGTTACTATGTTACCCATTCTAGATATTGTAGGTCACCTCCCTTTCTTAAGCTATGAAGCTGATAGGATTCTGAGCATTCGCCCATCATGATCTTGGAAGGGTTGGCACTAAGAGAACATTAGGTGACAAAGGAAGGTAAGCCACAGTCGAAAGGTGGGTAAGGGAGGAAAGGAGTTGCAATCAGAGGGGTGGGTCTGGGAGGGAAGGATCATAATCAGAGGGAGGGCAAGCAAGTGAAGGATCTCTAGCCAAGTAGGGAGCCACAGTTGGAGGGCTGGTGAGGGAGAGAGGTGAGTCACAGTTAGAGGGTGGGTGAAGGAGTGAAGTAGCCACAGTCAGTGGTTGAGAGAGGGAACAGATCGTGTGGCTTTCATAGCTAGATAGATAGATAAATAGATAGATTACCTGGTTACCCTCAACAGATGGAAAACAAAAGTACTTCAAAAGCAGGCAAACACTACCAGGTCTCCTTAATCACCATGTGGTTTAATGATGTAGTGTCAATACCCCAATGCTTATTGAGGAAAATGTGAAAATATTAATTGTAATGTTGACACTGCTTCATTAAACCACATGGATATTAACAAAACATGTGAGTGTTTCATGCCCTTTAAAAATAAATAAATAAAAATAATTTACTGTTGAGTGTACCATACAAACAATATAGTATTCTTTAAGGAAAAAATAAACTTTCCTTTAATATCACAACCATAACTTTCACCAATGGCAAACTACATTCATCTCTATACAGAAAACCCACACAGGTGCACTTATCTTCTGAAGTCCAGCTTCACCAATCTCATACTAAACGAGGCTTCATTCATAGCCAAGCTATGAGATACCACCTCGTGTGCTCTGATGCCAACAAACTATCACAGTGCCCGTGCCCCCTTGCAACATTCTGTCAGTCTGCACTCTGCTTCTCTCCTATTGGCTGTGCTGTGCTTGTCCCACCCAGTGTGGCCTTTATATGCTGGGTTCTGGCACCTCTCCGGTGCCCTTTCGTGGTGTTCCTGTACCAGTGCTTGTTCCTGCTCTCAGTATTCCCAGTGTATCGACCCGGCCTGCCTGACTACTCTGCATCTCGTCTCCTGCCTGTGAACCGACCCGGACCCCCTGACCATTCTTGTTCTCCTGCTTCTGTGCACTGGCCCATTTTGGCTGACGTTCCTGCTTCATGTACCAACCCGGCTTGATCGACGTTCCTGCTTCGTGTACCGACCCGGCTTGATAGACGTTCCTGCTCTGTGTACCGACCCAGCTTGGCTGATGTTCCTGCTCCGTGTATCGACCCGGCTTGGCTGACGTTCCTGCTCTGGCTGCCTCTGTGTCGCCTTGGAGACATTCTGATTGGTCAGGTCTTCGTGACACTCCCGGTTGGTTGCGACCTCAGGGCGAGTTGCTCGGTTGCTGAGTCAGTTCCCGTTACGGCTGTGCTCAGTTGCGTTGTCTCCGTTACTGCTCCTGCAGAGTGCAAGTGGCCTAGTCTCCGTTACTGCTACGGCAGTTTGCAAGTGGCCTTGTCTCCGTTACTGCTCCTGCAGAGTGCAAGTGGCCTAGCCTCCATTACTGCTCCGGCAGTGTGCAAGTGGTCTTGTCTCCGTTACTGCTCCTGCAGAATGCAAGTGGCCTAGTCTCCGTTACTGCTACAGCAGTGTGCAAGAGGCCTTGTCTCCGTTACTGCTCCTGCAGAGTGCAAGTGGCCTAGTCTCCGTTACTGCTACGGCAGTGTGCAAGTGGCCTTGTCTCCGTTACTGCTCCTGCAGAGTGCAAGTGGCCTACTCTCCGTTACTGAGACGGCAGTGTGCAAGTGGCCTAGTCTCCTTTACTGCTACGACAGTGTTCTATGTTGCCTAGTCTCTGATACTGCTCTGACAGTTTACGTTGGTCTGCTAACCTGCTACTGGGCGTTACTCATTGTTTAGCTCTCTATCCTACAGACCTCTCTTCACATGGGACTGTTTACACCTGCTGAAGGCCATTAACCCATGCTGTACAGATACCCTGGGAATCCTCTGTGTTCTGCCTGCCCTGTGTCAGTATATTCTGTTATGGACTCTATGGTTATACTGGACCTGTGTAGGCATATGTATATGTAACCTGTCTTGTGTCTGTATAATTCTGGTAAATACTACATGACCTGTGAGGGTTATTGTACTACTGTTCTTTCAATAAAACTGTGTTTTATCCTAAACCACTGTATGTGTGTCGAACAAACCGTTACACAACCGCAATAATCCTATATAATAATTAGCTAAAAGTATGTTTATATGCTCAGTAGAGACAGCTGCATACGCTGCAGTCATGAGCAGTAGAGCCTGCCCACGCTGCGGCTGAGTGGGGCGCTCCGAATTCAGGCCGTAGTCCTGTCCAGGAAGGTGCGCAGAGAGGACTATGGTCTGAATTCAGAGCGCCCCTTTCTGTTATCAGCCGTGGAGTGTTCGGGCAGTCAGTACTGCACATAACTGCAGCGCAGCCAACAGAATCTGGCCACCAGCCGAGGTTGTTGGGTGGCAATGTGGCCCGTGTACATGGGCTTTTCAACTAGTCATCTAATAAAACATTGTCTGAATCATTCAAACAGAAAGGCTACAAAACAGGCACAAGCACAAAGAAAATAACATCTGCATTGAGAACACCGCATGAAAACCTGTTACAATACAAAGAGAAGGAAGTCTCTACACATATACCACTAGTGACTACATACAACACAGCACTAGAAGAAATACATATGCCCCCAACCTCCTATTCTTGCATTGATGCAATGTCATGTTCTGTCCTATTTCTGGTCTTTTGTGGGATTCCTTGTTTTGCCTGATTCATGTTCTTAGCACTGGTTTTTACTCTGTCCTGAGTCTTTATCAAGCACCAGTTTCTCAGTGCTGGCACGCGATCTAAGTGTTCTAGTGCAAGTTGTTGTTGTTCCCAGTCCTGTTCCTAAGTTCTCTTGCCTTGTTTGCTGACTACTCTACTGTTTACCATCCTTGTACCTTGCTTGCAGTGTTTGATTCTCCTTTATAGACCCAGGCTTGTCTGTTGTATACATCCTTGCCTGCCTGTTTCTGATCCTGTGGTTGTATCCTCTGTTCAACTCATTCAACCTATCTGTGTTCATCTCTCACCAGAGCAGGTTGAGTTAGACTATTTCGACCTTCCGTCAGTCCTGATGCTGTATGAACGTTCTATTCATAGTAACATAGTAAATTAGGTTGAATAAAGACACAAGTCCATCAAGTTCAACCTTTGCCTCATACCCCCAGTGACTGAGAATTGTAAAGCTTTCCTGTTACAAAATAAGTTAGTCTTTCTCAGACCTTCCTGATTTGCCTAATAATAAACAGTATAGCTCTTTATGTTCCTTTTTGAAAGAAATTAATCTAATCTTCTCTTAAAAGTATCCATTGTATCTGCCATAACCACCTCCTTGGGCAAGGAATTCCACAATTTAACAGACCTTACCGTAAAAAAACCCTTCCTCTGCTGAAGTCTAAAACTCCTTTCCTTTAATCTCAAGGGGTGTCCCCTGGTCACCTGATCAGGCCTTGGAATGAATAGCTCACCGCAGAGATCTTTGTATTGACCTCTCATATACTTGTACAATGCGATAAGGTCTCCTCTTAGTTGTCTTTCCTCTAGAGTAAATAAACCAAGTTTGTCTAGTCGTTCCTCATACGTCAAGTCCTCTATTCCCTTAATTAATTTTGTTGATCTTCGCTATACCCTCTCTAGTTCTAGTATATCCTTTTTCTGAACTGGTACCCAAAACTACACTGCATACTCAAGGTGAGTTCTTACCAATGATTTGTATAATGGCAAAATAATGTTATCCACTCTTGCGTCAATATCTCTTTTTATGCAAGGATTTTTTATTTGCCTTTGCTACTGCTGTTTGACATTGGTCACTGTTTCCAAGTTTGCAGTTGACAAGAATACCCAGGTTTTTCTCTAGCAGTGAGTCTCCTATAATGATTCCATTAAATTCATAAGTAGCCTTGGCATTATTTCCTCCCAAATGCATGACTTTACACTTCCCCACATTCAACTTCATATTCCTTTTGGTTGTCTAATCTGCCATTTTATGTAAATCCCTCTGTAAAGAGCAAATATCCTGTTCTGAATTAATTACCCTGCATAATTTAGTGTCATCTGCAAATATTGATATATCTATTCCCAGGTCATGTATAACCATGTGAAAAGCAGTGGACCTAATACTGAACCCTGAGGTACTCCACTCTCCACTTTAACTGTATAGGAGAATTTTCCATTTACAACCACACACTGTTCCCTATCCTTCAACCAGTTTTGTATCCAATTGCAAAGGTTATCTCCTAGCCCCAATTTCCTTATTTTATACCCCAGCCTTCTGTGTGTCACTGTATCAAATGCCTTTGCAAAGTTTAGAGATACTACATCAACTGCCTTGCCATTATCAAGGTTGCTGCTTACTTCCTCATAGAAGCTGAAAAGATTAGTTTGGCATGATGTATTCTTCATAGAACCATGTTGATTCCTGCTAATTATCTTATTTTTTGTGTTGTAATCCTGAATGTAGTGTCTTATTATCCCTTCTACCAGTTTTCCTGCTACAGAGGTCAAACTCCCAGGTCTATAATTCCCAGGTCCTGTTTTAGTTCCCTTCTTAAATAGAGGCACTACAATCTTGTAACATTGAGCGTGCTGTGAAAGAATCTTTAAAGAGTAAAAAGAAGGGTCTTGCTAACACCGTACTGAGTTCATGAAGAACCCTTGAATGTATACCATCAGGACCAGGTGCTTTGTCAGTCTTAATTTTGTTCAGTCTTCCTATGACCTTTTCTTGTGCTAATCTAATATCTGACAATTGTATTGTTTTATTTGTTACTTGATGAGGCTCTTCTACAATTCCTTGCTCCCTTGTATATACTGATGCAAAGAAAGTGTTTAAAACATCAGTATTTTCCTTATCCTCACTAATCATCTCACCCATCTCATTTTTTAAAAGTCCAATGCACTCCCTCTTAAGTTTTTTGCTACTTTGAAAAACTTTTTTGGATTAGTCTTGCTTTCCCTTGCAATTTCGAGTTTCATTATCTATTTTTGCAACCCTAATTGCCTTTTTGCAATATTTGTTGCACTCCCTGTATTTTAAGAAAGATTGTTCAGTTCCTTCAGACTTAAATAGTTTGAATGCTTTTTTTCCTTGCCATTTCCTTCTTTACATGTGCAGTTAACCACATTGGCTGTGACTTACTTCTTTTACATTTGTTCCCCATTGGTATATATATATTAATTCAACCATAAATCGGAATCCAGCCCAAACAGTTGAAGTTCAATTCAGTTGACAGCAGGTTGAATCTCTGAGTCAGAGTTTGATCTATTCTCATGCTTATGGTTTCAGTTTCAATCTAATTCAGTCTGCTAACAACTAGGGTCCTTTACAATTGTTTTAGGTCTATTGAAGCCCACTTTTTGTCGTAAGGAGGTGTGACCGAGAGGCAGACCACTATATAAAGGGAACCAAAATCATCCTTGGGACTGTCCTTGGCAACACTGCCATGTTCCTCCCACCAGAGAATTATCACTATATATTGTCACATAATGAGGAACACTTACCTTTTTCATATCTCACAGTTCCTCATCACTCTGATTATATATCGGTTACACTAAGTAATACTGAGGATGACATACAATACCTATTGACTTAAATGGGGGTTGTAACATTGTGACTGCTTGAGAGGGCTCAAACACATTGAGAACCAGTACATTAGAAACCCGTATGGTGCAGTTTTGTACCCCAGAATTACTCCACCTCATCTTACTATATACCTATTATTACCTCAGCAGCAATCCTACTGAGCAATAGATTGCTTTCTGGCTCCTAATTTGAAAAGTGTCCCATTGGCCAGGGAAGTCCCAGTTCTCCATGTAACGCAGAAAGGCTTGGAACTAATCCTTAGTTTTGATTCATCAAGTGGTATCATCGTTACAGCATCCCCCTGACTAAGTCACCAAGGATAAGACCTGGATTCCATAGCAGGTTGTCATTTTTAAACTGGTTTTATATGTGAGATAAGACCAGTGTTAACTTATCACTTGCAATGGAATTCAGGCCTACAAATGCCTAACATACCAGATTATTTTGCTTATACAGGTGTAGCTGAGTTACAATACCAGTTTTGATGTTTTTTGTAGCATGTATCTCATTATTAGGTTAAAATAATAATGTTGTGTCAGTTGTGTTGCTAAAATCTCTACTGGAGATTAGTAAATAATCACATCTTGCTACAGATACTAAAAAAATGATATTGTAAAACAACCTTTAGACACTAGGTCAGGAGTGTAACTACTGGAGTTGTAGAGGGTGTAGTTGTGGTGGGAACCAGCATGTAAAAATGAATGTTGGTTCTGCACTATTCTGACAATAAGACCTATTTTCTGTCTTAGTTGGTGTCCACTGACTTCATGCTCAGAAACTGGTAGCCAGTACTAAAAGAATACTGCTGATGCACCGCTTCTCTTTTCTTCATCAACCAATGCATTTGGCACTTCTCTGGCACTAAAAGGGATAACTGTCACTGTGCAGGTCATGAATCATGATGCAGCGATTCCCTGGAGCTGCTTGCTAAATTCTTTTCCTCTCTGTCTTTCCTTGTGACACAAAGACACAAAGAACTTCTGATATTGTTCAGTGGTGAACAATATCATCTTAGGTATGTGTTGGTGAGTGATTCAATTTTGTTCCAGGACTTTAAATAAGTTCTGTGTCGGTGCATTATTCAAGCTTGCTCCAGACCATGTGTGGTGGCACAGCCTCAGATTTCATCTTAGAGACCAGTAAGTTCTAGTTAAAGGGATAGTAATATCTTTAAACCAATGCAGCTCCGATTGACCCTCCTATAAAGAGGATCGTGTAATGCTCTATTTTAATATGTTCCATGTTCTAGTTCAATAGGAGTTAACTGGTAAAGGATCCCCCTCCCGTCCATTTTACAGCCTGATAGAAGCCTCCCCTTAGATGTGGAATCCGGTCATGGGACCGGACAACTCGCACAGAGGGACAATCTTCATTCACTAAGTATAAGGGAAATCCTGCCCCCCTTGACGAAGGAGGGCAGGATTTTCTTCATGCTTAGTGAAGATCATGCCTCTGTGCGTGTTGTCTGGCTGGATGAAAGAGTAAGCACAACGCAGGGGAAATGTAGGGGAATCCTTTACTAGAGAATGTCTATTGAACTAGAACATGAACCACATAAAAAAAGCATTACATGATCCTCTGTATAGGAGGATCAATTGGAGCTACATTGGTTTAAAGGTATTACTAACCCTTTAACCCTGTACTAGGGGGTTCAACAGTTAAGACAGCTGTTTAAGCCCTAGGATACTATATACATTACCAATACATGGTTTCAGAATAATCCAGTTAATCCTATATAATAATTCGCTAGGATGTTTGTCAGAAGCTGTCATTCACTGTTAGAGACTGCCCGAACGCACAGAATGCTGAGAGGTGTAGGAATGCTGGGAGCACAGAATGCTGGGAGTTCTGTGCTGGGAGCATTCTGTGCTTTCGGGCAGTCTCTACAGTTCCTGACTGTGTCTGCGGCAGGACGCAGAACAGGACTGGTCTCTTAACCCTTTGAGTGCCAGAGGGGTACGCCAAGCATGCAAAGCAAAGGGTTAACATTATCCAGACCTTGGCCCCTGTACACGGGCTTTTACACTAGTATATGATAATGAAATGTCAGCTAGTATGCTTTTATTATTTTTTTTTCTTTTTTGAGTGTATGAAATTACCATATCTGGGATTGCATGCATTTCCTTTACTAATTTCCAATTGTATAAAGCATCTTCGAAACAAGTAGCAGTTTCTTTACCATTCATATATATGTGACCAAATATGGTGTCTTGTGCTAAAATGCATTCTTCTTTAGCTGTTCTGAGTTTGGAGCACAGACTATTCCTGTTTATAAGTTAACATACCATTCTTAGTAACAACAGCATAAGTGCAGAAGGATATTTGAGGTGATTGAAGAGGCTTTATGAGAGTTATATATTATTGTACAACTATTTTATATCTCATTTTCAGTTTACGTTATCTGTGTCATTTAGTTATTTCACATACCAGGAAACACATAGTATATTGCTTGGAGTCCTACATGCACAGTTTAGTCTGGTGAATTTACGCCCTTTGACTTACACTGAATGATGGCATATTTACTCAATACTTCAGCTATCTGAAAGAAACCAGAATTCGAGCTGAATATTTCATCTCTTAAACAAGATGGTTTCCAGATTTCAAACAGATAGCATTTCTAAATGTCCACATATGACACGTGCATGTTACCAAGATGTATGCTAATTAATGGGACACACATTAAGAAACAGGGCTAGCTTCAATTTGAAAGAAGCTGCTGACAAATACTGCCTATGATTCTATTCTAAACCAGGAGCTGGAATAGATTTTCTAGCCCTGCTGATGCCTAATGATAATTTACTAACCTATTAACCCTTTGAGTGCCAGAGTGGCACTCAATAGATTAAAGGTTTTATTCAGAAAAAAAGAGAAGCAGTTCTGGAGCAAACCATCTGTGTCACAGGGAAGAAATAAAAATTCCCCAAATACATATTGGTTTAAATGAGACTTTTAACCCCATGAATGCTAGAGAGATCTCAAACACATTGCAGCACAATGGGGGAGATGCACTAAGGCATGATAAACAGGTTCTCCAGTGATATCAGTTCTCCAATTCCTATTTTATTCTCTGGAACCAATGCACTAAGATTTCTCCAAACTTTGGATATCTAAGTGCATAGGCTCCATAGAATAACCTAAGAACTTGAGAAGTGATATCTCTGGAGAAGTCATCTCCACTTTATATCCTCTTTATCATACTTTAGAGCATAACCCCAAATGTGCTAGAGACCTTTCTAACATTCAAGGAGTTAAAATCCCCATTTAAAGCAATAAATAGTTTTATTTGTCACATATGGTAAAACTGGTTTGTTCTAGAATAGCCCTTCGTTTCTTTTGTGAATAAGACCCTTAAAGGGATAGTAATATTTAAAGGGATAGTAATACTTTGTTTTAACTTTATTTTATTTTGTAGGCATTAAAAAAACATGAAGAATGATATAAGTCTTATCTCTCAAACCTTTATGGTTTATGAGATATTCACAAGCAAAGTTTCCCCCTCCCGCCCCTTTTACCTAGTGTAAGCCATCTCTTCTCAGTTGTGGAATGCAGTCCATAGACCAGACAGATAACAGAAGGGGACACTCTTATTCCTATGAAAACAATGAAATCCCTGCCCCCCTTGACAAGCTTTTCAGGTTTTTCCCTTATCTTAATTGAAGATTGTCCCTCTCTGCAGTCTACCTGGGCACCTCCCTTCTGCTCTAGCTGAACAGTGTGACATCAGTAAAAGGGGCGGGAGGGGGATACTTTGCCATTGAATTACTCCTAAACTACAACTCTGGCAGAATTGAAATAACACTCTCCAAAGTCCAAATACTATGATGATTAATTAGAGCTGCTTTTATTATTAAACATTACTATCCCTTTAAGTATTACTAATCCCTATAGCAAAGTACTACTTAAAAAAAACGTATTACCCCTAGTGTCATCTCTCAAACCTTTATGGTTTGAGAGATGAACGCTTCTAAAGTTGCCCTCTCCCTCCCCCTTCCCCGTAGTCAGCATTCTAGCTGACTCAGGGAAAACCGGTCAGAGATCATCAAGCGGCTCTTTTGGATGTGTTGTCTGTGGTAAAAGGTAATATACTGGGTAATAGTACCTATTACATGGGCAAATATCACCTCTCACAAACACGTCAAAGTCCAAAATACTGCAAATTTACTATGCTCCCTCAGGAACACAGTAAAGTTGTAGTAAGCAAGGTCTTTACAGAGGCTTTTGTGGCCACCAGCAGACCATACAAATAAACTGTTGGAGCTTCAGTAAATGACCAACCAACATGGCACCAGCCAATAATACGATGCAATGCAGAAGAGAGATGAGTGAAGATACACGTGGCAGAATGATAACGGGGGGCTGCTGCAGTTCTGATACTCATGTGAAAGAGGCCTAATGATGCAGGTAAAATCTTGATTTTATCATAACTTTTTATGTAAGCCACACTTTACACTTGTGTAAGTACGCTTCAGCTGAAAATGTAACATGTATGTTGGCATAAATATTGCCTGTGCATTCAGATTGTATAACTTTGCAGTGACACTAATAGCAGTGTATTTCAGACTGCTCCAAAGCAGTTTCCTTTAAAAGATCAGATTCATCTAAAGAAGTTTAACATTAGATTTCAATGGAGTAATTTGAAATACACTGCTAGACATTAAAAAAGACTCATTTATGTAGTTAAAATCCCCATTTAAATGAATGGCAATTTTTGTTTGACCATAATGTGCAGTTGGTTCAGTCCAGCACTGCACCACCTTGCTTTTATACATAAGGCCCTTAGTGTCTTTAATTTTACTTCTTCGTAGAACGACACCATCACCTAAAAATGACTTTGCAGGCTTTTAAACCCATCACCTGGACCTGATGGCATATACCCAACACATAATATTATTTGATGAGAAATGATGTTAGTAAGAGCCAGCATGGCTTTATGAAGGATAGATCATGTCTGACTCATTTACTTGCATTCTATTAAAGGGATAGTATTACTTCAAAATTACTATCCTCCATATTGTAGCCCTTAATAAACTGAGTTAAATGACACCAGCGGCATCTCTCAAACCTTTATGATTTAAGAGATAGCCGCTTTCAAAGTTTCCTCTCCCCTGCTGTCAGCGTTCTGCTCCCAGCAGGAGAATCCGGTCCCGGGACAGGCGGAGGCTCTTAAACAGAGCCGATATCTTGTTATGGAAGGAAAAATGATTCATTGAAACAGTCTTCTACGTGTGCTTTGTTACCAAGCAAACGTAGAAGACTGTTTCAATTAATCATTTTTCCTTCCATAACGAGATATCGGCTCTGCTGAAGAGCCTCCTCTTGATTCAGAGACCGGATTCCCCTGATGGCAGCAGAACGCTGACAGCAGGGGAGAGGAAACTTTGAAAGCGGCTATCTCTTACACCATAAAGGTTAGAGAGATGCCGCTGGTGTCATTTAACTCCGTTTATTAAGGGCTACAATATAAGGGATAGTAATTTTGAAGTAATACTATTCCTTTAAACAGTATGTGGTAACCTGAACGAGGATATATCTGCTGATATATACACTTGGATTTTGCTAAAACCTTTGATATCGTGCATAACAACAAATTATTGCATAAACTGAAGGGAATCAGCTTGGGAAACAATATTTGTGCATGGATAGAAAACTGGTTAAAGGGATTGTAATACTTCGTTTTAACTTTATTTTATTTTGTAGGCATTAAAAAAACATGAAGAATGATATGTCTTATCTCTCAAACCTTTATGGTTTAAGAGATATTCACAAACAAAGTATCCCCCCCTTGTTCAACCAGATCAGAAGGGAGGTGCCCAGGTAAACTGCAGAGAGGGACAATCTTCAATTAAGATAAGGGAAAAAGCTGAAAAACTTGTCAAGGGGGGAAGGGCTTTCATTGTTTTCATAGGAATAAGAGTGTCCCCTTCTGTTATCTGTCCAGTCTATGGACTGCATTCCACATCTGAGAAGAGATTGCTTACACTAGGAAAAAGGGGCGGGAGGGGGAAACTTTGCTTGTGAATATCTCATAAATCATAAAGGTTTGAGAGATAAGACATATCATTCTTCATGGTTTTTTAATGCCTACAAAATAAAATAAAGTTAAAACGAAGTATTACTATCCCTTTAAATGATCAAATGCAGAGTTCTATTTAAATAGAACCTTTTCATGCTTTTCTAAAGTTGCAAGTAGATTGTCTCATGTTTTAGTCCTGGGTCTTTTTTCCTTATTAAGATCTTAAAGTGGGTATTGAAAGTAGTGTCTACATCTTTTCTGATGACACTAAACTATGTAAATAAATACACAGATATCACGATGTTTTCTTCTCTACTGAAAGTTCTGGACAAACTGAATTAGTGGAAATGTGACAGGTAAAGTGTAATATCGATAAATGTAAGGCTATGCATTTGGGCTGCAGAAACATGCATGCTACCTAGCTTGGAAACATGTGGAATCATTGTTAAAGAGAGATTTGGGAGTAATGGTATGGAGGCAATGTTTTAGGCTGTGGCATAAGAATCTCGCCCTTCTGATTTGGGAGAGATTCTGATTTGGCGATTTTCAAGCCAACTAACTGGTTATTGCACCTTCATATTGTATGCTCTTATGCGTGCGGCATTTTAAATGTGAACCCACAGGCACAATGCTTGTAGGACTTTCCGCTCAAACCTGGCTTCAGCCTAAACCAGAACACCAATACTTTTGTGTTAAAAAAAACATGAGGGGAGATGACCACGCCACAATTTTGCTCAATCTATCCACAGAGGCCTGGAACTAGTAGGTCCAGTAAACACCCCTCACTTAGTGAAATGAACTGTAACCTAAATGGGACAGGCTTGTTTCCTGAGGACGTAGGCTTGGTGAATGGTGGCCTTAAAGGAATAGTAATGTTTCAGAATAAAAGCAGCTCTAATTAATCATCATAGTATTTGGACTTTGGAAAGTGTTATTTCAGTTCTGTCAGAGTTGTAGTTCAAGAGTAATTCAATGACAAAGTATCCCCCTCCCGCCCCTTTTACTGATGTAACACTGTTCAGCCAGATGAGAAGGGAGGTGCCCAGGTAGACTGCAGAGAGGGACAATCTTCAATTAAGATAAGGGAAAAACCTGAAAAACTTGTCAAGGTGGGCAGGGCTTTCATTGTTCTCATAGGAAGAAGATTGTCCCCTTCTTTTATCTGTCTGGTCTATGGACTGGATTCCACATCTAAGAAGAGATGGCTTACACTAGGTAAAAGGGGCGGTAGGGGAAACTTTGCTTGAGAATATCTCTCAAACCATAAAGGTTTGAGAGAAAAGACTTATATCGTTCTTCATGTTTTTTTAATGCCTACAAAATAAAATAAAGATAAAATGAAGTATTACTATCTCTTTAAGGAGGGTGGAACACATTGATGAAACACACTGCTTATATACACTTCCAGACACTCTTATCAAGATTAGAATGTAAACTAGGGCTTGGGACAGTGTTGTAGACTTGTGCACGGGCAAAATTTTCGGTAAAATTCGAATTCGGACTAATTTTTTTTTTCTAATTCGGATGATCCTAATTTCGGACTGGGCCTATTCGATTCGAACGAAATTCTGATCCATTCCGAATTATTCGGCCGAATTTAATATGGGTTAAATTATAGCAGTGCACCTCCGTGCACGCTGCTATCATTCTTTGCAGACAGGGTGTGCATTTAGAAAAAGATCCATCCCAAAAACGGACATTGTCGTACATTGCCAGTCTGTGCATGTCACCTCTACTCCAGCATGGGATGCCAGTCACAATGCAAACGTCGAACATCGAGAACCCATGCCTGTCATTCAATTTAGCATGTTCGAACATCGAAACCCCATGCCTGTCCTTCAATATAACATACGCTCGAACATCGAAAACCCATGCCTGTCATTCAATTTAGCATATGCTCGAACATCGAAAACCCATGCCTGTCACATCCTACTCAACATAAGTGGTCGACTCGAACATGGACAAACTACATGTCACATTCTATGTTAGTACATGGATAAAGATTAAGGTTTCATTTTCTGGTACCAGTCTCCTACCCTAGTGTCCTTCTTTAGTACCCAAATTCCTCTCTCTCGTTTTCCTATCCTGATTTCCCCTCATATCAGATAAGTCTATGTGTATATACATTGTAGTGTTTCATACTACATCAAGAATAAACATAAATGATTGTAATGTGATAGATGTAATGTGTGAAAAAGAAAAATTGAGACATTCTGTTGTGAATGAACTGCAACACAGGAGAGAAATAAAAAAAAAATGCTTGACATCTATACAGCATTGTCTTAGTATAGCAATATCACCGTTTTCAGTGAGTATGCACTACAGGGCTCTACGGTAATTGCTGGGCATTTCCCAACGTCATAATCAGGGGATGATGGGAGTTGTATTCTAACTACTGTTAGGAAACACATAAGTGATGCACATTCATCTCCCACCTAGAAATTATTTACACACGAGGCAACTCCACCAAGTAATACCTAGCCCCTTTCCAAGTGAAAGGACTTCCGGAAAGGCTTCAGATCTCTTAGTGACTCACCTGTTATTGCCAGTCAGCGGGACCCGGAGAGTAGGAGGGGGTGATGCTATGGCTGCAGATTAAGTCTGGCACGGTGCTCTTAGTTGGCCACTTGTCACAATGTTGAAGTTCAGCCCGGCCAGCACCTTCCGGGTGGAGACACCTCACAGCAATCCTGTTCAGGACACATCATGCACTGTCGTGCACTCATACTAGGGATCCCAAATGTTTAGACTCATTTCGTACAGGGGGCACCCTCCTGTATTTGTAAAACCTCTCTAGCAAATCTGGGACTCAAGTCTTGACTTTAGGTGGGCGATAAACAATACAAAATAGGCATAATGTTTGACTATCACATAATTCACGTCACTGAGGCAGCCAACAGGCATCGCCACTGAGTGAGCATAGGGCTGCCCGGCTGCTGACCGGACACCCTGCAACACAGAACTGGCGGAAGCGCACAAAATAAACATGCTATGGGACGTCAAATTGCTGCCCCTGTCAAAATGCCGCCTGGGACCATGGACCCACTGGGACCCATGTAAGGGCCGGCCCTGTATTCGAACAAATACCTAATATTTTTTTATATTTTGCACAGGAACAAATATTACTCGCTCTTGCAGTGGCAATAACTGGAACTAATACTGGCTGCCTACCTATGCCTAGCCTAATGCTACCTGCCTGCCTACACAACAACTGGACACTCTCTAATCTCTTCTTCTCTCTCTGAGCTCCAAGAACGCAATGAGGAAATGCAGGCAGTCTGTCTGTGTGACTGTGTCATTAGTCCAACCCCCATCATGAAACGAAGAAGGCTATTCGAATACAGACAAAAGAGGGAAGTAGTGCATGAAACGGAGAATGGAATTGGACTAGAGACATGGAGGGAAAATTATGGAGGGAAAGTAATTGAGCGCACACAGGAAGTACAAAAAAGTCCTGGTCAAAAGTAGTCAAAACTTTTGGAAATGTGTCGATTGCCGAAACTTCCAAAAGTTTCGATGAATTTCGGCCCTGGGCTGTTCGGAGTCGGATCATTTTTTCCGAATGACCCTTGAGTTTCGGATTGGCCGAATGTCTCCGAATTACCCCATTTGCGACGAAATCCAAATGTCTCCGAATGAATTCGCACAAGTCTACAGTGTTGCTACGCTTGACCAATCAGGGAATGGCCTACATTTAAGTGCTGTGTTTAACCTTTATTTTCTCTGCACTGTGGCTCCCAACATAGTGATCAATATTTCAAATACTATAGTCCTAAATCACTCCATTTGGTGACACTCCCATAACCCTTACATTGCAGGCATCTAGCCACCTGACGCTTAAGCTGAGAAATGCAAAAAATGGGGGAGTCCTATACTGTCTGCATTTTGGTTCAAACCAACAAGCAGGCCAGATATAGGAACCTGCTTAATGGAGTATTACACAGCAACATGTAAGTTAAGAAAATAAAAAAGAAAGCTAACTAAGATAATATTTTGCACTGATGCACCTCATTTAAGGTCAGTTATAAAACTAAGCATGTGTCGTGAGTGTAAAGACGAGTAGGGAGAGAGTCTCCATCCATGAGGTAAAGTACCTTCTGGCTAGGAGGGCAGGGAAAATGCCTTAAAATGTTCTCTTGTGATGGAGACTCTCTCCCTACTCCTCTTTACACCCACAACACATGCTTAGCTTTACAACTGACCTTAAAGGAGGTGCATCAGTGCAAAAGATTATCTTAGTTAGCTTTCTTTTTGATTTTCCACATTGGATAAAAGAGAAAAAGGAATTGGAAATTTGCACAGTAGCCAAGCTAGGATTGTTCAAGAAAATATTTTTGATATAATTACCATTTACAAATATATTCAAGTTAATACAAGGCATTTTCTGGGCCACTCAAAGAGCCGAGTAAAAATCAAGGGGGCATATTTAAGGATAGACAGGTATTTTATACTCTAAGGGTAGTAAAGATGTGGAACTCTTTACCTCAGGTGGCAGTTTGACAAAAAAACACTGTATAGTTGGCTTAAATGTTTTTTTCCTTCCTTTGGATCAACAAAAAAAAAGATGGTGTGGCAAGGGTTGAACTTGATGGATGCATGTCTTTTTTCAGCTGCATCAATCATGTTACTGTTAATATATTCATTATTTTTATTTTAGAAAATAGTTTTGGGGTTATTTATATTTACTGATTATACTAATCAAGCCACACCTTGTTAGCTCTCCATTACCTCCACAACTCAATGATACTGTTCAATAATGCATTGCCAACCTTCTCTACAGCCGAAAGGGTTATAGATGAGTTAGGTAATGTAGTACGAAGACAGGAAGTACCTGCACCACATGTCATATTTCACATAACTAATACCCCTAAATAACGCTACAAAATAGTTTTATAAAAAGGAAATAGCTACTACAAAATATAAGTGTATTACTTAAGTTGTTTTTCAGTGATAGAGCCCCTTTAACCCTTTGAGTACTGGAGGGGTACACAACACATTGCAAAGCAATGCATTGCATACCCCTCTGGCACTCAAAGGGTTAAAAACAAGGGTAGGTTAAATATGTGCCCCTGCAGTGTGAGTGTTCCATTATGGACAATGAAAGACTTTCAGTTATTCCTAGAGGACTTAGATTTGGCTTCTTTTTTAAAACACAACATATGTGCTGTGTTAGATAAACATGTATAGAGAGAATTATGTGTACACTACATATCCGGCTCAGATATTTAGCAATTTTTGAGAATTGCCTCCTCTCCATTTTATAAAAATCTTGTGACTGAAAGTTGTGCTCAGACATCACTCCAATGTATAGAAAGTATGTAAATATAATGCAGGAAGGAAACTATTTACATGTTTTGCACAGATGTAAATCTTCATAAGATATTTACAATAATATTCTCACACAAAAGTCCCTCTTTTTAGTGCACTCAATAGTTCAAGAAAAATAAACAGAATTTGAAGGCAAAAAATGAATCCATTAACCCCCATTACCTATGTAGATAGATTGACCAGAACGCTGTATCTGATGCTTTTAATGTCTGTTGACCCCAAGAACAGATATAACTGGCAATGATTCATACCTGTGTGGTTCTTTGTTAAGCTCAAGGGTAAGAGGTGGAATGAACACCACCCCTACCTCCACCATGTGAGGGCTGGAAATTTGTGGGCCAGGAACAAATACAATCAAGTAGCTCATTTTCCAATTGTTCAACCCACTGTCCAAGCCCATCTCCTTTCGTAATTTTAAAATGGAAATTAATGTTGTGAAGTAAGAGATACTACATAGCTTACAGTTGAAATAGGGCTACACTACTGATACTACAGAGCTTACAGTTTAAGTTAAGCTACACTAGTGATAATGTAGAGCTTACAAGGGAAACTGGTAATGCTAATAGTGTAGCTCCATTCAGTTTGTAGATCTGTGGTATAATTTATGTAGCTCCATTTCAGTTGTAAGCTCTGTGGTATCACTAGTATAGCTCCATTTACAGCAACAAGGGGGAGAGGCAGTGACCTCCCAGACCAGACATATGACTGGTCCAGGGGGCAGTTGCCCCCTAGGCCAGCCGTCCCATGCCCTCCACCATTAAAATAAGGTATTACAAGGTCATGAGACACTGTTGCCTATGAAGATATAGTCTGGAAGGTAATACAGTATGTTGCCATTTAACAACCTGAGCCTTAAGAATCTCAGTCCAGGTGATCACAAGAGCAGGACTGAAGAATGTATCAGGCCACATGTAGGGGGTCAGGTTATCCACATCTCCCAAAATTTGAAATGGCCAAAGAAGGACACTTTAAGGGGTTGTGGTTGGGGGCGTGGTTTGTTATTTTTAGGTTATTTCATGATCTATTAACACCTGAAGTTTAAGCAAACATTAGTGTGAGTTGTATTTCTGTGCAGCAAGGTTATACACTTATATACATATCACACACTCTGATCCCTTACTAAAGAGGGACACCAGTGTACAAAAGAGGGACAGAGGGATATGGGTTGTTTTAATTTAACCTAGTGGTTCTCAACCAGGGTACTGTGGCACTTTGGTGTGCCATGCTCAAGGTGCCCCACTTTTTCTAAGAAGATTTAAAAAAAGGTATAGATGAATTTATAAAGTATATTTATGGAAACTGTCATGCACAACATGCTCCTTGTTGTCATTCTGACTATGAGACATAAGAGTAACTATACATTTACATACTGTTCCTTTCATTAAGACCTTGAGAAATTACATGTAAAATGTGACGGGTGCTCTGATAATTCCAGATTGAATGTTAGGGGTGCCTTGAGCTAAAAACGATTGAGAACCACTGATCAAACCTATCTCCTGCCATACCACATCTATGCATGCCTTGTGATTTCTTTATTATGTAAGTAATTTGATTCCAATGGACTTTATGCAGAAAGAGAAATTAGCAATTTTGGAGCAAATCAGAAGTGCCATTCAAATTATTAAAACTCTGTTTTAAATTAACAGGAGCCTGCAACATGTTAATTGTTCCCCTGTAATGCCATTGTTTTGCTCCAGAATTACTGCAGTTTTTAGAACACTAGTCTCATAATGTATTTTAGTAACAAGCGGATTTTTAATGATTGAATTCAGCTGAATAGTGCCATCTTGTGGTTTTACTTCAGTAAGTAGCAGCAACAATAAGATATTTATTTCTTCATAACTTTTGAACTACACAAAAGTAAGGACTTACATATAGTGCAATCTCTTAATTTTAAAACAAAGAAGACTCGGAGAGACTTTTAAACAGACATTACTATCCCTTTAAATACATTTGCAGACACAAATAAAATCTTTCCTTCACTTTGGTGTGATTTTATTGAAAACAGAAGGATGAAAACCATTTTCAGATTTGCAATTTACGATTTCAAACTAATTGCAATTCCATATACAACAGACCATCTTAAAGTGGAACTACCACCCATCTTAAATTTTGTGGCAAATAATTACCCATCTGGCGACTAGCTGCTCAGTAGTGCTAGTCGGCAGAATAATTACCTGGTTAATGAAAATTATACCCTGCTCCGGGGCTGATAGGTAGTAAAGAGCGCAGACATCTTCGTCTCCTAGCAACCCCTCCTAGAGATGGCTGGGACTGACAGTGCAGGCGCGCAGATGTCACTTTGGAAAGATGTCTGCTGACTAGCACTACTGAGCAGCTAGTCGCCAAATGGGTGATTATTTGCCACAGAGTTTAAGATGGGTGGTAGTTCCGCTTTAAAGGGATAGCAAAGTCCGTTTATAAGTTGCTGGTATATTGTAGATTTCGATAAAATTAAATATTTTATTTTTATTTTATGGTTTGAGAGATATTTGCAGCTAAAGTTCCCCCCTCCTTCCCATTTCCCAAATGTCAGCTGTAAAGCTGACAGAAAGAGAACTGTGTCGGCCAACTCAACACGGCTCTTCAGCAGAGCCGAAATAGCGATATGTAAAAAGAACTACTTCATTGCAACAGTCTACAAAGTGTGCTTTGTAGACCATTCCAACTAAGTATTTATTTTTAAATATCACTATTTCAACTCTGCTGAAGAGCTGCCGGCTGGTCCCAGGACCGGGATCTCCTGCTGTCAGTAGAGCACTGACTTCAGTGCAAGGGGAGGGAGGGGGGAACTTTAGCTGCGAATATCTCTCAAACCATAAAGGTTTGAGAGATGGGACTTGCTCAAAATATTTAATTTTTTAAAATCTACAATATAGCAGCAATGTCTAAGAGGGCATTACTAACCCTTTACAGGAGATCTAACACCTCTTAATAATAACCCTACACACACACACACATACACAAACACACACACACACACTTACCTTACTATAGTAATCCTAATAGCTTTTATGGGTTTTGTCCATGCGCCTATGTTAAAGTATCAGACATTTCTCACCAGTGCCCTAGGCCCCTCACAGTATCTTATATCTGGTCCATGGGTGTACTGACGGAGAAGCGGCGCATATGCCCACCCATACCCTCACACTTGCCCACTCCACATAAACATAACAGCTGGGCGGGCTGGACTGAGGGTCATATTTTGGCTCCACCGCCATAAAACCTTTCCGTGCACTACAATGATCAGGTGTTCAAGTGCTTATTGAATGAGCCCGTATCAGCCAGTACACCAGCACAGTGCAATCAATAAGAAGAAGTTTATAGAACTCAGATATATAATGTGCAATAGGGAAGTTTAATTTACATCTTCCATGTAACAAAATGAATGATTCACTCCACAAGGAGCTTTATTGAGCTTTATTGAAACACCTCCACCATATTTCAAAAATCTATACATAATATGCAAAGAGGTGTGGGCTACAGCCCCCGGAAGTGACCCGTTTCCACATCCTAGTTGAACTCCTATAATGCCACGTGACAACAATTACAAATACTCTCAAGTAACCATGCATTGGTAAGTAATGTGTAATCATTTAAACACTTGAATTTGTTATTGTTGTCACTGGGAAATATAGGCATTCCTCCTGAAATGGAATCAGATCATTTCTGCTATTATAGCCCACTCCTCTTTGTGCATCATGTATATACTGGGCAAAATGCTGGAGGTGTTTCACTACAAGGCTTCATAAAGCTTCATGAGGAGCAAAACCTATGTGTGTTCTTCAAGCAACAGTCAGTTATATTTATATACTTCATTTACTAGCATTTTACCTTTGTTGTTGTCTACTGCTAGTCATTTCAATTTACACTCTGACAAAGACAAATTGCCCATACAAGACATTCAGGACTATTGAAGTCAATTTTCTTGTAAGGAGGAGGTAAAATTTAGAGGCAGACTACAGCATAGATCATTATTTACATGTTTATCTGTATAGTGTATACAGGACAGCTACTCAGGAATGTCAATCTATTAAACAAATTAAGACACAATTATTTCTAAGATACGTCCTAATTATATATTGAACCTCAGTTTCTAGACCAATCAGCTACTGTGTCCATCCAAGACCTTTATTTTTCTAATTAAAATTCCTCTTATGAAATGCAGTAAAGTTGCTATAGCTTATTTATTTTGCAACAAAAGAATTGTACACTCAAGAATATGTTTTTTATCACTTTCCCTTTAAGTTTATGGAGAAGTGCAACAGATAGAGAAGACAGTTATAGGAAGGAGGGAACAGAGGTTCACATGGAAAGCCCAGGCCTGAGATGTTACTCTCTCGTTGCAGAATCTGTCTATGTGGCGCCCTTTATGGGAGTGATGGAATGAGTCAGGGAAATGTTGGATAACCAGGCTGACAGCAGTGACCAAGTTTTACTCTCTTTCCATTCCCCTCTTGTTCCCTGCTCTGGAGTGCCCTGCCAGCCAATGACAAGGTGGAACTACCACCAGAGCATTATCTACTCAGGAAATGCAAGGATGGGATTGTCTACAGACCAGAGCATGATACAGATACCAGACAATCATAGGATGGCCTACCTTCCAATTAAAATGAAACTAGATCTTTAATTCCTGGTGACCAGTTCCATCTATTGTCCTGCACAAATGAACAGTTTACTAATGTAATCATGGGCCTGCCCATTCATATGCTTCTTGAATTATCTACCTTCATAACATCATGCGGTGGTTCCAGAGCAGTCAAGGGTATAAGTACAGAGTGAACTGGACCCTGAAAGAAGGAGTTGTGCTGTTATTATTCAGCTGCATATTTACAATAGCAGACTAGACCACAAGAATTTTCTGGACATGCCTGTGATGGACAGTGGAGTGTAAGCAAAGGATCGCTTTAAGTGGAAGAAGCAGATTGGCCATAATTATTGTGCCTTACACACACACACACAGACCATCCATTCTTCCCACTGCAACACCTATATACGTTCCTGCCCCACACTTTAAACTTCCATTCTCCCCCCAAACACACACCATTCTCACATCATCCATATATCTTGACATCCTCTACTCCCTACTTAAAGGCACACCCTAAAAAGACAGTATAGGCAACATTTGTGTCATCCTTAGGGATGGGCAAAAGGTACAATTTTGTTCCTGCAAGAATTTTTGCAGAAAACCCACAATTTGCCACTTTTTAAGTAGAAATTCCTGTGTATAGAAAACTCATAACATTTCATCCTTTTTGTTAATCCCAATAAATTTCCAAGTATGTGTGTTTCTATAGGTACCAGTGCAGAGAGACACGGCTGAGGATCAGTATGTATGTTTCTATGGCTACCCTGGGGCAAAGCTGGGAGTCAATATGTGAGGTTATTTGGCTGCCTACCAATGCAGTAGGGACAAGTCTTGGGGGGGGGGGGTCAGGTTCTATGACTACCAAAGGGAATGCCTGGGGAGTCAGTATGTTTGATTATATGGCTACCAGTGCAGTGGGACAAAAATGGAGGGTCTGTATGTATGGTTCTATGCCTACCACTGAAGAAAGCTGGAGGGTCAGTATGTGTGGTTCTTTTGCTGCTGTTACGGTTTTTTAAGACACTCAGACCAATAAGTGAAAATAAAACACACTTTATTAAAGTGAATAATGACACTTACGCCCTCTAGAGGCGGTAGGTAATACACAGATAATGTAAACTGAGAGAATACAAGGAAAATAGTATTATGGACATAAATGCAAGTCAGTATGCCCTAGGATGATATTGGCCCCAAAGGGGTTAAAGTCCAAATTATACTCAGTCTCAGATGTGGAAGTTTGACACGCCCTTGATGTTAAATAGGCTGTGCTGTACAGACGAAGTTCATCAGGTGCAGAGGAACGAACTGCCTTGCCAAGGTGATAGATGATAAGCAGAATGGGTAACAACTTGGCCCCCACGGGCGTAGCTACAGGAACTGCTTAGTATGTGCAAGTGCGAATAGCCCCTTAGGGCAATATGGAAACCGGCCTGCAATGCAAGAGCTAATAGCCTCCTCAGGTGTAATCGAATGCAGTAATGCTAGAGCCAGAACCACTAGCCCCCTCGGGCGTAGTACCGAATAGCCAACACTGATGCCTTTCTGCCAACACTCTGAGTATACGATCTCATCGGTAACCAACACCGGAGAGCCTTAAGCGCCCAAACGGCCCAAGCTTTGTGAACACTCTGCAACGTTAGACTAGAGTTGCCGACGGAGAGCGGCCAACTCAGCAGCAGTATCACTTGTAACAAGGCTTGTACTGGAGATGTAGAGAGTGAATATGAGGCAGCACTGCAAGAGTTAAAATGCACGTTTAATCGAGGCTTCAGCGCTACTGCAAGTCTCTGTAACATTACTCGAGGCTTCAACGCTACGATCAGGCTCTGCAAGGAGAGGAAGGCCCACAGAATACACACAGCTCTGCACTAGAACGAGGCACAGCACTATCGAAGGAATCACCAGGCTAGGCAATGGCACACTCGTGGGCAGCAAGGACTGGAAAATGTCGCGACGGCGACAACTGGAACGCAGGTCACTGGAACAAGCTGAAAGTCGATCTTCGGAGCAGGAAGTCAGCCGGACCGGGTCATACACAGGCAGGAACGTCAGACTAGCCGGGTCAGGATCCAAGGGTGGTCCGCAGACGAGCCGAGTCATACACAGGCAGGAACGTCAGACTAGCCGGGTCAGGATCCAAGGGTGGTCCGCAGACGAGCCGAGTCATACACAGGCAGGAACACTGGAGAATGGTCAGGACAAACCGAATCGGTACACAGGAACTCAGAATACAGGAACACAGCAAAAGCACTACTGGCTCAGGAACACCACGAAAGGGCAACTGACCAGAGAGATAGCCAGGTATAAAAAGGTCATCAGGAGGCGGGTCAAACTCAGTCAGCAAATCAGTGACATCCACAACAGAGAGTGACAGGAATCACAGGCACTGTGATAGTACCCCCCTCTCAAAGACCCCCTCTCCTAGCCTGAGGTTTGGGTTTCAAAGGATATTTAGAGTGAAAGCTGCGTACTAATCTTGGAGCATGGAGATCCCCCTGATCAATCCAAGAGCGTTCCTCAGGGCCATAGCCCTTCCAATGAACCAAATATTGCAGCTTTCCTCTAAATCTCCTGGAGTCAATAATACTCTGGACTTCATATTCCTCTTGGCCCTGGACGTCCACCAGCCCAGGGTGCGTTCGCCCTGCTGAATCTCCATCAGCCTTTTGGCAGCAAAGGCAGACCTACCAGAAACCTCAAACACACGTCTGAACTTCGCCACAAATTCTCTAAAGTTCAGTGTGCAGGGTCTGGCACTCTCCCATATCGGATTTGCCCATGCCAAAGCTTTGCCCGTCAACAGAGATATCATAAAGCCGACCTTGCTACGGTCGTTAGGGAATGCCTGGGGTGCCAATTCCAAAAATATCTCAAACTGGTTAATGAAACCTCTGCATAAGGAGGGTTCGCCATCATATCTTAGGGGTAACGGTACCGCTGCCGATAACCCTCTTGTGTTAGTACTGATGGGTACAGAGGGATTCTCCGGTGTCAAGACTGGGGGGACCACCGGATTCGGACCAGACTTGTCCAAATGTACTGTACGTTCAAGCAACGTTTGTAGAGCCAGTGCCAATTGGTCCAGGCCCTGCTCTTGGACATCCATTCTCCAGTGGATGTTCAGAGGATTACTTTCACCCTTACCGTCTGAGGTCATGGCCCTTTCGTACTGTTACGGTTTTTTAAGACACTCAGACCAATAAGTGAAAATAAAACACACTTTATTAAAGTGAATAATGACACTTACGCCCTCTAGAGGCGGTAGGTAATACACAGATAATGTAAACTGAGAGAATACAAGGAAAATAGTATTATGGACATAAATGCAAGTCAGTATGCCCTAGGATGATATTGGCCCCAAAGGGGTTAAAGTCCAAATTATACTCAGTCTCAGATGTGGAAGTTTGACACGCCCTTGATGTTAAATAGGCTGTGCTGTACAGACGAAGTTCATCAGGTGCAGAGGAACGAACTGCCTTGCCAAATGATAGATGATAAGCAGAATGGGTAACAACTTAGCCCCCGCGGGCGTAGCTACAGGAACTGCTTAGTATGTGCAAGTGCGAATAGCCCCTTAAGGCAATATGGAAACCGGCCTGCAATGCAAGAGCTAATAGCCTCCTCAGGTGTAATCGAATGCAGTAATGCTAGAGCCAGAACCACTAGCCCCCTCGGGCGTAGTACCGAATAGCCAACACTGATGCCTTTCTGCCAACACTCTGAGTATACGATCTCGTCGGTAACCAACACCGGACAGCCTTAAGCGCCCAAACGGCCCAAGCTTTGTGAACACTCTGCAACGTTAGACTAGAGTTGCCGACGGAGAGCGGCCAACTCAGCAGCAGTATCACTTGTAACAAGGCTTGTACTGGAGATGTAGAGAGTGAATATGAGGCAGCACTGCAAGACTTAAAATGCACGTTTACTCGAGGCTTCAGCGCTACTGCAAGGCTCTGTAACGTTACTCGAGGCTTCAACGCTACGATCAGGCTCTGCAAGGAGAGGAAGGCCCACAGAATACACACAGCTCTGCACTAGAACGAGGCACAGCACTATCGAAGGAATCACCAGGCTAGGCAATGGCACACTCATGGGCAGCAAGGACTGGAAAATGTCGCGACGGCGACAACTGGAACGCAGGTCACTGGAACAAGCTGAAAGTCGATCTTCGGAGCAGGAAGTCAGCCGGACCGGGTCATACACAGGCAGGAACGTCAGACTAGCCGGGTCAGGATCCAAGGGTGGTCCGCAGACGAGCCGAGTCATACACAGGCAGGAACGTCAGACTAGTCGGGTCAGGATCCAAGGGTGGTCCGCAGACGAGCTGAGTCATACACAGGCAGGAACACTGGAGAATGGTCAGGACAAACCGAATCGGTACACAGGAACTCAGAATACAGGAACACAGCAAAAGCACTACTGGCTCAGGAACACCACGAAA
Source organism: Rhinophrynus dorsalis (assembly GCA_037306005.1). Lineage (NCBI taxonomy): Eukaryota > Metazoa > Chordata > Amphibia > Anura > Rhinophrynidae > Rhinophrynus > Rhinophrynus dorsalis. The sequence goes on along the minus strand of CM074720.1, from coordinate 326,489,898 downwards.
GGGCAACTGACCAGAGAGATAGCCAGGTATAAAAAGGTCATCAGGAGGCGGGTCAAACTCAGTCAGCAAATCAGTGACATCCACAACAGAGAGTGACAGGAATCACAGGCACTGTGATAGCTGCCTACCAGTCTAGTTGGACAAGTCTGGGTGATCAGTATATGAGGTTCTAAGACTACCATGGAAAAGGCTAGAGGGTCAATATGTTTGTGATTCTATTGCTACTGTGAACCAAGGCTTGGAAGTCTGCAGGGATGGTACAAGGATTTTTGCCACCCTAGGCAAAACCTCATTTTGCCACCCCCTTGTGCCCTGCCTGTTTATACCCCGCCCACTTATACCCCGCCTCTTTTAATGATTGTTATATTGGCGCCACATTTTGCCAAAATCTTTTTGGAACAAACCACAACTGCACCATTGATAATACATATAATACAGATCTGACCTCTAGTTTTCAGCCTTTGTATCTTATTCAGATATCTAAGACCTCTCAAACATTCAGAAGTTAAAAATACTCATTTAAGTGTGATGCAGTTGATTTGCTCCAGACTTGTTCCTTAGCACATCAGGCTCAATGGGCTTTGAAATAAACAGGGCAACAAAGTACACCAGATTTATCAACAAAAACTATCATATAGGAGTCATTAATGTGCTTTTCTATGTCCCCTCTTCTGTTAGGAGTCCCTGCTTTAAATTTCATTTTAGTGCTAAAAGGCTTGACGGAGGTGCTTATTTTTAAGGACTCGGGAAACTCAGGAAGGGGGTATTTATTGCAAATCATCTAGACTGTAAAAATGCAGCAATCACAATCCCTCATCTGCGTTGCTTTATAGTAATATCCTCATATAATACAGGAAAGTACTGGATCATTTATTAACCCTTTGAGTGCCAGAGACAAGGTATCCAATGTATTGCAATGCACTGGATATCTCTCTGCCACTCACAGGATTAATACTGCCATGGATTTGTTGTTATGGATATTTTCTATGTTATGGATAGGAATCCTATCCACCCAGGACCCCCAGGGAAATGGAGTCATGGGCCCTCTTTACCCAGCCAAAGTTATGCCCCACTAACATTTATGTCCTGAACTCCAATTATTGCTATATCCCAATGTCTCAAGTCACTTCATTATGCTAGATTTCTAATTGGCATTAATGTTGTGAAGAGAGGCAAATTATACGGCATCATTTTAAAGCGGAACTACCACCCCACAAAATCTTTAGCTTAACTAAGTCCCCATCTGGCAACTAGCTGCTTAGTAGCACTAGTCGCCAGAATGATTACCTTATTTTATAGATTTATGCTCTCTTCTATGGCTGACAGTAGCACGGAGCACGGATATCTTGCCATTGTGACGAGCCAGGGTGGGTGAAGAAACAGGTTTGTGTGGAGTAACATACGATATTAAAAGTTGTCTCGTATCCGGAGAGCATAGAGTGGCTGACCTGTCCAGGTAACAGCGAAGAGCAGTCCCCACACACAGCTTGGGTTCCACTGGAAAAAAGGGGTAAGAGATGGAATGAGAATTAGACTTTGTCCGGCGAAAGATGTAAAAAACGACACCGTCAGGAGAAAAAACAATACCGTCAATATCGAAAGATCTGACGTCCGAGACCCGACAGAAAGAGAGCAGACAAAAGAGAAAAGTGACTTTAGCTCATAATTGGCGAAGAGAGAGGAGATCGTTCTCTGGCCAAGACCGCAGGAATTGAAGTACAACAGAGACGTCCCAGAGTGAAGAGTATCTAGGAACAGGGGGACAGGAAAGATGGATACCTCGTAACAATCGGCACACCTGAGGATCTTTGCCCACAGGAAGGCCATGAACTGGGACATGAGTGGCAGAAATAGCCGACCTGTAAACATTATTGGTTCCATAAGACTTCCCTTGATCAAATAAGTGGGAGAGGAAATTAATTATGCAATGAAGAGGGACCATAAAGGGATCAAAACTCCATCCCATGCACCAGCTTGTCCAGACACCCCAAAATGCTGAGTACCAGCGTCATGTGCCAGGAGCCCAGGAATCCCAGAAGAGGCGACAAGCTGTATGCGATAGGCCTCTGATGGCCCAGGATCCCCGGAAAGAGACCAAGCCACCAGATGTAAACGGTAGGAAAGCATCCCGATGTGAAAGACACAGAACCTCGGGAAACCAGGTTGACTCAGCCAGAGGGGGGGTTATCAATAAGATCGTCGACCTCTATATCCGGAGATGACGAAGTACCCTGGTGATCATAGCAAAAGGAGGTAATGCATATGCCCCCGTCTGGGGCCAGTCCTGGAGGAATGCGTCCACTGCTTTGGAGTTCAGATCCAGAAGCCAGCTGAAAAAATATTTTTTTGGCAAAACGGAAGATGGCAAAAGAGCCCGCTATCAATTCCAGAGAATTGATATGGAAGCAATCTTACAAACGAGACCAGACCCCTCCTGTAGATATGCCTGAGCAAGACGAGCCCCAACACCATAGGCTGGCATCAAAGTTGATTACCAAATCCAGAGTCAAACCAAAAATGGTACGACCGTTCCACGCCTGCATGTGGTGTAACCACCATATGAGCTCCGAGCGAACTTTGGAGGAAAGGGGAATCAGCTGGTCATATGAGGGGTCCTTCCGGAGGAATTGAGCTTTGAGATGCTGCATCGCTCGGTAATGAAGAGGACAGAATGCCCACAATATGAGCCAGAAAGAGTAAGGGAACTGCCGATAAGTGGAGCACTTTCCACAATTCCTTCCCGATGGACGCGATTATGGGAAGAGGTAAACGAAGACTACAAGACACAGAATTTACTTCAAAGCCGAGAAAGAGTACCGTCTGTGCTGGGAGAAGAGCCTACTTGTCTCTGTTGATCACAAAGCCGAGGCTCTACAGGGTATGGATAGCGAAGTTTGTCTGAACAAACAATAGATCTTTATTTGCATTGAAAAACAAAATGTCATCTAAGTAGACAAAACAACGAATACCCGATGATCGAAAATGGGCTAGCACCGGTTTTAAGAGTTTAATAAAACCCCGGGGGGCTGAGCTGAGTCAGAACGGGAGGCAAATGGATTGCCAAGGCTTGTTGGACCAGAGAAAACGGAGGAATCGACAACTCATTGGGTGAACGGAAACCGAGAGGTAAGCGTCCTTCAGGTCCAGACAAGCGAACCAATCGTTTCTCTGTAGGAGGTCTCTGAGAAGATGGATGCCCTACATCTTGAAATGTCTGTACCTGACGAAAGAATTGAGGGTCTTTAAGTTGATCACTGGTCTGAACTCTCCGGACTTTTTTGCAACAAGGAAAGTGTTGCTGAAGAAGCCACAGTCATCCGAAGACCTCTTGATTGCTCCCTTGTCTTGAAGAGTAATGAGTTCTTGAAAGATGAGCTGTCGCTGAGCGTCTGACAGGAAAAAAATAAATGTCTGAGCGCTCTGGATAGGTAGAGACACAAACTCGATCTTGAAACCTTGAACCGTCTGAAGGATCCACATATCTGAGGAGATTGTCATCCAGTTCTGAAAGAAAAAGGGTAGTCTGCCAGCAGAGGGTAGGGGGAAGAAGGGTTTACAACAATTTGACTCACCCGAGTGGAATCTGGAACGACCTCTGACACGGAATCCACAGACTCCCATAGAACCTCTTGGGTGTTGAAATTGAGGGTTGGGTGCAGAGGATGGGTAGAAAGCTTTAGAGGAATAAGATCTGGGACCTGATGGCCAGAAATGGCTGGTGACACAGCCCTGCTGTCTCCCAGCCCTACCAAATACAACCTTTTGAGAGGGTGGTCTGAAGACTTTTCTCAGGAATAATTGGGCCTTGTTCAACGATGAGAAAATGTTGACATGTTTTTGCAGTTGTTTGAGGAATGGTTCACCAAAAAGCATACTTTTGGCTGAGGGGCCTAATTCCTTGTCGCTGAGCTCTGCTAATTTGGGATCGATCCGGAGGAGAGCAACCTTCCAACATTCATTTGAGAGTGCCACATTAGCATTGCCCACTAGGCAAATACAACATTGTATCCATTCTCTCACTGAGTGAGCATCTAAAGCCTTGTTTGAAGAAAGGACTGTATCCGCCAGATCTAAAATCTGCGTCATAGGACCAGTGACATCCAGTAACTTGTCCTGAGCCAGTTTGAGGCCACGCTCTGAACCTTTGTGAGGATCTCTGCCAGACTTTGCCATAAAGGTTATCATGGTTAGGTCAAACTCTGGAGTGAGAGCGACCTTGTCTAGAATGATGGGCCGTGGACATTCGTTTCTCAAACAAGATCTAACCTCTTTCCCTAATGGGTGTCTTAGCCAAAAGTGTAAATATTGGGCAAGATGGGGAGGGGGGACCCATTCAGTAGAACGCGGGTGACGGATGCCGCGTGGGTCAAACATGGGGTTCCCGGAAGAATCTAATATTTTTGTATCCTCCTGAATATCAATTTGATTTTTGGAAAAAGGTTCCGAGACTAGGGGCTCACCCATAAAAGGCTTGTCTTTTTGAAAGGCAACATTCAGTACAACCTCCTCATCGGAGAAATCCAATAGATCCGCTTGCCACACATCCACCTCAGTCAAATCAGGAGGGAAATAAAGGTCCTCATCGTCTGAGGATAGTCTAGAAGCCCCACAAAGCTCAGAGGCAGAGGTCAATCTACCCTTTTTAGCAGGGTTTTTCCCTTTCTCTGGATTTGCTTTAGATTGCGAGCCTTTCCAGTGGCGTTTGGAAGTATGAGAATTATCTGGACGAGAGTAATCAGAATCTGGAGAGACTTCCGTAACTTGGGGAGCAGTAGCGGATGGCTGTGCTAAAGCTGACAAGAGGGGTAATGCCCCAGCTAGTGCTTTCTCTAATGATGCTGCCACTGCAGTGTTGATTTGAGTCAGAAGCTCTTCAGAGCCACAGGAGGATTTTTTAGAGTCTTCATCACTAGAAAGCTATTAAAAAATAACAAAGACTCCAATGGCACAGAGGAAGAGTATATAAAAATATATATATATGTGGCAATATGGACAAAGACAAAAGGTATAATGCTAAAGGGGGGCTCACCCTTAAAAGTGGACTCTATATGTACATATAGATATATAGAGGGGAACACCCTTTGCAAATAAAAGTGCATAAAAATAAAGAGGGGCTCGCCCTCTGGATAAATAGGTTGGATAGTTGGACTGGAGGAGATAAAGGAATATATATATATATATATATATATATATATATATATATATATATATTAAGAGGGGCTTACCCTCAGAATAAATGATATGTATAGAAATATGTAGAGGTGCTCACCGTCTTGTGGTAGAATAACAGGAGATAAGAAGAAGGGGCTCAACCTCGTGGCACAAGCAGAGCAGGCAAAGCAATGCGGCAGATAGAGATGGCCGTTAAGCAGTACTGAGGGGAATACGGAGCAGAGACAAAATGTCATCTGAAATCTCGAAAGAGGCGAGAGGATGCTAAATGCCGCTCTCCAATGAAGAAGAGAAGCGGGCAGACAGAATCCTGAAACAGAGATGGCGGACGAGAAAAAACCCCGAGGGGAAAGGGAGAAGGAGGTGGATTAGAATGAGGGGAGCATTACCCCAAGCAGAGACAAAAGAGATAGGAAGTAAAATGAAGGAGCAAGGCTCAGGAAAGACATGGAGCCAAGCTGAAAGGAATAGAAGGCAAATAGTAATGGAACAGTAAACGGTGGGGAAGGTCACCTAGAGAAAACAAGGGTTGAAAGGTATATAAATTCTTATTGAAACAATACGTTAGAGAGTACTTCAATACTGTTTATATATACAAAATTAAGCAATAATATAATATATAAGATACTCTGACCTGCAGTGGAGGTGAGCAGCAAGAAAGAGGAAGTGGAACAGTTCTGCAGAGCTATTTATGCCTTTGCTTTTTTTCTGATTGGTTGTTCTGTTTTGTGTTGCTGCTATGGAGGTGAAGTAAAGAAAGAAAAGCAATATGAGCCTCTTGTCATGTGTTAAAATTGAAATGGATCCATGCTAGTGATACCACAAAGCTTAAAATTCATCACAGAGCTTACAAATGAAATGGAGCAACACTAGTGATAACATAAAGCTTACAACTAAAATGCAACTATACTAATGATACCACATAGCTTACAACTGAAATGGAGCTATACAAGTTATCCCACATATCTTACAACTGAAATGCAGCTACACAAATGATAAACTGAGTTTACGACTGAAACAGGGATACACCATGATGCAAAGAAACTCAGACTGAAATGTGCTACACTACTGATACCACAAAGCTTTCAGCTGAAATTGAGCTACACTAGTGATACACAAAGCTTACAAATGAAATGAAGCTACACTAATAATACACCAGGCTTTCAACTGAAATGGAGCTAAATTAGGTATACCACAATGACCAGTCTTCAATTTCAGTGTTAGTTAACCCCTTAGATATTAGTGTCAGCTCCACTGTATTGAAGACGTAGCCAAGAAGGTCAAATATCAGGCTTGCTGCAAAAGATCACCCGCATAATACTATTCTGCACACAATTCTGTTATTTACAGTTTTAAGTAAATATATTTTTTATGAAAAACAACACATTGTAAGTATTGTTCTGCTTAGTAAAACAGGAATACTCTTACTGCTGGGAGATATGTCTTTCAAATGTGATTTAAACATTTTTGTAAGCACTTGTGCCATGAACTATGGCTCTACATAGTAAGTGATTGGAACAACACCACCGGATAACTACAACAGAAAATTTCACTTTAATCCTTTGAGTGCCATAGGTGCGTTCTGTACCCCTCTGGCACTCAAAGGGTTAATTAAAAAAAAGAACACATAACAATATGCAATATAAATATACTTGTTTTTTTGTTTTGCTGTGTGTTTTTTTTTTACTTCTCCTTCAATCCTCTGGAAACAAGACATTATTTGACTGTGACAAAATACTTGGGAAACTACAAATATGCTGCAATTAAAAATGTGCATATCAGCAAATAAGAAATAATCACAATAATATAAACACTGCTTACCACAGCGACAGCTACAGTCTTCCAGAATTTCCCAGGCATTGTACATGAGCACACTAAAAACTAAATTCCAAGGCTGGAAGGATTAGGAGGACTCCTAGCATTAAGTGGTGGAGTGAGCAATGATTTAGAAGCCTAAAGGACTCTAACTGCTGTGTGTGTATTTGTTTGAGAGTACTCTGACCTAGACTGAGAGTGGGATGTAATAGTGTCCCTGACCAAATTGTTCACATCAGGAACCACAGAAGCTCCATGCGATTGAAACACATAAACATCTCTTGTATCAGTTGTATCAGTGGGAGGAAAGGCCGCATAGTAGGCATTTTTTGGCTAGAAAATACATTCTTATTCTACGGCTATTTCACCATTCCATTCTAAAATGGAATGCAGAAATGGGAAAAGCATGATGTGTTTCAGCTTTTGTTTAACCCCTTGAATACTAGAGAGGTCCCCAATGCATTGAGAAGCAATCCATCGAGACCTCTGCAGCATTAAAGAGGCTAACCTCTTTGCTGCCAGTGGGCAAATTGAGATGCATTGCAGAGCCCTCCTGACCTCAAAGGGCTTACATATATTTGCAAAAGCATTCCCTGTTTGAAGCCAATTGAATGCCTTAAATGCCAAAGACATCAAACCTTCTCTCTGACTCTAATTGATTCAACCAATTCAATATAAATTTCCTTGCTATACAATGGTACATGGAAAAAACCTATAGGACCTGATTTATCAGACGGAAGTAAAGCAAATCTGGGACAAACCAACAGCCACATGGAGGAAATTAAAGTCATATTGATATAACCCTTTGAGTGCCAGAGGGGGATGCATACCTGCATTGAAACTCAAAGGAGTAAACAGGGCTTTTAACCCTTTAAATTCCAGAAAGGTCTCCACATCTCTGAGAAGAAATACTTTGGAGACCTCTCTAGCATTCAAGGGGTTAAAGGCCTCATTAAAATGAAGGAGGGTTTGGGGACATTTTATTTGTTATCTGTGGTGCATTTGGATTGCTCCAATATTGCTCTACATCAGCTTTATAAATAAGGTTAACAAATGAAATTCAGGTACAATTGTGGGACAGACCAACTTTTCATTGGGGGCAATAAGACTTCTTAAAATTAACTAGTGATTTAAATGGGGACTTTTAACCCCTTGAATGTTAGAGACATCTCCAGTGCATTGCTTCTTAACCCTTTGAGTGCCAGAGGCTTCTGGCACTCAAAGGGGTAATTTATTGTTGACATTGCTGGCATGCAAATGGTTAAACACCTAGTTGCAGTCCAATATTTTACTAGTTCAGAGATTTCTAACTCCAGTCCTCAGGACACACCGCCAACAGGCCATGTTCTAAGTATATTCCAAACCACAGCACAGGTTGACTGATTACAAAGACTGCGTCACTGACTACCTACCTGTGAGCATGCAGGGAAATTCTGAAAACTTGACTTGTTGGTGTATCCTGAAGAATGATGTGTTAAATGCTGTACTGTTATTAATTGCCACTTGTTCATTCTCTGGGAGTAACAACCTATCACGGTGCCCGTGATTTCAGTGAATGAGCGACATTGTTACTTCCGGGTTTACCCTGGCCTTATTCTTATTGGCTCTGTGTTGGTGACTCCTCCCAGGGTTTTTGTATACTCCCTCCTGTCATTCTACTGGTGCCCTTTCGTGGTGTACCCGTTACTAGCGTTTGTTATTACTTGTTCCTGTTTCCGTGTATGACCCAGCTCGCCTGACTACGTTTATATTCCTGACGCTCCTGTGATCCGATTCCGTTGCTGACTTTGGACTGGCTGACTAAGTCCGTGTGTACTGACCTGGCTTGGCTGAGTATCCGATTTCGTTACTGACTAAGGACTGGCTGACTAACTCCGTGTGGTCCGACCTGGCTTGGCTGAGTATCTGATTCTGTTACTGACTAAGACTGGCTGACTACTCTGTGTGTACCGACCTGGATGGGCTAGTGCCTGGTTATACTATCTGGACTGGCTGACTATTCCGTGTGTGCCGACCTGGCTGAGCATCTGGTTCCGTTGCCAACAGGACTGGCCAACTATCTCCGTGTGTACCAGTTAGGGCATCACTGGCTACTGATCAGTTACGTTACGCACACTGCTCACTCCCACTCACTATACCGCACTGCGCCTGTTAGGCCTACCTGCCCCAGTAGTCTCCTGGGGCTTGTGGGAGTCCGGTCACTCGCCAGTGCCTGTGTTGCCTCCGGTAACCCTAGTGTACTAGGGTCCAGTCTGAGCCAGACTTCTGCCCGTGTTGCCTCCGTTAACCCTAGTGTTCTAGGGTCAGAATACTGCCAGTGTCTGGTCTATGTTGCCTCCATTAACCCTAGCGTTCTAGGGTCAAGTCACTGCCAGAGTCCTGTCCGTGTTGCCTCCGTTAACCTTAGCGTTCTAGGGTCAAATCACTGCCAGAGTCCTGTCCATGTTGCCTCCGTTAACCCTAGCGTTCTAGGGTCAAATCACTGCCAGAGTCCTGTCCGTGTTGCCTCCGTTAACCCTAGTGTACTAGGGTTAGATCACTGTCAGTGTCCAGTCTGTGTTGCCTCCATTAACCCTAGCCCTCTAGGGTCAGTCCGCTGCCAAAGTCTTGCCTGTGTTGCCCCCGTTAACCCTAGAAGCTTAGGGTCAGGTATCTACCTGAACACTGTCTGTGCTGCTTCTGATATCCCTAATCTGCTAGGGGATTGCCCTGCAGTTACCCATCGCTTGTGCCACCTATTGGCGGTGTGGGGCTGTTGAGGATATTCTTGTTCCTGAACCTGTCCAGGGATCAAGCCTGCAAAGTCCTAGAGTACTAGATCTATATATATATATATATATATATATATATATATATATACATATATCTCTTATTATTGCTACTGTGATATTCCTCATCCTGACCCGAGTCAGATCTGGGAAGTACTTGGTACGGACCTCATCTGGACCTGAGTGGGGTGATTGTTCTTTATTTTCAATAAAGCTTTTTAACCTTACCTAACTGTCTGAGTGTTCTTACGAAACCATGACAGTACGAAAGGGCCAATGACCTCAGACAATTCAGGTGAAGGTAGCTCTCAGAATATCCATTGGAGAATGGATGCACATGAGCAATGTCTGGATCAATTGTCTCTGGCCATACAGACCATCCTGGAGCATACCGCTCACCTAGATAGACCTGTGCAGGCACCCCAGTTTTGGCACCAATGGCACAGATTATGACTCCCAGTATGCCTAATAGAGGGTTCTCTGCTACTGCTCCTCTTCCATTGAGATATGATGGGGATCCCACCATATGCCGGGGTTTCCTAAACCAGCTAGAAATTTTTTTGGAACTGTACCCCCAGGCATTTCCGAGCGAAAGAAGTAAGGTGGGATTCATGATTTCGCTGTTGACTGGTCGAGCGCTAGCCTGGGCAAACCCAATATGGGAGACAGGCAAACCTATTACGACAAACTTTAATGAATTCATAAGGGCCTTCCGTATTGTATTCGAGGTTCCTGGGTGCGCCAACTCTGCAGCAAAACGATTAATGAGAATCCATCAGGGTGCACGGGCGGTTGCAGATTATGCAATAGAATTTCATACAGAGGTTGGCTGGAACGATGAGGCCCTTGTGGCAGCTTTCACACAAGGCCTCGATGACAAAATAAAGGACGAAACTGCAGCTCGTGAGTTACCAGAAGGGCTGGACAGATTAATTGAATTCACTACACTAATTGATACCCGCATAAGGGAGAGGAGTCTCTATAAAGAACACAGGCAGAGGTCAACCACTGGTTTGTTGCCTAACTTTAATTGCCCACCCATACCTCCCTCTCCTCCCACGCCTCCGGGCACCACGAACAGTAGTAGCGAGCCTATGCAGTTAGGTTTCACTCGCCTATCCAAGGAGGAACGACTGTTCCGTTGCAGACAAGGCTTGTGCAGACACCCAATCTAGTGCGGACCTGGGGCTCTGGTCGACCAGCTCTGATTCTGACTGTAGGCGTGAGTCAGAGTTCACTCCATTCTGACTGCAGGCGTGAGTCAGATATCGCTCCCTACTGACTGCAGGCTTGAGTTGGTGAGCCCACGACGTTGGATCAAGATCCTGTGTTCCTGCTCCTGTTCCTGGTTCCTAGTCTCTAGCATTGTGGTTTAACCTCGCATCCTATTATTTCTGATAGCAGGGTTGCTGGCTTTAACCTTTTGCCTGTGCCTTTGTATGTATATATGTATATATTTTCTTTGTTCATATTGTCAATAAAATTGCATTAACTATACCGTACTGACTCCTGAACTTATCTGGGTATCCGTGACAATCATTGGGAGGTACAGTTTAGCTGACAAGGCTATACATGCAGAGCCTACTGTTTATTATGTGTGTGAAACTTTGCATACGATCACTGTGGAATTTGTGAAGTTCTACACCCAGCTTGTTCAAATAATCCACTAATAAGTTGTTCTGAGATGGTCATTGTGCTCCATTGATATGGTGTTTTAAATTAACATTTGCATTGCTGTCTGGGAAGGTTTCCTTCTGTTTCTTTGTCTGTGGATCTGGTATTTTTTGGGCTGGTTTTGTTTCAGGTTTGCATTGTCTGCTTGTGGTATCTAGGCGTGGATTTGATCTGATGGGATAGTCACACTTGGATTGAGTAATTGGCTGGTCCTTACTGTCCATAGTTCTATTAACCCCTGTTGCTGAGATGTGTGCAACATGATTTGGTCATTATAATCTTTATGGTATATCTGCTCTGATATATTTTCGTATATATTATCATTGTGTTGCTATATCCATATGTTATTTTAATTGCTTAAGATTATAATGTGGTAATGCAAATATTTACTGGTAAATGTATTTTATTATTCTGTGTGTCATCCAGAGGTATGCATAATTGAAAACAGCAGGCAAATCGTTAAATTCTATATTTGTCAGATCTGGGACCTTATGTCTTTCAGACAGAGTGTTAATTCTTGCAATATTGTGCATTGTGGTTATCAAAGGTTTGCCACTTGACCTGTGCCCTATTGAGCACAACGCACGGGACAAGTTCCCTGCCACTTAATTGCCTTAGTACATACCGGGTGGGGCAGGTGTTGTTACATTGCCACCTACTGTATTGTCTATAATTGTAAGGAACTGTTAGCCCTTGCTGTACTGCTGTCTTCAACTTTAATTGTAAGCTCTGTGGTATCAATAGTGAAACTACATTTCAATTTAAAATCTCTTTGATGTTACAATTGATACCACAGAGCTCACAGCTGAAATGGAGTTACACTGGTGTTGCAGTTGTAATTCCTGGTATCATTAGTATAGATCAGTTTCAGTTGTTGTATTACTAGTGTAAGACTTTTCAGTTGTAAGTTCTGTGGGATAACATCTGAAATGGAGCATCACAAGTGATAGTACAGAGATTAAAGGGATAGTAATACTTCGTTTTATCTTTATTTTATTTTGTAGGCATTAAAAAAACATTAAGTATGATATAAGTCTTTTCTCTCAGACCTTTATGGTTTGAGAGATATTCACAAGTAAAGTTTCCCATCCCGCCCCTTTTACCTAGTGTAAGCCATCTCTTCTCAGATGTGGAATCTGGTTGTAAGACAGACAGATAACAGAAGGGGACAATCTTCTTCCTTTGAGAACAATGAAGGCCCTGCCCCCCTTGACAAGTTTTTCAGGTTTTTCCCTTACCTTAATTGAAGATTGTCCCTCTCTGCAGTCTACCTGGACACCTCCCTTCTGATCTGGCTGAACAGTGTTACATCAGTACACATACCGGGTGGGGCAGGTGTTGTTACATTGCCACCTACTGTATTGTCTATAATTGAAAGGAACTGTTAACCCTTGCTGTACTGCTGTCTTCAAACATTGCTAGCTTATCCCTCTGGATACCTATATATAAAGTTTATCCATATAAGTGCTTGTTTGTTATCTGTGTAGTTATTATTTCTTTATGCCATATATATATTTTTTATATACCAATTCACCGATTATTTTTGTATTTTATATATAACATTTTATTTACCTTTAAATAAAATTGCATATATAGTTTCACAAATATGAGTAATTGATTATTTTTAATCAATTCTGTTTACTGTGAAAAAGTGTGTCATACTTAGATTGTATACAAGATCTCAAATTTATTTAATAATATTGTTTATTTATTTTATACGAGATATACAGTGCATGGTCTCCTGTTCCCTTTTGTATATTTTGACAATAAATCATTTTACTGCTGGCAATGTTACGGAGGCTACTCTCCTCACGTCCTCCTGCTGGTAGGACCAAAAATAATTGAGTTGGAAGGGGTGGAGTAAACTTATATACAAAATAATTTGGTCCTACCAGCTGGAAGCGGAAGATAAAGCCCCTTGTTAACCAGTGCCATGGAGTACACAGAATTTTGGATGTAATAGACCGACTTAAGGGTAATAAGGCACCAGGACCTGATGGGTTCAATTCAAAGAGGATCTTTTGGTAAACACATTTAATGAAATTACAGATGCGAGGTGTCTTCTGCAGGAACTTTTACAGGCAACAATCTCCCCTAAATTAAAGTCAGAAAAGGATAGTACAAATCCAGTTAATCATAGGCCCATTTAGCTTATAAACACGGACATTAAAATGTATTCAGCTGTTATTGCAGATCAGAGCATTGTTAGTTCATCAAGAGCAAATAGGTTTTGTACAGGGTCGGTCCTCTAGTAATAGCACTGGTAGTCTCATTAGTATTTTTGACTATGCTGAGAAAAGGAAGATTCCCCTCTGGGCTCTGTCATTAGATGCCAAAAAGGCTTTTGACAAAGTCAGCTGAGGATTCGAGCCAAACTTTGGATAAGTTTGGGTTTGTGAGACCCATTAAATCAGCAATAATGATGCTTTATTCAGACCCTGTTGTGAGAACAGTGGGACCTGGGATTATAGCAACTCTGTTTAAGATAAATAACGGTAGAAGGCAGGGTTGTCCATTGGCTCCACTCCTCTATATATTAACAATAGAACCTTTGGCTGCTAGTATAACAGAAAACAGACTTATTAGTGGTATTAAAATATATAAAATGGAATATATAATCAGTCTTTATGCGAATGATGTCATATTAATGTTGATGGATCCGTTAATTCATTAAATATTTTGGTACAAGAGATCGAGAAATATGGTAAGGTTTCAATTATAAGTTGAATATGAAGAAGTCACAAGCAATGGAGTTAAATACAGTTAAGAAGATTAGTGATACAATAACTTTTGATTGTTCTTTTGATTGGGCCCCTACTGGATTCATATATCTGGGTATATATTACTCCACTTGGACTTGATGCTAAAGAATTTTGATTTATTATTAAGGGAGACGAATGAGATATTGTTAACAGAATGGAAAAATATAGAAATTTCTTGGGTAGGTAGAGTTATTAAATCTTATATTCTACCAAAATTGTCCTATTTGTTTAGAATTGTTCCTAAGAATATATAACACCTTTGAAATTTAGACAAATCCAAAGGTTATTTATGCTATACTAGTTGAAGAGCCAGTTACATGGGCGTTACACGGGCCACAGTACCACCGCCAGCTGGTCGCAGGGCAGTCATGCGCAGTAGAGACTGCCCGCGCCGCGGCTGATACAAAGCTGGACTCTCCTTCGGAGCATCCACTCTGTATCAGCTGCGGCGCGGGCAGTCTCTACTGCGCATGACTGCAGCACGCGCAGCAGTCTCTACTGCGCATGACTGCATTGTTAAACACGTTTTAGCAAATTATTATATAGGATATTTGGGGCTCTAAGAAACTGTAATGGTTTGTTTGACACACAGACACAGTAGGTTTGGATAAAACATAGTTTTATTAAACAATTAAGATCACAATAACCCTCACAGGTCCTGTAATATACACTCGGTATAGTACAGCCACTAGACAGGTTATACAGAGGTAAGCCCACACAGGTCCAGTATAAGTAAAGAGTCCATAGAACATTATACTGACACAGGTCAGGCAGATCTTGAGTGAGTCCCAGTATATCGGTACAGCATAGGTTAATAGCAGACAGAGAACGTTGAAAGGCCCATGTGTGGTAAGGCCTTTTAAGGAGCTCAAACAGAGGTGAGAGCTGTAGTACGAGTAGCGCCCAAGAATATGTATACCAGACAATTGTGAACTGCCTTAGCAGTAACGGAGGCTGAGCAACTTGAGTACTGCCATAGCAGTAACAGAGACTAGGCAACGTGAATACTGCCGTAGCAGTAACGGAGACGGAGTGACTTAGACACTGCCGTAGCAGTAACGGAGACCAGGCAACTTGAGCACTGCCGTAGCAGTAACGGAGACTGAGCCACGTGAGCGCTGCTGTAGCAGTAGCGGAGACTAGGCAACTGGATACTGCCGTAGCATTAATGGAGACAGAGCAACTGAGGAGCTGCCGTGGCAGTAACAGAGACTGAGCAATAGGGGCACTGCCGTATCAGTAGCAGAGACTGAGCCACTTGAACACTGCAGTAGCAGTAACGGAGACTAGGCAACTGGACACTGCCATGGCAGTAACGGAGATTAGGCAACTTGACACTGCCGTGGCATTAACGGAGATATGAACAGCCAGAGCACTGCCGTAGCAGTAACGGAATCTGAGCAACTCGCCCTGAGAGGCACCCAACCTGGGATGGTTCGTAAGGCAGACCAATAGGAATGTCGCCGGGGCGACACGGAGGCAACCGAGACCAACTGCACAGCTGTCCACAGACAGCGAGAGTGAAGCACTACCCTTAACCGGAGACTGGTCAGGGCATGCAGAGGAGGCAGCAGCCCAACCGGGCGGAATCACACAGAACAGGAATGTAGAACAATCCAAGTCAGTACACGGAGCACGAACATCAGCCAATCCAAGTCGGTACACGGAGCAGGAACGTCAGCCAATCCAAGTCGGTACACGGAGCAGGAACATCAGCCAAGCCGGGTCGGTACACGGAGCAGGAACGTCAGCCAAGCCGGGTTAGTACACAGGAGATGAGAAGCAGAATGGTCAGGCAGTTCGGGTCGGTGCACAGGCAGGAAACGAGATGCAGAGTAGTCAGACAGGCCGGGTCGATACACTGGGAACACACAATAATCAGGAACAAGCGCGGGTACTGGAACACCACGAAAGGGCACCAGAGATGTGCCAGAACCCAGTATTTAAGGACAATACTGGGTGGGACAATCACAGTTCAGCCAATAGGTGTAAAGCAGGAGTGTAGACTGACAGAATGTCGACGAATAGCACGGGCACCGTGACAGAAACCTAGAGTTGCAAAAATACATATTATGAAGAGTGTTAAAAAGGGGGGTCTTGCGGTCCCAAATATTATAAAATATCATGAAGCAAGTAACTTGTTTCACGTACAAAAGTGGCAGGATGCTTCTTTAACCCCTTCGAGTCCGATGACTTACCCGGACCGTCATGCTGGTCCGGCACTTAAGGAGCAGTGACGGTCCTGGCACGTCATAGAGTTCAGGGCTCCTGGCGTGGCTGCCCCGTGGTCACAAAGTGCCGGTCGCACGTGCACGGTCCGGTCGTTAAGGGGTAAAAAAGGAACCTTGGTGTATGATTGAATCAGATATCCTGGGGATTAAAGATCTGTCTCGTTTACCGTGGTTTAACCATAGAGTTTATAATGATTTAATGGGAAATATAGATATTGTACATAAAAGGATCTTTTGAAGAGTTGGGCGAGATTTAAAAAAAGTTTATAACTTGGTGGAGAAAATATCTGTTTATAATCCAGTTGGAATTGTGGAGAAGAACGTAGAAAATTTCAATTTGAAAAATTGGTTAAAGACTGTCCCTCTTAGAATAGTGGATATGATGGATGCTAACAAAATGAAGACGTTCCCACAGTTACAACTGGAACTTCACCTTTCATCTAAGGAGATCTTTACTTACCTTCGAATTAAGGATTATTTAAAACATCATATACTTGATGAGAAGAATAATCCATTATTTAAATGAATAAGCTATTTGAGACTGCTTTAAAACAAAAAATTTTAGTAAATGTTATAAATTGGTTAGTTACGCAAAGAATGAATTTAAACCTAAAGTATGGATTATTGTGAAACAGATATTGGAAGAGAAATTTGAATCATCAATGGCATCTGGTTCTGAAGATTATGAATAGGATTAATCCCGAAATATCAAGTATGTGTTGGAGGGTTAAATTACAGGAGGGTAGCTGAAGATTGTCCTAGAGTTAAAATAATCTGGGAAAGAGTGTTTCATGAAATATCCATGATAATGGGAGAAAAAATTAGAGAATCATTGAACCTAGAATTGTATCATTTTGTTATTCAGAATTTTCCCTTCAATAAAAGATACCAAATATTGTTGGCAACCAAAATAACTATATCAAGAATGTGGTTTCACCAAGAAGCTCAGACTTTGTGGCAAATTTACAATCAGGTTTGCTATCAATAAGGTGTATCTGCTCAAGTAGGCTTTATGGATACAAATTTAGTAATTCAGAGAATCATTATAAGCCCTGGGCTTGAGACCAAGCACCCAGGAATCAGACCCTGAGAATCCTCAGGATTAGGCCTGGGGCATGGCTGTATGATGCATGCCATTAGGTAATGGACGAGCAATGCAGCCAATTGCCTATACTGGTCACCCCTAGCCACTGTACATCTGGTGCTGATGTCATTCAATATTTTATGTTGCTGTGTGTGTCACTGTTTTGTGTATATTGTATATGTCATTATATCTTAGGCTGTTGTTCCCAGTGTGGACAGAAATCCCTCTTCCCCCATTAGATACAGAGAACTGAACAAAAGTCTAGCTGAAGGGAATGTTTGCTCTCCAGGCACAAGACTAATCACATCACACATATAATAACAGTGGTGGATACACAACAGTGGAAAAGGAACTAGTGAAGTAACACCTATTCAAACATGGACTAGAGCCAGCTATTGTCATTACATTATCCCTCTGTACTGTGTTCTCCCATGGATCACTCTGAGCCCTGTCCTGCAAGTCCTTATTTGGGCATAGCTTCCTTGCTTTCTTTGTGTGCCCTTTCCCATTGGTTACTCTGTCCTGTGTTTGTTTTCAGATAACTGTAGCAAAACCCCATAAAATGACTGTGTTTATCCCAAATAAAATGTGTGTCTTGCTGAAAGTATTGACTGGTGTGGTTCATTGCCTGAATTGTCTAAAGAATCCCCTTTGACTCCCATTCCCTGAATTGTTACTACATCAGACAGGACACTTCTACCCATGTGGAGTGGAGTGAAGAGCAGAGGATCCCAGCAACGATGGACAGCAATCACTTTGGTCGCCTAGTTCCCATTACACTGGTGGAAGGAGTGGGATTCCTCTCTCTTTATGTGGGTCCAAACGACCACCTGGGACACCACAGAAGAAGACATGGCAGGTCTGAACCCCCAAGCCATTTTGTGCCCAACTGGATACTGTGAGAGAAGTTGTTAGCACTGCAGTGGTTGGTCCTGGGAGATGATACTCTACTTGAGTTGGAAGAGAGTCTGGCTCTTTTCATCGAGAAGGAGATTTGTTTACAAGATTGGTATGCAGCCCTTCACCAGACTGTAGATCGGGGGTACTACAGCTTGGCCCCCAATATTATCCCCCTGTAGACTATGGCTAAGGCGGTCCAGGTTTGGTGTGGGATGCCTTGTGCTTCAAACTGGACATTCACAGTAAGGAGGAGGCTTGCTTTTGGAGATCAGAGATTTCCTGATAGGTGATACTGGGCCTCAGTGACATCCCAGAACTGGAGGGGAAACTGTGTGATCTTGCTGAGCAGGAGTGGCACCTAGATAATGCCTAAAAGAGCCTTATGTGGAGGATCAAAAGGTGTGTAATGCATGAGAAGGACCATGGGTAGTCCACCCGTATATTTCACCTCCAGATTAGATGACACGGTGACCAACCCAACCTGGGATATGATCACAAGCCCCCATGATACCCCTGCCATGGTGAGTGGGACTGCATTCCTCACCAGCTACCCTGATGCCCCTGGCCTGGTGAGTGGGACAGAGGTCCTCACCAGCGGCCCTGATACCCCTGTGCTGGTGAGTGGGACCAAGGTCCTCACGAGTGGCCCTGATACCCCTACCCTGGTGAGTGGGACTATGGTCCAAACCAGCTCCCTTGAGGCCCCTGCCCTGGAGAGTGGGATTGCTATTGTCACTAGCTCCCCTGATGCCCCTACCCTGGTGAGGGCATTGCGATCCTCACCTGCTCCCCTGATACCCCAAGGTCCTTACCAGTGACCCTGATACCCCTGTCCTGGGGAGTGGGACCAAGGTCCTCACCAGAAGCCTTATACCCTTGCCCTGGCAAGTGGGACTGAGGTCCTCACCAGCGGCCCTTATAGATTGATGAGTGAGACTACTTTCCTCACCAGCCTGAAGCCCCTGCTCTGGTAAGTGGGATTGCGATCCTCACCAGCTCCCCTGATACCCCTGCCCTGGTGAGTGGGACCGAGGTCCTCACCAGCGGCCCTTATACCCCTGCCCTGGTGAGTGGGACTGCAGTCCTCACCAGCTCCCCTGATACCCCTACCCTGGTGAGTGGGACTACTGTCCATACCAGCTCCCTTGAGACCCCTGCCCTGGTGAGTGGGACCAAGGTCCTCACCAGCAGCCCTGATACCCCTACCCTGGTGAGTGGAACTGAACCAGCGGCCCTTATACCCCTGCCCTGGTGAGTGGGACTGAGGTCCTAACCAGCAGCCCTTATACCCCTATCTTGGTTAGTGGGACTACTGTCCTCACCAGCCTCAAGCCCCTGCTCTGGTGAGTGGGATTGTGATCCTCACCAGCTCCCCTGATACCCCTGCCCTGGTGAGTGGGACTGCAGTCTTCACCAGCTCTCCTGACACCCCTACCCTGGTTAGTGGGACTGCAGTCCTCACCAGCTCCCCTGATATCCCTACCCCGGTGAATGGGACTACGGTCCACACCAGCTCCTTTAAGACCCCTGCCCTGGTGAGTGGGACTATGTCCGCACCAACTCCTTTGAGACCCCTGCCCTGGTGAGTGGGACTGAAGTCCTCACCAGCAGCCCTGATAGCCCTACCCTGGTGAGTGGGACTGCGGTCCTTACCAGCTCCCCTGATACCCCTGTCTTGGTGAGTGGGACTGCAGTCCTCACCAGCTCCCTTGAGACTCCTGCCCTGGTGAGTGGGACCGAGGTCCTCACCAGCAGCCCTGATACCCCTACCCTGGTGAGTGGAACTGCATTCTTACCAGCGGCCCTTATACCCCTGCCCTGGTGAGTGGGACTGAGGTCCTCACCAGCAACGTTTATGCCCCTATCTTGGCAAGTGGGACTACTGTCCTCACAAGCCTCAAGCCCCTGCTCTGGTGACTGGGATTGTGATCCTCACCAGCTCCCCTGATACCCCTGCCCTGGTGAGTGGGACTGCAGTCTTCACCAGCTCTCCTGACACCCCTACCCTGGTTAGTGGGACTGCAGTCCTCACCAGCTCCCCTGATATCCCTGCCCAGGTAAATGGGACTACGGTCCACACCAGCTCCTTTGAGACCCCTGCCCTGGTGAATGGGACCGAGGTCCTCACCAGCAGCCCTGATAGCCCTACCCTAGTGAGTGGGACTGCGGTCGTTACCAGCTCCCCTGATACCCCTGCCTTGGTGAGTGGGACTGCAGTCCTCACCAGTTCACTAGTGAGTGGATTATAATCCTCATCAGCTTCCCGATAACCCTGCCCTGATGAGTGGGACTAAGGTCTTCACCGGTCCCTTTGTTGGCCATGACCCCACGAGTGAGACCGCAGTCTTCCCGATCCCCCATGTACAGACCTGTTTGATGTCTGACACCAGGGTATTCTTCGGCAGGAGGGGGAACACCTGTTTCTATTGTACTATATGTTGATTGTATCAATATTACTGACTGTCACAGTAAATGTGGCTAAATATCTCTTGGCCACTTCCAATAAAAGTCAGAGTTCATTTTTAAACAAAAAGTGCGTGATGTCCTTTTATTTCTGAATGGATTAAAGGGTCCTGTTTGACCCCATTCATGGATGCTGTGTTCCAGAGTCACTGGCCCAGCTACCCACTTATAGCCACCTTCATGAGGGAGAAACCTTGCACGATGGCCAAGGACAAAGCAGCGTCCAGGTTTCCATTACAAAGTCCTCTTGTTGTGTACATGTTCATGAAGGGAGGTCACTAAGTTGTATAATGTTGAAGGTTCCCTGAGGACTGAAAGGAGTGAGAGCATACCCACACACCCACGCACAAATCCTTATTAATTTATTATGACACATTCTCTCCTTTGGGGGGTTATAGAGGAAGGGGTCCCAGACCCCATCCTACAAGCATCTATGAGTTACTATGGGGTTTCCTTAGACATATCAATATGAGGCCCATGGACCCTATACTGATTTGATTTGTTTGCTTACTTTATTCTTTAGGTTTTATTTTTTTATGATTTAACATGGGGTGTATATGGTTGTACATATCCCATTTTATTTTGTTATTTAGTTTTTAAATTTAAAAAAGTGGGGTGAATGTTTTTGGTACCAAAGACTGATTGTAGCCCACCTTTCTGGAGCAAAATATATGTAGGCAACAGTAACAGGCACCCACTTCCGAAAAAAAAGTTATCCTTTTTTGTTCAGGCTGAATATTCTTGTCCCAACACCTTATCCTTGAGTTGCCCATTTATCTCCTTGATCAACCTCGTCCGAAAAGGTACAATGTTTGTGTACCAAATTTGAATTATCATTATGATAAGACTGTCTGAATGTTTATAAAAGCAATACTGTTCAATAAAATCAGTTCTGCAGCTCTGCTGTACCCTCCTTGGCTAGATTACGGGGGGGATTATAGTGTATAATATGCAGGTGCAAATTGTACCCAAGATTTTAGGGGAAAACAAAAGTGCCTATGTATAATACGCACCCTTGTTTTCCCCATCTACATTAATTTTTTTTTTTTTGTCATAGTCCCTCCCTCCACTGACCTCAATGCACGTGTCAGCTTTCACTCACCCCCTTTAGAGTCGTCTTATATATGTCTGCAGCGGGCAACATGCTTGCATTTGCCACCCACTTCCGCCATTACTCTGTGAGGACCTGTTAATTGAAGCTAATGGTAATGCCCTTTGAAGACCTGAAGGTCCTCGCAGGGCACTACTGTAAATCCAGTACGCAGAGATCAATATATTGGATCTAAAGTAGTGGCCTGCAAGGAAATTCAGGTCCTCAAAGAGTATTACCATTAACTTCAATAAACAGGTCACAGAAACATAGAATTTGATGGCAGATAAGAACCATTCGGCCCATCTAGTCTGCCCGTTTTCCTACTGTAAAAACCTCACACCTTGGTCTTTTCTTATGTTAAAGGATAGTAATACTTCATTTTAACTTTATTTTATTTTGTAGGCATTAAAAAAACATGAAGAATGATATAAGTCTTATCTCTCAAACCTTTATGGTTTATGAGATATTCACAAGCAAAGTTTCCCCCTCCCGCCCCTTTTACCTACTGTAAACAATCTCTTCTCAGATGTGGAATGCAGTCCATAGACTGGACAGATAACAGAAGGGGACACTCTTATTCCTATGAAAACAATGAAATCCCTGCCCCCCTTGACAAGCTTTTCAGGTTTTTCCCTTATCTTAATTGAAGATTGTCCCTCTCTGCAGTCTACCTGGGCAGCTCCCTTCTGCCCTGGCTGAAAAATCAGAAAAAGGGGCGGGAGGGGGACACTTTGCTTGTGAATATCTCTTAAACCATAAATGTTTGAGAGATAAGACTTATATCATTCTTCATGTTTTTTTAATGCCTACAAAATAAAATAAAGTTAAAACGAAGTATTACTATCCCTTTAAGGAAAGCTTTATGCCTATCCCATGCATGCTTAAATTCTGTCAGTGTATTAACTTCTACCACTTCTGCTGGTAGGCTATTCCACATATCTACTACCCTCTCAGTGAAGTAAAACTTTCTTACATTACGTCTAAACCTGTGTACCTCTAGTTTTAGACTATGGCCTCTTGTCCTAGCATTTTATTCCTTTGAAATGTACTTCTCTCCACGTTGCTGAATCCCTTCATGTATTTGAATGTTTCTATCATATTCCCCCCTCTCTCTCTTCTCTCCTCCAAGCTATTCATGTTTAGATCCTTTAGTCTATCCTGATATTTCTTTTCCTGTCACCATTTTAGTAGCCCTTCTCTGAATTTTCTCTAGAGTATCTATATCCTTCTGGAGATGGGGTCTCTAGTACTGCACACAATAATCTAGGTGAGGTCTAACTAGAGATCTGTAGAGATCTGACCACTTCCCTTTTTCTGCTACTAATGCCCCTAACTATAGAACCCAGCACCCTGCTTGCATTTAATTCAGTAGATATTTAAAAAAAATGAACTAATTGCGGCATTTCCGATCTTCCAAATCTTTATGGTTTGAGAGATATCAGTTTACAATGTTTCCCCTTCCCTCCCAGACCATCCTGCGGCTCTTCAGCAGACAGTTCAAATGAAGTATTGCTTTGTAACTAGCGAGATTTCGGCTCTGCGGAAAACTGGACCGGCATCTCCGTCTGTAAGTTACAAAGCTGACGTCAGCACAAGGAGGGAAGGGGGACCTTTGCAAACTGATATCTCTCAAACCATAAAGGTTTGGGAGATCGGAAACAGTGCAGTTAATTCAGTTTTTTAATATCTACCAAATTAAATTTCTTTAAATCCATGGAATACTATCACTTTAAGTCATTAGAAATAATTACTCCCCAATCCCTCTCCTCTGTTGTCTCTGACAGCACAGTACCCTTAACAGTATATTTTTCCTTTGGATTTTTATGTCCCAAGTGCATTATTTTATATTTATCCACATTAAACTGCAGTTGCCACACTCTTGCCCATTCTTTTAATTTACCTAAATCATTTGTCATTTGGCTTATTCCCCCAGGAATGTCTACCCTATTGCAGATCTTTTATCATCTGCAAAAAGGCATACCTTAACTTTAAGACCATTTGCAATATCACTAACAAAAATATTAAAAAGAATGGGCCCCAGTACAGATCCCTGTGATACCCCACTAGTAGCACTCCCTTAATCTGAATATTCTCCATTGACTACCACCCTCTGTCTCCTGTCACTCAGCCATTGCCTTATCCAGACCCAAACACTGCAATTTATTAATTAGTCTTTTGTGAAGGACAGTGTCAAATACTTTACTGAAATCCTCACAGGACAATGGACAGTGTCAAATGCTTTACTGAGGTCATCACAGGACAATGCAGGAAGCAGGTGGGAAATGCAAGCATGCCGCACGCCGAGAAGATATAACAGATAAGTCTGGAGGGGGTAAGTGAAATCTGGGATCACACTGAGGTGGATGTGGGAGCAGAAATTTTCATTTTTTTCCCTTATGTATAATATGCAACCCTCACTTCAGATAAGGTGAAGAGGGGCAAAATTGTGTGTATTATACCCAAGATTTTACAGTAATTCACTAGCCTCTCAGTAAATTTCACCCTGGGTTCTAGGCACCAGAGTGGAGATATGGTGGCAAATTGATGTCGATGGCATATCGACAGCATGCACTAAGGTGTCTTCTCTCTCATACCCCTTTGAATGGTTCACTATTAAAATGTCGCCATCTACAGGGCGACTGTGTATATAGCAAGTTAAAAATGTCAGAATATCGAAGCAATCAACACATGGATATTCTGATATTGCTTGCTAAATGGTCACCAAACAGAGTGTGACATTCAATGTACACGTCTCCATCTGTGCTTTAACCTACTGAGTGCCAGAGAGATCTGCAATGCATTGCAAAGCGTTGCGGACCCCTTTAGAACTCAAATTTTAATGAGTATGAATTGAAAAGAAAACATTTTGTTTCCCCTTGCCTCTTATATCTCCCCGCTTGCCTCCTTTCTCCCTTACTGCCCCAATGCCTCTTACTGATTTCCCCTTGCCTCTTATGTCTTCTTTCTCCTGGCCCCATGCTGCGCTCCTCCTCCTCTCAGAGCAAGAGGCTGAGAGGCAGACCAGAGAGACTGTGATGTGGACAACAGATCTCAGTGTCCTGTCTGCTCCATTTGTCAGACTCTTGTGCTGAGAGGGGGGGAAGAGCGGAGCATTGGGAAGGGAGAAAGGAGACATAAGAGGCAAGGGGAAATCAGTCCCCTGGGCCCGTCTTCATCTTCACCCTCTCCAATCATTCATCCGGAAGAATTGTTTCAAACATCCATATTCTCTATCTCTCTCTCATAGTGCCACATCAAACAGAGATCTCTTAAATGGTGGTTAACAAACAGTCACTTGAAGTCGGGACAGCTCTGGAATTTTCCTGCCCCACTGATCATCACTACGGATGCCAGCAGTTATGGTTGGGGAACTCATCTCTACAACATGATTTAAGGAATATAAGAGAAGGCTTGCAATTTGTGTTACAATGGGTGGTTATTGAGTCACACTGACACCACGCATCTCCCACAACACTTAATATGTTTCATAGTTACAAAGCATGTACAATAATCTATTTGCAACTATTATGGCAGTGAGCAGACTATAAATCATGTCAGACTAATTTACTTGCATTTTATGAAAGAGTAAGTAGTAATTTGGACAGGGGAATTGCTGTAGATCCAGTATACTTGGATTTTGCAAAAGCCTTTGAGACAATACCTCACAACAGGTTACTGTATTAATTAATAGTCTTCGGTTTAGGTGGTGTTATCTGTACATGGATTGAAAACTGGTTAAGTGATAGATGGCAGAGAGTTGTTCTAAATGGAACCTTTTCAAATTGGTCTAAAGCTATAAGTTGGGTGCCACAGGGTTCAGTCCTGGGCCCAATGCTTTTTAATTTGTTTATTGATGAGCTAGAAGTGGGAATTGAAAGTAGTGTCTCAATCTTTGCTGATGACACTAAGCTATGTAACAAAATACATACAGAGCTGGATGTTTTTTCTCTGCAGAAGGATTTAGATAAACTGAGTGAATGGGCAGAAAAGTGGCAGATGACATTTAATGTAGATAAATGTAAGGTTATGCATTCAGGCTGTAGAAACAAACTTGCTACATATACTCTAAATGGGAAACAACTTGGGAAATCCCCATTACAGAAATATTTAGGAGTACTGTTAGACGATAGACTTCACAGCAGTGTGCAGAGTCAGTCAGCTGCTGCAAGAGCAAATAGGGTACTAGCCTACATAAAAAGAGGTGTAGATGCAAGGGATGCTAAAATTATCCTACATCTAGACTATGGAGTACAGTTTTGGGTGCCAGTTCTTAAAAAAGACATTGTTGAACTGGAAAAAGGTGCAGAGATGTGTAACAAAATTGATAAAGGGATTGGAGGATCTGAGTTATAAAGAGAGACTAGTCAAACTGGGTTTGTTTACATTAGAGAAGAGACGTCTAAGGAGTGATATGATTACCATTTACAAATACATTCAAAAGGTCAATACAAAGAACTAGCCAATTAATTATTTATGCAAAGAGCTGAGCTAGGAACAAGAGGTCATCCATTAAGAGTAGAGGAAAAACTTTCGACTAAAACAAAGGCAGGGATTCTTTACAGTAAGGGCGGTAAAGCTACGGATGTTGTACTTGCAGATAATGCAACTGCTTTCAAAAAAGCAATGGATGCCTATCTAGCACAGAACAGTATTGAAAATTATGACATATGGCATCAAAGCAGATATTGATCCAGGGAACTATCTGACTGCCATTTGGAGTCAGGAAGGAATTTTTTACCCAATTGGGGCTAAATTAGAAATTGCTCCAGAGGGTTTGTTTTTTTTTGCCTTCCTCTGGATCAACTGGGGTGTTTTTGGCATGGACTGGATTTGATGGACACATGTCTTTTTTCAGCCTCATCAACTATGTTACTACTATGTAAAAATCATGGAAATGCTGTGAGGGACTCTGCATTTCAATCAGCTCGCTGATTGACCACTGCTGAGTACAACTGATAAAAGCTGTGCTCAGATTGGCTGCTGCCTACTAGGGAGCAGATTTCAACCACTGAACCTGTCTTTGGCAGGACAGATGGCTTGATACCTGACTGGACTGGAGAAAGCTACTATCTGGTAGTTGAAGAGCTAAAAGTAGCTTGTGAGATACTTGTTGGAGATCCCTGCTTTAATGCAACCTGTGAGTCTCTAGCTGTTGTTGGACAATAATTCCCATAATCTGCAGCAAGCCAAGGACAAGACTACATCTCCCATTATCCACAACTAGCCAAGAACCAGCTGAGGATGATGGGAACTGTAGTACATTAACAACTGGAGTGTCGCTGTGAACGTTTCATGGTCAAGGGATAGATGAACCTGGAGTAATGGCCACTAAGAGCTATCTTGCTGACCACACAGTCTGCACAAACAAGAAGCAATCCTAGGGAAAACCAACTCACCATAGAAAACACATGAAAACTAAAAAAAATGTGTTTGGGGGAGTGCCTGATGCAGGGGTAAGTGGGGCTTTTAACCCCTTCAATAAAAGAGGTATCCTGCTCTGGAGATCTCTCTTTCATTCCATTGATTAAACTAGGAACTGGCGACCAGAGACCATCCAGCTGTTCACAAATTCAATTCCCATCATCCACAGCCAGCCAATTGTAGTCCTTAAGAGTTGGGGGGGTTTCAGGTTGACCGCCTATATGGTAAACAGACCAAATAATGTAAAAAAAAATGTACAAGTACATAATATGTGCAATCACACTGCCTATATTTTTATTTATTTATTTTTACACTTTTATGTCTTGACAGTTAGCTACCTGGATCTGTTTCCACAGAGTTTTCTATGCATTCTCTCTCTGCAGAACTGAATGGTCTGTGTAATCCTCATACCCCCTAAGTGTCCCTCTTTAGGAGGGACAGTCCATTCTGAGACACAAACCCCTCTGTGCCTCTTTCTTACCCTGGGGTCCCTCATATGTGTAAGTATATCACACAGCAGTGTAACTCACATTAATATTTGTTTACATTTCAGTATATGCATAGCTCCCAAGCGTCCCTCTTTAGGAGGAACAAACCCTCTTGGAGACATATATATATTTCTCTGTCCCTTTTTCCCACCCTGATGTCCCTCTTTTTTAGGGGATTAGACCATGTGGTGTGTATATAAGTGTATCACATTGCTTCACAGCAATACAACTCACATTAATGTTTGTTTAACCCCTTAAGGACTGCACAGTCCAGGGGTGGAGAACTCTAGGGACCAAGACATTTTTTTTATGTTAGTGATCTGTGATCACAGAGCAGTGTGCAGGTGATCTGCGATCACTAACTTCCATGATGTGCCAGGAGGACCGTCACCAGTCCTTAAAGTGTTAGTATTGTCCCATAAAAATGTTTCATAGATTTGTAGAGGGTAAAAAAAGAATCTCATTGCCACACACCCCATCTCTCAAACCGCTATGGTTTGAGAGATATTTGCAGTCAAAGTTCTCCCTTCCCTCCCCTTCTCCTGACGTTAGCATCTAGCTGACAGCAGGAGATCCCAGTCCGGGGATCAGCCGGCGGCTCTGCAGCAGAGCTGAAATCCCGTTGTTAGAAAAGAATTACTTCATTGGAAAGGTCTACAAAGTGTGCCTGGTTTGCAAGCACACTTGGTAGACCGTTTCTATGAAGTAGTTATTTTCTAATAACAGGATTTCGGCTCTGCTGAAGAGCCTCATCATGTCGGCTGACACGGATCTCCTTCTGTCTGCTTTACATCTGACATCAAGAGAAGGGGAGGGAAGCGGGGACTTTGATTGCCAATATCTCTCCAACCATAGAGGTTTTAGAGATAGGGTTTGTGGCAATGAGATTCTTTTTTTCCCTCTACAAATCTAAAAAAAAAATGTATGGGACATCACTAACACTTTAACGCCCGTACAGCAGTGAAGGTCCTACCACATCATTGGGCATTAAGAGGTTAAACTTCAGTATGTGTGTTTATAAATTAGTCTGTGTAATTAAAATAATGTGGTCTTTTTTCAAAGTCATTTATTCAGTTACATAAAGAGCTGTCAATAGACATAAAGTACACTAAAAAATGTCAGTAATGCTATGTCTTCCAGTCTTGTCCCCAGATACACCACCTTCTTTGGCCATTTGAAATGTTGGTATGTATGGTATGTGTATATACATATACATTTGTCTGTGTAAATAAAATACATTGATTTTGCCCAAAATCATTAATTCAGTTACACAAAGAGGTGTCAATAGGTCCTGGAATAACCTAAACATTCTTAGGGGTTTTTCACTAAGCAGTGATAAAGCGGAGATGACTTATTTAGTGATATCACTTCTCCAGTTCCTATGTTACGCTGTAGAGCCTATGCACTAAGATCTGCAAAGCTGAAGAAATCTTAGTACATAGGATTTACAGAATAACATAGGAACTGGAGAAGTCATCTTCCCCTTTATCACGCCTTGGTGAATCAGAATCTCCCCTCAGGTCCCCTGCATACCTCCCAACATTTCAAATTGCCGGACAGTGACACTTGTGTTTTAACCCTCTGAGTGCCAGAGTGGTACGCAACGCATTGCAAAGCAATGCGTTGTGTACCACTCTGGCACTCAAAGGGTTAAAGGGTGTTGCTAGGGGGCGTGACTGGTGGGCATACCTGGGAACTTTTCATGCAGGGCTACCCGGAGGGTAACCCTGTCAGTGTCGAAAATGACGCGATTTGCGTCATATAATGGGCGGGGCTTAGTCGTAGGGGCAGGACAAAAAAACCCCCCTGCAAAATGAAGGTAAGAGGGCGGGCAGTGGGAGGAACGGGGCAGGATGGAGCACAAGTGGGCAGAGTTTCTACTTAAACTCTTCCCACCCGGTGATTCACATACTGCCCTGGAGACCCGGTAATTCAGTTTGAAATCCGGAGTCCCCGGGGCAAAACTGGAGAGTTCCCAGGTATGCTGGTGGGTGGGACATTACCGAGAATTTTTAAGCTATTTCATGATCTATTGACACCTCCTTGTGTAAATTAATAAATAACTTATAACAAGACCAAAGTATTTTATTTACACAGACTAATTTATAAGCACATAAACTGAAGTTGACACAAACATTAATGTGAGATTTATTGCTGTAGAGCAATATGCTATATTTATATACACCCCCCCCCCCCCACACACACACACAGTTTGATCTCCTAAAAAGATGTACTTCAGGGTGGGAAAGAGGGATTTGGGGCTAGAGGGACTGTCCCTGCTACAGAGGGACACTTTGGAGGTATGCCCATGTAC
The DNA here is from genome assembly GCA_037306005.1 of Rhinophrynus dorsalis. Taxonomy (NCBI): domain Eukaryota; kingdom Metazoa; phylum Chordata; class Amphibia; order Anura; family Rhinophrynidae; genus Rhinophrynus; species Rhinophrynus dorsalis. The sequence goes on along the minus strand of CM074720.1, from coordinate 326,459,713 downwards.
CAAAATAATCTTAGTCGCCACATACACCATTGGGGAGAAGACCTCCACACGGTAGGTGGCGCAGCAATGTACCAAATAGTTCAGGATGAGGAGAGCAAAATATACAAGCTGTCTGTTTCAGTCCCATTCTCCTCCTCCCGGCCTGTGTGTATTCGGCTCCTCCCCTTGCTATCATCTCCCCGGCTTGGGCCTGGAAGATTGTCAAGCCTTTGGCCAGTTGTCTGTTCTTCGGTCTGATATCTGCACTGGGGTGACAGCTTAGTGTCCACTATTTGGTCAACCTTCTCCCCAGGACCTGGGCTACTGGCGTATGCTGGTCATGGAGTGAGCTGGAAGATGGCGGGCGGCGGAGATAGCCGCTTTCTGGAAGGTGAGAGCCGGGCCTGGCCTCCCCAATCTGTGACAGTCTGCTTTCTTATTGTGTCGCTCCGTTGTGTGTCCTGTACCTTATATGCAGACTTCGCTGTGTTTTGTTTCGCCATATGTCTGGCCTCAGCAGGTCCTTATTTTTAGACTCTGCTACTTCGTATGTCCAGGCGCTGCAGCTCAGTGGTTTGATATATTTACACTAAGAAATTGATGAGATTTTGGAGCAAGCCATCTGCATCATAGGGAACAAATACCATATCCTTCAAATGTGCATTTTTAGCATTTGCACCTGTAACTAGAAAAGAATGGCCATTTTGTACCTTTTTCAGTACCGATGGGAAAGGGAACTAGTTAATTCTGCAAGTAACAAAAACTTATGCACAGGAGTGACTGCAGACATACAGTTTAATTAACTGATTTGCATGGCAGAAAATTATCATGTCTTGTATAGAAAATCTCACTATTAAGTCTTTGACTTAAGTGCATACCGCTGCTAAGTGCTGTATTTTGCTTTAAACCGATCCCGTGTGTGTGTGTGTTTGTGTGTTATAAGTGAAGTGTATCCTTTTTCTTTTTTGAAGTTTTGGGGTGTATGAAATACAGCTCCATAAAAACTCTCTTGATTTAATTTTTGTGGAACACGAATTGCTTCCAATACAAAGTTATGTCATGGAGACTTCTAGCATTCAAGGGGTTGAAAGCCATATTTAAATCAACGGAAAATATTTTTTGTACCCTATAATGCAGGTGTTTTTTTCCCTGAATGTAATAAATGATGATATAGCACTACACGTGCATGCATTGCTTTACAGTTTAAGGGTTTACACAATACAGATTAATAAAAGTTTTACAAATTGAAACAATGCAGCTTCCCTGCACTAGAGCTTACAGTCTAAGTGAGTAAGGGGATATACAAAGTGCTGTGTATTGAAACTTTAAGGAGATGTGGTTTTAACTAAACTAAGTAAAACTTGGGCTATGTACCACTGAGTACAGCTAATCTGCTCCAGTAGCTCAGGAGTTAATGTTTACATGTTTCCATGGTACATGGCTCTTGGTACTAGCTAGAAGGAGCTTCTGCCTGCAGCTCATAATTGGCAACCAGAGGTATGGTAGCTTGGACTAATGTCTCAAGCCTGCACATAGCAAGTGATTTTTATTTTGGGCATGCACACTTTCTTTACTGAGACTTGGATGTCAGTAGTAAGTGGAGGGTCCTTCACCACTGCAGGATTGGTCATGAAACAAGGTAAGTAGTAACTTCTGAGTTAATCTGGTCATGTTAGTGTTTACTTAGTAGTATATACCCTGCATTTTAGTTTAGTTTACCTTATATGGGTTTACTGTTCAACTAAGACTAGATGTTGGTGTAGGCCAGTGCCCTTTTCTCATTGCAGTTGTACCACGTTATTCTAGTACATCAGTCAGTTTTGCATTAAGTCCAGGCTCTGCAGCCCACTGTGTTCAGCATTTGATCCAGGCTATTTAGAGCACACAGTTATGCATTGTCTAGGGTCTGATGAGAACATAACTTTGCATTATATCTAATATTTGTTGATGATAGCTCATTGCATTGTGGCCAGGCTTTGCCGAGTATAGAGCTCTGCATTGTGGCCAGGCTTTGCCGAGTATAGAGCTCTGCATTGTGGCCAGGCTTTGCCGAGTGTAGAGCTCTGCATTGTGGCCAGGCTTTGCCGAGTGTAGAGCTCTGCATTGTGGCCAGGCTTTGCCGAGTGTAGAGCTCTGCATTGTGGCCAGGCTTTGCCGAGTGTAGAGCTCTGCATTGTGGCCAGGCTTTGCCGAGTGTAGAGCTCTGCATTGTGGCCAGGCTTTGCCGAGTGTAGAGCTCTGCATTGTGGCCAGGCTTTGCCGAGTGTAGAGCTCTGCATTGTGGCCAGGCTGTGCCGAGTGTAGAGCTCTGCATTGTGGCCAGGCTTTGCCGAGTGTAGAGCTCTGCATTGTGGCCAGGCTGTGCCGAGTGTAGGGCTCTGCATTGTGGCCAGGCTGTGCCGAGTGTAGGGCTCTGCATTGTGGCCAGGCTGTGCCGAGTGTAGGGCTCTGCATTGTGGCCAGGCTGTGCCGAGTGTAGGGCTCTGCATTGTGGCCAGGCTGTGCCGAGTGTAGGGCTCTGCATTGTGGCCAGGCTGTGCCGAGTGTAGGGCTCTGCATTGTGGCCAGGCTGTGCCGAGTGTAGGGCTCTGCATTGTGGCCAGGCTGTGCCGAGTGTAGGGCTCTGCATTGTGGCCAGGCTTTGCCGAGTGTAGGGCTCTGCATTGTGGCCAGGCTGTGCCGAGTGTAGGGCTCTGCATTGTGGCCAGGCTGTGCCGAGTGTAGGGCTCTGCATTGTGGCCAGGCTGTGCCGAGTGTAGGGCTCTGCATTGTGGCCAGGCTGTGCCGAGTGTAGGGCTCTGCATTGTGGCCAGGCTGTGCCGAGTGTAGGGCTCTGCATTGTGGCCAGGCTGTGCCGAGTGTAGGGCTCTGCATTGTGGCCAGGCTGTGCCGAGTGTAGGGCTCTGCATTGTGGCCAGGCTGTGCCGAGTGTAGGGCTCTGCATTGTGGCCAGGCTGTGCCGAGTGTAGGGCATTGTGGCCAGGCTGTGCCGAGTGTAGGGCTCTGCATTGTGGCCAGGCTTTGCGGAATATGGTTCGGTGGAAGATCCAGTCCAGCAAGCAGCCCAGTATACTGTCTTCCTTCCTCCCTGTACCTTATTTGTGATGTTCCAATTCTGCAGCTCTGTAGAAATGCATTGTGACAGGGGACACATTTAAATTCACCTCCTGCCTCCATACTGTTGTCAGCGTAATTTTTGGGACCTCTCAGGACCTGCTATCACTGAGCCAACTCTAACCGGTAGAGTCCGGTCAGTAATAGAAAGGCCTGAAAGAACACACAAATGACGTGGATATCAGTATGGTGACAGGCAGCAAATGTAATCGTTTCCGCTGCCACAATGTATTCCCACAAAGCTGCTGAATTTGAACATTACACGATAAGGTACAGGGAGGAAGGGAAACGTGGTATGAAGTTCAGATGTGATATGTAGGGAGATGACTGGAAGGAGGGAGATGAGATGCTATGAAGGGAAATGGAATGAATGAATGGAGGGAGGTAGATGAGACACACAGGGTCGCCTTATATTCAGCATTTTTCCAGAACCTAACAGTAAAACTTGTGATGTTGCCTTATATTTGAGCAAATATGGTAGTACATTGTTCTTCCCCAAAAAAGGGTGAATAACATGTCTGTCAGACTTTAGGGCATCTGCATCATGTACAACAATTCAGAAAATGCAGTTTTCTCAGATATCTTTTTTTCCTATTATTTGTTTTGGTCTGTGGTTGCCCTAGTCACAGGCAGAAACCTGCTGAAAGGAGGGCGTTGATTTTGAGATATAAAGCACAGTCATACTTGGTCTATTAAAGGGGAACAATCACCCCAAACAAAGGCTGCCCCCCACAATTGGCCATCTTGCGATAAGCTTAACACTACTACTATTAGTCAGCATAATTACTGTGTTACTGAGAAATCCTACTTCTGACGGCCAGGCAACAACGCTTTAGAGGCCTCTGCGCACCTGTGCCATCAGTCCCTTCCGGTACCTAAAGGTACCATGCAACACCTCCTAGAGGAGACCGGGACGGACAGTGCAGGCACGCATATGTCAGTAAGCTAAGATTTCTGCGCTGTTGCCTGGCTGTCAGTCTGGCACAAGTAGGATTTGTAACTAACGCGGCAATTTTGCTGACTAATAGCATTGTTAAGCTTATGGCTAATTGTTGACTGGAGACTTTATTTGGGGTGATAGTTCCCTTTTAATAAACTGCTCCCTTGAAACATGGGCAGTAGGTGGAAAGAGAGGGATAGGTGTAAAATATATATTGTGTATACACATACTAGCAAATTAGAGCATGGCTTTGCCTGTGTGGTAACATTTGGACATGCACACTCTGGCTTTTACTCTGTCACCATCCCTTTTGCTGTGGCTTTTTGTTAGTGCCACCTTCCCATTCTTTCAAGCCACTGAACAGTGGCATTGTGAGTGCATGGAGCATTGACTTCTTGCAGTGAAAATTAAAGTTTTGTGACCATGGCAAAAGGAAGGTGGTAGAGATGAAGACATGCAGTGTAAGGCCTTATGTGAGGGGCAATAAGGCAAAATGGAAAAAAGGAGATGTTGAGAACGTGATGTGGGAAGAAGGGGGTAATGTGACAATACTGTAAAATATTGGGTATAATATGCAGGGGTAAACCATACCCAATGAAAACCTTATTACATGTGTATAATTCGCACCCCCTTTACTTCACCCTCTACCCATAAAAAATAAAAATAAATAATCCTGGTCTCCCCCCCCCCCCCCCACACACACACACACCTCGATAATGTATCTGTAGCGCCCACCCCCATACCCTCCCATGCCTATGAGCCCTGTAGCCCCTGATTATGCAGCTGGTGGCTCCAGCCAAGCTGCCCGCTTCCTGCACTGCTGTTCTCCTGTGCAAGATCCTCTGCCATTGCTTCTGACAGGGCAACTACTATAGGTTCAATTTCCTCTGTGTCCTTACCACGGCAGGAAATCAATGGGTTAGCTCCGCCTCCCAGCTGGTAGGACCAATTAACAAACTCTTAAAAGAGACTCCTGGGAGAGAGGATTCAGTTTCTTTGGTCCTACCAAGCTGGTAGACGGAGGCCATTGGTCTCCTGCTTTTTGAAAGTTCTATGTTTGTTATTTTTTTTTTATCCATGTGTCCAGCCTGCAAACGCTGGACACATTACTGGGAGCACTGCGGTCCTCATACCTTAATAGGTCCCATGAGGACCATGGAGCATTCAGACCTCGTCTTCAGATCGCTGCCTTGCCTCTAGCGCGCTTCACTCTTCATCCGGTATGAAGAGGGCGCGCGGGAAGTCGGCGTTCCTATTCTGAGCCGAAACCGGAAGTTCGGCCCGATGCGTTCCACCGGTGGAACGCACTTCCGGTTTCGGCGTTTTCAGCGTCTCTTGAGCATAGCAGCGTCCTGGAGGATAAAAGAGCCTGTTCCACAGAAGTAGAGCTCCAATTAGGTGAGTGATCTTCAGTTTTTATGCTGATTTGATGCTTTATCTGTATCCTCTGGTTGAGTACCATGTCTACTGCTCCTAAATCATCCTCTTCTGATAAGATAAGGCAGCTACAGATGCAGTGACTCCCAAAGAAGATAAGCCTACCACCAAGTCTAAGACTTGTGCAGGCTGTGATGTTAAGCTTTCTGCCTCAGATTCAGCTAAGCTATGCCTAGCTTGTATGAAGAAAGTGGCCAACACTGAAATTCCTGCTCAGTTCCAGGATTTCCTTGGGTGGATGAGGTCTTCTATGCAGGAGACTTTCTCTGCGATGCAATAATCATCCAGGAAGAGGCATAGAGCATCAGATCCAGAGGAAGGTACTTCTGCTATGCATGAGATAGAAGATGAAGGCAGTATTATGGATATAGATTCTGTTGCCTCATCCATTGAAGAAGGGGAGTTAACAGAAGAAAGTGGTTCGTTTAGCCTGGAAAAATTGGAAGGTCTTCTTAAATCTGTAAGAAAAACGCTAGGTCTTTCTGATACTCAGAAAGAGTTAGATATTATGGATGCAGCATTTATAGGTCATAAGAAGCCTGCTCTAGTATTTCCTGTGCACAAATCCATTCAAGACACTATTAAAGGTGAATGGGGACTGACAGATCGCAGATCAGCCATGTCCAGACGTGTTGGGAAAATGTTTCCCTTTGCTGATGAAGAGACTGCAGCATGGACCTCCCCTCCTAAAATTGATGCAGCCATCGCTCAGATTTCAAGACGGACCACCATATTATTAGAAGATGGGGCTACATTGAAAGACACCATGGACAAGAGAGCTGACAGTGCTTTGAAAAAGCAGTTTGCAGCCATTGGAAATAATCTGAAATCAGCCACGGCCTTGGCCTGTATGTTTCGTACCCTTAGGATTTGGCTGACTGAATTAGAAGAAAAAATTGATTCTTCAGTATCCCGCTCCAGACTATTGAAAGAGGTTGCTTCCAACAAAGATGCGATCAATTATTTGTGTGACGCGTCCTTGGACGTCATTAAACTACTAGCCAGATCTTCAGCCCTTTCAGTAGTTGCGCGAAGAGCCTTATGGATTAGAGCATGGGAGGCAGATGCTTCTTCCAAGAACCGTCTAGTATCCTTACCCTTCTCTGGTGAAATGTTATTTGGGGATCGTCTGCAAGAGATCATCAAGAAGTCTTCAGGAGGGAAGAGTACCTTCCTGCCTCAAGACAGAAGGAACAGATCCCCTTTCTCCAAGTCTTCAGGGTTTCGCAAGCAATCCTTTCGGGAAGCAAGCAAATACAGGCCAGGACGGAGCTATGACCAGAAGAAGAGAGGTCCCGCACCAAATCCCAGAGGTGGATCCAGGAGGGAATTTCCCAAAAAGGGTCAGTTCCCAAAATCATCACAATGAAGAGCACAGGGCCCCATCTCTACTCCCCGTTGGGGGCAGACTGGGTCAGTTCCTGGAATCTTGGAAAATGATCCAGACAGATCGATGGGTTCTGAAAATAGTAGAGATGGGATACCCCTTAGAATTTCTTTCTGTCCCAACCATGTCAAGATTCATGACATCCCAAGTGACGAACAGAAGTCTCAGGATCAAAGTTGTTCAAATGATCAAGGATCTTCTGGAAGCCCAGGTTATAGAGGAGGTGCCTATGGACCAGAGGCATTCTGGAGTTTATTCAATTCTTTTTCCAGTAAAGAAATCCTCGGGTGGTTTAAGGATGATTCTAGATCTCAAATGGATCAACTCATTTATCAAGACACAACGGTTCAAGATGGAAACTCCGGCATCAGTAATCCGGGTGATTCCTCCTCAAGCCTTTCTCACAAAGATAGATCTGAAGGATGCCTATCATCATATTCCTATTCTATCATCCCACAGAAGGTTCTTGAGGTTTGCGATTTTTGGAAAACATTACCAGTACAAGACTCTTCCTTTCGGATTGGCATCTGCCCCCAGAGTCTTTACCAAAGTCCTAGCTCCAGTTATGGCAACACTAAGGAAAGAAGGTATGAGGTTAATACCTTATCTAGACGACATTCTCCTTATAGAAGAAAGCAGAGAGAGAGCCATTCAAAGTACGCATCATTGCCTACAGTTTCTGTCTCAGCTAGGTTGGGTCATCAATCATCGAAAAAGCCAGTTGATCCCATCCCAGGATCTAGTGTTTCTAGGCATTCAGTTCAACACTCAACTGGGTCTTGCCTGCCTATCCGAGGAGAGACAAGCCAGAATCAGATCCAGAGTACTAACCTTCCTTCAAAAAAGGGTGCACACAGCAAAGGACTTCTCAAAACTGTTAGGCAACCTATCCTCAGCAGTGCACATAGTTCCTTGGGCAAAATTCCATGTCAGAAGAACTCAGGACAACTTCCTGACAAGTTGGAGAAAACGTCCAGGAGATTTCTCACAGCTAATCCGCCTAAAGCAAGCCACAAAGATAGAGCTGACTTGGTGGCTCAGAAACAAAAATCTTCAGAAAGGAAGGACCATCCTGGATCCCACATGGCACATAGTCACCACGGATGCAAGCAGCACAGGATGGGGAGGCGTTTACAACCAGAAGACGGTTCAAGGCCTCTGGACTCGGAAGGAAAGCAAGTTCCACATCAATCTCTTAGAACTGGAAGCCATATGGAGGACACTCAAGTATTTCAGCAAAACCCTGAAGGGGCAAGCAGTTTGTGTCAGATCAGACAACGCAACTTCAGTCAGTTACATTTTAAATCAAGGAGGGACAAGAAGTCGTAGTTTGAATGCTGTAGCAAGAAAGATCCTAAATTGGGCTCAGCTAAATGTGTCCCACCTATCAGCATCTCATCTAGCAGGGTCTCTAAACACCCAGGCAGATTTCCTCAGTCGTCAAGTCCTGGATCCAGGCGAATGGTCCCTGAAGGACAAAGTCTTCCAGACCATAACATCCATCATGGGTCATCCAGTAGTGGATCTGATGGCGTCAGACAAGAACAACAAGTGTCAGCTGTTCTATTCCAGGTGGAGGAACCACAGAGCTTTGGGGCAGGATGCTCTCAAGTTTCCCTGGAAGTTCCATTTGGCCTACATATTCCCTCCTCTGCCTCTTCTGCCAGAAGTAGTAAAGAAGCTCAGGAGGGACAAGGCCCAGATCATTCTGATTGCTCCAGACTGGCCCAGGAAAATCTGGTATGCGGATCTTGTGAGGATGTCATCCTACCTCCTTATCCCCTGCCTCTACTTCCAGATCTATTATCCCAGGGTCCCATTCTTCACTCCAACCCTTCTTTCTTGAAGCTAACGGCCTGGAGGCTGAGCGGAGATCACTCAGTTTAAAAAATATCTCCCCTCAGGTCGCGAACACCATTATTTCAGGAAGACGTTCATCATCTTCTAGGATCTACTATAGAATTTGGTCCATTTTTTATAACTGGTGTTCTGAGAAGCAGCTGTCCAGAAAAGATATTTCTTCCAGTACCATCCTGGAATTTCTGCAGGAAGGTTTTAAGAAAGGATTAAAACACTCTTCATTAAAAGTCCAACTCTCTGCTCTATCAGCAGTTTTGGCTACCCCTTTTGCGGAGGAATATATTGTTAAAAGATTCATGACGGCTATTACTAAGATCAAACCTACCATTAGAGAAATCATTCCGGCATGGGACCTGAATTTGGTTCTCACTCAACTGGCATCCCATGAATCCTTTGAACCTCTGCAATCAATTTCTGTAAAGAATCTGACTCTTAAAACCGCATTCTTGACTGCTATCACTTCAGCCAGAAGAGTTAGTGAATTACAGGCCCTTTCCTGATTATCTCCTTACACATCTTCTTACCAAGACAAGGTGGTACTTGGAACTAGACCATCCTTCAGATGTAAGGTGTCATCAGAATTCCACCTTAGCCAGGAGATTGTTTTACCCTCATTCTGTCCAGATCCTAAGCATCCCAAAGAAAAGATCTTCCACAACCTAGATTTGGTCAGATGCCTTTCTACCTACCTTGAAAGGACTAAATCCTTTCGCAAGTCAGAATCATTATTTGTCCATTTCTTTGGGAAATTCAAAGGTTCCGCTGCCTCCAAACCTTCTATCGCCAGATGGATCAGAGATTGCATCAAACTGGCGTATGTGACTGCTGGTCAAGATCCTCCATTAGGTATTAAAGCACATTCTACTAGAGCAATTTCAACTTCCTGGGCCCAGAAGGCGGTAGCCTCACCAGAAGAAATTTGCAAGGCAGCGACCTGGTCTTCCTTGTCAACCTTTATCAGGCACTATAGACTTGACGTCCAGGCCTCAGCTGATGCGAAGTTTGGCAGGAAGGTCCTACAGGCGGTGGTGCCTGTCTGAGGTAGTATCCCTCCCTAGTTTTACTGCTTTGGGAAATCCCATTGATTTCCTGCCGTGGTAAGGACACAGAGGAAAAGGAGAAATTTACTCACCGATATTTGGTTTTCCTCTGTGTCCGTCCACGGCACACCCTCCCATATTTGGGACACCCATCTGGGCATTTTTGTCAGTAATGTGCTAGTGGGTGTTATGTTTATTTGGGTATATATATATATATATATATATATATATATATATATATATATATATATATATATATATATATATATATATATATATATATATATATATATATATATATATATATATATATATATATAAATAAAATATGTATATGTTTGTGTTTATTTAATACTTCTCCTGGGAAGGAATATTGGATTTATTGTATATATATATATACTAACCTGTCTCTCTTCTACAGCTTGGACAAAAGTTTAACTGAATTCTCTCTCCCAGGAGTCTCTCTTAAGAGTTTGTTAATTGGTCCTACCAGCTGGGAGGCGGAGCTAACCCATTGATTTCCTGCCGTGGACGGACACAGAGGAAAACCAAATATCGGTGAGTAAATTTCACCTTTTTCAGACTCTACATTGAAACTTCTGTACTGCCATGTGAGGACCCACCCTGTCAGGGCACTGAGGCATTTTCCAGTGGGAAGAAGCTCTCGCAGGGGAGAGTAGAAGTGGATGAAGTGGGTAGCAAAGGCAAGCATTCTGCCTGCTGGAGTGGAGTACTCTGCTGCCTAATTAGGGGGCTTGTGGGCATAGAGCTGCATAGGAGGGGAAGTGGTGGTGGGGAGGGATCGAGGGGAGGCCAGCATTTTTTTTAAACTCGTGTATAATATGCACCTCCCCCACGCACACACTTCACATAAAGTGAAATAGGGTTAAAAAAAAAAAAGTGCATGTTATACTGGAGATTTTCATATATGTGGCATGGTGTTTAATTGTGGGGAAGATTTGGGTGATGGGACGGCAGTGAATGGGTATGGTGGGATATTGGTGTGTGGGCATTTGGTTTTGGATATTGTCACAGGAGTAGGCCCCCTGGCCACTCCTCTGAAAATTCTCCAGCCCCCCCCCCCCCCAAATTGCTGGACCTATGAGAGAACCATTATAGATTTGAATAACTCCTCCTTTCTGATGCTCCTTGGCATGTTTTCCAGTCACACAGAAGTATTCTTTTGGCAGGAGTGGGCTAAGCCCACCAAGAGTCTCCTGCCAGAATCACTGCAGGATCTTGCACCCTATTGTCTTACACCTCCCCTTCACCTTTATTTTCATCACCTCACAGCTTTCAACCACTCTCCATATGGTGAACATCTTCCCTGTCTCTTTCCCCACCTTGGTGCTCTTTGGCATCTCTTTCGATCACCATTATCCCTTCCACTGCTCCCATCCCCACTCTGCTGGCCTCCCTAAGGCTCCCCGTCATATACGCACTCCAGTCCCTCTGTAACTTGTCTTCCCGTTTCCCTCCCACTACTTCACTGCCCTTTCCCTCTGTTTTGGTTCTTTGCTCCTCCTACATTCACTTTACCTGTGCCTTTTTGTCACTCCCACTTTTATCTGTACCGGCCTGGGACATCCAGTCTCTCAGCCTCTCTTCAAGGAAGGTGGCAGATGAGGTGGTCTGCCGGGATAAATCAGCCTAATCTGACTCCAACAATAACTTGGCCTTGCATCTGTGTTTGCATGATGTGAAGATGCACTCAAAGGGTTAACTATGCAGTATGTCACGCTATTCTGCTGTAAAAATAAGAATGATCTCTGTAGCACCCAAGGGGTTAACCACTAACAGTTGATAGCTGCTGTTATTGCCACTGGTATCACCATATCAAATTGAGTTCATATGATTCATATGCATCTTTACCAGTGACAGCTATCATCTCTCATTGGCAGTATTAACCCCTTGGGTGCTACAAAGATCATTTTTATTTTACACTGGCATACTATGACACATTTGTTACCATTTCATTGTATCTTCACGTTGTGCTAACTCACAAATCTAGCCATTTGACACATGTGCTTGGGACACCCAGCTGACATCCTTCTGTCAGACCACCTCCTCTTTATTTAGTAACACCCAAAATGGATATATTGTAACTTACTGCTTGTTGTGGGATTTACCCCACAGTCAGCAAGGTGAAGGCAAACCTCCAAGTACTCGGGATTACAAAATGCTCTTACATCCTTGCCCATTACTGGTCACGGATAGTAGCATCGTTGGTGGTAGTTTTAGCATTCCTAGTTCCTCATGACCCATTACTGCTTTTTTATACCACATTGTATTCATCCCTAAAAAAAAATTCCCCTACTGTTTTTTCTTTGTTTATGTTTTTTTTCTTATGCTGTCTGCAGCAAGAGCAAATGTACCCTCCCAATGGAGGCAGAAGGATCCTCAAAAGGTAGAAAATTGGAAGATTAAAGTCAACAGATTAAAAAATAAAAAGAAAGAAAGAAAAAAAATATGGAAAAGCTACATGCTATCCAATTAAACTGTATGGTTGCTGATAAAGAGATACTGGCTCACTGGGAGCGATACTGGCTCACTGGGAGCATTCCCCATTTTCTCTGACTAAGTAATAGTGTGTCACCTAATTCTCATACCATATATCACTTCTCTTTTGGATCTCAATGGGTTCAGCAGCACATAACTGTCTTCTATAATCCAAGTATCCATGACTATATTGTATATATGGCCGGTATCCAAGGGCCTTCCCTTTCTTCACACCTACCCCCCCATCTTTCCTGTTCTTTCTCCTTCCTCTCTTCTCTAACGTTCTTTCGACACTATCTGCTATACCATCTGACATGGTATTAAAAATGTAAAGATTTTTGAACAAGATATCTTCATGGCTGTTGATTACTGATTGTCTACAGTCTCGAAGTATTCATCTTAGTGTATTTTGGATGCATAAGACTGACTTTTATTGCATAACTGCATCTTTTATATTTGTACCTTACATTACCTCAATAAACCAAATTAAGAAAAAAAAAAATATCTGGTTCTGGTCCTCTGTCCTCCCCTCTCCGGGACATCAAGGGGGCGGAGTACGCTCAAACACCAGCAAATCACAATGGGGCTGTGATTTTGACACAGAATCAGACAGAATCAGAATCTTCTGTCAAAATCACTGCAACAAGACTCGTTATCATTGAGTTGCAATTGTTCCCCGATGTGCAACACAAGACAGACCGCTGATTCACACAGGCAACACAGTGCAGCATTCGCTAGTATAAATAACACTTCTTCCCCTGAAACATTTTACTCCGAGATTTTGCAAACTAAAGAGGTGCAGTTCTGGAGCTAACCAACTGTACCTTGAATGCTACAGAAGTTGCCAACGCACATCACATAAAAGTCGATTTGGCTGTATGTATAAAGGTCTTTGCTCATAAAAAAATCCCTTTGCCAAATATATTTGTGGATGTAACTTAAGTGTTGATTTTGTTGCAGTGATTGTATAAATATTTCTGCATTTTGTGTCTGTTTTAAGATGACTTCTGCTACTGCTTTCTCCTAAGCATAATTGCACTGTAAAAGATATGTTTAAAATGTCAAAATGCTTGGGAGAAAAAAGGCCAAACACAAGCTGCAGTTTAGACTTTTTGTTGAGCTTGGTATGCATGTACAAAACTTACACAGACTTCTTTATACATATTACCTAGTACACATGTACACAAGAACTCATTACGGTGTTTGCATCAGATGGGTTTTTCATACACTCCCCCTTATGGTCTTATTTATCAGAGCAAAAGTGTAGCAGTTTAGTCGCAAACCAACTGCTCCATAATAAAGCAAAGGTGCCACTGAATGATAAATATACCTCTTAGACTTTCTCCTACTTCACATCTAGGCCAGCATTCCTGGAGGGTGCCCATGCTATCTGAGAAAAGCACTCGCAGTGTTACGCAGAAAGTAAAATGTGAGCCGTTCTGGAGCATGCCAACTACACCATGGGGCAGGGGGGATTTGATTTAAACCTTTGAATGCCAGAGAGGTGTCCAAAGCGTATTGCTTTGGACACCTCTCTGGCATTCAGAGGGTTAAATGAGGCTTTTAACAGCCAGAGGTCAACAGCACATTAAAGGGATAGTAATTCTTTTTTTTTTTTCTTTTTTTTTTTTTAAACACATTATTTAAATTTGTTCTTTTTAAATAATAAAACCCAAGTTTTTTTTTTCTGTACGTTGTATACTTTTTGAATAATATGCAGTAAAGTCCCCCCCCCCACTGCCCCTTTTATTCATGTCAGTGCTCTAGCTGACAAACTTGTATGCTGGTCCGCAGACAGGACTGCTCTTCTGCAGAGCCGAAATAACATTGCATAGAAAGAGAATCATCATGCGAACGGTCTACAAAGTGTGCCTACCTTAAACCAAATAATGTGTTTAAAAAAAAAAATAAAAAAATGCTCCGTGGTCCTTAACCCCTTCAGTGCCAGAGGCTTGGGCCATTGCCTGTACCCTGCAGGCCAGACACTTTTTCAGCATTTTTGCTATCCTTCCGTTTAGGCTTGATTTACTCTGGGGATTTTTAGTTAAATATGGAAAACTATATATTGTTTTTTTCAGAACAAATTGAGCTTTCTCGTGATACCTTACATGAAGAGAATTTTACATCGTGCAAAAAGCTATGATGTCATAATGACAACAAAAGTGAAAATTTACTCATTTTGCTAAAATCACATACTGTGTATCAAAAACATTTACCTTGATTGAAAAAGTTTCAATTATTTGAAAAATCCCCGAGTCCCCCAAGTAAAAAAATACCAAATTTGTATAGTTTTACCTACGTCCATGGCTAGCGTAGAGCCCTAATCACCAGCAGCGCAAAATGACATTTTCAACTTCATAAACTAAAATGCGCATTCTAGGGTTTTTGTGGTAAATCTACCCTAAAAACAGTGGAATAACTATATAAAACTATATATTTCTGGAAAGTAGACAACCTACTGCATTTAATGAGGGGTGATTTTCCTTGTTACCCCAAGCCTGGTGTGCACAAATGCCTCCAGAAGATGGCGCTAATGAAAAAAAGGCATTTTCTTACATTTCTGCCCCTTCAAATGTACTGAAATTTGTGAAAACCCTGGCATTTCCAACTGTATTCATTAGCTAGTGCTATTAGGAGAAAAATGACACCCCATTGGTATGAGTTCACCTACCTCAGGGGGCGCTACAAGTACAAAACTACACCTATTGCAACCTCTAATTTTTCTAACATTTTCTCAAACATTACTTGTCTGTACAAAAATGGTTATAACAACTAGAGAAGTGAAGAAAGGCTACACAAACTATACCATTTTGGAAAGAAGACAACCTGCCGCATCTAATGAGGGGTGAATTTCCTTATTAACCCAAGCCTGTTGTGCCCAAATGCTTCCAGAAGGTGGCACTTTAGGAAAAAATGGCATTTTCTTACATTTCTGCTCCTTCATCTGTATGGAAATCTGTGAAAACCATGGAATTTCCAACTGTATTCATTAGCTAGGAGAAAAATGACACCCAATTGGAATGAGTCGACCTACCTTAGGGGTGCCAGAAGCACATAACTACACATACCTGTTTGCTTCCTCGAAAATGGCTGCTTGTACTAAAATGTTCATAACTGTTAGAGACATGAAGGAAAGGTATAAAAGGTATACCATTTTGGAAAGTAGACATTCTCCCGCATCAAGTGAGGGGTCACTTGCCTTTCTACCCCCTGGGCTGAAGTGCACAAATATTTCCAAAAGGTGGCACTATGGGAATAAATACATGTTTTTTTTACATTTCCACCACTTCAAAGATACTAAAATCTTTGAAAACCATAACATTTCCTGCTGTATTCAGTACCTGCTACCAACATGAGAAAAATGGTAGCCCATTTGTGTGGGTTAACATACAATATGTGGGTGCTAGTAACACGTACGTAAACCTGACACTTTTGTTTTTGAAATTATCTGCTTCACTAAAATGGTTATAACCATAATAGATATGCAGGAAATGTAGAGAAACAATGCCATTTTGGAAAGAAAACAACCTGCCGCATCTAATGAGGGGTCACTTGCCTTCTTACCCAAAGGCTGGTATGCACAAATGCTTCCAGGAGGTGGCGCTAATGAAAAAAAAAGGCATTTTCTTACATTTCTGCCCCTTCAAATGTATGGCGCTCTGTAAAAACCTTGGAATTTTCAACTGCATTCCTTAGCTAGTGCTCTTAGGAATCAAACGACACCCCATTGGTATGAGTTGACCTACCTTAGGGGGTGCTAGAAGTAGAAAACTACGCCTACTACAACCTCTGATGTTTCTAACATTTTCTCAAACCTGACTTGCCTGTACGAAAATGGCTATAACGCCTTCAGAATTGAAGAAAAGGTAGATAAACCATACCAATTTGGAAAGAAGACAACCTGCCGCATCTAATGAGGGGTCACTTGCCTTTTTACCCCTAAGTTAGTTGGCACAACTATTTCCAGAATGTGGTGCTACGGGAAAACAAATAAACATTTTTTTTACACGTCAGTCACTTCAAAGATACTAAAATGGTTCAATGGCGTGGGATTTCCTAGGAGGACTTCTTGCCAGCCAAATAAAATGGTACCCCACTGCTCTGGGTTGACATACCAATTTATGCTACAGGAGCGTAGCTACCAGTGAAACAGAAATGGGAAAGCAAACAGTGTATGTGTGATTTTATGGCTAACAGATGAAAGAAGCTAGGGTGTCAGCCGGTGTACGTGCGGACCTGTGACTACAAGTATAACAAAATGTGTGAGAGGGTGAGGGATTAGCCAGTGTGGGTATGAGCAGAGGAGCAAGGATGGTGGTGATGGTGGGGCAGTGTCTGATAGTGTGTATGGGAGATCTGTGACTACCAGTGTGCACTGTATGTCCCCTCATACAAAGCACTGCGTTGGACCCCCTTCCTGTTGCATGTACATTTTTTGGGGCTTTTTTTCCCCAATATTTTTGTGTAGACCTCGTTGGGGGCATCAGAACCCATACAATGAGGTCTAAATAAAAAATAAAGGGGGAAAAAATCCTTTATGTGCCACAGGGGTGTCCAGCACACAAAGGGTTATTTTTTTTAATTGTTACTTTGTATTCAGATGGCCACCAAACAAGCTCTGATCACAAAGTAATGATAAAAAGTCCTGTGTGTGCCACAGGAAGGGGATCTGCATTGAATCCCCCTCCCAGTGGCACACACAGGGTTAATTTTTGATTTAATTTTTTTTTTTATTATATACCTCATTGAGGGGCATCAGGACCCCCTGATCCCTCCCCAATGAGGTCTTAGTAAAAAAATATATATATATATATCCACAAACAGAGTGACCCTGTGAGTGCCACAGGGGTCTCCAGCGCATTGCAAAGCAATGCATTGGATCCTTGTGGCACTCAGAGGGTTAATTTTTTTTTAGCATTACTTTGTAATCAGAGCTTGTTGGGGGGCCATTAGGACCAATCCTGATGACCCCCAAACAATCTCGGATAACAAAGTAATGATAAAAGCCCTGTGTGTGCCACAGGAGGGGGGTGCATTGGACCCCCCCTGTGGCACACACAGGGTTACATTTTTTTTTTTTTTTTGCAATTATAGACCTCATTGAGGGGCATCAGGATCCCCCCTGATCCCCCCCAATGAGGTCTTTAAAAAAAAAAAAATCCCCCCCAAAGAATTGACCCTGTGAGTGCCACAGGGGTCTCCAGCACATTGCAAAGCAATGTGATGGGGACCCTGTGGCACTCACAGGGTTACTTTTATTTTTTTAATTTATTTTTATTTTATTTTTTTAAACATTTCAGACCTCGTGGGGGACATCAGGACCTCTCCTGGTGTCCCCTCAGTCATTGATCTCCCAGCCAATAGCTCTCCTGCCCTTCTCTCCTACCACCGGTAGGAGTGAACAGGACCGGGGAAACTTCCCTAACGTCATCGGTGACCATGTCACCGATGACGTTGGGAGGATTCCCCCGGTCCCGCCCACTCCTACCTGGAAGTTCGGGTAGGAGAGAGGGGGAAGGAGAAACTCTGTTTCTCCTTTGTGTTTATTGATCTCCCAGCACGATCGGCTGGGAGATCAATAACTGGGGAGGCATGAGGAGTGATCCTCATGCCTCCCCACGAGTGCCAGGTTTTTTTTTTTTTTTTAATGCGGCCACTGCGTGCCGGTTATACCGGCTCATGCAGTGACCGCATTTCATTCTTACGCCGTACGAGCGTGGCACAGCAGGTACAGCTGTGTCCACTCGTACGGCGTAAGTAGCTGGCACTCTAGGGGTTAAGTGATTGCCGCGTGCATGCACGGCTGGTCCTTAAGGGATTAAAGGAAATACTTGTTTCCCCTTAAGCAGTCGTTTTCAGTACATCCTGAAACCTGTTTAAAATAAATAAATAAAATTGTCTGAAGGTGCAAAGCAGTGAAATGTGTTTGAGAACTTTCTAACATTCAAGGGTTTTAACCCTTTGAGTGCCAGAGCAATGTGTTGTGTACCCCTCTGGCACTCAAAGGGTTAAATTACAATTTAAATCCAGATTTGAGCAGCGTTCATTTGTTCCCTGTGGTGCAATTGGTTTGCTTCAGAATTGCAGCTCTTTAGCTTGTTGCATGCAGCCGTATGAGCAATGTGTTTAAAGCAAAGGGCTCTGTTTTGAGGCACGCTGAATCATATTGGTCTAGTACGAATTCTCATTTAAATTGTGCTTTTTAATTTCTTGAATGTGAGAGAGCTCTCCGTTCATTCAAGGGGTTAAAAGCCCCATTTATGTCAGTGTAATGTTTTGTCCCTTATTGTAAAGTTGGTTTGCTCCAGAATTGTGTATCCTTTTTGCATCCTTATATGTACTTTGTGTGTAGCTAGATTTTTTTTTTTTTGTCACAGAGTTCATACTGCAAATATAGACTTCTTCATAGCATTGTCTTTTGTGTACATTGCCTGCATGCACACAGTTCTTTAGTTTATCTTCTGTTGCTAGCCATAGTGCCAGATTATTGTTGCTCGCTTTTTTTCATTTATTTATTTATTTTGTTGAAGGGTTATGGGAGGAAGGATCTTCTACTTGTGTTCTTCCAAACAATAATCAGGTAACCAAATTTTGGCTCTAAATAATACGTCCAGTTATGAACCATGGAGGTTTTGACACAATCCAGTTGCATTAACAAACTATGGACCTTATTCAGCAAGCTAAAGTGGAGCAGAAAGATAATTCAAGGATCTGGAGACTGTGTTCTTTCAACCTCCCATCCCAAGTTGCAGGCAATCTAATTGGGCAGTTATCATATATACATATACTTAGGGCTTAAAATATGAAGTCCTTTGCTACTAGACAGACCGGAAAAGTTACTCGTCACCTCAAGCCATAACATACCCACCAGGGCTGAATTTCTACTCGCCAGGGCTAAGTTTTCACTCGCGAGTGGAAATATTGAGCCCTGCATATATAGTGCGTGTGTTGCGCACACTTAAAAGTCCAGCTCATATGGACTAGTCCTCAAAACAAAACTCTAATTCTTCTTAGGCGGTCTTTTAATTCTTTTGATTATAGTCAATAATCAAAGCAGTATTACATATCATCACTAATAATAAAAGGCCAGATGTATGTTTGTCCGAGGCAGTCATGCGCAGTAGAGACTGCCTGAACACAGGATGCAGTCTTGCACAGTAGAGACTGCCTGAACACACAGAATGCTGGTTGATGTAGTTCTGCATGACACACTTTGACCCGTGTACATGGGTTTTTACACTAGTATACAATTTTAGATGGCTTGGTTGGTAAATGCACTAGCTGTAGAGTCTAAAACCTCAGGGTCGCAGGTTCTAGTCCCAGCAAGGTCAACTCAGCCTTTCACCCTTCTGAGGTAAATCAAATGAGTCCAGGACATAATTGAAAATGAGAGACAATCTCAATGTATCCTTCCTGGTAAAATGCTTTCACAAGAATAAATAATTTATGAAAAAATAAATATATAATATATATACAAGGCTTATAATTTGAAGCCCTTTGCTACTAGCCAGACCTGAAAAGTTACTTGCCACTGCAAGCCATAACATCCCAACCAGGGCTGAATTTCTGCCAGGGCTAAATTTTCACTCGCCATTGGCTAGTGGCGAGTGGAAATTTTGAGCCCTGTGTGTGTGTGTATGTATGTATGTATGTATGTATGTATGTATGTATGTATATATATATATATATATATATATATATATATATATATATATATATATATATATATATATAAATAAATTTGCTAGAATGTGTCGCTCCCTGTGTGCGTAACACACACATGCGCAGTAGAGGCTGCCTGAGCAATGCAGTCATGCGCAGTAGAGGCTGCCTGAGCAATGCAGTCATGCGCAGTAGAGGCTGCCTGAATGGAGCACCCCGATCTGGATGGAGTCCGGCGCAAATGGCCCACCGCCTGTTTCTGCTCCCGGCTCTGGGGCAGCAGCCGAGGCCACTGGATGGCACTTTGGCCTGTGTACACGGGCATTTATACTATGTGTGTGTGGAAAAAAAAAAAATCACCTATTTATTAGACATTTGTTTTATTTCAAACAATATTTGACAGTTTATACATGCAGGGAGTGTCAGTTTGTACAATGTAGAACTGTGTAGAATGTTTGTATTTTACAGGCCTGCTGGCAATATTTGTATTAACTGTCAAGTAAAAAGCTAAATATTTAAATAAAAAGGTTCTTTCTGTTTGTTACAAAGGGACAGTTTCAATTAACAAGGAAGAAATCTCCTATAGAATATTTTTTTCATAATTATCATTTTTTCCAATGTGCATCAATCCTTTTTATAAAAAAAAAATAAATAAATATATATATATATATATATATATATATATATATATATATATATATACATATATACAATAAAGACTTCCAAGTTTGTGCACTCTCCTTTTAACAGTTCATATGCCTGGGTGCCAATTCCAAAGAATTAATTTGTATCCAAATAGAAAAATCAAAGAATGCACTCACAGGACTTCTTCTTTTCAGTGAATAACAGTGAAGTTTATTCCATCAACGTTTCGGCCCTATCAAGAGCCTTTATCAAGGGTAAGCATCTTGATAAAGGCACTTGATAGGGCCGAAACGTTGATGGAATAAACTTCACTGTTATTCACTGAAAAGAAGAAGTCCTGTGAGTGCATTCTTTGATTTTTATATATATATATATATATATATAATATAAAAATCCCCTCATCAAGTGGATTATATACTAACGAGAGTGGAGTCACTCCATTACTTAATCTGCTATCTAGATTCTCTCTTCTAGGAGATCCAAGGACCATATTCAGGAAGCTAAAGAGGAACTATTATGGAGCATGCCAAATGAACCATAGCGGACACATTAAAAATAAACACATTCCCCACTGAAGTAAATGTCATTTTTTGACCTCCTTGAATGCTAGAAAGGTCTTAACTTCCCTGGCATTCAAGTGGTTTAAAGTTGGAGTATTGGTCAAGCTTTTCTTTTTTTTTTGCAAAACAGTGTAAAGTATGTGTTTGAAATGAGTTACAATCTTTAATACTCACTAGCTTCAGAGTTAATTATCTTTAAGTCCCTTCCCTTTGACCAGATATCAGCCTTTTCTGCTAGAAAGAATGCTGGCCTACATGATCAAGTGGTTGCAATAGCAACCTGTTTGACTTACTTAAAAGGATAGTAATTTTTCATAATAAAAGCAGCTCTAATTAATCATCATAGTATTTGGGCCTTGGAGAGTGTTGTTTCAGTTCTGTCAGAGTTGTAGTTCAAGAGTAATTGAATGATAAATTATCCCCCTCCTGCCACTTCTACTGATGTAACACTGCTCAGCTTAGATCAGCAGGGAGTGTCCAGGTAGATTGCAGAGAGAGACAATCTTCAATTAAGATAAGAGAAAAAGCTGAAAAACCTGTCAAGGGGGGCAGGGTTTTCATTGTTCTCACAGTAAGAATATTGACCCTTGATGTGAGCTGTCTGGTCTGTGGACTGGATTCCACATCTGAGGAGTGGGGGCTTACACTAGGTAAAAGGGGCGGGAGGGGAAAACTTTATCATTCAGTTACTCTTGAACTACAACTCTCACGGTGATGAAATAACACTCTGTGGCTCAAATACTGTGAAAATTAATTGGAGCTGCTGTTTTTGTGACACATTACTATCACTTTAAACAGATACCTATCTCTGTGTGAGTCATTTTAATATATCCTGTGTACTGACTTTGCTTTAGACAATACAGATGTTGCATTAAAACTATTTATTTAGAGACAATTGTGTCTCCGTGAGAGTGGACACAAAGCAGGTTGCATACAAACCAGCTTGTGCACTAATCAGAGAAACTGCTTCATTTCCTATGTTCTGTGAAGCCTATGTGCTTTATAAATAAATATATATACTAGCAGGCTTGAGGCGTGGCTTTGCCTGTGCGGTGAACCAATACCACTGTGGCATTCAAAGGGTTACATTTTATGAAAAGTCAGACCTCATAGATGGCTTCCCAGCTACTGATCGACGCAGGGGAGCAAGAGAGCTCCCCTGCTTCCATTCTACCTGCAGCATGGTAGGAGTGGGCAAGATTGGGAAACAATCTCACATCAGCCAATCAGATTTCATTTGCCACGCCCCCTGACAGCAAAGAAGAAACTCTTAGATTGATATATACCTACATAAACTCACTAGGAAATACTGCATGGCATTGTCCATTTAGTGAGGCACTCCATGCATGTCAGGGACCCACTGGACCACTGCAGTTTGATGGCAGTGACTATTGTTTCAGTGATTTTCACAGGAGTGGACACTCTTGGCAAAATCCCTGCCCCATGGTGAGACAGACAGTGAACCTTTACCCAGGGTATTTTTCTCCCCCTTTGCAATCAAGTAAAACTCAAGCAATCATAGCCATTTCATTGGTTTGCTTATATATAAATGCTCTCTTCTGTGTCTTCCGTGATTGTACATAATTTTATTTTCCTATTTTCACTGATATGCCAGAAGAATGTTTTGTCACTATCTGACTGGGTGATTTTCATGTATGTATGAGGAATGCGGCACATCTGATTATGTACTAAGCTGCACGCCGCTCCAGAAGCCCTGAACCGGAACTTAAAAAAACAAACAAACAAAAAAACAGTCTTATTCCTGTGTTGAAGATGGCAAAGACATAATGGAGGAAGGTGTAACCGCTGAACCAACTGCTGCATTTGGCACTGAGACACCAAAACACTTGTCCTCAAAGTAGTAGCGAACTTTGTGAATGTAAAAGTAAAAATAAAATAAAAGCTTAGAGGAATGTAAGGGTTAGAGATGCACCGATACCACTTTTTTAAGACCGAGTACGAGTACCGATACTTTTTCAAGTACTCACCGATACCCATTACCGATACTTTTTTTTTTTGCGGTCATTTGCCAGTTTTCCAAGTACTTAAAGCATGCATATTTTATATATATATATATATATATATAAATATAATATGCTTTAGGTACTTGGAAAACTGGCAAATGACCGCAAAAAAAGTATTGGTGAGTACTTGAAATATACACGCACACACACCACCTCTTGACTGTCCCATTTTGCCTCTTTCTCCCCCTCTTGATTCCCACCTTTTACTACATTCTCCCCCTCTTGAGCTCCCTCCTTTTGCCTTGGCTTTTTCTCTCCCTTTTGATCCCCCTTTGTCCCCCTCCTTGACTCTTGATCCCACTCTTTTGCCTCTCTCGCTCTCTCCTGATCCCCTTCCTTTTTGCCTCTTCTTGTTCCCCCTCCTTTTATCTCCTGATCTTTCCTCCTTTTGCCTTTTTTTTTTTTTTTTTCTTTTTCCCTTTTGCCTCTTTCTCCCTCTTGGCCCCCCTCTCTGCCTCTTTCACCACCCGCTCAATGTCCCATCTTGCCTCCCCTTACCCTCCTCTGCCGGGTGCTCGCTGTTCTCTTGCGAGCCCCGGCAGAAGTCAGCGTCGGAGCATTGCCATGGTAACCCGCGGCAACGCTCAGAAGCTACAGGAGGGAGAGAGGCAAGCGGGGAGCATTGTGAGCAGCTCCCCGGGCTCTCACTGCAGCACCGGCCCTGACACAGGGTATCGGTGCTGGCATCGGCTGCATTTGCGCGAGTACAAAAACTTGATGTAGGATTAATCCTTGAGAAAATTATAATACTGTATCAGTAATTTCTCTTGAAACTAACACCCTATTACTATAGAATTGGTGCAAAGGAAAGTACCTCTGCTGTCAAGGTACACTTTTCTGAAAATCACCAAAGTAGATTTTAGGTGATGGTGTCTGTTAACCATTTGACTGTCAGAGATCCTTTCTGGCACTCAAAAGGTTGTTAAATGTTGCTATGTACAGTTATCAGACTCTGGCAGTGCTAAAATTCTAATATGTGGTTGTTGTTTAGCCATTGGAATTTACAAGGCATAGTGTGTGCAAGCACTTCTGTTTTAGTACTGCATTACCTCCCCTGTCACTGACACAGCCCAGCAGTGCAATGTCCATCTCCCCAGTAATGAAAGGGTTACGCGTCCATGAGTGGGGAGAGGTGATGTAAAACTAAGACAGGAAGTGCCTGCATAGCATGACGTGATTAGCGTAATATATCATTCTAACTCAAACTAGTTTTTGAAATAAAAATTGCTACTAGAACATGTAGATGATTAAATAACATGGGCTGCACTAGTGACAGTACATTCTGTGAACCTCTCATGTCTCAGTAGTTGTAGCAGTAGTGGAAGCGTTATCTTTTCCTAACACATTTTTCATAGTAAGCTCTATATCTTCGTTTAAAGATGTTTTTCATCTCATGTTTTGTTTTGCAATTTTTTTCTGCTTTGTTAGTGCTCTTTTATTAGTAATCCACTCATGCCTTATATTTTTGTGGTGTTGTATTCCCCACTTCCCCAGTGTTGTGAGATCTAACATTGAGACGTGTGTGTAAACATGAACGTGGAACAACTGTGAGGAAGCTAAATGTGTCATAGGGAACAAATAATAAAATAATCCAATTTATTCAACGCTTTTGTGTGCCAGAGGGGTGCCCAGCACATTGCTTCTAAATGAATGCGTGGGACATCCCTATGCCACTCACACTGGTTGAATTGGCCGTATAACCCCAGATACCTTTCCAGTCTTCCTAGGTTTAAAAGTCCCATTTAAGTCACTGAGAATGTCTTAAGTTCCTTATAGTGCAGTTGATTTGCCCAGACTTGATCCATGCTTATGTTTACTCATATATCCCAGTGTTAGAGCGCAGCTCAGGTGTAACAGACTGGACTGGAAGGCTTTTATGCCAAACGCAAATTGTGCAATTCTGGAGCAAACCAGTATAACACAGGGGATAAAACTCCACGTTTTTTAACTGAGAAGATAACAAGGGGAATTTTTAGAAATGTCTCCAGTTATTGTGAAGCAATACTTTGACTACTCTGGCACTCAGAGGGTTAAATCAGTTGGAGCTGTATTTATTTCTCTTCTGTGATGCAGTTGGGTTTCCTCTCACCTTTCCTACATAATGACGTATAGTTCTGGAGCAAATAGACTGCACCGGGGGGGGCGGACGATAAACATTTCCATTGACTTAACCCTTTGCGTTCCAGAGAGGCATTCAACACATTGCGTTGCAATGCATTTGATACTTCTCTTGCACTCAAAGTGTTAAAGAGCAGTTGTTGCAATGTGAGTAGAGTTTGTAAAAAGCCTTGAGGCTGTACAATCATATATGCCAGTTGAGGAGAGAGGTCTCCAACAAACTGCAAATCAATCCACATGGGATCTTTCTAGCAGTTAAAGGGATAGTAATGATTAATTTTACGTTGATTTAATATTGTAGACATTAAAAAAAGATTAACCTCAATGTAAGTCTTATCTCTCAAACCTTTATGGTTTGAGAGTTATAGCTTGCTAAAGTTACCTTTTCCTGGCTGTTTTACTCAAGTCTGCCATCTAGCTGACAGCTGCAGATTCCAGTCATTTGAACAGACAGAGGCTCTTCAGCAGAGCTGAAATCACGCTATTTAGAAATAAATACTTCATTGGAACGGTCTACAAAGTGTGCTTGCAAGCCAGGCACACTTTGTAGACCGTTCCAAATTAAGTATTTATCTTTAGATATCGTTATATCAGCGCTGCTGAAGAACCACAACTGGTCAAGCGTCTAGAATCTGTTTCTGACAGCTTTACAGCTCGTCAAGCAGAAAGGGGCGGGACCGGAGAACTTTATTTTCCTATATATCTCAAACCATAACGGTTTGAGAGAGATGAATAAGCACAAGTACTCTCTTTTAATTGTATCTACCATATAATTAATACTTTATTTCTGCCATTACTATCCCTTTAAGTAGTGAAAAACCCCATTTAATTCAATATGTATTTGCATGGTTTTCATTTGAATCCTATGGTGCAGATTGGTTGCTCTAGAATTGCACCACTGTAGACACAGGAATAAGGCCTGAGTAGCTGGTACGTGTGATTGTGCCTAGTATGCGTTAGCCTTATCTGTAACATAAAGGTTGGATGTCATTTAAAATCCCGCAAGCAAACTGTTCACCATTGATTGGGCAGAAAAATACACTTGGAACTGCAGTAGTAGTTACATAACATGCCTCGTCACATGTTTGCTTGTTAATGTCATAAAGAATATCAGCATGTTCTGTTGGTTGTGGAAGTAAGACTAACACTAGTAGCTGTGATTCATGGGAACGGGCTTGCTTTTCCTCCAGCTCGATCAGTGCCTGGAATTGGTGTCTGAGAAGGGCAAACTTTCCTTCTCAGACACTGTTACTATGGTTGCACAGACACTAAATATTCTCAGTGTGTAGTAGTAATATGGGGTTTGAGACGTGAGGAAGTTTGGCCCTTCCTAGGTCCCACATTACCATTCTCTGTCAAACCAGAAGAAATCTCCTCCTGACCCTGCAGGAATCAGTGTGATATTGAATGAAAGACTCATTATGTATTAACCCCTCGAGATACCAGAATAGCAAAGTGGTAGTCGGAGACATGAGAAGGTCACCCCCTACTGAGCATCTTCCAGTGGGCCATGGGGTCCATACACTAAGGTTTCAAATCAGGCTCAGGTGAGAGGCTGGGAGTTGGTGTGTGTGTGTATATGTATAATATATATATATAAAACAAATTAGTGGGCCAAATCCCCTGCACTGTTATTCCACTACATTTTGTCTCTTGTTAGAGAGCTTGGCCTTTCAGTTCAGGTAGTTTAGGCTTTACTGTTCCTTTAACCTCTTGGATGCTAATTAGGTGTACACATGCTCTAAGCAATGATACCATATTCATGTTACTTTGTGTGATTTGTTTAGTTTGTATTTGTTCTGCCCAGTAACCTAGAAACCTATGCTGGCACCTCAGACAGCCCCTTGCATAGGCAGTACATCCTCTACTGGGTACAAACAGCTAGTTCTGGTTGCGCACCTCACTTTGTCATTGGCCTAATCCCAGCTATTCAGTGGGTCAGCATTTCCAGTAGTGTGAGGAATCTGTTGGCAGCTGGTAAACCAACCCCTGCACTTTTTTGTGATGATTTGGTACCTAGATTGAACTCTTGGTGCCAGATTAGTAAGTAGTGCACTGCAGGTAGCAATCAGAGAGCCTTATTCAGTAAACAGAAGTAGTACAGTTCTGGGGCAAACCATCTGCACTATAGAGGACAGAGGAAAATTACAGTTTATACAGTGGTCTGCTATGCATTTCTTCACAGGGTGTTGGCACTTCCTATAGAATTCAGTGGGTTAAAAGCCCCATTAAAATGTGTATTTGGATTTGTACCCTGTGGCACTGTTTAATTTACCCCAGAACTGCACCACTTCAGTTTCTTCAATAAGACTCTCACTGCACCACAAGGTTGAAATGAAAAAGTGTGCAAGTCCTCATTAATTTACAGAAGAACGATCACCCCCAAATAAAGTCCCCCCCATAATTATTCATTCTATTACATAAAGTGGTAGAACGCGTTGCTCACTCTGAGCCGTAACTGTACATGCTCAGTAGAGAGTGTCTACTGTGCATGTGTGGTTTAGCACACAGGGAGCTTCGATGTGAGCTGTGTGGGGCTCCCCGCTAAGGATCCGTGCGTTCGCGAGTCTCTACTGCGCATGACTGCAGTCATGCGCAGTAGAGACTCGCCAAATGCACTGCCCCGCTCTGGGCGGCTCACGTCCTGTCTCAGCTCCGGGGCAGCAGCCGGGGCAGCTGGGTGCACTTTAGCCCGTGTATACGGGTTTTCATACTAGTATAGCAATAAGCATAGAAATAACAGTATTATCCAGCATAAGTACAGCGTTATTAAGAAATCCTACTTGATCAAGACGAACAGGCAGGCATCAGCGCAGACATCATGCCTTAGAGACATCTGTGCGCCTGTGCTGTCATTCCCTGTCTCCTCTAGGAGGCGCTGCATTGTACCTTAAGGTAACAGGAAGGGGCTGATGGAGCATGTGCACAGTTATGTCTAAAGCAAGAAGCCTGCCCGACAGTCTCAGATCAAGTAGGATTTCTTAATAATGTTGTACTTATGATGGATAATGTTACTATTTCTAAGCTTATCGCTATATGAATAATTATTCGGGGGGGGGACTTTATTTGGGGGTGATCTGTTTCAAGTGGGGCTTTTCACCCACTGAATGCTAGAAAGGACCCCAAAGTGTTGCTTTGCAATACATACAAAACATTGGAGACTTCGCTATCATTCAGGGGGTCAAATTTGCCATTTAAATAAATGCAGGTGGTCATTTGTCCCCCATGATAGTTGATTTCCTTCAGGATTGCTCTGCTTTAGGATCCCCAGTAAGGCCTAACATTCATTATGTCTGTGTTTTGAGATAGAAAAGGCTTTGTATGCCCATCTGATACTCTAAAGCAGGTGTGGACAAAAATATAGAAAGCTTTGGAGTCAACCAGAATTTGTGGGAGCCAGTTAAGGGATTTATATGGACTACCCCTAAAAATGAGGAGTCAGATGTGGAATTTTTTTGATTCTGAGCTCACAGGCAGTCTTATTTGTCCATCACTTTAGTAAACACTGTTAGTAAAAGGCTTGTTCTGTTTCAGCTTTGGAAAGGGCTCAGACGAAAAAAGATGCAGGTTTTAGAAGTAACTGGAGTTTTGACCATTCTGAAGATAGTGAAGATGAGCCTGAAAAAGAGTAAGTACAACTGCATGAGTGGCATTGGTCATTTGGGACACCTTATCATGGGGTAAAATATTGATGGGAGATATACTTTCATTTACACACAACTTCCATATTTAAAGAAACTCTAATCTCCTAAATATAAACATCCACTTACCTTTGGCTTCTGTAATCCCATTGGCAGGTCTGCTTCCCAGATCAGTGGGACTGCATTGTGAGTCCCGTTGTACCAACTAGAGCAGAGCAGGGGTTTGAAAAGACACCTCTGATACTGTTGGGGCGCATCAGTGCTTCATCGTGCAGTACAGATGCCTTTATTATATGATGCAGGACCCATTGACTCTGTGGATCAGGGGTGAAAGCCCACCACAGGAAACTTTGTTAAGCCACTGAGACGTTGGTGGCTGATGGCCACAGAATTCTGGCTTGAGTGTTCTCTGAGCTAGTCAGATTTCTACACTCATTCGCACCTACCCCCATGTCTAATAGGAGCTGTCTATAACACACAACTCCTGTTTCTTTATGAGCATGATAATTGCTTATTAATCCTGGCAGAAAATTCTGAAGTCCACTGCGAATCAACTCTATTTGAAATGGTCCCCAAAAGGAAACTATAAGTAGTACTCCAGTCATGTCCACAGTGGCCGACATGGTTCTGTTTCCTTGTACTAAAGTCATCTTTTGGAATCAATCAGTGGGAGGAGTTTGGAGTCCTAGAGTACTGCAATAAAGAATGTTTGCCTCCATGGACAAAATATCCAGTATTAATTAGACATGCATTTTGGGGAATCAATCCCAGCAGAAAGGGATTCTTTCCATATTAATGTAAATGGTGTTTATTAGCAGGAGGTGTTAATAATTGTTTGACCCTTTAAAGGGATGGTAAGACTTAAAATGTAAAACAAAAATATGTTGTAGGGTTTATCCCCCTGAGTAAAACAAGGGTACTCCCACTCCTGAAAGGTGTTTTATTCAAAAGGTATTACAGCTCAAAGTTAAATTTTTTTAGGTGCAGTATCACAGTGGCCTGAAATTGTACAGTGGCGCTGTTGCTACACCATCCTATGGAGATTTATGGACCCTTGTTTTACTCAGGGGGAAAAACCCTACAACATATTTGTTTTTACATTTTAAGTATTACTATCCCTTTAATGAGAGTGCAGTGGAGAGTGTTATTTCAATACTGTCAGAGTTGTAGTTCGAGTAATTGAATAATAAAGTATCCCCCTCACGTCCCTTTTACTGATGTAACACTGCTAACCTCAGAACAGAAAGGTGGTGTCCAGATGGTTTGCAGAGAGGGAGAATCTTCAATTAACATAAGGGAAAAACCTGTCAAGGGGATCAGGCATTTCATTGTTCTCACAGTAAGAAGACTGTCCCTTGCTGTGAGCTGTCTGGTCTTAAAGGGATAGTAATATTTCGTTGTATCTTTATTTAATTTTGTAGGCATTAAAAAAAAAACATGAAGAACAATATAAGTCTTATCTCTCAAACCTTTTTGGTTTGAGAGATATTCACAAGCAGTTTCCCCTCCTGCCCCTTTTACCTAGTGTAAGTTATCTCTTCTCCGATGTGGAATTCAGTCCATAGACCAGATAACAGAAGAGGACAATCTTCTTCCTATGAGAACAACGAAAGCCCTGCCCCCCTTGACAAGTCTGACAGAATTGAAATAACACTCTCCAAAGTCCAAATACTATGATGATTAATTAGAGCTGCTTTTATTATGAAACATTACAATCCCTTTAAGAGCAGATTCCACATCTGAGGGGAGGTGGTTTACACTAGGTAAAAGGAGCGGGAGGGGGATTCTTTATCATCCTATTACTCTTGAACTGCAACTCTGACAGTACTGAAATAACACTCTCCATGACCCAAATACTATGAAGATTAATTGGAACTGCTGTTTTTGTGAAACATTACTATCCCTTTAAGAATCAGAAATGTGGTGGACACCTCTCTGATACTCAAAGGGTTAAACAAAATGGTCCTTATATCTAAAGACAAAGGGTATCCGTTTTGGAGCTTACAGCTTACATCACATGCGACAAATTGAAAATAAATTAAATAAATTCATCTCCCATTGATTCAAAGATCCATTATTATCCCTTTAAACTTAATTTAATATTGTAGCTGTAATTGAGGCCCGTTTTACCTCTCAAACCTTTATGGTTTTGAGATATATACGATTATAAAGTTCCCCCCTCCATCCCCTTTCACTGATGTCAGCCTGTATCCTACAGCAGGAGATCCTGGTCCACAGACCGGCTAGCGGCTCTTCAGCAGGGCCAGAATAGTGAGATCTAAAAACAAATACTTCAGTGGAACAATCTACAAAGTATGCCTGGTTTGCAAGCACACTTTGTAGACCGTTCCAATTAAGTATTTGTTTTTAGATCTTGATATTTCGGCTCTGCTGAAGAGCCACAGGCCGATCTGCCAACCGGGATCACCTGCTGTAAGACAGATCGCTGACCTCAGTGCAAGGGGAGGGCAAGGGGAACTTTGTAATTGTATATCTCTCAATCCATAAAGATTTGAGAGATAAAACCTGGCTTCAATTACTTTATTTTTTGAATAGTTACAATATTACATTAAGTTTAAAAGATCCATTACTATCCCTTTAATGCTAGAGGGGTTTCCAGAGATCTTTAGCATTCAGGAAGTTAAATGAGTTCATTTTCAGTGGGGATTTGTCTCCTAATTGCGGGACAAACCAAAATTCACCATAGGAGAAACAGAAACAGTCCCACTGAATAGGATCTCAGTCGCTTTCAAAGTGTTGACCATTTGAGTGCCAGAGGGGTATGCAACGCATTGCAAATGCTTTGCGTATACCCCTGGAACTCAAAGGGTTAAAAATCCCCATTTAGATCAATAGCACTTATAAAAACATTCACATTGGCATTTGACTGAAGTCCGTCTCGGGCATTAATTACATTTAATCCTTGACCCAAATGAATTTTGGTCAGAATTAGATTTCAAAATAGTTGAACATTTTTTATGAATTGGGGGGGGGGGGGGCGTAAACAAGTGTAAACATTAAGCCTATTCCTGTCGCACATACTACTGTGACACTGAGGGTTAGGAGTAAAGATGGAGGGAAAGCAGGGAGTCTCTGCCTCAAAGGCTTTCTGTCTTTTTGGAGGAGGGAACTTTACTGCATGGTTCTTATGTTCCACATCTACTTAAGAGAATGTTTAATGTTCATTAAAATACTCTCTTGATAATGACATTCCATATTTTAATAATTCCAAAAAGCCCTGTAAAGTATATTTTCCTAATAGAACATTACTGTTCTTTATAATGTGTTTGATATCAGTACAGCAACAACTAATGCTCAGAAACAAAAACTTTACTACTGGCCAGTCTAGTTCATGATTTTGCTTGCTTATTTTCCATTTCAAAATTTTATGATGCCTGCTAATGTAAATGTTGGTATTCAGTAACTGTATTGTGTTCTTGTCTGTAGTGAAGCAAACCTGCTCAGTTTAGATGAAAGTGATGAAGCTGACGCTCAAATTACAGAACAAAAGGCAAGTAGCATAAAATGTATGTAAATCAACAAATGTACTACAGTAGAATGCAGATAATTGGTTCTCAAACTGTTCTGTAGAACCCAGAGTTGCTGGAATAAATACAATGGGTCCCCAGAGCAAATGTTGGTAAGGGCATTTGGGGAAGTGACAGTTTGCATATTTCTCTGATCATTCGTGGATGTGTGGAATAGTGAAACATTTTACACAGTGCAACTTATGTTCTCCATTAGATCTCTCTATTAGTGTTCACTCAAATCTAGCCCTTCTATGAAACAAACGTAATTATCTGGTAGCGGTTATCTGATACATTTTAGCTTAATATTTAGCATTCATCTACATTTAATGTTCGTATTATGTTAACCTCCTTGGATGCTAGCTAGGTCTCCAACACATTGTGAAGCGATGCATTAGAGACTTCCATAGCACCCAAGAGGTTAAACTTGAGCTTGCCAGAGGGTTATCCGTTGCATTGTTCCACAATGTGTTCGATACCCCTGTCACTCAAAGGGTTAAAGTTTCTGATTTTTCTGACTTCTGCTGTGGTAAAGTTTGAGAACCACTGATTTAGATCATGGACTGTATCCAACTTGGATTTTCCACACTTCTGTATATTCTTGTGAAAAGCCTTTGTGTATTTAGAACAGTGGTTCTCAAGTCTTTTTTTGTTTGGGGCACCCCTAACACGTAATCTAGAACATTCGGGGCACCCCTAACATATTTAATGTACTTTATCAAGGGCATAATGAAGGGTACAATACAGAAATGTATAGTTATTATTAGGTCTTACAATCATAGTAACAAAACTAAACATATTGTGCAGAACAATTTCTATTAATCTTTATTTAAAAGTCCATTTTTGTTAGTCTTCATAGAAAATGTGGGACACCCTAAAATTATGTCCGTGGCACACCAAAGTGCCACGGCACCCTGGTTGAGAATCACTGATTTAGAAGCTTATATGCTAAGAACATTGTAGCAATCTATAATTTTGAGAGGGGTTTCCAAATAATAGAATAAGTATACAGCAAGGGATTCAAACTTCATTCTTAATAGCCAAGCCAGTTCAAGTTTTTGGACTATCCCTGACTTTTCACATGTGTTGCAATTCAAAGGGCTGAGGTAATGATTGCTACATTTATCAGTGTTATCCTAAAAACCTGCACTGTATTGGCCCCCTAGGGATGCCATTTGACAGCACTTGTTTATAGTAACATGTATTTGTGTATGTCTGCATTCAAAAGCCATTGCATCTTCCTGTGCAGAGGCAGGTTTGGCAGCCAGTGGCCCTATATGAATTGTGGAACTTTGGTTCCCATCATCCTTACCCAGCCAAAAACAGTTGCAAAGCCACATGTATTCCATACGTGGCATAGACTTAAACAAAACATCAGTGATCATTTCTCATTATTGGAATGCTAAAGTTTTGTTTTTCACAAGGGGCAACAGTGTGCGGGGGATGGTGGGGGATGTTCTGGCAATCCCATCTAACCTATAGTAACATAGTAGATGAGGCTGAAAAAAAGACATGTGTCCATCAAGATCATCCCAAGCCATATCACCTGTGTTGATTAGAGGAAGAAAATAAATAAACTGAAACCATTTCCAATTAAGCCTCAAGTGGGTTAAAAAATTCCAATTGGTAGGATGTTGATTCAGGGAAATAGACTACCTGCTTTGAAGCCAACTGTCATTCTCAATATTGTTCCTTGCTAGGTAGGTATCCATTACTTTTTTGAAAGCAATTACAGTATCTGTAAACACAGCACCCTCAGGCAAAGAATTCCTTAACTTTACTGCCCTTGCTGTAAAAAAAAAAAAAAAAAATCCCTACATTTGTTTTACTTGAAAGTGCATTTCCTCTAGTCTTGTTCTCTGGTCAGCTCTTTCCAAGGAACTATTTACTCAGAGTTCTTTGTTCTTTGTATTGACCTTGAATACACTGTGAATGATAATCATATCACCCCCTTAGACATGTATTCTCTTACGTAACCCCTTTGTCAGTTTTCTTTTGTGTCTCTTACTCTTAACTTTTCCAGTTCGGTAATGTCCTTTTTTAAAACAAAAAAAAAAACAACAACAACACCCCCCCCCCCAAAACAAACAAACAAACAAACTGGTGCCTAAACCTGTAATTTAT
Organism: Rhinophrynus dorsalis; assembly: GCA_037306005.1. NCBI lineage: Eukaryota > Metazoa > Chordata > Amphibia > Anura > Rhinophrynidae > Rhinophrynus > Rhinophrynus dorsalis. The sequence continues at coordinate 326,425,156 of CM074720.1, read as the reverse complement.
ATCCTAGATGAGGTCTTACCAATAATTTATGTAGAGGTAGAATTATATATCTATACCCTGTTTTATGCAGGCTAGTACCCTATTTGCTCTTGAAGCAGCTGAGTGACACTACACACCGCTGTGAAGTTTTGCTGTTGCAGTTCTGGAGCTAACCAACTGTACCACTGTGAACAAAGAGCCCCAAAAATCCCATGAATTTAACTGCAGCTTTTAACCCCTTGAATGCTACAGAGTTCTTCAACACAGTTCTGTGTGAATCAATGCTTTGGAGATCTCTAGCACCATGTTTAAAGCCCTATTTCTCTTACTTCCTGTGTAGAACACAGGAACTATGGGATAAAGTATTTTGCGGCCTGCACTTGCCTTAAAAGGCTCTCAGAAGTGGATACTCCCTCCCTGCTCCACTTAACCCCCAACGAGCATGCTTGGTTTTAATGGTGACTTGCACAGAAATATTGCATGGCACAGATTCTCTCTTAGTTAAAGGGACAGTTATGTTCCATAAAAAATTATTCTTGTTTTGTAGACGTTTAACCCCTTAAGGACCGGAGGTTATGGGACATTTCCGTCCCATAACGTCCGCATAGGGGCACTTTGACGAGCCGGTACACGTGACCTGTCACGTGTATCGGCGCGTCACTATGGGGCTTGAAACAGATCGCTCCGATCTTGGAGCGGTCTATTTCATGCCCTATTTTTACTTACAGCGCTCCCGGTAGAGCGCTGTAAGTAAAAAGTACGTGACGTACCAGGACCGTCAAGGGTCTTTCGAGCAAATTTACCCTTGACGGTCCTGGTACGTCAAGGGTCCCTAAGGGGTTAAAAAATAAATTATTTGGCACAGATCCTATCTCTCAAACTTTTATGGTTTGAGAGATATTAGCCTCTAAAGTTCCTTCTCTGTAAAGCTGACAGCAGGAGATTCGCGTTGTGCGACTCGAGGAGGCTCTTCAGCAGAGCCGAAACGCATTATTTAAAAAGAACTGCTTCATGGGAACGGTCTACGAAGTGTGCTTGCAAAACAGGCACACTTTGTAGACCTTTCCAACAAAGTAATTCTTTTTAAATAACGCAATTTCGTCTCTGCTGTAAAGCTGCAGGCTGGTGCCCAGAACGGGATCTCCTGCTGTCAGCTAAACGCTGATGTCAGGAGAAGGGGAGGGAGGAACTTTAGAAGCAAATATCTCTGAAACCATAAAGGTTTGAGAGATAGGATTGGTGTCAAATAACTTATTTTTTAAACGTCTACAAAACAAGCATAATTTTTTATGGGGCATTAGTGTCCCTTTAACCTTCTTTTAAATTTGAATTCTACTAGAATGGTCTCCTGTCTCTGGCCTTAATTGCTCCATTGAACCAGAGAACAGGCTTCACAGACCTGGGTCTGTTAGAGGATTGCTTGCATTATCAGCAATCTCCTTACAGTTTCCCTGCTTAGCCAATCTGATCAGTCACTTGATGTATAGGGGATTGAAGAGGACAGGATTCCTTCATTCAGAGTGCACAGGTCTTGTGAGCATGTCCCTGTCTGCATGTCTGGCAGCCACATTTATATAATACTGTGTTTTAGCCTGACTAGAGCACTACATTTTGGTTATATCTGTGTTCCTGTCTTTTCCTCTCCCTCTCCCTCACTGACTAAGATAGAAAGATCCCCTCTCTCTTTCTTATAAGACACTTTTATAAAGATTGGGCTTGTGCTGCTGCCGTATTGACCTGAAACGTAGATGTGTAGGGGGTACTTCTCTTGCCACCAGTTGCATTAAAGTGAATGTAAAGGGGCTTATGGTTCTTCTAACTGCACATAAGAGGAAACCACCCCCCAATTCCATATATGGGGTTGTGTGTGAATGACAGCTGGAGAGCCACAACACCATTTTTTTATTTTACACAACTACAATACCCATAATCCCATTTTTACAGGGCTTCAGAGCAGTTAAAGAAGTGATCCTCTTCCTTTTTAGATTCACCCATCTATGCAGAGGATGGACACTCCCTCCTTGCTTGCTAACCCTTCAGATAACTACTTTTATCCTACTTTTACTTTTCTTCTTCCTACTTTAAAGGGATAGTAATGTTCTCAAAAACAGAGGCTCCATTTAATCTTCATAGTATTTGGGCCACGGAGAGTTATTTCAATACTGTCAGAGCTGTAGTTCAAGAGTAGTTGAATGATAGTTTTCCCTCCTGCCCCTTTTATCTAGTGTAAGCCACCTCCCCTCATATGTGGAATCTTGTCCTGGGAACAGACAGCTCACAGCAGGGGACAATCTTCTTACTGAGAGTATAAGGAAAACCCTTCCCCCTTGACATGTTTTTACTTAAAGGGGAACTTTCACCCCTTAATAACTAAAGCTCCCTTTACTGCTGACCTGGCGACTAGCTGCTTAGTAGCGCTAGTCGCCAGAAAACTTACCCCGTTCTCAAGATTTCGCCATTTGAAAGGATCAGGAAGCACGGACGTCTCTTCACAGTGACGTTCGTGCGCCTGCGCTGTCAGTCCCTTGTCAGTCCCTTGTGCACCGTATGCACCGTACGGTGCACAAGGGACTGACAAGGGACTGACAGCGCAGGCGCACGGACGTCACTGTGAAGAGACGTCCGTGCTTCCTGATCCTTTCAAACGGCGAAATCTTGAGAACGGGGTAAGTTTTCTGGCGACTAGCGCTACTAAGCAGCTAGTCGCCAGGTCAGCAGTAAGGGGAGCTTTAGTTATTAAGGGGTGAAAGTTCCCCTTTAAGTTCACTGAAGATTGTCACTCTTTGTGTTCCATCCACACAGTCTTGCTGCTCTGAGGTTAGCAGTGTTACATCAGTAAAAGGGGCGGGAAGGGGATACTTTATCTTTCAGTTACTCTTGAACTACATCTCTGACAGTATTGAAATAACACTCTCCATGGCCCAAATACTATGAAGATTAATTGGAGCTGCTTTTATAATGAAATATTACAATCTCTATACGGAATATTTTGGATATGTTCCCTTAACTCTCTAGATACCTTTCCTGAGGAAGGGAATCTGAAGCAGACTACCTGTATTCATCCTACCCTGTTGGGAATTCTTCTGAGGAATACCATGGTTCTTCTGCTTGGGGGTCTTATTTAGGCCTCAGATTCTAGTTCCTCTTCCCCCAATATTTTAAGAGATGTAAAAAAGAAGGTTGCCATTTTACCTCCTCACCATCCCCTAGCCCAGGTACTCCTACAGGAATTGAGGATGCCTGACAGGAGGCTGTTCCTTCCTCTCTGTATTTATCTTCTATAACCTTTTTCTGCAGAGGATTTAGTGCAGATATCTCGCCTAGCTAAGGATCAGGCTGAGCATCTTTATTCGTTTTTGAAGGTAAATTACGTAGCTTTGCACAACCACATTTGCTGTTGCTTGGGTGTTTAGAGCTATGGTTCTTTGGAGGGGGGGGGGGGGATCAGCTCTTGAATGCCGTCAAAGTATATCGAAGGAGTACTTTTGCTGGGATTGTAGCCAATATTCTTGAGGCTAATGAGTATCTTACTGAAGCGGCCTTTGACATTGCTAAATTTATTGGAAAGGCTTTGGCTTTCTTTGTAGGGGTAGAGAAACAAGCCGGGCACACCAGTATTAAAACGTTCCATTTACTTTATTTTATCATCATTAAAATGCCGGTTACAGTCCTATTTTAAAGATGATAAAATAAAGTAAATGGAAAGTTTTAATACTGGTGTGCCCGGCTTGTTTCTCTACAACTGCGTTATCTACATATGAAGCCTTGAGCACCTGTTTCAATTAATAAAGGTGTGTGCAGCAGTCTCCATGCAAATTTCTTTGTGGGTGCACATCAAACTCAGTAACTCAAGATTTGGTTGGCTGTCTAATCTTCCTAGAAGACTCTGACAGGGTGTTTCTGAGGATTCCTGTAGAGTTCCTCCCTAAGATTGTTTCTGAGTTTTACATTAACCAGAAAATGTACTTCTCTGTCCAGCATCATCAAGTTGACAGGAACAGGAGTTTCATCTTTTGGGTGTGATTAGGTGCTTAAAGTACCAGGGTCATTGCACTTAGCCTTTTCTGAAATCTGATTTGCCTTTTAACATCCCTGAGGGGGCCAGGATGCATCTAAGATAACCGTGCCTTCTTGGATCAAGATGATTATTCACCAGGAATATGTCCTCCGGAAGAAGCCTGTGCCATTTCAGGTTACGGTGCATTCTACCAGGTCGGTGGGTGCCACTTGTGGATAAAAGAAACGGGCCTCTGCTGAGCAGCCAGCAGTGTAAAGCAGTCTTTACATATTTGTCAAACACTACAGTGTTAATGTGTTTGCTTTGGCTGAAGCCAGCTGTGGCACGTATATCCTACAGGCTGTTGCATTGTGTAGGGAAATGTAATTTTGCCCATTAACCTGTTAGTTCCTGTTCTTTGGTTGGCAGTGTTTTTTTTTTTTTTTTTTTATCTTAGCCATTTGTTAAAATGGAACATGCCTGGATGGTGAAAAGTGGGTCAGGGAGGGAGGGTCTTAAGGCGTGTGCCTTGTTCTTCTGGCCATAGAACACTTTACCCCCATGATTATTGTATCGCTCGTGGACTAAGATAAAAGGATTTATGGGCACATAGTCAAAAATCTCCTTTTAAAATGATGGGAATTTTATTTTGCCTATGCGGTACAGTTGGTTTGCCCCAGAATTGCCCCACATTTCCTTTAGTGTACAACAGTAACAGGATAGGGAACCAGCTGACTGCTGTATACTAGAACATTGATTCTCTACTTTTTCTGCTTTAACACACTAACATATTCAGAAAACTAAATTAATGGAATTTATGAGCGCCTTTCTGGCACTCAGAGGGTTTAGAAAGTTCCATATTAAGTGCAGTTCTGGAAAAAAACTTCACCATAGGAAACAAATGGATAAAAATATCAAACTCCCAGTCTTAGCCCTTTCAATGCTATAGAGGTTTCCTACTGATTGCAAAGTAATTCATTAGAGACTAATGTATCATTCATGGCGCTAAAAGCACATTTAATATGAGAAATGTAATTTGGTCCCTGTGGTGTGAAGCAGTACATTGGAGAGGTCTCTGTCGGGAAAAACCCTTTTAATGCCAGATGGGTATGAAACACATTGCAGAGCGATGCACTGTGTACCACTGGCACTCAAAGGGTTAAAAGCCCAATCTTGGGGCGTGGCCTGGCAGCCATACTGGGTGGACGCTTTTCTGAGGAGCTCCAAGTTTTCTATTTTTCATCCCCTGCCATCCACCAAGAATACTTCAAAAACCTGCTGCTTCCTCGTGAATCTGTGTCCCCTCTGCCTGGGGCTAGCTACAAACACCTTTGGTGTTTATTTCCCTCCCTGGATGGCTGCCTGCGGTTCTGACTGGGGCCTAGGCCGCACATCCATGGCCTCACGTGCCGCTTCCGCCGGCCGAGTCAGCAGTGACCGCATCCTCCTCTTCCGCCGCATTGGGCGCTGCTGTCTGGAGCCGAGTTGAGATCATCTGTGCCAACTGTACGGCCGGTCCACAACTCTTTGGCGCTCTGCCACATACTTAAGGAGGACCGTGGGTCATTACTTGAACACCTATACCCTGCTTTACAGTCAGGATTTACAGAATCAGGTATGGCCACCCCCAGCTGTTGCTCTTCCCTCCTTTTTAGGGCACCGTCCTGTTTATTAGTCTTTCCTCAGTCTCTGTCTCCCCCCTCCCTTCACATTAGGCCTGTTACTGTCCAGTCTGCAGTCTTACAGTGCTGTTGTGGGACCCCCTTGCTTTTTTGTCTCTGATTTCTGGTCTCTAAAAATTCCCTCTACCTGGAGGGTTGAAGACCTACCTGTCTCCCATTGCTGGGCTTTGAGTATTTAGGGTTCTCTAGATCAGGGCTTATAATTTTAAGTCCTTTGCTACTAGCCAGACCTGAAAAGTTACTCGCCACTGCAAGCCATAACATACCCACCAGGGCTGAATTTGTACTCGCCATTGGCTAGTGGCGAGTGGAAATTTTGAGCCCTGCTCTAGATGTTGCTACTGCCTACCTTCAGCAAACTGTCTCCTGCTGTATTGTTGCTCCTGTGGAGGATATGGCCCACTACTATCATCTCCCTATCCCAGGTTGGCTGATGTCTGCACCGTAGGGGACTTATTTTCTTGCCCGTGGGGCCCCCCAGTCTCATGGTGCCGGTTCATGGCAATGTATGATCCTATCCGATCTGGGACATAATTCTGTTCTGCCTGATCTCTCCTTTATACTTGTCGTTTCCATTCCCCACCTTTTCTGGTTTGTCTTCTATTTGTATCACCATGGAGCTCTATGTGCAATCTGCAGATCAATCAAAAACCCCTGTCCACAACAGGGTGACAAGAAGCAAGACAAGAATAAACAGCAACAGCCTTCAAATTCAGGGGAGCTACCAGATGTTTCAGTGTCTGCCGCCACTTCTTTATCGCCATCCACGCTAGCCGAGGAAACCACAAAAGTTGTTTTGGTCTTGCTTCAACCAGTCATTGACTCTAAAATGGATGCTATCCAGTCCTCCATCCACTCCATGTTGGGAGATGTTTGCTCCCATGATGAACAGCTTGTCCGTCTCATGCAGCTTGCTAAAGACTGTAAGGACGCGGTCAATTACCTTCGGAAAACCATACAAAGTCTGGAAACCAAGGCCAATGCCTTGACAGACAAGACTGATGACCTCGAAAATCGTAGCCGTAGAAATAATCTCCATCTGATTGGCCTTCCGGAGCAAGTCAAGTCAAAGGATCTTTAACACTTTCTCAGTGCTGAGCTGCCTGCATTTATGGGTATAGAATTCACTAATTCCATGCTACCTATAGAATGTGCACACAGGCTGGGACAAGCACTATCCTCTGACAGCGGCCGCCCTCGGCCAGTGATATTTAAGCTCCTGCATTTTTAAGACCATCAACGACTCCTCATAGCCTACCGCAAAATGGAGTGAGTGTTCTATCTTAACCATCCACGCTTACTTTTTCAAGATTTCTCGGCTAAAGTCTCAGCTCAGTGCCAGAAGTTCTCGGAGATATGCAGAAAGCTTTATAAACGAAATAACAAATTTGCTCTTTACCCTGCTTGCCTTAAAATCCTAGATGGCACCTCCACCCTCTTGTTTGATACTCCGACGGTGTTACGGTTTTCTGACACTCAGACCAGGGTATGAAGTAAAAACACAGTTTTATTGACAACAAAACAAGGCCCCTAGAGGCCAGCACATAAATAGCAACAATGGCAAAAATAACAAAGAGAATGCACACAATGATAATGACAAGTGCTAGAATAGATAGGGAATTTTCCCCAAAGGGTTAAAGACTGAAATGGGTGAGATATACAAGATTGGCCAACGCCCAGGATAAATAGCAGTCTCTGGAACACAGTCTCTCAATAGCAGGATAGTGGACACAGTCTCTCAATAGCAGGATAGTGGAGTAACTGCACTGATTACACTCTCAAGTTGATATACTAGAGTCCAAAGTCCAGAGCTGAGACGGTACCCACGCCTGGGGCTACAGAGGAGTGCTATTGCCACGCTGTAATGATCAGAACCGAAATCGCCCTTGACTAGAAAAGTAATAACCCTGCATGTGCCACTAGGATATGCCCATACACCCCTTGGGTGCTGTACTGATGGTAACTGCACAAGCTGTAATTGAGCCAATGTCCTCTGGAGTGCAATGGGAATGTACCTTCAACGTCTGTGGCCCTGAGCCAGAGAATGAACACGGACTGACAAGGCTCTGATGTAATAAGACACACAGAAGCACTCAGAGTAACAGGCTATGTCAGAGAAATGTATGCTTGGCAAGAAGTATCGGAGGCACCAGACCGGAGACTACAGGCACTGCAAGGGTTAAATGGTTCTGTACACATGCGCGTACCTTGGCAGCCAACAGCAGGCAAAGCAACCTCAGGCTACAGCTACTGACAAGTGAGAGGAACAGTGAGTCGTTATTACAGTTCAGAATGTCGCCGAGTGACTGGAATGACGCAGGAACACAGGAGCAGCAGGCAGAACCGGAACGGTAACTGGAACAGCAGACAGGCCTGCACCGCAACCGGAACAGCAGGCAGAACCGGAACGATCACTGGAACAGCAGACAGGCCGGTACCGCAACCGGAACAGCAGGCAGAACCGGAACGATCACTGGAACAGCAGACAGGCCGGTACCGCAACCGGAACAGCAGGCAGAACCGGAACGATTACTGGAAAAGCAGACAGGCCGGCACAGCAACCGGAACAGCAGGCAGAACCGGAGCGGTAACTGGAACAGCAGACAGGTCCGGAGCAATGCTGGAACAGAGGCAGGCCGGAAACAATCACAGAGCAGGGTCATCAGCCAGAGCCGGGTCGAATCACGGAGCAGGGTCGTCAGCCAAAGCCGGGTCAAATCACGGAGCAGGGTCGTCAGCCAAAGCCGGGTCAAATCACGGAGCAGGGTCGTCAGCCAAAGCCGGGTCAAATCACAGAGCAGAATCAGGAACAGAGTCAGACTAGCCGGGTCGGTACACAGAAGACACTGGAATATGGCAACAAGGCGCAGCAACAGGAACACCACGAAAGGGCAACTGACAATTGCCCAAGCTCCATCATATAACGGCACATCCTGGGCGGGCCAATCAGTCTCCACCAATGCACAGGTACATCATGATAGATTGACAGACACGGGGACCGTGATAGACGGCAGCACGTGAATATTATGAAGGTCTTTCATCACTGATGCTTTCACACCCCACTTTGCCCTGCTATTGGTGCTGTGAGGCCTCTTTGGGGGAGCCTCTTGGTCCATAGTCGAGTTGGGATGGTGGATCGTCTTGCTTCCTGGAACCTAGTGTCTCCTTACTTGCAGTTCCAGGGACTGTGGGACTGTCTCTCCACCTGTCTGAGTGCCTTCTGAACTGACGTTGTTCGTTTGCCAAACTGGGCCTTAGGTGCTCCAAGGTCTGGGGACGGTTTGACTTCATGACCCTTGAACTTTGTTGTACCACTGTACACTTTTGTGAACTGTTAATCTGAATTTCTTGTCCTTTATTCACTAACCATGCTTTCTTCTTGTAAGAAACGGGGGTCTTTCCTGTCTGGCTCCCCTCTCTGGGTCGGCTGTTATTCAGCCCTGGTTCCTTCTTGGGATGAGGTGTGGGGAGCTAGATAGGGTTATCTCCTGTGTGGATTGGGGGCTTTTGTTCTTGTAATGGGAGGGATGGTTGGCAAATGGGGCATTTGTGAAATGCTGTGTGATATTGGGATGTTGATCTTGCTGTGGTGATGGGTTGGGATTGGGCGGTGTATCCGCTGGGCCTCTTTGGGCTGTGTGGGTGTGCCGTGCTCCCCCCCCCCCCCGGGCATGAGTTGGGAGGGCTTGTGGGATCCCTCACATCCTTACGAGGGTTGGGTTGTTGGGATTGGAACTAGTCCTTACACTCACCCTTTCCCTCCCCTTTCTCTCTCTCTCTGCTTTTGTCTCTCCTCTGCTCTCTTTCCCTTACCTTCCTATAATCACTTCTGTTCTTACCTATTAGGACGCTGTCCTGTCCTTTCTTCTCTGCATCTGATCACTGCACTGGTATTGAGCCTCATAATTCCATATCCAGTTATTTTTTGTAATATTGTTGCCTCTAATTGGTCTGGGACCCATCCCACAGGTTTACAAGAACATTTGTTCTCTAAATAGTTGGAGTCGACTATGTTATATGTTTTTAGTTTGTGTGTTCAGTCTTATTGGTGTGTGCCTTTGGGGATTTAGTTTCTGGCCCCTTGTTGCCTTACTCCTTCTCCCTGAATGACGGACCGTGTTCTTTAGGGTTCCCTCTGTCTTCTGGTTGACCGGCGTCTCCTCGCTGGGAGATTCATTGGTCCCATATGCTCATGCTCAATATTATTGGTTTCTTCTCCACTGGTTGAAACCATATTGGTCCTCTCCATGCTAACACATACTGCCTTGGAATGTTGGGGGCATACATTGTCCAATCACACGTAAGCAAATTTTAGGTAATTTTCTCCGCTTGCATACTCAGGTAGCCCTTCTGCAGGAAACCCATCTCTCTGATGTGGAACATACCAAGCTTAAAAGGGACTGGGTAGGACATTGCATTGCTGCTTCATACACCAATAAGAGATGTGGCTTAGCTATCCTTGTTCATAAATCCCTTGCCTTTATCCCTTTGCAGACACTTTGCGATCCGGAGGGACGATACCTGTAAGTTCACTGTGTGATAAATGACAAACCTTTCTTGATTTGTAATGTGTATGCCACCAATGATCCTACCTACCCCTTTTTTGCCTCTCCTCCCTCATTTGCTACTGCACATCTCAGGCAATGTCTTACTAGGGGGGGACATTAACACAATTTTGAACCAGGGGTTAGACAGAAGTGTGGGCGTCCCATCATCTCCGGTACTCCTTCCTTGAATACAATCCCTTACAACACTTTATGGATCAGATCCCTCTCACTGACATTTGGCGACTTCTTTACTCCACTGACCGACAATATAGTTTTATAGCTTTTGGTCTGCAATTTCGGACTCTGATTGCACTGATTTATAGTAACCCTCAAGCCACGGTTTCCACTAACTCTCTCAACTCTTCTCTATTTCATCTTCATAGGGGCACCAGACAGGATTTCCCCCTTTCTCCGTTTCTTTTCAGCTTTGAGCTGGATCTCCTCCTCCGCACATTGAAGTCGTTGTTGGACTTCCAGGGCATCGAAGTGGGAGGCCTGGAGACCAAAATTGCTGCTTTCGCTGAAGATCTGTTGCTATTTATTCATAATCCACATTCCGCTCTTCCTTCGATTTTACAGGTCTGTGAGATCTTTCAAAAGGTAGCAGACTTCAAAATCAAATTTAGTAAGTTGGCAGCAATGTGGCTCTCTCCATGTGCCCCACCTGCACTGTACTTTTCATGTCTCTTGAAGTGGTCCACACACCACCACAAATTCCTGGGTATTTTTTGGCCTAGCAATGTTTCTGTGCTTCATCAGGTCAATTTTGGTACTTTGTTGGCCAAACTCACCTCGGACTTGCATTCCTGGAGGTAGTTACCCTTAACGTTTATTGGCCGCATAAACGTCTCATATCTACTACAAATGCTCCCATTATATCTTTCGGCAACTGACCTTCAGTTACTTAATTGCCGATTCCAGGGTTTCATATGGTGGGTGGTAAGCTCCCTAGAATGAGCCTGGCTAAGCTGACTCATCCCAAACTATCAGAGGGGTTTAACTTCCCACACCTGCAATTCTATAATGTAGCTTGCGAAGGACTGGCTGGATGACACTTCGATTTACACAAATTTGGACAGAGACCAATGCTTTTGTCCATCACTCAGCCTTCCCTATATTCTTCGTGCCTCTTTGGCTGCTCTTCCTTCCCATTGTACCTCTAATCCATTATTGGTTTCTGCGAAAAAGGCATAGCAATATGTTCAATATTTACTTTTCAAGTCGGGTCTATCTCTGTTTTTCTACCTTTCTCATGAAACGCTTCTTTTCAATGAGGTGATCCTGATCCCCGATTTTTTTCCACTGGGCCTCAAGAGGTATTACTTCAGTGGGTCATTTGTTAGATCCCTTGACCCACCAGGTGTACTCATTTCCAGATCTACAATCCAAATATAATTTACCACTAACTCACCTTTTTGCTTTCTTACAGTCTAAGCACCATGTCCAGTCTCTTTTGCCTTTATCTGCTCAACTTGAGGACAATCCACTGGATTGTTTGATCAAAAGACTTTCGGCAATGTCTTTCAAAATTTTGTGGATCTACAGGATGATTTTCTCAATCGTTCACGTAGACCAGACTCCATTGCATTCCTCCAAATGGTTGGAGGATATACTTTCACTGATGGTGGACCTACTAGAATCCTGCTTCTTACGCAGACTGCGTCGTTCTCCATCCGCTTACTTTCATGATCTTTCTTATAGGTTATTACATAGATTATATGTAACTCCTTACATTGCCCTTCGCATCAGTCTGACCTCCGCTTCATCCTGCCCCAAATGTTGGGACACCCGTGCGACCTTACTCCACATGTTATACTCTTGCCCACATGTTTATTATTTTTGGACCAAGGTATTTTCTTATATTGCAAAAAAACTTTATGGAAAACATGGCTCTCGACAGGTAGACTCTGGGGAATAATACAATCTCTTCAACGAAACTAAAAATAATGATAAATAATCTAAAATAATAAAAATAGACAAAAAAATTACACCAGAGGGATAATAGAGAAATATCACCCTAATCAGCAGCTACAATCCCTAGACCAGTGTATTTGATCTAATAGTAGTACAATAAACCAATATAAGAATATGGGAGAGCGCTATATAACAATACACATACAATACAATATATACCACCTTCCCTACACAATGAGCATATGGCAAAAATAGTGAATACAATTACTTAATACAATTTATTAATAAAACTTATATAAGATACAAGTATACAATACAAAAATCTCTAATATCTAATATTGGTACCACTATGTAAAAAAACTCTCAAGACATACTGAATGTCCTCTAAAAAATAGATAAAAATATAGATCACTTTCTTCAGTCCTGAAGTATTCTATTTGTGCACTAGTCGGGAGAGGGCATTTTGGACGTTTATGCCACGATAATTCCTATGTGGGCGATACTTCAGGATTGAAGAAAGTGATCTATATTTTTATCTATTTTTTTAGGGGACATTCAGTATGTCTTGAGAGTTTTTTTACATAGTGGTACCACTATTAGATATTAGAGATTTTTGTATTGTATACTTGTATCTTATATAAGTTTTATTAATAAGTTGTATTAAATAATTGTATTCCTTATTTTTGCCATATGCTCATTGTGTAGGGAAGGTGGTATATATTGTATTGTATGTGTATTGTTATATAGCGCGCTCCCATATTCTTATAGCTTTTCTTATATTACCTCCAGGATCGGATTCCCGATTGATTTTGTTGCACTATCATTTATCTTGGGAGTCTGACTTCTCCTGTCAGTTAACGTCAAGCCAGATTAAGTTAATATAATTTGCTGTCATGGTGGCGCTAAAATGTATTCTCACGCTTTGGCTGTCTCCCCAACCTCCCCTGCTCCGACACTAGACACTGAAACTCTTTCATTTTACGAGACTCCTCTGGACTCTTGCCCTTTCTGACAAGGAGATGGTGGGCGCTCGTTTTGTTGCCCTCAGGGAACCTTTTATTCGAACTCAGCCTGCCTCTTGCCAAGTGTTTTTTAACCTCTGTTTTGATATTCTTCGTTCCTGGAAGAGAGATTACTGATGAGACTTTGCAGTCCCTTTTGGAGACTGACGAGGAGACTGTAGAAGCCTGGTTTCCGCACTTACACATTGAGGGGGAGGGCCCATATGTGGCAAATATCTCGCATTGAGCCCCTCTCTTCCTTATCTTGGGGGGGGGGGGGGATAGGTCTGGATTCCACGGGTTATGCACCTATCCTGTGTTCCATGTATTATGTTTGGTTTTTGCCTGTCAGTTCTATGACTCTATTTCATGTTTCGGACATGATCAGTGAGAGTTGGCTTTGCTGGGGGGGCCGTGTGGTCTTACAGCAACCTACTTATACTTTGTTGCCCTTGTACTCCTCCCAGTCTACTACTGCATCTTTACTATCACTGCCTGTGTGTGATGGCCTCTTCTGACAAGGGAGGTTATTCTATTCTACCTGGTGTGCTGATACTAGGTTAAGTTTTGAATCTCGTAATTCCTGTTTGAGGATATGTCCTAACTCTGTGCTTTGGCTTGTATTTGTCTTGTTTGATAAAACTGTTTCAATAAAAAGTTTATATATAAAAAAAAAAAAGCCCAATCTTTCTTGTATTGTCCAGTTTTGCTCCGCACCGTCTTAGTTTTCAGTTTCATGTTACTGAATTTTGTAATGCTCTCGAAACAACTAGGGGTAGCTTAGGCAATAGGATGTTGCAGTTTTTCCCTGGAAGTCTATCACTCCATTTTACTTTTTCTGGAACATTTCATGATCGTTATGGGCACTTTCTGTTTTAATAAGTCAGGTCTAGTTCACTTTGGCATTTTCTGAGATGCATTAAAAGAATCATCTTGCTCCCATTGCTGCAGAATAATCAGTTGACGTGGGCAGTTCTGCCATGCAATAATGTAGCCCTAACGCAATTTGTTGAAACTTTTTCATGTGATCAAAACAAATATTTTAGCAGAGCAGATTTGCATGGTGGCCTTATGGATAAGCTGGTCAGATGTTTCACATTGTTGACTGGATCTATGCATTTCTTACCGCTATGATCCAATTTATGCCTGTCTTCAAAAAAAACAAACAAAACCTCCTTCTCTCTCTCTCTCTCTCTCTCTCTCTCTCTCTCTCTCTCTCTCTCTCTCTCTCTCTCTCTCTCTCTCTCTCTCTCTCTCTCTCTCTCTCTCTCTCTCTCTCTCTCTCTCTCTCTCTCTCTCTCTCTCTCTCTCTCTCCATTTTACTTTTATCATAAAATTCTTATCTACGGCTCCACCTATCAGTAATTCCAATAGGCTGTAACCATATGAATTAAAATATGGGGTGGTACTACTTTTCCAGAAAGCCTTTTGATTGGTTAATAAAAGATAACTTTTACATTTATGAAACTTTCTAAGTATTAAATATTATACCAGAAGATGGCGCTGTGAGACTTCCAATTATTGGCTTAATATGTTAAAGAAAACATTTGACTTAATAATAATGGTGTTATGTTTAGAAGAAGGACCTTGAAATAGGTTACAGTTTGCTTTTTATTCTTTCCCATACCGGGGAAACATGAAGTGCTCATTGTTCAATGAATAAATGTAAGCTGTATAGATATATCCCATTACTGACTGGATCCTTGCATTTCTTACTGCTATGATCCCATTTATGCCTGGCCCTTGTGGGAGTTGTAGTTTCCAACGGCTGGAGAGCCGAAGATTGCCTCCTCCTGATGTATAGCTTGGAAGTGTCGAAGAATACATAAAGAAAGAGTAAACAAATATTTGTACACCTCTCTTAAAAATAAATATAGAAATAATTAAAGTAATTTGAGATCTTTACACAAACTAGGTTTGATACGCTACTTCACAATAAATTGAGTACAATCAATTATGCGTATTTATGTAAAATATATAATTTTTTAAAATATAAAATAGTAATCTGTGCAACTCAATGCATTAGTGGACATATTGTGTCACAATAATATAATATATATAATAACCATAATAATGGTCTTTTCTTTAGAAGAAGAACCTTGAAATAGGTTACATTTTGCTTTTAATCCTTTTCCATCCCAGGGAAACATGAAGTACTCATTGTTCAATGAATAAATGTATTGCATCACCCCCAACCCCCCCCCCCCATTGGACACGGAAGGGAGAATTGCAGAAGTTATCTTTGAGTGTCGTTAAACATCTCTATAGATGTCAGGTATAAGACTTATGTAAAGAAATCCTTTTATATCCTCTTAAACACGCGTGAGGGGTAATGCTATAGAAACATTTAAATATATTAAAAATTGGGTCCAGGTGGATCCATTTTAGGAAAAAAAGGAATACTAAAATGAGCCTCCCAGTGGAAGTGGTAGGGATAAATAATACAAGGGGAATACAAACATGCATGTATATTCTAAGAACTACGTAAGACTGTGCTTTTTAATTACGTATGAAAATGGACATACTGAATGGGCAAGCTCATTGTCATCTACTGAAAAAATCTGTTTAAGAGGAGGCAGATTTTATTTTGACTGCATTATAACATTTCAGTGCCTTTCTACATTTTATTCATTGTATTTAACGCATTAATGTCTGCTATCATATTTACATATTCTTTTATCAGGCCAAACAGCTTAGAACTGGGACATGCAGAGCTCTTGGAGATCCCATTAAAACATATGAGAGAAGAGTCCGGCCTCCATACTTCAGACCTTTAAGAGGGAATGCCATTGGTTTAAACATGTTGGGAGCCAGTAAAAGGTACATTGTTTCTTTATATTTACACTATTATTCAAGTACACATGACTTTTAAGCTATGTTTATACTGATGATTTTGGATGAGCACCATTTTAATGCATGTCCAAAACACCTCATGTTTGCTTATCTTCACTGTCCTGTGTTCCTCTGGTATGGATGGCATGGTGGTGGAGGTGTGTGTGATAAGGTAGGCCACATTGAGCTTCAGTCATTTATTAAACAAAACATGGATGTTTATAACACGTAACTGTATCCGAGCTCCAACTAGCTATGTTAGTTGCTTTATGCAAAGCCATAACCAGCAGGGTGAACTGCACTATTGGAAGCTAAAGTTAAACAAAAGCCGAATTGTGACTTGTGCGTCTCTATAAATGCAAAATCGTTGATGAAAAGTAGTGGCGCAATACAGACTCTTCCATCCAGTGCACTAAGTCCAGTTTTTGCCTTGGCTATCTAGGAAATGCCCATGCTGTGTCATAATTCACTGTAGGACAGGGATAGCTGACCCTGGTCTTCAAGAGCTACCAACAATGCATGTTTTCAGCATATCTCAGCTGCAGTACAGTTGGACTAATTAACGGCTTGGTCATTTTATTTGGTCTGCTTCTGCTAATTTAGTGATATCCTGAAATCATATACTCTTCTGGTAGCTGTTGAGGATTAGGGTGTGCTACCCCTGCTGTCAGACATACAAAGATTTAAAAAAAAAAAAAAAAACAACACAAAAACTGATGTTCACTAAGCAAATTTTCCTTTATTAAAATAACTTTCAAGGGACCATTTGAGTTTGTCCCATCCTTAGGTGATATGTCAAAGGTTAAACATGTAGTGTTTTTTTTTTTCTCCCCCCAACTGAATTGTTAATCTAGAGCAGCATTTCTTAGTATTTTTGTGAAACGGTAATCAACCAGCTACATTCCTAAATGGACTGACTGCTATGAAGGTGTGTGTGATGCAGGCTAAATGTAGCTCCTTCAATGCAGACAACAGGAAAGTTTCAGGAGATGCTGACCTACATGTCTGCCTACTGGGCCTCCATGGAGATTTTTGGCTGGAGGTATATAGTGATGACAAAGGTAAACAACAACATGGGCATCTTGAGCAGAGTCAAAAATGCATTGCTGTTCAAGATGCAAATATGAACATTTCCTAATGCCTGATGCAAAAATGCACTTGAATCCCTAGTCCTGAATTTATATTCTTCCCCAGTAACTTGTTCCTGAATCATCTGTCTCTATCATGCATTCTCAAACTTATCACTGCTACCTTACCCCAAAATGTTTTAACCCTTGGATGCTTTAAGCGTCCAGTGCATTTGTTTTGAAATGCATTGAAAATGTCTCTTTTTCTCTGTCGTCAATACAGGTTACTGGTAACTGTGGGTAGGCGATCGCCCTCTAAGTAGACAGACAGGAACAGTTCTAGAATTGTATGCAGGGGGTGCAGACTACCTTCCCTCCTTGGCTGCAGCTAGCCACCAGCTCCAGAAAGATTTGTTCCTTGGTGAAGATAAAACACAGGCAAGAGAACAGTTCTGTTATAGTTTTAGAAACTTTTTTATTTTTCTGTTAGATATGAAATACCACCATTAGGTGCATTACCATAACTTACAATGCCCTTAGATGTGGCTAGCTCAGTATCCAGGTGCTTTTTGTGGACTTAAGCCCTGAGGGGGAAAATCTTGATTCCAAGTGCTTCCCCAGGAGTTAACCACTGAGGGTTACTTCTTACTACATGGTAATCTGAAGACAGACGATCTGCAGGAAAAGTGAGCAATCCTTTGAGTGCTGCAAGTCCACTTGTCCTGCAGTGCCCCTCTGCACAGGGGTGTCTTCACGGAGTTTCCTGTTGCACATTCCTGCACTCATTGGGTCTATCTGCAGGTTTATGTGGTAACTTAACCCTTAACCCTGCATTGGCACTTTTTTTGGGGAGATTTTCTGACACTTTTCCTACTGGTTTACTGTTTTTTTGGGTGTTCTCACATGTTCTAATGCTGTTTTTAGGCATTTTAATATCACACTCTTAATTTTGTAAAATTTGAGTTTTGGCGCGCTTTTACCGCAGAGACACCATTGCTCCATTCACTTCTATGGGACTGTACTGTTTGGGACATATCTCTGCAACCGTTTAACCTAGCGACTTCAGAGATGGCTCATTTACTTGTCTGCCCTTGCTCTATCATTTGGTTCATGTTTCTAGTGTGTTGGGGGGCTCAAGGGGCTTTGGGAACTGTTTGGGTACTATTCTGGGAAAACTACATTTCCCATGAGTTCTTACTTTGCCCGCTTGTTTCTGATTGGCTCCCACTATAACTGGTTGATTTCTTATGCAGTAATGTTATTTAACACTTTGAGAATGTCTGTACTGCTGGAGCTTGGGGCCAGACCTAAGACTAAGGAGGCTGGGGTCTCTGTATCCTTCATTGCTCTTCTGTCACTCAGGGCTACCTAGAGAATTCTCAGGTCATTTATGCCCAGCATGTTCTGATGTCCCTGACAGCATTCCAGGGACCTCCAACCATGCACTAGAGCAAGCTTGGGTGCAAGAGTTCAAAGCTGCTACTAGGGACCTTAGGTCCACATTGCAATTATTTCCATCCCTGTTACAGGGGGCCTTTGTCTTGGCAGGCCCCCTCAGTCAAGTCTTCCATGCCCAAATCTCAAGGAGTACCTGACGTGTCAGATTCCTCTGAGGAGGAACTGCTGGTGGATTCAGATGTTGAGGAATGTTCTGTGCTGGGCTCCTCTCAGTTTTTTGGGGACCATTTTGAGGCTGATCCTGAACCCTCCTCTGAGGACCTGATCAGGGCTGTCTTAACTACTCCTAACTTTCCCTTTGTTCAGGAGGTTCCTTCTGACCCCACTGATGTGTTCCAGGAGCCTAAAAAGCCCCTTACTTTCCACCTAACCCTACTCTTGACCACCTTGTGTCTGAGGAGTGGAAATCCCCGGACAAGAAACCCTCTGTGTTTAAGAAATTTGCCAAGCTTTATACCTTTTCTGAAGCTGCGCTTACTCAGTGGGTTTATCCTCCCAAAGTGGATGCTCCTGTTTCCAGGCTATCTATGTCTACTGCCTTACCTTTCTCTGATGCTTCTGCTCTAAAGGACTGGACTGACAAGAAACTTGAGGTCTCCCTCAAGCCCATTTTTGCCACTGCTGGTTCTGCCATGCATCCAGCGTTCGCAGCAGCATGGGTGAACCAGGCCACTGTGGTCTGGACTGAACAGCTCACCCTGGCTGTCCGTCAGGATGTGCCTACCTCGGATAAGTTGCGCCTTCTTGCCAACATTTATGAGGCACAGCACTATGTTTCTGCTGCCTTATTTGATACCATCCGTTTAGTGGCTAGGGTTTCCACCATGTCTGTGGTTGCCAAACGAGCTCTTTGGCTCTAGATCTGGTTTGCCGACACTGCTTCTAAGAAAGCATTACTCTCCCTACACTTTCAGGGTACCTGCTTGTTTGGGCCAGATCTTAAGGATCTGATCAGTGAGGCCACAGGGTGTAGGAGTACTCATCTGCCATTGGTTCCCAGGAAGAAGCTGCCGCTTAAACATAATCGGTATTTTAGTTCATTACAGAATGAGACACGTCCGGCGAGCCAGACTGTTCCCTCAGCTCTGCATACCTCCTCCAAGCCTAAACAACAATGGAAGCCCAAGGATTCCAAGCCTCCTTCGGCATGACTCTCCAAACCCGGGTCCGCACTCTGCTATCTCAGCATTTGGGAGGGTTCAGTGGCGGACCCATGGGTTTTACAGGTGGTGACGGAAGGGTGCGAGATCCCTTTAGTCTCTCTTCCTCCCTTTCGTTTTCATCCATCTCACATGCCTCAGGGTGCAGAGAAACGCAGTCTGTTCGACAGCGCTGTTCAGGATCTTCTAGACAAGGATGTTCTAGAGATGGTGCTAGTTCAGGACAGGGGTATAGGTTTTTACTCAAACCTCTTTGTGGTCTCCAAGAAGGATGGTGGTGGTTGTCCCATTTTGGACTTGAAGCATCTCAATTCCTTTGTGACCCGGACTCATTTTCACCAGGAGAGTCTACGGATGGCGATTGCTGCCATGTCCCCAGGGGAATTCCTTGCTTCTCTGGATCTTCAGGATGCGTACTTACACATTTCCATTCATCCACAGAGCCAGAAGTACCTCCGGTTTGCCTGCGACAGGGGACATTTTCAGTTCTCAGCTCTTCCATTCGGTCTGACGACAGCTCCTCAGGTCTTCAACCGTGTCCTTGGAAGCCATGTTGTCCGTCATCCACCGGCATGGCATCAGAGTTACTCCATACATGGACGACTTGCTTCTGAAAGCCTCGTCTGCGGAACTTCTTCATCAGCAGGTTCAGCAATGCATTCATGCTCTCACCAATCATGGGTGGATCATCAACTTGGACAAGTCAGATCTTATCCCATCTCAGCGCCTGGTCTTCCTGGGCCTACTCTTCGACACTCAGAAGAGCATGGTGTTCCTCACGGACGAGGTGGCTCACCAGATCGCCCACAGGGTTTCTGTGGTTCTGGCTCAGGATCTAGTTCCTGTCAAGGAGCTATCCTCTCTAGTGGGAAAATTCATCGCCACCATAGAATCGGTCCTGTTTGCCATGGCGCACACCAGGGAGCTCCAGAGATTCCTGATCCAGGTGTGCAAGGGTCAACCGGACCTTCTAAAGACGTTGGTTTCTCTTCCTCTTCATGTGGAGCTGAGTTTGTCATGGTGGCTCGACCTTTACAGCCTGCTGAAGGGCAAGTCCTTCTTGGTATCCTTCTGGACCAAGGTGATGACGGATGCCAGACTCTCCGGCTGGGGAGTGGTCCTGGGTCACTTTAGAGCTCAGGGTCGGTGGCCTCCGGAGGAATCCCTCCTTCCGATCAACATATTGGGGCTTTGGGGCGATATTTCATGCCCTTCGGCATTGGACTTCTCAGTTGGAAGACTGTCCGGTCTGAGTAGAGTCCAACAATGTCACGGTCATGACTTACATCAACAAACAGGGTGGAACAAGAAGTCTTGCTGCTCGGTTAGAGGTCAAGGCTATTTTGTCCTGGGCAGAAGAACACATTCCTGCTATATCCGCAGTGCACATTCCTGGAGTAGACAACATCATGGCGGACTTCCTCAGTCAACACACAGTGGACAGCGGAGAGTGGGAGCTACATCCAGAGGTGGGGTCCTCCTTCCATCGACCTGATGGTGACAAGACACAACAGGAAGGTACAGAGGTTCTGCTCTCGGTAGAGAGACCCTCTGGCTGTGGCAGTAGATGCGATGTCCATTCCTTGGTTATTCCCTCTGGCCTACATCTTTCCTCCCCTCCCACTGTTGCACAGGGTGTTACGGAAATTACTACTGGAGCGTTGTCCAGTCATTCTGATTGCTCCGTACTGGCCTCGTCAGTCTCGGTTTCCGGAGCTTCTGGATCTGACAATGGCGGAGCCATTCCGGCTCCCTTACCGTCCGGACCTTTTTCTACAGGGTTACCTGTGGAAAGAGGATGTTAATCGGCTAGCTTTGACGGCTTGGAAATTGAATCCTCAATACAGAAGAAGAAAGGCTTCTCTTCTGGTGTTGTGGCTACTATGCTCAGTGCCCGCAAACCTGTTTCTTCCAAGATCTACCATTGTGTCTGGTCGACCTTTCTGTCTTTGTGTGCTGTCAAGGACCTGTCTCAAGATTTTGATCTGCCTACGGTCCTGGCCTTCTTGCAGGACAGTGTGGATAAGGGTCTCCGTTTGAGTTCCCTTAAGGTTCAAAATTCGTAGCTTTCTATTTTCTTTCAGAGGAGCATTGCCATCCTTCCTGATGTCAGGGTTTTCTTACAGGGTGTTGCTCATGCTCGTCTTGCCTTTAAGATTCCTGCTCCTCCGTGGGATCTTAACTTTGTTCTGGGTGTCCTTCAGCGCCCCCCATTTGAGTCTTTGGCTACTATTCCTCTACCCCTTTTGACGTGGAAAATGGCTTTTCTCTTGGCGATTGAGTCTGTCCGCCATGTCGCGGAGTTACATAGTCTGTCCTGTAAACCACCCTATTTGGTGTTTCACAAGGACAAGGCGGTGCTTCGCACTTCTCAGGAGTTTCTCCCAAAGGTGGTTTCTGAGTTCCATATCAATCAGGAGATTGTAGTGCCCTCTTTCTGCCTGGACCCCACATCTGACAAGGAGAGGGATCTCCACTTTTTAGACCTGGTGTGTTGTCTCAAGTTTTATGTACATCGCACTGAGTCTATCAGGAAATCAGACGTGCTGTTCGTCATTCCTGAGGGTTCTAGGGCAGGAAGACCTGCATCCAAAGTGACTATTGCTTCTTAGATCAAGTACACTGTTCGTAAGACTTATGAGCTGAGGAAGAAGTTTGTCCCTTTCAGGGTCACGGCTCATTCTACAAGATCTGTTGGGGCCTCTTGTGCTTACGAGAATCAGACGTCTGCTGATCAGTTGTGCAAGACGGCCACTTGGTCATCTGTGCACACCTTTTTGAAGCACTACCGTGTTGATGTGCTGGCATCGGCTGACGCCAGCTTTGGGAGAAAAATCCTTGAGGCGGTCTTGCCTTCTAGAATTTCCTTCAGTTCTTGGTGCTTCCTTCACTTTTGAGCCCTGTTGGCTCTAGTTCAGTGTGCTGCGTAACTGTTCCTGGGGTGTTGTTACCCCTGTTCAGTGTCCGTTGACACTTCAGTTGTTTTTGTTGGGCAGATATGATCTGATGGTTCATATCTGCACTGGTGACTTTGGGGGCCTTGCACCTGGTCCTTGCTTTACTTCCCACCTCTGGGAAACTCAATGGTTGGACATCCCAGAGTTACCAGTAACCTATATTGGACGACAGAGAAAAGAGGATTTTAGTCTTACCTGTTAAATCATTTTCTCTTAGTCCATACAGGTTACTTGTCTCCCACCCTGTCAAGAGACCAAGCTTGGCTCTCCTGTGGCAGACTGTGGGGGTCCTTCGGGGTCATGCTCACGGGAGTCTTCATTCTGGAGCTGGTTGGCTAGCTGCAGCCAAGGAGGAAGGTAGGCTCCACCCCCTGCATACAGTTCTAGAATTGTTCCTGCCTACTTAAAGGGACGGATCACCTACTCAGTTACCAGTAACCTGTATGGACTAAGAGAAAAGGATTTAACAGGTAAGACTAAAATCCTTTTATTCATAGGGTTACATCTATTTAAGAAAGTTAGGTGTCACATGTCTGTGTTGTCAGTTGAAAATTATATGATGTAGATTTTTTTTTCTTTTCTTTTTCTGAACAGAGAAAATTCACAGAATATAGGAATGGCAACAGGAACCATGGTGCAGGGACGGCTTTTCCACCACACTAGTATCCCGCGGTCTACTGTCAAGACTGCTGCTCAAAGGTAAAATGCAGTTCCATTATAATAATTTAAAAATGGGGGAGGTGGGCCACTATCTCCACAAATGCATTTTTTCTTTGATCTTCAAGCAGTGCATAAAGAGTGAAATGCTGGACCTTATGTATGAAGACTAGTGCAATTCTGAGGCAAGCCAGCTGCACCATAGGAAACAAACACTCCACTTTATATGTTTTTAACCTCTTGAATCCTAGAGGTTTCCAGTCTCTAGCAATCAATAGGTTAAATATCCATTTAAACAGTCAGGATGTTCATTTTTCATCAATGGTGCTGTTGGTTTTCCCTAGAATTGCAAATATATCATTTGCTTTTCTCGTTGTCATGAGTTAAATTTTGTATGGATTTGCATAGGAAATAATACAAGAAGGCATGGCACTTTTATGAACTGTTAGTCATTATATATAATGTGTGTGAAGAAACTGGTGCAAACCAGCTGTGCCATTTAAAGCACATGAATGTTCACTAAATTCCCAGAATTCAAAAAGATCAAAACATTTCCCTAGGCAATCACTTACAGGGTCCTATTAATGAAACATATCCCTTATATGCATATACCAAAAAAACACATAAAACAATTGTTAAAACCTTTATCATCTTATTCAAAAAACAAATGCTATAGCAATAAAATTAAGTCCCAGTGTGTCAAAGTCCATTGTCTAACATCCATACTCTATTTGGTTCTGCAGCTAGTTTTTAAGATGGTTAGAACCTCCAAGACATACACACAAATAGACAAAAAGGAACGGACAAGGTCCTTTGTGTGCAGCAAGTTAACCAATGACTTATATGTACAAACAAAAATAGCTTATATTCATAGGTG
Organism: Rhinophrynus dorsalis; assembly: GCA_037306005.1. Classification (NCBI taxonomy): domain Eukaryota; kingdom Metazoa; phylum Chordata; class Amphibia; order Anura; family Rhinophrynidae; genus Rhinophrynus; species Rhinophrynus dorsalis. The sequence goes on along the minus strand of CM074720.1, from coordinate 326,401,028 downwards.
TGTACACCTTTTTCATGAAAGCCTTCCAGCCTCTTGGATTCTCTAATTTACTGGATCTGACCCCACTGTCAGTCTTCTCCTCGTACCTAAGCTAATCTCCACTTTCAGTGCTTGTTGTGAGACTTTTTAATTAATTATTATGACAAAAATCCATTCGCAGATGGGGGCTATTGTTAAGGGGATTACTTTATACAAATAATGGCTGTTGAAGAAACCTCCAATATATAAAATATGTATTTCTCTGTCGTCCAATACAGGGTTCTGGTAACTCTGGGTAGGCGATCCACCCCTTTAAATAGGCAGGAACAATTCTAGAATTGTATGCAGGGGGTGGAGCCTACCTTCCCTCCTTGGCTGCAGCTGACCAACCAGCTCCAGAAAGGTTTGTTCCTTGGTTCAGACAAAGGCAAGAGAACAGTTCTGCTATAGTGTTAGAATGTTTTTATTTTTCTTTTAGAAATGGAATACCACCATTAGGCAGATTACCATAACTGACAATACCATTAGATGTGGCTAGCTCAGTAACCAGAGGCTTTTTTGTGGAGCTTAAGCCCTGGGGGGAAAATCTTGGCTACAAGTTCTTTCTTCGGGAGTTGCCCACAGAGGCTTCGTCTTAATACATGGTAGTCTGAAGGCAGAAGATCTGCAGGAAAGGTGAGCAACCCTTTGAGTGCTGCAGGTCCAGATGTCCCACAGTGCCCCTCCGCACAGGGGTTTACCTTTGGAGTTCCTATTGCACACTCCTGCACTCATTGGGTCTATCTGTATGTATGTCTGGTGTTTTGGAGCAGGTTTATGTGGTAGTTTAACCCTTTAGCTTCTGGTTTGTCATCTTTTGGGTGGTTTTCTGACACTTTTCCTACTGGTTCAGTGTTTTTTTTCCTAACATGTTCTAGTGATGTTTCATGCATTTTTATTTTACTGTTTCAATTTTGTAAAATTTGAGTTTAAAGGTGCGCTTTACTGCATAGGCGCTATTGCTCCATTCACTCCTATGGGACTGTACAGTTTGGGACTTATCTCTGCAACCGCTTAACCCAGCAACGTCAAAGATGGTTCATTTTTCTTGTCTGCCCTTGCTCTATCATCCTGTTCATGTTTCCAGTGTGTTGGGGGGCTCAGGGGGCTTTGGGCACTGTTTGGGTACTTTTTCTGGGAAAACTACATTTCCAGTGAGCGACTGGTTCGTGAGCTCGTTTCTAATTGACTCCTGCCACGGCAGCCATTTTGTGCCATTTCCAGAACAAGTATCCTATGCAGGGCTTGGACTCTCCTTCTCTCCTCTGCTGATTAACCCCTCGCCTGCCAGATAAGTATATTAGTGATTTCTGGGGTGAAACCTTAATCCTACACACTGTACTTGGGTGATTTCTTGTACTGTAAGGTTATTTGACACTGTGAGAATGTCTATACCATTGGAGCTTGCAGCCAGACCTAAGACTAAGGATGCTTGGGTCTCTGTATCTCCTATTCAGCATCGCTGTTCCTGTCATTAGGGGTTACCTAGAGAATTCTCAGGTCATTTATGCCCAGCATGTTTTGATGTCCCTGAGAGTCTCCCAGGGACCTCTGGCTATGAATTATAGCCAGTTTGGGTGCAAGAGTTCAAGGCTGCTACCAGGGACCTTAGGTCTACATTGCAACTTTTTCCTTCCCAATTACAGGGGGGCTTCCATTCTTGGCAGACCCCCTCCTCCGTCAAGTCTTCCCTGCCAAAACCTCAGGGGAGTACCTGATGTATCAGATTCCTCTGAGGAGGAACTGCTGGTGGATTCAGATGTTGAGGAATGTTCTGCTGTGGGCTCCTCTGTTTTTTGGGGATCTTTTTGAGGCTGATCCTGAGCCCTAGGCTGAGGGCCTGATCAGGGCTGTTTTGCATACCCTTAACATTCCCTTAGTTCAGGAGGTTCCTTCTGATCCCTCTGATGTGTTTCAGGAGCCTAACAAGCCCCTTACTTGCTTTCCACCTAACCCCACTCTTGAGCTCCTTGTGTCTGAAGTGTGGAAATCTCTGGGCAAGAAACCTTCTGTGTCCAAGAAATTTGACAACCTTTATCCCTTCTCTGAAACAGCGCTTGCTCAATGGGTTCATCCTCCCAAAGTGGATGCTCCTATCTCCAGGCTATCTAAGTCTACTGCCTTGCCAGTTTCTGATGTGTCTGCTCTGAAGGACTGTACTGACAAGAAACTTGGGGTCTCCCTCAAGTCCATTTTTGCCACTGCTGGTACTGCCGTGCATCCAGCATTCGCTGCAGCATGGGTGAACCGGGCCATTGCGGTCTGGACTGAACAGCTCACCCTGGCTGTCCGTCAGGGTGCTCCTACTTCGGATAAGTTGCGCCTTCTTGCCAACATTTATGAGGCACAGCACTATGTTTCTGCTGCCTTATTTGATGCCATCCGTTTAGTGGCTAGGGTTTCCACCATGTCTGTGGTTGCCAGACGGGCTCTTTGGCTCAAGTTCTGGTCTGCTGACACTGCTTCCAAAGGATTGATGTGTTGATGTGCTGGCTTTGTGAGGAAAATCCTGGAGGCAGTCTTGCCTGTCTAGGATCTTCTTTGGTTCTTGGTGCTTCCTTCACTTTTGAGCCCTGTTGGCTCTAGTTCATTGTGCTGTGTAACAGTTTTTTTGGTGTTGTTACCCCTGTTCGGTGTCTGTTGACACTTCATTGTTTGTTGGGCTATCTCTGATGTGATGGTTCATATCTGCTTTGGTGACATTCGGGGCCTTGCGCCTGGTTCTTGCCTTACTTCCCTCCTCTGGGAAACTCAATGGTTGGACATCCCAAAGTTACCAGTAACCTATATTTGACAACTGAGAAAAGAGGATTTTAGTCGTACCTGCTAAATCCTTTTCTCTTAGTCCATACAGTTTACTGGTCTCCCACCCTGTCAAGGGACCATGCTTGGCTCTCCTGTGGTAGACCGTGGGGTTCCTTCGGAGTCATGCTCACAGGAGTCTTCTTTCCCTTCCACTATCTAGTCAATAAATGTCTCAAGTCTTTCTGGAGCTGGTTGGCTAGCTGCAGCCAAGGAGGGAAGGTAGGCTGTACCCCCTGCATACAATTCTAGAATTGTTCCTGCCTACAATTAAAGGGGCGGATCGCCTACCCAAAGTTACCAGTAACCTGTATGGACTAAGAGAAAAGGATTTAACAGGTAAGACTAAAATCCTCTCTTTATTTCTAAAACATACAGCCACTTAAAATGCATGGTAACATAGCCTAATACTTTTCTTAATATTATATAATACTATTTCAGAGCACTATCTGTTTATCCAAGCAGCTCAGTCTTTTAGATTTACCTCCTTCCTCTTTCTGAATTCCATCATCTCCCTTCTGACGTTCTATCCTTCATTTCACTTCTTGCCTTCTTCCATCTCACCATCATGTTCTTCTGGGCGTGTCTACATTGGAACACAAACACCTCTCCTCACATCTGGTTAATTCTACTTTCTTTTATATCCTATATGGAACACATGTACTAAGGAGGTTGAGTTGCTCCTTTTGAAGGGCATGACACATCTCAAAAGGTAGAGTGTTGTGGGTGGAAACTCCCTACTCCTCCTCCAGCTCAACCCTTCCCCTGCTGTCCATAATGAATGTGTCCTGTAAAGAGAACGGATGGCAGACATATTATTTTTCTGATAGATATGGGGTTGTCACAATTCCCCATTAGGTGGGTTACCATTACTGGGCTTTCCCTGGAGTTGATTATCCAGTGTGCAGGTGTTTTGTGGAGCCTTGCAGCCCTGTGGGGGGAATCTTGCATGTCAAGCTTTCCCTTCCAACAGTCTCTTGGGGCTCTGTTCACGTTCAGCTACAATGGTAACTTGACGATAGATTTGTGAGTAACCCTTTGAGTGCCTTGGTCCACATTTGTCCCAATCCTGTGCCTTTCCTTACAGAGGTGTTCTGAGCCTTTGCAGGCGCATGCACTCAAGTTGGGTATTTTTTATCTGTTTATTGATACCTATGGGCCTTTGGAGTAAGAATGGTTGCAGTTTGGATTGGGTTTAACCATTTCTCTATTTTCACTATTTTAGTGTCTCATGGGTGTTGTGGAATTTGTTTGCATTTCCCTTCAGTTGTATTCCATTTTTAAGCCCCCTTGGATGTTTACAGGGGTATTTGGGTCAACTCTGTAAATTTGATTGATTTCTTTGTAATAGCCCCTTTATGAACAGGATCCCTTGCACCGCCATCTTTGCTCCATTGACCTCTATGAGCAGTTTTATTTGGGACATATCTTCAGCCATTTGTCACAGGTACGTTAGAGAGGGCTCTATCTTGTCACCCCATGCTTTTTCATTCTGGCCATGTCCAGAGTGTCCATGGGGCTCATGGCAATTCTACTGACAGAGTATAGGCATTGCAAGGCAATAGCAAAAGAGAAGACTATGTTTCCCAGAATGCCCATTTTACGGAATTTCTCCTGATTGGCTGACTTTTTTGCTGCCACTAATTTATTTCTCTCTTGCTTATCCTAGGCAGACTCTCCTTGCTCCCCTTCTCCAGATAAACCCTTTACCTGCCAGATAAATATATTTTCAGGACTTTCAAGGGTGATCTGTTAGTCTGGGAGTAGTTACTGGTAGGTAATACTAGTGTGGGACATGTTTTCTGTCAGGATGTCAGTTTCTAGTGTGTATGGGGGTGTAAATCTCGAAGGCTTAAAGGGATAGTAATACTTCGTATTAACTTTATTTTATTTTGTAGGCATTAAAAAAACATGAAGAATGATATAAGTCTTATCTCTCAAACCTTTATGATTTAAGAGATATTCAAAAGCAAATTTCCCCTCCCGCCCCTTTTACCTAGTGTAAGCCATCTCTTCTCAGATGTGGAATGCAGAGCTGCTTTTATTATGAAACATTACTATCTCTTTAAGAACTCAGGGGAGGCATCCCTTACTCCCCTCACTTAATGTTCCTCATGCCAAGCGGGGCTCCCTAGGGAGTATTTAGTATCTCTTGAGCTGTGGCCCCCCCTACTGCTCTGGGGCCCTTCACACTGACCAAGAGCCAGCTTGAGTCAAAACAATTCTGTCCTCAGTGGCATAAATTCCTTTCTCCCTTCAGGAGGTGCACCGGCCACCTTTAAATATGTGGCCCCTTTCACTGTCGTCCAATACAGGTCACTGGTACCATGGGATGTGTAGTCCCCTTTAATAGGCAGGAACAATTATGCAAATAATTTGCAAGGGGCGGAGCCTCCCCTCTTACTTAAGCCACCTTCTGGCCAGAGCCACCCATATTGATTTGTTCCTGGTGTGCCTGCACACCAGGCAGAGAACAGCTATGCTTCTTAGAGTTTTATTATTTTTATTCAAATATGGAATACCACCATTAGGAGGGTGACCATGGCTGTGAATTGCCCTCTTCAAAGTGGCTGGTGCAGCTTCCAGGGATTTCTGTGGACCTATACCTGAAGAGGGGACAGCTTGTGTTAAGCAGCTCCCCTGTTGGGGAAATTACCTCTGGTTCTTTCCCTCCCTATCATGGTCACCTGAAGACAGAAGTCTGCGAGAAAGGTGAGTCACCCATTGAGTGCTGAAGGTCCACTTGTCCCCACAGTGTCCCTTTGATGGGCTTGTATTTGGGAGTTTTAATACACTCCAGCACTCATAGGGTGTTTTTATTGCATTATCACTATTTATGCAATTTCTGTGTTATTCTCTGAGTTTTGGAGCATTGGGTATTCATTTATTTATGTTTCTCATGTATTTCATGCTTGTTTGGGCACTTTTTAATGTTTTACTAAACTTTATTAAAAATGGTGTTCCGCGCCTTTAAGCGCGGCTTTTTCCCGCTCAGCAGCAGAGCTCCTTTACTCTCTATGGGAATTCACAGTTTGGGACATATCTCTGAAACCGCTTGTCACAGCAACTTCAGAGTAGGCTCATTTTAATGCTAGGCTCCTGCTCTATCATCCGGTTGGTGTTTTATTACTGTAGGGGGCTCAGGGGGGCTTCGGGCACTGTTTGGGGTACTTGCATAGGGAAAACTACATTTCCCATGAGCGCTTAGCTCGCGCTTGTTTCTGATTGGCTGTCATGACGGCCGCCATTTTGTGGTACTTTTCCAAGGCGAGTACACTACGCAGGGACCGAGCCTTCTCTCTCCTCACCAGATTAACCCTTCGCTGGCCAGATAAGTCCGTTTTTAGACCTTTTCTGGGGTGAAACTTTAATCTTTAACACTTTTCTGGGTGATAGTGTTTTTTGTGGGGTATATTGACGCTGTGAGCATGTCTACTTCACTGGAGCTAGGGGCTAGACCCAAGACTAAGGAGGCTGGGGGGTCTTCTACCCCCATGGCGTTTTGCTCCTCTTGCCACATTGGGCTGGATTGCGATAATGTGGGGGATCTATGCCCTAATTGTACTGATAAAGATAGCAACCCTGGGCTTCCCAGCCACGCTATTGAGCCATCTTGGGTGAGGGAGTTTAAAGCTGCCACTAGGGATCTCAGATCCACGCTTCAACTCTTTCCCTCTCAGGTACAGGGGGCTCTCCAGGTCTGGCAGACCCCCTCTACTATCAGGACCTCCCTGCCTAAGCCACAGGGAGCTCCTGATATCACTGATTCTTCTGAAGAAGAACTTTTACAGGATTCTGATGCTGAGGAACGTACTGTTATTGAATCTAACAGGTCCATTGGGGACCCCTATGAGTGTGACCCTGAAGTTTCGGCTGAGGGTCTGATCAGAGCGGTTCTGAATACGCTCAACCTTCCTCTGACTCAGGAATCCACTTATGATCCTACTGATGTTTTTCAGAAAAAGCCATCTAAACCTGTTGTTTGTTTTCCAACTAACCCTACTCTTGCCCGTCTGGTTTCTGAGGCATGGAAGTATCCTGATAGATCTTCCTCTGTCTCCAAAAAGTTTGCCAAACTTTACCCTTTTCCCGAAGCGGAGCTGGCAAAATGGGTTCATCCTCCCAAGGTGGATGCTCCTGTGTCTAGACTATCCAAATCTACTGCTTTGGCTGTCTCAGATGCCTCTGCCTTGCAGGACTGGACGGATAAGAAATTAGAGCTCTCTCTTAAATCTATTTTTGCCTCTATTGGCACTGCTATGCGCCCCACCTTTGCTGTGGCATGGGTTAATAGGGCTATTGCAGCCTGGACTGAACGACTGACTGAAGCGGTTCGCCAGGATGCGCCTGTATCTGAACAGTTGCAGCTTCTTGCTAATATCACTGAAGCTCAGAACTATGTTGCTGATGCTGCTTTTGATGCTGTGCGCATGATGGCGAGGGCCTCCACTTCTTCTGTGGTGGCTAGACGCGCTCTTTGGCTGAAAATTTGGTCTGCTGATACGGCCTCTAAGAAAGCCTTGCTTTCCTTGCCCTTTCAGGGGAATTTGCTCTTTGGCTCTGAGCTCAAAGAAATGATCAGTGAGGCTACTGGCGGTAAAAGTACTCTTCTACCCTCAGTCTTTAAGAAAAAGTTTCCAGCCAAACGCAATCGGTCCTTTCGTTCCTTTCAGACTGAGACACGCTCCTCGGCCCAAACGGGTCCTCCCACTACGCGCTCCTCCTCCAAGCCCAAACAGTCCTGGAGGCCCAAAGTTGCCTCCAAGGCCAAGACCTCCAAGACTGCTTCGGCATGACTCGCCGAACCCGGGTCCGCATCCGGCTGTAGGCGGTCGTCTCCGCATCTTTCGCCGGACTTGGGAGGAGTCAGTGGCGGACCCATGGGTTCTTCAGGTGGTGTCAGAGGGATACAGGATCCCTTTCTCTTCCCTTCCTCCTTTTCGGTTCCATTTTACTCGTCCTTCTCAGGAACCCTCAAAAAGGCGTCTGTTCGACGACGCTATTCAGGATCTCTTGGACAAAGAGGTCCTGGAGGCGGTTCCGCAGGGGGACACAGGTTCAGGATTTTATTCCAACCTGTTTGTGGTAGCCAAAAAGGACGGAGGAGCCCGTCCCATCTTGGATCTCAAAGATCTCAATGCCTATGTGGTGACTTCCCACTTCCGCCAGGAGTCCCTGCGCTCTGTGATTGCAGCAATGTCTCCAGGGGAGTTTCTTGCCTCCCTGGATCTTCAGGATGCTTATCTTCACATCCCTATTCATCCAGGGAGCAGGAAGTATCTCAGGATTGCCTGCCACAGGGGACACTTTCAATTTACAGCGCTCCCCTTTGGACTGACTACAGCTCCTCAAGTCTTCCAGCGGGTGCTGGGCTCCTTGATAGCGGTGCTCCATCAGGATGGGATCAGAGTGACACCCTACATGGACGATCTCCTACTGAAGGCCTCCTCAGCGGAGCTTCTCCACCAGCAGTTGCAGAGGTGCATGCACACCCTGAACCGTCACGGATGGATCCTGAATCTGGACAAGTCGGACTTGATTCCTTCTCAGAGGCTTCTGTTCCTGGGTCTCCTGTTCGACACTCGCCAATGCATGGTGTTTCTTCCAGAGGACGTGGCTCACCAGATAGCCGTCAGAGTGGCTGGGATTCTGGACATGGACGAAATTCCAGTTCCGAAGTTGTCGTCCTTAGTGGGGAAGTTCATTTCCACGATCGAAGCAGTACCATTTGCCATGGCCCACTCCAGGGATCTTCAGAGATTTGTGATCCAGACGTGCAGGAATCATCCAGATCCTCAACATCTGTCTGTTTCTCTTCCTCCTCATGTCGAGTCGAGTCTGCACTGGTGGTTAGATCTCTCTCATCTCTTGAAAGGGAAATCCTTTCTAGTTCCTCAGTGGACCACAGTCACAACGGATGCCAGCCTTCGGGGCTGGGGTGCAGTCTGGGGTCGCTTCAGTGCTCAGGGGAAATGGGGCCTGGAGGAATCCATGCTCTCCATCAATGTTCTGGAACTTCGAGCTGTCCGGCTGGCCCTGAGGCACTGGGAGTCTCATTTGACCGGTCTTCCAGTCAGAGTAGAGTCCGACAACGCCACGGCGGTGGCTTACATCAACAGACAAGGCGGCACAAGAAGCGGTTCCGCCTGGTGGGAAGTCAAGGATATTTTGTCTTGGGCAGAAGATCACGTGCCTGTCATCTCTGCAGTTCACATTCCAGGCGTGGACAACGTCATGGCAGACTTCCTCAGTCGTCACACTGTTGACAGCGGAGAATGGGCTCTTCACCCAGAGGTGTTTCACATGCTCACTCAACGGTGGGGGATGCCAGTGGTGGATCTGATGGCGACCAGACACAACAGGAAGGTTCCGGTGTTTTGCTCCCGTCTGAGGGACTCCCTTGCTCTAGCGGTGGATGCCTTGTCGATCCCTTGGGACTTCTCCCTGGCTTACATCTTCCCCCCTCTTCCTCTATTGATCAGAGTTATTCAGAAGTTGAAGAGAGAACGTTGTCCTGTCATCCTGATTGCTCCGAACTGGCCTCGCCAGTCCTGGTTTCCGGAATTGATGGCCATGTCAGTGAAGGATCCAATCCCACTTCCAGCCCGTCCGGACCTGCTTCTTCAGGGGTATCTGTGGAAAGAGGATGTTCACTCTCTCCGTTTGATGGCATGGCGGTTGAATCCTCGATTCTAGCTCAGAAAGGCTTTTCTCCTTCTGTGGTGTCGACGATGCTCAGTGCTCGTAAGCCTGTGTCTTCCAAGATCTATCATCGCATTTGGTCAACTTTTGTGACATGGTGCTCTGTCAAGCAGTTGTCTCTTGACTTCCATCTTCCCACTGTCCTGGCCTTCTTGCAGGACGGTGTGGACAAGGGGCTCAGTCTGAGTTCCCTCAAAGTTCAGACCTCTGCCTTGTCTGTGTTTTTCCAGGAACGGATTGCCATCCTTCCTGATGTGAAAGTCTTCTTCCAAGGTGTGACTCATGTTCGACCTGCCTTCAAGAGTCCTGCTCCCCAGTGGGATCTCAATTTGGTGCTGGGTGTTCTTCAGCGACCACCGTTTGAATCCTTGGCTTCCATTCCATTGCGTCTTGTGACTTGGAAGATGGCCTTCCTTTTGGCTATTGTGTCAGTACGCCGGGTGGCAGAGTTACAGGCATTGTCTTGTAAACCTCCTTACCTGGTGTTCCACAAGGATAAGGCTGTGCTTCGCACTACCAAGGAATTCTTACCCAAGGTTGTGTCTGAGTTTCACATCAATCAGGAGATTGTGGTTCCCTCTTTCTGCCCTAATCCTTCATCTGACAAGGAAAGAGATCTCCATTTGTTGGATGTGGTGCGTTGCCTCAAGTTTTATGTTCACCGCACCGAATCTGTCAGGAAGTCTGACGCTCTATTCGTCATTCCTGAGGGGCCTAGGGCAGGAAGACCGGCTTCCAAAGTTACCATTGCCTCTTGGATTAAGGCTACCATCCGTGAAGCCTATAAGTTGAGGAATAAGCATGTTCCCTTCCGGGTGACTGCCCATTCCACCAGATCTATTGGGGCCTCCTGGGCCTACAAGAATCAAGCTTCTGCTGATCAACTGTGCAGAGCGGCCACTTGGTCCTCTGTGCACACTTTTTCTAAGCACTACCGAGTTGATGTACTGACATCGGCTGATGCCAGCTTTGGAAGGAAGGTCCTGGAGGCAGTCTTGCCTGTGTAGGTCTTCCGCTCTGTGATCCTTAGTGCTTCCTTACTGTTGAGCCCGGTTGGCTCGTGTTCCGTGTGCTGTGTTAAGTTCAGGGTTGTTCCCTTGGTTGGTGTCCGTTGACACTTACAGTTTGGGCTATGTTATCAACTGGTTAACAGTTCTAGTGACTTGGGCCTTGCGCCTGGTCCTTGCCTTACTTCCCGCCTCTGGATCAGCTCAATGTTTGTACATCCCATGGTACCAGTGACCTGTATTGGACGACAGTGAAAATAGGATTTTAGTCTTACCTGTTAAATCCTTTTCACTTAGTCCATACAGGTCACTGGTCTCCCACCCTGTCAAGGGACCAGTCTTGGCTCTCCTGTGGCATTCAGTGGGAGACCGTTCGGGCATGCTCACAGGAGTCTTTCTTTTTGCTTACCTGGGGTCAGTTTAGGGTCTCAAATCAATATGGGTGGCTCTGGCCAGAAGGTGGCTTAAGTAAGAGGGGAGGCTCCGCCCCTTGCAAATTATTTGCATAATTGTTCCTGCCTATTAAAGGGGACTACACATCCCATGGTACCAGTGACCTGTATGGACTAAGTGAAAAGGATTTAACAGGTAAGACTAAAATCCTATTTTATCTCAGGGTGTTCCTCAGATTCTAGGGGCTTCCTCAGATTAGGAACTGTCAGAACTGTCAGAAGGGAAAGATGAGGGAAATATGAGGATATGGATTCTTCCTACTTCTGTGGGGACTGTTATGAGAGTTACCCCCTTTCCTTGGCTGAGGAGCTCATTAGAGCTGTCTTGGAGACCATTCAGGTCAGTTACACCTCTGATGATGATTTTTCTTCTGCAGATCTCTTCCACAGGCTAAAGTCTTCGCTCTTTTTTTTTTTTTTTTTTTTTCCCCTAGTGCAAGACTTGACTGGATCTTTCTGGAAGAGTGGAAGACCTGAGACAAGTGACTGTCTATCACCAGGAGGGTTCTCTACGCAGTACCCCTTTACAGAGACAGCTTTGGTAAAGTGGACCTTTCCTCCAACCGTGGACCCCCTTGTTTCAGCAGGACTTAAGGACCAGCAAACAAGAAGCTGGACTCTATCCTCCGGGCTAATTTTGCAGGCACTGGAGCAATATTTAGACCTGTTTTTGCCTCTGTTTGGGTTAACAGAGCTGTTGCATTGTGGAGTAAATAGCTGATGGAGGCTGTCTGTGCCAAGGTTTCCAAGGAGTATTTGTTGGTTCTTTTAGCCAACAATGAGACCTAAAAATTTTGTGTCTTATATGGTTGTCTGCTAAAACCTCAGCCTTTTCTGTTGAAGAGCAGCACACTCTGCGGTTTAAGATTTGGTCTGCAGACCAATCTTCCAAAAAAGTCACTGGTTTCCTTACCTTCGCATGGCAAGTCCCTGCTGGGACCTGAATTGAGGTAGATAATTAATGATGCTATTGGGGGCAAGAGCGCCTTGTTTCCACGTTGGAGGTATGGCATTTTGACCGCAATTCTTCCATGAAAACCACTTCTGACCAGACATCTCTGGACAGTAGATGGATGTACTAGGTTCCCACTGTTTACTGACACTTCTGAGCTGATGACACTGCTGGGCATCTTCTGATTGCGAAGGTTAGTAAGCCTGATGTTTCTTTCATCTGCTGCACTAAGTTTCCTTGGCCGATCACTGTGTCTATGGTCTCAGCCTTGCCTGTTTATTGGTGCTTCTTCAAAAGAGCTTGGTCAGCACATCTGGAAACCCCTGTCTGCCTTGAAATTTCTGCCTGGGAGAGACCTTGCTGATGCAGTATAACTACCTTGTGTCTTGTTGCTGTGCTCAGTCTTGCCATGGTGTATGACTTTTGACATGAAACTGTCTTCAGCAACCTCACCTTGTTAGCTGAGGTTGGCTGTTCCTTACCCAGTTTTAAGCCTCCTATACAGCTGTCTCAGTTTCAGTTAATGATTGTGTTTCAACCTACCTATTAAACTGATGATCAGTTAGCACCTGTTTGGTATAATTATTTAATTATACACCAGACTATATGCCTACAAAATCCCTGACTTTGTGCAAGTGTACCTTGAATAATTGCCGCTTTGAAGGCAAAGGGTGGTCACACCAAATATTGATTTAATTTAGATTTTTCTTCTGTTCACTCACTATGCATTTTGTTAGTTGATAAACAATTGCTTAGAATGACACAGAATATTTCTGGAGAATTTCGAATATCATTGGTGGGATTTTGGAATGCAGGCAATCCGAATACTCAGTGGAGCACATGCACACTCAAATTATAGAGAACATTGAATAAGACATGATGTGTGCTAGTTTTTGGATGCGGTGAAGGTTAATGTAAAATTGTTTAAGGTAAAATAAGAATTTTAAAAATGAAGTCTGTGAGGTGTGAAACAAAAAAGAATTTGAATATGCATGGAACACCTATCTATTCCATAATAGAATTAACAGATCTGAGGAGATGTAGAGCCGTCTGGAAGTACTTGATGAAGAGGTGGTAGGCAGTGAATTTTTGGATGAAACAGTGGGAAGGGAATTCTGGAAGAGGTAGGAGGTAAATGTAAAAGGTTGAGTTGCTTGGATAAACAGATGATACCGTAATTATAATATTTTGAAATGTGTTGTGCTATATTATAATGCATTTCTAAATGTCTGTATGTTTTATAAATAAAACATTTGTTTTAAGTTTTTGAGGTTTCCTCAATGTCTGTAATCTGTATAAGTAAACTCCTTAAGTTTTAGCTCACTGGTGTCTGTGTTGATTTTTGTTAATATAAATAATTACAAAATCTCACAACAATGAGTCAGAGGGAGAGAAGTGCATTGTCAGTGTGGTAAGCTTAGGATCAGATACATCCAGTGTGTGTATCTCAGAGACAGGAAGGGATCCATGAAATGAGTACTACTGTGTACATACAAGTCATTCTTTAACCAGTTTCACATAGAGGAACTTGTGCTGCTCTTTTCTAGAGAGGACTGAAACATCTCTCGTTCTCTCCATGGATTAAAAGTCCCATTTAAAGATTTTTTTTTTTTTTTTTTTTTTTTTTTTTATATTTGTTCCTTATGGTGTGTTTGGTTTTCCACAGAAGAGCTTTACTTTTGTTTTATACATATGGCACAAACAGTCCTCCTAATGTGTTTAGGATGGATTGTTTATGGTTGGGGGAAGGGTTGCCAAGAAGATTTGAGTATGTTTTCAGCTTTTTTACTAATTTTTATTACATTCATAGGAAACACGGAAAGTACACTTCTCTATGAATTTCTAACCCTATGAGTGCCAGAGAGGTATGCAGTGCATAGTTTTGCAATGTGTTGCATACCCCTCTGCCACTCAAAGGGTAATATTGATATTCCTTTGTCTTAGGAAGTAGTTCTGGCTGTTCAGTCTTAGTAATTTAGAATTTCAGTACCACTGAGTAACATTATCACACCTCTACGAACACAAGAAAACTAATTGCTTATCGTTGTGATGTGGGTTGTCATTGACACTTGCCATCATTAACCTTGCTGCAAAATCTCACGTAAAACTAATGAGAAATGTAGTAAAAATATATCTTTCTTGCAGTTTCACCAGTAGAAACTAGTGTGGACTTAGTCTTAGACTGTGGGTGTCCAACATGGGGCTCACATGTTTTATCTAATTATATAGTAGACATAAATGACTAGGCCAGCAGTATCAACTTGATCACTGATGAGCACTAAGCCTGTAAGTAACAAAAACATCCATGTTTTTAATTGGCAAATGGGCAGATCACACAAGAATTTCTGATCGAGTGGCCCAAGATTGAAAAACAAACACCCCTGCCTTAGAGTTATTGGGGAAGGGTGTTATTCTTATATTTAGAGTTACACTAGGCCCTTTTATATGAATATATAACTGCAGGTATTTATTGCTCTTTTTAATTAGTTTTCTTATCATTTTTAATGCTTTGAATTAAATCACCATCAATCATGGGACACATTTAAGAACGATAAAAAATTTGCATATAAAACTTTCATTTCTTACTGAAAAAATTATATTCGTTGCTCATGAAAAAAAATTATAAATAAATGTATAAATGCTGTTTGCCAGCTGAATTTAAGCCATTTGCTCTGAAGAGCTGTCTTCCATTGCACAGAGCAATTAAACAACAAAGCCTTCTTCAGACCTGGGTCTTTGTATCTTACACACTTCTCTCTCTCTCTCATGTTTTACGCAGTCTGGAAAGAAGGGAAAGGTAAGCTCATGGTTTTGAAATGAGCATGAAGTTTGTGTTATCGTCTTTCCAAGTAATAAGTTGTGTAACCTATTCAGTCTTATGATTTGTAATCATGTGGTTTATATTTGGTATTAACCGAGAGACATGTATAGTTAAATCAATGGACATTCAAGATGTGTGTAAGGGCCATATTCAATAAGACAGAGGTGCAATTTAGTGTAAACCAGCTGTGCCATAGGTGACGCACAATTCCTCCAGTTTCTTCTGATTTAATTGGGGCATTTAACTCATTAAATAATAGAGGTATTCAACTCATTGCAAAGCAGAGCTTTGAAGACCTATCTAGATTAACTGTTAACACTTCCTACTGACTTAAATTGGATTTAAATTTGCTCCCATGATGCAGTTGGTTTGCCCCAGAATTGCTCCTCTTTGTCTTGCTGAACACAGCTTGCAGTCTTTATTTGCTCTGTTTACATTTCTGACTTGAATTCTTTTCATTTCCGCTAAAGGAAGGAATATCCAGCCCATGTGCAGAAGGTAGAAACTGATGCCAACAAAATCCATCCATCTCAGAGACTGGGTGAGTTTGCTGTCTCTCTCTTGTAATAACATAGGGTCACATTTAAGCAAAACAAAAGATTAATAAATTTGGACAAAACAACTGTTTCATAGTAATCAAAGAAAAATTCCAATTAAGACAGTGTGTTCAAATGGAGGAATTCTGGGGCAAAACAACTGCAATATAAAGAAGAGCTAAATATTCTCATTGATTTATATCGTGCCACTGAACAAGTTTATGTAATTGATGACAGTGGAATGAAGCTGGATAACAGTTTGTGTGGTTTTGTGGTGAACAGTGAATGTGTGGAAGAATGCAGCATTAAACACTTCTGTTTTTTATTCTGTAAAATGTCATTTACCTGATAAATTGTATCCTAATAATTTAGTTTAAATATCCAGAACCAATTTACAAGGCCTGCCGCCTAACTTTGGTGATTTTGAAAGAGCTTTCAAAATCCAATATATAGTATGTATTGGCCATTTTGTATTTAGAAATCTAGTTTTGAGTTTAGATTGATTATACTCAGAGTTAACTAAAGGTGTGTAGAGAGTGCAGCTGTAATAGGACCCTAGACCAGATTGGTTCTAGTTATGTCCTTGGGGAAATCTTTTTGCTATAAGAAGCCCAAACATTTGTTTGGATTGAGGCCCTCCAATTATTAGTTATGCCTCTGATTACACTATTAAGGTATGCTGTGCAAGCACTTCCTGTCTTAGTCCTGCATTATTTTCCTCTCTTATACACACTTAACACCCTTCAATTTTCAGAGTTGTGTAATGGCAATTAAAGGGTTAGTAATGTTTCACAAAAACAGCAGCTCCAATTAATCTTCATATTAGCATTTGGGCCATGGAGAGTGTTATTTCATTGCTGTCAGAGTTGTAGTTCAAGAGTAATTGAATGATAAAGTTTCCCCCTCCCTCCCCTTTTACCCAGTGTAAGTCACCTCCCCTCAGATGTGGAATCTGGTCCACAGACCAGACAGCTCACAGCAAGGGACAATCTTCTTACAATTAGTATAAGGAAAACCCTGGTCTCCTTGACAGGTTTTGCCTTATGATCCATCTGGAAAAGTCTTGCTGCTCTGAGGTGAGCAGTGTTACATCAGTAAAAGGGATGGGAGGGGGATACTTTATCATTCAATTACTCTTGAACACTCTCCATGGCCCAAATACTATGAAGATTAATTGGAGATTTAATTATTTTTTTATATTAGTTGCTCTTTAACCCTTTCAGTACCAGAGGGGTATTCATCGCATTGCTCTGCAATGAATTGTGTACCGCTCTGGCACTGAAAGGGTTAAGAACCACTTGTTCCTAGGGTATATTTCCTATTTAAGGAAAAGCAAGTTAACCTCTTCAAGACAAAAGGGGGGGTGGGTGCAGCGCATTGCAAAGAAATCCCAATTATTTGGGGCTTGTATCACAAGACATAGTTATTAATCCATAACGATATAATCCCTGACCGTTTTCATTAGTGTATAGAAACTCCTTTAATACAGTATAAATCATAAAAGGAGGAGATTAATTTTGGCGGCATGGTAATTCACAATTATCAACATAAAAGTGGCTGAAAGTGTGTCTTGTGTCTCTTCTGGTGTACTAAGAAGAACCAGAGTAATTATGGTGTAAGCAACTGGCAGCATAAGAGAGAAAGCATTCACATTGATTTAAATGGAGTGCTTAATCCACTTAAATGTCAGAGGTTGCTAATTAATTGCTTTGCCTTATGTTTAAGACAATTGTAGTATTCGTGGGGTTAACAAGCAATATCGAAATCGATGGTAATTTTGTGAAGTTTAACCCGTTGAGTGCCAGAAGGTTTAATTTGCCTTAAATACTACACCTGGTTTTCTCCAGATTACTCAGTTACTTAATGCATCAGCCTCACTATGTGCTGACAAGAGTACAGATTTGTGGATTAACCCCTTAAGGACCCATGCCGGTCCTGCACCGTCATGGATTGTTATACCCTTAACGACCCATGACGGTCCAGGACCGTCATGGCTTAAATGATAGCAGCGTGCCTCATTAATTCCAGGCTGAGACTGAGCGCTCCGAGACCAGGGCATTCAGTCTCAACCCTTCTTGCTTCTTCCGGTTCATGCGATCACTGTATCAGCGATCACATGTATCAGCATAGTGACAGACAGAGGCAGCATGCAAAGCATGCTGTCTGTGCCTGTCTCGTCTGCCTCTGTCTTCCTTGCTATCAAAGGGAGACAGAAGTAGCCGGGAGACACCTAGTGGTTAAAAAAAAAAATGACAGCAGCTGGGGGTATTAACCCCTTCACTGCTGGTGCAGGAGGCTGGCTAAATGCAGGTCAATTTTTGACCTGCAATTATACACTTGTGTTTAAAAAAAAACAAAAAAAAACTTTATTTAAAAAAAAAATATATATAATTAAACAATATTGCAAGTGTGATTGTTGTGGAGCCATGTAATACACTTATATACACCACCAAATGCCAGGGACAAAAAAGTGTCAAAATAGGGTGGGAGAAAGGGACATGGGAATTTTCACCCAGGGGGAACAGTGACCACTTTAAACTGCGCATTTTGTAGGTATGACTGACCGGTCATACTTTTCATGCAGTCTTCATAAAAATTTAACCCTTTGTGGCCAATTGATCCCAAGAGAAAAATCAAAATTTCTTAATTTTTTTTTTTACCTTTTTTTTTACCTTTTTTTTTTAACCTTTTTTTTAATAATATGGTGGGTTATCCATATAAATAGGGTATCAAATGAAAGCCCTGTTTGTGCTTAAAAAAACAGTATATCATTTATGGGGGTGGAATAAAAGCCTAAGAGGAAAAACACTGTTGAACAAAGACATAGTCAAAAAGGTGAGAATTGCTCCGGTCCTTAAGGGAAAACGACCTCAGATTTTCCCGGTCCTTAAGGGGTTAAACAGTAAAGAATAAACATGAATTAATACACAGCAGGTAAAACGCCCGCAGGGGTTCTAATCCTGGCCCATAGACTGAGAACAGTTATGTCACGAAAAGATGCTGTGTATTGCTCAATTAAGATAATATCCCTTGACCAGCCTTCCCCTTTGCATAAGCAGTTCGTTTAGAAAACCAACTGCTTGCTCTCCGGTCACATAACCTAACAAATGATGAATGCTGCAGGGGAAGACTGCATGTTACTGTAAGTTATTTAAACCAGGTCAGTTTTCCATGATGCTTTCAGTATAATTGCCTCTCAGATGCTTTAGCAAATAACTGTTCTTTGTTTAAAAATGCCAGATCTGGACATAGTTTGAGATTCATCTGACCATCCTTCTATGGGCCTTATGTCTAAAGGCACAGGAGACCAATTTTTGGCCAAACAGCGACAGTACAGAGGACAAATAAAAATTCCCCAAGCTCTTTCATTCAAATGGTAATTTTAACCCCTTGAAAGCAAGGGCAGCCTCAAACACACATTGCCATTATTAATATTTAAATAAGAGACCTCTCAATTAAATCCCATTTAAATAAATAAGAATTTTTTTGTTCCATATCATGCCAATGTTTTACCCTAGAGTTTGTCTACTTTGCCTTTCTGTGGAAGTCTCATTGTATTTTTAATTCTGTAGAAAATCTGCAGGAGAGGAGGGAAGAACCTGACTTTGAATCTGAACCCGAGATAAGGAGGAAGGTTCAACAGAAACGACGCAGCAATTTACAGGAACCTGATTTGTCTTCACTTCACTCAGTCTGCTTAACCCCCAGAGAGGTGTGTGATGATCATCAGTGCTTGTGTTGTGAAACTATACTGGGAATTCGGTAAATGTTATGAACTATTGCATAATCCTGCAAGAAACATTAGTCAAAAGGAACATATGCTCTACCTGTTATACACCAACACTGAAAACGCTAGGTTTGTATCTTGATTTAAAAATATCACTTGTATAAAATAAACATTAAAAGACAAAGCAAACATACCGTTATTCTTTTTTAAATTATAAGAAAAAGATATTAAAGATGAATCTGGAACACTCACAAACCACCAGCCAAACAGATATGTATATACTGCTTGCTAAAGTGCTCATGGAAAGTTTGTCAAATGTAGGACTGTCCAGTGAGACTGAAATTATTTGACTCCATATCCTGCTACAATACTCTCAGGAAATGCTCATACAGTATTTGTGGATCCTCTTTATATTTATGTCTACTAAAAATTCAACAAGCATTCATCAAGCCACATACATCAGTCTATTATCAGAACATTCCCCAAATCCTCACTCCAAATCTCACGATTCAATAGACACTGGGTGAATTTTGTCTTAACAGGACTTAATCTTAGTGTAGCAAGTCTGAAGGTTCCCATTTCATTAAAAATTTAAATTGAAATGAATGGGAACCTTTTGGTTTGTTTCACTGAATAAGTGCAAGATTTGTAGTGAATATTTGAATTTATGGACTGTTCTGATAATGGACTGTCTGTGCCTCAGTGAATTAATATTAATTATGTGGCTATTGAACTGTTATATATTATATAAAAATCCTAAAATAATACTGGAAAGTCTAGTTGAGATCGACATAAAGAAGATCCACAAAGACTATGAGAATTGTAGCTGGATACAGAGCAGATACATCTGACATTAGCGCTTTAGCAAACTGTATATATACATATCTGTTTTCAGGGTGGTTTGTGAGTGATCCAGCTTTTATCTTTAGTATCTCTTTGGTTACAAGTTAAAACAGAATTACACCAGGTTTGCTTCATTGTTCTTCCTTTTGTTTGTCAAAATTGATGATATATTTTTTTTTTTATAATATAAGAATAAATATATTTTAATGTTTTCAATGTTGGTGTATCAAGGGTAGAACAAATATTGTTTCTTGTTACATACATATTGTTTGGGGCTGCTTTTTATATATTTACTGTAAATGGTCATCACACTTTTTTTGTGTACATTTTTGTCTATAGATGTCATTCTGTTAGCAGTCCAGTCCTTCAAAAACTAGAGGGATGTCCTTGATGTCCTTCAAGTTTTGAGAATCAGATGTATTCATCCCCTTATGTTAGGGAGTTTAAATAATTTAGTTGAATGAATAAATATATATCAGAATACACTGGAGGAACTTCAGACAGTCATTTTATCCACAAACACATGGTGTCACTGTCTGTCTAGCTAAGTATCCCATGGCCTGTTTTGCAGCATGGCTTTGAAATTCTTAAGTGAATAACTGGCCGTGCAGATGGTTCTTCAGTTTATTCTGCCTTATATTTGATCAATGGAAATTTGTTAAAGCAGTACTAGTGTTTCAAAATAAACGCATCTCCGATTATTCTTCTAGTTTTTGGGCCTTGTAGAACATTATCATTCTCTACAATGTGTAGTTTCAGAGTAACTGAAGGTGTCCTCCTCCTGTCCCTTTTACATTCATAACTGCGCAGCAAGACCATGCAGATGGATCGCAGCAAGGGACAATCTTCTGTGAGCATAAGGAAAAACATGCCCTCCTTCGCCAAGGTGGGGCATGGTTTTCCTTATGCTCACAGCCAGAGGATTGTCCCTAGCTGCGAGATGTCCGGTCCAGTGACCAAATTCCATATATGAGGGGAGGCGGCTTACAATAGGTAAAATAGGCGTGAGGGGGGACACTTTATAATTTAATTACTCTGGAACTACACATCGTAGAGAATGATGATGATGATAATGCTCTACATGTCCGAAAAAAAAATAAAAATAATCAGAGCTGCATTTATTTTGAAATATTACTATCCCTTTAACTCGCCCTATGATGCAGTTGTATTGTTATAGATTTGCTCATCTCTTGAGTCCTATATAGACACTTCGGCACTATTAATAGAAATAAGATGCTATAAAATCCCAGAACAATTCATGTAATGTCGAATACTGTATAATAAAGGGCAAATATACCAAATCCTAAAACAATATAAATTTTATTAAAATAAAAAAATGCTCAATATCATGCATCAACGATTCAAGCATAAAATAAAAACTTGCAAGAATATATCAAACAATATATAAAAAAAAATTTATTGAAATGATTGTGCCTTATTAAAGTGAATTAAGTTGCACCACTGTTACACCCAATTTATGCTCTATCACAGAAGAGTGTTGTATGGGGGAGGTAATGTAGTATTGGCATCCTTTGACTGCTGGGTAGTATTTATTATTTTTGGTGGGTATAGGAATTTACTGGGCTCACTTCCTTATTGTATTGTGTGAGCATATCACAGTTTGACTGTAGATGGCTCTTCTGTGATAGAGCACAGATTGGGTGTAATGGAGGCTCAGCTTAATTATCATTCATAAGGTACAATTGTTTCAGTACTATTGTTTTTATATATTTGTTTTTTTTTTTTTGTAAGTTTTTATTTTATGCTTAAATCGTTGACGCATGATATTAAGCATTTTTCTGATTTTAATAAACTATATTGTTTTATGATTTGGTATATTTGCTCTTTATTATATAGTATTCATCATTTTATGAATTGTGTTGGCATTTTATAGCGTCTCATTATTACTATTAATAGCACTGGAGTGTCTATATACTTGTTGTATTTTCTGGGATCGTTTGGATCATAGGTCTTTTTCCAGGCAGCTTTATTTTGTATAATTGTCACTTTCCTCCATATAGCGTCACCATTTGTCTATAGTTTATATTTTGAGTTCTACTTAAAGGGGAACAGTCACCTCTTAAAAAATGTTTTACCATAAGTTTGGTTAATAAAGTAATATTAGGAAAGGTGTCCACCACCACCACGTACTTTTAAAGATATTTCACCTTCAAGAGGTGCACTTCCGCATAATGAGGCATCCTGATTCTTCAGCACAGCTCTTCTTCTCCTCCCACCTCCCTCCCACCTGCCCCAGGGGGGAGTGCGATCATGCTTTTCCTTTCTATGTGGTGTGAATGGCTTCTATCATTACAGCAAGCTCAGTGTAGCATTATACTGAGGTTGCAACCTCAATATAATTCTAACCGGAGCTTGATGTAACTATAGAAGCCATTCACACCACACTGAAGGGAAGTGTGAATGCACTCCCAGGGGCACCTGGGTGGGAGGAGAATTAGGAAGTGAAGAAGAGCTGTGCAGAAGATTCAGTGTGCTAAATTATGCTGACCGGCACAGCTTGAAAATGAAATATCTTTAAAAGTACGTCCATTTAGAGAGAGAAAAAAAACTGCTTTCCTAATACTACTTTATTGCTAAGTCAATGGTAAAAACATTTTAAGAGGTGAATGTTTACCCTTAAGGCCTTTGGGTCTGCATTCAAAAGCTAAAGAAGGGGATTTGGCGCAAATGAACTGTACCATGGAAGACAAATATCAAGTCACCTTGAATGCTAGAGTGGTCTCTCAATGTCTTTGTGTGCTGAATCATAATCATAATGTCAATTAATTTTTGGTATTTTACCCCCCATTTTTTTTTTCCCCCCTCTCCAGGGAATAGAACAAAATGAACATGTGCAATATTGCACGTCGTGTGTCAAAGAGAATAGAAAAACAAAATGCCAAAGTTGTGGAGAAACTCAGAGACTTTGTAAACAACCCATTGCTTTGGCTGAATTATCTTCTCTTTCCCGCCCTTCAATTCATCAAAACGTAACTGGACAAAAACCAGTGAATATAGGATTAAATGCTAAGAATTTCTATGGCTCAGCTCATAGTAAGCCTTCCATTGACATTGTACTGAAGCCTGACTCCGTTAGGTGGAAGCAAAGTCCCACAAATGGGAAAATTGGACTTTCTGTTGAAGCAAATATAACTAAAGGTACAAAAAACATGAGGCTGAGAAATACAAGGTCATCTGAACCAAACGACACCAGTGAGTAATGCACTTTTTATTTGGTAGTAATTATTTTTTTTAATTTAACTGGTTAACCTCACTGAGCGTTTTCCAGCCCTGCCTATAACAATGAAATATATCTGATGGGTTTTGCTCAGCACAGAACTTACAAAGTCAGGGGGGTTATGCACTAAGGAAGTTACTGTCCATTGTAGCCTATACTATATAGACGGCGCTTCTCAAACCTTTTGGTGTTTCTAGACCCTTAATTAAGAGAGAGGAAAAAAAAAAAAGTCTCATGGATCCCTGACATTCAAATGTCTGTGTGCACTAATTTTCAGTACAGTGGCAAAAAGTGTCTGAAGTGTGGAGATGACTTTGCCATGGAGAACATGACGCGTTTTGCCATAAGCATTAAGAATTAAATATACAAGGTGTAGGAAAGAGACTGTGATCATTAGCATATGATGTTGGCATAAAGCTGTTGATGGTTTAGGGGAAGTCGAGGGAGAGGGGGTAGAGAGGATGTGTTCACCCTTACACTTAAGAGCTAAGAACTGCAGCAGCCCTCCCTTAAAGGGATAGTAATACTTTATTATTACTATCCCCCATATTGTACATATTTGCCAAATAAATTAATAGCTCCCAGGTTCATCTCTCAAACCTTTATGGTTTGAGAGATAACCAAAGGCAAAGTTCCCCCCTCCCTCCCCCTTCCCTGAAGTCATTGTGCTGACTGCATGTATATCCGGGCAGACTTTCATCATGCGGCTCTGCAGCAGAGCCGAGATTGCGTTAGTGCGAGAGAATTATTTCACTGAAACGGTCTTCTACATGTGCTTGCAAACCAAGCACATGTAGAAGACCGTTTCAGTGAAAGAATTCTTATTCACTAACGGGATCTCGGCTCAGGTGCAGAGCCGCAAGACTGTTGTACGACAGACTTCCCCTGCAGTCGTCAATACAACGCTGACTTCAGGGGAGGGAGGGGGGAACTTTGCCTTCGGTTATCTCTAAAAACCATAAATGTTTAAGAGATGAACCTGGGGGCTATTAAATTATTTTACAAATATCTACAATATGGGGCATAGTAATAATAAAGTATTACTATTTCTTTAAGCCAGAGGCTTGAGCAAGGCTTTGCACACATTTTGGACTGTCAAACTGTAATGGAAAACCATTTCACAATCCAGAACATTGTCGCATCCAGGGTGTGCTAAAGAACAAGAACACATTCAGAGCTCCCAGTAGCTGCAGAAATTATAATCAGCTGATCTATGTAAATAGTGCAGTGGTGTGCTGGAATCGGGGGCTCTGATTAACCCCTTAAGGACCCATGACGGTCCTGCACCGTCATGGGTTGTTATACCCTTAACAACCCATGACGGTCCAGGACCGTCATGGCTTAAATGATAGCAGCGTGCCTCCGTGCACGCTGCTTTCATTAATTCCAGGCTGAGACTGAGCGCTTCGAGACCAGGGCATTCAGTCTCAGCCCTTCCTGCTTGTGCAAATTCATGTGATCGCCGTAACAGCGATCACATGTACCGGCATAGTGACAGACAGAGGCAGCATGCAAAGCATGCTGTCTGTGCCTGTCTCATCTGCCTCTGTCTCCCTTGCTATCAAAGTAAGGGAGACAGAAGTAGACAGGAGACACATAGTGGTAAAAAAAAAAAATTACAGCAGCTGGGGGTATTAACCCCTTCACTGCTGGTGCAGGAGGCTGGCTAAATGCAGGTCAATTTTTGACCTGCAATTCTACAGTTTTGTGTTTTTTTAAAAAAAGACACTTTTTTACAAAAAAAAAAACAAAATTTTTATTTAAAAAAAAATGTATAATTAAACAATATTGCAAGTGTGATTGTTGTGGAGCCATGTATACACCACCAAATGCCAGGGATAAAAAAAGTGTCAAAATAGGGTGGGAAAAAGGGACATGGGGATTTTCACCCAGAGGGGACAGTGGCCACTTTAAACTGCGCATTTTTTTAGGTATGACTGACCGGTCATACTTTTCATGCAGGCTTCATAAAAATTTAACCCTTTGTGGCCCATTGATCCCAAGAGAAAAATCAAAAATGGTGTTTTTACATTTTTTTAAAATTTTCATAAAGTAAATGATGGGTTATCTATATAAGTGGGGTATCAAAAGAAAGCCCTATTTGTGCTTAAAAACAGTATATAATTTATGGGGGTGGGATTAAAGCCTAAGAGGGAAAACACTGTTGAACAAAGACATAGTCAAAAAGGTCAGAATTGCTCCGGTCCTTAAGGGAAAACGACCTCAGATTTTCCCTTTCCTTAAGGGGTTAATTTAAATTGCTGTTGTGTAATATGAGGCTGCATATGACTTATTACCAATTATCATTGTAAATTGACTTCAAGGATATGAAAGTCTCCTTGAGCCAAATTTCCCCATGCAAATGAGCCTGTGGAGTAGACACTGCAACACTTTAAGCTTGGCAAAAATATTAAGATGACATGGTAATTTAGAGGTATATAAGATGTAATTGCAGACATGAGGCGAGTATGTTTAGTGCAAAACACTAAATAGGTTTGGGTCCAGTTCACCACCATATTGCCAGAGTGAACCCTTACATAACCTTAGTGTATCTCTCCCCCATCCAGGTCCTCTCTGTAAATCGGCTTCCTGTTTTTTTCAGCTTCAGATTGTCATATAGGTGTAATATTCAGTGGTTCTCAGCACGGGTTCTGTGGGCACCCATTTAGGGAGCAACATTTCAGATTTATATTCATTGAAATTTGTATGTAAAATATTCTCTTAATTCTCATTCAGATTAAGGGATAAAATAATAAATAAATTAAAAATCCTATATAATAATTTGCTATGATGTTTGTCACGATGCAGTCATGCGCAGTAGAGACTGCACGTGTTCGGGCAGTTTCTACTGCGCATGATTGCACAGAGTAAGTGAGGCGACACAAGACTGCATCACATGGAGCAGTGAGGTAGCGGCCGCTTAACATTACCTGGACCTTGGCCTGTGTACACTTGCTTTTACACGTGTGTGTGTGTGTGTGTGTGTGTGTGTGTGTGTGTGTGTGTGTGTGTGTATGTATATATATATATATATATATATATATATATATATATATATATATATATATATATATATATATATATAAAAATATGGGGTGCCTAGGAAATGTCATACTCTGTTAGGGTGCCTTGAGTAAAAAGATTGAGAACCACTGCTCCACATTACTGTGCTTTTGTGTTGGCAATTTCTCTATGACTATGCGGTGCCGGTATGAGGTAATAACGTATCTGCTGCTTGTTTTATCATACTAAAGTGGCTGATTCTTTCACATTATGCAACAATGTGTATACAACACTATATCAAATGTAGACCTTTAGCAGTTTTTTTCCCCCTACTAATTATGTATACAATCATCAGACTTGGTTTAGTTTAATAACTGGCAGAGCTAGAAGTTTACAATATTACAAAAACACTCTGGCACTTAAACGGCAGTAAAGTGTCAAGGGGATGGGCTTTATAATGAGTTACCCAAGTGTATCCTTGGGTTAAAACTCTCCCATTCCCTTCTGTTTGCTCTGCAGATCTCCAGGATGCACAAGCCTGGGTGATGTCAGCTGTTCAGTTCTAGGGGATCTTTTTCCTCAACTCCAGCCTGTTGTCAAATTCATGGACATGAGGCTTCAGGAGAGAGGATAGGTGCTTTGCTGCCCCCTCCCTAAAGCATCAAGTGAAGGCCTGACTACACCCAGCTTTGCATATTACAGTGATCTCCATGACAAATGAAGAGTATGGCAGTTTTAATGGGAACTCTGTTCCTATAGCTGGCAGGTACGTTTCTATACTTATAAATCCCTGTTTTCTGACCCTTCACTGCCTCTGTAAAACATGGACCTTATTCATCATCAAGAGATGCAATTCTGGTGCAAGCCAGCTGCATAATTTTATGCTACAGAGGTATCTGTAAGCTGTGCATTAGTGGCATGGCACTCAAGGGATTTAAATCCCCATTTAAACCAACGGAAGTTTCTGGAATTATTTGTTCCCTGTATGTTGCCCTTAATTGTCACTTTTTTATCATGTGGATTATGGCCCCATGAAAAGCTAAATATGAGCAATTCTGAGACATACCAACTGCAATATAAGGGGAAAAAAACTCCTTTAATGCTAGCGAGGTTTCCGGTGCATTGCTTCACAATCATTGGGAATGCATTTTTCCCCCTATGGTGCAGTTTTTCCATAATTGCTTCTCTTTACCTTTCTGTATAAGGCCCTAAGACCTTATTCAATAAGCAAGGCGTTTTTATTTGTCTCCCATAATGCAGCAAGTTTACTGCAGTTGCACATTTATCGCTTATTCAATGCAGCCTTAAATGTTTGTCTTAAGAAACGTAATGTTTTTACATTGTAGTCATCCTGTCTAGTGATGATGAGGAGGACAACGCTAGCACTGGAAGCACAAGCAGAATAGAGAGCATCTCTCCCCGGCCTGCAGACTCTGCCTGCTCGTCTCCTGCCCCCTTATCTGGGAAAGTAGAGGCGGCGCTGAAGGAAAATAGTTTCATATTAGAGCATAAGTTCTCTAATAACTCTCCTGATCCTGAACTCATTACTGCTGTACCCAGGAAAGCAAGAATGAAAGATCAGGTACATTTAATTCATTGTTTGTTGTTTTTCTAGTCCAATTACTGACCTAATATAGAATAGAATCACTCTGACCAATCACAGACTTTCACTGTATGGAGATAAAAGCCCCCCCAATGCTTCCTTATTAAGGCCTTTTTCACATGGGTTACATTCTCAGAGACAGAAAATTGTGAGAACATCACATGAATTGTGAATCTCTGTGTAGTTTTTGGCATTTTACATAGGCAACATGAGACTCGGCATTCTGCAACTTTCTTAAGACTAGTAATGTAACTACAAATTTTTAGTATTGATTTCTTTTGGAATTGCGCTGAAATATCAGAATTGGTTGCAGGTTGCTGCATTTTCCCTGAAATGTTTTCACTTGCTTTTGTACACTATATCAGTAGAAATGCAGCAACATTTTCAGTTCCTACTAAAAGGTTGTACTACTGAGTCACCTGTGGGAAAGGGCTCTAAGCCTCCAAACACTTGCCTTACCAGTGTAATAAGAGTTTTATTGGATACAGTCTATTGAAGCCATTGTTTCTTCGTCAAACTACTTGTTTGTCTATTGGTAAAATTATGCTGACTTCAAAATCATATGTTGCACTGAGTAATTTGGTGATGTAAAACATGTTTTGTTTTCATTTAAAGAGATAGTAATGTTTCAAAATAAATGCAGCTCCAATATTCTGTATAGTTTTTTAGGCCATGTAGAGTGGTATTAGCATTCTCTACGATATGTAGTTCCACAGTAATTGAATTATAAAGTGTCCCCCTCCCCCCCTTTTACCTATTGTAAGCCTCCTCCCCTCAAATGTAGAATCCGGTTGCTAATATGCTAATAGAGCTGTTCAGTGACTTTTCATATGCTATTGGTTTTTATGTGCTAGTTAAGTGCTGTGCTGCACTAGGAGACTTTCATTTTCTCTATTCTCAAATATAACAGTATGAATATTTCCTAAACTTTATATCTTCTGGACTTCTAGTCTAGATGACAGGCAGTTTTGAATTACATTTTCAAATATGTAAAAAAAGAAAATTCAAGGTGGCAGGTCCATCTTAAATTTTGCATTGCTACTATGTCTGTTAAATGCATACTGCAGGGCTTCGTTGGTACAACTGATATTTTCACAGTGCAGCCCTACAATATGGATTAGTAATAAAAAAAAATAAATAAATAAATAAATATATATATATATATATATATATATATATATATATATATATATATATATATATATAAATACTCCATCCTTGTTCCACTGTCCTACTGGTAGTTACAGAACCAACCACACCTACTGTCCAAAACACCAGTCTTTTTCCACTGTCAGCCGCAGAATCATACACATACTGTCTAGCACTCACTCCTTATACCACTGTCACAGTGGTAGCCACAGGGTTACACCTATACTGTCTGGTACCCCAGCATTCAAGTACTGTCCACTGGTAGCCACAGAATCCCACTAACTGTCTGACACCTCATCCTTGTTCCACTGTGCCCTGGAGATCCTAAAGCTCACATAATACATGGATTGACACCCCAGTCTTGTTCCAAGGATAGATACAGATTTACAGATGCATTGTTCGTTACCCCTTTAGTTTGTTTGTTTTTTTTCCGGTAAGTAGCAGAGCCTTCTGTGGCCTCTGTCCTGGGTTCTGTTCAACATGAAGCTTCCAGAGGAACCCTGTTTTTTTCCCGATACTCTCTAGTTGTACTAAGGCAATCTCAGTGCAACTCAGAAGTACCAAGTAAAGCAGCAGCCTGTGGAAAAGCTACAAGCTGAATAGAAAGGAGGACAATGTGGCCATAGTGGGGGCTACACTCCCTACAGAAAACAATGAAAGAAGACACAGTGTTTTGTTTCCTGCGGTGCAGTTTGTTTTCCCCGGGATTATTCCGGTTCGTAGTGCAACTGCTACATTATCAAAGTACTGGCATGCCATATAAATTGCAAACCCTTCACAATATTTTGAAATGTTACATTTTTGCCACTATAATTAAATGTTTTATGTACAAGAATGATAAGGCAAATGTGTGGAGTAAAACTGGGGAAAATCAGCTGCATCATAGGGAATAAAATACTATTTTAACCCCTTGAATGCAAGAGATGCTTTCATATAATTTAAACTGGACTTGCCACCCCCTATACAACTTGGATAGATCAGTGAGAGCTGCCTCTATGTTCTTTTACATGGTTGATTTACAAGCTATACTTTCCAATTTATCTTGCATTAAAAATTGTACTCAGTGACATCATTCAAGTCCGTTGCCTGTGGTCCCACTTGGTAAAGTGCAGTATCTCAGACTGCTACTGTCTAGCTGTCCCCTTGTGGGAAACATCTTTGTCTTTCCTGCCTTTCTCATTGATAGAGCATTCCCTGCACTATGTTTTTGAGGCGTTTGTTCAGGGAGTGTATCCTTGTGCTCCAAACTCCTTAGTGTAGTGAGAATACGGTCTTATGACCCCCTGCTCACTGTTTATTGGCACCATGGTGTGAGTGGCAGGAAGAAAAGTGGACTAGATTTCCCCATAGAAACATAGAATTTGATGGCAGATAAGAACCATTCGGCCCATCTAGTGTGCCCGTTTTCCTACTGTAAAAACCTCAAACCTTTTTTGGTCCTTAGTCTTTTCTTATGTTAAGGACAGCCTTATGCCTATCCCATGCATGCTTAAATTCAGTCACTGTATTAACTTCTACCAGTTCTGCTGGTAGGCTAGTCCACTAATCTACTACCCTCTCAGTGAAGTAAAACTTTCCTACATTACATCTAAACCTGTGTCCCTCTAGTGTTAGACTATGGCCTCTTGTCCTAACGTTTTTACTCCTTTGAAATATACTTCCATCCTGCACTTTGTTGAATCCCTTCATGTATTTGAATGTTTCAGTCATATCCCCTCTCTCTCTTCTCTCCTCCGAGCTATACATGTTCAGATCCTTTAGTCTATCCTGATATTTCTTTTCCTGTAAATCAGTCACCATTTTTTAAGATTGGGATCTCTGCTAAGGGGGAGTGCTGCCAGTTATTACAAAGTAAATAAGATGACTGCATTCTCCCTCTTGACACGGTTTTCACTGAAGGGGAAAATTTGAGGATGGAGAAAAGGGGCTTTGTGCATAGCAGTGAGTATGGCAGGCCTTATTGAAAGTTACAACGCTGACAGTCCCATTTTCTTTGGTTTACGATCTTCTGAAACACCAGCATGCATGAACAAATCATTTTTGCTGCCATCAATTAGTCATAAGTCACAAGTTACCCCAGTTTTATTTTTTCCCTACTTTAAGGAATTTTCATGTCACTAAAAATGTCAGTGCAGCTTCATTCCTGCATAATATGGTATTTGGAATTTGAATTAATCTGTTATCATGTGTTTAAATGTCATTAACAGTTTGGCAATGCTGTTCCCAATACTTCCATTAAACGTCGTAAACTTAACTCTGAGATTCCGTGTGAACCAATGGATACTTACTCTAATGTCTGCGAAAGTGCCATACTGTGCTGTCGGAGCGTACGGATAGGAACCTTTAACAAATTGTTGTTAGAGCCTGTAGTGGTAAGTACAGTTTCACTGTTCAGCAGTAGCATAGTTTTTTGTATGGGGTAGAGAATATATTTTTTTTTTCTGTGTGTACACAAACATCTTGTGTTGCTGTGGTCTGTTTCTTTTATTCTGATGCCAGATGCTTAGTTCCCACCAGCCCTCACAGCTCATGCTGTTCCTTCACATTTAAATCACTGGGCTTACCTTTGATCATCAGTTGGAGGTTTGAAGTAGTAAAGGTGAAAAATGAAGCATGGACCAGACGACCAGAAAAATTCAGATATTGGTGCAAATATAAAAAAAAGTGTACACTTTGAACTAGTCCCCTGCTTTACCATAATGAATCTCCCTGGAGTCCAGCAACGTAGAACCACTGTGAACATAATCTATATTTAGAAAAGTAGAAGGCTGGCACGTGAACAAAATACTCTCTGTGCCAACCACACCTCTTGGCAGCAGGAAGGAGGAGATATTCTAATCTCCTTAGTGTCCGTCCAGGAGATACACCTCCTTAGGCAAGGAATTCCACAATTTATAAGACCTTACTGTAAAAACCCCTTTCCTGTGCTGAAGTCTAAACCTCCTTTCCTCTTATCTCAAGGGGTGTCCCCTGGTCACCTGATCAGGCCTTGGAATAAATATCTCACCGCAGAGATCGTCATATTGACCTGTTATATACTTGTACAATGTGATAAGGTCTCCTCTTAGTCGTCTTTTCTCTAGAATGAATAAACCAAGTTTGTCTAGTCGTTCCTCATACATCAAGTCCTCCATTCCCTTAATTAAATTTGTTGCTCTTTGCTGTACCCTCTCTAGTATGACACACACACTCTTAGACATGCTCTTGAACAAACGCCTACAAGCACACATACAATTTTATCAGCTGCAGTAACTCACTGAGCTGCCCTGTTGTGCGTCACTCTTGGTCTATCCAAGTTGCCTGCCCACTCTCCTGGTTATGGCCGAAGAAGGGTTCCACAGAACTCTGCATGGCAAGACTGTCTACCACTCCCTATAGCTCATGAACATAGCTGCCATCTCAAGCCTTGCAATCCACAGAGGCCTCCTCAGGGTAGCCCTGTCATCTGACTCTATGGTGTGCCATTACGAGGAGAAACAATCTCCCCAACTGAGCAAGCAACTTAAAATGCAGATGATCCTGTTACGCTCTGCCACCCCACACCTGTCATTCTCCACAACCCCACTTAACCCTTTGAGTGCTAGTTATCCAACACATTGCAAAGGGATACATTGGATACCTCTGTCAATCAGGGGGTAACTACATCAGCTTCTGTGTGTCTACTGCTTTGTGAGTGTATAAACATTTGTGGCTGTCTGTCTTAAAGTGTGTGTGTGCGAGAGTGGTACCAAATGTGTTTTCTTTTATTTTTAACCCCTTCAGTGCCATATAGGTATCCAACACATTGTGCTGTATTGCATACATATTTGACACTCAAAGACTTAAACGTTGAAGTCATAGATTGATAATCAGTCCATTGCAAAACAGTGCATTGGATACCCCTCTGGCACTCAAATGGTTAGCCTTCACAGGCAATGGCATGCCACTATTGCTAGTATCCAGTAGGCAAACTGAGCTTTATTATTAGGAGTACAAAAATATATGAAATATATTTATATATTTTTTTCTTGACCTGGAAGATAAAGTCCCTTTAAAAATGGGTTGATTTTCTAAGGGGCAATGTGTAAATGTGCCTGGAAATATGCTAGTCTTAAATAAATTAATATTTATGCACACCACGCCTGTGTTGCCCATTGTTTTTAAAAGGCTAGTGGCAAAATGTTTACAGGGTAATTATCAATACTGAACAAGGAGAGATTGCTGCTGCTCTAGCACTTTTACTAAAACCACTTATGACTTGTATAAGGAACATAGTAATAAGGAATATTCTAAAACTTTTATTAAAATTACTAAAAGGATGAAAAACAAAAAATAATAACAATGAGCTGTTTTAGTCTGTACCTTAATCTATATGTTGCCAGGGCTTAATCTGGCTTTCTGAACTATCTAAATTAATCTCATTAACTTATTCTATGTACTAAATAAATATCCTCAGAAGAGCCATAAACAGTGTAGCTCAGATGCCAATATTGCTTTTCTACTAAGTATATTTGAAATATAAAAGGTAAAGCTTAATCAGTTATTCATATATGCATGATTCAGCATGTTCACACTTCTATAGAGCTATGCCCCTTAATTCAATATGTAATAAGATGTGGGTAAATGGCAGACTAGAAGCTCAGCCTATCTGAGTAGATATGCTCATGTACAAACTCAAAAACGATAGCAAAAAAAGAATTACCATCAAAATAAATTAGCTGGAAATAGAACCAGCATTCCAACGAGCGTCTCGCCTTATACTTTTTAGTATTTTGATAAAAATTAAATTTTAGAATATCCCTTATTAATATATGCCATATATAAGCCATCGGTGATGTTAGTGCATGAGTACCTGTGCAGCAGGGATATCTTTTTTTATTTATTTATATTTTTTCCCCTTGTTAAATATACCAGTCTTTCCTGTGTGTGATTTCCCCTTTCACATATTAATGACTTGTGCTCACATTTATCAGTAATGAGTTAAAAGTAATGTCAAAGCAATATGCTTTTTCCTCAGGCCACGTTCCCTCTGGTGTATCTTGTTGTGCATTGGTTGTGTAAGAATGCACATGTGTTGGTAGGACATTCCACATGAAATGTTCTGCTTCAGGCAATAGTAAATTTGTTATGCAAATATACATGAATTGCAGGGATTTTCCTTCTGTACTCCTGCTTGGAGATGCTTCAGTCAAAAGTTGTTATAGTTTAAACAAGAGCCTCAAACAAGGGGATTTTTATGTACTTAACATTAAATACTTTTCTTAGTCTGTATTGAACACATGAATCAAAGGGTAAATATGTGACTTCAAGGAGTGTGTGCACTTGCAGAACAGAGCCCTGTGGATTCTGAGAGTACCTCCCAGCTTCGCTTTACCCATGTCCAGCAATGGCTGCCTCCGTTTCAACATATAGCTAAGATGGAAGAAAAAGCAAGTAGGGCAAGAAGGTGGTATCCACACAGGAGAACCCAAAGAACACCCTTTTTGGAAATCAAACATGTTTTTCTACTGGAGGGATGTCCTGTCTTCCACATGGCGTAAGAGAAAAAGATTTATCAGAAAATACTCAAAAATATCTTTTTTTTTTTTTTTTTTTTTTTTTTTTTTTTTTTTAAATAATCCATTGTGAAATGCAGGAACCATGGGGAAATACCAAAGTTATCAAAACTAGAATTCCGGGGATGGAAAAAAAACTTCCAACAGAAAAACAAGGAACAGCTATGAACCTCTGGTGTCAAGACATAAATCAAAGCGGTACCTGCACAGTCACTACCACCTGTAAAGAACCTTTCTTCCAAAACTGGCCTCAGACCAGGCCAGTAGCAAATGGCTGAAGCAATGACCACGTTACTGCTCTGAACTTGCTTCACATAGTACTGGTTATTGTAGGCCCAGGAAGCACCCACCTCTTCAGTGGATTGTGCCTTAACCTTAAAGGACGTAGGCCTGCCAAATAATCGCCTCGATCCACACTGCCGATGACATGACCCGAATGTGTCCCTCAAGGATAACAAAAAAATGACAGATTTGTGAAGCGGTATGGTGAGGTGAACCACGTCCAGACAGTGAAAATCCTGTTCTTGTATTTTAAATGGAGCAGGCCGAAGAGGAGGAAGATTAATCTCTTAATGTGAAAATCATAAGCAACCTTGAGAAGAAACAGAATGAGTACAAAGAGACCACCTTATCTACATGAAAAGTTAGTGGGCTCTCCAAAACAGAGTGCAGTTTGGCCACACAGAGAACAGACACAGTTTAAAAAAGGCTCTCCTAAGTGACAAGCAACAATGTAACACAGAAGCCAAGGGCACCCCTCTGAAGCACTCCCATGGCCAGATTGAAGTCCCACAGTGCAGTAGGATCCCGAAATATGAGGAAAGCATGATCCACCCCTTGCGTGGAAGTCTAAACATCTGTCAGAAAGAACTGACGGAGAGAGCAGGAACCTCATGCATACCCCAGATCTAGGTAAAAGTCTGCCCCCTGTTCCATACTGAGAGTAAAAGGAAAGGGAAATAGGAGCCAGTCTAATAGGGACATGGAACACATATAAGTTAGGGAAAAAAATCTTCAGCCTGCTGTTCTCCTTTGCAGAGTACTTTAAAAACCAGCACTGCCACTGCTGGGTGTGCCTGAGGGGGGTTGAGAAGAAGTCTCTGCCTCCAGATAGATGTTCTGCAAGTACCCTGCCTCCTTGAGGTAGCATCTTTACACCATGGTGTTCCACAATGGATGAAAGAGAAATTCTTGTTTTTGGGTTAAGTGTTACTTAATAAATAAATAAATTTGAATTTTAATGAAAATAGAAAATGTTTTAAAAGCGTTTATAAAGTATTGATGTAAATGGCACCAGAAAGCAGTGCATTATCCACTCCTAGATCTTTGATAAAACCAGACTTTGACTAACAAATTTATAGAAGTCTGGATAATATCCAGTAGGAAGAGAGAAGACTTATTAGATGTTCCTTACTCTAGAATTTGTTATAATACTGAGATGTGTTTATGTATTTTTTTTATTTATTTTAGTTTTGCCTGGACTTCATAAGGATACAACTGGAAGGTAAGCTGTCCTTTAAGTTTTGGAAATGGTATAGTAATGTAATAGGATTAATGCTTGCTTAGGATTCCCCATGTGGCTGAAACTAATGCTACTGTTAATGTGTATCATACTGCATAGAACAAATATGAAGAAATATTTTGACATAGATTACCCTAAATTAGCATATTGTGAGCAACAAAAGACTAAGTTTTAAAGTGAAGAAGTTATTCTTTTAAATTATCCTTCTAAATACTTTTCCCCTCTCTGAAGTTAAATACATTTTTTCAATAAACAACATAATCTTAGAATAATTAAAGTAATAGTAAACTTTTTTTTTTTTTTCTTTTTTTTTTTTCCTTCCATATTGTGCAGGTGCATAATTTTAGGAATGGGCAAAAAAATGTCACCTCTAAAGAGAAACATGCAGAAAATTACACTTCCTGCTATACACACGCATTCCTGAGAAAAGAGCAATTTTTCCAGTTTTTGTTGCATTAAAACCATTCCACTTGAAGGGTTTCCCACATATATGTCTGGATAACTGACGTAACAGTGTAAAATAGGATGTCAGTTTTTTGCTTTTGCCACACCCACTGCAACCACCTCCACCATCAAAAATCCTGTTGAAGAAATTAAGCTACATAGTTTTTCTATTTGCTGCAAACACTCATGCACAAAGTTCTTAGAAGTAAAAATGCACAAAAATAATCCAAGAGGAAGCATGTTGAATGACAGATTATCCAGAATGTTGGTGGCTGACATACTGTCCTATTATTTTGTAGGAAAATTAGGTTTTAACCCCTTAGTGATTGTCTGCGCACGCGGCCGGCACTTAACGCCCGCCGAACATTTTTTTTTTTTTCATTTTACTGAATGACTTCCAGGACGTACATGTACGTCATCTGTCCACTTGGGACATCTGCACGGGACGTACAGGTACTCCTCGGGTGGTAAGGGGTTAAAGAAGAGAAGTCGTGGACGAATGGCAAAGTACATACTCTATGACTCACTGGGTATCTTTTCCATCAGTGGACAGCAGCAGATCACTGCCAGTCTTGCCTCTGGCATAAGTAGGGAACGCCATCAGCAGTTTAGACTTGCTTGTGCCTCACTCTTTGAAAGATGGCTATCTGCCTTGAGAATAGCTGATATGGGCATGTTACCTTGCTTTGCCCATGTGCTAAGTCTAATTGTTCCTTGATTCCTCTCAGAGTAATTCCAAACTGTGAAAGAAATGCTAAATATTGCTCTTAAAATCTGTGCACGTTTTAGTTGTAGTGCATGCAATGCATTACATGTATTGGAAGAGTATAGACAACTGCCCCCTCAACATCTTAAAACATAGGTTTCTACCAAGTGGAATTCCATATAGTACATGCCGGAGCCTTTGTATAAGCAGAGTAAGACCCCTATTGAATATACAATGCATAACTGGTAGGTGTTGCAGGGGGCGTCTGTCACTTGGTTGGTGATGGCTAATATATGATTTGCCTGAACTGTTGGAGCCTTTTGGGGAGGCCACCTTGATGATTCGTTATGTTGCTAGTACAGGAATTGGTGAGATACTTCCAATAATATATTTACTACTGAAAAAATGAATAGCATGATCAGAGATTTTTACAGTAATGACAGCATAGACATGAACCAGCTGATGAACGATGTTTGCATGATCTGAGCATGATCCTCTCAATATCCCCACTAAAAGTGGCAAGGATGCCATTCTTGCTACGTTGCTGCCACCCTGATTTAAACATTAAATATCAGAATTTTTGTTAAGGTGTGTGAGCAGCACGCTGAGGATTCTATGCTACGCCATCCTGTGGAGAGTTATGGTCTACAGACCAGCACAGTCCATAGGATGGTGTAGCAACAGCGCCACTGTAAATTTTCAGGCCAACATATATTTTTTTTACATTTTAAGTATTACTATCCCTTTACGTGCAGAATACAGTGTTGGCCAGGTTAGGGGAACATAAAGTAAATGCATTATTAAAGCCTTGGATTTACAAAGTCAGTGCCTTCTAGTTTGTTGAACCCTTGTTGTGGTGGTGTACTTTTAAACAAGACTTCCAAAGATAAGTTACAGCAAAGTAAAAGGGTCTGATTTGATAAATGCTAAAGGAGCTGAGAGAAGAATGTTGTTGGCTGATTGTAAGTTATCAGGATGGGGTATAGCGGAGCTCAAAGTGGAATTGTAGGAAGGGGTAGAGGAGAGAAGGGTCTTGAACGAGAGAAGAAGTATTTTAGAAGATATCCGGAGTTAGATAGGCAGCGATTGGAGGAGGGCAGGGCAGGGACAAATATATGTGATAGTAAGGTTAGGTATTGCAGTTTTGCAGTATTCTGTATTGATTGAAGTATATGGAATTGGGAGGCAAGTAGATCCAGAGAGAAGATGACCAAGTGGATTAGGATTACTGTTCGTGTAAGAATTTTTAGCTGTGAAAGAGGTGAGTTTTGTGGACCAGGTACATTTCTCATAACAGACATGAGAGGACCAGCTACAGTATTGGATATTCCCCTGCCCACAGAAATAAGATACAACAAATCACACAGAGTGGACTTTTCATTTTGGATGGGAGAGAATGATTATCACTTTGGACAACCCTCTGCCCACATTCATATGATCCACTAAATGTGAGCATACGTTTATTTGAATTGTATATCACTTGACTATACATTATATTATAGGAGCTTCTTTTTGACAAAAAATAATGGTAAAAAGTCCCAATGGAGTGTATATGACCAGAAAATGATCATTATTGTTTGTTTTTTCTTATATATTAAATTATTCATTGTGTTTTATCTGTACTAATAAAAGAGGTGAAAATATCTGCAAGGACTTCACCCTCCACCACAGTAGACACCGCCTACCTCTAAAACATCCCTCCCATTCGCCACCTACATGACTTCAGCCTTCAACACAATACACACCTCCTCACTCTACACCCTCCCTCTCCTTCATCTGATTCACACACATTCACCTTTGATACATGGCCTCACAGTCCCTTTTTCGCCTGACGGTCCCCTTTGCCTCCAGGTCGCCTCGCGGTCCCCTTTGCCTCCAGGTCGCCTCGCGGTCCCCTTTGCCTCCACACCGCCTCGCAGTCCCCTTTTGACCGTTTAACTCACATTTGATTCTCGTTCGCCTTTCGACTGTTTGACTCACAGTCGCCTCTCGTTCACCTTTTGACCGTTTGAGACTCATTCACCGTTTGAGACTCATTCACCGTTTGAGACTCATTCACCGTTTGAGACTCATTCACCGTTTGAGACTCATTCACCGTTTGAGACTCATTCACCGTTTGAGACTCATTCACCGTTTGAGACTCATTCACCGTTTGAGACTCATTCACCGTTCGACTCGCATACATCACATCCCTACTATTCACAGACTTCAGTTCCGATCATTCACAACCGGCCTCATGCAGTCCAGAAGCCATTGTAACGCAGATGGGCAACTGGTGGCTCCCCCTGTTATTGGACTACAGTTCCCATAATCCTCAGCTGCCCACATGATGGCCATTGTACTCCAGTTGTTGGAGAGCCACATTTGTCTTCTACCTTCCCCATTATATCCAGGGTTTGTCCACACTGATTTTGCTTGTATCAAGTTGCGTGCACCACAGTGGAGAAGTCAGGACTATTTGATTTTTATTTATTTCTAGATCTATGTATGCGTGTCTTTCATGACACACTCTTCTCGTGTGTGAATGCATCTGTAACCAGCTGTCTCTCATGAGCCTCTCTTCTCATAGGCTGTGTGTGTGTGTGTGTGTCTGTCTGTCTGTCTGTCTGTGTGTGTGTGTCTCCTTATATTTACATTTAGGTTACCATTTTTGAGAGTTATTTTCCAGTTATCCCTCATAGGATAGTAGCTAGCTCTGTATCATATTTATGTATTCTTATAGTCTCTTATTGTACTCTTTCCGTTTAAATGGATTTTGAGTGCCATTTCCAATATTTTTTTTTCTTCATGCTGAATAAAGTGATGTGCTCATCCTGGGAGATAATTCCTTCATTCATACAGCTCAAACTTTTTTTTTTATTCAACTTCATTTTTGTAACTGCATTTTTTGTATGTGCTACTGTGGAGAGTGGTAGTCAGTGTCTCATAAAGTGCAATATAAAAATTAAGTTTCATTTCTTTCCTGTGGGGGACACGACCTTTGAGCAGAACACTTTAAACTGGTCTCTGGTGTAGGCAGTTTACATGTCTGCTCATGCTTAATTCTTGAATAGTTATTTATGTTCTGCTTCAACAGAGTAATCTGAGGGACCATTAATTATTATTTTCTCTGCTGATGAGAATTTTTCATGGTTCAGTTAGAGGAACAGACTTCTGTCATTAGCCAGTCCATTCACACCTTGAATGGAATCCCTCAAGTCATTCTACCAGTCCAATGCCACAGGAATAGTATTGGGCAGAATGGTGGGGACTGTGAAAGAAAGGATAGTGATACAATGTAATCCTATCTTTTCAGCAGAAGATACTGTTTATTAACCCCTTAATGAACCCCAGACCCAGGAATAGAACGGCGTATAGCTGCTTTGCCATATCAGAATTCCATGACATGCCATGTTAAATACAGCACATGAATTATTTGTGCTGCAGGGACGGTGATACATTGTATACATAAACAAATAAGGTGTATTACTGTAAACAAATGTACTTATCACTACACTTTTTAGCAAGTGTTACATTGTGTCTCATTCGCTCCTCATATTAACACAGTCACTAAATCCTGCCTCTCCTTGCATAACATAGCTAAAATCTGTCCCTTCCTCTGTTCCTCCACAGCTAAAATTCTTACACAAGCACTCCTCCTTTCCTGCGGGGACTACTATAACCACCTTCACTCTGGCCTTCCTGCCATCCTCTTGCATCCATACAGAATGCTGCAGCACAAATTAACTTATTGTCAACTAAATTTGTCCTTGCCCCGCTCTTCCTCAAATCTCTCCAATGGCTGCCTGTCAGACTCTGGATATCTTACAAAATGTTGCATCTCTCATTCAAGACCCTCCTCTACCCCTTCCTATATCTCCACTTTGATCTCCCACCATACCCCATCCCGCCACTTACAATCAGCCAAGGTCAGTCTTCTCTCGGCTCCTTTTGATGTATGAAAACTTTTATGACATTGCTCATTATCTATAGAATGCTCTACCTCCCAGCCTGCCGTCACTGCACCTCTTTATGGGCTTCAAGTCACGCTTGAAACTACACCTCCTTTACAAAACTTAAGCATGCTAGAAGGGCACTGGCTTTGTACAACTAAGGTTCTTATAAATTATTTACTTTGTGTCCCCTATCCTGACTAGAACTTCTAGCACTGTATTCAGAACTTGACCCTTATGTACTCTATATGTCTCCCATTACCACCTTAGATTGTAAGCTTTCTGGCAAGGACCTCACTTGCAGTGTTTCACTTTGCAAAGCACCCTGTATTGTCTAATCCCGTGAACTAAATTGTTAAGCTCTGTGTACACTTGCTGCACTATATAAATAAACATATTCATTCATCTTTATCCCTGCTGTCACAGACTCTATCAGAAAGCTCTCTTGAAACAGGAATCCAAGGAGATCACTGCTGGCGACATAAGTGTAAAATAAAGATGTAAAAGTAATAAAAAGTATAGCAGTTTGACTTTACATGTAATTCACTTGCAGGCTATGTATAGTGGAAAAAGGAGGTGTGCTGTCCTGCGATGTAATCTCTTTTTAATGAAAAAATCTTCCAGCAGTGGGAGAATCTTTATTAATACAGCTGGAAAAGCAATGTGACTTTATAGTTGAATATCCTTTTAATTTACAGCACCTCCTGAAGAGACCGGGAGAAGTTTTCAAGAGATAACCCTAACATCATCTGAACTTACAAAAAGCGAGTGGTGTCCTGTGAAGAAGCTCCCAGTGGTATTTTTACAAACTGTTCCCGCAACTTGTCAAAGTCTGAGATCTCAGCTTGGAATGAGCAGAGAAAATGGCACTGGATGGTATGACTGCAAGGCTGCAAGTAAGTCGCCTACATCAAAGCTGTTGGGGTTGGTCAGCTGTTCGTGAATCTTTGTCTTAGACCCCTGAGATGAAAACAAAATGGACTAATTGTAGGGCAATCCAGCTTCACCATGGGGGCAAATCACAATTTCCAAAATCACCATGTAGGAAGGAGAGAAAGGGGCTCCTCATAGAGTAGTATTGTAGCATATCAATTCAGCCCACAACCAGTCCCTCCATGAGGGTACTCACATTTAAAATTGATCTATCAGGCACTTATATGCAAGATAGACAAAACTTGAAGGTGAGAGATATTATTAACCTGCTGTCACATGGGTAAGCTCCTTCGGGATCTCACAGCTGCTCCCACAGGCCACCATGGAGCGTTCTCCTTGATGGACCCCAAAAGTTAAGTACTTCTACTTGCACAGTCTATTTAATAGTCAGAGTGCTATAAACATTGATCCATAAACATTCAATAATGGTACTCATGGAGCTGGTATCACCAGTGTCACTAATACACCAACATCGCGTGCAGGGAGAATATGAGAGCAAGCAAATTCTCCCTGCATGCGATGCCGGTGTATTAGTGACACCGGTGATACCAGCTCCATGAGTACCATTACTGAATGTTTCTGGATCAATGTTTATAGCACTCTGACCATTAAGTACTTCTACTTGCACTGCCTTTCTTTTTAAAACATGTATTCAAATGAATCTCTTTACTCCTTGCATTCTAGCTTTCAGTGGGTGAAAACCCCATTTAATCAGTGGGATTTTTTGTTTGATTTTCCCCTGTGGTGCAATTTATTTTTCCCATAATTATGCCTTTTTCAGGGCTCTCGGACTCGAAACCTGCAAGCTAAATTGTTACACTTATCAGTCAAACCAACTGCACCATAGGAGAGAAATAACAATAATGATTCATTTAAATTTGATTTCTTACCCACTGAATTGTAAAGAAGTCTCCTGTGCAATAGGGCCTCTCTAGCATTCAGAGAGTTGTCCCATAAGGGTGTTCTTGGTTTGTTTAAAAAGATAGTAATACTTAAAATGAAAAACCTAGGTTGTAGAGTTAATTCCCCTGAGTAAAACAGAGGTACACCCACTGTTGAAAGGTCTTTTATTCAGAAGTTATTAAAGTTCAAACTTGAGTTCTTACAGTTTCAGGCCATTGAGATACTGAACCTAAAAAGTCATGTTTCAGCTGTATTAGCTTTTCAAAAAAACAACTTTCAGCAATTTTATTCAAGGAGATAAACCCTACAATTTTATATTTTTACATATTAAGTATTACTATCTCTTTTAAAGAACAGAAAACATGCATTATAAAAAATAAGTAATAGATCCTATGTAGTAGTTAAAACAACAACACTCCCACTGCTGTAGCTGTTTTGTTTAAAAGTTGTAACCATGCAAACTGTAAGGAAGCCATGAAGCTGTCACTATCACTTTTTATGGAGAACTGTAGCCAAAGGCTCGTGTCTGTCATAACAGAACATCTGTCATGAAACCTGGTAAATTGTAGGTGAGTTTTGTGGACACCAGAGGGCACTTAATGTGTGTTTGTTTTGTTGTTTTTTGTTTTGTTTTGTTCTTTTTTCACTGTCGTCCAATACAGGTCACTGGTACTCTGGGAGGCGTAAGTCCCCTTTAATAGGCAGGAACAATTATGCAAATAATTTGCAAGGGGCGGAGCCTCCCCTCTTACTTAAGCCACCTTCTGGCCAGAGCCACTTTAGATTGATTTGTTCCTGGTGTGCTTCCACACCAGGTAGAGAACATCTATGCATCTTAGTATTTTATTATTTTTTATTCAAATATGGAATACCACCATTAGGAGGGTGACCATGGCTGTGAATTGCCCTCTTTAAAGTGGCTGGTGCAGCTTCCAGGGATTTTCTGTGGACCTATACCCTGAAGAGGGGACAGCTTGTGTTAAGCAGCTCCCCTGTTGGGGAATTTACCTCTGGTTCTTTCCCTCCTTATCATGGTCACCTGAAGACAGAAGTCAGCAAGGAAAGGTGAGTCACCCATTGAGTGCTGAAGGTCCACTTGTCCCCACAGTGTCCCTTTG
Source organism: Rhinophrynus dorsalis (assembly GCA_037306005.1). NCBI lineage: Eukaryota > Metazoa > Chordata > Amphibia > Anura > Rhinophrynidae > Rhinophrynus > Rhinophrynus dorsalis. The sequence goes on along the minus strand of CM074720.1, from coordinate 326,357,083 downwards.
ATGGGCTTGTATTTGGGAGTTTTAATACACTCCAGCACTCATAGGGTGTTTTTATTGCATTATTACTGTTTATGCAATTTCTGTGTTATTCTCTGAGTTTTGGAGCATTGGGTATTCATTTATTTATGTTTCTCATGTGTTTCATGCTTGTTTGGGCACTTTTTAATGTTTTACTAAACTTTATTAAAAATGGTGTTCCGCGCCTTTAAGCGCGGCTTTTTCCCGCTCAGACGCAAGGGCTCCTTTACTCTCTATGGGAATTCACAGTATGGGACATATCTCTGGAACCGCTTGTCACAGCAACTTCAGAGAGGGCTCATTTTAATTCTAAGCTCCTGATCTATCATCCGGAATGTGTTTTATTCATGTGGGGTGTTTAGGGGGGCTTCGGGCAGTGTTTGGGGTACTTGGACAGGAAAACTACATTTCCCATGAGCGCTTGGTTCGCGCTCGTTTCTGATTGGCTGTCATGACGGCCGCCATTTTGTGGTACTTTTCCTAGGCGAGTACACTACGCAGGGACCGAGCCTTCTCTCTCCTCAACAGATTAACCCTTCGCTGGCCAGATAAGTCCGTTTTTAGAACATTTCTGGGGTGAAACTTTAATCTTTAACACTTTTTCTGGGTGATAGTGTTATTAGTGGGGTATATTGACGCTGTGAGCATGTCTACTTCACTGGAGCTAGGGGCTAGACCCAAGTCTAAGGAGGATGGGGGGTCTGCTACCCCCATGGCGTTTTGCTCCTCTTGCCACATTGGGCTGGATGGCGATAATGTGGGGGATCTATGCCCTAATTGTACTGGTCAAGATAGCAACCCTGGGCTTCCCAGCCACGCTATTGAGCCATCTTGGGTGAGGGAGTTTAAAGCTGCCACTAGGGATCTCAGATCCACGCTTCAACTCTTTCCCTCTCAGGTACAGGGGGCTCTCCAGGTCTGGCAGACCCCCTCTACTATCAGGACCTCCCTGCCTAAGCCACAGGGAGCTCCTGATATCACTGATTCTTCACTGATTCTTCTGAAGAAGAACTTTTACAGGATTCTGATGCTGAGGAACGTACTGTTATTGAATCTAACAGGTCCATTGGGGACCCCTATGAGTGTGACCCTGAAGTTTCGGCTGAGGGTCTGATCAGAGCGGTTCTGAATACGCTCAACCTTCCTCTGACTCAGGAATCCACTTATGATCCTACTGATGTTTTTCAGAAAAAGCCATCTAAACCAGTTGTTTGTTTTCCAACTAACCCTACTCTTGCCCGTCTGGTCTCTGAGGCATGGAAGAATCCTGATAGATCTTCCTCTGTCTCCAAAAAGTTTGCTAAACTTTACCCTTTTCCTGAGGCGGAGCTGGCAAAATGGGTTCATCCTCCCAAAGTGGATGCTCCTGTGTCTAGACTATCCAAATCTACTGCTTTGGCTGTCTCAGATGCCTCTGCCTTGCAGGACTGGACGGATAAGAAACTAGAGCTCTCTCAAGTCTATTTTTGCCTCCATTGGCACAGCCATGCGCCCCACTTTTGCTGTGGCATGGGTTAATAGAGCTATTGCGGCCTGGACTGAACGACTGACTGAAGCGGTTCGCCAGGATGCGCCTGTATCTGAACAGTTGCAGCTTCTTGCTAATATCACTGAAGCTCAGAACTATGTTGCTGACGCTGCTTTTGATGCTGGGCGCATGATGGCGAGGGCCTCCACTTCTTCTGTGGTGGCTAGACGCGCTCTTTGGCTGAAAATTTGGTCTGCTGATACAGCCTCTAAGAAAGCCTTGCTTTCCTTGCCCTTTCGGGGGAATTTGCTTTTTGGGTCTGAACTCAAAGAAATGATCAGTGAGGCTACTGGCGGTAAAAGTACTCTTCTACCCTCAGTCTTTAAGAAAAAGTTTCCAGCCAAACGCAATCGGTCCTTTCGTTCCTTTCAGACTGAGACACGCTCCTCGGCCCAAACGGGTCCTCCCACTACGCGCTCCTCCTCCAAGCCCAAACAGTCCTGGAGGCCCAAAGTTGCCTCCAAGGCCAAGACCTCCAAGACTGCTTCGGCATGACTCGCCGAACCCGGGTCCGCATCCGGCTGTAGGCGGTCGTCTCCGCATCTTTCGCCGGACTTGGGAGGAGTCAGTGGCGGACCCATGGGTTCTTCAGGTGGTGTCAGAGGGATACAGGATCCCTTTCTCTTCCCTTCCTCCTTTTCGGTTCCATTTTACTCGTCCTTCTCAGGAACCCACAAAAAGGCGCCTGTTCGACGACGCTATTCAGGATCTCTTGGACAAAGAGGTCCTGGAGGCGGTTCCTCAGGGGGACACAGGTTCAGGATTTTATTCCAACCTGTTTGTGGTAGCCAAAAAGGACGGAGGAGCCCGTCCCATCTTGGATCTCAAAGATCTCAATGCCTATGTGGTGACTTCCCACTTCCGCCAGGAGTCCCTGCGCTCTGTGATTGCAGCAATGTCTCCAGGGGAGTTTCTTGCCTCCCTGGACCTTCAGGATGCTTATCTTCACATCCCTATTCATCCAGAGAGCAGGCGGTACCTCAGGATTGCCTGCCACAGGGGACACTTTCAGTTTGCAGCGCTCCCCTTTGGGCTGACTTCAGCCCTTCAGGTCTTCCAGAGGGTGTTGGGCTCATTGATAGCGGTGCTCCATCAGGATGGGATCAGAGTGACCCCCTACATGGACGATCTCCTTCTGAAGGCCTCCTCAGCGGAGCTTCTCCTTCAGCAATTACAGATGTGCATGCACACCCTGAACCGTCATGGCTGGATCCTGAATCTGGACAAGTCGGACTTGATTCCATCTCAGAGGCTTCTGTTCCTGGGTCTCCTGTTCGACACTCGCCAATGCATGGTGTTTCTTCCAGAGGACGTGGCTCACCAGATAGCTGTCAGAGTGGCTGGAATTCTGGACATGGACGAGATTCCAGTTCCGAAGTTGTCGTCCTTAGTGGGGAAGTTCATTTCCACAATCGAAGCAGTACCATTTGCCATGGCCCACTCCCGGGATCTTCAGAGGTTTGTGATCCAGACGTGCAAGAATCATCCAGATCATCAACATCTGTCTGTTTCTCTTCCTCCTCATGTCGAGTCGAGTCTGCACTGGTGGTTAGATCTCTCTCATCTCCTGAAAGGGAAATCCTTTCTAGTTCCTCCTTGGACCACAGTCACTACGGATGCCAGCCTTCGGGGCTGGGGTGCAGTCTGGGGTCGCTTCAGTGCTCAGGGGAAATGGGGTCTGGAGGAATCCATGCTCTCCATCAATGTTCTGGAACTTCGAGCTGTCCGGCTGGCCCTGAGGCACTGGGAGTCTCAATTGACCGGTCTTCCAGTCAGAGTGGAGTCCGACAACGCCACGGCGGTGGCTTACATCAACAGGCAAGGCGGCACAAGAAGCGGTTCCGCCTGGTGGGAGGTCAAGGATATTTTGTCTTGGGCAGAAGATCACGTGCCTGTCATCTCTGCGGTTCATATTCCAGGCGTGGACAACGTCATGGCAGACTTCCTCAGTCGTCATACCGTCGACAGCGGAGAATGGGCTCTTCACCCAGAGGTGTTTCTCATGCTCACTCAACGGTGGGGGATGCCTGTGGTGGATCTGATGGCTACCAGACACAACAGGAAGGTTCCGGTGTTTTGCTCCCGGTTGAGGGACTCCCTTGCTCTAGCAGTGGATGCCTTGTCGATCCCTTGGGACTTCCCCCTGGCTTACATCTTCCCTCCTCTTCCTCTATTGGTCAGAGTTATCCAGAAGTTGAAGAGGGAACGTTGTCCTGTCATCCTGATTGCTCCAAACTGGCCTCGCCAGTCCTGGTTTCCGGAATTGATGGCCATGTCAGTGAAGGATCCAATCCCACTCCCAGCCCGTCCGGACCTGCTTCTTCAGGGGTATCTGTGGAAAGAGGATGTTCACTCTCTCCATTTGATGGCATGGCGGTTGAATCCTCGATTCTAGCAAAGAAAGGCTTTTCTCCTTCTGTGGTATCGACGATGCTCAGTGCTCGTAAGCCTGTGTCTTCCAAGATCTATCATCGCATATGGTCAACATTCGTGACATGGTGCTCTGACAAGAAGTTGTCTCTTGACTTCCATCTTCCCACTGTCCTGGCCTTCTTGCAGGACGGTGTGGATAAGGGGCTCAGTCTGAGTTCCCTCAAAGTTCAGACTTCTGCCTTGTCTGTGTTTTTCCAGGAACGGATTGCTGTCCTTCCTGATGTGAAAGTCTTCTTCCAGGGTGTGACTCATGTTCGACCTGCCTTTAAGAGTCCTGCTCCCCAGTGGGATCTCAATTTGGTGCTGGGAGTTCTTCAGCGACCACCGTTTGAATCCTTGGCTTCCATTCCATTACGTCTTGTGACTTGGAAGATGGCCTTCCTCTTGGCTGTTGTGTCAGTGCGCCGGGTAGCAGAGTTACAGGCCTTGTCTTGTAAACCTCCTTACCTGGTGTTCCACAAGGATAAGGCTGTGCTTCGCACTACCAAGGAATTCTTACCCAAGGTTGTGTCTGAGTTTCACATCAATCAGGAGATTGTGGTTCCCTCTTTCTGCCCTAATCCTTCATCTGACAAGGAAAGAGATCTCCATCTGTTGGATGTGGTGCGTTGCCTCAAGTTTTATGTTCATCGCACCGAGTCTGTCAGGAAGTCTGACGCTCTATTCGTCATTCCTGAGGGGCCTAGGGCAGGAAGACCGGCTTCCAAAGTTACCATTGCCTCTTGGATTAAGGCTACCATCCGTGAAGCCTATAAGTTGAGGAATAAGCATGTTCCCTTCCGGGTGACTGCCCATTCCACCAGATCTATTGGGGCCTCTTGGGCCTACAAGAATCAAGCTTCTGCTGATCAACTGTGCAGAGCGGCCACTTGGTCCTCTGTGCACACCTTTTCTAAGCACTATAGAGTTGATGTACTGGCTTCGGCTGATGCCAGTTTTGGAAGGAAGGTCCTGGAGGCAGTCTTGCCTGTGTAGGTCTTCCGCTCTGTGATCCTTAGTGCTTCTTTACTGTTGAGCCCGGTTGGCTCTAGTTCCGTGTGCTGTGTTAGTTCAGGGATTGTTCCCTTGGTTGGTGTCCGTTGACACTTACAGTTTGGGCTATGTTATCAACTGGTTATAACAGTTCTAGTGACTTGGGCCTTGCGCCTGGTCCTTGCCTTACTTCCCGCCTCTGGATCAGCTCAATGTTTGTACATCCCAGAGTACCAGTGACCTGTATTGGACGACAGTGAAAATAGGATTTTAGTCTTACCTGTTAAATCCTTTTCACTTAGTCCATACAGGTCACTGGTCTCCCACCCTGTCAAGGGACCAGTCTTGGCTCTCCTGTGGCATTCAGTGGGAGACCGTTCGGGCATGCTCACAGGAGTCTTTCTTTTTGCTTACCTGAGGTCAGTTTAGGGTCTCAAATCAATCTAAAGTGGCTCTGGCCAGAAGGTGGCTTAAGTAAGAGGGGAGGCTCCGCCCCTTGCAAATTATTTGCATAATTGTTCCTGCCTATTAAAGGGGACTTACGCCTCCCAGAGTACCAGTGACCTGTATGGACTAAGTGAAAAGGATTTAACAGGTAAGACTAAAATCCTATTTTTACATGCTTCTAACTTTAGATCAAAGCATCTCCAAGCGTACGGTTTACTATAACTTTAAAATTGCACTTCTTTAGCTTATGGAATACGGCCCTTAGTTTCTTAAGTGTCATAAAGATCAACATTGTGTTACAATAATTACACTTACAGGTCAAAGGGTTGACTTATTCCCTTCAACCTTTGTAGAGCCTTGAACTGCTCTAGAACATTTGATTTGGAATGCACTGAACTACGGTTTGGCAGTGAGGACAACTGTAGAGGGTAGATAATATGTTATTGAAGGAAAAAAAAATCTAAATGTTGGTTTGGGCAACTAGCTGTTCTAATTTGTGATACACATGGAAAATATATTTCTTGTGGAAAGGGGGGAAGGAGTATGGACGGGGGATAAAAATTTTTGTTTCATTGATATATGTCTGTATAAACTTAACCTTAAGAGTTGTAAGACTTATTACTGAAAAGTAAATATATATATATATATATATAATATGAGTTTTTATATACATGTAAAAATCCCTTGCATTCGAAGCTAGTATTTGGGAGATAAATAAAATTATATGTATATACTGATACTCATATGCTCTGTGCATTCCACTCCTCATCAAATGCCTAGGTGCTTGAATGCAAAGTATGTAGAAATATCCAAATCAAAAATGGCACTCAAGGATTTTAAAAAAATGTTTATTAAAAGCCAGGTCAACATTTTGGCCTTTACTCAGACCTTTATCAAGGGAAGAGATGCCGGAGGGCGAAGCAACCCTTATTTCTTGCTTCAACAGTGGATGGACTACTGTAGGTATAACACATACTGTATATCCTTTTGGTAAAGGGAGGAAGGGCCTCTGTGGGTCAAAAATTGTCATCTTGATGTAATAAAATTGCTATGCCATATCTGTTTCTCTGGGTGAATGGTCTCTCTCAACACCTGTACACCACAGGCTGAGTACATTTATATAATTTACATACAAGAAACATACATGTTTATATATATATATATATATATATATATATATATATATATATATATAATGAATTCTATATGTGTGTGCCACTGTCTGTATCCCTTATTTGTATATGTGTGTGTGTATATATTATATATATGCAGTAAAGTTAGAATGCTTTAAAAAATAGACATGTTAATAATTTTTATCAATTAACAAAATGCTTAGTGAATGAACAGAAGAAAAATCTAAATCAAATCAATATTTGGTGTGACCACCTTTTTGCCTTCAAAACAACATCATTTCTTCTAGATACACTTGCACACAGTTTTTTAAGAAACTCAGCAGGTAGGTTGTTCCAAACATCTTGGAGAAATAACCACAGTTCTTCTGTGGATTTAGGCAGCCTCAGTTGCTTCTCTCTCTTCATGTAATCCCAGATAAACTTGATGATGTAGAGATCAGGGCTCTGTGGGGGTCCATATCATCATTTCCAGGACTCCTTGTTCTTCTTTATGCTGAAGATCATTCTTTGGCTGTATGTTTGGAGTCGTCATGCTGAATTTGGGGCCAATCAGATGTGCGCCCCCCCCCCCCGATGATATTGAATGATGTATAAGTATCTGCCTGTACTCCTCAGCACTGAGGAGACCATTAATTCTGACCAAATCCCCAACTCCATTTGCAGAAATTCAGCCCCAAACTTGCAAGGAACCTCCACCATGCTTCACTGTTGCCTGCAGACACTCATTCTTGTACTGCTCTTCGGTGAACAAACTGCCTTCTGCTACAGCCAAATGCATCAAATTTTGACTTGTCAGTCCGGAGCACCTGCTGCCATTTTTCTGCACCCCAGTTCTTGTGTTTTCATGCAAAATTGTCGCTTGGCCTTGTTTCCACGTCGGAGGTATGGCTTGTTTGGCCTCAAGTCTTCCGTGAAGAGCACTTCTCACCAGATTTCTCTGGACAGTAGATGGATGTACCAGGGTCCCACTGTTTTCTGCCAATTCTGAGCTGATGGCATTTTATCTTCTGATTGCAAAGGGAAGTAAGCATGATGGTCTTTCATCTGCTTCACTTAAGTTTCCTTGGCTGACCACTGTGGCTACGGTCCTCAACGTTGCCCATTTCTTTGTGCTTCTTCAGAACAACTTGGACAGCACATCTGGAAACCCTTGTCTGCCTTGAAATTTCTGTCTGGGAGAGACCTTGCTGATGCAGTATAACCACATTGTGTCTTGTTGCTGTAGTCAGTCTTGCAATGGCATATGACTTTTGACATTAAACTGTCTTCAGCAACATCACCCTGTTAGCTTAGTTTGGCTGTTCCTCACCCAGTTTTATTCTTCCTACACAGCAGTTTGTTTCACTTAATAATTGTGTTTTACATATTAAATTGATGATTTAATTGATATAATTGTTTAATATATACACCTGACTATATGCCTAAAAAAAAAACCCTGACTTTATGTAAGTGTACTTAGAGGAATTGATGCTGTTTTGAAGGCAAAGGGTGGTCACACCAAATATTGATTTTGATTTTTCTTCTGTTCACTCACTATGCATTTTGTTAATTGATGAATATAAACTATTATGTCTGTTTTTGAAAGCATTCTTACTTTACAGCATTTTTTCACACCTGTCTTAGCACATAACTGTATATATGTGTGTGTGTGTGTGTGTGTGTGTGTGTGTGTATATATATATATATATATATATATATATATATATATATATATATATATATATATATATATATATATATATATATATAATAAAATATATAAAAAAATGTGTATATGTATGTAGGGGTGCTCTTAGTCTTCTTTAAAAAAAACACATTTTTATCAATAAGGGATATGATGATGTACTCACAGCTGGTAGAAGCAGGTTTGTCCCTCCAACAAACCAGCCAAAGATATAAGGGGGATCCAATCCTGCCCTTTTTCATATTGAGAGATGGAACAAAAAAATGAATTAAAACAAATGTATTTAATGTGTGTTCAAGTATTTAACAAATTCTCGAAACAGATAAGTTTCAAAGCTATTCAAGGTTTTTTCATTTCCAAGGCATACAGCCAAAACATATATCCCTTTTGCACTGAATTACATCCGTGTCACACTGTATTGAAACCAATAAGCAAAAGAAGGGGCAGCCACAAGTATAATAATGCAGTTCTATATGGAATTCAACTAATTTAATTTTGAATAGGAGCCAAGCCTCGCTATCCGTTGTCGGAATGGAACGAATATTGTGTTTCAATATGGCATGGGTACCAAGTCTCCTTTTGATTAAGAAGGAATGGACAAAAATTCTACAAATCAGCAAATAAAAAAATAATTTGCTCTCGCCAAATTGATTGGTTGACGTCTAAACCAATCAACAAATACACATACTGGTAAAAAAAAAAAATGGATGTATACAATATAAATAATCCATTATCCATATAGCTCACTTCCCTAAAACTGAACAGAAGCGTCTTTCACCATGAATAACATGACTCCATACATACAAAACCATGTTACTCACTCCTTTATCATGACATACTCAAATCTGTGACACAACAGTACAAAAAGGGAGCAATGCATCTCTCATCTAAGTTATTTGGAGCACAAATAAATGAATAAAAATTAATTCCATATATTCTTATAACTATAAAACATAACTATGTCCAGTACAAAAGGATTCAATATCATCTATATCAAATATCAATATTATCCCAAACTATTTTTTTATATTAACCCTTTGAGTGCCAGAGTGGTACGCAACGCATTGCAAAGCAATGCGTTGCGTACCACTCTGGCACTCAAAGGGTTAAATAATTATATATATGTATGTACTGTGCCCTATCTTTAAAAAAAAAAAAAAAAAAATTCAAAGACACACAAATTGGAAACAGATTACTATTAGTAATTCCTATCCTGTCTCTCTCCCTCTTCAAGTGGAGCAGAGTCTCTTGTGGTGGCTCAACGTGAACAGCCTTCTGAAAGTCAGACCCTTCCTGGTCCCCTTCTGGACCATAGTGACGACGGATGCCAGCCTCTCCGGATGGGTAGCTGTGCTGGGGCACTTGAGTGTTCAGGGCTGGTGGTCTCAGGAGGAATCTCTCCTTCCCATCAACATTTTGGAGCTACGGGCGATATTTCATGCCCTACATCACTGGACACTGCAACCGGAGGACTGCCCGGTGAGGGTACAGTAGGACAACGCCACAGTGGTAGCCTACATCAACAAGTAAGGCGGCACAAGAAGTCTCCCAGCTTGGTTAGAGGTCAAGGCTATTTTATCTTTGGCAGAGGAGCATGTCCCTTCCATTTCCGCAGGCCAACTTCCTCAGTCGACACACAGTGGACAGCGGAGAGTGGGAGCTGCAACCAGAGGCGTTCAACCTCATCATCCAGCAGTGGGGTCTTCCGTGCATTGACCTGATTGCAACCAGACAGAACAGGAAGGTGCCAATGTTTTGCTCTAGCTGAGCGGATCCCATGGCTCTGGCAGTGGATGCCTTGTCGATCCCATGGATTTCCTCTGGCTTACATCTATCCTCCTGTTCCCCTGTTGATCAGAGTTCTTTGGAAGCAGAGACTGGAGTGCTGCCCAGTCATTTTGATTGCTCCACACTGGCCCGGCAGGCTTGGTTTCTGGAGCTTCTGGACCTCTCAGTGGCGGAACCTCTTTGACATCCCCCCCCCCCCCCCCCCGATCCGGATCCTCTTCTACAAGGTTACCTCTGGAAAGATGTTCATCATCTGGCTTTGATGGCATGGAGATTGAATCCTCAGTTTTGAAGAAAGGTTTTTCTTCTGGCGTGGTCGTTACTATGCTTAGTGCCCGTAAGCCTGTCTCCTCTAAGGCCTACCTTTCTGACTTGGTGTGCTGACAAAGACCTGTCTCAGGATTTTGACCTTCTTACAGTTCTTTGCTTTCTCCAGGATGGTGCAGATAAGGGTCTCAGTCTGAGTTCTCTTAAGGTTCAGACTTCTGCGCTCTCTGTCTTCTTTCAGAGGCGTCTTGCTATCGTTCCTGATGTCAAGGTTTTCTTCCAGGGTGTTGCTCATAACCGTCCAGTTTTTAAGTCCCCTGCTCCTCAATGGGATCTTAACCTGGTTTTGGGGGTCCTCCAACATCCTCCCTTTGAGTCCTTGGCTACCATTCCTTTACGTCTGCTGACGTGGAAGATGGCTTTTCTCCTGGCGATTGTTTCTGTTCGCCGAGTTGCGGAGCTGCATGCCCTGTCTTGTAGACCACCCTTTTTTTTTGTCTTTCACAAGGACAAGGCAGTGCTTCGCACCTCACAAGAGTTTCTCCCGAAGGTGGTGTCCGAGTTCCACATTAATCAGGAGATTGTGCTTCCTTCCTTCTGTCCTAACCCTACTACTGACAAAGAGAGGGATCTTCATCTGTTGGATGTTGTGCTTTGTCTCAAGTTCTATGAGCATCACCCTGAGTCCTTGAGGCAGTCTGACACTCTGTTTGTCATTCCTGAGGGTCTAGGGCAGGGAAGCCTGCTTCCAAGGTTACCGTCACTTCTTGGAACAAGTCCGCTATTCGTAAGGCTTATGAACTTCGGAAGAAGCCTGTTCCCTTTAGGGTCATGGCTCATTTTGTGAGGTCTATTGGGGCTTCTTAGGCCTACAAGAACCAGGCCTCAGCTGATCAGTTGTGAAAGGCGGCCACTTGGCCCTCTGTGCACACCTTTTCTAAACACTATTGTGTGGATGTGCTGGCATCGGCTGATGACAGTTTTGGGAGAAAGATCCTGGAGGCAGCCTTGTAAACTCTGTTTAGAGGACATTAAAAATCCTGCAATAAAAATGTTTTACTGTACTAATACTCGCATCATGAGGTATGTTTGTATGTAAAGACTAAACGTCTGAAGAAACCCAATAAAAATCTTGAGACCAATTACCTTCTTGCATAAACTGTAAAAGATGTCTCATATCTCTAATATAGAAATCCAGCCCTAATGCTATCCTTTATAGATGAAAATCTAATAATTGTGAAAGATTAGAAGTGAGGAATTTATTGCCTGAGATGATAGGGCAGTCAGGAGGACTAGAGAGGGACATATGGATCTTTGATAAATTTTAATATGCAACTTGTGAATCCCTTACACACAATAAATTCTTCTGTCCTCATGATCACCTCACCACCACATGTATTCTCTATTAATGCACGACGAGGGTTAGTAAACATGCTATTTTGGAAAAGCAATATGCGTTCCATTGAGACAATTGATAGTGAAACTTGACTCCCATTCTGGATTTGATTGGCTGACTGCACGATATGAGCACATTATTATACTTTGCGATTTCCCCCTCCTTTTGCCCATTGGTTCCAATACAATATGACGTCTTTTCTGTGAGATGGATGTAATTCAGTAAAAAAGGATACACATGTAGAGCGTTTTCACAATTTATATTTTATGTTGAGGCTGTATGCCTTGGAAAAAAAGAGCTTGAATAGCTTTGAAACATGTCGGTTTAGAGCCAATTTTTTATATATTGTAAAACATATAATCAATTTGTTTTAATTCCTTGTTTTGTCCACTATATAAGTACCTTCTCTCAAGGTTTACATTTCTTCCTGAACCAGGGCTGGATTAGATTCCCCTGATGTCCTTGGCCGGTTTGTTGGAGGGACAAACCGGTTTCTATCAACTGTGAGTACGTTTTCATATCTTTTATTTATAAAAATCTGTTTTTTAAAGACCAAGAGCACCCCTAGATCCTTTATATATCTTTTGGTTAAGGGCTGTCTCATATTTTAGCTGAGGCTCTTGTACTTATCGTGAGCTGGATCAAGGAATGGAGGTATATTTGGGCACAGCTTTATTATAGTACGTGATATGTAATGTTAACCTGTTTCATTTTTTGCTCTTTAAATATCTTCTCACAAGCTTTTTAGCATTACTTAGAGCTAATGGCTGCACATGTTCTCATAGAAAGTAAGACTCACAGCAGCCCAAATGCTTCTCTCACAGCAAGATCTTTTATTATGTTTTTAAAAGTAGTTTAAAATAATAAAAACATAGTGTACATCACCCTCGCCACCATGCACCTTTGGCTTCCAGAGGTGGGAGTGTTGAACACAAGCCTTTCAATGTTTTAAGGGATGAGTAAACTTTTTTTATGAAAGAGAAACTATTTTAGGACTTTTCCTGTTTTAAAACTAGGGTATGCCTATCTTTCCGAGTTTATTGCAGTTTTAACTGTTTTTTGGGGTTTGTTTGTTTTTATTACATATAACTGAGTGCTCTGTCGTCCAGACAGTTCATCTAAAGTTCACCTTGTTCCCAGAAAGTTTTTATGTTGCTTTCTGTAGTAGAGGTGAGTCACTGACTACAGTTCTTCATGCATTGTGATTCTAACCACTTTGACATTTCGTGATAGAGCTGTAAAATAAAAGCCCTATGACATAAAGTTTTAAGTAAAATACTTCTCCTTTAAACTCTTTAGACACCCACACACAAATATTTCCCTTACACTGTTGAAACTTTTTACATTATTTGCCTTTCTCTCTTTTATTGCAGATGTAGAAGAACAATTCATAGTCCTAATCTTTGCAACTGCCCTCAGTGATCTCGAATCATCAGTATTTGAAAAGATTCTGTATGACATGGGTATGAAAAATTCTATCGATGGGTTTTTTTCGAGAATTTCATTTGAGGAAGCCAATGGAAGGCTTGTTGCCTACACAAAACACAGTGAAAACATTCCAGCACGGAGTCCAGCACAAAAGGAAAACCCACCCAAAAATGTAATTACCTTTTTTACACCACTGTTTGCTTTCATTTATGATACAATTGGATTAATGTAAGAAAACCTAGATTAAGTGGTTTTCTCATTGAGTAAGAACTTGCACAGAGATGATGATGATTTTAACCCTCTGAGTGTCAGTTATCCAGTACATTGTGTTGCAGTGCTCTAGATACCTCTCTTGCTTTCTAAGGGTTAATATCTTTTGCAGTAGTGGGACAAAGTGAAAAGGCCAAATCAACTACACCATAAGAGGAAAGAACAATTCCATTGCTTTAAATGAATTTTAAGCCCTGTAATGCTAGAGGTCTGTAATGTATTATTTTGCAATGCTTCAGAGATCTCATTAGCATTCATGGTGTTAAAAGACCCATTCAAGTCGATGGGAACTTGTTTTGTTCCCTATGATGCTGTTTGTTTTCCCTGGAATTGCTCAGTTCAGCATTCGCCATATCATTTATACTTAACCATGGTTCAAAATTAGCACAATAATTAGCTACCTTAAAGGGGATGCATCACCTAAACAAAAGTTTGCCTTAATCTCTTTATTTTACCTATTCTAACAGTGCTGTGTGGTTGTTTTTCTAAAAAATGCGATAGAAATGCAGTTTCAGAGTTTACTTTTTCCCTCTTGATGCCTTCTCATTTTGATCTGCACCATTGTGCCGATGAGAATACAAGAGAGATCCTCCTCCCCGCTGGTATGTCAGTAAGCTGGAGCCAATGAGAGTGCTCCAGCTTTCTGACAGACCAGCGGGTGATACATCCCCTTTAAAGTGGAGCTATTGCTAAATATTCTTGTGACACACTCTGATAGTGTATTCTATTTTTACTAGCCCTCTGGATCAAAGGCCCTGCCAAAGGGCAATTGATGATCAAGTCTGTAGCTCTCCTATGTCTGTGGCCTCAGCAGGAAGGATGCATTGAGCTGTTTATTTTAAGAGCATGGGAGGGTCAGACACTGACTTGTTAGGTAGCACAGTCACTTGGTAAGCAAACTTAAAGGGACAGTAACACTATTTTGGCTTTATGTATTCTGCAAGTGTATAAGAGGTAAAGTCCATATATACATATATACTTGTGCAATGTGTACTCAAAATAAATGACTATCTCTTTACATTAACCTATCTCATATTGAATGGCAAACGTAATTTAGATTTTAGTTTCTAACAAAGATGCTTGGTAATATGGTCCATTTCTTACGTAGGTTGTGTCAGAAATGCGGATGAAATTGAGAAATGCTACATCTCAGTTCTATGAGGAGGAAGATGAGGTTGGAGACACACATACTGTCTTTGTAGGTCCAATTGAAAAGTAAGTTCCTTCTTGCTGTAATGATTGATTGATTTAGTGAAAATTTCAATGTACAAAGTATATTTATCAAACATTTCTAGACTGTGGTCCATACAAACAAAAATAGTGGAGCAATTCTTGGACAAACCAAATGCATCTTAGGGGACACACATACAAACATATTGGTTTAAATGGGTCTTTCAACCCCTTGAATGCTACAGAGGTCTCAGTGCTTTTAGGGCATCATAAGTCCGGTATTAGAGAAAAATAGAACTGGTTTGGCAGGCAGCAGCGGGGAACAGCACAGACATCTTGCAGAGTTGGCACCTCTGAATATACGATGTATGTCCCCTTCAACTCCACGATTGGCAAGTTGGAAGCCTTGTGCCTTACGACACCGGAAGGGTCTGACAGCGCAGGTGCAGAGAGCGCCTCCTACAGGATTCCAGCTGGTACCTGCCTGCCTAAAAAGTTATATGTGTTCCTTATGCCTGACTTATACTGCAAAATACAATTTTATTAAGGATTTGGGGCTAAATATAACTTTGATGAAAGTTCCGCTTTAAATACACTTAAAACTCCGTATTCACATTTTCTTCATTCTTCATGCAAGAAAAGAGACATCCTAAGCTGGTGCTTATGGCACACTAAAGTGCCATGGCACCCTGTTTGAGAACCACTGATGTTAAGTAGTTAAGATCTCCAGTTAAATCAATAGGTTTGTTTGTTTTTCCCCTGTAATGCAATTGGGTTTGCTTCAGAATTGCTCCCATTTCTTAATACATTAGCCTCACCATCCCACTTCTCTTTCCTGACACTCTGTCTCGCCCCTTATCCCACCTGCTGTGCAATTTCCCATTTATTTCTCCTGCCTCAATCTCTCCTCATATCCCTGCTGCCAAGTTCTGTCCCACTTATTCCTCCTGCCACCATCTCTCCATATCCCTCCTGCCAAGTTCTGTCCCACTTATTCCTCCTGCGACACTTTCTCCTACTTATCCTTTTGTCCATGCTTTTTCTCCCTTGTGCTTAACGTAGTGTGCTATACCCTTTATGCCTCCTGCCACCCTGTCTCCTGCCACCCTTTCTCCTCTTTTATGCCTCCTGCCATCTTCTCTCTCCCCTTAGCCCTCTGGCCAGCCTCGCTCTCTCCCCTTAGCCCCCTACGGCCTGCCTCGCTCTCTCCCCTTAGCCCTCCAGCCTCACGTTCATATTTCAAAGTGGTGCTGGGTGTTTTCCAGAAATGTTATGCCTTCAACAGATCTTTAATTTTTCACTTCTCAGGTTGATTGTTTATCCCCCTCCACCTGCCAAAGGTGGAATCTCTGTGACCAATGAAGATCTCCATTGTCTAAATGAAGGAGAGTTTTTGAATGATGTGATAATTGACTTTTACTTGAAGTAAGTTGTATTTGATATTAGATTTTACTTTATCATTTGCAGCTTGTAGTCCTGTCTTCCCCAAAAGGGGAATAAAGTTCAAGGTACAATGTGTGCTGAGATGCCATTGCCACTTCACAAGTCTGAACTAGATATTTCCCCCCTCACCTTGAAATAGTTTTCCTTTTTTGTTGTTTTGTATTAAGCATAGGGACGCTTGCATGGCAGATTCCACTCAAAACTCAAGTGTTGCTGTTGTCTCCTATCAGGCAATCACTTCTGATCTTAACAGAGGGAGTGAGAGGAGCAGGAATGCCCATGTGTATTATTGCTGATATCCGCTATGATTCAGTGAGCTCTTTAGGCCTCCCACCCAAGCCAGGACTTAGGAGAATACTGGCATGAGTGAGGTAGCAGGATGAAAGACAGTGAGGGTTTTCCTATTAAGACGAAAGAATGCACAAGCGAGTTCCAGCACTAGCAAATGACCTGGTAGAGTGAAGAATGCTTTCAGTTGTGAGAAGGAAATCAAAAACATTTTGTAATGTCTAACGGATCAAGGTCACTCTCCAGGATGTAGACATAGAATTGTCAGAGTACCATAAAGAGAGGGCTACATCAGCATAACCACTGAGGGTTAAAGGGAACTTTCACCCCCAAACACACTATCTTATTCTCCCTGGGAGTGCATTCACGCTTCGCTTCATATAGATGTGCAGCATGTATATTGTAACAGCAAACTCCTTATGTCATATGAAGCTTGCTGTCGCAGTGTACATGCTGCACATCACTATGAAGGGAAGTGTGAACGTGCTCCCATGGAGGGAGGTGGGAGGAGATTTTGAGGACTGGGAAGTCCAGCAGAGCTTTGCCAACATTATCCTGTGCCACAGAATGCAGAAGTGCCTACATCACGTCTAAATTTTTTAGCGAATATGTAATAAAGGTGTACAAAGAAAAATTTAAAAATGCCAATCTGCATAAAGATTAATCATGTAAGATACAGTGTCTTGAGGGTGAAAGTTCCCCTTTTAAGCCTTAAGAGCAAAAAAGGCCAGTTTACAGTTTGCTAAAAACTACAAAAAAAAAACACCAAAACTATGCATTTATGGAAAAAAGTCTTATGGGCATATGAGACAAAGATTAACCTGTACCAGAGTGGACGAAAGTGTGAAGAATGAAAGGAACTGCACATGATCAAAAGCATACAAACTTTTCTCTTCCATTCAGTATGAAACACAGGAACCATGGGGTCGAGCTTGCTTCTCCAGGAGAGCAGGGCACTTCAAAAAGACGGGGTCTTTGGGGGGGAGACTCCCTCCTCTTCCTCCAGCTCACCCCTCTGCCTTTCACATTCATGTGTCCTGCCTCCAGGGTGGAGTGTGAACTGTTGAGTACCCGTTTGAGTGCCATAGTTCATTGTCCCATTCCAAGCATTCTGCATTGAGTTATTAATGCACTCATTTCTAGGTCTTTGCTCTCTCCCTCTTGACCTAATGGCATTAGATGTTGCTGCAGTTTTTTGTTTTAACTTCCTCTGCTGTTCTCTTTGCTGGTTATGGTTATGGTTATGGTTTTGGTTTTTGGGGGACACTTTGGGAGTGTCCACAGATGCACTGTGACCCTTTGCTGGAGAGCCATATGTTGCTAGGCAACAAGTAATGGAAAAAAATCTCTCGTTTCTGATTGGCTCCTGCCGTGGCAGCCATTTTGTGCCATTTTCAGAACGAGTATCCCATGCAGGGCTTGGACTCTCCTTCTCTCCTCTGCTGATTAACCCATAACCTGCCAGATAAGTCTAGTTTAGCGATTTCTGGGATGAAACTTTAATCCTACACACTGTACTTGGGTGATTTCTTTTACTGTAAGGTTATTTGACACCGTGAGAATGTCTATACCATTGGAGCTTGGGGCCAGACCTAAGACTAAGGATCACATGGACTAAGAGAAAAGGATTTATCTGTAAGTACACAAAAATACTTCTGTCCTCCAGTGCAGGGCTGTCCAAATTCAGTCCTCAAGGGCCACCAACAGGCCAGGATTTTAGGATTTAGTGAGTCAGTCAGAATAAATGAGCCACTGATTTAACTCCCCTTTGTGTAATCCGGGAAATCCTTGCATTCTGGCCTGTTGGGGCCCTGAACTTCAGGACTGAACTTGGACAGCTCTGCTCCAGTGGATTAAAGTAAGTGATTTATTAGGGAGTACAAAAAATCCCCATTTAAAGGCTATCTTGCTTCATAAAAATATCCGATTCCTGAAGTTAGCTTAGTAGAGTTTCTTGCCAATTACATATCGTTGTTTCTTAATTTTTTTAAAAGCTTCTGTGGAAGAATGTCTCCTATAATGGAAGATTTTTTTTTCTCAGGTATTTGGTCCTTGAAAAACTAAAAAAAGATGCAGACAGAATCCATATGTTCAGCTCTTTTTTCTACAAAAGACTCAATCAGAGAGATAGAAGAACCCAGGACAATGCAAATCTAACGTAAGTTTAATGATTGTATAAACTAAGCACTGTCCTGCTCAGAGCCCCCTTTCAGAAAAGAAAACACTACAGATTTTGGACTTATCATTAACTGAAAATGTTTACTCTTTTCATGAGTTATTTATATAAACATTATTGGAGTATAGATGTTTTTGTTTGAATTGGCCATATTTATGTTTTAAAGGGGGGGAAAAGCTAGACTTAACCGCTCATGTCTGTGTTGTATACATATGACCCCATTTTCTTTGTTGCTTTGTGTAAATTTGCATGTAGTGCAAGATGTGGAAATGGCATCTCTGGAAGGGGTGGATCCCAAATACTAGAGGGCAGCTATTACTGATTGCAAACCTGTTAATTAAGTGACCGTGGTCCAACAGGGGGATCAGGAGCAGAATCCTGCAAAGAGACATTGGATGCACCCATCTTGGTACTATCCAAATCTCCTGAAAAGACACCTCAGATGCACCCTTATTGGTACTATCCATATAGGCGAATTGCAACATTTTGAACTCTCGCAGTTCAGTCTCACAGTTCAATTTCAAGAGGCTTCCACAAACTTTAATGTAGGAAGGGGTTCCAAGCCTAACAGTAAGAGCCAATGGGCACTCCTTCGTTTTTTTTTTTTAATTCCTTCTTCCCTCAGTACAGATCTTAGCCAGCTCTCCCAAGTAGCCCTGCACTATTTGAAGGAGTAGTGATAGCGCACCGAATGACACATCATAGCTGATGCAATGTCTATCACTTAGCCAGCATTCCCATTTGCTTCTGTGCTGTGGAAAGGGCTAAGAGATCTGTGCCTACAGATGTCTGCTCCCTCACAAACGTGTACAGTTTACACTAAGGCATAGTGCAGGCCTTAAGGGCTTAATGTGAAAATACTGCAAAATCTGTGGCACTGTTTTTTTTGGAATTGCACCCAATGCAACCTGCTAGTTAAATCACACACTGCTTGGGTTTCAAGGGATTTTGGAGGTAGTAATGGAGTTTCTCTTCTCACACAGCACAGAGTAATGTGATATTGTGTGTGCCTATAATCAAATGACTTATTATACTTAATTTTATTAGTATTTGTAAATGAGAGACTTTCTGATTTGGTTATGCCAACAAGATTAAACAGAACCAGTTACTGGAGTTATACGCACACACGCATAGTGTTACCATTTAATTCTGTCCAGTGCCCATGCGTGTGTGTATGTTTATATATTAAAAAAAATATATGAAGTCTGTGGGCCTGGCATACACCAAGGGGCATACTGCCTGTCCAGGACACGCGGGGGGGGGGGGGGGATTTTCACAGGATTGGCCAGGGGCCCGAAGGCCTCGTGGCTACTCCTGTCAAAATCTCTGCAAGGAGGCAGCCAACCCAACTTTCGTCTGGAGGGGGAGCAAGAAAACACACTACACCCACACATCCACTCTACGTCCTACACCTGCACAAACACAGTACACAAAATGTTATACTCAAGCTGTACACCAAACGCAATATGCAAAACACACCAAGCTCAGTATACAAAACACATTATAGAAAGTGCCAACTGCCAAACCTTGTATACACCAAACACAACAGACCATCCACACAGCTCAATATGTCAAATTATATACTCAAAACATTATACGCAAAGTGTTATACGCCAAACACCATACGACAAACATTATATGCAATTTGCAAAACACAATTTGTCAAAAGTTATATATGCCAAAGGCACAACACAATACCCAAATGCCACACGCTATGCACAATGCGCTATATGCAAAATGCCAGGTTAGTGCAGTCTGTGCACCTGCACCCTCTGTCCCTTCCGGTTACCTTATGGCACAGTGCAGTGCCTCTTAGAGGAGACCGGGACTGACAATGCAGGCGCACAGACATCTCTAAGACAAGATGTCTGCTCTGATGCCTGGCTTCTGGTCTCCAAAGATCAAGGATTACTTTAGAATCTGCCACTTCTGAGAGGTAATAGAAGTATTATGCAGCTAGTCGCCATATGTTTAATTATTGCAGAGAGACTTTATACAAAGTGAAAGGTCCGCTTTAATATATTGAATTGTATCCCTTTGCTCCGAGTGCACACAGGCTACTGTGCAACCATATAGGCAACCTGCCTCTTGGGGCAATGCACCTGGTTGCTGCAGGATCCACTGTAGTTATGCTACTAGCAGGTCCTTTCTGACACTGCTCTTTCTTGCCCCTCCCATGAAATGACGAGCTGAGCTGTGCCAGACATTTGAGTGGAACCTTCACTGGCTCACCCAGTAAAAATTACTTGTACATCTCCAACTTTGTATATCTTTTTCTTTTTTTTCTTTAGATTGCAGCAAAAGAGACATGGAAGAGTGAAAACATGGACTCGACATGTGGATATCTTTCAGAAAGACTTCATTTTTGTTCCGCTTAATGAAGCGTATGTAAAATCTATAAACATAATGCTTGCAGTACTTGGCTTACTCTATACACTACGCTTGGGACCCATTAGAAGATTGAGGGCTGCAAGTCAGCCTGGCTTTCTTTCCATGGAAGCAATCCATGTGATTTTCAAGGAGAACACCGCATCCTTCACATATGCTCAGCAATGCAGTTAAAGGGATAGTAATACTTAGGTTTAAAAAATTCTAAAATTATAGAGACTAACAATAGAAGTATTGAAGTAGAATAACCTATCTCCCATGTCTCAAAACGTTATAGGTTGCAAGTTCATAGCATTTAAATTTCCCCCCTCCTGCCCCTTTCAGAGATGTCAGCTCTCTATGGGACAGAAGCGGATCCTCGTCATTTGACTGGCAGGCGGCTCTTCAGCAGAGCCGTGAGACCGCTATTTAGAATGAAATACTTAATTGGAACGGTCTACAAAGTGTGTCTGATTTGCAAGCACACTTTGTAGACTGTTCCAATTAAGTATTTCTTTCTAAATAGCGAAACTAATTTCGACCCACGAAGGGCCATAGGTGTGTGCAACCCGTTGCATAGCACTTTCTTCTGCACACATGCATGCAGCATATATTTAGTATGTGTAAATATATATATATATATATATATATATATATATATATATATATATATATATATATATATATTAGCAATGTGGGACGGCGTTGCCCGTCAGGATATATAGGGAATTAATGCACAAACACGGATGCGAGACAAACACAGAGACACGCATGCACTGAGATGCTTAAAGAGCGACAGTCATACACACATACATGCAGCCACATAGAGTTTGATACAGACATGCAACACACACAGTGAGAAACACACAGGCACACACAGAGACACACACACACAGAAGTGAGTCATAAGGGGTTGACTTATGTGTCATTGTAATGAGTTTGTGTTTGTACTTATGCCTCCACTGTGGCATTCATTCATATAGTTGAAATGCATGTGGTAATTGCACATACTATGGTGGAAGGTGGATCGTGCTGGCTTCCGGGGTGTGAGTGACAGTGAGACTATGGTGGAAGGTGGATCGTGCTGGCTCCCGGGGTGTGATTACGTGTGAGTGATTGCGTTTGAGTGCGAGATTGAGTGATTGCGTGTGAGTGATTGAGTGTGTTAGTGAGTGTGTGTGATTGAGTGAGAATGTGTGAGTGAGAGTGTGTATGATAGTGAGAGGGTGTGAGTGATTGAGGGTGTGAGTGTGATTGAGGGTGTGAGTGTGATTGAGAGTGTGAGTGTGATTGAGAGTGTGAGTGTGATTGAGAGTGTGAGTGTGATTGAGGGTGTGAGTGTGATTGAGGGTGTGAGTGTGATTGAGGGTGTGAGTGTGATTGAGGGTGTGAGTGTGACTGCGAGACTGTAAGTGTGAGAGTGTGATTGAGTGCGAGACTGTGAGAGCGTGAGACTGTGAGAGTGTGATTGAGTATGAGAGTGAGACTGTGAGAGTGTGATTGAGTGAGAGAGAGAGTGAGAGAGAGAGTGAGAGTGCGAGACTGTGAGAGCGCGAGACTGTGAGAGCGCGAGACTGTGAGAGCGCGAGACTGTGAGAGCGCGAGACTGTGAGAGCGCGAGACTGTGAGAGCGCGAGACTGTGAGTGCGCGAGACTGTGAGTGCGCGAGACTGTGAGTGCGCGAGACTGTGAGTGCGCGAGACTGTGAGTGCGCGAGACTGTGAGTGCGCGAGACTGTGAGTGCGCGAGACTGTGAGTGCGCGCGACTGTGAGCGCGCGCGACTGTGAGCGCGCGCGACTGTGAGCGCGCGCGACTGTGAGCGCGCGCGACTGTGAGCGCGCGCGCGAGACTGTGAGCGTGTGTGAGAGTGTGTGTGTGAGACTGAGTGAGACTGCGAGACAGAATGTGTGCTTTGCAATGCGTTGCTTACCCGTCTGGCACTCAAAGGGTTAAGTTGAGCTAACATAGCAATATAACACACGGTGGCTCTTCAGTTGAGGCAATGTAGCAATATGCTGAGGGATCAAATAGATAGTGGTGTTTGAGGCTTGCCCTCTGTAACATACAGCAAAGCATCTCTCTCCCTTTAAGGAGAAAGGGTGGGAAGCAGGAAGTGGAGGAGTGACAGTTGAGACAGTGAGGTGAGGTAACTGAAGAGATGATGAGTTAAATAAGAGTTGCTATTAAGTTTGTATTTTATGGGAACATTACACCCTCATACTGAAACAGAGTGTATGGAGGGTTACAGTTATCTGTGGGAGGTGAAACAGTGTGTTTGTGGGGTCATGATCCTGAGTGAGAGTGTGTGTTGATCAGGAGAAGTTGCTGATATCCCTACCTCAGGAGCGAGTGGCAGTTATATATTTTTATTTTTGTCAGTTGGATACTGGTGGGCGGGCTGGAGGGGGCGGGCCAACTCCCTGTATGATAAACACGCCCCCATTGAATCACCCAATGAGAGCAGTAAAGTCCCCATTCAATCACCCAATAGGAGTTGTGTCTCCTAATGAGACATAAATTATGTAATTAGACATTCTGTTCAATGCGAGTTTCTTTTCTCAGGAGACATAAATTATGTTCTGTGTGTGGGGTACCATAAATTATGCAATGAGGCTTATTCTTTTATATATATATAGAAGATATATATATATATATATATATATATATATATATATATATATATATATATATATATATAGAAGATATATATATATATATATATATATATATATATATAAATTTTTTTTTATTTTTTTTTTGTTATATAAATGTATGTGAATATATATGAGAGAGGTAGGGCTTGAAAAATATTATTAAAGGCTCCATAAACTCTTCATTCAAATGCAGTTTTCCATTTTGGACATCCAGTGATGCAGTTTTTGGCATACTGTGAAGAAAAATAAATAGTGTATGGCTCAAACACACAGTATAATAAAAAAAATGGTGTGTGTGTATATATATATATATATATATATATATATATATATATATATATATATATATATATAATATTAATTTGTGTGTAAGAAAAAATCTCTCAGCAGGCAAAGACCTACAGCATATTTTCATTAAAGTTTGCTGCTGTTTCAAAGGTCACCAGGCATTTACTAGTTCATCCAGTATTGTACTGCAATGCCTTGGATACCTCTCTGGCACTCAGATGGTTAAAAGAACAGTAAAGCATAAAACTCATATAAATGCTTTTCCATGGGTCCGTGACTACCACCAAATTGTTCAGGAAACCCAGGGCTTAATTTAGCTGTTTAACTGATCTCACTCTCCGTTTATGCATGATCGGGTGAATGGCTGAGAGACTGAAGTAATTTAGTGGTAGTTAGACAATGCTTTTAAAATAATTTTTTTGATTTTACTGTTCCTTTAAACAAACTGAACAGCTTTTTTTTTTTTTTTTTTCCTCTTGAATTTTTGCTTGTCACAGACAAGTGGACTAGTAGAAATTTCAGGCTGTGTATATTTGTGTTTTCTTTAGTAGGTACATAGTTGTCGCAGTGAGAGAAATTTCTCAACAAATGAATTTATACTGGTTTTTTTTTTTTGAGGGAGGGGTCTCAGACTTTGCATTGTGTTCCCACTTTCACCCATTTAAATGTTTAATTCAAGAATCTCCTCATGCGCATTATGTTGCTAGTTAACTTGAGACCTCTCTGTGCACTTCTATAATCTATAAGTCCAGAGTGCTATTCAACGTATTGTGGTGCAATGCTTAGGATACCTCTTTCTCACACAGATTAATAACTCTGTCAGATGAGCTACTGGAGAGAAGAGTATTTTGCCATTACTAATAACAATTGAATATAGGGTAGTTAACTAAAAGTTACATTTGTCATTGCTGGTGGTCAGTCTTGTAATGGGCTGGTTGAGGTTAATAGGAATTTTATTGTTTAACATCAGGGGCACATTTTCACGTTGTCTGTTTGTCTGGTTCATTGGTGGGCAACAGGATGCCTTCCAGCTTTTCAGGACTGCAGTTCCTATCCTCCTCAGCTCTTGGCTGGGTTTGATGGCAATTGTAAGCTTGCCCCCTTGTTTTTGCTTTAACTCCTTAAGGACCAGAGCGGCCGACACTTGATGACCATGGGGCTTTTTATTTTTATTTATTTTGTTGTTTTTTTTTTAACTTCCGGTTCGGGGCTCCTGGAGCGGCGTGCAGCCACACTGGGAGCCTTGAACTCCATGACGTGCCAGGACCCGTCACTGGTCCATAAATGCTGTACCGCTGTGACGGTCCTGGTACGTCAGTGGTCCCAAAGGGGTTAAGGACCGGTGATGGTCCTGGTACGTCAGTGGTCCCAAAGGGGTTAAGGACCGGTGATGGTCCTGGCACGTCAGTGGTCACGAAGGGGTTAAGCAAAAAGTTCCCCAGAAATGGCTTGTATTGACTTCCTTTATATTTGTAAATGTTAACCCTTTGAGTGCCAGAGTGGTAGGCAAGGCACTATGTTGCAGTGCCTTGCATACCCCTCTGACACTCGAAGGGTTAATCATATACCTACTTAGATGTCTCTTCTAATGTAAACAAACCCAGCTTTGTTAGTTTCTCTCTAATGCAGATCTGCCAATTCCTTGATCTATTTTGTTGCATGCCTCTGCACTTTTTCCAGTTAAATAATATTTCTTTACGAACTGGTGCTTAAAGGAGCAGTAAACGTTTGTTATGAAAAAAATATATATTGTAGGGATTTTCCTATTCAGTAAAATAAGGGTATTCCCACTGCCGAGAGATTTATATTTCCAGAGTTATTACAGTTTAAACCCATTTTTTTTTTTATAAACATTAGCAGTGCCCTCTAGTGGTCAAATTCTAATTAGATTTCCTGTTAGATTCTAACTGAAAGGAAAGTCAGAAAAGTCAGACATACAGTTCTCCATAGAATGTTATAGAAACTGCCTGTCACTTCCTGTCAGAACTATCAGGAAGCAAACACAGTAAATTCACTTCCTGATTATTTGAACTGCTATAAATTTTGAATAAAACCTCTAACTGAAGTGGGAGTGACATTGTTTTATTCAGCAGGAAATGCTCTATAAAATGTGTTTTCATAAAAAAAGTTTACTGCTCCTTAAAACTGTACTCCATATTGTAGATAAGGCCTAACAAGGATGTATAAAAAGGTAGAATTATCTTGCAGACTCAGATATCTATACTCCCTTTTTATACATGATTTTGTCCTGTGGGCTCTTGCAGCAGTTTAGTGACAGTGCACACTGTTTAGTCTGTTGTATATCCGTACTCTCAGATTGTTCTTATCAAGGATTACCCAAATAGTTTCTCATTTAGTGTATATGTAGCATGCCTGTTTCTGCAACCCTAGTGCATAGCTTTTCATTTATTTTTATTAAACCGCACCTGACACTTTTCTGCCCATTTACTCATATTATTCAAATCTTCCTGCTGTGTGTTCTTGTTTTTAAATTGTGTTTTTATCCTTGCAGAGCTCATTGGTTTTTGGCTGTCATTTGTTTTCCTGGATTAGAAAAACCTGAATATTGCCCCAATCCTTACTATCAGGGAAGTGCATCTAACCTTGCTCCAACACCCACTGTAGAGGGAGAGAAAAGCAGTGCCTCTTCTCAGAGTTCTTCAGAGACTTGCTTAACAGGCAATACTTCCAAACCTACCCCCAAAAAAACACCTAGCAAAAAGCCAAGTCATGCCTTAAGTGATCCGGGCCCAGGGACTGAGGAGAGCAATACACCAGGACATAGAAGAAGTCATTGCATAGGAAGGAACAAGTCCAGAAAGAGCGACCAAGGACTTCAGGAAACAGATATCTCTTTGAAGTCTGTATTTTCAGAAATGGACTCAAGTACTAAAGATGTAAATGGACTAACTAATATATGTAAAACCCCCATGAAAGCAATAGGTAAGGGATGATTGCTTGAGACAATGTAAACCCTTTGAAATCAAGGTACGATGGTAGGTAGTTAAGCCTTAAAGGATTCAGTTTTCTGTTGTGGTCACCAGGTGCTGTTAGCATTATTTTATTTTGTTGCGCTGGACACTGGTCATTTAAAGTGTTAAAATATAGTTTGAACTGCTCATTTTTTGAATGAAAAATATCCCTTAAAGGGATAGTATTACTTCAAAATGACTATCCCTCATATTGTAGGCCTTAATAAACTGAGTTAAATGACACCAGCGGAATCTCTCAAACCTTTATGGTTTAAGAGATAGCCGCTTTCAAAGTTTCCTCTCCCCTGCTGTCATCGTTCTGCTGCCAGCAGGGGAATCCGGTCCCGGGACAGGCGGAGGCTCTTAAACAGAGCAGATATCTCGTTATGGAAGGAAAAATGATTCATTGAAACAGTCTTCTACGTGTGTTTGGTTACCAAGCACACGTAGAAGACTGTTTCAATGAATCATTTTTCCTTCCATAACGAGATATCGGCTCTGCTGAAGAGCCTCCTCTTGATTCAGAGACCGGATTCTCCTGCTGGCAGCAGAACTCTGACAGCAGGGGAGAGGAAACTTTGAAAGTGGCTATCTCTTAAACCATAATGGTTTGAGAGATGCTGCTGGTGTCATTTAACTCAGTTTATTAAGGCCCACAATATGAGGGATATTAATTTTAAAGTAATACTATCCCTTTAAAGGGATAGTAATGTTTCACAAAAAAGCAGCTTTGAATAATCTTCATAGTATTTGGGCCATGGAGAGTTATTTCAATACTGTCCGAGTTGTAGTTCAAGTGTAATTGAATGATAAAGTATCCCTTCCCGCCCCTTTTACTGATGTAACACTGCTCACCTCAGAGCAGAAAGACTATCCGGATGGATCGCAGAGAGGGACAATCTTCATTGAGCTTTAGGAAAAACCTTTCAAGGGGGTCAGGGTTTTCCTTATGCTCACAGTAAGAAGATTGTCCCTTGTTGCGAGCTATCTGTTCAAGAGACCAGATTCCACATCTGAGGGGAGGTGGCTTACAGTAGGTAAAATGGGAGGGAGGGGGATACTTTATCATACAGTTACTCTTGAATTACATCTCTGACCGTATTGAACTAACGCTCTCCATGGCCCAAATACTATGAAGATTAATCAGAGCTGTATTTTTTTGTGAAACATTACTATCACTTTAAGTGGAAGTGCACTTGTTTTATTCAGTGGGTGGGATTTTAGTTCTCACACCAGCAAATAAGGATTTGCTAAGGGTAGGATTTCAACTTAATGAGCAAAATACTTTGTTTACCCTTTAAGGGGTGGAAGCATTGTGAAGTGTGCTTTCAGGTACTTAAAGAGTTAATGTAATAGGTTTTTGCACTATTTAATAATGTGGCTCTGTGCCTTTCAAGACTCTAATTCACTCACATTTCCTCTCGGCACATAAAGCTATATTGTATGGTTTATACTAAGGTTACTTCCACTGTGGAGAGAAAGTTTGTTCAAAAGTTACTGTATCTAGTCTTACTCTTTTTTTAGGTGCATCATCCATGGCCTGAACTTTTAGTGTTGCTTTTGCTACAGCAGTTCTATGCACATCTTATGGTCAGTTAACCATAAACCTACATTTTTTATTTCTTCCTGAAGAAATGGTTGGTGGATCATGAAACTTGTTGGGATTTGGTTTTAATGATTTTTACCATTCCAATACTTGCATTTTTTTTTTTATTTTTTTTTTTTAATGCTCTCCCGTGCGCTATTTTTTAATACTGGTCTGAGCTCTATAAGGAGATCTGGTGGTGCCTGCCTTTGTGGTCCTTTAACTAGGAGAATCTGTACCAAAATTCTCTGTGTGCTTCCAGACCGACTGATTATTATGTGTCTGTCGTACAGTTTTATGTGAGGTTTTCCCATGACATTTATGATTATATCCTGTGATTGGTAGCTTTGATGTTGGTGCTCTCTTTCTGTTAGGCATTTATCTTTATAGACCTATGTAGGATGCTGTAACCACTGCTGCACTGTAAAATCTCAAGCTATGGAGGTACTGCACCCAAGCATGCAAGCTTGAGCTGCAATATTTCAGTAAAACATCTCTCAGTAGTGGAGATACTCTTGTTTTACACACTGCAAAAAAAAAAAAATAAAGAAAGAAATGCCAATCTATATGTTTAGAAATATATTCAAAAATTGAAGAAACCGTTATGTTATGAAGATACAGATAGATATTTTTCCTGTTGAGTAAAATAGGTGTACTCTTCCCGCTGAGAGAGACTTTTTTTTTTTTTTTTTACATTAGCCATCTAGTGGTCATGTTCCAATTTTTTATTCTGCTACATTCTGTTTGTGAGGAAAGTGAATGACGAACAGCTCTCCATAGAATGTGAGACACTGCTGAGTCATGCTGTCTATTAGAACTTTCAGGAAGTAATCACACTGGTTTGTTGTAACTTTAGAATAAAACGGCTGAAAGCAGTGGAACTACAGATAAAGTTTACTGCTGCTTTAAGCATTACTGTGTCTTTAACCCCATAATAGGCTATGAAAGGGTTTTTTTTCTTGTTTTTAGGCAGCCTGCTATACATTTTTATAGACACTTTGAGTTCTCTGCATGTTTTTTTCTCACATACACATTCTGCCCCCCCCTCACACTCACACACACACACACACACACACACACACACACACACACACACACACACACACACACACACACTTTGATTTTTATTTATTTTATTAAAAAATTGGACTTTGTTTGCAAATATCTCAACTAATAGGATAAAACAGAAGTTGTCATTTTTCTTTGGTTCACTTTATGTATTTTAAAATGCAAAAGTACTTTGTAGGTCTTGATGTTGCAGGTACCTCAGCTGTGCATTGGAACGTAATGAAGGCAAATCCTTAAGTGTATAAGCAACCTCTTGATTTTAAGCCACATTAAGCAATCTGCTTCTCTTCACCTGCTGTTGGACTATAAATACCATCATCCTCAGCCTGAATGTTATCTGGCTGAGAATGGGTGATATACATCTTCAGCTGGAAATTATTTTAAATTATTAAATTTTTTTCTTTTGTTCAGTGAAGTCTGTAAAGTATGTAACATTTTGCTATATTTCATATTGTATTTAATTATATTTGTCATCTACAGATGGTTTGCATAGAATACAAATAAGCTATAAAGATGAACCAGATGAAACCAAGAAGGCTGAAGAAGATTTCATAGATTTTTCTGATGATCAAGATAACATGGTAAGCGATGCATTGTTTTGTTCCTCTTTCCCATAGCTATATATTTTTCATTATTAAAGCGGAACTGTCATGTATGTATAATTGACCTCCAGTTAATTGTTAGTATACAAGTAATCATGGAAATAGTGTCATAACGTTTGGTAAATGCTGGCATTATTTGCAATCATAACTTTGTATGGGACTTACATGAACAAGACAGCGCAGACATATTGGTGAAGTAGGATGTCTGCGCCTGCACTGTCCTTCCCTGTCTCATCACTCCTAGGTTATTTGCCAAAGGGGTAGTTGCACTGTAATCGTGCGGTGCAGACAGGGATGGACAGGGCAGGCGTACAGATCCCACTTCACCAAGATGTCTGCGCCTTTGTGTTGATGTACGTCCCATATGAAGTTATGACTGCAAGTAATGACAGAACTTAAACGTTACGAAACGATTGTCATATACTAACAATTGAAGGTTATTTATATGTACATGATAGTTCTTCTTTAATTCCTGTTGAATGCTCTTATTTTGTATGGTTATTGTACCATATATAACCTGCTATAAATTTGTTTATGGAGACACTTTTTCCGTCATTATTTTTTAGTTTTGAAGTGCCCATCTTTACCATTGTGTGTTTGTATAGATAGATGCATTTTAACTTCGTAAGCAGAGATTTTGGTTTTAGTGGCCGTTCCTGTTACAAACCCTTCCTTCATGAGTGCACAGGGAAATTGGGGAAAACAGACATGGGAAAAGTATATCAACTAAAAAAAAAAAAAAGTATGTCTCAACGTGGAGCACAAGAACCATGTGATAAAATTTTCTCCTGCAGGAGTGTAGGGCACTTGCCTTGAAATTTTCTTAGAGCCAGAGACACTCTCCCTGCTTCAGTTTACCCCACCAATGTGATCCAGACTAATCCAGTTTTAAAGGTGACATTTCTGGGGAGTCAGTGGGAGCCCTGTAATAGGCAGGAATTTCTTCGCCCTCAGAGCATATGCAAGACTCTATTTTAGGCCTTGGAAAACAGAATTTTTACAGATGTTAGCATGAAGTGCTTGGGTATTGAGGTGTATATAACACTCAATTCATGATTAGATGTTGGTGTTCCTTTTGTAACAATACTGTCACAGAACAATGCTTTGCTGTGTAGTAAATAATCTTTTTTAATTATATGATTTCCCTTAAAGT